>CM048755.1:261570832-264285832 GCA_026315105.1 Locusta migratoria
CATAATAGCACAACGGCTTTATACAAATTGAGCTCTGTCCACATTATGATTTGTTCTTTGCCAACAAGGAGAGAACGCCTAGCCGTCATCGCCGAATTCGTCCAAATTTATGGTACATGTACGAGGTGGTGAGATATGAAAGTGAACGAAGTGGGATCTCTAGATGGCATAGCGTTTTAGGCCGGCCGCGGTGGCCGAGAGGACTGAGGCACTCCAGTCACGGTCTGCACGGTCACTACGGTCGGGGGTTCGAATCCCCCCCACGGGCATGGATATTTGTGCCGTCCTTAGTCGTAGTTCGTTCATAAGTAGTTTGTAAGTTTAGGGACTGATGACCCCATAGTTAAGTCCCATAAGCTATACAAACATTTGAATTTTTGAAAGCGTTTAGGAACTAAAAAGAAATTTTGATACGGAACTATCACCATATTAAACTTATCAATTGCCCCTGAGAGAGTCTGTTTAGAAACCGGTGTTTGGCTCAGTGGTAAGAGATCGGATTTTTATTGAAAGGTTCGCGGATTTAATTCCGCCCATAGCCATTTTTTTTCTACAAGGCAATGCGTACGCTACTGACTTTACAATTAACCGCAACATCATACATGTTATTTTGTATTTATATGTGCACAACATCATAGCAAATGGTACGTCCCACTGTACCACTTATTACGTTTTTTTTTTTCGTTCCACCATGTATTGAGCGTGGGAAGAATGGTTGTTTATATTCTCCCGTGCGTGCTGTAATTAATCTAATCTTGTCCTCACGATCACTACGGGAACAATATGTAGGTGTAAGCATTGCCAAGGAGAAGAAAAAAAATTGCCGCCGGGTGGAGATAAATCCGCTACCTTCTCATCACGAATCCATTATTTTTTTTATTTTTTTTATTTATTTACTTATCTTTTGTTCTATTGGTAGTGCTTTTCGTTGCAGTAGTGTTTGTTCGTTGTTGTTCCATGTGTTCCTGACTCTTCCTAAACACTCCGTCACAGGGAGAGTTGATAAGATGCATATGGTGATAGATCAGTATCAAACTTAATTTTATTTCCCAAACGCTTGGCCATCTGGAGTTCCCACTTGGGGCACTTTCGTGTCTCACCACGCCCTACATGTATCATAAATTTGAACGAATTCGCGATGACGTGTAGGCGTCCTCTCCTTGTGAAACTTTCACTCTGCAGCGGATAGCCTTGCATGTTTCGCAGGAGCACTTCTGTGAAGTTTGGGAAGTAGGAGGCGGGGTACTGTCAGTATTGAAGTTATGAAGACGGATCGTGAGTCATGTTGGGATGGCTCAGTAGTAGAGCGGTTGCGCTCGAAAGGAAAGGTCCCAGGAACGAGTCCCGGTTCCGGCACACAATTTTAACCTACCAGGAAGTTTTATCTTGATTATCACTCGACAATCACGTACAGTAGTTTTTTAGTTTTTTCAATCAGAAATCTGCTATCTTTTGTGAGGTACCGTGTTTGAAGAAAACGATGAATGTTCAAAACTTTTTTTTTTTTTTTTTTTTTTTTTTTTTTTTTTTTTTGCAAAGAACGGGTCATACCATTTCCTCGCACTATATACTTCAAAGAATGGATGAAGGGCAAAAGAATGATTCCATATTCCTATAGTTCCACCTCATTACCGACTGCTAACGAAGGTACGAGCATATGGAATAAGTTCCCGGATAGGTCTCTAAATAATAGAAGATAGCACGCTGTTGTCGACGGCGAGAGCTCACAAGGGACTAGCGTGTCGTCAGGAGAGTTACACGTGTGTGTGTGGTAAGACTGCTGTACATACATAAATGATTTGACAGACAGGGTAAGCAGCAATCTACGGACGCTTACTGGCGATGCAGAGGTTTACGGGAAGGTGTCGGTACTAAGTGAGTGGTGGTGTGAATAACGGCAGCTATCTTTAAATGTAGAATTATATAAGTTAATGCAGATGAGTAGGAAAACTCATCCCTGAATATACTAATACATCATTAGTCGTGCGCTGCTTGATACAGTAGCGTCTAGGAGTAACGTTGCAAAGCGATGTGGAAGGGAACGAGTGGGTAAGACTTTTTGAAAGGAAGGCAAAAGGTCGACTTTAGTCAGTTTCGTTGATTTACGCATTTCAATTATTCATTTATTTGAGGCATTTTGCTCTATTGTGATATGAAGATCAGCATCTCCTAAACGAAAGTAATGTCTGTGGGAAAGAAATTTAAACGGATTTAGGTTGTGTGGGAGTGAAAGCTGGGTGGATACAGGGTTCAAATCAAATCAAATGTTTGTAGAGTCTATAGGACTTAACTACGGGGTCATCAGTCCCTAAACTTACAAACTACTTATGAACTAGCTACAACTAAGGACGGCACAAATATGCATGCTCGAGGGGGGATTCGAACCCCCGACCGTACTGGCCGTGCAGACCGTGACTGAAGCGCCTCAGTCCCCTCGGCGACCGCGGCCGGCGATACAGGGTTGAGGTTACAGATATGAAAGTAGCAAGCATGATTGCAGGTACCAATAGATGGGAACAATGTCATGAGGGTGTCCGTAACGAGGTGATCAACGGCAGCTATCTTTAAATGTATAAATAAATAAATAAATAAAACATAAAAAAATTGTTGAAATGTTTGTAAATCTATGGGACTGAACTGCGTTGGTTATTAGTCCCTAGGCTTACAAACTACTTAAACAATGTTAAACTAACGTATAAAACTTAATAGCAATTCTGCCGAGACAGATACACTAGAGCTTGAATATCACTGAAGACCGAAGTGAATACCTGTTTGGTGAGTGAAATGTATCTTCTCCGTAGAGCACGGACTGACCCGTGGATGATACTTACGAGGAGACTACGTGGGTTTCGGATTTTAGATTTTTTTTATATTTATGGTGTGTTAGGATCAGAACTTAAATAACAATCAGCCAGAGCCATTCGACGCAACTTTCAAAAATTCTCCAGAAAATCGACTTTGAAGTTTTGCAAGTACATGTAAGTACCAATATTTAAACCAGTTTGTATCTGTTGGTGTATTTCAGGCGATAGCGTCCTGGCCTTACAATATTAGAGTCGGTGTTTCGATTCCCGCCATGCCATTTTTTCGTTTTGTTCGAATACTTACACAATTTTAATATCTAATGGTAATTTTTACGAAAAATGCACGTACCACTGTTTATTCGTCCTTTCCTACGAGAAATAACAGTATCAGTTGGACCAAGAGTTGAAAAATTGGACTATGAGTATATCCAAAAATATACAAATATGATTGTCACGTCATCGAAATCTGGCAAGTTGACTTCAAAGGTATATAAAGACTTTTTAATGAATGTTGTGAAGCCATACGTAAAAAAAAGGAAAGGTTTCTTTTAGTGACTGAAACTTGGAATGGACATACCGATCCCGTCTTGTACAACAAAGTTTTTGGAAACGACAGGTTTCTGCCTACCTGCACCGTGCAAGTAATGCCACCAAAATGCAACCCACTGGTTCAGCCTTGTAACGTGTATTTCCACAGTCAAGTAAAAAATTTCACCAAAAACCTGTAAAACTGTACCTACCTGATCTAACGAGGTCGTGAAATTAGTGATACAGAAGATTGCACGAAACTTCATTCAATTATTCACCACCAGCTGTCCTCTCCAATCTTCAGTGAGATGACGAGGTATGCGTGGTTCACTTCTAAACTGTGTGATACAAGAGAAATCTTCATTAACGTAAATGAAGTTTGCTTTCCAGTTGACATATCAAAGAAAAGTTGCGGTTGTAAAAATGCTGCATTTGTACGGTGTGCTCGATACCGTGAAAATTATATTTTTTTCCATGTTTTCACGATGCTTATTACCCTGGAATGTGCGAGACCACATCGAAATGGAGGACTTCCTTATTTTTCAGTTTTCCCACAAATGTGGAATTTGCAATGGTTTTTTAATGTTTTATTGTTCAGTTAAATCATCATTACTGACAACCTTTTATAAAATATAGATAATTACAAATAAACAAAAAATCGTGCAGTGTTTATGAAAAATTTCCGTTAGGTATTAAAATGGTGTAAGTATTGGAAAACAACGAAAATAATGATGTAACGGCAGGATTTTTTAAATTTTTTCCCAGGTTGATCGATGCCTTGCGGTCGTTTGTTCATGGTCATGTTCTTGGTGTTCGTTGAGTATTTGGCACAGCTTATTTATTACTGAGTGCGTTCAGTTCTCTGACCGGGCGCGCTGAGCCACGGCGCCCGGAATTATTGTTTTCCATGTTTCGAACTACCGTCTCTATTTTTGTGAGGCCACAAACGGTATCACCTGCGCTGCACCTACAGATGCTGCGAATGTTTTAATTTTTGATACTTACATTTACTTGCAAGACTTCGAAGTACAGTTGAGTCGAATGGCTTTGGCTGATTGTTATTTAAGTTCTGTGCTTCGCGTACCATAAATCTAAAAAAAAAAATTCTAAAGTTCGATACCCATGTGGTCTCCTTGTTGACGGTAAGAGGCAGGCTATGATAGTGTGGCGCCACACAGTACACATACCGAGTGATCAAAAAGTCAGTATGAATTTGAAAACTTAATAAATCACGGAATAATGTAGATAGGGAGGTAATAAAAATTGACACACATGCTTGGAATGACATGGGGCTTTATTAGACCCAAAACAAAAACAAAAAAAGGTTCAAATGTCCGACAGAATTCGCTGGACAGCAAAATGTAAGTGAATGCGCATGAAAATCGTGTATAAAAATCCATCGGCATCATGAACTGTTACCTGGCGATTTAGTGAAGCAGAGGGCATTTGCGGTGTGGGCGTTTCAAAAGATGGCGGAACATGACAATTGGTTGAGTAACGTGTTGTGGACCGCCGAACCTCATTTCACG
The DNA here is from genome assembly GCA_026315105.1 of Locusta migratoria. Lineage (NCBI taxonomy): Eukaryota > Metazoa > Arthropoda > Insecta > Orthoptera > Acrididae > Locusta > Locusta migratoria. Next base: position 261,575,694 of record CM048755.1, read on the forward strand.
CTCTGAGGGTCTGTCAACGCCCATAACTGCAGAATTTGGGCTAACGAAAATCCTAGAACTGTCGTGGAAACTCCATTGCACGACGAAAGAGTCACGGTATGGGTTGGATTTACCACATCTACTGTTATCGGGCCTTTTTTCTACGAGGAACTGCGTGATTCTGGTTTTGTAACTGCAGCCGTGACGGGTGAGAGGTACGCCGATATGTTACAGAATCACATCATCCCCAGCCTGGCTGATAAACACTTGCTGCAACGTACGATTTTTATGGAGGATGGCGCTCCACCCCATATTGCTAGACGCGTGAAAGATCTCTTGCGCGCGTCGTTTGGTGATGATCGTGTGCTCAGCCGCCACTTTCGCCTCCCGGGTCCCCAGACCTCAGCCGTGCGATTATTGGCTTAGGGGTTAACTGAAGTCGCAAATGTATCGTGATCGACCGACATCTCCAGGTATGCTGAAGGACAAAATCGGACGCCAATGCCTCACCATAACTCCGGACATGCTTCACAGTGCTGTTCACAACATTATTCTTCGACTACAGCTATTGATGAGGAGTGATGGTGAACATATTGAGCATTTCCTGTAAAGAACATCATCTTTGCTTTGTCTTAATTTGTTATGCTAATTATTGTTTTTCTGATCAGATGAAGCGCCATCTGTCGGACATTTTTCGAACTCTTTTTTCTACTAAAACATGTCATTCCTAGCATGTGTGTCAATTTTTACCTCTCAATCTACATTATTCAGTGATTAATTAAGTTTTCAAATATATACTGATTTTTAACACCCGGCATATTCACCGTTAACGGCACTTACAGAACGGAAGGAAGGAAAATAGGAAGCATAGAGTTTAATATCCCGTCGACAGCGTGATGATTAGAGACGGAGCTCGCGCTCTGATTTTTGGGTAAAGGGTGAGGAAGAAAATCAACCATGCCCCTATAAAGGAACCATCCAGAAATTTCCCCAGAGTGATTACGGGAAATTATTGAAAGCCTAAATCTGGGTGGCTACAGGTGGATATACACCATCGTTCCCTCCCCCTCCCCCTCCCTCCCAGGATTAGAGTCTAGTGTGTTGTTAACACTGTGCCACCTCGCTCGTTGGCACGTCTACAGGCGACATGGCGGCAGTTACAGATTTCCTATGTAAATATGAGGCTCTGTAATTGGGCACGTATCCCACTAATGGTTTCATCAGTATGGGCAACGAAATTCAGGCTTTAGAGACGCGGAGATGGTAATGAAAAGAGGAAATTGTAAGGAGACCGGTGGAGGACGGGACACAACTGTAATGAGACTTCGGATTAAAGGAAAATCATTCAAATATCCGCGATTATAATTCAGTCTGCGAGCGAAATTTTGCAGGTTTCCGAAGTTGGGAAACTGGAGGTGAGCAGAGAGAGCGGTGGCTGGGACTGCGCTGTTGACCGGCGTCCACATCATTAAGCGGAGCGGCGGCGAGCACGTCTCGCCTGGCTACTTCCGGATCGACACGGCGACCTAACAAGCCCGCAGCACGCGCCGGCAAACGCGCTGCAATAGGCTTCCTGACACCAGCAAATGTACTCGCGGCTGCGGGGTGATTAAGTATCACCTGTGGCTGGCGTGTGAAAATTTATGTCAGACCGAGTACTGCTGGAGCAATGAAAGAAGTTTTTGGGAAAGAACAGTTGTTTGAAAAGTTTCTCCGTTATACTTTTTTCATTATACTGCCACCTATATGTTACCACAGATAACGTGTAACTGAGTTTGGTTGTAAGAAAATTGCGGTACACCCGAGGTACTTCCGTGCTTTCACCGCCTTGTGGGAAATGTACAAATAAAATATCTTCCAACATGTGGTCTTTCTAAAGTTGTGTCCCCATCGCAAAATACGGCAGGTAGGTCGCCGGTTCTGGATCTTGAGGCTGTGGACGTTAAATCGCGAGGAAATTGTGTTCAAAATGTTCAAATGTTTGTATAGTCTATGGGACTTAACTACGGGGTCATCAGTCCCTAAACTTACAAACTACTTATGAACTAGCTAATCCTAAGGACGGCACAAATATCCATGCCCGAGGGGGGATTCGAACCCCCGACCGTAGTGGCCGTGCAGACGGAAATTGTGTCTCAAATTAAAAGACGTACTAAAAATCTGTATAACGGAATGATACTCGTCTTTTATACAGAGCCGCGGCGGGGGTTTGAATCCTTCCTCGGGCATGGATGTTTGTGCTGTCTTTGGTATAGGGTTGTTCGTAAGTAGTTTGTAAGTTTAGGGACTGATAACCACGCAGTTAAGTACCATAAGCCGGCCGCGGTGGCCGAGGTGACTGAGGCGCTCCAGTCACGGTCAGCACGGCCACTACGGTCGGGGGTTCGAATCCCCCCTCGGGCATGGATATTTGTGCCGTCCTAGTTCGTAAGTAGTTTGTAAGTTTAGGGACTGATGACCCCGTAGTTAAGTCCCATAAGCTTAACAAACATTTGAACATTTGAAGTACCATAAGCTTAACAAGCATTTGGTTTTTACACATATCAAAAGAATTGTTGCAACACCACGATTGTAGAGGCTCATAACCATTACCTTAAAGATGGAATATACATATACCAAAATAATAATAATAATAATAATAATTCAGTTCTCTTTATTGATCATAAAACAGAAATTGAAAAGTATCACGACAATATCCTAGACATTTCGAAAAAATTTTCCAGACTGCAGCCTACACCACAACCCCTCATAATCTTTAACTTGTTCTCTTGCACTGAGACAGGTCTGCATTCGTCGTTGTGCCGTGGTGGTGTGGCCAAGCGTTCTAAAGCGCCTTTGTGTTTTTTTACCATAAATTATTTGAAGTTAGTTTAACTAGTCTGTAAGCCTAGGTACTGATGCCCAACTTAGATACGTCCCTTAAATTTACAAACATTTGAACATTTTTTGTATTCCTTGTTGTGACGTTTCATAGGAAATATTAAAGATTCTGAGTTAAAAAACCTCTCGATAAAACAGTCACTACTAAGATTTTTTTGAAGCGAGAATATTGTAAATTTTATGAACCTAACAGTTTGTCTAACGATTATATCAGTTTCGAACTATTTACGAAAAACTAGAATTGTCCTCTATTAAGTTTTAATAAGCCATACAATTTTATGAACAGTGTTTCACTTGTAAATTGTCGTTACCTCAAAATTTTGGTAAAATCTTGAATTTGAAGATCAATCATAAGACGTAAGGTGTGGACACGTTTGTTTACATGAACTTACAGCTCAAAGGTTATTGTATCACCTAGCGGCCGTGTAGCGAAATACGCACCACTTACCATAATTTATTGCATGAATTGAAACCTTTTTTTACCAACTTTTGTGACTAGTTATATTATTTGTTAACCACTAAATCAAACTGTAAAAATTTCTACAAAATTTGTAGTCAATTTATTTGAAACAGAATTTGTAAACGTGACGTGACGTGACGTGACGTATTCGTGACTTGGGGGCCTAAATCTATGTATTTAAACATGCCGCTACTGACGGCAAGGGGCAGTTGATAGCAGTTGTAATTTGTAAGCAGTTATAAGCTGCTGAAAGTCGTAGACAGCTATGGTACGCTTTTGTAAGGTCGATTGCCAGGAGCTTTACCAGATGTATACAGACAGTGCTGTAGTGTAATGGAAGAGTCAATCAAAATCCGATCTCATCTAACAACGACTTTACTTTGATAGAAGAATCTTGGAGAATGTGCTTGTAGTAACTTGACCAAGAACTACTCTTTTTTTAAGTTTGATTCGTTGTGTGGTTTGGAGTGCTTTAGCAACAAGCAACCCTAGCGATTACCTAATCCCCATTCACACAGGCCATGCAATGTCTCATTGTGGTGTACTATCCAGCACACGACAACGCTCGCCCACACACAAACAATATCGTCTAACGGAAGGTGGTGAAACTTGAACATCCACCATACTCGCCGAATCTCAATCCTCCAGTCTTTTCCTATTCCCTCGACTCAATCTCACTTTGAAAGGAAGGAGATTTGACGATAATCCTGACAATCAATGAGACGTGACGAGACTTTTGAACACCATCCCAAAGAAAGACTTCGTACAAAGTATCCAGCACATGTATCGCAGAGCTCAGCAGTGCATAGTTATGGAGGCGAATATATCGAAGGACAGTAAGGTAACTGTAGCTCATAGTTCCACTACGTTAATGTTACAGGACTAATCACCGAACTTTATTGTGAGAGGTTGTAATTTCCCTTTGTGTTATACTGCTCACCCACTACCTTTGATACCTTTTGGGACATGTGAAAATTTGTTTCAAACGTGGACTTGAACCCAGATTTTTTCCTTTTTCGATTGGTTGCCTTAATCATGTTTTTGGTCCTTCGGGTAGATCGGATCATTGCGGCGGTGAGATCATATCTTTTATGTTTATGGATGCGATCTTTGCTCTGTTTTTCTTTTAAATTATCATGGGTGATCGAAGTCTCTGACCCACAGCGCCATCTTACTGTTAGACTATTCGTGCACGCCACCCAAACGAGCATATGACAAACATAGTCTACTCTTGCCATATAGAGCTCGCACTGTCACTGTGATTCTGGGGCGAAATATTTATGTATTTTCGCGAGCCTTGTTTTGGCTTAAATGTGAATGACGACTATAAAGGGTAAACACGTTCATCTTTGGAAAGTAGCTCACTGGTGACCGGTCCATTGAGTTTTAATAGTTCACCATTCGCTTTAAGTTTACGAACCTTAATTGGTAAAAACGGTACTCTTTCAGGATCACGAGGGGCAGTATTTATTTATTTATCGTTTCGGAGGCACTACTATCGATGGCTTTCCAAAGTTATGTGAAGCCGAATACCGGGTCATAACTAACTAATAACTGAAATATTTTGGAACATAAATACAATGTATTCACGTTTTTAATACTTCAATACTTTTTAATTCAGTTATGTTACATCAAAAACTGACCTCATTAAAAATTTAATTCACTATTTTTATTTTATTTGGACTTCCGCTTCTTTCCACAACTAATTTTGAATTTTAAGTCAATATCGAATATTTAACTCTACAAAAAGCACACTACACCATCACATTATGAAACGAGATCACAATTTGCAAGCCAAAAAGGAACGGGAGTGCATCGCATGAATACATCGCTATTATCATACATATGGAACATTCTTTCCGTTAATTTATTTGTACCCGATTGTGTTCCGTTTAAGGGTGGTGAATGTAGTGTACTTTTTATACAACTGAACATTCGATACTGACGCAGTGTATGACACCTAAACATAACATCAAAGCTTTGGCCCAGTATAGTTAAAACAGTAAGAAATTTAAAGCTTCAGGCTACAATACTCACGAGTTTTAATCGTGTATCAGTTCTCTGTCATCGTAACTGATTATCCGCTCAAGAAAATTCTTACTGTCTCAGTAAAAATAGGATGTATCAGTTACATTTCTTCCTGAAAATATTTGCAAAGCTTATGAGACTTAACTGCGGGGTCATCAGTCCCTAAACTTACAAACTACTTATTAACTAGCTTATAGTAAAGACGGCACAAACATCCATGCCCGAGGGGGGATTCGAACCCCCGTCAGGTTCAAATGTTCAAATGTTTGTAATTCTATCGGACCAAACTGCGTGGTCATCAGTCCGTAGCTTACAAACTACTTAAACCTAGGTAAACTAACCTAAGGACAAACACACACACCCATGCCCCAGGGAGGACTCGAACCTCCACGGCGAGCAACTGCGCGCTTCGCAGTGAGACGCTTTAGACCGCTCAGCTACTCCACCGCGGCCCCCCGTCAGGGAACGGCCTTGCGCATCGGAGCATAGCGCCTCACTGCGCTCGGCCGCTCCGCTGTGGCTTTCATTCTGACTTTAGCTTACAAACCAGGAAATAGATTTCATATAATCCTGTATCAGATTTCAACAACCAATATCAAGTAATGTAGCAGCTCTAAAACATCACTAAAGTTGTTCCTACCGACCTCTGTACGCCCATCGTCACCGACCTGTCATACTCAGACCGAAGGCGTCGACGGATATGCTCAGAATATCACTCCCCGGCCTTTTTTTTTATTTTCGTGACCTCAGTCCTTACTTCTAAGTCAAGTAGGTCTTCACCTGACCTCACAAGCGCTGAGTGTACACTTCTTGGATACAGCGTTCAGCAGACGCGGAAGGTCACCCACCCAGGTACCAGCTAATCCCGTTGGCAATACAGCAACTTTCACTCAACAGAGTAATGTTGTAATTTTAAGGATAAGCATGTAGTTTTAAATAAACGTGGCCTTACCATGTGAAATTCTCGAAAATTAATGACGTGTGATTTTGCTGTGTGGTTATAATGTTGAGGCCAAAAAAGAATAGTGTATTCAACTTTTTTCACCTGAAAACCTAACTGATATTATTTTTTTCATAAGTCACCTATATTTTACAATCTGTTAGCCAAATTTAGGTCAGTTGACTCTCTACGCCATGTTATTATTATCTATACTGGGCGATGAGCATCTATGACGGAGGATAGTACAAATTGCGGTTATGTTATTTCCGCAAAAATTAACGGTAATAGTGAGAAGGATGTTTAATATATGAAAAAATCCCTTTTTTATTGTAACCTTAGTGTATTGTGCGTCATGTAAGGATTCAAGGAGCTGGAAGAAGGAATTTTGAAACGCTTTCTTTCAACTAAACTGTAGCAGGATGCTTCAAAACTGTTCACTGTAAAAACCTGTCAATTTGAAGTCTCTCTTTGCTAAACAAATTAAGCTGGAAAATTTCATTTCATTTGGACCTGCAGCACTGTGTATGTTTTTAGGACATATTGTTAATCTAAGTAATACCACCCTACAAAAGATCCCACTATATACAGTAATAAACAAACTGTAACCATAGAGCATCGCTGCAGGATTTGTCAAACTAACAGCAGCAGTAATAAATTAATACCTGATAGGCATAAAATAATATGTATATATAAACCATCTAAAGAACATCTACACTGCAATTATATGCAGTTATTATAATAAATTATACATCCACGATGCCATATGGACGTAAGTCTGGAATAATATGTCACGAAAAATGTATCAAACTTGTAAGTATCTTTGTTTTACTCGTTTTAACCTTAAATGTTTGTCCGCAGATTGCCTGATGATGGCCACAGTGCCGAAATAGGCATATTCAGTATTTAACATCTACAAAGTAAAGCAGCATTTTGATATCCAATAAGCTGGAAAACATTCACAGCCGTGAACATATCACAAATGAAGACGTAGTGTCTGAAGTGAGACAGTAACAGTGAAGTGTACGACAGAGTCTCTTATTGTATTTCTTCTTGTGACTTCTCAAGTTATCCGGAGTATATTTTCATCCAATAGTTTTCGAGAGTGCAGCCGGATGCTATCGACATTCTGCCGCAATATATCGGCCCAGAGACGTCCACCCATCCTTAGGTGAGCAGACAACTACTGAAGAGCTCAGGTGCAATTACGGTATTCTGGTTCCTTGCGCTTGGCAAATGTACTGGCGTCGTTTTGTGTAGGCCCTATACGTTAGGCGGTGACATACGCGATAAAGCCGAGTTCTATGTACTGTCCTCGGTGGTGGAAGAGAAACAGTCTTCTAATCATTAATATCGATTGATAACGTGGATTCCGCTGAGAATATATATTATTACTCACGAGATTTTAATGAAACATCTGAAACACATGGACATGATTTGTAAGCTCGTCGCCAAGACATATTTCCAGCCTTTCTTTAATTACTGAATCCCAATAACTGGAACTGAAGCTAATATTTTTGTTCTGTTATATTCCATTGAATATATCATGGAAATACAGTCTTTTTCTACTGCCTATTTTGATGGTTGCTATTGTTCTGTACCTGTCGTGTACAGGTCGTATCGTCTGACCTATATATGCAGAACCACGCCCACAAGGAATTTTATAAACACAGGCTTTTATCGTAATTTCTTAGATTTTCCAGGCGTAATAATTGTTGATGTTCTTCGCGGTTTGCGGCCGGATTACGTCGTTCTGCTGACACGATATTTCAGCGGTCCACTTGGCCGCTATCTTCAGGTGCGACTGGTGCACAATCACGCCGGAACTGCGGACACATCAGATACGGCTGCTCCTTTATACCGCGGGACAAGCAACACCACCTAGAGGCAAGGCTTCACAACAGTCCGTGCTACGTCATACTGACCAGGCCGCGGCCGCCAGCTGAATGGCTGTCCGTTGGAGCACGCCCACTGCCTGGTCAGTATGACGTAGCACGGACTGTTTTGAGGCCTTGTCTCTAGGTTGTGTTGGAACAAGCCAGTATGCAAGAAGCGAAAGTAACGCCCTCTGGGAGGCGGAGAGTATTGCAGCACCTTCGGCGGTAGAAGTTGGCCAAAGCGATCAATCGAAAATTAAGAAACAGCTGGTAGGAAACTAGACAGTTGTTGTTTAATATCTGATAAAATAGGGTTCCACGTTTTACTTAATGGAAATCCTTTTTCCCTGTTAATAAGATGAAATGTTCAAATGTTTGTAAATCTATCGGACCAAACTGCATGGTCATCAGTCCGTAGCTTACAAACTACTTAAACCTAGGTAAACTAACCTACGGACAAACACACACACACCCATGTCCCAGGGAGGACTCGAACCTCCACGGCGAGCAACCGCCCGCTCCGCAGCGAGGTGCTTTAGACCGCTCGGCTACTCCACCGTGCTAATAAGATGATCTGATAATCGTATTTCAATTGATTCCTTAAGTACACAATCCCAATAATGGGAGGCTGGAGCAATAATTTGCGTGTCTTTGAATGACATATTATGCTATTCATGGAGGCAATGTTCAGCCACTGCAGACTATTCTGGTTGGAACAGACGTTTGTGCCTTTAATGTTCTACACATTGGTAATGAACTGTATGAATTGTCTGTCCAATATACGCTTTTCCACAATGGGATGGGATTTTATATACTCCAGGATTCCTCAATCCCAGATCATCTTTTACAGATCCTAGAACAGCTCTAGTTTTTGACAAAGGCACTAAGACACTTTTGCTATCGTATTTTTTGAGGATTCTTGATATTTTAGAAGAAATCCTTCTCGCATATGGAAAAAACTCAACTGATTTTGAAGTGTCCGTGGGCTGTTCACGTGGTCCCAAAGTCCTATTCTCCTTTTTTATGAACTAAAACATAAAAACAGGCAATTTGCCATCCTTTTCAATTTCCATCGAAAACCTTATTCGTGGATGAAGACAGTTAAAATGATCTAGAAACCGATGAAGAGCTTCCATTCCATGTGGCCAGAAAATAAAAATATCTTCCACATATCTTTAAAAAAAAACATGTAGGCTTAAGAAAAGAAGTGCGAGGAGCGATATCTTCAAAATCCTCCATAAAAAGATTGACGACGATTGGAGAGAGAGGACTCCCCATCGCCACACCGTCAGTTTGTTCAAAACATGAATCATTGAATAAAAAGTAGGTGGAAGTCAGTACGTGGTAAGACAGTTCTGTGGTTTCGTCATCCAAAAGCTGACCAATTAGCAACAAGGACTCCTCCAAAGGTACCTGAGTAAAAAGTGAAACAACATCAAAACTTACAAGGTCATATGTTCCAAGATGTTGGGACTTCAAACGTTGAATAAAAACAGTCGAGTTAGATACATGATGCTTACACTTCCCTACATAAGGACTGAGAACAGATGAAAGATATTGGACCAAATTATAAGTAAGTGCACTCAAGTTACGATCGGCCTCAGTGGAGTTCCAAGTTTATGGACCTTTGGTAAATCATACAACGTGGGTGGTACCGCCACCCTTCAATGAAGTTTATTAGTGACATCGTCAGACAGAGAGCTTTTCTTAATAAGACAGATGGTTTTTCGCTTTATCCGGTCTGTAGGATCAGTCCGTAATTTGCAATAAGCAGTATCCTCCAACAAACATTCCAGTTTTGCTAAATAATCTTCACGAGAGAGAAGAACAGTAGCACTGCCTTTATCAGCAGGAAGAATTACAAGATCCTGATCTTCCCTTAAAGAACGAATAACTTGCCTTTCGCTATAATAAATGTTACTTCGCCGACGTGGTGCACGACGAAGATGGTGAGAGACTTCCTGTCTAATTTCCTCAGTCCGATATTCAGCAAAGCGTGCGATCGCCTGTTCCACGGCAGCAAAAAAATCAACAGTAGGCAAATTCTTCAGTGTTGGAATAAAGTTAATGCCTTTCTCCAAACCCGACAGCCTAGCATCATCCAATTCCTTGTCAGTTAAAATAATAACAGTCCGACGACGAGAGATGTCATCAGATGTGGATAGTTTTTAGCGAAGTCTATTAAACTTGGAAGACTGTTTCCTAATAGTGCTCTTATGCGTTGACTCCGAATAGGCCCACGAGGCATCGTCAACCCAAACCCAAGAAGCAGAAAACAGATGAAAGACAACTCCAAATGCAAATAATATAAATCTTTAGACGTGAATCCAATTGTCGACGTGTAAAACGAATTCTCTCACGTACTAGAGCAAAACAGTGGGACTTCTCCAGTTTTTTCTACCATAAGGCAATATAACGAAATTATCATCTACGTAGCGTCAGAACAACATGGGCTTTAAAATAGCAGACTCAAGTGCCTTCTCCTCAAAGTCCTCCATACATAGCCACCACAGGGAGAAAGATCTCCCCATTGCGATGCCATCTGTTCATAAAATTCGTTATTAAATAAAAATTACGTTGAGGATAGTAAGTGTTTAAACAAGGTTGTCAAATGTTCAAATGTTTGTACAACTTAAGGGACTTAACTACGGGGTCATCAGTCCCTAAGCTTACAAACTACTTATGAACTACTTACGAACTAGGACGGCACAAATATCCATGCCCGAGGGGGGATTCGAACCCCCGACCGTAGTGGCCGTGCTGACCGTGACTGGAGCGCCTTAGTCACCTCGGCCACCGCGGCCGGCCAAGGTTGTCAGTTTCGCACTAAATATGTTACCAATAAGACATAACGAATCAAATAAAGACACTTTGATAAAAATGAGATCACATCAAAACTGACAAGTAAATACGAGCCACAAAGTTTAATAGTCTTCAAGCGATTGACAAATTCTTGAGGATTGCGTACATGGTGACAACACTTACCAACATACGGTTTTAGTAGAGAGGCCAGATGTTTGGTAAGTAAGTCGGAGCACCAGTGTTACTATTAATCGTAGTGGGACATAATCCTTGTGGATCTTGGGAAGGCCATATAGCCTCCGTAGTACTGCATTATGTGAACTCTTGGTCACTTTCACAGGCAATAAACAATCGTTTAAAAGTGCAGCAGTCAAATGATTTCTCCGTGATGTTAGCCACAGATCGTCCAGGAAAAGCTTATTGCGACCTATGTGTTGCAAGTCGGTGAAAATTTCAACTTCGTCTGTTTCTACTGTTCCTGGAGGCCCAGTGTGCTTTAGCCCGGAATACACCATCAATCCAGTCCCTACGGAAGAATATCATCTTTCTGCTATCTTCAGATGTAAATAAATCTAGAAACAGCTTCTAACGAATACGTCCTCTGACTAAGGACAGACTAGCTTTACATTTCGTATCATTGGCAGGACCCAACGAGCCGTATATCAAGTTTACAATGTATTAGTTTAAATCACTTTACAATTATCTATCGATAATTTGGATACCATTTAATTACATGACCTTCAAGGGCGTTTTCTCAAAATCTGTGAGGTAGTGAGCGTAAATATCTCTCAGCTCTTTTTTTTTTTTTTTTTTTTTTTTTTTTTTTTTTTTTTTTTTTTTTTTTACCGCTTGTAAGGAAGAGTGGAGGATTTGTGAAGAAACCACATAAAAAGGCAGTGCAGTTGTGCAAAGAACATTGAACATTCTCGACAATACATATGACAAACAAATCTGACTTACAATATTATTAAATAAGTTTTTCAAACTGAAGTCATATTAATATTTATATTTGGTTCGAATCCCCCCTCGGGCATGGATATTTGTGCCGTCCTTAGTTGTAGCTAGTTCATAAGTAGTTTGTAAGCTTAGGGACTGATGACCCCGTAGTTAAGTCCCATAAGTTGTACAAACATTTGAACATTTTGAACTTATATTTGGAAGAAAATGTCAGCATACGGACATGCGCAAATAGTCTCACAGGCTTTCGTCGCTCAGGTTGGCCGTCTAGCATTGGGAGGAAGCTTTTCATTCACATACGTTGATTAAAATATCGATATCACGACTGCAACCTGATTATTAATACGAGGCAGCCATACCTTAGTCAAACAACTTAGAGTACCTTAACATTTGTAATGTAAAAGAATTACCCTTTTAAACGGAAATTACATTGCACATCGACGAGCTGAATCTGCACACGCCCTGAGGCGCTTTCAACTGAAACATAAAGCAGTTCAAAAACATATGTAAAACTGCCATTGTACTTAAACATTTAGAAAACTATTCACGTAATTCTTTCAATGCCAAAATCATTTTTCAAAATATGTGTTTTATTGTCAGAAGTTGTCCATCACACGAGTTTTCCTTTTTACATGTATCCACTTTCCCCACTGAATCGACAACACTATTCTTCTCGCTTTGTAATGTCTTAATGGCGACAATTTGTAGGCAACTTTATTTTAAATCCGAGGTCTGCGACCCATTCTGGACCTTTTAATTTCCGTTCTTGGTTTACTTTTTCCAAGATAAATTCAAGAACAGAAGGTCTTCAATCGAAAACTCGTTCGAGGCATACTTTTTCACTTACCAAATGTACTTCTCAGTAATACAGAACGTCTCCAAACTCTCCGTTTCGATCCATCAAAAACTTCTGCAATGTCTGTGTAATAATGCGACTTCCCACGAATTTCATAACGTGTTCCATGCCAGAAAATGTAATGCAAAGAACTGAATAATTTAAATAGTAAAATTTTCTATCGATAATAGTAATTTTTTACTGTTCCGCCGTCAGACAAATCTTTGAATTCTTTCTGTATGGTGTAATTTCTTCAGATTTGTGGTGCCTGTCGATTATGTGATACTGTGCAGTCTCAGACTTCTCTTCTGCGATACCCGTAAAATTTTAAAGGCTTGTTACGTCTGATCACTAGACCGTCTCTTTTTAATCAAACTCCCGGTAGACCTGCGAACTTCCTTATAACACAAAGTAAGTACCGACGGAAAGTTTTCTAAGCTCACACGACAGTTCCGTCGAAACGAAAGAAGTCATGATGACTGAAAAATACCGTGCGAGATGCTGGAAGAAAGAGTACCACCGTAATGGTAAATGCAGCGTCGCGCTGTACCGAGTTGTTCTGAGAAAGATCGAGCAAAGCCTAGAGATACCGCCAGAGACAGAGCCTCGTATCGAGACTGTGTAACACACTGTGCTCGCCGACCCTGGAATATGAAGGAGGAGAGTCTTTTAGGAGAGTCTTTTAGGAGAGTCTTTTAGATCCAAATTCATGTGCCTGGTGGCCTGTAGTATTACATTAGGATTTTTTTTATTAAAAATATATCTGTGACGCTTATTGCTGGCAACCGCTTTCTTTGGTAGCGATTAGTAATAGTGTGCTATTTTTGATTTTCAATTTTTTCTCTCGAGCTGGGAAGAAAGCGGAATTGCATTTCGTCTTTTCTTGTTCTAGCCATTGTACGGTAGAGACGCAGCTCTTGGATCTCTTTACGCTAACATGTAACTGTGTGAACTTAGGGCGTAAAAATATCTGAATAATAATTGAGTTTTGTGGAATATCTTTTCTTATTTTACCGTGATCTATCACTACCATATTAATATCATGTTTCTATTTTTTCAGCAATATCATTAACTTGTAAAATGATGCTTGGACCCATCGTTGGATATAATAATAATTCGAATGGAAGTTTCTATATGTTATTTAAAGTAACCTTTGTGACTAGATTTTTACTGCAATGCCTGCAAAGAATCGTCACTGTTAAACGAAGTTCGATCAATTTCAACAAATTTTACTACAAACAAAATCAAGTTAGTATATTTTCACGGTCATTTAGTTCACGCCCCCCCCCCCCCCCATACACACACACACACACACTAAACAAACCAAGCAAAGCATTATCTTACAAAACGCAGTAAGACTATCAAAGTAGCTTTATGCAGTAGGCGACCAACTAAGTGCAGGAAATCGTGTGGAAACTTCCATGTTTTGTTCAGTAGATCACTTCTTCATAATTATTTTTTTCCGTAATATTTCAAGACCTGTTCGATTTTAATAGCGGTGCCTAACTTTAACGGCAACACCAAGCAAAAAGGAAAGTATCATTACAGGCCATATTTAACTCCAGGCACCTGGGGGATGGGGGTCATCATTAGTAACTGAAGTTTCAACTCAGACACCTGTTTGAAATGATATCTATGACTAAACGTCTGCCGCGGCGTAGCAGCCGAGCGCATTGAGGCGCTATGCTGCGATGCGCAAATCCGTTCCCCATCGGGGGTTCGAATTCATAAGTAGTTTGTAAGTTTAGGGACTGATGAACCCGCAGTTAAGTCTCATAAGCTTTACAAACATTTAACGTCTTATCAACAGCGTCGCCATCAGAGTCGGAACATAAGCTCGGATCTCCTAGAAAAGGATGGTGAAGGAAATCGGCAGTACCTTTTCAAAGCAATCGTCCCAGCATTTGCCTGGAGTGATTTAGGAAAGTCACGGAGAACCTAAATCGGGATGGTCGGAGGCAGGTTTTAACCGCCGTCCTGCTGAATGTGAGTTCAGTGTGACGTTGGAGTGGTTATTTTCGGATGTTGGATCGTTTTTGTTCTGTGTTAATTGTTGAGTCTGAGAATCAGTTTTTTATTACAGATGGTGGGGAGTTTCCTGACTAAACTCGTTGGATTCCTTTTTTTTTTTTTTTTTTTTTTTTTGTTACGATTATTCCCCACCCTGAAGGAGCGGGACGGGCTGCTTTAGAGCCTGCAAATGCTTTTTTTAGCGTGAGGGTTACATCGTATCTTTATTTGGTCATATTTCGTGCTTGGTGCAATACATCGTATTTTTGTTACATTTATAAAGTAAAATATAAGGGAGTAGTTTACACAATTTTAAAATTAAAATTAGTAATTAGAGAATAGCTTATAGGTACAAAATATTTAAGTTTAATACCAAGGGATTTTTATTTGTATCCAGTTTTGGCTGGATGCTACGTGTTGGTGCTCGCAGATCACTATTTTTCTCACGGCCTCGCAGTGGTCGTTTATATCGCCACTGCTTCTGCTGCTGTCTTCTTTTTCTGCTTTCTTCACGTTCACGTTCGTATGCTTCCTGTGCTTTCCGCATTTGTTCTCCTCTTTTCCAGTAAGGACAGTCATCGTATTTGGAATCCGGGTACTGGCGCTCAAAACGGGGCCTGCGCTCATCGATTCTCCGCTGGTGGACGAGAGCTCCATTCAAGTCGAAGACTCATACTTCATCCCGTACTGCTCGGCAGTAGCTGGTTTCGTTGTCCCAGATTCTTTGCCTTCTTCCCTGATGTCGACTGGTTGCATGTAGCTTTCGGCCGTCATCGGTTTCTTCTTCTGCGTCTCGGGTTGCTCCCGCGGCGTCTGTGCCCATCTATGTTGTAAAAGGCGGCAGTTTGTTGAACTACCACGGCGGCTGTAATCCATTGCGCTGCAGATGTTCTAAGTACAGCCTTTCCTGTGTAACTTGATAACACAGGGTCTAAATTTTGTTAAACATTGTTATTTATTTTCTTCGAAAGTATGGAGTATTGACATGTAAGTCTCTCAATTTACAGCGTCCTTTAACAAATTCAAATGTTTGTAGAACTTATGGGACTTAACTACGGGGTCATCAGTCCCTAAGCTTACAAACTACTTATGCACTACCTAAGACTAAGGACGGCACAAATATCCATGCCCGAGGGGGGATTCGAACCCCCGACCGCAGTGGCCGTGCAGACCGTGACTGGAGCGCCTTAGTCCCCTCGGCCCGTACTTTAACCCTGAGAAATTTCGGTTAGGTCAATAAGTACCTAGAGCGGATGTTCCATCTCAGCACAGCACACACGCCTATTATCGAATGTATGATCATGCGAAGTTTGTGCCGCGGTGGAGTAGCCGAGCAGTGTAAAGCGTCTCACTGCGGAGCGCGCGGTTGCTCGCCGTGGAGGGTCGAGTCCTCCCTGGGGCATGGGTGTGTGTGTTTGTCCTTAGGTTAGTTTACCTAGGTTTAAGTAGTTTGTAAGCTACGGACTGATGTAGTTACTTCAAATGTGCCACATGAAAGTGTATCAACACGCCTGTTGATAATATTGGGCAGTAATGAAATGATATGTACTGCACATGATACAGCTGTCAACAATAAAGAATTATCTGAAACTGCCTTTTAAATATTCTGTCACATTTTATTAATATTTCAAAGTTGTTCCAGGACTAACAAATTCCATTAAATCTTCGGAAATGTAAAATTTTGTATTTCACAAGAAGATAAAACGTAGTATCCTACGACCACAATATCAGTAAGTGACAGGTGCAATCGGCCAATTCAAATAAATACATGTCTTTAACAATTAGTTGGAATATGAAACAGGGAAAGATCAAATAGACTTCGGTAAAGTTTGTGGCAGTCTTCGGTTCATCGGTAAAATAAATATTAGCGAAATCTAGTCAGTTTGGTAAAGAAAATTCGTACAATACAATGGTGGGAACAAACTTAGAGTATTACTAACCTGCATTGGGTCCATATCAACTAAGATTTACAGGTGATATGAACGCGTACAAATATTAGCAGCACGATTGGGTACAGTTGTAGGAACTGAACGGGCATACGCGTAAAGGTAAACGTAAAAATGCTGTGAAAATCTACTTGGTATGTTAAAGAAACCACATTAACTCATGAATCTAAGAACACGCTAAACTTTACACATGGTATCTGTATTGGGCGAACAGTGGCAATATGTAGATGTAGATACCTTAACTAATGAAAAATGTGAAGTCATCCACATGAGTTCTAAAAAGAATCCGTTAAATTGCTGCAAATCACATAACAAAACTTTTATCCATTATTAATGAAGAATACTACGACTGAGATGAACAAAGGTTTCTTGAAATGACAGTAAACAGTCCCTTTATATATAATATGTTTGTATTTAATCATTACCGATTTCAAATTGCTGTTGGTGTTGTTGGTTTTTAGGAGATTAAACAGCTAGGTTATCAGTCTCATTCAAATTGCCTTCCAATTCATCAGATGGTTAAAGAGTTTCTAATTCATCATTTCGAATAATGTGGTCGCTGTGTATCTGTGACAAGTAAAGAACAAAACACATGTAAAATTGTTCTGTTCTTCAAAAATGTTCAAATGTTTGTAGAGCTTATGGAACTTAACTAGGGGGTCATCAGTTCCTAAACTTACAAACTACTTCTGAACTAGCTGATACTAAGGACGGCACAAATATCCATGCCCGAGGAGGGATTCGAACCCCCAACCGCAGTGGCCGTGCAGAACGTGACTGGCGCGCCGCAGACGGCTCGGCCACCGCGGCCGGCTGTTTTGTTCTTCATTTGTCACAAAAGCTTAACCACCATACTGTTAGAAATGTAGGGTAGAAACTTATTTTACCATCTGATGATGAACTGTAAGACAATTTGATACCGGTAATGGTTAAATAAAAACATTCTACATAATAGCCGATTAGTTGAACTCATTTCAAGAAACCTTAAACTCACATACGTCTCGAGGTTGTCAATTCATTGAAATACCCAGGATAACAATTACGAACAACTTCAAGTGGAGCAAACCAAATATCGCGTTTCATTGCCAGAACAGTTAAAATATGAAAAAAACACTGAAGAGACTACGTATACTACCATTATCGCCCCTATGGTACAGTATGGCTACGCGGTATGAGATCCTTGATATATTCAAATCTTTGTAAATCTGTGGGAGTTAACTTCTATAGTTATTAGTCCCTCGGCCTACGAATACTTACACTAACATAAACTAACCTAAGGACAAAACACAAACCCCAGCCCGAGGACTCGAACCTCCGATGGCGAGCAAACACGCACTCCGCTGCAAGACGACTTTGAGCGCTCGGTCACTTTACTGCTGCTATGTGATCCTCACTTGACAACGAAAACATTCAAAAAGGGACTCCTCAATATTTATTATAACGAAGTAGGGGAGAGCGAGTGGCAGTCAATAACACAAAGTCGATTTTCATTGCGGCAAAATCTTTTATGAAATTTTCATCACCCATTTTCCTCTCTGAATGTGAATATATTTTGTTGCCACCCAGCACAGGGAGAAATCATAATCGTAGTAAAACAAGAGAAATAATGAAACTTCCTGGCAGATTAAAATTGTTTGCCGGAACCAGGACTCGAACCTGAAGAGAAATAATGATTTAAGCGTTCGTTTTAACCACAAGTTCTTAAGGAGCGGAGCGGTTGATATATGATCTGAGAATGATTCGATGAACTCTCTGCCCGGCACGTAAGTGTGAATTCGTGAGTACTCATATATATGTACTTGATTAAAAACGGTCACAGAGGCGTTCAAGCAGTAATTCATTCCATGTTTCGTAAGATAACTGAACAGTAAAATCCTGAAACAACCGGGAATGTGAGGTATACCCTTTGCCATATACATTTCACTCAAGTAGTTTTCGGAGTAGAGATGTAGATGTAAGAAGGTGATCGACCGTACCACCACAAAGCCGACACAAGCTAGGAGGAAGCCTGATACTGCAGCTTAAAGCGGTCGCCATGTTTTGTCTTGGAGGTGCCCCACCGTCTCGCTCACTCATTCATCGTCTCTCCACCTCCGCCCTAGCAGTTTACCGTGGCAGTTCTTGTCCCGTAGATTACTGCTCTCATCTTTATAGCGACGTCACTGTGACAAACGCGCAGACGTTTCGAAGAAATGGCAGTCGTTTTCTCAGATCCAAAGTCTCCGAAGAGACGGTGTTTCCGAGAACAGGATACACTAGAGTGAAGTATGTGACCTCTGGTACGTTACCTAAGGCGTAACAAGATGTAATAAATCGGCAATATGAATCATATTTACACAACTGTACGATAAATTTTCAATTCTTTATAAAATGGCAAAACTATCGTAATACATCCGTACCATAACAGTAAGTACGTCTACCAATAAAGTAATTTCAGAGAAAAATAATATTATCAAAAAGGAAACATTCCTGATGTTCTGCAAAATTATTTATTGGGTTACTAAGCGGCTCTCGGCTTCTCAGGCCATCATCAGGCAATCTTCTGTACATGACAATTAACTGCTCTTTGCTAGCACACTTTTTGAAATTAATTGAATTTTCCGTCGGAAACATGATAATACTGGCACGAGTCTTCCGACGGAGCGCGTGCTTCAGTGGTTAGCGTCGGACATTGCTGTGCTGGCAGTCCTCGGTCCAAATCCCGCCACTGGGAAAAATATTTATTTGTACTTACTACTTCTAGAATGTCTGCTAGCCCATCATTACTTCATCACGCTTGGAACAACAGCTAAGTGGACTCACAGAATGAGGCCTATTTTCAACTCTGTTAGGTTTTATAAACGTTGTCTCACTTAATTATCCGCCTCTGTATCTTCCGCAGTGATCACTAAACATCTGGCATTATGAACTCACATTACGTATACTGTCATACCTAACACTAATACCAAATATTTCCTACACTAAAGCATTCTAGTAACCATTCTACCTGTCACACAGAATTGCAACTATAATAATTTAAATTATTTTTTGCAGGCGAAGTTCAAAAGCTTTTAGGAACTTTTGGAAACAAATTATTTCATAAGCAGCTGTATAAAATTCAATATTTTATTTCACTACCAGTTTCGGTCAATTAATGGGCCACCATGAAGTGTAATTGTATTGTAACACGTGCTGTTGTTGCGGTCTTCAGCCCGGAGACTGGTTTGATGCAGCTTTGCACCCTACTCTATCCTGAGCAAGCCTCTTCATCTCCTCATAAGAACGGCAACATACATCCGTTTGAATCTGCTTACTGTATTCATCTCTTGGTCTCCCTCTGCGCTTTTTACCCCAAAAACTTCCCTCCAACGCTAAAATTCACGATTCCTTGATGTCTAAAAATGTGTCCTACCAATCGATCCCTTCTTTTATTTAAGATATGCCAGAAATTCTTTTCTCCGCAATTTTGTTCAGTACCTCCTCTTTAGTTACGCGATCCACCCACCTAATCTCCAGCATTCTTCTGTAGCACCACATTTCAAAAGCCTCTATCCTCTTCCTGTCCGCATTGTTTATCGACCAAGTTTCACTCCCATACAAGGCAATACTCCAGACAAATGTCTTCAGAAAGGACTTCCTTATGCGTAAATGAATATTCGATGTTAATAAATTCCTGTTTTTCAAAAACGCTTTTCTTACCGTTGGCATTCTACATTTTATATGCATATATACTGAGACCATCGTGTGTTATTTTACTGCCCAAGTAACAAAACTCATCTACCACCTTCCGTTACCTAATCTAATTCCTTCAGCATCGCCTGATTTTCTTAGACTGCACTCCATTGCTCTTGTTAATAGTCATCTTATACGCACCTTTCAACACACTGTCCATCCCGTTCAATTGCTCTTCCAGGTCCTTTGCTGTGTCTGACAGAATTACTATGTCGTCGGCAAAACGCAATGTTTTTAATTCTTCACCCTGAACTTTGATTCCTACTCCAAATTTATCATTGCTTTCCTTTATAGCTTGCTCAATGTACAGATTAATTAACATTGGAGAAAGACTACTACCCTGTCTTACTCCCTTCCCAACCACAGCATCCCTTTCATGCCCTTCAACTCTGACAACCGCTGTCTCGTTTTTGTACAAGTTGTAAATAACCTTCCGTTCCCTATATTTTAATTCTGCTTGCTTCCGAATTTGAAAGAGTGTATCCCAATCAACATTGTAAAAAGCTTTCTCCAAATCTACAAAAGCTAGAAATAAAGATTTGCCTTTCCTTAATTTATCTTCTAAGATGAGCCATAAACTGAGTATTGCCTCCCGTGTTTCTACTTTTCTCCTTAATCCAAACTGATCTTCCCCGACATCGGCTTCTAAATCAAATGTTCAAATATGTGTTAAGGTTATGGATCTTAACAGCGGGGTCATCAGACCCTAAACTTACAAACTAGTTATAAACTAAATTATACTAAAGATAGCACAAATATCCATTCCTGAGGGGGGATTCGAAGCCCCAACGGGGAACGGTCTCGCACATCAGAGCATAGCGCCTCAATGCTCTCGGATTCTATCAACTTTTCCATCCTTCTGTAAAAAATTCGTGTTCGTAATTTGCAACCATGACTTATTAAACTGATGGTTCTGTTAGTTTCACGCCTGTCTGCACCTGCACATGGTAGTGGAATGTACTCTAAGAAATTCAGGCATGCTGAAGGTTTAGATTAGGTAAAGATACAATTAATGTAGCAGCAGAGATTTGTTATTTGTGTAGCAAAATAACTTGCGATAACCAAGGTAAAGGAAACATAAAATGCAGAATGGCTATGGGATGAAAGAATTTCTGAAGAAGAGAAATTTTTTGACATCCAATATTAATTTAAATATCGGGAAGTATTATCTGATGGTGTTTGTCTGGAGTGTACCACTGTACGGGAGTGAAATGCGGTTTGTAAGGAGTTCAGAGAGGAAGACGATAAGAGCATTTAAAATGTGATGCTACAGGAGAATGCTGTATATTAGATGGGTATATCGCGTAACTAATGACGAGGTGCTGAACATAATCGGGGAGAAAAGAAATTTGTGGCATATCTTGACAAAGTGAAGGGATCGATTGGTGGAACACATTCGAGGAAAGTGTGCGTGGTAAAAATCACAGAGGTAGGCCAAGAGATGAATACAGTGAGCAGGTTCAAAAGGATGTAAGCTGAGTTCTTATTAGAGATGATGAACTTGCACAGGAAAGGATAGTGTGAAGAGCTGCACCAAAGCAGTCTTCGGATTGATCACAGCAACAAGAATAGTGTGTAACTGAATTCCCTTTATAGAATTTAAGGACTTATAGTTGGGACTACATATGGCGTATCACCTCACATATTATAACAAAACTGCACTGGATGATGGTTCGTTAATTGACCGAAAACGATTGTCAAAGTATTCAATATAATATAGATGTTGGGGAAATATGTTCGCGGATGATGCTGTCGTTTATCGGTTTGTTAAGTCAACAGAGGATCAAAAGCAACTGAAAGCGATTTAGACAAAATTTCTACATGGTGCGAAAATTGGCAATTGACACTAAATAATGAAAAGTGTGACGCAATACAAATGAGCACTAAAAGAAAACCGCTTAACTTCAACTATGTGATAAATCAGTCAAGCCTTAAGCTCGTAAATTTTACCAAATACCTAGGAGCTACAATTACGAACAACTTAGACTGGAAAGAACACACATAACAGATTGTGGGGAAAGAGAACCAAAGGTTACGGTTCATTGTCAGAACGCTTCGAAGATGCAACAGCTTCACCAAAGAGACTGCCTACATTACAATTGTGCGTCCTCTCCTGGAGTACTGTTGCTCAGTGTGAGACCCTCATCAGTTGGGACTGACGAAAGACATTGAGAAAGTTCAGAGAAGGGCAGTTCGTTTTATGACGTTACAGGGGGGAAAGCGTCACGGAAATGTTGCACGATTTGAGGTCAGAATCATTAAAAAAAAGACGTTATTCGTTGCGGCGAGATCTATTTACTAAATTTCAATCACCGACTTTTACTTCTGAATATGAAAATATTTTGCTAGCACCCATCTACATATGGTGACATCACAATCCCAATAAAATAAGAGAAATCAGATCAAAAACGGAACGATTTAGGTGTTCTTTCTCCCCGTGCGCTATTATAGAATAGAACGGTAGAGAAAGGTTATCAAAGTGGTTAATGAACCCTCTGCCAGGGACTTAAATGTCATTTGCACAGTATCTATGTAGATGCAGATGTAGATACAAAATTCTAATGATTTAAGTACTAGCGATAGTGTATGTCTGAATGAAATTATATTGAAACACCTAACCATGTTTTATGGATACTTTGTTTTTTCTTATATATATTTAATTTGCAAAAGAGTTAAAGTGTTCTTTCTGCAGTTTTTCGAAACGCATCGTTTTCGTCCATTGTGTCACAGAAGCTTTAAATGTAGGTCAACGGTATCCCCAAACTTCCTCCGTAATGTTACAAAAGTATCTCCCACAGTGGCGTTACCCTTTCGTTCGGCGGTTCATTATGTGGGTTGTATGGTGCTTTAATCATGTCCCATTAGCACCAAATTTCTCCGAAATCCTGTTGAACGTCACTGGGGCGTCTCACACGATGGGCAGCGTGGTCACCAACCCTCCACCTCTTAGTTATCTCTCTCGTCTCTGCAATAGAAGTCATAACACGATGCCCAGCGCTTAAATTGCCTGATTTTCTTACGCTTAGCTGAAGAGAACGCATGTCACTCGGAAATGACATGAGAAGTCCTCAAGACATGTTATAATTAGAATCTGTCAGTCAGCTCTTTTCGTCAAGGATTAGTTACTCTTACGTTTTGCGGTCTAAAACGACATCTTGCCGTGCGAAGTGTAAATAACAAGGCATTTTATCACCTTTGACACTGCTAACAACCCCACCCTCCGGGCCCCCCTGGATGACCGAGGTGACAAAATATGTTCAAATGTTTGTAAAGCGTATGGAACTTAACTACGGGGTCATCAGTCCCTAAACTTACAAACTACTAATCAACCAACTTATACTAAAGACAGCACAAACATCCATGCCCGAGGGGGGATTCGAATCCCTGACGGGGAATGGCCTCGCGCATCGAAGCATAGCACTTTTTTTTTTTTTTTTTTTTTGGGACTTCTTTCTCCCCTTCAGCCCCGTCTTTCGCTCGCCATTTTCAGCCTTCGCGGCCTGGCTTCAATCCCGTTAAAACTTTAACTTCTCTAAACACATAAATAAAAGTTCAATCTCTTCTTCAAACAAAACATCATATAAACATAGTTGAAATGAAAGTAATAATGCTATGAAACTCAGTTCTTGTATTGCACTGTGGCTGGCTGCTAAACTAATATTAGAAGTGCACTTCTCCGATCCCCCAATGCACCGCATGTTGGAGTCGGGCACGTCTTTTCTATAGATTGTAGAGTAAGCTCCATTGTCCTGATCAGTTTTAGCTCTAAGTCGGCGAATATAGAAATTAACTTCTCATACCCTGTACTCCCCAACTGCGCGGGGGATCGCTCATATCACGTCCTAGAAGGTTTGCATAGTAAAGTTTGTATTTGTGGTGGTTCTTGATCGTAGAATGACGTTCTTGTAGAAATGTCCAAAAGTCAAATACGTTCTTGGGGCCATCTCTGAAAAGGCAGAGGACTATCATTCCTCGAATCCAAGTTACTGCATTGGTCTTTGTTCAGGGATAGTATGTCTAGTCCGAGTAAAGTAATATCCGTGGTTCGATACTTGCGGAGCAACTCGAGGAAAAAAGCTATAATTTTCAGGGCCAAACTCCACACTTCTGCGGAAGTGCCGCATGTCATGCGATGTTCTTCATTTTCCAATTCATTACACTGAGTACACAAAGGAGTTCCACTCTATGTATAGTATGTAATCGGGCACGCGTCATGAATTTTCCATTGACGATATGTTACCACAGCGTACTTGTCTCTGTGTCAAGAAACATATGGTGCACTGCCCGCCATACCACCGTCCACGTTACTGTCGGGTGCCGTCTCTCTATCACGTTGCCTGGTCGACCGTAACAGTAAGCAGTATATATCGCGTGCTGTTGTAGTCCTGGTAGTTGGTAAGTCCGCTTGTATAAAACTGTATTCGACGAAAAACGTACGAATATGGGCAAAAGACGGTGATATGTGCCCGACCATAGCCGGCGCTCTTTGGGAAGGTGGTGCTAATTCCTCTATCAAAGTGTCGGACAGACTTGACTGGTGTCGACGCCACATCTTGTCCATCGTACTGACATAGTCACAGCGCGGTCGCGGACGTGGACAAGGCCGAGACCCCCTCGCTTAATGGGGAGGGTGAGAGTTTCGTATCGGACTTCGAAAATTAGACCTGCGCACACAAAGTATCCAAAGGCCGCTAGGAGGCAGCGTGCCATAACCACCGGCATCGGGAGCACTTGCGCCAAGTGTGGAATGCGCGATGCCAGGTGAATGTTCACAAAAGTGACCCGTTGCATCATGTCTAAAGCTGTTAGCATGTTACCTCGAACACTCTTTCTGATAGACTGCAAGATTAGTCTATAGCTGAGCACTGCCGTGCGTCTGATGTCGTTGGTGAATGTAATTCCCAAACATTTCATTGTGTCCATTAATCTTAATGGTGCCGCGGTGGAGTAGCCGAGCGGTCTAAAGCGTCTCGCTGCTGAGCGCGCGGTTGCTCGCCGTGGAGGTTCGAGTCCTCCCTGGGGCATGGGTGCGTGTGTGTGTCCTTAGGTTAGTTTACCTAGGTTTAAGTAGTTTGTAAGCTACGGACTGATGACCACGCAGTTTGGTCCGATAGATTTACAAACATTTGAACAGTTGAACAATCTTAATGGTGCCACGCTGTTATCTGGCAGCCATCGTCCAATGTTCATAGCCCCAGATCTCGCCATATTAACGTGACTTCCTGTAGACGAACCATACAGATCAATCCAGCGTAGTGCCGTTCCTATCTCGCGCCTCAATACTCTCGGCCACTCCGCCGCGGCCCGAGTTGACACAGTGGTAACACACTAGATGCCAGTTCAAAACCGCCTCCGCCCATCCTGATCTAGGTTTCCTGCCACTTCCTTAAACCATTCCAAGCGAATAAAAGTGTTCAAATGCTTGTAAAGCTATTGGACCAAACTGCTATGGTCATTAGCCCACAGACTTAGACTGCTTAAACTATCTTACACTAAGGACAACACACACACCCGCGCCCGAGCGAGGACTTGAACATCCGGCGGTAGCGACCGCCCAGTCCGTAGCATGACGCCTTCGATCACGAGGCCTTTCCGCGCGGCTCGAGGCGAATAACGGGATGGTTTCTTTCAAATGGCACGGCCGCTTGCCTTCCCTATCCCTGACAAAATCTGTCCGATTATGTGTTCCGTCTCTAATGACCATGATGGAGTAACATCTCCCTAAAATCGTCGACTTACCTCTGTGGAGTGTAATGCGACCATGTACAATAAGGACAACAAACAGACCCATGCCCGAGAGATGACTCGAACCACCGGTGAGAGAGGCCGCGCAGTCAGTGACGTGGCTCCCCAAACCACATGACCATTTCCGCTCGGCCATGCGACCACAATTTTTCTCCTTTTGTACTGGATGGAAGGATTAGGAGCCATTCAAAACCATTGTACAAAATTTGAACCTGACCCAAAGCAGCAAAGGGTATTGACGGTTTTCAGCCATTCTGTCGAGGGTTCCAGTCCCCCCTTGGGCATTAGTGTTTGTGTTGTCATTAGGTTAGTTTACCTTAGTTTAAGTAGTTTGTAAACTACGGACCAATAACCACACAGTTGAACCGATAGATTTACAGACATTTGCATGTGCATGTGCATGAATAAAATGGCAAAAAGTCCCTTTAAGATGTCCAGCTCAGTACCAACTAGGCAGCGTAGTTGGATGCTTTAACAGTATACCTGTATTGAGACAACACTGATAGGCACCTAGGTACTTGCATACAAAGCCTGGTAGCAAGTCGACATCTTAAGTTTAATGACGCTATGGTGCCGTTCTAGCGCCAATTTGCAGTCGTGCAGAGAGCCTACAATTTCGGCGGCCGACTCTTCAGAAAGTCGGCGCGTGGATTGTGGAAGACAATGTAACCACCATCATGAACTCCCCTCCCCACGGAATTACTGCAGGAACTTTGGACAATGTCCATGAAAATGAGATGATTGTATGACTATTTAGTGACGAGTATATTATCGTATTTCAGCCGCCTACTGCAGTTTTTTTATTCACGCTACTTCGCCGACTTGCTTGTAAATGTTGAAGAAAGCGATGATGTGGGCAACCAGTCAATACTCCTTCACCTGTCGGGAATCGACCCCTCCCCCTCCTTGTATGTTTGTCAACGACGCTGCCACTTTAAGCACTGAGGCGGAAGACAATGTTAGTGAGACTTCTCCGTCTCTTTTATGAGGGGGGGGGGGTGCTCCTTGAATATACAACTCTGACAATAAAGTTCGCGGTGGCCGAGGGGACTGAGGCGCTCCAGTCACGGTCTGCACGGCCACTACGGTCGGGAGTTCGAATCCCCCCTCGGGCATGGATATTTGTGCCGTCCTTGTTCGTAAGTAGTTCATAGGTAGTTTGTCAGTTTAGGGACTGATAACCCCGTAGTTAAGTCCCATAAGCTATGCAAACATTTGAACATTTGATTTGAACAATAAAGTTCGGGGAATAATCCTATAATAATAACGTAGGTGGACTATGAACTACAGTTGCCTTACCGTCCTTCGAAAACCTCTCATGACTACGCGCAGCTGAGCTCTACGATACATGTACTGGAAATTTTGCACAAAAATCTTCAAAATTTTGTATAGCTTATGGGACTTAACTAAGGGGTCATCAGTCCCTAAACTTACAAACTACTTATGAACTAACTAATCCTAAGGACGGCACAAATATCCATGCCCGAGGGGGGATTCGAACCCCCGACCGTAGTGGCCGTGCAGACCGTGACTGGAGTGCCTCAGTCCCCTCGGCCACCGCGGCCGGCCACAAAGTCTTCCTTTTGGATGGTGTTCAAAGCCTCGTCACGTTTAGTTGTATGTCAGTAGCATCGTCAAATCTCTTTCCTTTCAAAGCACGTTTAAGTCGAGGGAATAGGGAGAAGTCTGGAGGATTGAGATTCGGTGAGTATGGTGGATGTTCAAGTTGCACAACAACACTCGTCCACATACAGCCAATATCGTCAAACAGTTCCTGGCAAAAAAAGCGGTTGGTGGAAAGTTTCCAGAACACGTATCGCAGAGCTCAGTGCTGTGCAATTACGGGTCGTGACTATTTCGAAGGACAGTTGTGTAACTTTAGTTCATAATTCCTTTATGGTAACATACAGGATTATTCACCGAACTTTAATGTCAGAGGTTGTATCCATTCGTCAACGATTTAGCTTTCCAACATTACGGTTGCGACTAACGGGTAGCGTCTTCTCGGCTGCAGGCGCTTCTCATACAGCGGCTGTTTACGGTTACCGCAAGTCCACGGCATGTTGTAAACGCTGCACTGGCTATTACTCGACAAACCGGCATCGTCGTGTTTATGTCCGAGAAGCAAGGAAAGGGAAGCAGTACTGGCGAACACTCTAACATTCCAACAAGTGAAGCGCTGTCACCACGTTTACAAGCGACACACTCTGCGAAATACAAATGCCGAGGTGACTGAGGCGCTCCAGTCAGCACGGCCATGGATATTTGTGCCGTCCTAGTTCGTAAGTAGTTCATAAGTAGTTTGTAAGTTTATACTGATGACCCCGTAGTTAAGTCCCATAAGCCTAACCAACATTTGAACATTTTGTACAAATGCTATGTCCACTGTCGTCTTGACATGTCAAACCCTAATCTGTTTTGCTAACCGATCCAATATCCGTTTATGAGTGTCATTTCAGGAACGCGAAAGAATTTTGTAAGTCTGTTGTTTCGATTGAGGCAACTCTAAGAAATGAGATTTTCAGCGTCTTTGAGTTTTCTTATTGATTGATGTTAGTAGTGCGAAGGTTGTTCAAGAAGAGATGTTTATAAATCTTATGCATGCGAGACTGTGTTCTTACTCCACCAGATCACGCGCATTATGAAAAATAATTGTGAAGTGCTCTGTGGTGTAACATCATTGTAATCAAATATTTTCGGTCCTTAAATGGCTAGAAATATTTCAAGAAGTAGGACATTCCGAATAATAAACAAATGATATTTCGCTCTATACTACGAGCTGAGCAGTTTAGCGCCGTGTTTTTCAAATCAAATGTTTTCAAATGTTTGTTAAGCTTATGGGACTTACCTACGGGGTCATCAGTCCCTAAACTTACAAACTACTTATGAACTACTTACGAACTAGGACGGCACAAATATCCATGCCCGAGGGGGGATTCGAACCCCCGACCGTAGTGGCCGTGCAGACCGTGACTGGAGCGCCTCAGTCCCCTCGGCCACCGCGGCCGGCCCGTGTTTTTCAACCTATGTTGTCGCGACCCCTAGGAGGGTCGCGAAGTTCTGCTCGAGGAGTAGCCATCACTGTAGGAAGTACTTGCAGCATAAAATAACTAGATTAGTAGTACAAAAACGTATGCCCAAATGTTTGTAAAGCTTATGGGACTTACCTACGGGGTCATCAGTCCCTAAACTTACAAACTACTTATGAACTAGCTTATACTAAAGAAGGCACAAACAACCATGCCCGTGGGGGGATTCGAACCCCCGACCGCAGCGGCCGTGCAGACCCTGCGTAGCACGCCGCAGACCGCTCGGCCACTGCGGCCGGTAAATCAAATATTTAATCATTTAATGTTAAAATTACGTAGTTCCTTGAACAGATCACAGATTGTTTTATAATACAGTGTGTTAATGATGAATAAGCGCAAAGTCTGAAACCTGTTTTCAGGAACCAGTCGAGAGTTAAAGAACTTGATACAATAAGTAATTCTGAAAAGTTCTAAAAAAGGATCTACTTCTTTACAAATTGTCCGTTCAAGGGGATCTTTGTTAATTAGCGTAATACGCTTCTGAGTCTTGAGTGAAATGCGAAACAGTCGTGAAGCAAAATATATTTTTCTGTCGGAACCCATGTAAAACTAGGATAATGTTTTTCATTCTGAAAAATGCATGAAAAAATTTAAAAATTTAAAAGAAAGCTGAAGCAAAGGAGAGAAGGTTGTATTATTGAGATAACATTGTGTTGTTACGCGTCGTGAGGGCGGTTCGCCAGAATATTTTTATTTGGCTGGGGTTCGCCAGAATATTATTATTTGGAAGGTAGTCGCAGGTTTAAACTATTAAGTACACTTCTTTTCTCTACTAAAAAGATTCGCGTAGGGGTCTAATTGCAATAAATAGAAAATAAAAGAATTTAAAAAATGCAGGAGTGACATTTAAGATGGCGCGATGTGAGTTCGAATCCTTTCAGGTGGTCAGAATTATTTACTGTTCAGTTTTTAACAGCGTGACCTCTCTATTCGGCCACGGCGGAGTGGCCGAGCGCTTTAAGGAGCTTTGCTGGGAAACGTTCGGTTGCTCGCCGTCATATTTTGCAGTTGTCCCTCGGGGATGTGTGTGTGTGTGTGTGTGTGTGTGTGTGTGTGTGTGTGTGTGTGTGTGTGGATGTATGTGTGTGTGTGTTGTTTTTAGCGTAAGTTAGTTTAAGTAGTTTGTAAGCCTGGAACTGATAACCGCATCAATTAAGTCCCTTAGCCGGCCGCGGTGGCCGAGCGGTCTGCGGCGAGCAAGTCACGGTCTGCACGACCGCTGCGGTCGGGAGTTCGAACCCCCCTCGGGCATGGATGTTTGTGCCGTCTTTAGTATAAGCTAGTTCATAAGTAGTTTATAGGTTTAGGGACTGATGACCCGTAGTTAAGTCCCATAAGCTCTACAAACATTTGAACATTTTTAAGTCCCTTATATTTACATATATTTCAGCATTTGAACGTCTCCTTCAGTATTTTTATTCATTTAATTATACTTATCTCTAACCTTTTCCAGCGTCTTTTTAATCATCTCATTAATGTCATTGTTTTCCAAGAACGTTAAAGACGGTTTCAAAAAATTCGATCCCATTCATCCCTTTGTGAGTTATCGAAGTTTTTGTACCAGCAATTGATTGTGGAAAAGAGCTTCTACCAAAAAGACAACTGGGCATAATAACTTAGAATTTCGCATGGGTCATTCTCCTGCTTCTTGTGATATTCAGCCTTATTTTGCTAGTATTTCGTATGGTTAAGATTGGTTTAAGTTGGGACTGTCCGTATTAATAACAGTTTTTACTGTCTATTTCTGAGTCACAGTTTCATGCTGCGGCGGAATAGCCGTGCGCACTATGGCTTCGTGCTGCGGTGCTCGCGGCCGTTCGCTGTCGGAGGTTCGAGTCCTCGCTCAGGCATGGGTGTGTGTGTGTGTGTGTGTGTGTGTGTGTGTGTGTGTGTGTGTGTGTGTGTGCTGTTCTTAGGATAAGTTAGTTTATGTAATTTGTAAGTTTAGGGACCGATGACCACTGCTGTTAGGTCCCATAACTAAAAAAAAGCATTTTAACATTTGAACATCACAGTTTTATGTACGTGAAGTGAAACCGGAATGACAGTCTTGTCACTGCCTGCATGCACAACGATTAAACTCTGACCAGAACTTTTATTTACAACACTCCTCACACACTGCCTGTTTTCCAACAAGTATTTACGGTGTAATGTGCGTGAGTTCATGTTTCGTGGAAGTAAACCACTGCCCGCTTTGATTTTTCTGCTTCATTCTTCCCTAAAAGCCTAAGCTATAACTATGCCATGTTTGCAACAATATTCTGTCGTTAACATGTAGCAACTTTTT
This sequence comes from Locusta migratoria, assembly GCA_026315105.1. NCBI lineage: Eukaryota > Metazoa > Arthropoda > Insecta > Orthoptera > Acrididae > Locusta > Locusta migratoria. The sequence goes on from CM048755.1 coordinate 261,607,237, forward strand.
AAACTAAACCCCAAAGACGGAACGATTTATTTTATTTGCTTGCTTAAAGCTAACTTCTGTGACTAAATCTATGTAGTTTTAGTACAGTTGGTATTTTTATTGTGTTAGTAAAAGCATAGAAATATCTTCCTGATACATTTACCCACAATCATAATGGAATCATTATTGGGAGCATTTGCTTCTTCTTTGGCATAAAAATTCAATTCCACTGTTGTCGGCAACGTGCCTCTCTTTCCTAAATTTTCAAACCACTTATCCGTTCAGCTTCAAAATTTTGGCTGAAGTTTCGTCACCTTCTATGACGGCGTGATAAATGTTTTTCTCTCTCTCTCTCTTATATGTTCGTTATCTTCAAATTTAGGGGGCCGCCTACAGTATATTTAATACAAGAAGGTGATATCTTGTTTTACTATTTACTGATAACCGCTTTCGGCAAAACTACGTTGCTCTCATACATCATATGATGAAAACGTGATTTTGGCGAAACCGGTTATCAATAAAATAATAAACTGTGATCTTGGCTATTGGAAGAACAGGCGTATATACGTATTCATTTCTTTCTAATCATGAAAAAATTTACTGACGTTAATTGTAAGCCATCGCGCCTTTCTGCAAAGACAGTTTCCTTTTCACCTCCCACGATCGCACTGCGGCGTAACAGCTCGCTGGAGTCTCGCTGTAACTGGTTATGTATACCCCCGTAGAACCACGTGGCCTTGCCCGATAATATTACACTGATCTGTGGACAAGCTGATTGCCACAACGGGAAACAGCCCGTGCACAAGCACTGCACGTAACGGCGACACCAGTGCTGTTATCTAGGGGACTACGGTACAGCCACACGGAAACGACCGTGCAGTCTGCGGCGCCATATTACAGATCTTGCGGCCGCTCGGTCGCAGGTTCGAGACCTCCGTTGGGAAAGGGTATGTCTGTTGTCCTTAGTCTAAGTTGAAGTAGAGTGTAAGTCTAGGGACGGATTATATCTACAGTTTGCTCCCCTAGGTTTACAAATATTTGATTTTGACTACTGTACATCCGCGTTTCACGCTTCCGCCAAGTGCCTGTTCATATCCTTCCTTCTGCTGGATATTTAAGTCTGGACTAAACTTACAAGAGGCAAGGGTAACTTCCGTCAACGCCCTCCGTCCCGACATCTACCCCTCCTTTCAACCTTAGCCCTTCCCCGTATTTGTACGTCTCCCTTCCTCCTCCCCCTCCCATCCCTGTCCACTCCGTCGCTTGGCTCTCCTGTCCCAGCTCCCTCCTACGATGAGTCCTTGCGCTTTCCCCTCTCCTCCCCCTCCCCCTCCCTACCCGTCCTTCCCCCACCGCGCTTCCCCTTCCTCCCCTTTTCCCACTGCGGGGCCCCGTTTCGACATATTTTAACAGTGCGTCGTTTAGTGTTTTGCCAGTGTTTGTGCTTCGTGCCCAAGTGGTATTTTAATATTTAAGCAGCCGCGAATCAGCCAGAATATTAGTTTTGCCGTGTGTTTTAAACAGTGTCTTCGTCTTCGTGTAGTGTGCTCTACCAATGTGCTTTTAACTACCCTGGATTTTTAACTTCTATCTCTGTATGATTTTAACCACCATGGCAGTTTTAATTCTGAATATGTTTCACTTCAACTTCTGTACGTTATGCCTGTTTTCTTCATTTTAATCTCCATTGTAGTTTTTAAATTCATGAAGTTTTATCATCTTTCTTTGTTTTATATCACCCTGTTAACATTGTAAATACACTCGGCTGAAGAGCAGCAATGAAGCTGCTGCCAGCCTGCCACCTCCGGTGGCTTTAAAATATCAATAAAAAAAATTTAAAAAAATTACAAGAGGCTAGTCTTCACTCATCTGTGAGCTCAATGCCGGTCTCGCCCGCAGCCCATAATCCGGGTCTTTCTTTTTCGGATTGCAACTTGGAGTAGCACCACCGCGGCGGAATAGCTGTGTGCACTGAGGCGCAGTGCTACGGTGCGTGTGGAATCCTCCATCGGGCATAGATGTGTGTGTTGTCCTTGGTTAGTTTAACTTAGCAGTTTGTAGGCTTAGGGACTAATAACCAGTCAGTTGAGTCCCATGGATTTTTTTCCGGATTTATCAGTAGGCTGACTAGGCTGGAGCCTAGAATGGCAGATTTTAGGGGCGGCAAATGTCTGGCAAGAATTTGTAAACTGTAAGTAAGTGTAATAAAAGCTGTGTAATTACGTTTACCGTATGTACTTTAGGTTACAGTATTGTATGAGAAGTATTAAGACATATTTATCCCCACATTATCAGTAGTATGTGACTGCTTTTAATAGCTCAGTGATATAAACGAAAACTATTTCTTGTGCAATTAAAACAAAACAGTTGGGTTGTAAAAATATTCCAGGAAGTGACACTTCGATCCTCTAGTTCTTAGTGAAAGTAATAACGGAAAATATATGGTGTTATTAGGACGAAGTGCACAAAAGAAAAAACTACAATTTCATTGATAAAAATTGAAATTAGTACGATTGTGAAATAGGGTAGGGGCGGCAAAATTTGAATAGTCTCTGTTCTATGATGGCGAAAAAGACGTTCACTCTATTTGATTACGGAGGGCGGCTAGCCCTCTGAGCGTTCGGCTATCCAGACACGTTTCTAGTTCTGCCCAAACTTATCGCGTACTGCAAGTGTTCATTAACCGATTTTCTCGCAGATTTACCTGCATTCCCGCAAGGAATCGAACTTATTTCTATATCCGCACAAAAATGGCCATTTTTCTGTTTGAGGCATACATACAATCATAGTATCTATACGTCTGCACTAGGTTAAAAGATAAGTGATATATATATTTCGGTAGTGGAAGCACGAACAGTTGTATGGAACAAAACTTTGGTCGCATTTGAAGATAAAAATGCAACTAGAAGTACGATGGAGACAAGTTTCCTGCGAATTGAATGAGGGTTGTGAAGAAATTGAGAGCAAAGTAAAAATGCATTTTTAACTGATGGGTGATACGGTACTTCATTAGTTCTTTGTATCAAGTCAGCAATATTTGTCATAACATTAGGAAAAACGTTTTGAATTCATTAATTTATGTTTGGAATGAACTTCACTTGACCACGATAGCCAAACGACTAGTCGTTTGACCGGTAAAATTCCGGCTTGTGTGCAAGCACCGCTCTACCGATAAAATACCGGCTGGTATTTTACCGGCCGTCAAAAATCGGTAGCCGGACGCAGTGGCCAAGCGGTCTGCGGCGCGCCAGTCGCAGTCTGCACGGCCGCTACGGTCGGGGGTTCGAATCCCCCCTGGGGCATGGATGTTTGTGTCGTCTTTAGTATAAGGTAGTTCATAAGTAGTTTGTAAGTTTAGGGACTGATAACCCCTCAGTTAAGTCCCTTAAGCTTAACAAACATTTGAACATTTTTTGAAAAATCGGTATGTGCGCAACCAGCATTAGGATGGGGAAGGAAATCGGCCATGCCCTTTGAAAGGAACGATCCCGGCATTTGCCTGCAGTGATTTAGGAAAATCACGGAAAACCTAAATCTGGATGGCCGGAGGTGGAATTGAACGACCTTCCTCCCGAATGCGAGTCCAGTGTGTTAGCACTGCGCCAACTCCGTCAGTGGCAAATGTAAGGTAGGTGGAAGACGAAGAGGGTATGTAGAGGCAGGTTTAAGGGGTACATTATGTGAAAAAGCAGAGATAGGCGAGAGGAGAAGAACGATGGCGTGAGGCGAAGGAGAAGATGGACAGAAGCAGATAGTGAAGGAAACTGATATAGGTGGGTGGGTAACATGGACAGGGAGAGGGGTGAGAAGACGAAAATGGAGGAACATAAGGTAGGAGGTGGAGAGGAAAGGTAGACGGAGAGAGTCAGGAATCAAGAGATGGACAAGAGAGCGGCAGAAGTGAATGCATAGAGTCTGGAGTAAAGAGGAGATGAGAAGAAGTAGGGAATAGTAAGTAGGGAATAGAAGAATAAAAGTAGTTGGACAGAGACTGGGGAGGGGGGAGACTAAATGGGCAGAGGAAGGATGATGAAGCTGATGTACAGAAAGGGGGGGGGGAAGGGGAGATGGGCAGAGGAAGGGGGAAGAAGTAGGTGGACAGAGACTGTGGGAAGAGGAGATAGACAAAGGGAGGGGGGATAAGTGATTGGACAGATACAGGTAAAGATGTAGGACGAAAGTTGCTGTAACTTTTATTAATATTTGTGTTAACTACACTCTCGGAAAATGAAAAAAGAACACAATGATTTCGTCGATAAACCAGAGCGAAATATTATGGACACATTCTGAGGATGTATGCAACACACAATCACGCGGACAGAGCCGTACACATGGGAGTACAGTCACCAGATCGTGCGCAGTGTCGATGCTAGTAACGTGTATACCCTACATTTGCACCAATACAAGGTCCAATTCTCTCATGAAGACCATCGTATAGGTGCCAAATGTAATTTTGAGTAATGCCATGCAGTTTCCACCTGGTGCCTCAGCTGGACCAGATTTAGATGACATTTCATCCGGTCCCAAACATGCTCAGTGGGGAACAGATCTGGAGATCGTGCTTTCCAGGACTGTTGACGTTCACCTTGAACAGCTCGTTGGGTGGAACGGGATAGATGTGGACGTACATTGTCCGGTTGGAAAAGCATATCGCCTTGTTGGTGCATGAATAGTAGCAACACGGTTTCAGTGATGGTTTCAGAGTACCGTACCCTGTTCAATGTTTCTTCGTCGATCAACAGAGGAGAACGACCAGTGTAGGATACGCCTTCCCTCACAATGCTGCACGATCGTGCGTGCCGTTAGGGCGTCTTCCCCTCAAGTCCGAACATCGATCAGCCCGCCTCCAGTGGTGTTGCGATATGCGCTTATGGAAGGACGAATGGAGAGGTGTCGTCTTCAGTGATGAGAGTTGCTTCTGCCTCGGTGTCAATGATGGTCGTACACGTGTGGCGTCGAGCAGGGGAGCCCGAAAATCTGGACTGTATACGACAGAGTTTCACAGGGCCGACTCCGGGCATTTTGATGTGGATATCAATATCCTACAATCGCCATTCTCCTCTGGCGATCGTCGAGGGAACATTGAACAGTACACGGTACACTGAAACCATCATTCAACCCGTCTTGCTGTCGTTCATGCACTAATAAGGCGATAAGCTTTTCCAACAGGACAATGCACGTCCACTCATAATCAGAACCACCCAGCATGCTCTTCAAGGTGGACGTCAACTACCTTGGTCAGAACCATCCCAAGATTTAACCTCCATTGGGAATGTATGGGGCCGGATGAAACGTCCTACTTGCGCGGACTGCACGACCGGCACGAAATCTGACCCAAATGAGGCACAAGGCGGAAAATGCATGGCAGACCATTCCTCAAGACTACATTCTGCACCTCTACGTACGTCTCAATGGGAGAATTGCAATTTTCATTGCTGCAAAAGGAGGGTATTCACGGTAATAGCGTCGACATTTCGGACGTTCAAGTGACCGCATTTACGTACTATGGATCTGTCTGTGTAATCGTGTGTTGTATACATCCTCAAAAATGTGGCATTTAAATTTCCCTCTCCTTGGTCGACGAATTCATGGTGTTCCCATTTTTTATTTTCCAGGAGTGTGTATTGTGATGATAAGCTATTAGGTGCCTTGTAGACTTAGAAACATAGTACTGTGAAGTTAATATAAATGAAGAGATAAAGTTTCTCATATTATGAGAAGACAACTAAGTCACTGTTCAAGTAGCCTAATGTCTACATAGAGTAGAAATACATACCTATAAATATAGATAAATTAATACGTACACAGTTCCAAATACAAGTTGTATTTGCATCCATATAGTTTTGTTTTGACACCACTGCCACCTAGGGGCAACCTGTAGCAACTCTGTTGTGCAATGTTTTCCTGTTCAGTCTCCTGTTTGCTTGGGCCAAGACCATATTTTATTCATTATGACGCACCACCCTGTGATGAAAAACTTTAACAAGATGTTTACGTGTGTTAGAAGGTTATGTTTCTATTTTTACATATGACACTAAGGTAATGTACATGTTTTGTTAATTGTCATTTTATTTGTATACCACAATAACTTTGCAGTTTGTAGAAATTGTATAACTTTTTGCAGTGATTATACTGGACTTTCTGAAGATCGTGACTGAGCTCACCGAAACCGGTTAAAGGACGAAAATAAATTTTTAGCGATCTTGGCTGAGTGAAGTGTTTTATATAAATTGTTGATCGCTCTCCAGTGGCGTAAAATGTCTTTTAACTATAACAGAGTTATAATCTATTTTATACTCTGATATTCGAATTTTGTGAACTCACATTCTATGTACGTTTATGTTGTGTTTTCCTAAGAATTTTAGTATGACTTAAATTCAACGTTATTAGCGCTGCACCTTGTAAATAGGCGTTATTAATTATGTATAACTTTGCAGATGCACCTTAAAATTGGGGCATAGGTTCATAAACAGGGCTGTGGGTTCCTTTCCTTATCATGACGAATAGTAAGTGACTTCATAACGGCCATCTTTGCATTTAAATTATACGTTTTTTTGCATTCAAGCCCAGAAGACAAAGGGATTTTAATTCTGATATTAAAGTAGCCAACAAGTGCTTTCAGTTGGCCCAGTTTATCATTTAGACGATACGTACAGCAAATTCTAAGTAAATGCGAATAGTCACTTGTTATGAGAAAATACTTATGGGTAGCTCTGAATGTGCCGAAGACAATTATAGGCTACCAAGTTTCAACTTCAGTTAACGAATCCCTATCTAGAAATAAGGAGAAATCCATAGCAACACAAATTAACGAAACAGATACTAACAAATTAGATTACAAAAGCGACAACACTGTAAGCTGCACAAGAAAAGACAGCCTCAAGCCTCTATTGTAAGACATAAACGTAAGAAGTGTCGTGTAAAATCATTGTTGACATCACTAAAAACTGGTTCCAGTGGGATAGCGCTGTTTATGTGCGAGAACTGAAATCTCATGCTTCACGTCACTGAATATTATTTTAAAGCATAGTATCATTTACAAATTACGAAGGTAAAAAATGTCTGAGGAAACCCATATACTGTCGGTGTTATTTATAACAGCTGCTATCAGTCAATACGATAATATCACGCCAGTGTTAAACAACTTAAAATGAAACTTTAGGAAATAGAAATGAGGTTACCTTGTGTACGGTTTCTGGCTATATTTCGTCAGTCGACTTTGGATAAAAATAGCAGAAACATTCGTCTGCTACCTCGCACGTCAATGCGGAAAGGAACCTGACACGGGTGCGGAAACTGGCAAACAGCTGTTCTCACGTAGCACCCGGTACTACGAAACTACGAATGGATGGTAGCGAGTAAACATATCTTCTGCTCACCACTCACAGTGTTTTGTTCAATATAAGAAGTGCACCATTACGCTAACGAACTGAAATAAAAACACTGTTCATGCCATAAATTATTCGTAATTACACCGAGAGAAGTGGCGCGCCAGCTGAGACTCTGAATTAGTATTCAGCAGAAGCTACGTACTTCGAAAGTCTCCACACCACCATCTCGATGTAAATTTACGCGATTTCTTTTGTGTGATCACTAAATATATCGAACTGGTTGTTTTTAATAGAGCTCAGCCAGTTTTAAAAATAGTAACAGTTTAGACCACGGCAAAATGTTTACTGTCAATGGTTTAGGTTGACGTTGAGGCCATCTTCATACCGTTAATACACCACGATGGAAGTGGTGGCAACAGTTGCTATATCTGTCCCATAGCCCATTACGCATCCCATTTTGATCTGTTTCAAAAATAATGTTCAAATGTTTGTAAGTCTTATGGGACATAACTGCGGGCTCATCAGTCCCTAAACTTACAAACTACCTATGAACTAGCTTATACTAAAGACGGCACAAACATCTATAACCGAAGGGGGATTCGAACCCCCGACTGTGGCGGCCGTGCAGACCGTGACTGGCGCGCCGCAGACCGCTCGGCCACTGCGGCCGGCTCATCTGTTTCCAAATGTTAAAAACAAGTTGGAGGACTTCACTTCGATAGTGATGAAACTATGCAAGCAAAAGGGAAGGGCGGTCCCGCTATCAAATTGAAGCATTTTACAGTGAAGGTATCAACAAACTGATCTCTCCACGAGGCAGCCATCTATATTGACACGATACCGAAAATACGTAAAACCTTGGTCTTCCTTTCTTTCTCATCGGGAGCAATGTGTTCGTGATCAGGGTAACTATGTTGAGAAGTAATTATCTAAACACGAAGAATATGGATGTAGAATGTCAATAAAGTTGGTCAGTTTAGAAAGATTCCAAAAACAACCCAATGTCGTGAATGAGGCATGTGACCATTCTGGTTAACTCAATATAAGAAATCGATGCTGATTGGTCACTGTATGTTATATGAACCGGACCTCTTTATTACTGGTTTCTGGCCTGATCAATCATCAGATAATCTGTTAAAATAAGCAATAATGAGCAGAAGAGTTCTGCAAATTCAATCGTGAATCGACCACTTTCAGTGGTTTTTAAGTTTTATTTTAATGTCGTTTCATGACTGACTGCTCCGAACTCTTGTGTTCGTGATCATTTAACAGATTATCTGAGGATAGGCTGCGCTCGAAACTAGTACTAAAGAGGTTCTATTAATATAACACACAGCGACCAATCAACACTGATTTCGGATACTGTGTTACTTTAATTAAAAAAGATTTAAGAATTTTCACGTAGAAATTTCGGTGCAGTTTCTTCTTAGACCGTCTTTTCAGAAACCTTTTCACCGAAGTATTTCGTAATCTCACGAGCGTTAGGGCCAGAGACACCGTTTGCTTTCGTCAAAAGTTTGAACTGCCTTCACATGCATCACATATACAAATATGACGAAGATACAGGGAACGTGCACCGGACCTCTCTAACTGTATAACGTGTCGATATTCCAGGAAACTGGACGTTTCCAATTTTCTCAGTATTCTTCAGACAGTAGCAGCAACAGAACAGCTCAGCTTCGTCCAATAATTCAAATATTAAGCTGTTGTTTGTTTACTCTGAATTCAGAATGGCTCAGCAATACGAGAATCCAACATTCCACATTAAATCAACGCTTTCGAAGCACAAACTAACATCGGTGTCCATCCTGTTAACATGTGACCAATATCGGTGGTTCTGTTTATCTGTCCTTACTTTCGCATAGATATTAGCTGCAACGATAATTTTCACGTCCCAGGGGAAAGGGGAAACGTCGTTTTCCTCAAGCCACATGTCACTCATTCTGCAGACTCAACTTCTTCGGAGAGATGTTATATTAGCATTTTGTAAGATTGTACATACGAGTAGTAGAAAGTCTGACTATTGGTATATGGAGGATTCCAGTTTCCTTTGAGACGCGGCGAGTAAGGTGAACTGGACATTGCTGAAAAGTGCCAGAATTGTGGTTAATGATGTTACATGCGCAGTCGCTTTCGATCTTGGAGCTTTGAATTCATTAAAATAGTCAGTGTCAATGAATTGCTCAGGACGTTCCACCACCAGACGGTGAGTATTAGCCGGTCTATGTCGTGACATAGTTTTAAATCGTCTGCGATATATAGAGAGCTCCTATCTGATGATATCAGAATGATCTCAATGCGTTGGACTTGCATTCACGCCATTATTTTTCGTGTCTCCTGTAAAGAAGAAACGTAAATCCTAAATATTGAGTGCATCAAGAAATGCTGAAATGAGATCCCGTTTTCTTAAGATGTAATCTATATCTATAAATGTGAATATCTGTTCGGTGTACGTTTATCACGTCCGAACCACAAGACATAGAGACATAAAAATTTGTACAGTTACTAATGTCCACCCGGGGAAGGCTTTAGGCACGGTTTTGTGGCGATCGGATAGCTACGTATCTATATATATCAATGCGAATGTCTGTTCGGTGCACGCTTATCACGTCCGAACGACAAGACGCAGAGACTTACATATTTGTACAGTTACTAATTTATACCTGTGGAAGGTTTTAGGCACGGTTTTATAGCGATCTGATTGATATTTAGTAATTTGAAGAATATAACGCGAAATGCAGAACAATAATTACTCTTTGAAAATGGTTTTATTCGTTGCATTGTTGCTTGAGTGTTAATAATGATTAAAGGGTGGAGTATATTGGGATGGAAAGTTATCGGTGTATATAAAATTCTACGTGTATGTGTGTTAATATTGCGCTGTGCAGCGAAAACAACAGAAGGCAAACGTATGGTTTGTGTGTAATTTTTGTCCGAAGTCTCCCATTGTACACCATAGCAGTTCCATGCCGGTAGCTATAAGGGGGTGGAAGATATGGTGGTTGAATGTCGACAAATTATTAAAAAAATTCAGACTGAAGGCCAGCGATGACGTTTGCGACTCTATAGCAAGGAGGTTACTTACAGAGAAACGTGATGCCACAGACCATATCTTTGGTCTATGCGTGCTACAATGTCTTCAGCTCTTTCTCTGTAAGGATAAGCATACGAATAAGGAAATGTAAGAATAAATAAATAAAGAAATTTCTTTTAATACAAATAACGTAGTTTACCAGAATGCCCTAAAATGAAATTAAAATGAATTTGGACATAACTCTGACCAAACGTGTTGAGACTACAAGCAATAATGTACGTATTATTTATTGTAAACCATTAAGCACTTCACATAATTTTATTTTTTTATTTGAATGTTGATTAAAAATGTTTGTTTCTAAAGAAGGAGTTGTATTTCATTTCATCCTTCAAAAACAGTTTCACAGCACACTACTGAAAGACAGCGTATCTATAATAATCAACCAACTCGCGAGCGGAGCCGTGGGTTTAAGCTAGTTCACTATATGTTTCATGCGCCACAAGATTCCTTTTCCATTTAAAAATTACGCCTTTCTTCCAGTATGGCGCGTCAAAACGGCCGACATGTTGACTACGCAGCCTCACAGTTCATGCCCTTCTTCTGTCTCATACTACTTGCCTTGAAATTTCCGTATATCCAGCCGCTTTAGAATAGTGCTTCCAGACCTACGAACCACTCCAGCCAGTAATATGATGGTCGTCGAACCCACGGTGCATATCCTCATGTACATTAGATGAGCGCATCCGTGGTATTGACCAACGAAAAAGAAAAAGAAATTCCAATTGCGTGGCTGATCTGCCCTCAGAGAACTGTACGCCGAAGGAGCGTTGCTTTTTATCTGCTCCCACGCGTCCTTGCCGTTTCCCAGAGTGCACGCTTTCCGATAGCTGTTGCAGAGGTTAGTGCTCCGTTTCACGCAACTTCTGTTCTCTACAAAACGCTTACGTGGCATAAGATAACCAAAATACCTGTGCACTTCAGAAGGAGGCAGCTACGTTTTTCATCGTCAAAGATAATCGCAGATACCGTCACAAGTTCCGGCACAAAATTATTTACCACTATCAGTTAGCCGCAGCGGATTAGCCGTGCGCACTGGGGCGCAGTGCTGCGGTGCGCGAGGCCGTTCGTCGTCGGGGGTTCCAATCCCCCCTCGGGCATGGGTGTTTGTGTTTCCCTTAGGTTAGTTTACCTTAATTTAAGTAGTTTGTAAGCTACGGACTAATAACCACGCAGTTGAATCCGATAGATTTACAAACATTTGAAGATTTGAACTATCAGTTAACGAGCATTATGCGGTAATTTTGCCGCGGTGGAGTAAAAGCGTCTCGCTGCGGAGCGCGCGGTTGCTCGCCGTGGAGGTTCGAGTCCTCCCTGGGGCATGGTGTGTGTGTTTGTCCTTAGGTTACTTTACCTAGGTTTAAGTAGTTTGTAAGCTACGGACTGATGACCACGCAGTTTCGTCCGATAGATTTACAAACAGTTGAACATTTTATGCGGTAATGTTCTAGTCGATTAAGGCGCCTTATGAACTTTATTTGATGTTTCTTTGTAATGCATATCAGCTTTTCAAAACGATGTCTCTAATGACACATTAGTTCCAAACAGTATCCAAGTAGTGGCTTTTGGATTTACCTCTTTATGCCTATGAACGTTATGAGAAATCTAAATGATAACTGCAGTACGGTTTGATTCATTTGTTTTTAGTGTGTAGTATAATTTTACGGATTGTAACAACAATAACATGGTCTACGATGTTCTTCCATCCCTATAATACGTCAATTTTACGTAAGAAAGTAGAAATCCCTCTATACTCGCCTTAGTCTAATAAAAACTGCAATTCGCTTTAGTCCACCTGTTTGCACGACAAATGGGTGTGATCCTAATAAATTTTTTACGAAGTCGTTCTTGTACGCATTAGTTCCAACACCTATCTGTATTTCTTTGTCCCTCTTGTGGGCAATCACCGAGAACTCCAAGTCACATACGTTATCCAACTAATCCTAAGGAAGTGATACGTTACACAAGCATCTGTCCATGGTCGACATCCAACCATGCTGCAACCATCCACATGGCACAATATCCCATGCTTTAGGACTTTATAATGGTAGTGATTGCTGGATTATTAGTTGGTTTCTCATTTTAAAAAATCGCATATCACAGATTTGGTCTCCGGGAAATTTCACTATTTAGCAACACTAAAAGCGTAGAGTGTTCTGTTGGAATTGTCGCATGAGTTGTACTGCGCTCGTTTGAAGGACTATAGGAAAATTTCTTTGTTATATATTTAAGGAAGTGTGAGTTTATTTATTATTAATTTCACAAATTAAGTTTCGAACCCATGTCAACTAACCGTATTTTAGTTTCTTCTTCCAAATTTTTGTGGCGGTTTCTGCTACTGATGTTGAAGGTACTCGACAACAACTTCTTAAATTGTCAGTGCTACACTTTTTGCTGTTTTCTGAATGGAAAACAGGAAAGAACTAATTTTATTCTTTAAGATAAAAACACTTCATCCCACCTTTTCCACGACAAGGACAATTACAGTTGTTTTTGTACGGCGAAGTTACTTTGGAGATAGCTGCGAAGGTCGTGAGTAGTAATTTAATTTCCTCCTTCGCTATCTAAAAACAGGTTAGTGCACCTACCACGTCTCAGAGTACTGTATGTCCAGTTGCGAGTGGATGTATTTTCTCTCCAGATTGCACCGTGACGTATGCTGAACCAGCCTTATTTCTTTTTATGTGAAACATTATGTGTTAGCTTTGTGTCCTTCCTGCCTTTCTGGCACAAACATACACTACACTAAGCAGTTTGTTTATTACAAAATTACTAAACAATGGTACAAACTACAAGCGTAATATTCATAGTAAAATGTAAAGGTACGTAGAAAGATAACATCCAGGTACCATAAACGTCATTACAGAATTACAAGAATACCTAATACAGACAAAATATTTATTTAATAGTAACTGATCCACAACTGGCTTTGAGAACAGATGTAACTCTTCGATTAAGAGGGTCTTTATAATTTCCAATAGACTTGGCGATTTTGCTGTCCGAGGGAGAATTTTGATAATTGTCTAATGCTGTAAAAATGACACCTTGAACATATTTGGGTGGCTATATGGGCTAATTATCGTTTTGGAATATAGCGGTATTCTTATCAATGTATTAGTCATAGTAAGTAGTTTGTAGTCGAGAATGCTGAGACATCAATTCACAGTAATCCAACCAGAGAGGATATTGATAGATCAATATAGCCGGCCGCGGTGGCCGAGAGGACTGAGGCGCGCCAGTCACGGTCTGCACGGCCACTACGGTCGGGGTTTCGAATCCCCCCCTCGGGCCTGGATAAATCAAATGGTCAAATGTTTGTATAGCTTATGGGACTCAACTACGGGGTCATCAGTCCCTAAACTTACAAACTACTTATGAACTAGCTAATCCTAAGGACGGCACAAATATCCATGTCCGAGGGGGGATTCGAACCCCCGACCGCAGTGACCGTGCGGACCGTGACTGGAGCGCCTCAGTCCCCTCGGCCACCGCGGCCGGCGGGCATAGATATTTGTGCCGTCCTTAGTATTAGGTAGTTCATAAGTAGTTTGTAAGTTTAGGGACTGATGACCCCGTAGTTAAGTCCCATAAGCTCTACAAACATTTGAACATTTTAGATCAATATGCGATATAGATACCCAAATCATGACGGAACCTTCCCCATACTTGACTGTAGGAAGTAGGCATGCTGTGCCCGCCGCAGTGACCGAGTGGCCTGCGGCTTGCCAGTCACGGTCTGCACGGCCGCTGCGGTCGGTTGTTCGAATCCCCCCTCGGGCATGGATGTTTGTGCTGTCTTTAGTATAAGCTAGTTCATTAGTAGTTTGTAAGTTTGGGGACTGATGTCCCCGTATTTAAGTCACATAGGCTCTACAAACATTTGAACGTTTGTGTAGGCGTGCTGTACCGTACGTTTATTTTTGAGTTCTTAGATTCGAAATCCCGGTTGCTTTTTGTAGGATTCATCACACCATACCTCATACATTCAATCATAAAATGACCAGGTTTTGTGATCGTGGAGCCACTTCCTTCGCAGCTTTGTGCTGGTTTCCGTTACATAGGGTTTAGCAACTGCGGCTCTCCCTTGAATGTTAAGCTCCAGCCATACTGTTTTTATCGGAGAGGTGTTAATCCAGTGAGTGTCGAGGTTTGGCAGTCTCATTTTTCATGTTTGTTTTACGTTGTGTGGCCAGACTCATTGTTAACACTCGTCGGTGGTTGGCAGTTAACTTCTGGTAACGCTCGCTGTTCCTCCCCGCCAATGAGTTTCAACCAGGAGCGGCTTTAATCATCCAGGCGCCCCGGGCACGTCGCCCACTTTACGCCCTTTATTCAATAAACAGCGAGTCTGGAAGTTCTTTCCAACAGGGTATTTTACTGTTTTCTAGAAATCGTCAAAATGGTTAATTACGTCACCTTATGTCCATACCATCGTTCTTTCCTTGCGAATTTTAATATTTAATCTCTATCTATATAAAAGCGAAAGGACACTCATTCAGACACTCACTCACTCACTGACTAAACACGAAATCTCGAAAACTACTTCACCTATGAACCTCAAATTTGGCAGGAATGTAGTTCATCGGTAGAAGACGTCAGATAAGAAAGTATTTTGCGATAGGGCCGATAGTTCAGGAGATATTGCCTCATAAACAATGAAAACTTCCCCGTATTGCGGCACGTGATAGTGTGATTTTATCAGTCCACTATTTGAGAAGGAGAGCACTTAGCGACTTGCAACAAACTTCAAAAATATTTTCAAACCTTTAGGAAACCTTTTCACACTGACAACCCCAGTAAAAAGGTGATAGGAAAAAAGTTTGTCGCTTACTACTTTTTCGGCGTCCATGAAGTAAAATAACAGCATTTGGCATGACGTTACAATTTATTACTCGTAAACTATTAATTTTATTCGCGAGAAATGTTACAGACAGTATACACACATACCACTGCACGTAAGTTCGAAATTTTATCATAGTATGATACACAGTTCATGAGATATGGAGTAATAAACAATTACGTTAATGAAAAACCGCCACATCACGCATTGATTTGTTACGTCTTTCCTACTGACTCTATTCGCGACGTATTTTGCAAACGTTTTACATATGCACCACTGGATGTACCTTCGAAATAATATCGTATTACGACATACAGTTCAGGTGCTATGACGTCAAAGACATTGAAATACATGAAACTTCGCCCTAAAAAGCATGAGGTTGTAATTTACTCCGTCTTTACTACCGAATCAATTTACAACACATTTCGCAGGCAGTTTCCTAATATTCCTTTCTACTAACCTGGTAAATAATGTCTTCGTAGGACCCATAATTCAGGAGATATTCTATATATATAAAAGCTAAAGGTCACTCACTCATTCACTCACTGACGATACACGAAATCTCTTAAACTACTGAACCCATGAAGCTGAAATTTTGCCGGTATGTAGTTTGAAAGTAGAAGATGTTAGCTAAGCAAATATTTACGATGGGACGGAATGAAGGTGCATGGTTGAGGATACTTTTCCAACAGACTGACGAAATCTACAGTTTCATTCCGACTTTCACAAAACTTTGCACGCTTGACCTTCAAAAGGAAGGTCACCGTCTACCTAAAGTTTCTTACGGTACTTGGGGGAGAGTTTCTTGCAAGATAAAAACGGATCCATAAGTATGTTGGTCGCGCCATAACTTGAGATCGGCTCGACCGATTTCCGACTTCACAGATCCTTTTTTTTTTTCGTTATTCTCAGATCACAGGATGTATGAAATAAAACTGGAATATTTGAGAAAAACAAAGTGCGTTTTTCAATGTGACTCTGTGTTTCTATCGCATACAAATCTATAGTTTTGTTCTGATATTTATGAAATTTTGCACACTTCATCATAAAAACAAGATGAATGTCACTGTCTGTATAAAATTTCGTTCGGTGCACGGTGAAGGGTACTTAACATACGAACTTTGACAAAATGAAAAGGTTTTCTCAGATCCTGATGAATTTTTGCACAAACGACACTTATACCAAGAGGAAGGTCACAAGATACATACATGTTCGTATGGTACATGACAGATGGTGCTTTGCAAAAAACATTGCCGAGACAGGAAAGGTGAAAACGAACAGAGACATGGGAAAGAAAGACATGAATGCAGATATAGGAAAGAAGGGGAGGTGGACTACGAGAGTGTAGAATAAATAAACATCCCGTCAATGCCGGGTTTACAGATAGTAAGAATATATAAAAATAATTAAAAAAATGAAATCCATTTATTCATAAAATCCTCTAAGGCGCTCCATTCTTGTCTTATGTTGTCTGTAACGTTACTGTCCAACATACTGCTGCCACCGTCCAAAATTTATATAGCAGAGATGTATTGTTTGGGAATTCACGTTTTAGAAAATTGTCTAAAAACAAACAACGAAAAGAGGAGTATTAAAGGGGTTGAAACACACTACATTCTCAATGGTCAGCGAGGCCAAACTGGTCAGTCTTTTTCGCCACTGGCAAAGGGCATTGGTATTAACAGAATACGCAACATCATCCAGATGTTGGGATGTAATTCTTGACGATTATGTTTAAGGATTCAGTGGGTGTTGCCAGATAATGTTGCAGGCTTAAAATTTTGTCGAACAACTAATCGCCATCAATATAGGATTTCGTTTTCACAGTTAACTTTCTTTTGTAATTTATAACAATGTATTACTTCTTTATTTTCATTTTTAAGTGCTAAACAAGATACGCCACGGCGCAGAAACGTTTTACATCTACTCGAGTCTTTCTTTCATGGATATGTTCACGGTGTCCAAAAGAGTAATGAAAAACTCCAATTCAAATTTCTTATTTGGGTCAGTTATTTGATCATCCACAGCCTCTTTCCCCGGAATGCGGTTAATATATCTTAATCGCATTTGTTAGATTAGATTAATACTTACTTGTTCCATAGATCATATACACGACATTTCGTAATGATGTGGAACGTGTCAGTTTAGTAAATGTTGTCTACACTTGACATTCAATATTTTAAGGATTTTTTATTACATTTTTGTTGTTTTTTATTTTTAAAATTTTATTTTTATTTTTTAAGTTTTATCTAAAAATTCATCTACATTGTAGAAGAAGTTGCCATTCAGAAATTCCTTTAATTTCTTTTTAAATACTAGTTGGCTATCTGTCGGACGTTTGATGCTACTTGGTAAGTGACCAGACTTTTGTGGCAGCATAATTCACCCCTTTCTGAGCTAAAGTTAGATTTAACCTTGAATAGTGAATATAATCCTTTCTTCTAGTGTTGTAGCTATGCACACTACTAGGCGTAGTAAGCTAATTTACTGAGATGCATATCACCAAAATTTTTCAATGACTCTGGTAGCATAAGTAGCTGAACTCAAACGTTTCAGGAGATTTTAAATATGTTTCTTCCAACTCATTCCTTCGTCAATGCGAACACCTAAAATTTTTGAATATTCTACCTTAGCTACAGATTTATGTTCAAAGTCTAAATTTATTGATAGTGTCATGCCATTTACTGTATGAAACTGTATATACTGGGTTTTATCACAGTTTAATGAGAGTCCATTTGTAGAGAACCACTTAATAACATTCTGAAAGATATCATTTACAATTAATCAGTTAATTCCTGTTTGCCAGGTGTGATAGCTATACTTGTATCATCAGCAAAAAGTACTAGCTTAGCATCTTCGTGAATGTAGAATGGCAAGTCATATAATATTAAGAACAGCAAAGGACCGAAGACCGAAACTTGTGGGACCCCATTTTTGATAACTCCCCATTTAGAGGAATTAATTGTTTCATCTAGATCATGTGAACTGCTTATTTCAACTTTGTTGACTCTTCCAGTTAAGTATGATTTATACCATTTGTGCACTGTCCCAATCATACCGCAATACTTAAGCTTGTATTATATTAAATTAATGGCTGCGTATGAAGAGCTGACGCCAATTCAGTTGCTGTTACAATAGCTTGTTCGAAACCTGTTTGTCTGTATGTTTGAAAATAAGAGCAGCTTTTGTCATGGATTTCCATGAACTAGTTTGCTGCATCGGCGCTTCTTTGTTGCAGTTCTTGAAACGAATAAGGGGGCGCTGAGGTAGTTTCGACTGCCATTTGACCCATGTGACGTCAGACAAAGCTCAAGCGCAACATGGCTGGATGCAGGCAGTAGCAGCAGACTTGCGTTGGCGACCCGGAGCCCTGTTTGACCGCTCGGGTCGCCCCACCCTAATGTCGGCGCTGGTTCCAACCTTGTTTTATGTACGCTGTCATTACCGCTGACACTGTCGCTAGAGAAACGTTAAACAGTGCAGCCGTTTTTTGTCACAGATGCTCCCACTAATTGCGCACCATTGTAAGTCAGAGAGATGTCGCGTTTCACCGATCAAGTGTGTTGACCGCCGCAGAACAAAACGCAGAATACACTGCAAGGTAACGTCCGAGACTTACGCACTGCGGTCGCGTGTCGTTGTTGACACATATGCACTGGTACGAAATGCAACAAGATGTTTTATACTGCATGGTTTTCATATTATTGCCGGCCGCGGTGGCCGAGGGGACTAAGGCGCACCAGTCACGGTCTGCACGGCCACTACGGTCGGGGGTTCGAATCCCCCCTCAGGCATGGATATTTGTGCCGTCCTCGTTCGTAAGTAGTTCATAAGTAGTTTGTAAGTTTAGGGACTGATGACCCCGTAGTTAAGTCCCATAGACTATACAAACATTTCATATTATTTTGCCCACCTCTTGCATTTTATTTATGGAACAACGCATTTCAGATGTTTGTAAATCTCTGAAACGTACCTACTCTGGTCATCAGTACGTAGGCTTACAAACTACTTACACTAACTTATCGTAAAGATAACAAATACACCCGAGGGAGGACTCGAACCTCCGACGGCGAGCAGTGGCGCGCTCCATAGCTAGGCGCCTTAGAACGCTCGGCCACTTCACCGCGGCAACAACGTATTTCTACATTCATTTTTTTCAGAGTCGGCTCCGGTCAATTAATGAACTATCATCTGGTATAATGTGGTTGTCATACGTGTTACACAAATATATATTTATTCCATATCGTCTCTCAGAGGCTTAAACAAATATTTAAATAGAATGAAGCTTTTACTCTGCAGCGGAGTGTGCGCTGATATGAAACTTCCTGGCAGATTAAAATTGTGTGCCGGAACCGGGACTCGAACCTGGGACCTTTGCCTTTCGCTGGCAAGCGCTCTACCGACTGAGCTATCCAGACACGACTTACGATGCCGCCTCACAACTTTACTTCCGCCAGTACCTCGCCTCCTACTTTCCAAACTTCACAGAAGCTCTCCTGCGAACCTTGCAAGACTAGCACTCTTGGAAGAAAGCCACACAGCCTAAGGGATGTTTCCAGAATGAAACTTCACTCTGCACCGGAGTGTGCACTGATATGAAACTTCCTGGCAGATTGAAATTGTGTGCCGGAACCGGGACTCGAACCTGGGATCTTTGCCTTTCGCGGGCAAGCGCTATACCGACTGAGCTATCCCGACGTGTCCCGCTTCCGGCACAGAATTTTAATCTGCCAGGAAGTTAAATATTTAAATGTTTGTAAATCTAAGGGACTTAACTACGTTGGTCATCAGTCCCTAGGCTTACAAACTACAAATTAAAGTAACTTATACTAAGGACAACACAAGCACCCTTGCCCGATGGAGGACTCGAACCCACGACTCGAACCCGCAACAGGGTGCGTCAGTGCGCACGGCCGTTCTGCCGCGGCGAGGCTTAAACAGTGTGTACTGAAAGACATCTGGTTGACTAGCACGTACCGTAAGGACACTGCCTCTCTTAGAATGAAGGTATGTTCGTATAACACGCATCACAAGAAATTTGCACCAGATGATAGCCTTTTAACTGAGCGAAACTTGAAATTATAAAATTGAGTAGGTTACTGCTGTTTCACTAATATGTTGTTCTAGAATATGCTAAAAACTGTTGAACACCGCGTACCATAAGTAATTTAATAATTACTCCAGTTATACAGTGAATGAGGAGACAGCTGTAGGTCGACTTATGAATTATGGTTGTCATTTTCCTTGTGTGGTTCATGGAAGTGTTTGGAGTTATAAATCTGGGTGTCGCAATTGGAAATTGTACTCCAGCCCTACTAGAAATAGCAGTAGTGTCTTAATCACTTCGTCGCCTCATTACTGGAAACGAATTGTTATTTGTAGACTACTTAGTTTTCTGTTCGCATCAGCCGCAGTGGAGTGCCCGAACGTTCCAAAACTCCGTGCTGCGGAGCGCGCGGTTGCTCGCCGTCAGAGATTCGAGTCCTCTTTCGGATATGGTCTGTGTACGTTTTCCTTAGCGTAAGTTAGTTTAACTAGTTCGTAATCCTAAGGACTCATAACCGCAGCCGGTCGCGGTGGCCGAGGGGACTGAGGCGCTCCAGTCACGGTCTGCACGGGCACTACGGTCGGGAGTTCGAATCCCCCCTCGGTCATGGATATTTGTGCCGTCCTAGTTCGTCAGTAGTTCATAAGTAGTTTGTAAGTTTAGGGACTGATGACCTCGTAGTTAAGTCACATAGACTATACAAACATTTGAACATTTCATAACCGCAGCAGTTAAGTCTCTTGGATTTATTAATATTTAAACATTCTGAAACTTACTCTCTGGTTGAATGGGTGTATGCCAGAAGTAAACTTTTCATTACAGACCTCTAGTCCTCATCAATACCAAATGAATCCATGTGAAAATCTAGTAGCATGAGCATTAGTCTCAAATGCAACTTATCACATTCGTAATTTGTAGTCAAACACTATAATGTTTAATTTTTTCAGTCAGTGACCAGGTGGGAAGAACACCATGAAAATTGGGAGACAATAAAACGTTTGTTCCCTATATTCTTTCGATTAAAACAAGGTGAACGTTTGTAGTCTGTTGAGGCTACTCCATTAAGCAAAAATCAGTAAGAAGGATAGTAATATATCTGAAAGGTGTCCACTTATAGAAGTCCTAAAGCGCACTATCGAGAAGGGCTTTAAAGTTGTAAGCGAAGCACATATATAACTGACAAACATGCCAGTAAAGACTATTCTGTAGCATGGTCGAATAGCTCCGGTGGAAGCATGTTAGTTTGTCATTTGACCGATATAGGTTCGAAGAGGGAAGCAGAAGGATGAACACAGTAACGAAATTAAAAAGATGTAGGTTGCCGTTCTTAATCTCAGCTGAAGAGGCTTGCAGAGGACAGGGTAGAGTTCAGATCTGCATCAAACTAGTCTGTAGACTGAAGAGTACAACAACAGGTTCTAACCTACCTTCAAAAAACATTTATATTTTATTTTTGTAACAGGCAAGGACAATGATCGATTAGCTCATGCGGTCCTAGACTCTTGCTAAACATCGTTCTATTTGTATACATGCAATAGTGCAACAGCTATACTCTGATTTTCTATGAAGAAACCGGTTCCTCGAATTTCTATTTATAATCGTTCCACAGCTTAAAATATCGTCAAATTTTGTAATAAAATTGTAACGCCAATTGTAATTAACACTTTAATCTATCTACATTAATTGTAAAATGTGTTTGGAATTATTCGACTTTTAAAAAGAAAATATTGTAATTAAAATTTTAATTAGCTGCAACCGTGATAGTATTTTACATCATTAACTTTATTTAGAATTTTTATAATTTTTCAAACAAATAATAAAAATAAAGTATTTCTAGTAGCTAGGTACGAGCCCTGATCATTCATATAACAGACAGGCATGCTCCTGCCAGAGCTATTTCACCATTTCGAAGAGGGAAACCCAAGGACTAACACAGTAACCAGATTAAAAAGGATGTAGGTTGCCGTTCTTAATATCAGCTGAAGAGGCTTGTACAGGAGTGAAGAGTACAACAAGAACAAGTTCTAACCTACCTTTAACAAACATTGACTCATTGACTAGCATATCCCATGTATACAAATTGCGTTTAAATTTTATAACCCTTTTTCTGCGAATTTCCGAGACCGGAAGGTCTCCTTGTCAGAAAATATGATACGAAAAGTCAAACCACGATAAAACTCTAAACTAAGCATAGACATTCACAGACAAATGGCGCGTAAGACATCCCTGAAATTGACTAACGATTGGGGTGATAGGAAATCCATCTGCCCACAAAATTAAAATAAAATAATATTGAGCAGTCTTAAAAATGGAACTTCTTACGATGGAAAAAAACTAGGACTCAGATATTAAATATATTAAATATATTAAATATAAATCATCTTCTTGTCCTTCGCCTTTCTCCTGCATACGCAGCGTCGGCGTTGTTCGTCTGGATTTGGAGTGGTTAATGCCACCACCATATTGCCCACAGAGAGGAAATACGTGTACCCCTAGTGTCTTCACATGTGAAAATGTGCGAACGTTTTCCTAAATTTAAGTGAATCGCGCAACTCAGGCGGACTTGGGTACTAAGGCGGTATTCACGTATTGGGATGTGGGAACCCCTAAACACCGCATCCAGGCTGGCCGGCACACCAGTCACAAGTCGTTTATCGACAGGGTGGATATGAACCGGGGCTGGGCAGCCGGCGGTTTAAACCGAGCGGCTAAACTAGGCGGGTAAACATTTATTATAAATTATGGGGCATTTATTCCAAGAAGCTACGCTCTGTTCTTGTCTTAGCATCAGATAGTGATATTATCGAATACTGTGTACGTATGTTAGACAGCATGAGTTAGAAGGCGACCAGCGCAATCCTCAGCTTTCCTTACTTACTGAGGTGAATATAGTGGACAGTACCACATTAACACTGGACGTCCGACCAGAAGAAGGTTGCGGGTCTCGTTTAGCAGGCAATAGATATTTTCCACTCTGGTGAAAAACTGTAAGTCGTCCTCACCCCTCAGAAAGTATTGATTACAATGCATGCGAAATATTGTCTGTATGTGGCGTGGCATGTTTTTGGTAGATTACAGGACTTGAAATCGTAACTTGGGAATTGCACAGAATGTCTGACTGTTATAAATATAAACGAAAAGTTTGAGTAGTAGCTAATGAAACAATTAAATACTCCTAGTAAATATAGATCCGGAAGTCAATCAGTTCCCCAGTAGGATCTACACATAACTGCAGTCATTTCAGTCTTTGTTAATCTTCATTGTAACAGATTTCGCAGCAGCGATGAACTATTGTACAATTTCGGAGGAGGAAGCAAGCTTAGGGTTTTAAGTCCCGTCGACAGCGTGGTCAATAGAGACGGAGCTTACGCTCGGATTTTCGGGGAATGATGTGGCCGTGCCCTTTGAAATGAATCAACTCGGCATTTGCCTTCAGTGATTTAGAGAAATCACAGAAAATATAAATCTGAATGGCCGGAGGTGGATTTGAACCACCACCCTCCCGAATGCAAGTCCAGCGTCTTACCACTGCGCCACGTCGCTCAGTACAATTTCGCCTTCGCCCATTTTCAAGTACCTACTTTCAAGTATTACACATTAAATACACCAGTATCGTTTCAAAGCACAAGTGATATCCTCAGATATATATTAGGTAGATAATCATTTACTTTTAAACGTTTATTTAACTGTATTTTTATGTTGTCTACGTCTTTACTCTTATGAGTTGGTATATTATTTTAAAGTAAACTAGAAATATATTTCACTTTCTATTCTATGAAAGTAATAGTTGTGAGTAGCTTACCTATGATCTAGTTGTTTTCACCTACATATTATAAAGAGATTAGAAATATGTGATGGATTTCATTACTGATTATTCCTGCTGGGTATATTTTAAGTTTCCTTTAATCGTCGTTGAAATTATGACTTCGTAATTTTCATAAAATATTTGGTGGCAATATTTGTTTCGTTAAATAAAGAGCAAATGATTTGCGATCAATTTTAAGAAAATCTTCTACATAAAGTCGATCGCAGTAGAATTAAAAACATGAATATCGTTTGTTTTCTCTAGATCCTTTAGAGTATGAAATTTCATATGGTCCTATCCAACCATAGTTACCGACTAAATTACTCGATGTTTCAAGAACACAATGTTTAATATCAGCTACAGGAACCTTAAACAATCTACAGCGACAATTAAGACACACTCCGCAAAAAATAATAAATAAATAAATATAAAAATTAAAAAAATAAAACGGAGCGTTTTCCGCAATCAGATACATGCAAAATTAACTGTGAAGAGTGTCCAAAGATTTAACGAGATTTAAAGATACACGACAGTAAGGGCAAAATCCCATCCACCTTTGCTGCAAACATAAAACAGGCGTAACACAAACACCTAATATTAATAAATCACTCCAAATATTACGTACGTTGAGATTTCGCAATGATGTGGAACGTGTCAGTTTAATATAAGATAAATTTACATGACTACGTTTATTTATTTTTATTTCAATCTTTTAATTTTTATAATGTTTTGTAAAATTAGTAATTTCTATGTAAATATTCATCTACTTAATTGAACGAGTAACCATTTAGATATTCTTTCAATTTGTTTTTAAATACTGGTTGGCTATCTGTTAGACATTTCATGTTATTTGATAAGTGACCAAAGAATATTGTGGCAACATAAATCAACCGTTCGGTGCCAAAGGTATATTAAACCTTGAATAGTATAGATCATCGTTTCTCCTAGTGTTGTAACTATGCACACTGCTGTTATTTTTGAATTGGGTTATTAATGACAAATTTCATAAGAGAATATATATATATACATATATATATATATATATATGCAGTAACCCTAATATAGGATAAGTTACTGAACTCAAACGTTTCGGTAGATCATTAATGTGTTGTTTCTAATTCAATTTCTCATCAATGCGCACACTTAAAAACTTTGAATATTCTAACTTAGCTACAGAATTCTCTTCACAGACTATATTTATTAAAGGTGTTATGCCATTTACCGTATGAAACAGTATATCTTGTGTTTTCTCAAAATTTAATACCAGTCCATTTGCAGAAAACCACTTACTAATTTTCCGAAAGACATTCTTTTTAATTTCATTGGTTAATTCTTGTTTGCCTGGAAGTGATTACTATATAGCATCATCGGCAAAAAGAACTATATTTGCATCATCGTGAGTACAGAATGGCAAATAATTAATATACATAAATATCAACAAAGGACCCAAGACCGAACGTGGTATCGACGAACCCATTGGTTTGCACATTTACTTATTTCTTTGTTATCTAATCGATTATTTCGTTTGTTCTTACAAATATCCACTCTACAGACGATAATGTAGGAGTTCGTCTTTGTCCTTATGCCGATGAAAAGGATTATTAATTCATCTTATAAGAAGACAGCGTTCGATCAAAAAGAGCTTGTGGCCATTTCTGTAACGCCTATAAAATAGAAATGTCCATTCGATTTCCCAACCTAAATGGAATAAATCACGGTTCACTTGTTTCTGTGAGAAATATTACTGCTAAGACCTCTTCAAAATAACCTCCTCCACGCTATAGAAAACTTCGCGGTCTGTTCCTACACACCTTATTGACACCAACATTAATACACTCAATTGTATGAATAGAACCACTTTCGATACACTGCTATATTTATAACAGCTTCACGCCCAACAACCCATTGACAGCTTCGATACCACTATTATCATAGAAAAACTAAATAATAGAAATTCGTTGCCATATAATACGTTATTCCATTTTGATTGTATTACAGACATGGTACTTCTGTGTCACAATGGATTTATGTTTACTTCCACTCTGCTACTTTTTCATAATATCTGGTTAACTGAAAAGGTATAATAGATGTGAGATATAGCCCCCACCCCACATTGTCATTGTTTATTAATATTATATGATATTTGATAATTGCTTGCTTTGTACTCACTATCTTATCAGTACCCGATTTATTATATCAATACCCGTAAGCTGTCAGCGTTTAATTCATTACAGTCGTCATATAATATTGTGTACGTTATTTAATATTTTATTTTATATATTTACCTTATTGTAATCTCTCATTATTGTTGACTTGCACAGGGTCTGAAAATGGTAATATTATATTACTGAAACTAGTCAGTAAAAGAGTTAATAACATTAACGCCTAAAGGAGTTTATTTATAAAACTAATAGTAATGTCAGAGTCCCCCATGATCGTTCGTCAATATGAAAATACAAAGTCGTAACACAATCATTCGCTACTGTGAGCCTTTCGTTCTTACTCGGGACATTCAGTCAATCTTGTATATATTCGTGCTATACTTAACACATGAATAGTTCTTTTCAAACATAACCTAAATTAGAGTATGCCTGTTTGTTAAGAACAGAATTTTCACGGTTTAATCGTGTCGTGTAAAGTTTGTTTTATTTCGTGTTATGTCCTGTAGCTCCAGCCATTTGATGTTAAATATATACATCTCATGACTGCTATTTAAATGTCTTTATTTCGATAGTAGGCGTTATTGCGATTGTAAACGAAGAAAGATTATATTCTTACGCCCAATACATATCAGGGTTGTTATAGACAATTTAAGAAGAAGGAATCTGCCCTTTCTATGACGATTATTGTTATGATTCTGATCTGGTAGGTAGGACTCACCAAATCGTCTGGAAGAAGCTATTATGACCCTCATCCCATTTCCTCTGTTTCTGGGGTTAGTAAGAAAAGAAAAATACTTTAATGTTCAGAGGGCTGTTACAAAACATTTTATATGATAAGATGTTGCGCAAAAGTAGGCTAACACGTCACCAACTAGGTTGTCAGAAACTCATAAGTGAAACTGCCATTATATGCATCACTACAAAATTTCTCTACCTGTATCATTCATCGTGCCAAATATTAGAGCTATCCTTTTCGCCCAGTTAGTTCAGAGTGAGGTGCTATATTAGAAGACACATGTAAGTACTGACTTTCAACCCGCTCAGTTAGGCACGGGGTTCAAGCGCCACTTTACGCGTCGGGGAGATGTTCCGCAACAAGTACGATTCTACCCGCCGATTAACGGAGTAGCTCAAGTGAGCCAGTCAGTGTGAACGCGGTTTTTAGGTAGTTATCCATATTCCTCAGCAAATGTGGGGTGTTTTCCCTGTTCCGCCTCAATTGCTGCGGAAACAAATTCTCCGCGTTCATAGACTGCATGCTTTACAGTGCAGGCAGACATTTGCGGTAGACGTCTAACGACTGTCCCGAGAGGTCCCACCAGGGGACAAACCGCGCTATAACCGTTTGGTTGGCTGCGGCGGCCGTGGGGAGGGCGACCGCAGCGCTCTGTGTACTGATGCACGCCGAGCTCTCACTGCTGTTTGGCGTTCTCTGGTTAAACTCAATTCAATTGGCTTTCAAGAGATAGCACAGCAGGCTAACTGAATTGTGGCCGTTTCATTGTTTAGGAACTACAGTTAACAAATTTATCATCTCCAAACTCCGCAAGTCACTGAAATATACTTGGCAGGAGTACTGCTTACTGCAACCTTATCGAGATTCCTCCTTGTTTCATTTCGGATAGAGTGCCAGAAGAATTAAATGTTCAAATGTTTGTAAAGCTTAAGGGACTTAACTGCGAGGTCATAAGTCCCTAAACTTACAAACTACTCATGAACTATCTTATACGCCGCGGTGGAGTTGCCGAGTGGTCTAAAGCGCCTCGCTGCGGAGCGTGCGGTTGCTCGCCGGGGAGGTTCGAGTCCTCCCTGGAGCATGGGTGTGTTTGTTTGTCCTTGGGTTAGTTTACCTAGGTTTAAGTAGTTTGTAAGCTACGGACTGATGACCACGCAGTTTGGTCCGATAGATTTACAAACATTTGAACATTTGAACTACCTTATACTAGACGACACAAACATCCATGTCCGAGGGAGGATTCGAACCCCCGAAGGCGTACGGCCGCGCTCACCGCAACACGGCGCTCCAGTACGCGCGGCTAATCCGCCGCGGCCAGAAGCAATACTACATATTCGTGCCGAGAGAGGTGGCGCAGTGGTAACACATTGGACATTCATTCAGGGAGATTGCGGTTCAAAACCCGACATCCTGATTTGCGTTTTCTGCTAATCCCTTAACCCTTTCGGACCCACTGGCTACAAAAGTGTAAATAACTTCTACGGTGTCTAAGATGGTTCAGAAGCATTTTTTCTCAATGGAAAGAACATGTACACGACACCCTGAGTGTTTAATCATTTCATCATGCACAATTACTGCCAGCTACGGAAGATCACTATAAAAATATTGAGAAGCGAGTATTGCACTGCGCAGCAGTTTACGAACTTCAAAGAACACGTAAATTGTGGGTCACTTGTATTCCACTGTATAACTGAAAGTAGAAGTTGTTATTTTGCTATGTAGTTATTGAACGATCAGTTTATTCAGTACAACAGTTGGTAAGGCCTTGTTTTTCAGTATACGCAGTGTTGTAGTATGAAAATGGGTGCATATAATTGCATAAATCTTGCTTCTAAAATCATTGAAATTTAACTTAAAAGTATTAGAGCATTAAAAATAATTTCCTTGATAGAGAAAAAAATCAGGTCTGAAAGGGTTAACTTACTCCCGGCATATGCCGGGATGGTTCCTTTTTAAGGGCGCGGCCGATTTCCTTCCCCATCCCATTCAAAAACTGTCCAAGTGAGTGCTCCGTCATTAATAATCGTGCCTTTGACGACACGTAAAGCTCTAATCTTCCTTCCATCATTCTTACACATTCGTCTCTTTAAAAGTTATTAAATAATGCATTTTATTCGCTTCATTAATTTTTTTTTTTTTGTTTTTTGTTTTTTAGCTTATGGGACTTAACTACGGGGTCATCAGTCCCTAAACTTACAAACTACTTATGAACTACTTACGAACTAGGACGGCACAAATATCCATGCCCTAGGGGGGATTCGAACCCCCGACCGTAGTGGCCGTGCTGACCGTGACTGCAGCGCCTCAGTCACCTCGGCCACCGCGGCCGGCCGCTTCATTAATGTTTGACTATTTGTGGGAGCTACAGAATATTTGTGATACCTTTCTGAACTTTGATATTTGGAATTAAGAACAACGTGCTACAGGCGTTCTATCGCTTATGGGATACTTCTGATAGGTGAAATAAATTTCTAATAAAATCCCTTGCCCATTTTCATAGTCCCGTAATGTACCCTCTTTTTACCACCTGGTATGAGACGTACACACACAAGCAATGCTCTTTCACTTTATAGGCCGCGGTGGAGTAGCCGAGTGGTCTAAAGCGTCTCGCTGCGGAGCGCGCGGTTGCTCGCCGTGGAGGTTCGAGTCCTCCCTAGGGCATGGGTGTGTGTGTGTTGTCCTTAGGTTAGTTTACCTAGGTTTAAGTAATTTGTAAGCTACGGACTGATGACCACGCAGTTTGGTCCGATTGATTTACAAACATTTGAACATTCACTTTATAAGTGACGTCTTTCACAGCCAAACTAAAGATTGGACTTGACTGTGAACTATCTCATGCCGTTTCACATTTTCATGCATGTACACCTACTTAAAGGTCATTTTTCAGGCTGATTCCTATTCAAATCATTACTTGCCGTTTTAACAGATATACGAGTCACCTGCGAATTGCTTAAGTTAGAGAGAGAAGAGAGAAGTTGAACCTACTATTCTTCATCGAAGAAAATGTACTCTTTTCTTCCCACCAACAAACCTGAAATCAAGTTGCAAATATTGAGAATGCAGTCGCATTATCTATCGGCAGCTTCGATCTAAACATTAAGCTTTACAACAATCGGAGAAGGCTAAGTTCACCCCCTCGAAGATTGGATTTTAGCACAGAGACCCAGTCTGCGTATTGAAACTATATGCTGTTTGCTACGTTGGAGATCATTTTGCTCGTTTAACGTAGATAACACTGTAAAGTGCTGCAATGCCCGCAAAAGGGGGCGTGTTTTTTGCAATTAAGCTCTGCAGCTCTTCTCACAAGGAGGTAATTTGCGGTCTCCCAAGAGACGCGATAAATAGTTGTTTTCTTCTGTCCGCGCACTGGTTTGATGCAACTCTCCATGCTACGCTGTCTACAGTAGAGCTGCAAGTCCTAGGGAAAAGTAACGACTGTAGTTTCCCCTTACTTTCAGCCATTCGCAGTAACTGCATAGGAACGCCATGTTAGGTGATGGTAGAAGGCCAGGTCTGTCAAATATGCAGACTGTTGATCCTGAAACTACTGAAAAGACTGCTGGCCCTCTTCTGGCCTCTCCACATATACCCCTCAGCTGTGGTTGCACCTGCGGTACGACTATTTGTATCATCGAGGCGCGCAAGCCACTCCACCTCGGCAATGTCTGTGGTTAGTGGGGGTGTACGCGTTAAACTATGCTTATGAAATAACTGACTTCTGAGCGATATTTCGTATACTTCTTCATAGATGATCGACCAGGCATTCTTCAGTTATGCCATCAAATCTTTTTCCATAACACCATAATTATTGCTACATTTTAATCCACAGCACTGTAGGAGTCACATAACAGATTTTCAGTTCTCTTAGACAAACTTATTCGACTCAGTGTTCGTTAAATAGTTGTCACAAATCCTTCACACCTGATGCGTCGTATTTCAAGACATAAATCTGTGCATAATTCAAATAATTACCACTAATTACACGATATTGATTTGTGACTTCTGAAAAAGTGCGAGATACTATCCAGTTTTGTCTGGCGAGAAACATATTCCAACAAGTAGTGATTCTGAAAGTGATATGGAATCAGGATTATGCTCGTGCGCTGTAAATGAAAGTTTATTGCCTTTTTATGGTATATCTGTTGCTGAAAAAGACTGTTTTGTTCAGAAACATGAGAACCTTAGCATCGAGGTTAGTCGATGTGTAATTTTTCAACTGATGCCACCCCCAACATCACTAGCGCCCTAGGATCAACACATATCAATCTAAAGAGCACTTTGTGTACAATCACTACGATACAGTTGGTACAGTAAAGTAGTAAAATGCAATGGACAGCACTGCTGTATACCGCTCACTTCTTCTGTAAAGTAAAGATACTTAAGTCACCGGACATACTGGTGTTTGTATCTTGAGTAATCTAGTTCAAATGTTCAAATGTTTGTATAGTCTATGGGACTTAACTACGGGGTCATCAGTCCCTAAACTTACAAACTACTTATGAGCTACTTACGAACTAGGACGGCACAAATATCCATGCCCGAGGGGGGATTCGAACCCCCGACCGTAGTGGCCGTGCAGACCGTGACTGGAGCGCCTTAGTCCCCTCGGCCACCGCGGCCGGCGAGTAATCTAGATTGCGTCAAAACGTATAATTTTACCACATATTCATTTACCACTCTTCAAATAAAACGCAAGAACACACAACTCTAATCCTCCAAAACAGTATTATGAGACGTTTATAATTAGACAATAGTTTCCATTTTCGTCTGTTCCGCTCTTAACTCGCCTATTTTATCGTCGCATAAAATTTACACGGCACTTTCCAGAACCGGAGCAATGGGCTGGAGCGTAAACAGCGACCGGAGCTTGTTTATTCGCCATTGTTTCCTGCTAAAAGTTGGTCACAGAGCTTGCATTGTATGTGAAACGATATGAGCATGTACCTATTTCAGCGTTGCACTCGAGAGTATTCTATCTCGCACAGATTAACTTTCGAAACAGGAGGTAAACCTTCCTCGATGCAGTATAGAATCCATCAACCCGTGATCTACTATAGATTTCAGTGCATTTTCATTGAAATTGGATGAATGCAAATCACAGTAGTTTGTCAAGTCTGTCTTTCAAGTCACAAAATCATTAACAAAGATATCTTTATCGTAAAAAATGGCTACTATCATTAAATAATAAGTGCGGGGTGAACCACATGAGTAATAATAGAAATGCCTTACATTTCGGTTACGATATAATTCACTCAAAATCCAGAACGTCAATTCAACAAAATATTTAGGAATTGTGGCTACGAAATTCTTTAGTGCGAACATTCACATACATTATCATTAGGGTAAGGTGACTGTAAGACTGCGTTGTATTGGCATAACACTTGGAAGATTTTACAAATCCACTATAGAGGTTGCATACACTACAATTATGCACCTTCTTATGGAGTAGTCCTGCGTGGTATGGGATCATTGCCAGCTACGACTGATGGAGGAGATCGAAAATGTTCAAAGAAGGGTTGCTGGTTTTCTGTTAACTCGATACATGGGAGTAACTGTTTGGAAATAATGTAATATTGTGCGATTTGGGATGCTACTCATTGAAACAAAGGTGTACTTCGCTGTAGGAAGACCTTTTCACGAAATTTTTCCTCCGAACGGTTTTTTTCGCTTACCTACATCATAAATACGAGTATTTCATATTAATAGAATGTATGACATTAACTAACACTGGGTAAAGTTGAAAATGTGTACCTAGCCGGGATTCGAACCCTGGTCTACTGCTTGCTATGCATATACAGGGTGTCCCAGCTATCTTGTCCACCCAGAATATCTCTGGAACAATAACAGCGATTGGAAAACGACTTTCACCGGTATCAATGTCCGGCTGGGGCCCATGAATGGACATATTTGGAAACATTCTAAAAAGAAAGCAAATGTGTTTTTAACACAAACTTATGTTTTTTTAAAGGACACCCTATATTGGCGAGAACCCCATGCTGCTCAGGACGTGCGCTAGCCGCGCTTTTCGCGTATTTCAAGCGTCAACTTCGCGTTAGATTAGATTAGATTAATACTTGTTCCATATATCATGAATACGACACTTCTTAATGATGTGGAACGTGTCGGTTAAATGAAATGTGTCTATACATAATATTACATGACACTCAATAATTGAATTTTTTTATTTTATTTATTTATTTTTTTATTTTTTTTATTTTTTTTCTTAAAGTACTAACTTTTATCTAGAAATTCATCTAATGTGTAGAAGGAATTGCCATTCAGAAATTCTCTTAGTTTATTTTTAAATGCTAGTTGGCTATCTGTCAGAAT
Source organism: Locusta migratoria (assembly GCA_026315105.1). NCBI lineage: Eukaryota > Metazoa > Arthropoda > Insecta > Orthoptera > Acrididae > Locusta > Locusta migratoria. Next base: position 261,640,558 of record CM048755.1, read on the forward strand.
TTTGATACTACTTGGTAAGTGACCAAAGACTTTTGTGGCAGTATAATTAACCCCTTTCTGTGACAGAGCTAAATTTAACCTTGAATAGTGTAGGTCACCCTTTCTCCTACTGTTGTAGCTATGCACACTGCTATTACATTTGAATTCAGTTGGATTGTTAATAACAAATTTCATAAGTGAATATATATATATTGTGAAGCTACTGTGAAGATTCCTAGATCCTTAAATAAATGTCTGCAGGATGATCTTGGGTGGGCTCCAGCAATTGCAATATCTTGGGATGTAATTGGAATATTGCGATGCAATCAACGCCATTGTTTATATGATTTGTCATGCTATGGAATGCTAAAGAAAAAATATAGGGTGTCTATTAAAAAAACATAAGTCTGTGTTAAAAAAACACATTTGCTTTCGTTTTAGAATGTTTCCAAATATGTACATTCATGGGCCCCAGCCGTACATTGATACCGGTGAAAGTCGTTTACCAAAAGCTGTTATTGTTCCAGAGATATTTTGGGTGGACAAGATAGCTGGGACACCATCCTGTAAAGAAGGAAGGCAAGAATATTAGGGTTTAACGTCCCGCTGACATCGTGGTCATTAAAAAATGTTTTTACAATGAGCTGTTAGAAAGTGTAACAGTAGAAAGATAGTCTGAATTTGTTTCGATTACCAGTCTGTCACGCAATTAAGTGTGAATTGCAGATTACACATGTTGATGTAGATGTCGCGTCTGTCCCATGGCACTGGTAATTAGTAGATGGCACATTACACGGCGATAGCTATCAAGCTCGCTAAATTACCGGCTAACTATTTAAGAGCGGGAAGAATAATTAGAATAATTGCTCTACACCCACGGACGGCAGGTTTACTGTTGCCTACACCCTCTCTCCCTTCGACGGCTCACATCCATTTCATGCGCTCTTTACGTGACAAAGACGGTTTTCATTTCTGGAGTTCCAACAATGTGTTACAACAGATAAGAAGCTGAAATTGCATTCGTGAGGACAGGACGGTGGTTTAAATTCTCCATGTGGCCATTTTGGTGTAAATTCTATGTGAATGCTTATCACATATACTGTAATCATTCCTTTAAAAATTTACATTGCTATTTCTTTCACCATCGGTAATCCGGTCCGAATGTATACTCCGTCTCAGATTACCTCGTGGTGTAGGCCTAATGGATGTTATTTCTTAATTTCCTTATCCTTACATCTACCAGGGGTTATAAAATGCTGATTAAACGTTGTACATAACTCGTTTTTCAATGAAACGGTAGTTAATATTTCCTTTCTGTAGAATAGTTTGAGAAGACTCCATATTGAAATAATTATTTTATTAGCAGGTGGTTCATTTCTGTACATATGGCTAGATTACTTTTGCAGGCTTAAAGTATAATTCCTCTGACAGCTCTAACAGAATACTCTAAAATCCCTTATGGACTTTGGAGAGGTATCAGGAATGCATTGCACAGTTCCTCGATAGTAACCGAGTATGTTTCAATTATAAATGTCCAACTGCAGTTCTACAAAATTCTTTACAGCTTTGGTGCAATAGTTACCATTTGTTTCAAATGTTTGTATAGTTTATGGGACTTAACTACGGGGTCATCAGTCCCTAAACTTACAAACTACTTATGAACTAGCTAATCCTAAAGACGGCACAAATATCCATGCCCGAGGGGGGATTCGAACCCCCGACCGTAGTGGCCATGCAGACCGTGACTGGAGCGCCTCAGTCCCCTCGGCCACCGCGGCCGGCACCATTTGTTTCTTAGTCATTTGTAACAGCATCAGGAATGTAATCTCCGGTACTTTTAGCCGATCTATTGAATACGCCTTTCACAGACGCTTGATAAACTATTTGCTCGAGTCCCGCCGCGGCGGAGCAGCCGAGCGCTTGTAGGCGCTATTCCACGATTCGCGAGGCCGTTCCCCGTCGGGGGTTCGAATCCCCCATCGGGCATCGATGTTTGTGCCGTCTTTAGTATAAGTTAGTTCATACGTAGTTGGTAAGTTTAGGGACTGATGACACCGTAGTACAGCAGTTGAACATTTTTGAGCTTGAGTCCCATCTTACTTATCCAATAAAATATTTCTGGGGCGGATTCAAATTTTTGTAGAACCCATTTCATTTGTCGATACTAAAAGAATGAAGTAGCAAAGTTCTGCCTCAGTTTAAGCCTTTCGATTGTCCAGTTCCTAGAAAAATGTTTAAATTGTAGTTTCCAAATTAGCAGAAACTACAAAAGTCTTTGATCGCAAGTTTCGTAGTTTAATTTAAAACTGCTAATTGTTAAATGTAGCTCTGCAGTACTCAAGAACACCATGTCAGTCATTATCTTTCTTGTTTTCCACGTTAAAAAGTCTTACAAAGTAAAAGTACCCTGTTTAAAACCAGCAAAACGAAACGAAAAGATAACACCAAGTAGCATTTCTCCGAACGGTGCTTTCGAGATTGCTATCGAAGCCTTGATCCGAAGGTGGAGGTTCGATAACCTCACGTAGTAAGGAAAACTATAACAATGGAAATTCCAGGTTGGAATTCAACAATATGAACAGGGTAGGTAGCAAATCACCGAAAAAACTATCGCCGACCTGCAGACAGGCACGTATAAAACGTGACCATACACACAAAAGTTAGCTTTCAGTCACAGCCTACATCAGAATACATTTATACAAAGGCACAATTCACGCTCTGGATGCTGCGTTACGTGTGGCACACTGAACGCAGCAGCCAGAGATAGTTAACTGTGCCTGTGTAAATGTATGTGTGTTCTTTTCTCATGAAACTTGAGACTGAAAGCTATGTTCTGAGTGTGCGATTGAATTTTCTACATGCCTGTCTTTGGCTCGGCAATCGTCTTGCGATGTGTTACTACCAATAATCAATCTATTGTTGACACATAGTAAGGGTTTGGATCAGCTTAATTTGGCGTATACCATCAATTATCGTATCATCAGATTTTCATCAGTGTACAAGATTATTTGAGTATTAAGGTCGCTAAACCATGTAGCACACATATTGATGTTCAAGAAATGTAAGCGATGCTCTACACTGGGTCACATCGTCTTCAGTCTTTTAATAAATTCATAAACTAGTTTATATACATATTTCACCCTTTTTAACATACCGAAGATTAACAATGAGAGACCACTCCAGACTGTTTACCTCCAGGTGTGACAATTCAGACTTCCTGCTTTCTCCTCACCGCTATTGGCGAATGCTAAATGCACACCGAATGACTCCGACTGATGAACTGCTCCTGCATAACATTTTAACAGAGAGTTAAGCAAGGAATTTAACCCTAATTTCTTTATTATTTGGGACAAGTTTAAAATGTACGTAACAAATTGATAAAATAGAAGAGCAACATTGTAGTGTTCTAATTTTCTAGTAATCGCTCTGGGTGCTGGAGCTATGTCGAAAAATCATATTCATCAATGAATAGTTAATAAGAAATAACAATTCATAGTCGTTCGTGTCTATAATATTTGAAGGGTTTGAAACATGTATGTACAAATTCAATAATATTGTTTCGCCTGTTTCGTATCGATATTTTTATGTAAAATGTTATATGAACGTCTTTCAGTAACTACTTCTATAGTTTACTCTGTTGTGTAACATCTCTGTCAAAGACGACGTATGTGTTGAGTAGCTGAACAGAGAGAGTCAGTCCGTGTGTAGCTCTTGTATAGAGTGGACGTGCTTTTATTTGGCTGCTGAGGCAGCAAGTTTTGTATGAGATGAGGGAATAATTTTGTAATTTGATTTTGTGGAACAGACACAATTCTGTCTTTATAAGATTTTGTATCATTCATATATGTATCAGTCTGAGAAGATTTTGATGTTCTTCAATCTTAAGGTAATGTAATGATTATTGCTAATAATAATAATTGAGAAAGTTAAACTTCTTTACTTGTTTCACTTTTGTAGTTAGAAAGCTAATCTTCTTCCTTTCATTGAAAGTTATTTACTATTAAAGTCAAAGCATAGTATTGACTAAGCTGAGTTTGATTAACATATTTCTTTATTGGTGTAGCGTATTAATGATAAAATTCAAATGATCAAGTGTTTGTACAGCTTATGGGACTTAACTTGGGGTCATCAGTCCCTAAACTTACAAACTAGTTATGAAGTAGCTTATACTGAAGGCGGCACAAATATCCATGCCCGAGGGGGGATTCGAACCTCCGACGGAGAACGGCCTCGCGCATCGTAGCAGAGCGCCTCAATGCGCTCGGCCGCTCCGCCGCGGCTGTTAATGATAGTAGTGATTTTTGTGTCCCAGCCTCGGCGCCGCTTTTGTGTCTCGTTTCCGCCGGTGGTCCTGGTGTCGGTGGCCGAGTAGAAAGAGACCGACACAGGAATAAAGGATGCCCGCTTGTGCAGGTAGGAGGTGACCAGCCAGTGGGACAGCAGAAACTAGAAACACTAGAGTAAATTAGAAGAGATATATATTTCTTAGAGTCTTAGTAATACTTAACTTTTACATAGCTCAGTACTGCAGAATGCTGATAAATAGTTGAGCTAGAGGCCTGCCTAGTGCCTGTCCGATAGCCAAGACTTCACTGGTGCCTATCTGATTCCGAAGTGTTAGCTGGTTCCTATCTCAGTCCCAAGTGAACGATGTCGTTCAGTGGTGGCCACGAGCGTAGTTCTAGCAGAGGGCGCTCGTGGCTGACGTCGTAAAAACGCCGCGCCGTGCGTGCATGGCGGCGCGCGGCGAAAGTAGGTGGCGCGCACTTTATACTTGTGCGACACCACAGTGATTGTTGTGCAACACTGCACGCAAGTGAAGAAGATACTAAGTTTCTGCAATAAGTCAGCTAGCGGGATAAATGTGATTTATTGGAATATGATTTGTGCTTTTTCAGTTTTCTCTCGTAGTCAAATTTATAGTGTAGTCAGTGAGCCTTATGCAGACTACGTAATGAATTTGCTTTGTTCAAAATATCCGTTGCATTTTCAATCAGTTTAAACGCACTGCTTCTTAATAAACTGTGCAAGTATATATATCAAGGCCATAACTAAACAGACTTATAGTGTTAATTAATAATAAATGTGTTCAACTAATCTTTAATGAGCTTGATTTAAAAGTTTGTTATCGCGAGTGTTAACTACCAGCTGATGACAATTATTAGTGCTGCATATCAGATCAGTTTTGAATGAGTAGCTTTGAAACAGACCACCTTTAGCTGGCTCACAATTGCCAAAACCCTGTAGCGACTCTCCTTTTTCCTATCAGTAGACCAGCCTTACCTTTTTTCACCAAGCAACATGCATGTTTTAGGTTATGTAAGTTTCCTATCTTAAGGGAAATAACACATACGGTCGTTCACAGCATGTTCTGTGGCATACACATTAACATGGTAGCCCATCGCGCCAACTGACGTCACAAAGCCAACAAAATGTTCAAGTGTTTGTAAATCTATGGGACTTAACTGCTTGGTTATTAGTTCCTAGGCTTACGAACTACTTAACCTAAGGTCAACACACACACACCCAAACCGGAAGGACGACTCGAACCTCCACGGCGAACGGCCGCGCGCACCGCGGCACGGTGCCTCAGTGCGCACGACTATTCCATCGTGGCGGAAAGCTAACCAACATGTATCAGTCTCTAGTATATTTTGTCCACTCAGTGTAGCAAACTGAGACGTTATGTATAAGTGGCGAATACAGTATATATTTTCGGCGGGAGGTGGGTGGGGGAGGGGGGGCAGACTAATGTAAGACTAAGTAATTTTAAGTAGACACCCCATAATATTTTGTATACGTTTTGCTTCTGATATTCAGCGGATAAGTAATGATGATGCCCCTTTTACTTTACTAGTATCAAGCTTCTTTATTTTTGAGATTAAATCATAAAAAATTGGTAATTTTAAACAAACTGGCAGAAATTTACACCACTATCACTCCAACCCCGTTGCCAATACAGGGAGATATGGCTGTCAACAACACCGATGCCTTCACGCATTATTCATCAAAATTATCAGATATCGTTCTTATTTGATTTTCTTTATATTCAGTATTTTTTATATTTTTTATTTATTTATGTATTTATTTTATTTTTAATTTTTATTTTTGGGAGGAGGGAGGGTCCCTGACCCCAACCCTCCCTTATATACACCACTATTCTAAGGTACTTCTTAGTTGAATTCTCAATCACGTACATTAGAATAACGTTAAAAATTATAAACTGATTCATTATGTCAGACCATGAAGCAAAAGTTGTCATTCGTCTCCGGGAACATGCATGTAGTAAAAATGAAGTATATCGCTGTACATAAATTAACGTACTTCTATGAAACATATGAGGAAAACTGAAAGGTAATTCTAATCTATGCTCAGCTATGAAACGATCATATGGTGTTCACAAAATAACGACCAACGTATTTTCGTAATTTTGTTCAACACCTTGAGTAAAATAGAATTTTTTTTTCTTAATTCGAAACTACGTTGTTTGAAAATAGAGTATCAGCTTATGGTGAGGATAATACGGTAGCAAAATAATTGTTTCGTGAAGTGGAAGAGAAATTGTGGAATAAAACTGCTTCTAAAATAATCCCTGTTGCTCTCTTGGTGGGCTGCATGGCTTTCCACCTAGACGTAAATACCACTCCCAACAGACGGATATGCCGCCGATATTACAGGTATTTAATAAAGGGTGTAAGTAATATCGTAACATCATACGATTTCAAGGTACTATTCATTTGTGATACCATTGAGAAGCTAAAAATTACGCATGAGAAAATTGCAGCTCGACTCTGAGCATTTTACGAATGATATTAAAGTTGGAACACCAAAGATTCTTACACTGTATATTCATCTGATGTTATGTAGGAGAATAAAACAATTCATACGTGTTGTATAGACTTTTTTACACAGTACGAATACTTCTGAGAACGTCTATTTTAGCGTGTAGGTACTTGTGCTACCGTTCATAATATATATTTCCTGGTAATCTAAGAAAATGTCTCACAAGTACACCTATCTAAGATGTAAGATGCCATTTCCATGAGCCTTGAATATGGCCTATGTAGGTTGTAGAAGAAAATAAGAACAAATGAATATTTCTTTAATTTCATGATTTACTATATTTTTACGTGCCCATACTGCCTTTAAGAAAAAATGTGTTCTTTATAATGGTGCTCCAAGATTTGTCGAAAATTCCTTCTTTTTCGTAATATCCTCCTCTCGCTATTTTGTTTCCATGTCGACATTTCACTAATAGCAAAACGTATCGGATCGTTAAAGTCAAATTCGATCACGTATGCTGAAGTGTTATTCCAAATATATTTATTGACAGAAATAAGCAGGAAATATCTATCTATCGATGCACGCACTCCTGATATGAAATATTGACTCAGACATACGTCAGACGCACGTACAGCGTTACAAAGATGATAGCTTATTTATGACCACGTCTTCCGAATACGCTCCAAGATGGAATTTTTGATTGTAGACGGGATACGTCTTGTTATTAATCAAATTTCGAAATAAAACCAAAATAGTGGTGGAGGTGACTTTGAAAAAAAAGAATTTGTTCAGAAAATCATGGTGCATCGTTCTGACGTACATTAAATAAAATAGAAATTTTATTTGAATTTCTTTATGTCTGCTACAGTTTGAACGGTATTCATTTACAATTACTAAACTCATTTTTTAAGACGGCGTTTCACTCCCTTAACGGCCGTATGGACAAGTAAAAAAGTGTTTTCGTTTGCTCTATTCTGTAACATATTCAAAGGCAATCGAAATCGGCCTCTACCTGTTTGATTGGCTTACTTATGAGCCACTGCAGAAAAATGTCTAAAACACAGATACACAACATACCTTAAAATTCTGCAAAGAAAATGTGAGCGTATTAACTGACGAGACACCTGTTTTATTGGAAACGTTAGTTACTTAAGTCTCCGACATCGCTTGACGAACTAAGATGAGGCAATCACCCGCCGACATTCGGGAGGCAGTGCAATATGTATTTAGAGTTTTATATCAGCCGAAATAGTCCTCTTGATATTTGAACTTTTTTTACGATAGGCTGCTAACAACAATGATTAATGAGGCGAAAAAAATATGTTAAACATTTTGTAAGTTCACATATGGGGACTAACCAACAACTAAAAGATTGTATTCTTTGTTTTCAATGTCGTTCCTACAAGGCGTATTTCTGGAGCACTATTTTGAAATGTTTCTGAAGAAAAGAAATACCTGAAACGATTTTTCGAGAACTAATGTGTTTGCTTTCTCTCCTGCAGTAAAGTCATTCCTGAGACTATAAAAAAAGTGCTTATTTTCACAGGGAACATTACTGCTGCCAGAAGCATCAAACCGTTCGCAAATTATTACGGCAGTAAAGCATAACAAAACGCGTCAGATTATACCGCGTTGCAAGAAATGTCGCGAGGCACGGGAATAATTGACTATCAATGGGCTAAACCTGATAGCGAAATACACATACGCAGAACGTGCGCTCACACACAAACTGGAAAGCTATATGCAGGCACAAAAATAATAAGATTCACAGACACACAAATAGTGGTAGCAGACGATCCACTTACTGCAAATCGAACAAAATTCAAACGCATCTCGCTACATCCAAATACACGAAACTACGAGATGTTGGAAGTTTTCAAGCGAAGAATAATATAAAATATTGAGCGCCAAAGAAAGTGCCAGCTTTGCTACACGAGAAACGTAGGGTAAGGTGGTACAAATTCAATATAGGTACAATTACGGTCAATATAATTTTCCTGTCTCCAGTGGCGTAGCTATGTCACCAAGGGCCCCGGGGCAAAAATGACATTGGGGCCCTTTTTAAACTGAAACTTTGCAAAACTTCATCAGTTCCTTACCGCCCATTGGAAGACATAGTAAGGCCAACATAAATACTATTAAGTAAATTATTATGTGTCACGCAGGGCGGATTTGAATGAAATTTTGCAGAGGGGTAGATTTGGACCTGGGTTGGACATAAAGATAATCGACCTCTTGGGATAGTTTCCGAAGTTGCTCCATACTAGGTGAATGAAGTCGCAGGCAGAAGCTAGTAAAAAATAAACAATGAAGAAGTATTACTTAACCATGAAAACATGACCCCCTGCCGCGAAGCAAACCGGGAACAGTCAAGTCCGCGGTGACAACAGGCGGGCTGTTGTCAGTACCGACAACTCACTGTCGCTAAACCCCACGATGTTAGGTCATTGCTCCGTACCGATCAGCCTAATTTCGTTGATAGCCCAGTCGAAGAAGGAAAATATGGGAAATATTCGTGTAGGATGGTTTCAGAAAACAAAGTTGCCGCATTTTGTTTGATGGAATACTTTGGTTTGAGCCGTGCCCCTACCAGGCTTCATGAAGTATATATTAATGTCTGGTCAGGAAAAAGTAACAAGTAAAATAACTAAGTTGACATCTTCGCTTATTATAGTGGCAGTGGGGTACAGGGTAGTGTCTTGAATGCACAATTTACTATTGTGACAAAGTAACCATATTTTCTCTTCTTCTTACACGAATTTCAGAGTGCAATTGGTTACAGCACTTCATTGGGATCTATGATTATGGAGCACACATTTGGGGAATTCACTACACAAACAGTTGAGTTACCATAATAATACCGTTCTGTAATAATACATTGTAGAGACTTCATATTCAAACGTGGTCACACTGTCTACTGTCACACTGTCTACTGTCACACTGTGCTAGTATTTCAGCACCATTCACTGTTATTTCGCGAAGATTGACAGGGACGGCAACTCCGACTTCAACCGACAATACGTTGACGATGGCAGGGGCCACGTCTTAGCAGACAAGCAAAGGACCTTGTTATGTTTATATTCTGGGGTGCGAATAATTTTTGGACTTTGTGTGTTTGAAGTTTGTTTGTCAGGGTTCAAAAAGTTCAAAGTCGGAAAACCTTCATTCACCTAAATTATTATATACAGTAGAACTTCGACTATCCGAAATAATTGGGGGACATGAAAGTGTTCAAGGATCTACGGTAACTTTTTTGGAACGTCGCTCACGTAGGCCAAGGGGCCCCTTGAGGCCGGGGGCCCCGGGGCACTGCCCCGCCTAGCCCTATGATAGCTACGCCACTGCCAGTCTCGTAGTGTTAGCAACACTTGTCTTTGTGTGGCGTTGTAGTATAGCAGGTTTCTCTGTTGAGGTAAGTGAAGATACTTACTCTAACGCGCTCTTATAAATTTTCTAGCTAAGGGTGACCGGATTTGCTGCCAAGAATGCAACGTTTGGTACCACGACGTATGCGTTGGTGACCGAGGAAAAAAGTGCTTTTTCTGTGGAAGATGCCAGTGATCAAAATTTTACCAGGACGTGATCACAATTGTAACTAGTGTGGTACATTTTGGATCGATTTTTCTAAATTCTGTAACCTTTTTTTGTGTTTATACCAATATTTGTAATTTTCTAATATGTGTGTTACATATTCATTAAACACCCAAGAACAAGTGTCATAGTTAAAATTATTTCCTTTCTCGATATATTTCCAGTTACAATAACATTTGTACGAAATGATCGATTTGGATTTGTATCACATATCACCTTACCCTACGAAGAATGAGGGAAACGACAAAGGTAAAAATGAATAGTCTAAATAGCTAATTACACTTACAGGTAGCACTACCAATATAGCAGCAAATGATTCCAATACGCTTTGAATATGTTATATTGTAGGTCCAAATATGAAACATATATATTTTTATACTCGCCCATACGGTCGTGTAAGTAATGAAAATCCTCCTAAGAAAACGCGATTGTTATTTTTCTGAGCACATATCGTGGAAACAGTGGAACACATAACAAAATGTAGAAACATAATTTCTATAGTTGTTTATGTACTTTACAACTGTGAAGCCGGCCGCGGTGGCCGAGGGGAATGCGGCGCATCAGTCACGGTCTGCACGGCCACTACGGTCGGGGGTTCGAATCCCCCTCGGGCATGGATATTTGTGCCGTCCTTAGTCTTAGCTAGCTCATAAGTAGTTTGTAAGCTTAGGGACTGATGACCCCATACTTAAGTCCCATTAGCTATACAAACATTTGAACATTTTTTGTACAACTGTGCAATCACATTCTCAAACATTTTGATATATTTCGATATCCTCCCCTCCCCTCAATATTGAAGCGGCAAAAATTTTATGTATAGCAAATTCGATAGTATATTTAACAACAAATATAACCATACGTGATAAATGTACATCTCGAAGTCGGAGTAGTCAGATACTATTTGGATGTACCCAGAGGCCTATAAACCACAACACGCTTGTCCTGTCCACCGTATGACGGTTGTCGGACATGGCAATAGCGTTGTTTGTAATTTCACAGTACACCCTTAAAAGGATCCTGAAAGATTTAATTCAAACACAATGGTTTCGCTCTCTGTCGTGTCTGAGAATAACCAACGTGGAAGTGAAATTACAAATAACACTATCACCAAGTATGACAAGCCTTGTACGGCGGACAGAGCACGTATGGCGGTGTAGATAACGTACTAAAATAATTGTTTTGTTTAGACAGTATGTGTAGGACAACTAATCATATTTTGCAACCGTAAATAACAGTCTAAGGCCAGATGCGTTTGCCTTATTTTAAAAGCGTCTTCAGTGGTCAATTGCAACAAAATATTTGTTTTACATTTGTGTATGATTTTTGGATATGATCGTGTACAGCTCCCTTGTTACAGCTTTGTATTATTCTAACAAGTAACACTACACAAAGTGCCACTCGCGGATTCCGATACACTTCGAATATGTTGTTGTCTAGGACAAAATATGAGACACGTATCTACTTGTACGTGCCCATACGGCCGTTTAAGTGGTAAAACCCCTCCTGAAGAAACCCGCGTTTCTTATGTTTCTGAGCACATATCGGCCAAACGGTAAATAAAATTTTTACCGCTCCAAATATTATGAGGTGAGGAAGGGTATCGAAATCTATTACAATTTTTAAAGATGTGATTGCACTGTTGTAAAATACTATAGCAACAGCGTATTTTATGTTTCAAAATTTTTATATAGCTCCTACCGTTTGGTCGATTTGTGCTCAGAAACATAATAAACGCCCGTTTCTTCAGGAGGAGTCTTACCACTTAAACGGCCGTATGGGCACGTACAAGAAAATATGTGTCTTATATTTTGTCCTAGACAACATATTCGAAGTGTATCGGAATCGGCGAGTAGCACTTTGGGTAGTGTTACTTGTTACACTAATACAGAGCTGTAACAAGGGAGCTGTTCACAATCGTATCCAAAAATCATACACAAATGTAAAACAAATATGTTGTTGCAATTGACCATTGGAGACGCTTTTAAAATAAGGCAAACGCCTCTGTCCTTAGACTATTATTTACAGTTGCAAAATACGATTAGTCGTCCTATACATACTGTGTAAACAAAACAATTGTTTTAACACGTTATCCGGTTGTAAAGAGAGGACGATCTAGTTTCTAAGCCGGCCGCGGTGGCCGTGGGGACTGAGGCTCTTCAGTCACGGTCTGCACGGCCACTACGGTCGGGGGTTCGAATCCCTTCTCAGGCATGGATATTTGTGCCGTCCTTAGTTGTAGGTAGTTCATTAGTAGTTTGTAAGTTTAGGGACTGATGACCCCGTAGTTAAGTCCCTTAAGCTTAACAAACCTTTGTAGTTTCTAAGATTAAAAACAGAATTTAGGGAGTGCGGCGGCAGTGAGAGCGAAAGCGGTGTTAGGGGTGGCAGCGCGCAGGCTGCGTGTACATGGCCCGGGAACATGCCGTGCCACAAAATATTCAGGGCCGCACGCACTTCAGCACGACACGGCACTCGCGCGGTTTCTAAAAAATTACCTCGCATCATTATCACCGTCATCACAAAACAAATCCTTTGTTCCGCCTTGTCTTGACTCAAGCCGTTGTTCGGCCCGTATCTTAACTAAATTTCAGATGGTTCAATATAAGCTATAGTGAAAATGACCGCAGCAGGTTAATCTGTGCGAAAATACGCTGTGCGCGGACAGTCAATATTTCTGAAGTCAAGTGACCAAATAGTCAGTGTTCTGAATAGTGCAGTGCGCCGCGGTGGAGTAGCCGAGCGGTCTGAAGCACCTCGCCGCGGAACGCGTGGTTGCTCGCCGTGGAGGTTCGAGTCCTCCCTGGGGCATGGCTGTCTGTGTTTGTCCGTAGGTTAGTTTACCTAGGTTTAAGTAGTTTTTAAGCTACGGACTGATGACCACGCAGTTTGGTCCGATAGATGTACAGGCATTTAGTGCAGTGCGAATACAGATAAACTATCTTTGGAGATGATGATCTATGATGGCGTATTTTAGTGGCCATGTCAGTGTGACAGTCGCAATCATTCTACGATAACTGACACTACGGTAAAGACGTCATGCTTCACACGAGTATCTACCTTTACCACTCCGAAAGCCAGTTTTTAGGCGTACAGACGATAGGTTTGGGAAATGACACATACTGTCGAGAATGAATCGGGTCAAAGTTTAACATAAATTTTCACAATAGAAACCACAAAATTCATTAACAGATACACGTATCGCAAACAAAACGCACCCCAACATTTGACAGAAGTAAAGAAAACGGAAATTTTAGGTCGTCACTGGAAAATACACCTGAAGAGACGAAACGTGAAACTAAAGGTTACATCACTATCTCGCGATTTAGGCGATTGTGGGCAATAGTGTCCATGTTTTTGTAGGACTTTTCGTAATTTGTCACCGAAAGAACAGTGTCCCTCCCATCAAGTATTGCAGTTTTTTCTTATCTCACTGTTCTTTTCGGCATGCAAAATAACTAGTAGTGGGGAAAACTACAGCGGCGAAAATTTCACAGGTACTTCAGAGATATTGTCTGAATATTTTATTATAAGATACCCGTGGCCTGCGGTACCAACTCACAGAGCAGTCACCATTCCTTTGCTTTCTTGCCCCCATTTATCTCCGTATTTGAAGTGCAGCGATAATATTTGTACAACAGTCCAGTTTTTGATTATATGTGTTGGGTCTATTTTTCTGGCAACAAAGGGTGTTCAATACACACGTGGTATAATATGTTGCCCATTTCAACGCGCACGTCATTCTTCGGCCTCAAGTTTCCATTGAGTACAGCTCGGTTCTGTGTGAAGTTATTTGTTGTTTATTGTTGGATTTAGTGCTAGCAAATTTGTAGCTTTTTCACTATTGCCACAATGTTGTCTCGGTAACATCGGCAATTAATGTGAGGTGTTGAATATATGGTAATTGCGCTATTAGTCTGTAACAAGAATCCACAGATTATAAATACTCGGAAAAATGCCCCGAACGACCACCGAAATTTTGTGCTGAGGGATCACCTCCCAATGCGCGTATGAAAAATGAATTGTTGATACAAACATATGCTAATAACAGAATTTATACTGTGAAATGGCTGTAGAAGGCAGTGCGTAGTGCGGGGAAGAGAACTGCGTTGCGCGAATGTATCTGCCTTGCACTGACAATATCTGTACCGTAGCGCAATTGTTGATGCTATGTGTGGCCTGTTTTTCTGGAAACAGAGATGTTCCATTCACTTACGGTACAACATTTAGCCAAATTTCGCACTCAAGTTTCCAATGAGTACAGCTAATTTCTGTTTGTAGTTCGTGTTTCGTTGTTGTTCGTTTTGGTGCTCGCATATTTCTAGAGTTTTTACCACTGCAAAGGTATTTTCTCGAAATGATCGGTAAATAGGGTGACATACTAAATAGATCGTAATTACGCTATTTGAATGTGGCGAGATGCAGGGAATAACATATTTACTGTTTAAAAATACTCAGAACAATACTCATTTCTGGAAACATATTGCAAAAGCTGAGAACTAAATAATTTTTATAAAACATTTTTAAAACAGTCAAGATTGCATAATTTTAATTATATTTATTGTAACCGGTTTGGGTCCTCTATGATAATCTTCAGACTGTTTTCATGCGTGATGAGCGGAGTCTGTAACACACTACGCAGGTCATAAATATACTGTTGATAAATACTCGGAAAAATGCTTCGAACAACCATCGAAATTTTGTGCTGAGGTATCACCTCCCATTGCCCTTATGGAAAGTGAATTGTTCATACAAAAATATGCTAATAACGGAACTTAGTCTGTGAAATGGCTAGAGAAGGTAGTGCGTAGTGTGAGGTAGAGTCTGGCGGTGCGTGAATGTATCTGCCCTGCACTAACAATATCTACAACGTAGCGCAATTGTTGATGCTATACGTGGTCTGTTTTTCTGGAAACAGAGATATTCCATTCACTTTCGGTACAATATTTAGCCAAACTTCGTACTCAAGTTTCCATTGAGTACAGCTAATATCTGTTTGTAGTTCGTGTTTCGTTGTTGTTCGATTTGGTACTCTCATATTTTTAGGTTTTTCACTATTGCAAAGATATTTTCACGAAAATATCTGTAATTTGTGTGATATGCTGGATAGATCGTATTTACGCTATTTGCAGGTGGTGAGATGCAGGGGATAACATATTTACTGTTACAAAATACTCAGTAAAATGATCATCTTTGAAAACATATTGCAAAAGCCGCGTTCTAAATAATTTTCTAAAATACTACCTGAAAACCCTGCTTTGCCCGGGCATTTACTTTTTTATTCCTGCCATTTTTAGGTATATATTCATTTGTATAAGGGCTGTATGTCTGTAAGATCTCTGGGAATACAATTAGTACTAAAGAATTAATAGATTAAAACTTGGTGCGTGATAGGGTGGTTTTCCATGAACGGTTCTGTTTATGTGCTCATATCTCATGAACTATGTGTCGTACTATGATACAATTTAGAAGGTACACTCAAATATATGAGTGAATACTGTTTGAAAAATTTGCCTGCGGCTTCAATTTGTAGTGGAGAAATTAAAGTTTGTAACATCATACTGAATGCCGTAGTTTTAGACCATGAACAGCGGAACGTTACTGTTTATATGCTCATATTTCATGAACTACGTGTCGTACTGTGATACAGTTTAGGAGTTACATTCAACTGTATGTGTGTATACTGCCTGAAAATGTCCTGTCGCTACAATTTGTAGTGTTCAAATTATAAATTGTAACGTCATACCGAGAGCCGTAGTTTTACTCCATAAACAGCGGAAAAGTAGTAAGCGAGAAACTTTTTTCCTTTCATCATTTTGCTATGGTTGCCAGCGAGAAAAAGTTTGATAAAGGTATGAAATTAAGTTTAAAGTTTGTTGCAAGTCGCTAAGTATTGTTATTCTCATACAGTGTATTTCGAAAGTCTCACCGCATTAAATGGCATTTTTGGCGATTTCTATTGGTTATGACGTAATATCTTTTGTACCATGTGCCGGATGTGATTGTTAACCATGCAGCAATTGTTACCTCACGGTAAGGAATGTTTTTACCAAATTTGGTTGAAATCGGTACAGTGGTTTAGGAGAAAATGAGCAGCATTGTCGCAAAATGCAGCAGTTTTCGCGCATCTCGTTGTTTATGACGTTATATTTCGTGAACTATATATCGTCTGTGATTCTTACACTTACGGCGACCGTCCTCATGGACTGAAGCTTACGTGTACAAAATTTCATAAATATTGGAACAAAACTGTAGATTTGTATGCAACACGTACAAACATACGGACACACTGCTTTATATGAGGCGCGTCCAGAAAGTAAGTTCCGTTTGGTAATAAGATGAAATTGTACACAGATACAGAAGAAAATTTTATTGCAGAAAATTCTACAACTCTTAAACTACTTTTCCACATAACTGCCGAAATTTTGTAGCCACTTGTCATAGCGTGCCACAAGTTTTTGCAAGCATCCTTCACAGAAGGTTGGTGCCTGTGTATTCAACCATGTGGTAACAGCTCTTTATCATCGTTGAAGTGTTGACCGCCAAGGACAGATTTTAGGTGTAAGAAGAGATGGAAGTCGCTAGGAGAGAGGTCCGAGCTGTATGGAGGATGATCAAACAGGTCCCATTGAAATTTCCGTGAGAATTGTTTGGTCACATTCGGTGTGTGAAGTCAGGCATTATCGTGAAAAATCTTTTGCCAGTAATCCTCTTCTTACACCTAAAATCTGTCCTTGGTGGACAACACTTCAACGATGATGACGAGCTGAAAGAACATGTTACCACATAGTTGAATACATAGGCGGCAACATTCTATGAAAAAGGCACACAAAACCTTGTGCCCTGCTATGACAATTGCCTACAAAATTTCGGAAGCTATGTAAAAAATTTGTTTAACAGTTGTAGATTTTTTGTACAATCAATTATTTTTTCTGTATCTGTACCCGTTCGTTTTATGTAACCAAACGGAACTTAACTTTCTGGACGCGCCTCGTATATTAGATTTTTAAAATAGCCAAGAGTGCGTAATTTTTTTTTTTTTTTTTTTTTTTTTGGTTATTTATTCTAACCGGTTTGGGAAGGGTACGAGTATCTTCAGACTGTTTTCATGCGTGGTGAGCGGAGAAGGTGCCAACAGTGGTATAAACAAAATACGTAAAAAAAATTTTTTTAATTATTCGATCTTGACTGACTTAAAAATGTTTTATATAGAGCTCAGAAAAATGTTCCGAAATTTTGTACACGGTGCTGAGGTATTACCCGCTACAATGTGCATATGGATAGTGCATTGTTGATAGAAATATTGGCTAAGATGTGGCTGAAGCGTGTGAGATGCAGCAGAGGCTACGGTGCTCATGCGGCGGCGGCGCGCTGTCAGACTAGCCTAGGGGCTGGCTGGCTACGCACCTGCGGGCAGCGTGGCGGCGCCGCGGCGACTGAGCCCGGGAGCCGCGCGCCGCCCCCTCCACGCCGCCCCCGCCCCCGCCCCCCCGCCCCCCACGCCTCTGGAATTCGGACGGTGGGCCCCCAGCGCCGGCGCGTCACGCGTCACCCGCGGCGCCCGTCCCGTGCCGCCCCACAGCACGCGCGCCGCCAGTCATCGCGATCGCAGACAGATACAAATCGCTGCTCGCGTAACCCTTAATCGAGACCCCTACGGAACTATCGTACTTCGTCTATCTCACCGACAACATGCGATACCCCCATAAATATTTACTGCCCGCCGCATTGGTTTACGTAATTTTAACTGATTGTTTATGCGCGCTACCTTAAGACCACAGCGTTCTGTCTGGATACCCGTTCGACTCAATGCAAAATAGTCGGCCGCGGTGGCCGAGGGGACTGAGGCGCTTCAGTCACGGTCTGCACGGCCACTACGGTCGGGGGTTCGAATCCCCCCTCGGGCATGGATATTTGTGCCGTCCTAGTTCGTAAGTAGTTCATAAGTAGTTTGTAAGTTTAGGGACTGATGACCCCGTAGTTAAGTCCCATAAGCTTTACAAACATTTGAACATTTTTTTTTCAATGCAAAATAAACAAATAAATGAAACTTCCCGGCAGATTAAAATTGTGTGCCATAATCGGGACTCGAACCCGGGACCTTTGCCTTTCGCGGGCAAGCGCACTACCGAATGAGCTATCCCGATACGACTCACGATGCCGCCTCACAACTCTACTTCCGCCAGTACCTCACCTCCTACTTTCCAAACTTCATAGAAGCTCTCCTGCGAACCATGCAAGGCTAGCACTCCTGGAAGAAAGGATATGGTGGAGACATGGCTTAGCAACAGCCTAAGGGATGTTTCCAGAATGGAACTTTCACTCTGCAGCGGCATAGCACAGTCGGTAGTGCGCTTGCCCGCGAAAGGCAAAGGTCCCAGGTTCGAGTCCCGGTTCCGGCACACAATTTTAATCTGCCAGGAAGTTTCATATCAGCGCACACTCCGCTGCAGAGTGTACAGTGTGCAGTTTGTACCCATCCATGTAAACCACCGTAAAATCAGGATTCTCATCTAAAATGTTAAAAACATATAATGAAATGTAAAACCCTTACCGATAGCCAAATACGTTAGCTGCCATTCCTCGCCCACACGCTGCTGCAAATGACAGAATTTGTCTCCCCGGCTGTCATTGCAGTTCGAGTTTGACAGCCATGAAGTGGTTGAAATTTCTTACAATTTGATAATAGACAACGTTCTATCAGGCTGATGTCTTAGGCCTGACGAAGCACGTGTAGCCATAAGGTAGGGTTGAGGCATTGCACACTTTGTCCGAGGGAGCTAATGTGTGGAACAGTTGACTTTGCATCTTTCGCATGTAACAGCCACGCAGCCTCGCGAAATCTTACTTGGATCGGAGGCACCTGAAGAAGATCTGAAAGACGTCAGTCCTGGGGAAATCTCGTGACAGATTAAGTGAAGACGCAGGACTCTGTCCTAGAGTTAATGGAGGCGGCTGATGTGCTTCTCCGCCGCGTTGCCGCATACCACTGATGCATACCCTAAGATTGGACGACCGAGGATGACGTAGAACGCCACTCCAACCTGCGGCGATACCTTCGACGTAGAGTTCAGTCTGTATGGCTAGGTGCTTAGACCCTTGGCCTTTCCTGACGACGTCATGAACATGTTGGCGCCATGTCAGCCTTCTATCCAACATCACTCTCAGACACTCTCTTAAGTATGGCAGTTACTCTGATGCAGTTCCTCTGATAGAGAGACGCAGTAGATCTGTTGGCACTGATTTCCTGGTGATGATGAACGTTTGGGTCTTTGTATCATTGTAGTCCCATCGCATTTTCTTGCCCAGTGGCTGAGTGTGTCTGACTCTCCATGCAGTCTTGGCAGCGTTCTTGCTCCTCGAGATGAGCGCCTTGTCATTGGCGTAGGGGGTGAGGTGCTCCGCATCCATCCTCACCGTGTACAACGTGTGCCTAATGTATAGGATGGGTCCTAGGACTGATCCCTTTGAGACTCCGTGGCAGATGCGGCGACGCATTTACTGGCCTTCTGCCCGGACGTGGAAACTTCAATCTTCCAAGTATGACATGATGCAGGGGCACCCCAGATGTCCAGGAGATTGAAGAAGATCCCTCATCCCAGATTGAGCCGCATGCCCTCGAGACGTCGATCATCCCTCAGTATTCCCGACACTCTTGGGCCTCAAAGGTCTCTTGGAAATGGCGGTGGAGTTGATGGGTTGACGCATGCCCCTAGCAGAAACCACGCTGTTCAATTGGGACATGTTTTCAACCAAGATATGTTGCATACGGCAGCGTAGTTAGATCCTCTCGAAGACTTTGTCAGCTCCTGGAATTGAACTGAAACGTCTATAGCTAGTGGGCTGCCGTGGGTCCTACCCTGGTATGTAAACAGGGACGACTTCCACGTGTTTCTATTCCCTGGAAGACGTCGGCAATGGCATTTGTCTCGTCCACTGTAGCAGTGACGTTGGAGGGCTGTCGTTCAGTTTCTCGGCGTTGGCATACATAGAACTGCCACTTCAAGGAATCTCGCAAACTATTTCCAATCATGTGTTGTGTGTATGCAATAAGGCCCGTGTACGCCTCGACCTGTTGTGGCGCTGATGACGCGGTGTAGTTTCCGCAGATGACCGTCTTCTTCTCTAGATAAGTGTGGAAAAATTTACCCCTAGCTGGTCTCTGGCCCTCATGACAAATCTGGCTGTCTGGCATTGCAGGTGCTTAGCAAATGTTCAAATGTTTGTTAAGCTTAAGGGACTTAGCTGCGGGGTCAACAGTCCCTAAACTTACAAACTACTTAAGAAGTACCTTATACTAAAGACGACACAAACATCCATGTCCGAAGAGGGAATTTGAACCCCCGACGGTAGCGGCCATGCAGACTGACTGGCGCGCCGCAGACCGCTCGGCCACAGCGGCCGGCAGGTAGTTAGCCCGACTATATTAGGAGAAACACAAAAATTTGTAGTACGATAAGCCAGAACTATGAACCACACATTGGTCATCTTTAAAACCTGAATGTTATAGATTTCCGATTTATGGCTGTAACAGGGGATGATCGTTATCATATTATCAATGTGTTTGAGTCTAAAATTTATTGAAATGCATAATTAAACTATTACAGCTAACCTTCAGATCATGTTTGATGAAATGTGATAAATTGTAAAGATTCCTGAAGATTAGAAAGTGGCTCTTGCCCATTCTCTGCACAAGAAAGGTGATAAGCAAGACGTAAATAACTAGAGAGGTATATCTCCGTTGATGGTGCATTATAAAATATTTTCAACAATATTATCAAATAAAGTAGAAGTAACAGTTTATCGACACTTGGGAGAATATAGGAGTGAATTTAGAACGTACACTCTTTGACAAAAAACCTGGCCGCCGGCCGGCCGCCGCTGAGCCTAAGTCCGAGCCGATCGCGACATGGGACAATAAAAGTGGCCGCGCTGATTCGCTCTAAGTCCAGCTATCTGCACAATATGGCAACACTGTAGACTGCGGGAGTTCATACAGTACTTCTTGTGTGCAGTTAGAAGACAAATAAGTCAGGTACATCCGCGGTATCGTGGTAAAATACGTGACTTCCACGTGCGAGTATTGGCGATCGAAACCGACTGGCGACAAAAATTTTAATTTCACTCCCTCCTGCATGCTGATTCCACATGTTTAAGGGGAGCATATGCGTAAAGTATTGCACTTTTTGGTACACTGGTAATAATATTCCGGCCCAATAACATCGCTGCCTCTGGCCGCAGCACTTGGCAGAGCTCTCCGCGGCCCATATACCTCGCCGGCAGCAGCGGTGGCGGCGCTACACAGCGCTGCCTCGCCCTCTGCCCACAGCGCCTGCCGCCGCTCACCGCCCTGGAGTGATGATCCACGAAAAAGGTTGCGACGTGTATTTCAGACGTGATATCTATGGAGCAAACCACCCATTTTGAATGATGAGCATATTATTACACTATTACATAATACATTAGAGAGGCAAAAAATTGTCATAGTCATTGATCCAATAGCACTCTACGATGGTTAACACTTATTTGTGGTTTAATCTCTATTCTTTTCCTTTCAGAAAAGCTCTTCATGTAATTTGTTATTGTCATCAATTCATATGTTTTCATCAAGACACAATGCGTAACTCACTAAAATATTTTAGTGTCGTCGTTTCATTCCTTGCGGTAAATGTATGAGCTAAATTATGTGAATACGTTTCAGTGCACTTTCTAAAGCAACACAGGCACACTGCAAGGTTCGTGTCTACATGTCTCATTTCTACAGCAGATATTTCGCATCAATGGAGGTCAATTCGAATTTCTTCAAAGCCGTTTGTATGGCGAAGCAAAGAAGACATCTAATACCATTTACATAATTTAGAGTCGACCTTTCTGAGAGACGTATTGTTTAAAGCTTTTCTTGTGATTCCGTTAAAGAGTTTCCTCTTGCAATATGCAGCGTATAAAGTAAAATAAAACAAAGTAAAATGAAATTCCGTACCCAAATCCAAGAAGGATTAGAACTGCCGACTCACAGCAGGGTTGCATCACAAGACACAAGCAGAACCGCACAGCAAAACACACACGGTCGCATGCACTCCCCAGTCTCTCACATATTCAATGCTGAGCCTCTAACGCACCGCCAAAGATAACCATAAGTCACATATACGAATAACAGCATTCCTTGAGTGCAAAAGTTAAATTTCTATCTGTCATATCACGTGGGCATTATACAGCATGAGTCATGAAAGTAGAAGAGGAATGTCAAGTGAACTTAGCAAGACAATTCAGTACCACTTGAGGAAGTAACTGCACTTCACAGTGTTGCCAAATATTAGCAACGATGTTGCCACTTCTTAGCTGTACTAGGAAGACCTGTGCAGCGACAAGCGACGCGAAATCGCGCTCGTCTCATACGGGCTGCTAAAGGAGAGTCGGGCATTTTGGTTAATGTGCGACGCTATCTCCTGATAATTTCCATCGTCACACTTAGGATGCAGACATTTAATTCGTCCAATGAGGCCGAAACCAGCGTTTAAATTTTTTGAAGGTTAACAGTATTATGGTATAATTTCAGCAAATGTCTAGAGACGTCAGAAATACTAATATTGTGGTTGCATCATTCTGCAGTTCAAATACTGAAATATATACACTTCCATCACGATTACAGCCCCCCCCCCCCAAAAAAAAAAAAAAAAAGAAGAAAAAGACTAAAACAATTACTTTGTTAGATTGTTACAATTTTTTAAAAATGTTTTCCCATGAAAAGCTACTGGAAATGAACGTTGCCCCATCCGTCACTAAACAGTAAGTTATCAAACACTTCGCATCTTGAAAGCGACAGCCCACAATATCCTCAATCCTACAAGCATCTTGCCTCAACTGCGGCCCTCAAATGGTTTTTAGCCATGCTGCACTAGGAAATGTCATAAGAAGGAAAGGCTTCAGGTCGAAAGCAGACAACAGGATTGAGAAATTGCTGATGAATTGATAAATTACCCTCACCAATTTTCAGTGGAGCTTTTTGTAACAAAACGAAAAAGTAGTGCGAACGATAGTTTTCTCAAATAATACTAGGCACTGTTGTCCGAAGATGGACTGTATCTACGTCTTGTCATATGTGTCTCACATTCTAGGAATATTACCTAAATCGTCAGCTATTATGGAAATATACCGAAAGCATCAATGCAGTTGAGTATTATAATCAAATCATGTTTATACAAGCATGTTTTGAATTTAGTCCTCGTGAAGCTGAAACAAAACAGAGAATGCGGGTGGTTGTGCATATTCGTAAGTTTTTTACCTTGCCGTAATACTTGATGCAAACATGAACAAAATACAAATCCATCAGCTATCTTTTTCTTCGATTCTTTGGACAGTCTTCTTTGGTTTTTACTCCTTTACTTCGTCGGCGATCTACTGGTTTCATGGAAAATACAGTAATCAAAATTACACGACTATTTGTCGCACGTTTTAACGTCCTTGGTTTTTATTCTAGATGACAGTGATAATTTCTGTTGGTCTGGTTCTATATATCCGGGCCTATTTAATGAAATTTTATTCCCATGACAGATAAAAGCAATTAGAATCTTGGGTCTCTATAATGAATTTTCATATGAAAAAATTAACTGCTTGAAGATGGGTTTTTAAAAACGAGAAAACGGTCGTGGACCTGTAAAGCAACGATCTTAATAAAAAAAAAACAGCTGACGTGACGTCAGAATTTATTATTTACTTTATGGGATGACAACATTTGAAGTAATTTACAAATTTGTTGTTCTATCTATATTTAAAATTTTACCATCATTTTAGAAAAAATGATAAATTCATTTAAGAAAATGTTATTTCGTTTTGTTTGAGATGTCACTTGATATTCTTGAAGTAGGTGGCTATGGCATCTGCTTTGAGGTTGCCAGGAGGGTATTGGCACGGATGGTTTTGTTTGACAGTAAGCGTATAAATTAAAGACGTAACGAGACGAAATGATGAGATCCAGGTTTTGCAACAAAACCGACCCGATTTCGAAATATCTCAGTTTTTAGAAAGTGACTATTATACAGCTAGATATTACTGCTGTAAACCCTACCTCATTGATTTACTCACAGCTGAGGAGGCTTGCTCGCAACGTGAAAGAGAGTAGGAGTAGTTAATGTATGAAACGACCTTCTTGAACACAAATTCAGTTAACTACTACAATGTGCCTATTATGATGTTAATTTTTCAAAATATTTCATGGAGGTGACAAGAAAAGGTCAACTGACTGCAGAATTACATATCAGACTCACATCTACATGATGCGCATGATACTGAAGTTGCGAAACAATAGGCCCTACTACGACATTAAAAATCTTGATTACATTGGTGTCCTGATGAACGAGTTTTTGTAGCTGGCGGCCTGCATGTTAGGATCCGTTTCCACTCAGGCTGGAAATACTGTGCCCTCCAAATATGCCACGTGGCCAGCTATTTTAAAAGAGTAAAAGAAAAAAAAAATGAAAACCTCATTGAGCGTATTACCAATTTTGTTTCTCGGTTTATGGTTGATTCCTAGGTAGGCCTTATCGTTATGTCTACTTTACTCCATTAACTAACAAAAGGACTAACAATTTGTCGCAGAAAACTCTTCCTAAATACTCAAAATTTGTCCAGTTTCCTCCGAGTTTGCTTCCTGATAAAATAAAATGTCCGCAAGTCAATATGGAAATTACAAGCGACCTGTAATTGATAGAACATCTTGCTACGTTAAATAGCGTTCCATTTGAATCAAACACTAATTTTGAGCACGTTCCTTGATGAGGTGCTCAATAGATTCCAGACCTTTGTTGCCTGCCTCATTGATTTCATAAAAAGTTGCGTAGTCTCATGGGCGGATGCGTTGCAGACATAGTTTTAATAGCAATTTGCTCACTACAGCGCGGTGATAGGTTTCAGAGTACAAACTTTATGGCGACTTTTATGCGCCATGTATCTCACGGCGATAGATTATCATTCGATAGCGGACGACATTAATTTCATAACCATTGCAATGTTCAATACAATTCGTGAATTTCATTTATTTCTTATGTGACAGGCAAAACGCGCAAGTTTGGGGAAGTGAACCGAACATCTGTTAGACTCCGTTTGATGGCTTCGTCTATTCAGAACGACAACTATCCTTTCCCTCCAGCAGGCGCGCTCCGCCTTCTCCGTTTCCAGACGCGCGCGCCTACACTCGCTCGTTGTGCCGCATTCACCAAAACGACCGTGGCTGCCGCCGCCGCATCATACTTCTTATCGACTTCAGAAAGTTAATGAAATAAATTACCCTTCAAGTCTGTGGCGACTAAACGCTACTGCTAGAATTACTCATGAAGCAAGAACACTTTATGTTCCAGTGTTACTATGATGCCTGACATAGCTATTAAAAACTCGAACATTTTTTGGAACTATCTTTAACGCGGTAGCAGTTTTCGAGTGGACAAAAATTACTTTATTTGTCTTAGTCTATTTTAAAATCACGTTTATATGCATTTTTCATTTTAATGATTTCAAATTCTGTATGTGTGAAATTTTTCATTCAATTTCAAACGTTTTCATGAGAATACAACATATACATTCAATACATTTGTTTTATTTCTATTTCACCTGACCCCTTTTGCGTATTAGTCACGGAAAGATCGTGAAGGTAAAAGATAGGGCGATATGAACTCACACTACGTCTTACCAGAAATAGTTTTAACGGAGAACCATTCACGAATGGAAGAGAAACAGGCGGAAATAACAGTTGTATAAAAAGTGCCCTCCACCACACACCAATTAAGAAATGGACTTAATGAAGCAGTGTCATCCAGTTCTAAGTTAAGTTGAAAGTTTAAGGTATCTAGTTCAGAGGGAAGTTGGTTTGAAATGAACTGCAAAATTTGTACTAACACGCGGAAACATAAACTAAGTAAGCTCTATTGCACACGAGACACGAAAGAAAGAAGGAAGGTTAAGATTTAACGTCCCCTCGACAAGGGGGTCATTAGAGCGAAGCAGAAGTTCAGATTGCTATGATAAGGATGTGGCAGGAAATCGGCCGTGCCCTGCCGCAGGGACCATTCCGGCATTGCCTGGAGTGATTTAGGAAAATTATAGAAAACTCAAATCCAAATGGCCGAAGGCCAGTTCGATGTGCCGTGCAGTCGAATATGAGTCCAGTGTGTTACCACTGCACCAACTCGTTCCATAGCAAAGACGAATGCGAGTAAATATTGCATTGTCACGCGGTTCTTAGTTACGTTAATTATGGTTCTGGCCTATCGTTAGTATAAAATCAACTGTAAAATTTGTAACAAACACACAATACACAATAAAGCAACCAAATAAACACGTGCTACAACGATTAAAATTGAGCGATGAATTGTGCCATGGCTTAAAACAGTATTAAAGAAAGCAATTGCACTGTTGCTTGGTAAAAGATAGTAAATAAACGTATTGACGTATCTTTTATTCATTGATTTAGAACAGTTGTCGTAGAATGCGCAAGGCTGCAATTTTACCGCTATTATAAAAATTAAATGGGCTGAGTTCAAAATATGATCCAAATTATCATTATGGATGAAGTTAATAAATGAGTAATCCGTGAATGTCCTCTGCCTACATATCGGTTTCAAATGAAGGGTGTTAAAAGAAGTGTTTCACATTTTCAGAGGAACTTTTACGGATGAAACAAGACAAAAATGACCGTTATACATTAGCTCTAACTCGCTTATGTTAATGGATATGACAACTTGTTGATCTTCAATATTGTGAAACTTATTGAACAAACAAATGTAACGGTAATAAAAAATACAAATTCAAAGATCAACTTGAAATAAAAACTAATGGTACTAACAATAATAAAGCACAGCAATTCATCTACTTCACGAGGAGAATTATAGGGAAAATATGTGTTTAACAATATAAAGGAGACGACCAGCAAGAGCAAACTACGGTTACGAACAATAATCCTACAAGTAAATATACCAACGGTAAAAATACGACCGCCTCCTGCGAAATGAATGATGTGGAGCACATGTTTTCTTCCGACGTCGAATCCGGGACCGGCTGAGACAAAGTATGATCCATCTAGAGACAACGGAAAATGTAATGCGGTCGGAAACGACCAAAGGTAGCTACCAATGTTCAAATGTTTGTAGAACTCATGGGACTTAACTAAGCGGTCATCAGTCCCTAAGCTTACAAACTACTTATGAACTAGATAAGACTAAGGACGGCACAAATATCCTTGCCCGAGAGGGGATTCGAACCCCCGTAGTGACCGTGCAGACCGTGACTGGAGCGCCTCAGTCCCCTCGGCCACCGCGGCCGGCGGTAGCTACGAGCAGAGAAAAATGTATCGCATTATTCTGGGAGACGTAAAGGTGAATATACGCCTGAAAAAATATAAATACATGAGAAAAATAAAATTAATATGCAAGTTTCTTAGATATGACTTCTTTCTTCAATATATAATATATATATCCTAGTCTTTGACCTGCCGTATGTTGCAAGCGCAACCTTTTTCGTGGATCATCACTCCAGGGCGGTGAGCGGCGGCAGGCGCTGTGGGCAGAGGGCGAGGCAGCGCTGTGTAGCGCCGCCACCGCTGCTGCCGGCGAGGTATATGGGCCGCGGAGAGCTCTGCCAAGTGCTGCGGCCAGAGGCAGCGATGTTATTGGGCCGGAATATTATTACCAGTGTACCAAAAAGTGCAATACTTTACGCATATGCTCCCCTTAAACATGTGGAATCAGCATGCAGGAGGGAGTGAAATTCAAATTTTTGTCGCCAGTCGGTTTCGATCGCCAATACTCGCACGTGGAAGTCACGTATTTTACCACGATACCGCGGATGTACCTGACTTAGTTGTCTTCTAACTGCACACAAGAAGTACTGTATGAACTCGCGCAGTCTACAGTGTTGCCAGATTGTGCAGATAGCTGGACTTAGAGCGAATCAGCGCGGCCACTTTTATTGTCCCATGTCGCGATCGGCTCGGACTTAGGCTCAGCGGCGGCCGGCCGGCGGCCAGGTTTTTTGTCAAAGAGTGTACAGTTCTTGCTGAGAAAAAATTTTCAACATAAAATCCATAATACTGCACACACTTACAAGCTCCAAAGCCATAGTTATAAGTTTTGTATATTATAAAAAGGTATTTGCTTCGGTTGATAGAGAAACACTAAACAAAGGAATTCAAGACTTTGGCTTTAAAACTAAACTAGCAAACCTAATTCGTGAAATGCTCACAGACACGAAAACAAAAATAATGAACTTGGGGGAAGTATCTAAGGCATCAGACATAAAAACAGGTGTAAGGCAACGTGACAGCCTGTCTCCACCCCTCTTCAGCTGATTCCTAGAGATAATGACAAGAAAATGGATACAAAAAACATAAGAACCTAAGTTATCACCAGTAAAACTTGCGACTAAGGACAAAGGTATTGAAATTTACTGTCTAGCATTTGCGGATGATTTTAAATTTCTTTCTAAAAAGCCTAACATATGCAGAAATACAAATAAATATCCTAGAACAGCAAAAAAGCAGGTTTAAGAATTTCTGTAGAAAAACAGAAATGTGACAACCAAGTGACAGACATTGGGCAGATAAAGAGGGTAAAGAAATTTAAATATTTGCGAGACATGATTCAGCAAAATGGCTTAGAAAAATTTTAATACAAGAAAGAGTACGTTAAATAGAGAGAGTATGTGGAATAACGAAGAACATTAAAAACAAAGTCTTCGTCTAAAAAGTTGATAATAGATTATTACGACACAATAATAAAACCAGAATGTTTTTATACTAGTGAATGTTTAGTATTGAATTGCAAATTTCACGAACTTGAAGTCCTTGAAAGGAAAATCGTTCGAAATATACTCGGGCCACAAAAAATACACAGATATGGAAATTAAGAAGTAATGGAAAAGTTTATCCAAACATACAAAACATGACTGAAACAATACGGAAGAGGCGACTTAATAAAAACGCTTTGAATCTTGATGATAAGGATTACATTCACTCTTTTGTATGTTTTAATCTACATTTTAAGAATTGATAATGGTCACAGCATGACCAAAATCTATATCTGCCACAATAAGGGAATATTTACGACTGATAGCTGCTCATCTTTTAAATGACTCTACTCCTGTCGACAGCAGATGCTCCATAGAATTTGCACAAACATTTGTGAATATTCACCACAGTTTTTCTCTTCCGTGAGAAATTGAATGACGGCACGGTGCTTGTAACGTACATAACAGACGCCAGTTTGAAACGATTCTGCAGCTAAGGTATTTTTCGGGAGAACCAGAAATTTTGCACGTGCTTCAGGAAACGTTAAATAATTCGTACGTAACATTTTACATTCCCAACATTGTTTTCTGTGAGAGGAAAATGCGATGCATTACTTTCCGGGTAACACTTGTATTCATTTACGACCATTATTTTCTGATTTTAAAATACTCTATGAACTCTACAAAAATCAAAGAGGGATTATAAATATACATGGTGAAATACAAGAGGCTCACATAAAGAAAGGAGTACGACAAGGATGCAATTTATCACCAGTGCTATTCAACTTGTATATTGAGGAGGAAATTAAGGAATGTAAAGAGTTTATGGAAGGTATTAAGATCAATGGAGTACCAATTAAAATGATAAGGTTTGCTGATGACATAGCCATCATTGAGGAGAGCGAAGAAAATCTGCAAAAGGCGTTATCAAGAATGAATGAGATTCTGCCAGCTAAATATAACATGAAAATCAACACAAAAAAGACAGAGATCATGGTATGCAGCCGCGAGCAAATTACAACTGATATTAAGATTAATGACGTACCATTGAAACAAGTTAATTTATTCACATACTTAGGAAGTAAAATTACACCGGATGGCAAAAGTTCAGCAGACATAAAAAGTAGAATTGCGCAAGCTAAACTAGCCTTCAACAATAAACGGATGCTTCTTACGTCAAGAAATATAAAGGAAGAGACCAAAAAGGCATTTATAAAATGCTATGTGTGGAGTGTGGCATTGTATGGCTCGGAAACTTGGACACTCGGCGTTTGCGACAAGAGAAGACTAGAAGCATTTGAATTGTGGTGTTGGAGGAGAATGCAGAAAATCCCTTGGACGGCCAAGATGACAGTCGGCCCTCGGCGGCCGTGGCGAGAGGAAGTACGGTGTTTACGTCTCCGCGGCCAGCGGCTCGGGGCTGTTGGTGAGTTACACGCCGCAGTGCGCGCATAGTTGTTTACCTCCGATCGTATCGTAGAAATGGCAACTCCGATGCGCTTGCGAAAAGACACATTGAAGTTTAGTTTTGAGAATAAGTTTGCACGACCGAAGTCTTTTGAAGTTGAAGATTTTTTTGAGGAAGCATTGAAGTTAACTACCGATGACGTAATTGGCTATCACCTCTCGATCAGCAGTAGTACCGTCTATTTGAAGTTACGGAATCCCGAAAAATGTGAGCAAATTGTACGTTTATATGCGGACAACTTGAAATTTAAACATTCTGACGGGAATATTGGTGACGTGAAAGTGACTCATGCAGGACTTGGCACTAAGACGTTACGCATTTTCGAGCTGCCGTTTGAAATAACGGACGAGGACATTGAAGCTGTCTTGAAACCTTACGGCACTGTAATCAGCCATGTTGCTGAAAAATGGTCCTCGGTACACAAATTTCGAGTATTAAACGGAGTGAGGCAGATTAAACTTGAAATGGTCAAACATGTACCGTCTTACATTACGGTTTGTGGATACAGGGCCATTGTTATTTACGATGGGCAACCGCGTACTTGCTCCGGGTGTGGGGCCACTGGACATTTGCGAGCTCAATGTGTGCAACGCCGAGTGACACAAGTGCCGACAGGTGAGGCCGCTGCCCCACCCAGCATGACACACCTACCGATCACATACGCCGCGGCAACTCGCAGCGCACCTACAGCGATGGACGTCACAATAGATGATGTGGTCAGTCACATCGATGAGGAAATACGGTTGGAACAGACTACCATCAATGTACCGACAGCGAATACCGTCCCTGAACCACCTGGTAAAACGCAACAGAGCAGTAGCACAGACTCGACACAGAACAGCCTGGAGGTCGGGGACATGGCGGCAGCTGACGACACCACAGAAAAAGCCGGCGCGGAGACCAAGAAACGACGGATCGCCCGTCAAGGAGCGGACAACAGCGCATCTGTGTTGCGAGACAGAGCCAAGCAGGTACGGCAAAAACTTGAGGATGGGACACTGGAATCACAAGATGCCATCCACCAAACTCAGAAGAAAACACGGACGTCACAAGAGGCGGCCTGTGGGGCCAAAAACTCGCAGAAAACGGCAAACACCTCTGTGCCTCCCAAGCGTCCAGGAGACTCGAACGGCCAAACACAGAAGGGGACAAAGGGACCTCGTACAGCCAACCCCTCGCAAACCGGAGGAGGAGCTGAAGACCGCAATACTGAAGACCATGAGATGGCAGAAACTTCAGCTGGTCTACCGACAAGAGACCTACAACGACTACCGCGATGCTCTGCAACGCATGCGGGCAATGCGACGGTTCCCATATTGGTGGACGGCGACCCCCCAAAGGCTCTCAGTGCTACTGCATCGATTGCAGGAGCTCCACACAGCGATGGTGGTAACAGGATGGACGTGACGGCATCAACCCCCGACAACATACCCTGGCATGAAGACGTAGAGGATGGCGATTCGTCAGCAGTACCTCATGGTCCTTTGAAGGTAGCCAGGAATGATGAAGAAATGGAAGACAGCTTTTATTAAACGGCACTAAAGCATCGCTAATTGACAAGTATGACGACTGACATCAAGCTTCAATCATATAGTATAGCCACTATCAACATTAACAGAATAACTAGTCCGACGAAAGTTGAATGCCTTCGGGATTTCCTTTATGCATTTGATATAGACATCGCCATGTTGCAGGAAGTGTGCACGGACAGGGTAGAACATATTGCGGGGTATAGTACCGTTCTAAACAGAGGAACCGAAAGCGGCACCGCCATCTTACTCAAGGACGGAATTGTACCGCGGAACGTGAAACAATTAGTGAGCGGACGAGGAATCTCAGTCGAGATAGACGCATCCCAACTTATCAATATTTACGCGCCATCGGGTACGCACGCCAGACAGGAAAGAATGACGTTCTTTAGTGAACACATCATCGAGTTAATTAATCCCGCGAACGAGAACACCATCCTTGCTGGTGATTTCAATTGTGTTCTTACCGCCGCCGACCAAACGCCTAACCCCAACATATGTCCGCAACTGAGAGACTTAGTGCAGGGTCTGCACCTCGCTGATATCTGGCTCAGTCAACCACGAGGGAATCCAGGGTTTACGTTTATAACCAGCCATTCTAGGAGCCGCATCGATAGAATATACGCATCTAGTAGTTTGAAGCGGTGTATACTAAGTGCTGAAACTTGTCCGATCAGCTTCTCCAACCACCTAGCAGTTATAGCTCACATTAACTTGCCCAGACAGAAGACCTTTCGAGGCAGGGGCGTGTGGAAATTCAATACGGCGCATTTAAACGATGGCGTTTTAGAGGAAGAGCTGCGGAGGGTCTGGGAAAAGTGCTTGAGAAACACACACCGCTATCGCACTAAGCTCGAATGGTGGGTAACCTGTGCAAAACCGAAAATACGATCCTTTCTGAAAAGCTATGCCTTTGAAAAGAAACAGTGGGAACGACGTACGATGGAATTCTACTTCCAGTGTCTACGAGAATTGCACGCAGATGCCACCAATGCGCAACTCAATATCGTGAGGGTAAACAGAATCAAGGCCAAAATAACCGCCTTAAAACGCCAGCAACTAGAGGGTATTAAGGTAAGATCGAGAGACACTAGCGTCGTCGCCGAAGAAAGAGCTGCACTTTTCCATCTTCTGTCAGAATACAAAAGAGGGCGAAGTCATCATATTAGCTCCCTTCGTAGGGATGATGGGGGACTGATTACCGACCACAAGGATATCATGGCGTTTATCCATGCCTATTTCACGAACCTGTACGCTGAAGGCGAGGCCGCCCATGATGATGTGTGTGCGGAATTTTTAACTTGCATTACGACGACTGTAACGGAAGAAGAAAATTCTGACCTTGAAGCACCATTTACTGAAGAAGAATTGTATAGCGCGCTGAAGGGAAGCCCTAGGAACAAATCCCCTGGAGCTGACGGACTGCCAGTGGAGTTTTATTTACGATATTGGAATTTGCTAGGCAGCACACTGACTGTAGTCCTGAATGAAATACGTACCACAGCCACGGTTCCCAGCGAATTCTTAGAGGGGATAATAGTATTGGTTCCCAAAGTGGGAGGCACTAATAATTTGCAAAATATGCGACCCCTATCGTTGTTGAACGTCGATTACAAGCTAGTCGCCAGGGTGTTGCTCCAACGGTTGAACAACGTTGCTGTTCGCCTCCTCGGCCCCTATCAGACATGCGCCGTCCCTAGGAGGACGATACACCAGGCGATCGAGGAATACCGGGACATGACGGCTGTCACTTCGGCGTCCAAGTGCAGAGCGGCTATCATGTCGCTTGATATGGACAAAGCTTTTGACAGGGTCCGCCACAAGTACCTGCTAACTGTGATGTCGAAAATGGGCATGGGGCCTTCTTTTGTAGACCTTATTCGGAGACTATACACTGGTGCAACTTCAAGAATTCTCGTCAATGGACACTGCACTCCATACGTACCTATCCTATCGTCGGTAAGACAAGGGTGCCCCCTGTCAATGATGCTCTTCTCGATATCCATCGAGCCTCTTCTACGAACACTCTTCGGGACGCTTCCGGGGATCAAAATTGGTGGCCATAAATATGTATGCAAAGGTTATGCCGACGACCTGGCTGTATATATATCTGATCCGTCTGACCTCCCGAAGATACAAAATGTGCTTCAAACATATAGCAGCTGCTCTGGAGCGCTAATCAATTTACGTAAATCTCGGATTCTGCACTTAGGCCGAGGCATAACGATCGGAGGAACTGGTCCCGTCGAAGAAGCAGACGCCATCAAACTTCTCGGAATCCATTACAGCAAATGTCCTGTCCAGACAGCGGCCCGAAATTGGCAAACGAAGCTCAACAGCATCCGTGCGATATTAAGGGTGAATGCTACTCGCTCCTTAGACGTGATTCAGAAAACCACTCTGATAAATTTAGTGATACTGCCTAAAGTTTATTACCTAGCGAGTATTTTTCCTTTGCCCGAAACTATAGGACAACGCATTGAATCCGCTCTTGCGTGGTTTCTATGGAGAGGGAGCGTCCTTCGGGTTGACTACCTCACCGCAACCCTACCTGAAACGAAAGGAGGCCTCGGACTGACTAATGTCAGAGCGAAATGCAAAGCACTCCTAATATCCAGGATGGCTAAAGCCCTGGCAGCAGGAGACGGAAATTTGACGGCATACATCGTAAACGCAGTTACTCCTTTAGATGGCAGGGTGCCAGTCAAAGTCGACCACATTGACTACAAGCTGCGACATATTAAAATGTACATCTTAGAGAACAGCTACATATCCCATAGGGTGAAGCACTACACGACCAAGGAAGTCTACCGCGTATTCACGGAAGATACGGCAGTCAGCAAGGTCGAGAAGAACACGCCCGCAATCACCTGGAGCAGAGTGTGGAAAAACATTCACATTCCAACTACCACGTCACACGTCAGGGCCTCGTGGTACTGCGCTGTACATAACATAATTTGCACAAATGAGCGCCTATTCAGGATTGGCATGTCAAATACCAACACATGCATGCATTGTCAGCAGACGGACACTGTACTTCACCGATTCACCTGCGGCGCCGCCAACGAGATATGGCAATGGACACGACACAAGCTCGCAGTTATGAACCGAACTTCAGAAAACAACATCACTCTGCAGGAACTGCTCGCTCCGACAAGGTGGCCTTACCCAAATCAAAAACGTATGTCCACTTATTGGCTAATGGGAAAGTTTATTGACTACTGCCTGCACAACGAGAGCAAGTCTCTCCTGGAATTTCAGAACCACGTCTTACATGAGTACCGCATCAGATCTCAGCGTGGGAAATGGAAATCAAAGATGGGTGGTTATTTACCAGCCGTCCTCCACATAACATGACACTAATAAAGAGCATCGATTATATTTCGATTCATAACAAAAAAGAGATAAAAACGAAACTAAAGAAAAGATTATCGCACAATCAGAAGGACATGTAGAAACCCCGATGCTATACGATAGATATAAAGGAACAGAACACTTTATTATTGCAGAAGGACTGCACTTCATTTCTATAGAGGAACATTTATTATTTTACTTATAGTGAAGGCATACTCACTACTCCCATACCCTCAAGATTTGTATTAGCACCTGTAGAATGAGTACTTCGTTTTAGTTCATGGCAACGGGACGCCAGTCTTATGTTCTGTTCCATGGGGTGTAGTAAGAGTCTTAGTACTAATGTATCAATACATTAAAAACCAGATCTGGAGGACTATGATCTCCTGGTACCACCAATTTGTACCGCGGAGCATGTGGTGGAGCGCTTTGGGTTACGAGACGCCGAAACGGATGACAATAATCGACTAATCGACGACAAGACAATCAAATTGATTGTGGAACATAATGGAAAGCAATTCACGAGAAGACGAACTCAGAGCCGACTCCACTGTGATTGCTCCTACGGAGCGATAGCAACGTCCTAAACAATAATAATAATAATAATAAAACAAAATTTAAAAAAAGTCGTAATAATACGAATAAAGAGGTTGACTTTGTTTCTTTCTAATCTA
This sequence comes from Locusta migratoria, assembly GCA_026315105.1. NCBI lineage: Eukaryota > Metazoa > Arthropoda > Insecta > Orthoptera > Acrididae > Locusta > Locusta migratoria. The sequence continues at coordinate 261,676,704 of CM048755.1, forward strand.
CCACACAGTCCCTTTCCTTTCCCTTGTTTCTTTTCCCTCATGTAGGTATTTTACAGGGGTAGGTTTCGTTAGGCGCCAACGCCTGAAGAGGTTGAGATTCTTTTTTTTTTTTTTTTTTTTTTTTTTTTTTTTTTAGGGTCAAAGTGGCGGTGGCACATTACTTTCCTTTTCTTTTCTTTTCTTTTTAAAAAGAAGTGGTAGAAAAAAAAAAAAAGAAAAAAAAAAAAAAAAAAGTGGATCGGTTGTAATTTAGAATCTGTCAGGTATATAAAAAAAAAAAAAAAAAAAAAAAAAAAAAAAAGGGATTGAGCGCAAAAAAAAAAAAAAAAAAAAAAAAAAAAAAAAAAAAAAAAAAAAAAAGACGGTAGGACGTCTGACTTGTAAGCCTGAATGTCCGGGTTCGATTCCCGCTCGCACCACACATTTTAATAAAAAAAAAAAAAAAAAAAAAAAAAAAAAAAAAAAAAAAATAAAAAAAAAAAAAAAAAAAAAAAAAAAAAAAAGATGACAAACGAAGAAGTTCTTAGAAGAATCGGCGAAAAAAGAGCACTTGTGAAAATGATAATGAAGAGAAGAGACAAGTTAATAGGCCATCTGTATAGGCACAATGAGTTTATAATTAATATTATGGAAGGGATGGTAGAGGGAAAAAGAAGCAGAGGAAGACCCAGATTGCAGTACGTGAAACAGATTCAAAGAGATGTAGGAGTGGAATCATATCAGGAAATGAAGAGGCTATCCGAGAACAGAGAAGTGTGGAGGAGAAAAATTGCTGCCAACCAATCTTCGGATGGAGAACGAGAGAAGAAGAAGTTTAGAATTCTATACCACACGTACATTATTTACGCTAAATGTTTGGTACGTAGTGTGGATTGAGCATTATTTTGCGTTAGTTTCGATTCTCCCGTCTTCTGTGAAATTAAGTATTATTGATATCGTTTTAAGACTTACCTTCGTTTCTGTAACTTTAAACTGCCAACATGTAAGTACGCATGTATGGCTTAAATTTGTTTTCGTCAACGTTGTTTACTTTTGCATTTAATCTCTTGATGGCGTCATTAAGGTACACAGCAGTTTTCAAACTGGTTCGTGCTGTTTTGAGAACTAGGTCTTTTACGTGATGAACTTTAGAAACTTTGGATGCGTTTTAACTTCCGCATCGGAACTACAAGCTTAATTTAGCGCCAGTTATAAGTTAGCGGTTCCTGCGGTTTCCCGGTAGTGACTGCCGTGATGCAGCTGACTCGTTCGCGCATTCATTCGATATGCATCGATTCGAGATGGTGCTAATGCAGCAACAAAGGAGGGCGTTTTGTACTCTCCGTTTCAACACGTGAAATTCGGAAAAAAACTGTGCGTTGCTATTTTAGTCGACAGTGCGATGCCGCACGACTTCCATCTCAAAACATACGGGGATGGTTCCAGGTTTCCCAATATACAAATTATATAATATAAACAGGACCTGGATTCATCCGAAAAAATTACGTTTTGCCATTCGTGCACCCAGGTTCGTCGTTGCGTACACCATCGCAGGCGCTCCTGTCTGTGATGCAACGTCAAGGGTGACCGCAGCCATGGTCTCCAAGCTGATAGTCCATGCTGCCGCAAAAGTCGTCAAACTGTTCGTGCTGTTGGTTTTTGTCTTGCAAACTTCCCCATCTGTTGACTCAGGGATAGAGACGTGGCTGCACGATCCGTTACAGCCATGCGGATAAGATGCCTGTCATCTAGACTGCTAGTGATAGAAGCCGTTGGGATCCAGCACGGCGATCGGTATGGCCCTCCTGAACGCACCGATTCCTTATTCTGCTAACATGCATTGGATCGCGACCAACGCGAGCAGCAATGTCGCGATACGATAAGCCGCAATCGCAATAGGCTGCAATCGGACCTTTATCAAAGTCGGAAACGTGATGGTACGCATTTCTCCGCCTTACAGGAGGCATCATAACAACGTTTCACCAGGCAAAACCGGTCAACTGCTGTTTGTGTAAACTTTCCTCATGTCAACACGTTGTAGGTGTCGCCACCGACGCCAACTTTGTATGAATGCTCTGAAAAGCTTATCATTTGCATACATCTGCACGGCCACTACGGTCGGGGGTTCGAATCCCCCCTCGGGCATGGATATTTATGCCGTCCTAGTTCGTAAGTAGTTCATAAGTAGTTTGTAAGTTTAGGGACTGATGACCCCGTAGTTAAGTCCCATAGACTATACATTTTGCATACAACATTTCTTCTTTCTGTCGGTTAAATTAGGCGTCTGTAGTGATGTGGAAATTGTGTATTTGCCCATTATTGCTGGCGAAACCTCACTGAAAGTACTTTAAATGTAGGGCAGATGGACCAACTGACCTCATACTGTTTCGTCCAAAAACAAATCAGCCAGGAGAAGAATGTTTCAAATGTTTGTTAAGCTTATGGGACTTAACTACGGGGTCATCAGTCCCTAAACTTACAAACTACTTATCAACTACCTTATACTAAGGACGGCACAAATATCCATGCCCGAGGGGGGATTCGAACCCCCGACCGTAGTGACCGTGAAGACCGTGACTGGAGCGCCTCAGTCCCTTCGGCCACCGCGGCCGGCCCAGGAGAAGAACCAAAGCACGCATTGCCACTATCTCCATTATGTTTAAGAGATGTCTCTAAAACTTTTTTTTATCGTTCAAACACATTTTCCTTGTTGCTTCGTTACTGATAAGCTACTTGTCGCCGGCCGCGGTGGCCAAGCGGTCTGCGGCGCGCCAGTCACGGTCTGCACGGCCACTACGGTCGGGGGTTCGAATCTCCCCTCGGGCATGGATATTTGTGCCGTCCATACTAATAGCTAGTTCATAAGTAGTTTGTAAGTTTAGGGACTGATGACCCCGTAATTAAGTCCCATAAGCTCTACAAACATTTGAATTGAGCTACTTGTCACCAACACTGAATGGTTGTTTGGACTTCGTGGCTTACTACGTTTCCTCATTAACCAATAGCCATCTTTCACTTGATGTTTCTTTCTCTTGGATTACGAGACGGTGACATGTTAGTCATTTAAATGAGTGTATTCTCTAGTAGAAACATATAACGTCTTATTCAACTTATTTGTGCCAAATATTTCCTCAGTCGTCTTCAAAACGCAAAGTTTTTAATTCCTCACCCTGAACTTTAATTCCTTCTCCAAATTTCTCCTTGCTTTCCTTGCACTTTACCCATCTGTAACTTCAATCGGGTTGTTATGGGACTTTCGTTCGAAATGTCATACAGTCCTCTCGACCACAATGAGACGACAGGCCAGTCAGTAGCTAGTAATCCGTGAACGCATTGTGTACAGGAAATGGGTTATCGCAGTTAACGGAGAACACATCATAGATTTGCGATGAGGTTCTACGAACTCTGATGATGTTGATGATAATTTCGTGTGACATTTTGGCCGTTAGACCACAGCTGGGATCGTGTTCGGGCTGCCTGGTGCAAGTCTTTAGCTGACCCCACATGGAAGACTTGCGTGTCGATGATGAAGAAATGATGATGAGGACAACACACCACCCATTCCCTGAATGGAGAAAATTTCCAATTCGACCGGGAATCGAACACGGGCCTCCTACATGGCAATCTACCACGTTGTCCACTGGACAACGGAGGCGGACTCTGCATACTCTGATATACAATAAATGACAGTCCTTTACCGCAGATATGGACAGCAATGAAAATTACTTGGGACGCCTTTAGGATCTGCATTATGTGCCAATAATGCAGTATAATAACGCGTCTCTCCAAGTCTCAGCGCTCTACGAAGCAAGGATGACTCTAGATGACATAAAATTACCCCCGCCCCCTTTTCTTGTTCGGGTTCGACAGTTGCAAAGACGTATCTCTCTCCACGTGCATGTATTAAGAATAATGTATCATTTACACGTCATAGCCATTGGAGATCGTAAAACTTCCACAAAAAGGCATATAGGAGGATTGGAAATTAAATAGTGGCAACTGTTTATTCACAACCGATACGAAAGCGTTAATTGTTTGTACCTATTTCTGTCCTTCAAAGTTGTCACCAGCGTCGTGTAGAATCAGTTTCCAGCAATATGGAAGGCGTAGTATACCGTTAACAGAGCCTGTTCTGTTGATGGTGCGAATTGGCCGGTCTACTGCCTGTCGAATCTCTGGAATAGATCTAAAGGGAATGCCACAAAGTGTTTCCTTATCTTCTGAATCAAATCAAAGTCACAAGGACTTGCATCCGGGGAGTATAGCGGATGGTACAGTACCTCCCAGTCCCATCGACCGAACAGAGTAGCCACAGCTCTCGCTGTACGCGACCGTGCATTGTCGTGCAAAATGATGGGTGGGTTGCGCAGAAAGTATTGCCGCTTTTTTAGCGAAGCTGGTCGCAGGCGATGCTCCAAAAACGAATAGTAATACTGTGCATTGACGGTCTGCCGTGGAGGAACGTAATGTGTTGGGCTTTTACCCAACGTGCCACTGTTCTGTACGGCAATGCCGATGCCCCGCATGCCTCTTGAAGACATTGTTGTGAGGTACAACCTCTGACACATTCAATCTTGATTCAACACCGTTGTTCCTGTTTCGAAAACACAGTGGCGCCTTTACGTTAGACCGCTCGCTCACAAGTGACTGTGTTTCACACCGGTGACGTGGAACGGGCGAGTCCATTTGCTCGGAGGTAAGGTAGGTATGACAACAACGTGTCCTATCAGCGAAAATAGTAGATTCCACTGTGTAGTGTCTCTACAGCAGAGTTGCCACTATTACAGTTCCAACCCTCGTATGACACAACCGTTACCTATCTCGGTAATAAGTAGAGTTAGCATTCTAGAGTAGGCCATTAATCTAGTCTGACAAAATAAAAATTTAATGCTTTCAACTTTGAGAATTTTGGTTAGTAACCCCATCATTTTTCTAAATAAAAAAATCCCAAATCTCTCCTAAAATGTCTCATGACGCTATGCAACGAATTTTGGCCTATATAATTAACTCGTGATTAGAAAGTTTCAACAGATTGATGCAATTTGTCGTCTTCAAGTGTCTTCGACCATCTAAGATAATTCACTGCGTGTGGTCCAGCTATCGAGAGGAAGTCTTTCAATTGGACGGCACTTCGGTGACCTACATGTCTTCAACCAACGTAACTTACGTAACCGTGGAAAGAAGAAGTACAATACAATTACTACAGTAAAACATGTCAATCCCGGCGACTCCCCATATCATAAAAAGCTGATGAATAACGAATAAGAGAAAGCGTAATATCCGCGATCCGGCAAGGCTTCTACCCCATGACCTCTCCGTTTCCCGGCTCTGTTTTCACTGCTAGATTACCAGTCCTGGAATACCCTTAATGACATTCAGTAAATATAATGCAGTCTGTATTTAATTAATTACTTTCTCCGTCTACAGTTTTTTTTCTTTTTTGTGATCTTGCCACAGCCGACAGTGTTATACAATTTTCCCAGCGTGTTTTAAGACGACACTGCAATTGTGGCGCGTTAATTAATTAATTGCGCTCTAGTATTGTACTTTCCTGGATATCTGGAAATCACCTCATGGTGGAAACGTGATACTCCCTTCGACACAATACGTGTGTTTTACTTAGGTTACCATATAACGTATTAAGTTTTAATCACTGAGAAAAACAGAATCATTCGCAGTTTCGCTTTCGCCTGTCTGCGTTTACTTATCATTACTGGTGCGTAACCTTACGTTACGAGAAGCAGAAAGTGAATACGTGTATAAATAAGTTAATAAATGCTACCCTGTGACAGGTCCCGTCGTAGTCCGACGAATCACCGTTTTCACTGCTCTCTGTGGCTGCGAGTGTGTTTACTCACAGCCGCACGAGGCTATGGTTTACACATCCATAATGCACACATTACTGGCAGAGGCCTGCGATCATATTACGCACATGTTTACATGGCACTAACTTTGATCTCCTGTGCCGGTACAGAAACGCGCGAGAGGTTGCCGATACTGTCATATTGCGGGCTGCCCACGGCTCACACTGCTACAACATTTTATCAGCACGGCAGTACGGGTGTAAGGCGACACTGCAGGTATTTATCGTATATTTCTTGCACAGTATTTTCTAAAGTGTTCACGCTAAATTTAGCTAATTTCGTGACTGCTAAGTAAGGGACTTCATGTGCGTTTGTAGTTCCTGACATTTATGTAGCTATCAGACTCCGAATACCTTGCGGCGTGTTACGTCGCAGAATGAGACTGCTCATCTCAGTCCAACGTTACCAGGTTGGATTAAAACCACATTTAAATTAACAATACCGTGTCAAAATAAAAGCATAAACACATTTTAACCATTTCGTTTTAATTCAGTTTTCACTGATTCTTTCTCTTTAGCCCTGTTCCCGCACATGCAGGTTCGGCTTCGTTTATTTGGAGCCGCGGTGGAGAAGCCGAGCGGTCTAAGGCGCCTCGCTGCGAAGCGCGCGGTTGCTCGCCGTCGGAGGTTCGAGTCCTCCCTGGGGCATGAGTGTGTGTGTGTGTGTGTGTGTGTGTGTGTTTGTCCTTAGGTTAGTTTACCTTAGTTTAAGTAGTTTGTAAGCTACGGACTGGTGACCACATAGTTTGGTCCGATAGATTTACAAACATTTGAAACATTTGTTTATTTGGATTTGGCATGTTAATATTGGCGGGTGGCCTGATGCCCTTCCTAACGCCACCCCTGCCCCCCAGGATGAAACGTGTACTCCAAATGTCTGCTTATAGCGTTATATGTGTGAAAGTGTAAAGTGTTGTGAAATGTTTGTGAATCGTGTTACTGAGGCGGGACTTGGGGACCAGCCCGGCATTCACGTAGGGGGATCTGGAAAACAGCCTAAAAACCACATCCAGGCTGCCCGGCACTTCGACCCCCTTCGTTAATCCGCCGGGCAGATTCGAACCGAGGCCGGTTCAAAAAATGTTTGTAAATCTACCAGACCAAACTGTGTGGTCATCAGTCCGCAGCTTACAAACTACTTAAACCTAAGTAAACTAACCTAAGGACAACACACACACCCATGCCCCAGGGAGGACTCGAACCTCCACGGCGAGCAACCGCGCGCTCCGCAGCGAAACGCTTTAGACCGCTCGGCTACTCCACCGCGGCAGGCCGGTTAGCTTCCCCGTCTCGGAAAGCGGTGCGTTAGACCACACAGCTAACCAGACGGGTTCGATTTTCACTGATTTTGTAGTTTAAATGTATGGCTATTATCCATTTGCTAATAAAACCTATTTTCATTCTGCAAAAGAATGATACAAATTTTTATGTATAAAAATATACAGATTTGTAAAGTGACTTTACAGTTTCCAACAGAATGTTATCCATTCGATGAAAAAAATCGCAATATGCGATCAGTTATGGCTTCACTGTACAAGGTTTAGATGGAATACCAAAGTGCGGCGAATGAAAATTTCCACCCGGCCGGGACTCGGACCTGGTATCACCTACTTACTAGGCAGACGCGTTGCCCACTCCGCCACCGAGGACACAGTGACCAGCCCGACTACAGAGGACTCTTTCCTGCACGTCTGCCGCCAAACCCAAATCTCCATTCGTCACGCTGTCTCTATCCTATTACCACAGCCTGTTTTTCTGTAATGCTCGCAGCCTGAAATCTATATTCCCGCATCAGGGAGAACAGACCATGAGGTATAGAGACACAATTAATTGTCGTCAGGAGCCCATCCTCGGCTTGTATACAATTATATATTTTTGACGACGTTACAGCGTTCATTGAATGAAATAAATCGCAATTTGCGATCAGTTATGGCTTCACTGTACTAGGTTTAGATGGAATACCAAAGTGCAAAATTTGTGCCCTGCCGGAATTCGAACCCGGGATCTCCTGCTTACTAGGCAGACGCGTTGACCACTCCGCCGCGAATGAAAATTTGTTCCCGGCCGGGATTCGAACCCGGGATCTCCTGCACACTAGGCAGACGCGTTAACCACTCCTGTTATCCATTCGTGTTCCAAACCAACGCCAATTACTTCATGGATGTCGGACCTGTAAATTTGTTCCTCACACTTTCCTTTACAACTCGACATAACGCTTCAATTATGTTGAGACATGGCATTTTGCTGTCCAGGGGAAATGTCGGATAATTTTCTCACGGTGTACAAAGCGCGCCTGAAACATTTTGGTTATCTTTGAGGGCGAATTATCATTTTGGAAAATGAGTTTGTTAGCAATACTTAATTCATAGTAAGCATTTGTTGTCGAGGATGGTGACATATTCATTCCAGTTATCCGGCCTGTAAGGGAAATGATAACATAATGCCGGGGAGAGGATACGGAACAAATCAGTTCGAATGAACTCAGTGGTTTCCAAGCTGGAGACGATGTATTTCACCATACTTCGTTCCAATAATACTTTGTCTCAATCGTGTCTTTCCTGGTCGGTGGATCGGACGAGGAGGTCCAGTTACATGGCTTGCCCGTTTACAGGATATCAGACCATGGGAATTCTGGTTATGGGACCACCTTAGAAGTATTTCTGGTTATGGGTACATTTCAGTAGTCCGAGGGTTGTAACTTAGTGGCAACTATTAATACACAGCCGATACAAAAGCGTTACATGTTTGCACCTGTTACTGTCCTTGAAGTAATCAACAGCGTTGTGTATAACCCGTTGCCAGCGATATGGAAGGCATAGTACACCGTGAGCAGAGCCTGTTCTATTGATGGTTCGAATGGAGCGGTCTATTGCCTGTCGAATCCCTGGGAGGGTTCTGAAGCGTATACCACGAAGTGATCCCTTCATCTTCGGAACCGAATACAAGTACTAAGACTTAAGTCCGGGGAGTATGGTGGATGGTGCAGTACTTCCCAGTACCATCCACCAAACAGAACAGCCACAGCTTACGCTTTATTCGCCCGCGCATTGTCGTGCAAATTGATGAGTGGGTTGCGTGGAAAGTGTTACCACTTCTTTTGCAAAACTGGCAGAAGGTGATGCTTTGTTCATTCTTCATCATTAGAGGGGGGGGGGGGCACTCTGTTCGCAGAATAGTAATGTTACCTCATCTGTTGATTAATAATCACTATCGATATTTCTGATGTTGGTGATCTTTGATTGTGTTGACTCTGCGGTTACTTGTACTGTGTGTGTTATCTTACCTGTTTTCTCTTTGCAAACCGAGGTATTAAAGTCCCTTGCTCATTGCTTCTTGACAGGATGTGCAGGCAGCATACTCGTAAGTTGTTTGAACATCCAATATGCCGGGAAAAGTTAAGGTTTCACATCATAATATTGGTTCGATTAACCCTCTGCCATTCAAGTAAATGTGATTTGCAGAGTATTTATGTAGATGTGATGTTCAAAACCTTAGGTTAATTTTGCTCTGATTCAATAAAGTGGCATTTGGGCCATTCTTGTTCTCAGCTCTGTATTTATATAAATAGACAAATGTCGTTGACTTCAATCTTTTACCAGATCCAGTAGCGTATTTCAAACCCAAACAAGAAGATGCTTTAGGAAAAGAAGTTTCTATAAACAATCAGCACGGATTTAAGAACAGCCATTTGTAGGAGATGTAGATACTGTTTTTCAGCATTTCAGAATTATGTTCTAAAGTGTACCATTGTCGTCTACTAAAAAGATACAATTATACCGATGATCTTCCCAAAATTTGTGATTTTACCGAGGCATATTTGACTACTAGAATTAAACGTTGTATCGGACGGCGAATGTCACATAAAATGTAAAGTAAAACACTGTGTTCCCCGAGGACCCCTTATGTTCTACACAAAGACAAACGATTTATCAGGTGGGATAACCTACATTACATTAAAGTTAGCTAAAGATGCTACTGCGTATGTGAAAATATTATCGTTGGACTATCGTAAGAAATTACAGAAACTTCGATAAAATTTTCAGTTGGCGTAATAGAAGCATCGCGTTTTGATATGAGGACAAATTTAAAAAATGTCTACAACAATGAAAGTAATCAGTAGTATCGGAAAAATCTGCTGAGAAACTTCAGTAGCAATAATATCGTGTAACTAATAGTGGTGAATTCTAATACGTGATATCAAATTGGACAATAACGTAACACCAGAACTGAGAAAACGTAATTTGAAACAGACATCTTCAAGGATTTTTGAGAAAATGCAGTACACTGTAAAAGGAATCTGATTCAAGACAATAGTGTCTTTATTAAAGAACATGTGACAACCATCATCAAAAAATTCCATAGAAGTGCTGTTATTATCATAACAATTCCGGTTAGTACAGCGAAATACTGACAAAAATAACGGTAAATTTAAATAGGAACCATTTTATTTGTGAAGCAATGCTCCATGCATACAAATCTGTCTTCTACATTTACAGACATAATATGCAATCCACCACAAGGTTATGGCAGATGGTACCTTGTATCACTGCTAGGCATTTCCTTTTCTGTTCCACTTCCAAACAGTATGAGGAAAAAACGAATGCCCTGGAAACTTTCTTCCTTTGGGATGGTTTCAAAATGTCTCGTCACGTTTCGTTGTATTTCAGGAATATCGTCAAATGTCTTTTCATTGAAAGCGAGTTTGAATCAAGGGAACAGGAAGAAGTGTGGAGGATTGAGATCCGGCGAGTATGGGAGATGTTCAACTTGCACAATCCTTTTTTTTTGCCAGGGACTGTTTGACGATATTGACTGTGTGGGCGAGCGTTGTCGTGCAACTTCAACATCTACCATACTGGCCGAATCTCATTCCTCCACACTTATTCCTATTTCCTCGACTCAACCTCGCTTTGAAAGGAAAGACATTTGACGATATTCCTGACATCCAGCGAATCGTGACTAGGCTTTTGAACATCATCCAAAAGGAAGAATTCGTGCGAAGTTTTCAAGGACATGTGTCGCAGAGCTCAGCGTTGCATTATTATTGGAGGGGACTAATTCAAAGGACAGTAAGTAACTGTAGTTCATAGTTCATCTACTTTTATGTTACAGGACTATTGATTCAACTTTATTGTCATAGGTTGTACCTGCATTATGCCGATACTATTATATATCTCGCTGAGAAGAGTGGAAAAAGATACAAGATGTTAAGGAAGTCCATACAGACACTTCTTTCCCTTGTTTGATATACGAGCGGAGTACGACACAAACTATACAATATTGGTACCAAGCAACAATGCTCTTTACAGCAGTTTACTAACAATAAGGGGCAGTGAAACAAGAAATAGACAGTTTAAAAATTAGATTGATTATTATTCCAAATGTAAACTCCACAACAGTGAACGTATCTATCCCAGTGTGTGACTAGATTGTCTATGCCATCATGAATAATGTTTTCTGTTACCTACGCAACCATTATCGTACCCAGCCTTTTCCTCCGGAGTAAATCGACGGCCACGGATGTCTTTCTTCAGGGCTCCAAAATTATGGTAATTATTGTGTCCTTAGTGATTACACAGAAAAGAAGGTGGGTTCGAGGTGTAAGCCGCGGACGGGAACACGGATGATTTGCAACAGAACACCGAGCAATTAGTCATAAGTATAGTATTAAGAGATCCAGATCACTGCTATAATTAATATTTTTATTTATTACACAACAGCTGTTTCAGTAGTTTGCCATTTTCAAGTGTCTGCAATTATGTAAGAATAACATAAATTACTTTTTGTGTATTGTAAATGACGAGTTACATACGTAAAAATTTTCTACGTACAGCTATGATGATCTAGCGTCATATATTACATCTGGCATAACTGTTATAATCATATTTTATAGAAGTATTTTATTTGTTAATTTAGATGCTGTACTTTTTGCAGCCTCAGATGTTAATTAGATTTTAATTTCGAACTCGTTTTTAAATGTAACAGTTTGCCAAAGATGTTTTACAATGTAAATAACTATGATACCAGAGATGTTTAATAGGCCAGAGGGTATTTTATTACCTATTTATAATAGCTATCGGTTTGTTGTTATGTACTCAGCCTTTTTCGTCGATGAAGTCAATAAAGTTAACCAAAAATAACAAACTAACGATAGCTATTATAAATAGCTAATAAAATAACCCTCTAACCTATTAAACATCTCTGGTATCATAGTTATTAACATTGTAAAACATCTTTGGCAAACTGTTACATTTAAAAACGAGTTTGAAATTAAAATCTAATTAACATCTCAGGCATCATAAAGTACAGCAGCTAAATGCAAATAACATACTGCTACAAAGTATGATTATATAACAACAGCTATGCCAGATGTTATATATGCCGCTAGACCATCATCGCTGTAAGTAGAAAATTTTAACGTATGTAACTCGTCATTTACAATACACAAAAAGTAAATTCTTATTCTTACATAATTGCAGTCACCAGAACTGGGCAAACTGCTGAAACAGCTATTGTGTAATAAATAAAAATATTAATTATAGCAGTGATCTGGGCCTTTTAATACTATGTCCTTTAGAGACATTTACTTCACTGTGGGCCCAACAATGAAGAAGTCTTCAGTATATTCAAGAAGAAATTACAGTACATAACTTGGACTATATACAAGATAACAGCAGGAATCATAGTAAGATATAAGCAATGTATATTAAATCCGTGCTGGTCGCCGTCCGAAGGTAATCTGGTGTGGTGTCTCCTGCAGCTGAGTAGGATGGCGCTGGCGGTTCTCCCATCGGCCGTGGCTTGGCGGGGCGCTCTCTGTGGCGGCCCGCGAAGGTCATGTTGCCAACCCATCGCGCGCCCGTGCGACGGCCGCTGTATCGCTATTATCGACGCAGCACACCTTCCCCCCCCCCCCCCCCCCTTCGGGGAACGTGGCCGGCACGTCTCGGTACTCGTAGCGCTGACGGCCGTGGGGAGAGGGACCAGTGATGAAGCCCGGCGTCGGACTACTAGCGGGGGACGACTCGGAAACACCGCGAGCGCCCACCGTAAACCCGCGAGGAAACCGGCGGCGACGCGCGTCTCCACGTCCGGCGTGTGGCAGGTGCCAGGCACGCCCAATGAGGACGTCGACTTCCATCGGTCGGACAGCCGCTGAAGGAGCAGGCGACGGACAGGGAGAACGAAGGCGGCTGCGGCGATGTCGCCGGCGGCAGCGGTGGGACGTCAACATCTACAACTACATGGGATACTCTCAAAATCACATTTAACTGCCTGGCAGAGGGATCTTTGAACCACCATTATACTATTTATCTCCCATCCCATTCTCGAATAGCGCACGGGAAGAAAGAACACCTGAATCTCTCCGTTCGAGCTATAATTTTCGTATTTTATTCTGATGGTCATTTGTACCTATGTAAGTGGCAGTCAAAAATATATTTTAGCATTCGGAGGAGAATGGGGCGAGGGACTGAGGCGCTCCAGTCACGGTCTGCGCGGCCACTACGGTCGGGGGTTCGAATCCCCCCTTGGGCATGGATATTTGTGCCATCCTTAGTGTTAGCTAGTTCACAAGTAGTTTGTAAGTTTAGGGACTGATGACCCCGTATTTAAGTCCCACAAGCTATACAAACATTTAAACATTTGAGGAGAATGTTGGCGACTGGAGTTTCGTAAGTAGCCCACGCCGCAGCGATAAGCGCCATTGTTGTAATGATTCCCATCCCAGATCTTGTATCATTTCCGTAACGCTGTCTCCCCTGTATCGTGACAATACGAAACAAGCTGCCCTTCTTTGGACTCTTTCGATGTCCTCCGTCAAACTCACCTTATAAGGATCCCACACTGGGCAGCAATACTCCAAATGAGGACGGACAAGCATAGTGTATGCAGTTTCTTTCGTAGTTCTGTTGCATCTTTTAAGGGTTCTGCCAAAAAAGCGCAGTCTCTGGTTCGCCTTTCCCACGGCTTTATCTACGTGTTCTTTCCAGTTTCAGTCTGAAGTAATAGTAATTCCTAAGTATTTCGTGGAGTTTACGGCCTTCACTTTTGATTGATTTATCTTGTAAAAAAGTTTAACGGATTTCTTTTCGTACTCATGTGGACGACTTCACACTTCTCATTATTTAGAGTCAATTGCCAATTTTTACATCATAGTGATATCTTATTCATATCGTTCTGCAGTTGGTTTTGATCCTCAGATGATTTTACTAGACGGTAAAGGACGGCGTCATCTGCAAACAACCTAAGAGAGCTACTTAGATTTTCCCCTAAATCGTTTATGTAAATAAGGAATAGCAGAGGACCAATATCACTACCCTGTGGAACGCCCGATATCACTTCTGTTTTAGTCGATGCCTTACCATCGATTACTACCCACTGTGTCCTCTCTGACAGGAAATACTCTATCCAATCGCAAATTTTGGGCGATATACCATTACCACGCAATTTCATTAAAAGCCGTTTGTGAGGTATGGTGTCAAAAGCCTTCTGGAAATCAAGAAATACGGAATCGATTTGCGAACCTTAGTCGATAGCGCCCATCACTTCGTGTGAGTAAAGACCTAGTTGTGTTTCGCATGAACGATATTTTCTAAATCCGTGTTGACCTTCGGTCAGTAGATCTTTCTGTTCGAGGTAATTCATAGTATTTGAATACAGGATATGTTCCAAAACCCTGCTGCAAATTGACGTCAATGAAATAGGCCTGTAGTTTAGTGGGTTACTCTTACTGCCTTTCTTGGCTCCATAGGCTCCTGGGACGGAGGTGTGGCTTCTGCATGCCGCGCGTACTAGTAACTAAGAACATTCCGGCCGATGCGGCGAGCAATTGTGCTATGCTGTCAACGCTGGTGCGTGCCACAAGAACGAAAGCCAGCACGAAAAGGCGACGACGTAGCAGGCAGCACGAACCTTTCGCTGTGTGGCTGTGGGTGTAGCAAATGGAGCGGAGTGCCGTGCAAGAGTTTCGCCGGCGAGGAGCCATTGTAAGGCTGCTACCGATAGGTAGTCAGGAAGATGAGCAAGGCGTCGTCGCGGGAATGGTCATGCCTGAGGCGGGTCATGTGGTCCTTAAACGTTCCGCGGCACCGTTCGACGAAGGGTGGAAGGGCGCGCTAGTGACGTCATCGATACCCTGGCTCCTGCAGAAGGACGCAAACTCTAACGATGCAACCACAATGAATCTTTCAGTCTGCAGCGTAGTGCGCGCTGATATGAAACTTCCTGGCAGATTAAAATTGTGTGCCGGAACCGGGACTCGAACCTGAGGCCTTTGCCTTTCGCGGGCAAGCGCACTATCAGGAAGTTTCATATCAGCGCACACTCCGCGGCAGAGTGAAAGTTTCATTCTGGAAACATTCCTTAGACTGTGGCTTAGCCATGTCTCCACCATATCCTTTCTTCCAGGAGTGCTAGTCTTGCAAGTTTCGCAGTAGAACGTCTGTGAAATTTGGAAAGTAGGAGGCGAGGTACTGGCGCAAGTAAAGTTATGAGGCGGTATCGTGAGTCGTGTCGGGATAGCTCATTCGGTAGAGCGCTTGCCCGCGAAAGGCAAAGGTCCCAGGTTCGAGTCCCGGTTCCGGCACACAATTTTAATCTGCCTGGAAGTTTCTAACGATGCAAACTGTGGACCACTATCAGTGACAATCGTTTGCGGCAAACCTTCGACGCCAAACATGGATCTAAGAATCTTAATGGTAGCAATTGTCGTGGTAGAAGACACAGACACCACAAACGGGAAATTATTGTAAGAATTCACTAACATGAACCAAGCAGAATTGCAAATTCGACATGAAGACGTGGCCAGGGTACGGTTGCTTTCTGCCACAAAAAGAAACGCCGCGGTGTAGCTCTGCACAAACGCTACAACGGGACGTCATACGCTGTATGTCCCCGTCGATGCCCTGCCACGTACAATGGCGGCGGGCTAACTGTTTCGTTCGGAATACACCCCAATGGCTCTCATGCAAAAGTCCCAAGACCTGTCACGTAATGACGTTGGCACAACAACTCGCAACTGATCCGCTCCGCTGCGGAGCAAGATGACTCCGTATTGCAAAGAGAGATCATTAAGGTGCGCAAAAAAATCGGCGAACTTCGGAGTCTGTAATGTGCTTCGAAGACCGTTGCCAACCCGAACGAAGATAATGTGCCAGAAGGTTCAATGTCGGATCCGCGGCGGTAGCCTGTGCCACCGTCCGGGAATCAAGAGGAAAAGATGCAAGCCAATCGGAAACCTGGGAGTATAAAGCAAAACAAAATGCCGGTGACGAATCAAAATCAGGATCAAAGCCCACCGGCATAAAACATCCGCGTTGGCGTGTTTCGATAACGGGCGATACAAAATTTCATAATTGTAAGAAGACAAAAACCAGAGCCCAGCGTAGCAATTTATGGGCAATAGTTTCCGGGAGAGGTTTGTGTGGGTGAAATAACGATTGCAACGGTTTGTGGTCTGTAACAAGAAAAAATTTCCGACCATATAAATAATGGTGAAACTTCGTGACACCATATAACAGAGCAAGCAAATGTTTCAAATGTTTGTATAGCTTATGGGACGTAACTACGGGCCGCGGTGGAGTAGCCGAGCGGTCTAAAGCGTCTTGCTGCGGAGCGCGCGGTTGCTCGCCGTGGAGGTTCTAGTCTTCCCTGGGTCATGGGTGTGTGTATTTGTCCTTCCGTTAGTTTACCTAGGTTTAAGTAGTTTGTAAGCTACGGACTGATGACCACGCAGTTTGGTACGAAAAAAAACTTACAAACTACTTCTGAAGTAGCTAACACTAAGGACGGCACAAATATCCCCGTGCAGACCGTGACTGGAGCGCCTCAGTCCCCTCGGCCACCGCGGCCGGCAACAGAGCAAGCGCCTCCTTTTCTATGTTCAAAAAAATGTTCAAATGTTTGTAAATCTATGGGACCAAACTGCGTGGTCATCAGTCCGTAGCTTACAAACTACTTAAACCTAGGTAAACTAACCTAAGGACAAACACACACACCCATGCCCCAGGGAGGACTCGAACCTCCACGGCGAGCAACCGCGCGCTCCGCAGCGAGACGCGTTAGACCGCTCGGCTACTCCACCGCGGCTCCTTTTCTATCTGAGAGTACCTGCGTTGCGCATCAGTAAGCAATTTGGACGCAAAAGCAATTGGATGATTCTGTTGACCAATCCGGTGTGACACACAACGCCAAGCCCATTGTCCGAGGCATCGGCAGCTAAATAGACAGGAAGAGAAGGATCAAAATGAACTAAACATCTGTCACTCAAGAGTTCCCGTTATAAGGTTAGAAAAACGGGATCTCATTCAGGTGTCCATTGAAAAAGAACATTACGTTTTTCGAAGACGATGTAAGAGTTCAGCGATCTGAGCAGCATTTGGAATAAATTTGCAATAGTAATACAATTTACCGAGCACAGATTGCGATTCCCGAAGATTCTGGGAAGTCGTCAAATTTATGATAGCAAGCAAATGTGTCTGCAGGGGATGTACACCTTGCCCATTAATGCTATGACCCAGAGAATTTCTGTTTGAAAAAAGACACATTTATCCTTATTTCAGCGGAGTCCCGCTTCCGACAACACTTCAAACAGAGAACGAAGATTTCTCAAATGTTCGTCGGGGGTACGACCAGCAACCAAAATATCGTCCAAATAGGTCGAACAGCAGGGAACCTTGGCAGTCAACTGTGTTAAAAACCGCTGGAAAATAGCAGGAGAAGATGCACAACCAAAAGGCAACCGCAAAAACTTGAATAAAGCAGTAGGAGTATTGATAACAAAAACAGTCTGATTTCTCATCTAAAGGCACTTGCAAATAATAATCTTTTAAATCAATTTTAGAAAAGTACCTTCTAGCCCCGATGTTGTCCACGAGTACTTCAAAAAAATTTTCAAATGTTTGTAGAGCTTATGGGACTTAAAAATGTTCAAATGTTTGTTAAGCTTAAGGGACTTAACTACAGGGTCATCAGTCCCTAAACTTACAATCTACTTATGAACTAGCTTATACTAAAGACTGCACAAACATCCATGCCAGAGGGGGGATTCGAACCCCCGACCGCAGCGGCCGTGCAGACCGTAATTGGCACGCCACAGATCGCTCGGCCACTGCGGCCGGCACACAAGAGTTCTTCTGAGCGTGGTAGCGTGAATGTGTCCACAACCAGTTGATTAACTGTCTTCTTAAAGTCGTCGCAGTTGTGGAGCCGACCAGACGGCTTACGGATAAGCACTATGGGGGAGGCCCACTGACTGGCAGAAATAGGTGCTATAACGACGCTGCGTTGCCATTCTGCAAGTTCAAATGCAACTTGGTCCTGAAGGGCGAGAGGCACACGGCGCGCCCGACAAAACTTGGGTTGGGCCGATACTTTGAGTGTCACTTGTGCAATAAACTTGGTTGTTCTACCGAGGCCGTCTGTGAACAATTGAGCAAAGGCGTTGCACAATTTATCTAAGCTGTCGGTGGGCACATACGATTGAACAGACAGCACATTTTCCTGTATGCTCATGTTGACCAAGTCGAACAAATCTAGTCCAAAAATGTTCGTAGAATCTTCCGAACACAATACATGTAAGGTCCCTGTGTAAAATTTCTGTACTTTGCGGGCAGGCTACATTTACCGAGTACCTGTGTAGTGTCTCCATTGTTTACTGACAAGTGCACTGGGGTTGGTTGCGACGTAGGTCTGCCCCGGAAATTATAAGTTCTGTAATTTTTGTAACGAAAGTGACGCTTCCGTATCTAAGTGTAATTCCACAGGCAAGTTTTGAATTTGAAGGTTCACCAACTATTTGTTGTTCTTACGAAGCAAGGAGATCCGTTCACTTGTATTTGTTACTGTAGCACTAGACTTGTCTGAGAGAATATTGCCGGCCGCGGTGGCCGAGGGGACTGAGGCGCTCCAGTCATGGTCTGCACGGCCACTACGGTCGGGGGTTCCAATCCCCCCTCGGATATTTTTGCCGTCCTTAGGATTAGCTAGTTCATAAGTAGTTTGTAAGTTAGGGACTGATGACCCCGTAGTTATGTCCCATAAGCTTAACAAACATTTGACCATTTGAGAGAATATTTATGAAATGTTCATTCACGATAATAGAAGTGATTAAGTTTGTAGACGGCTCGCTAGGTGCCTGTCGCTGTCTTTGTAGACATACAGATTGAACATGTCCTTGTTTTCCACATGCAAAGCACTGAGCATTTCGCGATGGACAGTTATTTCGCTCATGTTTGGACAAACAACGTGGACACGATTTTCTAACATTTCGACTGTTGTCCTTGTGCCTGTGGCACTTGTTGTCTTTCTGACGTAAGGCGTCCGATCAGGAAGTTGTGCCAGTTTCCGCGAGCTATGTCTATTGCTTCGGCGGTCGCTGCGACCGTTGTGGTGAGCTATGAGTCCCTTATTTTGTGCCGCTACAGTACACACATGGAGGAGAGTCAAAGTACTGGATAGCTAATTCACGTGCGCCTTGATGATCAATAATTGTCAACACTTGTTTTAATGTGGGATTACTATATTGTAAAATTTTATCCCTAACTTTGTAATCTGTCACATTTTGTGTTACCGCGTCCTTGATCATAGAATCTGCATAGGAGGCATCACACACGCACTTAAATTGACATTTTTTTGTCATTCCCTGCAGTTCTGTCACCCATTGGCGGTACGTCTGATTTTCCTTTTTTCTCAGTCTAAACTGATAACGGGCGGCCGCTATATGCACATGGTCTAAATAGTACTTTGAAAGGGCGTCTATTAAGGTGGAGAAGTGTACTTGATCGGGTTTGTGATCCCGGAACAGCTTTCCCGCAATCGCAAAGACTTGGGGGCCACACCACGACAGAAAAAATGAATTTTGTCAGTACCTGGTACGTGATGGGCAATGAAATGTTGCTCCAACTACTGAACATATTTTTCCCAGTCCTCCTTGTCTTCATCCATTTCTATTATTTTGAATATCAGTTTCTAAAATCATTATAATGTTGCCTTTTATTTTGTTCAACGCATCATTAGTATTGTAAACATTGTTTAAAGCAAATTAATATGCAAATTTAAAATTGTTATAACTATATTTTGTTTTCCACAGACTACAGTATCGGTTCATTTCGCATGGTTTATTAAAAATATTGTTAAGATCTATATTTGTTTAAATCATTCCAGAACATGGACGTATTTTTTAACGTGACACTCTTTTTATGAATGTGGAAATTTTGTTGCTCGCACGGGGTGCCAGTTACGCTTGCGCCAGTCCCTATTGGGATACACTATTCCACGCATGATCGACCTGTTCACGAAGTTGTGCAAAAATTGTGAGTTGATGAGTCGCTCGTGTCAGTCATCGCCCCATCACACACCACACGTGCTGGAATGGAGGAAGATCCGGAGATTGTGCTGGACAGACATGTTGCTGCACGTCTTGCAGAACACGTGGATTTTCACGCGCTGAGCCACCACCACCTAGAGAGAAGGCCGTGGCACTCTCTTGTAACGTCAGGCAGAGTAGGTTGCGCGCGCGTAGTTGACTGGGTAGCCGCTGGGACACGGCCCACTATGCCGAAGCAGCGAGCCAGTCAGCTATGCGCGCGCAACTTACTCTGTCTGACGTCGCACGAGAACGCCGCGGCCTTCTCTCTAGGTGGTTGTGGCAATGTGCGGCCGAGCATTATCCTGTTGTAACAACACTTCACCTTCCTGTTACAAGAATGGCAAAAGAACGAGTATTACAACAGTTTTTCACGTATATAGCACTGGGCAGCGATTCCTGTACAAATACTGAAAGTGAACGAGAATTATACTTTGTTGCACCCAGACCATCACTTGCAAGCTGGTAAAATCTGGTTTCGTCGTTGAAAACCACGGCCCGCCATTCCATCTTTCAAGTGATCCTCTAACGCAGTGCACTTCAATGCTGTCGCTTGAGTGGAAGACGGAGTGTAGGTGTTGGTGTCCATAGTCCCACTGCCGGTAACCGGTTGGCAACAATTCTTGTTGAGACTGGTGGGCTCACAGACCATGTTATCTGTGCTATGGTATCTGTACGAGCTGCCTCTGCTGTCCTTACAATACGACGATCTTGGCTGACTTCTGTGCTGCGTGGACGTCCTGAACCGCGTCTTCAGATGTGAGAATACGCATTTTGAGACACAATCATGTATCAGGATACGGTGGAGGAGGGCGGAAACAGGCAAAAACGTGCGGAATAGCAACACTGGTCAGCTCGTATCATAATATTTCACGTGGAACTACCAACATCGTTGCACAAGTGACCCATCACGTCCAACGTGTGTGCCAATTCTCCGAAAGGACCATCCCGCCACTCGTAAGGCCACAATCTGACCCTTTTCAAACTTCCTCATTTTCTTATAGGAAATATGAGAACTTCTCAAGTTGATAATACACTGAGCCGTACGGCTGTGAACATTCTCCATTAAAGGGTACATACAGAGGGCGCTCTGTCGGCTATTTCACTACGCTACATTTCGGCGAACGAAGTTCAAACCATTATCGGTAGATCCTCTATCCCCCATCTGACATCTACCGTCGTAGAATCAAAACCGATGTTTTATTTCATGAAGTAGTAACTTTATTCCGGTAGTGTGTGATGCCAACGTAACCTCATAGTAGCATCACGGAAAAAGGCAATATATGAATGAGAATAGAATCTTGTAATAACTATAGCTGTCAGGACATGTTTCGCAGATCTCAGCGGTGTATACTTATGGGAGATGACTAATTCGAAGGACAGGAAGGTAAGAGGTTCATAGATTATCTACGTTAATGTTATAGGACTATTGATCGAACTTAATTGCCATAGGTTATATGTGGGACTACCTGCATTATGCTGACACTATTTTATATCTCGCTGAGAACAGTAGACTAAGATACAAGAGGTTAAGGAAATCCATACAGACAGTTCTTTCCCTTGTTCGATAAACGAGCATAGTACGGCATAAAGTATACAATATTGGTACCAAACACCACCATTCATTTTACAAACGTTTGCTAGCTATAAGGGGCACTCAAAGAAAAACGAGATATTTCATTTCATTTGGGCCTGCAGCATTATGAATGTCTTTTAACGGCATATTGTTAATACAAATAATACCAAATGCTGCTTTACTTCGTAATGTTATATAATGTTTATTAATGTAGCAATAGACCTATTTCGGCACTGTGTCCATCATCAGGCTGTGTCCATATGGCATCGTGCAGGTATAAGTTTATTACAATTACTGCATGTAATTGCAGTCGAAATGTTCTTTAGATGGTATATATATTAATTCTGTTTGTCAGGTCAGTAATTTATTACTGCTATTCTGACAATTATGTATGATAGAGCATTGCTGGAGGATATGTCAAACATAACTGTCTGAATAGCAAAACCAACTGCAGACCGAAATAAATAAGATATCACTATGGTGTAAAAATTGGCAACTGACTCTAAATAATGAGAAGTGTGAAGTCGTCCACATGAGTACGAAATCCGTTAAACTTTTTTTACAAGATAAATCAATCAAAAGTGAAGGCCGTAAACTCCACAAAATACCTAGGAAGTACCATTACTTCAGACTTAAACTGGAAAGAACACGTAGATAATGTCGTGGGAAAGGCGAACCAGAGACTGCGTTTTATTGGCAGAACCCTTAAAAGATGCAACAGAACTACAAAAGAAACTGGATACACTACGCTTGTCCGTCCATTTTTGGAGTATTGCTGCCCAGTGTGGGATCCTTATCAGGTGGGTTTGACGGAGGACATCGAATGAGTCCAGAGAAGGGCAGCTCGTTTCGTATTGTCACGATACAGGGGAGACTGCGTTAGTAGAAATGACCATCAGAATAAAATACTAGAAATCAGGGCTCGAACGGAGAAATTCAAGTTTTCTTTTTTCCCGCGCGCTATTCGAGAATGGAATGGGAGATAAATAGTATAATGGTGGTTCGATGAACCCTCTACCAGTCACTTAAATGTGATTTGCAGAGTATCCTATGAAGATGTAGATGTAATAATAAATTACTAACCCCACAAGCATAGTATATACCATCTAAAGAACGTTTAGACTGCACTTACATGCAATAATTGTTACAAAGTTATACCTCCACGATGCAATATGGACATAGCCTGATGATTGCTAATTTAATAAACATTACGTAACAACTACGAAGTAAAGCAGCATTTTTTGTATTAACAAAAACGAGGCAGTTGGAAAATTAACTACACTGATTATTATTCCAAATGCAACCTCCACAACAGTAAATATATATCTCGCAGTGTGTGACTATATTGTCTATTTCATCATGAATAATGTACCATTATCGTACCCAGCCGTGGACCTTTTCGTCCGGAGTAAATTGACGACCACGAAGGTCTTTCTTCAGGTCTCCAAAAATACGGCCGGCCGCGGTGGCCAAGCGGTCTGCGGCGTGTCAGTCACGGTCTGCACGGCTACTACGGTCGGGGATTCGAATCCCCCCCTCGGGCATGGATATTAGTGCTGTCTTTAGTATAAGCTAGTTCATACGTAGTTTGTAAGTTTAGGGACTCATGACCTCGTAGTTAAGTCCCATAAGCTCTACAACCATTTGAACATTTTGAACCAAAAATACGGTAATCAAGAAACTTTCACAAACAAATATTAGCTCTATGAAGGGGAATGAATAAAAATAAATGGTTTTTCGTTCTATAAATATTATGAGAATATAATAAAAAGCTTGTCAGCGTCTACGGTGATCCTGATCCTGTCTTTGCCGCAGTTGGGGGTGAATGAAAGTCGTGGGCTTTCACTTGCGAAACACCAAACTATTTGCGACGATGTGCAGGTCTTAGTTCAGCTTTCTTTGATGTAAAACAAAACAAAAAACGGTGACATATTGTCTGCGATCAAGATGGCACACACAGAAAAGGACAGTGTTCTGCTCTCGTCAAAAAAGGGAAATACTGAACAGTTCATCGTGTAAAGAATGTAAGAAAGGGAACATGTGTGTCATGTAGAACTATTGTTTACACGAAGAGTGTGCCATAATAGAGTTAAAATGTTTCAATGATGATTTTTCACGGACATATCTCGGTTGTTTACTTCTCTAAACGTCCGAACCGCGGAAAAAAGTTGAAAAAAGCGATATTACCAAGGTACTAACGTGTGATATTGAAGTGTTAAAATTACGCGAAAGAGTGTTCCATATGTCATAAAGCTATTCATAAAAAAAAAGAAAAACATTTATTAACTCGTGTGCATGTGCCACTGGCAAGCCAATTAATAAAACAGTGACTCCAGGCGAAGAAAATAATGGATTAGCAGGAGAAAACAAAGCAAGCGCGTGTGAAAGCCCCAAATGGAAACAAAACAGTACAATGAAAACTCGCGTGCAGGCGTTATCAGAACAACGATAAAATTTTAGACTTATTTCCAATATATGTCAGATGTGAAAAATGAATTACCAATAATTTCAAGAAGATAAAATCCAGTATATTGTAGTCGATAACATACACCAAAAGTAATGGTAGTGACTCAAGTGCACAAAGAGAGGAAAATGAATTTCTAATTCATGATTCCCTACTGAAAAATGTCACTGTTCCAGGAAACAAAACTAAAAATGTTCAAATTTTTGTAAATCTATCGGAACAAACTGCGTGGTTATCAGTCCGTAGCTTAGAAACTACTTAAACTAAGGTAAACTAACCTAAGGACAGCACACTCACCCATGCCTGAGGAAGGTATCGAACCTCCTACGGCGAGCAACCGCACACTCCGCAGCGAGGTGCCTTAGACCGCTCGGCTACTCCACCGCAGCGAAACAAAACTGATGAACGACCTAGAATAAGAATATAACAAGTCAATAAGCACTTAAACATAACACAGCAGAAAACTAATTGAAGCGTAAGTATTGTGTTGTGTTAATACACGTTGGCAGAACTTCAATAAAAATAGGAACGAAGAAGGAATTACTAATGAGAAAAGAAACTTGATCTGTGGAATAATAGAAAAAAAACATCCGTAAGTGATAAATACACATGCAAAATGAACTGTTCCATAAAAGAACAATGTGATAGATTTGGAGCAGTGTTCATAGGCACAAATAAATTCGTAAATTAAAACTGCTTTCGGAAGGATGGTCTGCGCCCCTGTGGAGTGGCCGAGCGCTCTGAGGCGCTATGCCGTCGAGCGCGCGGTTGCTCGCCGTCGGAGGTTCGAGTCCTCCCTCGGGCATGGGTGTGTTTGTAGTCATTTTCATAAGTTTATTATCATTAGATATTAGTTTAAGTTAGTTTAAATATTATGTAAGCCTAGAGACTGATAACCGCAGCAGTTTAGTCCCTAAGATTTACAAACATTTGAACATTTGATGGTCTGCATTTGAATAGACTGGGGTCCCAAAGAAACATAAGGATGTTTACGGATGTTTGTAAAATCATAAGATATAAGGGAAATTAAAATCTCGTGATGGTGGTGAAAAACTAAGTAAACCAGCTCAGAAAAATAAGCATCATTCAAAAAACAAGGAAGAGCTGAATGTAGAACTAAAAATTTGCTTCTTAAACATCCAAGGTTTGAACGACAAGAAATTAGTGCTGAATGGCATGTCATTAGAAAATAAATTTGACTTAATGAACATTAGGCAGCTGATGACGAACTTCCATTCTGTAAATAAGAAAATTATAGCTTACGAAACATTACTGCGGAGAGGTGACGTAGCTATCAATGCTGGTAGATCAATCATTTGCTCACTTTATAACTTAGATCTAGATTATCTGTGCGATGAAATTAACTTTGAAGCCTCGGGTGTAATAATTAGCAATTTGAAGCTAATAGTAGTGTCACTGTAGAAACCTCCCAGGGAAACTATTAGCATATTCTTATAAACAAAGGAAGTCCTTTTATGTACTCAAACAGAAAACAGATTTAACAACTATGACATTGTAGTAGGTGTGACCTTAATCCTGATTTTGATATGTTAATTAATAACCACAGAGTTGGTAATTTGAGAAACGTGTTACGACAGTTCAATTTACAGTATGTTGACTATAAACCAACTACGGAACTAACATGCTTAGCCAGTATACTCGATAATTTTAAATGTACCTAAGACCAATGTGACGTAACAATGTTCCACTTTCCAGACCATGAATCAGTGCACTTAATATATGTTAATAGGATCACCTCAGTCGGTCTTAGTGGCACCTAAACCAACTCAAAAATTTGTATCACTAGGCCAATGAGTGATGATAAAATCGACATGAAATTTTGAATATTTTTTGGGACATATTTAACGATAGTATTCCCATTAGAAGATGTAAAGTAACGGACAAAGGCGGTAAAAGCAGGTGTCGAAAAGGAAAATTTCTTGGTACCCTAAAACGCTGTTCTATATGTAAAGACTATGTACTGATGCTTTTGGACATACACAAAAATATTAAGACAGAAAATACAACATTCTTGTATGTAAGATGGAGGAATGATTATAGTGATAAAAGGGAAAAAGTCACACAATGACCACTGCATTGAGAGTTCTAACAATAAATGCGGAACTGCTTGAAATATTATAAACAATACTGGCAAAGAATCGCATAAGTAAAAATTACTGTCTCTCCACAAGGGATTAATGATTTTTTTTTTTCATCTATGAAAGGAGCAAGCGATTCCTTCAGTGAAGCTGATACAAGTCCAATAGAACTCTTAAAACAAAATTACAACGGAACACTCTATGTCAACATACTCACCTTCTGTGAGGTTAGTACGTAGTACTGTTTTAAAAGTATGAGGGATGTTCAGATGAAGAGGTATGGAACGACACTGTGGGTATAATTGAAGTCTTTATTCAAAAGTAATCACTTCAGGCCCGAGCAAACTATCCAACCGTTTAACGAGCCGAAGCACTCCCTGTTCCCAGAATTCCTGCGACTTTGATAAGAGCCAGTCCTCTACTATTTCCTTCAGTTCGTCGTTAAAGCGCTTCCCTTTGAGATATTTTTTTAGCGGAGCAAACGGATGAAAGTCTTAGGGTGGCATGTCCGGTCTTTAGGGCGGATGCTGAAGCTGCTCCCACTTGAACTTGGTCAGAACACTTTGTGTGACCCTGGAGACGTATGGAGGCGCGTTATCACGGAGCACAATCACTATTCCGTGAGCAGTCCAGGTCGTTTGCTCTCGATTTACCTGCGTAGACTACATACCTCTGACGTTGAAAAAGAGAATGAGCATCACCTTGCTTGCTGAGGGAACAGCCTTGAAGTTTTTAGAAGATGAAACAAGTTAAATACTCTTGTAGATCTCTTTTAAAAAGAAATTAGATTGGATGGGGTAAAGAAAATAACGACAAATGGCAGTAAAATAATGTAATCTTCCTATCATTTTAGTCTTGCAACGCATGGCTTCGAAGCAATTTAACATCGTAATTGATTTTAGTTCAGTAATGTCACGAATGTACAGCTTATGCAATTTGCCAGCACCCTTTGACTGAAGAGACAGATATTTTACGTGTGAAAACAATGCCACTTGTTTTCAATGTTCACAACTTCAGTTCCTGATTTTATTTTATGAACGGTAATGTTTTCTCCAGTCTTCTTTGGAACGCTTTCTACATAATGGTTTATACAGCACCAATGTTGTATGATCATTTTTAAGCTGATGTAAATGACTAGGAGTGAAGAAAAGAAAATTAAGGAAGAAAGGGGTGTTTGCTTTACCAATAACTGAATTCTCCGCCTTTCTTGATAGATCAGGCAAATAACGTCGGAAAGGAAATACTATGCTGATATACTACAAGTTGCATAAATTTTAAAAGTTTTATTTGTTATGATTGTTTTTAGTTGTTTACAACATTACAGCGATACATAAGTAGTTAAATGATCTAAAACATCTTCCATGGTTGAGGCAAGCGACCATAAATAGGCTGATATTGTGAAGTGTGTCCCCCCCCCCCCCCGACCAATATGTTTTTCTTTTGTAACAGGCCATAGGTACTATTTCGAAGATTCATATAAACACGTATGGATAACACATATTTTACATATTTTGATTAATAGGTTCTAATATGAATTGTCTCACTGTAACGATTCCACAAACTTAGTTTTAATAGTATCTATTTTGTGGGATTATCAATGGTAGAGCCTGTTAGATCAAACTTTATATTTGTTCAGTATACAACACACACTAAAGCAACGTAAACACATTATTTTTCTCAGAGTCAGATTTTGATCATGTTCTGTACCATTACTCTCGAAATGCCTAAATTTGTTAACATTACCTTACTGTGCTTTGCCCGAAGAACAAATATGAAAACATTGTAGCGTTTATCTACACGCTATTTAAAAAATATTGTGTCTAATTAAACATCATTCGACCGATATTTTTTTTTAATTCTCAACTTTAACACAATAAAACTAATAAACGTGAGTGAACGACACCCGTTCACAAGGTTTCATATTTCCTTTTCGAGCCATTCTATAATTCAGAAAATAGCGTCGTATGATGAAGCACCAATTACAGCCGCAAACAGAACTCACAAGCGCCGGTAACAATTTCCGGTTAATCCACAAACGCCCGTTGATGAGTATCAGACTTAGTTAACGTAAATCAGGTTTCCCTGATGATTAGCCTAATTTTCTGTGGTATTTGGACGTTATATCGCGGTCATAGCAGTTCGATTTTCCCGTGGGACGTAATAGGTCGCGGCTTGATTACGTCCTACACCGAAGCGGTACTTGTTTATGACGTGCAGCCGGCCCTTGGCGGTGTGCTACGGGCTTTCAATAATCCTGTACAGCAGGTGTCTGGCTTCAACGTACTCCAACAGGAAATGTACTTTCAGAATACACTTGATATGCTCTCCAGTCTAAAGAAGTTCATTGCGAAGAGTAATGTCAATACCAGGTTCAACAACATTATCTATATCTATCTATATCTATAAATGTGAATGTCTGTTCGGTATACGTTTATCACGTCTGAACCACAAGACAGAAAGAGCTAAAAATTTGTACATTTACTAATGTCTACAAGGGGAAGGCTTTAGGCACGGTTTTATGGCAATCGGATATATAATGTGAATGTCTGTTCGGTGTACGATTATCACGTCCGAACGACAAGATGCAGAGATTTAAATATTTGTACAGTTTCTAATTTATACCTGAGGAATGTTTTAGGCTCGGTTTTATAGCGATCTTATAGATATTTAGTAATTTGAAGAATATAACGCGAAATGCAGAACAATAATTACTGTTTGAAAATTATATTTACTCTTTGAAAATGGTTTTATTGGTTGCATTGTTGCTTGAGGGTTGATATTGATAAAAGGGTGGTGTATATTGGGATGGAAAGTTATCGGTGTATATAAAAGTCTACGTGTGTGTGTGTGTGTGTGTGTGTGTGTGTGTGTGTGTGTGTGTTAATATTTCGCCCCGCAGCGAAAACTACAGAACGCAAACGAATGGTCTGTGTGTAATTGTTGTCGGAAGTCTCCCGTTGTACACCATAGCAGTTCAATGCCGATAGCTATAAGGGGGTGCAAGATATTGTGGTTGAAAGTCGTCGAATTATAAAAAAAATTCTGACTGAAGGCCAGCGATGACGTTTGCGACTCTAAAGGAAGGAGGTTACATACAGTTAACGTGATGCCACAGACCATATCTTTGGTCTATGCGTGCTACAATGTCTTCAGCTCTTTCTCTGTAGCCGGCCGCGGTGGCCGCGAGGACTGAGGCGCTCCAGTCACGGTCTGCACGGCCACTACGGTCGGGGGTTCGAATCCCCCCTCGGGCATGGATATTTGAGCCGTCCTTAGTATAAGATAGGTCGTAAGTAGTTTGTAAGGTTGGGGACTGATGACCCCGTAGTTAAGTCCCATAAGCTTAACAAACATTTGAACATGTTTTTCTTTCTCTGTAAGGATAACCATACGAATAAGGAAATATAACAATCAATAAATAAAGCAGAAATTTCTTTTAATACATCTCTTTAAAAAGAATAGAGTTGACGTTTCGCGCATTATAGCAAGTGATCGATCTGTGATAGTATTACAATCATTATTGTTGAATTTCGTGATTGGATTCTTCGAAACGCGTGCATGGTTCGAATAAATTAATAAATAAATACCCGGGCAACGCGGGATTTTCAGCTAGTTTCTTAATAAGACAACGTGCATTATCTAGAGTACTTACATGGATACCATATTTTGTTTAGGAAACCGGATTGTCAATCAGCAGAAAATTTTATTTTTCGTGGCATGAGTTAGAACAATATATTTGTGTGAGATACGCTGGAAGTTGAATAATTCTATGCTCAAACTAAAGAAAGGATACGGAGGATGAAAACAAAAGTATTTTGTAAAGCGAACGTGTGTCGGAAATCCATATTGCGTAGGTTATACAAGAGTGGAGCAGAGAATGGTCGTTCCGTCTAATGTTGTAATACCAAATGTTATTTTCAGGTACGTAGCGTGTTGTGATGCTACAGTCTTCGACACTGACAAGTAAGTACTTGGGCTCGAACAAACACATATACACCAAAATCATATGAGAGATAATGTAAAGATCCCTTATTGCACTAGTGATACTCCCGCATCTGCAAAACTCGCAGTCGTCCGTTAGAGGCCTCTGCGTGTGCTATGCCGCATTGCACTTAGACCTGTCGGTTAGCCAGTAGGGACGGTGCAGTGTGCCTCCGAAGTTGCGTTTTCTGATGTTATTTGTGTGGTGAAGCGTCAGATGGGGCTGCGATTGCTAATCAATCCTGCTAATGTATTGCGATTAGTTGAGATGAAGTTACGAAGAACCCTTCTTCGTGAAGATGGATCATTTGCATGCTTTCTCGGATCTGTTATGGTACAGAAATATGAGCATAAGTTAGATACTGTCGTTACAAACTCATAATAATGATAATAGGGATGATAATGACGAACAACTCATTGCAAGCGGTAGTGCTACGGTAAGTGCGGGAAGAGGAGATGGAAGCAGTTGGCAGTGAATACCAACAGTCTTTCGGGAAGAAGGTTAAAGTTGAAACTATCATCACGGCTTTTGATGACATTTCGCTAGAGAACATGTACGATGATTATTACATAAGTTATAGTTAAGATATCCGCATTACGTATGGCGTCTACAATTACATCTACAGTGCTATCTAGAGCATGGTTGCAGAGCTTTGCAGAAAAACGACACTCACCAGCACATTGAGGTGTACGTAGAGATCCTGTAACCAAACGTTCAAACAGATATGTTTGTTCCAGACCATGTACTTTCCTTGTGAGTCAGTAACCACCATATGTCACTAGTGCCTGCGTGACAGATGAAAGTATCAATATGGAGCGCTATACTTTTTGAAACCGGCGAGACATGCACAGTTTTTAAGGTATAGGCCCCGTCTCAATTAGACTTCTTTCTCTGGGGCTACATGAAAGCCGAGGCACTGATTACGAAGCGGAATTATTTGCAAGAATTATTGCTGCAGGCAGACAAATGCTGAATACAAAACGCATTTTAACGCGAGGAATGATGTCAATGGTGCTCTTATTGAACATTTATTCTTATATAATAGTGATCGCAAAAGTAAAACAATGAAAAGCACATATCGCTTTAATAATCACAAATATTCCGCTTGGTGGTGTGATATAAGACATTTATTTAAAATATCGCCTGTCGATATCATTCACTGAATGAAGGGAAAATTCATTATTATTATTATATACTGCTGGTTGGAGGCAGAACTCATTATGGAATCGTCACACGTAACGCTTTATTATTCTCCATCACACTTAGCAGTTAATTGGAAATTTTAAAACGTCTCGACCGTTACAGGGCATTGAAATAAATTCAGTGGATAAGTTGAAAATTTGTGCTACACCGCGAATCATACCCGAATTTCCCGCTTCTGACGAGAGGTCGCCTTGATGTTTTGTTAGTGTGTGTTCTTCAGGTAGATCGGTTACTTATGGACGTCGAATCGTTTTTATTCTAAGTTGTTCACTGAGTTGTAGTATCAGTCTTTTGTATGTTTTTATTTATTTACTTTTTATAAAAGAGGGCACAGAGATCTCTAACCGAATGCGCTGAACTATCGCGCCCTTCAACCAGTAAGGCTATGCAGACACTCTTGCCTTACTTCCCAAATTCTGAACATATCACACACTACGAGTTTAGTATTCCCTGCCCATTACTTCCTTCTGCTTGCAGCATTATTTGTATTCCCACAAGGGGATAGGAGCGTCAGCGCATCCGCACGGAAATTGTCAATTTCCTGTTGGAAGAATAAATGTAGTGTTACTGGGCAGCAATAGCCTACGATATCCGGCCGTCTCGAATTGTGCAACTTTCAGGAGCCGGAATTGTGTTGAAGATGTTCTTCAAACCCGCGTGGGATCTACTTCACAGGTTTCCAGCAATATAGTGCTCGTCGGCATACGTACGTAAAGACTTTCCGTGTCAGTTTCTAACCATTCCATAGCCGCCCTGATCCCTGGACTTGTCCCCTATAGAACGTCTGGGTGACCAACTAAAACGGTAGATGTCACCGTTTCACTCTGCATGTGATTTAGAAGAAAAAAAGGAAGGAAGAAAGTTTCTTGTTATACGTCCTGTCCAGATCGTTGTCATTCGAGACGGAGTGATTTAGGGGTGAATTTTCAAGATTTATGGACCAATCTACCTTGGGATATCAGCCGTCTTATCTCGATACCCCACCGTATTACGGCATATATTACAGCAAAAGCTTGTCCATTGCGTTATTCACATTGTACTGAACATTTCAACTTTTAAGTAACGTATTTGTTAATTTGTCTTGAATTTGTAATCAAGCGAAACGTCTATATTATTATGGGTAACAAATTTCATTTCGATGTACAAACATAATCCGCGATCTGCTTCAAATCTTTTGCTGGAGGGTACCGTATTACTGCTAACTATGAAATTTTCTATTGGCCCCCAAATATACGAGGGAAAAACGAACGCCTGTATATATTTTTACGATCGACAACAATATGCGGTTTCCCTCTTGGTGTGTTGTTTTTTATGATATGTAGTGTGTATCGAGACTCTGCGACTGGTCTCCTAAAGTCTCTAATCCCTAATATGAGGCTGTCCCGTAATACGACCAATGTAGCACACCTACTCCTACCAAGGCACTCATGGAGCCTCATATGTTTATGACGCCCCAAGTACGTCATTATGATGCACTCTCAGATCAAGACTCATTCCATGGCCCCTTAAATAACTTACAAACAATTTAGATGGCGTACATAAAATGTAGAAAAGTCTGTTCTTGAGTTTTACGTATAACGATGGATAAATATATACATAAAACCTGGATTATAATGCTAATCTGTTTGATTTGATACTGAAAGTTAGGTCCCTATCACTCGTACGTTGCTGTCTTAAAACAAAAAGTGCCAGTTCCCGCAAGTGTCATACCCCATGAGCTCTAAGTTAACTCAAAAATGTTCATATGTTTGTAAACATACTAGACCAAATTATAGTGGTTATCAGTCCCTACTTACAAATTACTTTAACTTATATTAAGGACAAAACACACACACACACACACACACACACACACACACACACACACATACACATGCCCGAGGGAGGACTCGAACCTCCGGCGGCAGTGGCTGCCAAGTCTGTCGCATGTTGCCTTAGACCACGCGGCTACTCTCGCTCGGCGAAATTTAACTTCGATGCATTTTTATTACTGGTAAAATTCTTAAAGTTCGTTAGTGTTTCTGTTTTCAGTGGCTTTATTCTCCCGTGTTTTGTTACATACGGTAATTTTAAGTAACTTGATAGCTGGACAGGGTTGAGCATATTGTGTACGGATTTGGGAGGAGTTGGCCGCTGTCGCTAAGTAGCTGGAGGCTGTGTTGGCCACGATCTATATAGTCTTCAGGCTGCTGCCCTGGGCTGCAGTGTCACCCGGTCACCTGAGGCGATTACTGGGGTACCTCTGGTGATAACTGCAACGTCTCCAATCCCTGATGTCACTGTGGTTACAGTTTCCGAAGTCCATGCAAATCGACAGTTGGCTGACGGTGACTGGCGAAATCTGCAAGGGTCACGAAACTCTGGGCAGAAGGCGAAACCAGGAACCGCCCGTAATGCTGTCCCATAACACCTCAGAAGCAAGCTGGAGATGTTACCCGCTGTTGATAATACCTCTGAGCCAGCATGGGCTGACTGCCCTGTTGCGGCAGTGACCAGTCCTCCGGAGAGCTCCGGACAGACGCAGAGGGTGGGAGATCCATTGTTAGGCGGGCGACTGAGCCCCTCAGGATAATAGTGGGAAGATCGGGAAAGGATGCCAGTGTGCACTCTGTTTGCTTGCCGGGGGGACTCATCGTAGATGTGTAGGAGGCTCTGCCAGGCCGATAGAGAACACTGGCTGCACTTGGTTGAAAATCGTTGCTTATTTTGGCACCAGTGACTCCTGCCGCCTGGGTTCAGCGGGCATTCTCGGCTCTTTCAGGTGACTGGCGGTTTTGGTGAAGACAGCCAGCCTTGCTCACGGGGCTGACTCGGAGCTTTAGATTTGTAGCATTGTTCCCAGACCAGATCGCGATCCTCTGGTCTTGAACCTAGGTGAAAGGCTTAAACCAGAGGTTCAAACGATTCTGGGGAGATCTTCGGTGCAAATTTCTCGACCTCCGCTATTGGATGGAGAAATGTTGGATCCCCCTGAATATATCAGGCGTTCACTACACACTGCCACCAGCTACTGAGGTAACGGAATACGTATGGACTGCACGTGTCTAAAAATCCCTCGAAAGGCCCGTTAAGACGCTTAGTCATTCCGAACAAGGCAGCACTCGGCACAACAGAACAGAGAAAGAAAATATTAATATAGTAACAGTTAAATGCAGGAGCGTATATGGAAAGGTTCCAGAGGTGCTCTCAATTTGAGATTGTCATAATGCCCCCATAGTACTAGGGGCTGGTTCAAGCCAGATTTTAATGTTAATGAAATCCGAAACAGTTACTGGAACGCATACTGCAGAGATAGGATAAACACTGAAGGAAGAAACATGATCATACGAATAAAGGATATGGTTGTATCGAGTGAAATTATTACATCCTCTGAATGTGAAATAATTTGGATGAAAGTCAGTTTGAAAAGTGGCTCAATAATTGTCTTTGGAAGTTGTTATAGTCCACCTGGCTCATCTGGAGTATTGGTGGTACGTCTGAAGGAAAACTTACAAAGTATTGCCGGCCGCGGTGGCCGAGGGGACTGAGGCGCTTCAGTCACGGTCTGCACGGCCACTACGGTCGGGGGTTCGAATCCCCCCTCGGGCATGGATATTTGTGCCGTCCTTAGTTGTAGCTAGCTCATAAGTAGTTTGTAAGTTTAGGGACTGATGACCCCGTAGTTAAGTCCCTTAAGCTTAACAAACATTTTTACAAAGTATTTCCCGTAGGTTCCCTAGTCATGTTATAGTTTTAGGTGGAGATCTGAACTTAGCGGATATAGACTGGGAGACAAACGTGATTAAGACAGGTGGCAGGGACAGAGTATCGAGCTATATTGTTCTAAGTGCTGTATCTGAAAATTACTTAGAGCAGTTACATAGAGCCCATTCCTGGAGATAACATGTTAGACCTACTGATGACAAATAGACCCGAACATTTCGATCCAGTTAACGTGGCTTAAGGAATCAGCGATCATAAGGCCGAAACAGCATCAATGAACACAGCTGTAAATATAATTATCAAGAAAGGTAAGAAGATCCTCTTACGCAACAAAAGCGAGAAGGGGCAAATTTCAGAGTACTTGACTGCCCAACACGATCGTTTCATTTTTAACACTGTCAGTGTTTAGCGAATATCGACGAAGTTCAAGTGTACCGTAAAATACTCTTTAGATAAGTACGTGCCAAGTAAAATGATGAGAGATGAGAAAGATCCAACATGGGTCAGAGTTGAGTTACGAAGCTGTTGCGAAAGCAACAGAGAACTTCACCGCTTTATAAATGTAGCCAATCTTGCAGACATTCAAAAGTTAAATGATGCCAAAATTAGCGTCAGGACAGCCAAGCGAGAGGCGTAGAACGACTTTGAGAGTAATGTTTTCTGTACCTACTTGGCAGAAAGTTCCAAGAAATTTTGGTCTTACGTCAAATCGTTAAACGGATCGAAACCAGACATCCACACGCTCTGTGACCATAGTGGTGTTGAAACAGAGGATGGCACACTAATGGCACAAACATTAAATGTCTTTTTCTAAAGCCGTTTCACAGAGGAAGACTGCTCGTGTCGTGGTCGGTAGCCAGAAAGTTGATTTTGTTGTGGCGTCGTTATTCGCCACAACGCCGGCTGTGTACACACGTCGTCGCGCCACCTCATGAAGTGGCGTTAAGTCGTTCGACAATACTTCGGCCTCCGAGAGCGATAACAGTCTCCTTATTTCTCTGCCTGCTCCGCGCGCCAGCCAATGGGAAGAAGATGCCTCGGCTATATAGGAAGGCGCACCACAGCCTCGACGGTCAGTCAACGAGTCACAGGAAGTCAGTACCAGTCAGTATGGCGGAGTATAGCAGTCAGTACAATGGTGATCTAGGGGTCTTCCTGCTACGTTGCAGAACTGTGTACTGTGTAATAGGCAGAATTGTACCACAAGCACATCACCTAAAAGTTGAGTGTTGTCTTTATCAGTATTAAAAGTATATGTGGTCTAATCACTTCTTTTAGTTGCAGACCTTGTCCACAGCCTTGTTAGCCACGGCCCACCGCCTCTACTGCCGCATCCCATAGTTAGAAAAACTTTAGGCTGGGAACACGTGCGCGGTGGTATTAGCACTCCTCATAAGTATGCATTTGTGTTGCTCCTGTTCAGTTCTGTTACGAGGCTTCGTAGTGTATACAAAGAGCATGAACGGCCTCAGATGTTAAATTATGACAGCGAGTCAGTGACGGACCCAGAGATGCTGCGTACTTACGTGAACCAGCGTTGTCACCACCTGAGAGTGTCTGAAAGCAGCCTTGTTGTAGTCCCTGAATAGTTGAATCGTGCAATCCCCAGACTTGTGGACCATTCGGTTTAGTGCACTATTGCACAGCGTGACAGTGTGGTAGAAGGCACACTCTCGGTCGATTTCTGGCTCACACTGCCTCTCCATCATTTGGTGGGACAGCTGTAATTGAACACCAAGGACTTCACATCTGCGCCTGTATCAGGGAACAAATTCTGTGTCATTTCACACCACTGGTTTGAGACTAGCAGCCGCCAGACCAGGAGATCACAGTGCTATGCGTAGGCTGCAACTAAGAGAACAGCAGACAGGGTTGCGTTTCGAGTGGTACCATGCTGAGGGTCGTGCACCTATGATGGATCGCGTCGCATTGCATTCAGTGACCAATTGCGGTTCTTGTTGTTAAATTTCTTTTGTTTTCTCGAGGTTAGAGTATTTCTTTTTGAGCCGTGTTTCTACTGTAGTGTAGTATTTATTAGAGCAGAATTTGTGTGTTTCACAAGATAACCTTTTACTTCAGTAACTGTGCAAGATTCGTTGTCGGTAAATGTGCTGAAATTGAGTGCCAGGAACAACATCATCCGCAAGCTCACAAATAGTAGATGGGGAACACAACCCGCATTTCTCCGTATGTCAGCTCTAGCGCCATGTTTCTCTTCCGCGGAGTATTCGACAACTGTCTGTCAAAAGTCCACCCAGGCGGAACAAATAAAACCTGAATCAGACAAGACGTATCATAACTGGATGTCTCCTCCAAACTCCCACAAATCAGCTGTACCAAATCACGGACATAGCCCCTCCAGACATTCAGAAATCGAAAAGCTTAAACAGGAAACAGATCCTAGGTATCCACAGTTTGGTCATTGCTTCCAACCTTCTAGACTTAAATCAAGGAAGAGTTAGCTACAAACTATCAAATCAACTCTTCTATCGCCTAAAGCACGACGAGAGAAACTGTGGCGAAATTTGGAACGAGTAAGACCTGGGAAGAGTCCCAGAGACGAACCTGTCATATACTTCCATATACGATCTGGAAAGCACTGCCGGCCGCGGTGGTCGAGGGGACTGAGGCGCTCCAGTCACGGTCTGCACGGCCACTGCGGTCGGAGGTTCGAATCCCCCCTCGGGCATGGATTTTTGTTCCGTCCTTAGTGTTAGCTAGTTCGTAAGTAGTTTGTAAGTTTATGGACTGATGACCCCGTAGTTAAGTCCCATAAGCTATACAAACATTTGAACATTTTGGAAAGCACTGAATATCAGAGGCGTGAAGCCGCCCCGTGCTACCCGCCCGGGCCCGTAGGCACACTTCCCTGGCGGGCCAGCCACGCGCTGCCCGGCCATCCCACATCGGTTTATGAATTTAGGTTTTCCTTACAAGCTTTACTTTGCATGTGAAAAAATGAAATGCCTACCGTTTCATTCCGCATGAGGTTTTCGTCTCATAATGCTTCTCACTCGATTCTGAAGAATCTGTGAGGTTAAAAAATCTGATTTTTGGAAATCTAATAGTACAGCATGTTAGCTTTCTGACGAAGCATTCAACTTTTCATAATTCGTAACTATAGTTTTAAAATGACGCTATTAGTGAAGTATGTGCACGTCATTTACAAATCGTGTATTGAAAAAGTTAGATAGTGGGCAGCCGGCCGCGGTGGCCGAGGGGACTGAGGCGCTTCAGTCACGGTCTGCACTGCCACTACGGTCGGGGGTTCGAATCCCCCCTCGGGCATGGATATTTGTGCCGTCCTTAGTTGTAGCTAGTTCATAAGTAGTTTGTAAGTTTAGGGACTGATGACCCCGTAGTTAAGTCCCATAGACTCTACAAACATAATACATAATAAAAGATAGTGGGCAGCTTACTGAGCTGTGCATTTTACACCATATATTACCGCGAGTGAAATAGAGCTGTCTCATTTCACGAGTAATTGCGAGTTAATAAGCAGCACCAGTGCCGCGATAGCAAGTATGTGTATTCAGCGCGTGTTCGAACAGCGTTTCTGTCGACATTTCGCTGCTTTGCTTGATGTATCCTTGCTGAAAGGAAAAAGAAAGATTGGGTTCTTACGTTCAGTTGCAATCGAGGTCACTAGAAACGATTAACTGGTAGAATCTTGGAAGGTTCAGCTTACGCTCCACCACTCCAAGGGAAGTAAACTAGTCTGGGCCATTGTTATTTTATTTTATACTAGCTGAAAACCCGGTGTTTCCCGGGTATTTATTTATTTATTCCTGCCATTTTTCAGGTATATATTAATTTGTATAAGGACTGTATGTCTGTAAAATCTTTTGGGAATACAATTAGTAGTAAAGAAGTAATAGATTAAAACTTGGTGCGTGATGGGGCGGTTTTCCGTGAACGTTACTGTCTGTGTGCTCATTTATCTCATGAACTACGTGTCGTACTGTGATACAATTTAGAATGTACACTCAACTATACGCGTGTGTACTGTCTGTAAAATGTCCTATGGCTACAATTTGTAGTGTAGAAATAATAAATTGTAACGTCATACAAAAATGTTTAAATGTTTGTATAGCTTATGGAACTTAACTACGGGGTCATCAGTCCCTAAACTTACAAACTACTTATGAACTAGCTAATCCTAAGGACGGCACAAATATCGATGCCCGAGGGGGGATTCGAACCCCCGACCGTAGTGGCCGTGCAGACCGTGACTGGAGCGCCTCAGTCCCCTCGGCCACCGCGGCCGGCGTAACGTCATACCGAAAGCCGTAGTTTCAGTATATGAACAGCGGAACGCTACTGTTTATGTGCTCATATCTTATGAACTACATGTCGTTCTGTCGTACTGTGATACAATTTAGAAGGTACACTCAACTATGTGCGTGTATACTGTCTGTTAAATGTCCTGCGGCTATAATTTGTAGTGTGCCGTAGTTTTACTCCATAAACAGCGGAAAAGTAGTAAGCGAGAAACTTTTTTCCTTTCATCATTTTACTCTGGCTGCCAGCGAGAAAAAGGTTTAAATGTTTGAAATTATGTTTAAAGTTTGTTGCAAGTCGATAAGTACTGTCATTCTCATGCAGTGTATTTCGAAGGTCTCGCCGCATTATATGGCATTTTTTGCGATTTCTATTGGTTATGACGTAATATCTTTTGAACCATGTGCCGTATGTGATTCTTAACCATGCAGCAATTGTTACCTCACGGTAAGGAATGTGTGTACCCAATTTGGTTGAAATCGGTCCAATGGTTTAGGGGAAAATGAGCAGCATTGTCGCAAAATGCAGCAGTTTTTCGCACATCTCATTGTTTATGACGTCATATCTCGTGAACTATATCTCGTATGCGATTCTTACATTTACGTTGATCGTCAAAATGGATTGAAGCTTACGTGTACAAATTTTCATAAAGATTGGAACAAAACTGTAGATTTGTATGCAACACGTACAAAAGTACGGTCAAATTGCTTTATATATTAGATTTTCCTCTCTTTTTATTTGGCTGGGGTAGTTGATACCCCAAGGGAATCACGACTATTCGAGAGGTGCCATTGAAGGTCGCAATCCTCAGTTTTGTATCGCTGGACAGATTGCATGTTACTTGAAAAGACTTGCAATTTTTTCTCACTGACTGAATTATCAGTCCACTAGCATTTTCAAGGAAAAAAACAATTAAAGCCGAAGTAACGAACGAAGATTAGAAAGTTTCTTGCTTTAAGTAGCGTCTACTCCTTACACATTGGTATGATCTGTGCTGTTCGGTCGTTATTTCAGACATAACGATAACGTATAAATTGCTATGTAGATAATAAAAAAGCGCGCGATGCCTACGCTCTGATTAATACAATGTGTTGCGCAGAACTGTCTGCATTCTCCCACTCCCAGCGCCGCCTGCAGCGCTGTTGCACGGGCCCGGCGGGTGCCCGCTCACCCGGCGAGTGTGGGGACTCGACGGCTCACCGCAGCTCGCTCGCTCTGTAAGTGGTGCAATGGGGCTCGACTACCCGCGGTGCAGGCAACAGAGCGCAGCGGCCGAACGCAGGCGAGCTCGGGCGGGTAAAAGTGGCGCACTGCACGGATCTGCTGAATGACTACGAACGGGAGCCGTGGTGGAGTAGCCGAGCGGTATAAAGCACCTCGCTGCGGAGCGCGCGGTTGCTCGCCGTGGAGTTTCGAATCCTCCCTGGGCCATGGATGTGTGTGTTTGTCCGTAGGTTAGTTTACCTAGGGTTAAGTAGTTTGTAAGCTACGGACTGATGACCACGCAGTTTGGTCCGATAGATTTACAGACATATGAAGACATACGAACGGGAGTATCACGGTGCAGAGTAAACCTGACGAAGTGGGGCTGCACCAACGCAGACTAGTGTGGAGAGCTGCAAGACCGCAACAAAAACAAATGTTCAAATTTTTGTAAAGCTTATGGGACTTAACTACGGGGTCATCAGTCCCTAAACTTACAAACTACTTCTCAACTAGCTTAGCCTAAGGACGGCACAAATATCCATGCCCGAGGCGGGATTTGAGCCCCCGACCGTAGTGGCCGTACAGACCGTGACTGGAGCGCCTCAGTCCCCTCGGCCACCGCGGCCGGCGATGTAGGTAGTTCCACATGAAATACTAAGATACGAGCTGACCAAAGTGTTGCTATTCCAAACGTTTTTGCGTGTTTCCGTCCTCCTCCATCGTGTCCTGATACAGGATCGTATCTCAAAATGCGTATTCTCACATCTGTAGACGCGGTTCAGGACGTCCACGCAGCACAGAAGTCAGCCAAAATCGTCGTATTGTAAGGACAGCAGAGGCAGCTCGTATAGATACCATAGCACAGATAACATGATCTGTGAGCCCACAAGTCTCAACAAGAATTGTTGCTAACCGGTTATCGCAGTGGGACTATGGACACGAATACCTCTAGTCCGTGTTCCACTCAAGCCACAGCATGGAATGGCGGGCCGTGGTTTTCAGCGGCTAAACCAGATTCTACCTGCTCGCAAGTGATGGTCTGGGTGCAACAAAGTATAATTCTCGTTGACTTTTAGTATTTGTACAGGAATTGCTGACCAGTGCTATGTACGTGAAAATGTTGTAATACTCGTTCTTTTGCCATTCTTGCAACAGGGAGGTGAAGTGTTGTTCCAACAGGATAATGCTAGGCCGCACACTGCGCGTCAAACTCAACGTGTTCTGCAAGACGTGCCGCAACATGTCCGTCCAGCTCAACCTCCGGATCTACCTCCATTCGAGCACACTTACAAACTACTTATTAACTAACTTACACTAAAGACAACACAAACATCCTTACCAGAGGGAGTATTCGAACCTCCGACGCGAGAGGCCTCGCAATCCCCAACGTGGCGCTCCAGACCGCTCGGCTACTCTCGCGCTGCAAGACCGCAACACCTCAAATCAAAATCTATCGGACCAAACTGCGTGGTCATCAGTCCGTAGCTTACAAACTACTTAAACCAAGGTAAACTAACCTACGGACAACACACACACCCATGCCCCAGGGAGGACTCGAACCTCCACGGCGGCAACCGCGCGCTCCGCAGCGAGACGCTTTAGACCGCTCGGCTACTCCACCGCGGCCCGCAACACCTACTCATCTGCAAGAAGCTGGACGAACCTTGTACGATGGAGGATTCACTCGCAGCAAATAACAAAGCCATTTATCTTGCAATGTTTTGGGATTCGTGTGGAATATGAGTTTTGTAATCCCGATAGAATTAAATCAGCTCTTTTAAAAGTTTTCTTGTCTTCCGGTTTTTTTTCTCAAAAAATGTTAAAATTTTTGTAAATCTATCGGGCCGAACTGCTGGGTTATTAGCCCGTAGCTTACAAACTACTTAAACTAACGTAAACTAATCTAAGGACAACACGGCGAACAGCCGCGTGCACAGCAGCACGGCTCCCCAATGCGCACGGCTAATCCGCCGTGGCTTTTTCTCATACTTTTCATATTATTGCATTTAATATTCACTTCCCTACTACTACTTATTATAACAGATTTATATCCTTCACTTCTATTTCAAGATAATTATTGTATTGTACTATCGTAAGATTACTGATGCCTTGGATACGATAAATAAGTGAACAATCATTCTATACCATTCTTCTGTGCAGATACGCCGCAGAGTTTTTGAGTGCGTCTCTTTTCCTGCTTAGTTTTAAAAGTTTTCTTATTTGGTTGTTGTCGAGATTATCGGTGAAACTTGTAAAAGGCAGCTGGAGGCAGTGTATGAAGTAGAAGCGGTGCGCATTTACCAGTTCAGTGGTCTGACGTCGGAATCTTTACAAAAGTATTCGGACAGCTACGGGGAATTAATTATTGGCTAAAGGGTAGTGAGAAGTTTAACTCTGGACCGAGTATGAACTGCCAAGCCTTATTTCGACTATTTTTGTGTGTGCACTAGTGCACAGAATTAGCCACGGTCTGGAAATAATCCTTTGTGAGTAAATTTGCTGAAGTATACGTAGCATAATTGGACTAAGCCACACAACGCGGCCGTGATAGTATCTTCGCTTTACGTCAGGAATTCTCCAGAGAACGAACACCAGGAAGTTTCAAAGGTCTGCAGAAAGTCCAGCACTTTGAATCACTCCTAATTTCAAAATTTTCCGAAATATCTGACCTCAACTTTATCTTAAATTTTGTACCGTGCAGTGTTTCACCAATAATCACTGTTAAATAACATTTATTACAACAGTACTTATAATACACATTGTGACCATACACTTATAATTCAATCACAGTTTTTCGCATAAAAAAGTCCCTGATTCTGCCTGTGTTCTGTATCAGTTTGTTTATATGTAACTTTATGTGTTTTACCACAAATACTTAGTATAATGAAACCAATTAAAAGAAAACATATCGGACAAATATATATAAAACACAGGGTGACGAACGACTTATAATTCAGTCACACCCATT
Organism: Locusta migratoria; assembly: GCA_026315105.1. Lineage (NCBI taxonomy): Eukaryota > Metazoa > Arthropoda > Insecta > Orthoptera > Acrididae > Locusta > Locusta migratoria. The sequence continues at coordinate 261,720,392 of CM048755.1, forward strand.
CATCTTGATTCTGCCTAGATAATGTATCAATTTGTTTATATGTAATTTTGTATCTCTTCCTTCAACTAGTTAGTAGAATTCCCGATTATTACAATATTATAAATAATTTCACTCCCAAAATTCTATGTTAACGTTAATCTCTCAATAATAAGCAAAGACAAATTTTACACTTACCCACACACTTGCATAGTGTCTAAATGTTTAAATGTTTGTAAAGCTTATGGGACTTAACTGCGGGGACATCAGTCCCTAAGTTTACAAACTAGTTATGAGCTACCTTATACTAAAGACATCACAAACATACATCCATGCCCGAGGGGGATTCGAATCCCCGAAGGGGGACGTCCTCGCGCATCGTAGCATAGCGCCTCAATGCGCTCGGCCGCTCCTCTGCGGTGCATAGTTTCTACAAGCGAACAACTTCACCACTGTAACATCTTTGTAAACAATGTTTATGTTTTCCATATGACTGGGCCATTGCGTCATGCTTTGTGATTGCTTATATTGCGCATTACGTAAAATTTTAGCATGATGTTGTGAAATATTTAACTACGTTAACAAGAGGAATACGGCATGATTAAACACAGATAAGAACACAATATGTAAGTTTTCGCCACACCTAATATGTTTTTAACTGTAAAATTCTTTTCTAAATCTGTTGATAGAGACGAACATAAGGAAATGTAACGTAAATTTCAACAAATAATAAACAAAATATTTTTTTTTATCTTAGGGCTGTGAAACTATAACAGATATAAAACGAGGCTTCAGCCGAAAAGCATGATGGATTTTAGACAGAAATCCGAAACTGGTCATGGTCTAAATAAATAAGCATTTATACCGCATTTGTGGATGTTATCTGTTCTTAACTACAATCATAATGCCTGCATCGTTTTCGGGCCACGTGTCGTCCTTTCAGAATATGGAAAAGTCTCACGGTCCAATGTGCCATAAGCCTTTTTAAATCAATGAAGTTACAAAGTACTTCCTTTTTGTCTTTTTGCGACCTAGATTTACACTACTTGCCCTTCAGATTGCAGCACCCTGATGGAAGCATCCATGTAAAGTGCAATTTGCAGCATGTATATGCGACGACCAGTGATACACATGATTAGCATTTCAGCGAATGCGCACAACACAGGCAGCAGTAGCGCCACCTGCAAGCCCTATATAAAAGGGGAAGGTTGCGGCTTTGGACGTACTGGAACTGTTATCCCGTGAGGTTGTTTTGCGTAAGGAGCTTCATTTCACTTCTTAGAAGCATCTTTCGAGCACGATTTGGAAACCGACCGAGGAAGAATAGGTGCCTGAAGGGATTGTAGATTATCCTTCAGAGATGTCGATGATCGTGACGTCTGTAATCAAGCAACCGTGATGAGGATTTATAATCGCTGCTTGTAGGAGGGAACGACGAACCGACGGGCCCCATTGTCAGCACCTCATTGGTCTATTACACATGATGACAAGCTTATTGTGAGCAGTGCAATGAAGGATCACTCTACCACATCACGAAACATATAACATCAAATTAGGGCTGCTGCTCATCAATCAGGGTCCGCGCATGGCACACAGCGTCGTTTGCAGCAATGTGGAATGTCCGCAATACGTCCATTGCTGCGTTTACCGTTGCTTCAGCGCCACAGACATTTGAGCCGAAAATAGTGCGATCCACGGGTATGCTCAACGGAATGAAACGACATTGTTTTTATCAACGAATCCTCTGACTTCCTGCATCACCACGATGGTCGGACTAGTGTATGAAATACCATAGTGAAACACTTCTGAACTGTTACACCATCAGTCGTCGTACAAGTCCTGCATCAGGTACTATTATTTGGGATGGTACTGGATTTCATTCCTGGATCTCCTAGTAAGCACTGATTGTTGTATCTCTGAAGTGTTGGAGCTTATTGTTCGGGACTGGCCGACAGCCACACTGTAACGAGGTAATGTTCAACCAATTGTAGCACGTAATTTTCAAAAGTTCTTCGTCCCCTTTCGGATTGCATTGCTGCCTTGGCATTCTTGTTCTTTCCATCTCTGATCTATCGTAAACGTCAAGTCGATGACTGCCGTACGACTCTTTCGGGATCACCACCAACTGTGTAGGAGATAGAGAGAATATAGACGTAATATGAAAAGTTAACGAGTGGTGAGTGAACTTTAACGCAGAAGTTGAACATGGAAGCGGTGCTGTATTGAAATCAGGCGTGTGACAAGGTAGAGCGGGACAAGCAAGTTTATGATTTCATCAAATAAAGTGGAGCTGCTCGGCGAACCTTCTGGTGCCGCAAGTAGGTCGGCGAGGGCGCCATACTGCGTAACAGCCTGACAGCTGTATTGCTTAAAGGTGGCTGCGACGTACGTGATCGGAAGTAGGAGACCGGTCACGTGTACCAAAGATCAGCTATGCCACATTGGTGAAACTCAGGCCGATGGGGTCAACCTTGTATAAATACAGGCGAAAAAGACAGATTCGTCAGAGAGTTAGACACGGCAGAGAGAGTCAGCCACGGCAGAGAGAGAGCCAGCTACGGCTGGGCAGTCACCTGCCGCCCGGACTATGCTTCTCGTCGTCAACAACTGTTATTACTGTTATCGCAAAACTGAGTCTGTCGCAGGCTGGAAGCACTTCGACGCAGCGCGGCTACAGCCGATCATCATGATCAACATGGCATCCCCGAGGAGAGATGCAGCCAGCGGAATAGCGGCGACCCAGCCTGACTCAACGGGCAGCGGGGTTCCAGCCTTGACAGCAGCGCAACCGGTTGTCGAACCAACACATGGCGCGATTAAGACTGCAGCCAGTTACTCATCCGGGGACGTGGTGTGGACGAAAGGACGCGGCCACATCTGAAGCGCTCCTGTGAACCGTCTGGAGGGCGAAGCAGCAGCAGGGGCAGAAGAAGGACCTGGGTTCAACTTCCGACAACGCACAGCGCGGTACGGCCTTCGCGGCGGCAGCGGCGGCGCGGCGCAGTGCGAGGACGATACCTCGCCTTAACAACACAGAGGCGTAGCGGCCGGTGGACAGCCGCGTCAGCTACTCTGAGGATCGCGGCGTCAGCTGGACGTCACCTCAGCGCGTGCAGCACGCACGCACACTCAACTCGCCACCAGCCGTTTGTAAGCTTTAATGTAAATAAACTGTTTCCCCTAATGGCGAAGGTGATCATTGGACAAATCAATACCCACAACAGCCGCTTGGTGATGCAGGAGCTTTGCAGACTAGTGGATGAGATGAGACTGGACGTGGTCTGTCTACAAAAGCCATACACCCTCTTGGGGCAGTTGGCATATGCTGCAACCAGCTGGCAAGTAGTGCTAATGGATCCTGAACCCAAAACTGCCATTATTGTGAACAATAAAGCCTTGAGAATCACCATTATTGCCCAACTACCCAACGCCCATTGCACGGTCGTTGAGCTCCAATCCCCTACTGGGCTGGTGGTACTTATCAATATGTACTTTCAGTACGGGGATGACATCGAAGTACATCTAGAACATCTGACACATGTTGTAACGGCTCTGCGTGAGTGAAGGATAGTGGTCATGCCAGATCTCAATGCCTGGTCCCCCCTGTGGAACAGCCGCACCCGAGACAACAGAGGCGAGAAGGCAGGAGAAACCATCATGGCTCTCCAGTTGATCATTGCCAATCAGCCTGGCAACCTGCCCACCTACACTGGAGGTGGAGGCGAGGGAACAAACATCGACGACACGTTGGCCACAGGCAACATGATAGGGAATGTTAAGAACTTGAGAGTCCATGATAAAATCACCACAAACGATCACAATCTGATCACCTTTGAAGTTGGAGGTGACGAGTGTGGCTGGGAAGCGGGGTGGGAGTGGCAGTACAACTTCAATAAGGCAAATTGGCAGCAACTCGAGAGGGAGTGTGGCTTGCCGATATTCCCGGACGGTGACATTGATGTTGACGGATGCGACAGGATCTGGCTGACGCTATAGCTCACGCCATAAGTACCACTCAGGAGGAGGGCCGTCGCGGCCTCCCCCTCACCATGGTCTGCCGAACTACAGCGGTTGCGGCAGGACGTAAGATGGGCGTGGAGGTACTACCAGAGGAGTGTGGTCTGGTATCGCAGGCAGTATTGGCTCCAGCAGTACAGGGACCTGAAGGACCAATTCTTCAAAGAATTGCGGTCGAACAGGCTGTGCAGCTGGGAACAATACGTGCAGTCACAGCTGGCGACTGACCCCTGCGGCATTCCCTACAAGCTGGTAATGGAAAAAATCCCCACACCGATGGTGCTGTCAACGGTTAGGGATGGGGATCGGTATACGGACTCCTGGGAGGAGACTGCTAGGGTTCTCCTCCGGTCCTTACTCCCTGATGATGACCCGGACTCGGACACGGACATTCAGGCTCAGATACAAGCTCGTGATGCCCAGCCATATATCAACAACAGCATGGTTTCCCCCTTCTCGGAAGAGGAGGTGGCAAACCTATTCCACAACCTGAAGAAGGGGATAGTCCCTTGTGTGACTAGACTGTACAACGAGTGTCTGAGGCAAGAGAGGTTCCCTACCCCCTGGAAAAAGGCAGATGTGGTCATTATAAAAAGGGGCCTGATAAGGATGCGGCACTCGCCAAGTCCTATCGGCCCATTTGCATCCTAGATGTATTAGGAAAGTAGCTCGAGAGACTCCTGGCTGACAGAATGGAAGCACACCGAGTTTTGTGCGGAGTGAGCAGCAGGCAATTTGGCTTTCACGCAGGGCGCTCAGCATGTGATGCTATTGCCCTGGCAGTCGAGGTCTGCGGCTCCACTCCGTACAAATACACGGATGGCATCATGGTGGACATCAGTGGTGACTTTGACAACCTCTGGTGGCCCTCGCTCTTCTCCCGCTTGAAGGAGATGGAGTGCCCAGGGCTGCTTTATGGGTGTCTTAGGGACTATTGCATGGACGGGGAGGTGCTGCTATTATCCCCTAGCGGATCAGTTAGTAAACGTATCACGAAGGGCTCTGTTCTGGGGCCACTCTTGTGGGATATCAATATGGAGCCTTTGCTCCATGAAATGCAGAACAGCCCAGACGTGCTAGGGGTAATAGCCTATGCGGACGACCTCCTCCTGATGGTCGGCGGCAAAAGCAGGTAAGACCTAGAGGCAAATCCTCATGGCATGGTGCCAAAGAACCAAGCTTGACATAGCACCCACCAAATCGAATTACTACTAAAAGGAACTTTAGTCAGGAACCCTACTGTGAGAATAAATGGAGTACCTGTAACCCGGAAGCAGCAATTCAGATACCTGGGGGTGATCCTGGACGAGCGCTGGAGCTTCGCGGCGCACATTGACACGATGGCTGACAGAGCATTAACAGCATTGAACAGGCTTGCGGGGATTGGGCATCAGAGATTTCATCTCCCGCCCAGTTTCATCAAACTGTATCATAACTGAATCCTCGTGTCGATGATGGGCTACGGAGCTGGCAGCTGGGCCCACAGGCTCACCAGGGTGGCTCCCGCGGCGGCAGTGAGGAGGGTACAGAGGAATATCCTGCTGCAATCAATTGGGGCATACCGTACCTCGCCAGGCTGCTCTCTCTTGATGGGACTTTGTTCCATTGACATCAGCTTTAGGGAGTTGCCTGCGGGGTATTGGTTGAAAAGAGGTGATTTAATCAAAATAGAAACAATCATGGGAGCTCGAGTAACTGGGAGAAAGGAAATTAGGGAAAGGGGTCTCCAGCTCTGGCAGGAGTACTGGGACCAAGAGGAGAGTGGTAGAAGAACATACGAGTTCCTCCCTGATATTAGGGAGAGGCTCAAGATGCAGTACTTTCATCCAACTCGCGAGCTCATACACTTCCTCACTGGCCACAGCCCGTACCCGTGCAGTACTTTCATCCAACTCGCGGGCTCATACACTTCCTCACTGGCCACAGCCCGTACCCGACTTATCTATGTCGGTTCGGGAAACGGGAGTCTCCACAATGTGACTGTGGGTTCGTGGAGGGAACACCAGAGCATGTCATATTTGACTGCCCGGTATATGACGATCTAATCTCCATACACAGGCAGCAGATTCCACATACTAACGTGATAGAATTACTACAGACTGAGGATACCTTCCAGACCCTAAATGCGATGACTAATATTGTCTCCCAATACATCAGGGAACAATATATTACCCGAATGTGAGTTATTTTCCAGATTGAGACCTCTGCACCAAAGCCGTGCCGCCGGGGTGTGGACTGGCCGCCAGAAGTGGACGGGATCCGCTGCACCTTGGATCAGGAGGACTGGATGCAGCAATCACCGACTGCGACACTTAGTTTTAAGTTAGTTAGAAAATAGTTTGTACACAAAAACACAACACGCACAGTAAAGGGCCAGCCCTGTGCCAGGGGCACGTCTGCTGGATTTAGTTCAGCAGACATCGGCCAAAAAGTAGGATTGTACACATCTGGCACACCTGTACCACTGCAAACGGGAGACACACGGCCACACACAAAACACCCAAACACGGCACACCAAACACGAACATCAACACAGCACAAGAGACACATCAAACAAAGAGTAGTTAGAAACATGTAGTAGAAACACGAATTAACGAATGTAGAAATAGCCAGATTGTAAAAAGTATAAATTAGTAATGTAGTCAAACATAAATGTAGAATATTAAGACCCAATTAGTCTTTAGGTATTGGGTTATTGTATCATAACAAATAAAGAATTTAAAAAAATGTTTTGTTATACTGGACCACTGTTTCATTGCCACCCCATCTCTCGAGTTGAGTACTGAGCTCACAACCCACATGGAACGAACTAAAGTAGCTACCCTGACATAGACGAAGTCTGGGTATGAACATTCGTTATTTGGTGTCAAACCGCGGTGGGTTAGCCGCGTGTGCTGGAGCGCCGTGCTGCGGTGCGCGCGGCCGTCTGCCGTCGGCAGTTCGAATCCCCCTTCGGGCATAGATGTCTGTGTCGTCTTTAGTATAAGGTAGTTCATAAGTATTTTGTAAGTTTAGAGACTGATGACCCTGCAGTTAAGTCCCTTAAGCTCTACAAAAATTTGAACAATTGTGTGTGTGTGTGTGTGTGTGTGTGTGTGTGTGTGTGTGTCAAAACCAGCAAAGAGTGCCCAGACACGTTACAACTGCTATACCAGATGAACTTTGCCGATTTGTGGAACTGTTATGGCCAAGAACACAACTAGAACGCTGTTGATTCAATTCCGAGGCGTGTATTAGTGGCCGGCCGCGGTGGCCGAGGGGATGCCGGGCGCCGTGGCTCAGCGCGCCCGGTCAGAGGGCTGAACGCCCTCTGTAACAAAAAAGCTGAGCCAAGAACACAACGAACGAAAAACGAACAAACAGGATCAACGTCCGCAATGCACGGAACAACCCATAGAACAAAAAAAAAAAAAAAAAAAGGGGGGGGGGGACTAAGGCGCTCCAGTCACGGTCTGCACGGCCACTACGGTCGGGGGTTCGAATCCCCCCTCGGGCATGGTAGTAGTTCATAAGTAGTTTGTAAGTTTAGGGACTGATGGCCCCGTAGTTAAGTCCCATAGACTATACAAACATTTGAACATTTTCGTGTAGTAGTGGTTGTAGCCATAGTGGCGACAGAACACAACACTTACTTCATCACCTCTCTCACTTCACACGCGGCAGTACTTCCAGTCGTGCGTTCTTTGTACAACGTGTTATCACCCAAATAAATCTGTGACTTCTTCGGACCTAGTTAGTGTTGCATTTTCGGTGGCCGGCAATGTAGTTTCAGACGTAAAATTTGTTCTTGCCAAGTTTCTTTTGCTGGATACTGCCCCAATACTTGCCCGTTTATGAGTCAAATTGTTCTTGAGCACAATCGAAGAGAGATTGAGAATTTTCTGAAATGGGAAAACATAAATCACTTTATTTATGTAATAATAATTATCATCCATTGTGTATTCTTGTACATTAGGTGGCAATATGAACCCGATTCTTCAGTCATTAGGAATTTTCCTGGTTGGTTTAACGTTTTACGTTGTCAACATTATTTGTTTTAATAGTTTTTTCAAGACTATTTCTGCAACAGTTTCGTCTTCTTCTGATGCAATGTTATTTTATAACTTTCCAATTTGTCCAGTAATTTCCTCCTCATATGGCGGATATGAAACTGGAGTTGTCATTTTGGTAATTTGAATCAAACTTTTTCCATGGCACTTTTTGTTATACATATCACAGGTATCCTAAGCTCGCACATTCTTGAAGGGCTAATCTTGTGACTAGTTGGTTTGTTGTTATTGCTTTCAAATGGCACAACCAACCCGCTGAGAGTTTTTTTAACTTTTTTTACTAGCTTAGGTGTCATTGTGTTGGTACAAGTAGTTAGTTCACCCGGATAGAAGAAATGGATAAACTCTACATACAATCATTAAAAAAGACGCACCACGTAGCAGTTATCCAGGTATACATGTACGAACCAACAAATGATTACAAATTCAGAAAAACTGGAATATTTATTCAAGAGAAAGTGCTTCATCAATTGAGCTCATTAATAAATCGTGTGATCAACTCTGCCCCTTACGCAATTAGTTTTTGGGGTTTGCATTGATCGATAGATTTGTTGTATGTTCTCTTGATGGACACCGGACATATTTCGTCCAGTTGGCACAGTAGATCATCAAAATCATATGCAGGATGGAGGACTCTTTCCATAATGCTCATCTGACAATTGACCCTAATTGACTAGTGTGAAATCATCCATATGAGCTCTAAAAGAAATCTGTCACACTTCATTTACACAATAAATCAGTCATATTTACAGGCCGTAAATTCGACTGAACACATAGGAATTACAATTACGAACAACTAAAACTGCAAAGAGCACACAAAATATTGTATGGAAGGCGAACCAAAAGGCTATGTTTCATTGACAGAACACTTAGAAGATGCAACAGTTCTACTAAAGAAACTGCCTACACTACACTTGTGCGTCCTATTTCGGAGTATTGCTGCACCTTGCGGAAACCCGAACCCCCCCCCCCCCCCCAAGAAGGGCAGCTCGTGTCGTACTACCGCAATGTATGGGAGAGAAAGATGTTATTCGTTGCGTCGAGATTTATTTGCGAAATTTCTTTCACCAACTTTATCTTCAGAATGCGAACATATTTTGTTAGTACCGAACGGCATTATGGAGACATTATCATCGTAATAAAATAAGAGAAATCAGATCGAAAACGGAAAGATTTTGGTGTTCCTTTTCCCCGAGCGCTATTAGAGGAATGGAACTATAGATATATATAAAAGCGGTTCAATGAATTGAATGTTCGTAAATCTATCGGACCAAACTGCGTGGTCATCAGTCCGTAGCTTACAAAAAACTTAAACTAAGGTAAACTAACCTAAGGACAACACACACACCCATGCTCCAGGGAGGCCTCGAACCTTCGACGGCGAGCAACAGCGCGCTCTGCAGCGAGGTGCCTTAGACCGCCCCCTTTTTTTTTTTTTTTTTTTTTTTTTTTTTTTTTTTTTTTTTTTTTCAGGTAGATCTATGACCGCTCGGCTACTCCACCGCGGCTCAGTGAATCCTCTGCGACGCACTTCATTGTGATTCGCAGAGTATTTACGTAGATGTAAACGTTATCAATGTGTTAGAGATCTGGCGACCTTTGTGGCTAAGGTAGCAGAAGGAAGGAAGGAAGGAAGGATGCTAAGTGTTTTAACGTCCCGTTGACCGCTTGGTCATTAGAAACGGATGTCACGCTCGGAGTTTTGGATAATGATGGGGAAGGGAAACGGCCGCACCCTTTCATGGGAACCACCCCGGCATTTACATGGAGTGATTTAGCGAAATCATGGAAAATGTAAACCTAGATGGGCTGAGGGGAAACCACCAGAAGGCGCGTCCAGTGTGTTACCTCTGCGCCACCTCGCTCGGTGCACAGATAGAGTTTGACCGGCAAAAAGAGCAGTACAAACTCTCACCTGATGCGGGATGGCGTTATCTCGCTAAAATGTAAGCTCAGGATTATTTGATATGAATGGCAAAGAACCAGGCTTATCGTCGACATTCCATTGTAAGGGTTCTGCGGATGACCAACGAAATGAAATGAAAGTCCACCCGAGACCATTACTCCATGTTATCGGACCGAATGACGTGCGAGAATCAGGCTGGTATTTTATTTTATACCACATACTAGCTGTAAACCCGGCGTTGCCCGGGTGTTTATTTATTCTACACTCTCGTAGTCCACCTCCCCTTCCGTCATCTATCTGCATTCATCTTTTTCTTTCCCATGTATATAACAAAGTTTGAGGTTATTAATCGGGATAAAACCTTTCCTAACTTTTCAGATGGGCCAAATCTCACACACACTGTGTCAAATTTCATAAAGATCATTTGAGCAGTTACGGAGTTCCATAATTATAATCGCTTTTAGTATTCACTCTCCTTGATGTAATCGAGTGAATGATTATCAAAAGTATTATGTAAGTCTCACATTATAAGTCGTAGCAGTACAGAATGTAAACGCGATTTTTGGACCACTTTTTCAATCCGTTCGTTGTTTCTAATGAGAGTATTAGTAACTGAAATTAATTCATCTATCGCAGTTAGAATTATATACTCTCCGTGCTCTCACTCTATTCTCCCAGATTGTATTATGACCAAGAAATTTTCAGGATACATTATTATCTTTGACAGACACTATCTGCCTACCATCAGATTTTTAATCACTAAATTTACTTTGTTTAGAAAAAAATCATTTTAACACAACTCAGGCGCCTGATTAGCGAAGAATTTTTGCGAGGCTCAAACTTTTCCTGCGGATCAGCTCGGTAATATGCAAATACGCACTTACTTTTCTTACTTGGCCGTTGTTGCCATGATTACGCAACACTCTCGTAACTTGTCTGCGGTCACTTTTGTTCTCTTTTTCCTCATAAAGTTAACCTTTTACTTTAAGAGTATTATCCTCTTCAACTTACGCATGACAATAAATCTTTGACTTTCACTAAGGTAACGTGGCTGCTGCCTTCGTTAGAATGATGTGATTCTACAATGAATTACGATGCTGCAAACGATTCAAGTAGAGATATTATTTCTCTGCTAGTCTTACGCTGTTGCTGACCGAAGAAGTGACATTTTATTTTTAGCACAGCTAAAGCTAAGGAAAATTACTGCTACATTACTACGCAAGAATTGATTGTATATCTCTCATTTATTACCGTTTCAGCTAGGAAGAGTATAGTATATTCGAGTACTTTTTTATGCTGAATAGAGGTAACCTGATGCCAAACAAGTTGCAAGGAAATTTATTACGTCTCTGTGGTATTCAGTAAAAAGACTGGGCTGATGCAGGTTTCCATGCTTCCCCACCCTCTGCAAGACTTCATTCTGCAATGAGTACTGCAGCCCACATCCATTTAACCTGTTTACTCGTCTCTCGATTTACCTCTACGACTGTTATCTGCGCCACTTTTCTCTAATACTTTTCGCGGTCCTTGAAGTCTCAAACAATCTCACGATTTAGCGTAGTTAGGCCAAAAATTTCTCTTTCTTGATTCTCTTCAGTTCATCCTCATTAGGTTTGCGATCTATCGAACTAATTTTCACCATTCTTCTGCATCATCACATTTCAAAATGTTTCATTGTATTCTTGCGTGAATTTCTTAAAGACTTCGTTTAACCCACAGGGTGTCCAGAAAAGGACTCCCTGATTTCAAAATTAAATATCTCGAAAACAAAGATATGGTATGTTTATTGTGAAAGCTGTAAGAAGTTTATACAGCAATTTGAAATAATAGTTACAAAAGCTGCTAACAGATGGCGCTGTAATCGCCATGCGTAATGCCTAGTATAAATAGTGATCCGAAGCCCAGAGCGATCAGTTCCACTACTGAAACGTGAAAGGAGGTTAGCGTACCGAAGGAAGAGATTAAATCCAGGTACTCCATTGAACAACGCGTTTTTCTGGTACTAGAGTACCACAGGTTAGAAGAGAGTCCTACGGCAACAAGGCGAAGTTTTCAAGCACGATTTAATGTTCCAAAAGGACCCGATGCGAAAACCATTCGTACGCTCTTCGAAAAATTTCAACCAACAGGCAGCGTAACTGATGATCTAGTGGGGCATGTTGCCCACAAGCAAACCGCAGTTACGCCTGAAAATATCGCCACAGTTTCTAGAATTATTCAGTGAAATACAATTTCATCCGTCCGTAGAATTGCATCTGAGACTGGTTTGAAGCGTTCCAGCACGCAGAATATACTGAGAAAGAGCCTACACATGTTTCCATTCAAAATTCAAACGCATCAAGCCATACCCGTACGAGCTGTGCAACAAAGGGTTGCCTTTGATAATCAGATGCTCACAATGATTGATAGTGAAGGATTTGATATTGGCTGGTTTACAGATGAAGCACACTTCCACCTGAATGGATACGTGAATAAACAGAACTGACGATTTTGGGGTTCCGAAAAGCCATATTGGTGTGAAGCGAAACCCCTGTATTCTCCTAAAGTTACTGTGTGGGCTGCAGTATGTAGCAGAGGCATTATTGGCCCTTTTTTCATTCGAGAAACGGTCACTGGTGCACGTTACGTTGCAGTTTTGGAACAATTTGTCGCCACACAGCAAGCGTTAGAGGATCGATAAGGTACTGAATGGTTTATGTAAGATAGAGCCCGACCACATCGGACCGAACAAGTGTTTCGCTTTCTTGAGGAACACTTCGGGAATCGAGTCATTGCTTTGGAATATCCCAAATTTACTGGTGCAGGCATGGATTGGCCTCCATATTCGCCCGATTTGACTCCCTGTGACTCTTTTTTGTGGGGCACAGTGAAAGACATGGTCTACCCGAAGCATCCCGCCACGCTGGACGAGCTTGAATCGGCGATCTCTGTGGCATGTGAATCCATTTCGGTTGAGACACTACGAAATGTGATGGCGAATTTTATTCTTCGTTTGCCCCACCTCTGTAGTGCCAATGGTGAACATTTTGAAAACATTGTGATGTGATTGTTCGCAAAGAGTGTTTTCATACAATTATTTCACTTACGTATGCTGATATGAGCTGTACAGCGTACAGCGCCATCTGTTAGCAACTTTTGTAACTATTATTTCAAACTGCTGTATAAACTTCTTACAGCTTTCACAATAAACATACCGTTTACTGCATTCCTCTATCGATCTTTGTTTTCGAGATATTTAATTTTGAAATCAGGGAGCACTTTTCTGGACACCCTGTATTTGTAAGGTTACACTTAAGATAAATGCCTTCAGAAAAGTCTTCCTTATACTTAACTTATTTTCGGCGAGAAGAAATTGATCTTCTTTGAAAAAATGTTCAAATGTTTGTAAATCTATCGGACCAAACTGCGTGTTCATCAGTCCGTAGCTTACAAACTACTTAAACCTAGGTAAACTAATCTACGGACAACACACACACTCATGCCCCAGGGAGGACTCGAACCTCGAGCAACCGCGCGCTCCGCAGCGAGACGCTTTAGACCGCTCGGCTACTCCACCGTGGCGATCTTCTTTAGAGTCGCCTTACTTTCCAATGCTATTTTACATTTTATATCCTGTGAATGTCAGGGATCAGATTAAATATCAGAACTCATCCACTACTAACAGTGTCTCATTTTTTTATCTAATTCCCCAGGATAAAAAGAAAATTAACACATCTTTAAAGAGCGAAATAGAGTTTTTTACAACACGTAGCACCACTCATATATGCATCAAACTTTATGAAGAGTTCATCGCACAGCATATACTAAACGAATAAATTTTCAATCCATTCAGAACTTACGTCCCTCTTCGAAATTATAATGAAGTACGATCCCTTATGCAATATTACATGCTTGAATTTGTTGTAGTCCGGTGGCAGAGAGCCTCGAATGTCATATTGTAGTACTGAAAAGCGTGCTATCTTCGCGGAGAGTGCTGGAGGCAGATATTATAGTATACGCCTTTCCATTGGGTCCCGGCCGTGCTTTGTGATTGAAAAGTAAGGAACCGGGGCTGAATAGTACAGAATATATAAATCTGCCAAGGTGGTTGAGATGAGAACTGCAGTATACATCCATGCATTATCCTGATGAAATATGCCTCTTGATGCCCTAGTCATAAAGGCGTCGCGTTGTCATATCCAACAGATCCGTTCACCACGCAGAAATATAATTCGAAGAACCGGAAAGGAATGTGTTTGTAGAATCGCTAGATCTGGTGAAAATTCATCCTGTCATCAACAAACACCTGGAGACCATATGTATATCTGATTTTTTATATTTATGCTACGTTACGTTCAAAACTCAAATAGCAAACCGCGAAAGCCAATCTATGCAACTTTTAAAATTTCTCGAAAAATTCGACTTTAAGATCCCTTTAGGCTCTATAATTACATTCAGTATTGACACATTTCGGATACTCGTTGTGGCTTCTTGGAAGTGTAGTAAATTAATAATCAAGAGGACTTAAGTTCAACCGTTCGAATACCGCGGTTCTTCTTTGTATTCGTTTTTACGTCGTGTTCGAATACCTACACCATTCGAATATAATATTCTTCAATTGTGTGGTAAGTTACATATATTTAATTGTAATTTTTATGTTAAGTGTACGTCTTTTGATTGTTTTTTTATTTTTAAAATTTTATGAAAATTGTTGACAATGATGGGTTCAGTAAAGTAAACATCACACATTACATCTTTTGGGTAAGACGGGAAAAACTCTTCATAAACATATAGAAAATTAAAAATATACAGAAGACGTACATTTTCCATCAAAAAATTAACACAGCGAAGAGAAAGATAGGAGTGGCAGAATTAAAATAATCGACCCTGAAAAGTTTGTCGTTCTTAGTGTAGAACGTTACCGACGAGCTACTGCCACTGTCGAAAATCCGTTTCTTTTACATGTAATTACCGATCCTTAAAAAACTTCAAAGTAAATTTTTGAGCATTTTATAGTTTCATCGAATGGCTTTGTCTGACTGCTCACATAGCTTCAAAAATTCAGCTATGAATCCATCTTCAACAGGAGATTTGTTGTTTTTGGGGGATTTTATCACTTGTACTTCATCTGGAGCTTGTGGATGTCATTCTGGACTTTTGAATTCCGATTTCTCCGGGGACGATTTACAGCTGAGAACATCTTCAAATATTGTGCTAAAGTGTTGCAGTTTCGTCGTCATTTGTATCCCCGTTTTCATTGATTTGTCACGAAAATTTAAGCTAGGTGGTTCATACCCTTCCGGTGTCTTTTCAGGATTGTTAACGGTTTCTAGATTTGTTTTGAATGAACTGCACTTATATTTGTCGAAGAGGGTCTCTTTTCGGTCCTGATTGTATAAGATGTTGTTTTCCTCCCTTCTCTGAATAATTCAAATGTTCATATGTATGTAATTCTATGGGACCAAAGTACGTTGGTCATCAGTCCCTAGACTTACGAACTACTCAAACCAAGTTAAACTAACCTAATGACAACACACAGATCCATGCCAGAGGGAGGATTCGAATCTCCGACGCGGGAGGCCGCGCGATCCGTAACGTGGCGCTTCAGACCACTCGGCTACTCCCACTTGGCTGAATAATTCTAGGTTAATTTGTTTTGGGAACGATTAAATTTTTTTCTGTAGCTTTTGTTTGTTTTCCATTGCTTGATTGCACTTGTCATTCCACCAGACATTTTTATATTTAGTTTTAGTCGGAAGAGAATCTTCCATAGCTTTCATTATTTGACTGTTAATTTTTTCTAATGTCTCGCCTTGAAATTTAGACTGAAGGATGATCTGAGTATCCGTTTCAATATTATTAGATTCAGATTGGTTGCACTTAGTTTCCTTATTATTTTTATAGGAATTTGGGATGAATTTTTTGCTTTAACAAGATAATGATCTGAATTAATTTTGGCTCCTTTCTAATTCTTAATATTTTAGTTGTCTTACATTCTCTTCTGGAAATGGCTATATGGTCAATTTGGAACTCTCCAAGGAGCTGATTTAGTGCTTTCCAAGTCTTCATATTCTTGGGATGTTTCTTGAAGGGTGTAGTTATAATTATGAGGTTGAGGATCTGGCAGAGTTCCAGACGTCTTATTCCATTGTTGTTTGTCCTCTATGCGTTCGATATTTTCCAGTTATGTATCTTTATTGCTTCTCCTTACCGAACTGAGCGTTAAAACCCACGAGCAGAATGATGACATTATCCTTTGGAGTCTTATTAACTGCCGGCCGCGGTGGCTGAGGGGACTGCGGCGCGTCAGTCACGGTCTGCACGGCCACTACGGTCGGGGGTTCGAATCCCCCCTCGGGCATGGATATTTGTCCCGTCCTTAGTGTTAGCTAGTTCATAAGTAGTTTGTAAGTTTAGGGACTGATGAACCCGTAGTTAAGTCCCGTAAGCTATACAAACACAAAAATCTTATTGTGTTTTCGAGCTCAGAAAGTCTGTATTTTGGCCGGATTTTTTAAAATTTATTTTAAATGTTGGAGTGTGAGCATTCACGTGAGTTTATACTTTGTTTTTACATTTGATCGTCAGTATTGAAAGCCTGTTGGTTACAGAGTTGAAGTTTTATATGGACACCGTAATTTTTTTTAACAATGAAAGCTGTACCTATTTAGGGGCATTGTCGAAAGATGTGCTCTGCTGATTTCCCTTTATAAATTTTGTAGTTACCTGTTTCAAAGAATTTTAATCTGTTTAGCGAGTTTTTTGTATAGCCAGAGTTGGGATTTTATAGTGCTCCAGCGCTTGAGTCAGTTCTTGATGTTCTCCTGTTTAGTTCCAATATGGTATTTTTTCTTGAATTTGAGTTTCGCAGGGTCTTCTGATAAAAGAAGAGCAGAAAGTCCAGGCCTCAAGGATTCCGAAATTACGACCTGAAGTCGACAGATTTCATTTCCTGGACTAATTTGTTTTATTTTCTACTCATAACCCATAAAATTTGTAAGGTTTGAGTGGTGAAACTTTTCGAGGATTTCTCGAGATACAACCGGAATGTTAATGCAGATGTTTTGAGTTTGATTCTCGAGGGCTATTTTATTTGGCTGTCCACTGGCAGGACAATTAGGACCTCCCTACTCGCCACGTGGAGCGCGCCAAGTCGGCGTATCACCTGTCTTCTGTCACGACAAAGTAACAGATTCGTGGTTTTTATATATTGTTGTTATTATTATCATCCAGTTTCATAATGTAATTCACTTTAGATATTCCGGTACCTAAGATTATACAACGAATGTGATTTTAATTATCCATATTTGTCTATCTGTCCACAAATTTTCTTCAGTTTTTTCTCGTCTCATAGATGTTTGAATTCTTTAAATCCTTGAAACTTCCTGGCAGATTAAAATTGTGTGCCGGAACCGGGACTCGAACCTGGGACCTTTGCCTTTCGCCGGCAAGCGCTCTACCACTTTTTTTTTTTTTTTTTTTTTTTTTTTTTTTTTTTTTTTTTTGCTGCTCTATGGGTAGTTCTTGTCCTTGCGGACGCTGATCCTGTTTGTTCCGTTTGGTTCTACATGTTCTTTGGCTCAGCTTTTTTATTACAGAGAGCGTTTAGCCCTCTGACCGGGCGCGCTGAGCCACGGCGCCCGGCACCACTGAGCTACCCCGACACGACTCACGCTGCCGCCTCACAACTTTACTTCCGCCAGTACCTCGCCTCCTACTTTCCAAACTTCACAGAAGTTCTCCTGCGAAACTTGCAAGACTAGCACTCCTGGAAGAAAGGATATGGTGGAGACATGGCTTAGCCACAGCCTAGGGGATGTTTCCAGAATGAAACTTTCCCGGTTCCGGCACACAATTTTAATCTGCCAGGAAGTTTCATATCCGCGCACACTCCGCTGCAGAGTGAAAGTTTCATTCTGGAAACATCCCCTAGGCTGTGGCTAAGCCATGTCTCCACCATATCCTTTCTTCCAGGAGTGCTAGTCTTGCAAGTTTCTCAGGAGAACTTCTGTGAAGTTTGGAAAGTAGGAGGCGAGGTACTGGCGGAAGTAAAGTTGTGAGGCGGCATCGTGAGTCGTGTCGGGGTAGCTCAGTGGTAGAGCGCTTGCCCGCGAAAGGCAAAGGTCCCAGGTTCGAGTCCCGGTTCCGGCACACAATTTTAATCTGCCAGGAAGTTTCATATCAGCGCACACTCCGCTGCAGAGTGAAAGTTTCATTCTTTAAATCCTTGTTGTCGGCGGTCTCCTTCTTTTCTTTCTTCGTGGTGGCTGTCATTCCGTAAATCTCTGTGATCATCTCTCCTGTTTGTATGCCCATACCACAAAAGTTTTTCATCTATAAAATCTGTAATCGAATTTGTAACGTCCATTTTCTTAATTTCTGATTCTTCCTCGCCTAGATATCCTCGCGGATCGCCTCTAAAATTTCATCTCACTTTCGTCAATCTTTTTACTACTTGTGTTTAAACTGTCCGTACTTCTGATCCATATATCATAACTAGCTTATATGCCAATGCTTCGCAACGGTTGGCAAACAGGCACCCGTGTATCTCGTGGATTTTTGGTTTCCGGACCTAGGTCAGCGAAAACAGAATTCTTGTTGGATCCCTTTGTCAATAAACTCAGTTCTTGTACCCAAGATGTCAAATTTAAGTAGAAGTCATTGTCAAAATCGATGAATGTTCATAAAGGTTTTCATACAAAAAGTGAAACTAATTAAAGTCCGTACTCCATGTCGTTGTAAATTCAAAGTTAGTTTGTGTTCATAAAGTTAAGACTGCGGCGTGTAAGTGTCTGTTTAGTGTAAAATTCTGAAAATACTTCCATCGTTGCGATGAGAAATAGTAATAATAATAACAGCGCCATGTATTGGTTCTATGGTGAAGTACTATGCTGTTTATCTCTCACAGTAAGTGTATGCTGAAGTCTTAGTATGTTGCAGTGTTGCACTGCGGACAATGTAGTTTTTCCGTATGCAGTGCTCCCTGTTATCGAAAACACGACGAATGCTGAAAGCCTGGTAATTCAATCAACAGGGAAGTTCATGTTTGTTTAAATAAGACGTCATGGTAGTGTCAATGTGCGATAAGGTCTGGGTAATCTTTGAAGGAATGGCGTCAGCTGATTGTATAGAACTTTCCATTAAATATAGTATTTCCGGTGAATTGTCTTGATTGTATTAACAGCATCGGTCACTGTTTCAGCTAATACTTGTCCCCACGTCCTGCAGTGATTACTTCGTAAAGCACGAAGTTGAATTCGACATTGTGTAGTAGAACTATATATTTGGAAGTCCGATTATAACTAAGTGCAATTGTCTTTCCAAAAGAAGACGTCTTTCTCCATCTTAATGTAGTCCGCATCAAAAGTAAATAATTGCAAATTTTAATCACAATATTGTACCCAACAATTACGAAAGCAAAGAGGTTTCTGGTGATTTTGATGCTCGCGTGTGTATATTATCTCTAATTTCAGGCAGAGAGCAGTGAACATTCAGAAACGCAGAACAGATTTTGTGTCCTCGACATTAAGGTGGAAATGTCCCATGGTATTGTAAAAAACCTACTAATCGCTGACTTTATCTTGGTCCCTTCTTGTTCTGTTAAGATGATATGTATAAATGGTCCTTTTAGCGACGCTTCCTCAAATTTCTTGTTGCTTCTGTGCCACATTTATTTACATATTATTTTATGTTATTTGGTTGCTCTGCGAAAAAGGAGGTGGGGCTTATTTACAGACAACGCGGTACAAACCAATCGTAATAGCAAATAAATGTGTGGAAAGAGTGGATTTGTCACAATATCACGTGATAATGCCAGTTTAATGTTGAGAAGTTGCACATAACGCAATGCTCACTCCACAGATATTTCTACTCTATATACAATTTAGTGGTTACACGCATCAAAAGATGCACTTCTTTTCTTTCCATGACATTACAAAGCATATGGGATACAGCTAGGAAGAAAAAAAAAATGTTCTACCTGGATTAAATTTTACTTGCAGATGCAGCGGTTTAGTTTATTGATATAACGCCATAATTAGTAATTTGGTGCACTATGTACTTAACGTCACCCCACTTTGTCCTTTCCTGTACTATGGCGTTTTCGAGGCATTTCTAAACAGGTCGCACTCAAAATGTAAAAAGGATACACCGAAATCAGAAAGGGAACTACATAAATTCGATTTTCCTTGCAAAGAAATCTTACGTAAATTGGAGCATCGATAGGCGCGAAGGAATATCGTTATGTTTTATATTCAAATGCTCCCTGTAAAGAGAAGCAAAGAAATGTCGTTAAGCTGTGAATATACGAATCAGCAACTCGCTGTTCATTGTTAGTTTGTATTTTCAGAAATAAGATTGCGGCTCTTAATTCAAAACACTTCTGTTAATGAAGGAATAGGCACAACACGATCATTTATTGTTTCTTTACAGCACTACAAAACCAACAGCACCTATAATGGTGCGTTGCTCTTCTAAGGCGTAACCATCGAAAAGATATAAAAAATTAAAAAATGCATCAGCGCCAGCTATTAGTTCTTTGGTGCACTACGTAACTAACCGGGCCTTAATTTGTTCTGTACTGTACTACACCGTTTTATAGGCATTCCTAAACAGAATGGACTCAAGATGTAATAAGTACGCACCGAAATCAGAAAGGAAAGAACATAAATTCCTGTTTTCTTGCAAAGAATTCTTAGTAAATGAAAAAATCGACAGACGCGAAAGAACATCGTTATGTTTTAAATTCAAGTGATACCCGCGGAAAGACGCACATTTTTTTTTCTTTGCATGGCATTGCAAGGCATGCGGGATACAGCTAATAAAGAAAATATTTTTTTTTATGTCGTACCTGAGTTACATTTTACTTGCAGTGGCAGCGGTTTAGTATGTTGACGTTGACAACTAAATATTCGCTTTAACGGGATCATTAATTTACTGATCGGAACAAAATTAATTATTTATTTCATTATTAACGCAAAGAATTACTCACCTCATTGTACGTGACTGATTTTTCAAAAAGGATTCAACATCAATACACTACACCGCTGCTGCAAGGAAACTCGTGTATTACACCTTATTTATGTGAATAAAAAACGCAGTATCGCCAATTCTTAATTATTTATTGTACTATGTGAGTAACAGCGCCTCTATCTGATCTTTGGTATACTATTCTGCAATTCAAGTGTAGGATACACCAGAAACTACATATTACAATATATTTTCTTCCCCTGATCTGATTTTGATGAAATGAAGCTTATATGTTGCCCAAGGTACACTCAGTTGACCTATGAATCCCCATGAAAGTTCGTATATTACTCTTGGAGATTTGCTGTACTACACCATACTTAAAAGCATAGTATACACAAAAACTTCAAATTACGATTTCGTTTCCCACCCTTACACAAACAGTCCGAGCATAAGCTCCACCTCTAATGATCACGTTGTCGAAGGGGCGTTAAACGCTAATATTCCTTCCTCCCTGACTATAAACAATATTTCTTGTGACTTGTCCAGGATATAATATGAATATTTTCTGTGGAGAGCCCATGCCTGAGCAAGCGATATAAAGATGTGAGAAACATGGAGATTTCAAATACATTCCACAGTATTTAGTAGACTGCCCTGTTCTATTAATCATAATAGAAAATGCAAGTTCCACTGCAATCTGCACTCTCTTAAAGTTAAATGCCAGATCTGTCAGGAATAATGGGGGAATTTCATTCTCTTTCTTTCCTTGCAGCTTTATAGATATCTATTTGCTTCTTCCTACAGCGGTATGCACTTCACAGTTCAAAGTTGCTTCAAAGTTCTCAACAGCACTGTCATCTTTCAGGACTTTCTTTAAGCTCACTGGAATACAGGAGTGTCTTAGCAGTAAATAAGAAATGTAATAAAACGTGATGCCTGATGTGAAAAGATTTTACCCATCGCAGTATATATGATCTCATATTTACTGAGTTATATTATGTACAATTGTAAAATTTTTCATCTATATATTCATTTTTATAAGTGCTGAATGCCTGAAAAATCTGTTGCGAATGTAATTAGTAGTAAAGAAGTAATAGATTAAAATTGGTGCGTGATGGGGCTGTTTTCCATGAAAGTTACTGTTTATGTGCTCTTATCTCATGAAATACGTGTCGTACTGTGATACAGTTTAGAAGGTGCATTCAACTATATGTCTGTATACTGTGTGTAAAATTTCCTCCGGGTACAATACGTAGTGTAGTGTAGAAATTATAAGTTTCAACGTTATACCGAATGCCGTAGTTTTACTCCGTGAACAGCGGAAAAGTAGTAAGCGAAAAACTTTTTTCCTTTCATCATTTTGCTATAGTTGTCAGCGAGAAAAAATTTCCTAAACGTTTGAAATTATGTTTAAAGTTTGTTGCAAGTCGCTAAGTGCTCTCCTTCTTAAATAGTGGCCTGATAAAATCACGTGCCGAAATAAAGGGAAAGTTTTCATAGTTTATGACGTCATATCTCTTGAACCATCGGTCCTATCGCAAAATAGTTTCTTAGCTGACGTCTACTACCTATAAACCACATTTCTGCCAAATTTCAGCTTCTTATGTGAAGTAGTTTACGAGATTTCGTGTTTAGTGAGTGAGTGAGTGTATGAATGAGTGTCCTTTCGCTTTTATATATATAGAGATTCTTCTAATAAATGTGAAGATCTTTCTTTTTCTTTCCTCTCTCAACCCACCGGTCCCATAAAATACCTTTTACTGTTCAATTAGTGAACGTCCCAGCACTGATTCTTGAATTAATTTATGTCTTGTTTGCCATCCTGTGTCTTACTTACTCTTAGATATTTGTGTTCTTCTGCGTGTTTAATACTTCCCCATTCCATCTTCCAGTGTAAAATCTTTGTGTCTCCTACCACACTTATTTTTAATTTTGATAATCTGAAGTCCCCATTTTCATACTCCTCTATTAATTCGTTGTAATGTATCTATGCCTTTTGTATCTTGAGCCAAAACTAGCTGGATATCAGAAAATTGTAATAAAAATAGTATTACAATTTACTGAGATTTTCATATTTATACATTTTCTTTTCCAATATTCCAGTGCTTTTACTGCATATATGTTATAAACCGTTTGTGACAGACTGCATCACTGACGTATTCCTTCTGTAACTTTCAGTCCTGGTGGGACATAATAATGTAGTTATATTCTTGCTATAAAGCTTCCGTGAACCTTCCCAACTGCTTTAATTATGACAGGACTAATGTTTAATGTTTGTAAAGCTTTCCACAAGTTGCATAATGGTACATTATCATACTCTTTTTCTTTGTCAACAAATTATTCCTCTTGAATATATTTCACGGACGTTGGCTTCACAGTGTGACTAAACATTAAAAATTGATCTTTGTACATGTTTCCTTTGTTGGCAATCGCATGTAGACTGATAAATTCCTTTGAGCCTCGATTCATGTGTTTCGCTGTATTGCTACGCAAGACGCCTGGCAGCGGAGATAATAATGAAGCTGGAGTGGAATGTGGTCGCCTGACACTGGCCGCTATGCGACGCATTCCGTAGCTGGCTGGTGGCTCCACTGCACCGAACAGTAGGAGACACCGCATTCCGGAGACACGGCCTTCGGCAAGCCATCTCTGTCAGCTGCGCACAAACATTGCTTCATGAAATAATAAAAGCCCCACGTTCCTCTTCATGGTAACGATATAATATTTTTAAAAATACCATCGCTTTCTGGCGTAAGTAAAAAAGAATTGTAGTATATATTAACAACAGAGCTAAAAATGTATAATTTGGCATTTATGCTGTATCAAATAAAGATAACTACTCAATTATCCATGTAATTAAAGTTTGAATTTTGTACCGAAAAAGTCGCACTGAGGTGTTTCACGGCGCATTTTAGGTCTTCCTGTAGTTTTAAGATTTTTGTAAATATTTCAGACAGAAAATAATATAAATAATACAGAATTAAGTATATATATATATATATTTATGTTTGATTATATAAAGTTTTTAATTTTATTATTTTAGGTCCGAAATATTTGTAAAAGCCTGTCATAAAAAAAGGCCAGTGCAGTTTTTATTCTCTTAGTGTCTTTCAGTTTTCGACCTTCATGGAGGACCTTCTCAGACAAACCATTACCTATAATCATTAATTATGATTATTATGGTACATGTTATCTATAATTTTATTAACATAAAAAGGTATTCTTCTAACGTATGTTCGTCCCTAGCTGAATTATGAACTTCAAACTATTTTTCGTACCTCCATTTAATGACTCCTTGCTATTACGAAAAAAGATCGTAGAATCATATGAATAATTATATCTTTATACGCGTATACCAACTTTTAGAGACAAAATATAGGAAAAAAACTAAAAATATTATCTAATATTGTGTTCTGAACAACGTTTACTTGAAATGTTTTCTCGATTCGACGCATAATACCCTAGATGAGGCATAATGCCGCCCTCTACCGACGTCCGGTAAAGCTGCCGGAGGGAGGATTTGGCCACCTGTGGCAAACAAATACGTCTGTCACATTTTGTACCGATCAGTTTAACGGCGCGACGTAAAACAGGGAACACGTTGCAGGCACACAAACAGTGACAAATTAACGTTATTTTTGCAAATATCTCTAAACGGTGTGACATATGGAAAAACATAAGCGAGCAAACTTGTGGAGAATTTTCGCCTCTACAAATCTGTTTATTCAATTTTCGTCTTAGAAGAACTGTTAAGCCGTTATTTGCGATTAAATTTGAGTTGTCAAAAGGCCATCGCAAAGAGCCCACCTCTAGCGTTATAAGTCTAAAGTGGGTCAATTTACAGTTTTTGATGCGAGCTATTTCGGGATAAATGTTTATCTGTCAAGAAATTTAGTATTTCAACATAGGTTTATATTTATCTCATACTTCCTACCAGAACTTTTGATTACATGCCCGATATATAAACTGGAAAGAACACGTAAATAATGTTGTAGGAAAGGCAAAACTACTAAAGAGACTGCATACATCACGCTTGTCCGTCCTCATTTGGAATATTGCTGCCCAGTGTGGGATCCTTATCAAGTTGGTTTCACGGAAGCCGTCGAAAGAGTCTAAAGAAGGGCAGCTCGGTTTGTATTGTCACGATACAGCGGAGACAGCGTCACGGAAGTGATACAGGATCGGCGATGGGAATCATTACGACGGGGGTTATCGCTGCGGCGTGGTCTACATACGAAACTTCAATCGCCAACATTCTCCTCCGAATGCAAAGATACATTTTTTACTCCCACCTACATAGGTAGAAATGATCATCAGAGTAAAATACGAGAAATCAGAGCTCGAACGGAGAGATTCAGATGTTCTTTCTTCCCGCGTGCTATTCGAGTATGGAATGGTAGATGAATAGTATAAAGATGGTTCGATGAACCTCCTGCCAGGTATTTAAATGTGATTTGCAGAGTATCCCATGTAGATGTAGATGTAGACACAGTGACCCGTCATGTTACGCACTTTAAGGCACAGCATTTTGTGACGGTGAGGTACGGTGGCTCCGGTTACAATGCGCACAGGTTATTAACTGTTGGAGTTCTGATACTTTCGCAACACAGTTAGCACAATTTACCACTGTTACTCCGATAGTTTCTAATATAGGTTTGTCCTGTGTTCGACCTGCACCCTCTGAAACAGCCCTTGTGTTTTCCTGGAAATCACTCAACTACTCTCAAAACATCTTAGTACACGCCATGAAGCTCCCGCTACCCGTGTATAGTGAACACTTGACCTATTTAGTGGAATTCAGAAACCCACCACCTTGTGGCACAGTTCGAGGATTCTGCAACCTGCTGGATTACAGAACAGTCTGTTGCAAGACCCCCCACTCGGCTCTGTACCAGAGATCTGCAAAGGTCCTGTTGACTATATTGCAGATAGTCATCTCTGCCTCCATATCACAAGGAAGACTGGCAGCCTGTACCCACTTCAGACAGCCTCTGGAAACTGGAGAGAATCTCCTCCAACCATCTGTGTCACATATTGTCGATAACGACGTGAGTTACCACCTGCTCTTGACTGAACACTGTGCCCTTCGTAGTACAGATACGATCGAGTTCCACATCTGGAATGAGCCTGCACGGTAAGCACACGGAGTGCCCACTGGATTTCTTCCCCTACTAACCAGCCATATCCCTAAGGGGGCCCATTACTCGCCTAACACTGGGACTGAAAAGAACAAGTAATCTCACCCTCTGTGACTGTCTCGATCTTGCAGGCTGCGAAGTGGCCTCAGGACAAGCAACACCATCCAATTCAGGATCATCATCCATCACTGACAGTTCCTCCAACCTGTTAGTATGACAAACCAGGGAAGAATATCTGTCTGTTACCTGGAAAGTATTCGCTGTCTGCCACACCCTGAGGCGACGTGACACTTCACTACGGGTAAGATGCCAAATCTCAAAGCGAGCACTACTAGGGCTATCGAAAGCCACGAGCCGACCATTAGACACACTAGCCGTCCTAGACATCAGCAGGATCCCAACGGGCGGCCCACAAGAGCGGTACTCATTGACCGCAGCTTCAAGCTGTCTAACGAAGCTAACACCGCCTGAAGCGGGGAGCCAAGTTTCACCAACTCAGTTCGCATCCGCCCACGGCACTGACAGTCTCTACCCATCCTCAGACGATGGAAAACTACAGTTCACAGATAAAAAATTGCCTATCGTCACGCGCTTTTGTAATCCACAGCAGTGTTTCTCATCATTTATGGATATGCGAACCCCTTACCAGGCAAAAATCTGGCAATTTCCTAGAACTGTAAAGGAACTGTGTCGGTGATTTAAAAGGCAAGGCGTTAAATTTAATTTCGATTCACATAATAATGAGATGGGTTTCAAGTACACTGGGGAAAGTAATCTCAGATCTCTGCTCAGTGATAGATTCCTTGCCGTAGTGGTACCGCTTTGGGGAGAAATGGAGTGAACTGTCGAATAGACGCACGTTTTCTATGGTTTCAGTCAGCATTCGGAGCACGCCAGCGAGTACGAACGTGGTTATTGGTTCGTACCGCTTCGCTCCGAAACAGCATAAAATGGAGAATTTTCTCAAAAGATTTGCGCAGCTCTCCATATCTGCTACAAGAGGCAGTGGCGGAAGAGAATCAGAATCGAAAAAAATATATATCTATACAACCATTATTCGAATTATGCTTTTGCTGATGTGAATAATCAACCTCAATTTGTAATACTGTCACGTGACTCTATGAAACCATCGAAAGATATGTGTCACTGCTCAACTGAAGTGTGATGTAAAACCAATAAACTGTCGTATTTCTTAGAAAGGAAACTGAAAACCCGTAACTGAAAAAAAAACTAGTATGATTCAGATAGTAAAATTGTTGTTCTATTTTTTAAATAACATTGTTATCTATTATTATCTTGTTTTTCTGTTTCAACAATATTTTAACTGATTTAAGGCAGTCAGCGTCAAGAAGAAGTCACTTGTCGTTATGTCCCTGACCACGGCCCCCGCATTACCTTTCCCATCCAGAAGTTAATGTGATCTTATGTTACCCTTTCCAAACAAATACAGATACCAATACAGAACTTAGCGCCCGCCACCGGCCTATTTCCGCTCCGCAGGTGTCGGAAGATTTAGACTGATATCGTCTCACGTCTCACCACGGCAAGACTTTGGTAAGACGTGTTACATTGATTTAAGTTACGAGTGCTTTCAGGAACCTGGTCACTTCGGTGTGACATTTCGACCGTAGCAAATGATCGTCATGATATTATGTTAGCGACCGTGCTGCATCTGCTTCTTGCCACTACCGCGACCCATGACAAACATTTTACACCCCCCCCCCCCCCGCCACTTCAACACGTTGAAAAACACTGATTTACATTATACGCTGCCCAAAACGCAACTGACGTGTACCTGAACCTAATGTAGCCTTGTTCAAAACGAAAACACACTACTCAAATGTTCAAATGTTTGTATAGCTTATGGGACTTAGCTACTTGGTCATCAGTGCTTAAACTTACAAACTACTTATGAACTAGCTTACACTAAGGACGGCACAAATATCCAGCACGAGGGGCATTGTAACCCCCGACCGTAGTGGCCGTGCAGACCGTGACTGGCGCGCCTCAGTCCCATCGGCCACCGCGGCCGGCAAAACAGACTACTGTCGCGATTAAGATGGACGAATACACTAAATTGTTACCTAAAGGTTAACCTGAGTCTAAAATAATCGCATCCATAGAAAGTTAGCGAGATTACGAAATGTTGCTAGCCAAGAGCAGTAAATATTACTACTGTTAACAAAAATATAAATGTTAGGTATTTCTCCAATTACATCTCGTATTCCCAATGTTTTATATTAGTACTGGCGAACCTGGCAATGCTTTACAATTGGTAAATATGGATGTGAATTTGATATACATCCTACCCTCCACTCGCCTAATCTCTCTGCCCACCACCTTCCCTATCTCTATGCCTATTTGTCAACTCCCTCTTTATTTTCTTAGGTCTCTGTATTAACAAGCTCAAATCAAATGTTCAAATGTTTGTTAAGCTTAGGGTCTTAACTGCGGGGTCATCAGTCTCTAAACTTACAAACTGCTTATGAACTAGCTACAACTAAGGACGTCACAAATATCCATGCCCGAGGGGGGATTCGAACCCCCGACCGTAGTGGCCGTGCAGACCGTGACTGAAGCGCCTCAGTCCCCTCGGCCACTGCGGCCGGCTATTAACAAGCAGAAGAACTGGCGTTGCTCAGGTATTTTCTCCAATACTCTGGTACTCTGTATGCTCCTCGCTCCTCTCTCTGCCCATCCTCTCCTCCCCTCTATCAACCTCTGCCTGCTTCTCTTCTTCTTCCTTCTCCTCCCCCTCTCCCCTTCATCCACCAATCCATCCCACTGTCTCTGTCATTACATACTCCCGCTCTCTGCCAGTCTCCTACTGTTCTTTCTGTTTATTTCCTCCATACACTCTACATTAAAAATTACATACATCTGCCATATTTCATGGTGATATTTCAAACGGTGTGAAAGTCTGGAGTAAGGTCCCCCCGCTCTCTACCCGCCATTGGCGATACGAAATCTTATGCGTGATACAGTCAATAAGTTCTGAGGCTTGACGCCTGGAGGGTAAGCACCCATACGACTCCGTATGTTGCACACGCTGCCGCATTCCAGGTGCCTGATTGTCGTATGAGTTGCCTATCATAAAGGAAACACCATTTTTCGCCTTCAGTTATTATCCAGTTGACAAAAGTCGGATCATCGTCCGTACAACTGGTGATGTCACCACAAATCGTCACCCCCTCATCGAGCTGGTGTTGCGAGAGGATTCCTAGCACGGTGTGTGGAGTAACACGGGGACATACTGAGGTCGTCCGTCAGAATTTTGTGCCAAGTATTATTGCAGCTGCGAGAGTGTCTACCGATTACGAGCGAAAAGCGTGCAGCAACGTTGCAACTTCCTGGCTCTCGCGTTCCATTCGAACTGTTCGTGGCCAAAAAGTACGCACATCATATTCAAAACTATCCTGTCCCTGGACAAAACGTCGGTGCCACCTAAACACAACACTGCGACTCATTCGGTCCAGGTCGTACAGCTGCTGCAAAATTTCAAAAGTTTCGACAGTGGTTTTGTCTAATTTTTTACAAAGCTTTGTTTGCCCGATGCTCAAATTGTGACATGTCAGGGTCCGACTGGTACAGTCAACCCACCGTCACAACAACGACTGTGTGACTGCTTCCAGTGCATGCACTCAACTGTCCCTTCCAAAGACGAGAGTCTAACTGACATGAAACCATACCATGGAGCAACCTATGCAATAATGTGGACCACAGGGCCGTCATGCGAACTGTCTCAGATCGTACTGACTGTGCCACGTATAGCAAGTAATGTTTCATTCCTTTTTAAAGGTACAGAGTGTAAAATTTCATCACGGTCGGAATAAAACTATAGATTTGAGCCGAACTCTGCTGTGAAGTATCCTCCGCAGTGCATTGAACAAAATATTACGAAGTCAATATTGATTGTCAAGTATGCAAACTTTTACCCGCGGTGGAGTGGCCGAGAGTTCCAAGACGCCTAGCTGCGGAGCTTGTCGCTGCTCACTATCGAAAGTTCGAGTCCTCCCTCGTGCATGCGTGTATTTGCTGTCTTTAGCATAAGTTAGTTTAAGTAGTTTGCAAGGCTTGGGACTAATGGCCAGAGTAGTTAAGTCTCATAGATTTACAAACATTTGAATAGATCCTAAGTTCCCAAAATTACTAATTTCAGTTCTTTCGATTTTTCAACTCCACCTACCAGGTCCATCTGTGAATGTAGACCATCCAGCAACTCACACTAAAAACTGTCAAAATCTGTCCAGAGGTTTAAGAAAGTATTCAGTGATATACAGCACACACGGTTTTTTCACCACGTTTGCATCATGCCGTTTTGGTACGCGCATCGTTGAGATTTTTTCGGGACATTTTACTGAAAATAAAACACAGCACAATTATATCTGGATTTAAATACAGGAAAGATTTATAAATTTCGAAAACACATGTAACGTGAAATAAATTGTAGCATTAACGAAAGGTTTGAAGTCGTTACGCGGCGCCATGAGTTCTATGCTTTTATAATCTACATCTGCGTCCACATCCATTCTCCGTATGCCTTCTCGCGGTGTTTGGCGGAGGGTACTTTGTGCACCATTCTCATTCCACTTCCTATTCCAGTCGCGAATCGTTCGCGGGGAAAAAATAATCACGGAAACCATTCGAGTGGGTGCTAATCTCTCTAATTTTATTTTTGTGGTCATTTCGCGAGATACACGTAAGGGGAAGCAATATATTCGTTGACTTTTCAAGAAACGTATGCTCTGTGGATCTTAGACAGAACGCCGTACCGTGGTACAGACGTCTCTCTTGCATTGTTTACCGCTCGAGTTTCCCGATCATGTCTGTGAAGCTTCCGCGTTTACTACATGAACCCGTAACGAAGCGTGCTGGTCTCTGGTGGATCTAATCTCTGTCTTCTACTGCATAGGTGAAAGTTAATTTCCAAGTTTTGGCCCTAGATTGGGCAATCTGCCCCGACAGACCGCTGTAACATTAAATTTACAATAAAAAGTATTGAGGTCTTTAATCAAAATAAAAACAATTCTATCTTTTAAGCTGAACCAAATTAGGCAGAGTGTGCAAAATCTATGTATATAAAAGAAAGTCGTGTTAGTTATACTATTTATAACTAAAGAACGTCTGAACCGATTTGGCTCAAAATTGGTGGGGAGGTAGCTTAGAAGCAGGAGACGAACATAGGATACCTTTTGTCTCGTTTGACCGCGTGTTATATCAGTATTTGAGAAAATCTGAAAGTACGCTTGCAGCTGGGATCGTTTTCTCGATTCTCCAACAGTCAGGTTATTCATTCGCTACTCGCCTAGCGGCCAAATACGCTGTAACAGAACGAACAAATACGCCAAGGAGGTTAGAATAAAGGGATATGGCGTTATGCACACAAGGTTAAAACTGTCAAACAGATTTAACATGAAACGTTGTTTCTTTACAAGCCCCTCCGTATTATTCTTACCTCCATGATGTTATCGGTGGTGATCACATCTTTGGAGCATTGCAAAGATAGAATTGATGTTATTTAATGGTATTTTTGAGTGTTACAAACAAATTAAGTACATATAGTTGTTTATTTTTTAGAACAATGCCTCCATTGCGTCGGCGTAATATCGGTCGGCGTACGTGCAACACAATCTTACTACGTGATCGTAGTCAATGAGACCGACGAAAACTGTACACAGCGCTTGGAGGTAAATCGAAAATAAATTCTCAAGCGCGATCCGTTATGACTCTGAAACAAAGGGTACAGTCGAGTTCGACTCCCTCAGTTGCAGTTTACGCACGAAATAATTTTGGTCGTCGACAAAACAGACGGCCACGCGTGGTAGTTATAATTGAACGTTTGGGGTACAGATACGATCCAGCAGTCGATTACGCAGCGGATGCATCAGTTGGCTTCGGAACACATTGTCGCCACCTAAAATTTCATTGGCTATCTCAAGCTTTGTCACGATTGGTCGGCTTCATTCCCACGATCCAACAGCTGTTGCCAACATAGCTATACCACGCATGTGTCGCGGATTGTAAAATTTTACCGGTATGTAGCACTGTTGTTAATCGTGTTTCAATTAGATTCTTAATAAGACAATAAATGAACGCAACACGAAGACTTTCGAAACGTTGTATTGCCATCCCACTTATTTTATTTCAATTAATTGTTTTGTTTCATATGGAATTTCTATCATTAAAGTATGATCATGCTACAATTATTTTGTATTTAATTTAAAAACTCTTAAGAAGATATACATGTGTTATAAGAAACATTTCTACACTGCTCGCTGCGAGAAAAATATGCTAAGCTGGGCTGTAAATGTGTGCGGTTTTGTTTTTTCCTTCCCAGTCGTTTTTAACATAAGAAAGGAAAGTTGTTTTTATGCCTACACTTATAATCATACCTGTTCGTACAATGTAACCATTAAACGTGTGGCCATTAAAGCTACTATCCTCACAGATAGAGCAGCTCGAAACGTCTCTCTAATAACCCGTTTCCAATTGATTTACCTGTCCATTTTGACTTCTATCCCCAATCAAGTTCCCGATTGCAATAACAATAAATAAGATCAGAGAGCTGGGAAGGAGGAGGCAGAGTATGGGGGAATGAAATGGATTTAAAAAGGGGAGATGATATAGACGCAGAGAGGAAGGGGGGAGATGGACATTGTGTGGGGTAAGAGGGAGTGGTGTGAAGGTAGGGGGAGGAGGAGATGGACAAAGGAAGGGGAAGGAAGGGATAGACATAGGGAGAAGCTACTACGAAGCGTTGACGGGTTTGCTAGTATCATTAATATCAGTTAGGTATTCGAAATTCGTCGCCGAGTATTTCATACATGTAAGACAGGACAGATAAATAGAGAGTGTCTCAAATATTTTGTGTCCAATTGAAGCAGATAGTTGCTGGACTACAACCAGTTATAAAGGGACTGATGACCTTAGTAGTTTAGTTCCCCTAAAACCATCAAAGCAATCAGCCAACCAACTGTATTAAGATAGGTAGGTAGTTGTCTGAAATGTATATGTGTTGGATTATGGGCGTACGCCGCGTAGAACGTATCTTAAAGTAATTGTTCGAGGAGATGACCGCCAGTATCAGTGTTTGTATAGCACGTTTGGAGTAAGGACAATCCTCATGCCATCCATATCGGTGGCTATCAGCAACGATTCTCTCTCAACAAATGGGCAGTCATTGTCTGAGATAAATCGATAGATCCGTATTTGCTTCCTCCCGGTACACTGAGTGTGCTGCTGCTGTTGTTAAAGACTGCAGTGCCTTGTTGTTCATGAAAGAATGTGGTTTCAACACAACGGTGCACAAACCCACTTATGTGTTAATCTCCGCGAACACGAGAACAACACGTAAAGCGAGCGTCATGTCTCGTGGTCATCTCGTTCGCAGGATCTCACACCTCTGGAGTTTATTCCTTGGGTGTACCTCAAGTCGTTCATATATAAAACCCCTGTATCAACTGAAGAAATATTTTATAGAGTCCAAACTGCATTTCTGCAGCTGCAAAAACTGCCAAGGACATTTGAAAGAGTGTGATAGAACTATATGTGCAGTTGCCATGCATCCACTGAGACTGTCGGGCGGTAACTGTGAACAATTACTCTCAACTACGGTCTTGTTGTGAGGTGTACGCTGTGTGTGGTCCATAACGAAATAAATAGTCGTTTCCAACCATTGGTATACGTTCTCGATGTAATTTTTTGTGAAGTATTATCTCTTTCGACTTGATTCTAATTGCTTGAGACATCCTGTATATCAAGATTTACGAACGGTATCGGTCTAGTATTCGGATGAAGAGTTTTTGTGTTGGTATGTCGTCATTATTAGTTAGGATATTCCAAGTTTATTATCTGCAGTGTTACATTTAATAATGGCCGCATCGGCTGTATTTCAATAGTGGATCATCAACTTGTAACTTTACAGTCGAAGGTACCTATTTCATTTATTAAAATCAACTGTCTCTGAATTTCCGGTACAAGAAGTTAATCAATGTTTAATAAAATTTCGGTTCCATTGTTTTCTTTTCTGTTCAGTCCATTAGTCTTAATTTCCCTTTAAATGGGTCAACGTTACCCAACACAGTTACAAAGTGACGATGTACTGAACTCATAGAGTTATAATACTGATGCCGTTGGGAAACTGAAAGAACAGATAGTTCTGACCGATCCGTGCTAAGCTGTGAAAATGTTTTAAGAATTCTCAGGGTATTAGTAAAATATTCTGTCGTAGGTATAGTAGAGTGAAAATTATTCTTATAATAAACGCAGTAACAAGCAGTTACTTTGACCAAGATTTAATCTACCATTTACAAGGGCGCATTTCAAGCAACATCAGCTATAGTAATTTAAAGTAATCTAGTAATCTAGACTGTTGACAGATCATCTGGCGATTATTAAATTTTGGCTCTTACGAATGTTCTGTGTGATATATGGCATAAACAGAATTTTTTTGCGTGTTCTTGGCAATCTTTTCTCAGTAATCTATGAAATGCCACTGCTACTGACTAACATATTTCCTAATTCACGTTAATGTGCAGCTTTCGTGTCAGCTGCTACTGCTTTACTTGTTGATGTTGGTAGCGACGCGATGAATGATGGGAGGTGAAGGGAAGAAATCACAAATGTCATGCAGTCAGTCAATAAGAAGATAAGTATTTACGAGGGGTGTTCAAATGAAAGGTACGAAACGTCATAAAAGACAAACCGGTTGAAACTTGTTTAATATGCCGCTTTGGGCAACGTAGTGCGATAACTAGAGAAACGAAGTATGCATCGTCGCCTTCCCCTAAAAAATTCATGGTTGTGCCCTGTGCAGGCAAGGTGATGTTCACCGCCCTTTACGACGTCCAAGGTCCGTTACTCATCGAATTCCTCGAGCACAGAAAAACCATTAACAGTGACGTGTACTGTGAGACACTCAATTGCCTACGCAAGTCCATCCAGAGAAAACGTCCTGGGCTGCTCACGGAGGGAGTGGTTCTGCTCGATGATAACGCGCGTCCACACGTCT
This sequence comes from Locusta migratoria, assembly GCA_026315105.1. Classification (NCBI taxonomy): domain Eukaryota; kingdom Metazoa; phylum Arthropoda; class Insecta; order Orthoptera; family Acrididae; genus Locusta; species Locusta migratoria. The sequence continues at coordinate 261,755,435 of CM048755.1, forward strand.
CCAGGGACACAAAAACTATACCGTCCACGTTCAAGTAGGAGCAGCTTGATCATCAGCCCTACATCCCGGCCATGTCGTTCTGTGACTTCCATCTGTTTGGTCTGCTAAGATAACATCTCAGAGGGAAGCGTTTCAACTAGGGCAACAAACTTTTAGTTCGCACCGGTTTATCGTCCTTTCTTGCATTTAGTGAAGAACTGTATATTAACAATTTTTATTATAATTGGTAGTCTGCATTACTTCATCTTTACACAGAATAATTATGTAGTTCTGCTTCGAATTATATCCGTTCTTGCAACTGAGAATGCCTTGTAGCCTGAGTAACAAAGGCATTCTATCTTCCAAATGCAAAATTAGTTATGCATAAATGTTGTCACGTTATTAATAGTTAGGTACGACAAACAATATCTTCTATCAGAAATCATTGTAGCTACTTCAGTCATTCTTCCACTACAATGAAAATGTACACGCCATTGAAAACGGGACCTGCCTTGGGCATGTGCAAACGGTGCAGCAAACTCACAGGGCCCCTCGCTTCTAGGGACCCAGCGCAAAACACTACAACTTAATTTCAAAACGGACAACCGTAATTTTGCTCCTGAAACTTATTTTAATGGAATGGAATTGAAGTTTATACTCATTGTCAGACAACTATGGCTTCTGGAGTATGTCTCAGATTTAGAAAAGTGGCGTCTGTCCTTCCAGACATGTCAGAAAGAACAGACGTCATTTTTGATCATGCAGTTATAACTACGAGTTTGAGTTCTAGTAGGCAGGGTAAAGTTGAGAATTTGTATCTGACGGGAGGCGTACTTGAGTAATTCCATGCAGGTGTGGTGATCACTGTGTGCCCAGTGGTGTAGAGGTCAGTGCAACAGCCCAGAAAGCAGGAGACCTAGGTTCGAGTCCCGTTTGGATACACATTTTAGACTTTATCCATTTGCAATTAGAAAATTATGCCTGTGTTGGAGATCAAGAACCAGGGATTGTGGTACAGATGCGCTATAGTAATATCCAGTGTCAACACATCACTATTGCATAAAAGTCTGTGATGTTTGGGGGCCGCGGCGGAGTGGCCTAGCGTATTGAGGCGCTATGCTCCGATGCGCGTGACCATTCCCTGTCGGGGATTCGAATCCTCCCTCGGGAATCGATGTTCGTGCCGTTTTAGTATAAGTTAGTTTATAAGTAGTCTGTAAGTTTAGGGATTGATGACCTCGCAGTTAAGTTCCACAAGCTTAACAAACATTTCAACATTTTAATAATAAGAATTATATAATTTCAACACTGTATATTCTTAATTCGTATTAGTTACACTATAAGGTTATTTCGACTTAAAAGTCATCATCAGGTGTTATGCCTTCAATACATAAGTTCTCATAACACTTAGTACTATGCTGCAGACTTGTTTTATATAGAGGGAAAATAAATGATACATACCACATTCTGTTATGCTGTACATTTCGATATTATTGTGACGTGATTTATTTTTTCTTCTTTATATATTGTGTTGTCATACGAATTAAGAATCTACGATGTTGATATTATATAATTCCTATTATTAAAATGTCGATGTACGACGTCACTAACACTGTGGGCCCTGCAGATAACAAGATAATTCAACATTTGATGTTTGTGAGGGGCGATCCTTTAAATAAGTTAAGGACAACAGCCAAGATCGCATTTAATTTTTTATTGAGCTTACCGGTTTCGGCAGTTTAACAGCCATCTTCGGATCTTCATTCCTCAGATCATCACAAATTAAAACCTTTAAAAACTTATTCGCCATTTTTGGCGTGTGTGTTTAAAAGTTTTTATTTGTGACGATCTGAGGAATGAAATGAAAGATCCGCAGAAGGCTGTTAAACTGCCGAAACCGGTAAAAAAAAAAAAAAAAAAAAAAAAGCGATCTTGGCTGTTGTCCTTAATAAACAACACTATTGCTCATGCTTAAATTAATAGGTAAGCGATTCATTGTTTAAATGTTCAAATGTTTGTTAAGCTTATGGAACTTAACTTCGGGGTCATCAGACCCTAAACTTACAAACTACTTATGAACTACCTTATACTAAAGACAGCACAATCATCCATTCCCAAGGGGGGAGTCGAACCCCCGACAGTGAACAGCCTCGTGCATTGCAGCATAGCGCCTCAATACGCTCGGCCGCCCCGCCGCGACCCTGAAGAACACCTTAACGACGTCAGCCGTAGGGAAATCTCGTGATATACGAAGCGAAGACGCAGGATTCTGTCCCAGAGTTAATGGAGGCGGCAGATGTGTATCTCCGCCGCGTTGCCGCAGACCATTGATACATACTCAAAGATTGAACGACCGATGATGACGTAGTACTCTCGGCCACTCCGCCGAGGCGATTGTTTCTCAGCGCCTCTCCGTGCCCTTTCAAATTTCCGTTGTGACTGTTGTAACACGGAATTGTAAATGTTCCCACAAGACAGGCTGTTCCACCCTCAGTTGAGTTGCGCAGCTCTCACTGCTTCGCTTGTTGTTAAGTCAAATGGGACGGCAGGGCACTTGGCAAAAGCCCGCAGCTGGCACGGCGAGTTTTCGCCTGTCTTCTGTGCCCAATATAAACGCCATACACCTACTCGTAAGTGCTATGACGTAGTGACTTGCCACCTTGGGAAAAATATGAAATAAAATAATGATCATATATTTTTTTTAATATTTAATGCATGACTGCTGGTCGCTGATCAGCAGGAAAAAAAATGTTCAAATGTTTGTATAGCCTATGGGACTTAACTACGGGGTCATCAGTCCCTAAACTTACAAACTACTTATGAACTAGCTTATACTAAGGACGGCACAAATATCCATGCCCGAGGGGGGATTCGAACCCCCGACCGTAGTGGCCGTGCACACCGTGACTGGAGCGCCTCAGTCCCCTCGGCCACCGCGGCCGGCCTCGCTGATCAGCAGCCATACTGTTGCTGATGGCCGCCCTCAGTCGCAAGTTACATTTAAATATTATGTAACCAGGTTTCGCTGTCGCAAAGGACACCGTCTTCAGACAATATGAGATAAAGAGTTAAAAATTACATGTCAGGTCTTAAAATATATTAAAATGACAATAACATATCTGCCGTGATCAGATAGTCATACCTAAAATAGTAACAGCAGCACAGCCAGTAAGGGCAGCATGTAAGCGCTGCTACGGTCGATTTGGTTTTCGACTGAGGGCTGTAATTTTTTTTATCCCATCATCATGTGGCTTTTCTTTCCCGTAATACCCCCATCGGCCGCCTACTTCAATTCTTTTGATTGTCGCCACTTCGGCGACTTGCGTGTCGATGATGATAAAACTGATGATGAGGACAAATTACCTAGTCCCCTGCCGGGAATCGAACCTGGGTCTCTTTCATTGATAGTCAGCGATGCTGTCCCCTCCCCCCTTTTTTTTCATCTGGTAGATTTATGGTTCGCGGTCGTTCGTTTGGTTTGTTCGTGGTTGTTCGTTGAATGGTTGGCTCAGCCCCTGAGCTACGATGGTGGGCACAGAAATACGAAAGTTAATTGCATACATTTATAGTCCTTCTGAAATTTATTTTCTTATTAATATTTCAGAAGCAGCATCTAGCAAAAACGCCTGTCTTCTCTTGCCTTGTTGTCAGTGGAACACAAGGTGATTTCAAAATTGAACTTTGAAGATGTTATTGATGAATTTGCTCGTCAAAAAGCAAGGAAAGTATGTAATGTGTCAAGTGTGTAAAGCAGATAGCCCTTAATGTTTATAACGAACAAGTAAATTCATTTTTTACAAATACAGAGCATGTAAGGTGCTGAAAACAAGTAAGTGTGATCCTGAACAATACTTAGGAACATTATTCAATTATGAATTTCTTTAAATTGGCAGGATTTCGATACCTACGTTATTTTTTATTATTAATATTTTATCAGTTGCAATACTTATTAAAATTCATTCTCTGGTTAATTATTTTTCTATCATAACAGTAAGTCTACTGTAGTAAGTCTTTTTATATTGTGTCAGTATGTCAGTGACGAGACTTTTAACCGTGACGAAGATGTATAAGCTCTGCTGGAGGGGGCCGGGGCGGAGAGGGGAGGTTGCGGAAGAGCCCGCGCCGAAGTTCTGCACAGGGACCCGCGCAAGTTGGGGCCGGCTCTGATTGAAAGCACATATATACGTATTCATTCCAGGTCAAGATGTAATGTAGTCAAAGAACTATAGATTCTGTCAACAGCTGCTAACATGAAGTTCTTCACTAAATAAGAGAAATTAAGAGAAAAAGGAAACAAAATAAATCAGAATACCAACGATATATTTAAAACTCATTTAACTAGAGACTGAGAACTGGAGTATCTCGGTGTAAGGAGAACATGACGAAATGGGAATACATCTCAGGGGACGAACTATGTTAGTGTGGTGAACCTCAAGACCATTGGCACCTAATCAAATGCAGGAAACTGTCGAAACCTGTTTCCATGGACGATCTGATTATCGCCAATGATAAGACAGTCTATGCAGCGGAAATGTGGGCAGTACATGGAATTTATATTATATTCTCTGTAATATTTGTGGTATATATGTATGATATGCTATGTATAATGTGTTATATTTAATATGTCCTGGACACGTAAATAAAACTCGAGCGGTTAACACAGGGATTCTAAGTAACTACATATGTCCTCAAAATCCGGCCGCGGTGGCCGAGGAGACTGAGGCGCTCCAGTCACGGTCTGCACGGCCACTACGGTCGGGGGTTCGAATCCCCCCTCGGGCATGGACTACTACTAGTTCGTAAGTAGTTTGTAAGTTTAGGGACTGATGACCCCGTAGTTAAGTCCCATAAGCTGTACAAACATTTGAACATTTGAAACGTTGTTTACAAGTTAAATCAATCAAATGTGAACGCCGTAAACTCCACAAAATACCTAGGAATTACAATTAGTTCTGACTTAAATTGGAATGAACACGGAGATGTCGTAGGAAAGGCGAACCAGAGACTGCGTTTTATTGGCAGAACCCTTAAAAGATGCAACAGAACTACTAAAGAAACTGCGTACACTACGCTGATCCGTCCTCATTTGGAGTACTGCTGCCCAGTGTGGGATCCTTATCAGTTGGAGTTGACGGAGGACAACGAAAGAGTCCAAAGAAGGGCAGCTCGGTTTGTATTGTCACGATACAGGGGAGACAGCGTCACGGAAATGATTCAGGACCTGGGATGGGAATCATTACAACAACGGCGCTTATCGCTGCAGCGTGGTCTACTTACGAAACTCCAATCACCAACATTCTCCTCCGAATGCGAAAATATATTGTTGACTCCCACCTACATAGGTATAAATGATCATCAGAATAAAACACGAGAAATCAGAGCTCGAACGGAGAGATTCAGATGTTCTTTCTTCCCGCACGCCATTCGAGAATTGGAATGGGAGATGCATAGTATAAAGGTGGTACGATGAACCCTCTGCCAGGCACTTGAATGTGAGTATAAGAGTATCCCATGTAGATGAAGATGTTTATTTTCTCTTATGAACGAAACGGAAAAAAATCACACTGACGACGTTTACGACCCACTTTACATTTGCTTGTAATTTTATGATTTTTTTTGGAAACATTTTCCACAAAATAATAAAAATGTATCTAGAAAAATTTTTGGTGTGATACGATGACGACTCTTCTATTGTGATAATATCTAGGCACCCGACACGTAATATTCCTTCTGACCGTATTTAACACACAGCCAAAATAATTTGATATTTGACTTTAGTTTTGCCAAACATATTCCTTTTTTAACTTTTTCCTATTTAAACTATTTTTTTTATATCTCTCCCACAATTTCATTATAATTTTCCGTTAAGATATCATCACATGTATTGCCTTGGTAGTTTTTTCAAAGTTTATTTTCTTTCCAGTACTAGTTACGAATGACTATAGCCTGGAAGGAATGTAGCGAACATTTGACGTTCGTACGAGTGACTAAACTGGATGGAACACAGCGTTCGGAAATCAGTCACGTCACAACCCTTGCACGAAACTATTTTGCATACGCCATCTTGCTTTCTGTATTTGATGCTTTTCTTATTATAGCTCAAGCGTTCTCATTTCAAAGCAATGGCGCACTGAAAATTATCAAATACACGTCGTTCTTAGGACAATGAATTATAATCTAATGTCTAAAAGTGCCATGTTGGCAGTTAACACCTGCCATCGATGGTACGAGAATTACATGTTATTCTCACAGCTGTTTGTCGTAGCGTAATGGGCGACGAATTTAGTTTGTGATGTACGAACATGTTAGACGGTGGTTCGAAATGTGCCGGAAGCGGTGGCTCACCGCGCTAGGTCAGAGGGTGCCGGCATGTTAACTCTACGCCGTATGTAACGAAAAAAAAAAAAAAAGAGTGAACGACTAAACGCCGCGGTGGAGTAGCCGAGCGGTTTAAAGCGTCTCGCTGCGTAGCGCGCGGTTACTCACCGTGGAGTTTCGAGTCCTTCCTGGGGCATAGTCGTGTGTGTTGTGCTTAGGTTAGTTTACCTATGTTTAAGTAGTTTGTAAGCTAAGGACTGATGACCACGCAGTTTGGTCCGATAGATTTACAAACAATTGAACATTTTGAACGACTTAACGATTAAAATAGAACAAAACAAACCAACGTCCACAAAATACCGGTCAAACCGAAGACCAATGAAAAGAGACAAAAAGAACGAGGGTTCATCGCAATCTGTAATAAAAACTGAGGAAAATTCTCAACGAATAACCCAGAACGAACATGAACAAACGACCGTAAAGCATCGATCTCCATGAAGACGAAAAATATAAAAAGAAAAAAGTATATATATATATATTTACAATTTTTCCCCTCTTGCTTCCTAAAAGGTTTTGGCACACTCTTGTTAACTGAACACAACTGTATTCTCCAAGATCCCGAGTTGTTCAAAGGTAACAACGCTTTATGTGAAAAGTGCATTTGTTCTGTTTCGAGAACATGCCATGAAATACATACCAACGAATTGTAAACATAGACTTCTTTATCACATGTACTTTAACTGAAGAGATAGTGTTACAGTGACTGTTGTAAATGATGTAATGATAGTAGTAACTTTGTATATAGATTAAGTACTACATTTATGTGGAATTCAGTATTACCACACATATTCCGTTCGTTATTTTAGCTGCAAAATAAAACGTAATCACGGTTTGAAAAGGAATATTTGCTCCCAGTTTACGTGCATATGCTTCAGAAGACCATTGTTTAATTCCTTTTTACGTATTTCACGGCATGTTCACGAAATAGAACAAACGAGCATTTTAGAGGGAGCATTCTTACATATGAACAACTCAAAATATTGGAGAACATAGCTCTATTTAATTAATAACAGTGCCCTAAACCCTTACAGAAAAAAAATGCGAAAAAGAAATTTTTGGGAGGGGCGGGTTTCGAACCACCGACCACGTGAATGGTATTTACAACAAACAGTGCCTTATTTCTGTTACTAATGATGGCAGTTGTTAACTGATGCTAATATGACATTTTTAGTCACTAGATTACCATTTATCATAACAAGAACGATGTGTTTTTGTTAATTCTTAATTGCGCCACTGCTTTGAAATGACAACGAATAAGTAATCATAAGAAAAGCATAAAATACAGGAAGCAAGATGGTGTATGCCAAAGAGAGTTCTGGGCGAGGCATGTCACTTCCTAACGCCTGGCTTACGTAAGATCAAGAGGCGTTATTTTTGCAAATAGATCTGTAACGACGAGAGTTACGAAAAAAAAAAAAAAAAAAAAAAAAACATAAGAGAGGAAAGTTGTAGAGAATTTTCTCCTCTACATATTCGGTTATTTAATTTTCGTGTCATATGAACGGTTTTTTGCAATTACAATTATATTAAAAGCGGTTGTTTTTTAGTGTTACTAACGTATTTTTAGTCCGAAATTTTTGAAAATGGGAGGGTCTAGTCTCTGGCGGCCAAAAATTATGTCTGTTAAACATGGTGCTGATCAGTTGAACCTTTCGACTTAAAAAGTGGGAACACGTTACGGACAGACAGACAGACCGGCGGACAGACACACAGACATCGTAAAATCGCCGTTATTTTTGCAAATATCTCTGAAACGATGCAAGATATTGAAAAAACGTAACAGAGCAAAGTTGTAGATAATTTTCTCCTCTACAAATTCATGTATTCAATATCCGTGTCAGATGAACGTTTAACCCGTTATATTCATTTAAATTTCGAGCTGTCAAAAGTCGATCGCAAGGGCCCACTTTTAGTGTTAGTACCGTAACCTAAAGTGGGCCAATAAGGAAGACTTTAAATCATCCAATACGAAACCGAGATGATAGGCTGATGTTAACTTGCAGCGCTCCTTGTGGTGGCTGAAAGGTGTGTTCAAATATTCAAATGTTTGTAATTCTATGGGACCAAACTACTTTTGTCGTAAGTCCCTAGACTTACAAACTACTTCAACTAAGTTAAACTAACCTTAGGACAACACACAAATCCATACCCGAGGGAGGATTCGAACCTCCGACGCGGGAGGCCGCGCGATCCGTATTGTGGCGTTCCAGACCGCTCGGCTACTCCAGCGCAGCTGAGGGATGTGGCAAGGGGAATGAATGTCGTGTTTCCAAAACTCCCAATATGAGTTCCAGCCCCGTAGCCTTCACCTCCCGTTACTCATCTACACATAAAACAATGGTGGCTGACACGTAAACTGCACTTTAACCCTAAATCGTATAATAACTCACTGCTTAAAATAACAGAGAGCGCTAAAATGAAGATGACAGTGTGCACCTGGAATTAAAGCGCCGGAGAGGTTAGTAATGTCACCTGGGGTGAGTGTTCTGGTGTCCCTGACACGTCTTGCCATGTTGTGTGTTTCTCCGGAGCAGAACAAACAGCCCCGGTCTGGAGGAATTCTGCTGAGGCCAGACAGGCCGGAATGAGACAGGGAGCAGCGCGGACGCTTGAAACTCCAATTTCCTGCGCGGGGGCGGCGGCGGTTGAGCCGGCTGCCAGTAAACATTTGTGTGTCACGCGAGGCGCCGGCGGAGTGCCGCCTCATCCCAGCCTAGCAGCGCGCAGCTCGTGTTTCGGATTAACAAAACAAAATGGCAACTCGTCCAACTGGGACTCAGCTCGCGGCCGCTTAAACCAACCCACTCGCTGTCCCCACGCAGCGGGCGTGTTAATGTTGTTTCCTTGACGAACAACAGCGGTTAACAAAATACGGCGTTGCGAGGACCTCATATTTCAAGGAGATACTCAGATTTCCGAAAGCATACGTAAATCAGTTACTGACAACATTATTTTCCTTTTGCTTTTATCTGAGACTTCCGCGGGCTCTACTGTGGATTTAGCATGTTAATTCAAGGAGTGACCGCATCAGATGTTCAGATTTTTTAAAACTTATGTTTAAACTCATTTAGTTAAGAAAATGGAATATGTACGACGGATTTCGTCACTTGTTTATAAGGAATTTTGCCGAGTCACGCTGGTAGTGAGCATTGAACCTCAGTTGTGAGAAGATGCATACTCTGCGTTGTTTTTTGAGTCTGGAATGTCCAAAGAGTATGTCATGAAGACAGTTTTGTTGACTGAAGTGTTTCGAGTAAAATTTATCAAGGCGGACTTATATCTGTGATAATCGTGAAAGTATTTGTTACACAGTGTTTCCGAGTATTACTTAAACTTCACCACAGCATACTCCGAAATAACCTGGACATTGATCCTTTGGAGGATCATGAAACTACAATCAACAAAACCAACTGACAAATATTAATAAAACTTTTGATCTTAGAGATTAGACTTTTATATAACGAACGTCTCTGCTCCACAATATTTCCAGTGCCATCTTCATCGATCTAATCACTAACAGGAGCACTCGTAATTTATAATAATACATGTACTGTAGTCAGAGGATGGTTTCAAGTTACTATTGTGAACAACCTTATTTCAGTGTATTCCACCTCGGATTTGTTTATTGGTATTGTTGTAGTTTGTGAGGGTACGGGTACTAGGCTGTGATAATGTGGAACCGTACTCACATTCGATGGACGGTCCTCTGGATGGATTTAATAGATGTTCTCACGTCACAGAGATACATATTCCGCCTATGGTAGTTTTTTTAGAAGATGTTTGCACGCTTTAACTTGTTTAATACTATATGTAGACAGTCGTCGCAACAATGGGTAGGGTGTTAGAAGTAATGGGGGCCGATCCCAAAAAAAAAAATAATGTTCAAATGTTTGTAGAGCTTAAGGAACTGAACTACGGGGTTTTTAAGTTTAGGGACCCCTTAGTTAAGTCCCATAAGCTCTACAAACATTTGGCCGTTTTTTTTTTTTTTTTTTTTTTTTTTTTTTTTTTTTTTTTTTTTTTTTTTTTTGAACAGCGTCGCGCATCGCTGCATAGCGCCTCAATGCGCTCGGCCACTCCGCCGCGGCAGTGATCGGATACCATTACTTATAACACCCTACCCATTGTAGGTGCTATACACTGAAATAAGGTTGTTCACAATAGTAACTTGAAACGATGCTTTGACTACAGTACATGTATTATTATAAATTACGAGTGCTCCTGTCAGTGATTAGATCGATGAAGATGACACTGGAAATATTGCGGAGCAGAGACGTTCAATATATAAAAGTCTAATCTCGAAGATCAAAATTTTTATTAATATTTGTTGGCTGGTCTCGATTTTAGTTGCATGATCCTCCAAAGGATCAAGTTCCAGGTTATTTCGGAGTATGCTGTGGTGAAGTTTAAATAATACTCGTAAACACTGTGTAACAAATACTTTTACAATTATCACACATATAAGTCCGCCTTGATAAATTTTACTCCAAACACTTCAGTCAACATAACTGTCTTCATGACATACTCTTTGGACATTCCAGACTCAAACAACAACGCAGAGTATACGCCTTCTCACAACTGAGGTTTAATGCTCACTACCAGCGTGACTCGGCAAAATTCCTTATAAACAAGTGACGAAATCCGTCGTCAATCTTCTAGTTTCTTAACTAAGTGAGTTTGAACAATTACGTAATTCACAAGACATTTCATTATTTAGCTCATTTAAAGGCTAGTGTTGTGTCTGATGTTGACAGGTTTTTATGCATAAATTAAAATACAGGCATTATCCAAATGAGCTAAGTGCAATTAGATCAGTTTTTGACAGTGTTAAAATCGGATTTCTGGTGCTAAATAAAGGATGTGTATATGTTAGCAGCATGTACTTTTATGAAACCATCGAGATCAGCAACATTGTGATATTGCACTTTTGACCAGGTATTTCAGAATTACTACGTATTTTTACTAACAAAACATTACATAAAGTGTAATTATAATTTAGTTAAAATATGTGTCACGTTTAAACATCTAAAAGTGTGTGGATCGAAAATTATGTATATACACCAAAGAAGTTAGCTGATCATGGCGTCTTTTTATGAGTATTTACGTTAATTTACCTTTGATATCGATTGGTTCAGTGGAGGTTTACGGGTAACTGCTGTATTACAAACTCTTGCTAATAAGAGCCGCTCATATTGTTTCAGATGACATGCGCCACAAAAAAGGCAACAAACAGTATGGAGTGTACAATAGCTTAATGATAACTGGTACGAAAAATGAATGTTTCTACAATGATACATCGAAAGAAGAAGTGTATACCTTATACTGCAATATGTTTCACAGTTTTGTAACCATGTTATTTTCTGCATCTTTTAGAATGAATATAAAAACCCAATGACGATGGCGGGATTTCCACCGAAACTAGTTCGGATACGAAAATATTGTTTTGCATCAAAGCGGATCCACAACCGCACGTTTTCTAAATCCTTGCGAGTCATGTAACTGAGGCGGAACTTGGGTGCCTGTCCAGCACTCACCTAGTGGCATGTAAAGAACCGCCTAAAAATAACATGCAGGGTGACCTGCATACGGAACCACGTCGTTTATCCGCCGTGCTTACAACGTAGCTGTCGCCGACTGTCCTAGTGATGAGAATTTTAACTCAACTTGTGGTGCACTTCTTCTCTCAGGTAAGCAGTCCACATCAGCACTGTAAGAAATGCCGTATGGATAACTAGCTGCACTGTACACATCCACTGGTTGCGTTAAATTGGTTTCATGACAGGTACTTCCAAAATTACAAAAAGGTTGAAGGAATGTTTTCAAATAGACCGGTTATTATTGAACTAATAGCCGGATTAAATGAAATACTGTGAAGCCCGTGCTAAACTCTATTCAACACACACACACACACACACACACACACACACACACACACACATACGCACAGTCACTCATGTAGTCTGTTTGTATCAATTATGAACTACTTACATACTAGGACGGCACAAATATCCATGCCCGAGGGGGGATTCGAACCCCCGACCGTAGTGGCCGTGCAGACCGTGACTGGAGCGCCTTAGTCTCCTCGGCCACCGCGGCCGGCTTAAAAATATTAATTTAGACATAGTTTACATAAAAATATCAGATTTCTTACACTTTTTGACCTCCATACACAATAGCAACACTTTCTAAAAAAAACACAATCTTCACTCTTTTAGTTTACCACGAAATTGTATACTTTTCAGAGCTCATGTTCGCGCGTCAGTCAGTATTCATAGCTGAGCTCAGACTCGACTCTTCAGAACAGACAAACCCTTATTCTTGTACAATATACACGTCAATTATCTTATTTCTCATTGGCTGACAACAAACCGTCACCAATTAGCTTACATACAAAAGCCCACGCTATCCCGCGCTGCATCAACAGCCAATAACAATAACTCAATCTTTCCAGACTAACTTACATATAAATTCAACAGTACAATTTCCTTCAAAACTTTTAACTTCACATTCACACATCGTCTCTCGAATAATAAACACACATTAAATGAGTAATACTTGATAGTATACATATCATTTACAAACAGAATGTTTGATTAAATTTAAACCTATGTTTTGATTTGTTGTACTGTGAATGTACACCACTGGCCATTAAAATTGCTACACCAAGAAGAAATACAAACGGGTATTCATTGGACAAATATACTAGAACTGACATGTGATTACATTTTCACGCAATTTGGGTGCATAGATCCTTAGAAATCAGTTCCCAGAACAACCACCTCTGGCCGTAATAACGGCCTTGATACGCCTGGGCATTGAGTCAAACAGAGCTTGGATTGTGTGTACAGGTACAGATGCCCATGCAGTTTCAACACGATACCACAGTTCATCAAGAGTAGTGACTGGCGTATTGTGACAAGCCAGTTGCTCATCCGCCATTGACCAGACGTTTTCAGTTGGTGATAGATTTAGAGAATGTGCTGGCCAGGGCAGCAGTCGAACATTTTCCGTATCCAAAAAGGCCCGTACAGGACCTGCAACACGCGGTCTTGCATTATCCTGCGGAAATGTATGGTTTCGCAGGAATCGAATGAAGGGTAGAGCCACGTGTCGTAACACATCTGAAATGTAACGGCCACTGTTCATAGTGCCGTCGATGCGAACAAGAGGTCACCGAGACGTGTAACTAATGGCACCCCATACCATCGCGCCGGGTGATACGCCAATATGATGATGACGAATACACGCTTCCAATGTGCGTTCACCGTGATGTCGCCAAACACGGATGCGAACATCATGATGCTGTAAACAGAATCTGGATTCATCCGAAAAACTGAAGTTTTGCCATTCGTGCACCCAGGTTCGTCGATGCGAACACCATCGCAGGCGCTCCTGTCTGTGATGCAGCGTCAAGGGTAACCGGAGCCATGGTCTCCGAGCTATAGTCCATGCTGCTACAAACGTCGTCGAACTTTTCGTGCAGATGATTGTTGGCATTCCGCTTTGCTCCTGTTCACCTGCGATGTGTCATCTGAAGCTATACATTTAACAGACTGAGGGCACAGATCGCATCTGGTAAGATGTTCCTTTACTCATGACGCCAAGGTGTTACGCTATGTGGTGTTACAATATTTACTTGTTGCTTGTCTTTTACCATCAACTTGCCGTAAATCGAAGAGCTGCCACAACGTTGATCGCGGACGCATTGCACTAACTCTCCTATCCTGTCTGATTGCATATGATAGCTCAGCGTAACATCATCTCAGGAGTGTCTAAATTGTCTAGCTGTATATAAACCTGTCGGCTCTGACGCCAGTTGATTTGTAGTTGTTTCGGGATTCCTTCCGTTCATTCCCGAATGGTAGCGCCTGATGTGTATGCAGTTCACACTGCCGAATGGCATTGCGGGTTGCCTGACAACCAGGAGGAAATGAACCCCTCTTCCGAATCGTACATGGTTTTAAACGGTTTAAAACGACAAGTTTCTGAATTCAGCCGAATAAAACCGTATTTTTAAAGCTCTATTCCTAGCAAACGGAGAAACTCCCTCGCTATTGTATAATTGCAGCGCCCGCCAGATTGGTGCCAGAGACATACAATGTACTAGCGGGTGCCACCCTGGCTTTCGCCAACGCGGCGCCAGACGTCTCAGCTCTCCCTTCGCAAAGCACCGTACGCCGTGTATTGTATTGCTCCAGACGCTCCCGCCTAGACGACGCCAGCGTCGGTGGCGCCAGCCAGATACTGGGAAGGCTCAGTCCTACCTACTGTGGCCATCGGCCGTAAGGCGTCTTCCGGGAACCGCTGACCCTCCGAATAACAGAGCCACCCTCGTGCTCGCCACCAGTCGCCATTAGCTCTGAATGCGTGTTTTTCCCCCTGCTACAGGCCTCACACAACCAAGTAACAGAATATTTCTCTTTCGCCACAAGTTATTAAATCGATAACCTACGAATAATCTAATAAAATTAACAAGGTTGCGTTGTCCTTTTACTGTTGGAAAGCAACGTGGCAGTACTGAAATCTCTCAAACTTGAATATAATTATAAAGTAAGACAAATATTTCTTTTCTCCATCTAGTAAGATGTACGGTAAGGGCAAACACTAAATGAAACACTATTTAAAATTCAATCACTTTCGCAATTAACAAACAGGAAACTATACTTAAAGGTGGTAATTAGGTAAATATTAAGCATAATTAATCTAGTTCCTGGTCATATTGTGGACTACAGCAAACTGGTAAAGCTCTGTGTAATAACGTTAGCGCCGGCCGCGGTGGCCGAGGTGACTGAGGCGCTCCAGTCACGGTCAGCACGGCCACTACGGTCGGGGGTTCGAATCCCCCCTCGGGCATGGATATTTGTGCCGTCCTAGTTCGTCAGTAGTTCATAAGTAGTTTGTAAGTTTAGGGACTGATGACCACGTAGTTAAGTCCCATAAGCTTAACAAATATTTGAACATTTGAATAATGTTAGCTCTTTCATCAAACAATGTGAATCAATAAGCTAATATGACAAAGTTTACACTCATGTCTCTTAAAAATGCCGTAGTTTAGTAATACAACAGGTCACTATTATGTAATAACTTTTTGAGACTAATCAAAAAGCAAGTTTCAAAAAAAATTGTATCGAATATTCAAACATATGTTAATTACTAGTATTTTTATTACTTCTTTGACTATAGTAATAAGTATACTTTGTGCTAACTTGTTTCTATGGAATCTTGCGTAGTGCAGTTGTTTGGAAACAAAGCTTTGCAAAATGTGGTACCTGAATCACTTCTGTTCAGTCTTTTAGTTAACATTAACAGCAATAAACTTTAATATGGCAAAGAAAAAAACTTTGTAATCGTATCAAACATTTCTTTCTTTTATAAAGATTAATCAAACATACTAATAATGCAGCACTGACTGAAAGTTTTATATCTTGTTGAAATAAAAACTAAAAAAAGTAGGGGAATGACAGGGGTATCAACACAGACTGATGACGTCACGAGGGTATCATATTACAAAAGTGTGGCAGGCCGCCAGACTGATGAGTCATCAAAAAAATCAATTGACTGGTGTACTGGCACAGACTAATTACGTAACCCATATTACACAAGTGTGGAGGGGAGGGCAAACAATCAGAGCATGAGTCATCAAAAAAATCAACTGACAGGGGTATTGGCACAGACTGATTACATAACCCATATCACACAAGTGTGGAGGGGAGGGCAAACAATCAGAGCATGAGTCATCAAAAAAATCAACTGACAGGGGTATTGGCACAGACTGATTACATAACCCATATCACACAAGTGTGGAGGGGAGGGCAAACAATCAGAGCATGAGTCATCAAAAAAATCAACTGACAGGGGTATTGGCACAGACTGATTACATAACCCATATCACACAAGTGTGGAGGGGAGGGCAAACAATCAGAGCATGAGTCATCAAAAAAATCAACTGACAGGGGTATTGGCACAGACTGATTACATAACCCATATCACACAAGTGTGGAGGGGAGGGCAAACAATCAGAGCATGAGTCATCAAAAAAATCAACTGACAGGGGTATTGGCACAGACTGATTACATAACCCATATCACACAAGTGTGGAGGGGAGGGCAAACAATCAGAGCATGAGTCATCAAAAAAATCAACTGACAGGGGTATTGGCACAGACTGATTACATAACACATATCACACAAGTGTGGAGGGGAGGGCAAACAATCAGAGCATAAGTCATCAAAAAAATCAACTGACAGGGGTATTGGCACAGACTGATTACATAACCCATATCACACAAGTGTGGAGGGGAGGGCAAACAATCAGAGCATGAGTCATCAAAAAAATCAACTGACAGGGGTATTGGCACAGACTGATTACATAACCCATATCACAAAGTGTGGAGGGGAGGGCAAACAATCAGAGCATGAGTCATCAAAAAAATCAACTGACAGGGGTATTGGCACAGACTGATTACATAACCCATATCACACAAGTGTGGAGGGGAGGGCAAACAATCAGAGCATGAGTCATCAAAAAAATCAACTGACAGGGGTATTGGCACAGACTGATTACATAACCCATATCACACAAGTGTGGAGGGGAGGGCAAACAATCAGAGCATGAGTCATCAAAAAAATCAACTGACAGGGGTATTGGCACAGACTGATTACATAACCCATATCACACAAGTGTGGAGGGGAGGACAAACAATCAGAGCATGAGTCATCAAAAAAATCAACTGACAGGGGTATTGGCATAGACTGATTACATAACCCATATCACACAAGTGTGGAGGGGAGGGCAAACAATCAGAGCATGAGTCATCAAAAAAATCAACTGACAGGGGTATTGGCACAGACTGATTACATAACCGATATCACACAAGTGTGGAGGGGAGGACAAACAATCAGAGCATGAGTCATCAAAAAAATCAACTGACAGGGGTATTGGCACAGACTGATTACATAACCCATATCACACAAGTGTGGAGGGGAGGGCAAACAATCAGAGCATGAGTCATCAAAAAAATCAACTGACAGGGGTATTGGGACAGACTGATTACATAACCCATATCACACAAGTGTGGAGGGGAGGGCAAACAATCAGAGCATGAGTCATCAAAAAAATCAACTGACAAGGGTATTGGCACAGACTGATTACATAACCCATATCACACAAGTGTAGAGGGGAGGGCAAACAATCAGAGCATGAGTCATCAAAAAAATCAACTGACAGGGGTATTGGCACAGACTGATTACATAACCCATATCACACAAGTGTGGAGGGGAGGGCAAACAATCAGAGCATGAGTCATCAAAAAAATCAACTGACAGGGGTATTGGCACAGACTGATTACATAACCCATATCACACAAGTGTGGAGGGGAGGGCAAACAATCAGAGCATGAGTCACCAAAAAAAACAACTGACAGGGGTATTGGCACAGACTGATTACATAACCCATATCACACAAGTGTGGAGGGGAGGGCAAACAATCAGAGCATGAGTCATCAAAAAAATCAACTGACAGGGGTATTGGCACAGACTGATTACATAACCCATATCACACAAGTGTGGAGGGGAGGGCAAACAATCAGAGCATGAGTCATCAAAAAAATCAACTGACAGGGGTATTGGCACAGACTGATTACATAACCCATATCACACAAGTGTGGAGGGGAGGACAAACAATCAGAGCATGAGTCATCAAAAAAATCAACTGACAGGGGTATTGGCACAGACTGATTACATAACCCATATCACACAAGTGTGGAGGGGAGGGCAAACAATCAGAGCATGAGTCATCAAAAAAATCAACTGACAGGGGTATTGGCACAGACTGATTACATAACCGATATCACACAAGTGTGGAGGGGAGGACAAACAATCAGAGCATGAGTCATCAAAAAAATCAACTGACAGGGGTATTGGCACAGACTGATTACATAACCCATATCACACAAGTGTGGAGGGGAGGGCAAACAATCAGAGCATGAGTCATCAAAAAAATCAACTGACAGGGGTATTGGGACAGACTGATTACATAACCCATATCACACAAGTGTGGAGGGGAGGGCAAACAATCAGAGCATGAGTCATCAAAAAAATCAACTGACAAGGGTATTGGCACAGACTGATTACATAACCCATATCACACAAGTGTAGAGGGGAGGGCAAACAATCAGAGCATGAGTCATCAAAAAAATCAACTGACAGGGGTATTGGCACAGACTGATTACATAACCCATATCACACAAGTGTGGAGGGGAGGGCAAACAATCAGAGCATGAGTCATCAAAAAAATCAACTGACAGGGGTATTGGCACAGACTGATTACATAACCCATATCACACAAGTGTGGAGGGGAGGGCAAACAATCAGAGCATGAGTCACCAAAAAAAACAACTGACAGGGGTATTGGCACAGACTGATTACATAACCCATATCACACAAGTGTGGAGGGGAGGGCAAACAATCAGAGCATGAGTCATCAAAAAAATCAACTGACAGGGGTATTGGCACAGACTGATTACATAACCCATATCACACAAGTGTGGAGGGGAGGGCAAACAATCAGAGCATGAGTCATCAAAAAAATCAACTGACAGGGGTATTGGCACAGACTGATTACATAACCCATATCACACAAGTGTGGAGGGGAGGGCATTCAATCAGAGCATGTGTCATCAAAAAAATCAACTGACAGGGGTATTGGCACAGACTGATTACATAACCCATATCACACAAGTGTGGAGGGGAGGACAAACAATCAGAGCATGAGTCATCAAAAAAATCAACTGACAGGGGTATTGGCACAGACTGATTACATAACCCATATCACACAAGTGTGGAGGGGAGGGCAAACAATCAGAGCATGAGTCATCAAAAAAATCAACTGACAGGGGTATTGGCACAGACTGATTACATAACCCATATCACACAAGTGTGGAGGGGAGGGCAAACAATCAGAGTATGAGTCATTAAAAAAATCAACTGACAGGGGTATTGGCACAGACTGATTACATAACCCATATCACACAAGTGTGGAGGGGAGGACAAACAATCAGAGCATGAGTCATCAAAAAAATCAACTGACAGGGGTATTGGCACAGACTGATTACATAACCCATATCACACAAGTGTGGAGGGGAGGGCAAACAATCAGAGCATGAGTCATCAAAAAAATCAACTGACAGGGGTATTGGCACAGACTGATTACATAACCCATATCACACAAGTGTGGAGGGGAGGGCAAACAATCAGAGCATGAGTCATCAAAAAAATCAACTGACAGGGGTATTGGCACAGACTGATTACATAACCCATATCACACAAGTGTGGAGGGGAGGGCAAACAATCAGAGCATGAGTCATCAAAAAAATCAACTGACAGGGGTATTTGCACAGACTGATTACATAACCCATATCACACAAGTGTGGAGGGGAGGGCAAACAATCAGAGCATGACTCATTAAAAAAATCAACTGATGGCGTTAGTGCATCAAACTACCATATTACACACCAGATTGTTGAGTCATCTAAAAATCAGTTGATGGGTATTGAGATTCAAACTGCTCGCGTAAATGTTTACAATAAAATGTTAATTTTTTCCCCAGCTCACGTTATTATTGTATATGTTAATATCAAAATGCTAATATTTCCCAACTCACGGAAATTAATGTTTATAATAAATTGTTAAAAAATTCACCAGCTTGCATAATGTTTATAAAAGTTCCCCTAACAGTGTTGTAAGTTTTGAGACTAAGTGGTACCTGCAATGTGTGAAATCCATTGAAATTTTTTTCCGCTGGTGAGACGGCACCTCGCGCCGCGCAAGTGTTTGCAATTCGACACTGCATTTCGCCCGCGACGCACCATCTCGTTGCCGACTGCGTGTGTGTGCAAAGTCCGCTGCGGACACATGACACGCCCATATGTGGGTTATTTCTACATCTACATCCATACTCCGCAAGCCACCCGACGGTGTGTGGCGGAGGGTACCTTGCGTACCACTATCGCTTCTCCCTCCTATTCCAGTAACATATTGTTCGCGAAAGAAAGATTGCCGGTATGTCTCTGTGTGGGCTCTAATCTCTTTCATTTTATCTTCATAATCTCTTCGCAAGATATACGTAGGAGGGATCAATATACTGCTAGACTCCTCGGTAAAGGTATTTTCTCGAAACTTCGACAAAAGCCCGTACCGAAACGCTTTCTGGATTACCAAATGCTCCTGTAACGAAGCGCGCTGCTCTCCGTTGGATCTTTTCTACTTCCTCTATTAACCCCACTTGGTACAGATTCCACACCGGTGAGCAGTATCCAAACTGTGAGATATAGGCCTATAGTTCTGCACATCTGTTCGACGTCCCTTCTTAAAAACGGGGATGATCTGTGCCATTTTCCAATCTTTCAGAACGCTACGCTCTTCTAGAAACCTACGGTACACCATTGCAAGAACGGGGCTAGTTCCTTCGCGTACTCTGTGTAAAAACGAACTGGTATCCCATCTGTTTCTGCGGCCTTTCCACTTTTGAGCGATTTTAATTGTTTTTCTATCCCTCTGTCAATTATTTCGATATCTGCCATTTTGTAATCTGTGCAGCAATCTAGAGAAAGAACTACAGTGGTCCTCCATCTGGAAATACTACTCAAAAGCATCATTTGGGATCATCCTGGAGTCTTGCTGGCACAAGATCCCCTGGTTCTGGAGTGAATTTTGTGATAAGTGGCTTGATTTACCCTAAAAACTGACACATGATCAATCTGTACCACACGTCTCGAAGAATACATCTGGAATCAAAGGATGCATTGTACTCCTCACCCATATAGTGGTTATCTGGCCTTTCAACTAGAAATATCGCTCAAAAGCATAATTTGGAGAACGAGTCGCAGTCATACTAGGACATGATCCGTTGGTTGTGATGTGAATTTTTGTGCTCAGTAGCTTGATTTATTCTAAATAAGAGATCGATCTGTTGCATTTTAAGCTTTTCTTGCCTCTGCACAATTTTTCGTGTTTTTACTTGCGAATATAAACAATCTAGGAATAATCTTTTGTTGGCAGATCCTTTACCCTTCGATGGTGTGTGTAGATGACTCTCGCGAGTTGTTTGTTGGCGTCGTAACATACCTTATCTGCTTCTGCAGTGTTATCGATATACGCTGATGTGTCAGCAATCGAAGATATTATTACTTAAAATACGTTGTTGTGTGTATTCTACAAGGTTAAACTAAATTGGTCTGGATGGTTAATAAGACTGTAGACTGTTGTTACTATGGATATATTCTGTAAGGTAGGTTGGTGTATACAATATATGTAATAAGAGCTGAATAACGAAGAGAGTGTTCTGTCTCTCCATTGTGTGTTTTTATTGGGTTCTAAATCTTCAAATGTTTGTAGATCTTTGGGACTTAACTACGGGGTCATCAGTCCCTAAACTTACAAACTACTTATGAAATAGCTACTAATAAGTACGGCACAAATATCCATGCCCGAGGGGGGATTCGAACCCCCGACCGTAGTGGCCGTGCTGACCGTGACTGGCGCGCCGCAGTCCCCTCGGCCACCGCGGTCGGCCAATATTGGTTTCTCAGAGGCATGCTGTGTGGTCGTTAACGACTGCATCGTCTTCTATCTGGAAAACACAGTAGATGATTGTTCGATTCTGTGGTTAGTATAGTCCTGTCCCTAACTAGAGGCGTTTATATTCTCTTTTAACAGCTCTGTTTCACCCTCTATACCCTGATCTAACATTCAAATAATCGAGTGGTAAGATACATCAAGCTTTTGCATGTTGTACGTATCTGTGTGGTATCTAAATGTCTGATCTATCAATTCGATTTCCTCTTAAACAGTTAGACGCATTCTAGGATTGTTCCCTCTGTGGAAGGAGCCTTTTACTCTTCTGCTGTGTATATAGACCAACCTTACGAGGTGTTTGCTGTAGATCGTAAGGTCTGTAGGGGATCAAGAGTGCTGAGGAGGACTCCAACGTCGATACAATTACCTAAAAGATGTAATAGTTTGCATCTAAAACAGCTATTTGTTGTTAAGATCTACAGCTTATCGTGTAGAACGTTTCAGTTTTACAAGTCTATGGATCTAGAAGAAAATGCCGGAAGACAGGTTACGTGTCAGAAGAGCAGTGCTTCGATTGATCGAGTATGTGTTAGTTGGTCAGTTATCGGATATGCACTTCTGTGCTGTTCTAGTCTACAGATAAGCAAGCGTTTTACATTTACAGGCAGATGCTAAAGATGAATAGTAACAAAATACAAATTAAGTTTTAGTAGGGGCAAAGTGGGAGCGAGGAATAATGTATCCAGCCACCCTCTATCACTAACATTCCAAAATCCAAAATTTAAAATGTGACTACTTGAAGATATGGAATGATGGAAAGGAAGAAGACACCTGGTCCTCACACTTACAAACTACTTAAACTAAAGTAAGTATGAAACACACAACACGCCCTAAGGAGGGCTCGACCCTTCGACGGGGTACAACAGTGCAAACAGCGGCAAGGCACCTTAGAGCGCTCGTCCGTTCCTCTGTGGCTGGAATTATTCGTCTTGGAGTGGAACAGGAAAGAAAAAGCCACAAGGTAGCGATCGCCACAGTGGTGTGCATATATATATATATATATATATATATATATATATATATATATATATATATGGTAAAAAATATAAAAAAACAGCACCTGACGATAGATTCAGTAGGACAATACTCAACGCCCTCATATTATTATATTATTCAAAAGGCCGTGTAGGCTCACAAAGCCATGTCATATAGTTCGATTCGGGGAATGGGAAGTGCGAAAACAGGTTGTCCGTACGGCAACTGTTGACGTCGCTGCGGCCAGTGACAAATATGTTCACAGGAGTGGTTCCACCTCGTCTTTTCACATGAGTCCCGGTTGTGGCTGCAGCATCAAGTCTCGGCCACAAATTGTGACGGATACCATTCGCCATCGACATACTGGCGTAGCACCTTGCTGACTCTGTGGGGCGACGTTCAATACCTCTTGGCCGCAAACCCTGTAACTTTGAAAAGCAATATGTTAGTAAGATAATGGAATATGCATGTTGCATATTCTGCCCTCACCTACCTTGCTTAGCGAACCTTTCTTCCTATTCCATCCCACCTCGATTTCTGCTTCCTCCACCTGTTACAAAACCCTCCAAATCCTAGAACGCCACACCCTCCGCCTCGCTTACCGTATCCGCCTCCCTTCCGCTGCGTGGATCCTTTACAACCTAATCCCATTTCCTCGCCTCCTTCAGTTTTCAGAATAAATCCGGATCCATTACACCACCCGCAAAATTGATTCTCACAACCCGCTGGTCCACCCCATCCTCACCAACCCTGGGCCCCTGCCATGCCTGTACCACTGCAACCCTCCCTCCGTCCACCTTCACAGTCTCCACATCCTTTCCCAGGGTCACTTCCGCCACCTTCCTCTCCCGGATGATGCCCTCTGTCCCAATATTTACCAGTCGTACCAACCCTAATTCTTCCCAGTCCCTTCCCCATGGCTTCACCTCCCCCTCCTCCCCAGCCTCTTCTTTCCCTTTCCCCTCTTGGTCGCACATCCCTCCCCTGCCCAGGAGTCCTTCCCACCCTCTTCCTTCCGTCTCCCTCCTCTCCCACGCTTCCTCTCCCTTTCCTTCCTTCCGCCTACAGGGCTCGCAGTGCAACGATTTTTAACTGGTGTTTCGTCGCAGCAGTGTCGTGCAGTGCGTCCATTCAGTGTCTATTTTAACTCGTTGCGACCACCGCAAAATGTATCAGGGTCGCCTGCGTATTTTACCCAATGTCTCTGTTTTGTTCTTCGTGGCTAGTGTTTGCGAGCATCAGTGTTTTTACGCCACCATGGCATCCGTTTTTAATGGCAGCGTGTATTTCATCGCCTGTGACTATGTTTTATCCTCCAATATTTCGCCACGTCTATTTTAAATTCACCTGTTTTTAATCTCCATTGTATTTTAACAATTCATCTTGTCCATTGTACAAAGTCTGTGGGATGAAGCGCGACGTAGCATGCTGCTGCCAGCCTGCCCATTGAAACGGGCTTTAAAATTACTGTTAGAAAAAGAAGAAAAACAAACTTTCTACCTCCCTCTTTCTCTTACCAGACATGAGGGTCCGTCTTAAATGACCGCGATGCCAACAGGACGTCCAACTGTAATCTTCCTTTTTCGTCTTATGAAGCAACTAAAATGAGTACTTTATAAAACCGCAAGTGACACAGAGCCACGCGCACGCGGTAATGACCATACGATCAGAGGCGCCACGATACACCACGATACAGATCGCGCGGCCGCTCGCGTCGGAGATCAGAGTCCTCCTTCGGTTATGGGTGTGTGTGTTGTCCTTGATGTAAGTTAGTTTAAATAGTTTGTAGGCATATGGACAGATGACCTCAGCAGTTTGTTCGCTTAGGTTTAAAAACATTTCTTTTTTATGTTGAGATATTTTTGTCTTTTTGTTGTTTGCTGCCGGCCGCGGTGGCCGAGGGGACTGAGGCACTCCAGTCACGGTCTGCACGGCCACTACGGTCGGGGGTTCGAACCCCCCTCGGGCATGGATATTTGTGCCGTACTTAGTATTAGCTATTTCACAAGTAGTTTGAAAGTTTAGGGACTGATGACCCCGTAGTTAAGTCCCAAAGATCTACAAACATTTGAACATTTCCAGAATGAAACTTCACTCTGCACAGGAGTGTGCGCTGATATGAAACTTCCTGGCAGATTAAAATTGTGTGCCGGAACCGGGACTCGAACCTGGGACCTTTGCCTTTCGCGGGAAAGCGCACTACCGCACAGCGCACAGTCGGTAGTGCGCTTGCCCGCAAAAGGCAAAGGTCCCAGGTTCGAGTCCCGGTTCCGGCACACAATTTTAATCTGCCAGGAAGTTTCATATCAGCGCACACTCCGCTGCAGAGTGAAGTTTCATTCTGGAAACATCCCTTAGGCTGTGGCTAAGCCATGTCTCCACCATATCCTTTCTTCCAGGAGTGCTAGTGTTTCGTGTTTGCAGGAGAGCTTCTATGAAGTTTGGAAAGTAGGAGACGAGGTACTGGCAGAAGTAGAGTTGTGAGGCGGCATCGTGAGTCGTGTCGGGATAGCACAGTCGGTAGTGCGCTTGCCCGCGAAAGGCAAAGGTCCCTGGTTCGAGTCCCGGTTCCGGCACACAATTTTAATCTGCCAGGAAGTTTCATTTGAACATTTGTTTTTTGCTGTTTTACTTATGACAGAAACTGTCTTCAGTTACATACGTTGGACTACATACAGTGAATTATGTTTAATTAAGTTCGATTTGTTGAGGTTGTGCTAAGAGTGGTACAGCATTAGAAAATTATTTGATATTAAAATTGGTTCAGAATACTTTTATTATGTTGGGTTGACTGGTGATGTAATAATAGGCCCATTTAATCGTTAAACCGGCCAACCAACCGCTTCTGTGGCTAGTTAATTCGCCAGATTTTTCAACTATTACAAATATTTACATGTAATTGGCAGGTTCCACACAGCAGTTATTACGACTAAAAAATTCTAGAGTTTGAACAGGGTGAGATCATGTACCCGTAAATGCCATTCAATCTTCATTCTACACGATATCCAGTGATACTAGACCTATAGTTACTGCCAAAAGTTGGAGCTCTTTGTATTAAATTCTTACATTTACACCCCAAAAGCAAAACGTAAAAGTAATCGGACTCGGTGTTTACTATTGTTCCTGGTAGCTATGAAGAGCAGCAACGTAGTGTCCTACATTGTACCAGCAACAATCAGTAAAAGTTGGAAGAACGATATAAATTTTCTGACTATTTGCGCGGACCTTGTGTTAACATGAGTTTGTCGTATGACATATACAACTCACCTAAGGCTGCAAAGTATAAATGGCGAGGCTTCTATGTATTGTACATCCCTCCAAGGCACTCGTACCGAATTTTTGTTCAGTCTTTCGATACACATACATCATAGCGTTGCATTTTGAACACACATAAAACTGCTCAGTGTGCTATATAAGGCCTGTGTGTTCATGGATGTTAGTAACGACAGTATCTGCTTTCTGATACCTGTTTACTTGAGTTCGTTAAACCCACATGCAGATTTCCACGGCGTTTCCCCCATGGCCACTATTTCTGTCAGTAATGTGACCAGTGCCCATCTACGTGTCTCTGGCCTCCTGCACGTTTCTGCTTTTCCCTGTGTTCACCTGAATTGTATTGTCTGTAAGTTTCCCCCTTAGAATACCTTTTTACTGTCGAACACTTTCTCGGACAAAAGAGGTTGGTATACGTGTATCTTCTATAGCGAAATTGGGCAATTGTGCATGGAAGAATCCCACAATGTTTATACAACACTTCTGGCAAACTGATTAAAATACATGTACACTAAATATGCATTTTACCGCAGCCTCATATCCTAATACTCGTTGGGTGAACCAGCACACAGGAAATCACACACTTCCAACAAAACCATGCATAGCAAAGCACCCAAATGTTATTCGATTTGACTACTACCCTACCTGTGCAATGTTGTCTTCTGCCAGTAATCGCACAATCAGTTTCCGCTGTCAGTATGAAACTTTCACTCTGTAACGGAATGTGCGCTGATATGAAACTTGAGTCGTGTCGGATTAGCTCACTCGGTAGAGCGCTTGCCCGCGAAAGACGGAGGTCCCAGGTTCGAGTGCCGGTTCCGGCACACAATATTATTCTGCCAGGAAGTTTCAGCTTCCGCTGTGTTTGTCTCCACCAACAGTGCTTCAGTGCTTAGTGATGGATATAAATTGCAGTGTTTTCGATGTTGCAACCTCTCCGATACACGGATATTACAAAGGATCTCCAACAAGGTAGATCACTGCTATACGTCAATTGTGCAATTACTGCTGTAACATTCATCGCACTATGAACGCAGCAAATATGATAACTTAAAGGTATTGTACTTAATGAAAATTCATCCCCGTCAGTTGCTTTAAGATTAATGAACTTGCATAAAGTTAGTAATAAAACATTTGCTAATTATGACTAACAGTCTGAACAATAAAAAATAACACAGTGGCTAGCTGCTATAGGCTGCGGGTACGTCCGCAGGTCAAAGCGGTATCTGCAGTCACAGCGCTATCAGACGGCAGTTCATAGCGGCCAGCCACTTTGTTCTTTCTTATTGTTCAGGCTGCTGGTCATAACGCAAATGGTTTATTACTAACTTTATACAACATGAGCGCATTTAGCTTTTTGTGTTAATGTCTCATGTTTTAGTTTTATTTCTGAGAATGGTAGTCGAAATCTAGATCAATTATCTTAAAGCGACTGGTGGGGCTGAAATCTCACACATTACATTACGTTAAAACAGTTGTTACTGACGACAGGCTATGGTGAGAATCAATTACAGATACGTTATACTTTCTGAGCGCATAATCACTGTGATATTACAGATACAGGGGGAAGCTGATTGTTTCTATATGAAAGGCGGGATTTGCCTGGATGTTGGGTTCTCCAGCCGACCGGCTACCAGTTTGTACCAAGTGAATGGGATTCAGCAGGTAGTCAGGTTTTTCCTAATGTGGTCGGAAACTGGAACCAACGAGGGCGACTAACCCAGAATGCAACTCAAATACAATATAGCCACACACATTATTCTCAAAATCCATATAAAATCAGGGAATGATCATACGGCAAATATGAATGGATTCAGGAGACTTGGGAGAATCAAACGTCGTAAATACAATTTCAATATCCCTTACAGATAGAAAGCCGACGAATTTCAGTACTATAATAATAATATTATAAGCCTTATTTTTACAATTATTGATACGTAGTGTTCATCAGTAACAATTTTAGTGGCAAATGGGCAGCATTGCACCACGCTACCTCTCTAAAAAGACGTACCACATTATTTCCGTATTCTTTCTATAAACTTTGTTTTACTCTCTTGTTCTGCTTATCGTTGAAGTAGTAATATTCTTGCGTCAGAACATAGATTCCACCACAGAAACACAAAACATGAACCCAGCAAGCGTATTACATTTATATATGTATTTTATTATATTTAATATTATTCTTAGTAACGTCCTTTATGTTGTATACTTTCACTTAAATATTTCATGGCCGACTAAAAATAGTAGATATGCAGCAGATAATTTATAAATAAGCCATCATATGCCTGTAAGAACAAGTACGGAATATAGTTACAAAAAGGCCATGATAAATTAAATATTAATTGTGTAACTATATTTCGACGGCGGCAGTGTATTTGAACAGTGACGCGCCACGCTTAATGGCTATCTGAGCAAAGAGCTTCACTCTCAACCGTTTTTAGTATTGTTAAATATATATTTGTTTGGTAAATGTAAACAATATTTGTAGGGAGATGGTCAAAACGTTTAATTCTGTGATATTCAAATGTATAATATTTTGAAAGGGAAATTGTATTTTAAAGATGAGGCGTTAGGATGAGCGGAAGGATTCAATTTGGGGAGTAGGGAGAGCACGCTTTTCGAACGCTTGGGAAGGGCCTCGTAACTTGGACGTGGTGGTGAAAGGTTGTGTCTGGGCGGTCTGAAGCCGCATTACGAACTTGTGATTTGAAGAGATTGGCATGTGTGGACTTAGTCTCTGCTTGAAAAGTGATAAACTATGCACGGTAGTAGGGTTGTGGAACTATGATAATTCAGCAATCGTGCACTCGTGTGATGACAAACTGTGTTTTATAACAAATACTTTTATCGCGGATTAACTTGTAACTGCAAAGTTAGATCGACTACTCTAACTTACGAGTGATAATTTGGAACTTTTACTCTAGAGTGCGTGTGATACTTATTGTACGTCTCATGAACAATAGTTGGATAAATATTTAGTTATTTACCGATGTACAAAGTAGGACAACCTCCGCGTTTCATGTCTAATAAGTGTAATAAACGCAATTTCTTAAGAATTACTTCGTGAGTGAATCACTTCTTTATCTTAGAATCCATTTTGTTGGTCATTCATAGGTTTAATTGATATTTGTTAAATATATTTTCACGTCATCATATGCAGATTGATAGACTGGCTGAACTAAAGATTAATTATTGATCTTTTTTGAACAGATTGGGTAGCTGTTTAGGGCATAGAAGCTGACATACATAACTCACCCCTATGTACAGAGACAACGAGCCATAAACTTTTACTACCCGAGTTACGTATTGCCCAAGTCTTATTGGTGAGAACCGATAGGAAGGTCGCAACACGTAGCGATGTGATAACATTACACCCGATCCCTAGGTGAACACATGTTTTGCTGTGGTTACTTATGCAGATATCAGTGCTCCTTGTGGGAGTACAACAGCTATAGCCCTTTCTCGGCGTAAGATAGACAGGGACCCAGTGGTGGACTAAGGGGGGGGGGGGGGGAGGGGGGAGAGGGGGGGCCTCTCGTCTTTGGGGGCCTCCAAATACCTCGAATGTATATTCTTTTTATTTTATTTATTTATTTTTTGAGCGCCCTTCGCCTCTCGTTTTACGGCCTTTAAATCCCTAAAGCTATTATTTTTAGACTATGCCATGCCTCTAGTCCTGGGGAGAGGCCTCCAAATCTCAAGAGTCAACTTTTTACAGTAATAAATTTATTTCAAAGTGGACGGGAGGGACCTCATTTTGTTTTGCCGCCGCCCCGGGCCTCCAACAGCCTTAGTCCGCCACTGCAGTGACACTTCTGCAAAAATCCTCCTGCTGAAAGTGTGTCTTTCGATATATGTATAGCTCGATTCTCTCGATCTGTGGGTGGTACAAATATTATTATTTCTACTATTATTAATATTATTAGGTATCGGAATTTTCTACACTCGGGCAGGGGTCTGGTAGCTACCACATCGCACGTGCCAGGCTCACAGCGCGGCTATCAGGATGCGCCAAGGCTGTCTGAGCAGTGCAGTCACCCATACAGAAATCATCAGCCGGCCCGCGGATGGAAGCTTGCGTGATTGACACATGCAGACCACACGTAATTGAAAAATGAATTGCGTAAATAAATAAATATTAAAAATACCGCCGGAGGTGCGTGTTGGCGGGTACCTCCACTCCCAAACCTTTCACACCATTTTTTCCTCCCAGGAGGGGACGTTCATTGCATTATTCTTGGAAAAATGTGCTCGTTCCCTCGTGGAGGGGGAAAGGGGGATGGCTGCAGTGGAGTAGCCGAGCGGTCTAAGGTGCCTTGCTGCGGAGCACGCGGTTGCCCGCCGACGGAGGTTCGAGTCCTTCCTGCGGAATGGGTGTGTGTGTTTGTCCTTAGGTTAGTTCACCTTAGTTTAAGTAGTTTGTAAGCTACGGACTGATGACCACGCAGTTTGGTCCAATAGATTTACGAAAATTTGAACAATTTGAAAGGGGGGTGAGAAGGAGGTGGAAGGTGGACATCGGAAGGGATTTTCGGACCAGTCACCAACCTTCCACGATATCGGTATGCACATGTAGGCCGGATCCGTATACCAGACTGCAATGCGGCACGTTTAACCAGTGCTCTGGCCTCTCCTGAAACCCATACAGCACTTATAAGGCAGCCCGCGAACGGAAACGCGCGTAAATTATTTTCACCGTTAGACCATGGACTGAGCGGATTAAATTGCGTCAATACGAGGTTTGGAACTTAAATAGTGGCAACTATTTATACACAATACTTTTGCACCTGTTACTGTCCTTCAAAATAGTCACCAGCGTTGTGCAGAACCCGTTTCCAGCGATGCGGAAGGCGTAGTATACCGTTAGCAGAGCCTGCTCTGTTGATGGTGCGAATGAATCGGTCTACTACATCTACATCTACATACATACTCCGCAATTCACCGTAAGGTGCGTGGCGGAGGGTACACTGTACCACTACTAGGCATTTCCTTTCCTATTCCACTTCCAAATTGAACGAGGAAAAAAAGAATGCCTATATGCCTCCGTACGAGCCCTAATCTCTCTTATCTTGTCTTTGTGATCTTTACGCGAAATGTAAGTAGGCGGCAGCAAGATCGTACTACACTCAGCTTCAAATTCCGGCCCTCTAAATTTACTTAACAGAAATTCACGAAAAGAACGTCGTCTTTCTTCCAGCGATCCCCAATTGAGTTGCCGGAGCATTTCCGTGACACTCGCGCATTGGTCGAACCTACCGGTAACAAATCTAGCTGCTCGCCTCTGAACCGCCTCTATGTCTTCCTTCAAACCGATCTGCTGCGGGTCCCAAATACTTGAGCAATACTCAAGACGTGGTCGTACAAGCGTTTTATACGCGGTCTCCTTTACAGGTGAAGTACATCTTCCCAAAATTCTCCCAATAAACCGAAGTCTGCTGTCCGCCTTACTCACAACTGTCCTTACATGCTCGTTCCATTTCATATCGCTCTGCAATGTTACGCCTAGATATTTGAACGACGCGACCGCATCAAGAAGCTCACTACTGAAGCCTGTCGAATCTCTGCAACAGTTCTGG
Source organism: Locusta migratoria (assembly GCA_026315105.1). NCBI lineage: Eukaryota > Metazoa > Arthropoda > Insecta > Orthoptera > Acrididae > Locusta > Locusta migratoria. The sequence goes on from CM048755.1 coordinate 261,787,248, forward strand.
AGCGAATGCCACGAAGTGGTTCCGAATCAAATCCAAGTCACAGGGACTTAATTTCGGGGAGTATGGTGGATGGTACAGTATTTTCCAGTCCCATCGACCGAACAGAGCAGCCACAGCTTGCGCTGTATGCGCGCTAATCCGGTTTTGAGGGCTAGCTCACGAATCGTCTGGCGTTGATCACTGCCCACTAACGCGGCAGCAGCATGCACATCTTCTTCAGAGACACTAGGACGACCCGCCCAATGCATGTCTGCTACAGTTTTCCGACCTTCGTTGAAGGCTTTTTACCCAACGTGGAACTGCACTGTACGGCAATACAGCTTCCCCGCACACCTCTTCAAGAGCTTGATGACACTGTCGTGCTGTACGACCTCTGGCACCTTCAGTCTTGATACAACTCCGTTGTTCCCCTTTCGAAAACATAGTTACACCGTTACGTTAGACCACTCGCTCACAAGTGACTGTTTTTCCCTAGATTGTGCGCACGCCTGTGACGTGGGACGGGTGAGTAAGGTAGGTATGTCAACAACGCGTGCTATCAGCGACAATAGTAGATTCCACAGCAGTTTTGCAACTTTTGAAGTTCCAAACCCAGTAAATAAATGTTGCATACCCCACCGGCGGTTGATGGTCCCGCCTCTTTCAAACTTTTCCAAACCAATTTTTTTTCCCAGTCGAAGACATTTATTATATCCATATTCTAAGATGTGCTCGTTCCGCGTGGGAGTAGGGGATTGAGGGAGGGATGGGCAGGGGTTTCTCCTCCAGTCAGTCTAAATTGCGCCCCTTGGGTGAGACAACGTGTTTGGAAAAATGGCCTCACACCCTCTGGGGTGAGATAGGGTGAAGGGGGAGAGGGGAAGGTCAAGGGTAAGGGTTTTATAGCATGTCATTAAAGTTTATTGACCTGTGAATCAAAAATGAGTTTGTCCATGTCCCAATACTGAGAATATTACTACTTTTAATTCTACCTGTCTTGCTTTCGAAATAAAATAGTACTAACAAAATGGTAATTCAGAAACAAGGAACACTTTCATACCAATCGACAGTACTGTTAATATTAGAAGAATTGGTTACTGTAAGTGTGAAGATCGCAAGTACTGGAGAAGAATATCCATTATGATACCTGAACTAAAACGAATGACCTGTGATTTATTGTTATTTACGTTGCTATGCTGTTTAGCTCTCTTTCGAGCAACAGTAGTTCCTTCGTTTGTCTTTACACAATGTTTTTCCTGATACGAGCTGGGTAAGTCATTTAAAAGGTTAGATGAAGGGCACGGTATACCTGTTCCATCAGGTGGTGTTCAAACCAAACTCTAGACTGATGAACAAAACACTTCTTACAGCAATTCGCTCTTAACGTTATACAGCAAGGACTTTCTAATGTTTGAATAGGGCAAAACTCTACTCTCCTTAAATAGATGCTTTTTCCGTTTCGGTAATGTATTCTACGACGATTTTTTCCTTTTAGCACTATTTCTGGCACCAGCAGGAATTATCTCGGGCTTTGAAACTATCTCCACCTTGTTGTCCAACCCCCTTAAAAATATGCAGTTCATACAGTTACGCAATATTGTGAATCAAAACGGTTTGTCTCATATTTTCTCCATTTATTTACATACTGAGGGTGACTTAGTTTCTGCTTTACAGTGATTAATAAACGTTTTCTCCATTCTTTCAAGTGTGTAGATTTGTTACCCATCCATTTCGTGTTTACATTCTTCTTCAATCAGATTTTCTTGATAAACGCCGTCATTTACAGTCTAATAAAAACATCTGAAAATCAAAACCAACTGCAGAACGATCTAAATAAGATACCACTTTGGTATAAAAATTAGCAATTGATTATAAATAATGAAAAGTGTGAAGACGTCCACATGAGTACGAAAAGAAATCAGCTAATCGTTGTTTGCAAGATAAAAAGATCAAAGAGAGATTCAGGTGTTCTTTCTTCTCGCACGCTATTCGAGAATGGAGTGGGAGATAAATAGTATGAAGGTTGTTCGATGAACCCTGTGCCAGGCACTTAAATGTGATTTTCAGGGTATCCCATGTTGATGTAGATGTTCTAAATGGTAATTCTTCTACGTAACCGGATTGTCTGCTTTATCGTCGACCGTGTACAGTACGTTGCGTTTCTCTTATTTTCAACATTCCAATGGAGTTTTTGCTTTTCGCGTATGACACTTGCGATTTATGACGTCATAGTATAATTTAAGATGTTACACAAAAGGTGATTTCAAGTGATGATTTTGGTCGGAATTCGTGGACCCACAATAGCAACCTATATGCAATATTTTCTGTACTGAAAGTACGTACAGTAAGTGTTACAATGTTGTTATGGAGAAATGGATATCAGGTCCCAGTGTTGGAAGTACTACAGACAATATTAGGAAATCTAAACTCGTAAAAATTACAGTTTATATGACGCATAATTAGGCTTTGAAGCTAATAGATAAATCCTTAGTAAAATTATTCTGTCTTTGTAAAATAATTTAGAAACGTCGAAGAGTTATCATTTATCTTTTACGGAGAGGCGACGTTACGTTACTGATTACTGAAGACTCATAATTTTAATTACCACTAGTTGCTTCTGACGAAACATCAATTGTGACACTATAAATTCTGGCAAAAGCGACAGCGAGCGACGATACCTAACGAAGCAGACTCAAATTTGTAATTGTTGCTAGATGACAGAACACGGAATGTGATGTTTTGAACTTGACCCGTCTTTTTTTTTTTTTTTTTTTTTTTTTTTTTTTTTTTTTTTTTTTAGGCTGATGAACTGTTAGTCAGGTAGCACAAATTGTTTTTGAAAATTTACTCTTAAATTAATAAAAACATTACAATTATCACCAACTACTGTGCCAGAACAAAGTGAATAAAACTGTAGTGGCGTATGAACCAGCGTACCATTTGCGCGTCATATATGAGATTAAATCTACAGTAACAGAAATTATAACTTTTATGGCATATTAATTAAGTGCCCAGAGAAGCGTATGTCCCTATGGTCCGAAGCATACTAATTCCATAGCAGAATTAAATAACGCGCCCTTGCGCCTAATATTTCCGACGATCTGCTTCCACTGACCGCAGCACTGTCACCAACTCTCCGCCAGCGTCGTACCTTGTCGGAATGTGTGTTACTATGCAGCCGATTCCCCCGGACGGAATGAAAACACCTGTCGAAATTCGACTACGGTATAGTCGCCAATATGTAGAAACCGAAACGAATCATCCCTGTGGAATCGATACACACTCTTCAAAAGCAATGCAATAAAATATTATCAACGTACAAAATAAACAGTCTTTCTTTTACCATCAGTCTGTCCACGTTCCCACAAGAAAACATGTCCACACTATCGTAATTTTGTTGTTTGCAACACTAGTCTCCCCCGTTGCCGACTGATGAAATTTAAAAATAAACGCAACAAACCATTACTTCCCTTGTATGACTTTGCCTGTTAAATTATACCCTAATTACAACACATTTTAATCCCCAAATATTAAACACAAATTAAATTTCCATATAAACCAATATACAGGGTGTTACAAAAAGGTACGGCCAAACTTTCAGGAAACATTCCTCACACACAAAGAAAGAAAATATGTTATGTGGATATGTGTCCTTAAACACTTAATTTCCACGTTAGAGCTCATTTTATTACTTCTCTTCAAATCACATTAATCATGGAATTCACTGAAGTGTACCCGTGGAGGCCAATCAGCTGCTGATAGTGCCTGCGCACGCTGTACATGGTACGGAAACAACTGGTTCTCCCGTAGCACTTTCCATACAGCGACATGGTCAACGTTACCTTGTACAGCAGCAACTTCTCTGACGCTGACACTAGTGTTATCGTCAACTGCACGAAGAATTGCCTCGTCCATTGCAGGTGTCCTCGTCGTTCTAGGTCTTCCCCAGTCGCGAGTCATAGGCTGGAATGTTCCATGCTCCCTAAGACGCCGATCAATTGCTTCGAACGTCTTCCTGTCGGGACACCTTCGTTCTGGAAATCTCGATACAAACGTAACGCGCCACGGCTATTGCCCCGTGCTAATCCATACATCAAATGGGTATCTGCCAACTCCGCATTTGTAAACATTGCACTGACTGCAAAACCACGTTCGTGATGAACACTAACCAGTTGATGCTACGTACTGATGTGCTTGATGCTAGTACTGTAGAGCAATGAGTCGCATGTCAACACAAGCACTGAAGTCAACATTACCTTCCTTCAATGGGGCCAACTGGCGGTGAATCGGGGAAGTACAGTACATGCTAACGAAACAACTGGGTATTTTGACAATTGTCTGCACGATTTAGTTCAATTTACATTTAAAGGGAAATACTAAAATGAGCTCTAACATGGGAATTAAGCGTTTCCGGACACATGTCCACAAAAAAATTTTCTTTCTTTGTGTGTGAGGAATGTTTCCTGAAAGTTTGGCCGTACCTTTTTGTAACGACCTGTATAAACAATTCATATCACTAAGATCCTTCTTATAATTTTCAATACGCTGCAATTCTCAAATTATCACATCTCTTTTACTAAGTAATTAATCCGACCTCCTCGCACCAAAATCTGTGCGACAACACTCTTTAAAATAATACCACAATTCTGACAACTATCCTCATATTTTTAAACCACAAATTATAGACACATTTAATAAATCATTTTCATCAACCATGCACCAAAGTGCGCCCACACAATTCCTTTTTGTATCACACGCACTCGAGACTAAACGTTCCAAATTATCACTCGTAAATTAGTGAAGTCTAACGAACATTGCAGTTTCAAATTAATACGCGATTAATTACAGCTATACAGTTTGTTATAAAACACAGTTTGTCATCACACGAGAACACGATTGCTTAATTATCACAGTTCCACAGCCCTACTACCGTCCATAGTTTACCACTTTTCAACCAGAGACTAAGTCGACATATGCCTATCTCTTCAAATCACAAGTTCGTAACGCGGCTTCAGACCACCCAGTCACAACCCCTCACCACCATGTCCAAGTTACGAGTCCTTCCCAACCGTTGGAAAGCATGCTCCAGCTACTCCCAAAATTGTATCATTCCGCGCATCCTAACGCCTAATCTTTCAAATAAAATTCCTTTCCAAAATATTATACATTTGAATATCACAGAATTAAATGCTTTGACCACCTCCCTACAAATTTTTACATTTCATAAACAAAAACGTATTTAACAATACTAAAATCGGTTGAGAGTGAAGCTCTTTGCTCAGGTAGCTATTAAGTATGGTATCTCACTGTTAAAACATACTGCCACCATCGAAATATAGTTACACAATTAATATTTAATTTATCATGGCTTTTATGCAAATATATTCAGTTCTTGTCCACAAAAACGATTGTTTATATATAAATTATCTGCTGCATATTTCCTATTTTTAGTCGGCCATGTGGTATTTAAGAGGTAGTCTACAACATAAAACGAACGTTACTAAAATAATATTAAATATAATATAATACATATATAAATGTAATGCGCTTTGCTAGGTACATGTTTTGTGTTTCTGTGCTGGAATCTATGTTCTGACACAAAAATATTATTACCTCAACGAAAAGCATAACAAGAGAGTAAAACAAAGTTTATAGAAAGAATACAGAAATAACGTGTTTCGTCTTTTAAGATAGGTAGCGTGGTGCAATGCTGCTCATTTGCTTCTTAAATTGTTACTGATATACACTATGTATCAATAATTGTAAATATAATTCTGATAATAGTATTATTATAGTACTGAAATTTATCGGCTTTCTATCTGTAAGGGATATTGAAATTGTAATGATGGTGTTTGATTCTCCCAAGTCTCCTAAATTCATTCGTATAATTATATATGCCATATGATAATTCCCTGATTTTATATGGATTTTTAGAATAATGTGTGTGGCTATATTGTGTTTCAGTTGCAATCTGGGTTTGCCGCTCTCGCTCAGCCAAGAGTGTTTCCGTTTTCTGAGCACATTAGGGAAACCCTGACTTCCTAGGTCCAAACTGTTAGCCGGCCGGCTGGGGAACCCAACAGCCTGGGAAAACCAGCTTTTCACATGGAAACAATCAGATACCCCCTGTATCTGTAATATCACACAGTCAACATTGTCAAAACATTTTCATATCTACAAATGCTAACAACCTTATTGATGTAGCTTGTCAGCTGGAAACAAAGATAGAGACGGCAGCTTTTCGAAATTTCTTCACAAGTCAACGTTCCTGAATTCGTATGAGCAACAGCTGCCAACATGTGTAGCATGGAAGTAGATACCATTAAGAGTAGTAAACCAACTTAAATCGCTTAATAGAAGAAAGTGTTTCGAGCCACATTATACACAGATAAGGCTCCTGTCAATGGATGCTGATGTTATAGATCCCTCATCTAGAACTGCTTACTCAAAGAAGGAACCATACCTCAAGACTGGGAAGTTGCCCACGTCACACCAATATTCAAGAAATGAAATGTGCTATCGACAAGGAATTTGAAATTTAGTCCATATTTCTAGATTACCAGAAGGCATTTCACAATATATCTCACAAAGGGATTTAAAATAAATTGCATGTTTATGAAACAATTGTTTTAGTTATGCGATTAGAGTCATTTTTTGTCTCACAGGAACCAATTCGTAATAACTAATGTGCTGTGGCTGCCCCTTACTGTGTAGAGCGCCCACAGAACAGGCAGCCAAGGCGGGCTGCTTAGTTTCATCCAAGGCGCTCCACATAACAAGCATACGGACCCAAACAGACGTTGAAATCAATGTCGACGACTATTTCCTGCTAGACGGCGCTGCAACATGGCACTACTTCGCTAGAAGTAATGCCGTGTTGCCATGTCGCGAGAAGTAATGCCATCCGCCGGTGCCGGCTTTATAAGTGCACCAACGGAGTGTGGAAGACAGTGCAATCCCTTCTAGAGACGTCAACGGCTATTCCTACGCCAGATCTAGCTCCGTTGACACGTTAGGGCTTAGATATCTTGTAGTTGTTTTTTTATGATTTGGGCCCAGCGTCACTAGTAAATTGTGTTGTTTGTTTAGTGTGGCGCTTTACGCCCTCTGTACTTCTTAGTTTTTGGCCGCAGTTAGTTCTTTTCCCTGTGATTTCATTGTACGCCAAATAGGCATTTTCCTTTGTGTTAAATAAATTGCATTTAACTTTATCATTGGTGTATTTCCTGCAGATCGCAGGACGTAACAAAATGAAAACGTTTCTGCTACAACGGAAGTGCTATCTGGAATTCCCCACATTAGCGTTAAAGGTCATTTGGTATTCCTAATCAGTATATAAGATTCAAGAGAAAATCTGATCAGTCCTCTTACGTCACTGGCAGGTAATATTGTTATTTATCGACTTTAGTCATCAGAAAACCAAAAAGCAAGTGCATAACGATTGATTTAAGGTAAATTTATAGTGCGAAACTTGGCAGTTGACCCTGAATAATGAAAAGTATGGGGTTGTCTACATGAGCACTGAAAGAAATCGGCTAAACTTAGTTTAAGAGATAAATTAATCAAATCTAATGGCCGTAATTTCAACAAAATACGTAGTAACTGCAATTAGAGACAACTTTAATTGGGTAGAACACATATAAAATATTGCAGGGAAGGCGAACCAAATACTACATTTCGTTATTAGGAAACTTGAAAGATACAACATAACTGCTAAAGAGACTTCTTCCACCACGCTTGCCCGTACTATTTTGGACTACTGCTGCACATGTGTGATCTTTATCAGATGGGACTGACGGAGGACCTAGAGAAAGTATAAAGAAGGGATGCACGATTTATATTATCGCGGTACAGAGTAGAGAGTGTCCACGGAACTGATACACGAGTTGAGATACGAATCATTACGACATCGATGTTTCTCGTTCAGTTGAGGTCTCTTCACGAAATTTAGAATACCAGATTTCTCCAACGAATGCGAAAATACATTGTTGACTCACACCCTACATGGGGAGAAGTGATCGACATTATAAGAGAAGTTAGAGCTCTATCGGAAGAATTTATGCGTTCTTTCTTCCAGCGGGCTTTTAGATAATAGCACGATAGATATACATTCTCAGAGTGGTTCGATGAACCCTCTGCCAAACACTTAAATGTGATTTGCAGACTACCAACGTATATGTAGACGTGTATTCGTAAATCATAGACTAGCTCCACCTTTGGTTCATAACTACGGTTATGTGACTAGTTAAATATACTGCACTGGACTTGCTATTCACGATCACTCCCAGGTAGAGAAGAAATAATTTTTTTATTAACGTCCACATAAAATAACACCTCTCAGATGTGTGATAACTTGAACACAATAATGACAAAAGAAGTGTTTTTGTTCGAGTCTTCAAAGAGGCTAGTCAAGAATTACTCTCAGTCGTAGCAGACACGTTTACTGGCTATAAGAAGCAAATGTCTATGTCCTGAATAGCCATAGTTAAAAGAACGGATGTCTGCAAATGAAACAGAGCAACAAACCACGAGGTACGACGTTCAGGCAGAGCTCTGTGAAGCGAAATCACAGTGCATTGTACTGTACACGTGCGTAGATGGCAGATCAAATATATCAAATGTTCAAATGTTTGTAAATCTGTCGGACCAAACTGCGTGGTCATCAGTCCGTAGCTTACAAACTACTTAAACTAAGGTAAACTAACCTAAGGACAAACACACACACCCATGCCCCAGGGAGGACTCGAACCTCCGACGGCGAGCAACCGCGCGCTCCGCAGCGAGGCGCCTTAGACCGCTCGGCTACTCCATTGCGGCGATGGCAATCCCCATTGACGGTATAGCCAAGCCTGTAAGCAGGTTTCAACTGATATATGACGGTTGTGTGATATCTTTAGTACATTGCTGGCAAAAGGATCTGCCTAGACTATGTGCGCTCACGTGATCAAGTGGGTGAAAACGACAGGTCCGCATCAAGTGCATCTCTCTGGAGCGATGGGGCTCCTGCCTGGACGAGACGGCCACTCTGGGTGACGTCTTTAGTTGTCCATTACACCAATCGTTTAAGTTGTTGTGCGTAGCTAACGTGGTTCTGCTCTCGTTGCCTTGGTAGCTAAGAGCCGAAGGTTCCCCACACAAACTTCATACAACGACTTAAAAAACCCATGCGAATGAGGTGGGACGAGGAATGCAACATGAACTTGTGAACTACTGCTGAACACGTTTTCCGAAAGCTGCTTTGAGCAGCTAAATCGTCAGCCTACACACAATGGAAATATTTTAGGCATTATAGCTACAAACATGCGAGACTTTGTCAATGATGTCATTGTAGAGACAGGGGTTAGGGATCATTATGTGATAGCGACAATAGTCACCAAACTTAATTCGCTCAAGAAGGCTAGGAGAGTGTTTGTGCTAGAAACAACTGATAACTAATTGTTAGCGTTCCAGTTATGGAATGAATGGACATCATTCAGCTCCGGTAGGGTGGGTCTAAATACATTATAGACAACATTGAAATGCATTGTAAATAAAGCGCTGGTGATATAAGTTTTGAAATAGTGGATCAAGGATGGGAAAGACCCACCGTGGTTCAATAATAATATTCGACAAATACTGAGAAAGGGCAGCCAGTTACACTCGCGGCTCTAGAAAGGTCAAGTAAATCAAATCAGGCAAAAGTTATTAGAGATTCGTGCGTCTAGAAGAATATATATATACGCGAAGCATACCATAAGTACCACCACCATACACTAGCAGAAGAAGTGAAATATTATGATACCACAAAAAGGCAGACAGCATAGATCGAACACCAAACCAACTGTCGCTGCGGAGCGACCAAGCGCATTGAGGCGCTATGCTCCGATGCGCGAGGCCGATCCCCGTCGGGGGATATAAAATGCAGAATGATTGTGGAAAGAAAAGCATTGCTGAAGAAGCAAAATTTGTTCACATCGAAAATTAAATGTTTTGGTTAGGAAATCCTTTCTCAAAGTATTTGACTGGAGTGTAGCATTGTAGGGGAGTGAAACGTGGACGATAAGGACTTCGTACAGAAAAATCTACAGCTACATGGGATACTCTGCAAATCACATTTAAGTGCCTGGCAGAGGGTTCATAGAAGCATTTGAAATATGATGCTACAGACGAATGCTGAAGATTAGATGGGCAGATCGCATAACTAATGACGAGATGCTGAAGAGAATAGGGGAGAAAAGAAATATCTGGCGTACCATGATTAAGAAAATGGATCAATTCGGAGTCGATTCGTGGGACACATTCTGAGACATCAGGGAATCATTGGAGGGACGTGTCTGGGGCAAAAATCGCAGAGTACACTGAGAGTCGAATACAGTAAGCATGTTCAAAAGGATGTAGGTTGCCGTTCTTATTCACATATGAAGAGGCTTGCACAGGACAGGGTAGTGTGGAGAGCTGCATCATACCAGTCTTTACGGAAGACCATAACAACAACGAACAGAAATGAAATATTCATTGTTTCTTCACTAGTTGCGTAAAGGGCACATATACGACTAGAGGTAACACAACAAATAATTCTGTGCTGCCTTTGACTCAAAACGCGCTCATGTCGTCGTCGTTGACCTCATACCACGAGGTGACAGTTATCACATTCTCTGAGGCTCTGAGAACGGACCGTGAAGCGTGGTGGGACAGCTCAGTCGGTAGAGCGCTTGTCCGCGAAAACCAGAGGTCCCAGGTTGGAATTTCAGTCCCGGCATACAGTTCTAATCCGCCAAGAAGTTTATTTAGAAATGTTAGTTACAATTACGATACTAATGAAATTCGATGAATAATTGACAATGTCACATTTTCACAGATTACCTGAAGATGGTAGTTATGCCGAAATAGGGCCTTTGGAAATTTTATTACATAATGTCTTTAAATGACATATACAAGGTGGTCCATTGATAGTGATCGAGCCAAATATCTCACGAAATAATCATCAAACGAAAAAAGTACAAGGAACAAAACTTTGCTAGCTTGAAGGGGGAAAACAGATGGCGCTATGGTTAGCCCACTAGATGGCGTTGCCATAGGTCCACCGGATATCAGCTGCATTTTTTAAAATAGGTACTTCCATTTTATTACATATTCGTCTAAAACGTAAATAAATATGAATGTTTTATCTGGAACACTTTTTTCGCTTTGTGGTAGATGGCGCTGTAATAGTCACAAACGTATAAGTACGTGGTATCGCGTAACATTTCGCCAGTGCGGACGGTATTTCCTTCGTGATACATTACTCGTGTTAAAATGGACAGTTTACCAATTGCAGAAAAGGTCAATATGGTATTTATGTATGGCTATTGAGATCAAAATGCCCAACGGGCCTGTGCTATGTATGTTGATCGTTATCCTGGAAGACATCATCCAAGTGTCCGGACCTTTCCTGTCTCTTTAGACAGGAAGTGTTCAGCCCCAAGTGAAACGTCAACCACGACCTGCAACAAATGATGATGCCCAAGTAAGTGTGTCAGCTGCAGATGCGGCTAGTCCGCACATCAGTAGCAGACAAATTGAGCGAGAATCGGGAATCTCAATAACGTCGGTGTTGAGAATTCTACAACATAAATTTCACCCGTACCATATTTCTATGCACCAGGATTTGCAGGGAGAAGACTTTGAACGTCATGTACAGTTTTTCCACTGGGCACAAAATAAATTACGGCCGGCCGCGGTGGCCGAGGGGACTGCGGCGCGCCAGTCACGGTCTGCACGGTCACTACGGTCGGGGGTTCGAATCCCCCCTCGGGCATGGATATTTGTGCCGTCCTTAGTGTTAGATAGTTCATAAGTAGTTTGTTAGTTTAGGGACTGATGAAATCAAAAATGTTCAAATGTTTGTATAGCTTAAGGGACATAACTACGGGGTCATCAGTCCCTAAACTTACAAACTACTTATCAACTACCTTATACTAAGGACGGCACAAATATCCATGCCCGAGGGGGGATTCGAACCCCCGACCGTAGCGGCCGTGCAGATCGTGACTGAAGCGCCTCAGTCTCCTCGGCCACCGCGGCCGGCAGGGACTGATGACCCCGTAGTTAAGTCCCATAAGCAATACAAACATTTGAACATTTTAATACATTACGGGACGAAAACAGATTTTTTTTCACGAGTTCTGTTTAATGACGAAGCGTCATTCACAATCAGAGGTAACATAAGCCGGTATAATATGCACTACTGGACAACGGAAAATCCACGATGGCTGCGACAAGTGGAACATCAGCGACCTTGTATGGTGCGGCATTATGGGAGGAAGGTTAATTGGCCCCTACTTTATCGATGGCAATCTAAATGGTGCAATGTATGCTGATTTCTTACGTAATACTCTACTGATTTTACTACAAGATGTTTCACTGCATGACAGAATGGCGATGTACTTTCAACTTGATGGATGTCCGGCACATGGCTCGCGTGCTGTTGAAGCGGTCTTAAATGGAATATTTAATGACAAGTTGACTGGTCGTAGAAGCACAAAACTCTGGCCAGCACGTTCACCGGATCTTACATCGCCGGCGGATTTCTTTCTGTGGGGAAAGCGCATTGTCAATGCATGAAGGAGAACTACTCGCGCCGGCCGCGGTGGCCGAGGGGACTGCGGCGCGCCAGTCTCGGTCTGCACGGCCCCTACGGTCGGGGGTTCGCTACCCCCTCGGGCATGGATATTTGTGTCGTCCTTAGTATTAGCTAGTTCATAAGTAGTTTGTAAGTTTAGGGACTAATGACCCCGTAGTTAAGTCCCATAAGCTATATAAACATTTGAATTGCATTGCCAAATGCATTGAAGTTGAAGGATATCATTTTGAGCATTTATTGAAGTCATGAGGTAATTACAGGTAATCATGCAGTAACAACATGCGTTCTCATAATTATAATAATTTCACAAAAGTACATGTATCACATTGGAACAACAGAAATAAAGTTCAAACGTACCTAAGTTTTGTGCTTTAATTTAAAAAACCTGCCTGTTACCCATTGTTCGCATAAAATTGTGAGCACTATGTTTGTGAATGTTAAAGCGCCATCTATCACAAAACGACAAAAGTGTTCCAAATAAAACATTCATATTTATTTACGTACTAGACGAGTATGTAATAAAAAATGGGGGTACCTATTTAAAAAATGCAGTCGATATCTGTTTGACCTATGTCAACGTTAACTAGCGGGGCAACCATAGCGCCATCTGTTTTCCCCCTCCAAGCTAGAAAAGTTTTGTTTTTCTTAGTATTTTCGTTTGATGCTTGTTTCGTGAGATATTTGGCCCGGTCACTATAAATGGACCACCCTGTATAGTGCTGCAGGCCCAAGAGACACCAAAATCGCCAGAAATATTCAAGTTATCATGGCAAGAGTTATGCTGAAAAAGTTAACAACATATGACCAGTTAAATACTCTTAAAGCAACGTACCATGGAATGTCTCCACGGAACATATTTCAATATAATACTAGGTCTATAAGATAAGTAACGTTACATAATTTTATACTTGATGCTTCGAGCGCCGAACCATCTGCTGGAGATTACAGGGTATCTGTTCGATGGGTCGCGATCACTTCGGCGGATGGCGATCTGTATCGAGCTGCCATTGACTGCTAACATTGGTCTTTCCGTGACAAACACACTCTAGCTCTTTCACAGAACTGATTCTGAAGATTTTGCTCTTACTGGCTGGTAGGAAGTTGAACCTAACTATTTCTGATCTTCTGTTAGACTGGCGTTTATAGCAGACAGATGGAATACTGCTTAAGAAAGATTGACCACTAGACCTCGAATAGGGTATTCACAACAACGGCTCATTTTGAAGTCCACAATTCTAAAAAAAAATGTTCAAATGTTTGTAAAGCTTATGGGACTTAACTACGGGGTCATCAGTCCCTAAACTTACAAACTACTTATGAACTATTTACGAACTAGGACGGCACAAATATCCATGCCCGAGGGGGGATTCGAACCCCCGACCGTAGTGGCCGTGCTGACCGTGACTGGAGCGCCTCAGTCACCTTTTTTTTTTTTTTTTTTTCTTTTTTTTTTCCTTCTTCTTTCTCTATCGGTGGTTCTTTTCGTTGCGGACGCTGATTGTTTTTGTTCGTTGATGTTCGGTGTGTTGTTGGCTCAGCTTTTTTATTACAGAGGGCGTGGAGCCCTCTGACCGGGCGCGCTGAGCCACGGCGCCCGGCGTCACCTCGGCCACCGCGGCCGGCCCACAATTCTCGTATGGCGCGATACTCCATTGTGAAAATAAACGTTATGCTAACAAATGTGAAATTCAGAAGATGGTTGAACTGAGGGCAAGGTGTAGGTTCGATTCCTGATGGGGATAACAGTTTTTAGCAGTAACAATCAGCTAAAGAACGCAGGACTGTACCGGGGTTCCAAATCAACATTAAACATGCCCATTCGCTACTAACTGGAACAGAATTGGATTAGTTTTGGCAGTCAGAGGCGGAGGTCCTGTTTGTAAAAACACTGTCTCTAGTACGTTTTCTTACACTAGTAATATTATTTTTCTTCACGAAACGATCGTCATCTGGTAGTTGACACCTCGTCGCGTAGGATAAATATTCACGATATGCGCTGGGTTGGAGTTACAGGTAGTTCAGAATTATTCGTTGCGTTATCTTTAGCCGAACATGAGCACTTTAGTCTGCTGTAAGTATCTTACTCTATTCGTTGATAGAATAGTATAGCGAAACATGCCGGGTTCGAATCTCTTCCAGGCAAAAAAATCATTTGTACCGTCACCTCATATTCGAGTATCACGTGTTGGGGAGCATATTTATTGACTGACATCTGACAGTGATTAGCCAACAATTCATATAATCCACTTACTTCTCACACTTGTGAGTTTATAACATACATATGACCTCAATCCTCAACTGAAATAATCAATACCAGATTGTAAATTGATAAATCACTTGTTTTTCGAAGGTTTCACACTTTTGGAGGGTAATTTTGCAATCTAAGCTTATCTGTCTGTGGATTGGCACAAACTTTGTGTACAACTTATTTAGACTTATAAACTATTTCAGTACGTTGCATACGTAATTTAAATGTATTATAGATATCGAAGTGTTTAAGAAAACACTATTCAATTGTAAGGCAAGACGCACCATTTAGATCTCCAAAGTGACACAAAACTTCATGTATTAACTTACTACTTCACGAATAGGCGCGCGGAAGTAGCCGAGCGGTCTGGAGCGCCACGTTGCGGATCGCGAGGCCTCCCGCGTCAGAGGTTCGAATCTTCCCTCGGGCATGGATGTGTGTGTTCTCCTAGGTTAGTTGAACTTAGTTTAAACAGTTTGTAAGCTATGGACTAATAACCACGCAGTTGAGTCCGATAGATTTACAAACATTTCAACAGTTGACCTTCACTAACAGTGAATTGATGCTGTTTATTTACCAATTTAAGTCATTTAATATTTTCCAATTTATTTATTATATGAAATCACACCAAAAGGTTCAAAAGAAACACCATCACGAATTGTTAGTTAAAGCATTTCGTGAACACTTTTAACTGCAATGTTTAAATATATCTGCTTCTGTCATACGGGTCAGTTGAACCACAGAGGCTTAAATCATAATTGTCTATGTGAACTTAGTAATTGTTAGAATCTTCAGTCAAAAATTTCACAGATGATATGCATAATTTTGTAAGTTTTATAAAATCAAACGAGCAAAGCTCTGAAGAGGCACTTGTGTTTTTGTGATGCTGTGGTTAAGATGTGGTGCATTTGTAAACAAGCTATATGTGAGTGCAAAGAACTTGAGTTCTGAAAATGTGTCACTCTCTTTAAGAAGTTTTGCCAAGATGGCCGCCATAGAAATGTGTTGTCAGGAAGTTTCATAAGTTATTACTAGTTTGTTCAAAACCCGAACTTCTTTAAAGTTAGAAACTGTTCTTGTGATAAAGAGACTCAGACTTGTCTAACCCACAAAGTATGAGTATTTGTGCCTACAGCCACCAAATCTCACCTCCCGTGCCATCTTCATGAGATGAAACGAGCACCGAAATGTGCACTGGTGGGGAGCGCCAAAGATGATCTCGGTTTGAGGAAGGCCGGCGTGTACCAGATTCCGTGTCAGTGTGGAAAGTCATATATTGGACAGACGATGCGTACCGTCGAGGATCGATGCGTTGAACACCAGAGGCACACACGATTGATGTATCCGAGCAAGTCGTCGGTCGCTGAACATTGTTTGTCGGAGAATCATGCGATGGAGTATGAACGCACTAGGATTCTGGTACAGACGTCGAGATACTGGGACTGCGTCGTTAGAGAGGCCATTGAAATTCGCACAAATGACGACCTCATAAACCGTGACTGTGGCTATAATCTTAGCAAAGCTTGGGAACCAGCGATTGCGTTAATTAAGAGTAAATCTAGCAAACGTAACGAAGTGACGACCACGGCGGACAGAGCCCTCACACCGACGTCATCTCAGACGCCGTCGCATTCGGTTACACTGCGCGGCCGCGGCGCGGGGCGCGGACCGCGGAGGGGTCGCTCTGCGGGCCGAGGGTATTTAAATGGCCCGCTACCGGGCTAAAACCCAGTTGCCTTCGAGCAGCCGTAGCGTGCGGATCTCCGTGCCGGCGCGTTTCCAGGAGCTCAGTCCTTCAGTTCACCTGATGATGGCGACATGTATGATCGCCGAAATATTGTGCCCGTTGGACACTATAGACCGGCAGTACACCCGTGGATATTTTGATTTTCAATATTTTTCCTCTTTTTATGCATCGACGATTTTCAGTCAGGCAAGTAAACTTTGTTTAGTTGTTTGGTTAACACTGGACTCAAAAGCAGACCACGAACCAAACTGATCATGTCAGTTAAGGAATGTGATAAAATATCTGAAGTGTCACTTACTGTAATGAAATTTAATTAACAAATGTTAAGGACTGTCTAATATCTGATAACGTGTTCTCTAATATTCGTTGTATGACGGTATTTGTTTGCATCCATACTGGCTGCCATACAGAGTAATGTTTACTAATATTCTACTGTGATAACCATAGTGTACAGTCAAACGACTGTACCCCAAACGGTTTGGGTGTTTAGAGGACCTGCGACAAAGCTACGTTACGTGGGTTCCTTTCAGTAGTGATTGACATTTTTTTACTGTCATTAATACATGGTGGTGACAGAAGCGGCCGATCAGCGGCAGTAAACAAAGGCTACAACTGACGGAGATCGCGGCTTCGAAGGCGCGGCGCGAATCCTGCAACCGTGTTAACTGAGAAGAGTAGTACTTAGCAATAAGTCTTAATCCCATTTCTGTAGCTGTGAACTGTGTCGAAGCGTAGTAACGAATGTTATACAGATGCGTCGACTGTAGCCGTAACATCGTGAACAAAGTGCAGGTGACGTTAGTTGATTTGTTCTCCTCTTCAGTAGCTATCGTAGGTAGTTCTCTTTTTCTGCCTTAATCGAACAGACTGAAAACCCCATTCACAAGTGAACAGTATCAATGCAAGTTCAATTCCTGCTTCTGATTAAATGTAAAGAGACACATTAGTGATGAGAATATAAAACAAAATTCGAGACTATAATGTTTTGAATATGTAATTCCTGAACACGTCGTCATTCATTTTACAAAACCGAAAGATCGAAAGGTATCGTCTATTCACCTTTTCTGTTACGATGCGACTTAGCTGTTCAAGAATCTACTGGGGCAGTAAATGAAATCGAGAAACTAAAAATTTTCGCTAGGTCTTCGTAGCGTAGTCACTTTCGAACGGAGGGTACCTTCGGGCCATAAACTCTGTCACACTGAAGGTCAAAGTTTTATCTCTTCGGTGACAGAATTACAGGTATACTTATTGAAAATAAATGGGGAAATCTTAAGAAAATATCTGCATCAAAACTTATTTAGCTGTTTCCAGTACGGTACTTTCTCATATTATCTGAAAGAGTCAGGCATTACTCAGCTGGTTTGGCGATTCCATACCTATAGAAACCTACTCGTTTTGAGTTAAAGTTGTCGTGAAACCATATTGAAATACATTGAAGTCCAGAAATAAATTTTCTTGACGGTTGGACAACAGTTTTTAAAATGAGTAAAAAGGCATAAATGCCCTTCAACCACATGTGCACCAATAGAGATATAAAAATAAAAATAGAAGCACTGACAGGCAATCAAATTATCAGGTAACTTCACACTCTGCAGTCATATTATTCAACTAAGAAAATTTCAGAAATAGTGGAAATTTCATAATGGATTCGCAATGGGTTATGATGGATAGAAGCTTCTTTACATCCCGCTTACCTCAGGCTACTATAGTTACTTTGTTTATAATAAATTGATCATTTAATTGGGAGCCATATTGTCTTCGCCTTCTGTAGAATCTTGCTTTACAATATTAAGTCTGGTGCATCTGGCTGCAGTGGACTGGTGGATAGTTTAAATAATACCTGCTATTTGGGATTCGATTCCTTAGTCAGGGCCGGCCGAGGTGGCCGTGCGGTCTGCGGCGTGCCAGTCACGGTCTGCACGGTCGCTGCGGTCGGGGGTTCGAATCCCCCCTCGCGCATGAATGTTTGTGCCGTCTTTAGTATAAGCTAGTTCATATGTAGTTTGTAAGTTTAGGGACTGATGACCCCGTAGTTAAGCCCCATAAGCTCTACAAACATTTGAACCTTATTTAGGCGTATATTTTAACAGCAACGGTCATGTCTACTTCACCTCTGATAACGCCAAGTGATGTATTCGGGTTGCAATGTAGTTCAAAGCCAGCATTAAACACATATCTATTCGCTATCAAATAGGACAGAGCCGATTTATGGTTGGCAATAACAGGCAGAATACGCGGTAATTGTTAACTCTCTCCCCAGAAATCTCTCTCTTCTATTACAAACATTTATTTTATTAAATAATCTATTAGTAATTTAAAGTGACACACAGATCTTAACTATAACTGATCTTGAGACGAAAAGTTTGGGTGCTGGACGTGGATTCTAATTCGGATATCCTTCTTTGCGGCGTTCTTTCTTCTCGGAGCCATATAGTTTGACATTTCGTTGCTTCATCCAAGACTGAAAACTCTTCTAAGTCTCTGCGAAGGGCATGTGTGTGGATTCGAATTCTGGTCTGGCACAAAAATATTCCTAATTTCATTTGAAGCCTTAGCAAGTTCACTCTGGATTATACGTGAAACATAGTTTTAATTAAAACTTAAATACGTACTATTTTTGTTCCAAAATATTTTGATTTGTTTGTTATGAGCAGTTTTCGGCTTCTTAGACCATCGTCAGATAACTTAGTACTGAACAGATAGGTCACACTTAACACTGAGGTTACATATATAAAGATGGTTTTCAAAGATATGTGAATCTGTAAATTTCTCATGACTATGGATCGATACTACAGAACAAGTGTACTATAAAATGGTTTTTAAATGAATACGTCTTAGGAAACAATTGTATTAAAATGTTAAAACTGTGGGATTGTATCAGAAAGTATTGCCAGATAGGTGATGGTACAAATGAAATGTGGATTTGTTATGACTAAGTAGCAATACCACAGAACGTGCATAATATAAAATACAAATGGGTTCGAATGAGTACATCTTACATCACTTACGGTTACAAATATTAGAAATGTCCAGGTTAGTGATAGGTAGTTTTAATTTTTAATGTTTATTCATGAATTATCAACAATAACGACAGATGTTAATTATATCCAAACATGCACACATCGCGTTACTGCTGAGTAACATCTGAGAATTGATATGATTCAACGTCTTAGAGTACCGAGGTTTGCTTACTGGTCACGAAAAAAGAAATTATATCCTTTTTAAGATTAAAATATCCTGCTGCTGGTGATCAGATTTGATTAGTGACATCTCACTTTGCTCACTTTAATCTAATTAAGCACTGGGTTCGTATCTCTGTCACATACATTTGTGTAAGGTCACTTGGTTACTTGTGAATGAATGTATGTTTAATGATTTCCCTGCTTTGATAACAGGGGGCAAAAGGACGTTTATAGGTTCCAGGTACACCAGAAAAAGAAATTGTCGTTTATTTGCGAAATAATACTTGTAAAATTAATGTTTCACTCACGTTTGTGCCTAGCAAGCTATAACGACGTTAGTCATGATCTAAGGCTTTGCTTAGTGAGGGATGTTTGTAGGTGGTGGGTGTCATTACAAAAACAGAACAAGGTAGTTCGTTGTGTCATTCCAAGTTAATTCATGTGTATGTTTGTCCAGGCAATAGGCTGTCAATAAGGAAGTTTCCAAGCGCGTTTGCGACTGGTAATCGAGCTGTTATATTCCTGTTAGTTCAAAAAATGGTTAATATAATACCACTCGCAACAAAAACGACGTTTAGTAGTTCTGCAAAAACGATTCAATGAGTAAAAATACTTCGAATTTGTATAGAACTGTAAGAATTCCGTTACTGTTGTAAGGAGTCAAGTTTTCCTGACTGTCACATCCTGCATATTCCGACCTCACAGCCACATTCTACTCGCCAAGACGAATCTTTTGAATATAAACTCCATGGGGTATGGATATTTTCAATGATAATAATTACAATGTGATATGCAAATTACTAGATCATGTTGCATGACAAGCTAATCAAGGCTGATGCGTACTGGTGAACAAAGACCCAGAGTTTTTGTAAAGCGAAGGCGAGGGTGGCCACCCGGAGACGGCTGGCCAGAAAAGCGCATTTGGGCAGAGGTCAGTTCAGGGCCAGCTGTCACCAGTGCCACATCGTAAACAGCGCTAAGTATCTTAATTTAATTTGTGTGAATTTTAATTTGCCAGTCTAGTTCATTTTCGTTAGTACTTCTGTTTTAAGAGGTTTATTCCCGCGTACTTGGCAGATTTCGTTTGTACTACTGTTTTAATAGTTTATTCTATCGTATTTGATAAATACCGTTGTGTTTAGTCTTCGTCTTTGACTGGTGTATTTCAAAACAAGCCAGAGACCGTTACTAAAGCTCGTTATCAGTCAGTCCAGTGCCAGCTGCCACCAGTAAACAGCGCTAAGCTTATTTTCTCGCGCGTTTGATAACGGTGTATTCCACAGATGCTCTTGTTTATTTTGAAAACTGCCGGACTCTGTTTTGTTGATTTGTCAGTGTAGTTACCACTGACCACAGTTCAGTCAGCAGCCAGCCGCCTTTATTAGAGTACTAGGCTACTTAAAAGATGATTATTTAGTTTTCTACTTTCTGCAATTAATTGTATCGATAGAATGGATAGGATGTGTGCCTGTTGTGTGCGGACGCAGGAGGAGTTGGCCGCAGTTCGCGAACAGCTGAGCGTGCTGTTGGCTACGGTCAGCCGTCTTCAGGATGCTGTCTCGGGGTGCAGCGATGGTGGGGAGTCTGGTGCGTCGAGTGGGACACCTCAGGTGTCTCACGCTTCGATCTCTATCTCTGCTACCGAGGCACCTTCAGGTGTACTGGACGTCGTCGAGCCGCCTTCTCCGAAAGGGGAGTGGCGGGTTGTGCGGCGTTCGCGTCGCTCGAGGCGGAAGGCCAATGTGGAGGCTGGATGTCTGCCCGCGCCCGTTCGTCCTGTGAGTGAACGTGTGGCCACTCCTTCAGCAGGGTCCGAGCAGGTGCACGGGGGGAGGGGATTATTAGTTATTGGGAGCTCCAATGTTAGGCGCGTGATGGAGCCCCTTAGGCAGATAACGTCGAGATCCGCAAGGAATTCCAACGTGCACTCAGTGTGTCTGCCGGGGGGCCTCATCCGAGATGTGGAGGCGGCCTTGCCGGCGGCTATCGAGGGTGCGGCGTGCAGTCCACTGCAAGTCGTGGCTCACGTCGGCACCAATGACGCTTGTCGCTTGGGTTTTGAGGACATCCTCAGGTCCTACGAGCGGCTGGCGGAATTGGTGAAGGCTGCTGCCTTCGCACGCGGGGTGCAAGCAGAGCTGTCGATTTGTAGCATCTTTCCCAGGGTTGATCGGGGTCCTTTGGTTTGGAGCCGAGTGGAGGGTCTGAACCAGAGGATTCGCCGACTCTGTGACAGTCATGGCAGCAGATTTCTGGACCTGCGTTATCGGGTGGGGAATTGTAGGGTGCCCCTAGATAGATCAGGCGTGCACTACACTAAGGAAGCGGTTACTCGGGTAGCAGAGTACTTGTGGAGTGCACATGAGTTTTTTTTTTTTAGGCTAGGCGCTAACTCTGATGAGCACTCGCCTGTCAGCATTCAAACAGCGAATTCAGGCCACTTTCGGAACAAAAATTCGAACATCAAAATATTAGCCGAGAACTTACAGAGTATTAGAAACAAAGTTCCCTAATTTGCCGCACTGCATGGAAGTTATTGCGCTCAGATAGTTTTAGGCACCGAAAGCTGGCTAAATCATAATGTGGCAAGTTCAGAAATATTTAGCGAAGCGTGGAATGTATATCGGAAAGATAGATTGGATACAACTGGAGGAGGAGTGTTCATCGCTATGAATAAAGATATTGTTTCTACTGAGATCGATGTTGAAAATAACTGTGAAGTTATCTGGGCACGTATAACAGGTCTAAAAGAAGTGAAGTTAATAGTTGGCTTTTTTTACCGGACCCCAGTTCTGCTGTAGCAGTTTTAGAATCATTCAAAGAAAGTCTACACCAGGTAGTGCATATGTATCCTGGGCATGTAATATTAGTCGGAGGAGACTTCAACCTTAAGAGTATAGATTGGTACCTCGCTAGTTACATTTCAGGCGGTACAGACAAGCAGTCTTGCGAGCTACTTTTGGACACATTCTCCGAAAACTGTCTTGAGCAGTTAAACCAGCAAACCACCCGCAATGGAAATATTCTAGACCTTATAGCCACAAACAGGCCTGAACTTATTAACGATGTCTGTGTAGAGACAGGAATTAATGATCATGATATCGTCATAGCGTTGATGGTGACCAAAGTTCATAAGCCAATCTAGAAGGCTAGGAGCGTGTTTCTGTTGGGAAGAGCCGATAAGCAAATGTTACGATCGCACTTAGAAAATGAATGGGCATCGTTTAATTCCGGGACTATGGATGTAGAGGAATTGTGGACTAAATTTAAGTGCATTGTTAATAAAGGGTTAGAGAAATATGTGCCAGTAAAGACGATTAAGGATGGAAAAGATCCACCGTGGTATAATAATAATGTTAGGAAGCTGCTGAGAAAGCAAAGGCTATTGCACTCTCGATTCAAAAAAGAACACGCAAATGATGACAGGCAAAAGTTAGAAGAGATTCGTGCGTCTATAAAAAGATCTATGCACGAAGCATACAATAATTATCACAGCCATACCTTAGCAAAAGATCTTCCCGAGAACCCGAAAAAATTCTGGTCCTATGTAAAATCGATAAGGGGGTCAAAGCCCACTGTCCAGTCACTCGTTGATCATTCCGGGGCAGTAGAAGAAGAAAGCAAACGGAAAGCTGAAGTTCTAAATTTAACTTTTAAGAAATCTTTCACGCAGGAGGACCGTAGAAATGTACCATCGTTTGATCAACGTACTAATTCCGAAATGGGGGACATAGCAATAGGTATTTCCGGTGTGGAGAAGCAGCTGAGAGAGCTAAATACGAAAAAATCTGCTGGCCCGGATGGAATACCAGTTCGGTTTTACAAAGACTATTCTGCGGCGTTGGCCCCCTACTTAGCATGCATTTATCGCGAATCTTGAATTCAGCACAAAGGTCCTAGTGATTGGAAAAAAGCGCAGGTGACTCCCGTTTATAAGAAAGGAAAGAGAACTGACCCACACAATTACAGGCCAATATCGTTGACATCAGTTTCATGTAGAATTTTGGAGCATATTCTCAGTTCGAATATAGTAAATTTCCTTGAAACGGAAAAGCTTCTTTCCATGAATCAGCACGGGTTTAGGAAACATCGTTCATGTGAAACTCAGCTTGCTTTTTTCTCACATGACATCTTGCGAGCCATGGATGAAGGGCAACAGACGGATTGTGTTTTTCTCGACTTCAAAAAGGCGTTCGACGCGGTGCCACACTGCAGACTGCTAACGAAGATACGAGCTTATGGAATAGGTTCACAGATTTGTGACTGCCTGGAAGACTTCCTAAGTAATAGATCGCAGTACGTTGTTCTCGACGGCGAGTGTTCATCAGAGACGAGTGTATCGTCAGGCGTGCCCCAGGGGAGTGTGATAGGACCGCTATTATTTTATATCTATACAAATGATCTGATGGACAGAGTAAGTTGTAAGTTGCGGCTGTTTGCTGATGATGCTGTGGTGTATGGGAGGGTGTCGTCTGTAACTGATTGTAATAGCATACAGGATGACTTAGACAAAATTTCTAGTTGGTGCGAAGAATGGCAGCTAGCTCTCAATGTAGAAAAATGTAAGGTGATGCGCATGAGTAGAAAAAACAATCCCATAATGTTCGAATACAGCATTAGTAGTGAGCTTCTTGATGCTGTCGCGTCGTTCAAATATCTAGGCGTAACATTGCAGAGCGGTATGAAATGGAACGAGCATGTAAGGACAGTTGTTAGTATGGCGGACAGCCGACTTCGGTTTATTGGGAGAATTTTGGGAAGATGTACTTCACCTGTAAGGGAGACCGCGTATAAAACGCTTGTACGACCACGTCTTGAGTATTGCTCAAGTGTTTGGGACCCGCAGCAGATCAGTTTAAAGGAAGACATAGAGGCGGTTCAGAGACGAGCAGCTAGATTTGTTACCGGTAGGTTCGACAAATGCGCGAGTGTCGCGGAAGTACTCCGGTAGCTAAATTGGGGATTGCTGGAAGAAAGACGACGTTCTTTTCGTGAATTTCTGTTAAGTAAATTTAGAGGGCCGGAATTTGAAGCTGAGTGTAGTACGATCTTGCTGCCGCCTACTTACATTTCGCGTAAAGATCACAAAGAGAAGATTAGAGAAATTAGGGCTCGTACGGAGGCATATAGGCATTCTTTTTTTCCTCGTTCAATTTGGGAGTGGAATAGGAAAGGAAATGCCTATAGTGGTACAGTGTACCCTCCGCCACGCACCTTACGGTGAATTGCGGAGTATTTATGTAGATGTCGGTCCCTACGATAGATAACCACGGGCGGTCCTACACATTAAAGCAACTTAAAAATCCTCCTTCCAATCTGGGGAAACGCGATACGACACGGACGCTTTCGAAAACTCTTTGTAAGCTGTTTAAAAGGAACAGACAATAGTTTTTTTTTTTTTTTTTATCACAAAGCATGTTTACTTGCAACTTGCTGGGACGTGAATTCCAGAAGAAGCTGTTTATTTTGAAAGGAATGCCTAAACGAGATATTAGCTGACATACTATTGGCCGGCGAGCCATATGGTGTTTTAAAACGCACTATCCCACTAGCAAGCGAGGCACTGGTGGGGTAGCGGCAGCGTCCCAGAAACATATACACAAGCGGAGCTGAAGGCATCAGGGGAGAGGCGCCCGGCTATGTGTTGGCAGTGCGGCACACTCGCAGCGATGTTTGTGCGGAGAGGCGATAAAGACTCTGGCGCAGTATTGCACCACAGAATAAGGAGTATACAGAAAGGAAACTCCCGCTGCAGTCTGTCGTCCAAAATTTAGTGCGCATGCGCGGGATCGGCCATCTTGAAAAGCAGTAAACGCGTGATCACTCCCTACTCTGTAGCGTGGTAATGCGCCGTCTTTGTTTGTTAATTTTGTATTTTATCTGCCTGAATCGCATAAAATTAAACAAGTATTTGGTGCAATGAAAAGAAAGAACTGTGTGTCAGTAGGTGTAGCTGTTCCGTTTTTATTACGAGCAGCAATAAAAGTAAAGGCGGCCGATGGTGTTCAACACCTAATTGCCGCAATAATTCTCATACGAATAAGGATATAAGCTTCTTCACTTTCCCAAAAGATATTGAACGGTTAGTGAACGTCGCTATATGTGTGGTAAAAGTTAAATGTTGTCAGTTTCGAATGAGACCAATGTGTGCATAATTATTAAAAGTAGCGTTGCTGCTTCTCTTGTCGATAACTCTCGCTGTTGCTGTTGCTGTAGCAGTTCAACAGCATCGAAATGTTGAAGTACATTTATATTTTATAAGTTTAACGTCGCAGGGAATAATATAAAATGAAAGACAAAGAATAGTGCGTAAGTAGCGGGACTTCAACATTTTGCGCGTGCGTTCCCTTTTCCGATTGACCACATAGGCGAGATATTTCAGGAATTTTTAAGGCTCATCTACCTGCTCACCTTCACATAATTTGATGCAAAAGGTAAAATTTTACTAACGGCAATGGAGGCGTAGCGTGCAAATGTTAACGACCGTTGATCCTCTTACAAGGGGAGGTCGGCAAACGGTACCCGCCGATTTCGCCCGACCTCTCCTTGTTACGATATTCAAACAAATGGAATAAGGGGAATAATGTTGCTGTTCTTGCTCTATGATTGGCAGTTTCTTGTATCTACCTTTCTCTGGTCGGTAAAGTAATTGTCCTCGTAAAACGAACATTATGTTGCCAACATTAAAACATTACTCCTCCATTGCCGTAAGTAAAACTGAACCATTCAAATCGATGACACTCATCCTGCCTCCTCCCCTTGTTCTACGCTGCTTAGGCAGGTGAAATTTTACTTATGGCAATGGAGGCGTAGTGTGCTAATGTTGGCAACGAATGCTCTTCGGATACTAGAACAAATAGATTAAGGGTAATAATTATTTTATGCTGTTCCTGCTCTATGGTTGACAGATTTTTCTATATGCCCTTCTCCGATCAGTAAATTAATTATCCTCCTCCTAAAGCAAATACAACTTTTCCAACACTGAAACACAACTACATCACTGCCATAAGTAAAATATAACATATGGGTATGTTTTAAAGGCAATATTTATTTCCAGTGCTAAGAAACGGGCTGAGAATTCAAGGAGAGCTTATTTACTTAAAAATATATTATCCAATATTTAGAAAAACGTTTTGTCGGAGTGAGAATTTTCTATTTCTTGAAGTTAACAAACAGAGACTTGAAATGTAAAAAAATTGAAAAAAAAATTTCAAAGTGATAAAAGTGACCCATCTGTGAGGTACAAATGGTATGTAATGTTCTAGTGAATGCATATTGACAAGAAAGACTAAGAGGAAAATGAACACTTTTTTCCTTTGCTGTAACTGAAACAATGTGTGCCACAATATGACAAGTACAGAGTAAGTTTGTTTTGTAGTTTTGTGTTTCCGCAACCTGAACTCCATTTTCCATTTGTGTGTAATTTAACAGTTTTATACATGCGCAGACGTCATTACTTCTGGGTAATCACGTTGTACTGCTAAGTCTGACTTGTGCAAATGTATTCGTGTCAAATAAAACCTGGCAGTTGTAAAGCCACTTTCTTGTTTATAACTTATGTCCCAAACATAACTTCGCGTTACTTGGGATTTTTCTGGAGATAAGCACCAAATAAAACGATCATTGATTCCATCGTGCATTTTCGTAGTATTAAAATTTAGGCCTACTTTTTTTTCGTTGGATTACAATTAGGTACAAGAACAGGGCGAAAAACAGAGGAGAGCATAATGAAAAACTGTTTCCTTTTTTAAAAGTCGGCGAGGTTAGCTGCAGTTCGTAAAAAGTCATTTCCAGCCAAAGTACTAAGTGGCTGTAGTTCCGCGTTTACTGCTTTTCAATATGGCGTCGAGCGCAACGCTTGGTAACATACAGATCAAAGGTACCGCCTCCAGCTTTCCGTTCTGTATATTCCCTATTCTGTGATTGCACTGTACGCAACACTTCTCTCGTGGAGTGAATTTCAGTGGATCTCCAGTGGAGAGTAACAAAGATTGTGCGCTGTTCACAGTGTTGGCCGAGATACTTCATATCCGGTGTGAACACAGACATAGAGCATTAGTTAACGCTTGCGAGCGCATTTTTGAGTGGCAACGCGGTGGGTTAGTCTGAGACTGACGTACCACGCCAATTTATAGCCAGACTAGCATTTAGTAGGTCGTTCTTGACTTCATCAAGACGCAGGAAAGGTGCGATTGGCAGTAGTCGATCAAGACGGATAATATTTGGTTTTGGTTTCAGCGAAGCCGCAGCAAGCAGCCGTCGACGCAGCTGACAGTATTGTGTGCGAATGCTTTAGGCGAACTCCACCCATCCACAAAACAGCAATAACAAATACTTTTTCTTACCATTGCATAACATTTCGGACTTTACGACAGCCTTTAACGTAAACTGACGAAATTGAATTAATTTTAAAGTCAAGTAGGCGCGGTTATTCAGCCATCCTACCAACTATTTTATTTTGAAATTGCTTATACGTGTCATCTATTCTGTCAAACTATCCGGAACTTGTGAGTTAAAATATATAATTTATTGTTTTCATAAATTTGAGTTTTCTAAAAAACATTAAACAATAAAACAGGTGATATACAATCAGTTTTTTCACTTCAGTAACTAGCGACATCAGTTTAGTACCCGAACTGATCCTCACTAGTTACACTCTGTTAATTTTAAGATTTTTTCTTACAAGTGATGTCATCTATGCCTATCTTTACATAAGTGATAAAGTTTCACCGATTGTAGGTAGTCAAGGAGCATCTTTCTGCCGGCCGCGGTGGCCGAGGTGACTGATGCGCTCCAGTCACGGTCAGCACGGCCATTACGGTCGGGGGTTCGAATCCCCCCTCGGGCGTGGATATTTGTGCCGTCCTAGTTCGTAAGTAGTTCATAAGTAGTTTTTAAGTTTAGGGACTGATGACCCCGTAGTTAAGTCCCATAAGCTTAACAAACATTTGAACATTTGAGCATCTTTCTGACTTGTACGTGATATGCAGTTGATGTCTTCCTTGCAGGAGCCTCGGGTACAGTAAATAGATCAGCTCGTTGCGCACTATATATTGTCGGAAGAGTAGAATAAAAATCTCAACAGCATAGCTCTCACCTTAGACTGTGTTGAAATCTGTGATTCATAACAAAATTAAAACATTGTCTAAGGATTACTGAATGCTGTATGTGACATTGTTATATCACACTGTAATGAGCGAGGTAATACATTTGAAATATCAGTTATTACAGTAAAGTGAAGGTAAGAAGCGTTAAGGACTAAATCATGTGTTTGCTTAGATTTACAATACCGTGGAGTTAGTTTACATCTGGAATGATGGCCGTAAATAGCACGGTCCTCTGTGGTATCTTCAGGTATCATTTTCGTACACTCGAACGACTGCACGGAGAAGTTATTAGAGGAACCGCAAGACATCTGTGTTATTTGAGTTACTTGAATATCAGACGGAGTTCGATACAGGTCGCTCAGGTTTTATTTTTGCCTACGATAGCACGTAATGATCGCCCTATGGCATGAATAATGTATTCTCTGGTGTTATACCGGATCTCTTGCGGTGCTTCCTTCTCTTTGGGAAAGCTTTCTTAACCCTCGGGCGGCAGCGCCAATTATTATAACTTCAGCAGCAGCGCGGTGCAGATTTGCTACCACTGTGTATTACAAGATACAAACCTAGTATATAGCTACTAAGTGATCGAAATGAGTATATCAGTTACATTATTCCGAAAGTGGACAATAATAATGTATAATAGACACAGCAGCGCTATCATTCCCTCTTTCGTTACTTTCCTGTAGTTCCTGTCTCTTGAGCAATTAGTGGCAGCTTTCTTCTGTGTTGTATGGAAGTTAGTACACATAATTACCTCATCAGTCATATTGTCATCTATCATGAATGAAAGAGCTTGTGTCTCTGACCTCACGCCCCTTGCATTCCCAAAACCAGGGAAGATTTTTATATTCTTTTTCAGTGCTGCTTGTATGGCGTTTTAATCCACAGAGTGGTACCGTCTTCAATATCAGGTTCACTGCGTCTGAAATCTTGTTCTGGATTGGAACTAGGATTTACATTTGAATAATAGTATCCTGTTCATAATCTGATGAGGAATCTAGACATAAATCACTAAGATCTTCATTACTAGTCGAAAGCAGTCTATTTCTTCATCTGTTAGACCCATACCACGTCTACAAGACCTGGAGAGTAAATTATGTAGTAGAATAACAGTCATTTTCGCATTTTATAACGCTAAAAAGGGTTAAAAATGAGATTGAGGGAAACTGCAGCATGGCTAATCAGGGGAAACTAGAGGACAATTTATCGAGAGTTAAACTTCTATTTACAAAATAAATTTAAATTTCTGAGCATTCTAATATGTAGGGTTAAATTTATACAATAAATATTTACTAGAAACTATAACAAATCCATTTGCAAAGAAAACTATATGCAACACAAAAAATTCAAATCTACTTACATGACAGGCAGCGCGCTGCATATCTGCTACCACTGATGACCTCCCTGACAATACTTTTTTTGGTGGACACAGTCGTGCACTAGAAAGTCAGAACCTTCACTGACATCATTGTCAAGGCTTGATTGAGGAATAGCTAAAGCGGAAATATGGCATCTCCATTATTGCGAGCATTTAAAGAAAAGTGGTAGCACATTTGCACCAGCTCTGCCGCTCGAGGGTTAATACAAGGATTGATGTCGGATAGGTACGGTAGATATTCGTGCATTGTCATGCAGAATGTCACACTGCTGCTGCTGCTCAGGTCTTCCTTCGTGGCGATGGTAGATTCTGGAATAGCCACCGTACTCACCCTACACGAGTCTCCGTGATTACCATTTCTTTGACAAAGCTAAAGAACCACTGCGAGAGATTAGATACAACACCAAAGATAACATTATCCATGCCACAGGGCGGTCAGTACAGGATATCAACAGAAATAGATGTGCAGATGCTATACGACGCCTTCTGGACATGACAAAACATCATAGACAACGTGAGGATTATACTGAACGTAAGTAAGTGGAAGTACCTTTGTCAATAACGATATTCCAGAGAAAACATATAGTTCTCATTACATTTTATACAACCCTCAATTACATTTAAACTCACAGTCTCTTCATCCAAATTATTATATTCGAATATTTCTTTCCTTAAAAAAGTCCTTTTCCTGCTCCTTATCTCTTATCAAGGTATATTTTTCCTATTGTAAAATCAGAACAATACTTACAATATTAAGATTTCTTAATAATAAAAGAAACAGTAGCAGAGACTGAAATCTTAATATCTGACAGGATTAAAAAAATATGTCGGTCCCAAAGCAGTACCCTTTTACTTATGACTTGAAAATACCTCGGCACTAATATTACACAGTCGCTTACAGTGCTCTTTGGGAATGTTCATCTAATAAATAAAAGTACTGCAAACACACCGCAGGCCCACTAGCTTTAGCTCAGGTTACAAATTACTTTTCCTCTTAAATCCGAGTAAGCTGCAGCTGCGGCTACTGCGTTCCTTCTCTCACGCAACTAAATCAGGGACCGTCCAACCACGGGCACATCTTGCGCCAGACACTTTAATATAACTAATGCGTTTGCCTCTTTGGCCAGAGATACGAATTCTCCCAAGAAAATGTACACTACTTCCCACGTATTTGCTCTAGCACAGAGTATACTCAGAATTACAGTAAGTATTCATATGCAGGTCTCTTTCAATCCATATAAATTTAATTCTCCGATTACCAAATCCATCTTCTTATGACTTTACTTCTGTGTAAATGTTCTATTACGATTGTTCGTTGCATTACCTGAAAATGAAACTTTGTTCCATTCCTAATATAGAATTTATGTCTTCGTGGTTTATCTTTGTAAGAACGAATATGTTAACGCCACGGTGGAGTGACCGAGCGTTCTAAGGCGCCATGCTGCGGAGCGCGCAATTGGTCGCCGTCGGGGATTCGACTCCTCCGTCGGGCATGGGTGTGTGAGTGTGTTGTCCTTATCATCACTTACTTTAAGTTAGTTTAAGTAGTTTGTAAGCCTAGGGAATAATGTTCAAATGTTTGTAGAGCTTATGGGACTAAACTACGGGGTCATCAGTCCATAAACTTACAAACTACTTATGAACTAGCTTATACTAAGGGCGCCACAAACATCCATGCCCGAGGGGGGGGGGGGGGGATTCGAACCCCCGACTGCAGCGGCCGCGCAGACCGTGACTGGCACGCCACAGACCGCTCGGCCACTGCGGCCGGCAGGGAATAATGACCAAAGTATTAAGTTCCTTAGATTTATAAACATTTGATCATTTTAATACGTTAACCACTTCATTACAAGTGTTCAGTTGTTTGTTGTTTCAGTATGGTGATAATTGCTGTGCAGGAATATCAGCGTGTACTATGTTCATGAGCTGATCAGTTGGTGAGATACTATGTATTATTTATGACAGACATGTGAATTGTTTCCATCAATTTTTATAAGTAATATATATAGTATGTTGTCTAAGTGATTTAAGAAGTTTTTCGAAATTATGTTGTCATTTTCAGTCTTCTGTGCGTCTCATACAGTTACTAGACATGGTACAAGACCGAAACCGGTTGTATTACCTAAACTGTATTAATGCAGTAACGGGCTATGAGTTTCTGCCTGTCGTTAGTGTAATGGAGAACCATTGTAGTTTACGTTTGGCTACTCTGTGACCGATGAGGTACTTCCTGGTTCCCACAGGAATTAAGCTGATAAATTAACTTGATTTTCGATATCATTTCCATTCAGTAACTTGAGTAAATTTCACTCTTAAGCTGTGACATAAAGCTATTAATTACTGTTTTTGAGACCAGAAAAGTCCTTCCAAATAATCTCTTCTGTTACGAGGCGATTTATCAGTTGTACCAAATACTGGGGCACTATAGAAGAAGCAAAAGACACAAGTCTTCCATAATTCTAAAAAAAAAAAAAAAAAAAAAAAAAAAAAAAAAAAAAAAAAAAAAAAAAAAAAACCAGCTCCAGGATAACGCAGTCTCATGCAGACAGACGGTGCTTTAAAATGGTGAAGCCTGTCTCGTTGAAAGTAAAATTCTTATCTCTTCTTTTGCAGAGCTACAAGTATGAAAAACGAAAATCAGTGGGGACAACTTAAGAAAACTGCTCCATCAAAAGTTTTTTAGGCGTTTCGAGTACGATTTTATCTCGTGTAATCTGAGTCTGTCAATACACAAGTCTACCGATTCCATGCCTGCAGAAACCGGCTGGTTTAGAGTTAAATCTGACGCGAAACTATGTTCAATTGCAGTCAAGAAATGAATCATTTTGTTCCTTGGACAACAGCTTCTAAGAATGAGTAACGAGCTTTAAATTCTCTTTAAACACACGGTAAGAAGACGATTATTGTAGCACTGATGGTATAAATCTAATTATCTGGTAACTTCACACTCTCTAGTGATATTTATATCCAACAAAGATTTTTGAAGAAATGGTGGATATTTCATAATGGTTTCGCATCGGGTGATGATGACTAAAACGTCTATACATCCTATTGACATTAAACTAGTCTAACTTCTGCGCCAGAAACTTCCTGACAATTCAATATTTAACTGAGAGCCATCTTATCTTCATCGTCTGTAAAATGTACGTTAAGCGTATCTTGGTCGCGGCGGCATAGCCGTGCACACTAAGGCGCCTTGCTGCGGTACGAGCGGCCGTTCGACGTCTGAGGTTCGAGAGATCCCTTGGGCATGGGTGTGTGTGTTGTTCTTAGAATAAGTTAAAGTTTCTTGTAAATTTAGGGACCGATGACCACTGCAGTTAGGTCCCGTAACTTTACAACATTTAACGTATCTTGCGTTACGACATGGAACATCTACATCTACATGGGATACTCTGCAAATCACATGTAAGTGCCTGGCAGAGAGTTCATCGAATCACCATTATACTATATATCACCTATTCCATTCTCGAATAGCGCGCGGGAAGAAAGAACACCTGAATCTCACCGTTCGAGTTCTGATTTCTCGTATTTTATTCTGATGATCATTTATACCTATGTAAGTGGGAGTCAACAATATATTTTCGCATTCGGAGGAGAATGTTGACGATATGAGTTTCATAAGTAGCCCACGCCGCAGCGTTAAGCGCCGTTGTTGTAATGATTCCCATCCCAGATCCTGTATCATTTCCGTAACGCTGTCTCCCCTGTATCCTGACAATACAAAACAAGCTGACCTTCTTTGCACTCTTTCGATGTCCTCCGTCAAACCAACCTGATACGGATCCCACACTGGGCAGCAATACTCCAAAAATGGACGGACAAGCGTAGTGTATGCAGTTCGTTTTGTAGTTCTGTTGTATGTTTTAAGGGATCTGCCAATAAAACGCAGTCTCTGGTTCGCCTTTCCCACGACATTATCTACGTGTTCTTTCCAATTTAAGCCTGAAGTAATAGTAATTCCTAGGTATTTTGTGGAGTTTACGGCCTTCACTTTTGATTGATTTATCTTGTAAACAAAGTTTAACGGATTTCTTTTCGTACTCATGTGGACGACTTCACACTTCTCATTATTTAGAGTCAATAGCCAATTTTTACATCATACAGATATCTTATTCAGATCGTTCTGCAGTTCGTTTTGATCTTCAGATGATTTTACTAGACGGTAAATGATGGCATCATCTGCAAACAACCTAAGACAGCTACTTAGACTTTCCCCTAAATCGTTTATGTAAATAAGGAACAGCAGAGGACCAATAACACTACCCTGTGGAACGCCCGATATCACCTCTGTTTTAGTCGATGCCTTACCATCGACTGTGTCCTCTTTGACAGGAAATCCCCTATCCAGTCACAAATTTGAGGCGATATACCATAACCACGCAATTTGATTAAAAGCCGTTTGTGAGGTACGGTGTCAAAAGCCTTCTGGAAATCAAGAAATACGGAACCCTTGTCGATAGCACCCATCACTTCGTGTGAATAAAGCGCTAGTTGTGTTCAAAGAAGTTTTGGGCGTGCAGCCGCATAAAGTTTACTTCTTCTAATATTTGGGCTGAGATACGTTCAGCCATTTTCAGAGACGAGTCGAAGACTGACGCTCCAGCACACGCTTCGTGCTTATAAACGCGCGGGCCGCGCTGCTCTGCATGCGGCCACAGATAAAACAAGGCGCCAAAGACGTTACTCGGCGGCAAGGAAGGACACGTATATGTAAATTATGTCTGTGGCTGCATGGTCGATTACTGCGGAGAAATCGATGTATTATGATCTGTGCTGTGGCGGCGTCTTTGTAAATTTATCCACTATCGTGGAAACAAACACCACCTTTTGATGGAAATCCTCTCCTTACATCTAAAATTTGTCCTGTCAAAACTTCAACGATAACGAGCTGAAGGAACATGCTACCACATGGCTGAATACACAGACGGCAACCTTCTATGAAGAAGACATACAGAAACTTGTGCCACGCTATGACAAGAGCATACAAAATTTCGGCAGCTGTGTTGAAAAGTAGTTTAACAGTTGTAGATTTTTGTACAATAAATATTTTTTCTATATCTGCACACGTTTGTTTTATATAACCAAACGGAACTTACTTTCTGGACGTACCTCGTATTTCATCTCTGATAATGCCAAATGTAGATCGTCAGCCGCTGCGGAGTAGCCGAGCCCATTGAGGCGCTATGCTCCGATGCACGAGGCCGTTCCCCGATGGGGACTCGAATCATCCCTCTGGCATAGATATTTGTGCTTTCTTTATTATAAGTTAGTTTATAAGTAGTTTAGGGCCTGATAACTCGAAGTTAAGTCCCTTTAGCTTAACAACATTTCTGAAGAACGTAAGTTTCACTGTAGTTGAAAAATCCGCATTGAACATATATCAATTCGTTGCCAAATGAGAAGGAATAGAGGGAGAATACGCGACAATCGGTAACTCTCTCGCAACAAATCTCTTATATAATAAAATTTTATATTACTTAATAATTCAATGTCTCTTATTATATCTGAAATTCAGACGTTGAAAATTTTGGATGCTGAACGTGGTTTCTAATTCGGATTACCTCTTTTGCGTCTTCGACTCTTTCAGAATAATATAGTTTGATCATTTCCTTACTTTCGCCAAGACTGAAAACTTCTCTTTCTTTCTAAATAGCCACGTTTGTCGATTAGAATCATGTCGTGGAACATAAATACTCATAATTTTATTTGAAGCTCTAGTAAGTGCAAACTTATGCACAACATGCTTGAAGCTGAGGGAATGGGACACATGGAGTGGCCGCCTCGTTCACCGAACTTAAAACCGATTGAGCATGTATGGGATGCTGATGGCTGATGCACTGCAGCCAGACCAGCACCTCTCAGAATGGTTGCAGAGCTGGATATTGCACTCATCAAAGATTGGCCAAATATCCCTCAAGAGCTGATTCATAACCTTATACTACCCATACCACGCAGTTGTGCAACTGTACTGGCCAGTTCGTGGTGATCACACACCATATTAGAATGCAAAGTCCCATGGTGACACGCTTGAAGTAAACTGGCGTTTACAATATAAAGCTGTAAATGTCAAGTAGAGAGATGAGACAGCAAAATGTCAAACTGTATCACAAACAAATTACAATTGTAAACAATATATAAATAAAATATATTACCACATTTATATTGTACATGATATGTCACCTGAATCCATAATTGTTTTGAACAGTGTAGTTCTCATTTCCCTTTATCTAGCCCTCGTATTATCAGAATTGAATTGTAGACGGAAATATGCTGTGCTTGTGATATTACAGATAAAGGAGGAAGGTGATTGTTTCCATGTGAAAAGCAAGTTTTGCAAGCTGTTGGGTTCCCCAGCCAGTAGGCTAACAGTTTGGACCTAGTGAATGGGATACAGGTCGTTAGAAAAACAGTAATCTGCTCGGAAACAGGAAATGGCGGTCTTGGACTAGCGAGGGCGGCTGTCCCAGATTGCACATTATTCTAAAAAATACATACAAAATCAGGGAATCATCATATGGCAAATATAATTATACGAATGGATTCAGGAGACTTGGGAGAATCAAACACCATAATTACAATTTCAATATTCCTTATAGAAAAAACGCAGATAAATTGCAGTACTATAAGCATAGATCAAGAAGCAAATGGGCAGCATTGCACCACGCTACCTATCTTAAAAGACGCACCACGTCATTTCCGTATTCTTTCAATAAACTTTGTTTTACTCTCTTATTCTGCTTTCCGTTGAGGTAGTAATATTCTTGTGTCAGAACATAGATTGCACCACAGAAACACAAAAGATGAATCCAGCAAAGCGCATTACATTTATATATGTTGTTGTTGTTGTGGTCTTTAGTCCGGAGACTGGTTTGATGCAGCTCTCCACAATACCCTATCCCGAGCAAGCCTTTTCATCTCCACATAAGAACGACAACCTATATCTGTCTAAATCTGCTTACTGTATCCATCTCTTGGTCTTCCCCTGCGATTTTTTCCCCATACACTTCCCTCCAACGCTAAATTCACAATTCCTTGATGTCTAAGAATGTGTCCTACCAATCTATCCCTTCTTTTAGTCAAGGTATGCCAGAAATTCCTTTTCTCCCCAATTCTGTTCAGTACCTCCTCATTAGTTACGCGATCCACCCACCTAATCTTCAGCATTCTTCTGTAGCACCATATTTCAAAAGCCTCAATCCTCTTCCTTTCCGCACTGTTTATCGTCCATGTCTCACTCTCATACAAGGCAACACTCCACACAAATGCCTTCAGAAAGGACTTCCTTAGGTTTAAATCAATATTCGATGTTAACAAATTTCTCTTTTTCAAGAACGCTTTTCTACCCATTGCCATTCTGCATTTTATATCCTCTGTACTGCGACCATCATTTGTTATTTTACTGCCCAAGTAACAAAACTCATCTACCTCCTTTATTGCTTCGTTTCCCAATCTAATTACTTCAGCATCACCTGATTTTCTTACACTGCACTCCATTACCCTAGTTTTGCTCTTGTTAATGTTCATCTTATATGCTCCTTTCAGCACGCTGTCCATTCCGTTCAACTGCTCTTCCAGGTCCTTTGCTGTATCTGACAGAATTACTATGTCGTCGGCAAAACGCATTGTTTTTAATTCTTCGCCCTGAACTTCAATTCCTTCTCCAAATTTCTCCTTGCTTTCCTTTATAGCTTGCTCAATGTACAAATTGAACAACAGTGGAGAAAGACTACAACCCTGTCTTACTCCCTTTCCAACCACTGCATCCCTTTCATGCCCTTCAACTCTGACAACCGCAGTCTGGTTTTGTACAAGTTGTAAATAACTTTACGTTCCCTATATTTTACTCCTGCTTGCTTCAGAACTTGAAAGAGTTTATTCCAATCAACATTGTCAAAAGCCTTCTCCAAATCTACAAAAGCTAGAAATGTAGGTTTGCCTTTTCTTAATCTATCTTCTAGGATGAGCCGTAAAGTGAGTATTGCCTCCCGTGTTCCTACATTTCTCCTGAACCCAAACTGATCTTCCCCGAGGTCGGCTTCTACCAGCTTGTCCATCCTTCTGTATATAATTCGCGTTAATATTTTGCAGCCATGACTTATTAAACTGATGGTTCTGTAGTTTTCACACCTGTCTGCACCTGCTTTCTTAGGTATGGGGATTATAACATTTTTCTTTAAGTCTGAGGGTACTTCACCTGTCTCAT
This sequence comes from Locusta migratoria, assembly GCA_026315105.1. Lineage (NCBI taxonomy): Eukaryota > Metazoa > Arthropoda > Insecta > Orthoptera > Acrididae > Locusta > Locusta migratoria. The sequence goes on from CM048755.1 coordinate 261,825,699, forward strand.
ACATCTTACACACCAGGTGAAACAATTTTGTCATGTCTGGTTCTCCCAGAGACTTCAGTAGCTCTGAGGGAATATCATCTACTCCAGGGGCCTTGTTTCGACTTAGGTCTTTCAGGGCTCTGTCAAATTCTTCTCTCAGTACAGTATCTCCTATTTCATCTTCATCTACATCTTCTTCCCTTCCTACAATATTTTCTCGAAGTTCATTTCCTTTGCAGAGCCCCTCTTTATACTCTTTCCACCTTTCAGCTTTCCCTTCTTTGCTGAGAACTGGTTTTCCATCAGTGTCAATGATATTCATAGTGCTGTTTTTCTTATTTCCAAATGTTTCTTTTATTTTCCGGTAGGCTGTATCTATTTTTCCCCTATTTATACATTCTTCTACATCCTTGCATTTGCCTTCTAGCCACTCCTGCTTAGCCATTTTGCACTTCCTGTCAATCTCATTTCTTAATTGCCTGTACTCCATTTTGCCTGTTTCATTTACTGCATTTTTATATTTTCTCCTTTCATCGATTAAATTTAGTATCTCCTGTGATATCCAAGGATTTTTTGTAGGTCTTTCCTTCCTACCTATTTTGTCCTCTGCTACCTTCACTATTTCATCTCTCAATTTTACCCATTCCTCCTCTACTGTTTTATATTCTCCTGTTTCTGTCAATTGTTGCCTAAAGCTCCCTCTGAAATACTTAAGAACCTCAGGTTCCTTCAATTTATCCAGGTCCCATCTCCTTATTTTCCTACCTTTATGTAGTTTCTTTAGTTTCAGCCTACAGTTCATAACCAACAAGTTATGGTCAGAGTCTATATCTGCCCCTGGGTATGTCTTACACTTATATATGTATTTTATTATATTTAATATTATTATTAGTAATGTTCGTTTTGTGTTGTATATTGTCATTTAAATATTTCATGGCCGATTAAAAATAGTAGATATGCAGTAGATAATTTATACATAAACAATTATATGTATTTGTGGACAATAACTGAATATATTTGCATAAAAAGCCATGATAAATATTAATTGCGTAACTATATTTCGACGGCGGCAGTATATTTTAACAGTGAGACGCCACGCTTAATAGCTATATGAGCAAAGAGCTTCAGTCTCAACCGTTTTTTAGTATTGTTAAATACATATTTGTTTGTTAAATATAAACAACATTTGTAGGGAGGTGGTCAAAGCATTTAATTCTGTGATATTTTAATGTATAACGTTTTTGAAGGGAAACAGTATTTTAAAGATGAGGCGTTAGGATTAGCGGAAGAATACAATTTTGGGAGCAGGTAGAGCACGATGTCGAATGCTTGGGAAGGGACTCGTAACTTGGACGTGGTAGTGAAAGGTTGTGACCCTGGGCGGTCTGAAGCCGCGTTACGAACTTTTGATTTGAAAGCACGTGTGGATTACGGGACTGTGACTGCAGAACCTAGTTTCCGATTGAAAAGTGGTAAACTATGGACGGTAGTAGGGCTGTGGAACTGATAATTCAGCAATCGTGTACTCGTGTGATGACAAACTGTGATCGCGGTTTAATTTGGAATTTCAATGTTCTATGGACTTCATTAATTTACTTGTGGTAATTTGGAACTTTTACTCTCGAGTGCAAGTGATACTTTTGTGCCCCTCATGAACAATAGTTGGTGAAATATTCAGTTATTTACCGATGTGTAAAGTAGGACCACCTCCGCATTTTCATGTCCAAAAAGAGTAATAAACACCATTTAGAAAAATTAATTATTAAGTGAATCTTCTGAACATTATCTTAGAATCCATTTTATTGGTTATTCAGAGTTTTAATTTATGTCTGTTTAAATATATTTTTCTCGTCATCATCTGCAGATTGATAGACTGGCTAAACTACAGATTAATTATTGATCTTGTTTAAACAGTTCGGGTAGCTGTTTAGGTCATAGAAGCTGACATACATAACTCACCCCTATGAACAGAGACAACGATACATGAACCTTTCATTACCCTGAGTTATTTGTTGCCTAATTTTTATTGGTGAGTTTCGATAGGAAGGTCACATGCTTAAATATTAATACATCAGTTATCAACAGAATGTAGTTAATTTTTATTGTATAGCACAAGATAAATTCTATTGTAAAGTACATATATAAATAGTCAGAAGTAAAAAAGTAAGTTACTAGTGTATTGTGGCCACTGCATACATTGCACTCTATATGCTTTGCATAGCATTTGAAACCATTACTCATAGACAGGTAACCATCGTATTTGCATAACACTCAGTATGTGCAAAAGGTATTAATTATTATTTAGTGGAGCTAAGGCATTTGCATGGCGACATAAGTTGTCCATTATGCACAGGTTCTAGGAACGAAGATTGTTGAGTAGCCTTGTTGACGCAGTGAAATCAGATCAGTATATATAATTTTTTCTAAAGTCCAGTTGTACATAGGAATGAATTTTCCAATGAGTTTTGCTTCGTCCTGATTGTAACAAATGGATTCACTGTTAGTTCTCATTAATGTTACAAAATATGAATGACCGCACGTTTCTAAATACATGGGTGTGCGTGTTGTTCTTAGCGTAAGTTAGTTTAAGTACATTGTAAGTTTAGGGACCGATGACCAAAGTAGTTTGGTGTCAAATGTTTACAAATATTTGAACATTTTTTTCTTACAAAATTACATCCCAGTAGTCAGATAGGCTAATTCCATGGAGTTCAGTTAATCGATAAAGTATCTATTCTGTTGCATTAATTTATAGAGTGTTATTGCCCTTGAAGTAGAGTCAGTATTATCGACATCTGTTGCGTTGAGACAAACCGTAGGGTTTGCATCACATTACGTGAAGGGACACTATTTCTGAAAAAAGGACCGTTTTAAGATAAGCGCAAATATAGAATAGATAGACTTTGTAACAGTCTCAAAAATTTTCAAATAAATGCGTAACCACTTCCATTGATGAGCCACAACATCATGGCTACCTGCCTACTATCGGTATAAACCCGTCCATGGGATAGTACCGTCCCCTGAAGAGGTCTGACTGCTACCCAGACACCAGCAGTGCATTTAGTCTCAGTGTACGTGCTCTCCGTGTGTGCAATGGGGAAGGCGTTAAGGCGTTGAACGAGGGAAACTGATGGCTCGGCGCGAGCAGATGGCGACCTTGCCCCGTGTTCGGGCGTTGAAACACGTCCACTCAATGTCCATGTTAAGTTCTTCATTACTCTGAAGTGTTTCTCCACCGTTAATATTGTTTATTTGAATGTCAGTTATTTTATTCCTTTATTAATGATCAATGTCTCATGTTTATATGTGTTTCCACCCGAGTGATTGAACTTGTGTGTTGGTATGAATGTGGAAGGTTGATTTTAATATTGACTGACTGCCGCGCAATGGCTTACAGTCGTCTCTTCGTGCTTTAAGCCTCATTTACTTTAGTCAATAACGCATGGCTTTGTATGTCGTCTGCACTGCCGTCTGCTGGGGAGGCAGACACACCCTTACTTGGCTAGATGGAGAGGTGGGTTGTTCTTAGTGTAGTACCAACTTAATCATGGACGAAGGAGGTGACAAAAGAGACATCTCTGGAGCCGTAGTAGAGGGTACTATCTCCTTCAGGTAGCGAGGGTCGGTAGACAGTAGGCTTTGAACGCACCCCACATCCGGTGCGGGGAGGGAAGGCTATGCCCGCGGCCTGAGGCATGATTCTTGCCGCAACTGCCGAACTGAGTATTTCGGCGAATCATGCTGAGGGGATGGCATGCTGTTAGAACTTTACTTTTGACCAGGCAGTCCTGGTTTATCACTGATAGTTTTTCTTGAGTTATATTTCGCTATACGAGGCGAAGTGTTTCTTACTCGAGTAGTTCAGTGTAAATTTAGTATTTGCATTTTCAGTCCGGTAATGATGTTTGTGTCCGGTTTCCCAAGTTAGAATACACGTGTGTGGCCTTCAGCCTTAGCGTAAACTTAGTATGTTTGAATTCCTTGCTGTTTTTAACTAACGTTTTCGTGTGGTGTCTGTTTCCGCGAACATGCTATATTCTCTCTCGGAATTTCTCGATTGATTCCATCTTTACTATCTTGGTATGTCCAATTGCACAACGTGCTTTCAAAATGGTCATTACTTTGGCCTTCAGCCATGGTTTTTACTGATACCAGCATTCTTCTATTGAATTCTCGTGTATGCTTTACTTGCTTATTCTAAATCAATTTCTTTTTGTAAATTCTATGTAAATGACCATGATCGTACACCACATAGTACTTAATGATAGTATGCCGCTGCCTCCACACACATGAGTTCGTTTGTGCATAGTATAATTTCAATTGTGCTTGAAGACGCCACCATCTCGTCAAAACGCCGCCAATGCGTCGCTTTGCCGCTGCTATGAATTGTTCCCGCCTGAGTGAGTGTCACAAGCATTATGCGCATGTCTTTGAACTAATGAGTTTGCTTTCTTTATCCCCTGTATATTTGCAAATATCCTCCCACGTTACCTCCATGTTCAAAAAGGGCAAAATCTATTTTACTATGGGCAGTAACTTTATAATTTAATTCACTGTTGTACAAGGCGTGTGCTTCATTGTACTTACTTGGTCTCTTCACATTTTACTTGTTCATTTTATTCAATAGAAAAAAATTTAAAGTATCAAACCTATACTTTATAATTTCATGCTCCCCGTCCAATGTTTAATTATCTATTCCTTTTATATACTGGGTGATCAAAAAGTCAATATAAATTTGAAAACTCAATAATCACGGAATAATGTAGATGGAGAGGTAAAAATTGACACACATGCTTGGAATGACATGGGGTTTTATTAGAACCCCCCCCCCCAAAAAAAAAAAGAATAGTTCAAAAAATGTTCGACAGATGGCGTTTCATCTGATCAGAAAACCAATAATTTGCATAACAGATTAAGACGAAGCAAAGATGATGTTCTTTATACGAAATGCTCAATATGTTCACCATCATTCCTCAACACTAGCTGCAGTCAAGGAATAATGTTGTGAACAGCACTGTAAAGCATGTCCAGAGTTATGGTGAGGCATTGGAGGCGGATGTTGTCTTTCAGCATCCCTATAGATGTCGGTCGATCACGATACATTTGCGACTTCAGGAAACCCCAAAGTCAATATTCGGACGGACTGAGGTCTGGGGACCTGGGAGGCCAAGCATGACGAAAATGGCGGCTGAGCACACGATCATCACCAAACGACGCGCGCAAGAGATCTTTCACGCACCTAGCAATATGGGGTGGAGCGCCATCCTGCATAAAAATCGTACGTTTCAGCAGGTGTTTATCAGCCAGGCTGGGGATGATGCGATTCTGTAACATATCGGCGTACCTCTCAGCCGTCACGGTAGCAGTTACAAAACCAGAATCACGCAGTTCCTCTAAGAAAAAAAGGCCCGATAACGGTAGATGTGGTAAATAGAACCCATACCGTGACTTTCTCGTCCTAATGAGCCTTACAATAGTGTCGGTACCATTATGGACAATTAAAAATAATCGACACGTAATAAAAGTTCCTTGTGCAACATTTGTATTAGTTATATAAAATCACAAACTTGTATGTTCAATGTACAAAATCTGCCATTAACTGTATTCTGTACATTTACATCGACCTAGGCAGATTAAACTTTAGCACGGTTCCAGATTTCTTTTCTGGAATTTCATGATGCAGAGTGTTTGAATATTACCTATATCACATGTATGTAACACATTCTGTGACTTTCGTAAGATATGTAAATAAGACAACTCTAGATTGTAGCCGGCCGCGGTGGCCGAGGAGACTGATGCGCTCCAGTCACGGTCAGCACGGCCACTACGGTCGGGGGTTCGAATCCCCCCTCGGGCGTGGATATTTGTGCCGTCCTAGTTCGTAAGTAGTTCATAAGTAGTTTTTAAGTTTAGGGACTGATGACCCCGTAGTTAAGTCCCATAAGCCTTACAAACATTTGAACATTTTCTAGATTGGATGCAAAGTTTTATGTTATGTTCACAATGTTTGTAGACGCTGTATGCGTGATTCGTAGTGGTGAAGCCGGTATGTAGCGCCGCTTTGGAACCCCCCCCCCTTTTTGGTAAATCTATTTTTTTAAAGTACCTAGGTTTAAAACCTTTCCTATGAAATTTTGTACTATGATACTTGCAATATTGTACACTGGATTGTGACAGTGGTGCTTGTAAATAACGCCGCCATAGACCGTCTGGTTCACATTTTATAATATTTTTCAAAAATACTTTTGTTTGTAAGTGCTCAAACTAAATCAATTGTCATACTAGACGGTGAAGAGAGCGCCGGTATGTGGCGCTGCCGGAGACCTTTTGTTTTACATTTTTAATATTTACTTCTTCCTGGTAATGCCTAAATTATGACGCTGGGCGTATTTGCACACCAATACCATAATTTTATGTAAAGACGTCAATGTATTTTATTTTTAATCGTCCATAATGGTACCATCACTACTGTAAGGCACATTACAAGTGGCGGCCTCTAACGGAGCCACGAGGTATCATCTAAACGACGTCGACATTCATAGTACACGTTTGAGGCCCGTGAACGCAACATCTATTTTAACCTATTTTAAATTTCAATGTAATCATGTTTTAACAGTGGACAACGTATAGATTTTACATATCCAGTTGCTGATCCTGCCCCATCTTCACGATCAATTTTCATAAATGTTAGCACTGAATAAGGTATCAAGGGGGAATTTTATCCGCGGGACTATGTTGCAGACTGCACGCTGAAAGTAATAATCTGTATTTAATGATAATGATGACGTAAGTAACGCAAGGACACATGGGTAAGTATTTATACAATTGGAGTATACTTGTAAATCACTTTCATTTTCACCTTTGTCCTCCGTTGTTTCACAAATATGCATTTCACTATTTCTTGTCTATAAAATAAGTTTGCGTTACCCAGTGGGTGTATGGCACGCTTTTCCGTTGGACGTAACACCTCATACGATCCGCTGGCGAAACTAGCTTCATTTTTATGTAAATGTAAGCTGCGTTGGGTACAGAGGAACTGGCAGGTATTTCCCGACCACCGCCGAGAAGATTGCGGTCTACGGCCTGAAAAGCAAACGGGCTCCGATGTGGTGATAGGCGTTCCCACCCGCGGGCCACGCGATAGAAGCGTCTGAATGCTCCCATCTATCTTGTGTGGCCGGGTTCTTTACAGATGGCGAAAGGAAGCGGCCCTGACTGTAATTACGGGCCACTCGGAGGCCATCGCTCCAAAGCTTTCGATCGGAAGCGGAATATGGCAATTAAACCGTGCCACCTGAATTAAGATGGCCAACTCTCCACAAAGTCGGAAGTGACGCGGGAGGCGTGGCCTGCACGCGAAGGTTGTGTCCTACTTCCCCGCTAATGCATTCCCACGTCACTAACGGCACCTGCACCTGCCGTTTCTCACACCCAGAGGCAAGAGTGCAATTAATCAATACTAGACAAACGTAGAAGGTGCTTTTGAAATGAGACAGCTACGTCTACATTCACACGAGTACGCTCTTAAGTGTCTGACGGAGGTTTCATAGTACCACATCCACACTATATCTTAACCGTTGCACATGAATGACGCCTTGCACAAACAAAAACGTAAATGATTCGATCTGATTTGATTATATGTACATTTCAAGTGATCCATAGTCAGCAGAACCTCTTTGATGTAGAAGATGTAAAATGAATAAATAAATTACAAAATAAGAACAGATATAAAAGTCCAGAATGAAACCTTCACTCTGCAGTGGAGTGTGCGCTGATATGAAACTTCCTGGCAGATTAAAATTGTGTGCCGGAACGGGGACTCGAACCTGGGACCTTTGACTTTCGCGGGCAAGTGCTCTACCGACTTTTTCTTCTTTTTTTTTTTTTTTTTTTTTTTTTCAGTCGACGGTTCAGTTCGTTCTTGGTCGTTCTTTTTCTTTGATCATTTGGCTCAGCTTTTTTATTACAGAGGGCGTGAGCCCCCTTACCGGGCGCGCTGAGCCACTGCGCCCGGTGACCGACTGAGCTATCCAGGCACGACTTACGATCCCGCCCCACAACTTTACTTTCACTCTGAGGCATCGTGAGTCGTGTCGGGATAGCTCAGTCGGCAGAGCGCTTGCCCACGAAAGGCAAAGGTCCCAGGTTCGAGTCCCGGTTCCGGCACACAATTTTGATCTACCAGGAAGTTTCATATCAGCGCACACTCCGCTGCAGAGTGAAAGTTTCATTCTGGAAACATCCCTTAGGCTGTGGCTAAGCCATGTCTCCACCATATCCCTTCTTCTGGGAGTGCTAGTCTTGCATGTTTCGCAGGAGAGCTTCTGTGAAGTTTGGAAAGTAGAGGGCTAGGTACTGGCGGAAGTAAAGTTGTGAGGCAGCATCGTGAGTCGTGTCGGTAGAGCCTTTCCCCTCGAAAGGCAAAGGTCCCAGATTTGAGTCCCGGTTCCGGCACACAATTTTAACCTTCCAGGAAGTTTCAGATATAAAATTGCCCTTGTGTTTGTTGAATCTATCAACATACAAAATCTCGAGCATATTTGGATGTCAATAGAAATTTGTTCCGAATTAAGATCTGTACAACATACCTAGATTCCAATGACAATTCTTACGCTATTGCATTCACGCATAATCAGTTAAAAGTAAAATAAAGAGACATTTAACAACACTTATTTATAATGATCGACTCACTTATGTTTTTATTTATATTTATCACGTTTCGCAGGACTGAATTCAGAAGCAAGTTTCCATGGTCATAGACTGAGTCAGTACATCAGATTTTAACAAAAGAGTAGTAATATTCGTAGATATTGTGAAACATAGCAATCCTATGCACACGAAAGGGCTAAGCATAAGTAAAAAGAAGCAATAACTCAACACAGAAGTTAGCCTAATTTTTCTTAATTTTTCCAGGAATTCGTAATAAATCCGATAACAAATAACGAAATTGAAAATTTTAACTACAGAGCATGCAGATACATTAAAATTGTGCCTAATGGTAAATAGTCCCTGTACCTTTCATGATGCCCTCATTTAGCGAAAATTAATACTTCGATTTGGCTCCCTAATAAGTACCTCAAAATAATTGTGAAAACCACTTAGTACAAATTTGGACGAAAATTTATACGTAGCACTGATTTTAAACAAATATTTTCCAAAAACATGGAGTGTGGATTGAAGTAACCACTAACTATAACAATATGATAGGGGTTTCTATTTCAGATGCCACTCACGTTTTGAGATCTACAGTGTCCGTGCTTATTTATGGAACCAATGCAAATGTCCTTCTGCCACAAGTTTTCATATTAAACCGTTAAATTATACGGCTTACCTTAAAGATAATCATAGTTTTGAAACTTTCACTCTGGAGCGGAGTGTGCGCTGATATGAAAGTTCCTAGCAGATTAAAATTAAGTGCCGAATCTGGGATTCGAAGCTGGGACCTTTGTCTTTCGCGGGCAAGCACTCCACCGTCTGAACTATCCCGGCACGCTTCACGATCCGTACGCTTCACGCGCGAAAGGCAAAGGTCCCACGTTAGAGTCCCGGTTCCGGCACATAACTTTAATCTGCCAAAAGTTTCATATCAGCGCACACTCCGCTGTAGAGTGAAAGTTTCATTCTGGAAACGTCCCTTAGGCTGTGACTAAGCCATGCCTCCACCATATCCTTTCCTCCTAGAATGTTAGTTCTGAAAGGTTCACTAGGGAATTTCTGTGAATTTTAGAAGGTAGGACGTGAGGTACTGGCAGAAGGAAAGTTGTGAGGACGGACCGTGAAGCGTTCCGGGATATCTCAGAGGATTGAGCGCTTGTCCGTGAAAGGCAAAGGTCACAGGTTCGAATCGCGGTTTCGGCACACAATTTTAATCTGCCAGGAATTTTCATATTCACGGTTGCTAATACATTTCCTTTATTTAATTTAACAGCTATAGTCGCCGATCCGTCTGTTCCTTCGGCCATGCATGCACATGTGAAGGACATTTGGATTGGTTCCATCGATAAACGCAGACACTGCACAGGGTATTTAATTGAGCCCAGCAGGCTTAGCGACAATTGTAATAAACGTATGTTCTTGCGCAGTGCTTTCTCGTGGTAAGTAGTCACTGTGTAGCATAAAGACGTTTGGGTCGATTCGGCAGGTGTACACCGGTGCCGGCCGCGGTGGCCGAGGAGACTGAGGCGCTTCAGTCACAGTCTCCACGTCCACTACGGTCGGGGGTTCGAATCCCCCCCTCGGGCATGGATATTTGTGCCGTCTTTAGTATAAGGTAGTTGATAAGTAGTTTGTAAGTTTAGGGACTGATGACCCCGTAGTTAAGTCCCATAAGCTTAACAAACATTTGAACATTTGTACACGGGCAGCGTAATGGTTAACTCGACCACTCGCGAAAAACAGGAAATCCGGGTTTGAATCCCGGGCCGGCACAAACTTTCATACGTCACCAGTAAATACAGATAATCCTAATTCATATTCGCAATTACTTTTTTTTTTTTTTTTTTTTTTTTTTTTTTTTTTTTTTTTTTTTTTTGCATTTGCTACTCAAGTTTTCATTGTACATTTGAGCATCTACATAATCCGAATCAGAGGGTCGGTAAAAGGAGCCAACAATAAAATGAACCATTACTTATTGGTAATGCACGAAAATAGATATTACATAGCGCATCACATAAATGAGATGTATCTTATGAAACTGAAATGGAAGGCAGGTAGTCCTTTGTTCTCGTTATTGGTAACCCAAATACAATAAGAAAACCGTGAAAAGGTATGCTTTGTTTCCAAAGCGTCACAGTTTTTATGTTCTGGAACGATGTGCACATGTATCACTACACGACCCATAGGACAGAATAGCTGTCCATTGTTCCTGTTGTCCTGCTGTGATGTCATAATTTGGTTGATGGTGATTCTTTCCGAATCATCTACGCAAACCTCGTACAGCAGAGCTCCCGCTTGGACGTGTGATAATGGGACCGGCTGTGATAGGATACCAACGTCGAATTAACGACCGCTGGTTCGGTCCAGCGACCACTTCGTATGTAGATTTTAGCCTCTTTTATAGTCAGATGAGTCCCCACTTCCACTTGTGAAACAACACAGATTGTCGTAAAAGAATACGTAAAGCGCAGAGCATGCAGAATTTCCAGATTGATGGACCACACCGCTTTCCTACCTTAGAACAACGGAGGCAACAAGAAATACTCCTGGCAGTAGAATAAAACTAATAGCAGATATCAATTTGTGGATGAGATATTGGGTCAGAAGCTTAACAGAAGTAATAATAAATCCTCGATATTTTATGACCGTTATACCATCAGATTCTGCCTACCTAAGTAGCGACTACGAGATCCGCAATCACGATTAAATTGTGTAATAATTGTCGATGCGAAATCATGAATCACAAAAGTAGTATCATGCTTAAGCACAAGGGAATTCATTTCAAATCGACTAAGTGTAGATAAATATTTAATTCTAATATCAAAACAGAAAGTTCCGCAATTATTTTTTCTTTGCTTTTAGGTACACATTTTCAGTCTAGATACACAACGAAGTCTTGTGAACGGTGTGCTGTTATACTACTCGAGAAAAGCCAAAACAAAATGCCGCAGTATCGTGCTGTATTTCCTTTTCTCTATTTGAAGGGGAAAAGAACTGCAACGATCCATGATTAGTAGGCAGGAGCAACTAATGACAGCGCAACGGCATATGAGATGAGTTCACACTTTTCGTTATTCGGGATTAACTGCCAATTTTTGCTCCATACAGATATCTAATTCGTTTTTCAGCTGCTTTTGATCTTCGGGTGACTTTATTAATCGAATGTATCACCCAGAAACAGACTAAGGAAGCTACTCAGATTGTCTCCTAAGTCGTTTATAGAGATAAGGAACAGTACGGGACCTGGGGAACGCCAAATATCACTTCCGTTTCACTTGATAAGTTTCTACGTAGTGTGTCCTTTCCAACAGGAAATCACGAATCCAATAGCACAACAAGACGATATTCCATAAGAGCACACACTGAGCGAGGTGGCGCAGTGGTAACACACTGGACTCGCATTCGGAAGGATGGTGGTCCAAATCCACCTCCGACGATCTAGATTTAGGTTTTCCGTGATTTCCCTAATCGCTCCAGGCAAATTCCGGGATGGTTCTTTTGAAAGGGCACGGCCGATTTCCTGCCACATCCTTACCCAAACACTCCGAGCGTAAGCTGTCGACGGGACGTTAAACTCCAAGCTTCCTTCCTTCCATAAGAGCACAATTTAATTAGAATACGCTTGTGAGGTACAGCGTCGAAAGCTTTCCGGAAAACTAGGAATATGGAATCGATTTAAGATCCCTTGTTGATTGCACTGATCACCTAATGTGAGGAAAGATCAGCAACTGCGATACTTTATGAATCCTTGTTCACTATGAGTCAATATGCTGTTCTTTTCGAGGTAGTTCATAAAATTCGAAAGAAGTATATTTTCCACACTCCTGCTGCAAACCGACATTTTGCGTCTCACCCCTTTTACCTTTCTTGAATACTGGAGTGACTTGTGAAATTTTCCAGTCCTTGTGTAAGAATATTTCGTTGAGCGAGCAATTGTATATGGTAACTATTGTATTAGCGCTTGGAACTTCGGTACTAAAATAGGGTAAATTACTATGTCAGTGATGTTTGTTGCAGGACTCTAGTGCCATTTGTATACGAGATATCGTATTGTGAAAAGTTTCCAAAGCGACACTTGTTTGCCCCATGCAAATTGCCTAGTTCCTAGGTACGGTGTTGTTACTTACGCTTACATCGCGCTTGTGTTCCTTGAGTACTTTGTGACTTTTGCTAGTCAATTAGTTTGTGACAATCCAAGCTATAAGTTATGCGTTGACGATGGGATTTGCCAATTCAGAAAATGACAACATGTTCATTGTCTATAGAAAGCGTAACAAGAATGCGGTTGGTGCTTCTACAAAGTAAGCGCAACTACATCCTAATAGACGTACCCATCTCGACAATTATTTATCAACCTCTTCAACCATTTACATAAATATAGTTGTGTAACACCTAGACAAAGTAACAGAAGGAAATAAGTGACAACAGAACGCGGAAAATTTGTGTTTCGTCTTCTGTTACTGTTCATCCGCAAGTTAGGTCCCACGTAATCGCACGAGTCTAATAAGCCAGGCAAGTGGCGTACGCCCTCTCCATCAACATCGGTTCCATCTGTATCACATCTCTCCCCACCAAGACCTACATGAAAGCTATCGTATGGTATAATATCAGCTAAATTTAATACTTTAGTAAGAAATACTAGTTTCTAATTAATAAGATAAAACATATCTCTGTCACAGAGCCAAGTCCAACTCCTTTAACCACTGGACAGCTTCCTGGCTGACTATATGGAGTTCGTTCATCCCTCCTGAGAATGATCGTAATGGGCATTTAGTAATTATGTGGGTCATCGTTTGTATGTGTGCTCCACAGTCACATGACTGGTCGTTTCTCTGTCCCCATTTGAATTTCCAATAGTTACAGCGACCAACACCAGTTCGGAAGCGGTTGATCAAAGATCATTCTCTCCTGGGAAGGTCCATTCCTTGGAGCTCCTTAGAGGGATCGTCTATCCAGATGCTGTTTTTTCCATTAAACGAATCCCAAGTTCTTGCCCAGTTTGATTTAGGCGAGAAGCCACTCTCATGTAATTGCACAGATGTTTTAAGAGGCGGTTTACGTGATTTCAGCCGGCTTACTTGTGGTGGAAGGTCTTGCAGGATAGGAAGCTCAGGAGTGGACAAGATCTTATAATATTCTCTCATTAAGGCTTCCTTCCGTCTTAGATCAGGAGGAACGATTTTGCATAATATTGGGAGCCATTGAAGGGGTGTAACCATCAGAGTGCCACTGATCAATCTCATTGCTCTATTTAATTGTACATCAATGTCACCACGGTGATCTCCCAGCTATGTCTGCTACCAAGACCTTCTGTATATGGGGCATTACGACTGGGTACTCGAGATGCTTCATGCATTTTATTTAGTCTTGAAGTGACATTTACCAATCATGGCCAGGCATATCACCGAAACTTGCATAATTAGAATCTTGACAATCACTGTTGACTTCGTCAGGTGGAACGTCAGCGTCCATGGAGTGTCAACGTGTGGTGTGCGATAGTTAGATATTAACTCATATGCCCATTTTTCATAGACGGTGCAGTAAACATGCTCAAGTATCACAGCCTCCGAACAGACCATCTGACACGGTTGCTGGAAGACGTTCTTCTGCAGGCTAGGCGGAACCTGTGGTATGAAAATGATGGATGTCCAGCCCACAGTGGACGGATTAGTATATATGTCTTCACAAATTGTCTTCAGATCGTTGAATTATACGCAGAGGCCCTGAACCTAGACCGGATCGTTCCCGTATTTGACTCTTGTAGACTTTTTTATGTGAGGAAATCCGAAAGCCGTCTTCACCGAAGAAATACCGAATACTGTAGAGGGACATATATTTAACTGTCCACTATTTTCCCAATAAAGCTCAATTTCGCAGTTTTTCAGTGATTGAAGAATATATTGTTTTGAATGTTATTAATGTTTGAGAACATATGTTTGTGTTAATTTTATTCGCCATTGTTTGTTTTATGTTCAAAATTCAAATGTTTGTATAGTCTATGGGACTTAACTACGGGGTCATCAGTCCCTAAACTTACAAACTACTTATGAACTACTTACGAACTAGGACGGCACAAATATCCATGCCCGAGGGGGGATTCGAACCCCCGACCGCAGTAGCCGTGCAGACCGTGACTGGAGCGCCTTAGTCCCCTCGGCCACCGCGGCCGGCTTGTTTTATGTGTAACGACGGTGCTGCAGTAGTACGCAGTGACGGATTCTCCGCCGACGTCAGCGAGAAAATGGTGGTCGCTATCGTGATTAGCCGAAGGTTGGCGCGCTGAACTGGAAGACATTGCCTGCTGCTGCGAACCGCGATAGACATTGTTTTTTAAACATTAACAATGAAGATATTAATGTTTAAATGAGAGATTGGTAAAAATGTTTAGTCTCATTTTGGATTCGGTATTGAGATGAAGTTTCGTTGGAATTTTGATTTGTAATACTGAATTATGTGATATTACTTACGTCACATACATTTAAAATAAAAAGTTTATAAATGAAGTTACTGATGAGTGTTCACGATTTCTAAGTATTGAATCAAGATGTGTAAATGTTTTTTCTTAAGTGATGGGAATTCTGAAGTGAATTTTGAATGTGGTCTGAACGACTTACACGAAAGTTGGATCTGACTGGAGAATCTAATTTTGAATGAATTAATTTATCAATTTGAGGAACTTTATTAAGAAGAATGTGAAGACTAGTTTTAACGGACATTATAATTTTTGTGCTGTAGTTAACTTCGGGTAAGAAGTCACGGTCATTCGAGAAGCTGTTTGTTTATTATATCTGAAGTCACTTAAAAACTAGTACCAGCACAATACACCCGATGATATGCAATGGGGTATTACTGCTGCCTGCTCGCACGTCTTCGCTGATATGCTAACAAGTGGGCAACAGTGTTTCCATACCAGACTGTAAACGTGTATTGCCGCTCCCTGTTGTTATTTTGATCACAGTCTCTGATGGTTAATTGTCTCTTCAATGGCCAGGATCGTCATCACTAATGTATGCTCTCGTGTTGTTGTTTAGTGTGTGCTGCCATATATACTCCAAATGTTTCTATTTACACTTTACACACTGCGATATCTCCTACACGACTTGCACTATAGCCGTGCAATAAACTCCACGGACATTCTTAATCACCGTAATTTTAGTTTGTTACTGTCAACAGGCATTGTTCCATTAAAAAACGTGTATATTTGCAAAAAAATACACTTTCCGTGTATTATTAAAATCTGTTTATTGGATAACAGCAGTCCCTGACTAGCAATCCATGCTATAAAACCGCATATTAACAGAATTTCCATTCGCGCAATATTGGTTTTGCAAGTTTCAAGTGATTCACTCTGTTTATCGGACGTAAAAGGTCGACTGGGTCTGGGATAATTTAGCGGCGTCACCGCATAAGGTTAATTTAGTGTAAATTATTGGCAGTGGATTGCAGCTGTACCCGTAAATTAAGTGCGGGCTTGGTCATAATAGCTTTGTGCAACAGACCGATGAGGGCACAAGAGTCGCCAAAATGGCATCCTCGGCGAGTAATGCTTGCCACAAACCTCTCTAAAAGCAGCCCGCCGGAGCTAACTCAGTGTTTAGCATACGTGAATCTAATCTGTGCATTTGCAAAACATATGAGCGCTGCTGAGTATAAATGATGCTATCAAGTAATACCAGTGTATCCAGAATGAATCTTTCACTCTGCAGCGGAGTGTGCGCTGATATGAAACTTCCTGACAGATTAAAATTGTGTGCCGGAACCGGGACTCGAAACTGGGACCTTTGCCTTTCGCGGGCAAACGCACTACCGACTGTGCTATCCCGACACGACTCACGATGCCGCCTCACTACTTTACTTCCGCCAGTACCTCGCCTCCTACTTTCCAAACTTCACAGAAGCTCTCCTGCGAACCATGCAAGACTGGCACTCCTGGAAGAAAGGATATGGTGGAGACATGGCTCAGCCACAGCCTAAGGTATGTTTCCAGCATGAAGACATTACATTAACACAACCCAATTTCAATTACAGTAGATTTTCAAAAATGCCTCCATTGACACGTAAAAATAGGTTTCACCGTCGTATCATGTTCTGACACGGGAAAAAACTCAATGAGTATCCTGAATTCTTCCTGCTGCTGCTACTATCCGGGCAACCAAATCCTCTTCTGAAGCAAAAGGAGTTGCGTAAACAAGGTTGCGCATCTCTCCCCACACAAAAAAGTCCAGAGAGGACAAATCTGGGGATCTAACAGGCCATGGTACGGGACCACCTCTGCCAATCCACGTGTCTGGGAACCGTCTGTCCAGGAATCTACGCACACGACGAATGAAATGTGCCGGAGCCCTGTCATGATGGAACCACGTGAGTTGTAGGGAGCGGGACGTCTTTCAGCAATTGTGACAATGCTCTGGCGAGAAAATTGTAATAGTGCCTGTAATTTAATACGGCCTCCACCGGTTTAAATATTCCTCATAGGAAAAAATGACATTAGGGAAAATATTTGTTTTGGTGTCTCCTACTACCTCCCAGAGTTTGTCCGTTTAAATACTTTTCACCCTGTATAATGTGATATATTGGCTTTCCGGGTTTCATGCAATGGTGTCAAGCCAGAAGAACATGGACTGTCACAGACTGACTAAATGTGGTGTTTAATGATGAATTCTGGATTTGTTTCATAAACTGATGATAACCGTTTACAGGTGTAAAACAGCTGGATGAACGGTATATTTGTCCACACGATGTAACATGTCACACCGCCTGCACAGCTGGCCAAATGTACTGGGGGCCCGTAAATGTATGATAGCAATTTCCCTCTGATTGCGGAATATGGATTCTTGGACCAGTATTGGGTGGATTACTTTCTTCAACCCCATGTGGGACTTTTCCTACGAGGTCTACCGGGAGACGTTTCTGGTAAGCCTTTCATTCTTTGGATAGTAATTGGTTTTCTTTTTGGGTCAAATTTGAGTGAAATTCCAAGGTTTTGACGATAACCTCCCTCACTATCATCAGAGTAAGACTGACAATCCGTCGTAGCGTTGATAACGCAGATAAGGTTAACGTTTAAAGATAAGACTTTTACCTGGATTTGATGAGACAAGAAAACCAAGAATTTTTTGCGCGATAATTCTCGTCCCTATGAAGCTTGAGACATTTCAACTCTTCTACGGACGACCTGCTACCTGGTCTAAGTGCCCTGCATGGCATGTGCAAGACCAACTGAGACGCCTGATACTGCCGTGTCGTCCTGAACTTGACGTGGAGGTGAATATTACATGTCTGTGGGCAGTCTCCCTCTGGAGAACATCAGATGTCTAATGAACTCTAATTCGGACTGTGATGCAGCTGTATCGCAGCAAAATCTGGTCCAACGTATTCTTGATTTTGTACTGTCTGCTTGTATTCTCTGAATTTGTTTACTTTTCTTGACTTTGGGATCAAATGACTCTCTCATCTCAATCATTACGTCTAATAAATTACATTTCGACCCTGTGCTTTCCTCTTATTGCACTATTTGCTATGTTCTTGAGTGCATGTTATCCTAAGAGAGGATTAGTTACGAAAAGGACAGTGCGTTTTATTTCGTAAATCAGAGCACAGTGTTTTTGTACCATAGATAATGTACCGTACTGGTGAGACCTTTGATTTTATGACTAATTTGCATTTCCAACTTATTCCCACATTTCTTCATTGGTGCAAGAAACTTTTCAATGTCTTGTTTAATTTATCCTTTTGTAACTACATAGAAATTAAAGAATTTGCCGTTACCATTAATCCGCCACCCTGGGCGATGGCAAAGTCTGACCCCTAGAGCAAGACCTGAACAGCACAACACCTGCAGTAACATTCGACGCCTCTTGCCCTGAATTGCACCTCCCACGTTCCACATCGATTCACAGTAAAAGCTGAACACGACTGTCACAAGCAGGCTTGATCCACAGGCGGCAGACTTCTACCACATAGGAATAAAAAAGTTCATCTCACAATATTACAAGTGTCTGTGTCGAAAAATAACTCAAACGTTGCTGTGCTTTTTGCCAAGAAGTGTTGCATGTAACTGTCTTGTCTCTATTTTTTAAAAGCAGGGAAAGTTGGTTTCTAGATGCGACTCGTAATAAGAACCTCTGCAAATGGACATAGTTAATATCTTTTTGCCATCGTTAAATAGTAACGAGTGCCGCGGCGGAGTGACTGAGCGCATTGAGGCGCTATGCTCCGATGCGCGAGGCCGTTCCCCGTCGGGGGTTCGAATCCTCCCTCGGGCATGAATTTTTGTGTTGCCTTTAGGTGTAAGTTAGTTTATAAGTAGTTTGTAAGTTTAGGGACTGATGACCCTGCAGTTAAGCCCCATAAGCTTAAGAAACATTTGAACATTGTTTTAGTAACGAGTAAACGTCTTTTGGGGTTCCAGCATGTGTGGTTCTGTATGCATCAGTCAGTGAGGTTATCCTTAGGTTCGTATATCCAGAGGGGTCTACTTAATTCAATAACGCAATATTAGGCCAGGCGACAGTGGATAGTGGCATCTCTAGTTTGTTAGTCCCAACTACCAAATTTTCGAATGAAGAATCCAATCGGAATGTTCAACACACTCAAAGCCTTTCAATTTAGTGAGGTCTAGGAGCCCACTTTAGGAATATTAAGGGAGAGGCGGAATGCGGTCGTGGAAGTGCATTCCTGCGGCGTGCCTATGCAGAACTGGCGCTGCACACCGAAGCCGCACGGACAGAGAAAGAGGGCGAACGACGCAAATACCGCCTCTTCATGCCACCACTTCTGCCAGGCATTGCTTAGAGAGAACCTTTATATCTGGTAGACATGTCCTTCGTAATATAAGAGAATTCTAATTAGTAACAAAATTTTGAAGATACTACATGACGCTTTAATTCCGCTTTATAACAAATGTTCAAATGTCTGTAAATCTATCGGACCAAACTGCGTGGTCATCAGTCCGTAGCTTACAAACTACTTAATCCTAGGTAAACTAACCTACGGACAAACACACACACCCATGCCCCAGGGAGGACTCGAACCTCCACGGCGAGCAACCGCGCGCTCCGCAGCGAGGTGCTTTAGACCGCTCGGCTACTCCACCGCGGCGCTTTATAACAGTTTTCGGGTAAACATGAGAGGCTACGAGATTATTAGTTATACATATATTACAGTACATTACATTCTGATCCAAAAACAAAACATTTGTTCTTATTTAAAGGCATGTCCAGCAATGCCGTGTTACAAAAGAAGGGTCCTGTTAGTGGATAGTAAACCGTAGTCTGCATGGAAAAAGTATGATAATAGCATATGGCAAATTATTGCTTTCAGTGTGATAAGATATGCCTTTAGACTCCGGATAGTATAATACAAAGACACATGTCTGTATGCTGGATTAACTAGGATGGTACCAAGCACTGTGGTCAAGCTTAGACGATTCCCCCCCTCCCCTTAGTTTTCGCTAAATAATAGGGAATTTCCCACCTCCGCTTCAGTTTCATAGTAAGCCCGCAGACAAAAGTGTAAAAAATCTGTGGTTTCAGAAATTACTGCAACCAGTCGCCTTTTTTGATTGGAGATATTTATTAAATCATAACCGATCTCGAGCTTACTAGCACAAAATACCGGGTAATCAAAAAGTCGGTATAAATTTGGAAAAATAAATCACGGAATAATGTAGATAGAGAGGTAAAAATTAACACACATGCTTAAAATGACATGGGATTTTATTAGAACTAAGAAAAAAAAAACATTGCTAGGCGCGTGAATGATATCTTACGCGCGTCGTTTGGTGATGATCGTGTGCTCAGCCACCACTTTCGTCATGCTTGGCCCTCCAGGTTCCCAGATCTCACTCCGTGCGATTATTAGCTTTGGGATTACCTGAAGTCGCAAGTGTATCGTGATCGACCGACATCTCTAGGGATGCTGAAAGACAACATCCGATACCAATGCCTCACCATAACTGCGGATATGCTTTACTGTGCTGTTCACAACATTATTCCTTGACTACAGCTATTGTTGAGGAATGGTGGTGAACATATTGAGCATTTCTTGTAAAGAACATCATCTTTGCTTTGTCTTAATTTGTTATGTTAATTATTGCTTTCCTGATCAGATGAAGCGCCATCTCTCGGACATTTTTTGAACTTTTGTTTTATTTTTTGGTTCTAATAAAACACCAAGTCATTCCAAGCGTGTGTGTCAACTTTTACCTCTCTATCTACATTATTTCGTGATTTATTAAGTTTTCAAATTTATACTTACTTTTTGATCACTCGGTATTTACAACGTAAGTTCGCCTTCATAAACATTTTGTGTAACCTACTACATTAAGTAGTTACTTGTTCTCGGTCTTTGTCCTGCCACAGATACACGGCAACCCTTACAGAGCATCCAACATGCACTGAATGTACCATCTGAAGATGAGCTGCTAGGCAGTTCGAGTTGAGTTATAGTTTAATAAATACCTCATTCAAAGAAGGTGACTGGTTGCAGTAATTTCTGAAACCTCTTTTTACGTTAATGTCGCAGGTTTCACATCCATAATGGATAAAAGTTTTAAAAATAACAGTCTGGAAACGAATCATCGGTAGATCCCATATGCTCCATATTTGTCATTAAGAAAACAAATTGAGACGCTGTGTCACCATAAACAAACTCGGACAGAGTATCAAGTGCCACATCCACAGTAAGGAAAGTGTGATATGTTGTGCACCCTATTAAACACGAAATAACGTCAGGAAGACTGGGAAGAAACATGCTCCTACACTCACCACCCTCACCCATTTCTGAAGAAGAGACAGTCTGTAATACGCTTTAAAATTATAACAAAAAAATGTGACTTTCTAGTATATGCAACTTACATTATTGTGACAAACATGAGGACGAAAGTGAAGCTCAAATTCTGCGCAATTACCAAGTAACACGCAATGGAACTTGGACCGTACATAGAAAGAATTGCTTAGTATTGTACCGAAAGCAATCGAGAGAAATAATAAAGAGAGCAATCACAGTGAAGACATGACGATTTATATTGCTCCACTAGATATTGTTAACGGCGGGACTTGGTTGTCAGTGAGGGTGCTATCACCAAGGATGGCAGTGCATGGTAAGAAACGTGTTGCCATGGTCGCCATAACATATACTGATTGGAAGTTCTTGTGGTCGCCGCTCCATTTCTCCAATAACACGGTTGGCAGCTGCTGAACGATCGTTATTGCACTTGGGTGTGTTGCATTAAGTAGGGGCAACAAGCAACCAGCCTGTTCTCAGTTTTGGGAAGCTACTGTAACTGCACCCGTTAATAGAAAGCCCGAAAGAAGAAATCGTTACAGGTTGTGAGAGCTGGGTCAAACCGGAATTAGGTTTATCTGAAATTTTGGGACTTAACTTATTTGGTTATTAGTACCTAGGCTTGCAAACTAAGTTAAACTAATGTAATGACAATACACACACACACACACACACACACACACACACACACACACACACACACACACACATTCCCTAGGGAGGACTCGAACCTCCGGCGGCGAGCAACAGCGCGCTCCGTAGCAAAGTGCCTTAGATCTCTCAGCCACTCCACCGCGAATCAGCGATTTCAATTTACACCCGAACTGTTACCGAAAATTTATTTTTGAATCCGGCGGTACGCATAAAACATCATCAGAAATTGGGCTAAACGCAGTCTCTGAAAATTAATTCGAGCTATACGCTCATGAGCCTACTCAAATAGTAAACGGTTTTCAAAATGCACTTGAGCTCTTAGCAACAAATATTCATGAGCACCTAATAAGCATCAAACTCGATATAGGGATTAGTGGGAACAGTCTTATCGTAGCAAAAATGAATATCTAAAGTCCCAAAATCACCAAAAGTAAATGAATTATATAATCAGAAAAGCGGGAACTTGCCTTAAATTCTTCCAGAGAGACAGACTCCTGTTCTTACAATTTGTAATTGTAAGTAAGATTGGCGATCTTACAGAGAGGCTCAAAAGTTAGCAAGGACTTCAATGCGAGGTACTTACAGTAATTCTCAAAACGAAACGCTGCCTCGAAATCTGGCTGAAAACCCAGAGAAATTCTGATATGGAAAGTATGCTAAAAGCAAGACATAAACATTATGATCACTACGCGATACGTAATGGTGTTGCTGCTGACGAAAACGTTGCTTAAGTAGAGTCACTATACACCGTTTTCTGAAGTTCATGCACCAAAGAAGAGGACGTAAATATTCAATTTTTCTAATTAATAAAAGTTGCCGATATAACATAGATGTAGATATCCTCGGAGTAGTGAAGTGACTTAAATTAAATAGAAATAAGTATTTCGATCCGGATAGTATACCGATTAGGTTCCTATCAGAGTATGTTAATGTGATAGCTCCATACGTAAAGGTAAGAGTCATATAGAACGGTTCGCTCAACGAAGGATCTATACCATGAAACGGAAAGTTGCAATGCTCACACTAATATTCAAGAACGGCAGTAGGAGTAATCCACTAAATTACAGGCCCATACCATTGACGTTAATTTTCAGTCAGGTTTGGAGTGTAATACATACTGGGTTCAGACACTACCGCGTTCTATGGCGTCTTGCTGCAGAGCGTGCGGTTGCTCGCCGTCGGAGTTTGAGTCCTCCCTAGGGCATGAGTGTTTGTGTTGTCCTTAGCATAAGTTACTTTAAGTTAGTGTAATTAGTTTGTAAGCCTAGGGACTGATGACCAACTTAGTTAGCCGCGGCATATTAGCCGTGCGTACTGGGGCGCCGTGCTGCGGTGCGCGCGGCCGTTCGCCGTCGGGGGTTCGAGTCCCCCTTCAGGCTTGGGTGTTTGTCTTGTCCTTAGGTTAGTTTACCTTAGTTTAAGTAGTTTGTAAGCTACGGACTGAGAACCACGCAGGTGAGTCCGATAGATTTACATACAAAAACCAACGTAGTTAAGTCCCTTAGATTTACAAATATCTGAACATTTTTTGCTCAGACATTATGAATTACCGCGAACTAAAAGCTCTGTTGACCCATGGTCAAAAGTGGTTTAAAAAATATCGGTCTTAACTCATACGAAGTGGTAAATTGTAAAGAACACGGATCTCTAATTGATTCCAAATGTCTAGACTACTAGAAGACTTTTGATACGCTACCTCATAAACGGCTTTTAATCAGATTGCGTACTTATGGAATATATATCTGATGGCCTGATCGTTTCAGACCTCGCTAACAGCTAACTCAAATTCAGCCTCACAAGCAATTTCATCTTATCTCACCCCAACTCTATAGGCAAATAGCTTACTTGTATTTGTTACAGTCTTTACAGGAGATGTAATCCAACAACTTGGACACATGGAAATTTGTAGAGAGGTCGGGATTCGAACCGTAGACGTCCTGCTTCCTAGGAAGCTTCGCTGAACTCCTGTGTCACTCCAGATACATCTGACAGAATACCGCACCACGTACCCCTCCACACAAACTACTTTCACCATTGTAGTCCATGGCTCGCATATATAATATGAAATTTCCTGTCAAAGAGTACACAGTTAAAAAAAATTCAAATGTTCGAATGTTTGTAAATCTATCGGACCAAACTGCATGGTCATCAGTCCGTAGCTTACAAACTACTTAGACTAAGGTAAACTACCCTAAGGACAGCACACACACCTATGTCCCAGGGAGGACTCGAACCTCCAACGGGGAGCAACCGCGCCGAGCGTTGGAAGGCACCTTAGAGCGTCCGGCCATTTCACCACGGCGTTCCATGCAGAATGACGCACCCTACACATCAACACTTGGACAGTCAGTTCAACCGTTCTCATGGGTTTGTTAAGTGTTCCCACCTGTCACCATGTAACGGTACATCCAGATTCATGTCTAACGTGTTCGTCTCTGTGGTCCCATAAAATATCGCTTTGGCCCACTGACCTCCAGATCTTGAATATTACACACACCAGTCAACTCTATTGTAAATTTTTACTCCTTTGTCGTTTGAATCTTTTCAAGGAACAATTCCGCAATGACTTCTTTTCATGGATGACAATCGAAGAGCGCAGTAGGAGGAACTCTTGGAATGAGAGCCGGCCACGGTGGCCGAAGGGACTAAGGCGCTCCAGTCACGGTCTGCACGGCCACTACGGTCGGGGGTTCGAATCCCCCCTCGGGCATGGATATTTGTGCCGTCCTAGTTCGTAAGTAGTTCATAAGTAGTTTGTAAGTTTAGGGACTGATGACCCCGTAGTTAAGTCCCATAGACTATACAAACATTTGAAACATTTTTTCTTGGAATGAGAACAATATTTAGCAAAAGTAGTGACTTGTTCATCTCCCTGCTTTAAATCGCATGGAGAATATTTGTAATCTATATTATAGCAAATCCACATGCGCCAACAACCATCTAGCAGTTGTCAACAGGATTGGTGAAAGAATGGAGTGCCCAACCACAACAGCTCCTTATCAACATGGAGGACTGAATAGTTCAAACTTCCTCGGTTTGTATTTTAAACCAAATGTAGCTTTCCTTGGTTATATCAGAACCAACGTAGACCTGAAGAACTAAATAGGCCAAACACAATAATATTATTTAGTACCGCGCTAAGCATTGCCAGTGTTTGGAAGTACGGCTAGACGATTATTTCGGATCGAACCCTACACTTCTTCTTTTATGCCTAACAGATAAAATCGTTTCAAATAGTTCCTTGTGCCTTTGATCATGCAGTTAAACAGTCTATTCACTGGTTAGCATTATAGCACAATGAAATAATCAGAAATTTCATATATAGATAAATAATAATTATTGGAAAAGGGTTTTAATCCAACACTAGGGAATTGAGTTGAATAATGTTCGTTCAGACAGATACTTTGGAATGAACATTATAATAAAGGCAGAAGTAAATCAAATTTAAAATTAACTGCAAAGTTGCGTCAAGTGTGTTATTCGAACGACAGCAGGCTCCTCAAACTAAGTAATCATCGGAGATCTGAACTCAAAACAGTGGTCTCTTCAGAACAATTCGACGCTCTGTATGATGGCTTATACAGGGTGTTACAAAAAGGCACGGCCAAACTTTCAGGAAACATTCCTCACACACAAAGAAAGAAAATATGTTATGTGGACATGTGTCCGGAAACGCTTAATTTCCATGTTAGAGCTCATTTTAGTATTTCTCTTTAAATGTAAATTGTAAATTTTCACAATCAACATGTTTTGGCTGACGAGAATCCGCACGCAATTGTGCAATCACGTCATCAATACATATTTTCTGTGAATGTTTGGGCAGAAATTGTTGGTGATTTCTTGATTGGTCCTGATGTTCTTCTACCTACGTTCACTGGAGCACGTTATCATGATTTCATACGGGATACTCTCCCTGTGCTGTTAGAACATGCACCTTTACAAGTACGACACAAAATGTGGTTCATGCACGATGGAGCTCCTGCACATTTCAGTCGACGTGTTCGTAATCTTCTCAACAACAGATTCGGTAACCGATGGATTGGTAGAGGCGGATCAATTCCATGGCCTCCACGCTCTCCTGACCTCAACCCTCTTGACTCATTTATGGGGGCATTTGAAAGCTCTTGTCTACGCAACCCCGGTACCAAATGTAGAGACTCTTCGTGCTCGTATTGTGGACAGCTGTGATACAATACGCCATTCTTCAGGGCTGCATCAGCGCATCAGGGATTCCATGCGACGGAGGGTGGATGCATGTATCCTCGCTAACGGAGGACATTTTGAACATTTCCTGTAACAAAGTGTTTGACGTCACGCTGGTACCTTCTGTTGCTGTGTTTTTCCATTCCATGATTAATGTGATTTGAAGAGAAGTAACAAAATGAGCTCTAACATGGAAATTAAGCGTTTCCGGACACATATCCACGTAACATATTTTCTTTCTTTGTGTGTGAGGAATGTTTCCTGAAAGTTTGGCCGTACTTTTTTGTAACGCCCTGTATATTAGCACTCACGAAATAACCGGTAGAAACAACTGCTCTTTCCCGTTACAAATGCATAATGCAAGCGTGAAAAATAAAGTTCTGAAATTGCACACTCGATTTTCTGATCGTTTCAGATCCCGCTAACAGCTAACTCAAATTCAGCCTCACCAGCAAATTCATCTTGCCTCACCCCAACTCTATAAGGCAAATAGGTCACTTATATTTGTTACAGTTTTTACAGGAGATGTAATCCAACAACTTGGACACATGGAAATTTGTAGAGAGGCCAGAATTCGAACCGTGGACCTCCTGCTTCCTAGGCAGTTTCGCAGAACCCCTGCGCCATTTCAGATACATCTGCACAGAATCCTGCTGCACTTACCCTCCACCCAAACTAGTCCATGACTCGCAGCTGCCAATGAATTCCTGTCAGGAGTCCCTTAAGAATAATGTCCAATCATTTATAATATCCAGGCCACCATAATCAATCATGGCGACTCCAGTGTAGTTAGTTTCATCTGCAATTTGACAACTTTTCTTCCAACTGACCCATAACGTATTGTTCATTTCTCAAATGTAGGACACGTTCCTTCGTATTTTCAAGCGAATACCAGTAACCGACATATTTGGCACCAGTTATAGGTTATGCAACTGTTTTAGAGGGCGATTGAGACTCATACCCACAGGCGGTGTTTGGGGGAAATAGCTGTTAGTGTGCGATGCAAAATGTGACTCAGGGGACTGAAAAATGTTTCGCTACGAAAGGACGGGCAGAGCACCGATGTCTCAACGAGGATTCCAGCGGCCAGCTAGCTGGCTAGCGTACTGGAACATCGTGGGATCGTGACACTGAGGTCTAATGCACGACTCTGAGAACATTTCAGCCCTATTCCAGACAACAGGTTTCTTAAAGAATGCTGTTTGGCGAAAGATTCGAATCTGTCAAGGAAAGAAAAAAGTATTACAGCATGAAAACAGAAGTATTCCACCCAGAAAGCAGAGACTATGTGTCCTTAGTAGGTGTGTCTGGCCCATGAATAACTTTTCAAGCCGTGGGAAAGGCAGTGGAAAAATCTGGTTATCATTCTCTCATTGCCAGTACCGGAAACACTTATGTGGTCCATATATCTCCTGCCCGTAAATCTATCGGACCACACTGCGTGGTTATCAGTCCGTAGCTTACAAACTACTTAAACCTAGGTAAACTAACCTAAGGACAACACACAAGTCCATGCCCCAGGGAGGACTCGAACCTCCGACGGTAAGGAACCGCGCGCTCCGCAGCGAGGCGCCTTAGACCGCTCGGCTACTCCACCGCGGCCCACATATCTCCCCCCACGTTTTTGAACAACTCATGCAACTGGTTAACAATTTTAAAAATGTAAAAGTCGGTGTTAATTATTGCTACTTGATTCTACAGTTTTCTTTGAACTGATCTCGCAATATTGCGTATAATTGGCTACAGTCCTTTCGACCTGAAAATGAAGTTAAGCTGTCACTACACGAAGAACAAACATACTGATTCTGTATTTATTTAGACACATTATCGCGTTCTTGATGTAACAGGAGACGCTTTTCTCTAGCTTCACACCCCGACCAGAGCTCGTAGACTCTTTTAGCTTCCATACGACAACGTTGGCCTTTATCATAACAAAGGTATAGATGATGTGGAATGTCTAGCAACAACAATTTCCACAACTGCCAGCAGTTTCAACACACAATATGAGAGTGGCGAGATTGAGTCGAATGTGCTCTTTATGAAACATGAAGACCGTGGACTTATCACTTATGCTGAGTTAAGCCAAATCAATTAAAGACATAACTGCAATTCACTGAACTCACGACGCGATAAACCCTTTAAGTGCGAGGTTAGCGTGCGCGCGACCCTTCCTCAGCGAACAATATGTGCCGGCACCCCCTGCCACTGCGTACTTTTCCCACACATAACAAGTTTTCTTTCACGTTTTTGTTTTCGAATTTCTCTTTCAAAAGTACATCTTTTGTTCTGGTTTGTGAATAATTCCTCGGAACACTAGAATTCAAATAACGGTTTTTACCTCATCACTTGTAGAACCCTGCCGACTGCTAAAACGGCAGCGTGATGCTACATTTGGATGAGAAGCTATGAGCTGCTGTGCGTGTAACTTTGTCTGTTAAGCTATTATTTTGCACAAATCATCACCCATAATACCCTCAATACAAGTCATCACGTCATATTGTTTCAGAGGCATAACAGTACCACTACTACCATTGAACTATTGTTGATTAAGAATTGAACTAGCACGCACAAATGCACTTTGTACCGTCTATTGCAGTAGTGTCTCGTCGTCAGTTGTTTCTGAATGGGCCGCGGTGGAGTAGCCGAGCGGTCTAAAGCGTCTCGCTGCGGAGCGCACGGTTGGAGTTCGAGTCCTCCCTGGGGCATGGGTGTGTGTGTTTGTCTTAGGTTAGTTTACCTAGATTTAAGTAGTTTGTAAGCTACGGACTGATGATCACGCAGTTTGATCCGATAGATTTACAAACATTTGAACATTTTCTGAATGGAAGTAACTTTTACTAGCCTCAACATCAGTGTCTTGAAAACTTTCAGAACTGTCACTTCCTAAAAGAAGCAGGTCTATCTCTTAATCTGATAAAAGTATTATTATCGCCATTGCAAGGAAAAAAAATAAAACCTCAGAAACGCTGCTGCTTCACTTGAGGCAAACTGTCGACGCGTGGTCTGGAGCAAACTGTTATAATTAGCCCAGATTAGGCTGTGTTTCCTGACTAAAGCCACCGTGTAGTGAACGAAGCTCGTCTAATACCACAGCTACAATCTCAAGGCGAAATCTCATCATTCTCACATGCTATTAACTACACAACGCAGCGGACGGATATATCAGTCATTCTCGCTTAAAGGGTTAAATGAGAGACTTGGTGCTTTCTTATTTTCTGCGACCTTGCTTCTAGTCAATTTTTCCAAATTTCATAATTAATTGAAATTTTCAATCATGGACAGTTCTTATCATTCTTATACTATTATTTTAACAATCCGTTTAGACCCGTCATGTAAAGGCAACACGTGAAGCCATATCTGAAATCATTATACACTACTGGCCATACTAATTGCTACACTAAGAGGAAATACAAACGGGTATTCATTGCACAAATATATTATATAAGATCTGACTTGTGATTACATTTTCACGTAATTTTGGTGCATAGATCCTGAGAAATCAGTACCCAGGACAACCACTTCTGGCCGTAATAACGACCTTCATACACCTGGGCATTGAGTCAAACAGAGCTTGGATGGCGTGTACAGCTACAGATGCCCATGCAGCTTCAACACAATACAAGAGTTCATCAAGAATAGTGACTGGCGTATTTTGACGAGCCAGTTGCTCGGCCACCATTGACCACATACGTTTTCAATTGGTGAGAGATCTGGGAAATATGCTGGCAAGGGCAGCAGTCGAACATTTTTCGTATCCAGAAAGGCCCGTGCTGGACCTGCAACATGCGGTCGTCCATTATCCTGCTAAAATGTAAGGTTTCGCAGGGATCGAATTAAGGGTAGAGCCACGGGTCGTAGCACATCTCAAATGTAACGGCCACTGTTCGAAGTACCGTCGATGCGAACAAAAGGTGCCCGAGTCGTGTAACTAATCGCACCCATACCATCACACCGAGTGATACGCCAGTATGGCGATAACGAATACACGCTTCCAATGTGCATTCACCGCGATGTCGCCAAACGTGCACGTGGACGGGACGTTGGGCCACAAGGTCTACAGGAAGGCTACTCATACTGACCGTTACCTACAAATAGACTCTAACCACCATCCCAGACAAAAAAGAGGTGTGGTTAAAACATTGGTTGACAGGGCGCATAAAATTTGTGAACCTACTTATTTAAAAGATGAGTTGGAGCATTTACGATCCACCTTCCAGAAGAACGGTTATTCTACCAAAGAAATAGAGCGAGCCCTTCGTCCCAGGAAGAAAGTTAACATCAACAAAGAACAACAACCGCCCAAGGGGAAAGTTTTTCTTCCGTTCATAAATAAGGTTACAGACCGTATTGGAAAAGTGCTGGACAAGTATGGGGTAGAAACCATTTTCAGACCTACAAGGAAGATAAAAGAATATTTAAGATCTGCTAAAGATGCACGACATCCGCTCAATACACCAGGTGTATATAAAATTCCCTGCAGCTGTGGTTCAGTCTACATTGGAACAACTAAAAGAAGCGTCAATACTCGTCTGGTCGAACATAAAAGGAACTGCCGCCTTGGGCACACGGAGAAATCGGCCGTAGCGGAACATGTATACCAAGAAGGCAACCATGAAATTAAATTTAATGAGACTAGTGTCATCTCAAAAACTTCACACTATCATGCGCGCACATATAGAGAAGCAATCGAGATATATAAACATCGCAATAATTTTAACAGGAAAGAGGAAGCTGTTAAATTAGACGGAATTTGGACTACTGCTTTACACCAGCGGAGTGACAATCGATTCTTCTCTGCCAAGAATGTTGGCAATACCAGAGATAGTGTCGTAGCCGACATCACGTGATGTCTTGTGGTGCCCTCTACATTGCCTATATATACGGCGCTCCCTCAAGTTCTCATCGCAGTTCGCCACTCCACCTCTGAAGATGTCTTCCGCAGCCGAAGATGAAACGTTAGGGGAAAGTTTTATAAATCGACCACGGCTTATCAGCCCGGAAGTTTTAAATGAAATATTTATTCAGTTTGTGTAAAGTGACTCCACTACAAGCTTGTTTCGGCTTATGCCATTTTCAAGTGTACCTGGTGATGTATAATAAAATAATTACCAACGTTTACAATATACAATTTAGTATTACAAAAATTCATTACAAATTCACTTACGTTTAAGTTGGACTGACGTCTATAAAGCATATTAGAGATAGGGTCTTTCTGTAATAAGATGGTATAGTCACATTTTTTAATTTTTTTAAATACAAAATTGTATATTGTAAACGTAGGTAATTATTTTATTATACATCACCAGGTACACTTGAAAATGTCATAAGCCGAAACAAACTTGTAGTCAATTTGCACAAGCTGATATAATATTGTTAGCAGCAAACTTGGATTTCTATATTACGATAATGTCATATTTTGACTTTGTATATCCTGCGGTCCCAGTAGAAAAGAAACTATGAATCCCGTATGTTCCGTAATGTCTTCATTAATGATTTTACAATATTTAAAGCTCAGTGAGCTACGGAAGATTTTCGTTAATTACGCGTCTACAATTTTTCGTAGCATTAGGCAATTGGAAATCTTTTAACTTATATGAAGGCAGTAACACACAGTAAAATTAAAAGCCGTTGAAGACTTGCCACAGTGGGTTTCAAATAGTACTTGACGTTTGAATTGCTGCTTATAACTACTTCACAGTTCTGTCACTTTATAGTTATGGAAGGGGAACACTATCGAACAGCAGCAGATAGCGTACAGCCTTAAATACTATTGAACATTAAGGGTTCTCATTAACCATGCGTCCCAGCGGCGACTGAAAGCTGTAGTATGTGTTCCAGAGGCCGACAGGGCACAGTACTACAGCGTCGGTGGTAGCGATAGAGACAGGGCACAGCGGAATGGGGGCATAACATTGCGGCGACTGTGACAGATGAATGATTATCGCCGCTCTGGAGTACGTAAGCTAGTGGCACGGGAGCGAGTGTCTGGCAGCAGTGACGGATGACATGGGGATAATTACCACATCCTCATTCAGCCTCGTCGCCGGTCACTCTGCGCCAAATCGATAGCACGCAGGAGGTCGCCACCGAGACCGGTAATTAAGGTAGATAATGACTGCCCCTACCTTTTTCCAATTCTGCATCTCTCTTACAGATAAATGCCACTTTTTTTGCTGCCGATATTAAACGCCCCGTATAAAATAAACTGGAGTATTACTGTACTAAATAGGGCCATCCAGTCGGAACTATAAAACATTTAAAGTGGTTTCGCTGTAACATTCTTCCTCATTTAGGCTAACCTGTGTTTTACATACACTTCTAACACTACTCTGGGGCAAAACACTATTATAATATTATTCATACAAACCGTGAAAGGACGTTCGTCTTCGTGGTTCTTTGCGATACGCCGTAGTTAGTGGCAAATCATTTCTTCACCGTCGTTGTAGTGAATGCTATGGTATCTCTCTTCATCAACTTGAAGGTTGATTACGTTCAACAGTATTCATGTATCGTAAGGTGGTACAAATTCGATATAGTTACAATTCCGATCAACATAAGGTTTCGCGCTTCATAGTGTTGGTAGCACTTTCCTTTGTGTGGCGTTGTAATGTAGCAGGTTTCTACAGCTCCTCCTGTCTTTTCCAAGAATACACCACTTTGTGCTACGGAGTTATAAATTTTTTTCCTGTTATTAAGAGGTAAGTGAAGCTATTTAATCTAACGCCCTCTTATAAATTTTCTAGTCAATGGTGACTGGATTTGCTGCCAAAAATGCAGTGTTTGGTACCACGAAGAATGCTTTGGTACCCGAGTGAAAAAATGCTTTTTACATGGAAGGTGCCAGTGATTAAAATTGTACCAGGAAGTGATCTCAATTGTACCTTGTGTCGTACATTTTCGATCTATTTTTCTCAATTCTGTAACCTTTTCTTGTTTATACCAACATCTGTAACTGTCTAATATTTGTGTTAAATATTCATTAAACATATACTCAAATGTTTCAAATTCAAATGTTTATATAGTCTATGGGACTTAACTACGGGGTCATCAGTCCCTAAACTTACAAACTACTTATGAACTAACTAAGACTAAGGACGGCACAAATATCCATGCCCGAGGTGGGATTCGAAGCCCCGACCGTAGTGGCCGAGCAGACCGTGACTGAAGCGCCTCAGTCCCCTCGGCCACCGCGGCCGGCAAACATATACTCAGGGAAATGTCTTTAGTCATATGTAAAACGATTTTCCATTTACTTGATTTATGACAACTGAGAGGTCTTCGTCACTAGAGTCTTCTGAAATGCCCAAGTAATGGGTGCTGGCCTGAATTATGTAGAGTAGCTGTATAGAAGTGTTTAAATGCACAAAACAGATACCACATCTAAAAGACGAAGTAGTAATCCCGTAAAGAAATTTATACTGATGTCAATAAAACCAGCACCTAGCTTTAGGACGAAATTTAAAGTTGTTGCTATTAAGAAAGAAAAAATATCTGTAAACTCTTCCTATATTATAACGTTGAGTAGCTAATAATTTGCTGAGTTTTTTATAAAACCACTTCGTACCTATATTTATTTTTTTAAACACACGATTGATTTGTTTGTATTTCAAGTTAAGTAATTAATAACTTTGGAAAGAAGAATGGTACAGAAAAACTGAAAACACCATCGTCTAAAGGACGGCATTCTGTATCAGACTTGTAAATCATATTTGAATAATATAAGGAGAGCATTTAATTAAAATTTGTGCTGTGGCCAGGATTCGAAACCGGGACTTCCCCTTAGTAGGCAGTCGCTTTACAGAGCTCAGCTAACACAGCGATTTTATCAAAGTGAATACACGGAATGTCTTCAAGCTAGTCTCCCTCGACACCACGTAATTTGTGAAATTCGTATCAAATTGCCAAGCCTTTCCTTTATTGAAATAGCACCCCAGCAAAAAACGTGAATGGGAACAGTCCCGCCTTGTTCCTCAGACAAACACTGTTTCGTTATACCCAAGGTATTAAATATAGCCGGCCGCGGTGGCCGAGGGAACTGAGGCGCTTCAGTCACGGTCTGCACGGCCACTACGGTCGGGGGTTTGAATCCCCCCTCGGGCATGGATATTTGTGCCGTCTTTAGTTGTAGGTAGTTCATAAGTAGTTGGTAAGTTTAGGGACTGATGACCCCGTAGTTAAGTCCCTTAAGCGTAACAAAAATTTGAACATTTTATTAAATATAAGGAGGGGCACTGAATTAAAATTTGTGCTGTGACTGGAATTCGAACCAGGGACTTACTAGGCAGGCGCTTTAGACCGCTTAGATAACACTGGAAGAATTAAAGTATGATAGGGGTTCGAATCCCGGCCACAGGACCAAATTTTATTCAATGTCACTCCTCATATTTAATACCTTTGCTATAACGAGACAATATTTTTCACACGGAACTGAATTATTGTTAACATTTGAATAATTATAAGTTGTTTGATATATTAATATTAAATCTGTTTTTTTTTTTCCTTTTTGTGGAAGTAAATATGCCTGACAAAAAATGCGAACATCCAGGACATAAGAAGACGAAATGAAACTACACCAGTTGAAAAGGCATTTTATTTTATTTCAGTGATTAAAATGCCGAATCATATGTACAAATAACTTAGCAGTATATGTCCCCTTATTATGACGTTGCGCGTCTTCTCGTGTGGAGGCATGTTCTGGTTATATTGGGAATGGTATCATATACTTGTTATAACCTCTCCTGAGGAAAGAGACCCCAAAATGGCCTTTGGTATACTGGGTCATGGCACTAGGACGATGTTACGTCCTACACGTTTTGTCGGGACAGATCAGGAGATCTTGCTGGTCATACGTATACCCAATAAGTAGTACACATTTCATATAGCAAATGTTCAAATGTTTGTAAAGCTTAAGGGACTTAATTCCGGGATCATCAGCCCCTAAACTTACAGACTACTTATGAACTACCTTATACTAAAGACGGCACAAACATCCATGACCGAGGGAGGGATTCGAACCCCCGAGAGGACCGGTCTCGCGCATCGTAGGATAGCGCCTCGATGCTCTCAGCCGTTCTGCCGCGGCATTTCATATATAGCCACGTGCCATGTGTTCACCATAATTTTGTAATGTAATGTTTGTAAAGCTTATGGGACTTAACTGCGTGGTCATCAGTCCATAAACTTACAAACTACTTATGAACTAACTTATACTAAAGACGACACAAACACCCTTGACCGAGGGAGGATTCCAACCTCAGACGCGGGAGACCGCGCGCTCCGCAACGTGGCGCTCCAGACCGCTCGGCTTCTCCCGCGCGGCACCATAATTTTCCTGGTGAAAACTGAAACCATTATGTCATATTAGAGGTGACCAACTGTCAGAGTTGAGAGGAGATGAACCTCCTGTAGCTGTAGGTGTAGGAAGTACGCAGCAGACCTCAGCTCTTAGGAAGCCGAAATCTGTAGAGAGGGCTCTTAGGAAGAAGAAGGTTCTGCTGCTAGGCAGTTCTCATGGCAGAGGTGTTGGCCAACAGTTGCAGGAAGCACTTGGGAGTGAGTACCAGGTCACCAGCATAGTGAAGCCTAGTGCAGGGTTAGCTCAGGTCACTTGTAACTTAGGGGACTTATGTAGGAATTTCTCTAAAGAGGATCAGGTAGTTATAGTGGGTGGGGCCGGGAATAGTCTTGATAGGGACGGGGAATATGATATAGGTGGTGATCTGAAAAGGATAGCAACTCAAACTGGTGGCACGAATGTGCATTTCGTGCAGCTGTTTCAGCGTCATCATAGGCCTTGTCTTAATACGGCTGTCAGCCGTGTTAACATGGGGCTTGAGAAGGCGCTGATGACGGAGGGCATGGATCACATTGCAGTGGTGCCAGTTGAGACTATCCAAAGGTCGGATTTTACTAGGCACGGCCTGCACCTCAATAGGCATGGGAAGGGGAGGTTGGCAAAGCTCATAGGTGACAGTGTAGTAGGGGTTGGGGGTGTCACTCATGGAAAAATTCCTGTAGTAGTTGGTGTTAGGGCTGCACCTTTTTTAGACTGAGGACAGCTGATAGGTATTCCTGCTTAAAGGAATTCCCTCTAAGAAAGGAACCACCTTTGATAAAGTCTAAGAATATAATAAGGGAATTACTGTTTTTCATCAAAATATACAGGGTATCAGAGATAAAGTTAATGAACTGCTTATTGATACTGATTTTGATATTATTGGTATTTCAGAGCACTTTTTAAGTGGTGTAACAATTCAGAGACTTCCTTTGCCAGGATACAGGTTAGCTGCCTTCTACTCTAGAAGTTCCTTGCAGTGTAGGGGAGTGGCCATGTATGTAAAAAACGATTTTTCATCGGAGTCAATCGATTTTTCTAAACACTGCACAGAACAGATATTTGAATGTTGTGCAGGAGTTGTTAATGTTAATGGAACTAAACTAGTAATAGTTGTTATTTATAGATCCCCTGACTCAGATTTTAAAATGTTTCTGCCCAAGCTGGAATTGGTTCTGGGTTCACTGTATAGGAAGTATAAAAATTTGTGTGTAGAGATTTCAACATTAATTGTGTAGGTGATAGCTCAAGGAAAAGTCTGCTGTTAGATCTATTTAATTCCTATAACATGGTGCAAACAGTATTTTTTCCAACGAGAGTGCAAGGAAATAGCAGTTCTACCATTGACAATATTTTTGTTCATTCTTCATTATTAGAGGGGCACTCTGTCAGCAGAATAGTAAATGGCCTATCAGACCACGATGCCCAACTTTTAATTCTAAAAAGTATTTGTTCTCAAACAAATGTTAAAAATAAATATCAACTACTCAGAAAAGTTAATACAGTTGCAATTGAGACCTTTTTCAGCTTAATTAACGAACAAGAATGGCAGGATGTTTATAGTGCCGATAATGCAGATGATAAATATAATGCTTTTCTGAACACATTTCTTATGCTGTTTGAAAGTTGCTTTCCGCTGGAACAATCAAAACAGGGTACTTCCAGTAACAGACAGCCAGGGTGGCTGACAAAGGGGATAAGAGTATCATGTAGAACTAAGCGGGAGTTGAATCAGAATGTTAGAAGCAGTCATAATGAAGATGCAGTAGCTCATTACAAACAGTACTGTAAGGTTCTGAAAAATGTCATTAAGAATGCAAAAAGTATGTGGTATGCCAAATGAATAGCAAACTCTTGAGATAAAATTAAAACTATCTGGTCAGTCGTGAAGGACGTGTCAGGTCAGCAGCAGCAGGTAGAAGATATAACGTCAGTGCGTAGTAGGAATGTTTCTGTTACTCACAAGTTAGATATATGTGCAATATTCAATAATCACTTTCTGAATATAGTAGGGGAACTAAACAAAACTCTAGTTTCTACAGGTAATCATATAACGTTTTTAGAAAATGCCTTTCCGAGGCTGTTACCTGAAATGGTCCTTCATGATACTTCCATAGGTGAGATTGAATCAATAATTAAATCACTAAAGACTAAGGACTCTTGTGGATATGATGGGGTATCTAGCAGAATTCTAAAGTACTGTTCTCCATATGTTAGCCCAGTACTAAGCCATATTTGTAATTTTTCCTTTCAGAATGGTCAGTTTCCTAACAGATTAATGTACTCAGTAGTGAAACCACTTTATAAAAAAGGAGAAAGGGATAATGTAGACAACTATAGACCTATTTCTATGCCATCGGTTTTTTCTAAAGTTATTGAAAAGGCTGTATTTTGAAGATTAATTGATCATTTCAGTTCACATAATTTATTGTCAAACGTGCAGTTTGGTTTTAGAAGTGGTTTAACGACTGAAAATGCTATATTTTCGTTTCTCTGTGAGACACTTGATGGGTTAAATAACAGTCTACGGACATTAGGCGTCTTCTTTGATTTAACAAAAGCGTTTGATTGTGTTGATCACAAAATATTGTTGCAGACGTTGGAACATTATGGAATACGGGGAGTAGCCCACAACTGGTTCACCTCTTACTTTAATAATAGACAACAGAAGGTAATTCTCCGCAGTGTAGAAAATAGCTATGACGTGCAATCCCAATGGGGCACAATTAAGTATGGGGTGCCCCAGGGGTCTGTTTTGGGACCATTTCTGTTTTTATTTATATAAATGATATGCCTTCGCGTATAACAGGTGATTGTAAAATATTTTTGTTTGCTGATGATACCAGCTTGGTAGTGAAGGATGTTGCTCGTAATATTGTCACAATATCAAATAATGCAGTTCAAGAGATAAGTTCATGGCTTGTAGAAAACAAGTTGATGTTAAATCACAGTGAAACTCAGTTTTTACAATTTCTAACACATAATTTGACGAAAGCTGACATTCTGATTACACATAATGGGCAAGTGATAAGTGAGACTGAACAGTTCAAATTTCTAGGTGTTCATATAGACAGTAAGCTGTCATGGAAAGCCCATGTTCAGAATCTTGTTCCAAAACTAAATTCTGCTATATTTACCATTAGAACAATATCTGAGATAAGTGATTTTTCAACACGAAAAGTAGTCTATTACGCTTCTTTCACTCACTTATGACGTACGGCATTGTTTTTTGGGGTAACTCGCCTGATGCAAAAAGGATATTTCTGGCTCAAAACGGGCGGTTCGAGCAATATGTGGTGTAAGTTCTCGAACGTCATGTCGACCCCTTTTCAGTAGTCTGGGAATTTTGACTCCGGCGTCACAATACGTTTTTTCTTTAATGTCGTTTGTTGTTAATAATATCAGCTTATTCCAAGAGTTAGTGGCTTTCACTCGGTGAATACTAGACAGAAGTCGAATTTGCATTTGCATCACACCACCTTAACACTTGTGCAGAATGGGGTACAATATTCTGCGGCATCCATTTTCAATAAGCTGCCACAAGAACTAAAGAATCTTAGCACTAATCCACACGCTTTCAAATCTAAATTAAAGAGTTACCTCATGGCTCACTCCTTTTATTCTATGGAGGAACTCCTAGAAAAGTTAAACAATTAAGCTAATTCATTTTTTTTCTTTATTGATTCTTTTCACTTTGTCTTAAGATTGTCGTGTGCAAAGGACTACTTAAAAATTTTCTATTACCATTCTTGTGTAACAATTAATGTATTGACTTGTTCCATGACCATGGAGTCTCACTCCTCAATTGGGTCCTATGGAACAAAAACCAATAAATAAAAAAAATAAAAATAAAACATGAGGACGTAAAATGTCCCTGAAGTAACGTTTTGACGACAGACGAACATTACTAACCCTGACATTGAGTCAAATTCTTCTTTTGCTTTTACCTTTATCCCACATTGACTTAGTGTCTGCATTGTTACTGTGGATTGAGCATGTTAATTTAAGGGGCAGCCAGGCTATTACCTTCTCCACCGCCCCTTTTCAAGGAAGAAAAATGTCTACCTCAACAGCCTACAACAGTGAAAGTGTTCTCAGTGTTTGCTAAACGTTCAGCTAAGGCGGGATTTCGGTACTACCACGGTATTCACCTAGTCGGATGTCGGACACCACCGAAAATCAACTATCAGGTTAGCCGGTACACCGTTCATCGTTGTTAAAACCAAGGGACGGATTCGAACCGAGTTCGGCTCCACTTCGCGACTCGGAGGCTGAAGATTTGACGCGTACGGCCATCCGGATGGGTTTATCGTGTCTAAAGTTATACTTGATGGATATCCACGCGACGATACCAGTAGTAACTCTGATGCGCCTCTGCTATTCAATGGAAAAAGGGGTCTAAAATGTTCAAATGTTTGTTAAGCTTAAGGGACTTAACTACGGGGTCATCAGTCCCTAAACTTACAAACTACTTATGAACTACCTACAACTAAGGACGGCACAAATATCCATGCCCGAGGGGGGTTCGAACCCCCGACCGTGACTGAAGCGCCTCAGTCAGAAAAAGGGGGGGGGGGTCTCTACCCAGGTGACCACTAAACTTGGCGACGGTATATAACTGTGATGCATCACTAAACAAAATGCTATACTATTCGTCAGCAGCCTATGCTTACCGGACGCAGCACCAGTCGAAACACAGCCGTTTGCGTTTCCGTGTTAACGGAAAACCTACACATGCTACAGTAAATCGATAATCCGGCTGGTGTTATAAGGGCTGTATAAGAAGTAAGGAGAACCACTGTTTTCTCTGAAATGACTTGATAACAGAGGTACTTACTATTACGTAACTTACATGTAATGGCCCCCGTTATTTATGACCTTTTTCCAAATGTCCGGAAGACGTCGTATACCATCTGCGGGTCTCTCGTATTGACCGCTGTATGGCATTGATAACGTCATCTCTGATATTTTACCAAGTTCCTAGCAGTCGTTCTTTCACCTTGGCTAAGAGACTGGAATCACAAAATTCAAATGTTTGTAATCCTATCGGACCAAACTGCGTGGTCATCAGTCCGTAGCTTACAAACTACGTAAACCTAGGTAAACTAACCTACGGACAAACACGCACACCCATGCCCCAAGGAGGACTCGAACCTCCACGGCGAGCAACCGCGTGCTCCGCAGACCGCTCTGCTACTCCACCGCGGCACTGGAATCACAGGCCTCATGTCGGGTGAGTACGGTGGATGTTGCAGAGTCTGCCATTCCCAGCGGCGCAAGACGTCCTGATCAGCAGCAGAGGTGTGGCATCGTGAACTGTCATGCAGAGTGATCGGGTTCTGTTCCATGAAATGTCGTCGTTCTTGTCTGAGCGCTTACGAAAATTCTGTTGCATTTCATGGAAGAGTATCCCATCACTCTGCAGGACAATTCACGATTCAGCACCATTACTATTTTTCAGTAGATGTTGCGAGGAAAATAAAAATTACAAACCCCCGACGGGGAACGGCTTCGTGCATCGGAGAATAGCATCTCAATGCGCTCGGCCACTCCGCCGCGGCTCATTGTTTTCCCCATATGCCCACATGATGCTTCTTCCTTTTTCCCAAGAAGAAAAGAAGGTGAATGATCAATGATTTTATACAGTGGAGAGGATTCAAGAGAAATCGCAGAACGGAGAAACATTTCCATGATGCACAGCGGCGAAAAGTATTCTCTCCCACGGCGAAATGGTAAGCAAAGAAGCGGGGAGTTTAATGACCATATGCTTAGATCCCAAACACTTCGCTATGTCGGTTCTTCCCTCGCTGTCCTGCACTGCACGAAGGTGGAACATTGCTATAACGTACAGTACAGTTAACTACAGTGGCCAACTAGATGGTGCTATTTTGGCGGTACTGGCTTGCAAGCCAGCAGCAATTGCTTTATTTTATTTCGTAATTTCATTTACTTATAATGCAATAGACATCGGATAGTAGGACGTGGCTGTGGCAGATAGTAGCCAGATGGTACTGTAAGTACGGTCCCGTGGGAAAACTCCGCCCCTTTCTCTAAGAGATCTGATTGGCTGTTGCTATATCTTTACGCGCCATAACCTCCCAGCTATTTTATTAATTATTTCATAAATAAAAATCCAGTTGTCATTTCCGTTGCCATAATGTGTGTTAATTAATTCTTTGTGATTACACTATTGTTTTGTAGATTTATTAGATGAAGTATTTTAGGTAAAGAGTGAGTGTGATGTTCTAGAAGTGTCGGTTGGCGCTAAAACTCTAGGCGCTAGCGTGCAGCCCATCTCCACTGCTAGTCATTTCCATGCGAGCCTCAACACGATAAACATCCAGTGGCACTTGCGATAACCAGTCTTATATTAATCGGTCGATAATGGGGCTAAAAATATTTTTAAAGTGCGTGCAATATATGTCAAAGTGTGTTATGGCTGTAACAACGTTATTTTTGTGAATTTTGACGTCAAAGTGCAGTTTGTGGCTTCTGTATTCGTGTGATTGGTAAAAATAAAAGCGCCACTGGCATCTTTGAAGTAAGTCATCGACGTCGTTAATGGTAGCTAGACAGCCACAGTATCAACCACTTTCAATTTCAGCCTCACCTCAGAAATCTTCAAGTCTATGACCTGTGTGCTGCTTCTGCGCTGGGGACATCTACGAGAGGGAAGACACCAGGTTAGTCAAATATTAAGTGACAACCGCCTATGGGCCTCACGTGCAACATTCGGTCTATTACAACTAGACGAGTTAGCACGCTGCTCGAGTGAGGTAAAGGGAAGATAGGAAAGTGTCAAGAAAACTGTCACAAGTGGACTTGATAACATAAACTTTAACCATAACATTGAATGGTTTAAAGATTTTTTTCTATCTCACCCCCGCCGTACTATTCTGGTAGAAATTGGTATTACTATTGAACTTTGTACTTGTCAGAGCTACACTCCTAGCGCTCTAATATATTTTGGAGGCCAGATTCACAGCAGTTGACTGCAGTTCACAAACATGACGGTCTTAGCAGTGCCATTAATACAGGAGCACGTTTCAAGCAGCGTGGGAGACGCGCGGCGGTGTTTAATGTTGTTTTTTTTTTTTTTTTTTTTTTTTTTTTTTTTTTTTTTTTACGCGGTTAAATTACACTGACCGCATTTCGCGAGCCACCGTTACTTACTCGTGCTGTCCACAGGCGATTGCACATCATTAAGTGCACTTTTACCATAATTCCGACGTTATTTCACGATTCATCACTTCCGAGGCTCTTGTGCGTGAACTAACCAACTACTAACATCGACTTTGCTTCCTTAGCAACAACCGTTAACAAATGAGCGCTAAGGAAACACAAAACAACATGGCTTAGTGCAATATGCATATACGCGGTGCTAGTGGATATATGCTTACAAAATAGTACATAATAAACTTTAGAAGATGTTTTGAGTAACATATTTCCGGAACTTCTGCACACAACTTCATCTGTGAGAAAGAAGTGGCGAAAGGTTTCAGGTAGCATTTGTCTATGAAATTCTGTCTGCCAAAAAATGTTTAATGGCACTTGTTGTAAACCCTCTTTGGTAACTATGATATTGCTGTGTAGGGACAATTTCTACAGCAACTGTTGTTTATTCACTGAATGCTCTATCGTAAATGTTACAGTACGAAATCGATTTGTGTTCTTATACGAACAGAAAATTAATTTTGTTAGTACGTCGTTTTATTGTAAAAATCTCTCCAAACTAGTCTTCCTAAGCGTCATAACCTCTGCAAAGTAAAATGTGGTAT
Source organism: Locusta migratoria (assembly GCA_026315105.1). Taxonomy (NCBI): domain Eukaryota; kingdom Metazoa; phylum Arthropoda; class Insecta; order Orthoptera; family Acrididae; genus Locusta; species Locusta migratoria. The sequence goes on from CM048755.1 coordinate 261,869,088, forward strand.
TTCAAGTCAGACTATGTCGTAGTAAATATTTACCATACGTTAGAAAACGTAAACAAGCCGAAGAGATCCAGTCAATTTCGGGTGAATATATTCATGTCGGAAAAAGCGCCTATGAAAATGGCATTGCTGACTTAAAATGACATTTTGTTTCCGTGCGTTGGAGAGTTACCTATAGAACCGCAGGGGATCTGATAGGAAACGATCCCTACACAGGTGGCTAATATACAAAGCACACACTTTGAATCGCATCACACGACCTCATTGCCCGAGAGTAAGCCTAAAGTGAACAGATTAATTCAGATTCTGGCGACCCAAGCTCTCTTGGTCCGTAGGATGTTGATCCAGGGTAAGGAGTCAACTAATACATATTCATATGTTGTTACAAGCTTTAGCTGCTGCTGCCGTGGACGTCTGGTGCTATACACCCCTCAGCAATAGGCGAAGATATAAGTAAACGTGAAGATAGACGAATGGATCACAGCCTTTCTGTGGTCATGGGCCAATTTGAGTTTTTAAAGTTAACAGGGAATACATGGTTAAAGAAAAACAAACTTTAAAAGGAAAAAAAGAAAAAAAAATCAAACTTTTTAACATAATCTGTATTCGTCTCGGCCCGCAGCGTCGTGTATCTTATTTAGCGACTTTTTAAAATAAGTTTTATACCAAGGGGGCTGCTTTTTGAATAAATTATTCAATACAACATGCCTCTTTCCGCGTGATTGCCTTCATCAGGTGAACTGTAAACTACATGGATAGGTACACTATTTTAATTTTAACTGAGTAATTTTAACTCATAAATACAGTCTTTATACATACATCAGTTGCTGTTCTTTTCCTTGTAGTATCTCAGCTGCTGTCACACTGTTTGTTCAGTTATGTGACAGCTACCTTGACGGATGAGTCAGCGACTTTAAGGTTACATGGCCGCGGTGGCCGAGGCGACTGAGGCGCTCCAGTCACGGTATGCACGGCCACTACGGTCGGGGTTTCGAATGGATATTTGTGCCGTTCTTAGTATTAGTTAGTTCATAAGTAGTTTGTAAGTTTAGGGACTGATGACACCGTAGTCAAGTCCCATAAGCTATACAAACATTTGAACATTTTTTGTTACATGGAATTATTTACTTTATATTTGATAAAGCATATCTTCGTTGCCTTTGGTGTGTTAGGAGTACAAGTCATGCTTACGCGCTCGTATGTAAATTAGTTGTTATATATTCCGTTGTAATTTTGTGGTGTACGAGGTTCGCAAGATTATGTGATATTTTAAGGTACTTTTATGCTTTCCACTTATTACCTATAATTACTAATAAATGTTTGTAAATTCCATTTATCTATTTGGTAGAATTATACTATTAAAAATTCGAATCGTCGTTTATGTTTCATGTCGATTTGTTCATTTGTTGAGGGTAAATTTTATGGTGTGAGTGAATTACAAACTCCTCAAGAGCGTTCATTAGTGCTCCTTTTTGTATAATGTGCAAAATATCCACAACATGTTCTATATCGCCTGCTGTGGGTGGAAGTGCTGGAAGAAAGTCGACTGGTTGCTATCGCTATTTCTAACGAGTTCTCAATATCGAATACTGAAGCTCCCTCCAGTCTTACCCACATTGGTTCTTTTGTGTCCCAGCCTCGTCGCCGCTTTTGTGTCTCGTTCCGTTGTAGGTGTCGGTGGCCGAGTGGAATGAGACCGACACAGAAATAAAGATAGCACGCTGGTGCAGGTACGGAGGGGAGCAGCCAGAACTAGAAACACTAGAGTAAATTAGAATGAGATATATATTGCACAGAATGTAACAATACTTAACTTTTACATAGTACTGCAGAATGTTGATACATAGTTGTTAGAGACCTGCCTAGTGCCTGTACGATAGCAAAGTCTTCACTGGTGCCTATCTGATTACGAAGGTCCTAACTGGTTGCTATCTCAGTCCCAAGTGAACGATGTCGTTCAGTGGTAACCACGAGCGGAGTTGCAGCAGAGGGGGCTCGTGGCTGTCGTCGTAAGAACGCCGCGCCGTGCGTGCATGGCGGCGCGCGTCGAAAGTAGGTGGCGCGCACTTTGTACTTGTGCGACACCACAGGTTCTATGAGTTTAGAAGCCACTATACGTAAGAAGATAACACTGTCTGGAGAAGCACGTACTAAAGCAATATATAAATGTACCGGCCACATATCTAGGAACGATAACTTACAGAGTTAGTACAATACTAAAACGCACTGAGACTCGACACAATCTCAGAACCCCACTAAATTCTGGGCTATTAAAACCAGCTATATATTCATATCCTGGAAATTATAAAATTCAATGTAAGCAATTCGAAAAGTTTCATTTAGGTCATACTGGAAGCAGCTTAAAAATTCAATATCCAGCACTTGAAGAGGAAACAAAACATTGCATACGATATAGAATAAGCCATGGAAATTTTACACATTCCACAAAAAGGGAGGAGGTTGAAATTTATTCCCACATACAAATTTACCCTCAACAAATTTTAAATGAACATATCGACGGAAAACATAACATTTTATTCACATAAAATAATACAAAAGAGATAAACGGAATTTACAAACAAGCCAGAGATCATATTATCACGACTTTATAAGTAATCACTAGAAAGCATACAATTACCATAAAAACATCATAAAATCGTTACGAAACTCGTACGCTACAAAATTACAGTTGAAATTATTCTACAAAAAATGCATGACAAGTACATTATACGTTGTTGTTGTGACGGTCTTCAGTTCGAAGACTGGTTTGATGCAGCTCTCCACCCTCCCCTATCCTGAGCAAGCCTCTTCATCTCCTCATAAGAACGGCAACCCAGAACCTTGTGAATCTGTTTACTGTATTCGCCTCTTGGTTTTCATCTGTGATTTTGCGCACACTTCCCTCAAATGCTAAATTCACATTTTCCTGATGTCTAATAATGTGTCCTACCAATCGATCCGGCCAAACTTTCATGAAACATTCTTCACACACAAAGAAAGAAAATATGTTATGTGGACAAATCACATTAATAATGGAATGGAAACACACAGCAACAGAACGTACCAGCGTGACTTCAAACACTTTGTTAGAGGAAATGTTCAAAATATCCTCCGTTAGCGAGGATACATGCATCCACCCTCCGTCGCATGGAATCCCTGATGCGCTGATGCAGCCCTGGAGAATGGCGTATTGTATCACAGCCGTCCACAATACGATTACGAAGAGTCTCTACATTTGGTACCGGGGTTGCGTAGACGAGAGCTTTCAAATGCCCACATAAATGAAAGTCAAGAGGGTTGAGGTCAGGAGAGCGTGGAGGCCATGGAATTGGTCCGCCTCTACCAATCCATCGGCCACCGAATTTGTTGTTGAGAAGCATACGAACACGTCGACTGAAATGTGCAGGAGCTCCATCGTGCATGAACCACATGTTGTGTCGTACTTGTAAAGGCACATGTTCTAGCAGCACAGGTAGAGTATCCCGTATGAAATCATGATAACGCGCTCCAGTGAGCGTAGGTGGAAGAACATGAGGCCCAATCAAGACATCACCAACAATTCCTGCCCAAACGTTCACAGAAAAATCTGTGTTGATGACGTGATTGCACAATTGCGTGCGGATTCTCGTCAGCCCACACATGTTGATTGTGAAAATTTACAATTTGATCACGTTGGAATGAAGCGTCATCCGTAAATAGAACATTTGTACTGAAATGAGGAGTGACACATTGTTGGATGAACCATTCGCAGAAGTGTACCCGTGGGGTCCAATCAGCTGCTGATAGTGCCGGCACACGCTGTACATGGTACGGAAACAACTGGTTCTCCCGTAGCACTCTCCCTCCATACAGTGACGTGGTCAACGCTACGTTGTACAGCAGCAACTTCTTTGACGCTGATATTAGGGTTATCGTCAACTGCACGAAGAATTGCCTCGTCCATTTCAATTTACATTTAAAGATAAATACTAAAATGAGCTCTAACATGGAAATTAAGCGTTTCCGGACACATGTCCACATAACATATTTTCTTTCTTTGTGTGTGAGGAATGTTTCCTGAAAGTTTGGCCGTACCTTTTTATAACACCATGTACACCTCCTAATTAGTTACGCGATTTACCCAGATAATCTTCAGCTTTCTTCTGTAGCACCACATTACAAAAGCCTCTATCCGCTTTCTATCTGAACTATTTATCGTCCATATTTCATTTCAGTACAATGTAACACTCCACACAAATGCCTTCAGAAAAGACTTCCCTACGGTTAAATTAATATTCGTTGTTAACAAATTTCTCTTTTCCAAAACCCCTCTTCTTATCATTGCCATTCTGCATCTCCTCTGTACTCCGACCATTATATGTTATTTTACTGCCCAAGTAAGTAAACGTATCTACCACCTTTATTATTTTCTTACCTAATCTAATTCCTTCAGCGTCGCCTGATTTTCTTAGACTGCATTCCATTACCCTTGTTTAGCTCTTGTTTATGTTAATCTTATACGCTCCTTTCAACACCTGGTCCATTCCTTTCAGTTGCCATTCCAGGTCCTTTGCTGTCTCTGACAAAATTACAATGTTATCGACAAGACGCAATGTTTTTATTTATTTAAATTTAGTTAAAATAAATTACATACGATCGCATAAACACAGTTTATACTCCTAAAATACCAACGACGACAAATACATGCTTTAGAAATTAGCAGACAAATAACTGCATGTAACCTTGTAATATCGCTGACTCATCTGTCAAGTTAGTTTTCACGTAACATCAAAATAAGAAATAAACTTTATAAATAAAAAACCTTATTAACGAAATACAACAACGAAAGTTCTTACAATTCTGTTAATCTAATAACTGAAACAAAATAGACAAACAGCGTGATAGCAGCTGAGAAATCGATATAACTAGGAAAAGAAGACCAACTGATGTATGTACAAAGACTTTATTTATGACTTAAATTATCCAGTTGCAATTTAAATAGTATACCTGTCATGATTTACAGTTTACTTGATGACGACCGTCACGTCGAAAAAGACTTACTGTATAATATAATTTATTCAGAAAGCAGTGTCATTGGTGTAATACGTCGTTTTACAGTGTAATATATTCGTTAAACTCGAATGGAACGTGCATTAACAGTATTATTTTAAGAGAAAACACAACACATCTAGTACAACATTATATTCAGGTAGCATCAATGTGGTTTTTTACCTTGAATATTTTATGCAAGTACGATAATTATGGATCTAGTTTTATTTCTCAAACCATTATGTATGACAGCACTTAATTTCATTTGAGTCCTGAATTTGTTTTCAATTACTAGAAAATCAGAAAACCTTTCTTCGCATAAGTAATTTGTGGAGAAAAGCATGAGATACCGCAACTAAAATTTTGGAATTTTATTGTATGAAATAACTTTTGGCACCAGAACTACTCAAGAGAATCAGACAAAATGTGTTCTAACAGTTAATATAGTTTTGAACTGAAAGAGGTCTTTTTGGATTTCTTCGTAACTTATTCAGCATTTGTGCTAAAACTCTTGTGAAACAGTCCTTGATCAACTGTAGCTTCCTTTTTGTTACATTCTTGGAAATAATGATTGAATTCATCATTCAACATTTGTAGATAAAGGCATCAGCAAGTAGGCATTGAATTACATGAATGGATAAAGTTGAACATTTGTGTTAGAACGAGCTTCGAACTTGGGTCTCCTGCATACTCTATGTTTGGTATATGTTTGCACTAAACGTATTATACTTTCTAACATCAAAGAGTGCTTTTAATGTTTCGAACGCAGAACCATTGTTTTGCCAATTTTACATATCCATAATATTGGAATTTACAAATAAAAGCACGAAGTTTATCTTCAAAGACAAATACATCTGCAACACCTTCTCAACATCGTTTCCAGAATATTGTAATTACAAGTTCAATATCTTCATGTGTTTGAAAATACATACAATATACGCCAAATACATTTGAGATGTCATATCAACAACTGCTATTTCATCTTTTTCTTCTTTAGAAAGAACACATTCCCTTCTCTGGTTTCGTGTAATCTTGCAAGCATCTTATCTTCTTAGTGAAAGACGAAAAATCTCATGGTCAGAGTCTATTTCAGTACCCACTTTGCTAAAAAGCCGCGCATTTAAAGGGCTGATTTTGATAACATTTACGTTAGCTATGTTATTAAGCTGTGTTATTAAGGCAACCAGGGAAAGTCTTGAAGCTCACACTTGGCGATATACACCGAAGTGGCAAAATTCGTGAGATAGCGATAAGCTTTTATATGGGTAGCGGTAGGACTGCGCACGCAAGTTATAAAGGCAGGTGTATTAGCGAAGTTTTCATTTATACTCCAGTGGGTCGAATGAAAAAGTTTCTGACGCTAGTTTACGGTCACAGACTTTGAACACGGAATGGTAGCTGTAACTAGATACATAGGACAATTCATTTCGAAAATCGTTGGGAAAATCAATATGCCGAGATCGACCGTGTCAAAAATGTGCCGAGAATACGAAAAACAAGGCATTACCTATCATAACCGATAAAGCAATGGCCTACGGTCTGCAATTAATGACACCTGGCAGCGGCGTTTGCGTAGTCGTCAGCGATAAAAGACAAGCAACACTGTGTGATATAACGCAGAAATCATTGTGGAACACACGACAAACATATTAGTTAGCATAGCCTATGGGCTAAGGCAGAAAACGATCGATTCAGTAGCTTTGCTAAGAGCACGACACATGCCGAGCGAGGTGTCGCAATGGAAACACACTTGATTCGTATTTGAGAGGACGGTGGTTCAAATACACCTCCGGTCATCCAGATTTATGTTTTCTGTAATTTCCCTAAATCATTCCAGGAAAATGCGGGTATAGTTACTTCGAAAGGGCACGGACGATTTTCTTCCGCATCCTTACCCACAAATCTGAGCTCCGTTTCTAATGAAAACGCTGTCGACGGGACGTTAAACTCTAAGCTTCCTTCCTTCCTTTTTAAGAGCACGACATGGCCTCTCCTGGGCTCATGATCATATTGGTTGGGTCTTACTGCACTGTAACCCGTGGCTTGGTCAGATGAGTCCTTATTTCAGCTGGCAAAAGCTGATGTTAGCGTTGGAGTGTGATGCAGACGCCACGTATCCGTGGACACAAATAATTAACGAGCACTGTGCAAGCTACTGGTGTATCGTTAATAGTGGCGGCTGTTGTTACATGGAATTGTCTCAAATGAATCGAACAAATCAATGTTCAAATGTTTGTACAACTTATGGGACTTAACTACGGGGTTACAGTCCCTAATCTTACAAACTACTTATGAACTAGCTAAGACTAAAGACGGCACAAATATCCATGCACGAGGGGGGATTCGAACCCCCGACCGTAGTGGCCGTGCTGACCGTGACTGGAGCGCCTCAGTCACCTCGGCCACCGCGGCCGGCTGAATCGAACACCGATAGGAAATTGTTATGTGTGGCGAATAATTGCCTGACATGAATCCCATCGAACATTTATTGGACATAATCGAGAGCTCAGCTAATGCGCAAAGCCCTGCACTGGCAAAACTTCCGTAATTATGGACGTCGATAGCCGGGTACTTCTAATGCTACGTCGAGTAGCTGCACTTGGGCAGGTCAATGCATGCATATTAGGAAATATCCCATGATTGTGACCTCCGTGTAGGGCTACGATACAATGCGTTGTTAATGACTGATGTTTCTTCTGTTCTATTTATGTGCAAATAGGTAGAAACAATGGCTGGGCTGTGTCCATAATGAAGAAATCAAAGAAAAACTAGGAATGAACACCATGATGAAGCAGTTAGTGCGAATAGTCTTAGATGGTGGGGTCATGTTAATAGCACAGGAGAAGCAATGTTATCTAAGAGACTCACTGGTTTGACATTATAGGGTAGGAAGAGTCGAGGTAGACCAAGGAGAAAGTATATGGATTCGGTCAAGAACGATCTTGAAGTAACAGGCTCAACAACAGACGAGACATCAAAATTTAATAAGGAGTACTATGCTCTAGACTGAACGCTGAAAGGCATAATAAGTCTTAGATGTTGATGAGGCTCGATCAGAGGGTGATCCTGACGTAGCTGGAGCGCCATCCGTACATAAACCGACGTGCTTCTCCTACATAACGATATGTTGTACAGGACTGTTGGTTCAGATTACTACAGAACAGCATTACAGGCGATTTTTGTACAAATTTTATTGCCGCCTTTATCTTCAAATAGGTATAAACCTGGGTTTCGACCAGCGTGGTCTGGCCAACATCCACGGTCAAGCCACGACCCGATCACGTGAACGCCTTTCAGCTCCATCGTAACCAGAATCTCTGAGCGTATCAGACACTAACTTCATGGTCTGACCGCAAGGTATCAATAGCAAGGTGATACAGGTGTCACGTGAATTGCTGAGGCGAGCGTCTGCGGGCCGCAGCCCCGAAGGCGATGTTCTCTTCCTCTCTGTCTTCCGATCTGTACAGACGCACTTTTCCCTTCCAGTCTAATGACGCTCCTTTGCCACCTGACTTATTGCTCTGAGCCAGCAGCGACCACCCTGATGCGTATGCATCCCCACTTAATCCAATAAAAAGTGTCAAATTCAAATATTTTTATTCCTAATCCGAAGGGACTCCCCTACCTCGCCTGACCTTTCCATGTCATCCTGTACAATGTTTCTGCAAAACATTCTGTTATTATTCTCGAGATATCCATACCTTTAATGTCGTTTCTAGATACCTCGATATAAATAACTATTCTTTAGATGGACGTTTCCTAAGAAGCACACAAATATGAGTACGTGACAACGAGTTGATAGGCCAGTAGATTCATTAAGCCGCAAAGGAAAGCATGGCAGTTTTTTATGTCTTCAAACAAATAGCTTCTCGGAATCTTTAGATTTTTTCAATTATCATGAGTATTAAAGTTATACGATGTACTTCATTTTTCGTATAAAACAGTCAAACGTGAAGGCCGTAAATTCAACTAAATACCTAGGAATTATTATCAGGAGAGACTTGAACTGGAAAGAACACATGAAAAATGTTGTAGGGAAGGCGCAGCTAAGACTGCGTTTTATTGGCAGAACACGTAAAAGATGCAACAGTACTTCTAAAGAGACTGCCTACACTATGCTTGTCCGAACTGTTTTGGAATATTGCTGCGCATTGTGGGAATCTTATTAGGCAGGGATGAAGGAGAACATTGAAAGAGTACAACCAAGGGAAGGTCGTATGGTATTATTACAATACAGGGAGAGAGTGTCACGGAAATTACACAGGAGTTGGAGTGGGAATCATTGCTACACTGGCGTTTTCTACTTACAAATTACGATCGCCTACTTTCTCCTCCGAAAGCGAAAATATATTGTTGCCTCCCAACAACATAGGGGGAAATGATCATCAAAACAAAATAGAGAAATCATAAGTCGGAGAGATTCGGTGTTCTATCTTCCCACGCGATATCTGAGGATAGAATGGTAAATAAATACTTAATTTACTATGGAAAACAGCCAGAAAGATCCGCAGAGGGTAGTTTAATCAGCCGAAACCGGGTATGTAAATAACAATTATAAGCGATCTTGGCTGTTTTCCACAGCAAATTGATTAAACGGATCGCCCCCCCCCCCCCCACCAATATGCCAGCCTTTTATGGCATATGTATAATATGAAATTGTTTTGATGAATACTCAGTGAGCCACTTCAGTTGATTTGGAGGCTAAACACGTAGATGCAGTCGTAGAGATCTCTTCATAATTTGCTTGAGTAACCATGTTAGCTGACGTAATCATTTCATAAGTGAGAACTTTGTGAGAGACTTGTGACCAAACGGCCAGTTAAACTTTTTATACTGTCGAGTCGCTAACAACGAAGCAGGCTCACTGATACTGCTGAGCAGGACAAAAGGCGGCGTCATACGACGGTCTGTGACGTCGTCTTTACATTGCCTGCGTAACAAGGGATTAATAATTAGAAAGGAATAGAGGTTTGACATTTTAAATATTTCGCGGACCCCGTTTAGCTCTTGCTAGCCACTGGTGGTCCACCATCGAGGTAAAATGTATGCAGCCCGGTGGCGCTACGGGTTCATGACACGATTAAGAAAATATTTTTTGAACCGTGTGCTACTTCATAATTAATTTTTAGCCTAATGAAATATGTAATTCCCGAATGAAGACTCATACTGTCTTTTAATTGAGAATATATAGATGGGATTTTTCCTTTTGGCTTACAGTCATATCTGCTGTTATGTTGTACTTGAAAAAAAATTTAGCGGCATTTCACAGTGCAAAATCCGATTAATAGATTTATAGGATTTACAACATTGAAGATTTATCGGATCTGATCATGAAACGGATTGCTTTGTAATGACGAAGCTCTTGTTATACATAACTATCACTTCAGTCGCAAAAGGGTGCTCCACCCTGACGCAGCCGAGAGAGTCTATTTACGAAAGGAAATTGGAGGAAAATTTAAACTGATACTAATCGTGTGGTTGGTGTCGGTTTAAACTTTTCTCCAATATTCTACTTTTGTAAGTAGACTCGCTCACATGCCACAACTTTGAACGCTCTTTCAGCCTGATGTGAGACATCAGAATAACAAGAGCTTCGGCATAGGAAACCAATCTGTCGTCTGTCGTCTTCCATATATTTTTGTATATTTCTATAAAGTTATAATTTATTTAATGTCGCTAGATTATCATTTTGTTAAAACTTGAACCCCACTCTTTTCAAGGCTTGAGGAATAGCATTTTTATTTCACGTGTTAAAATATTAGTTAATATTGCTAGGTTTTTCTTATTTTGTTATGTTAATAATTTATTATTATATTAATTAATGTGGCAAAAGTACGGCTTCTCCGCTATGCCGCTGTCTCTGTGAGACTGTGCAGTTATTATACTTTTAAGTGTGTGCGAGAATCTATGGCTGTTGGAATGTGGGGAGTGATAGCTCGCTTTGCATCGTTCTCTCTGGCTCAGAGTCGATAGCTGCTGAGATTACCAAAGAGGTTTCTACATCCTTTGGTTACAGTATAGTCGGCGAGCCTTCTCCAGCGCGAGTGTACTCGCTCTCCGTTCCCACCACCACTGTTTCTTGGATTTTCCGGCTTTCAGTGGCTTCCCGCGTCCGGTGGCCACTCGGTCTGATCGTTCTGGGCTGGTCGTCTGGTGAGGTAAGGTTGGTTCTGTTCTTGCTTTTGGAGATGGTAGCGTTTCATTGACTAGCACATTTAACTTAGATTCGTAAACTTAGAATCATTTTTTGGAATATTTTCTCCGATCGTGTGCAGAAATGTGTTCTCGTTTTTCAGTTCAGTGACTTCAAATAGATCAATGCGGTGTGTGTGATTCTAGTTGCAGTTTGATAACGACCTGGTATGTTAAAATCTTTTGTGAGCATGTGGCGGTGTATGAACTCTGTGTAAATACTTTCTAACTTCTTGGGGCCCGATTTCTAATAGGTGATATGTTCATTTTTGTACAGTGCATGTAAAAATCTTCTCATCGTTTCCTTCCGTGAGTGATATGTGTTCCACGTGGTTGGTTCATAGAACAAAGCCTTCAGCTTCCACTCTTATTTGTTCCATGCCCATCAGGCAAGTAACTATGCGGGTATCCTTCTGATTTCCACTAATATTTCGCGGTCTTCTCTCCCCACCTTTTTAATGTTGCTGTTTCTTCTCCGACTTGTAGTACCGACTCTGTCTGTGTCAGTAATTCTCTCCGAGCATTGTACAACCTCCTTCAATAGTTTCCTTATGTAATTCTAAACATTTCTATGGGTTGCATGCCGTAATTCTTACTTTATTTTTCCGACTTTGTAATTACTTCATTTTTGTGGCTTTTCTGAGACTGTACTTCATCCGTCTCTGTAATCGGCCCCTATCGCGTGTAGCTGTATTTCATTCGCTTCCTTATATAATTCTAAGCATTGCTATAACCCATACTTAATTTTCTTTATTTTTCGGAAGCTGAATTTATTCAATTTTATCGGTTTTCGGAACCACATGGGTCCGAGTTCCGATTTCCAGGGTTCGTAGTTAGTCGTCTGAATTCACGCCACTTCTCATATATAAAGCAGTACCTAGATCGATTTCTAACAGACTGCAACTTAAGAATCAACCGTGATTTAGTATAATGAATCCGACTTTCAACCACTTCACCTTCAGTGGAGTGCGTTCATGTAACGTAGCCGCAAGTCGCCGTTAGCGTGTTAGCTCGCGGTCCAATTCAGATGTAATTTAACTTGCTATACCCACGCACCATCTCAAAACAGGCACGACAGACCAGAGCCATCTTCAATGTGTTTTTGTATATTGTGTTTTGTGCTACCTCCGACTTGTTGAATTTCGCCTACGATAGCGCCGCCTGCTTCCGCCTCGTCTCAGCACGCTGATTTTGGTGAGTTTCGCTGTGGCATTGCGTGTGTGTGAGGGAATGAGTGTTGTTTGTGAATCCTTCCCCCCAGTAGCGTAAAATCATGTATAATTTACGCTGGGCACCGTCCGCATTAATCCATGTAAGAGATGCATTTTTATTGTTTATGTTCAGCATAATCCGTAAGTTGCCTATAAATTGTAGTTTTAGAGCACTTTACCTCTTTTATTTAATATTGTTCTTCACAAGAGCTGAGAACAAGCTCTGATGCAAATTTTCCTAAGTGTAAATTCTGTTGCGCCATAAATGTTTTCTTAGCCACCTTTCTAAGATAACTTCAATTGTGGTGGCTCGTTTATTAATGTCTGTGTGTAATAACGTGTGAGCTGCTAAGTATATTGACCACTGTGGTATTAACTCCCTGTTATTTATAACGAGTCAGTTCTCAGTTTGGGCCAGGGGACAAGGCTTTATAGCAGGGAATAACCGGTAGTTCACGCGGACCTTATTTGCTAATTTTAGTGATAAAACAAGGTTCTTGTTACGTACGGTTGTCGACTTTTAACTTACAAACTACTTTGACTAACTGATACTAAGGATAAAACACACACCCGTGCGCGAGGGAGGACTCGAATCCCCGACGTGGAGCAGCCGCGCACCCCGCAGCAAGGCGCATTAAAGCGGACGGCCATTCCCGTCAGGGTAAATATTAAATATTGTAACTTCTACAAGACTAATAATCCGATTTTGTAGAGTCAGGCGCCGTTGAATTCGTCGTTGCATAATTTGCTAACAAAACTAATTGTGCTTTGCTACATATGGCTCGACAGAAACACCAAGTGGAAAGTATAGGACGTGCCAACAGAACGCGATTCACTCTGCTGTCATTTGTACTTTGTGTCAGCACAATAAAAATTTACAGCTTTAATTATTAAAATGATACTGGTGATGGTGGTGTCGTCTGAGCTACGGATGGTTACCATGTCCTAGGCAAATGACAATGCATCCTAGGGTAAGTTAACTCTCGTAACTTCTACGACAGACTTCCAAAAACGTACGCGCCAAAAATTGAGTGGATTTCTTAAACATGGAATTGAAGTATAAAGTTCATGTTTTCTCTGAACTTTCTCTAAATCGTCTGTCAGTCCCACTTGGTGGGGATCCCACAATGCGCCGCAATACTTCAAAATAGGACGCACAAGTGTGATATTGGCAGTTTCATTAGTAGAACTGTTGCATCTTCTAAGTGTTTGCCTACGAAACGTAGTCTTTGGTTCGCTTTCCCAACAATATTTTCTATGTGTTCTCTCCAATTCAAGTTGTTCGTAATTGTTACTAAGGCGCTGCGGGTGGCAACACCTTTATAAGACAACAGGTGTCTAGTGCCTTCGCTAGACCGGTTACTGCTGCTAAAATGGCAGTTGTCACGATTTAAGGGAGTTTGAACGTGGTGTTACAGTCGGCGCACCAGAGATGGTATTACAGCATCTCCAAAGTAATGATGAGGGGGAATTTTCCAGTAGGAGTGCATCGTGAACGGTGAATATCGGGAATCCTGTAAAACATCAAAACTCTAATATCTTGTCTCCATGTGAGGACGTTTGGAATATGATGGGTCAAGCAAGCGTTGAATAATGCATCCTAAGGCGGTAGCCACCATCTGTATGGTGGAATGGATCCCAGACTCCGCGTCTACATTGCCACCCGTGGAGGCTACACAGCGTGCTATTATGCGTCTTTCAGCATAGATCGCCACCTTGTATCACAGAACCGCTTGAGATACTGATCTATAAAAGTAATCTTTTCATGTACTCCATGTGCATTGTTTTAATATTAAATCCTGAATGAATTAGAAACCTCTAAGAGTGTGTTATATTTTTACTTCCGGCAGTGTTTTAGTTTCTCGTTCATTTGATGTTTTTGTGGTCTTCAGTCCGGAGACTGGTTTGATGCAACTCTCCACAATACCCTATCCTGAGCAAGCCTCTTCAACTCCACATAAGAACGGCAACCTACATCTGTCAGAATCTGCTTACTGTATCCATCTCTTGGTCTTCCTCTGCGGTTTTTACCCCAACCACTTCCCTCCAATGCTAAATTCATGATTCTTTGATGTTTAAGAATGTGTCCTACCAATCGATCCCTTCTTTTAGTCAAGGCATGCCAGAAATTCCTTTCCTCCCCAATTCTGTTCAGTACCTCCTCATTAGTTACGCGATCCACCCACCCAATCTTCAGCATTCTTCTGTAGCACCACATTTTCAAAAGCCTCTATCCTCTTCCTGTCCGCACTGTTTATCGTCCATGTTTCACTCCCACACAAGGCAACACTTCACACAAATGCCTTCAGAAAGAACTTACTTAGGGTTAAATCAATATTCTATGTTAACAAATTTCTCTTTTTCAAGAACGCTTTTCTACCCATTGTCGTTCTGCATTTTATATCCTCTGTACTGCGACCATCATTTGTTATTTCACTGCCCAAGTAACAAAACTCATCTACCTCCTTTATTGTTTCGTTACCTAATATTATTCCTTCAGCATCGCCTGATTTTCTTAGACTGCACTCCATTACCCTCGTTTTGCTCTTGTTAATGTTCATTTTGTATGCACCTTTCAACACACTGTCCATCCCGTTCAACTGCTCTTCCAGGTCCTTTGCTGTCTCTGACATAATTACAATGTCATCGGCAAAACACAGTGTTTTTATTTCTTCACCCTAACCTTTAATTCCTTCTCCAAATTTCTCCTTGTTTTCCTTTATAGGATAATTTGAAATCGTAACGTCACCGTAGTAAATTTGACAAAGTTTTAAGACAGCGATATTAATTTTGGTACGCTCCCTACTATACTTAATTGTTTTTGAACATAATTTTAAATATGGAAGTATCGGTCAAATTGCTTGTGAAATCACGTGTCTGAGAGTAAGAAATAAAATAGTGTATAGAGACTTGATGTGTCTTTGGATGATGACGAAAATCATGTACACTAAATGACCTGTCGATTGAGAATTTAAAATCCAATACTTACATCAGAAGCTTAGGATTTTAAAGAGTGCTATGGGAAATTTGTACTGAGATATTTCACTCAGTAAAATGATGGGGTTATGGTCCATGAAATGCAACACCAATGTTGTCCAGTGCTCAGGCAACAGCGACATGTCATGGAAGAGCACCCCGCCGTTGCTGCTGTAGACCTCTTAAGCCACTGGCAATCCGAGATTCTAGAACATTCACGATACTCACCCGTCGTGAGTCCCTATAATTACGATTCTTTGCCAAAATGAAAGAGGGATCCGCCAGATATGACATTATCGATGCCATAAGGCGGTCGATACGGGACATCAACAGAAATAGACGCGCAGATGGTATACGCCGCCTTTCGCAAAATGTCATAAATAACGGGGGCGATTATGTTGAAGGTGTGGAAGTAGGAGTGCCTCTCTGAATAACGTAGTTTTAGAGAAAATTATAGTTCTCATTACTTTCTATCCAGCTCTTGTAAAATGACCTATATTGCACGTCAGTAATCGCGTGGAACACAATGCGCTCTTTCATATCACTGTAAAACAAAGATATAAGCCGGGAAGTTCCTCTGCCAGCGAACTCAGAAGTTCCTCCTGCAGAACAACATTGACCTTTCTTTTCTATAGGAACAGCCACACACGTTGAAAATGTGTCCGACGGGAAATCAGCAGCCCAGCGACACGCGAGGCTTTGCCACGGGAAAGTGCTTTCACCGAGAAGAAGATGATAATATTCACCAATTTACGCTTACGGAAAGCGGTTAAGAGGTGGGCTGTTTATACAACAGTCACATGAAATTTTATGTTCCGTGTTCTTGAATAAATCAGTGTTTTATCGGTAGACATATTTAGTTAGTTCAGCAGTTGTAATATGCGTGTTCAATACTGTTTATTAGAAGCATGCCTGTTCCTACAGACATGAATTATTTTACAAAAGAAGTTATGTATTCGGAAGGTAAAATGAATATGTAATTGGACATCGTGGCTTGTAGGTATGTGATATTATTTCAGTAATTAAAAAGGAATATTTGCAGATATACGTGGTAATATGAACAACTTATCATTGTGGCGTTGAAACTACTGTGGCCCATATGCATGCACTGATTCGGTTGGCAGTGGTGTCATTAAGCTGTTGTATTATCTCCAAAGATACACTGCCCACAACTATTGTAACTGCTGGCTGCCAACGGCCGTGTCGATGTTACACCGATTCCCACCAGATCACCAAAGCTAAGCACACTTGCACGAGTCCATTACTTGCATGGGTAACCGTCCGCGTACGTCATGCGCTGTTGGACAGAACGCATGGTGGTGCAAAGTCCCTGATCACCAATCTTCACACCAATTTATTGCATTAAATTACAAACTTCTCCGCAGTAACTCTAGGACTGTGGGGATGTCGCACTGTTGTTGATGATCCGTCCGACTGATGGGGACGTTAAGCTCGGCGGCCCAGTGTCGCCTTCATAGAGGAGTTGACTAAGTGCCAACTCCGGGTTTCACCCTCTCTCTTCGCTCACCGATTCCAACACGACCACGACACTACCCTACATACACACCCATTACAGTCAGATACACATAAGAGAAGCACTTCAAAGTTCAGACGCCCGCGGGAGTGAAGAATAGGGAATGCTTTTTCAATTAGGCGGCTGCCCTTGTGAAGTGTCCTAGCCATTCATGCCATACGATTTACCCTACTCGTAGCTGATATTCTGGATACTAGTGCTAGACGAAGTTCGTGTTCGAGTTCGTTCCACACGTCCTTTACCTGGTGAACCTGCTGGCTATTCTCTAAATGTTTATAGCGTCACATACCAAATTTCTAATAGCATTGACTTGTTGAGAAATGGCATCGTACGTAAATTACGTGAGATATAACACACTAGGTGCAGGAAGTCAGTGAAGAACCATTGTGCCATCAGAGTTTCCATAACCTTTGTACCCGAAGCCGTAACCAATGCTTTCATACACCATGGCACCAGCAGCTAAACTGCTCTTCATCTCCCAAAAACGGGAAGAACAGAACCTCTCTCAAGGCTTTTGTCCTACTCGGCATGAGGATCATCTACAGTAATGCAGAGCCATGATTCATCGCTCAACACAGTCCGAAGCCACTCATCAGCATATGGGGCATGCCGGTTGGTACCTTACAACGGACTTCGACACCGATTATCTGATCACCGTGATAACAACATATATGTAACTCTTAATGGATATGGGGGAGGAGGAGATGGAGTGAGGTAGTCGGAAGAGGGGATGGATAGAGAGTGGAAAAGGATCGGGTGAACAGAAGCTAAGAAGGAACAATATATTTTAAGCCTAGTCATTAGAGACGGAGTACAAGCTTGGATTGTTTTTGTTAAGGAGGGAGAAGGAAGGCATCCATCCCGGCATTTGCCTCAAGTGATTTAGGGAAATCACGGTGAACCAACATCTGGAGGGGCGGAGTCGGATTTGAACCGCCGTCCTCCCGAACGTAAGTCCACTGTGAAAACATATGTGCCACCTCATTCGAGGTGAACAGAGGGAGGGAGAAGGAGGAGATGGACTGCAGGAAGGAGGAGGAGGAGGAAAATGAACAGACAGCCGCAAACAGTCGTCACATTATTTATTCTCTTTTCTGACTCGTTTTTTAATTCACTACTCGATCATATAAAAAGGTTTTCTGTGAAGCAAACGAGTGAACTGAGAACGAATGAGTTTTGTCAACTTCTCGTATCACTTTAAAAATTACTGGATATTTTTCCGATGTAACGCGGTTTCCTAGGTCCCAAGTGCTTAGGCCACAAACATTCCAGGAGATAATTTTTATGAAAGTGAGTCTCGGCAGTGACATTTCCATACTCAAAGATGTGAAAGACCAATTAGGTGACTATTGTACTCAGTAAATGCAACAAGGCGGTTTGAAAGGATAGAATATTAGCGTTTAACGTCCCGTTGACAATGATGTCAGTAGAAATAGAGCTTTGAGATCCAGAGTGCTCGTGGACATGCATTGCTGAGGGTTTCGTCTTCCCATCACAATGATCTCCTTTGATCGCCAGTTCCTGTATCCCTGTATCCGTTTATAGCTTTGTTGAGCAGAAATTGCAGTATATTTGTGGGATTACCCACAGAAAAGTATACTACTAATAATTTAAATACTGTGTTAAGATAACAAAGAAAAAAAGTTGATATTGAACTAAATTTAGTCCAGTATTTCATATTTTGTAAGAAACATAATGCAGAATGGTGCAACAAATTTGTGGTTACTTATGCAAATTTAGAATTTGAATTATGACCATTTCAATCATTGTATATGACAGGAAAAAATATTAAAGTACGTGCCCAACCAAAGAAATTTATTTAACAATGTTACTATGAATACACATTTATCGTTACTGGTTTGTGTCAATTTAAACTATAAACTTGAAACAGTCTGCCTCATGTGCAATTTTAAGTGTCATGCAAGTAACAATTAATGATAAATGTCAGCATGTAAAAATATGTTAGTGGAAAGATGCATAAACCATAGTAACCAAGAAATTAAATCTCCAAAAAAAACTTCGAGTGTCAGTAACGTTGTCACTGTAGACTTTGAACGTTTCTTCATCATCATCTCCCACTGAGAAAAGATACCAGCCTGTTCATATATTCGGTAGTTTCATTCATAATTAACGGCAAAACCTTATCAAAACTAGACTTATGAGTCTTGAGTCTTACTTTGCTGTTTCTGGAGGTATCTTTAAAATTTACTTAACAAGTCACTGGATACCACAATTTATTTGAAGGTTACCGATTTCGATCATTAAAATGTCCATACTCAGACACTTCTCGGCCACCGGTTGCGCTGAGCAGCAAGTTCCTGCATGCTAGACGTCGACTGCACCTATTTCTCAGAAACTCAGATTTAAATAATTAATACTGAAAATAAAATAATATTCCACGATGTAATCACTATTCAGTTTTGAGTAAAACGTCAATACTCCCACTTCAAAAGAAAAAAAAAACTGACCAAAGGTATGCTTAGAAACCATCCGTCATAAAACTGCAACGATTCTGAAATGATGATTGAGGGGACTCGTACAGTTCTATTATTTAACGGAGCTAAATCACTCTTTGTAAACCGTTGCAGCGTGAAACTGTAGGAAGGAGAAGACGTGAGTAGCGGGCAGTGTTCTCGTTCTGCCTGACCTGTGCAGGAAAGCCGTTCAGACTGCAGCCAGCTTGGCGAAGTGCCAGCAAGCCACGCTGCAGATCTTTCCCCTCTAGCGTCTTCGAGTCTGATACCTTCCATTTTCTTACGCTACGTTTAAAACCATGTTTTCGACAGACTCTTCGATCATTACAGCTGAGCGAATACGAATTGAGGTTTCCACCAAATCACAGGCAGTGCAGAGTTGCCAAATGGCACCATCTCACGCCAGTTTACGTACCGACCCTTAGATCCTGGCCACAACTACATTTTCCTCATTAATTTTAAATAATTTGAAACCTATGTGATTTCTGAACAAATAAAACTCGTTTTTTTAATGACAAAGATATATGTTAGTATTTTTTACTAAAGAAATATCGTGTTATAAAACTGTAGCGCTTCCTAAAGCTGTGAGGTATTTTAAGTGATGACTGTCAATAAATACAGGCTTACTGGTTTTTCATTGATTTAATATACTGTTGGCCACAATCAGTGGCCTTTTACTTATGACAATATAGTATAACACATTGTGAAATTAGACTGCTATTTCAACATCATTTCTTACGCATTTATGACTGTTTTCACACCTTTATAATACACGCCGAGGTGTGAATCACAGACTACAATTCTAAGTGTTATAAACATGTGTGACATTACATCGTGGGAACACCAATCATCACCGGAGATTAATAAATTTTAAACGTCCACAACCAGCTGGAAAGATTATGCCTACTTTATTCTCGAACAGGCAGGTGTGACAGCCGTGCACCCCAAAAGGTGAAACTCCCAACAGTGACACCTATTGTGATGTATTGCGTACGAAACTGAAACTTGCAATCGGATCAAGTGTTGTGGAAAACTGGGAAGACTTGTCATCTTGCAGCCAGATAACGCTCGGCAACATTCTGCCATACGGACGACCGTCACAATACAAGAGTTGGGATTCGAGTAGCCACCGTGCAGTCCAGTCATGGGTCAAAGCGATATTCACATGTTTAGACCGTTAAAGAAAGCACAACGGAAAGAAGATTTATATACATTAAAAGTCGATCACTGTAGGTAACAATAGCCTTGCTTTGTCACTAAAATTAGTAAATAAGGTCGGTGTGGACTACCGGTTACTCCCTGCTATAAAGCATTGTTCCATGGCCTAAACAGAGAACTGACTTGTTTCAAATTACTTCAATAACAGTAAGATAATACTACAGTGATCAATATACATAGCAGCTCACACGTTATTACACACAGACATTAATAAGCAAGCCACCACAATTAAAGTTATCTTAGGGAGGTGTCCAAGAAAACATTTATGGCGCAACGGAATATGTTGTTGTTGTTGTGGTCTTCAGTCCGGAGACTGGTTTGATGCAGCTCTCCACCCTACTCTATCCTGAGCAAGCCTTTTCATCTCCTCATAAGAACGACAACCCACATCCACTTGAATCTGCTTACTATACGCGTCTCTTGGTCTCGCTCTGCGATTTTTACCCCACACACTTCCCTCCAACGCTAAATTCACAATTCCTTGATGTCTAAGAATGTGTCCTACCAACCTATCCCTTCTTTTAGTCAAGGTATGCCAGAAATTTCTTTTCTCCCCAATTCTGTTCAGTACCTCCTCATTAGTTACGCGATCCACCCACCTAATCTTCAGCATTCTTCTGTAGCACCACATTTCAAAAGCCTCTATCCTCTTCCTGTCCGCACTATTTATCGTCCATGTCTCACTCCCATACAAGGCAACACTCCATATAAATGCCTTCAGAAAGGACTTCCTTACGCTTAAATCAATATTCGATGTTAACAAATTTCTCTTTTTCAAAAACGCCTTTCTACCCATTGCCATTCTGCATTTTATATCATCTGTACTACGACCATCATTTGTTATTTTACTGCCCAAGTAACAAAACTCATCTACCTCCTTTATTGTTTCGTTACCTAATCTAATTCCTTCAGCATCACCTGATTTTCTTACACTGCACTCCATTACCATAGTTTTACTCTTGTTAATGTTCATCTTATATGCACCTTTCAGCACACTGTCCATTCCGTTCAATTGCTCTTCCAGGTCCTTTGCTGTATCTGACAGAATTACTATGTCGTCGGCAAAACGCAATGATTTTAATTCTTCACCCTGAACTTTAATTCCTTCTCCAAATTTCTCCTTGCTTTCCTTTATAGCTTGCTCAATGTACAAATTGAACAACATTGGGGAAAGGCTACAACCCTGTCTTACTCCCTTTCCAACCACTGCATCCCTTTCATGCCCTTCAACTCTGACAACCGCTGTCTGGTTTTTGTACAAGTTGTAAATAACCTTATGCTCCCTATATTTTACTCCTGCTTGCTTCAGATTGCATATGAACTTGTTCTCAGCACTTGTGAAGAACAATATTAAATGAAAGAGGGAAGGTACTCTAAAACTACCATTTATAGGCAACTTGCGGATTATACTGAAATTAAACTTGTATATTCGGATAGAAAACAAGCAAATGAGGAACCAATTTCGTTAATACAATAAAAATGCATCTCTTACATGAATTAATGCGGACGGTGCCCAGCCTAAATTATATATGATTTAACGCTACTGGGGGGAAGGATTCACAAATAACATTCATTCTCTCACAAACACGCAATGCCCAGCGAAACTCGCCAAAATCAGCGTGCTGAGACGAGTCGGAAGCAAGCGCCGCCATCGTAGGCGAAATTCAGCAAGTCGGAGGTAGCACAAAACACAGTATACAAAAACACTTTGAAACTGTCACTGGTCTGTTGTGCCTGTTTTGAGATGGTGCGCGTGTATAGCTAAGTTTAATTACATCTGAATTGGACCGCCAGCAAACACGCAAACGGCGACACACGGCTTCGTTACATGAACGCACTCCACTGAATGTGAAGTGATTGAAAATCGGATTCATTATACTAAATCACGGTGGATTCTTAAATTGCAGTCTTTCAGCAATTGATCTAGGTACTGGTTTTATATGAGAAGCGGCGTGAACTCAGGCGACTAGCTGCAAACCCCGGAAGTCGGAACTCGGACCCACGTGGTTCCGAAAACCGATAAAATTGAATAAATTCAGTTTCCGAAAAATAAAGAAAATTAACTACAGCATGTAACCCATAGAAGTGCTTAGAATTATATAAGGAAGCGAATGAAATACAGCTACACGCGATAGGGGGCGATCACAGAGACGGATCAGGTCCTGTCTCAGAGAAACCACAAAAATGAAATAATTACAAAGTCGAAAAAATAAAATTAAGAATTACAGCATGCAACCCATAGAAATGATAAGAATTACATAAGGAAGATATTGAAGGAGGTTGTACAAGGCTCAGAGAGAATTACTGACAAGACAGAGTGCGTTCTACAAGTCGGGGAGGAAACAGCAAAATTAAAATAGGGTGCGAGAGAAGATCGCGAAATATTAGTGGAAGTCAGAAGAATAACCGCATAGTTACTTGCCTGATGGGCATGGAACAAACAAGAGTGGAAGCTGAAGGCTTTGTTCTATGAACCAACCACGTGGAACACATATCACTCACAGAAGGAAACGATGAGAAGATTTTTACATGCACTGTATAAAATGAACTTATCACCTATTAGAAATTGGGCCCCACAAAGCTAGAAAGTATTTACACAGAGTTCATACACCGCCACATGCTCACAAAAGGTTTTAACATATCAGGCCGTTATTAAACTGCAACTAGAATCACACATGCCGCGTTTATCTATTGGAAATCACTGAATTGAAAAAAGAGAACACATTACCGCACACGATCGGAGAAAATGTTCAAAAAAATGATTCTAAGTTCACGAATCTAAGCTAAACGTGCTACTCAATGAAACGCTACCATCTCCAGAAACAAGAGCAAAACCAACCTTACCTCACCAGACGACCAGCACAGACTGAAGATCCAGCGGTCATGAAGCGGGAAGCCACCGGAAGCCGGAAAATCCAGGAAAACAGCGGTGGTGGGGACGGACAGCGAGATTCGCACTGGAGGGAAGGATCGCTAACTAGCTCCCAACCAAATGGTGGAGAAATCTCTTTGGCAGCTTACACATTCAAACAGTCATAGATTCTCGCACACGCTTAAAAGTTCAACAACTGCACATTCTCACAGGGACAGTGGCGTAGTATCTGTAAATCTATCGGACCAAACTGCGTGGTCATCAGTCCGTAGCTTACAAAATACTTAAACCTAGGTAAACTAACCTATGGACAAACACACACACACACCCTCTATCATTAAAATAAGTACTGCTTTTCACAAATACGCCTTTATTTTTTGAATTCCCCTCGTATTTAAAATCAGTAAGATTCATCCACGATTGAATCAACCACACGCATACTGATGAAGTTTCTTATTTGGACTTCCCCATGTGAGGGAACGAAGCTACCCGAAATAAACAATTCATTCGGTAAAAGTAAACGGTAAAAATGACAGCTCGGGAAATCGCGTGTATTGCCTGTGGCCCACGACTTCCCAACACGATATTTCGACATCTTAAATCGGCGACTTCATCAGGTGTTCTCTTAGACTGCTGGACAAGCCGACCGTGTCCTTATTTATGTCCAAGCCGCGTCTGATGCTTTAATTGCGGTCCGTTCCTACTGTGGTCGAAAATGTTCAAATGTCTGTTAAGCTTAAGGGACTTAACTGCGGGGTCATCAGTCCCTAAACATACAAACTACTTATGAACTACCTTATACTAAAGACGACACGAACATCCATGTCCGAGGGGGGATTCGAATCCCCTACCGTAGCGGCCGTGCAGACTGTGACTGGCACGCTGCAGACCGCTCGGCCATACTGTGGTCGATCCTGGAGGTAGTAGGCTATCGACTTCGGGTGTTCACTCGTCGCTCTGCGCGCATTGCAGCTGCTTTCCGCGGTAGCGGCCGTCCCATGGCCTTTGATAGTTGGTCCGCCCCCGTAAGGCGCTGTAGACTGCTGTCGTGGGCGTGCCACCCTCCTCGGCATCAGAAGTGGATGCGAGGCCTGCGAGGTACGCCCCCTGCCGCATCAGGCTGCTGAGGGCGTGGCCAGGCACGCCCGCCCTACGCTGCGGTAATTATTCCTGTCGCTGGGCGTCGTCTCAAGTTCTTCTCCAAGGATGTAAGCAGACGGCAACTTTTTACACTTGTTATACCTTGGGCCCACAGTGTTACACATGCCGTAGATTGTCGTCATTGTAATTGTATGGTCCAGAACACTGTTACATATATTTATATTTATTTATTCACTGGAGTGGGGCTCCGTAGAACAGTGTAATAGTGCCAAACTTTAAATCGGAAGGTCGCGGCTTCGATCCCCGCCAGATCCTTGGATTTTTATCTGTCACTTTCTACTTCTTTCACCTATGGCAGTGTTGCTGATGTGAAAAATACCGAGTAGCACCGTGATTCGGAACCCACGTTGAACTGTAGGTCCCCCTTTAACTGGCTGGGTAAGTCAGCTCGAATGTCGGAGGAAGGTAACGGCATACCACCTCCAAAGAGGACCACGACTAGTAAAGCACTGCGGTGTTCAAACCAATCTTCGGATTGTTGTCTGCTTTACCTTTTTTACCTTATTCATTAGATATATCTTTCGATAGAAGTGCCGTCGTCTTTCTATAAAAACATTTCCTCTTATCAAAGGTTCAAAGGTTTGTATAGTCTACGGGACTTAACAACGGGGTCATCAGTCCCTAAACTTACAAACTACTTATGAACTAACTAAGACTAAGGACGACACAAATATCCATGCCCAAGAGGGGATTCGAACCCCCGACCGTAGTGGCCGTGCAGACCGTGACTGGAGCGCCTCAGTCCCATCGGCCACCGCGGCCGGCTTTCTCTTATCAATCTGTAGCCAAGTACCAGAAACATAAAATTTACATACATAAACTTTAGAAAATTTCACTTTTGTAGTGCAGTACATACGGTATACAGAGGCTTTCGCTGCTTTAACGGACTATTCTGTATTTATGAAGTGTTCTTTCAATCTTTTAATCTTATACATCTATTTACGAATTATCTGTCAACGCCTCAAAATACTGTACGTTTACAATTATTTTTTTCCAAAGAGAATACATAAAACTTTTCCAGGACCGTATTCCACGCTGTCCTGAGGTACTACCATACTTACTAGTTTATCAGGTTCTCCGTCATCTTGATCTCAATTGTCTATCCCAGAACCTGGGCGTTTGAGAAAGGACCGTACTTTTTATCATCAGGCCACTTTAAGAGCTCTAACAGAACACTGGAATTCGACCACACGACTTTCATCTCTTATGTAAATGCCGACTGTGGTGGCAGGTGGGTCATTTTGCCGTGAAGGGTAGGTAATATAAATTTACCACAGATTATGTAGAGCGAAACCCGTACTAGAGGAGATTAATTCTAAACAGAATAAGAAGACATTCTCGTAAATATGGATATGTGCAGTCACTGATGTATAGGGTGCTCAGAAACAGTCTCAATAATTTTAATCATGTTCCATGGTAGTTTGTTCTGATAAAAAGAAAATGATAGAAACTCTAAGAACGCATTTGAATTCATCTCTTGGACAGTTTTGTTGCAAAAAGGCAAAATCATACAATAACCGTCCGGAAATCACCTTCCCTTATTAACAATATTCTCCGCGACTTGTTAAGGTCAACAAAGGTTTCTTGCTTGAATTGAATTGCAGGAATCTATAGAAAGTAGATGATGATAAGCGTGTAGCTTTAAGGAACAGTATTAGCCTAGTATTACTGGACTTAAAAATACGACGAAAGCCCTAACACCACATAGCTGTAAACCGAATTTATTTTTCTACTAAAAGCTTATAATAGTACTTTTAATAAGTACTACCCTTCAGTAGATCAAATATGTTAAAGGGTTTTGATTGAACTTTATTTTTAGATTGACACCGTTTATCTTTTTCTAAACTTGAGGTCCTTGCTCACAACATAGAAATCTAAATAGTCCCTGGTCTACAAAAGGTCACTGTATTAGACGTTAAAAGTAATTTTGTCGCCGCGGTGGAGTTGCCGAACGCCTTAAGGCGCCTTGCTGCGGAGCACGCACTTGCTCACTGTCGAAGGTTCAAGTCTTCCCTCCAGCATGGGTCGTGAGTTTATGTAGTCTGTAAGCCTAGGGACTGATTACTGCAGCAATCAAGTCCCTTAGATTTACAAACGTTTTTTAATTTTTATTACTGCAGTGCCGAACTATATTGCCGATGTCAAGATGCGTATTGTTTTTCCTGTTGTGTAACTAATGTGTCACAAAGCGGGACTGTGACAGAGGAGTTCCTATGAAAACCATTTTACGATGATTTATATTGCATTAAGACAATTCTTTCGTTTCTTATTCCTATGTAGTATTTTTTCTGTCTTTGACTTGTCAAAATATTGTTTTTACGAAACTTCCGATGGTGATCTCTCACTATTTTTATACAGTTAGGTATTAACGATTTTGGCCCACTTTAGGTTACGGTAGTAACACTAAAAGTGGGCCTTTGCGATCGCCTTTTGACAGATCGAAATCTAAATGAAAATAACGGCTTAACCGTACATATGACACGAAACTTGAATGAACAAATTTTGTAGAGGAGAAAATTCTCTGCAATTTTGCTCCCTCATGGTTTTTTTTCATCTCTTGCATAGTTTCAGAGATATTTGCAAAAATAACGGCGATTTGACGATGTCTGCCTTTCTGTCCGTAAGTGGTTCCCACGTTTTAGGTCTAACCGTTCAACTGATCGGCACCAAATTTTTCAGACATAATTGTTGGATGCCAGAGACTAGAACGTCACTATTTCAAAGTTTTCGGACAAAAAATACGTTAGTGACACTAAAAAAAGCCGTATGTAATATAACTGTAATTGCAAACAAATCGTTCATCTGATACTAAAACTGAATAACCGAATTTGTAGAGAAGAATTTTTTTACACCTTTCCTCTGTTATGATTTTTTCGTAACTTGCACCGTTACAGAGGTATTTGCAAAAATAACGGCGATTTGACACCGTCCCTTGATTTTACGTAAACCAGGATATAGAAAATGTCACGTGACATTACCCGCCCAGAACTCTCTCTGGCATAAGCCATCTTGCTTCGTGTATCTTATGATTTTGTTATTATAACTTACGCGTTATCAATTCAAAGCACTGACGCGCTGAAGAATTAACAAAAGTACATCGTTCATAATACGATAAATCATAATCTAGTGTCTAAAATGTCATTTTAGCTGTTAGCAACTGCCAGCAGTACTACGAGAATTAATGGGCACTGTCGTAGTTGTTCAGTACTGTGTAGTGGGCAGTGCGTTATGTTGTGATGCCTGCGGTCGGTAGTTCGAAACCCGACGATACCTTTTCTATCGCCTTGGCTCCTTAAAGGGTTTCCGGCACTCTTATTAATTAAATAGAGCTATCTTCTGCAATGTTCAGAGTTAGGCAGATGTAAGAGTGCTCCATCTAAAGTCTGTGTTTGTTCTATTTCATGAACATGCCGTGAAATACTTAACAACAAATTGAATACTGGTCTTCTGAAGCATTTGCACATCAACGGGGAGGATACTGTGATAATGAATATTCTAAACAGCGTGCTGATAATGGAGTCCTAGATTTCCGTGACAACTGTCGTTCTTTAATGAAACTGAAGGGAAGTGTATACATTGCAACAAATTACCTGTTTTTTTCTAAGCAATTATTCACTATTAATGGAATATGTTGAAAGTCATTAGTTAGAATCAACGCGTCTACTAAAATGTTTGTCTTTGGCATGGTTGCTACGGACGCTTGTAAAGTAGATTGTATTACCTTCTCTGTAGTTCAGATATGACTTTGTTCACGTTACTTTGTTCTGCGCTAAAATTAAGAGCAGATATTCTGTTGAAACCGTGACTACGTTTTCTTTTACATCTAAAATGACAAACAGAGTAAGTGTATCAATACCGAATGCCACACGGCTCTATTACTTACTCTATATACAAAGTTACTATTATCACTATGTCATTTCTAACAGTCATTGTAAAAGTATCTTCCCAGTTTGTGTACATGTGATAAAGAAGTCTAGGTTTGCAATTCGTTGGTATGTATTTCATGATATGTTCACAAAATAGAACAAATGCACTTTGCAGAGAAAGCGCTGTTACCTTTGAACAACTCAGAATCTTGCAGGATATATTTGTGTTCAATTAACGAGAGTATGCGAAAACCTTTTAGGAAACACGATGAAAATAAATGTCAGTGGCGGGTTTTTATTCTTTTATTTATATTTATTTTTTTGTTCTTCAGGTAAATCGATGCTTTGCAGTCGTTCGTTCATGTTCGTTCTGGGTTATTATTGAGATTTTTTTTCTTCACTGCGGGGTCGTCAGTCCCTAAACTTACAAACTACTTATGAACTAGCTTATACTAAACGCGGCAAAACATCCATGCCCGATGG
Source organism: Locusta migratoria (assembly GCA_026315105.1). Taxonomy (NCBI): domain Eukaryota; kingdom Metazoa; phylum Arthropoda; class Insecta; order Orthoptera; family Acrididae; genus Locusta; species Locusta migratoria. The sequence continues at coordinate 261,898,100 of CM048755.1, forward strand.
GGGATTTGAACCACCGACGGGGAACAGCCTCGCCTATCGTAGCATAGCGCCTCAATGTACTCCGTCGCTGCCCTCTTTATTTTTCCCTCTTTTCATTGGTTCTTCTGTTTGATCGTCCTTCGTGAACGTTTTTTTTTTTATCGTTTCGTCGTTGACGCAGTTTTTTTCGTTACAGAGGGCGTCGAGCACTCTGAACGAGCACACTGAGCTACCACGCCGGCAACGCTCTGACCGAGCGATGTGATCCACCAAACGGCAAGTTTCGAACCACCATCTAAGATGTTCGTGCATCACAAAATAATTCGCTGACCATTATGCGACGCCGAACAGCTACAAGAGTAGTCCGTAATTCTCGTACTCTCGATGGCAGGTGTTATCTGCTAACATGGCATTTTTAGACATTAGGTTCTAAATCATTGACCTGAAAACGACATGTTCTTCATAATTTTCAGTGCGCCATTGCTTTGAAATGAAAACGCTTGAGTTATAATAAGAAAATCATCAAATGCAGAAGGCAAGATGGCGTATACATAAGGGAGTTTCAGGCAATGATTCGGGCGAGGGATGTCTCGTGACTTATTGCCGAACGCTAAATGTTGATCACCTCCATAAACCAACCAGACATGTGCACTCTGGTGGTTATTACTTTATGTATATTTTACTGTTATAATTTTGACCAGCCATCAATTGTTCAAATGTTTGTTAAGCTTATGGGACTTAACTACGGGGTCATCAGTCCCTAAACTTACCAACTACTTATGAACTACTTACGAACTAGGACGGCACAAATATCCATGCCCGAGGGGGGATCGAACCCCCGACCGTAGTGGCCGTGCTGACCGTGACTGGAGCGCCTCACCCAGCCATCCATTTGATATCTATTAACCAGCACATGGTTTTCTATGTAACTATCATCCAGTACACCTACGAAATTTTATGTGGATACTATAAGAAGCAGTTTAATGTCAATGAGCCCAGATGATGACACCATAGAGTGTCGAAACCGGTAGTCTCGAATAAATAAAATAAAAATTGCGATCTCGGCATCTATCGTAATTATACAATAAGATCGTTTCCTAAGATGAATCAATTAATTGATAATGAAAATGTAGGAGAGATAATAAAATAATAGTTTAAAGAGGTAAAAGTTCAAAAAAGAGTATATTTGTCAAAGCTAAACTCAAATATCAAATAATTTTGGCTGTTTGTTAAAATACGGTCAGAAAGAATGGATGCATAGATATTATCACAATAGTAGAATCGTAATCGTATCGTCCATCAATTTTTATTATTTTTATTATTTCTGTCCGAAATGTTTGCAAAAATTATAAAATTACAGGCAATGTAAAGTGGACCATACAACATGCCAGTGCGATTTTTTTGGTGTAAGAAGTTATTTCAACACTTTTGTTGCATATGTTCGTAAATATGACTTCTCTTTTAAGCTAAGTTATTGATTGATTTTACCTGTCTCCCGCTGTAATAACGTATGGACACTGGAAAACGAAAAAGCAGCTGGTGGCGGTATAAAGACCGTGGCGCGAGCGCTAACGTTGCATCAAATCCCGAGGGCGCCGGAAGCTTAACTTTACTCGTTTGTCAATCTGCGCGTCCATCGCCGGAAGCTGACAACGTATCTCGACTGCGCCGAACATTTCTGCCCAGACAAACTATACTCCTCCAGATTTCCAAAACACACAACTCTTTCCGCCCCGAGCGTACAGAGTCGACAGCGCGCAAATAGGGGAGGAACTCAATATGTGGATGGGACGTGCCTCTGCAGACAAACATACCTGGGGGAGCGGATGTCAGCAAACACCGTACCTCAGTACCGAACTCTCCTGTCTCTTACGCTCCATGCAGCCACGCGTACCTGCAGTATTAAACCGCTATTCCGCAACACGTTAGTTGTCTAACGACTTCCAGGGCAACAAAAAGATAGTTCATCAGTATTTAGCTTGTTTATTGACTTAATTTTAAAATTTTAAGTGCTATTTTAGTCTCACGAATAAGTGTAATCTCCACCTACATCTACATACATACTCCATAATTCACCGTAAGGTGCGTGGCGGAGGGTACACTGCACCACTACTAGGCATTTCCTTTCCTATTCCACTCCCAAATAGAACGAGGAAAAAAAGAATGCCTATATGCTTCCGTACGAGCCCTAATTTCTCTTACCTTGTCTTTGTGATCTTTACGCGAAATATAAGTAGGCGGCACAAGATCGTGCTACACTCAGCTTCAAATTCCGGCCCTCTAAATTTACTCAACAGAAATTCACGAAAAGAACGTCGTCTTTCCTCCAGCGAACCCCAATTGAGTTGCCGGAGCATTTCCGTGACACTCGCGCATTGGTCGAACCTATCAGTAACAAATCTAGCTGCCCGCCTCTGAACTGCCTCTATGTCTTCCTTTAAACTGATCTGCTGCGGGTCCCAAACACTTGAGAAATACTCACGACGTGGTCGTACAAGCGTTTTATACGCCGTTTCCTTTACAGGTGAAGTACATCTTCCCAAAATTCTCCCAATAAATCGAAGTCGGCTGTCCGCCTTACTCACAACTGTCTTTACATGTTCGTTCCATTTCACATCGCTCTGCATTGTTACGCCTAGATATTTGAACGACGCGACAGCATCAAGAAGCTTACTACTAATGCTGTATTCGAACATTATAGGATTGTTTTTCGTACTCATGCACATTACCTTACATTTTTCTACATTGAGAGCTAGCTGCCATTCTTCGCACCAACTAGAAATTTTTTCTAAGTCATCCCGTATGAGTTGGCTCAAAGCTCGATTTTACAGCTATCCAGTATTTGAAAACGTAATTCGAAAATTTTTACACATAATTTCAAACCTTTATGCCTTACGAAACTTTCTCTCTTTGACACCTGCTCCCCAAAAACACATTCAAAACGATGGAAGTTTGCCGATTTATTATTTTTTTCTGTTCATGTAGTCAAACTTCAGATTCACGCATTACGTTTTAATTTATTAGTACTTTACTCCATTGCAAGCACATTTTATAAAGGAAGGAAGATTAAGATTTTAGCGTACCGTCGACGTCCCTGTCATTAGACACGGAGCAAACGGGCGGATTGATTTTTTTACTGAGGGTGGGGAAGGAAAGCGGTCGCTTCCTTTTAGAAGAAACACCCAGGGAGGCATTTGTCGAGACTGATGTAGGAGAATCACGGAAAACCTATGTCAGGACGGCCTTAAGCGGCTTTGAACCGCCGTCCTCCCAAATGCGAATCCTGAATGACACTGCGCCCCCTTGCTTGGACACGTTTTATAGACAGTTTCCACATATACCAATTTTCATTATACGGTGTCTGCTCTTTCCGATAAACCCCAAAGAACTGACACTATATATCTAAAAGTACACATTAAAATACTAATGCATCACCTTAGTTCCAAGATCTCCTGCACGCTGACGTTTAATGTGTTTATTGCATCAAGAACATGCAACACTCCTGCTCTTCGGATTACTCCAAAACGGAAAGTTACGTGCAATAAGTTTTGCCCATAACAACAGATAAAACACCATTGTTATTTTCAACCCTGAGAATAAACGAGTGTGCATCTAACAGACTATTTTCACAATCATCCTTCATTATCCATTTACAATCCTATAAAGAGTTATTGGTTCACCCTCATCTATAGAAATAAATGCTCAAATGCCTTCATCAGTTGTATCTATTTCGGTAGCTTCAGGATCATCAACTAAATGAAAATAAATTCTCTTCATCAATATATGTTCCCTACCATTTCAGATACATGATACATTTCATCGCCAACCGATGAGATCAATGCTACATCGCTACCTACGACACCATTACACCATGCCGCCGTTTCTCAAAAAATGTTCAAATGTTTGTATAGCTCATGGGACTTAGGTACGGGGTCATCAGTCCCTAAACTTACAAACTACTTATGAAATAACTAATACTAAGGACGACACAAATATCCATGCCCGAGGGGGGATTCGAACCCCCGACCGTAGTGGCCGTGCAGACCGTGACTGGCGCGCCTCAGTCCCCTCGGCTACCGCGGCTGACCGCCGTTTCTCCACACGGCACACTTCCAGATTATGCGTCTACAACCCGCCGCTTTCACATAAACCATTGCTTACTTCCGAAACTACTAATTTACATAAATTTGCCTTTACGTTTCTGTAATTTTCAAAACTGAATAATACCTTCTTAGAATTCTGTACTCACTTTTCTTCCACCAAATCTAGTATAACTTCGGCCTCTCTCTTCTATTTGAATTATTTTTTACACACACATTTATTCTCTCATTTATTCTCTCATTCATTCTCTTCTCGCAACACATTTCAACATATGTGCACCACTTGGTGCATTTTCGACTGCCCCAGAATTTCTATTACATCGTGTCCTCTATCAACGCCGATTTATTCTGCCGTCTCTAGACGCATCGAAATTTAGTAAAGCAACCGCTTATCTCGATTCTGATTTCCGTGATTTCCTTGTCCCTCAAAATAATTTTCCTGGTCGTGATTAATATTATGAAAATTTCCAATACCATTTCCTTTCCGATAATTATTGTTGCCACTGTGATAGTGGTCGTTTCCATGTCTTTTACGATAATTATTGTTCCCATTGTGAAAGTTGCCATTTCCATGATGCGGCTTAAATAGCAACACCAGTCCCAACATTGCTATTAATTCTAAAATTCACCAATAGAATTGGTCAGGCTATTGACTAAATACCTTTGGAAATAATCCGGTAGCCATCCTTTTAGGGCCAAGAAATTCAGTTAAGGCTCCCAGCGAACTTTTATGTGCATTAGATGTAGATGTAAGTGTAAATTATGCAATTCATGCACACAAAAATCCCACAATGAACCATTTCTTTGTTTCTAAATTGCACCATTTCAAACGCATTATGCAGTCGCGTTTGCTTCGCATCACCACATAATTTTTTCAGGAATCTACTTTCAGATGTCTCATAAGTATTAAACACTTAACTGTCTTAATTATCCTGTATCTGTGCACCAGGTACTAAGTGTTGTATCGCATTTCTACATGCAGCCAGAAAATCAATAGGGAGATATTTTCCATCATTCGCAAATCATTAGTGATACCCGCAGGAACCCCTGGTACATTTACAACAGTATTCATCTGATTAAAAGCTAAATTACTCATCTCTGCTGTGCTTACATCGATCTGCTGCCGTAATTGCATACTTCTTTCCCAACCTTCGTTTGCCGCGGTGGAGTAGCCTAGCGGTTTAAAGCGTCTCGCTGCGGAGCGCGCGGTTGCTCGCCGTGGAGGTTCGAGTCCTCCCTAGGTCATGGGTGTGTGCGTTTGTCCTTAGGTTAGTTTACCTACGTTTAAGTAGTTTGTAAGCTACGGACTGATGACCACGCAGTTTGGTCCAGTAGATTTACAAACATTTGAACAATCTTCGTTTCTTCCTTATATTGTACTACTTGTTTCTCACAATCCAATGCCATAGTACTCAAATTGTTTACAGAATTAGTGGTTGATATTTCAACTTTGATATTTGACTTTGTACACATTTATCTGCACTGCTGGCTAGTTCGGTCTGTACCTTTAACACTTCTTCCGCGAAATATTTTGTGTAATCAGCTGACTTTTTTACTCACTAAGCCAATCTCCTCTGATACTTTCGCTACATCTGACCTAATGCCTTTCAATTTTGTATTCACGATTCCCTGTATTTCTGATCTAATCTTTTCCATCTTTAATTTCACACCCTCCACAATTGTGTTTAATTCAAGCTTCATATTACCCACATCTGTTTGAACAACATCGATCTTTAGATTTAATTTATCCTTACCTATCTGAACACCGTCAATCTTCAAAATTAACATTACGCATATCTGCTTCATCACAATCGATTTTGGTATCAACATTAGCCATATCTGATACCACGCTTCCCATATCTTTTTCAACATAATCAATGTTTGTATAAAATTACCCATGTCTGATTTGACACTTCTCATATAATCCAATATCAGTTCGCAATTCCCCAATGTCCGCATTAACTGTTCTATTGCTTCCTTCGTTTCAGAATTACCTCCCATTAATCTTGAACAACTAGTCCCACTTACAGTTTCTTGTTTACACTAGCCGTTTCAGATTTAGGGTTAACAGGCCCATTACCGTTTTCCAATTGTAAAGCACCTTCAGAAGTTACTTTTAGTATGCCTGTAACCGTCGTGTGAGTGCAAGCAATGAGTTGACGAAGTTTTATCACCATCCGATATACGGTATGGCCGTGAATAAAATACGAACAAAAAAAAGACAAACAGAAAAACATTATTTTTTATATATTAGACTAGCCGGTACCCTGCGCGTTGCTGCCGCAGAAGAAGTAATTGTGCAAATAACGTTTCAAATTTGAAAGTGTCCCTTTCCCTGTCCATTTCCTCCTCCCCCTCCCTTTGTTCATCTCCTTTAACCTGTCTGTCACCATCTCCCCTCTCACATTATCTTCCTCTCCCCTCTGTCCGTTTCCTCCCCCATCTACTCCTCCCCCTCCTCTATACCAAAACATACATACATGTGCCAAGTTTCATGGTGACTGATCAGACGGTGTCAAAGCCATGCTACATTCACTAGCTTGCAGCTTATTAAAAAAAATTCTTTCGCGAAAACATATATTTCGGTGCTGACTTTTATGGTGACCAGTCAAACAATTTGGCTGTTCGTTATAACGTACTATACGCCATGCATCTACGGAGGCTTACGAAAGGTAGTCCATGTATTAATTCGGCTAACTCCATTCCACATATCTTTCAATTCCGTCCGGCTGTTTCAGCGTGAAGAGTAACAAAGGTGTTAACCCACTGTAAAATACCTCCGCCAAGCACCGTACGGTGGCTTCCTAAAGATAGCACATGTATTAATGTGGGTTATAAGCTACATCCATTCCAATTTTCATTCAAATCTGTCCATCTTCTCAGCATGAAATAGTAGAATCATATTAACCCACTGTAAGGTGCCCTCCACCACGCACCACATGGCGGTTTACGAAAGGTACCCCACATATTAATCAGGGTATAGGGTACCTCTGTTCCAAATTTCATTCATATCTTTCTGTCATTTCAGCGTGAAGGCGTAAGAAACGAATTAACTAATTGTAAAGTACCCTCCGCCATGCACCATACGCAGTTTATATTTGTATGCCAATAACCTTTGCGCGAGTGCAATCAATGAGTTCACAATGTTTTATTGCAATCGGATGTACGGTATGGCCGTGCACAAAAGACAAACTAACATCAATTTTTATATATTAGGTATGTCCTGAAGTATGTCTCGAACAGTGATATATATTTCGTGATTCATTCAGTGATACATATCGATACTAAATGCAAAATATGTTGCGAAAACTGTCAGCATTAATCAAGTTAAACATCACAAGGTCATGCCTGATGCGACGGTTTTACAGCATCTACAGAGAAACTGTTGTGACCGGTACTCTTCGTTTCATTATTTTGTGGAGGAGGGGGATCAGTTACAAAACGCTTCATAAACGTCCGAAATTACATGCAAACTTTGTTGCAGGTCCCTAACTTTTCCCATTTTCCAATAATTGGCGCATAAATCTGGGTATTCTCACGGGGTGGCCTCTCATTATTTATGGCGTCATATCTCCTGAGCTATGTGTCGTGCTCTTTTGTTTTTGGGTCACGAACCTTCGTGAGCGTACGGTGAACAGTTCACAAAAATTTCAGTGCAATCGAATGAATGGTTTATGAACACATAGAGGACATACAGACAAACATTCATATATAGATTATTATTTCGCAAATGTTAGTCTATGCATAGAATGTTTGATTGCACGATCACAGTTACAAGACACTATTTGCTGCTAATGTAGTTGCTTGGCATGAAAGCAGATGCTTAGGGTTCCACTTTGAGACTACATCGAGCTACATTTCGTTTACAGAGCCGTACATACTACATAGCCCGATACGTGTATGTTGTGTTTGGTCAATACAACTTATTTTGGTGAACATGTGAAAGCACGTAGAATCGCAATTGGGATTTTCTTGCCAGGGATTTGAATCCAATCTAATATATAACAATAAATGTTTGTGTGTTCGTATTTTATGCGCGGCCGTACCGTTCAACCAACTGTATGATACTTTGTAACATATTGCTTGTCTTTTGCGATGGTTATAGGCACCTTTAAATGACTGTACGGCAAATAGTTTAGGAGATATGACATAATAAACAATGAAATAAGCGGAAAAGTGCTGCATCATGCGACGTTTACTTCTAAACCACCGTACCGATTTCAGCCAAATTTGGTATACCTATTCCTTCCATGAGGTAACAATTGACGTATGGGTAAGAATTGCCTACGACATATAGTTTAGGAAATATGACGTCATAAACAATTATATGCAACTTGCGAATAAGGACACTTTGTTCATCCTAAAACCTTAATTACATTTTGGACACCTGACCTTCAAAATAAGAGGAAGTTCACTGCCTCATAAAATTTTGGACAGAGGAAACTTTATATATGGACTTCGTCAGATTCTACATATGTATTTCGATCCTGATACAATTTTTAAATATGATTGAACAATTCAGTTTATCAATGCAGTCTTAATGTATTCAGATTAACTACAATCATTTCAATTATATAACATGACTAAACAATTAATTTACAGATTTCTGCGAAGTTTCGAATGAAATAAAATATCTGAAAATTCTGTCAGCTCTCTGGAAGTTACGTTTTGATTTTTCAGGCTGATAATCATCAAAGAAACATTTTAAAAAATACATTGTACACATCATGTCAATTTTAAGTAAGCAATTTAAAGTAAGAAAATTACATAAATCTAATATATAAAAATTAATGTTTGTTTGTCTTTTGTTCGTATTTTATACGTGGTCATACCGTACATCCGACTGCGATAAAACTTTGTCAACTCCTTGTTTGCACTCTCGCGAAGGTTGTAGCAATACTAAAATTATCTTCGTATGGTGCATGGCGGAGGGTGCTTTACAATTATTTAATTCGTTTGTTACGCCTTGACGCTGAAACTGCTGGACGGATATGAATGAAATATGGAACATAGGTAGCTTATACCGTGGTAATACATGGGCTACCTTTCGTGAGCCACCGTACGGTGCGTTACGGAGGGTACCTCACAGTGCGTTAAAATGTCTGCTACCCCTACATGCTTAAAGGGATGGACGTATTTGAATGAAATTTGCGATGAAGATAGCTTATAACCTGCATTAATACATGGGTTACCTTCCACAAGCCACGGTACGGTGGGTGGTGAAGTACCTTACAATGGGTTAATAAGTTTGTCTTCATGCTGATACAGCCCGACGGATTTGAATTAAATTTGGAATACAAATAGCTTATACCCTGAATAACACATGAGCTACCTTTAGGAAGGCACCTTACGGTGCATGGCGGAGGATACCCCATAGTGGGTTAACACGTTTGTTACGCTGAAATGGTTGGACGGAATTGAATGAAGTGTGGAATGCAGATAGCTTACACCCACGAATTAATACATGGGCTACCTTTCGTAAGCCTCCCTAGGTGGATGGTGGATGGTACGTTACAACAAACACACAATTTTTGACTGGTGACCATGAAAGTCAGCACATATGTTTTCATGATGGAATTTTTATAATCTGCAAGCCAGTTAAATTAGTATCGTGGATGGTACCTTGCGACATTTACACCGTTAGACCAGTCACCTTAAAAGGTGGCACATATATGTATGTTTTCATACATAGGAGGCAGAGGAGTAGGTGGAGGAGACGGCGTACAGAAAGGAGAGGGAGGAGACGGCAGAGAGAGGGAAAAGGAGGAGAATGAGAGAAGGAGATGGTGACAAACAAGTGAAAGGAGGTGAACAGAAGGAGGGGGAGGAGTAAATCGTCAGAGACAGGAGGAGACGGGGGAAAAGCAGGTGAACAGAGAGAAGGGAAAGGAGCAGATGGAAAGATTGGAAACCTCACATATATTTCTTCTGCGGCAGCAACGTGCCGGGTACCAGCTATGTAGTTCCTTCCGTAGCAATGCTAGGACGTTAACATTATTTGTGATCCAGGTCCCAAATATATTCCATAATAGGCGGTTAGGGTGGGGATCCGAGGATAGAATTTTTGCTTCAGTTGCATGCATGAGAACTGTCAGCCGGCCGCGGTGGCCGAGCCGTCTGCGACGCGTCAGTCGCAGTCTGCACGTCCACTACGATCGGGGGTTCGAATCCCTCCTCGGGCATGGATATTTGTGTCGTCCTTAGTATTAGCTAGTCATAAGTAGTTTGTAAGTTTAGGGACTGATGACGCCGTAGTTAAGTCCCATAAGCTCTACAAACATTTGAACATTATTTTTTTTTAGAATTGTCAGCAATAATTAGGAATGGCGAAAGCCGCATACCCTCAAAAAAGTAGAGTACTTGTGGACCGCGGTGTCCGGTTAGCAGTAAGAAACGGTGAGATATGGATGGACACACGGAAGCGGGACCACGCGATCGGCAGCGGACACAGGCGACGTGGCCGTAGCGGCGGACTTCAGCGCGAGTCCACGAGTTTTCTGCAGAGCAGCAGTCTTCAGCGGATCCAGAGCAGCACAGGCAGCAACATGGCACAAACGTTAGGTACCAACGTCGCTGGTGTAAAAACTTCTCTATCTGCACCGAGCGAGGTGGCGCAGTGGTAACGCACTGGACTCGCATTCGGAAGGATGGTGGTTCAAATCCACCTCCGGCCATCCAGATTTAGGTTTTCCGTGATTTCCCTAAATCACTCCAGGCAAATGCCGGGATGGTTCCTTTCAAAGGGCACGGCCGATTTCCTTCCCCATCCTTACCCACAAACTCCGAGCGTGAGCTCCGTCTCTAATGACCAAGCTGTCGTCGGGACGTTAAACTCTAAACTTCCTCCTCCTTCTCAATCTGCAGCTATGCCGTCAGAACACTAGACAATTGATCAATCGTGTCCATGGATCTTCTGATGATACGGACTTTCGGAAGGATGTACTGGATATATCCCTTGTATTCCGGTTCTAGTCCGTGTAAGCGACGGCATTTACGTTGCCTAATCGGAGCCACGGTGATGCAGCTCAAAAATGTTCAAATGTTTTCAGAGCTTATGGGACTTAACTACGGGGTCATCAGTCCCTAAACTTACAAACTGCTTATGCACTAGCTTATACCAAAGACGGCACAAACATACATGCCCGAGGTGGGATTCGAACCCCCGACGGGGAACGGCCTCGCGCATCGTAGCATAGCGCCTCAATGCGCTCGGCTGCTCCGCCGCGGCGTGATTCAGCTGTTGCACAGTATACCCGGCCCCTCCACTAAACAATGTCGCGTTTAAATGGAAGCAGGCTTGACTTCGAAGGCAGGGTGGTCAACTGAACACAGTCGGATGATTTGTGGTCTTGCGGCAATATTGTGAACAAGTGAAAAATGTTAATAGTCACAGCCGTAGATATATAATATTCTTTGCATATTTTCTTTATAAATAGGCCTTTTTTCAAGTGTAACAGTAATAGTACTAATTAAATGTGCCCTTGCTGCGGTGCGCGCAACGTTCACCGTCGGAGGGTCGAGTCCTGCGTCGGGCATGTGTGTGTGTGTGTGTGTGTGTGTGTGTGTGTGTGTGTGTTGTTATTAGCATAAGTTACTTTAAGTAGTATGTAAGTTTAGGGACCGATGACCACTGCAGTTAGGTGCCATCTCTTTACAAACATTTCAACATGAAATGTGCAGATCGTGAAAGAATAAATCTTCTGTTGGGAAAAGAGTCTTATTTTCTTTCTGTGTGACGTTAATTACGTCACTTGAATGCACTCAGGAACATTCATTTTTCGTTAAAAGGAGGCAACACTAGGAGAGACAGGAAAGACGGCAGAGAGAGAGAGAGAGAATGTCGGATCGTGCTGTGCAGCGACGCGTGGCAAGCCTAGGAGAGCCTCCTAGTGACCAGTCACGCATTCATGCTCGGTTATTCGCTTGCCCGTAGTCCATGCCGCAGGCAAGCAGCGAGTATGGAACAGAGCCGAGTCATGGGGGCCCAACAGGGGCGGCTCGGTTCCGTCAATATAGCGCGCTGCAGCACTATTCCCTAGCCTACCCCACTTCACCAACCAGGGAAAGAAGACCTACAGCTTAACGTGGAATCCGTACCACGTGTCGATTCCGGCGACTCGTCACATTAGAGATCCAACCAAATTTTGAACCTGCGACCCTTCAGTTTTCAGTGGAGTGCTTTGCCCCGAGACCACCGGGCCCGACGACTCAACCAGTGGTTCATAATGAGAGCACTTAAAGACGTTTAGTCAGATTCACTGCTGGCCATACGAAATGCTACACCAAAGACAGGCGATAATGATATTTCGGTTCTAGGCACCATGTTAGGAACTGTGTGGCTACTCCCGCCGGAAGTTCGAGTTCTCCTTCGAGAATGCGTGTGTTTATTGTCCTTATCGTAAGTTTGTAAATATTTGCAGTTTTGTCACTTAGATTCGCAAACATGTGAACTTTTTTTGCAACACCAAGAATGACCGGAGATATCACAATCAAATTTATTTAGAAGATAACAGGTTATACAAATGATCACGAAACTACAGTCGCATGTAAAGTGTTGCCTCCACTTCTTGCTATAACCCCTGCTATATACCTCAGCAATTAATCATAGAGGCTTTGGATTTGTTGCGGTGCGCGCGATTGCTCCACTTGAAGATTCGAGACGTCCCTCAATCATGGGTATGTGTGCTGTCCTTAGTGTAAGTTAAAGTTATTTAAAGTAGTTCCTAAGCCTAGGGACTAATGACCCCAGAAGTTAAAATGTTCAAATGTTTGTAGAGTCTATGGGACTTAACTACGGGGTCATCAGTCCCTAAACTTACAAACTACTTATGAACTAGCTAATCCTAAGGACGTCACAAATATCCATGCCCGAGGGGGGATTCGAACCCCCGACCGTAGTGGCCGTGCAGACCGTGACTGGAGCGCCTCAGTCCCCTCGGCCACCGCGGCCGGCCCCAGAAGTTAAGTCCCTTATATTTACAAGCGTTTAAAACTATTTCCAAAGTTTATCTGCTGTATCAGTGAGATTGTATCTCGGCCCGGTCGTTCCTGATAGGCGAGAGATCTGGAAGACAGCTAGGCCAAGGAAACAATTCAGTTGGATCGGCGACGAAGAAGTCTTCAAAATGTTCAAATGATTGTATAACTATTGGATAAAACTGCTATGCTCCTCAATCCCTGGACTTACAAACTACTGAAAACACTAAGGACAGTACACATGCTTGTGCCCGAGGGAGGACTCTAATCTCCAGCGGAAACGGCCTTCCAGTCCGTAGCATGACGCCTTAGACCACGCGGTCATTCCTCTCGGCTCTTCAAAATGGGGTTGCGCATTATGCTGTAGCAGTGTGGCCGTCCGCAAGCACAAAAATCATGGGTGGACAAGAGGCTCCAACACTAAATAGATGTATAGTCAGTGATCAGTGGACTGGTAATGCGTACTAGGGGGGGGGGGGGGGAAGGGGGAGGGACCGGGAGTGAAATCTATTATTACACTGCACCATAATACCGTATGATGACTAGTGCGGCGACGCATAAGGCATCAGTTTCAACAGTCTGTCGCAACAGTGTCTCCATACTGTTCTCAGACCAACATAGTGGTGCAAACGTAATTGTGATATATCGGTAAAACAATATCGTTCCCCCTCACTTTTCAATGTACACTCTTTGACAAAAAACCTGGCCACCGGACGGCCGCCGCTGAGGCTAAGTCCAAGCCGATCCCGACATGGGACAATAAAAGTGGCCGCGCTGATTCGCTATAAGTCCAGCTATCTGCACAATCTGGCAACACTGCAGACTGCGGGAGTTCATACAGTACTTCTTATGTGCAGTTAGAAGACAACTAGCTCATCTCCCTCTGTGGTCTTGTGGTGAAGTGCGCGACATGCATGTTCAGTATTAGCGATCGAAACCGACTGTTGACAAAAATTTTAAATTCATGTCACTCGGGCATCCTGATGCCACATGTGTAAGGGGAGCGTATGTGTAACGTATTTCATTTTTTGGTACACTGGTAATAACATTTCGGCCGCAGCACTTGGCAGAGCTCTCCGCGGCCCATATACCTCGCCGGCAGCAGCGGTGGCGGCGCTACACAGCGCTGCCTCGCCCTCTGCCCACAGCGCCTGCCGCCGCTCATCGCCCTGGATACGTAAAATGCTATAGTGTTGCTGAGTGGTGATCCATAAAAAAAGGTTGCGATTCGTATTTCACACAGGATATAACGAATCAGGCTACCTATTTTGAATGATGAGCATATAATACATTAGAGAGGCAAAAAATTGTCATTGTCCAATCCAATGGCACTCTACGATGGTTAACACTTATTTGTGGTTTAAATCTGGATCCTTTATCTTTCAGAAAAGCCTTTCATGTAATTTGTCATTGTCATCAGTTCATATGTTTTCATCAAAACACAATATGTAACTCACTAAAATGTTTTAGTGTCGTTTCATTCCTTACAGTAAATGTATGAGCTAAATTTTGTGAATACGTTTCAGTGCACGTTCTAAAGCAACACAGGCACACTGCAAGGTTCGTATCTTCATGTCTCATTTCTACAGGAGATATTTCGCATCAATGGTGGTGAATTCGAATTTCTTCGAAGGCGTTTGTATCGTGGAGCAAAGAAGACATCTAATACCATTTCCATAATTTTAAGTCGACCTTTTGAAAGACTTATTGTATAAAGCTTTTCTTATGATTCCTTTAAAGAGTTTCTTCTTGCAATCTGCAGCGTATAAAGTAAAATAAAATGAAATTCCATGCCCACACGCAATTTCTCCAACCAGTATTAGAACTGCCGCCTTCCACCAGGCTTGCATCATAAGACACAAGCAGAACCACACAGCCAACCACACACTGCCACATATTGCCCTCAGTCTCTCACATATTCAATGCTGAGCCTCTAACGCATCGCGAAAGATAACCTGAAAGTCACCTACACAAATAACAACATTCTTTGAGTGCAAAAGTTAAATTTCTGTCTCTCATTTCATGTGGGCATTACACATTTTATTTTATTTTATTTTATTTTTATTTATTTATTTATTATTTAACATGCCCCATTACATAGCAATATTACATGTTTGATGGTTTGATTCAGGCGGTTACATCAAATGTTCTTACAAACACAAGTACAGTATACAAGTTGACAGGGTTTACAAAGGAACAAACAATTTTATACATTACTTAATGAATTACAAGAATTGTAAATGTTTTATACATTAGGAAATCTTATTTAATTACAAAAATTGTAAAAGACAGTAGTGAATTTATGTACTAAGTCATATTTACTGACGGGCCATCCTCCTCCTTTGGCAGCTATTTTTTTCCTGAGATGGTCCCTCTCTTTCAATAAATTGCAGCAGTCAAAAAGCACGTGGTCAATAGTTTGGACAGCACTGTTACATGTGCACGTTCCGTCTTCAATTATTTTGAATCGCTGATAGTATGCTTTCAGTTTCCCATGACCTGTTAGCATAGCTGTAAAATTCGGAGATATTGGAAGTTTAATCATTAAACGTTGTCGTATCGTAGGAAAATACGGTTTAGTGCTTCCCCCGTTTTTTGTTCTGTGCCACTCTATGTCCCATTTGTTCCTAAACTCTTCTCGAAGTTTCTTCTTTACGGCACTTGTAGGTATTTTGTTATAGCGTGTTGACTGTCGTGATCGAGCTGCTCTTTTAGCAAGGTTGTCAGCTAGTTCATTTCCCCATATCCCTTGATGTGCCTTAACCCATTCGAAATGCACCAGCCAGTTGTGTGTCTGCAACCTTCTGATATTACTTCTTATTTCCTTAATCAACAAGTTGTGGTTCTTCGGATTTCGCAAAGAGTCCAAAGTAATTCTGCTGTCGGTGTGAATTACTGCAGTTGTATCAGTATTCGAGAGATTATTTATGTACTCAAGAGCATTGACGATGGCAAATTGTTCCGCTTGATTGTTTGAGCATTCATTAGTCAGTTTTAGCTGTATCTGGTAAGTAAGCTTCTTATTAACAAATATTGCTATCCCCGAACCCACTCCGTCGTCTGATTTGCTTCCATCTGTGTATACTTCAACAGCGTAGCTTTTGCTGACGTCCTTCTCAATTATCCTTGTAAAGTCTGCTGGGTGTGCCCAGCTTCTGTACTCTAGGGCGATGTCGATTGTCTGTTTGGCGTCTTTGGTTTTGACCAGGTTATAATATTTAGCTATTTCCTGTATCTTAAGTGTTATAGGCATGAGACCTGAAAGAACACAAAGTGCTTCGCTGGACGTCGTTCTGTAAGCTTTAACCATTTTTAAATTGATTAACCGTTGGACTCTATTAATTTTGGTACGGTTGTATCGTCGCTCTAGTGCGTCTATCCACATCGGTGAGCCGTACGATAATATAGGCAGTATTGCTCCTTTATAAATAGTTTGCAGTGCGGTAGCCCGCAGACCCCAGTTGAGTCTTGCTGATCTGGAAAGAGCGTTAATCAAGACCGTGCATTTATCTGTAATATGTTGAACGTGTTTGTTGAATGTAAACTTACTGTCGATTATGACGCCCAGATATTTTAAATGGTCTACTTGTTGAAGCACTTTGTTATTAAGGTATATTGCGGTTGTGAATGAGGCAAATTTCCTTTTCCTGGTGATAAGTATAGCTTTTGATTTCTGTTCATTGAATTGTAGTTTATTATTACTGGCCCAAGTCGATATTAATTGCATGTCTGTGTTACAGATGTTCTCAGCGGCAAGAGGACTCTGTCCTTTTGTTAGAACAACCAGATCGTCGGCAAAGGCTATAACAAGAGAGTGTCCTGAGTAAGGCAATTTAAGCAAGGAATCATATAATATATTCCAGAAACCGGGTCCGCAACAAGAACCTTGTGGGCATCCTTTGGTAGCCGATCTTTCTATGAGAAGGTTGTTGACATTCAACGTTGCAGTTCTGTGACTGAAATAGCTACGTGTAAGGTTATACAGATTTGCAGGACAGTTAAACTCACGCAACGTCTTTAAAATACCTGGCCACCAAGCTGCGTCAAAGGCGCCCTGTACATCCAGACTCACCATAATGACACACATTTTAGTTGTGAGACTACTCTCCACAAATTCTTTTACAGCCATTAGCGCGTCAGTCGTACTCGTTTGTGGGGTGAAACCGTACTGGTTCTTATGCAGCAGATCTCTGGAGTAGACGAAATGCATTATTCGATTTATTAAAAGTTTTTCCAGTATCTTTGCTTCGGCGTATAAAAGACTTATTGGACGATACTTCTTGATTTCTGCGCTCTGTTCCTTTCCAGGCTTAACTATCGGTATTATTTTAGCTCGCTTCCACAGTTTGGGGAAGCATGCCATTTGAAGGCAACGATTGTAGATCGTAGTAACAAATTGAGAAAACATATTAAACACCCTCAGTAGAACTAAACTATTATGCCATTCTCTCCTGGAGACTTTTTAGGATTCAGCTGTTCCATTACAGTACGAATTTCCTCCGTTGTGAAATCTTTATCCTTGTTTGTATTTACAATGGTTTCGGTAACGTACCTAACATCTTTATGGTATTCAGTATCTTCGTCCTCGTTATCCAGTGGAATGAAGTAATCCAGCATGGAGTTGAGTGTATCCTCTAGGTTTACTGTCATCGTGCCATCTTCTTTCTGTAGGGTTGTCATGAATGAAGTGTTCCGTAGTTTTCCTGACGCCAAACGATAGACTGCATTCCACGGATTGTTGCCAGACGTAAAACTACAATATTCCTTCCAAGATCGTAGTTTTGCTTGACGAATTGCTTCTGTGTATTCCTTCTTCTGCTTAAGATAAAACTCTCTTCGCTGAATTCTTAATACCTCGTCATTCTGCGTTCTTTGATACAATCGCCTGGCAGCATTTGTTTTTTCCTCTGAATCGTTAATTCGGTTGTCCACCATGGAACCGACCGTTTTTTTTTTTATTTCACTCGTAAAGGGTCCTTTATTTTGAAGGCATTCTTACATGCTGTGTCTATAGCTGCTTCGTAGTCGGTCACTAACCCGTCGATATTCGTTTCCCTTTCCGCCACCATACTTAATTCTTTGTCCATGTCGAGTAATGTCATTGGGGCAGATTGATTTAGAAATTGCTGTTCTAGTTCTTTAACAATTGACTCTTCAAAAACTCTAAAATTAGCATTGTTGACTATGTACTTAAAATTGTGGTATCCATTATCATTGCGTTGTACTGAATCTGTACCTATATTGAATGTGATAATTCGATGATCTGAGCAACTTTCATCGTGGCAGCATTCCCAGTCATGCAATGACTGTACGAGACAATCATTAGTTCATGAGTCATGAAAGTAGAAGAGGAATGTCAAGTGAACTTAGCAAGACTATTCAGTACCACTTGCGGAAGTAACTGCACTGTCACAGTGTTGCCAAATATCAGCAACGATGTTGCCATTTCTTAGCTGTACTAGGAAGACCTGTGTAGCGATAAGCGATGCGGAATCGCCTACGTCTCATGCGGGCTTCTAGAGGGGAGTCGCTCATTTTGGTTAATAAACGGCGCTCCCTCCTGATAGTTTCCGTCATCACATTTAAGATGCAGATATTAAATTCGTCCAATGAGGCCGAAACTAGCGTTTAAATTTTTTGAAGCTTTACAGCATTATGATATTTCAGCAAATGACTAGAGAAAAAAATACTGATATTGTGCTTGCAACATATGGCAGATCAAAGACTGAGATACATAAACATGCATCACGATTACAGTTTCATCCCCTCCTCCCCCCAAAAAAAGACTAAAACTATTGCTTTGTTACATTTCGACAAAAGCTAATTTTTTGATGAAAAGTTACTGGAAATCAATGATGCCCCATCCGTCTCGAAAACCTTTGCAACTTGAAAGCGACTGCGTTTCAAAATGCAGCCTTACGACTGTACAAGTAATATTTCATGTCTTCTACGTGAATACATAATTGTGTTGGTTTGCTTGAAAGCCAGAAGAAACATAGTTAACTGATTATTTGTGCACATTATTTCACTTGAGTATTCAGAAGACTGGATATAATTACGGCCATGAACACAGAAACTAAACTGTGTATGTGGGAAATGTGCAATTCTGAGATTTTTCCTCTGCAATCATATACAAATAATCTATAGACTACTAAGCAGCTTTTTATTTCGTTGTGTTACAGCCCTGTTGGGGCAACAAATGATGATGAGAATCCGAAACCATGTGTCTGATGGATTTTTCGAACGTTGCAACCTATGAGTTGCATGTGTTATTGCTTAGTATCTGTGGTCACGATGTTAAATCAACAGAAATTGTTACAAACGTTTTACCTACTTTTTCATATGCTCCTATTTTTCGTCAAACCACACATTCTTTCTGGTCTCTTGGCCACATGGGAAAGAACGCTTTTGCAACTGAATTAATGATAATAATGATGGTACTAATGATAGTAATCAATGATGTTTACGGCGTTACAGCAGAATGATAAAGATTACAATAACAATAGAAAATGCCGATCTCTTGGTTGACACAGTGCAATGTGTTTTGGTATTTCGTTGCTGAATACCATTTAGGACTTTTTTTCTGAGGAGAAAAATAAACCTGAAGCCACACACATCACTAGTACAACGATACCTCACTAATCAACTATGCTTGCTGTAGATCAGAAAACGAGAATGGTGCCACCGAGCTAAAATGAGATTACTCGTTCAGTTATCTGACATTTGTTGGCAGTTAATACACACAGTCCCGACATAAAACACAAAACTGTTTGCAATTTAAGCAGGGGTAGACCTTTCTGCAGTCGAAAATTTAATTCAGGATAAAAGAGTCATTTAAATGCAATGACTAATCTCATATCCTCATGAATGTTGGAAAATACCTCGAATTGAGGAACTAAGGGAACGATCAGAGTTGCCTAGCATCGTAAGCAATACTGCTAAGCTATAGGAAGAATTTCTTGGCCATCCCACAATATCCTCATTCCTACAAACAGCTTGCTTCAACTGGCTTTTATCCATGCTGCGCTGCCAAAGCCCATTCTAAGTAAGGCTTCCGTCCGAAAGCAGACAACATCATTGAAAATGCTGATGAATAGATGACTTACCTTCATCAACTTCCGAGGAGAGTTTCTTTTAACGAAACGGATAAAGTGTGTAATGACTACTTTCTCCAAAGTTCCTACGCATTTTTGTCCCAAATTGGACGTATATACGTTCAATCTAGTCATACGCGTCTCACATTTCAGGAATATCACCAAAATGAGCATCTGGAGGGGACTAATGCGCTCCAGTCACGGTCTGCACGGCCACTACGGTCGGGGGTTCGAATCCCCCCTCGGGCATGGATATTTGTGCCGTCCTAGTTCCTAAGTAGTTCATAAGTAGTTTGTAAGTTTAGGGACTGATGACCCCGTAGTTAAGTCCCATAAGCTTTACAAACATTTGAACATTTTGAACATTTTGAGCATCTGGCGGGTACCGTCCGATAATCATAAAATTGACCAGACGGCTTTTGCCGCAGAATATAGTGACTTACATCCGCATACCTTTTCCCAATAAGAAACTGTTTTCTTCGTATAGTGATGTCCCTGTTTAGGTGACTTATAATGTTAGTGTATAATGTTGCTTCAGAAGTACTTTTTGTCTTAAATATTTTTATCTTTGCAGGTGATTCAAAGTAATTGTAATAATTCGTTTCCCTTCAAATTACTCAATTCATTCGATCTATTATTTGTAAAGTAATTGGAACCGCCAAAAATGAAATTGTCCTATAAACCAAACCGTTTGGTTATTTCAGGTCTATCGTCCATGGGCAGAACTCTTTAATCTGAAATATCTGCATGAAAGGCAGAGAAGCGGACGGTTCCGACCGCATTACATTTTCCGTAGTCTCTATATGGATAATACTTTATCTCTGCCGGTCCCAGATTTCACGTCGAAAGAAAACATGTGCTCCACATAATTCATTTCGCAGTAGGCGGTCGTATTTCCACCGTTGGTATATTTACTTGTACGAATATTGTTCGTAACCGTAAACAGTTTGCTCTTGCTGTTCATCTCCTTAATATTGTTGAACACGTATTTTCCCTATAATTCTCCTCGTGAAATGGTTGAACTGCTGTGCTTTATTATTGTTAGTACCATTAGTTTTCATTTCAAGTTGATCTCTGAATTTTATTTTGATTTACCGTTACATCTGTTTGTTCTATATGTTTCACAATATTGACGATCAACAAGTTCTCATATCCATTAATATAAGCGAGTTAGAGCTAATGTATAACGGTCATTATTGTTATGTTTTATCCGTAAAAGTTCCTCTGAAAATCTGGAACACTTCTTTTAACACCCTTAATTTGAAACCGATACGTAGGCAGAGGACATTCACGGATTGCTCATTTATTAACTTCATTCATAATGATAATTTGGATCAAATTTATTTATAAATTTTGTACTCAGTCCATTTAATTTTTATAATAGCGGTAAAATTACACCCTTGCGCATTCTACGGCATCCGTTCAAAATCAGTGAATAAGAGATACGTCAATACTTTTATCTTTTAACAAGCAACAGTTCAATTTCTTTCCCTAATATTATTTTAAACCATGGCACAATTCATCGATCAATTTTAATCGTTGTAACACATGTTTATTAGGATGCTTTATAGTCTATTTTGTTTTTGTTACAAATTTTACAATTGATTTTATACTAACGATAGGCCAGAAACTTAATTAACGTAACTCAGAACCGCGTGATAATGCAATATTTACTCGCATTCGTTTTTGCTTCGAAGCGAGTTAGTGCAGTGGTAAGACACAGGACTGATATTCGGCTACACGGCGCATGGAACTGTCCTTCGGCCATTTGAATTTGAATTTTCCATGATTTTCCTAAATCAGTCTAGGCAAATGCCGGAATGGTCCCTGCGGCAGGGCACGGCCGATTTCCTTCCACATCCTTATCATGCCAATCCGAACTTCTGCTTCGCTCTAATGACCCCCTTGTCGAGGGGACGTTAAATCGTAACCTTCCTTCTTTCTTTCGTGTCTCGTGTGCAATAGAGCTTACTTTGTTCATGTTTCCGTGTGTTGGTACAAATTTTGCAGTTCATTTCAAACCAACTTCCCTCTGAACAAGAGACCTTGAACTTTCAACTTAGAACTGGATGACACTGCTTCATTAACGCCATTTCTTAATTGGTGTGTGGTGGAGGTCACTTTTTATACAACTGCTATTTCCGCCTGTTTCTCTTCCAGTCGTGAAGGTTTCACCATTAAAACTATTTCTGGTAAGACTTAGTGTGAGTTCATATCGCCCTATCTTTTACCTTCGCGATCTTTTCGTGACTAATACATAAGAGGGGTCGGGTGAAATAAAACAAATGTATCGAATGTCTCTATTATATTCTCATAAAAACGTTTGAAATTGAATGAAAAATTTCACAAATACAAAATTTGAAAAGTGTAAAATAATCATTCAAATGGAAAATGCATATAAACATGGTTTTAAAATAGACTATGACGTATAAAGTAACTTTTGTCCACTCGATAGTTGCTACCGCGTTAAGTACAGTTCCAATAAATTTTCGAATTTTTAAGAGCTATGTCAGACATCATAGTAACACTGGAACATAAAGTGTTATTGCGTCATGAGTAATGCTAACAGTAGCGTTTAGTGGCCACCAACGTGAAGGGTAATTTCTTTCATCAACTTTCTGAAGTCGATAAGAGGTATGACGCGTTGGGGGCAGCCACGGTCGTTTTGGTAAATGCGGCACAACGAGCGAGCGAAGGCGCGCGCGTCTGGAAACGGAGAAGGCGGAGCGCGCCTGCTGGAGGGGAAGGATAGTTGTCTTGCTGAACAGAGGAAGTCATCAAACGGAGCCTCACAGATGTTCGGTAGACCTCTTGGAACTTAGGCATTTTGACTGTAACATAAGAAATAAATTAAATTCACGAATTGCATTGAACATTGCAATGGTTAGTAAATTAATGTCGTCCGCTATCTGCGACGATACCGATCGAATCGTAATCGAACGACGCGAGATACCTGGCACCTAAAAGTCGCCATTAAGTTTGTACTTTGAAACCTATCACCGCGCTGTAATGAACATACTGCAATTAAAACTATATCTGCATCGCATCCAGCCATGAGACTACGTAACATTTTATGAAATCAACGAGGCAGGCAACAAAGACAGGTCCGGAATCCATTGAGCGCCTCATCAAGGAACGTGCTCAAAAAATTCAAATGGAACGCTGTTTAACGTAGAAAGATGTTCTGTCAATAACAGGTCGCTTGTAATTTCCATATTGACTTGCGAACATTTTATTTTATCAGGAAGCAAACTCGAAGGAAACTGGACAAAATTTGAGTTTTTTGGAAGACTTTTCTGCAACAAATTATGAGTCTTATTGTTAGTTAATGGAGTACAGTAAACATAACTATAAGTCCTGCGTAAGAATCAACCATAAACCGAGAAACAAAACTGGTAATACGCTCAATGAGGTATTCATTGATTTTTTTAATAGTTGGCCACGTGACGTATGTGCAATTTGGAGAGCACAGTATCTAGAGCATGAGTGAAATTACGGATCCAGATCCTAACATGCAGGACGCCAGCTACAAAAACTCGTTCATCAGGCCATCAAAGTAATAAAGATTTTCCAACGTCGTAGTACGGCCTATTGTTTCGCAACTTCGGCATCATGTAGATGTGAGTCTGATATGTAATTCTGCAGTCAGTTGACTTGTTCTTGTCACCTATATTAAATATTTCGAAAAATTAACATCATAATATGCTCATTGTAGTAGTTAACTGAATTTGTGTTCAAGAAAGTCGTTTCATACATTAGCTACTCCTACTCTCTTTCACGTTGCGAGCAATCTGCCTCAGCTGTGAGTAAATCAATGAGGTAGGGTTTATAGCAGTAATGTCTATCCATATAATACTCACTTTCTGAAAACCTAGCCAATATAGAAATCGGGTCCGTTTTGTTGCAAAAGCTGGATCTCATCATTTCGTTTCGTTACGTCTTAAATTTATCCGCTTACTGTCAAACAAAATCATCCGTGCTAACTGTCTCCTGGAAACCTCATAGCAGATGCTGTAGCCACCAAGAATATCAAGTGACATCACAAACAAAACGAAAGAACATTTTCTTAAATGAATTTATCAATTGTTCTAAAATGATGGTAAACTTTTAAATATAGATAGAACAACTTATTTGGAAATCACTTCAATCATTCCATAAAGTAAATAATAAATTCTGAAGCCACGTCAGCTGTTTTCTTTTTTTTTTTAATTAAGAACGTTGCTTTACAGGTCCACGACCGTTTTCACGTTTTTAAAGACCCATCTTCTGGTGTTAATTTTTTTCATATGAAAATTAATTATAGAGACACAAGGTTCTAATTGCTTTCATCTGTCATAGGAATAAAATTTCATTAATTAGGCTCAGATATATTGAACCACCACTCCCATGAACCACAGACATTGCCGAGGAGGGGTGGCTTGCGGGCCTCAACGATACAGATAGCCGTACCGTAGGTGCAACCACAGCGGAGGGGTATCTGTGGAGAGGCCAGACAAACGTGTGGTTCCTGAAGAGGGGCAGCAGCCTTTTCAGTAGTTACAGGGGCAACAGTCTGGATGATTGACTGAGCTGGCCTTGTAACATCAGCTAATGTGGCTTTGCCACACAGCTACTGCGAACGGCTGAAAGCAAGGGGAAACTACAGCCGTTATTTTTCCCGAGGACATGCAGCTCTACTGTGTGAACATATGATGATGGCATCCTCTCGGGTAAAATATTCCGGAGGTAAAATAGTCCCCCATTCGGATCTCCGGGCGGGGACTACTCAGGAGGATGTGATCATCAGGAAAGACAATACTGGCATTCTACGGGTCGGAGCGTGGAATGTTAGATCCCTTAATCGAGTAGGAAAATTAGAAAATTTAAAAAGGGAAATGGATAGGTTGAAGTTAGATATAGTGGGGATTAGTGAAGTTCGGTGGCAGGATGAACAGGATTTCTGGTCAGGCGAGTACAGGATTATAAATACAAAATCAGTTGGGGGTATCACAGGAGTAGGATTGATAATGAATAAGAAAATAGGAATGCGGGTAAACTACTATGACCAGCACAGCGATAGCATTATCATTGTCAAGATAGATACGAAGCCAACACCGACAACAGTACTACAGGTTTATATGCCAACTAGCTCTGCCGATGATGAGGAACTCGAAGAAATATATGAGGAGCTAAAGGAAATTATTCAGACAATTAAGGGAGAGGAAAACTTAATTGTTATGGGAGACTGGAATTCGGTAGTAGGACAAGGAAGGGAAGGGAAGATAGTGGGTGAATATGGTCTGGGCAAAAGGAATGAAAGAGGAAGCCGCCTGGTAGAATTTTGCACGGAACATAATTTAGTTATAACAAACACCTGGTTTAAGAATCACAAAAGAAGGTTGTATACGTGGAAGAGACCAGGAGACACCGAGAGATACCAGATAGATTTTATAATGGTAAGACATAGATTTCGGAACCAGGTTTTGAAGTGTAGGACATACCCAGGGGCAGACATAGACTCTGACCATAACTTGTTGGTTATGAACTGTAGGCTGAAACTGAAGAAACTACAGAAAGGTAGGAATATAAGGAGATGGGACCTAGATAAATTGAAGGAGCCTGAAGTTCTTAAGAATTTCAGAGGGAGCTTCAGGCAACAATTGACAGAAACAGGGGAAAATAAAACAGTAGAGGAGGAATGGGTAAAATTGAGAGATGAAATAGTGAAGGCAGCAGAGGACAAAATGGGTAGGAAGGCAATACCTACAAAGAATCCTTGGATATCACAGGAGATACTAAATTTAATCGATGAAAGGAGAAAGTATAAAAATGCAGTAAATGAAACAGGTAAAATGGAGTACAGACGACTAAGAAATGAGATTGACAGGAAGTGCAAAATGGCTAAGCAGGAATGGCTAGAAGGCAAATGCAAGGATGTAGAAGAATGTATAAATAGGGGAAAATAGATACAGCCTACCGGAAAATAAAAGAAACATTTGGCGATAAGAAAAACAGCTCTATGAATATCAAGGACACTGATGGAAAACCAGTTCTCAACAAAGAAGGGAAAGCCAAAAGGTGGAAAGAGTATATAGAGGGGCTCTACAAAGGAAATGAACTTCGAGACACTATTGTAGGAAGGGAAGAGGATGTAGATGATGATGAAATAGGAGATACTATACTGAGAGATGAATTTGACAGGGCACTGAAAGACCTAAGTCGAAACAAGGCCCCTGGAGTAGATGATATCCTGTCAGAGTTACTGAAGTCTCTGGGAGAACCAGCCATGACAAAATTGTTTCACATTGTGTGTAAGATGTATGAGACAGGCGAAGTACCCTCAGACTTTAAGAAAAATGTAATAATCCCCATTCCAAAGAAAGCGGGTGCAGACAGGTGTGAAAACTACAGAACCATCAGTTTAATAAGTCATGGTTGCAAAATATTAACACGAATTATATACAGAAGGATGGAAAAGCTGGTAGAAGCAGACCTCGGGGAAGATCAGTTTGGGTTCAGGAGAAATGTAGGAACACGGGAGGCAATACTCACTTTACGGCTTATCCTAGAAGATAGATTAAGAAAAGGCAAACCAACATTTCTAGCTTTTGTAGATTTGGAGAAGGCTTTTGACAATGTTGATTGGAATAAACTCTTTCAAGTTCTGAAGCAAGCAGGAGTAAAATATAGGGAGCGTAAGGTTATTTGCAACTTGTACAAAAACCAGACAGCGGTTGTCAGAGTTGAAGGGCATGAAAGGGTTGCAGTGGTTGGAAAGGGAGTAAGACTGGGTTGTAGCCTTTCCCCAATGTTGTTCAATTTGTACATTGAGCAAGCTATAAAGGAAAGCAAGGAGAAATTTGGAGAAGGAATTAAAGTTCAGGGTGAAGTATTAAAAACATTGCGTTTTGCCGACGACATAGTAATTCTGTCAGATACAGCAAAGGCCCTGGAAGAGCAGTTGAACGGAATGGACAGTGTGCTCAAAGGTGCATATAAGATGAACATTAACAAGAGTAAAACTAGGGTAATGGAGTGCAGTGTAAGAAAATCAGGTGATGCTGAAGGAATTAGACTAGGTAACGAAACAATAAAGGAGGTAGATGAGTTTTGTTACTTGGGCAGTAAAATAACAAATGATGGTCGCAGTACAGATGATATAAAATGCAGAATGGCAATGGGTAAAAATGTTCAAATGTTTGTTAAGCTTATGGGACTTAACTACGGGGTCATCAGTCCCTAAACTTACAAACTACTTATGAACTACTTACGAACTAGGACGGCACAAATATCCATGCCCGAGGGGGGATTCGAACCCCCGACCGTAGTGACCGTGCTGACCGTGACTGCAGCGCCTCAGTCACCTCGGCCACCGCGGCCGGCAGGCAATGGGTAGAAAGGCGTTTTTGAAAAAGAGAAATTTGTTAACATCGAATATTGATTTAAGCCTAAGGAAGTCCTTTCTGAAGGCATTTGTATGGAGTGTTGCCTTGTATGGGAGTGAAACATGGACGATAAGCAGTGTGGACAGAAAGAGGATAGAGGCTTTTGAAATGTGGTGCTACAGAAGAATGCTGAAGATTAGGTGGGTGGATCGCGTAACTAATGAGTTGGTACTGAACCGAATTGGGGAGGAAAGAAATTTCTGGCATACCTTGACTAAAAGAAGGGATAGATTGGTAGGACACATTCTTAGACATCAAGGAATTGTGAATTTAGCGTTGGAGGGAAGTGTGTGGGGTAAAAATCGCAGAGGGAGACCAAGAGACGCGTATAGTAAGCAGATTCAAGTGGATGTGGGTTGTCGTTCTTATGAGGAGATGAAAAGGCTTGCTCAGGATAGAGTAGGGTGGAGAGCTGCATCAAACCAGTCTCTGGACTGAAGACCACAACAACAACAACATATTGAACCAGTCCAACAGAAATCATCACTGTCATTCAGAATAAAAACCAAGGACATTAAAATGTCGGACAAATAGTCGCGTAATTTTGATTACTGTATTTTCAATAAAACCAGTAGATCGCCGACGAAGTGAAAGAGTACAAACCAAAGAAGACTGCCCAAATAATCGAAGAAAACAATAGATGGTGGATTTGTATTTTGCTCATCTTTGCATCAAGTATTACGGCAAAGTAAGGAAACTTACGAATATGCACAACCACCCAGATTCTCTGTTTTGTTACAGCTTCATGAGGACTAAATTCGTTTAGGTAATGTTCCTTGAATGTGAGACACGTTTGACAAGATTCAACGTAGATACAGTCCATCTTCGGACAACAGTGCCTAGTATCATTGGAGAAAATGATGGTTCGCATTACTTTTTCGTTTTGTTACAATAAGCTCCCACTGAAAGTTGATGACGGTAGGTTATCAATTCATCAGCATTTCTTCTCAATGCATGGCTAAAAGCCAGTTGAGGCCAGATGCTAGTAGGACTGAGAATATTGTGGGCTGTCGCTTTCAAGATGCGAATTGTTTGATACCTTACTGTTTAGTGATGGGTGGTGCTACGTTCATTTCCAGTAATTCATAAGAAATAGCTTTTGTAGATATCTAAAAAAGTAATTGTTTTAGTCTTTTTGGGACGAGGGGGGGGGTGAAACTGAAATTGTGATGTTTATATATCTCAGTCTTTGACCTGCCGTATGTTGTAAGCACAATATCAGTATTTTTAACTTCTCTAGTCATTTGCTGAAATATCATAATGCTGAAAGCTTCAAAAAATTTAAACGCTAGTTTCGGCCTCATTGGACGAATTTAATATCTGCATCCTAAATATGATGACGCAATCTATCAAGAGAGAGCGCCGTAAATTAACCAAAATGCACAATTCCCCTCTAGAAGCCCACACGAGACGTACGCGATTTCGCGTCGATCATCGCTACACAGGTCTTCCTAGTACAGCTAAGAACTGGCAACATCGTTGCTGATATTTGGCAACACTGTGACAGTGCAGTTACTTCCGCAAGTGGTACTGAATAGTCTCGCTAAGTTCACTTGACATTCCTCTTCTACTTTCATGACTCATGATGTGTAATGCCCACGTGAAATGAGAGACAGAAATTTAACTTTTGCACTCAAGGAATGTTGTTATTTGTGTAGGTGACTTTCAGGTTATCTTTAGCGATGCGTCAGAATTGCACATTTCCCACATACACAGTTTAGTTTCTGTGTTCATGGCCGTAATTATATCCAGTCTTCTGAATACTCAAGTGAAATAATGTGCACAAATAATCAGTTAACTATGTTTCTTCTGGCTTTCAAGCAAACCAACACAATTATGTATTCACGTAGAAGACATGAAATATTACTTGTACAGTCGTAAGGCTGCATTTTGAAACGCAGTCGCTTTCAAGTTGCAAAGTTTTTCGAGACGGATGGGGCATCATTGATTTCCAGTAACTTATCATAAAAAAAAATAGCTTTTGTCGAAATGTAACAAAGCAATAGTTTTAGTCTTTTTTTTGGGGAGGGGGGGATGAAACTGTAATCGTGATGCATGTTTATGTATCTCAGTCTTTGATCTGCCATATGTTGTAAGCACAATATCAGTATTTTTTTCTCTAGTCATTTGCTGAAATATCATAATGCTGTAAAGCTCCAAAAAAGTTAAACGCTAGTTTCGGCCTCATTGGACAAATTTAATATCTGAATCTTAAATGTAATGACGGAAACTATCAGGAGGGAGCGCCGTTTATTAACCAAAATGAGCGACTCCCCTCTAGAAGCCCGCATGAGGCGTAGGCGATTCCGCATCGCTTATCGCTACACAGGTCTTCCTAGTACAGCTAAGAACTGGCAACATCGTTGCTGATATTTGGCAACACTGTGACAGTGCAGTTACTTCCGCAAGTGGTACTGAATAGTCTCGCTAAGTTCACTTGACATTCCTCTTCTACTTTCATGACTCATGATGTGTAATGCCCACGTGAAATGAGAGACAGAAATTTAACTTTTGCACTCAAGGAATGTTGTTATTTGTGTAGGTGACTTTCAGGTTATCTTTCGCGATGCGTTAGAGGCTCAGCATTGAATATGTGAGAGACTGAGGGCAATATGTGGCAGTGTGTGGTTGGCTGTGTGGTTCTGCTTGTGTCTTATGATGCAAGCCTGGTGGAAGGCGGCAGTTCTAATACTGGTTGGAGAAATTGCGTGTGGGCATGGAATTTCATTTTATTTTACTTTATACGCTGCAGATTGCAAGAAGAAACTCTTTAAAGGAATCATAAGAAAAGCTTTATACAATAAGTCTTTCAAAAGCTCGACTTAAAATTATGGAAATGGTATTAGATGTCTTCTTTGCTTCACGATACAAACGCCTTCGAAGAAATTCGAATTCACCTCCATTGACGCGAAATATCTCCTGTAGAAATGAGACATGAAGATACGAACCTTGCAGTGTGCCTGTGTTGCTTTAGAATGTGCACTGAAACGTATTCACAAAATTTAGCTCAAACATTTACCGTAAGGAATGAAACAACGACACTAAAACATTTTAGTGAGTTACATATTGTGTTTTGATTAAAACATATGAACTGATGATAATAACAAATTACATGAAAGGCTTTTCTGAAAGGAAAAGGATCCAGATTTAAACCACAAATAAGTGTTAACCATCGTAGAGTGCCATTTGATTGGAGAATGACAATTTTTTGCCTCTCTATTGTATTATATGCTCATCGTTCAAAATAGGTGGTCTGCTTCGTCATATCCTGTCTTAAATACGAATCGCAACCTTTTTTATGGATCACCACTCAGCAACACTACAGCATTTTACGTATCCAGGGCGATGAGCGGCAGCAGGCGCTGTGGGCAGAGGGCGAGGCAGCGCTGTGTAGCGCCGCCACCGCTGCTGCCGGCGAGGTATATGGGCCGCGGAGAGCTCTGCCAAGTGCTGCGGCCAGAGGTGGCAATGTTATTGGGCCGAAATGTTATTACCAGTGTACCAAAATATGAAATACATTACACATATGATCCCCTTACACATGGGGCATGAGCATGCACGAGTGACGTAAATTTAAAATTCTTTTCCACACTCGGTTTCGATCTCTAATACTGAACATGCCAGTCGCGCACATTACTACAAGACCACGGAGAGAGATGATCTAGGTGTCTTCTAACTGCACACAAGAAGAACTGTATGAACTACCGCAGTCTACAGTGTTGCCAGATTGTGCAGATAGCTGGACTTAGAGCGAATCAGTGCGGCCACTTTTTTTGTCCCATGTCGGGATGGGCTTGAACTTAGCCTCAGCGGCGGCCGTCCGGCGGCCAGGTTTTTTGTCAAAGAGTGTACGTCGTACATCGCACCCTTCCCAGCCCAAATGCTTGTGACAATGATTCAGAGCTGAACTCAGAAATGGACGCCTTGCGAACAGTTCACTCTGCTGCAAACGAGGTCGAATGGTACGCACGGGCATTGTTTGTTGCGAAACAGACCGAAGTGTTTGTGATATGGTTCGTGATGAGGCAGCGATCTATCACTGCCACGTGCATGAAGTGCTTATCATAACGTGAATGGTACAACGACATGGCTGTAATTCGTCCGCCCTTCTCTCCTGCCACCATCGATTACAGATCCGCATCATTGTTGCTTGTTTACGGCCGACAGAGTCACCGATTTCTCTGAAAGATAATACAAATCCCTATAGGTAACTGTTATTTCTCGGGCTATCTGTCGTCTACGAGGCATACTGAACCTATTTACGCAAAACTACCAAACTAAGGCCAATTCCAGTACATCCAAGGCAATCTGTTCCTCTTTAATTAGAGCTTGCAGATGACATTACTGGAGCCAGTGATGTACGCCTACGCTGAGACGCTTATCTTGTGCATCTCTCGCGCCGGCCGCAGTGGCCGATCGGTCTGCGGCGTGAAGTCACGGTCTGCACGGCCGCTGCGGTCGGGGGTTCGAATCCTCCCTCGGGCATGGATGTTTGTGCCGTCTTTAGTATAAGCTTGTTCATAAGTAGTTTGTAAGTTTAGGGACTGATGACCCCCTAGTTAAGTCCCATAAGCTTAACAAACATTTGAACATTTTTTTTTAGCATCTCTCGTCGCCACAAACGGATGTTGCAAATGTCACTTGATTTCGATGCTTGACTGAGGTTGTTTCATTTTTGGTGGCCAGAATGATATTTAAGGCACGAAGAGATTTGTAATTAAACATTTGCACCTTTTGTGTGCATGTGAGTTGAATTCTTTAAAGAATCGTGGGTTTCGTAGTAAGTCAGGATTATTAGTTGCTTTTTTCTCAGTCTTTAGCAACTTTCCGAACACCAAAACAATGACAGCGTCTAGTTTATGCAGCACTGATTGATACGGCAATAACCGATATTGACATTGTCATGCAGAACATGTGACAAAACGTTGTTATGAAAAATAAGAATAATAGGCCACTCCTAACAGAAGTATTTCATTCTCTTCCATCGGAAATACTGAAACTTATAAAGTGCATCAGTAGCGTACAAAGTAAGTTAATTCCAACAGAGAAAACACGCAAAGACAAATACGGCGGGATAAAAGAGAAAAGTAAGGGATAGTGGCTTCATAGTTCAAGAGTGTTAATTATTTGAAAGTGAGTAAGTCCGTACGTTAATCAGAATTCACCTGTCTTTCTCTCTTCTTTCTACCCTCGGTCCTGTTACCAAGACACTTCGAAAAAAATGGTCCTATTGGTGATAGAAAAAAACAATTCACGTGAGGTGTAGTTGTATTGGTACTGTCCTAATTGTAATTTTATGTAATGTGTTGTCGTAATGTACACAAACACATTAACAGAACCACTTTGTTTTGCCAGCAGTCTGCACTTCTGTTATAGGCTGAAAGAAGAAAGAAAATTATAGGATGACTTGTAAACAATATTTGAAAGATATTCGTCACCGGATTTAATGAAGGTTCGTGGTTCTTCTTCGTTCAGCGCCTAACACACGCTGCTGACGAGGCCTTCTGTAACTTGCTTCAATCTGATTAGTAAATAAGAGTGCCGCGGTGGAGTAGCCGAGCGGTCTAAAGCGTCTCGCTGCGGAGCGCGCGGTTGCTCGCCGTGGAGGTTCGAGTCCTACCTGGGGCATGGGTGTGTGTGTTGTCCTTAGGTTAGTTTACCTAGGTTTAAGTAGTTTGTAAGCTACGGACTGATGACTACGCAGTTTTGTCCGATAGATTTACAAACATTTGAACATTTGAGTAAATAAGATTATCCAGAACACTGGATTATATCTCACCTTCATCAAAATCTTTTAAGTGATCGTCTGCAGTTGGTTGTATACTTATTATAGTAAATGATTTCGCAGACTCTCATTACATTCAGATTAATATTCATTTATTGTTACTTCGTTAATAATAATTATAATAATAGTCTTTTCCTAGCCAAACGGACATTCAGTACAAGAACAAGCCAAATCATTTCTTTATAATCGTAATCAACAACAAGAGAAAACCTAATATCTCTAACAAAGAGTCTTAAGCTCAACAGATCACAGCACTGTACGAAATATATTAATGAGTATCTCTGCCACTGCGTATTCGAAATGTTACTGTCACTTGAATTACTAGATGTTCCACAACACTGTATTGCTTTCTACCTCATTAGAGTATGAAGACGAAAATTTCTTATCACTGACGTGATATCTTCTGTCACTGCTGTTGTCTCCTGCGCAGAAGCAGATCTCAGATCGTACATCCTTTGTTCTTGATGTGAGGCTGAAATGGTAGTTTAATGTGGCTAGGTTTCAATTTTCTAAAATGACATTTGTCACACGAAATTTCGGGATGCCAATGGCTTTTCTTGTTTTTATTTATAATCACTGTTCGTATACAGAAAGCCACAACAGTATGACGGAAATTGACGTATATTTAACAGTTTCATGATACATCTTACGTGGTGCACGCATTCGACTGACATAGGTGTTTACTGTCACAGGCCACTAGCTCGACTGACTACAGCTGTGGTAACTATACGCAACAGTGGCTACGGTTTGACGTCAACGGATCTTTCTAAAGTGTTATGCCTGTCATCTCTCTATTAAATAACAAATAAATAACTTTTCTAAATAACAGAAACGTAGCTTAACACAATTACATAACATAAAAAGAAATGTGCAATCATTTGTTGTGTTTTGAACATTAACAAAACTGCAGGAGGGTTTTGGCAGACAGAGTACAAGTAAGAGCCAATCATATTTTAGATAGAAATATGGGCAGAGTTTTCCCAAGGGATATATGTTCAACGAGTCATATGTTTTACTCACACTACCTACTACGTACTTTTCCCCACAGTTGCGAAATCCTTTTAGTCGCTGAGCAAATAAAATTTGCTCTCAAAGCCTTGACAATTGCCTTAATTGTATTTTCAGCACTTAAGCATCGGTGAATATGATTAGAAACGATTAATAAAGAAGCTTTCACTTACGTTTACAATAGGTGCGGACCTGAATTCCCATCTTGCTACATTGGAAGGATATACATATGCTAGGAGCGGCCTAGCTATGCTGAATTCTATTGAATAATATAACCTAGTATGGTCAACAACGAAGCTTTTAATACGGTATATTCATCAGTCAGTACTGTGCAAGGTGGAGCACTGATAACACAGTTGACTCACATTCGGGATGACGGTGGTTCAAATCCACCTCCCACCACCCTAATTTCTCTAAATCGCTCTAGGCAATAGCCGGGTTGGTTTCTTTCAAAGGGCACGGCTGATCTCCTTCCACATCCTTACCCACAACTACGAGCGTGAGCTACGTCTCTAATGAACACGGTGCTGACGGGACGTTTAATCCTAATCTTCCTTCCTTCGATCTTTCAGTAGAAGATCTGCTATAGATCTGAAGCTCTGATGTCGCTGTTTCTTCTGAACACGGTAATTGCCACATTGAATCAGGTACGTTGTGATCATCTCCCATTAAAGTTCAATATTAACATTTTCGATTAAACTGACAGAAACTCTACTACAGAGATGTATTTTATTTTCTGTTTCCCTATTCTTTCCTTTGAAGATAAAGCGGCTGGCCAGTACTTACCTCAGTTCAGTACCGTCGATAGAAACAAAAGCGAAGATGAAAATTCACGTGCAAGCTACCGGAATTAAATTCCTTCTTCAGGCAGCATAGAGAAAGGAGGCGAAATTGATTAAAAGGTAAGGTGCATATACTGTACTCAAAACCAAAAATATGAGTCAAACATGAACACTATCTTTACCTCGTGACCTAGGTTGTGAATAAAAATGTTCAAATGTTTGTAAACTTATTCGACGAAACTGATATGTCATCAGTCCCTATACTTACAAACTACTTAAACTAAGTTAAACTACCATAAGGACAGATGACGACGTCTTTTACCATCTAGTAAAATCATCTGAAGGTCAAACCCAACTGCAGAACTATCTGAATAAGATATCAGTGTGGTGTAAAAATTGGCAATTGACTCTTAATAATGAAAAGTGTGAAGTCGTCCACATGAGTACGAAAAGAAATCCGTTAAACTTTGTTTACAAGATAAATCAATCAAAAGTGAAGGCCGTAAACTCCACAAAATACTTAGGAAATACAATTACTTCTGACGTAAATTGGAAAGAACACGTAGATAACGTCGTGGGAAAGGCGAACCAGAGACTGCATTTTATTGGCAGAACCCTTAAAACATGCAACAGAACTACAAAAGAAACTGCATACACTACGCTCGTCCGTCCATTTTTTGGAGTATTGCAGCTTAGTGTGGGTAGTGTGGGATCCATATCCGGTGGGTTTGACGGAGGACATCGAAAGAGTCCAAAGAAGGGCAGCTCGTTTTGTACTGTCACGATACAGGGGAGAGAGCGTTACGGAAATGATACAGAATCTGGGATAGGAATCATTACAACAACGGCGTTTATCGCTGCGGCGTGGGCTACTTACGAAACTCCAATCGCCAACATTCTCCTCCGAATGCGAAAATATATTGTTGACTCCCACTTACATAGGTAGAAATGACCATCAGAATAAAATACGAGAAATCAGAGCTCGAACAGAGAGATTCAGGTGTTCTTTCTTCCCGCGCGCTATTCGAGAATGGAATGGGAGATAAATAGTATAATGTTGGTTCGATGAACCCTTAGCCAGGCACTTAAATGTGATTTGCAGAGTATCCCATGTAAATGTAGATGTAGATGAAACACCCATGTCCCAGAGAGGACTTGAACTTCCGACGGCGAGCAACCGCGCGCCCCGCTGCGAGGCGCCTTAGAATGAATTTGATTCCGAATGTTTGTACGAGTATTTTCATCTGTTTTGTGTTACTATCGCTTGTACTGACTGAAATAAATATTGGCCAGTCATTGCATCTTTAAAAGATTTATATATTAACATTTTTGCTACAGAGATCTAACAAGATAGGGTAACAACTTGCTAACCGATTGAGAGAGGCCGACCAACCTAGGGCGTCGGCAGAGAATCGCTGAAAATAAACAAGGACAGACAACGACAGACGGACACAGGCAACGGAGAAAAAGGACAGACTCACAAGTTCGAGAGAGCAAACCAAATCGAATGTCAAGGCGTAGCGAATCAGTAGGACTAATCAAAGTAACTATGTGCCCAGTGAACAAGACGAGAGCGCAGTCGGGACACGATGAAGAACGTGCCGCTGCCGCTGCCGCGGCCTATAAAGGACAGCTGTAAGCGCTCAAAGGCTGGCGAGATAGGCGTTTGTCAGCGCGCGGCGACGCAGCGCTCGTGGGTTTCAACACTGACGTCCAGAAACTCTCATTGAGTTCCATAAATTCCAGCGGGCTTTCGAACTCATCAGGCTGGGATACCAGTTTCCCACCGCCTCTCTCCCCCTTCCCTTTTCTCCCTCGTCTTCACCCCTTCCATCGCATAGGTGGGTAGGGTTAAAAGCACCCTAGACTGCGCTTGGAAAGGCGAACTGGTGGCACGTTTGGAGTCCCGGCACGAAATCCTGTGACTATTAAGAGGAACACTGGTCATCCGCCAATGCTTGGCGGTGGGGATGATGGCGTGGGCGGCGACGGACGAGTCGGTGGAGGCTGAGGTGTTACTTCTATCTCTATAGCCGCATCTATTTTTACGTGCCATTGGCGCCCTAGGTCACAAGTTGTACTCATGTGTACGCAGGAGCTGCGAGTACACGCATTCCAAGGGTGGCCTAGAGGTTTATTGTGGTGCTGCCATGGAGGTGTGGACTGAGTTCATTGGTATGGCAGCCGTGGAGTGGCCGAGCGCTCTGAGGGGCCTTGGTGCAGAGCGTCCTGTTGCTCGCCGTAGGAGGTACCAGTCCTCCCTCGGGCATGTGTATGTGTTCTGTCCTTAGCATAAGTTAGTGTAAGTAGTTTGTAACCTATGGACTGATAACCGCAGTAGTTAAGTCCGTTAGATTTACAAATATTTTCATTGGTATGGCGGAGCTAAGCTCCTTGGGGTGTTCACTATCATGAGACACTACCCACGTACAGCAACCACTCTAGCTGGCACCTATGAGTGTTTATTTCCATAAGAGCGTGCTCGCACAGTGCAAACCTCTCAACGGAGAGAAATCTTCATACGTGAAAGTGTTCTCTGGCGTGACCCATTGGGGTGTTGTATAGGACGACGTGAAAGATCTCTTGCGCTCGTCGTTTGGTGATGATCGTGTGCTCAGCCACCACTTTCGTCATACTTCGCCTCCCAGGTCCCCAGACCTCTGTGCGTGCGATTATTGGCTTTGGGGTTACCTAAAGTCGCAAGTGTATCGTGATCGACCGACATTTCTAGGGATGCTGAAAGACAACATCCGACGCAAATGCCTCACCATAACTCCGGACGTGCTTTACAGTGCTGTTCACAACATTATTCCTCGACTACAGCTATTGTTGAGGAATGATGGTGAACATATTGAGCATTTCTTGTAAAGAATATCATCTTTGCTTTGTGGTAATTTGTTATGCTAATTATTGCTTTTCCGATCAGATGAAGCGCCATCTGTCGGAGATTTTTTTTTTTTTCCTAATAAAACCCCATGTCATTCCAAGCATGTGTGTCAAGTTTTACCTCTCTATTATTCCGTCATTTATTAAGTTTTCAAATTTATACTGACTTTTTGATCACCCGGTATGTGAAGGACCTCGTAGATATCATCGGAAGTTTAGTGAGGCTTTTCGCGGATAATGCTGCGCTCTACCGAGAAGTCGCAACAGTGGAAAAGTGTAACAGAATGCAGGAGGATCTGCAATGTATCGACGGATGGTACAGGGAATGTCAATTGACCCTCAAGATAAACAAGTGTAAAGTGCTGCGTTTACATCGAAAGAGAGATCCTTTGTCATGTAATTACGTAATAGGAGGGCGAAGAATGGAAATAGCTACTTTCCTTAAATATCTGGGAGTAAGACAATATGGTAAAACAATGCTGATAGGTTCCTGAGGTTTAATGAATTGAACTTTTTTATTACTGGTTTCGGGCTTGACTCATCATGAGATAACCATTTTACATCGTCTACAAAATAAAATGCCACAACATCCGTGACGTGTGCTAAGGTACTTAGTATGCACTTCACTGATTGTTATCATTTTATATTTCAAACGATGTATAACGGTTATCAGATGATCGGCCAAGCCCGAAACTAGTAATGAAGAAGGTCAATTAATTAAAACCTTAGAGACGTATCAGCATTGTTTTATCACATTGTCTGAACGAAATATGGTCGCATACCTAACGTACGATTTTAAGTCATTTTTGGTGTCTGGGAGTAGATATAAGGTATGATTTCAATTGAAACGATCATATAAAACTAATCTAGGCCAAGGCGTATGCCAGGCTGAGATTCATTGGAAGAATCCTCAGGAAGTGTAATCCGTCAACAAAAGGAAGTAGGTTACAAAACACTCGTTGGACCGACGTTTGAATGTTGTTCATCAATGTTGGATTCGTACCAGATAAAAGACATACAGAATCTCTAACTGAGAGAAGCACGCTTCGTTACAAACTCATTTAGTAAGCGAGGAGGCGTCACAAAGATGATATGGAATCTCCAGTGACAGACGCTGCAAGAGAGACGTTCTGTACCGTGATACGGTCTTCTGTCGAAGTTCCGAGAGCATTCTCTAAGAGTTAAGCAATATGTTGCTCACTCCTACGTATAATTCGCGAAAGGACCACAAGAATAAAATTAGAGACATTAAAACCCTCACGGGACATGCTGGCAATCGATTTTCCAGCGGACTGTACCTGACTGGAGTAGGACGAGGAAGGGACAATGGTACTCAAAGTACCCTCCGCTTGCGGAGTATGGATGTAGATAGCACCATAAGCCGGCATTCTTTGGATTGTGGGATCAAAAGATGAAGCAGCATATGCGGCTGCTGCCCTGCAAGCTCTTTAAAAACATTGTGAACGCGGATGCTGTGGTGGTGGTGGTGGTGGTGCCCACTACTTTTAGCACTTGTTGTTTGAACGTTCTCTTGATTCTCTCTGTTTCACCACTGGAAGACGGGTGAAGCATCGGACTATAAAGTAGTTTAATGCCGTTGGAGATACGGAATTGGGGCCCATCGTCTGACAATGTGGTGCGATGTAGCCCTTCAATGGTTAGGATCTGGATGAGTGCACTGAATGTTGCGTCTGTGATGGTGGAAGGCATGCTTACTTCGTGTGGACCGTTTGAAAAAGCGTCCACAACAATGAACCCCATAGAGCCCAGAAAGGGGGCAGCAAAATCTAGATGATTTTGGTTCAACGGATGACGGGGAGTGGAGCAGAAGACGAAAGACTCGGGACGACTAGCCTGGTACCAGGTTCATGCAGAACAGCATTCCATCATGACTTCCCCGTCTGTTATGTCATGTCCAGTAGGTATGTTGCCTTGCAAGGCCCTAGAAACATGACATACCCAGTGTCCATGATGGATGAGTTGCAAGACCTGATGACGCAGGGAAGGTGGAATGACTTGACGAAGGGTATCTACCACAGCATCAAAACAGGAGAACATTGGAGACAAATGACAAAAGATGGAATAGCCAAAAAAATGTTCAAATGTTTGTTAAGCTTATGGGACTTAACTACGGGGTCATCAGTCCCTAAACTTACAAACTACTTATGAACTACTTACGGACTAGGACGGCACAAATATCCATGCCCGAGGGGGGATTCGAACCCCCGACCGTAGTGACCGTGCTGACCATGACTGAAGCGCCTCAGTCACCTCGGCCACCGCGGCCGGCGAATAGCCAAAGCCTAGGGTTCTGGGTCAGCGAGAATTGAAACATTAGTAGGCCACCCATGAAGCACATAATACGTGACCTGACACGGCATTAGACAGCATCACAGCGTATGTCTGCAGCAGCATGTGTGGCTGTAATGGGGAACTGATTCAAGGAATTCTGTCGTTCCGCATCAGTGTGAAAACAGGAGATTTCCTGCTGCATGTATACGGGGTCTGGCTTGAGAGGACACAAGGAAGACCTTCGGCATTGGCGTGTAGTGCCGAGGTTTGCATTTGATGATGTAATTCAGTACATAAATTTCGCATTAGTCTTTCTATTCATCCATGAACGTCATTAGACAATACACAGTGCAGTATTAATAATATATACATGGTGTCATATCACTGCAACAACCAGTATTTTACCTAACATTTACTAACAGTGTGAACAAACTACTAATACTATATTCTGAAATTTTAACAGCCCTGTCCTACTCGTGGTGCAAGAAGAAATTTTTGTCCCTTTTTAAGAAATTATTTATCTTCCAGGTTTATATTGTGGTGGATATGTAGGAAATGGGCACTCACCAAATGTTCTATTCGCGACTTGGTCGGAAAGTGCCACTAAACAGTGACGTTGAGCTATGCTGCTCACTCAGTCACTCAATACAGAAGAAGCCGCGAAGAGACTTTTCTAGCTCATCGTCCTGATGAAGGCTATAGTAGGGCGTATGACAGACAGATACAAAAATGAGCGATTTCGTGGCGGCACTCTCGTAACCGTGTTTTCATTGAGATTTCTTGGCACGATAAAATTGTTAGCCATACCTGATTCGAAACCGCCGCGGCGGAGCGGCCGAGCGCATTGAGGCGCTATGCTGTGATGTGCGAGGTCGTTCCCCGTCGGGGGTTCGAATCCCCCCTCGGGCATGGATGTTTGTGCTGTCTTTATTGTAACTTAGTTCATAAGTAGTTTTTATGTTTAGGGACTGATGACCCCGCAGTTAAGTTCCATAAGCTTTACAAACTTTTGAACATTTTTTTCGAAACCGTGTGTTTGGCCTTTGTGGACAAATGCTCTTATTAACTTGGCCATTGAGGCTGTTGCAGTTATCAAGAGCATTTCAAGCGAAAATCAAGTTTCTATGTTCGAATTCATGTCCGATACGTCATTTCATTCTGCCAAGAAGTTAAAAACAACGTCTACACACAGAAGAGTGAAATATTCATTTAAACCAGATTCATTGCTAATTTACTAATCGACCAGTTGTGTTTCTGGCAGAAAATACGATTCTAGTGAGTGACATTCATAGCTAGTTACACCATAGTAATTCCCAGAATGGCTGCTCATAGTTTTATAATAAGCTGGTCGTACTTCTTTCTGCTCCGTAGATGTTACAGTTTAGAGAGGTTTGCTTTCCAAGCGCTCGTCGAGAATACTAAATATCGCAAGAGGCAGACGACGAAGCAGCTGAGGCTGGCTGTTAACAATCCGTAAATGCCAGCGAAATTGTGTGCGTGCCTGTGTACGGCTGCGGTATTCACAATATGCGAGCTTAATTGTCATAACGAGAGACGCTCTGCGGGCAATTACAGAGTCCTTCGTACATGAAAGCTGTATTGAAGAAAGGGTAGTCGAAGTATATGAGAGGGAAGGTCTCGTATTGAGAGAAAAAATCTGACAAAGCCCTGATAGAAGTGAAGAGTACGACTCTGGAACAGACAACATTCCCTCAGCATTATTGGTATATTTAGGAGAGACTACAATGAGAAAACTACTCTATTTAATGAGAAGATATATGAAACAGACGAAATAATCTTACACGTTTCAACTTGTGGGAAAAAACTGGAACTGATAGGTGTGAATATTACCCTAGTATTACGCGTTATGGTTGAAAAACATTGACAGTTACTTAGAGAAGAACTTAAAACCTGGTAGAAGCCGATTTCTGAGAAAATCTGCTAATAGTCCTAAGGTATTTAGGAACATGCCAAGATATTCTGAACCCACAATTTTCTTTACATAATAAATAGAAAACCTACGTTTATACTATTAGTTTGGTGCATGAGTTCGTACCGATTTCGTCTTTCATGTTGGTACTTCAGTTGCTATTGCTATATACGTCGACTGTCATTTATAGTTCACTGTTGCTATTTGAGTTTACAGCTCTGCTAGGAAGAAAATTCGGAGCATTTCCATCATATTCTTCTTTTTCAGTTCAGTAGCTGGTGGAAACAGCGAAGGCAACCAGCAACATTTGCGTAGTCACCTCAATGCACTATAGCAGTGAAATGCCGTCTTCAGAAGACACTAGGGATGAAGAGTGAAATATTCTTCCGCTGGTTCTATGAAACAATTGTACCAGATGTCAGCAAAGAGCTGAAGACGAAATACCATCTGCTGAAAGCTATGTTATAAGAAATCATTCTTATGTGACTTGTAGGTCCAGTGGTATACAAGCACTCTTTCTTTCACCTAATGTGATAACCCCGACTTAGCCCATTGACCAAAGAATTTTTGAAGCAATGAAACGTCATTATCGAATAGCGGTTCTTACTTCTTTGCAGATTGAATGTGGCTATATTAAAAAATGTTCAAATGTTTGTAAATCTATCGGACCAAACTGCGTGGTCATCAGTGCGTAGCTTACAAACTACTTAAACTAAATTAAACTAACCTAAGGACAACACACACACATACACACACACCCATGAACCTCCAACGGCGAGCAACCGCCCGCTCCGCAGCATGACGCAAAAATGTTCAAATGTTTGTATAGCTTATGGGACTTAACTACGGGGTTATCAGTCCCTAAACTTACAAACTACTTATGAACAACCTTACACTACGAACGGCACAAATATCCATTCCCGAGGGGGGACTCGAACCCCCGACCGTAGTGGCCGTGTAGACCGTGACTGGTGCGTAGTAACGTAATGACAGGCATACTATGTGCCAGGCAGTGAGTGATGACTCTTCCACATCACCAACTAAATCTGTTTCGCAACAAGCAGTGCCTGCGCGTGCCATTGTGCGTATGGAAATCAACCAACTTACGCGATGATGTATTCCACATAGAAGAAGGATGAGATAAAGTGACTAACGTTACCATGACGAAACTCTAGAGTAAAGTGTGGCCATTCTTTGATGAAGAGTGGAAGCCAGTACTGGGTGAACCAGTCACTTCGAAAAAACACTAACATGTTCCACAAGCTTCCGGGACATTGAGTAATGAAGATGTTCCTAATATACTGAATAAGAACAACTGTGAAACAGACCAAACTTTAAGAGACGAAGGAGCAATACTAAAGTGCAGAAATGCAATGATGAAAATGATGGAGAAGATTGTGACATTACAGATACAGAGGGAAGCTGATTGTTTCCATGTGAAAGACGGGTTTTGTCAGGCTGTTGGGTTCCCCAGCAGGCCGGCTAACAGTTTAGACCTAGTAAATGGAATACAGGTAGTTAAGATTTTCCTAATCTGGTCGGAAATCGGAAACGGCGCTCTTGGCGAGGGGAGCTCTTCCAGATTGCAACTGAAATACAATATAGCCACATACATGATTCTAAAAATCCATATAAAATCAGAGAATGATCATACGGCAAATATAATTATATGAATGGATTCAGGAGACTTGCGAGAATCTATCGCTGTAATTATAATTTCAGTATCCCTTACAGATAAAAAGCCGGCAAATTTCATTACTATAATAATAATATTGTAAGACGTATATTTACAATTATTGATGCGTACCTTTCAT
Organism: Locusta migratoria; assembly: GCA_026315105.1. Classification (NCBI taxonomy): domain Eukaryota; kingdom Metazoa; phylum Arthropoda; class Insecta; order Orthoptera; family Acrididae; genus Locusta; species Locusta migratoria. The sequence continues at coordinate 261,942,170 of CM048755.1, forward strand.
CAGTAACAGTTTAAGAAGCAAGTGGGCAGCATTGCACCACGCTACCTATCTTAAAAGACGTACCACGTTATTTCCGCATTCTTCCGTAAACTTTACTCTCTTGTTCTGCTTTTCGTTGAGGTAGTAACATTCTTCTGTCAGAACATAGATTCCACTACAGAAACACAAAACATGAACCCAGCAATGCTCATTACATTTATATATGTATTTCATTATATTTAATATTATTCTTAGTTACGTTCGTTTGATATTGTAGACTGCCACTTAAATATTTCATGGCCTACTAAAAATAGTAGGTATGCAACAGATAATTTATACATAAACAATTATATGAATTAATTTGCGGACAAGAAATTTGCATAAAAAGCCACTTATTGTGGCTCTTATGAACAATAGTAGGGGAAATATTCAGTTATTTACCGATGTATAAAGTAGGATCACCTCCGCATTTTCATGTCCAAAAAGAGAAAATAAACTTCATTTATAAAGAATTACTCCGTGAGTGAATCACTTCTTTATCTTAAAATCCATTTTGTTGGTTATTCAGAGGTTTAATTTATGTTTGTTAAAATATATTCTCACGTCATATACAGATTGATAGAGTGGCTAAATTACGCAGTAATTATTGATCTTGTTTAAACAGATTGGTTAGCTGTTTAGGGCATAGAAGCTGACATACATGACTCACCTCTATGAACAGAGACAACTAGCCATAAACCTTTTTACTACCCTGAGTTATGTATTGCCGAATTCTTACTGGTGAGTACTGATAGAAAGGTCGCAAGAGGACACATGAGAAGAGAGTACGAAGATTTCTCACACTGATAGTGCTGAAGTACGGTGCCTGGAGAGCATTATGAAACACCAAATACATGCTGAACCGCTGTAATTCTTCCAAAAATGCAAGATGAAGGATGCAGCCATCGGATATAATCATTGTGACAACTAAATAACTGGTTCGTGCTTGATAGTAAGTGATTCTAAGATGTACACAGGGTGGTCCATTGATAGTGATCGAACCACATTTCTCATGAAATTAGCATCAAACGAAAAATAATAATAATAAGAAGAAGAACAAACCTTTTCAAGCTTGAAGGGGGAACCAGATGGCACTATGATTGGCCCACTAGATGGCGGTGCCATAGATGAAATTGATATGAACTGGATTTTTAATAGGTACCCCATTTTATTACATGTTCGTATAGTACGTAAATAAACATAAAAGTTATATTTGGAAAATGTTTTTCAGATTGTGATGGATGGCTCTGTAATATTCTTACAAACTTAGAAAAACACCCGATAGCAGTTTGTTACAATTCATTGCTTAAATTAGTTACGTTAATAGGCTTGTCCTCTGGACCGACAGTTTTAACAGTGCTACGTCAAGTGTTGTGTGCTGTGCTCCAGTGAAGTGTGTGTTTTTTAACTGCGTCCACCGCAACCAGACAAGTGTCGCACCGTGTATTTTAATTAGTGTCTCCGTGTACTCGCCGTCCTGTGTTATTGTCGTCCTACATGTGCTCTTTAGGTCACCGTGGTCCTCATTTTTAACTGACTACCTCTGATTTTGATCATCTGTCAACTGTTTGTATTTAGAATTGTCACCATGTCTATGTCATTGTTCCTCTGTTGTTTTTTCGCCTGTCTTGTATTTTAATTTTCATCTCATCAATGTATTTTATTCTCTCGGCTGAAGAGCAGCCTCTGAAGCTGCTGCCAGCCTACTGGTGTAATAGATGGTGTGGAAATACAATAAAGGAAAAAAAAAGCTCGTCCTTCCACGGCCTGGTAACAGGCACACCAGTAATTGGTTTGCTAACCATTCGTAGTTCTCCTTCCAGGCTTATTCTGCTGCTCAGAAGTCGTCCTGCAGTCCGAGCCAGCCACCACCGACCCCAGGACCCGTCGCCGCCAGAACCCGGTGGTGTCGCGGCCAGGAGCTGTCGTCACCAGCAGCCGCTGGAGCCAGACGTCTGGGAGCCACTGCAGCCTAGCAGCAGTCGCTGTCCATGTGTGAGCCGACCCGCGCTCTTTCCCCAGCAGTTGCAGCCCTCCTGGCTGCCACTACCTAATTCGGCGTCCTCGAGATCGTCTGCACGTTCGTCTTCTTCTTCTCTTAATCTTCTTTGTCTTTCTTTTATCGCCCTCCTCTTTTACACCCAACATGGATACTAGTCTTGTGTAGTTCGTGAACGAACTAGTTCGGAAGAGCGCTCCCAGAGGCGAACTACGCGAACTAGTTCGCAGATCCCTCGCGTCTTAGTTCGTCCGCTCCTTTTCCGAAGACTGACGGGGAACAGCAAGAGGAAGCGAGAGCGCGCAGAATGGCGTGATTCCCTTGTGCCAGTTATCTTCATTTCGAGCTGAGATGCAGCTCAGCTGTACTCTGTATGCAAAGTAGTTGAATATCATTGTATCACCCATTCGTGTAAATAACTGGTTTATTTGTCTAAGTATTTGATGTCAAATTGCCCAAAAATACGGTAATAGCACACGCTTTGGCAACACTGTTTCATTATATAAAAAAGCTGTCATAAAAAAGAGCTCTTTTAGTAGCGGTAGCAAAAGCCAAAAAGAGCGAACGAACTAAGAGGAGGGGACGAACTAGGAGCAGCGGACGAACTGGGAGCAGCGGACGATTATGCCAAACGTATCTCGCTTCATAGTTCGTTGGATTCTTTTCCGAAGACCGACGGGCAATAGCGAGAGGGCGCGTAGCAGAATTAAAAATTACGTGTTTGCCTTCTGCTGATGATTCATTTGGAGGTGAGCGTCTGCCTGCTAGATTACATAGTTCAGTGCTATAAAATTTCTGTTTTGATGTGTTCTGCACTCTGCAATATCTGACTAATAAATTCCATAATGCCAAGATATAGACATAACTCTAAACTTAAGCGCGAGAAATTATCCACAAACTGTTTCTTTTGGTTTGAGCGATATCGTTAGCGGCTCAAGCAGCAAGCGCATGAAGCAGCTAGGTGGGGAACTTCCTCCTCCACTTGCACGCGCAGAACACGCCGCTCAGCCGTCACTGGGAGCGGACGATCTAAAAGAGCGAAATAAGAATAAAAACCGTATAGATCGCTAAAATTATATTTATTAATTACGACTTTTCGGCATCTGCCATCATCACATCTGTAAGATGAAAGGAAATGTTCGTTGTACCATCGAGTTATGCAGAACGTATTAAATAGAAAATTATAAAGGTTTTTAGAAGGATACCACAGTACACTCACCTAAAAACCTATGAATTTGCACAGTAAAGTTTAGCGTCAATAATAAAATATCTGCGTACTAGGTACGTCAACTGCAGTCTTGAACAAAAAATTACGCGCATATAAACTTTTTTTTAGCTGACAGTAGCCCTAGTGTAGAACACCGCCATCAATTTTTACATTTAATATTGTACCTTTACTATCATGTAAAAAGAAGAAAGACAGATAAATTTTAAATTTCAAATTGTGAGAAATAAGTTTCTGAATACTACAGAGCCATCTGTCACTAAGCGAAAAAATATTCGAAACGAAACTTCAATTGTTTGACGTACTATACGAATATGTAATAAAAACGAGGGTACCTATTATAAAAAATGAAATTTATACCAGTTTGATTTATGGCAGCGTCATCTAGTGCTCCAACCATAGCGCGATCTGTTTTCCACCTGCAAGCTCGAAAAGTTTTGTTCTTGTTATTTTTTCGTTTGATGTTAATTTCTTGAGATATTTCGCCCGGTCACTATCAATTGACTACACTGTATACGCATTCATGTGTGAACAATCGTAATAGTAACTACAACTGTAATCTGTGTTACAGATTCATACGTTTAATTCCACCTCCGTGTTGGGAGTGATACACTGTGAAGTGCATCATATAACGACGAAGTATTATCTCATGTATAGGCAGCAGTTAACTACTGTTGTATACTGAATTTTTGTTTCAAAAGTTTGAAAAGCCAAATGTTTGTAGTCCTATGGGACCAAATAACGTTGGTCATCAGTCCCTAGTCTTACAAACTACTTAAACTAAGTTAAACTAACCTAAGGACAACACACACATTCACGCCCGAGGGAGGATTCGAACCTCCGACGCGGGAGGCCGCGCGATCCGTAACGTGGCGCTCCAGACCGCTCGGCTACTCCCGCGCGGCTTTGTAAAGCTAAGGGACCAAACTGCATTGGTCATCAGTCGCTAGATATACAAACTACGTAAACTAACTTACGCTAAGCACAACATGCACACCCATGCCAGATAGAGGACTCGAACCTCCGACGGGGAGCAGACGCGCACTCCACAGAAAAGCGCGTTACAGTGCACGGCCACTCCCGTGCGGCTGTATTTTTGTGGACTTCGTTGATTGGTGGCTATGTCGATTCTAACAGCAACTTTCCACCTATTTAGTACTTCTGCAATGGTTTCTACAAGTCGCGTTCAGGTAGAAATATAGCTTATCGAAGTTGTAACTTTCCAAACTCTCTGCATGCCTTTCACTGCACTATTTCTACCGACGTTGCACTCATTCTGGTGGCACATTTGTAAGCTTTCACTTAGATCATGTGTCAAGGAGGAGACTGCTTGACCAACAATTGGTAAATTCTTGTGGTAAAAAGAGACGTGTTGCTGATTCCCTGTATCCTTCAATTGAGTTGATATACAAGAGTATCGTATTTCGATCAAGCGAAATGTACGTTACGACCGACCTCAAGAGGCCTTACCGGAAGCCACTAATTCAGAGTAATAGTCTTCGCAACGTTCTATCTACGAACTCTCAGAACCCATGGGAAATTAAACACGCAGGCGATCGTTAATCATACGCGTTTAACGCGGCCTGTTAACATCCCCTGCCACGCATAACTTAACTCAGTAAACGCTAGGATACTAAAATATTACTTGACCCTGTTGAACGAACGAGTCTCCTTTTCTAACATATTTTCACATTCTGTCGCAATTATAAGACCATTAACGAATACCTTAGGAGCACTGGGAATATCGGGCAGCAGTCTACTAACTATTGTAGCCCTGCGTACCATCACAGAAACGAGAAATTTCGCCATAGCTCGGCGTATCTCTGTTCACCAGATGTACGTTTGTAAGTACTGTCACCATAAAAATCAAACTATTTACTACGCTATTTTACGTATTTCGCTGGAAATATCAATTAAACTGCTATTCCAGCTTACTACGACACTGTCATTTAACCAACATCAACAACACCAACTATCCCAGACCTTCACTCGCCACGGACTTCGAAAACGAAAGGACAGCTACCTCTGTTTCTTCGTGTAGCCTTTGTCCCGCACTGAGACGGGATCCGCTTATTACTATGGATTTGGTATGATTCATTTTGAGCGGTGGCCTGATGCTGCCTCCCAGGGAAGAAATGTGTGCTCCCCATTGTCTGCGTATAGTACTGTCTACATCTACATACATATTCCACAATCCACCCAAAGGCGATAGTCGGAGGATATTCAGTACCACTACTAGTAACTTGCTTTTCTGTTCCACTCCCTTATAGAATGAGGGTAAAACGAATGCTATTGTGCATCTGTACAAGCCCTAATCTCAATTGTCTTTTCTTTGTGGCATTTATGTGAAATGTAGGTTGGCGTCAGTAGAATCATTCTGCAGTCCGCCTCTAATTCCGGCCCTCTAGATTTCTTCAACAGTTTTTCTGGAAAAGAACGTCGTCTTCCTTCCAGCGACTCCTATTTTAGTTCCCGAAGCATTTCAGTAACACACACGCATTGATCGAACCTTGCAGTAACAATCCTAGCCCTTCGCCTCTGAACTGCTTCTATGTTTTTCTCTAAACCGATCTGGTGGGGATCCAAAACACTTGAGCAATGCTCAAGACAGGGTCGTACAAGTGTTTTATAAGCGGTCTCCTTCACCGGCGGATCACATCTTCCAAAACTTCATGTTCATGGGTTAGTCCAATGCTCTGTACCCAATGGGTATCCTTTCATTCAAACTGCGTCTTAATGTTCTTTCCGCCGCACGTTTACACATTCGCAGACCTTATTCAGGTTTGAGAAGCGATGTTGCCTCCGCCATGTGATACAAATTCCGCCCAAACCAGAGTCACTTTTCTCCGCCCTGCCGTTTCCCTCTCGCCTTCCAGAGCCACAAATAACATTTACATCACGCCAATATCCGTATTATATTAGCTACTGTCAAGTACATGGTTGCATCATATACAAGCGATCACTCAGCGAAAGATCCGTACCCAAAGACTGGAAAGTTGACCAGGTCACTCCAGTATTCAAGAAAGGCAATATTAGTGATCCCCAAAATTACAGGCCCATCTAATTGACATAGATTTGTAGTAAGATTTTGGAATATATACTTTGTTAGAACATTATTAACTACCTCGAAGAAAACGACCTATCAACCAATAGTCAACACGGATTCAGAAAGTATCGCTCTTGCGAAACACAGCTGGCCCTTTATTCACATGAAGTGATAAGTGCCATCGACAAGGGATCTCAAATCGATTCCATATTTCTGGATTTCCGGAAGGCTTTTGACACTGTACCTCGCAAGCGGTTTCTAATTAAATTGCGTGCTTACGAAATATCGCCCCAATCGTGCTATTGGATTCGCGATTTCCTATCAGAAAGGACACAGTTCGTAGTAATTGACGGTAAGTCATCGAGTAAAATAGAAGTGATATTTGACGTTCCCTAGGGAATCGTTATAGGTACCCTACTTTTCCTTGTGTATATAAACAATTTAGGAGAAAATCTGAATAGCTCCCTTAGACTGTTCGCGGATGATGCTGTCGTTTATCGGTTAGTGAAGTCAACAGTGGATCAAAGCCAACTGGAAAGCGATTTAGACAAAATTTCTACATGGTGCGAAAATCGGTAGTTAACACTAACTAATGAAAAGTGTGAAGTAATACACATAACCACTAAAAGAAATCCGCTGAACTTCAGTAACACGATAAATCAGTCAAACATTAAGGTCGTAAATTCTACCAAATACATAGGTGTTACAATTACGAAGAACTTAGACTGGCGAGAACACATAGAATATATTGTGGGGAAGGCGAACCAAAGGTTGGGTTTCATTGGCAGAACGCTTCGAAGATGCAACAGCTCCACCAAAGAGACTACCTACATTATCACACTTGTGCGTACTTTCCTGGAGTACTGTTGCCCAGTGTGGGACCCTCACCAGGTTGGACAGACGGAAGACATTGCGAAGGTTCAGAGAAGAGCAGCTCGTTTTGTTTTATCACATTACAGGGGGTAAAACGTCACGGAAATGTTGCACGATTTGAGGTGGAAATATTAAAAGAATGATGTTATTCGTTGCGGTGAGATCTATTTGAGAAATTTCAATCATCGACTTTTACTTCTGAATGTGAAAATATTTTGCTAGCACCCAACTACATAGGGAGACATGACCATTCCCAATAACATAAGAGAAATCAGATCGAAAACGGAACTATTTAGGTGTTCTTTCTTCCCGCGCGCTATTCGAGAATGGAGTGGTAAAGAAAGGTTATGTCTCTATTTGGCCCTTTCCCGCACATACAGGGTCGGCACTGTGTGAAACGCGGATCTGGCATGTGTTAGTATTTACAGGGTGGTCGGATGCCGCCACCGCATGGCCCCCCAGGAGGAAATGTGTACCCCTAATATCTACGTACAGTGTTATATGTGTATGAAGTGTTACGATATGTTTGCGAATCGTGTAACTGAGGCGGCACTTGGGAACCAGCCCGGTATTCATCTAGAGGGATGTGGAAAACAGCCTAAAAAACCACATCCAGGCTGGCCGCCACTCCGCCCCTTTTTCATTAATCTGCCGCCCGGATTCGAACCGGGACCGGTACGCCTCCCTGTCTCGGAAAGCTGTAAGTTAGACCACACGTCTAACCGAGCGGGTCAGTAAAGAAGGGTTATGAAAGTGGTTAATGAACCCTCTGCCAGGGACTTAAATGTGAATTGTAGAGTACCTATGTAGATGTAGATGAAGATGTTGATGTACAGGGTATATCCACATTGTACCAGTTATTAGGGCTTTATTGTTCCTTGCTCGTATGGACCGAGGGATGAATGATTGTTTGTGTACATCTGTGCAGAAAGTAATGGTCTCCTCGCCAAATCTATAATATTGATATGAGGAAGTCTTGGTATTTTCCTAGATTTATCAAGATAGTTAGTTCCATAAACTTTGTTTACGTGTATATTCAAGATGTTAGTTAATCTAAGTAATCTAAGGGACTTAACTACTTTGGCCATCCTGTCCCTAGAATTACAAACTACTTCAACTAAATTACGCTGAGGACAACACGCACAAACATGCCAAAGGGAGGACTCGAACCTACGGCGCGAACTGCCGCACAGTGCTTTACATGACGCCTTAGACCACATGGCCATTCCACTCGGCCAGTTTAGTTCATTCTATATTTCTGTGATACTTTCCCGCGAGTCAAATAAAACTGTGAACAGTCATACTGTCTCTCTTTGATATACACTGAGTAGCCCGGTTAATTCTACGTTGGTAGACTCCCACAAACAATATTGTAGTACAATAAAATATTTTAGCAGAAACTGAAATTCAGTACACAGAAAAAACCGAAAGTTATCCTAAACGAGAAAATAGACTTAAAACATAAATACTACTAAGAAAAACTAAAAAAATCATCACATTAAATATTTTCCAAATGTGACATAAACAACAGCCACAATAGTCACCTAAGAGTTTGCGCAGATGATACCGATGTCTGTACTGAAGAACAGAAGTACATAAATAAACACACAGAATTCTGGCGGAAATTATAAAGCCGTCAAAATTAATTACATTTATTTAAGTACACCATTTCATGTTTCTGGTCATCTAAAGTAGCCAGTTTGAAAATTCTTATCAAGTTATGACAGAGTATTTGTGCTGCTCCTTTCCGATTTTACTTCAGCGCAGACAACGATAGCCTCTGCGGAAACTCTTAGGTGACGATCAATATTTTCCACAAGGTCATAGACACTACCTCGTTCATCTAATGAATTTCTTTTGCTTTTCTACGTTCGAAATTGTATAGAAATGACGATTGTAGTAACGAACTGGACATTTTCTACAAGATATCTCCAAGGCGAGTAATCACAATTTATTCTTTGATAAACTTACAAAATTTGTAATTTTAGTGGAAGTTACTCCTGGTGTTTTCAGCCAGATGTATTTTATTTAATGCTGTTGACTAACCTGTTTTAATATCTTATTATCTATGATGATGGTCCTGGACCGAAACTAGTCGATTTTAAGGATTTAATAAAATAGACGATGGTTAAAGATGTATTTTATTAAACGCAATAGTGTCCTCGTTTGATGACAAACTGACGCTGGGTGAACCAAATTCTGCAGTGTGCACAGGCGCTGCCATCTATGCAAAACCTATCAAAAAGGCATGTGAACGGCCAAAAGCAAAGCGTTCACATTCCAATAAATGACGGAAAACCGCAGTATTGTCCCGCCTGGATTATCTGCAACTATGCGAACCACAGCGTTTGCAAATTTTCGTAAACCTTCAATTCAACGTCACTTTTACCTTGGTGTCACAAATACATTGAAAACGATGTCCTGCAGTCCCACTATTGTGACGACTTGGATGGTATTTTTAAGTGAAATATGCTTCTTATGACCCTCTCTCCCAGCTCTCTTATTTTCTACATTCATTTCAGATAACAGGTCAATTTATTCCTTCAGTGCAGATACGCATCATACTCGACAATCTTCTAAGCGCTGGAAAGAATAAAGGTCACGGGCATGAACATCTGTAGTGTAGTGATAAGTTGACATTTCGGGTTTGATGACAGGTGTACTAGGGTAGTTCGACAGTTGTGGTGGCATAGTGGTTAGCACACTTCCCTAGTAATCAGAAGACCAAGAATCGAATCTCACGCCAGTACAATTTTTCAACTTTCCCCACTTATGTTATTCAATGCCCACTAGTAGCCAATGTTTTAATTCCTTTGTGCCTTACTTTTCTAGATCAGCACAAACAGTGAGAGGTATTTAATACATTTTCTGTACTATAATGTAAGATTTGTACGTGCCATTTTCAGTGTCTTCGTCTTAGAATTTTCGAAGTTTCCGCGATTCATGTTGCCATAATAATAAGGCCTTACGGCTTGCATGTTAGAAATCAACAATTCTGCTGAAGTACTGAGAGCTATTAATCTTTTCACACGCCAGTTACGATTTATTTTATAGTAATAGAGTCAAACTACAAGCTCGCAGCCTAGCAATGCTTGGAGATTCGAGAAATTTGCTCCACTACAGTGAGATAGTGTGGGTGTAAGACAGACGGCCTCGTCTGATAAATTTCCTCGTGCTGTGGGAACAAGAAGCTCGTAGCGGAGAGAGCCATTTCGACAATAGGCAGCCATACACAAGATACTCGGGTAATTAGTAGTTCCCAAGTTGGCTAGAAGTAGAAAATCTGGTGCGGATTATGACATTTCCAATAATTAAACACTATGCTCAACAACTTCAGTTATTAACAGAACGTTTAGTTCTGACCGTGACCAACTAGAAACAACACCGTCGTATAAAAACGCAAACTCACAGCAGAACTAAACTGTAATTCCTTCCGTGTGAAATCTGGCAGCTTCCAGAACACTACGAAGGAAGCACTAAGCGACAACCTTGTCGTGTAGTCATTACATGTCGGCTGTTAACGCACTGGGCCACCCATCTCGACTAGATTCTGATGTTTTCCACACCGTATCTTTCATCACTTCAGTACTGTGACTTCCGATTCAGTACGAAAGCACTGCTGCTATACAACTGATGCTTCAATTCGGGGACTGTTTGAGGACCACGCCGACATAAAGCAAGCACTTAGTTCATCATTCTAGGCTTTGTTACGGTTTTACACAATACACTGTTATTAACCATCGCATCACTGGCAGAATATATGATCTATCACATATGGAAGTAGGGCCAATCTGTAACTGCGACTCCTTATCTTTATTTTCGTGTTGTGAGTCTTTCGAGACAGAAGTGTTCAAAATGTCTTCTGCATAGCTCGAACTGTCGGACTCTCATTTCACGCAGTATCCTCAATTTATTTAATACATAGAAAATACCTGATAAGAGAAATAAGAAGACGTAGCCTTGTCCAGAGAGGATCAGAAATGATGTGAAAATGTTCGGATTGTGAAGATTCCCGTGCTTTTAAATATGTTCAGATTATTTATTATTTAAATGAAAGTCGTGACTGCTAGTACAGGTAAACCATGTAGTACACATTAGGATGTATGCAGTGTGTACTCTCCCCATATGGAACAGTATGATAAACGCTACATACAGAAGAATCCTTAGAATCTGGCCAGGAAATGTGTTGTTAATTTCGTCTACTCAGTACATTGTAAGTCCACAAATTACGTTCTAATCATTTCCTCCAATATAATCAGATGTTTCATGTATGTTCTACATAAAAAGAGTGTTTATGAAAGACATATTACAGAGAAATGGAAAACCAAAATCTTTTAACTTGTTTTTAATGTTTGTAAATCTGTAGGACCAAACAAATGTGGTCATCGATCTATAGTCTTACAAAATACTTAAAGTAACCTACTCTAAGGACAGCACACGCACCCATGCCCGAAGGAGGACTCGTACCTCCGATGGGAGTGGCCACGTAGTTTCTGACATGGTGCCTAGAACCGCACGGCTATTCCCGCGTGGATTTTGTTTCGTAGAAATCCGACCCTGTGCTCAACCAGTAACTTATCAAGATAATCTCATTTGCAATCATTATTGCAGGCAAATACAGGCACTGATTTGAAGATACATGAAAGGGACTGAGACGCTAATGCAAAAAAAGCTTGAAATTCAATTTAAAAAAATCTGTGAAGGACACAACGGTTGCACATTAGGAAGAGCGATGCGAACTACGATAATTGTTCAAATGTTCAAATGTTTGTAAAGTCTATGGGACTTAACTACGAGGCTATCAGTCCCTAAATTTACAAACTACTTATGAACTACTTACGAACTAGGACGGCACAAATATCCATGCCCGAGGGGGGATTCGAACCCCCGACCGTAGTGACCGTGCAGACCGTGACTGGAGCGCCTCAGTCTCCTCGGCCACCGCGGCCGGCTACGATAATTGCTTTTTTTGTGGGTAGCACAGGAAAAATTTCAATGTTGCATTCATACTCGAAAGGAAGGAGACATCAACCCACAACTGGATTCTAACGTCACGTGAACATGAAAAACACTAAATTTAAAATTCTTCAGCTCAGAAGAATTTCAATTTTAACAATAATGACCGCGAAAGCCTACGTTCTTACACGAAAAACACTAATTTCAAAATCAATAATGATAATTTCAGTAGCGGCTATCAGTCAGGACATTACTACAGTATAGCTAAACCTAAATTGAATCTGCAAATACTGTGTAGGCTTTTTCGATATATTGTTACAGGAGACACGTAGAAAAAGTGACCTGATAATAATCTGCAGTATGGTGCAAAGCTCATATGTGCACAGACACATTATTTACGCTGTTTTAGAATCAGATCAAACATGGACTCGATGTGGCTCTTGGTGTGATATTACAGATACTGATACCGATTGTTTTCATGTAAAAGGCGAGTGCCAGGCTGTTGGGTTCCCCAGCCGGCCGGCTAACAGTTTGGACCAAGTGAATCGAATACAGGTAATCAGGGTTTTCCTAATGTGCTCGGAAACCGGAAGCAACGCTTTTGGCTGAGCGAGGGCGACTAACTCAGATTGCAACTGAACTACAATCTGGCCACACACATTATTCTAAAAATCCATATAAAATCAGGGAATGATCATACGGCAAATATGAATAGATTCAGGAGACTTGGGAGAATCAAACGCTGTAATTACAATTTCAATATCCCTTACAGATAAAAAGCCGACAAATTTCAGTATTATAATAATAATGACATTTATTGATACGTAGTGTTTATCAGTAACAGTTTAAGAAGCAAATGGGCAGCATTGCACCACGCTACCTATCTAAAAAGACGTACCATGCTATTTCCGTATTCTTTCAACAAACTTTACTCTCTTGTTCTGCTTTCGTTGAGGTAGTAACGTTCATTTTTTATGTTGTAGACTGTCACTTAAATATTTCATGGCCGACTAAAAATAGTAGATATGCAGCAGATAATTTGTATATAAACAATTATAAGTATTTGTGGACCAGAACTGAATATATTTGTATAAAAAGCCATGATAAATTAAATTTTAATTGTGTAACTATATTTCGACAGCGGCAGTATATTTGAACAGTGAGACGCCACGCTTAATGGCTATCTGAGCAAAGAGCTTCAGTCTCGACCGTTTTTTAGTATTGTTAAATATATATTTGTTTGTTAAATGTAACCAAAATTTGTAGGGAGGTGGTCAAAGCATTTAATTCTGTGATATTGAAATGTATAACTTTTGGAAGGGAAATTGTATTTTAAAGATGAGGCGTTATATTGCGTGGAAGGATACAATTTTGGGAGCAGGGAGCGTATGCTTTCGAACGCTTGGGAGGTGACTCGTAACTTGGACGTGGTGGTGAAAGGTTGTGACGCTGGGCGGCCTGAAGCCGCGTTACTAAATTGTGATTCGAAGAGATAGGCATGAGTGGCCTTGGAAAATTTACGGGACTGTGACAGCTGAACTTAGTTTCTGGTGAAAAGAGGTAAACTATGCACGGTAGTAGGGCTGTGGAACTGTGATAAATCAGCAATCGTGCATGTGTGTGATGACAAACTGTGTTTTATAACAAATACTGTAATCGCGGATTAATTTGGAAATTCACTAATTTACGAGTGATAATTTGGAACTTTTACTCTCGAGTGCGTATGATACTTACAGTGCCTTCCATGAACAATAATTGGGGAAATATTCAGTTATTTACCGATGTATAAAGTAGGACCACCTCCGCATTCTCATGTCCAGAAAGAGAAATAAACTCTATTTATAAAGAATTGCTTCGTGAGTGAATCACTTCTTTATCTTAGAATGCATTTTGTTGGTTATTCAGAGGTTTAATTTATGTTTGTTTAGATATATTTTCACGTCATCATATGCAGATTGATAGACTGGATAAACTACAGAATAATTATTGATCTTGTTTAAACAGATTGGGTAGCTGTTTAGGGAATATAAGCTGACATACATAACTCACCCCTATGAACAGAGACAATAAGCCATAAACTTTTTGCTACCCTGAGTTATGTATTGCCTAATTCTTAATGGTGAGTACCGATAGGAAGGTCGCAGGAATCTCCCTGCACTTTATTTGCATATGAATCGCCAGATAAATATTTTGGAGAACTGTATGGAAACATTGTACAGACCATATCCCAGAAACTTTGGATGGAAACACGAAACGACAAGCAGGCGCAATACTTTGTACTTGAAGTCCTGTATGATATTGCTGATGCATTTCATATTTCAAATGTTGTTTGTAAATCTATCGGACTTAACTGCGTGGATATTAGTCCGTAGCTTACAAACTACTTAAACTAAGTTAAACTAACCTAAGTACTACACAAACATCCATGCCGGCGGTCGGCGGCGCGCACCACAGCACTGCGCTCCAATGCGCGCGGCTAACCCGCCGCGGCATTTCATATTTCCATCAATACATAGGTATCCCTAACCATCACACATCTCACCGCACACTATTCCTTTCATCAACATTGGCCGACCGACTTCAATCGCCAAGACAGTGTCTATCACTCATACGACGAACCCTGTAGGCATCATGAAGTGTGGATCATGTAAAAACAATCCCATCAAAAATAAAAATATACAAAAATGCAACTCTCGGGACGAAAAGTTGAGATAGGTCATGGGAAACCAGATTGACCATGTGAAACTTAAAGCTTTCCCGGAGTACTGATTGCTCTATTGAATTACGGGAATACTGCCGGATGTCTGTATCTTGCTGGTACAATATTTCGGCACATAGTATTCTAGCCATCTTCAGGTAATGACTGACGAGAGAAGCCCTGAGCTCACCTGGTTTGGAAAGCTTGCCTGATTTTCTTCAAGATCTGAACTCTATACACGAGAACATAAAATTCACTTTGGAAATGGAGAAATATGGCTGTCTTCCGTCTTTAGACGTCTTGATGCGACGTAAAAGTGATGGCACATTAGGACATTCGGTGTTTAGAAAACCCACTCTCACAGACCTCTATTTACAAGCCACAAGTTGCCACCATCCGGCACAAAAGATGGATGTTATGAAGACCTTGATCCACCGAGCCCATGTTATATTGCATTGTTGGAGCACCAAAGACATACTCGCTTGCTTCAACCCATTAAGTCAGCTATCGCCGAACACTGCATCTCCAAAGGCCATCTGATGAAATATGACGATAAAAAAATTGTGGCTACCACGTCAAACTTTTGGAGCTCTATCATCCACGAATGTATAGAAATAAGATTGAAAACGAGACACTTATAAATCGTGATGGTGGTTTCCAGATAAACACTGCGTGGAATCCGCTTGTGAAAAAACTTCGTGCTCTGAGAAATTGTCGTCATTCATCGTTTTTAAAATATGATGACAATCGAACTGATATCGATGCGGCGAGCTTTCAAGGCGGAAGGCGCGCGGAGCATCGTACAGGCTTGCAGGAGAAGCGCATGCGCTCAAGTGACGCATGCGCAATGACAGCAGAAGACACCACGCATGTGCCGACGGTGTCTTAAATAGGTGAGCTCAGGGCTTCTCTCATCAGTCATTACCTGAAGATGGCCAGAAGACTCTGCGTCGAAATATCGTACCAGCAAGATACGGACATCCGATAGCATTCCCGTAATTTAATAGAGCAGGTTGACCATTTTTGTTAGTGTTCAATACCGTGTGATAATTTCCTATCTAATTTATAGCAACATTTATAGCAACTATATTAATATTATACATCTTTATTTGTGTAATAAATATAATGACATGGCACTCTCACCATAATGACATAAGAATAAATATAATGATCTGGCAATAGCACGTCGTCCTAATGACATAACAATGATTAATATTCTATAATGTAACCAAACGTAATCACATAAGAATAAGGCACACCCACGTATGCATTATGTATTTTAAATATTAATTTATGTAGCCATGCAAAAGTCACTTTTCCACTGCAATATTTCTTGAACTATACAGTGTAAAATAGCATAATTTGGGCATATAGATAGTTGTAGTAGATACTCTTGGTCACCGAAAATTCAGGCTTCTAGCTTTATCCACAACGAAGATACAGGGGGTCAAAGGTGACGTGAACGTGAACGACTTCGAGAAATCAATAGTACGTCTGTGCACGATCTACTTGGCGGGGCCGCTACCATGCACCCAGATAGTTTGCCAGACAGCACGCCAATCTGAGGCATTTGCGGTATCTGAATATCGGAATCCAAGGCTGTAGCATGCGGTTCATGAGAACGGCTGGCGAGTAAGAACGTCAGACCTTGGACGCAAGCAAGCACAGGGGCCTGATCCCCCTGGAGCGCGTCACACGGTAGCAGTAGTGGCTAACTTTTTCCGCGTTGCCACGGTGGCTCGCGGGAGCGGCAGACACGAGGCTGGGGTATGGATGGGGACCCAAAAGCACATAACAACTCCCATCTCGGACACAGGTTTATATTTCAGTACATAAATTTGTCAATTTACATTCAAAGATTCCATGTTCGAATCCTGGTAGGGTCGCCAATTGTAAGACCACCGTTATTTGTAAAAGTAATTCTAGCTGAAAGGATCCAGTTAAAGGCTTACTTTAAACATACAATTCTGGCCGTAAAAACCATCTAAAGTATTCGCATGAACTGCTAAGTACTCCCTTCAACAGAATCTTGTTCTCTGGCCCAGAATTTCGAACTGCCTCAAAATTTACTTTAGCAGCAGGAAGACAAAGAGACGGTGGCCACACACGGGAATTACACACAATCATTAATATACAAGTCACTCCGAACTAAACCATTTTATGAAGATGGCTATGAGAACATTTATGGCGCAACGGAATAAAAACATGATAATTTGCATCTGAATTTGTTCTCAGCACTGGTGAAAAACAACATTAAATAAAAGGGGAAGGTATTCATTAAGTTATTTATTCCGTCCAAACATGAGTAAATGGGATGAATCAATCAAAATGCATCCCATTGAATGTTAACTTAAAGTAATCTGAACTGAACATCGTCGGGGGAAGGATTTACAATCAACAAGCATTCATCCACTCACACGCGCGAAGCAAAGCGAAACTCACCCAACTCAGCGTGCTGATAAGAAGCAGAAGCAGACGCCGCTATCGTAGGCGAAATTCAGCGAACCAGGATGTACCACACAACACAAGAAAAATAAACTTCATAGGTGGCTCTGGTCTGTCTTTCTTTACTTGAGACAGTACGCGATAACAGCGAGATTAATTTCCATTTAAATCAAACCGTGTGCATGCAGACTTACTGAGACACACAGCACGCGTCTGCTACATTACATATTCGCACCCCACTGAAGGCGAAGTGCTTAAAGATCGTGTTCATTTCAACAAAAACAAACGGAATCATAGATTGCGAAGCACGAATACGCAACAGTAAGGCACTGGTAAGTGAGCAGTGGCGAGAACTTAAGTGATTAGCTATAAACCCTTGAAATCGGTGTTCCAAGACACGTGGTTCCGAAAACCAGTAAAAATACAAAAATTCAATTTCTGAAAAATAAAGAAAAATAGCTACGTCATGCAACCCTTAGAAATGCGTAGGATATCATAAGGAAGGTAACGAAATGCAGTTAGACGCGATTGGAAGGGTTTACACGGATGGACGAAGACTTCAAAAATCAGAAAAATGGAATAAATTCAAAGTCGGAATAAATCGACTAAGAAATACGGCATACAGCCCCTAGAAATACGTAGTATTTCATACGCAAGGTAACAAAGGGGGTCGTACAAGGTTAGAAGACAATTTACTGACGGAGTCCGAATGCAAAGTACAAGTTTGGAAACCAAACAGAATTTAAAATAGACGGAGAGGAGATCGCGATCTACTAGGGGAAATCAGAAAGACATATGCATAATTTCTTGCCTGAATGGCATAGAAACAGACACAGGAGTAGCTGAAGGCTTTGTTCTAGGAACACACCACGTGGAGTACATATCACTCATGGAAGGAGAAAATGTAAAAGAATATTTCACATGCACTATACAGAATAAAAATATTCCTGCACATTAGTTGCATCCCACAAAGCTAGACAGGAATTAAACCGATTTCGTACACTGCCAGCTAGTCTCACAAAGGTTACCGATTCTCAGCCGTTATCTAATCGAATTAGTTACATATTCACCGCATTTACCTATGCAAAATCACCGGAATGAAATTGAATACACTTCCGTACACGATCGAGGAAACTTATTCCGAAAAATGAACCTAAGTTCTGAAGTCTAACTCGAACAAACCAGACAACGAATCGCTACCATCTCAGGGAGGAAAGAAAATCAGAACATCTTCCCAGGTCGAAGCGCAGCCACAGAGTGAAGTAGACGGCCGGCAGCGGTGGCCGAGGGGACTCCAGTCATGGTCTGCACGGCCACTGTGATCGGGGGTTCGAATCCCCCCTCGGGCATGAATATTTGTGCCGTCCTTAGTCTTAGCTAGTTCATAAGTAGTTTGTAAGCTTAGGGACTGATGACCCTGTAGTTAAGTCCTATAAGTTCCACAAACATTTGAACATTTGAAGTAGACGGCCAGCGAGCTCCCGCCACCACCGGAAATCGGTAAAAACCCAGCAAACCGAGGTGGTGGGAAGAGGCTAGACTCGCACGTCCTACCGAGGTTCCCACAAGAGGTTACCCAACTTGTAACCAAAGGGTGGAGGAACCTCTTTGGTAGCATCAAAAGCAGCTGTTGGTAACGACTACTTATCGACACGAAGCCAGAGAAACACAAGTAGCGAACAGCCAGCAGCGGACGACGAAAATTTTCATACATACACTCAGACTGCTATGCTATAAGATGTTCATACATGTGCATACAGAATAAAGCAAGTACACATTCTCACAGGGACAGTGGCGTCACGGAGAAACCGTTCATATTGCCACATAAATATACACAATGATAAATTATTAGCATAATAAAATCCCAGCAATATTAACACAGTATTACAGAAACTAAGATTTAAAAACATGAAATGAAATGCTATTCCTCATGCCTCCGAATGAAAGGAGTTCTCGCCCTTTAAAAAAAAAGCTTTCTAGTGAACTTAGATAAATTGCAATGTTAAAAATCTAGGGAAGATGGCAGACAGTCGTCTTTCAATATTAGTGACTGTTGAAAGTCCTGCAGTATATAAGATACCATCAAGCTATATGAAAGAAGTACGAAGTTGGCTGAAGAGATACATTCTTTCATTAATTACTACTGTTTTCTTCTTCTTCTAAAAGAAATTATGTGACAAGAATGCCTTTTTGTGGCGTATAACCCTGAACATAAGTGAAATGTGAATGACAAGCAGATCAGTCAACAACAGGTTGGAAGCTTTCAAAACGTGATACTAATATTGAAGATTATATGGGTAGATCGTAAAAGCTACTGGATTGGACTCGACAGAGGAAGAAAATTATTCCACAATCTGATCACAGGAGTATATTGTTTGATATGCCATTTTGTAACACACCTTGCAACAGTCAAATTGTTAATATAGGCAAGAGGGATTTTAAAGATAGTAATTGAAGGCAACTGACGATATTAAATGACTAAAGTAGATGTGGGTTGCAGTAATTGAAGAGAGATGAAGGTTCTATATCTACATTACATATTTACTATGCAAGTCATATTTAAGTGCATGGCAGAGTGTTTATCAAACTTCCTTCATACTATTTCTCTACCGTTCTGTTCTCTAACAGTGCGTGGGAAAAACTGAAACCCAAATCTTTCAGTTATCCATCTGATTTCTGTTTTTTTTTTTTTTTTTTTCATTGTGAAGACCATGTCTAATAAGGAGGTGGGTGCAAAAAAAAATATGTTCATATTCCGGGGAAAGAAATATCCCAGCCGGCCGCGGTGGCCGAGGGGACTGAGGCGCTTCAGTCACGGTCTGCACGGCCACTGCGGTCGGGGATTAGAATCCCCCCTCGGGCATGGATATTTGTGCCGTCCTTAGTCTTAGTTAGTTCATAAGTAGTTTGTATGTTTAGGGACTGATAACCCCGTAGTTAAGTCCCATAGACTTTACAAACATTTGAACATTTGATTTTTTGAAATTTCCCAAAGAGATCTGGATGCAACGAATAACGCTTATCTTAATGATTTCCACCAAACTCGTGCCTCATTTCCATAACATTCTCTCCCCAATATCGCGATGATACAAAACGAGCCGCTGTTCTCTGAACTTTCTCTATATTCTCCGTCAGTTCCACAATATGCAGTAATATTCCAAAATAGTACAGCCAAGTGTAGAGTAGCCTGTTTCTTTAGTAGAACCGTTGCTTGGTTGCACTAAATATACTACCGTGGAGAAATTCAACAGCAGCAGTGGAGTCGCCGAGCGTTCTAAGACGCCTGGCGCGGTTACTCGTCGTAGGAGGTTCGATTCCCCTCGGGGTCATGGATGTGGATTGTCCTTAGGTTAGTTTAAGTAGTTTCTAAGTCCATGATGAGCATAGTCGTTAGGTCCAATAGGTTTACAAACATTTGAACATTTGATTTTAGAAATCCAACTAATTACTCTTCGTCTGCAATCTCACAAATAAACAGTGATGTACCCATAATAAATAGAAGGCTTCGTTGTAAACTTATATAATTTTAAAAAATTCAGCTACAAAGCATTAAATCTTGTACGATTAAATGTCATTAGCACACGCAATATCGCAAACCTTGATGTAGGCTATTCCACTGTAATATTATTTTATATATTAAAAGCTATCATAAAAAAAGTACATCGTTCCTTTTGGAGGGGAAAAGTCTAGTGCTACTTCTATATCAAGGTGAGAGTATCAATCATATGAGGAAACATGTGTGCTATCCTTTGCAAAAACCCCTGTTGTATATACTGACCGTTCCTGAATTGTGACGATTGCTACGACCACAAGACTCTTGATGCACAGTTGAAACAGGAATATAAATACCAGTATCTCGAAAATAGAAAGATGTGTCATTCCACTCTCAACCTTATATACTATTTCTATATGTTCGCTACTTTTCATTCGGAATAATCTGTGGGCTAAAACAAACCAAATACAAGTTATATACAATGAGTGTTGATATCTGCAAATTCCTCAGAATCTCTTGAAGTTTTGTACATTCATTATGTGCAGTACAATAAATTTGGCGAATAAATGAATCCCTTTATCGAGAAAGTATATGAATACATAAGATAAGAATCAATTTTTTAAGGGAATAGTTTTCTTTAAATCGTGTGATAAGTATCTCAGCTCAGGTGTAACGTTCTCAACAGTTTGTCTACAAGAATGGGCTCAGCTCTAGCCGCTGTGGACACTAGACGTGCGCATAATAGTTCGCGATCGGGAGCGTTCACTTTAGTTCGCGGCAGTTCGCTCTTTTAGTTCGTCTGCTCCCAGTGACGGCTGAGCGGCATGGTCTGCGCATGCAGGTGGAGGGGGAAGTTCCCCCACCTAGCTGCTTCATGCGCTTGGTGCTTGATCCGCTAATGATATCACGCAAACCAAAAGAAACAGTTTGTGGATAATTTCTCGCGTTTAAGTTTAGAGTTATCTGCAGAACACATCAAAACAGAAGTTTTGTAGCACTTAACTATGAAATCTAGCAGGCAGACGCTCACCTCGAAATGACTCAGCAGCAGAAGGCAAACACTTGATTTTTAATTCTGCTAAACGCCCTCTCGCTATTGCCCGTCGGTCTTCGGAAAAGAATCCAACGAACTATGAAGCGAGATACGTTTGGCATAATCGTCCGCTGCTCCTAGTTCGTCCGCTCTTTTTGGCTTTTGCTACCGCTGCTAAAAGAGCTCTTTTTTATGACAGCTTTTGTATATAATGAATCAGTGTTGCCAAAGTGTGTGCTATTACCCGTATTTTTGGGCAATTTGACATCAAATACTTAGGCAAATAAACCAGTTATTTTCACGAATGGGTGATACAATGGTATTCAACTACTTTGCATACAAAGTACTCGTAGTACTTTATTTTTAAAATGGATTTCTTGTGGCAATGAACTATGAAACTCCAGCTGAGCTGCATCTCAGCTCGAAAGGTAACTTGCAGAAGGGAATCACGCGATTCTGCGCGCTCTCGCGTCCTCTCGCTGTTCCCCGTCAGTCTTCGGAAAAGGAGCGGACGAACTAAGAGGCGAGGGGTCTGCGAACTAGTTCGCGTAGTTCGCCTGTGGGAGCGCTCTTCCGAACTAGTTCGTTCGTGAACTACACAAGACTAGTGGACACGGGGCCAAGCATTTCTTGTGGGCTCCTGTGGACACAGCCTACCTCAGGCTCAGCGCATTCTGTGATAGGCTGCTGAACGGTGTGTGTTAACAGCAGCGGTTCAACGCTCACACTAGGAGCTAACACGCAGAAAAGTGCGCGGTAGTGGCACAATTGACTTGGACACGAAGCGTGCGATGCTACAAAGCAAGCGCGGGCATGTTCCCACTAGTGACTGGGGCCAACACCGCCTAGAAGACAAGGTGACAACTGGCCGTGCCTATGTCACACCGAGAGGCGGCGGACGCAATCTGACTGGCCAGCCGCTACGAGGCGGAGGGGCGTGCCCCAGCGGGCAGCCAGTCAAATGGCAGCCGCCACTTCTTGGTGTGACGTAGGCATGGCCATTTGTCAGGCCTTGTCTTCTAGGCGGTGTTGCTGGGCTGTGCTCTGCTGTGCTTCGGCAAGCTCAGGGACGCAGTTTGTCCAATTTGAACGCTGCCACTGCCGTGCAACGCAAGCCGCGCTGCAGGTCTAGGCGAAGAACTGTAGTGAACGTGCCGTCTGAGCTGAAAACTTATCAAGCGATTTTAAGAAAACTATTCAGTGAAAAAACTCATTATTAATTATCTTACATCTTGATATATATGTTCGATAAAGGCAGCATTTATTCACCGCACTTACGGTACTGCACATAATGAATGTAAAAACTTTACAAAGTTTGAAAGAGTTTGCTGACATGAAAACTCATTTCGTAGACTTTGTGTATGGTTTATTTTAGGTCATACATTCTTGCGAATGAATTGCGGTCAACATATAGAGATAGTATGTAAGGCTGAGAGCAGAATGACATCTATTACCATTTTCGAAATATTGGTATTTATATCCAACATGTGGGTAGAGCTAACACCGCGTAGAAGACAAGGCCTCAAACTGGCCATGCCTACTGCCTATGTCACTGTGGCCGCCAGCTAATTGGCTGGCTGGTGGGGCACGCCGGCCGGCCAGCCAGCTTGGTGTGCCGTAGGCACGGCCAGTTGTAAGGTCTTGTCTTCTAGGTGCTGTTGGCAGAGCCTTGTTCTCACTGTGCATCGGAAGTCTTGTGGTTGTATCAATCGTCGAACTTCGTAAAACGTCAGGATATCCAAACAGCGTTTGTGAAAAGGATATCACATAATCAGCTACGTGTTTTCTCATATGATTGATATTCGAAACGTTTCTTTTCACACTGATATAAAACATTTTTTATTATTTTTTATTGTGTTTTTTTTCTTTCATAGGAATGATCTACTTTTTCTGTTTTTTTCAGCTTTTAATATATCAAATAAGAATACGGTGAAATAGTCCACATTAAGTTTTATGATATTCTACATGTGCTGAGGATATTAAATGGTAACCTGTTTGCTGTTATTTCACAAGATGTAATAGTCTTGTAACACATTTTTCAGTTACTTCCGTTTACAATGTAGTCTTATATTTATTAAGTCTACATAACAGTTTATTCGTGAGATTCTGAACAAAGAGTAGTTTGATATGTTTCTCCATGCTAGTATATCTAGTGCGTCCAAACAACAGTTCTACTTAAGAAACTGGATACTCTGCACTTGTCTGTACTATTTGGAGTATTACTGCACATTGTGGGGTCCTCACCAGCTGAGAACTAAGAGAGTATATAGAGAAAGTTCAGTGAAGAACAGCTCAATTTGTATTACCACAGAGGAGAAAAGGAAGGAAGCTTAGGGTTTTACGACCCGTCGACAGCTTGGTCATTAGAGACGGCACAGAGGAGAGAGTTTCATGGAAATGAAGCACGAGTTAGGGTGCAAATCGGTAAAAGAAAGGCGTTATTCGTTGCGGCAAGATCTACTTGCAAAATTTCTTTCAGCTACTTTCTCCGCAGCTTGCAAATATAATTCGTTAGCACCTACCTCCATGAGCAGACATAATCATTATAATAGCATATATCAGATCTAAAATGGAAAGATTTAAGTGTCCCTTTTTGCAATGCACTACTAGAAAATGAAACGGTTGAAAAAAAAAAAAAAAAAAAAAAAAATATTAGCCGGCCGCGGTGGCCGAGGTGACTGAGGCGCTTCAGTCACGGTCAGCACGGCCACTGCGGTCGGGGGTTCGAATCCCCCCTCGGGCATGGATATTTGTGCCGTCCTAGTTCGTAAGTAGTTCATAAGTAGTTTGTAAGTTTAGGGACTGATGACCCCGTAGTTAAGTCCCATAGACTTTACAAACATTTTGAACATTTGAAAAATATTATGATGGCGGTTATAAAAGCCCTCTGCCATGCACATTAATGTGATTTGCAGGGTAAATATATAGATGTATTATCTTCATTTCTCCCCAGTTACTGCAACCCACATCTAATTCAGTCTGTTACTATCGTCAATGGCTGGCCATCGTCTACTTGATTCCATTACCAATCTGACTCTTGAAAGATGTCTTACAATACGTCCTGTCAAACAATCTTCTCTTTCAATCAGGTTGTGCAACTATTTACTCTCTTTCTCTAGTCTGATCCAGTAGCTCTTAATTATTTTTATGACCCACCCATATAATCATTAATATTATGTCTATATTTTGAAAGCTTCCAACCTCTTCATCAATAATCTGATTGTCGTTCAAGATTCACTTACGTTCAAGGTTATACTCCACAGAAAAACCTTCGTGTCACCTAATTTCTTTTTTAACAAGTAGAAAATAGTAAAGGTAAAGCAGTCAACAATCCGAAGATTGGTTTGAACACCAGAGTGTTTACTCAAAAAAAATGTTCAAATGTTTGTTAAGCTTATGGGACTTAACTACGGGGTCATCAGTCCCTAAACTTACAAACTACTTATGAACTACTTACGAACTAGGACGGCACAAATATCCATGCCCGAGGGGGGATTCGAACCCCCGACCGTAGTGGCCGTGCTGACCGTGACTGGAGCGCCTCAGTCACCTCGGCCACCGCGGCCGGCGAGTGTTTACTAGACATGGTCCTGTTTGGAGGTGGTATGCCGTGGTCTTCCTCCGACCTTACCCAGCCAGTTATAGGGGGACCTAAAGTTTAACGTGGGTTCCGAACCACGGTGCTACTCGGTATTTTTCACATGAGC
The DNA here is from genome assembly GCA_026315105.1 of Locusta migratoria. Lineage (NCBI taxonomy): Eukaryota > Metazoa > Arthropoda > Insecta > Orthoptera > Acrididae > Locusta > Locusta migratoria. The sequence continues at coordinate 261,967,663 of CM048755.1, forward strand.
AATACTGCCAGAGGTGAAAGAAGTGGAAAGTGACAGATAAAAATCCTAGGACCTGGCGGGGATCGAATGCGGGACCTTTGGATTTGTAGTCTGGCAGTCTACCACTGTGCAACCGAGGCGCATGAGAAAATAGTAGTAATGAAATATATAAAATAATGTACGTCTTTACCCAACTTTGTGCTTCTTTCGTTAATCATATATACTGGTGGAATTGCGACAGTCACTAACATAAATGTCCTATATATTGACATGAAACCTGTGTCCGAGATGGTAGAGCTGTGACTTGTTAAGTGCTTTTCATTGGGTCCCCATCCGTACTCAGCCTCGTGGCTACTGCCAATGTCTGTCGCTTGCGAGAGCCTCCGCGGAAAATGCTGGCCGTTGCTGCTGCCGCACTACGAGCTACCGCGCTCTATCCACGCCACCTATACTCCGTTCACCGAAAGGAGAGACAGCCTGTAAACAGACCGAGGGGTGGACAAAAACGGGGCTCTCGCTCAATGTCGCTACCTATGTATCAATCGATGTGGTTCCATGTTGTAATGGAATAGAGATTGCAGCTGTTGGCCGCGTTTTGATTCCAAATTATTAACTTATCCACCAACAGCCGTAAAATTTATATTGTTTTATTTAACGACTGGTTTCGCTATTACATTAATTCGTCTTTATATTTTGTATGACATACGTACACCATGATGTTATGGATACAACACTGATTTGCATTAAGAACTATGTCAACAAACCAACAAATCATGTAGTTTCGTATCACATATCTGTGAAAGTCCTCAATACTTTCTGTAAGCCACTGACTTATTTTTAACAAAACTTCAAAGAGTGTGTGGTCTTGTAATCAATTACCAAATGATTAACTGAGGAATGACAACACCCATAGATGCAGCTGTTTTATAACAATATCTGTCATTTATTGTTCTGGACACAACAGCTCCGTTTTACACACATTAAATACTTAATGATATCTTCTTATTAGATCGATTCTTGTGTGGAATCAAAATGTAGGATGAAATAATGAGTATACATTTGCGCAATAGAGACGAGAAAGAGAAAAGGAAGTAGAAGTAGAATATGAAGTCTTATTAGTAATGCTGCTATTCAGTAACTGATCATTTAAGATGAAATTTCTAGCCAGCCTCCCGCGATGGCCGAGGGGGATGAGGCACTCCAGTCACGGTGTGCACGGCCACTACGGTCGGGGGTTCTAATCCCCCCTCGGGCATGGATATTTGTGCCGTCCTTAGTGTTAGCTGGTTCATAAGTAGTTTGTAAGTTTAGGGACTGATGACCCCGTAGTTAAGTCCCATAAGCTTAACAAACATTTGAACATTTTTTCTAGCCAGCCTCTAACATCACCCCTCATAACACACACAAACGCTTTACACCTGAAACGGATGCGGTGACATTGAGCGAGCGCCACTGTTTTGTCCACCCCTGGACACGCGCCTCGCTGTGTTTACATTCCGTCTCTCCTTTCGGTGAACAGAGTATAGAAGACAAGGCCTCACAGCTGGCCTTGCCTACGTCACACGTATAGGCCGCGGCCGCCAGCTTACTTGCTGTCCGCTCACCGCCACGTAGCGGCCGACCAATGAGCTGGCGGCCGCGGCCTTTACGTGTGACGTAGGCACAGCCAGCTGTGAAGCGTTGTCTTCCATGTGGTGTTGGCTCCGGCCCTCACGAACCGCGCCTGCCGCATCGCAGAGTAAGGCTACGGCCACACTTGCGTTTTTTGAAGCTGGACGCTGAGCGTCTAAAGAAGCAGCTTTAAAAGGCGCCAGGTGGTGGCCACATTCGACCGCGTATAAAATGTTTGTATAGTCTATGGAACTTAACTACGGGGTCATCAGTCCCTAAACTTACAAACTACTTATGAACTAGCTACAACTAAGGACGGCACAAATATCCATGCCCGAGGGGGGATTCGAACCCTCGACCGTAGTGGCCGTGCAGACCGTGACTGAAGCGCCTCAGACCACTCGGCCACCGCGTATATGCGTATATACAGCGGCTTCTTACAGGCGTCCTACCGACCAAATACGTGAATGTGGCCACATTTGGCTCAGTAGCGTTTCAGACCTGAATGGGTGACATCGCAGCATTGAGAAATGAATGTATTAAATAAACAGTGCTGCATTGTTACTGATTCGACGGAGACGACGTAGACAAAAAGATGTATTTGGATTCATCCAATAATTGAAGACAGATTAGAGAGGGGAAAATTCACTCTGATACACAACAAACTTAAGGAAAACCCTGAAAAGTTTTTTGAGTACTACAGGATGTCTATTAAGTCATACGAAACTCTGCTGTCTAATGTATCGACTGCTATTACTGGAAGAAATACTCGACTACGTGATTGTATAAGGGCTGAAGAAAAACTATCAGTTACTCTGAGGTAAGTGTTTATTACTTATTTTATTATTTGTTTACATTGCGTAAAATGACAGCTAGCTAATCGTCTGTTTTTATAGTCCTCATTTTGAATGTCGTATAAAAATGGTCGAGCTTGAACTTCTAAGATAATACGTTCGCTATCAAGTTCAATTTTTTCCATCTCACTCATCGAAAAAAAACTGTATTAACACTTGACTACACACACTTCTCTGCTTTGGCAGACTGCACAGATAATACTGAGTTCACGTGGGAACGCAATGTGAGAAGCGTCTTTTGACGCAGCGAATAGGCCCCGACCCATTCGACTGGCGTCTGACCTTGAGGATGCGCCTTCTCTTCCCATCTGACGCTGGCAGAAAAAGACGCCGTGTGTGGCCACTACCGGCCTTCTCCAGCCTGCCTGTAACTGTGGCGTCTTTTGACGCTGGGCGTCCAGCTTCAAAAAACGCAAGTGTGGCCGTAGCCTAAAGTAGGGAGTGTGAGTCGCGGGGACTCGGGTGCACCGAGAATTTCTGGAGCTGCCGGCGCTCGAGCAGTTCTCGAGAAGCTCGCGAGAAGCGGCGCGAGCCGCTGTGCGGCGGTTGACTGGGGCAAGGCGACACGCCACGCGCTGCGGTTATTTGCAACGCTCGCAGCTCGCCGTGATTATCATTAATGTATGGTCACTGATACACGAAAACCAAAGTCACGGAGATGGCAGTACTTTACCGAGGATGAAGACGTCTGTTGCAAAGTTCTGTAGTGTAACAAATAATACAACAGACACGATAAGACATTTAATATTACACATTCTATGTGGCAATGAAACATATACGTATCGGATACAAGAGTGCATTCTTATATTACAAGTCAGACAAATTACATAGCTATTGGTATGTTATCCATTCAAACTAAATTAAAGGGAAATTCGGTAATAAGATTGGACAGTGCCTCAAACAGTCCGCTAGTGTCGGAAAAGTGTAATTTTTAATTTGGCTGCAATAACATGCAAAATGCATCGAAATTAACACTGTCCAAACATTTGAACAGAGCTTTAACGTGAAATAAGGACGAAAGCTTAGGTACATAATGCTAGCTAATACTATAAGTTCTAAAAATGTTCAAATGTTTGTAAAGCCAATGAGACTCAACTACGGGGTCATCAGTCCCTAAACTTACAAACTACTTACGAACTAGGACGGCACAAATATCCATGCCCGAGGGGGGGGGGGTTCGAACCCCGACCGTAGTGGCCGTGCAGACCGTGACTGAAGCGCCTCAGTCCCCTCGGCCACCGCGGCCGGCACTATAAGTTCTGTCGAATTTTTTCTACAATTACTAAATGTAAGTAAGGAGTTTTTCAGTGTAACGTGTAGCATTTTTCTCTTATGTAAGTATCAATACATGAGGAATCTATATTAGTTCTTGGTGACAATGAATTTCTTGTTTAATGTAAGATACGTGTTTTTATTAAAACGCGTAGCTTACATGAAACAAGAAATCATCCTATGATTTTTGCTTCTGCGAAACATTTTTTTTTTTTTTTTTTTTTTTTTTTTTTTAATGTTCAAATGTTTGTAAGGCTTATGGGACTTAACTACGGGGTCATCAGTCCCTAAACTTACAAACTACTTATGAACTAGCTACAACTAAGGACGGCACAAATATCCATGCCCGAGGGGGGATTCGAACCCCCGACCGTAGTGGCCGTGCAGACCGTGACTGAAGCGCCTCAGTCTCCTCGTCCACCGCGTCCGGCTGCGAAACATTCTAATAATAATAATCATAATAATAATTCAGTTTCTTCCTTTCACGTACGGAAGACAGCGATACGACTGCTCTGTCGCAATGCTTCCTTGTAGAGTAGTTTCGCTCAGCCTCCAGAGAGCGCAACACTGTCGACAACTTCTCGAGAGTACTCGAGAATTTCTCGAGAATTTGCCTTAGCGTCGCGCGTTTCTCGAGAGCGCTCACATGCCATTCCTAGAGTAGAGAGCATTCCCATGACAACCCTGCAACTCACTAGTGGGAACATGCGCGTGCCTGCCATTCAGCAGAGCGCGGTGCGTACCCATGGCAATCGTGACGTTGCCGCGCCGTTTTCCGCGCCGCAATCCCTAGTGGGAATTGACCCTTACAGTACTCGATCACCAACTTAACACTATGAACCAAGATATTCGGTATGCTAAGGCGGTTCAAAGAAAATTAACACTTTAACGTATCAGGAATAATGTCTCCTCGAGTTTAATTAATCTGCACATCACGGGGTGACAAAAATCACTAGTAGTGACATATATAGAAATAATATGACTGTGGAATCGCGTATACGAGGTATAATAGAGTGAGTGTTAGCAGAGATGTCATTTGTACTGCAGTGATTTATGTGAAAAAGATCGACGTGATTATGGCCGTATGACAGGAACTGAAGATGCAGAATTTTAGTTGTACCTAGATGTATGGGGTACTCCTTTTCGAAATCATTAAGGAATTCAGTATTCCTAGATCCACAGTTTGTGCCAAGAATAGCAGTATTCAAAATGTTCAAATGTTTGTAACGCTTATGGGACTTAACTATGGGGTTATCAGTCCCTAAACTTACAAACTACTTATGAGCTACTTACGAACTAGGACGGCACAAATATCCATGCCCGGGGGGGGGGGGGGGGATTCGAACCCCCGACCGTAGAGGCCGTGCAGACCGTGACTGAAGCGCCTCAGTCTCCTCGGCCACCGCGGCCGGCAATAGCAGTATTCAGGCATTATGTCTGCCTAGGGACAACACAGTGGCTGAAGGCCTGCTCTTAATGACACAGAGCAACGACGTTTGCTTACAGTTGTTAATGCTAACGAACAAGCAACAAATGTTCAGACGTTTGTAAACATAAGGAACTTAACTGGTGGCGTTGTCAGTTCCTCCGTTTAAAAACTATTATTTAACGTAACCCGTCCACCGCAAATTCTCGCAAGTTACAGAAGTTAAATCCCTGTCGTCCATCATCCTCCTTGCTCGCCATCCTGATTCGCGCGCGAATTCGAACTATTTTTTCGCAACTGCAATGAATATATGAGTCCTGACGCCATATTCACGCAAACTTGTGTATATACTCAGGCATGTCCGAAGACAGACGTTTTAGTCAATTAATACAGAAGAAATACTTAATATGTGTAAACGCAATAAAAGAGAAACGCTCACAAAGTAAAGATAGTAGAAAAACCAAGTCATCACAAAAGAAACCTACTTGAACCAAACTCAACTAAGCTCCGTCCGAAGAAGCATGTAAGAACCTAGTTATGCCGAATCGCCGTTATCCCAGCCACAGTCTGCAAGCATTATATTAGTATCGTCACGATGGAGTTGTGCTGGTCTACCCTTCTTTTCAGTGGTGTAGCAGACACCTTAACAAGTACTCCCAATATACAGGATTTCTTGACACATGGTTAAACCGTCAGTGATGTGGTAGACAATGAACAACACCGATAATAAGCAACAGGTTGTGACTACTTGGAGGAAGACAAATAAGCCCAGTACACTATGTGCATATGTTCTGTTACATCTAACTACAGTGTGATATGCATTCAATCGAGTGCTGTCGGTACATCGCAATAGCTGCAAAGGACCAAGTGAGTAAAGTTCCAGAGAAAATTAGAACACCGGAAAAGACGATGTCGATTTAGATTCAATGGTGGCATATGCCACTTGGGAGTAGGAGATGTATTGATAATGGTTATAACGTCATCGACCAAAAGATAGCGTTGTGACCTAGTTGCCAGAGCGCCATATTTATGTATCTTTCAATAGGAAATGTTAACAGCCGTAAGACTAATGAGACATTAGTCTGTGGAGCAAACGGACGTCAAGCCATGGAGACGCACTCACGCTTCATAAAGACGATTGAGAAATTTTGAAAGATGTCAGTTTGAGGCCTTGCGAGTAGTGTGATGGTCCTTTTGGGGAATTGCTACTCACGTTGGACGTGCTGTGTCAGCTGTGCAACAATGTTCGTTGTAATGATCATGTGAACTTTCTCACACCTTTAGACGATGTTGCCGCGGTGGTGTAGCCAAACGGTCTAAGACGCCTCGCTGCCGAGCGCGCGGTTACTCGCCATCGGAAGTTCGAGTCCTCCCTGGGGCATGGGTGTGTGTGTTGTCCTTAGGCTAGTTTACCTTAGTTTAAGTAGTTTGTAAGCTACGGACTGATGACCACGCAGTTTGGTCCGACAGAATTACAAACGTAAAAAGAAATCGCACTGACGTGTTTCAAGGCCCATTTTAGATTTGTAGTTTTACACGTTTTTGTAAACATTTTGGACCAAAATAATAATCTAAATAATAAAAAAATAATTAATAAGTGTCTGAAACCCTTTTAGGAAAATAAAATTTATGGAGTAGCGGTTTCCGAACCACTGACCTTCAGCATTACAATCCAACGCTTTGCCCACTACGCTACAGCTATCGACTACGGGTTGCGTTCATTAATCTCATACTATTACTGGCCGTTGTTAACTGATGCTAATGTGGCATTTGTAGACACTAGATTATCATTTATCGTACGTAGAACGACGTGTTTTTGTTAATTCTTTAGTGCGCCATTGCTTTGAAATGACAACGTGTAAGTTACAATAAGAAAATCATCAAATACGCAACGCAAGATGGCGTATGCAAGAAAGAGTTCTGGGCGAGGAATGTCACGTGACATCTCCGAACGGCTGGTTTTCGTTAATTCAATGGAGGGTGTCAAAACTCCGTTATTTTTCAAATATCTCTCAAACGATACGAGATATGAAGAAAACATAAGGGAACAAAGTTGTAGAGAATTTACTCCTCTACAAATTCGTTTATTCAATTATCACGTCAGATGAAAGGCTTATTTGCATTTAAAATTACATTACAAACGGCTTTTATTTATTTATTTATTTATTTTTGCTATTACTAACGTATTTCTTGTCCGAAATATTTCAAAAAGCAAGGTTCTGGTAGCCAACAATTATGTCTGTAAAATTTTGTGCCGATCGGCTGAACGGTTCGACCTAAAAAGTGGGAACACGTTACAGACAGACATCGTCAAATCGTCGTTATTTTTGCAAATATCTCTGCAACGATGCAAGATATGAAAAAAACATAATAGAGCGAAGTTGTAGAGAATTTTCGCCTCTACCAATTAGGTTATTCAATTTTCGAGTCAAGTGAATCGTTAAGTCGTTATTTTCATTTAAATTTCGAGCTGTCAAAAGACGATCGCAAAGTCCCACTTTTAGTGTTACTATCGTAACCTAAAGTGGGCCAATAAAATAGACGACGTTTTGGACGTCCACGTAGTATCGAAGTCCGCCAAGATCGTCGTATTGTAAGGCCATCAGTAACACATCGTACAGCTACCACAGAACACGCAGTTGGGTTTGTAAGTCCAGAAGTGTCAACACGAGCTGTTGCCAACCAGTTACTAGCAGTGGGACTACGGGAACGCACATTTCTAGCCCGTCTTCCGCTGACGCCACAGCATCGACGTGCACGGCTCGACTGGCGCCGTCAGAGGATCATTTCGAAGATGGAATGGCGAGCCGTGGTCTTCAAAAATTAAATCAGATTGTACCTAAAAGCAAATTATGGTTGTTTGCGCGTACAACGTAGACCTGACGAATGCTGGAAACCTCGTGAATCCATAGATCATGTATATCATCAGCGGACTGTTCCTGCTGGTGGAGGCTCTGTAATGGTGTAGGGTATATGCCGTTGGAGTTACATGGGACCTCTGATACGTCTAGGCACGACTATGACAGTTGAAACGTACGTTTGCATCCTGGCTGATCAGCTGCATCTAATCATGTCCATTGTGCATTCTGATTGGACTTTGGCAATTCCAGCAGGACAATGCAACACTCCACACGTCCATTATTCCTACAAAGTGGCTTCAGGAACTATTTTTCTGAGTTCAAACACCTTGGATAGCCACCGAACTCTCCAGACATGAACATTATTGAGCATATCTGGGATGTCTTGCAACTGTGCAAGGATGGTTGAGCGGAGTAGTGGGCGTAGGGTTGAATGAGAATGCATGAAGTTAAGATAGGATCAAAAAAGGCTTTTATTGCCTGAAGTTATTACATGGTGCTAACGGAGACTCGGGCGGAGGTCGACACCTGTCCCTAGAGATACATGATGGAACAAACCAAGTAGGAGCGAGCTCAAGAGAGCGCGTCTGATTAGGTCGGAGGCCGGGGCGTAAGAGAGCGTCCGTTCTTCGTGTGGCTGTTCAGGTCGCGCCGGAGCGTGCCTTACGTGACCACTTAGCTAGCTTCTGGTTGGTGGCTGGCTTCTGCAGAGTCTCCGAGGGTGACGTACCCTCGTGAGCAGAGCCAAGCCACCCAGGAGTGGCGAATCGACAGGCACGTGTCGGGGACCTGCGTGTGGGAACTTCCAGCAGCAGCCACGCGGCACGCCCCGTGACTCGGCCAGACCACCAGGCTGAGTGAACTGCGTATGATTTTTAAAGAAAATTACTTCCCGTCCTTGTGTACGCCAGGGGCAGGCGTGGCCCTCGTACACAACGTTATGTTCAGGAGTGATTCCACCGCCTTGTACTCTTACGGATTTGATGACAGCCCTGCAGGATGTATGGCGTCAATTCCCTCCAACACAACTTCAGATATTGGTCTAGTCTATGTCGCACCATGTTGTGACACTTCTACGGGCTTGCGGAAGCCTTGCACAATATTAGGCACGCGCACAAGTTTCTTTGGCTCTTCAGTACAATATGGGTGTTTCAACACGGATCGACATCTGATACTTCAGTACCGCTGGAGCTATTATCTGTGAATGTAATCATTTCATGTATTCCACGAACAATATTTTAACAATTAATATTGAGTGAATTATAAAACTAAGAGGGTGTACTAATTTTTGTTTTCGGCAATGTGCTAATGAAAAATTATTGGTTGTTTAACTACATAAAGTGTGCTAGCTGAATATGCACTAGTTGTTTTAATTAATAATATATTACATTTAATTATTGTGTTAGTGGCAACGTATTATTGAATAGTGAAGTGTCAGCCGTGCTTCATCGTCTTTATTTTAGTTTCATACACATATCAGGATTAGCCAGCGGGAGCTGGGTCCATCTGTTAATATCAGCGACGCTTCTGTTGACCTCTGGTGGATTTCCGACAACGGCAGCGACCTCCTTGTTATTCTGCGTACTGAAGCCTGGCTCGCACTCACGATGGGGACTGCGCTGCGCTGTCCTGTACGGGTTGTGTACCCACTGCCCCTCCTGTCGACACGTCTCACTAAGGCCGGTATTACACTGTAAAAGATCTTTGACAAAGATCTTTGTCAAAGATTTTATCCAAGAACTTTGACGAAACTACTTCACAGGAGCACATTACACTAGCGTAAAATATATCGTCATAGTTGCTCGGAATAAGACTCCAAAATAGTAAAGCGTCTGTATTACAGTACGTAAAATAATGTTGCTCGGGAGTGCATTCACTGGAAAGAACGAAAAATGGAAACAATTTTAGGTAAAACCGTGAATAGCAAGAGGAAAATACGAAAACTGCTCGCACAAATGTACCCCATGAGCTACACTGCTGGGAAATAATAACCTAAATTGTTTAAGAACGTGTGACCAAATATTTTAATTCACCCACATATTTATAAATACTTCATCATAATCGATGTTTCAGGAAGCCCTAAAGCTGTGTCAATGGGTAAATAATGAAACACTGAAATAATTTAACGTGTGTCATGCTAAACATAACTTCGTTAGACACTTTATCATAATTAAGAAGAGAGAATATTTTCGTAGTTCTTTCATGTTATGCTTCATTGAGGATTATACGCTGCGAAAGACATTTTTATAGTTTGCTGCAGTCTGACATTTGTTTTGCCTGATTTCCCGAAACACAAAATATCCGTATAAATACCTGGACTTGTTAAATGTCGAAAAGCACCGTGCAAAGCAAGAAAAAAATATGGAGCTAACTAGTGCAATACCTCATTATGCAAATCATGAATCCCTTTCCACTGAAGATCCTCCCATTTATATCAACATACAAAATCTATTCCAGCAGGCAGTAAAATACACGAATCCTACAGTGTAGGCCTAAGATTTCACGTATTATTCCAGACATAAGTGAACCAAGATGTAAATCACTTTAGGAGGAATTACGAGGTTAGGTTATAGTACAAATAAAAACATTTATTTCACTTATGCATCTCCATATATCCTTTGAGCCATATAATTTCTTCCCTATCATCAACCTCAGTGAGCCACTTTGAATAGAACTGACAGCAGTAGCTTTTTCTTTATACGATTCTAACCGTATATTTTAGTAAATGTGCTTCGTATTAATAAATATTCCGCACACTTCTCACTTTGAAACGATCACTGTGGCAGTAGCGACACAACAAATACACTTTTACGTAAATTTGCAGGTTAAAAGGCGTCAAAGTAAGGAAAGACGCATGTATACAATGGCGAACTTTTATAAAAGCTAGGCTCTCTCGCGAACTTTTATCAAATATCTTTTATAAAAGAAATCTTTTATAAAAGATGACCCATTACACTGTCAAAGATTTGACCAAAGAGCTTTGATAAAAGATCTTTGACAAAGATCTTTTACAGTGTAATACCCGCCTAATCAGCGTGGGAAACGTGTAGGCCCGCGGTAGGGTGGTGCCGGGTCAGGAAGATGGCCTCAAAGCCAGACAATGTGGACCTCATACTGCTAGCAACTGAACCTTGGCTGTCTATCGCCTCGAAGATTGCCTCTAACTGCGACGCTATGATTGGCTCTATGGCTCTCACACTCTTCCACCGTCAGAATGTCTAACACCCCATATGCCGCTGCTCTAAAACAAGGAACAATTTAATTGGTTCTTTGCCTCCTTTTTGTGCCAAAGTATCTCTTCAAGAGTTGCGACATCCATAGCATACAGCAGATGGCTTCTGCAATCGCTGTGTTAGCGGGATTGTACAGTTACATCGAGCTGGACTTGTATTCTGTGCATAAAGCCGATAGCGTAATTGTTATGTCCCTCTTGAAGCAACTGCTGGCATCGACTCTGTAGCTTGTTTGACTGCTCCATACTTACTGTGAATATTCCGTGTATTTATCTAAGATTCTCATAAAGTACTTCAGCGGCGCTACAATTGCGTGTTACGTCATTTAACCATAGGCTATGCAGCATCTATGCACATGAATGTGTCATTACCACTCAAGACACCTGCTTTGACGTTACGGAGCAGAAATTATCAAATGCACTTTCAGTAATATCTGCCTACTACAAGGAGAATCAGCTGAGACCGAACCCCAGTAAAATTCTGACTTGTGCCTTCTACCTCATATATAAAATGGCAAAGAGAACTCTCAAAATTACTTGAGAAGGAACTACATTAGAACATTGCATCTCACCAAAATATCTTTGAGTAACCCTTGATCGTGCTCTCACTTACCAGAAACACTGCTCGAACACAAAGCAAAAAGTGGCAGCCAGAAATAATATTATAAGGAAGATAACGGGCACTATCTGGGGGGCACATACCAATACTGTGAGAACCTCTTCCATTGCTCTGTGTTACTGTGCAGCCAAATATGCATCCCCAGTATGGTACAAGTCATGTAACGCCAGTATGGTAGACGTTGCTTTCAACGATACGTGTTGCATCATTACCGGATGTCTAAGACCTACCCCGTTGGACAAACTGTACCGTCTTGCTGGTATTGTCCCTCCTTATATCCGTCGAGAGGTTGCAGCAAAAAATGAGAATCTGTATGTATACAGGCCAGCTACACCAAGACTCAAATGTAGGAAAATTGTCCCCAGAACAACAGAGGCTCTTAACTGGACACATCAGCAATCCAGAATCGATATGTGGTGTGCAAGCTGCACTCGCTCCGAAGAATGGCTGACACCTAGCAAAGAACTACCACCCGGTCACATGGAGAAATGGAGTACTTGGAGATTACTGAACAGATTACGGGCAGGCGTGACAAGATGGAAAAGCAACCTACAGGAGTGGGGTTTCAACACAGAGCCCCCATTGTGTGAGTGTGGTGCAATGCAGGTGACGTCTCATTTGTTGCAGTGTAGTTGGTGCCCTAAAACAGGGACAGTATAAGATCTGCTTCAGACTACAGAAAATGCGCTGGATGTCGCCAACATCTGTACAAATTTAATACAGACATCTTTGTAAAGTGTGACTTTGTATATAATGTATATAATCCAGTAATCCAGTAAGAGTTTCTTTCTTTGTAAATGTATACATAGTATTACTGCTTCTGATACGAATAAATAAATAAACCACAGGCTGGACTGAATCTCGCAAATTACGCAGTGTCATTACTAACAACTATACAAACAACTTCTCAACACCATTACTATTTCTACTAAAAAAATAAAAATAAGAATAATAGTAGCAAAACTACAAAAAAAATCCAACTCACTACCAAATTGTATTACAGTTGTTAAGGAATACAATAATATCGTCAGTTCCTGTACGTCGATTCTACAATGCACTCCCCTGTTCGCTGATCGGTAAGAATGCCCTGCAGGTTTCTTTGGCGGTGTGGAGAGCTTCTAGATACTTATATCCGCCTCTCCTGTTGCAGAAGAGGCGAATAGAGGGAGCTACTGTGATGCCAAATAGTGGCGCCACTCGACGTCCCCCCGATTCTAGTTCCTTAGATGACGACACAAGCTCCACGTCTTCGTTTCGCTCTGACGTTGTGAAGATGATTTTGTACGTAGTGTTGGCTTCTGTTCTGCTGCAGCTGATGACCTGACCTGAGTTTGTTGTGTTCGTTCCTGATCTTCTGCCGCAATCTCTCGCAGTGTAGTAGACAGACGTTGATTGATAAGATAACGCACTACCTAAGACTTTCTTTAAATAGCGCCAGCAGTGCAGTCTAGAATCAGCCATTCTGTCTCATTACACAGTATATCCTTGACATCGAGTCCCGTACTGATTCAGTTGACATCTACCAGAATCAGCAACGTCTGCATAAAGTAAACTCTCGAGATAGTATGTTCCAGTGTTCCGTATTTAGAACAGGCACGCCCGTAAGCTTGACTTCTATCAATTCGATTCTACTAGGCAGCATAGATCCCGTGCCGGAGAGGTCTGAGGTGCTTCATTCCCAGTCTGTTTTAATTTGGCCGCGGCTGTTTGGACCCATCCCATCGTTACTACCGTAGTTGTACGATCTGTTTCTGATTTATTTATTTTTAAGATTTCCCGGATTGATATTAAATTTAGGATTTAATGTTCCGTTTAATTCGGCACTTCACGATGTTTCCCTATCTTGAGCCAATACATTGGCGGCTTTTTCGTATCTGGAGATCGATGGGACGTTTTGGAAGTATTACTTGCAACGACTCAACCGACATAGTGTCAAAAGCTCCGACAACCAAAGAAGTTTCCCAAATTGCACTCTGTTTACTACCAGAGCAGGAGTTATGAGTCTGCGCCTCCAAGCACTAGCACAATAACCCACGGTTGCAGCTAAGCTAACATTGTTTCTTTATTGACAATAGGAGTTTATAATCGTTATTTTATTTCTCATGCTCCAAACTCATAGAACTGTCAATTTCTTGATCGGGTCTCACAAAAGATTCCTTTTCCAAAGATTTTGCGCGGTCATTTCAACGGACAATTTGACTCCGTGGAACTACTGATGTAATTGTTGAAGGAGTCCGTTTTATCCATCTTCCTAGTTACTACAACAACTTCTCTTCACAAGAATCATCAGGTCGTCAGCATATGCCACTAATCCTACGACCTCTTCATTACACTACGTCATCCTAATACCGGGTCGAGTACCAGGCCCCAGAAAATAAGGCCGCTTTTGAATACCTGTGGATAGCCTTTTCAAATTTCTTTTGTTTATGTGTTTCGTGGATACGACAGCGTCTCTTCTATGTCTTCACACTTTTTCTTAAATCTGGTGTATAATGGTCGTGTGCAGTCCAGGTCCCACAGATGGTCAAATAATGCCGTCCACCATTAGTTAACCAATGCCCCACCGTTGTACTTCCTCTTCGGTATATTTACGCTGAGCGTTCTTCGCAAGTCTCATAATTTTATTTACAGTGTCTTCTGTTGACTTCCTGCTCTTGAAACAATAGACTCCTTCTGAAGATTACACCCGTGAGTCCTTTTCTCCTATGATCTACAGCCTAGGACCTTCCGAAGAACTTTACCTAATGCATCGAGAACGTGAATTCTGTCTGTAGTACTTTGGACCTACAAGATTATTGTATTCATCTTTTTTTTAATAATCACATTTTCTTTCATCCACATATATTTTATTTTTGCCCGCAATTAACACGCGTTATAGATTCAGCACAAACAAAATCTTATACGCATATGACAGGTGTGTACAACTTCAGCAGGTGATTTATTCCTTCTCAGTTTCAGAATTTCTTTCCTTACCTCCTCTTCCGAAAATGGACACATTGTCTCGTTTCCATAGTATACTTCCCTACGTTTGTTCCTCAGTTGTGCTCAAAAACTGCATCTGCAGTGTCGTCTGGCGAGAAAGTATCCATCAGTAACTGTAGAGTTTGCCGTCAGTTTTCTCTCATGCCACCGTCTGCTCGTTTTAGAGGTAATAACACTGCTGGAGCTTTTATCTTTCGACGGACGATTATCGCCTGTGCCCATGGTAAGCCCGGTACTTTTTACTTCTTATCTGTTGCATATCTAACAAATTTCCTTTACTATTTGCACGAAACATCCTTTCGCCTGTTATCTATTTCACACACACACTCCCGATCATTTGCCGGAATCGATTCCAGAAGGCTATTCGCCTGGGCTTCCTCTTGGGCTCGTAATCTCTGCACTTCATCCATTGCAAATTGAGGTCTACACTGAATATGTAACGGCGATTAAAATAAATTACCCACCACCTCGCAGACTATTTTTAAGTCAGTGAAATAGATTTTAATCACGCCGTCCACGGAGGGCTTTCACGCCCCGAATAAAAAATCATTCCTTCTAAACGAAGTATTTTCTTTTCTTTCGTTATTTATTTATTTTTTAAGACTGAGAAACTCACTGTCATTCACGAAGCGTAACACTTTTTTTTATTTATAGCTGTACTAAGTAATATCTGTTATTTCTGTGTTGATACGAGCTCCTTTATGGATATACAAAAATCGTTTTGTTTGAGATCTACGTGCCACAAAATATGAGCTCCTACAGGCGAATAAGCTGGCAATAAATTTTTACCTACGTCCACCTCTGTAAATCAGATCCCATTACATCAGCACCGCAAGAGCCTTGAACGCAACAACTTGGCGCCGCGGTGGAGTGGCCGAGCGCATTGAGGCCCTATGCTCCGATGCGCGAGGCCGTTCCCCGTCGGGGGTTCTAATCCTCCCTCGGGCATGGATGTTTGTGTTG
Organism: Locusta migratoria; assembly: GCA_026315105.1. Taxonomy (NCBI): domain Eukaryota; kingdom Metazoa; phylum Arthropoda; class Insecta; order Orthoptera; family Acrididae; genus Locusta; species Locusta migratoria. The sequence goes on from CM048755.1 coordinate 261,983,459, forward strand.
TCTTTAGTATAAGTTACTTTATAAGCAGTTTGTAAGTTTAGGGACTGATGATCCCGCAGTTAAGTTCCATAAGCATAATAAACATTTGAACATTGTTGACAAGTTGGTTTCTGTCTGAAAAGAAAGGTCCAGTCACATTATGCGCGATACAAAAGTTTTAACATGTCGTAATTTATCCAGTATAACTGCTATCTACAAACTTGGTTGCACCAATTTCTAACATGATCTCTTGTAAACGTTCTTATCTTACTGATTACTTCGGCATGTCATCGGAAACTCTTAGTATGGTACAGTAAAAATTCATCACAAACTTCCTTGTGAGGTTTTCCATTTCTGTGACTCATCTCCACGTGCACATATTTTCATAACGCTTCGAAAATATTTCGATGGATTTCTCGCGGCGTTGTGATGAAAACGACAAACGGGCTAAATTTAGACAGTTAATTATTTATGTAAAGCTGACCGGAAACGATTAAAATTTGAATTCAAGCTGTGATGTTTGCGTGGTTTCGGGTTTAATGTTGACGCTAAATCATAATACGAAGTGGCGCGTGCTGTGCAGAATAATGTGAGCCTGCGTCATTCTGTCCCACACTGACTGCTACCGTCAGCTGCAAGCGCTGCCCGTTTGTTCCTGGAGTTCTGCTTCTTCTTCGTGTTTTAGTATGCCTATTAGACACATATCGATGAACAGAATATCGATATGTGACCTCGCCGGCCGCGGTGGCCGAGGGGACTGAGGCGCTCCAGTCACGGTCTGCACGGCCACTACGGTCGGGGGTTCGAATCCCCCCTCGAGCATGGATACTTGTGCCGTCCTTAGTTGTTAGTAGTTCATAAGTAGTTTGTAAGTGTAGGGACTGATGACCCCGTAGTTAAGTCCCATAAAATCTACAAACATTTGAACATTTGATACGTGACCTCAATAAAATGAGCATGTAAAATGCCACCTTAACTATCGTTTCCTTTGTAACAAGGAGCAAACCAATGCTATGTTTGGTTGTGTGGCCATCTTCCGCAGCAGCTGTTAAAATTGATTGTTGTTGTTATGGTCTTCAGTCCGGAGACTGGTTTGATGCAGCTCTCCACCCTACTCTATCCTGAGCAAGCCTTTTCATCTCCTCATAAGAACGACAACCCACATCCACTTGTATCTGCTTACTATACGCGTATCTTGGTCTCCCTCTGCGATTTTTACACCACACACTTCCCTCCAATGCTAAATTTACGGTTTCAAAAGCCTGTATCCTCTTCCTGTCCGCACTGCTTATCATCCATGTTTCACTCCCGTACAAGGCAACACTCCACACAAATGCCTTCAGAAAAGACTTCCTTACACTTAAATTAATATTCGATGTTAGCAAATTTCTCTTTTTCAAAAATGCTTTTCTTCCCATTGCCATTCTGAATTTTATATCCTCTGTACTGCGACCATCGCATGTTATTTTAACTACCCAAGTAACAAAACTCATCTACCACCTTCATTGTTTCGTTACCTAATCCAATTCCTTCAGCATTGCCTGATTTTCTAAGACCGCGTTCCATTATTTTTTTCTTTTTTTTTTTTTTTTTTTTTTGCTCTTGTTAATGTTCATTTTATACGCTTTCTTCAACACACTGTCCATTCCATTCAACTGCTCTTCCAGGTCCTTTGCTGTCTCTGACAGAATTACAATGTCATAATTGATTATAAGAGGTAATCCGTCTTATGCTGACTGCAATAAAGAGATCTATTTTACACCAGATGCTGTACAAATATTTTGTATCGTTTACAGACCACAGAAGATGCTTTTAAAATAAAAAGCGAAACGCGTCTGGTGTAAAATAAATCTCTTTATTGCAGTCAGAATAAGACGGATAACCTCTTATAATCAACAAACCAATGCTTACCGTTGCCACTGATCGTCGCATGAATGACGTGATTGGCAGAATATATTCCGGCTGTCTCCAGATACACACAACAAAAATAAAAATGCAAATATCTGCAGAAACACAAGAGAAATGTAACTGAGGACACTTAGGAGAGACACCTGGCACGTTAAAAGATGTTAGAAGTTACAGATAATGATGATGATGATGAAGATGAATGGAGGGCGCTCAACAACGAGGATTTCAGCGCCCGGGCATAATGTAGTTGAGGCGAGTGTCAGAGGAAGTTACAGTGAAGAAAAATAGGGCACGTCAACGCTACACTAACTGAAAATATTTCTTCAAATGTTCAAATGTTTGTATAGTCTATGGGACTTAACTACGGGGTCATCAGTCCCTAAACTTACAAACTACTTATGAACTACTTACGAACTAGGACGGCACAAATATCCATACCCGAGGGGGGATTCGAACCCCCGACCGTAGTGGCCGTGTAGACCATGACTGGAGCGCCTCAGTCTCCTCGGCCACCGCGGCCGGCGAAAATATTTCTACGGTAGTTGATACAACAGACAAAGTTTCAGAGAATTAAATTCATTTGTTACATATGGATGTTGTACGCGATTAATGCTGACAATGAGCTATGGAGGCTCACATCGCTTTTATTCATATTGTGAATATTAATAACAGCTGTGTGTTCAGCTCCTGTAACCATTTAGAAAAACTTAAGGTGGAAATTACAGTCTTGGAAAGTGTGAAAAATACTACATTTGATGATGTACATGATTTAATTGGAGAAAGTAAATTCACTTACCTTTTTAAGCAGTAGTGCGGTATGGAGATGACATAGTTTCAATTCCATTCCTGCTAGATATGTATACGTGGAGAGTAACTAAATGGAAGGAAAAAAATTCATTTGATTATCAAGGAATCATAGTGGAAGAGTTGGAAAGGTTAGAGATAAGGAAGCTTTAAACTTGAAAGGAAGAAAAGAAGCTTAGTAATTCAAGTCCCGTCGACATCGTGGTGATTAGAGACTGTGCTCACGACCGGATTTTTTGGGTAAGGGTGAAGGAGGGCCGAGCGGGTTGAGGTGCTAAGATCCGATGCTCAAGGCCGTTCCCTGTCAGGGGTTCGAATCCCCCCTCGGAAATGGATATATAAGCTGTCCTTAGTATTAGTTAGTTCATAAGTACTTTGTAAGTTTATGAACTGATGACCCCGTAGTTAAGTCCCATAAGCTCTACAAACATTTGAACATTTTTTGAATCACATTGTGTTACCAGTACGCTACCTCGCTCGGTATATGAATGAAGCCGCGGTGGAGAGGCCGAGCGCTCTAAAGCGCCTCGCAGCAGAGCGCGCTGTTGCTCGCGTCGAAGGTTCGAGTCCTCCCTTGTGCATGGGTGTGTGTTTTGTCCTTATCATAAGTTAGTTTCAGCATTTTGTAAGCCTAGGAACTGATAACAGCAGCAGTTCAGTCTCTTAGATTTACAAACATTTGAACATTTTTATATGAATGAATAAATTAATGATGCAGAAAAAGGTCTTAGATTCCGATGAGGTGGAAGTTGTAAAACTAAAAGAAACCTATATAGCCTCAAAACTTGTACTACAATGTGCCTACTAAATACTTCAATGGAGGTCTAAGAAAAGATGATTTACATGGTATAATGAAACGGTACCGATAGCTACAATTGTTGGCGCTACTATTCGACCTAGGTAACAGTTACTTCCGTCATCTCCATAGGATGTTGTAGGAAATAGAAGCCTTCAGGGAATAGCTATCAACTTTAACAATGTTGTGAGTATCAATTTTCACATTTTATGGAGCTTCAAAGAAACAATGAAACTTTTCTATCAATGTAAACTATTTGGTTCACAGACGTTTCTCAATTCTTAAAAACATTTTAAGTTTATATGTAGACTAAAGTATCACATAAAAGCAGGAGTTAGAGTTGCCGTGGTACAAATGTTCATGTAGTGCTTCATTTCACTTATGTACTTCAAGGATCTCTTGATAACTTACTGGCACCCAAAACAACTGAGATGGCCTTCTGATATCACCGATGTAAGCTGTCCATGTCGTCACGAAAAACTTTAGACACACGAGCAAAATATATGAAGTATCATATTAGGAAACTGACTAACTTCAAGCGACAATAATAAAGTGGTTGTTTCAAATGCCAGTAATATAAAGGCACTACATTTTTTCTGATAACACAAGTGCAGAAATCCGACAGTAATATTTTAACTGGTAAAATATCACTCCTCATAAACCATTTTATTTCTTTTAAAACTTCTACGAGAAAATAATGTATTTAAATTCTAGAATAACGTTACTCACAAGGGGTGGCCACGACGTTCGGATCACGGATTTTCTTCAAACTTTGTACACTTTTAGTAGACCATTAGGACAACGTAATGTGCATTCGCAGTAGCAGTTTCACGCGTCGAACATGTAACCGTGTGCTGCAGCTATAAGCAAGCCATAAGCAAGAGAAAGCGATGGTCCAGATTAACATAACAGGTGTTTGCTGTTAACGTTCTGCCGGTTCAATCCTAGTTCGTACCGTCGTTTGTTTTTATTTTGCCGGCCGCGGTGGCCGAGGGGACTGAGGCGCTTCAGTCACAGTCTGCACGGCCACTACGGTCGGGGGTTCGAATCCCCCCTCGGGCATGGATATTTGTGCCGTCCTTAGTTGTAGCTAGTTCATAAGTAGTTTGTAAGTTTAGGGACTGATGATCCCGTAGTTAAGTCCCATACACTCTACAAACTTTTGAACATTTTTGTTTTTATTTTTTCCTCCTGGTCATATTAGTTCATATATATTACATTTCAAAGGAAATATAACGAAAAAAATACGTGTAGATGCAAAGATATTTATTGAATGTCATTTGTGTGTTCACATACCTTTATTTTTGTGTCTCGTTGCCCCCGGTTGTCCTAGGTGTCGGTGGCCGAGCGGAAAGAGACCGACACAGGGAAATAGGATGCACACGTGTTCGGTTACGGAGTCTGAGGCGACCAGACAGTGGGACAGCAGAAACTAGAACCATTAAGCTAGATTAGAACAAGGTATATATTTCGTAGAAATATTGTAATACTTAACTTTTACAAGTTTCATGACTGCAGACTAGTGAAATGCTGATACATAGTTTAACTAGGTAGAGGCCTGCCTACTGAGGAGAGTGTGTTCTAGTACATGTCCTATTGCCAAGTGACCGATACAGTTCAGTGGTGGCCACGAACGGGGTTGCAGCAGAGGGCGCTCGTGGCTGACGTCTTACGAACGCCGCGTCGAGCTTGCGGTGAAAGTTCGTGGCGCGCACTTCAGACTTGTGCGACACCACATTTATTATTACAACAAATGTCATATTTATAATTTCCGACAAGTAAACTACCAAACGCATAATGTTCTCCGGAAACTGTATACTTCTGATTTCCGAAATCCCCTGCACGTGCATTCGGCAATGCACTGGACGGACGCTTCAACCTACAGACACAGCTTGCACTTGTCAACAACAAGGGGAGGGGCAGGCCCCATTCGGCAGTGCTAGTGTAGCAAGAACCAACTATATTCGTACGACGTTTTCGCAATCAAAATATTTGGATTTTCCTGCAAAAATGGTGGTAATTCCCGCTTCTCCGACTACTGCGGATGGTGATTGCCATGTGCATAATGCGGTTTCGAAGCGTCACTTAAAAGATGCGTTAGTCTACTGTGAAACTGTTGCACATGCAAGCCCTGTTTATTATTTTTTAACTTGATATCCTTTCAATAATATGACCAGTATTGAAGTAAAAATAAATAAAAACATACGCCAGTTTGAGCTATGATTGAACTGCCGATCCACCGATTGAAAAGCCTCAACCCCAACCTTCTGTGTTTCTCCGTGTTAGCTCTGGGTTGTTCGTTGAGTGTCTGGCTCATTTTTATTATTATTATCATTACAGAGGGCGTTGAGCTCTGTGACCGAGTGTGCTGAGCCACCGTGCCCGTCATCAGTAGACAACCACTCTCTCCTGCTTATGGTTTACTTATAGCTGCAACACACGGTTACATGTTTGACGCGAGAAACTACTACTGCGATTTTCTCGAAATCCTCAGACGGGAAAATCTTTTGGAGATACACAACGTTACCAATGTTAAGCTATTTAATGACTAGGAATAAATGAAAAATAAAATGCACACAGTCTGGGATGTTCATATTAAGAGTGAGCAAAACAACATATAGTTAATGATTATGGGGTTAAATTAAAGGAACAATAATCTAAGTCGAACTGCAGAAAGGACAGCAAAGATTAGTAGGTAATTGAAGTTTGATCGATAGGATCATGTTCTACATCTACATCTACATAAATACTCCGCAATTCACCGTAAGGTGCGTGGTGGAGGGTAAACTGTACCACTACTAGGCATTTTCTTTCCTTTTCCACTCCCAAATAGAAAGAGGAAAAAAAGAATGCCTATATGCCTCCGTACGAGCCCTAATTTCTTTTATTTTGTCTTTGTGATCACCACGCGAAATGTAAGTAGGTGGCAGCAAGATAGTACTACACTCAGCTTCAGATTCCGGCCCTCTAAATTTACTCAACAGAAATTCACGAAAAGAACGTCGTCTTTCCTCCAGCGATCCCCAATTGAGTTGCCGGAGCATTTCCGTGACACTCGCGCATTGGTCGAACTTACCAGTAACAAACCTAGCTGCTCGCCTCTGAACTGCTTCTATATCTTCCTTTAAACTGATCTGCTGCGGGTCCCAAACACTTGAGCAATACTCAAGACGTGGTCGTACAAGAGTTTTATACGCGGTCTCCTTTACAGGTAAAGTACATCTTTCCTAAATTCTCCCAATAAACCAAAGTCGGCTGTCCGCCTTACTCACAACTGTACTTACATATTCGTTCCATTTCATATCGCTCTGCAATGTTACGCCTAGATATTTGAACGACGCGACAGCATCAAGAAGATCACTGCTAATGCTGTATTCGAACCTTATGGGATTGTTTTTCCTACTCATGCGCATCACCTTACATTTTTCTACATTGAGAGCTAGTTGCCATTCTTCGCACCAACTAGAAATTCTGATAAGTCATCCTGTATGCTATTACAGTCAGTTAAAGACGGCACCCTCCCGTACACCACAACATCATCAGCAAATAGCCGCAAAATATAACTTACTCTGTCCATCAGATTATTTATATAGATAGAAATTAATAGCGGTCCTAACACACTCCCTTTGGGCACGCCTGACAATACACTCGTCTCTGATGATTACTTGCCGTCGAGTACTGCGTTCTATTCCTTAGGAAGTCTTCCAGCCAGTCACAAATCTGTGAACCTATTCCATAAGCTCGTATGTTCGTTAGCAGTAGTCAGTGTGGCACGGTGTCGAACGCCTTTTTGAAGTCGAGAAAAACACAATCCACCTGTTGCCCTTCATCCATGGGTCGCAAGATGTCATATGAGAAAAGGGCAAGCTGAGTTTCACATGAACGATGTTTCATAAACCCGTGCTGATTCATAGAAAGAAGCTTTTCCGTTTCAAGGAATTTTACTATATTCGAACGGAGAATATGCTCCAAAATTCTACATGAAACTGATGTCAACGGTATTGGCCTGTAATTGTGTGGGTCAGTTCCTTTTCCTTTCTTATAAACGGGAGTCACCTGCGCTTTTTTCCAATCACTAGGAACTTTGCGCTGACTTAAAGATTCGCGATAAATGCAAGCTAAGGAAGGGGCCAATGCGCAGAATACTCTTTGTAAATCCAAACTGGTATTCCATCCGGACCAGCAGACTTTTTCGTATTTAGCTCTCTCAGCTGCTTCTCTACACCGGAAATATCTATTACTATGTCCTCCAAATCGGAATTAGTACGTTGATCAAATGATGGTACATTTGTGCGGTCCTCCTGCGTGAAAGATTTCTTATAGGTTAAATTTAGAACTTCAGCTTTCCGTTTGCTTTCTTCTATTACTGCCCCGGAATGATCAACGAGTGACTGGACAGTGGACTTTGACCCGCTTATCGATTTTACGTAGGACCAGAATTTTTTCGGGTTCTCGGAAAGATCTTTTGGTAAGGTATGGCTGTGGTAATTAATGTATGCTTCGCGCATCGATTTTTTTATAGACGCACGAATCTCTACTAACTTTTGCCTGTCATCATTTGCGTGTTCTTTTTTGAATCGAGAGTGCAACAGTCTTTGCTTTCTCAGCAGCTTTGTAACATTATTATTATACCACGGTGGATCTTTTCCATCCTTAATCGTCTTTACTGGCACATATTTCTCTAACCATTTATTTACAATGCACTTAAATTTAGTCCACAATTCCTCTACATCCATAGTTCCGGAATTAAACGATGCCCATTCATTTTCTAAGTGCGATCCTAACATTTGCTTATCGGCTCTTCCCGACAAAAACACGCTCCTAGCCTTCTTTATTGGGTTATGAACTTTGGTCACCATCGACGCTATGGCAATATCATGATCACTAATTCCTGTCTCTGCACAGGCATCGTTAATAACATCAGGCCTGTTCGTGGCTATGAGGTCTAAAATATTTCCATTGCGCGTGGGTTGCCGGTTTAACTGTTCAAGACAGTTTTCGGAGAATGTGCCCAAAAGTAGCTCGCATGACTGCTTGTCGGGTACCGCCTGAAATGTAACTAGAGAGGTCCCAATCTATACTCTTAAGGTTGAAGTCTCCCCCGACTAATATTACCCGGCCTGGATACCTATGCACTACCTGGTGTAGACTTTCTTTGAATGATTCTAAAACTGCTACAGCAGCACTGTGGGGCCGGTAAAAACACCCAACTATTAACTTTACTTCTTTTAGACCTGTTATACGTGCCCAGATAACTTCACAATTACTTTCAACCTCGACCTCAGTAGAAACAATGTCTTTGTCCACAGCGATGAACACTCCTCCTCCAATTGTATCCGATCTATCTTTCCGATATACATTCCACGCCTCGCTTAATATTTCTGAACTTGCCCCACCATGATTTAGTCAGCTTTCGGTGCCTAAAACTATCTGAGCGCAATAATTTCCATGCAGTGCGGCAAATTCGGGAACTTTGTTTCTAATTCTTTGTAAGTTCGCGGCTAATATTTTGATATTCGAATATTTGAGCGGAACGTGGCCTGAATTAGCTGTTTGAATGCCGACAGGCGAGTGCTCATTAGAGTTAGCGCCTAGCCTAAAAAAACCATGTGCACTCCACAAGTACTCTGCTACCCGAGTAGCCGCTTCCTTAGTGTAGTGCACCCCTGATCTATCTAGGGCATCCTACAATTCCACACCCGATAACGCAGATCCAGAAATCTGCAGCCATGACTGTCACAGAGTCGGCCAAGCCTCTGGTTCAGACCCTCCACTCGGCTCCAAACCAAAGGACCCAGATCAACCTTGGAAACAATGCTGCAAATCGACAGCTCTGCTTGCACCCCGCGTGCGAGGGCAGCAGCCTTCACCAATTCCGCCAGCCGCCCGTAGGACCTGAGGATGTCCTCAGAACCCAAGCGACAAGCGTCACTGGTGCCGACTTGAATCACGACTTGCAGTCGACCACATCCCGCACCCTCGAAAGCCGCCTCCACAATTCGGATGAGGCCCCCCGGCAGACACACCGAGTGCACGTTGGACTTCTTTCCGGATCTCGACGCTATCGGCCTAAGGGACTCCATCACGCGCCTAACATTGGAGTTCCCAATAACTAATAATCCCCTCCCCCCTCTGAGCCAGCAGTCTTATTGTGAGGAATGAATTCAGAACGTTGTATGAGTCTGCATGTAGGGGTCATTGAAGAATGACATCTTTATATTTTATGTGATGCAGCGTAGACCGCAAAGTAGTCGTTCAGCGAGAGATAGGTGCATCATTTCAGAAATAAATAACGAGAATATCAGAAGAAATGTTGATGTTGATATGGTGTATGTGTTAATCGTTACATTTTTTGCAAATAAAGACTTCATATTGTACTTGTAAAACAGACTGAAAGGAAGAAACATGTGGAAATAAATAAGTATTAGTAAAGCTGGAAGATATAATATTGAAAAAAAAAACACAAAAAATACAGGAATATAGGTAAAAGGAAATGTATGTGAGTACTAAAAATGTGAGAATTTATTTATAGGGGATACAATGACAAGTTACAAACTTTAAAAAAAGAGAACTACCAGTTTGTGTGTAGGTCAAACTGGTTGCAGGAAATAGTAGGTGTACGAGTAAGGACAAACAGCGACATCCTGCAGTGGAATATCATTGGTAGGTTTATTCTTTCATTTAGTAGGCATATTTTAAGAGGGTACATGAGGCAAGAATTTAACATACTAATTGTAGTTGATGAAGTGACTAACCAAAAATTTAGCTCCAATATGAGACCAGATCCTGAGCTTTATATGACAGACAAAATGAAACGAGACATCTTTTAAATCGTAGTAATTTAAAAAATAATTTTGAAACAAGAAATTTATACAGTTGTAAATATAATGGGATGACATTAGAATTGAGATGAGTGACAAACACCACAAAAAACAGTAGCCACACAACATGAACATTTAGATGCACGCATGATACAGAGGGGACAACAAGTCAACGCCAGGGTAGCAGAGTGACGATGGAAGAAGACATTTTGGAAACTGCGAAGGTGTCAGCAATGTCAAATAACGTAGTATACCGCAACGAAGTAATATTGCGAAGTAGTCAGGGGATACTTGATTTACCTGAAAGGTGAACATACTGACAGTTGCGGAAGAATTTTGGCAGTTGAGACGAAAAAGGGAAGATTGACTTGAATTAAATGACTTTCTAATCTAGCAGTCGAACTGATTAAAGGTGTGTACTACAGCAGATAAGAGGATGAACGGGGTAGAGCAGCATTTTTAACTATTATTCACAAAAGCCGAAACAAGAAACGAACAATGGGAGAAACGAACACGTGAAGAACGGAAAAAGCGAAGAAAAACTGAAGAATGGAAGAAGCGGCAAGGATAGAAGAAAATGATGGAAAAATTGATCGTCTGCTGTGCTGGCCCAGACAACCTGGTAGTGCGTTACCACATCCACTACAGAAGTAGAAGCGCAAGAGCGGACTTGCAAATCTGTGTGTGTGTGTGTGTTGGGGGGGGGGGGGGAGTGGGGGAGATTATAGTTACAAAAAGAATATTTGAATAATTGTAGAGTGAATGATGTTCCTCTTTTGTTGCTGCCTGAGTAATCCATCCTGAAGAAAACCCTCAAGAATGAACAGATACTGGCTTATAACTGAGCATGATTAACCGATTAACTCAATATTGTTTGTGTTTATATATGTGTAAATCGCTTACGCAATATGCGTTATAGGTGTTGTTATAGAGCAAATGATCGTAGTGAAGTGTGGCGCCACATTTCAGTGTATTCCATGGATGTTAATAGTTGTAGAAATATTTGTTTTATTGAATTCTTTGATTTTATACTTGGCTTAGTTTCAGTCTAGCTAACACTATATTATGTACTTCTAACCATCTTCTCTCATTAATGAAAATTATGATATTACCTGTATATTCTTTCTATCTCTTGGGAAGTTGAATATATGAATGCGAGCATGTAAGCACCTAAATATGTTCTATTACTTTCTTATTCCATTGGTCTGCCTGAAGACTTTTATGGTTGCATTCATGTATCTTAGCCGCGGTGGAGTAGCCGAGCGGTCTAAGCAGCATCGCTGCGGAGCGCGCGGTTGCTTGTCGTCGGAGGTTCGAGTCCTCCCTGGGGCATCGGTGTGTGTGTGTTGTCCTTAGGTTAGTTTACCTTAGTTTAAGTAGTTTGTAAGCTACGGACTGATGACCACGCAGTTTGGTCCGATAGAGTTACAAACATTTGAACATTTTCGTGTTATTGTGGTACATGCAGTAGAATATCTATCCATTATTTATCATTGAACTTTTCGAAACAGTATTCATCACTATCTATATTTAATTATTTCTAGATATTCGAATAAAATCACTCAAATACTCATTTGTTTTCGTTGTCTTTTTTGTCATGGTTACCTTACAATTTGATAAAACACTTGAAATATATAACCATTAGATAAATCAGAGTACCAAAGGCAGATGATTCAAGTAGAAAGAAATTTACGTTTTGTCATGACTATTCCTAGAAGCAATATTATGATATTACTCTGGCCACAAAGTAAAAACGGTAGTTGGTGAATTATCGGGGCTTCTGCCGGATGTTCGCGACGTTCTCGAAGGATATTTCGACAGCGTAACTCGCTGTATTTTTTAGGTGCTACCCGAGAATGGTCTTTTGATGGATCGAGTCCAGTATTCATGGACAGTCGATGCTGGACGCTTCGTAACCGGTCCGCCCCCGCCAGGTTTGGCTCCAAAGGCGGTGTTTCGATGGTGGTGTTTGGACTGCCTTTGGCGGCCAGCTCGGTCGTCGTCTGAGGCAATGGTGGTCATCTGAGGCCCACATCGCGTGTTCCGTTCCCGGTCGGCGCCCTCTGCGCGTGGTTTGCTGGCCACTCGGTGGCTTTACGACGGCCGCCCGCGCCAAGCCCTGCCATCAACTGTGTACGTGGACGTCAACAGAGGTCCGCGCCGAACAGAGTACTTCGTCCGTGGTCCCCGCCCTCCTGGCGTAATGCCACTAGTCGTTGTTGGTCGCTGATATTAAAACGCAATAGTTGCTATTCACTGTCAAATTCTCTATGTTAAACCAGTGATGGTCCGCCCTGTAAGATGATTATAATGACATTCCGCAGTCGCTTTGCTTATACTAGTTGTGCCGGCCGCGGTGGCCGAGGGGACTGAGGCGCTCCAGTCACGGTCTGCACGGCCACTACGGTCGGGGGTTCGAATCCCCCCTCGGGCATGGATATTTGTGCCGTCCTAGTTCGTAAGTAGTTCATAAGTAGTTTGTAAGTTTAGGGACTGATGACCCCGTAGTTAAGTCCCATAAGCTTAACAAACATTTGAAAATTTTTTATACTAGTTGTACAAGATTCAGCTTACCATCACCCACCTACCAATGCCAGTCTGGTGGCTGCTCTGTCCTGTTTACTACTCCCGTCATGCCGCCAAACCTCAGATGCTGTTCATCGGTAGGCCGGTCACTTAAATGATACTGTTAACGGCAAATTATGAATGTAATCTTTTTGATTATTATTAAATTCAAATGTTTGCATACCTAAGGGACTTACCTGCTGCGATTATCAGCCACTAGACTTACAAACTACTTAAACTAACTTATACTGAGGACAACACACACACCCGTGCCCGAGGGAGGACTCGAACCTCCGACGGTGAGCATCCGCGCACTCCTCAGCAAGGCGCCTCAGAGCACTGGGCCAGTCCACCACGGCGATTGTTATTATTCTTAATCAATTCTCTGTAGTTATAACCCCCTATTTGAGCAAAATCATTATGTCAAGCGGACCTTCGTAAAGGCGGAGGAGTGTACTATCAATATTCATAGTTATTGATTTTGTAAGGAACACGACAATTAAACTTTGTTTACAAGATAAATCAATCAAAAGTGAAGACCGTAAAGTCCACTAAATACCTAGGAATTATTATTACTTCAGACTTAAACTGGAAAGAACACGTAGATAATGTCGTGGGAAAGGCGGACCAAAGACTGCGTTTTATTGGCAGAATCCTTAAAAATGCAACAGAACTACTAAAGAGACTGCATACACTACGCTTGTCCGTCCTTTTTTGAAGTATTGCTGCCCAGTGTGGGATCCTTATCAGGTGGGTTTCACGGAGGACATCGAAAGAGTCCAAAGAAGGGCAGCTCGTTCTGTATTGTTACGATGTGGGGAGACAGCGTTACGGAAATGATACAAGATCTGGGATGGGAATCATTACAAAACGGCGCTTATCGCTGCGGCGTGGGCTACTTGCGAAACTCCAATAGCCAACATTTTGCTCCGAATGCGGAAATATATTGTTGATTGGCACTTACATATGCGCAAAAGATCATCAGAATAAAATACGAGAAATCAGAGCTCGAACGGAGAGATTCGGTTGTTCTATTTTATTAAATAGCGCTACAGCTGTTTCAGCTATTAACCATTATCAAGCGACTGCGTATATAAGAATTACATTAATCAAATTCCATCCGATTACAAGTCAAATAATAATCTCAGAAACGAAACCCATTCAGCATTTAACATCGACAATGCACTTACGATATTACATAAAGTACCAAAGGGAATAGAAATGAATATTTTGGATGATTTTTTTTTTTTTAAGGGACTTAACTACGGGGTCATCAGTCCCTAAACTTACAAACTACTTATGAACTACTTACGAACTAGACGGCACAAATATCCATGCCCGAGGGGGGATTCGAACCCCCGACCGTAGTGGCCGTGTAGACCGTGACTAGAGCGCCTCAGTCTCCTCGGCCACCGCGGCCGGCGAATTTGAAATATATATTCACACTAAAAATTATCCGAATGAAATACTTAATGAACACACTGATTTCAAACATAAAAATTATATAGTTAATTTTATTGTATTTATCGATGAAAAAACTGAGAAGCAAAGATATGCTAAATGACCAGAGGTAGCTAAAAACGAAATAATACTCTCTGACCAACATCAACGTTAAAAGATTCTCATAACATAGTCGATTACTAAATGTATGTAAAACATCTTTGGCAGAACTGTTGCTAATTACGCAAAATATAAAAGTGTTCTGTAATTTAACATTTTAACGTAACAAGATGCATAAAACCTGGCAGCTAAAAAACATATTCAACTGCGAAATACGTCATTATTTCACTGCAGTTTTACAACAGTCACGCCAGATGTTAGTAACTAACGTCAAAACATTGTAGGCGTAAGTTATAAGGAAAATTTATAACAAAATTTTATATATATTTTCGTATTATTTGATTTGTAATCGGGTGGAATTTGATTAATGTAATTCTTATATACGCAGGTCCTTTATAATGGCTAAAAGCAGAAACAACTGTAGCGCTATTTAATAAAATATAAGCAAGGATCTGGAACTTTCATTACAATGTCATTCAACGACATTTATCACACTGCAAGTCCAACAATCAGGAAGAAAAAAAAAATACCTAAAGGCGGTTCGATGAACGCTCTGCCAGGCAGTAAAATGTGATTTGCAGAGTATCCCATGTAGAATTTGGAACCGTTTGTCACTGTCAGAGCAGTGCCAGTCTGATGCTGCCAAGTTCGGCGCGCTTGGGATTGTCCGTGCGTCTGGAACGTCACATTACGGATCGCGCTGCCGCTCGCGCGGAGGTTATTATCCTCCCTCGTGCATGGGTGAGTCTGTTCTCCCAAGTATAAGTTAGTTTATGTAGTTTCCAAACCTAGGTACTGATGACGTCATAAGTTTGGTCCCTTATATTTACAAACATTTGAACTGATGTTGTGCGGCCCAAGAGAACAACAATTTTCTTTGGTATGTTTTACAGGGACAACGAAGCTACGAGACTCTGTCTCTCTTAGTAGCCACGCACGCGTCGGATTGGACTTAAAATGACGGAAGATTAACACTCTTCCTCTCTTTATGTATGCTCCTGCATTCCTTTTTCCTAAATAAACCACCTAAGGTAGAGGATTTGTTTCATTATCACCCTGAAATTGAATGCATATCCCGTAGCCCAAAATCTTAGCTTGGCCGTGCTATACAATTGAATGAACACTATCACACGCAGTAAGTTTCGAGGAAAAGTCATATACCTCGGTTTCTTGCTGGGTCGGTAATTTATCTGGGAGGGACTACGTACTATATGTTGCTAACACGTTAATCGAGGCTCAAAGAGCTGCATGTTATTTTTACGAACCAAAGCACACCGAACAGGAGGGTGTAAAGGTCCATCTTCATCACACTAATTACACCTCGGTTAACTATACGCAACTCCTGTCTGGGGATACGCAGTAACAACGCATCTGCGCCGCTCACGGACGATATAGACCAAGGTGTTACGTAGAGTGCCGGATGTGCGACATTACCCAACTGGGCCAAAAACTTGATAATGGCGCCCCGCCCCCTTCACGCACAATAACCAACTTCTGACGAAACCATCCTCCCTCCCTCCCCCGCTAGCCCGCTCGGTGTCAGCTTTTTTTGGAGATAATGTGGAGCCCCCGTGACACCGCCCGCCACCCTCCCCAGTTCAAAGGCATATAAGCGATGCTCCGCGTTACACACCCAACGTGGACCTTCACGATAATTATCACCTGGAGACACTCTCGTCCGTATTCAATAAACTTGTTACACGACTATACAAGAGCTTGACTGACTTAAACAATTCTTTCATCATGAACCTAAGGTGACAACGACCACAATTATAGGTGGAAACACAACAGACCAAGTATGGTATCTTAGCTTCCTATAGAAATAAAATCGAGCAGGAAGAAAGCAATAGTTCGGCTAACCCCTTCATTACAGCAAACCTAACTGGCAACGCCAGCTGACAACGTAGAGTCTACAACCAGGCTAAGACAGGGTAGCCAAAAGAACGAAGATACGTAGACACACCTCAACATATCCCACGCACTGAGCAGCCGACTTCTCAAGAGATCAACCGGCCAGACTAAGTCTTCGGAAAATTACAGCTACGCAGGCGCTGTGACTTGCTCCGGACAATTGGTCGGAGTCCTCTCTCAACGATGCGCCTCATCGTACTAGACTGACAAGCTTATGACGAACCCTTGCTATGAACCACGGTACCGTACCGATTGCACGATACCCATTACTAACAAAACCTACTCTGCAACGTACTGTTGCAATTAGCGAGAAATCCTCGACTGCCCTTACTACCAGCCTATACTAAGGAGGAGGAAGGAAGCTTAGGGTTTTACGTCCCGTCGACAGCGTGGTCATTAGAGACGGAGCTTACGCTCAGATATTTGGGGTAGGTTGAGGGAGGAAATCGGCCGTGCCCTTTAAAAGGAACCATCCCGGTATTTGCCTGAAGTGATTTAGGGAAATAACGGAAAATCTAAATCTGGATGGCCGGAGGTGGGTTTGAACCACCATCCTTCCGAATGCGAGTCCAGTGCGTTACCACTGCGCCACCTCGCTCAGTAGTCTATACTAACACAGGGGATTTTTCCAATCACAAAAGGTCAAAATCAACTGCAAAACGTTATAGATATCTGCAGGATACGAAAATTAACAGTTGACCCTAAATAATGAAAAGTGTGAAGTCATCCATATGAGCACTAAAATAAATCCGTTAAATTTCGTTTTAACAACTCAGTCAAATCTACAGGCCGTAAATGAAACTAAATACCTAGGAATTAATATAACGAACCACTTTAATTGAAAAAAAAAAAAAACACACGCAAAATATCTTGGGAAAGGCGAACCAAAGAGTACGTTTCATTGGCAGAAACAGAGCGAGGTAGCGCAGTGGTAACGCACTGGACTCGTATTCGGGAGGACGGTGGTTCAAATCCACCTCCGGCCATCCAGATTTAGGTTTTCCGTGATTTCCCTAAATCACTCCAGGCAGATACCGGGATGGTTCCTTTCAAAGGGCACGACCAATTTTCTTCCCCCTCCTTACCCAAACATTCCTTCTCTAATGACCAAGCTGTCGACGGGACGTTAAACCCTAAGCTTCCTTCATTGGCAGAACACATAGAAGATACAATAGTACTATTAAAGAAACTGTCTACCTCACACTTGCGCATCCGATTTTGCAGCATTTCTGCACATTGTGGGATGCTCAAGAAGTGGGAATTACGGTACATTTAGAGAAGAGGAAGCTCGATTTGAATTATCACGATACAGAGGAAACAATGTAACGGAAATAATGTGGAAATGATTAAAGAACGGCGTTATTCGTTTCGGCGAGATCTATTTGCGAGATTTCTTTCAGCAACTTTTTCCTCCGAATGCGAACATACTTTGTTAGCATCAACCTACATAGAGAGACATGATTATCACAATAAAATAAGGGAAATCTGTTCGAAAAGGGAAAGATTTAGGTGTTCCTTTTTCATCCTGTTATTAGATAAGAGGATTGTAGAGAAATAGTAACACACATACACGAGAATTTGTGACACCAGATTTTATTGACACAAAGTAGATTCACACGGTACCAAGTCGGAAACCACAAATTTACTCAAGTTCGGATTGGTAACACTTTTTTAGCACCCCTGATATGGAAAGGTTTCTCTGAGTCCCCATACAGGCCAACAGGGGTCTGTGTTTACCAGGCGAAGTCTGAATGTAAGCGACGTCAGTCATGTTCAGATGTTTGTAGATCTATCGGACCAAACTGCGTGGTGATCAGTCCGTAGCTTACAAACTACTTAAACCTACGTAAACTAACCTAAGGACAACACACAGACCCATGCCCCAGGGAGGACTCGAATCTCCACGGCGAGCAACCGCGCCCTCCGCAGCGAGACACTTTAGACCGCTCGGCTACTCCACCGCGGCTACGTCAGTAATCCAACGACAAGCAGTCCGTAGCCAAGTAGAAACAAAGTCCGTGGGCAGCAGCAGAAGTCAACGTTATGATCGGGCCAGTCGTCTTCGAAAAGGAGAGCAAAGAAGGTGAAGTTTCGGTGTTTCTTTTTCATTTATTTATTTAATGGTTTCTTTAATGCCCATACGGGCAGGTTGGCAGCATCTTAACATATTGCTCTTCAGCCAGAACGAATATTAATTTCTGATAATGTGAAAGAATTTTACATAAAAGTAGAAAATAAACACAGAATTTTTCAAAATACAAGGTGATAAAAACTGGTGGATAAAAGTGGTAATTTTAAAAACACACATATGCAGAGTTATAAAAAACTACCACGATCAAACTTTCACTCTGCAGCGGAGTGTGCGCTGATATGAAACTTCCTGGCAGATTAAAATTGTGTGCCGGGACTCGAAGCTGGGACCTTTGCCTTTCGCGGGCAAGCGCTCTACCGACTGAGCTATCCCGACACGACTCACGATGCCGCCTCACAACTTCACTTCCGCCAGTACCTCGCCTCCTACTTTCCAAACTTCACAGAATCTCTCCTACGAAACTTGCAAGACTAGCACTTCTGGAAGAAAGGATATGGTGGAGACATGGCTTAGCCACAGCAACACGGCAACTTACTGTTCTGCCTGTTTGGCGGTTGCTGAAGTCTTAAAATTACACGAAGCACTTAACACTAAACGGCGCACAATTAAAACTGAAGCTCTGGAAACCTGCAAGGGATACGTGAAGGAGGACAGCCGCAGAGGGCGGTAATGGGAGTGGAGGAGGCTGGAGAAGGGAGGTAGCGGGGAAGATGTAAGAACTCCTAGCGATGGGAAAGGAGGGCAGGGGGAGAGGGGACGCTCAAATATGGGAAAGGATTAGGGTTGGTAGGAAGGATAGATGTCGGGACGGAGGGCGTCATCCTGGAAGGGAAGCTCACAGAAGTGACCCTCGAAAAGCACGTGGAGAATGTCGAGGTGGAGGGAGGGAGGGATAACTTGGTAATGGCCTGACAAAAGCCCGGGATGCTATAGGAGGTGGGAGATCAGTGGGTGTTGGGAAACGTAGAGGATGTGGATGTGTTCGACGAGTTTGAGTAGATGGGGGAAAGGAATAGGATCAGTTACAAGTAGACTGGGAGTGTTACAGAGATCCTTACGGAGCTCAAATGGGAATCGCAACGTTCTTTCCGAGAAACACTATTGAGGAAATTTAGAGAGGCGGAATTTGAAACTAACTACAGAAATATCCTACTGCCGCGGACTTACATTTCGCATAAAGACAACAAAGATAAGATAAATTAGGGCTCGTACAGAGGCATACGAGCATTCGTTTTTCACTCCTATCTGCGAGCGAAAAAGAATAAGAAATGACTATTAGTGTTGCGAGTTATCCTCCAGTACGCACCTTACGGTGGATTTTTATTTGTTTATTTATCGTATAGTTTTATAAGTATACAACAGAATCTACAATTAAGTGGAAATATCCAAGTTTTACAAACAGTTGAGTGACTTGATGCAAATCCGCCAAATCAGCGCTAAATGCATACAATGAACACACTTTGACAATTTGTTGTACGATTTGCTCCTCCGCTCCGCAGTCTCAGACAGAAAGTACAAGGAAACCCCACTGCGTCATGGTGTAAGCACACCTCCCTTGACCAGTCCTGATACGATTCTGCCTCGGCCACGTTTGGCGTGATAGATGAAATCCCTCAAACTTGTGACAACTTTTGCACCTAAGGCGAGCGAGGTTTGACAGCCTGCTGTGCCGAAGTTGCGATGCCGGGCCGGCCGCGGTGGCCGAGGGGACTGAGGCGCTCCAGTCACGGTCTGCACGGCCACTACGGTCGGGGGTTCGAATCCCCCCTCGGGCATGGATATTTGTGCCGTCCATAGTATAAGGTAGTTGATAAGTAGTTTGTAAATTTAGTGACTGATGACCCCGTAGTTAAGTCCCATAAGCTTAACAAACATTTGAACAATTTTTTGCGATGCCGGGCATAACAGAAGCGGAGCCCAGGGGGTGACTTGGCGAGCCACACTGGGGCTTGCATAACCACGTAGAGGCTTGAACGCTAGGCGGACGTGGCCTAACTGCCACTGGACACATCTCATGATGCAACGTGTGCACTTCCTTATATCACGCACAAACTATCCAAGTCACAGATCAGCACGATACGGCATATGAAAGAGGAAGATAGACCGAATCTAATGATGTGTTGATATCATTCGTATTTATTCTATATCAATTGCTATCGAGAAATCAGATTACGATTCACTTAATAATTTATAACTTTTAATGTAATCAGAGACCAGTAACAAGCTAGAGCTCAAGTCAAACGTTACGTAGAGACGCATCTTTTCATACATCCTTACAGTCTGTAACATTAATATTATGCATAACAATGCCAATTTATTGAATTACCATAATAAATTGCTTATAACAAATACAATAAGGCAGATAAACGAACAGCAAGGCTGTGGGCAATTGCAGGTGTCGTAACACACATTTGACGTGAATAGATATATTCAAATATGTTCTCTTTCTTTAATGTTAATAATAATTGATAATCACCCATAATTTAATTTTATGCGCACATTGAGTCTGTATAGTGCATTAAAAAGAACAGTGAAAAGACTTTCGCAAGAACACTTCACTTGAAAGATTGCATTGATAATGCGAAACGGGAAAAACAAACATTTATTGGACTTGGGTGAAATGTGCAATTGGAGGGCCTATTACACCTAGAAATTAGTTTGAGGTATCCATTTGTATGAGTATTTCAGGGCGCATCTTACAATGCCATCAAATTAATGTTTCAGCCACCATGCAAAAGTTATGAAATGCACAGGCAGAACGATTGGTTCATTAGGGCAAGTTTTCCGGAATTTGCGCCGGCACGGCCATGTAAAGCGGGCCGAGAGGAGGCCTAAGAACAGTCCTGAGTTGGTCATTCGAGACGGCGAAGTATGTCGGTCGGTGTCGTGATTTTTCAGTGGCATCAAACGTGTTGAATGTAGACGCAGAAACGTTTGCGTGGGACTTGGAAATATTTCAGCGACTTCTGACTTAATTTTTGGTCATTTCACTTAGAACTTTACAATGAAACATTATTAGAACATTTACCAAATGGCTGAGTATTATATAACTAGATTGTTTCCTGCTATATTGTGGAATCGAGCCAATTTTATTTTCGGAATCTAGTGGCTTTAATGGGTCTCGCCTGTGAACTTATTTTAAAATGGAAATAAACTTCATTAGCTAAAAAATCAAACATCAGGTTATAGCCCACATTAATATACAGTCTCCATAGGTGAAATCGCTTGCTATGAATTATTAACTTTGTAATTAATGTGCACGTAGACGGAGTCTAGAGCAAAGAAGAGGAATCCAGTACAACTCATCCTCTATGAGAAGTCGATTAATATTCCGTGATGTCACAACCTTCTTTGATGGATCTTGAACCAGGTGGGAGTTGTGCGGTAGATGTTTATTCCAGCTTTCTTGCCACTTTGAGGTTATTTCGAAGGAACTGACACTTTCTGTGTCACACCAGGGAGGTTTCGATGATTTGCGACGATGTGCCGGGGGTTCCCGTAGTGCATCATACAATGGACAGTTCTTGTGAGCCTTGATGTTCTTGAGCAACGTTACCTTACTTGTTTTCCTCCTTAGGTCATACAGAGCACAAAAGTGACGATCATCTCATGTAGTGGTTGTACTTGGTCGACCACGACCTTGATAAACGAGTGTACTTACACTCAATTTCCCACGCAATTCAACAGTGGGCCACTGTCATGTCCAAATCCCTTACAAATATGTAACTTACACTGAACTTCCGGCTATTTGGACACGATGAGGCCCTTTTCATACTCTGTTGGGAGCTGATAAAACTTTCCCATACGAATACGTGGCATCTGCGTGAGCTTCATAGAGTTCACTCAACCCAATGACGCTGTTCACGCTCCTGATAAACCTACCAATCCTGAAACAATACAAAATACGATAGGTTCATAGATTTGTGACTGGTTGGAACACATCCTAAGGAATAGAACGCTGTACGTTGTTCTCGACGGCGAGTGTTCATCAGAGACGAGTGTATCATCAGGCGTGTCCCAGGGCTGTGTGATAGGACCGCTATTATTTTCTGTCTATATAAATGATCTGATGGACAGAGTAACTTGCGGCTGTTTGCTGATGATGCTGTGGTGTATGGGACGCCGGCCGCGGTGGCCGAGGGGACTGAGGCGCTCCAGTCAAGGTCTGCACGGCCAATACGGTCGGGGGTTCGAATCCCCCCTCGGGCATAGATATTTGTGCCGTCCTTACTATTAGCTAGTTCGTAAGTAGATTGTAAGTTTAGGGACTGATGACCCCGTAGTTAAGTCCCATAAGCTATACAAACATTTGGACATTTTGAATTTGTGTATGGGACGGTGTCGTCTTTAACTGACTGTAATAGCCTACAAGGATGACTTAGACAAAATTTCTAATTGGTGCGAAGAATGGCAGCTAGCTATCAACGTAGAAAAATGTAAGGTGATGCGCATGAGTAGGAAAAACAAGCCCACATTATTCGAATACAGTAGTATTAGTAGTGAACATCTTGATGTAGTCGCGTCGTTTAAATACCAAAGCGTAACATTGCAGAGCAATATGAAATGGAACGAACATGTAAGGACAGTTGTAAGGCGCACAGCCCACTTCGGTTTATTGGGAGAATTTTGGAAAGCTGTACTTCATCTGTAAAGGAGACCGCGTATAAAATGCTTGTACGACCACGTCTTGAGTATTGCTCAAGTGTTTGGGACCCGCAGCAGATCAGTTTAAAGGAAGACATGAAGCAGTTCAGAGGCGAGCAGCTAGGTTTGTTACTGGTAGGTACGACCAATGCGCGAGTGTCACGGAAATGCTCCGGCAACTCAATTGGTGATCGCTGGAGGAAAGACGACGTTCTTTTCGTGAATTTCTGTTGAGGAAATTTAGATGGCCGGAATTTGAAGCTGAGTGTAGTACGATCTTGCTACCACCTACTTACATTTCGCATAGTGATCACAATAACAAGGTAAGAGAAATTAGGGCTCGTACGGAGATAGGCATTCTTTTTTTCCTCGTTCTATTTGGGAGTGGAATATAAAAAGGAAATGCCTAGTAGTGGTGCAGTGTACCCTCCGCCACGCACCTTACGGTAAATTGCGGAGTATGTATGTAGATGTAGATGTAAAACACTAAACACTCTCATGGCCGTTCTACTTGTCGCAGAGAATTCCAAATCTAAATCATTTACATGTGTGTAGTTAGTTATGCTGACATCCGACCATATACCTCCCGGGCGCTCAACGTTTTGTGTTGACAGTGTACGATGAACGATGAAGAATAATGTTTCTTTTTTTCTACTGCTTGATCCTTCCCGTGATCGCATGGTGCTTGAGCACGTAGTGAGTGTTCTTGACTGTTATGAGTACTTAGTTTGGGTACCTTATAAACTCATTCCAGTTCGATTCAGATGGTTATGCATGCGTACATTGTATATTTAGACACAATAAACAAATTTACCAACATTGTAGAGTACAACTACCGGTTATTTAGATCGAAGTATTCTCAGTTTATTGGATATTAGCGTCAAGCTGACTCGACAATACGACCTTCCTTGTAGTGAGTCACGGGGAAGAGCGGCGCGAGGCAGCGGTCGATGACGTTTCCAGTGCCGTTCCGCGTGGAGGCCGCTTACAACTTTAAACTAGTGAGTGTCCTACAGTTCTTTAATCGATTGGAATTGAGCGGGCCCCCTGCGAGCAACAGAGGACAACCTTGGTCCGTGTGGTTCCAGCACTAGGCGGCAACACGCTAACTTTCCAGTTGCGTCATCCGCACAGTGACTAGGTATGATAGTATCAGGAGCGTTACCTGAATTTATTTAAAAAACACTTCCGTCTCCACTAATAGCGGCAGTGTAACCTCATTTAACATATTTGTACAATTTCAAAAACTGGTAACCTATAAAAGAATATTTGCGAGGTTCCATTCTATTAAATATCCTATCGACATGTGGGTAGAGATCCCCGCAGTAACAGAGAAATCACAATAGCTTAAGAAGGTGTATATGAGACGGATCTGCTAGGCAGTAACTTTTCTTACCAGGAAAGACTAAACAAATCCCACACTCTTGTCTACGTCTGTCTGTCGTACGTTTGTCTCACACTTTTTGTTGGTGAATTTCGACGTAAATCACTAAGAAAACCATTTAGATGAGATAATAAATGCCGGTCGCGGTTGCCGAGGGGACTAAGGCGCTCCAGTCACGGTCTCCACGGCCACTACGGTCGGGGGTTCGAATCCCCCCTCGGGCATGGATATTTGTGCCGTCCTAGTTCGTAAGTAGTTCATAAGTAGTTTGTAAGTTTAGGGACTGATGACCCCGTAGTTAAGTCCCATAGACTATACAAACATTTGAACATTTTTGAGATAATAAATGTTTTAGGAATTCTACCAGTTTTAGATACCGTATGCTCTTAGGTACTTTGTTCGTCAAGACGGTACCTAGTAGTAATATGAAGGAAAATAGTTCACGTAAAGAAGGTTAAAGGCGATTCCAGAGAATTCACTAGTTAATGTTGTCACAATAAGGTGCGAATCTATATCCTTAGAGCAAATAGTTATTTTAAATTAAAATTCCGTAATGTTACACATTGAATCCTTTAGTTCAGAAGTATATCCTGACATTCTTGGCGTTATTCCATGTTGGAAGTTAAAAACTATACGCTTTTTCTTTAAATAATCTACTGAAAGTTCATTTTCCTCAACCACTCGGAAGCTAATTACATTGCAACAGAAGGGTGTAAAATACTGTCCTTAGATGCCCTAATTTTTCCTTTTCTTGACAACTGGATAAATATATAAGTGCTAAGAACTATACCAAATTATCGCGACGGAACTGTTTATATTGAATTTCATTTTCATGTAGTATCATGCGCAAAAATATCTGAACGACCCGAATTGCTTTCCGCCTGATGTGCACGCAACCCAAATATTGTACCTGTCTTGTGGGTGCCTCTAAGCGCTTCACTGTATAGATGATCGACTATTCAAAATGGCTACACTAGAAAAAACTCTGTCTTCGGGCAATCATATCAGATGTAAATTAACACCACGATATTACAAATAAAAGGAAACGCGGTATTAAGTTCTTAACGTTTGCAAACTCCGCGTTATTACAATAATTGACATATCAAAAGTAGTAACTCAAAAAAAAAAAAAAAAAAATGTTCAAATGTTTGTAAAGCTTATGGGACTTAACTACGGGGTCATCAGACCCTAAACTTACAAACTACTTATGAACTACTTACGAACTAGGACAGCACAAATATCCATGCCCGAGGGGGGATTCGAACCCCCAACCGTAGTGGCCATGCAGACCGTGACTGAAGCGCCTCAGTCTCCTCGGCCACCGCGGCCGACAGTAGTAACTCCTTCATCAGCGTTAGATATAACAAAATTTGTGACAAAACATTCGGTAATCCTTATACAACATTTAATATTATTATCAACGGCAGATTTTACGACAGTATCGGAATTGCTAAAGTTCTTTAGTCATTCGAAATACTTTTGCTCAATGCATCCCTTATTTAATTTTTTTTTTTTTTCAGTACTGCGAGACTTCGTTACTGTGGCGAGCGATTTTGTATTGACGGTATTTTAACTAATCAGATAATAAAAACTAGATTAACAGCAGAAAACGCACTATGGAAACTTCAATATTAACAGCGTATCTAGAAGAGTTATTTGGTACTGATTGAAGAAATATTTGCACACATTTTTGAACTTGGATTGACATGGTGAACTATCTTGTTCTGGTTCTGAAATAAAATAAAACACATCACCTGCAACCAAGCTAAGCATTCGTGTATTATCCATACTCGGTCATTACAAAGATAGTTGTAGCTGATTAGGCATAAAGTTGTGTGAAATATCGGAGACTTCACCACAAGTATCAGTTCGCAAAACTGAACTTGAATTGGATGTTGAATAAGTAAAGTCGGATGTTAGTAGTCGAATGTTTTCACCAGCAGCGACATGAAATTGCGTTATAGTTGACCAGGAATCGAACCCCGACCGTAGCGACGTCTTTTCTGTGTACAAAAAGAAGTCAAATCTCACATTTTAACGGGAACGAGGATGCGTGAGCGTCTGAGAAGTAACAACGCCAGGTATTGTTGTTATTGATAGCGCATGAAGAGACATTACAAACTATTTTGCACTTCTATTAGAGTGTGCTCCAGCTAGAGCTTCAAATATAATCACGAATTTTTTGTGCTGGACGAGGATTCGAATCCGTATTTGTCGTATTTGGGGAGACCTAGAGGAGTCTGCCTTGCTGGATGTACCGGGTGATCAAAAAGTCAGTATAAATTTGAAAACTTAATAAATCACGGAATAATGTAGATAGAGAGGTAAAAATTGACACAAATGCTTGGAATGACATGGGGTTTTATTGGCACAAAAAAAGGTTCAAAAAATGTCCGACAGATTGCGCTTCATCTGATCAGAAAAGCAATAATTAGCATAACAAATTAAGCCAAACAATGATGATGTTCTTTACAGGAAATGCTCAATATGTTCACCAATATTCCTCAACAATAGCTGTAGTCGTGGAATAATGTTGTGAACAGCACTGTCAAGCATGTCCGGAGTTATGCTGAGGCATCGGCGTCGGATGTTGTCTTTCAGCATCTCTGGAGATGTCGCTCAATCACGATACACTCGCGACTTCAGGTAACCCCAAAGCCAATAATCGCACGGACTGAGGTCTGGGGACCTGGGAGGCCAAGCATGACGAATGTGGCGGCTGAGCACACGATCATCACCAAACAACGCGCACGCGTCTACTAGCAAAACTTTGTCTTTTTTTTCTGATAAGCATGTGTGTCAATTTTTACCACTCTGTCTACATTATTCCGTGATTTATTAAGTTTTCAAATTCATACTGACTTTTTCATCAGTCGGTACATTTAGACATTCAACAGTTTCTAGGAATGTATGTAGCCTACAGGGTCCTAGTAAAGGGGAGCGTTGACACTAGGACGAGCGGATTGTATGGAAAACGTTCCCGATTGTCCACAATGGCAGTCTGCTTTCACCGAGGATCCGGCACAAATGTGTGTTTTCGCCACTGACAAGGTGTTTCGCGTATACGCTGTTGTTTCCTCCTTCACTTTTATCGAAGGATTTGTATTGTTACTCGATGTTGATCATTCATACCATACGTCAACCTTAAATATCAGTTATTTGCATGAATATGCTTATCCAAAAACCAATGAAATTGTCAGATTGAGACGGAAAGGTGTAACCTTTGACTTTCAAGATGCTATAGGAATCCGCTTTTCCATTGTTAGCAGTGTGTCTTACGTGAAACTGATTAATGCTGCAGAGAGAGAGAGAGAGAGAGAGAGAGAGAGAGAGAGAGAGAGAGAGAGAGAATAATTCAAGCTACTAAGCGTAAACTAAAATTTAGACTCTCCGATGTTCTTATTAGTGATGGAGTATCATGAATTTTCGAACATTCCTTTGTAGTTGCTTCTAACCTTGTGATAGATGCACTGTAACGACTTGGGGGAGAGCTTAGCCACGTCGCTGAAAAATGACCAAACTCCACGACATATCCTATTCTCACAAGGGAACTCGACATCACACACCCCTCAGACTTAGTGTCAAGTAGGAGCAGTGGGTAGGCCGTCAAAAACTGAACACAGATACAGCATGAAAACAGGAAAAAGTTGTAAGGAATTGCCACACAGGCAGAAAAATGTAAACATTAAGCTTTTCAAGCGCATTATGTGCATTACGGAGGAAGCGTCAATATCATGTCGCCTTCGATAATGAAATCATGGTATTGGGGTAACAGGCTGGATATCAGTTTTCATCACTCCGTCGTGTTGTACATTTTGATTTTTGTTATTTTTTTCACAAATTATCAACAGTCCGCCCGGTCTTTGGCATGTATGTACACTGTATTCACTTTTTTGTCTGGTTTGTAGTCCATAACGCAAAAGTGTTCCATTAGCAGTCGAAAACTCGTGGCTTTTCAACGGGAGCCGCAGACGTTAATGACAAGACGACAGCCGATTCCTCCATTTGAAAACACGCCTCACCATACTCTACATTTATGACAGCATGTGCGTCATACGAATCGCTTCGGCGCACCTGTACTCTAGGGTGGGCCGAAAAAAGTGAATTTTTGAGTATCGAGTTGTAATAGGGCTCGAAAGTTGTGTATTTATGTGCTGATTAACGAAAAAATAATTTAAAAAATCTAACTTAATATCTTCAGTTCGCGCAAAGGGCTTAAAATTTCTAAAAAAACGATAAATTTATAGAATTTTTATATGAAAGGTCATATAAAAATATATCTTTCAGTATCACGTCCTAATAGGACTCAAAAACTGCGTATCCATGTACAGTTTAACATAAAAATATTTTTGATAGTCCTAGCTTATGTAATCAGTTCGCGCTGAAGGCCTTAACTATCGAAATATGACAACATTCCTAAATGTTCAAAATGTTACGGAAATTTTGACACAAATCAGAATTCAAGCCAACTACATCTTTGACTAGTATGCAAATAAAGGTATAAAATGTAAATAAATGTATATATTGTAAATATGAATATATAATTAGTATGACCTCCTTGGGCGATTGATTGGTTGGGCAGGGTGTGGGTGGAACTCGAATTGCAGCCATCTCCTCGTGGTGAGTTCTGGGTCATTTAACCAAATTTGCTGGTGAAATGGGCGAAGAGCTGCAAAGTTATGATGTTATCTCTTTAAATAATCAAGTCACAATAAATAAAACCTAATATATTTAAAACATAGATATAAATACGAGATATTAGCAAATTTCCGTAACATTTTGAACATTTAGAAATGTTGTCATATTTCGATAGTTAAGGCCTTTAGCGCGAACTGATTAAATAAGCTAGGACAATCAAAAATATTTTTATGTTAAACTATACATGGATACGCAGTTTTTGAGTCCTATTAGGACGTGATACTGAAAGATATATTCTTATATGACCATTCAGAAATTCTATTAATTTATCGTTTTTTTAGAAACTTTAAGCCCTTTGCGCAAACTGAAGATATTAAGTTAGATTTTTTAAATTATTTTTTCGTTAATCAGCACATAAATACGCAACTTTCGAGCCCTATTACAACTCGATACTCAAAAATTCACTTTTTTCGGCCCATCCTACTGTACACCTGGTGAATATGTAAGATAGGCCTCCTTGTCCGAGTTATGCGTTCGTATTAATGTGAATGTGATCACTCCCAGGTAAATGTTGACAACATAACAGTTCGTCACATAAGGGCAACAGATGAACTCAACGGTTTCACAATCACACACTTTTCCCTGTGCCTTGTCAAAACATACGTTTTAACGCTATTGATGTTTTTGGTTTGCCGGCCGCGGTGGCCGAGGGGACTGAGGCGCTTCAGTCACGGTCTGCACGGCCACTACGGTCGGGCGTTCGAATCCCCACTCGGGCATGGATATATGTGCCGTCCTTATACTTAGCTAGTTCATAAGTAGTTTGTAAGTTTAGGGACTGATGACCCCGTAGTTAAGTCCCATAAGGTATACAAACATTTGAACATTTGTTTTTGGTTTGTATACCACCGAATTCTGCATGTATCCAAGTTAATCATAAAAAGTTCCGTAATGTAGGAGAGCGAAGTTGAATATGTTTACTATTTATTGTTTTCATTTCTGAGAGAAGTCTCATCTGCTCTCACTAACATCACATTTACATGCGACTAATATACAGGGTGTTTCACTTAGTGTGTTTTACTCTGTTACTTATAAAATGATAGGTGACGGGAAATTTTAATGCGGTAGGTCAACACAAGAAATGTCACAGTTTCTGCGGAGCTATGAACATAGTTTATTGTATTATTTTCCAAAGAGTTACAGCACAAAGATATAATTTTTTAAATGGAACAATAGTTTTTTTCTATCGTGCATTGGATTCGTTGAAACCAGCGGCGTCCAAATAAATTTAAACTACATTCCTATCACTGTTAGTTTGGGAGCTACAACCCTTCAAAGTTTCAGGGGCAGATACCACAAGCGCTGCGCATAATACAATGCGCCTTCTAAATGTGGTGCGGCCGAGTTGTAACGTCGCCGGTGTCACGGAGCGAGAAGCTTCCTCGATGCGCTGTTAGACTGCCGACTGTCGCCGCACACCGCCATATACCCGACAGTTGGAGCCACACAAATATACCACAGTTACTGACATCGAATGACGATGGCATACACGAACAACGAGTACGTTGACATGTTGCTGATGCTCGGCGAGTGCCACTGAAGCTACTCGCTCCGTGACACCGGCGACGTTACAACTCGGCCGCACCACATTTAGAAGGCGCATTGCATTATGCGCAGCGCTTGTGGTATCTTCCCCTGAAACTTTGAAGGGTTGTAGCTCCTAAACTAACAGTCATAGGAATGTAGTTTAAAATGATTTGGACGCAGCTGGTTTCAACGAATCCAATACACGATAGAAAAAAACTATTGTTCCATTTAAAAAATTATATCTTTGTGATGTAACTCTTTGGAACATGATACAATAAACTATGTTCATAGCTCCGCAGAAAGTGTAACATTTCTTGTGTTGACCTACCGCATTAAAAGCATTAAAATTTCCCGTCACCTATTATTTTATAAGTTACAGAGGCAAACACACTAAGTGAAACACCCTGTATATACTTGCCACATGACTCATTTATAACATGATAATTTCCAGTGCTAAAAAAAGAAAAAGGAGATATCAGTGAAAGAACGGACATTTGACAATTTGGCAAAAAACAAACAGTAAAAATTCATAAATTAAAAAAGGTTTTAACACTGGCCTCAAGCATCGTATTCCATCACCATCACCACAGAACCACTACGCCACGGCTCTAACACTATGCTCGATGTTGCACATCTAGCACTTCGACCATTACTTGTTTCTGTTTTGCTGTTTTATTTCACAGTTCCGTACCACTTCTTCCTGTTATCGCGAAGTTTTTGATGGGCTGTCCGCTGCGTCATCT
The DNA here is from genome assembly GCA_026315105.1 of Locusta migratoria. NCBI lineage: Eukaryota > Metazoa > Arthropoda > Insecta > Orthoptera > Acrididae > Locusta > Locusta migratoria. The sequence continues at coordinate 262,014,891 of CM048755.1, forward strand.
TATCACAAAATCGGAGTGGGGAGCGATGGGGAGTTTCCATTCTCGGTAAAGTGAGCGACATCCGAACTGAATTAAGAAAACACGTGCCATCCTACTAGTTCATCGTTAGATGCAGAGTGCTCGTTTTCTACGCCACTCAGAAAGTTTCCACCTGTTCTGAATGTAGGAAATGTAGTATTATGCAGCCTCTAACTGGTAAAGCTGTGTTTACATCCACGCCGACTTTACTTCCACTAACATATACTGATATGCTACAAACTCATGCTGATCCGACGAATGAGCTACCCCTCCTCGCGACAAATTGCAGGAGATGCCTACTTCATTGGTCACAGATACAGCATTGTCAACGATTTCAGCCTCGACTATGCCTTAAATGCAGATGTCAGATGTGCACTAATCAGAAGGAAGATTACCAGTTAATGCTAAGGTGGTACCCACAGTTGCTTTATTCCCTACTAGCTGAAAACCCGGCGATGCCCGTGTATTTACTTATTTATTCTTATTCGTATGCTTATCCTTACAGAGAAAGAGCTGAAGACATTGTAGCACGCATAGACCAAAGATATGGTCTGTGGCATCACGTTTATCTGTATGTAACCTCCTTGCTACAGAATTGCAAATGTCATCGCTGGCCTTCAGCCAGAATTTTTTATAACTTGACGAATTTCAACCACCATATCCTCCACCCCCTTATAGCTATCGCCATGGAACTGCTATGGTGTACTACGGGAGACTTCGGACAACAATTACACACAGACCATTCGTTTGCGTTCTGTAGTTTTCGCTGCAGAGCGAAATATTAACACACAGGCACGTATAATTTTATATACACCGATAACTCTCCATCCCAATATACTCCACCCTTTTATCATTATCAACCCTAAAGCAACAATGCAACCAATAAAACCATTTTCAAAGAGTAAATATAATTTTCAAAGAGTAATTATTGTCCACATTTCGTGTTATATGCTTCAAATTACTATTCAGAACGCTATAAAACCGTGCCTAACACTTTCCTCGGGTATAAATTAGTAACTGTAGAAATATTTAAGTCTCTGTGTCTTGCCGTTCGGACGTGATAAGCATACACCGAACAGACATTCACATTAATATATATATATATATATATATATATATATATATATATATATATATATATATATATATAGATAAATAGCTATCTGATCGCCATAAAACCGTGCCTAAAGCCTTCCCCGGGTAGACATTAGTAACTGTACAATTTTTTAGCTCTTTATGTCTTGTGGTTCAGACGTGATAAACGTACACCGAACAGACATTCACATTTATAGATATAGATACGTCAGTGTCAATTCCATTGTGGCATACGGAGACACCTAAGCCGCGGACAACTGCTTGATAGCTCACCGGGACTCATCGAAGTACAAAGTGAGTTCAATTAGCATACTCACACGTCTATGAAGGCCCTTTCCACATCAGATCAGTGTGATGCGGATCACACTTTGTAATTACAAATTACGAACCATTCGTCAGAGTTTCCCCAACAAGCCAACACCACTCCCAAGTTGCTGAACCAATACCATGATTAGCCCTTTGCGGGCGTCCCGGCGATACAGTTCATGTGAACTAGACCGATTATCGCGAAGCTGATTCAGTGAACGGCGCTATGAACATGACATCTTGTACAACATACGTGAGCTATTGAACACTTCGACCTGTTACGTACTGCCACAGACTTACATTACTAGACTGGCAAACGTTTCTCTGTGACTGAAGCCTGACGCCGCATCTTGTCTCACCTGACGTCAAAAAGCTTTCCTACGATGCTACTATGATCTTGTGATACGATATGACGTTGTAATCTTTATTAATTGGTCTAAACATGATTTGCGTTTGGGCTAATACTTCCGCAATAATTTAGTTTAACACATAGGCGTACACTGTCGAATCTTGTTATGAGAAGAATTTGTTACGTACCGTTCAATTTTACTTAGCGTCCTGGCGACCTCGAGTGATTATGTTGTCAATCATGTGACGTTGGCATTAGCCAATCGCATAACAGCGCAAATGTTTTGTCATGAAGTCTTCGTTTACGAAGGTTATTAGTTTTACTGAGTGAACGAGGGTACATACAAGAACCTATTAACCGTAGAGCAGAAACAGCATGGTTCATAGTCTGAACGAAACACTCATCACGTTAGTCTGTGTGGATTTATAAGAATATTAACACCTTGGTGAGGGCTTTCTACCGTTTAGTTGATGTTGCCAACATAATCAAGTGAGGCCGCTGGGACGGTAAGTAAAATTTCACTGTTACATACAGTCAAAGCAGACTTTACTTACCTGAAAAACACTCAGAATAATAAAGATTTGTGTTATCCACAACAAATATCACATTTATAAGGGCCATACTATTAAAAAAAACCAAGTTGATCGAAACTAGTAAAATGTTCAAATGTTTGTCAAGCTTAAGGGACTTAACTGCGGGGTCATCAGTCCCTAAAGTTACAAACTACTTATGAACTACCTTATACTAAAGACGACACAAACATCCATGCCTGAAGGGGGATTCGAACCTCCGACGGGAAACGACCTCGCGCATCGTAGCTTAGCGCCTCAATGCACTCTCGGCCGCTTCGCCGCGCCTCGAAACTAGTAACCGATTAATAAAAACAGGAAATGTGACTCATTAGTGTATTTGTCACAGCAGACTGTAGATTTCGTAAGAACTTTCAAAAGAAGAAGAATACGTGATGTCCACAATAAACAACACTTTTTGATGACCATACTACTGAAAGAAACTCCGAAGTTGAATGAAATTTGTACAGATTAATAATAACAGCAAATCGAAACAACTAATTACTCTACAGCATACGTCAACGCTTACTCCAGCTGAAAAAATTATAGCCATATACAACACACGAATTTCCCATATGTCAAAAGTCTAAAGTCTACGTCAGTTCATCGGTATTTTTCAACTGTTTTCCGTAATAACGCAAACGACTGCTTACACGTTTATAGTATAGAAATATGGTGGCGAGACTTCACTGACACCAATGATATTGTATATGGCATTGCCAGTCTAATAATATACGTCTGTGCGTACTGTAGACCGGTAACGAATTTACGGGTGTACAGAATAGATACGCGAATTTCTTAAGTAATAGAAAACAGTATGTTGTTCTCGACGGTGAATGTTTATCAGAGATAAGGACATCGTCAGGAGTGCTCCAGGAAAATGTGACTGGACAGCTATTTTCTGTCTATATAAATAATCTGAGTAACAGACGGAGTGGCAATCTGCGGATGTTTGCTTATGATGCTTGATGAACGGATTGTCTCGTGATTAAGTGACTACAGTAGGATGCAACACGACTTAGATAAATATTCCAGTTAGTGTGAAGAATGGCAGATGGCTCTAAATGCAGAAAACTGTAAGGTGATGCAGATGAGAAGGAAAGCATATCTCATCTCTTCCGAATACGGTATTAGTAGTGAGCTGCTTGACCAATCGCGACGATTAAATATCTAAGCTTAACATTTCTGAGCGATATGAAATGGAATGTGCATGTAAGGACAATCTTCGGAAAGGCGGGTGCTAGACTTGCGTTTATTGGGAAAATTTTGGGAAGATGTGGTTTTTCTGTAAAAGAGACCGTGTATAGAACGCTTGTGCAACCTTGACTTGAGTGCTGCTCAGGTGCTTGAGATCCCCAACAGATCGGTTTAAAGGAAGATAAGTAGGTAATTCAGAGGCGGACTGCTAGGAATATTACTGGTAGGTTAAACCAACATGCGATTGTTACAGATATGCGTCTGGAACTCAAATTAGCCTCGTTGGAGAGAAGGCGATGTCTTTCCCGATAAACGCTGTTAAGGAAATTTACAGGGTCTGAACTTTTAGGTCACTGCATAACGATTCTACTCCCACCAACTTACATTTCCTTATGGATCACAAATAAATGAGAAATTTGAACTCTTACTGAGGCATACAAGCATTCGATTTTCCCTCGATCTATTTGCGAGCGCAACAGGAAAGGAAATGGTACGAGTCCTCCCTGCGGCATGGGTGTGTGTTTGTCCTTAGGTTAGTTTACCTAGGTTTAAGTAGTTTGTAAGCTACGGACTGATGACCACGCAGTTTGGTCCGATAGATTTACAAACATTTGAACATTTGATTTGAAATGGTACGAGAAACCCTTCGCCGCACACCGTGTGGTGGACTGAGGGGATGTGGATAAAGATATAAATATGTAGACGGTACAGAGACAGCACTACACCGCCTAACTTAAGCATCGATGAGTTCTGTCAAGTTACAAGTACTAGAAGACATATTGTGTCAGACGTTGATATAGTCTTCCTGCAAGAATTCTGTCTCGAGATCTTTGCCATCGAAATGGGTATGATACATGTAATACGCTAATGTATGGTGAAGCGAAATGACGTTATTTTTATATGGTATAGTAGGCTGAAAATATGTGTATCTGCGGTCAGCAAGATAACTGACGCTGACATTAGCTGCAGTTCGGATTGTTAGTACACAATGCATCAAAAAAAGTGATTCACCCAGTACGGGTGGCCAATATTGTCCCATTTCGGTATACACCCATACCGTTAATTTGTGAGTAAATGTTGATTATAAGAGGTAATCCGTCTTATGCTGAATGCAATAAAGAGATTTATTTTACACCAGACGCGTTTCTCTTTTTATTTGAAAAGCGTCTTCTGTGGTCTGTAAATGATACAAAATGTTTGTACAGTTTGTTTTCGATACATAGACTAAAACAGTTATTAAAACCTTTTTGCAAGTTAGGCCTATGTGTTTTTAACTTGATATTTTGTCTACTCACGGCGTTGTTCTCTTCTTTACATATCACTGCAGTTTCTCCGTCTTGTTGGCTGGAGTTGGTTTGTTTATGGCGTGTGAGCGACACAGAAACAAACGAAAAGTGCTGCACACAGCCGAAAAACACACGCCATAAACAAACCAACTCCAGCCAACAAGACGGAGAAACTGCAGTGAGATTTAAAGAAGAGAACAACACCGTGAGTAGACCAAATATCAAGTTAAAAACACAAAGGCCTAACGTGCACAAAGTTTTTAATAACTGTTTTAATCTATGTATCGAAAACAAACCGTACAGACATTTTGTATCATTTACAGACCACAGAAGATGCTTTTAAAATAAAAATCGAAACGCATCTGGTGTAAAATAAATCTCTTTATTGCAGTCAGCATAAGACGGATTACCTCTTATAATCAATTTTAACAGCTGCTGCTGAAGATGGCCACACAAACAAACATAATGTGAGTAAATGATTAGATTTACGCGGATCTGTAATACATAGCAGAACCACCAGAAGGCACTCGCGATGTCATTGCCCTGTTATTGCGAACTAGGTTGCAATCAACTGACATGAGTCAGACAGTCAAGCAAGGCGTTTCCGTACAGTACGAAGCAGCCGCTATAGCTTGCAAACGCATTAGGCAACCTATCCACCAACTTCTTGCATTTGACAGAGGCTGCATCGTTGGACTGCGTGAATCTGAGCGATGGTGCGCCAAGAAATACGGGATCCCATGACCCTGGTACCCTCCACGCGTGAACATGTACTGTATAGTAGACTGTTGATAAAATATCTATATACCGATATATATCCAAAAAACATATCGACATACCGATACTTGTCTAGAAAAATATTATGGGGAAGAAATATTTAAATATCTATCTATATTTCTATATTAAAATGCCAATGTCGAATGCCGAAGTCATTATTCTATACTATATATATATTTACTGATGAACTAATAACTGCTGGTTTTTGCTTTATGTACGTTTTGAATTTTCACTTAGCGTATATTGCTGCAACAACACTTTTAATACGTACATTTTCAGATTTTTATTTTTAATTTTTATCAATAAATGAAATGAATCAAGTGTATCTGAACCTAAAGTAGTTAACCACACTTACAATATTTCGAGGAATGAGTGTAATGCAATATTACTATTGTTCTTTGCTTACACAATAACTGATTCTCAATAAATGACGGAAAGGCAGACTTATCTGCCAGATTCCAGATATGAGTATACTCGGAGGAGCACTCGAAAATTCTTCTTGCAACTGACTTTCCTACGTAAGAGTGAAAAACTTATTTTTCGACGGGTAACCAAAGAGAAGAAAATAATGTATGCGGTTCAACTGGAGTAAATATTTTGTGACATTGAACTACGTATAAAGTTCTTAATGAACAACACAGTATTTGACAAAAAAGTATTGAAATACAAGCTTTCAGTCTTCAAAAGCCCCATTATTAACGTACAAATTTTGGCATTAAATATTTTTTTTAATTCTCGCTGTACAAAAATCTAATAATACATAAATGCTTAAATATACAGATCTAAAACCGAAAGAATATTACAATGCAAAGCCAATATTTTATAGGCCGATATATCGATATATTTTCCTTCGTATTTTGATAAATCAGTATTTTACATATGTAGAGAGACGATAATGGTACTTATTTCAGTTTCAAGATATTTTTAAAATATCAGTTAGCCTACTGGATATTCTACGACAATGTATGCGCTCCAGTGTCTCGACACTTGTGGGTCCTGCCGCCCCATAAGTCGGTTGTCCCGAAGACCAACAGCGGCGTTTGGGCTTGTGCCATGTCCGGTGTAGCACCCTCTAGCATGGAACGAGATCTGAGTGAATAAATTTCAGGCTGACACATTCACATTTCTATTTCCACAACTTTCCATATAACCAATTACATAAATTTTCGTTCCATAATTCCTGAAACTTGCTTGCATGAACAAATGTGGGCACACTTTTCCCAATTTCTATTTCTGTCATATCCTTAGTAACAGATATCTACAGTACAACAGTAAAACACGAGTTTCATTTAAATTAATTAAATAAATTAAAAATCAGCCATGATGCAACAATGAGTAGACACCAGTCAGTAATTATCTAAGCAGTAAACATGTATCTATATAGCGTCCTTAAAATAGACTAATCCAGTATGGACCAAAGGAGTGCCCATACACCAATAAATTATAATCACTGATAGCAATTATGTGTCACACAATAATTCTCGATTGCACCTAAGTTTCATCAATAAGTGGGGATGTATCCATAAATTTAGAGTGGGTGGCAGAACAATTATATACCTCACGAATTTCGGGCAGTATTTAGTTTTCACCAAACCTGTCATCAGTCAAGGGGCAACTGAAGACCTTAAAATTCTTGACTGGATGTAGGTTCAACAACTAAGTGCACAAAGGTTTAAAAATCCAACAATAAACCCTTAAGCGATTATATACTTGTAAAAAACTAATAATACCTAAGTTTCCAGCAATGGGTGTACAGAGCTCCCTAAATTTATAATCAACAAAGAGTCATTACATAACATGAAATTCATTATCTTATCCAAATTCCAAAGAATATATGCACCCAACACATTGAGTATTTAGTCTCACAACTATACCTTTAGAAAAACATATCTTGAATTATCTTTAGTTCAACAAATGGATACACACAAGTTAATTATCCATGATCAGTGGAGTATTTATATGCTTTTCATATTTAGGCCTCAAGGATAGCTATACATAGATAGTGAAGTAAACTAGAACGAAGTAAACTAGAATATACCTAAGTTAATTATGTCTGAAAGAGTATAGAGTAAAGTGGGGCAAGATTGCACACTTACGTTTTCCTTAGCCACATAATGGAGAAAACTTCACAATTTACAATCACATTTTAACTGGCAATTCGTCTGACACTTTTCCTGTTGTATAACGAAGTCCAAAAGCGATATGTATAATCTAAACGGTATTTTGCATTTAATAAAAAAATGTAATGAAAATGCGCAGACTTACCCAACCGTGGGGTAAGAGCTTTTCCATTGTCCTGTAGATAATTCGTGTTAAAATTTTGCAACCATGACTTATCAAACTGATGGTTCTGTAATTTTCACACCTGTCTGCGCCTGATTTCTTTGGAATGGGGATTATTACATTTTTCTTAAAGTCTGAGGGTATTTCGCCTGTCTCATACATCCTACATACCAGTTCAAATAGTTTGGTCATGGCTGGCTCTCCCAGAGACTTTAGTAGCTCTGATGGTATGTCATCTACTCCTGGGGCCTTGTTCCGACGTAGGTCTTTCAGGGCTCTGTCAAATTCATCTCTCAGTATAGTATCTCCTATTTCATCTTGATCTACTTCCTCTTCCCTTCCTACAACATCGTCTCTAAGTTCATTTCCGTTGTAGAGCTGCTCTATGTACTCTTTCCACCTTTCAGCTTTCCCTTCTTTGCTGAGAACTTGTTTCCCATCTGAGTTCTTGATATTCGTAGAGTTGCTTTTCTTTTCCCCAAATGCCTCTTTTATTTTCCTGTAGGCGGTATCTACTTTTCCCCTTCTTATACATTCTTCTACAGATTTGCATTTGGCTTCTAGACACTCCTGCTTAGCCATTTTGCACTTCCTGTCAATTTCATTTCTTAGTTGTCTGTACTCCATTTTGCCTGTTTCATTTACTGCATTTTTATATTTTCTCCTCTCATCAATTAAATTTAGTATTTCCTGTGATATCCAAGGATTTTTTGTAGCTCTTGCTTTTCTACCTATTTTGTCCTCTGCTGCCTTCACTATTTCATCTCTCAATGCTACCCATTCCTCATCTACTGTTTTATTTCCCCCTGTTTCTGTCAATTGATGCCTAAATCTTCCTCTGAATTTCTCCAGAACTTAACGTTCCTTCAATTTATCCAAGTCCCATCTCTTTATTTTCCTACCTTTCTGCGGTTTTTTTCAGTTTCAGCCTGCAGTTCATGACTAACAAGTTATGGTCAGAGTCTATATCTGCTCCTGGGTATGTTTTACAGTTTATCACCTGATTCCGGAATCTATGTTTTACCATTATAAAATCTATCTGATACCTTCTGGTGTCTCCTGGTCTCTTCCACGTATACAACCTTCTTTTTTTTTTCTTTTGTGGTTATAGGGCGCACAACTTCTATGGTCATTAGCGCCCAGACAAGAACATAGATTCGCTATGATCTAAAAATTTAAAAACGAAAAAAAAAATTGGTGGCTGTCAGAACATCAACAAGAGGCTAAAAACGAAAGATAAAAGACAATTAAAAGGGTTAAATATCCTTCGATAAGTTGGCCAAGTTGATAAAACGCAAAACTCGAGCAGCTGCTCGTGTGTCATCAGCTAAAATTTCCTCCAGAGTAGACGGAAAGTGAAGGGCTACACGGAGATGATTAAAATTAACACAAGTCAGTAAAACATGTCGCACTGTCAGCAGTTCACCGCAGGAGCACAGCGGTGCAGGGTCAGCAGATAGCAAGTGACGGTGGCTGAAACGGCAATGACCGATCCGCAACCGGGCCAGGATGACCTCCTCCCGTCGAGAGGGGCGTGAGGAGGTCCTCCAAGCGGTCGGGATCGGTTTTACAGTTCTCAATTTATTGTTGTACATTGAAAACCACGCACTGTGCCATTGCGACACGATACTCCGGCGAAGAGCCCGGTGAACATCGTCCGATGGGACGCAAATGGTAGCCATGCGAGGCAAAAGAGCTGCGGCCTTGGCTGCTACGTCGGCGGTCTCATTCCCAGGCACACCCACGTGGCCAGGCACCCACAGGAAAGAAACGTGACAGCTGTCATCTGCTAGCAAACGGAGGGAGCGTTGGATCCGATACACGAGAGGATGGTTCGAGAAAGGGTCCTTAAGACTCTGCAGGGCACTAAGGGAGTCCGAACATATGGCATAGAAAGGTTCGCGGTGGCGGCAGGTATACAAAACGGCCTGGTGGAGGGCAAAAAGCTCAGCCGTGAAGTTCGAGCATCGGTCAGGGAGCTTGTATTGGAAACGGTTGTCGCCGACGACGAAGGCAGATCCAACACCGGATGCTCTTGGAACCATCAATATAAATAAATATGGCATTATGTTTGTTACGATTAAATCATGTTCCGTGCAAAATTCTACCAGGCGACTTCCTCTTTCATTCCTTCTGCCCAGACCATATTCACCTACTATTTTTCCTTCTCTTTCTTTTCCTACTACCGAATTGCAGTCTCCCATCACAATTAAGTTTTCCTCTCCCTTAACTGTCTGAATAATTTGCTTTAGCTCCTCATATATTTCTTCGGTCTCCTCATCATCGGCAGAGCTGGTTGGCATATAAACCTGTACTACTGTTGTCGGTGTTGGCTTCGTATCTATCTTGACAATGATAATGCGATCACTGTGCTGCTCATAGTAGTTTACCCGCATTCCTATCTCCTTATTCATTATCAATCCTACTCCTGTGATACCCCCAACTGATTTTGTATTTATAATCCTGTACTCACCTGACCAGAAATCCTGTTCATCCTGCAACCGAACTTCACTAATCCCCACTATATCTAACTTCAACCTATCCATTTCCATTTTTAAATTTTCTAATTTTCCTACCCGATTAAGGGATCTAAAATTCCACGCTCCGATCCGCAGAATGTCAGTATTGTCTTTCCTGATGACAACATCCTCCTGAGTAGTCCCCGCCCGGAGATCCGAATGGGGGACTATTTTACCTCCGGAATATTTTACCCGAGAGGATGTCATCATCATATTTTCATACAGTAGAGCTGCATGTCCTCGGGAAATGTAACGGCTGTAGTTTCCCCTTGCTTTCAGCCGTTCGCAGTAACTGTGTGGCAAAGCCACATTAGCTTATGTTACAAGGCCAGCTCAGTCAATCATCCAGACTGTTGCCCCTGTAACTACTGAAAAGGCTGCTGCCCCTCTTCAGGAACCACACGTTTGTCTGGCCTCTCCACAGAAACCCCTCCGCTGTGGTTGCACCTACGGTACGGCTATCTGCGTCGTTGAGGCACGCAAGCCACCCCATTTCGGCAATGTCTGTTACCCAACCCAAAATGCGTAATCTTGCCCCGCAATACAAGACTTCAGCTTTTGTGTGCACATGGAAAATCTTTGCACAAAATTCTATGTTCCAACATATCACAAGACTGAAAATAAATCGTAGTTCATTAAAGTATAAAGTTAAACATCGTGAGCTCATTATTGCCTGAGGTACAGCTCATTTTCCCAAGACAAAATTTTATATGAAAATAATGTAAAACATTTCTTACCTCATTGTGCAGCTGTTAGCACTACGACAACAACCAAACTATGGCAACAAAGAGTCAGCCGCAGAGGTTGTTTCTTGCCCTGCAGAGCAGCCAACTGCTGGATCTTTAAAACTGGGATATTATGCATTGCGCAGTCTTACCCGCTGCGCAGACTTACCCCATTCTACTCTATCAGTTTTCAGTAATTAATTAACTCGCCTGTATATATTTATAATTAATGAATTGTACAGTAATATGTTTCCTTTAAGGCAACAATAAGTGTGCAATCACTCCGTATGCAGTGAATCCAGCAGTTATATACCTGTCCAATTATACTTATCTAAGCTGCACCAAAGACGTACACAATGCAACATTTACTAATCGTTCAAGCACCGCCCCCCGTATACCTTAACAATTTTAGCCTGTATCAAGTTCAGTAGTAAATGTGTACAGCTTCATAAGTTTATAATCAGTAAGTCTACCTTTAAGAAATAAGCTGAATAACTCTAAGTCTGAACAACTTGCACACTAGAAGAAATAATTTTGAGTTCTCATGTAGTCTCTTCAACCTTAGAATGTAACAAATACCACTACATTTAAAGTTTCCTTCTATTGCAGGAGCACCCCTATAACCTTGGACTGAGACTTAATACCAAGGGGAGAACCTGAGAAATAATTTCTCAGGTCAGGTGATTTATTATTGACAGCCTATTCCTCAGCTGCTTGCACTACAGACCTGTACAACACTCTCTGTGGTACCTTGCTCTCCACAGTCCACTAGGCCATAATAAACACTCACTTTACATCACATATTTAGTGATTTTCAAATAAAGAGTGATTAGTGTAGAACAAACACACACTAACACACATCATTATTTGTGAAACAATAAGTGCAGCACAAAAATTTGTCTTTACCTCTTCTGGCACTTGTCACTTTCACCAATCTGTATATGTAAAAAAGTTTACGGTATATGCTTTTTGCTCAAAACAGCACTGAGTTACACAGTAATAAGGCTACCCGCTATTAACACCACAGAATGTATTCCTCAGATATTTCAGGCAATTTTAATGTAATTTTTTCAAATGACCGTGACAGGTGAGTTACTGTTTATATCGGGCACTGACACCCCTGACGTGAAATTTAAGGCTGAGTAAATAAGTAGGCACCCTCGGCCAAAACACTTTTACTGTAAACCTTAAGAGAGTTACTAGGTATAGAAGCGTGGGCAGTAACTAAGCGGACATCACTACTCCAGTCTGGAGCTATATATATCACTCAGGGACACGTACCGCAATCCAAGTTACCGGCATCGGCTCCGCCAGTACAGTTTCCCAGAAGAAGTTCAGTTACGTCCTACTGTAATAAGAAGGCGCGTCGCAAGTCTACATCTACATAGATACTCTGGAAATCACGTTTAAGTGCCTGGCAGAGGGTTCATTAACCACTTTCATAACTTTCCTCTACCGTTCCATTCTCTAATAGCGCGCGGGAAGAAAGAACACCTAAATCGTTCCGTTTTCGATCTGATTTCTCTTATTTTATTGGGATGGTCATGTCTCCCTAAGTAGGTGGGTGCTAGCAAAATATTTCCACATTCAGAAATAAAAGTCGGTGATTGAAACTTCACAAACAGATTACGCCACAATGAATAACGTCTTTCTTTTAATAATTTCCACCCCAATTCGTGCAATATTTCTGTGACGCTTCCTCCTCCCCCCCCCCCCGTAACTTGAACCTTCTTAATATCTTCCGTCAGTCCCACGTGGTGAGGGTCCCACAACTGGCAACAGTGCTCCAGGAGAGGACGCACAAGTGTGATGCAGGCAGTTTCTTTGGTGGAGCTGGTGCATCTTCTAAGCGTTCTGCCAATGAAACGTAATCTTTGGTTCGCCTTCCCCACAATATTTTCTGTGTGTTCTCTCCAGTCTAAGTCCGAGCATTAATGTAGTCCTGCCAAGTCGGTGTCACCAAGGACAATTAAACTCCACAGCTTACAGCTTATTATAGATTTATGCGGTGTCTGTTCTTTTCTTCATGTACCGGTGCTAAGAAGCGGCACACCGAGAGGCTCGAACAGAGGACATGATGTTCAGATTTAGCAGTCTCAAGGTCAAAGGGCAAATCCTGTCAATATTGCGCAAATACAACCAGGAGTAACCCTTGGTGCGGAAAGCCGTAGGATATGAGTTCAAGTCACCTCTAGTCGTACTTCGACAGACATTAAAGGCACAGCGAGAGGTCACAGATAGTCTGCGTTAGCAGGTCCAACCTCTGATGGCGATGGCACAGCACCTCGGACATTGTTCCAACAAGATAATGCCGCCCACACACCTCACGAGTGTCTGTAGACTGACTACGGTGTGCTAAGGTCCTCCTGTTGCCAGCAAATTCCCCGGACCTCTCCATCACTGAGTACACGTGGGTGGATATGGAAAAGGCCTTATGTTGTAGTATCAACTCATGAGATCTGGAGGGATAGCTCTAACAGCTGTGGACAGATTTTCCCCAGAGGAAGATCAAAATTCCTTTTGCCACCATTTCAAATCGCATAATGTAGGAACACGGGAGGCAATACTCAACTTACTACTTATCTTAGAAGATAGATTTAGAAAAGACAGACCTGCATTTCTAGCTTTCATATATTTGGAGAAAGGTTTTGAAAATGTTGATTGGAATAAACTCTTTCATATTATGAAGTCAGCAGGGGTAAAATAGAGTGGAATGATATTTACAACTTGTACATTAACCAGACAGCTTTTCTTAGAGTTGAAGGGCATGAAAGATATGCAGTGACTGGGAAGTCTTGCAGTCTACCTCCAAGTTATTCAATTTGTACATTGAGCAAGGACAGCAAAGAGAAATTTGGAGAAGGAATTAAAGTTCATTGCGTCTTGCTGATGACAATGTAATTCTGTCAGAGGCAGCGAAGGATATGGAAGAGCAATTGAACGGAATGGACAGTGTGTTGACAGAAGCTTATAAAATGAACATTAACAAGAGCAAAACTAGGGTAAGGGAATGCAGTCTTATAAAATCAGGCGATGCTGAAGGAATTAGATTAGGTTACGAAACAATAAAGGTCGTAGATGAGTTTTGTTAATTGGGAAGTAAAATAACACACTATGGTCGCAGTACAGAGGATATAAAATGCAGAATGGCAATGGGAAGAAAAGAGTTTTTGAAAAAGATAAATTTTTTAACATCGAAAATTAATCTAAGCGTAAGGAAGTCTTTTCTGGAGGCATTTGTGTGGAGTGTTGCCTGGTACGGGAGTGAAACATGGACAACAAACAGTGCGGACAGGAAGAGGATAGAGGCTTTTGAAATGAGGTGCAATAAAAAAATCTGAAGATTAGGTGGGTTGATCGTGTAACTAATGAGGAAGTACTGAACGGAATTGGGGGTAAAAGGAATTTCTGGCATACCTTAAATAAAAGTCGTGATCGATTGGAAGGACACATTCTTAGACATCAAAGAATAGTAGATTTAGCGTTGGAAGGAAGTGTGTGAAGTAAAAATCGCAGATAGAGACCAAGAGATGTATACAGTAAACAGATTCAAATGGACGTTGGTTGCCGTTCGTATGAGGAGATGAAGAGTCTTGCTCAGGATAGAGTAGGGTGGAGAACTGCATCAAGCCAGGACTGAAGACCACAACAGCTACACAACCACGTCTTATTACGAAATTATTCCTTTGGTTTTCATTGATACATAAACCTCATACTTGTGTTATTTAAAGTAAATTAACTGTGTTGAAAGTGATTTTTGATACTTTAATAGACTGTGCATTACCGAAGGAACGCCGACCGCGGTGGCCGAGGGGACTAAGGCGCTCCAGTCACGGTCTGCACGGCCACTACGGTCGGGGGTCCAAATCCCCCCTCGGGCATGGATATTTGTGCCGTCCTAGTTCGTAAGTAGTTCATAAGTAGTTTGTAAGTTTAGGGACTGATGACCCCGTAGTTAAGTCCCATAGACTATACAAACATTTAAAACCAAAGGAACCGCAACGCGTTTGACATCCATTGAAGCCTGATATTTCAGAATGTCTGCGGTTTAGAAGAGTAAAAATAGCTTCGCCAACACTATTGTTCGTCTAGTTTCAATTTTTGCAGGAGAAGAAGACATACATGCTATTTAAGGAAACATAATATGACGAAAGAGGAGTTGCTTGTCCTTTATGGATTGAGCAGTCCTGCACATTGTGTGATCCCTTGTCCAGCTGCATATTCTATGTTTCGTTTCAGAAATATACGAGAAGGCAGAGTCAGGTGGGATACCGTTTATATGCCGGGTGTTCGTTTTAACACGAAATAACGAAATATCTCAAAAACCACTCATCCTACGAGCAAAGGGCGTTAGGTGGGAAGTTAATATTAGTAAATGGGCATCTGACAGAGCTACAGCTAGAAAACTATACACGGTCTCCTTTGCAGATAATCCATATCTCCCCCAAATTCTCCCAATGAACCGAACTCTAGCATCCACTTTCCCCACGACTGTCCTTAAATGTTAATTCCGAAGTTCAAAGTTTGTGTAACCAAGGGGCCAAACTGCTAACGTTATCCCTCGCTAGACGTACACACTACTCAAACTAATGAAATATAATTCGAACCCGCGGTGATAGCAGCCGCTCAATCCGTGATATGGGGCCTAAGACCGCGCGGCCATCCTCACGCGGTTGTTTATGACATTTCATATCGCGATGCATCATTATATCCAGATATTTACTAGGCTCGACTGTATCAAGCAGCTCAGTACTGTTCAAATGTTCAAATGTTTGTATAGTCTATGGGACTTACAAACTACTTATGAACTACTTACGAACTAGGCCGGCACAAATATCCATGCCCGAGGGGGGATATGAACCCCCGACCGTAGTGGCCGTGCAGAACGTGACTGAAGCGCCTCAGTCCCCGCGGCCACCGCGGCCGGCCAGCTCAGTACTAACACTGACATTCCACATAACCATCTACAAGGTTGGTCGAAATCGTATTTCATCGTATTACATTCACGTAATGACGAGACATTACCGTACACCACAGCTGCATCAGCAAACTGACAATATTGCTACTCACTGTGTTCGATAGATACATAGATACATATAGATAGAAAGAAATTGCGGTCACATCAAAGTTCTCTGAGGCACACCTTACTATATCCTTGACTCTGATAAACAGTCACCGTAGTCTGCAGTGTGGCTGCATGTGAAACTGCTTTCGGAAATCAAGGAATATGCAGACTGCGTGTTCCCATTTATGTCACCGTAGAGACGGAAATGATGGACTTTTATTTTATAGCTCTATTTCCGTGTGCCGACGCTACGGCTGGGAGAGCGTCAACCCATCTATCTTCCATACGGCGCGGGTTGCCAGCTTTCTGAGCAACCACTTTGCGCCAGAACGCCGAATTCTGGCACCCTCGCTGGGCGGTCCCATTATCCCGACCAGGTTGGAATCTTGTCCGTCCGTGATCCACGTGACTGCAAATAGTTCCACCTGGCAAATAGTTCCACACAGTATTTACGCAGGCGCTCGATCGTCAATCACCCAGTTGAGTGGAACGCCGGTGGTGTCCGCACACGAGGCAGAATTTTCACAGTTCTTCCATGGTCAGTCCATCGATATCTGCCTGGTGGGCGAGACCAAACTCATCTCAGGCTGTCAATTACTTCTGCTTACAGAGTGATAGGTTTACGGGACGGCAGTCTTCGTGCGTACTTCTCTAACCCACTACCCGATTCGTCTGCCGCCCTGACAAAGAATGGAGGCCACCAAAGTCATCGTCACCATGTCACGTTCGTGGTGGCTTACCTTCCACCATGTTCACAACTGCTATCAGTTGACGTTGAATTCCTCCTCTCCCAACCACGAAAGATCTTCGTCGGAGGCGAATTCAAGGCCAAGCAGGTAGGCTAGAACTCCTCCTTATAAACATCAATGGGATGTAGCTATACGCCACTACCGGACGTCTTTGTGCAGTTGTTGTGGGCCCCATGAATCCATCATCTTCCTGATGTCTTTGACGTGGCCCTTGCTAAGAGGCTGCCCTTCATTATCACCATAAGCACCCTGATAGTCCCATTTCCTGACCAAATTCCAATCCTCTTCGATTTGAATGATGACCATGTCCGCAGATGGCGTCGTGGTCTCGAAACGCCGTACTATGAATGGTACAGATACCGAGAACTGGTCCCTGTAATCCCGCTGACGCGCCTGCTCGCGTCGAGATCGGAAGGGACGTTTCCACTCGCCATCTGACGGAGAGAACACTGAATGCTGCTTCCGTGCCACGCCGCCAGGTCTTCCCCGAACGATCCCACCAAACGCCGCCACACAGCGGCGGTCATGAAGAAAAACCGCTTCTTTTGGGAATGGAAGACTTCACACTACCGGCCACCAAGCGACAACTCAACAGGATGCGGCATTAAATTGAAGCTGCAGTCGATCAGCTCCACTCCCGTGGTTCGTCGAACACAGCTTGTACCAGGGACGGAACTACGTGGTCACCCAAACGTCCGTGGAAGCCAAAGCTTCAGCTGCCGTCTTCGAGGCTTGCTTTATACCGAACGCTGACTCGGCGATCTTGAACACATCACTCTAGCTGAAAAACAGCTCCCAGACTTCCTGTCATCGATCAACGAAGACTAACAGCAGTTGGGAGGCGTAAAAGCTTTAAGAGGTGGTGCTACATCTATGTCGTCTCAACGACCGGAAAGCCGGTGTCCTGACCTCCTTACTAGCCAGTTGCTACGATAAATGCCTCGTGCTGCAATTGTCCATCTGGTGACAAAAGTTACCTTCATCCTATATCAGTGGCGATTTCCTGAGGCGTGGATTTTCAGAAACGGTACATGTAGTGGTGATAGCCAAGCCATGGGAAAACTATCAACTTCTTAGCAGAAATCGTCCTATCAACTTTCGTCCTGCAGTTAGAAATCTTTTGTTTAATGAACAAAGTAAGAGAATATGGTCTATCAGACCAATTGTGTGATTGGATTGAGGAGTTCTTAGATAACAGAATGCAGCATGTCATTCTCAATGGAGAGAAGTCTTCCAAAGTAAGAGTGATGTCAGGTGTGCCACAGGGGAGTGTCGTGGGTCCGTTGCTGTTCACGATATATATAAATGACGTTGCGGATAACAACGGAAGCTCACTGAGGCTTTTTGCAGATGACGCTGTAGTATATAGAGAGGTTGTAACAATGGAAAATTGTATTTAAATGCAGAAAATCTGTATCGAATTGGTGCAGGGAATGGCAATTCAATCTCAATGTAGTCAAGTGTAATGTGCTGCGAATACAAAGAAATAAAGATCCTGTATCATTTAGCAACACTATAGCGGCTCAGCAACGGAAGAAGTTAATTCCATAAATTAGCAGAGAGTAGGCATTAGGAGTGATTTAAAATGGAACAACCATATAAAATCAATCGTCGGTAAAGCAGATGCCAGACTTAGATTCATTGGAAGAACCCTAAGGAAATGCAGGCGGTAGACATAGGAAGTAGGTTACAGTACACTTGTTCGCCCACAGCTTCAATACTGCTCACCGGTGTGGGATCCGTATCAGGTGGGGTTGATAGAGGAAGTAGAAAATATCAAACGGAGAGCAGCGCACTTCGTTACAGGATTATTTGGTAACCGTGAAAGCGTTACGGAGATGATCGATAAACTCCAGTGGAAGACTCTGCAGGCGAGACGCTCTGTCGCTCTGTACGGGCTTTTGTCGAAGTTTCGAGAACATACCTTTACCGAGGAGTCTAGCAGTATATTGCTACCTCCTACGCATATCTCCCGAAGAGATCATGAAGATAAAGTTAGAGAGATTAGAGCCACACAGAGGCATACCGACAATCTTTCTTTCCGCGAACAATACGTGACTGGAATAGCAGGGAGAACCGATAGAGGTACTCAAGGTACTCTCCGCCACTCACCTATCGGGTGGCTTGCGGAATATGCATGTAGATGTAGATGTAGATTTACTTGCGCTGCCTGCTGGCTGCAGCACGTTTGTCCCCTGGCGAGAAATTTGGTTTTTGCAGGGACCACGCTCTCGAGCGGCGGGAATACTTCGAGCGGCGTTACACGATGTCTTTAGACCTTTCGATTCCGTCTGATAGGAAAGAATTCTTCACTAATTCTTCACCATCGGAGCGGCCCTTCCTCGTTCCGACTAATTCGGTCATACCTGTAATGCAGTATGACGAGTCATTGCGGAATCCAATCGAATGTCAACCGAAGAAATTAACGTTTAATAATAACATTCTCAGTACAGATCGCAACACACAGTGCATGGACTTGTGCTTTGCTTATCGTCATAAAATAACAAAAGCTCATCGGAAGTTATACAAAGCGTCAGCTTTAGATAATACTTTAAAACTGCGATCTCATTTTTGCACGATCCCATTTTTATGAAACAAGCCTATACGTTGGCCCAAGCTACGCTCAAGTTACCTCTGAAAACCCCATGGAAATTTGTGTAGTAGTTGTAGGATATTAGCGTGTTCAACAGAAATAAACTCGGCTGGGAAATTTTACCGGCACGCACGGACAAAACACACTTACTTTTAGTATTGCGTGACGGGTGGCTAGGTAGAGGTGGGCCAATTGCCTGGCCTTCCTCTCCGGACCTAAACTCTCATGAGTTTTATTTGTGCTAGCATTTTAACTCTATTTTATACAGAACCGCAGTATAAGATGTCCAGTGTCTTCTTGCCCGCATAACGAAAGACTGCAAAACCATACGCAGTACTCCATGATTATACCAGCTCATCTGAGATTCACTACGATGGCGGGTTGATGGATATATCAATGCTCGCTGAAGGTATATTCAACATCTGTAAGAAAGAGTTGCCTATGGTATGATGGTGCGTTTTGTTCTTTTTTGTTTCCTGATCACAACTTTGGAAACAATGAGATGTAATATGGAAACAAACCGTTTCCGAACCCACTTCATCTAGCATTATGTTTTCATCTACGTGTGAGAAATGGTCTGCCAATTAGCGCTGTACATTTTCACACTGTATATATGAATTGGTTGATTGAGATTCTACTAGCGAAAAACCTAATTATATGTTTTTATATTTTTATTACCTCATAATAGTAACTGAAACAAAACATTTATTAGATCTCATTGTGTCGAAAATTGATATTATTGAAGTCGTGGCTTTGTTACAAGTAAAGTGTGAGTCTTGAAAAAAAAATGAAAAAAAAGGCAACCACCCATATTAATAACTTTATTTACACAAATAGAGGCGATCATTAAAACAAAGTAGGGAGAAATAAGAGAAGTCGGAGTTCGTACTGCTGGATTTAAGTATCTGTCTTTCCCATACGTTGTTCGAGATTGGAACGACGGCGAAATAGATTGAAAGTGGTTCGATAAACTCTGTATCAACTTTAATGCGATATGTATATAAAAGAATAAACTGCTGTGTGTTAGTCTAGATAAAATTCAAAATTGCTTCGGAGATTTGCATAATATTTGTTTGTTTTGTTCGCTTTAATAGAAGGGTGGTTTAAAAAAATAGGGAAAAGACAAAGTAATAGCTAAAAAATAGAAAATTGGTAGTTTTGGAAGGGGACATCGACACTTAGGATAAGATTTGGATTTTTTGCGCTGTCATACATTTCATCCTACTGCGATAAAGTTTCGCACACTTTAGTTACGAAACAAGAGGAGCTGCACTGTCAACCTAATAATGAAGACGGGGCATGGCGGAGGGTACTTTACAACGGACGTCGACACCAGTCTACAGTTTTAATCATATCTTAATGAAATTGTGCACAGATGACCTACAAAACAAGAAAAACATCACTGTCTCAATGAGATTTCGCACGCTGCATGACAGATGGTGTCTAGAGTTCCACACCGTTTGACTGATCGCCATGAATTTGGCAAATATTGTAATTTGTCATGAAATGGGAAGGTGGACAGGAGGAGATTGTAAGAGAGCCGTGGTGGAGTGGCCGAATGTTATAAGGCGCCTTGCTGCGGAGCGCGCGGTTGCTCGCCTTTGGGGTTCGAGTCCCCCCTGGGGCATGAGTGTTGTCTTTAGCATAAGTTACTTTAAGTAAGTGTAAGTAGTTTGTAAGCCTAGGGACGGTTGACCAAAGTAGTTAAGTCCCTTAGATTTACAAACATGTGATCATTTGAATTGTAACAGAGCGGGGAAGGTAGTGATAGAGGGCCGACCGCGGTGGCCGAGGGGACTGCGGCGCGCCAGTCACGGTCTGCACGGCCACTACGGTCGGGGGTTCGAATCCCCCTCGGGCATGGATATTGGTGCCGTCCTTAAAAAAAAAAAGACAGAGGACAGAGGTATTAGGATGGTATTTTGTTCATACGTTCAAATGTTTGTTAAGCTTATGGGACTTAACTGCGGGTTCATCAGTCCCTAAACTACAAACTACTTATGAACTAGGTAACACTAAAGACCACACAAACATCCATGCCCGAGGGAGGATTCGAACCTCCGACGCGAGAAGCCGCGCGATCCGCAACGTGGCGCTCGATAACGCTCGACTGGATTTTTTGGATAGAGGGGAGAAGGAGGAGGAGATGGCACACGTCGACAGGCAGAGAGTGGAGGAGGAGTGCATGGACTAACTGAATAATGGAAACATAATCACCGGAGCATTGTCAGGTTTTCAGGAAGCTAATAGAGTGAGAGGCCTAAGAGGAGAAAGAGGTAAGAAACAGGCATGGAAATGGGGCACGTGATGGGCATAGAGCTTAACCCGCGAGGACTCGCGCGTGAGCATTTTGCTCGCAGTAATTTTAAAACAATCGGCATTCTACCAATTTTAAATAGTCAAATATTTGTGTTTTCTTATAAACGCAACTAGAAATACTTATTTAGACATATTAAGTACATTACAAACTTTTCTTTGACTGTCAGAATAATGCTATACGCGCGATCGGTCGCGTAACTTTTAAGGCGCGAGTTCTCGCGGGTTAAGGAAAGGAGTGCAGTAGGTATATTTAATAATTTCGAAGAATTCGTCTGAAATAAGTTCGGTGAATGAGGTCAGAATGGTCGATATGGAGGGACAGGGGAATCACAGCTGTGCCTGCTCAAAACATGTTCAAATGTTTGTATAGCTTATGGGACTTAACTATGGGGTCATCAGTCCCTAAACTTACAAACTACTTATGAACTAGCTAATATTAAGGACGGCACAAACATCCATGCCCGAGGGGGGATTCGAATCCCCGACCGTAGTGGCCGTGCAGACCGCGACTGGCGCGCCGCAGTCCCCTCGGCCACCGCGGCCGGCGCTGTACCTGCGTAGCGGCCGGTGTTGACAACATTCTATCATAGTACTTCAGTTGAGCATCGTGTGCGTTCAGTGCTTGCTGTTGCTTGAAGTGCCTGTTTAGTGCGTTGGTTCTGAACTGAGAACAGCAAAATTAACGAGCAAAGGATCAATTTAAAGTTTTGTTTTAAGCTTGACAAGACACCTAAAGAAAAACATGCGATGCTGGTACGTGTTTACGGGGATAAAGAACTGTCCATGAAGTGTGCGGACAAGTGGTTCGCCCGTTTTCGAGGTGGCCGGCAGATGTTTCTGAGAATGCCCGTTGCGGAATATCGGTAACCGCCGTCAGTGAAGAAAACATTGGCAAAGTGAATACATGTATCACATACTTATACAGAGTCATTGCAAAATTTGGTGCTATACATCTCTGTAAATTTGCTTACTATGCCTGTTTTCATTCACTGCTTTCATATGCGAATATGTTCTGGGGCAATTCAACATTGTGTAAAAAAGTATCATTGCACAAAAGCGTGTCAGAAAAATTGCTGGAATCCACCCAAGATGATCCCGCAGACATTTATTTAAGGATCTAGGGTTCTTCACTGTAGCTTCACAATATATGTGTATATATTCGCTTATGAAATTGTTATTAACAATCCGACCAATTAATAGCAGTGTGCATAGCTACAACACTAGGAGAAAGGGCCGCACGGTAGTAGCCGAGCGATCTTGGGCGCCATGTCGCGGATCGCGCTGCCTCCCGCGTTGGAGGTTCGAATCCTCCCTCGGGCATGAATGTTTGTGCTGTCTTTATTATCAGTTAGTTTATAAGTAGCTTGTAAGTTTAGGGACTGATGACTCCGCAGGTCAGTACCTTAAGCTTTACAAACATTTGAACATTTAGGAGAAAGGGTGATATTCACTATTCAAGGTTAAATCTAACTTGGACACAGAAATGGGTGAATTATACAGCCACAAAAGTCTTCGGTCTCTTACCAAGTAGCATCATCAGTCTGGCAGATAGCCAACTAGTATTTAAAAATAAATTCAAATGTTCGTAAATTATCGGACTCAATTACATGGTCATCAGTCCGTATCTTACAAATGACTTAAACAAAGTTAAACTAAACTAAGGACAAACACACACATCCATTCCCGAGGGAGGATTCGAACCTCCGACGCGGGAGGCCGCGCGATCCGCAACGAGGCGCTCCAGACTAGTCGGCTACTCCTGCGCGGCTAAAAAGGAATTACAAGAACGTTTGTATGCAACTCCTTTTACACTTTAGATGAATTTTTAGATAAAACTTAGTAATTTAGTTAAAAAATCAAAAAACCTAAAAACAAAAAAGTTGAAAAGAATTAAAAGATGAAACATAAAAATTGTTTAAAATATTGAGTGATGTGTATGGATACCATTTATTAAACTGACACGTTCCACATCATTGCGAAATGTTGTATTTATGATCTTTGGAACAAGTATTAATCTAATGTAATCTAAACGATAGTCAATCAACTGTGCGCATGATAGTGGATGAACTGCAGATTAATCGTGAATAGGTGCGAGAAATCCTTACGCAGAAGTTAGGGAAGAGGAAAACGTGTTGTCGTTTTGTGCCAAATTACTTGACTGACGATCAGAAGCAAGCACGTTTCGAGGCTTTAAAGTACTTAGTCGAGACGTTGGATGTGACACCAAAGTCTGTGAACCGTACTGTCACTAAGGATGAAACCTAGTGTCTGCGGTACGGCCCTGAAACGAAACGGCAACGCAAGGAATGCCGTACTCCCACGTCACTTCGTTTGGAAAAAGATCAGGGCCGGAAAGTCACTCAGCAAAACGAGGTTTATCATCGTTTCCGATAGTCAAGGCATTATCCACAAGGAGTTCCTACCTGAGGGATTTAAGGTACGTTGATATTTTGACCCACTTCATGCAGCGTCTACGGAGGGTACGAAACCAGTACGCACAAAATTGTTTCTGGACTTTTCTTGACGACAGCGCTCACCCACACACAGCCAATACATCTACATCTACATCCGTACTCCGTAAACCACCCGATGGTGTGTGGCGGAGGATACCTTGAACCACTATCGGTTCTCCCTCCTATTCCAGTCATGTATTGTTCGCGGAAAGAAAGATTGTCGGTATGCCTCTGTGTGGCCTCTAATCTCTCTAACTTTATCTTCATGATCTCTTCGCGAGATATGTGTAGGAGGGAGCAATATACTGCTAGACTCCTCGGTAAAGGTATGTTCTTGAAACTTCGACAAAAGCCCGAACCGAGCGACGGAGCGTCTCTCCTGCAGTCTTCCACTGGAGTTCATCGCCGGCCGCGGTGGCCGAGGGGACTAAGGCGCTCCAGTCACGGTCTGCACGGCCACTATGGTCGGGGTTTCGAATCCCCCCTCGGGCATGGATATTTGTGCCGTCCTTAGTCTTAGCTAGTTCATAAGTAGTTTGTAAGTTTAGGGACTGATGACCCCGTAGTTAAGTCCCATAAGCTTTACAAACATTTGAACATTTGATTTTCGATGAGCAGTATTCAAGCTGTGGGCGACCAAGTGTACTGTAACCTAATTCCTTTGTTTTCGGACTGCATTTCCTTAAGATTCTTCCAATGAATTTAAGTCTGACATCTGCTCTACCGACGATTGATTTTATATGGTCGTTCCAGTTTACGTCACTCCTACAGCCTACTCCCAGATAATGGAATTAACTGCTTCCAGTTGCTGACCTGCTATAGTGTAGCTAAATGATACAGGATCTTTCTTTCTCAGTATTCACAACACATTAAACTTGTCTACATTGAGATTCAATTGCCCTTTCCTGCACCATGCGTCAATTCGATGCAGATCCTCCTGCATTTCAATACAAACTTTCAATTCTTACAACCTCTCTTTATACTACAGCAACATCAGCAAAATGGTGTGCCGGAACCGGGAGTCGAACCTGGGACCTTTGCCTTTCACGGGCAAGCGCACTACCGACTGTCCTATCCCGACACGACTCACGATGCCGCCCCACAAGTTTCATATCAGCGCACACTCCGCTGCAGAGTGAAGTTTCATTCTGGAAACATCCCTTAGGCTGTGGCTAAGCCATGTCTCCACCATATCCTTTCTTCCAGGAGTGCTAGTCTTGCATGTTTGCAGTAGAGCTTCTGTGAAGTTTGGAAAGTAGGAGGCGAGGTACTGGCGGAAGTAAAGTTGTGGGGCGGCATCGTGAGTCGCGTCGGGATAGCACAGTCGGTAGTGCGCTTGGGCGCGAAAGGCAAAGGTCCCAGGTTCGAGTCCCGGTTCCGGCACACAATTTTAATCTGCCAGGAAGTTTCATATCAGCGCACAATCCGCTGCAGAGTGAAGTTTCATTCTGAAAACATCCCTTAGGCTGTGGCTAAGCCATGTCTCCACCATATCCTTTCTTCCAGGAGTGCTAGTCTTGCGTGTTTGCAGGAGAGCTTCTGTGAAGTTTGGAAAGTAGGAGGCGAGGTACTGGCGGAAGTAAAGTTGTGGGGCGGCATCGTGAGTCGTGTCATGATAGCACAGTCGGTAGTGCGCTTGCTCGCGGAGGCAAAGGTCCCAGGTTCGAGTCCCGGTTCCGGCACACAATTTTAATCTGCCAGGAAGTTTCATATCAGCGCACAATCCGCTGCAGAGTGAAGTTTCATTCTGGAAACATCCCTTAGGTGTGGCTAAGCCATGTCTCCACCATATCCTTTCTTCCAGGAGTGCTAGTCTTGCGTGTTTGCAGGAGAGCTTCTGTGAAGTTTGGAAAGTAGGAGGCGAGGTACTGGCGGAAGTAAAGTTGTGGGGCGGCGTCGTGAGTCGTGTCGGGATAGCACAGTCGGTAGTGCGATTGCCCGCGAAAGGCAAAGGTCCCAGGTACGAGTCCCGGTTCCGGCAAACAATTTTAATCTGCCAGGAAGTTTCATATCAGCGCACACTCCGCTGCAGAGTGAAGTTTCATTCTGGAAACATCCCTTAGGCTGTGGCTAAGCCATGTCTCCACCATATCCTTTCTTCCAGGAGTGCTAGTCTTGCGTGTTTGCAGGAGAGCTTCTGTGAAGTTTGGAAAGTAGGAGGCGAGGTACTGGCGGAAGTAAAGTTGTGGGGCGGCATCGTGAGTCGTGTCGGGATAGCACAGTCGGTAGTGCACTTGCCCGAGAATGGCAAAGGTCCCAGGTTCGAGTCCCGGTTCCAGCACACAATTTTAATCTGCCAGGAAGTTTCATATCAGCGCACACTCCGCCGTAGAGTGAAGTTTCATTCTGAAAACATCCCTTAGGCTGTGGCTAAGCCATGTCTCCACCATATCCTTTCTTCCAGGAGTGCTAGTCTTGCGTGTTTGCAGGAGAGCTTCTGTGAAGTTTGGAAAGTAGGAGGCGAGGTACTGGCGGAAGTAAAGTTGTAGGGCGGCATCGTGATTCGTGTCGGGATAGCACAGTCGGTAGTGTGCTTGCCCGCGACAGGCAAAGGTCCCAGGTTCGAGTCCCGGTTCCGGCACACAATTTTAATCTGCCAGGAAGTTTCATATCAGCGCACACTCCGCTGCAGAGTGAAGTTTCATTCTGGAAACATCCCTTAGGCTGTGGCTAAGCCATGTCTCCACCATATCCTTTCTTCCAGGAGTGCTAGTCTTGCATGTTTGCAGTAGAGCTTCTGTGAAGTTTGGAAAGTAGGAGGCGAGGTACTGGCGGAAGTAAAGTTGTGGGGCGGCATCGTGAGTCGTGTCGGGATAGCACAGTCGGTAGTGCACTTGCCCGCGAAAGGCAAAGGTCCCAGGTTCGAGTCCCGGTTCTGGCACACAATTTTAATCTGCCTGGAAGTTTCATATCAGCGCACACTCCGCTGCAGAGTGAAGTTTCATACTGGAAACATCCCTTAGGCTGTGGCTAAGCCATGTCTCCACCATATCCTTTCTTCCAGGAGTGCTAGTCTTGCGTGTTTGCAGGAGAGCTTCTGTGAAGTTTGGAAAGTAGGAGGCGAGGTACTGGCGGAAGTAAAGTTGTGGGGCGGCATCGTGAGTCGTGTCGGGATAGCACAGTCGGTAGTGCGCTTGCCCGCGAATGGCAAAGGTCCCAGGTTCGTGTCCCGGTTCCGGCACACAATTTTAAGCTGCCAGGAAGTTTCATATCAGCGCACACTCCGCTGCAGAGTGAAGTTTCATTCTGGAAACATCCCTTAGGCTGTGGCTAAGCCATGTCTCCACCATATCCTTTCTTCCAGGAGTGCTAGTCTTGCGTGTTTGCAGGAGAGCTTCTGTGAAGTTTGGAAAGTAGGAGGCGAGGTACTGGCGGAAGTAAAGTTGTGGGTCGGCATCGTGAGTCGTGTCGGGATAGCACAGTCGGTAGTGCGCTTGCCCGCGAAAGGCAAAGGTCCCAGGTTCGTGTCCCGGTTCCGGCACATAATTTTAATCTGCCAGGAAGTTTCATCCACCATATTCTCCGTATCTCAATCCATCAAACATCTTCCTATTCCCTCGACCCAAACAAGATTTGAAAAGGAGATGTTATGATATTCCTGACATCCAACGAAACGTGACGCGTCTTTTGAACACCATCCTAAAGGAAGACTTCGTGCAAGGTGTTCAGGACATGTATCGCAGAGCTCAGCGGTGCATACTTTTGTTACGGGAGGAGAGTATTTCGAAGAACAGTAAGGTAAATGTAACTCATAGTTCATTTACGTTAATTTTACAGGACAATTCGCCGAACTTTATCGTCAAAGGTTGAACATCAACACAAACTTTCCCTTTATTCACATGAAGTGATAAGTGCCATCGACAAGGGATCTCAAATCGATTCCATATTTCTGGATTTCCGGAAGGTTTTTGACACTGTACCCCACAAGCGGCTTCTAATGAAATTGCGTGCTTATGGAATATCTCCCCAATTGTGCGATTGGATTCACGATTTCCTATCAGAAAGGACACAGTTCGTTGTAATCGACGGTAAGTCATCGAGTAAAACAGAAGTGATATCTGACGTTCCCCAGGGAAGAATTATACTCTTCCTTGTGTTTATCAACGATTTAGGAGACAATCTGAATAGCTCCCTTAGATTCTTCCTTGTGTTTATACACGATTTAGGAGACAATCTGAATAGCTCCCTTAGACTGTTCGCGGATGCTGCTGTCGTTTATCGGTTAGTGAAGCCAACAGAGGATCAAAAGCAACTTCAAAGCGATTTAGACAAAATTTCTACATGGTGCGAAAATTGGCAATTGACACTAAATAAAAAAAAGTGTGAAGTAATACATATGACCACTAAAAGGAATCCGCTGAACTTCAGTTACACGATAAATCAGTCAAACCTTAAGGTCGTAAATTCTACCAAATACCAAGGAGTTACAGTTACGACTGGAGGGAACACATATAAAATACTGTGGGGAAGGCGAACCAAAGGTTGCGTTTCATAGGCAGAAAGCTTCGAAGATGGACCAGCTCCACCAAATAGACTGGCTACATCACACTTGTGCGTCCTCTCCTAGACTACTGTTGCCCATTGTGTGACCCTTACCAGATGGGACTGACGGAAGATATTGAGAAGGATCAGAGAAGGGCAGCTCGTTTTGTTTTATCACGTTACCGGGGGGAAAGCGTCACGGAAATGTTGAACGAATTGTGGTGGAAATCATTAAAAGAAAGGGGTTATTCATTGCGGCGTGATCTGTTTGTGAAGTTTCAATCACCGACTTTTACTTCTGAATGTGAAAATATTTTGCTAGCACCCACCTACTTAGGGATACATGCCCATCCCAATAAAATAAGAGAAATCAGTTCGAAAACGGAACGATTTAGGTGTTCTTTCTTCCCACGCGCTATTAAAGAATGGAACAGTAGAGAAAAGTTATGAAAGTGGTTAATGAACCTTCTGCCAGGCACTTAAATGTGATTTTCAGCCGGCCGCGGTGGCCGAGGGGACTGAGGCGCTTCAGTCACGGTCTGCACGACCACTACGGTCGGGGGTTCGAATCCCCCCTCGGTCATGGATATTTGTGCCGACCTTAGTCTTAGCTAGTTCATAAATAGTTTGTAAGCTTAGGGACTGATGACCCCATAGTTAAGTCCCATAAGTTCTACAAACATTTGAGTTTTGTGATTTTCAGGGTATCTATGTAGATGTATATGTAGATATAAAATAAGAAATTTGTATTTGTGAAATTAATAATCGATTTGCGTGATTCTTCTGAGTATTAGCATATTTTAACCCTTTATCGTTGGTACTGGAAATTTATGTTGTGATGGTCGGGGACAACTCTAACGTTTGTCTAGACAATAGGGGAAAATCACCTAATAGCTAGTTGTAGCCTGACTGGTGCGCTCCAGCAAGGGTGGGTAAGCCGGCGCGCGGATTGGATGCACGTCAGGCTGATTCCCCAGCGATCGCCTGCGCTTCCAGATACGCGAGCGTGTCTACCGCTGTTCTGCGTCACTCATGAATATTCCGGAAGCGCAGAATTAGGTTACCAAATTGTGGCTGACTGGCGGTTCAGAATTAATGTTCTGCTACTTCAGGCGTCACGACAGCGATGAAGAAAGAGTAAAATTTCTTAGAACGATGTATGAAAAAGAAACGAGAGAAAAATTGGTATCTTAAAGACACTGGAGAATGTATGCCGTCGATATGAAGAAGGTTTTCACAGAGGGATCGAAAGACACTAGTCGGCCAAAGGGCTGGAGCTAACACTTGCTTTTACTTCACGTTGTTAACGGTTTGGTACCGAGGGAGAAGAGGAACCATCAATGCAATTGGGTGTCTTAGGATTTTTTAGAAGTGAATAGAGGAATGTATGTCTGTTTTGTTGATTGGGAAAAGGCGTTTGACAGAGTTAACTGAATTATGCTGTTGAAGATTTTGAGAGCTGCTGGTATAGATTGGAAAGATAGAAGATTAATAAAACAGCTTTATGTTGGACAGAAAGTGGTAGTTCGAGTAGAAGAAGATGAAACTGAAGAAGTCAGTATCGGAAGAGGTGTGTGAGAGGGTTGTATGTCACCAGCAGTTTTCAATATATATTCTGAAAAGCTAATTGATGAGGCCTTGGAAGAAGCAAATGTCTTGTAGTGGGAGGAGAAAAAATAAAAACTATAAAGTATGCAGATGATATGATAGTATCAGCAGAAACAGAATAATCTCTCCAGAAAGTGATGGAAAATATTGTAAGCGTGGGTAAAGATTTTGGAATGCGGTTAAACATTGATAAGTCCAAAGTCATAAAAATTGGAAAAGAAGACGACACAATCAAAATATCATTAGAGGGAAGAGTATTGGAACAGATGCAATCGATTCATTATTTGGGAAGCATGATAACATCCAGTGGAATTTTCATAGAGGAAGTAAGGCCCAAATGTTTTGTGTGGAACGTGGTGTCATATGGATCTGAAACTTGGACAATCAGACAGAAAGAACAAAAATATTTAGAAAGTTTTGAAATGTGGCTAGGGAGAAGAATGAAAAAAGTGAAGTGGACCAACAGAATGAAAAATGAGGAGGCTTTGCGCAGGGTAGGAGAGGAAAGGACCTTCATTAGGACAATTTAGAAGAGAAAAACATCTTGGTTGAGGCGCATATTACGTAGAAATTGTCTGCTGCTAAGAATAATAGAAGGAAAATTAGAAGGAAGAAGAGGGAGAGGAACGAAAATATTTGGAATGCTGACTGACCTGAAGAAAGGAACTACAGGCAAATGAAGGAGGATGCCCAGAACAGGGCGAAGTGGAGGAGTCCAGTTGAAACCTGTCTGAGGGCAGACCTACTCAAAGAAGTAGACCGAGGGAGATGGGAGACTTTTCGTGGCACCGCGTTAAGGTACCTGAGGCACGGAGACTAGTGGGGACAATACTATGAGCTGCTGTCTGTGAGGAAGAAGCAATGACAAAAGGCAAAAAATCGATTTATTAAATGGATAAAATGTGACCGAGGAAATCAGTGCTGCTTTGACGTGGCAATTCAGATGTTTCCGCAAGTACCTGCCGTTGTTGCACTGACGGTGATATGAACGTGTGAGCAAGTTTAAGACTGTCGCTATGGGCTGGATTCGACGACGGCTACATCTACATAACTGTTTTGCAGTTCACAATTTAATGAACACAAAAGAATTTACTACATTAACTGCTATGGGCACCGAATTAAATCAGTGGAACATGTCGGAAAGATCACACACCAGATCGGAAGTTCATGACACTTTACAGGTTCATTACTGTGATCAGACGTTTCAGTCACCCCATTTCGCATGTATATTATTGCATAGTAGGCACAGGGAGCGCTAAGGGACCTGATAGCTTGATCCGAAAAGCTAGTAGAAGCTGACCTCGGAGAAGATCAGTTTGGATTCAGGAGGATCGTAGGAACCTGGGAGTCAATACTCATTTTATGACTTATCTTAGAAGGTAGATTAAGGAAAGGCAAATCTACATTTTTAGCTTTTGTAGATTTAGAGAAAGCTTTTGACAATTTTGATTGGAATACACTCTTTCAAATTCTGAAGTCAGCAGGGGTATAATAAAGGAAAAGGAGAGTTATTTACAACTTGTACAAAAGCCAGACCGCAGTTATTAGACTCGAATGGCATGAAAGGGAAGCATTAGTTGGGAAGGGAGTAAGACAGGGTTGTAGCCTTCCTCCGATGTTATTCAATTTCTACATCGAGCAGGCGGTGAAGGAAAGCAAGGATAAATTTGGAATAGGGATTAAAGTTCGGGGGGAAGAAATAAAAACATTGCGTTTTGCTGATGACATTGTAATTCTATCAGAGACAGCAAAGGACCTGTAAGAGCAGTTGAATGGAATGGACAGTGTGTTGAAGAGAGCATATAAAATGAACATTAACACGAGCAAAACAAAGATAATGGAATGCAGTCTTAGAAAATCAGGCGATGCCGAAGGAATTAGATCATGTAACGAAACAATGAAGATGGTAAATGAGTTTTGTTACTTGGGTAGTAAAATAGCATATGACGGTCGCAGTACAGAGGATATAAAATGAAGAATGGCAATAGGAAGAAAAGCCTTTTTGAAAAAGAGAAATTTGCTAACATCAAATATTAATTTAAGTGTAAGGAAGTCTTTTCTGAAGGCATTTGTGTGGAGTGTTGCCTTGTACGGAAGTGAAACGTGGACGATAAGCAGTGCGGACAGGAAGAGAATAGGGGCTTTTGAAATGTGGTGATACAGAAGAATGCTGAAGATTAGGTGGGTAGATCGCATAACTAATGAAAATGTACTGAACATAATTGGTGAGAAAAGGAATTTTTTGAAGACCTTCACTAAAAGAAGGGATCGCTTCGTAGGACACATTCTTAGACATCGAGGAATCGTAAATTTAGCATTGGAGGGAAGTGTGTGGGACAAAAATCGCAGAGGGAGACCAAGAGACGCATATAGTAAGTAGATTCAAATGGATGCGGGTTGCCGTTCTTATGAGGAGATGAAAAGGCTTGTTCAGGATAGAGTAGGATGGAGTGCTGCATCAAACCAGTCTCCGGACTGAAGACCATAGCAACACAACAAAGTGAGTGAATCGACACGTATAAGGAACGAACAGTACAGCCACCCATCCTGCATTGACGTGGTTCCCAAGTCCATCTGTTGTGCTTGGTATTGGGGTCACAGACTAGCATCCGCCGTTTCATCGTATCCCACACTTTTCCATTGGTGACAAGTCTTGGTTATGTGCCGGGCCAAGAACGATTGTGTCCGTGTAGCAAACAGTAGTAGGGCATTGTCTTGTGCAAAAATGGCGTCTGGGGAGCCATGCGGCAGCCGCGCGTGGTCTAAGGCGTCATGCTACGGACTGGGCAGCCGTTTACAAATGTTCAAATGTTTGTAAAGCTTAAGGGACTTTACTACGGGGTCATCAGTCCCTAAACTTACAAACTACTTATGAACTACTTACGAACTAGGACGGCACAAATATCCATGCCCGAGGGGGGATTCGAACCCCCGACCGTAGTGGCCGTGCTGACCGTGACTGGAGCGCCTCAGTCACCTCGGCCACCGCGGCCGGCAGCCGTTTACGCCGGAGATTCCAGTCAACCTTATGGCTTGTGTGTGTGTGTGTGTGTGTGTTGTGTGTGTGTGTGTGTGTGTGTGTGTGTGTATGTGTGTGTGTATAGTCCTTCGCGTAAGTCAGTTTAATTAGTTTGTAAGTCTAGGGACCAATGAAGACAGCAGTTTGGTCCAATAGTTTTACAAACATTTGAACAGTGTAGAAAGGGTATGGCTGCAGGTTGCACGATGTAATTCACGTTGGTGAAACTGGTGACATTGCCCTGTAAACGCACCAAATGAGATTTGTGGTTGTACCCAATAGCACCCAACACTATAAGGCTGTGACTGTGACTTTTGCGAATGCAGTCACTGTTACGCTCTCTGCAGTGAACCAAACTACAGCTACCATTTCATACAAACATAACTTGGATTCGTCCGGAAAAACTACGCGATACCATTTCTGTCACCAGTGATGTCATTCTTTTACACCAGTTCTGCACATTAGTCAAAGGTTGGCGGGGAAGTGGACGACGCGCATGTAAACCATGCTGTAATAAACGGCGGCAGAATGTCACTCCTGAACGTGTAACATGTGTTCCACTGTTGCGCCTGAGCCGAGGAGGACGCAGAACTGTCCTGCAATGCCATTCAGATTCTCAGGGTGTGGGCTCGGTGGTGAGACTCGCCCCATCTCGTCATGATCTACAGAACCGTTGTTCACACACCGTTTGCACTGCCGAAACACTTCATCTCACACGAGAAGCAGTTGCTTGGTTGGATGCATTACGTTCTCGTCTGACAGGTGTCCTAGAAGTCTACTCAAGTATTACTTATCCATTATCCTTACAGTGACAACTAGAGCCGCCGGCACATTTGACTGGTTGTAAACCAGTTGTAAAATGTGTAAATGTTTGTAAACCTATTGGACCAAACTACTATGGCCATCAATCCCAAGACTTAAACTAAATTATACTAAGGGCAACAGACACACTCATGACCGAGGGAGAACGTGAACCTCCGACGGGAACCGCCGCCTAGACCGTAGCATGACGCCTTAGACCACGCGTCCATTCCGTGCGGATTGGTGGTGTTTCGCCGTTGTATCGACATTGCCCTTGAACACTCGGACCGGCGTGGTTCAAATTCTATCCCGTGAATATGACGTTTCCATCTCTAAACCATAAGGTTTTTTTTGTTTTTTGTTTTTTTTTTTTTTTTCCTACGTCAGGTGGAAACGGCGAGTGATCCTTTCTTCAGTGCGTATTTCACCAGGCTCGAATTTTTAGAGAGTAGCGACTAAAATGGACAGGGGCACTACCTCAGCAGTGTGTGGATAAGTTGAACATTAGGGCCTGGCCGGAGGCGTGTTAGAGTAGTCCAAGCAGTCGGGGTGGACCCTGTGAACACGAGTTCTAGGTGTGAGTGCGACTGCCCCGTACGCAGGAGACCCGTTGTCGAATCTCAGCCTAACACAAATTTTCAATTTAGACCACTGATTTAATTCATTCACCACTGGCAGCGAATGATTAAATTCCTGTGTGTCTTGATTCATAATTATTGCAGGATCTGAATTTGTCTGTACTTTCCTAAATGTCCGAAAGAACAGACACAAGCACACTGGGTGGTCTATTGATAGTGACCGGGCCAAATATCTCACGAAATAAGCATAAAACGAAAAAACTACAAAGAACAAAACTTTTCTAGCTTGAAGGTGGAAAACAGATGGTGCTATGGTTTGCTCACTAGATGGCGCTGCCATAGGTCAAACGGATATCAACTGCATTTTTTTAAAAATAAGTACCCCCATTTTATATTACATATTTGTCTAGTACGTAAACAAATATGAATGCTTTATCTGGAACACTTTTTTCGCTTTGTGATAGATGGCGCTGTAATAGTCACAAACGTATAAGTACGCGGTATCGCGTAACCCTTCGCCAGTGCGGACGGTATTTCCTTCGTGATACATTACTCGTGTTAAAATGGACCGTTTACCAATTGCAGAAAAAGTCTATATGGTATTTATGTATGGCTATTGTGATCAAAATGCCCAACGGGACTGTGCTATGTATGTTGATCGTTGACCTGGAAGATATCATCCAAGTGCCCGGCCCTTTCGTTGGATAGTTACGTTATTTATAGAGACAGGAAGTGGTCATCCACAAGTGAAATGTTAACCACGGCCTACAACAAATGGTGATGCCCAAGTAAGTGTTTTAGCAGCAGTAGCGGCTAATCCGCAGACAAAATGAGCGGGAATCGGGAATCTCAAAACGTCGGTGTTGAGAATTCTACATCAACAAAAATTCACCCGTACCATATTTCTATGCACCAGGATTTGCATGCCGAAGACTTTGAACGTCGTGTACAGTTTTGCCAATCGGCACAAAATAAATTACGGGACGATAACAGATTTATTTTCACGCGTTCTGATTAGTGAAGAAGCGTCATTCACAAACAGAGGTAACGTAAACCGGCGTAATATACACTACCGTGCAACTGAAAATCCACGATGGCTGCGACAACCGGAACATGAGCGACCCTGGCGGGCTAATGTATGATGCGCAATTATGATACGACGGATTATTGGCCGTATTTTTCACGATGGCAATCTAACTGGTGCATTGTATGCTGATTTCTTACGTAATGTTCTACTGATTTTACTACAAGATGTTTCACTGCATGACAGAATGGCGATGTACTTTCAACATGATTGATGTCCGCCATATGGCTCGCGTGCAGTTGAAGCGGTCTTAAATAAAATATTTAATGACAGGTGGATTGGTCGTAGAAGCACCATACCATGGCTCTTACGTTAACCGGTTCTTACATCCACGGATTTCTTTCTGTGGGGAAAATTGAAGGAATGATATCTGTTATTGTGATTCACCGACAACGCCTGAAAACATGTGTCAGCGCGTTGTCAATGCATGTAAGAACATTACTGAAGGCTAACTACTCGCTGTTGAGAGGAATTTCGTTAAGGGTAATGCCAAATTTATTCAAGTTGAAAGACATCATTTTGGGCATTTATTGAAGTCATTAGGTAATTACAGGTATCACGCAGTAACAGCATGCGTTCTCATAATGTATGATAATTTCACAAAAGTACATGTATCACATTGGAACAACCGAAATGAAGTTCCAACTTTCCTACGTTCTGTGTTTTAATTTAGAAAACCTACCTGTTATCCACTGTTCGTCTAAAATTGTGAGCAATATGTTTGTGAATATTATAGCGCCATCTATCACCAAGCGACAAAAGTCTCCCAAATAAAATATTCATATTTATTTACGTACTAGACAAATATGTTATAAAATGGGGGTACCTATTTAAAAAAAATGCAGTTGACATCAGTTGGACCTATGGCAGCGCCATCTAGCAGGCCAACCATAGCGCCATCTTTTTTCCCCCTTCAAGGTAGAAAAGTTTTGTTCTTTGTAGATTTTTCGTTTGATGCTTATTTCGTGAGATATTTGGCCAGGTCACTGTCAATGGACCACCCTGTATATATACAGGGTTTCTCACCGAAGAGTCGTCAGGCGAATTTTCTCTGGTGTTTGAGTAGACACTTGAGATTTCTTTTTTGCAATATGTAGCTAGACTCAGGCCAAACAAATTCTGATATTGAAGCCATTCCTGCGACGCCCGGTGTAGATGTGAAGCGTTGGTTTGTTTCCCGTCACGAACAAAAAGATTTTTAAGCGAAATTTTTTAGATTAATCGATAGAGAAGTTGCCAATTAGTCTAGTGTGATATTCGATTTATCGAAATGTATTAACAGAGACAGTAAAACATGACTATTGACCACTACTCCGGAAGGCAGTAGCAGACGGCGCCAGGCATGGCGACACACGCGACGTGGCAGCTCGGGCAATGAAGACGGTGCGAACACGTGTTTCGCGATACAAGTACGACAGTGTAGCTGGCAGCGGACGTTTCGGCCATACCGCACTGCACAATACAACATGTACACACAAGTAACAGACAATGGGTAAGTGCTGCTATCGTTAACTTACAAGCACCCTGTTTAATATTTGTTACTGTAATATACAGTACATTTCTGACTAGATTCCGTACTACGGATTGTAGGGATGTGTAATGAAGTCGCCAAGGAGGCAGCTCGGATGTACGCTGCTTTGCTTTGATAGCGACTAAGTAATGTATTAACTGTTCAGTTGCTTAGGAATTGCTTCGTAAATGTACAGTATAGTCCTGTCACTAATAAGTGTAGTAACTAAGCTAAAATAAAACAAATTTGTCTACTTTGTTCTGTTTTTATTAATCTCAGACCTTTGTAAAATTTGATAGATATTATGTTGTTAGGTAAACAGAAACTGAAACGCGTGGCCGTTGCGTGAAATCGTCTTCAAAATGATACTGTATTGTGTTGCATTGCTTCTGTGGCTACTGGCTCTGCTGTCAGCCGCTGTCCAACCCACGACAGACACCGCGTGTCGGTACAAATGTGCCCAGTCTGCACGGCCGCTACGGTCGGGGGTTCGAATCCCCCTTGGGGCATGGATGTTTGTGTCGTCTTTAGTATAAGGTATTTCATAAGTAGTTTGTAAGTTTAGGGACTGATGACCCCGCAGTTAAGTCCCTTAAGCTTAACAAACAAACAAACGTGCCCCATCTCACGTGTGCCGCCTCAACCGCGCAGTATCTGCTACTGTCTTAGTTATGGAAGTGCTACACAGCCGCTTCCGGAGTACTGGTCAATAGACGTGTTTACTGTATCTGTTAATGTATTTCGATAAACCGAATATCAAAATAGAGTAATTAGAGACTGCTCTCTCGACCGATCTCAAAAATATTTCGCTTTCAAAATCTTTTTATTCGTGACGGGAAACAAACCGACGCTTTACATGGCTACATGATCAGAATTTTTTTCGCCCGAGTCCAACAACACATTGCAAATATCTGCTCAAACACGAGGGAAACGCGCATGACGACTGGTAGGTGAGACACCCTGTATACTACACAGCAAAATAAGAATAAAATATAATACAAGAAAAATTTAAAAACTATGGTTATGCGAATTGTAAATTTTGGAATATAATGTGTAAGGTGAAATAAATTGTGGAATCTAGAAATGTTCAAAATCGAATATAATAATAACATCGTGTAGCTCAGTGACATAGGCAAGTCATTTGGTTGGATGCCTCTTCGGCGTCTAAGTGTCCCTAACATATCCCATTCCCCCCCCCCCCCCCCCCAGGGGACCCACGGTTGTTTCTTGCGTGACGAGCACGGGACCGCAAGTTAATGCAGCCCTTCATCCTTCTTTCTTCCCTGGGCTGCATTTCCTCTCCCTTCCCCTCCTTTCCTACCCTCACTCCATCCCCTCCACACCGGGGAACTGATGGCCTACAGACTGAGGCGCTCCAGTCACGGTCTGCACGGCCACTACGGTCGGGGGTTCGAATCCCCCTCGGGCATGGATATTTGTGCCGTCCTTAGTCTTAGCTAGTTCATAAGTAGTTTGTAAGCTTAGGGACTGATGACCCCGTAGTTAAGTCCCGTAAGTTCTACAAACATTTGATTTTTTTGATGGCCTACGCAATTTAGTCTCCCTGTCACAAATCACCAACCAACCAACCATATACCACTTATACAACCAGGAAATTGTGATCTACAGTTTATCGTGGAATCCGAACCACGTGTCTTTTCTGGCGACCGCTCACATCGCTCAGAGTCCTTGCGCCTTCTAACCGAGAACTATGCCGCTACCCCAGGCTTCAAATCAAATAATAGTGCAAAGTATTTAATACTTACTGAACCTACATAAAACCGTTGAATTTGCGATAAAATAACATTGATGTCATTTATCGAGATTAAAAACTATCCAGCTTGTAATTAGGACCAAATCACATACACTGCGCAAAATTTTATCAAGATCAGTTTAGGAGTTCATCGCGGACAAACATCGTGACAGGGGATTTATATATGATGCGACGCCAGCAGCTACTGAGCAGCATTTACAGGACAGCGTCAGCGCAGGTCGGATAGTACAGCCGCTACTGAAGTAATGGCAGTTCTTCGTGTTTTCAAAAAATCTTCAAATGTTTTTACGGCTTATGGGACTTAACTACAGGGTCATCAGTCCCTAAACTTACAAACTTCTCATGAACTAATTAATACTAAGGACGGCACAAATATCGATGCCCGAGGGGGATTCGAACCCCCGACCGTAGTGACCGTGCAGATTCGTTTTTTCCTCTCCCTTTTCAACACATATCAGTACACTGAATATCGCACTATACTGATTTGGAGTTGCTCTATCGAATGCACA
Organism: Locusta migratoria; assembly: GCA_026315105.1. Taxonomy (NCBI): domain Eukaryota; kingdom Metazoa; phylum Arthropoda; class Insecta; order Orthoptera; family Acrididae; genus Locusta; species Locusta migratoria. The sequence goes on from CM048755.1 coordinate 262,054,559, forward strand.
CGCAACATTACGCTATAGTAACCATTATGTCTGTAACAGAAAGAAAACCGACGCTTCCCACTGGACTAGACGTCCCATGAAAGACGGGATGAGCAGTATTTATTTGTGCTGACCCCAGATGCACAGTGCAAATACAAAATTGCATATATCTTAAATAATACCAAGAAAAGTGCCTAACGACTGTAGGATTTGACATCCTATGTACAGGGCCAACCGAAATTCGCTCATTCGGGCTTCGCAGTGCGATTCTTCACATGCCAGCAATAAAGAAGTTTTCATTTTAATTGATTCAACTGTTGGTTCTTGGTGAAGCATTGAATTACAATAAAAGAAACACTTTTTAAACATGTTTCACAAACTTTATTGGTGCTGTACGACCTAGGTTTCGGGTTGTAAGCCTATTTTCAAGTACTTAACTCATTACTGATCCCAAAAATGATAATTAACCAAAGGTAAACATGTCATAAGCTCAGACTATCGATTCTTGACTTAAACAAACAGATTATCTTTGTGGCAATTTTGGCGAATTTACAATGAATTATCCCCGTCGGGGGTTCGAATCCTCCCTCGGGCATGGATGTTTGTTTTGTCTTTAGTATAAGGTAGTTTGTAAGTTTAGGGACTGATAACACCGCATTCAAGCTTAATAAACACTTCAACAATGAATTACCAAATACAACTTTGTCACAAAGATAATCTATATGTTTAAGTCAAGAATCGATAGTCTGAGTTTATGACATGGTTACCTTTGGTTAGTTATCATGTTTGGGATAACTAATGAGTTGCGTAATTGAAAATTGGCTTATAACTGGAATGTTCAAATGTTTGTACATCTATGGGACTCAACAGTTTGGTTGTTAGTCCCTAGCTTACAAACTACTTAACGTAAGGTAATCTAAACTAAGGACAACACAAACACTCATGCCCGAGGGGGGAATCGAACCCCCGACGGCGGAAGGCCGCGCCCACCGCAACACGGCACTCCAGTCCGCGCGGCTAATCCGCCGCGTCACTTATAACTGGAAACCTAGGTCGTACAGCACCAATAAAGTTTGTGAAACAAGGTTAAAAAGTGTTTCTTATAGTGTACAAAAATGTCTGTCACAAATTAGCGTCCTGCTTGTATTTCCGGCAGTAAATGGACGTCCAATACTAAGATGGGTGTGTGTTCCATACGTCAGTGTGTTTCAGAATTACACAACTTCTATGGGATGTAGAATGCATGTTGAGGAAGAAAATGAGCATAGAATCTCATGCCCAGGAACGTCATCCAAGGAGGCTGAAGGGCGTCGAAGTTGCTTGAGGGAATGTCTAGCAGCATGGTCTAACATCGTTGAAGGGCGTTTCCGGAAAAAATGTTCAAATGTGTGTAGAGCTTATGGGACTTAACTACGGGGTCATCAGTCCCTAAGCTTACAAACTATTTATGAACTAGCTAAGACTAAGGACGGCACAAATATCCATGACCGAGGGGGGATTCGAACCCCCGACCGTAGTGGCCGTGCTGACCGTTTCTGGAGCGCCTCAGTCACCTCGGCCACCGCGGCCGGCAGAAACAGTTAAACTGTCTCAAGCATTTCTAGATTTCCGGAAGGCCTTGGACACTGTACCACACAAGGGTCTTCTAATCAAACTGCGTGCTTATGGAATATCGCCACATTTGTGTGGTTGGATTCGTGAGTTCTTGTCACAGTACGCTGTAATTGACGGAAAGTCATCAAGTAGAACTGAAGTGTATCTGGCGTTCCCAAATGTTCAAATGTTTTTAAAGCTTATGGGACTTAACTGCGGGGTCATCAGTCCTTATCTGGCGTTCCCCAGGCAACTATTATAGGTACCATACTGTTCCTTATTTTTTATAAACGATGCAGGAGACATTTTTAGTAACTCTCTTAGACTGTTCGCAGATGATGCTATCACTTATCGGTTAGTAAAGTCAACAGAAGATCAAAAGGAACTGCAGAATTATTTACATAAGATATCTGCATGACGATAAAGATAGCGGTGGACCCTTAGTAATGAGAAGTGTGAAGTCATCCATATGACTACTCAAATAAGCCCGTTAAACTTCATTTACACGATAAATTAGTCAGAACTACAGCCCGTAAATTCAGCTAAATACCTAGAAGTAAAAATTACAAACAGATTGGAAAGAACACATAGAAAATATTGTAGGGAAAGCGAACCAAAGACTCCGTTTCGTTGACAGAACACTTAGAAGATGCAACAGTTCTACTAAAGAAACTGCCTACACCAAACTTGTGCGTCCTGTTTTGCAGTATTGTTGCGCATTGTGGGATTCCCACCAAGTGGGACCGACGGATGATTTAGAGAAAGTTACTTAGCATTACAGGGAAGTGTGTGGGGTAAAAATCGTAGAGAGACCGAGGGACGAATACAGTTAGTAGATTCAAAAGGAAGTAGGTTGCCGAACTTATTCTCAGATGAAGAGACTTGCACAGGACAGGGTAGCGTGGAGATCTGCATCAAATCAGTCTGCGGACTGAAGACCACAACAACAATAATAACAACAGAGACGGGCAGCTCGTTTTGTTCAAATGTTCAAATGTTTGTATAGCTTATGAGACTTAACTACGGGGTCATCAGTCCCTAAACTTACAAACTACTTATGAACTACTTACGAACTAGGACGGCACAAATATCCATGCCCGTGGGGGGATTCGAACCCCCGGCCGTAGTGGCCGTGCAGACCGTGACTGGAGCGCCTCAGTCCCCTCGGCCACCGGGGCCGGCAGCTCGTTTTGTATTATCGCGATATAAAAAAGAGAGTGTCACGCAAAGATGCACGAGTTGGGGTGGAAATCATTAAAAATAAAGGCGTTACTCGTGACGAAATCTTTTGGGGAATTTCTTTCACCAATTTTCTCTTTGTAATGCGAAAATTTTTTTGTTAGCACCCACCTACATAGGAAGACATGATAATCAAAATACAATAAGAGAAATCAGATCGAAAACGAAAAGATTTAGGTGTTATTTTTTCCCGCGTGCTATTAGAGAATGGAACTGTAGAGAAAAATCATAAAAAACAGTTCGATGAACAATCTGCCATGCACTTCAATGTGACTTGCAGAATATTTGTGTAGATGCAGACATTAATTTGCAAAGGAGAAAGACTAAGGCAGCCGGCCGCGGTGGCCGCGGGGACTGAGGCGCTCCAGTCACGGTCTGCACGGCCACTACGGCCGGGGGTTGGAATCCCCCCTGGGGCATGGATATTTGTGCCGTCCTTAGTATAAGGTAGTTCGTAAGTAATTTGTAAGTTTAGGGACTGATGACCCCGTAGTTAAGTCCCATAAGCTTCACAAACATTTGAACATTTTTTAGTCTAACGCAAAAGAAGGAAGATGAATATTTTGCGCCCGTCGACAGCGAGATCATAGAGATAGCAAACTTCATACAGTGACGCTGTGATTGGCCATACAGCACGTCTAGAACTGACCCATTACAAGAGTCGTTGCCTCGACGACATTTCGTGACAAACTGGTGTTTTATTCGCGTCTGCTACGACCGAACATTGGACCCATCCCGCCTCCATTTGCCTTTTTTCTTTCGGCCGACTACAAATACCCTTTCTCTGTGACTCGTAAATTTTCACCGGATTGGACAGCAGGACATTCTTCATTCTGTCAAGATCTTGTTTCCATTATACTTTGAAGTCCAAAACCTTTTCTTTAATGGTCTAGATACACTATCTTGACAAATACATTCTTTCCCTCTTTTTACAGAATGTTAAGCAGTATAAAAGACAATAACGATTTCATCTACGTTATATTTGTTGTTTATTTCGTGTTGTAAATACTATACGTCTGCCCAGTATGGAGGTATCATTCCCACTGTGACTTTACGGACGAAATGTCCATAGAGTCGCGCAAAAAGTAAAAGAACTGGCCGACAGTGGACGCGGCAAGTGGTTGAAGCAGCTGCCGAACAGCCCAGTAGTATCGCGTTAGTCCGAGTATCCGGTCGGGGGTTTGTCCAAATCGAGTGGAAATCGAGGAAAGGTACACGCTTTGTACTCAAAACTAATGAGGACTGTTAGCTTAGCGTTTCGTAAGGGTGTCTGGAGGACATCTCTGAGTTCCACACTCCAGTAATTCAGAATAACATAAAATAACCTATAAAATTGTTTACCGTCAACATTTAAGACATCTCGATGTCAGAGTAAGTACGCACATAGCATGATTCTAAAAACAATTTTAATGTCTCAGAAATTACATATGTTTATGTCTACTATATCAAAATCTAGAAAAATCAACCTTAAAATAATCAACTTTCGAATGCGTCACACAATTTCAACAAACTCTAGCCGTCCGCTGTGGCCAAGCGTTCAGCGGCGCGTCAGTTACAGTCTGCACGGACACTACGGTCGGGGGTTCGAATCCTCTCTCGGGCATGGATATTTGTGCCGTCCTTAGTATTAGCTAGTTCATAAGTACTTTGTAAGTTTAGGGACTGATGACCCCCGTAGTGAAGTCCCATAAGCTATACAAACATTTGACATTTGAATATTTAAAACAAAATAAAAAAAACTCACACAAAAAACAGCCTCTGGTTTATATGATACCTTATTGACTCAAGGTATCATCTTGAAAGCGTCACACTTATATATACAGGGTGGTCAAAAAGTCAGTATAAATTTGAAAACTTAATAAATCTCGGAATACTGTAGATAGAGAGGTAAAAATTGACACACATATTTTTTCCTAATAAAACCCATGTAATTAAAAGCATGTGTGTCAATTTTACCTCTCTATCTACATTATTCCGTGATTTATTACGTTTTAAAATTTATACTGATTTTTTGATCACCCGGTAGTTTATTATTTTTCTTTAATGACTGATTTCAACCGATATAAATCTATAATGGAAATAAAAATACATCATCATATTCTCCACAGTAACACGGAAAATGCAAGCAGCATGATTTACTTCTTGTACATTTAATTGAGTGTGTTGATTTACTGTACAATTCGCCAGTAATTTACGTAAATATTGTGTGGCATGAGCGGTCAAGCTCATGAAAGCTGGTTTATCTATTTATTTATTTCAGATATTATGTAATACGAATCAACAGTCCTTTTGTATTTAAATACTGTTATATTAGTAAGTAAGTGGTTTTAGGTGGTTAGATTTTACTTAAAGAAATATGTCATATTATGATGTACACGATTTTGGTAAGGATGACCCGCGGTGGAGTAGCCGAGCGGTATAAAGCGCCTCGCTCCGGAGTGCGCGGTTGCACGTCGTCGGAGGTTCGAGTCCTCCTTGGGGCATGGATGAGTGTGTTGTCCTTAGGTTAGTTTACCTTAGTTTAAGTATTTTATTTTTTGTATCTCTTGGGCCTGCAGCACTATAAATGTCATTTAAAGGCATTACGCAATAAATCCTAAATGCTGCTTTAAATATAATTATTTTATTATACTATAGGCCTATTTCGGCTTTTAGCGCCATCGTCAGGTAATCTGTGAAAAATGTTACATTATAAATACATCAAATTTTATGACTGTCGTAATTGTAAATACTATTACGAAATATTACATATGTATGTTGGTCCTGACATGCATATACATCGATGGTTTTATTGCTGTCATTTATTTATTGCTTTGAATTTTAATTATTGCAACATTTCTGATGACTTATTTACGTTGTGATGTGACAGCTTCTTGATAACCAGAGATGTAATATGGTTACATACTGCCGGCCGCGGTGGCCGAGGAGACAGTCTGCTTTCGGCGGGCGAGCTGTGTGGTTCGTGTTTACGTCCTCGCTGCGGCCGGCCGTGTGTTGACACTGTGTGGTGAGTTGGACGCTCTCGCAGCGCATATCGTAGTTATATTCCAACATGTATAGATCATAAAGATGAATCAACCTTTAAGAAAAGACACCTTGAAGTTCATGTTTAATGAACAGTTCGTCCGACCTAGAGCTTTTGAAGTAGAAGCTTTCTTAAGAGATGTAGTTAAACTTAATGTGAATGAAATAATAGGGATCCATTTATCGATCGTTAGTAGCACGGTCTATGTTAAAATGATCAGTTCAGAGTGCTGTGATAAAGTAATTGAACGTTGTCGAGGACACCTTAAATTCAATCACTGCGACGGCAATGTTGGCGATGTACAAATTGATTACGCCGGTTTTGGCATTAGAACAGTTCGCATATTTGAACTCCCATTTGAAATAACTGCGGAGCAGATTAATTCAGTCCTCAAACCATACGGGAGAATTATTAGTAATACTGCGGAAAAGTGGACAACGTTTCAAACTTTTCCAGTATTAAACGGTGTTCGACAAGTGAAACTAGAACTACAGAAACATATCCCGTCGTATATTTACGTATGCGGATATAGAGCCATTGCCATATACGATGGTCAGCCACGTACTTGCTCAGGATGTGGGCAGTCAGGTCATGTTAGGTCGGAGTGCGTACAACGTAGAGTGACGCAGCTGCCGGCAGGGGAACCAGTCGCTCCTATGACGATGACGTCACTGCCAGTGACTTACGCCACGGCCCTCCGCGTTAATACGGCCACCACGTCGAGCGCCGCAGTGGGTGGAAACGATGACGTACATGTAGACGGTCCGTCACTAGCAATGGATGTTGGTGCCGCGGAAAAAGCGACTGTCACCGACTCCGACAAAACAGAAACAGCCACTAAAGAAGAACGTGAAACAAACCCAGAAGATAAGTCCGGAAGAGGAGTACGCAGAGACGAAGACGATAGTGCAGCACAAGACCTTAGCACGACTTCAGAGACTGAGGTTAGTCAGGAATCTCGATCCTCTCTTAAAAAACATAAGAAACGGCGTTTAGCTCCTCCCGACGCCAAACAAAAAGCTCAGGCAACGCGTGAAAAAGCGCAGGAAATTGCTCGCAAATTAAGTGAAAAAGCACCTGAAATTTCGGAGCGTAGCAAACAGACGACAAATTCAGCGGCCAATGAAAATCTGAAAAATGTAGAAACGATAACCCAACAGGATGTGGAAATGGAACACCCTGCAAAGCAACAATTACAGAATAAGATCCCACCTAGTCTTGGTCCCGAAAGAGAAATGCACCATCGCAATGACGGAAGAAACTGGGCAGATGAAGTGGACTATCCCAAAGATGAAGATATGCAAGAAGCTACAAGTCCAAAAAGGACTCGTCCTCCGCACTAATGGGAGAGAAAATGAAAGGGCCATCGCATCCACGACCGGTGCAACAATAATATAAGGCGTCATGCGCATGTTATAACATCTAATATATAAAGTCAGTCTACATCTCACAATTGCGTTACAATCGTACAGAATTGCGACGATAAATATCAATAAGATTCGTAGTCATTTAAAACTAAAGACCTTACAGGACATGTTATACGCTGCCGACATCGATATTGCTATGTTACAAGAAGTAACAGATATTACACTTGATGCAACAATAGGATATAATGCAATTGTAAATTCAGGGCACGACCATGAACTCGGCACGGCAATTTTAATTAAGGAAGGCGTAATTGTAAAAGATGTGGAGAAACTGCCAAATGCAAGGGGTATAGGCGCCACCGTCAACAACACTAGATTAATAAATATCTACGCACCCTCTGGTACAAGCAACAGGAGGGGAAGAGCTGTATTTTTTAAGGAGGATATGGTTCCCCTATTCTGCGGCCGATATGATCAGATAATTTTTGGCGGTGACTATAATTGTGTCCTGTCGGCTAAAGATCAGACCCCAAATTTTAACTACTGTGCCGAACTTGACGCTATTATTAAACAATTAATCTTAACTGACACTTGGGAGCACAAAAACGGTGCATTACCAGGGTTCACTTACATTACAAATCACTCTGCCAGCCGTATTGACAGGATTTACGTTTCAGCCAACCTGAAACAGCATGTTCTGCACACAGAGTTGTGGCCCACCATCTTTTCGGACCACATAGCGTACATATGTACCGTTAACTTAACAAGGCAACAAACATACAGGGGTCGAGGATTGTGGAAACTTAATACAGAATATCTGAACGACCCTGAATGTCATGAAGTATTCCAAAATGTGTGGAACGAATGCGAGAAGCGATTTCCATCCTATCCTTCGGCACTCACATGGTGGTTGAAATGTGCCAAACCGACGATAAGAAGAGCGCTAATAAATTACTCACGGGAAAAGATGGCCTGGCAGAAGCAGACGACCGAATTCTACTTTAAAGTCCTCCGAGATTTGTACAGATCCGATACACCTATAATTAACAAACACCTGGAGATAAAAAGAATTCAAGCTAAGCTCATAGCTTTACGACGGAAACAGCTTGACGGTTGCAAAATACGATCAAGACTCCAAAATGATGTACGTGGAGAAAATACATCAATATACCATGTTATCAATGAAAGAAAGGGACAGCGGAGGAAAATAATAACTGAAATAATAACCGCGGATGGCCGAGTATTGACGCAGCAAAGTGACATCAAGACCGAAATACAAAACTACTTCGCCGAGCTCTTAAACAATGCAACAACGGATGTAACAGCGCACAATGAACTTACAACAGGACTCACCCGGAAGCTCGACCAAGAGGAAGCAGCCGCTTTGTTAACAGAAATAACAGAGGAAGAGGTTGAAAACGCAATCATAAGAAGCCCGAAAAATAAATCTCCTGGACCCGATGGGATTCCGGCTGAACTCTATCACACTTTTAGGAGACAGATGATATCTAAACTAATATGTATTTGTCAAGAACTGATGAATCCAAACACTAATATACCGAGTGACTTCCGAGAAGGAACAATAGTTCTCATCCCGAAAACTCCTGCAGGGAAATCAGTATCAAATTTCAGACCTCTCACTTTACTAAATTGCGATTATAAAATATTTTCACGCATCATCAATGAGAGGTTAAAATCAGTCCTGAACAATGTCATTGGGGATTATCAATCGAGCGTTGGAAAAGAGCGATCCATCCACCACACAGTGACCGACTATAGAGACATTATTTCAATTGCTGAAGTCTGTAAAATTAAATGCGCCATGGTCTCCTTAGATTTCGAGAAAGCATTTGATAGAGTTAGCCATGATTACCTCTTCCATGTTATGTGCGCTATGAATTTTCCACAGCGTTATATCGCAATTATAAAGAACTACTTAAACCACTCTACATCGAAAATCATGGTTAACGGTCAACCCAGCAGACCACTTATAATAAACAGTTCAGTGAGACAAGGGTGTCCTCTCTCTATGTCCTTGTTTGCGATAGCCATTGAGCCGTTACTTTTAAGCTTAAGTCAAAATCTTCAAGGCATAGTAACGAATGGCCAGAAAGTTGTCATTAGGGCATATGCTGATGACGTCATGTTTCTGGTCAGAGATAGCAATGAGATCAAAAAGGCACTAGAAATAATACAAACATACGAGCTCGCATCCGGCGCAAAGCTGAACAGAAAAAAATCTGCAGTAATGAACATCGGACGCGGATTAGGAGCGCCCATCCAAGGACAGATTAAGGAGACGGACAGTATAAAATGCCTTGGAATAGAATATACGCGAAACATCCGGCACACAATTGCAAAAAATTACAGGAGGATACTGAACACCATCCGGGCCAGCATACAACAACACAATCTCAGAAAACTGGATGAACTGCAGAGAGTGGCATTGATAAATATTTATTTAACATCTAAAATAAATTACGTAGCACAGGTCTTGCCAATGCCACGAGATGTCGCCAACAGAATTTTGGCTGCCTTTGGTTACTTTGTCAACCGTGGCCATATATTTAAAATACAATATGAAACATTGACGTTACCAACCGACAACGGTGGCCTAAATCTCATAAACGTATATAACAAGGCACAGGCATTGTACACCAGCAAAACGTACAAGCAGTGGACGACATCATGGAATAGTGTCGTAAAATTCTTACTGAATGAAATAGCGCCGCCCAACCACGACGCTCCAATCGATGTTCACCACATTCCCAACGAACTTTTCCACCTGAAACATTTCTTGATAGAATATAGTTATATCCGAATGTGTCTGCCAGAGAATGATTTGATCAGAGTGAAAGAAGTTTACAAAACTTTCATGAACAACCACAGCGAAAACATCATAGAACAAAAGTATCGTCACTTTAATTGGCAAAACATATGGAGAAACCTCCATCATCCGCAGTTGCCTACTCACGTGAAGGCACAGTGGTACTATGCCGTTAATAGAAAAATCCCGACGAACTCAAAACTCCACGCCATACCTCTGGCAGATTCCGCTTTGTGTACTGCCTGTAAAATCAACGATACTGATGAACACCAATTTGTCTGCGGCAATGCTAACAATATATGGCAGTCAGTAAGAAGGATTTTAGCAATTATCCAACGAACATCGCCCCACACAATAACTCCAACAAATCTCTTACACCCGGATGAAGCACTATACCCTAACACGAAGAAAAACGCCGTGAACTGGTTGAAGGGGCACACGGTGTTTTACATATTGTCAAACAAGGAGAAGAGCGAAGGTGACTTTTGGACTTATATCGCGACCCAACATCACACATTACTCCAGATGAATAATTACAATAAACATTATGCAAATTTCCTCAAAAGGACCATCATGTGAACTCCTCTATTCACGCTGATATCTTGAAAGTGTGACTGAAATTGATTTGAAAATAAATAAATCTACAATTATTTAATGAACAAATACGATCATGATCAAACAAAGAACAGGTACTCAGAAGTTTATTTTTTTTTTAAAAAAATAATTTTAGAAAAAGTCATAGTTTTGTAAAGAGACATTTCATTTGTGTCCCCTTCTAGACTGATCTCGCGACAACTAACGCGTTCAGAGTTAGAGAAGATGTAATAAGAATAGTAATTAAAAAAATAATGAAAACGAACATAGGAACGGACAAAAAAGTACATGGAAACACTCCATTGTAACTGTCGCGAAGACGAACTCTGAAATCGTCGGTGAGCAGAGATTGAAAAGAAGGATCTTTTTTTATTAATATTTTTTTTTTTATTTTTTACTTATTTATTTCGTTTGGTAAAAATTTATATTTATGTTTCCAACCGAAGAAGGTACTGTTACGTTTCATGTGTTACATTTTTAAATGGAAAAAGAAGGAGACGACGCAATTAAGCTGTGGAATACAGCACTCATAAGAAAAACTTTCAGTTTTGAATCCAACCAAGAAGGGATTATTTGATTTTATTAAACTTTTGTTATGGGTGACCAACGTTGAGTAAGAAGAGAATTAATTCCATTACAAGAAAGAAGGAAAAAGATAACAATAAAAAAAAAAGTATAAAAAAAAAAAAAAATAAAATAAAATAAAAAGAAAAAAAAAAAAGAAAAAAAAACAAAAAAAAAAAAAAAAAAAAAAAAGGAGACTGAGGCGCTTCAGTCACGGTCTGCACGGCCACTACGGTCGGGGGTTCGAATCCCCCCTCGGGCATGGATATTTGTGCCGTCCTAGTTCGTAAGTAGTTCATAAGTAGTTTGTAAGTTTAGGGACTGATGACCCCGTAGTTAAGTCCCATAAGCCTTACAAACATTTGAACATTTTTGGTTACATACTGTTTGTTTATTATTACGATAATCTTTGCTAACGGTATTTGAGAGGTTGGTTAATGTATGTCTGTGTATATGTCGAGAAATTTTGTTATCTTAGCCGAATGGTCATTGACATGTGTGATCTTTGTATAATAAATTTATTAATCTTTGCTACTGAAATTTCGTTCGTGTGTAATCTATGATGGTCTAATATTTTTCCCCAAATTCTAGGTGTACGATATCAATAAAATTTTCTATGTAGTTTTTGTGTTTTAAGTCGACTTGTTCATTTAGTATTTCAGAGTGGTGGTGTAGTGAGTGTAAATATATTTCTATTGCTTCTAGAATGTCTATAACTTGTCCTTTAGGTGTTACATGTAAAATTTCGACTGCCTGTTCTATATTATCCGCTGTGTGCTTTTCTGTTTTTAAATTTTGGTAAAAAGTAGATGGGTTATTTGTGCTTTGTCTGGTGTGCTCCCGGGAGAAAATTCCTGGCATATTAAAATTGTGTTCCGAAACCGGGATTCGAAACGGAACCCTTTGCCTTTTCATATCAGCGCACACTCAGCTATAGAGTGAAAATTTCAATCTGAAAACACCCCTTACTCTGGGCTAAGCAATGTCTCCACCATATCCTTTCTTCCAGGAGTGCTAGTCTTGCAAGGTTCGCAGGAGAGCTTCTGTGAAGTTTGGAAAGTAAGAGGTGAGGTACTGGCGGAAGTAAAGTTGTGGGGCGGCATCGTGAGTCGTGTCGGGATAGCTCAGTCGGTAGAGCACATGCCCGCGAAAGGCAAAGGTCCCAGGTTCGAGTCCAGGTTCCGGCACACAATTTTAATCTGCCAGGAAGTTTCATATCAGCGCACACTCTGCTGCAGAGTGAAAGTTTCATTTGAACATTTGGACTCCACCTCGCAAAATTAATTAGATTTTAGTTAACTGCTTGTCCCTCTTGTTCTCATCCAATGTCAGTTGTGATGGATGTGGTCGTTGTCATTATTATATACAGCGTACATTAAGAGTACATTAATGCTCATACTAAGATTATTCCATTGTTATTTACGATTCTGCTATTAGCAGTCTGTTTGTTATGCCACAGCCTAATCATGGACAGGGAGGGCAAACTGCCTAGGTCATCAGTCCCCCGGTGGGGAAGGGAAGGAGTGAGGATAGGAAAGGAAAGGAAGGGAGAGGAAATGCAGTCCAGGTAGGGAAGAAGGAAGAAATACTGCACTAGCTCTGGGCCCCGTGCTCGCCACGCAAGTACTCACGAAAGAACCGTGAGCCCCCCTGGGTGGGATAATAAGGACCTGATAAGTAGGTGTTGCAGTGTGTTATTTCTTTAACTCAGGGTGTGGGAGTACATGTTACACTATCACACTGTGCAAATTGTTTTTATGTGATACCTGTTTCTGTTGTTGTGATGTGTTGAAGTAATTGTTAAACATTTAACTCACGTAATATTCTTCTCGGGTTTGCTGCCGGATCAAAACGTCATCTTGACACGATATATCGTGTCAAGATGACGTTTTGATCCGGCAGCAAACCCGAGAAGAATATTATGAAGCATTACGCCGGGAAAGCCTACGCAGTCACATTTAACTCACGTATTACTATGTTTCTTGGAATGGGGTGTGTGGAATAGCAATCAAAAGATGGAAACAAAAATTATCGTTACTAACCCAACAATTTAATATTTTGTATGACTGTTATCGTATACAGGGTGAATCATGTTGAAGTGCAAACATTTTTATATGTGGTACCTTAATGTGTACAGTTTTCAGTGTGTTGATTCTGGCTTCTCTTTGTCGAACAGTTGTCCCACACAACAAATACAGACGTTGCAACCTGATGTCTTCTGTTTTGCTGTACCTAGGCCGCAATTGGACGACGCCTGTCCATGTAGACTGTCATGGCAGCAGTGAGACCGTCAGTCTCATTATGGAGAGACGTTCCACAGCACTTTGCCTCTGATCTCGATGAATATAGGTGTCCTGTTACTAAGCATTCGTAGACATACAACCTAACTTGAAATTTTAATAGCTACACTTAAAAGTCTTCAAATGACAAAACACCTTTATATAACATAGTTAGGTACTCTATCTTGAATCGCCTACAAAAATGTCTGCACTTACACATGCCGCTCACTGCTACTCTACGCCAGTGTATCATGCAGTTCCCGGTTATGTGTCATGTGTAACATTAAAATGTTTTTCTTATCATTTTAAGGACTACTATTCTATGATCTGGAATGAACCGAACGAACTTTAGATGACGTAGACGAGATAGTTGCTCGATAGTAGGAACTGGTAACACGTGGACACGCGTTAAAATATTAGTCGAATAACGCAGATCTGTTTCCCATTATAACATGAATTTTTACATAACCCAATGGCAGTCCAATCAGGAACATGTTATGTACGTACAACAAGAGCAGTTCTCTAGTTTTATAACCATTTAGACCGGAGAGAAAGCAGCTATTCTATCCAGTACCTGTGAGATGGACGTTGTCCAAGTAATGTTGCTAGTCGGAAACGCGAACGGCTTTCTTTAAGACATCAACTTGCTACAGCTGTGAAGTTTTTCTCGCCGTTCATCGCTTGCAACTATCTGGAAGGTGAAGTGGACATACCTTGTTCTCGCTTATTTACGTAACTGGAATACTTGACTGAAGTTTTCTGCGCTGATTCAAAAGTATTACGGGAGCGGAGTCTCATTTTCTTCTAAATGCGAAGTCGTTATCCGGAAGAACGGAGTAAATTGAGAGCAGCTGCCTGTCGCAGAAAGAAGGAAGACTGGGGTTTAACATCCCTCCTACAGCACACTCATTACAGGCGGAGCACAAACTCGGATTGTTTTCTTAAGGAGGGGGCTGGATATTGGTCGTGTCTTTTGAACGGAACTTTTCCGGCATTTCAAATGTTTCCAATGTTTGTATATCTTATGGGACTTAACTACGGGGTCATTAGTCCGTAAACTTACAAACTACTTATGACCTAACTAATACTACGGACAACACAAATATCCATGCCCGAGGGGGGATTCGAACCCCTGACCGTAGTGGCCATGCAGACCGTGACTGGAAAGCCTCAGTCCCCTCGGCCACCGCGGCCTGCTTTCCGGCATTTGCCTGGAGTAATTTAGGGAAATCACGGGAAACCTGCCGGCCGCGGTGGCCGAGGAGACTGGGGCGCTCCAGTCACGGTCTGCACGGCCACTACGGTCGGGGGTTCGAATCCCCCCTCGGGCATGGATATTTGTGCCGTCCTTAGTATAAGGTAGTTGATAAGTAGTTTGTAAGTTTAGGGACTGATGACCCCGTAGTTAAGTCCCATAAGCTTGACAAACATTTGAACATTTGAACGGAAAACCTAAATCTAAACTGCCAGAGGCGGATTTGAACCGCCTCCTCCCAAATGCAAGTCCAATGTGCTAACCGTGTCCCACCTCGCACACGTCAGAAAGAAGAATAGCCTTTCCATGTGAACAAGTAAATTTATATTATGTCCATTTTTGAGAAATTATTTCGTGGCATGAGGTAACGCCTATTACGGACTGTAACAAAGCAGACACAATAAATCCTAGTTGCAGATACGGTAAGGGAATTTCAAGGTCAGCAGCAGTGCATAGAACGTCGGACTACCTACGTTTTTGCAATGCAATAGTCTCGGGTCAGAGATCTTGCGGCTCCTGTTAGGAGAATTTTAAATTAAATTACAGCTTCTTATTTCGTTTTTCGTCGCAGTCCATGGACGACTGCATGAAGCTGTAACTTCTGTGATGAATTGTAAACTATACGGGGCAGCCGAATGAAAACGAGGCAGATGGTAAAAATTTAACTGCTCCGTTAATTATTTCAAAAATTATCGCTGTATCAATACTCTCATCCCACTGAGAGAGAAAACGGTGTCTTTATGGGAAAATCGTGCAGTTGCCTAGAGAACCATGAGAACTAGGCATGCCACCTGCACGTCAGTAGCAAATCGGCGGCCGCGAATATTTATTCAGTGCGAGATCGCGGTAAAAGCTTCCTACTGAAGTTTATGCAGTACAGTTGAAATGTAATCATGCTATTGCAAGATAATGCCTCCTCATATGTGGTCAAGTTTGTTTCGACGGTTTGTAAACACCTTAGCACCATGTAATAACGTTTACGAGCATTACATTTTTGTAACATACTTTGGAAAAAGTTCATTTCGCATCAGTCATATAAAACTACATGAATACTATCAGTTTATAATATGGTGTTAATTGTTCAGTATCATCTCCCTACGTTTCTGTATGTTATTGTCGCTGAAGCTAAATTTACTGTGTACATTAACTGTGTAATTCGATATCAATTGTAGAATGTTGTTCTGTAAGATTCCACGGGGAAAAAGTGGATTTCCATACGCTTTTGTATTATTACCTGCCTATGAGCAGACTGTTATTGAAGGAGTATTTCACGTAACACCACGTAAGTTAAAGAACTTGCTTCCATGAGACCCAAAGGAGAGCATAATAGTTTGCATATTGGCCATTATCATTCCATCGGTGATCACAAAACTGCGTCGCGGGATCTATTGAGATGGATTCAGGGCAACGTTTAATCTAAGTAACATACTTTACAGACTGAAAAAAATGTGTATTTCGTTAGTTGTATTATTTTCACGAGTTTGTTTTTCACGCAATGAAGAAAAGTAAAATTAATTTCCACGAGTTACTGGTTGATGTTTTGAGTTTAAGGTTTACCAAAACTGAAAGTCGTTTGTTTATACAGCATTGTCACTTATAATTGATTCTTACTTTAGGAGTTACTTTCCAGTACTTTCTGATAAATTGTTACCGCTCTAAATCCGTTTGTAGAGGACATCCTTATTAGCTAAGACTGTCAGTACCTGATGGAGACTTCGTAATGGAAATATCATGAAAAATCTCGTTTGAAAGCCATTTAGGATCAAAATAAATGGAGAGCGCAGAGTGCTTGGCAATACATGATTGAATAAATTTATGGAATTTGTTGTGAGTCAGAAGTCAGATTTTGCACACCACCACTTTATTGCCCCAAGTTACACCAGTTGCAATGTAGGCGTGACCCACAAGGTTCACGCCTGTCACACGAAAGTACAGAAGACAAAACAAACTTCTACAGAGTTTATCAAAAGTTTTCACCTCCGCCCATTGTTCGGTAATCTGACAGCGTAAACACTTCAAGTCAAACGTGTCGAAGTCTAAGTATAGGCAGGGTCTCGCTGCGGAGCGCGCGGTTGCTCGCCGTGGAGGTTCGAGTCCTCCGTGGGGCATGGGTGTGTGTGTGTGTGTGTGTGTGTGTGTGTGTGTGTGTGTGTGTGTGTGTGTGTGTGTGTGTGTTGTCCTTAGGTTAGTTTACCTAGGTTTAAGTAGTTTGTAAGCTACAGACTGATGACCACGCAGTTTGGTCCGATAAATTTACAAACATTTATTATAGGCAGCGATCGTCGTAAAGCAAGCAATCCAAAGCAGCAGGGTAGTCAGCATGCGAGATGCGAAGCGAACTGCCGGTGAAGGCCCGAGCGCGTCCTTAAATATATCACTCCGGCCAACCAGTGAGCGGCGAAGTGATACTAGCTGCAGAATTGTGGTCACAGGGGCTGGTCACGTGTGTCCTGCTGCCGCGGCAGGAACAGATCCACCGCCCCATGCAGAGGCGGCTAGTAAACAACCTGCGCTGTTGATGTTTGCGCGCGCGGCCGATGGAGGAGCGCCTGTGTGCGCGGGAACCCGTGCCGCTTTAGTGTTGTGTGTGTTGCCGGACAGAAAGGGGCCGGCATGACTGAATTCATAACTAATCAACCACTTACTTAGAAGAGCAAGCATTTTTCCAAATAAATATAGAGCAAACTTTGCGTGGAAAATGGTTTATACCTAAAAATAACAAGTTTCAGTCATGACAGAATGAATCATTAACACCAAGACTACATAATGTCAAAATTTTGTGGAATTTAGCATTTAATTTTTTAAGTAATTGTTTCTGCACAAAATATTGTTTCATTTCATTTTTTTTTACTACGGTTCCCGTGATATTTTTCAAAACAATTGGTTATTTATGCATTTCACTTATAGAAACTTCAGTTTATAATTAAATATAATTTTATTCTACTATCAATTTCTGCGTAGTCGTTGTAGTGGGAAAATTGTCAAAAATGTTCAAATGTTTGTTAAGCTTATGGGACTTAACTACGGGGTCATCAGTCCCTAAACTTACAAACTACTTATGAACTACTTACAAACTAGGACGGCACAAATATCCATGCCCGAGGGCGGATTCGAACCCCCGACCGTAGTGTCCGTGCTGACCGTGACTGGAGCGCCTCAGTCACCTCGGCCACCGCGGCCGGCAGGAAAATTGTCCAGAAAGATTATAGCTCCCAAAACAAAACAGAATGTGAACCACTGGTCTGGATGACTGCTGCAGTACTATGACGCTGGTATTTCAACATGAACTAGTACTACAAACATACATCTAGAAACAAAGAAAAGAATTTTTACAGCATTATATTTTTAGAATTGCTACTGACGACCCTCAGTAGACATTAATACGTTCAAGTATTCAAATGTTTGTGTATCTAAGTGACCTAACTGCTGTGGTTATCAGTCCCTAGGCTTATAACCTACTTAAACTAGCTTCAGCTACCTTATGCTAAGTACAACATACACACACACACGCCGGCCGCGGTGGCCGAGGTGACTGAGGCGTTCCAGCCACGGTCAGCACGGCCACTACGGTCGGGGGTTCGAATCCCCACTCGGGCATGGATATTTGTGCCGTCCTAGTTTGTAAGTAGTTCATAAGTAGTTTGTAAGTTTAGGGACTGATGACCCCGTAGTTAAGTCCCATAAGCTTAACAAACATTTGAACATTTTGAACACACACACACACCCGTGCCCGAGGGAGAACTACAACCTTCGACGGCGAGCAACGGCGCGCTCCGAGCAGGCGTATTAGTGCACTCGGCGACTCCACAGCGGCCACATTGGTACGTTTGCTGAACTTTGGAACATGTAGTTACTACTTCATCATCGGTTGCACAGTGGTAGAGTGCCAGACTTCAAATCTAAAGGTCGCAGGTTCGATCCCCGCCAAGTCCTAGGATTTTTATCTGTCACTTTCCACTTCTTTCACCTCTGGCAGTTTTGTTCATGTGAAATATACCGAGTAGCACCGTGGTTCGGAACCCACATTAAACAGTAGGTGCCTCTATAACTGGCTGGGTAAGATAGGTCGGAGGAAGTCAACAGCATACCACCTCCAAACAGGACCATGCCTAGTAAAGCACTGTGGTGTTCAAACCAATCTTCGGATTGTTGACTGCTTTAACTATTACAATTTATGATTTCACAACCGGTATTAACTGTATATAAAGCTTTCGGGACGACAGACCGTGGTCTAAAACTGCACTGCAGGCTGCACTACAATCCAAACCATGACGGTGATTAAGAGACTATCTCTTCTGATGCGAACTATTTAAGTTGAAAGTAAACAGTCATTACTCTGCCGGTGTAAAGTTGACAACAATAGTTTGTAATTTTTAGCATCTTATTTACTTTTATTACGATGATCACAAATCTTAATAGTCTCTATCGATATCCCAGCTCGTTATATACGTCCAGCCGCGCGGGAGTAGCCGAGCGGTCTGGAGCTCCACGATGCGGATTGCGCGGTCTCCCACGTCGGAGGTTCCAATCCTCCTTCGGGCATGGATATTTGTGTTGTCTTTAGTATAAGTTAGTTCATAAGAAGTTAGTAAGTATAGGGACTGATGACCCCGCAGTTGATTCTCGTAAGCTTGACAAACATTTGAACTTTTTCTATTCGTCCACGATAGCCAGAGAGCAGTAGATACAGGCTCCAAAGTAGATATCATGATCGTTGACATCCGGAAGGTGATATGTACGGTTTCACATTGTCGCATATTGAAAAAATAGGAGCCTACGCAATATCACACGAACTATGTGATTGGATTGAAGAGATAACAGCTAACACAACACTGCATCGGAGAGAAGTCTTCCGACGAGAAGACAATTTTTGACAGAACTCAACGGAATATTGTAGGACGAATACTTTTCACAATATGTATAAATTACTTACGTAGAAGCATCTTTTGGCTTTTCACGGATGATTCTTTGCTATTCAGAGAAGTGGTAGCGCTGTAAAATTGTTGAAAATGCACGAGTATCTCTAGCGTGTCGGCGCTTGTTGCAGGGAGCGGTAACGGACGCTCAATGTGTGGTGTCGCACAAGTACAAAGTGCGCGCCACTTACTTTCGCCGCGCGCCGCCAGGCACGCACGGCGCGGCGTTCTCACGACGACAGCCACGAGCGCCCTCTGCGACAACTCCGCTCGTGGCCACCACTGAAGGATCGTTCACTTCGCACTTCGGACTGAGATAGCAACGAGTTAGGACCTTCGTAATCCGATAGGCACGAGTGAAGACTTTGCTATTGTACAGGCACTAGGCAGGCCGCTAACAACTATGTATCAACATTCTGCAGTACTATGTAAAAGTTAAGTATTGTTACATTCTGTGCAATATATATCTCTTTCTAATTTACTCTAGTGTTTATAGTTTCTGGCTGCTCCCCTCCGTACCTGCACCGGCGGGCTATCCTTATTCCTGTGTCGGTCTTATTCCACTCGGCCACCGACACCTACGACGAGGCTGGGACACAAAAGCGGCGACGAAGTTGGGACACAAAAGTGGCGACGAGGAGTGATAGAACCTTGGATCAGCCCGCTTGCAGCAGCCAGACAGCAGTAGTCGGAGCACGCAGAAATTGCTCCCGCCCACCCACCCTTATTATAAGAATTTTTGGGGGAACGTTTTCAGTTACGTGTGTTGTGGACTTTTTTGTTGCAGAGCGTCCTCATTTATCTTGCATTTGTGTTTTGTTATAAGTTACTTGTATGCGCGGCGCCTAATCGGTCAGCATGGCCACTACCCCGCACCCAAACTTAATGGAAATTATTCAGTTACAGACGGCACAAATAACACAACTTCTCCAGGCTGTGGCCCAGCTCACAGCGCAGGCAGCTAACCAACAACAACAGCCGCCGCTTCAGCAGCCCACACCTGCCGCTGCACCTCTTCCTACGTTTCGCCAGTACAACGAACGTGAGGAAGAATGGAGTGACTACTTCGCACAGTTTCAAGAACTCGTCGCGGCTCATCAAATTACAGGTCAGAAAGTGAAGCATCTGTTATTATCTGTAGTGGGCCCCCAGACCTTCGTACTATTGCAGAAACTATTCCCGCACGCATCTCCTCGTGATGTAGACTTTGAACAAATTGTAGATGCACTGAATGCTCATTATGAGAGAAAAGTTCTTGTAGCCGCTGCACGATACCGATTTTTCAGACTTAAAAAATTACCGCAGCAGTCACACCAAGAATGGATCACGGAATTGAAGGGCTTAACCCGCCAATGTAAATTTACTTGCTCTTGTGGACTTTCGTATAGTGACGTGATGTTGAGGGATGCGATTACGCAGAATATTCAGGACCCCAGAATTAGAGCAGCAATTCTGAAACAGTCTGACCCCTCCTTAGACAGTGTACTGCAGCTTATAGAAGCGCATGATACTTTTGACTTAGCTGATGTAGAAATGCAAAGCCATAGTGTAAATTCAGTGCGCCGCAACGGACGCTTTCCTAGCCGTAGTTCTCAGTATAGCACTAGTGATTCTTATTTTTCTACCGGCCGTGCTGAACGGACAGTGAACAGTAGCCAGTGTAAAAGTGCGACGCAAAGGTCGCCCCGTCGTGTTAGAAACAGTAATTTGAATAACGGGCGCCAACGCTCATTTCAGAAAAATGTACGTAAATCTTGCCCCCAGTGTGTGTCTCGCCACAAGCGTGCTCATTGCCCTAGTCGCAACGCAACCTCTTATCAATGTGGCAAATTGGGACATGTGCAGTCTGTGTGTATGCAAATTAAAAACTCAAAGAACAGTAACGTTAGAAACGGTGCTTCGCAAAGTGCGAGAACAGTTCATTCTTTAAATGTTATACGGGCTGTGGAATTGAACAGTGCTTTCCTTGGATCTCAATTTCAAGAAAGTAGTTATGCGCCTATGGCAAAACTATATAGTGCACCACGTAGCAAGCGCCGACGAGCGCGTAAAACAGTGCAACGGAAAAGGGTTCGGGACAAGCAAAATGACTATGAACAGTCCATTCCTGTAGTGAAAATAGTGCCTTCTGCAACTGCTCCTTGTAATAGTGCCCAGTACTGTGTAGCTAGTGACAGTAGACATCAAGTAGCTACTCAAAAGTGTAGTGCAGTAGTTAATAAATCAGAAGTAGCCTCGCATTGCGCGGACGCCGATCCGGCGGTAGTGCCATCTAGTGACAGTGTTGTTAATCCGCTGCGTGCCGAGTCTGCGCCGCTCACTTCACTACGTGGCCCGCGCATACGCAGCACACAAACCGTAGCAGACGTTGCCCACATTCGCGCACCTGTCGTGCGCCAAAAGCACAAACTGTTTGTGACTCTTTCGATCGAAAATAAGTCTGTGCAATTTCAGCTTGACACTGGTTCCGCTGTTACCTTAATAAATAAAGATACTTATGAACTTCTGGGTTCGCCAAAATTGTCGCCGTCACAGCAAGTGTTAACAGCTTATACAGGTGAAAATATTCCCGTGCTAGGAACGTGTAGCATGCCCGCCTCTTTTCAAGGTGTAACAAAAACAGTTGCTTTTGTAGTTCTTCAGGCCAAATCGACACAGAACATTTTTGGACTAGATGCTTTTGACTTGTTTGGTTTATCAATTCAAAGAGATGTGCTTCAAATTTCGTCAATAGTGCCTCAGGATAAAATCAATGCATTGTGTGACAAATATAGTGACTTGTTTTCGCCGGAATTAGGTTGTGCAAAAGACTTCGTGGCACATGTAACTTTAAAAGAATCTGCAGTTCCAAAGTTTCGTAAAGCTAGACCAGTGCCTATCGCCTTGCGTGATACAGTTGCCGAAGAACTTAAACGTTGGCAAGATAGTGGGGTGATTTCTCCTGTTTCTGCGAGTCAGTGGGCCTCGCCTATAGTAATTATACCCAAGCCGTCAGGAAAACTTCGTATCTGTGCGGACTTCAAATCAACAGTGAACAGTCAAACAATTGTCGACACTTACCCCCTGCCCAGACCTGAGGAACTGACGGACAAATTAGGACAGTCTCGCTTCTTTTCCAAGATTGATTTAGCGGAGGCATACTTACAAATTCCGCTTGATGACGAGTCAAAACAGTTTTTCGTCATTAATACTCACATGGGCCTTTTTCAATTTCAACGCCTACCCTTTGGCAGTTCTTCCGCTCCCGCTATTTTTCAGCGTTTTTTGGAACAGCTGACAGTTTCTGTACCGTGTTGCTCGAACTATTTAGATGACATTGTGGTATCCGGACGTACAGTTGAAGAACATTTAGCAAACCTGGAGTGCCTTTTCAAAGTGTTGACTGCAGCAGGTCTACGTTGTAATAAAGCAAAGTGTTCGTTTTTTCAAACTGAAATAGAATACCTAGGCCATGTGATTAATGCCCAAGGAATTCATCCCTTACAGTCACATCTTCGAGCAATCAAAGACTTGCCTCCTCCTAAGAATGTGCACGAATTGCAAGCAGTAATGGGGAAGCTGAACTATTATTTCAGATTTATTCCCAATGCCTCTCAGATTGCAGCTCCACTGCATCACTTACTTAGGAAGAATGTTCCTTTTGTATGGTCTAAAGATTGTCAGGTTGCCTTTGACAAACTAAAGTCTGCACTACTCAGTGATGCATGTTTGATTCCCTTTGACCCACAGAAGCCTGTAGTGTTAGCAGTTGACGCCTCGTCGTACGGTCTGGGTGCCGTTCTGTCGCATCGTATTGGATGTCACGATCGTCCTATTGCCTTTGCATCCAAGCTACTGACGCCGACGCAACAGAATTACAGTCAGATAGAAAAGGAGGCCTTAGCAATCATTTACGGCGTCACAAAGTTTCATCATTATCTCTATGGCAGAAAATTCTATTTGTTGACAGACCACAAGCCTCTCACGTCGTTGTTCTCACCCACAAAGCCAATTCCGCCACGTACGGCACAAAAGCTTCAGAGATGGTCCTTGATATTGTCTAATTATCAGTATGAGATTTTGTACCGACCTACCACTAAACATGCTAACGCGGACACACTTTCCCGACTTCCGGTTGGCCAGGATGTATCATTTGATTCTTCAGAAATGGCATGTTGTCAGATAGACTCCAGAGATGCTTCCGCTGTCGCAGACTTTCCTTTGAACTCTCGTCGGGTTGCACAGGAAACAGCTGCGGATGCAGACCTAAGTGTGGTAGCACGTTTTGTTCGCTTTGGTTGGCCTGCCAGAGCCAAAGACATTGATCGGCCTCTGGTTCGACGTTATTTTGCACAACGTCATGCATTATCTTTAAGTCAGGGTGTACTGTTGTTGCATACCGACAACGACCAAGCAAGAGTGATTGTTCCTCGTTCCCTGCAACGAGAAGTGTTACGCCTCCTGCATCAAGGACATTGGGGCATTGTTAGGACAAAGCAACTGGCCAGACGTCATTGTACCTGGGTTGGTATGGACGCTCAGATAGAGAGCATGACATCACAGTGTACAGTTTGTGCGGAGCATCAGGCGGCTCCTCCGCAACGTTTCTCAGACTGGCCACGCCCCAAGGGACCATGGCAACGTTTACACATTGACTTTGCCGGACCTTTCTGGAATACGCGCTGGTTAATTGTTGTAGACGCTTTCAGCAAGTTTCCTTTCGTGATTGCCATGACCTCAACGACGGCGTCTAGTACAATCAGTGCCTTAACATCAGTGTTTTGCATCGAAGGCTTGCCTGAAACTATCGTCAGTGACAATGGACCTCAGTTTGTTAGTGCGGAATTTCAACAGTTTTGTCGTGTGAATGGCATTCAGCATATCACCACCGCACCTTTTCACCCTCAGTCCAATGGTGAAGCAGAACGTTTCGTTCGAACATTCAAGTCTCACATGGAGAAGATGAAAGGTCAGCACTCCAGGCAGCAAGCTCTTCAAATTTTCCTGTCTACGTATCGGTGCATGCCACGTGACGGCCCGTCTCCTGCCGAGCTGCTACACGGCCGCCGTCACCGCACTCTCCTTCACCTGCTGCAGCCTCCCACGCACCGAGTCGGTTCGTATGGCGCTACGCGTTTTCAGGTTTCTACGCCGGTGCTGTACAGGGTGTTTGCTGGAAACAAGAAGACATGGTTGCCGGGCACCATTCAGCGCGTGCTCGGTAGCAATATGTATGTTGTACGTTCTTCCACAGGGTCGGAGCTGCGGCGCCACGCAAACCAATTGCATCTGCATAGGCCGCGCGATCCAGTCTCCGGTTTCTTGATTCCAGACCCAGTTCACCGCCAGGGAGCACAACCACATCGTTCGTCCCCGGACTACGAGATCCCTATGGACGTCGACGTACCGCCGACGCAGTCGTCGCCGCCGCTGTCGCCGCCGCAGATGACAGCGTCACCGAGAGGGACTCCGGGACCGTGCGGGCCCCCCCAGCTTGGGCCACGCACCTCAGAAGAAGATGACCTGCTCCCTCTGGGCGGGGGCGGGCGCCCTTCCCCAGGTTTCGGCGGGTTCCCTGGAGGATCTCAAGGCAGATGCCGGGGCGCGGACGGCGTCTCGATCCCAGCCTCAGCTACGACGCCCGTCCCACCAGTAACGCCCCCGCCCAGGCCCTCCTCCCAGTGCCGTCGCCGTGGCCCTCAGCCCTACGCCACGACGGCGCGGCGGTTTGGGGGGGAGGGGTGTGGTGTCGCACAAGTACAAAGTGCGCGCCACTTACTTTCGCCGCGCGCCGCCAGGCACGCACGGCGCGGCGTTCTCACGACGACAGCCACGAGCGCCCTCTGCGACAACTCCGCTCGTGGCCACCACTGAAGGATCGTTCACTTCGCACTTCGGACTGAGATAGCAACGAGTTAGGACCTTCGTAATCCGATAGGCACGAGTGAAGACTTTGCTATTGTACAGGCACTAGGCAGGCCTCCAACAACTATGTATCAACATTCTGCAGTACTATGTAAAAGTTAAGTATTGTTACATTCTGTGCAATATATATCTCTTTCTAATTTACTCTAGTGTTTATAGTTTCTGGCTGCTCCCCTCCGTACCTGCACCGGCGGGCTATCCTTATTCCTGTGTCGGTCTTATTCCACTCGGCCACCGACACCTACGACGAGGCTGGGACACAAAAGCGGCGACGAAGTTGGGACACAAAAGTGGCGACGAGGAGTGATAGAACCTTGGATCAGCCCGCTTGCAGCAGCCAGACAGCAGTAGTCGGAGCACGCAGAAATTGCTCCCGCCCACCCACCCTTATTATAAGAATTTTTGGGGGAACGTTTTCAGTTACGTGTGTTGTGGACTTTTTTGTTGCAGAGCGTCCTCATTTATCTTGCATTTGTGTTTTGTTATAAGTTACTTGTATGCGCGGCGCCTAATCGGTCAGCATGGCCACTACCCCGCACCCAAACTTAATGGAAATTATTCAGTTACAGACGGCACAAATAACACAACTTCTCCAGGCTGTGGCCCAGCTCACAGCGCAGGCAGCTAACCAACAACAACAGCCGCCGCTTCAGCAGCCCACACCTGCCGCTGCACCTCTTCCTACGTTTCGCCAGTACAACGAACGTGAGGAAGAATGGAGTGACTACTTCGCACAGTTTCAAGAACTCGTCGCGGCTCATCAAATTACAGGTCAGAAAGTGAAGCATCTGTTATTATCTGTAGTGGGCCCCCAGACCTTCGTACTATTGCAGAAACTATTCCCGCACGCATCTCCTCGTGATGTAGACTTTGAACAAATTGTAGATGCACTGAATGCTCATTATGAGAGAAAAGTTCTTGTAGCCGCTGCACGATACCGATTTTTCAGACTTAAAAAATTACCGCAGCAGTCACACCAAGAATGGATCACGGAATTGAAGGGCTTAACCCGCCAATGTAAATTTACTTGCTCTTGTGGACTTTCGTATAGTGACGTGATGTTGAGGGATGCGATTACGCAGAATATTCAGGACCCCAGAATTAGAGCAGCAATTCTGAAACAGTCTGACCCCTCCTTAGACAGTGTACTGCAGCTTATAGAAGCGCATGATACTTTTGACTTAGCTGATGTAGAAATGCAAAGCCATAGTGTAAATTCAGTGCGCCGCAACGGACGCTTTCCTAGCCGTAGTTCTCAGTATAGCACTAGTGATTCTTATTTTTCTACCGGCCGTGCTGAACGGACAGTGAACAGTAGCCAGTGTAAAAGTGCGACGCAAAGGTCGCCCCGTCGTGTTAGAAACAGTAATTTGAATAACGGGCGCCAACGCTCATTTCAGAAAAATGTACGTAAATCTTGCCCCCAGTGTGTGTCTCGCCACAAGCGTGCTCATTGCCCTAGTCGCAACGCAACCTCTTATCAATGTGGCAAATTGGGACATGTGCAGTCTGTGTGTATGCAAATTAAAAACTCAAAGAACAGTAACGTTAGAAACGGTGCTTCGCAAAGTGCGAGAACAGTTCATTCTTTAAATGTTATACGGGCTGTGGAATTGAACAGTGCTTTCCTTGGATCTCAATTTCAAGAAAGTAGTTATGCGCCTATGGCAAAACTATATAGTGCACCACGTAGCAAGCGCCGACGAGCGCGTAAAACAGTGCAACGGAAAAGGGTTCGGGACAAGCAAAATGACTATGAACAGTCCATTCCTGTAGTGAAAATAGTGCCTTCTGCAACTGCTCCTTGTAATAGTGCCCAGTACTGTGTAGCTAGTGACAGTAGACATCAAGTAGCTACTCAAAAGTGTAGTGCAGTAGTTAATAAATCAGAAGTAGCCTCGCATTGCGCGGACGCCGATCCGGCGGTAGTGCCATCTAGTGACAGTGTTGTTAATCCGCTGCGTGCCGAGTCTGCGCCGCTCACTTCACTACGTGGCCCGCGCATACGCAGCACACAAACCGTAGCAGACGTTGCCCACATTCGCGCACCTGTCGTGCGCCAAAAGCACAAACTGTTTGTGACTCTTTCGATCGAAAATAAGTCTGTGCAATTTCAGCTTGACACTGGTTCCGCTGTTACCTTAATAAATAAAGATACTTATGAACTTCTGGGTTCGCCAAAATTGTCGCCGTCACAGCAAGTGTTAACAGCTTATACAGGTGAAAATATTCCCGTGCTAGGAACGTGTAGCATGCCCGCCTCTTTTCAAGGTGTAACAAAAACAGTTGCTTTTGTAGTTCTTCAGGCCAAATCGACACAGAACATTTTTGGACTAGATGCTTTTGACTTGTTTGGTTTATCAATTCAAAGAGATGTGCTTCAAATTTCGTCAATAGTGCCTCAGGATAAAATCAATGCATTGTGTGACAAATATAGTGACTTGTTTTCGCCGGAATTAGGTTGTGCAAAAGACTTCGTGGCACATGTAACTTTAAAAGAATCTGCAGTTCCAAAGTTTCGTAAAGCTAGACCAGTGCCTATCGCCTTGCGTGATACAGTTGCCGAAGAACTTAAACGTTGGCAAGATAGTGGGGTGATTTCTCCTGTTTCTGCGAGTCAGTGGGCCTCGCCTATAGTAATTATACCCAAGCCGTCAGGAAAACTTCGTATCTGTGCGGACTTCAAATCAACAGTGAACAGTCAAACAATTGTCGACACTTACCCCCTGCCCAGACCTGAGGAACTGACGGACAAATTAGGACAGTCTCGCTTCTTTTCCAAGATTGATTTAGCGGAGGCATACTTACAAATTCCGCTTGATGACGAGTCAAAACAGTTTTTCGTCATTAATACTCACATGGGCCTTTTTCAATTTCAACGCCTACCCTTTGGCAGTTCTTCCGCTCCCGCTATTTTTCAGCGTTTTTTGGAACAGCTGACAGTTTCTGTACCGTGTTGCTCGAACTATTTAGATGACATTGTGGTATCCGGACGTACAGTTGAAGAACATTTAGCAAACCTGGAGTGCCTTTTCAAAGTGTTGACTGCAGCAGGTCTACGTTGTAATAAAGCAAAGTGTTCGTTTTTTCAAACTGAAATAGAATACCTAGGCCATGTGATTAATGCCCAAGGAATTCATCCCTTACAGTCACATCTTCGAGCAATCAAAGACTTGCCTCCTCCTAAGAATGTGCACGAATTGCAAGCAGTAATGGGGAAGCTGAACTATTATTTCAGATTTATTCCCAATGCCTCTCAGATTGCAGCTCCACTGCATCACTTACTTAGGAAGAATGTTCCTTTTGTATGGTCTAAAGATTGTCAGGTTGCCTTTGACAAACTAAAGTCTGCACTACTCAGTGATGCATGTTTGATTCCCTTTGACCCACAGAAGCCTGTAGTGTTAGCAGTTGACGCCTCGTCGTACGGTCTGGGTGCCGTTCTGTCGCATCGTATTGGATGTCACGATCGTCCTATTGCCTTTGCATCCAAGCTACTGACGCCGACGCAACAGAATTACAGTCAGATAGAAAAGGAGGCCTTAGCAATCATTTACGGCGTCACAAAGTTTCATCATTATCTCTATGGCAGAAAATTCTATTTGTTGACAGACCACAAGCCTCTCACGTCGTTGTTCTCACCCACAAAGCCAATTCCGCCACGTACGGCACAAAAGCTTCAGAGATGGTCCTTGATATTGTCTAATTATCAGTATGAGATTTTGTACCGACCTACCACTAAACATGCTAACGCGGACACACTTTCCCGACTTCCGGTTGGCCAGGATGTATCATTTGATTCTTCAGAAATGGCATGTTGTCAGATAGACTCCAGAGATGCTTCCGCTGTCGCAGACTTTCCTTTGAACTCTCGTCGGGTTGCACAGGAAACAGCTGCGGATGCAGACCTAAGTGTGGTAGCACGTTTTGTTCGCTTTGGTTGGCCTGCCAGAGCCAAAGACATTGATCGGCCTCTGGTTCGACGTTATTTTGCACAACGTCATGCATTATCTTTAAGTCAGGGTGTACTGTTGTTGCATACCGACAACGACCAAGCAAGAGTGATTGTTCCTCGTTCCCTGCAACGAGAAGTGTTACGCCTCCTGCATCAAGGACATTGGGGCATTGTTAGGACAAAGCAACTGGCCAGACGTCATTGTACCTGGGTTGGTATGGACGCTCAGATAGAGAGCATGACATCACAGTGTACAGTTTGTGCGGAGCATCAGGCGGCTCCTCCGCAACGTTTCTCAGACTGGCCACGCCCCAAGGGACCATGGCAACGTTTACACATTGACTTTGCCGGACCTTTCTGGAATACGCGCTGGTTAATTGTTGTAGACGCTTTCAGCAAGTTTCCTTTCGTGATTGCCATGACCTCAACGACGGCGTCTAGTACAATCAGTGCCTTAACATCAGTGTTTTGCATCGAAGGCTTGCCTGAAACTATCGTCAGTGACAATGGACATCAGTTTGTTAGTGCGGAATTTCAACAGTTTTGTCGTGTGAATGGCATTCAGCATATC
Organism: Locusta migratoria; assembly: GCA_026315105.1. Taxonomy (NCBI): domain Eukaryota; kingdom Metazoa; phylum Arthropoda; class Insecta; order Orthoptera; family Acrididae; genus Locusta; species Locusta migratoria. Next base: position 262,084,627 of record CM048755.1, read on the forward strand.
ACCACCGCACCTTTTCACCCTCAGTCCAATGGTGAAGCAGAACGTTTCGTTCGAACATTCAAGTCTCACATGGAGAAGATGAAAGGTCAGCACTCCAGGCAGCAAGCTCTTCAAATTTTCCTGTCTACGTATCGGTGCATGCCACGTGACGGCCCGTCTCCTGCCGAGCTGCTACACGGCCGCCGTCACCGCACTCTCCTTCACCTGCTGCAGCCTCCCACGCACCGAGTCGGTTCGTATGGCGCTACGCGTTTTCAGGTTTCTACGCCGGTGCTGTACAGGGTGTTTGCTGGAAACAAGAAGACATGGTTGCCGGGCACCATTCAGCGCGTGCTCGGTAGCAATATGTATGTTGTACGTTCTTCCACAGGGTCGGAGCTGCGGCGCCACGCAAACCAATTGCGTCTGCATAGGCCGCGCGATCCAGTCTCCGGTTTCTTGATTCCAGACCCAGTTCACCGCCAGGGAGCACAACCACATCGTTCGTCCCCGGACTACGAGATCCCTATGGACGTCGACGTACCGCCGACGCAGTCGTCGCCGCCGCTGTCGCCGCCGCAGATGACAGCGTCACCGAGAGGGACTCCGGGACCGTGCGGGCCCCCCCAGCTTGGGCCACGCACCTCAGAAGAAGATGACCTGCTCCCTCTGGGCGGGGGCGGGCGCCCTTCCCCAGGTTTCGGCGGGTTCCCTGGAGGATCTCAAGGCAGATGCCGGGGCGCGGACGGCGTCTCGATCCCAGCCTCAGCTACGACGCCCGTCCCACCAGTAACGCCCCCGCCCAGGCCCTCCTCCCAGTGCCGTCGCCGTGGCCCTCAGCCCTACGCCACGACGGCGCGGCGGTTTGGGGGGGAGGGGTGTGGTGTCGCACAAGTACAAAGTGCGCGCCACTTACTTTCGCCGCGCGCCGCCAGGCACGCACGGCGCGGCGTTCTCACGACGACAGCCACGAGCGCCCTCTGCGACAACTCCGCTCGTGGCCACCACTGAAGGATCGTTCACTTCGCACTTCGGACTGAGATAGCAACGAGTTAGGACCTTCGTAATCCGATAGGCACGAGTGAAGACTTTGCTATTGTACAGGCACTAGGCAGGCCGCTAACAACTATGTATCAACATTCTGCAGTACTATGTAAAAGTTAAGTATTGTTACATTCTGTGCAATATATATCTCTTTCTAATTTACTCTAGTGTTTATAGTTTCTGGCTGCTCCCCTCCGTACCTGCACCGGCGGGCTATCCTTATTCCTGTGTCGGTCTTATTCCACTCGGCCACCGACACCTACGACGAGGCTGGGACACAAAAGCGGCGACGAATTTGGGACACAAAACAATGTTAACAAACGTTACACATTGAGAATACAAAGAAATAAAGGTCCTTTATTGTAAGATATCACGATTTCAGAAAAATCACTGAATGCAGTTACATCTACAAAATATCTCCGAGTACGCAAAAGGATTTATTTGAAGTGGAACATCCATACAAAATTAATCGTGCGCGTAAAGCAGATGCCAAACTGAGTTTCATTGGAGGAATCCTCAAGAAATGTAGTCGAACAGCAAAGGAAGTATCTCACAAAAAATATCGTTCATCCAATCCTGGTGGTCAGTGTTGGATACGTACCAGACAGAATAGATAGGGAAGACAAAGAAGATTCACCATCCACATGTTCATTTATCGCGCCGAAGCAACACGGAGACAATCGACGTTTCTCGAAGAGTCAACCAATATGTTGCTTCCTCCTAAATATATCTCGCTGGGAGATCACGAGGATAAAATTAGTAAGATTTAACGGCATCGTTGTCCTCACGAACCGAATGCGTCCGAAAAAGAAAAAGAAGAGTGTTACACTCGTTCGCTAAGTGATTTCTACCGCACACCGTGAGATGGCTTTCGAAGTATAGTTGTAGATATAGACGAAGATAAATGAACGTCTAGGAATGTAATATTTTCGATACGTAATTACTCTCTTGGTAAACTAATTCCAGTACGGCTAATTTATACGTATGATAATATGGGCGCACAGTGCAAAGAAGTTGGATGTCTTTTCATACAACTTAATATCATCAACGCTCAGATCCAATTTATTATGGAGGCGGAGTGTAAATTACGGCTTAAGTTTCTGTATATGTCTGACAAATATTTATGGTACTTGAAGTTAAGAACTTAAAAAATAATCAGTCAAAGCCTTTCGACGCAACTCTCAAAAATTCTCGAGAAAATCGACTTTGAAGCTTTGTAGGTACACGTAAGTATCAATAACTAAAACTACTGCACAATATGTTGGTGTAGTTCAGGTGGTAGTGTTCTGGCCTCACAACCATATGGTAGGTGGTTCGATTTCTGCAGAAACTGATTTATATTTTAATTTTTCTTCTTTTTGTTCGAAAACCTACATCATTTTAATATCTAACGGTAATTTATATGAAATATGGACGTATTTTTATTTATCCGTAATTTTCTATATTGTATAAAATAATGGTGATTTCAATCAAAAAACATACGTTACATTTTCTACAGTATCGGCTTCACCATTAGTTGACGATGGTAGTCTTTGACTTTTAAGTTAGTGAAAGCAATTCTTTGTCGTTTTCGAATTGAGTTGCCTAAAACATTTAGGGATCTGTAATTCCATGTCTTGTGTCACTTTTTATGTGTGTGTAGACGAGATGAACACCTTGTCGTCGCCTATAACGATGGTTGTGTAGGGTAGCTGCTTCGAAAGCCAGTAGTACCTATGGAGAAGACTTTTCAAAAGCTGTCGTAGCTCTTCACAAACTGAACAATCAAAGACTACCGTCGTCAACTAATAGTGAAGCTAACAATGTAAACACTTTTTTTACTGAAACCATAATTATTAACACCCTTCTATAGAATATATAAAATTACGAATATACAAAAATACGTGCACTTTTCGTGTAAAGTACCATTAGATATTAAAACTGTGTAAGTATTCGAACACAACAAAAGAAAATAAAAGAAAGCTGTGGTGATAAGACTCGAACCACGGACCCTAGCGTTGTAAAGCCAGAACGCTACCACCTGATCTACACCGATAGACACTGCATTTTATTTAATGATTGATACTAGGCTTACTTGCGAATTTTAAAATCGATTTTCTCGAGAATTAGTGAGAGTTGCGTCAAATGGCTTTGGCTGATTGTTATTTACGTTCTGATCTTCATGTATCATAAATATCAAAAAATTCTAAAATCCGACACCCATGTGGTCTCCTTCCGAGAGCCGCGGCGGAGCGGCCGAGCGCATTGATGCGCTATGCTACGATGCACGAGGCAGTTTCCCGTCGGGGGTTCGAATGCCCCTCGGGCATGGATGTTTGTGCCATCTTTACTATAAGCTAGTTAATAAATATTTTGTACGTTTAGGGACTGATGACCCCGTAGTTAAGTCCCATACGCTTTACAAACATTTGAACATTTCTCCTTGTGAGATGAAAACTGAATAAACGAGTTTATGGAGAATAAAATTCAATACAGCTTTACTCTGTTCTGGCTATTACATAGCTGCACCGTTTCAGAGATATTTGAAAAATATAGCTACTTCGAAAGCCAGTAGTGACTATGAAGAAGACTTTTCAAAACCTGTAGTAGCTCTTCGCAAACTTAATAATCAAAGACTTATGTCGTCAACTAATAGTGAAGCCGATACAGTAAAACACGTAACGTATGCTTTTTGATTGAAACCATCATTATTTTATACAATATAGAAAATTAATTATAAATAAAAATATGTGCATTTTTCATAAAAATTACCGTTAGATATTAAAATTGTGTAGGTACTCGAACACAACGAAAAAAAAAAAATAAAAACATAAATCAGTTTCAGCAGGAATCGAACCGCCGACTATATGGTTGTGAGCCTACAACGCTACTATATCTGTGCTACACCAACAGATGGTTTAACTGTTTTAGTTATTTCTACTTATGTATACCTCCAAAACTTCAAAGTCGATTTTCTCGAGAATTTTCGAGAGTTCCGTCGAATGGCTTTCATTGATAGTTATTTAAGTTCTGAAATTCGCGTACCATGAATTTAAAGAAATTATAAAATCCGACACCATGTGGTCTCCTCGTGAGATCAGCAAGCAGGCGGATCACTGGGTCATCGGATGTATAAAATATTCACGCATACGGAAAGATACTTTGATACACATTGTAACTACTACACGTGCAGTTGCTTAGCTGTTATAGGGCTAGGCGGCGCAGTGCCCAGGGCCCCGAGCTCAAGGGGCCCCTCGGTCTCCGTGAGCGACGTTCGAAAAACGTACAGTAGAGCTTGGAAGTTTTAATTTTTTGTGTTTATTTTTTACTATCCCACCCTACCGAATTTCCCACAGTAGCCGTGCTAGTCCACCGGGTGGCGTAACACTATTTTCGATGGAGCCTTCACTCGACGTCACTCGGTGTTGCTGCTGAGTGTCCAAGCCGCCAGTCCCTGTGTACAACAATTCAGTCGGCGTAGCAACAGAAGCCGCGCCTTCCATGTGTTGCGGCGTGCCGTTCGGCGCAATGAGAAGGATCGCGCGCCTCCAAATACTGTATACATTTATCTGTACAGTACTTCTTATCGGCAAACAGAAGTGTACAGTTAGATTATCAGAATAATCGGTTTTCCGAACATCCATGTCTAGATGCTGCCTATTGTCAACGTTGTTGGTGTTTGCATCGCAAAGGAATAATGTATGGAGTACGGTTAATCGGGACTGGAAGCACTTATCAGAAAGAATTAGAGAGATTTTCGAGTGGCCATACAGAAGCATGTGCTGCGTAAAATCTTTGGAAAAAGAATGATACTGTCGACAAATTCGTAAGGAAATGTTCAAATGTTTGTAAATCTTATGGGACTTAACGTCTGTGCCTATCAGTCCCCAAGCTTACAAACTACTTAAACTAACATAAACCTAAAGACAACATAGATACCCATGCCCGAGGGAGGACTCGAATCCCCGACGGCGAGCAACCGCACGCTCCGCAGCATGGCGCTTTAGAAAGCTCGGCCACTCCACCGCGTCAAATTCGTAAGGAAGCGTCATTTTGGAAAATGGTTCTTACAAAGTTATTCGATATCATACTTACTCTAGCAAAAACTTCATTGGCTTTCAGAGGACATCAAGAGAGCTTAAGTCAGGAGGAAGGATAACACGGCAATGTTGTCAAAAAAAGAAAAAAAATGTAAAGCTTATGGGACTTAACTACGGGGTCATCAGTCAAATGTTCAAATGTTTGTAAATCTATCGGACCAAACTGCGTGGTCATCAGTCCGTAGCTTACAAACTACTTAAACCTAGGTAAACTAACCTAAGGACAACACACACACCCATGCCCCAGGGAGGACTCAAACCGCAGCGAGACGCTTTAGACCGCTCGGCTACTCCACCGCGGCGGTCATCAGTCCCTAAACTTACAAACTACTTATGAACTAACGTATACTAAAGACAACTCAAACAACCATGCCCAAGGTAGGAAACGAACCTCCGACGCGGGTATCCGCACGATCCGCAACGTGGCGCTCCAGACCGCTCGGCTACTTGTCAGTTGCAGACCTTGTCCCCCGATATGATCATATTTTCCGGCAAGTGTTGAATATGCCCAACGGTAATCATTTTCGCATCAAACAATTTATTTTTCATTTCTCTTGTTGTTTATTTTCTCAATTGGTTGTATTCAAAAAACTTTTTTTAATTATCCCGTTTTGTTTATAGGATCTGCAAGATATCTGAGTCCAACAATCCAAAATGAAATGACTGAGCACTTAGGGAACAATCTTGAAAATATGCTCCTGGATCAAATTAGGTCATCATAATGGACACTACGCGGGATATATCGAAGGTAGACGATCTAAGCATTGTTCTCAGATATACAGTAATAACGATATTAGAAAATGGACAACCAATAGATATAGAAGAAAAAGAATTATCTGTAGACTTTTATGCAGTCATCGAACATGTTGCAGCAGATTTAGTCAAACAGGTGATTAAATTTTTTATTGACAAAAATATTGATTTAAAAAAGTGTGTGGATCAAGGTTATGATGGTGCCAGTGTGATGAATGGTATTTATAATGGTGTACAAAAACAGATTAAGAATATTCAGCCAAATGCAGAGTATGTACATTGCGCTAGTGATAATTTAAATTTAGTGAAGATCCATTAGCAGTTACGTGGAAATACAGATTGTTTTCACAACAGTGCAAGGCATAATATATATATATATATATATATATATATATATATATATATATATTCGGAAACAGCATTAAGCGTTGGGATCTACTGTCAGAATTCACTGGCGAATCAGAAACCACTGTAAAAAAATTAAATCCGACTATATGGCCTAGTAGAGTCAATAAAATATCTGCAATAAAACTGCGGTGTTTTAATATGGTCAAGGCCTTATCAGAAATAATACTGAAAAGTTCTAGTAAAGATGAGTCTAGAAAAGCAGAAATACTAAAACAAAAATGTTAACTTTCCAGTTGGTACTTCTTTGTGAATTCATGCACCAAATATTGAATGAAATCAATTATGCATAAAAATTTTTACAAAAATGCTATATCGATTTGGACGAGGCAAGTAGAGCTTTAGGAGATGTTGTAACAAAACTGAAATTGTATAAAATGAATTCGAATCATTCAGGTGCAATGCCAGCAAAAACAAAAAAAGACATAGGTCCCCATAGATCCCAGTTTTTAAGAAAAAAAGTCGAAAGAAGGTTAAAAACATATTGATGAATTAGCTTCTGATTACCAATTTCGAAACAGGAAAAAATATTTAAAGTTTTTATTTTCTATTAATAGCTCAATTAAATACACGTTTTACTGGCATCAGTGTAGTCTATCAAGTATTTGATTTCCTAAAACCATCATTTTTGTCACTGTACGTGGAAGCAATTTTATTACAAAAATGTGATTAGTTCCAAAGTAAATGTTTAGATATAATAGGCTCTAGCTTTTCACTTCCGTTTATTAACATATATAACCTTGTCCTGCCGAAATTGAATCCAACATGGATAGTTCGCCAATTATGTAAGGAAATCATAACAACATATGCATTACTAGATTACAAAAGTGTTAACCGCAATTTTGTTGTATTATACAATACCTGTCACGTCTGCAAAAACCTAAAGATCATTCAGAAAGTTAAAAATTATCAAAACGTATCTAAGTAACAGTATGGGTCAAGCTCGACTCCGACATTCATCACTCATAGCAGTCGAAAACAAGGCTGCATCAAGTCTAGATTTAGCAGACGTTATTAATGATTTTGCAAAAATCAAAGCCAGGAAAAAATTTAAAATAAATTGTTAATATAAGGTTAACTAGTTTTAATTGTGTATCAATATTATTACTGTAATGTACTGCAGACTCCGACGCTTACCGACAATTATCCAAAATGTTCAAATGTTTGTTAAGCTTATGGGACTTAACTACGGGGTCATCAGTCCCTAAACTTACAAACTACTTATGAACTACTTACGAACTAGGACGGCACAAATATCCATGCCCGAGGGGGGATTCGAACCCCCGACCGTAGTGGCCGTGCTGACCGTGACTGGAGCGCCTCAGTCACCTCGGCCACCGCGGCCGGCGACAATTATCCATCAGAAATAATATCTCAGCCAACATTTGCAATCTAACAGTTTGTTTTCACTCATTAAGTTCGTGATACAAAGTGAGGCGCGAAAATTCTGAACTTTTTCTAGGACTAATAGTATTCCCGTTACAACAAATGGAAAACTTCTGAACTTAAAAAAAAGTTTAAATGTAATTATTGTTAAACATAATGGACTAAGACAAAATATTAAATGTCTACAGCATATTTAAGTACATTAAAACAGTATTGGTGGATATGATTTGTTGTGGGGATGTGACAGCTGACACATAGGGCAGACCGCTGGAGTGGTCAGGACTACCGTTATTTGTGCGCCTGCAAAACGAATAGCGAGAAAGCGAGTCCCCACTCTGTCTACCCCATTACGTCGCAAAAGAAAACTACAGGGTGTTCACAAAGTTATATCGACCCTTCACAGTGCACCTCATAAATCTCTGATGACGTACTGCGCTGACAGACCTGGAGAGTGCTAATTGTCCACAAAAGGCGTTGCGCCAGGAAACATCTGGGGAGGGTTTGTTTTTCACAAATGCTTTAGTACTACAAGGAATAGCTAACAGAATCCACATACCTTTCTACACACCTTGCAACAGTAGGCGGGAAATGGATTCGGCATTCTGTGGTATTTTTTTCTGGGAACGGTGCCTTCCCATACCATAAGAACTATTCGCTCTTCAATTTACGTACATACTAATTGACTATACCCTCTGCCGCTGAAGGCCAGTTCTTTAATGTGAGAAAACAAAACTTCACTGTGGTGAGAATTCAGCGATTCACGGAACCTTTTAAGATACGCTTCTACTCGTACACTATTTGTTTATTCTGCCATTTAACGGTTTAGATACATTCACGGATCAGAAGTTTCATGTATTAATTACTTTGTCACAATAGTGAATTGTGCATTCATGAATTCATGATGCTGCCCTCTACCTCACTGTCACGATGCTAATCGAAGATGTCGATTTAGTTATTTTACTTAATGCTTTTTCCTGGTCAGACACCAACATGTAGTTAATTAAGCCTGGTAGGGGCACGGCTCAATCCAAAGTGTTTCATAAAACAAAATCCGGCAACTTCTTTTTTCTGAAGCCATCCTAAACGAATATTTTGCCTATTTTCAAAATGTTCAAATGTGTGTATAGTCTATGGGACTTAACTACGGGGTCATCAGTCCCTAAACTTACAAACTACTTATGAACTACTTACGAACTAGGACGGCACAAATATCCATGCCTGAGGGGGGATTCGAACCCCCGACCTCAGTGGCCGTGCAGACCGTGATTGGAGCGCCTTAGTCTCCTCGGGCACTGCGGCCGGCTCCCTATTTTCCTTCTTTGACTGGGGTATCAACGAAATTAGGCTGATCGGTACAGAGCAATCAGCTAACAGCGCAGTATTCCGCACTGACAACAGTCCACCTGCTATCAACTTAAGCCATGGCGGAATGGCCGAGCGCATTGAGGCGCTATGCTCCGATGCGCTAGGCAGTTCCCCGTCGGGGGTTCGAATCCTCCCTCGTGAATGGATGTTTGTGTTGTCTTTACTATAAGTTAGTTTATAAGTAGTTCGTAACTTATGGACTGACGACCCTTCAGTTAGGTCCCATAAGCTTAACAAACATTTAAACATTTTTTCTATCAACGCGAAAGCGCTAGTTCCGACTTGACTGTTTCCGGTTTGCTTCGTGGCAGAGGGGCCATGTTTTCGTGGTTGAGTAATACTGCTTTATTGTTTATCTTTTACTAGATTCCGCCTGCGACTTCATTAGTCCTGTATAGGTAACTTCGAAAGCTATTCCACGGGGTAATTTTATCTGTATCGCCTACCCAGGTCCAACTCTATCCCTCTGCAAAATTTCATCCCAATCTCCCCAATAATTTTTCAGTGAAATCATAACAAACAAACAAACTTTCAGAGTTACAATTATATTAGAGAGTACGATTAAATATTATCTGCTGCGTGAAACACAATAATTTACTTAACAATATTTAGGTTTACCTTATTATGTCTTTCAGTGGGCGGTAAGGAGCTGATGATGAAGTAGTTTTGCATCAGTATAGTTTTAGTTTAAAGATGGCCCCAATGTCATTTTTGCCACGGGGCCCTTGGTGACATAGCTACGCCACTGCACACGAGGCATAAAACCTTAAGAGACGGGGCTTACAGGATATGAGAACCGGTTTACATAAAGACGAAGTTGACCAAGTACAATCGACCATAAAGAAGCAAGTTTTTCTTTCTAACAAGAAGGTAGACAGAGAGATTTAGCATCAATGAAAAACAACGGATACCCAACTACAAATTTTCTTTAGCTTAGTTAGTAAAGTTACAAAACGCATTGGAATCTTTCGAGCAAGTATGCATTGAAACTGTTTTCAAACCCACCCAGAAGATAAAAAGAATCTAAGTAGGGAAAAAGATATACGATATCATTCGGCTACACCGGATTATATAAACTTCATTTTAGTTTTGGTCATGTTTATATTGGTATAACAGAAAATATGTTAATATAAGACTTGAACATAAGAAGTATTGCCACCTGTGACATATGGATAAATGAGCCAGAGCGGAACATATTTACCAAGAGGGTAATGATGAAAGAAGATTCAGCAAGGCGGCCCTTATATCGGAAACATCACGTTATTATGCACGCATATTTAGAGTGACTCTTGAGATTTTTTAAACATTGTAATAATTTTAACTGCAAAGTAGGAAAGTATCGAATTAGACAAAGTATGGTTGTCAACTTCACATCGACAGAATGATCTTGGATTACTTTCAATTATAAATGTTAACATTAACATTAGTATTATTATTTAAGCCTGTGTTACAGAATGAAATGATAATACCAATGGTATGAATACATACATCATTTGCTTCTATTCAAAGAATCGTTAATGGAGATCGTTGATGGAGTAGAAGGAATTGGCCAATTTTATTAAGGAATATATATACTGTGAGGCAGTAGTTAGTATACCCATTTCTTTGAAGAGCCTCCTACAGAAGGTCATTGGATTTATTGCACAAATAATACGTATTACACGCTTTTGAACTCCGAAAACTTTTATTTGACTTGAAGAGTTGCCCCAAAATATTATACCATGTGACATTATGGAATGAAAGTAAACAAAGTATGCAAGTTTTTTTATATATTTTTATTTTTTCTATGTCTGCTGAAACTCGAATTCCAACAGATTTGTTGAGGCTTTTCTGCAGTTCCGTGGTGTGCTCTCTCCAACTGAATTTATTATCACGTTGTAATCACAGGAATTTAACATTGTTAACCTCTTCTTTGAATGGAAACCTCTTACATCTTCTGAACTACAGGTAGAGAGTATTTTAAAAGTTTATTGTCTATGGTGCCCTTTACACTACCTATATATAGGGTGCTCCCTCGATTAATGGTTGTAGTTCGCCGATCTACCTTCTGTAAAGTTTCTCACAGTCGACAATGAAACTTAAGGCGAAAATTTATTATTGAATGTCAAATGTCAGCCAGGAAAATTGAAGTACAGAATTATTGCGTTTTGTCTTGAAAAAAAAACGCCAGTTTCCAACAATTTAAATTAATTCTCCAGTTATTTTCCTACAAAATGCCGTTTATCTCATTAAAAATTGACGATTACATTATGAGTTATTAATTTTTCCATGATAGGTGGCAAGCAAGTGCCACGCCCATTTTTCCTCCATTATGCTGAGCACTGACTACATCTACATCTACAAAGATACTCTGCAAATCACATTTAAGTGCCTGGCAGAGGATCCATTAACCACTTTCATAACCTTTATTTACCGCTTCATTCTCTAATAGCGCGCGGGAAGAAAGAACGTCTAAATCGTTCCGTTTTCGATCTGATTTCTCTTATTTTATTGGGTTGGTTATGTCTCCCTATGCAGGTGGGTGCTAGCAAAATAATTTCACATTCAGAAGTCGGTGATTGAAATTTCGCAAATAGCTCTCGCCGCAACGAATTTCCACCTAAAATGTGCAACATTTCCGTGTCGCTTTCCCCCCTGTAACGTGATAAAACGAGCTGCCCTTCTCTGAACCTTCTCAATGTCCTCCGTCAGTCAGTGTGTGAGTTGTCCCACAATGGGCAACAGTACTCCAGGAGAGGACGTGCAAGTGTGATGTACGCAGTCTCTTTGGTGGAGCTGTTGCATCTTCGAAGCGGTCTGCCAATGAAACGTAACCTTTGGTTCGCCTTCCCCACAAAATTTTGTATGTGTTGTCTCCAGTCTAAGTGTATAATACATTAATGTTCCATAGATACTCTTATTTAGTTTGCAGGATATAACAGTTGTTTTGATGTTTTATAGCCGGTCTCCATTTTCGAATGTCATTTGTCAACTCTTTCTTCTTTGTTGACTACGTGTTGTCGATACATATCGAATGCGTTTATGAAAGGATAATTTACAGTCCGTAAAATAAGGACGTTTGGGTATAAACCTAGGTTTCTTGGAAATAAATATGTAAAAACAAATCCCGAAACAAATAGTTACGAACCGAGGAAAGAAAATAACACTGAAAGTGAGGTCAGTTCGAGTGTCAGTGCCAAAAGCAAGAAGTTTCTAGGTGCTTCCTGTTTCTCAAGTGTCTCTCAAATACGGTACATTCAAATACATGGCATGAACAGTTTCTTGCTTCTTGCGACACATTTTGGTTTCTATTGGGTTTTTACGTGATTTTATTTGAAATAAAATAAAATAAAACCACTTGTATAAACTGTAGTGGAAACGTCACTATGCAGGAATTTATGGATAAAAGCAAGGGATTGTTTGTAATTTAGTTCTAAATGTTTAGCATGTAAATATTCTGTAAGTACAACGTCATCTCGCGTAACAAGAAGCAGACTTTATGAAAATGATACGGGCTAGAGTATCCGCAGAGATATACCGCGAAAGAGCGAAGTTCGTTTGTTGTTTTAGTGAAGTGAATAATCTCGCAGAAAGTATGTTGTTTGTAAGACTGCTGGTGTTGCAGATGTCAAAGTGGATGATTTTACAATGGTGAAAGCAGCATAAGAAGTAATTTAGTTGTATTGTGCAAATTCAATCCCACGGCATGTTGCTGCTGGTTTTAATGGCTATTGGCAGAAAAGACCAATTTTGTCAGTAACTATATCTGTTGATGTAAAATTTTTAGATACTTAAATAATTAGTAAGTTCTGTTGTATCAGCAGCAGATATCCCACAACATCAAAAAGGATTACAATGTTTCTAGTAGAGGCGTGAAAATGTCTGGTGTTGTTAATATTTTCAGAAGGTTTCATCAGTCAAGAAGTATGGTGTTTACAGACTATCTTCGGGATAGGGACTGTAAGATGCATTACAAAGTAGTATAAGATAAACCTAGGGGCCTACATTCAAAATTTCATGGCTGTATAGCCTTGTCTATTACAGGGTGAAATATACGCTAATAATCATGAAATTTACCCTAATATTATAAAATAATGCTAATGTAAGCACCCCTAGCTGTATCCAGACCTAACAGACCTAATAACAGATGGAATTTCTGCAAAAGGAGCTGACATTTATTATTTTTCATAGCGGTATGGCTTTAGGCCTTAACAGCATTAAATACACGCTACAAATCATGATGTGATATATTCATCCCTAGATCAAATATCAACCAGAATGCATTCTTCGAACCTTCATTAAATGACTTGCACCAACAAATACGTCAGTAAAATTTGGAGGCTATCGGTTAAAGAGCACCACCTAAATCTTGGGAATACGTTTAAGACAGTCAATTCGCCGTCATTTTTCAAATATCTCTGAAACGGTACAGATATGTAAAAACCAGAAGAGAGTAAAGTTGTAGTGAATTTTATTCTCCATAAACTCGTTTATTAAGTTTTCATCCTACAAGGAGAAATGTTCAAATGTTTGTAAAGCTTATGGGACTTAACTGCAGGGTCATCAGTCCCTAAACTTAAAAATTACTTATGAACTAGTTTATACTAAAGATGGCACAAACATCCATGCCCGAGTGCGGATTCGAACCCGCGACGGGGGGTTGATATTTATGATACGTGAAGTTCAGAACGTAAATAACAATCAGCCAAAGCTATTTGACGCAACTCACTAAATCTCGAGAAAATCGACTATAAAATTTGCAAATAAGCGTAGTATCAATCATTAAATAACATGCAGCGTCTGTCGGTGTAGATCAGGTGGTAGCGTTCTGCTTTACAACGCTAGGGTCCGTGGTTCGAGTCCTTTCGTCACAGATTTCTTTTATTTTCTTTTGTTGTGTTCGAATACTTACACAATTTTAATATCTAATGGTACTTTCCACGAAAAGTGCACGTATTTTTGTTTATTCGTAATTTTCCATATTCTATAGAAGACTGTTAATAATTATGGTTTCAATAAAAAAGCTTTTCATAGTATTAGGTTCGCTGTTAGTTGACGACGGTAGCCTTTGATTTTTCAGTTTGCGAAGAGCTAAAACACTGTTTTTGGAAAGTCATCTCCACAGCTACTAATGGCTTTGCAAGTAGATAACCTACTTAACCATCGTTTTACGTGACAAGATTTTCAGCTAGTCTACAGACACATAAACAAAACCTGACAACACGTGGAATTAGATATCCCAAAATGTTTTAAATAACTGAATTCTAAAACAAAACAAAAAGTCACAAGGGGATTCGAACCACCGACTCTATGGTTGTGAGGCCAGAACGATACCATTTTTTTTCCTTCTGGTAGATCTATCGTTCGCGGTTGTTCAGGACTTTCGTGGTTGTTCGTTGAATGGTTGGCTCACCTTTTTTTTATCACAGAGAGCGGTTAGCCTCCTGACCGGGCGCGCTGAGCCACGGTGCCCGGCTCACAGCTACTCCGACAGGTGCTACAATTGTTTTCATTTCTGGTAGTTACGCGTACTTTTCAAAACCTCACAGTCGATTTTCTCGATAATTTTTGACAGCTGCATCGAATGGCTTTGGTCGATTGTTATTTAAGTTCTGTACTTCTCGCACCATAAGTATCAAAAAATTCTAAAATCCGATACCCATGTGGTCTCCTTGTCAGATGAACGCTTAAAGCGTTATTTGCAATTAAATTTCGAACTTTTAAAAGTCTATCGCTAAAAGTCCACTTTTGCAGTTACTAATCTAAAGTGGGCCTACATTTAGGGCGACCGCTGACTCGAAGCGGTAGTGCCGGGTTCGAATCCCTGGGCGGCTCAAATTTTCACTTGTCGCCACTGCGTTATTGCAGTGTCCCAATGCTACTTAAGACATCCCTTTCCTTCCACTTTCTTCTTCCTCCCCCACATTAAACGCTAAAACATTATACCTGACTCGAGGATGGTGTTTCAGCTGTACACTAAAAGTTTTCGGACTTTATTTGCACAAGTTTCTTCAGGACGCGTACTAGAAGTTTGCTCATTTTAACAGGTATTCCTTACGGGTGTCCCTTTGCGACTGTCCCCCCTTAAAAGCGAGACAGAGAGCCCTCTGGTGAGGAGCAGGCGTGGGTGCTTTGAAGCGAATGAGTCGGTGCGCGCGGCGTTGTTTAGCGGGAGGTGGCTGGGCTGTGAGGTGGAGGCCAGTTCATTACGGCCGGAGCCTTCATTTGCAGCGCGCCACACTGCGACACATAAAAACTGCTTTTATAATGCTGCGCAGCGCCGCTCTTCGCAAAGAAGCTTACAGCCTGCCTATTCCCGAGCTATTCTCAGCTTACAAAATGCTCTCTCCAACAATACTCCAATATCGATCGTCAGTGTGGAATCCGTACCAGATACGATTGATAGAAGAGATGGAAAATACGGGCAGGCTTCGTTACAGTTTCATTTAGTAAATGTGAAAGCGTCACGTAGGTGATCGGTCAACTCCAGTGTTACAAGCGGCGGGAGGTACACTATGTGATCAAAAATGACTTACAAGTTCGTGGCACCCTTCATCGGTAATGCTGAAGTTCATAATGGTGTTGACTCTCCCCGTCGGGGGTTCGAATCCTCCATCGAGCATGGGTGATTCTGTTGTCTTTAGTATAAGTTGGTTTATGGGCAGTTTGCAATTTTAGGAAATGATGACCATAAGCTTAACAAAAAAAATTTTTTTTATTTATTTATTTTCGTGGCGACCCACTCTTAACATTTATGGAGGCTTCCACACTCGCAGGCATATGTTCAGTCAGGTGCTGGAAGGATTCTTGTGGAATGGCAGCCCATTTTTCACAGAGAGCTGCAATGAGGAGAGGAATCGATGTAGGTGCGGCCCGGCACGAATTCGACATTCCAAAACATCCCAAAGGTGTTCTGTAGGATTCAAGTCAGGACTCTGTGCTGGCCAGACCATTACAGGGATGTTATTGTCGTGTAACCTCTCCGTCACAGGCCGTGCATTACGAACATGTACTCTATCGTGTTGAAAGATGCAATCGCCAACCCAGAATTGCTCTTCAGCTGTGGGAAGCAAGAAGGCGCTTAAAACATCAGTTCAGGCCGATGCTGTGATAGTGTCATGCAAAAGAACAAGGGGTGCAAACACTACCACACCATAACACCACCACATCCGAATTTTATCGTTGGCACTACACACGTTGGCAGATGACATTCACCAGACATTCGCCATACCAACAACCTGCCATCGGATAGCTACATTGTGTACCGTGATTCGTCACTCCACACAACATTTTTCCACTGCTCAATCGTCCAACGTTTCCGCTCCTTACGCCAATGACCTGCGTGATGTTTGGGTTATGGGTAGCCGCTCGAACATGAAATACAAGTTTTCTCGCCTCTCCCCTAACTGTCATAATACTTTAAGTGGATTCTTATGCAGTTTGGAATTTCTGTGTGGTGGTTTGGATAGATGCCTGCCTATTACACTGTATAATAATAATTTCGTGTGGCCTGGTGCATGTCTTTCAATTGGACGCCACTTCGGCGACTAGCGTGTCCCTAGCCTACCCCAGGGGAAAGGGGGCCTACAGCTTAACGTGGAATCCGAGCCACGTGTTGAGAGGTGAAGAGTGAAAAAATCCAATATCCGACCGGGTTTCGAACCCGCGACCCTTTGGTCTCCAGTCGAGCACTTTACCCCAAGACCACCGTATGACCCTCTTCAATTGGCGGCGGTCTCTGTCAGTCAACTGTCGAGGTCGGCCTATACGCTTTCGTGCTGCACATGCCCTTCCACGTTTTCACTTCACTATCACATCAGAAACAGTGAACTTAGGGATGTCTAGGTGTGAGGTAATCTCGCTTACAGACTTCTGACACAAGTGACACCCTATCACCTGACAACGATCGAAGTCCGTGAGTTACGAGGAGCGCACCATTCTGCTCTCTCACCTTTAGTTACTACTGAAGTCGCTGATACGGAGAACCTGGCATTAGGTGACCGTTTTTCAGTGTTGCGACTCCTCGATAAACTAACTACAGCGTCATCTGCAAAAAGCCTCACTGAACTTTCGATGTCATCTACGAGGTCACATATATACACTCCTGGCCATTAAAATTGCTACACCACAAAGATGACGTGCTACAGACGCGAAATTTAACCGGCAGGAAGAAGATACTGTGATATGCAAATGATTAGGTATTCAGAGCATTCACACAAGGTTGGCGCCGGTGGCGACACCTACAACGTGCTGACACGAGGAAAGTTTTCAACCGATTTCTCATACACAAACAGCATTTGACCGGCATTTCCCGATGAAACGTTGTTGTGATGCCTCGAGTAAGGAGGAGAAATGCGTACAATCACGTTTCCGACTTTGATAAAGGTCGGATTGTAGGCTATCGCGATTGCGGATTATCGTATCGCAACATTGATGCTCGCGCTGGTCGCGATCCAGTGACTGTTAGCAGAATATGGAATCGTTTGGTTCAGGAAGGCAATACGGAACGCCGTGCTGGATTCCAACGGCCTCGTATCACTAGCAGTCGAGATGACAGGCATCTTATCCGCATGGCTGTAACAGATCGAGCAGTCACGTCTTGATCCCTGAGTCAGCAGATGGGGACGTTTGCGTAACAACCACCATCTGCACGAAAAGTTGGACGACGTTTGCAGCAGCATGGACTATCAGCTCGGAGACCATGCCTGCGGTTACCCTTCACGTTGCATCACAGGCAGGAGCGCCTACGATGGTGTACGCAACGACGAACCTGGATGCACGAATGGCAAAACGTCCTTTTTTCGGATAAATCCAAGTTCTGTTTACAGCATCATGATGGTCGCGTCCGTGTTTGACGACATCGCGGTGAACGCACATTGGAAGCGTGTATTCGCCATCGCCATACTGGCGTATCACCCGGCGTGATGGTATGGGATGTCATTGGTTACACGTCTCGGTCACATCTTGTTCGCATCGACGGCACTTTGAACAGTGGCCGTTACATTACAGATGTGTTAACGACCCGTGGCTCTACCCTTCATTCGATCCCTGTGAAACCCTACATTTCAGCAGGATAATGCACGACCGCATGTTGCAGGCCCTGTACGGGCCTTTCTGGATACGGAAAATGTTCGACTGCTGTCCTGGCCAGCACATTCTCCAGATCTGTCACCAATTGAAAACGTCTGGTCAATGGTGGCCGACCAACTGGCTCGTCACAATACGCATGTCACTACTGTTAATGAACTGTGGTATCGTGTTGTAGCTGAATGGGCATCTGTACCTGTACACGCCATCCAAGCTCTGTTTGACTCAATGCCCAGACGTATCAAGGCCGTCATTACGGCCAGAGGTGGTTGTTCTGGGTACTGAGTACTCAGGATCTATGCACCCAAATTGTGTGAAAATGTAATCACATGTCAGTTCTAGTATAATATATTTGTCCAATGAATACCCGTTTATCATCTGCATTTCTTCTTGGTGTAGCAATTTTAATGGCCAGTAGTGTAAATTGTGAATAGCATCGGTCCCCTCTTAACTTGTGAAGATTTCTCTCCGATGAGAATGACCTGTGTTCTATTAGACAGGAACGCCTCAATCGAGTCACACAATTGGTCTGATGTTACATATGCTTGCACTTTGTTCATGAGGTGGCGATGCAGAACGGTATCGAACGCGTTGTAGAAGTCGAGAAACACGGCATCATCCGGCGATCCTGTATCTACTGCCCTCTGGATATCGTGGATGAAGAGTGCGAGTTATGTTTCACGTGATCTTTGCTTTCGGAATTATGGTGATTTCTACAAAGGAAGTATTCCGTCTCCATAAATGACATGATATTCAGCACAAAATGTGTAAAAGTTTTTGCCACTGATCGATATAAGAGATACAGGAGCATCGTTTTGCACATCTGATCAACGACCTTTTGTTGTCAACGGGAATTACCGGCGCCTTTTTATATCTGGTTTCGACCAGTTAACGATATGACGTAGTACCAAGATTTCTTAGGATTTTCTGCCAAGTCGGTAAACATAACATTGCTATTGAAGTCGTTGAATGACTCTTGCATCGCAACCCTTACGGGAATTGTGGTATCATTAAATTTTTGCTTGTCAGCATGACTTTGAATACATTTATATTTGCGGTGAAGTTCTCTTTACTTTTGTAATATTTTCCTAACTCGTTTGTTGAATCACAGTGGATCTTTGCCATCTCCCATAATTGTAGTTGATAAGTGGTTTGTAAGTTTAGGGACTGATGACCCCGTAGTTAAGTCCCATAAGATATACAAACATTTGAACATTTGATTTTAAAGGGAGAAAATATAAAACTGCAGTAAATGAAACAGACAAAACGGAATACAGACGACTAAGAAATGAAGTTGACAGGAAATGCAAAATAGCTAAGCAGGAGTGACTAGTAGGCAAATGCAAGTTTGTAGAAAAATGTATAACACCGCCCACAGGAAAATAAAAGAGACATTTGGAGACAAGAAAAACAACCCTATTAATAACTCAGATGGGAAACCAGTTCTCAGCAAAGAAGGGGAAGGTGAAAGGTGGAAAGAGAGTATAAGGGGCTCTACAAAGGAAATGAACTTAGAGACAATATTGTACGAAGGGAAGCGGTAGTAGGTGAAGACGAAATTGGAGATACTATACTGAGAGATGAATTTGACAGAGCACTTAAAGACCTAAGTCGAAACAAGGCTCTTGGAGTGGACGACATTCCCTCAAAACGACTGACGTCTCTGGGAGAGCAAGATAAGACAGAACTATTTTACCTAGTGCGTAAGATGTGTGAGACAGAGGAAATACCCCCCAGACTTTAAGAAAAATACAAAAATCCCCATTTCAAAGAAAGCAGGCGCAGACAGGTGTGAAAATTATAGAACCATCAGTTTAGTAAGTCATGGTTGCAAAATTTTTATAGGAATTATTTACAGAAGGATAGATGCTGATCTCGGAGAACATCTTTTCGGATTCAGGAGAAATGTAAGAATACGGGGGGCAATACTCACCTTAAGACTCTTCTTAAAAGATAGATTAAGGAAAGGCAAACCTGCATTTCTAACTTTTGTAGATTTGGAGAAAGTTTTGACCATGTTGATCGGAATACACTCTTTCAAATTCTGAAATCAGCAGGAGTGAAATTGTTTATAAAGCGTTTTTGAAAAAGCGAAATATGTTAACATCGAATATTAATTTAAGCGTAAGGAAGTCCTTTCTAAAGGTATTTTTGTGAAGTGTTGCCTTGTGTTTGAGTGAAACATGGACGATAAACAGTGCTGACAGGAAGAGGATAGAGGCTTTCGAAATGTGGTGCTACAGAAAAATGCTGAAGATTAGGTGGGTGGATCGCGTAACTAACGAGAAGGTACTGAACAGAATTGGGGAGAAAAGGAATTTCTGGCATACCTTGACTATAAGAAGGGATTGATTGATAGGACAAATTCTCAGATATCAAGGAATTGAGAATTTAGCATTGGAGGAAAGTGTGTGGAGTAAAAATCGCAGAGGGAGACCAAGAGATGAATACAGTAAGCAGATTCAAATGGAAGTAGGTTGCCGTTCTTATGAGGAGATGAAGAGGCTTGGTCAGGATATAGTAGGGTGGAGAGCTGCTGCATCAAACCAGTCTCCGGACTAAAGACCACAACAACAACCACTGAAAGCACCAAAAGCAAGAGACATAATATTAATCATCATATCAAGAACTGATAAGTGCTGCAAAAAGCTTACCAGTAATAACAAATAAAATGGCGGTGCAGTTTTGGAAACTGACAGTGATTAAAAGTTTGTAAATCTCAATGTTTGTAATGTATTTTTCACAGAAACTTTCTTTTTTCATTTCAAATGGTCATTATTTTCGTAACAAATATAGAGTTGCAAAATGACATACGTCGAAGGTATTTACATATATTTTTGGAAGATTTCATTAGAAGTAATCAACTAATGCGCTTACACTACCAATTTGAGACTCATTTTAGGCATTGGCAAAAAAAGTCTACATTTAATAACAAAGTAACTAAGAAAAGCTGTTTCTTCAATTACTCGGATTCTCTGCCAAAAAATACGTGTTCTTTACTCAAATAGTTGTTTCTAATTCGTAATAGATGGCGTTATAATCGATAAATATAAAGTATGCCTCTGTCTGCAATTAAAAGGTGACACATTTGCTTCTACGTTGCATTTACGATGTTAATATGTTAATATAATCCTTTGTTTTCTAAGCGTTGATATCTGTGTTCAAAATTTACTTTAGTGTTGCAGATTGTAATGTAAAGTAGGATATGTTTAGCGATTTCAGTATCTGATTACGTTTGATGTGATCCAGCAACAACAGTTTCCTCTTCCTATAGGAAGTCTAATGTTTGTAGAGCTTATGGGACTTAACTACGGAATCATCAGTCCCTAAACTTACAAACTACTTATGAACTAACGTATACTAAAGACGGCACAAACATTTATGCCTGAGGGGGGATTCGAACCCCCGACGGGGAACTGCCTCGCACATCGTAGCATAGCGCCTCAGTGCGCTCGGCCGCTCCGCCGCGGCCCATAGGAATTATTGAGGCTAGTGAGTCCCGTCGTCTCTCATGACTCGTGAACGCAATTTAGGTGAGTTCTGTTGTCTCTGACCGTAATTATAAATCACAATTCTTGCACAAATTGACGCCCTTCCATTCTGATAAATTTATTAATTTCTGCGTTAAATGCATAGATAGAACCAGTGGCGTAACTAGGACTTGGCTTTGGGGGGGGGGGGGAGATAGATTTGCTTGACGGGCAAAATTTTAGTCAGTTTCCAGACAGACTACCATCTACCACTCCCGTTGAAGAAACTAATTCACTCCCGTCCAACGAAAGCTTATGGTAAAACACTCCAAGTTTCCAATCTTTACCTTTACCAGATTGCTGTTTTTTTTTTTTTTTTTTTTTTTTTT
Organism: Locusta migratoria; assembly: GCA_026315105.1. NCBI lineage: Eukaryota > Metazoa > Arthropoda > Insecta > Orthoptera > Acrididae > Locusta > Locusta migratoria. Next base: position 262,106,563 of record CM048755.1, read on the forward strand.
TTTTTTTTTTTTTTTTTGTAGTGGGTCTGGGGGGGGTTTCTATCCCCCTCATCCTACCCCCCCCCCCAATAGTTACGCCACTGAATAGAACTTTAAAGCATGTCCGTGGAATGTTTGCACAAGCATGTATATGTGTCCTATGATAATCTTTCAAGTAGTTGGTACTTCTATAGACCCTTTGTCCCCGATATAAAAAAAAAAAAAAAAAAAAAAAAAAAAAAAAAAAAAAAAAAAAAAAAACAACTCCGGTGACGTAAGGTCGATTGATTTGGCAGCCCACATTCGCGTTCCACCTTCATGGCAGGTGCACCTTTGACTACCGTTCCAGGGACGTATCACCTTGAGTTACAATCGTTGTGATGTATTTACGTCAAAAGCGATGGATTGATGGAAACACACACCGAAATCAGATGACGGGGCGGTCACCGAAACCAAGCAATCTGGGGTCTGGGTGCTCACCGCAATCAACCCATTCATTTTCCAGAAATTTCAATGTCTAGGCATATTATTTATTAAGTACAATCGCATTAGCAAAACTCAAGCAACAAATGAACAGAAAATATCATCTTTCAGAATACAAAATTTCTCATTCACATTTGCGAATGAAATGTAGAATTAAATGCAACTCTTCACAATTATAAAATAGGTACCATAATCGATATTTGTCGATTACAGCGCCCTGTACCAAGAATGTGAAAACAATCGTACTTAATTTTTGCGTGAAAAACAACATGAAACCCAATTCTGGGCGCTCCGAAAGATCTTTTAACCTCCGTCCTCCAGAATAAGAGTACAATTACATTCACCCTGTACCATCCTATTCGGTAGGAAAAGAGAGAGGTAAGTTGCTATGAAGAGAAGAGCGAATCATTATAGATCCGTTTTGTACGTGTGGGAACGTTACGGATATGCCCAACAAACTACATTGCAGACGCTGCAAGAGAGACTTTGTACAGCACTTAGAAGTTAACCGTTCAGTCCGTACCAAAAAATGCTGGGTAACGAGTTACCTGCTTTCACATTCAACTCGTGAAATAATCGCGAATGGGAAATATAGGAAATTTGACTTTATATTGGGGCATACTGACAGTCTATTTTCCCACTCACCATTTGTGAATCAAATAGTGAATGATGGAAGTAACAGGCACTTTGTGAGGCTACTTGGAGTACATATGTGTAGAGCTAAATGTTAAGGGTTTCTTATTGTACTACTGTTATAGTTTTAAAAATTATTTGATGAAATGTTCTACGCTTGCGATGAAGGAAACGTTTGATAGTAAATAGCTACATTTCTGAATCATATACATTTGCTATTGCATATTTTTGTCGCATTTAAGACGTACGTAAACACGATTCCGTAAAAATTACAGAGCAGATTTTTGTCCGAAATTTCATACGGAAACAAAGATGGTAAATGAACAGTGGGGAGTCAATTTGTCCAGCATAAAATCATATTTTACAAAAAGTCGGGCTAATTAAGAAAATCATTGTGGTATGAGGAAAGGTGAAATGTGACCCGCAAAACTGCTTGTAGTTTTGTAGTTAATGTTTTCATGACGTAACTATTCAGTGCATAAGAAGTTAAAAATTCTGTAATAAAAGGAAGTTTATAGAAAGTGATTTGCCTAAACGTAAGAAAAAAAATAGATTAGAAAATTATCTGACGAGCATTGAATAATTCCAAATAACATCAGAAACCACGATCCTAATACTCCACCAGACAACTACCCTCCAATACCTTAAATTGTTTCCAGATATTGAGTTATACATTAAATGTTAAATTCTACGTCTGTTATTAATTTTATGCTCATCCCTTTGAGCCTCATTTAAAGAAACGTCATTATTTATTCTTTACTTTCAGATAAGTTGTTTTACAAAATATTTGTCCCTTTTTCTTCAAGATTTTTAAGTTGACTGCGGAATGTACACTTTTCATGTAGCGGGCTTCACCGAGAAACATGGCCATGAAGATAACAATAGTGGTCACTTTCTTTACTACCTTACGATGATGTTTGGAGTATCACAGTATTTCTTCGTACTGGTCATTATATACTTTGCGAGGTAATTTTAGTGTAATGTTTGTGTCATAATTACGTTAAATTTCACAATTGAAGTAACTAATGCAATGAAACGATTTTTCTCATTTACACTATTACAAAGTATTTCCATTTTGATAACAGGATTTTTCGAGCAAGTTTCACAACTTTCGCGGATTAATATTTGCTTTAATAGTTTATTTTTAATAAATGTAATATGTTCCTGTATTATCCTTTTATCATCAATTTCTTTCTCAATTTCATCAATTTAATTAGTGAACAGGTTACTGATTCTATTTGCATTCAAGTTTTTCATATTTCTCTTGTGTGCTCTGTTGAAGCTCCAAAATTAATGAAAAGCATTGTAATTAATATCCGTCAAAGCTGTTACGTTGTATAGTTTTTTATTCATTGCTCCGATTTTGCGTGGCTCATTTTCAAGCGGTACATACATATAACCAGGCTATTGGCATTTCATATGTCTAAATACGTATCAATACTGTAATTAACATTAGGTTTTATTACAATTTATTATTTACGCAAAAAGACCGCAAATAAAGTTTTTCACATACGCTTTACTTTTGTTCTCATATATTTGTATAACTTTTTACATTATCGATAAACGTGTCAGAGATGTGGAAGGATAAAACTGTCAAAGATATAGTTTGCCTTTAAACTTTTCTTTTTGATATCATAGTTAAATTTAGCATTATATTTTGTTCTGAATAATACACCGAAGAATATTATGGAAGACTATATTATACATTTTTATTTCCGAGTTCTGTGTCTTAATTTAGCTTTTCATTTGTATTTTTCTCGCAGATGTATGTAGATTTCTGTTTCCTTCAAGATACGCATGTAGCTTCCTGTTTCGGCTCTACGAAGAATGGAAAGGTTATTACTTATATCTATTGTAGAATACTAGTTTTATCGAAAGTGGATACTAATTGAGGAGAGTTTTTTTTTCTCTATCTCTATATGTTCTTTGTAGTTTAGTGGGAATTTTCGTCCTGTTTGTCGTATGTGGAACATGTCACAGGAATATATAAAATTAAATTTATGGCCTACGGCATATTCTGCATCTCTTAATTTCATAATCTTTGGGTCTGTGAATTGAGTCTTGCTGCAGGTGGCGTTCTTCATTTCCCACATCATTGTATGTACGCATATAGAACGCTCCAGTAAAATATACAAGAAACGTCTAATCAACGTTTTGAAATCATACGCGAGAGAGGAAAATTACTTTGCTTCTTTAAGGGAGGGCAAAAGAACACGATTTTTTCTCATGAGACGTCTACAAAACTGCTCGAACATCAACTGATAGAGAGATAGCTTCTAGAAAAGACTGCATTATAATTCAATCAATTTTACACCATCAGAGAGTTGCTTTGATGTGCGTTGAACGCTGGGACGTGTGAGTCCGAGAAATGTTTGTCAGTGTAAACCAACGATTTTTTGTAATAGTCACATTGAAGAAACTATGCACATGTAAGAATACGGCATTCATTAAAAGGGCTATATGTCGGGGTAATTCCATTGTCCCTACGTACACTATCATTCTGATTGACACAGTACTGAACTAAATAGAAGTAGTGGTGTGTCCTCCTTTAAATTTCCAGTTTTCTTAATGAAATATTTCTCTTTTTTGGGAAAATATTATGAAAAAATGAATGCACCATTAAATTAATTTGCACTTCCATTATAAACCTGATGCTTAATTTTAGAAAGAATGAAAACAGTGGTTGTATCTGAAATGTTAACTTGCTTGTAAAACTAAGGGACGTAAGTGCTGCGGTTTCAGTCCCTAGGGTTACAAACTACTTAAACTAAGTTATACGAAGGACAACACACACATACCCATGCCCAAGGGAGGACTCGAAACTCCAACGGCGAGCGACCGCACCCTCCGCAGCAAGGCGCCTTAGAGCACTCGACCACTCCACCACGACACGGCGATATTTTATTGTGAGTCTACCGCTTTTCAGGCTAACTACTTACTCCTTCAACTACGGGCTCCTCTAATACTACCTATCGTACAAAGTATATTAACAAGCCTAAAATTATAGACCTCACTTTTCTCGGAAACGGTAGAGCGTTGTGTCTTTCTATTTAAGTATGTTTAAGTCCTAGTCGTGCACTATACACGCTGTTAGTAAGACAAGACGGTAACCAGAGTTTCGTATAGTATGTTTATTAGTGCAGGCATTCGATCAGTAGTAAATGCATGATATCTTGTTTAGTAGTTACTCTTTGCATTCGCAACAAAAACATACACTGCAAAGCAACTGAGACAGACATTAAGAATATTAAAAAGTGTTTGTGTTTGTTTGCACTGCGACCGTTTATACAGCTTCCTGGAAAAATAAAAGCATTACGATGATGGACAAAGCTCAGCCAATCAGAAATTGTACTTGGACAAAACGTTATTCAGTAATATACCTTCCCTTTATGTTTCTTTGTTTACGTCATCGTTATCATAAACCATACCAGCGTTTCAGAAACGTTACTAATGTCCGGTGCACTAGTAAGAATGTTCGCGGCTGAAGCTGCAGCATTGCTTTTAAGAGATTAATCTAGAAACCAAAAACCCTGTGGCTGGGAACCTTGCCTGGTACATAGCCTTCAAGGTGTCTGCGGTATACAGAGCCATTAACTAGATTATTTCACTGTGCCATCCATGTACTTACTGCTCTGTAAACAGTACGTTTCTTATTTAGCGCAATTAAATAAAAGAGTATTATCCAGTCCAGGGTGAAGCGAATATCACTACCTTAATTTAATTATAACCACTGTAATCATTAACTAAAGAGCTCGTTACATAAGAGATTATTCTTGTTACACAAAGATACAGTTTGTTTCACAGTACCGGACTAATACCTGTAATAAACACTCAGCTATAATTCATTAAAAACCATCTTAAAATTCATCTCGCAATATTTTTTAAGGTAGGATCTATCACGCATTGGGTAAATAATTCTGCCTCCGGTATCTTATCCCCTAGTGTAGTGGAGGTAAACTAACGTAAGGACAACAAAAACACCCATGCCCGAAGGGGGACTCGAACCCCCGACGGCAAACGGCCGCACGTACTGCAGCGTGACGCTCCAGTACGCACGGCTAATCCGCCGGGGCTTGTAGTGGAGGCATCATTGCAAGATTTACACTGTTTCAAATTACGTCGGACTACATTAACCCGTAGTTACATGACCATATAGTCAATGCTCCATTTTCATACCTAGATTTGTTACTACCCGGATCTTCAATTGACTTAAATTGAAGAAATGTGTTCCGATTTACAAGTATGTTACAAAAAAACAAAAAACAAAATCATTCTGTTATAAATACATCACAGTTAGGCACAGGAAAATCGATGGTGTAACACATATTCATGTTAGCCCACAATTTCGTCACACGCTAGCTTTTCTCATGGACATTTTATTATCTTGGGGAGCCGGCAGATAGTTATACACATTTATATAACTTTAGTGCCTTGTTGATATATGAACTGAAATTCAGTGATAGATTCTACGAGTATCTGCACTCCACATCAATTATCAAAGGGTAGTCAAGTACCGGATGATCAAAAAGTCAGTATAAATTTGAAAACTTAATAAATCACGGAATAATGTAGAGAGAGAGACCGTCTGTCGTCTTCCATATATTTTTTGTATATTTCTGTAAAGTTATAATTTATTTAATGTCGCTAGACTATCATTTCGTTAAAACTCGACCCCCACTCTTTTCAAGGCTTGAGGAATAGCATTTTTATTTCATGTGTTAAAATATTAGTTAATATTGCTAGTTTTTCTTATTTTATTATGTTAATAATTTATTATTATATTAATTAATGTGGCAAAAGTATGGCTTCTCCGCTGCGCCACTGTCCCTGTGAGAATGTGCAGTTGTACTTTTAAGTGTGTGCGAGAATCTATGGCTGTTTGAAAGTGGGGAGTGATAGCTCGCTTTGCATCGTTCTCTCTGGCTCACAGTCGATAGCTGCTGAGGTGACCAAAGAGGTTTCCACATCCTTTGGTTGCGAGCTAGTTAGCGCACCTACTCCAGCACGAGTGTACTCACTCTCCGTCCCCACCACTGCTTTTTCTTGGATTTTCCGGCTTCCGGTCACTTCCCGCGCCCTGCTGGCCGCTCGACGATTCATTCTAGGCTAGTCGTCTGGTGAGATAAGGTTGGTTCTGCTCTTTTTTTTCTGGAGATGATAGCGTTTCATTGACTAGCACGTTTAACTTAGATTCGTGAACTTAGAATCATTTTTTTTAACATTTTCTCCGATCGTGTGCGGAAATGTGTTCTCGTTTTTCAATTCAGTGATTTCCAACAGATAAACGCGGTGTGTGTGATTCTAGTTGCAGTTTGATAACGGCTTGGTATGTTAAAACCTTTTGTGATCATGTGGCAGTGCATGAACTCTGTGTCTAGCTTTGTGGGTCCTGATTTCTAACAGGTGATATGTTCATTTTTTGTACAGTGCATGTAAAAATCATCATCATTTCCTTCCATGAGTGATATGAGTGCCAGGTGGTTGGTTCATAGAACAAAACTTTCAGCTACCACTCTTGTTTGTTCCATGCCCATCAGGCAAGTAACTATGCGGGTATCCTTCTGATTTCCACCAATATTTCGCGATCTTCTCTCCCCGCCTATTTTAATTTCGCCGTTTCTTCTCCGACTTGTAGTACGCTCTCTTTCATTGTCAGTTCAAATGTTCAAATGTTTGTTAAGCTTAAGGGACTTAACTACGGGGTTATCAGTCCCTAAACTTACAAACTACTTATGAACTACCTACAACTAAGGACGGCACAAATATCCATGCCCGAGGGGGGATTCGAACCCCCGACCGTAGTGGCCGTGCAGACCGTGACTGAAGCGCCTCAGTCTCCTCGGACACCGCGGCCGGCTCTTTGTCAGTAATTCTCCCTGAACCTCCTTCAATAGCTTCTTCATGTAATTCTAAACATTTCTATGGGTTGCATGCTGTAATTCTCAATTTTATTTTTCCGGCTTGTAATTATTTCACTTTTACCGATTTTTGGATACTGGACTTCTTCCATCTCTGTAATCGCTCCCTAACGCGTGTAGCTGTATTTCATTCTCTTCCTTATATAATTCTAAGCATTTCTATGGGTTGCATGCTGTAGTTAATTTTCTTTACTTTTCGGAATCTGAATTTATTCAATTTATCGGTTTTCGGAAGTACGTGGGCCCGAGTTCCGACTTCCGGGGTTTGCAGCTAGTCGCCTGAGTTCACGCCACTTCTCATATAAAACCAGTACCTAGATCGATTGCTGGCATACAGCATTTTAAGAATCCACCGTGATTTTGTATAATGAATCCGATTTTCAACCACTTCACCTTCAGTGGAGTGCGTTTATGTAACGTAGCCGTGTGTCGCCGTTAGCGTGTTTGCTCGCGGTCCAATTCAGGTGTAACTTGGCTATACACGCGCACTATTTCAAAACAGGCACGACAGACCAGAGCCAGTTTCAAAGTGTTTTGTGCTACGTCCGACTTGCCGAATTTCGCCGACAATAGCGACGCCTGCTTCCGCCTCGTCTCAGCACGCTGATTTTGGTGAGTTTCGATGTGGCATCGCGTGTGTGTGAGAGAATGAATGTTATTTGTGAATCCTTCCCCCCCAGTAGCGTTAAATCATGTATAATTTAGGCTGGGCACCGTCCGCATTAATCCATGTAAGAGATGCATTTTTATTGTATTAACGAAATTGGTTTCCCATTTTCCTTGTTTTCTATCTGAATAAACAAGTTTAATTTCAGTATAATCCGTAAGTTGCCTATAAAAGTAGTTTTAGAGTACCTTCCCTCTTTTATTTAATATTGTTCTTCACAAGTGCTGAGAACAAGATCAGATACAATTTATTCACGACTAAATTCCGTTGCGCCATAAATGTTTTCTTAGCCACTTTTCTAAGATAACTTTAATTGTGATGGCTTGCTTATTAATGTCAGTGTGTTATAACGTGTGAGCTGCTATGTATATTGACCACTGTAGTATTAACTGCCTGTTATTGAAGTAATTTGAAACGAGTCAGTTCTCAGTTTGGGCCAGGGAACAAGGCTTTGTAGCAGGGAGTAACCAGTAGTTCACACGGACCTCAGTTGCTAATTTTAGTGATAAAACAAGGCTCTTGTTGCGCAGAGTGGTCGACTTTTAAGAGGCAAAATTTGACACAAATGCTGGGATTGACATGGGGTTTAATTAAAACAAAAAAAACAAAAAAAAAACAAAAAAAAACAAAAAACAAAAAAAAGTTCAAAAAATGTCCGACAGATGGCACTTCATCTCATCAGGAAAGCAATAATTAGCATAACAAATTAAGACAAAGCAAAGATGATGTTCTTTACAGGCAATGCTAAATATGTTCGCTATAATTCCTCAACAATAACTGTAGTCGAGGAATAATGTTGTGAACAGCTTGTCTGGAGTTATGGTGAGGCATTGGCGTCGGATGTTGTCATTCAGCATGCCTAGAGATGTCGGTCGATCACGATACACTTGCGACTTTAGGTAACCCCAAAGCCGATAATCGCACGGACCGAGGTCTGGGGACCTGGGAGGCCAAGCATGACGAAAGTGGCGGCTGAGCCCACGATCATCACCAAACGACGCGCGCAAGAGATCTTTCACGCGTCTAGCAATATAGAGCGGAGCGCCATCCTGCATAAATATCGTACGTTCCAACAGGTGTTTATCAGCCAGGCTAGGGATGATGCGATTCTGTAACATATCGGCGTACCTGTCACCCGTCCCGGTAGCTGTTAGAAAACCAGAATCACGCAGTTCCTCGAAGAAAAAAGGCCCGATAATGGTAGATGTCGTTCTAATAGAACCCCATGTCATTCCAAGCATGTGTGTCAATTTTTACCTCTCTATCTACATTATTCCGTGTTTTATTAAAATTTCAAATTTATACTGACTTTTTGATCACCCGGTACTATTACTGACAAATTTGTATTTCTTTCTGGCCCTACAGCGTAGTATTTGTCTTTGAATAACATAATGAAATTTTATCCACTTATGCCCTTTTCTGTAATTTTCATTTTAACGTGGTCCCATTTCGGCTATAAAGCAATCACCAGGTTTTCTGTAATTGAACATATTTGCATATACCGTTTCAGTTATGTAACTACTTAAAATATTTTACATACTTTTTATGTCCTTACTTGTATAAAATGTGGCTGTTATCACTCTTTATATTTGATTGTTATTATATCGTAGTTATTTCGATATTTCCTAATTTGGAAGAGTACCTCGGAGGTGTCGTATTAAATAAAACGTGCACGACATACTGTAGACTTTATAATGATAATTTCTGCTAACATTTCATAGAAGTCGTTCGGGAAGTGGAGAAGATAAACCTCGCCGTCGATTTTCACTTCCACTTCGAGGTGTCGACAATCCACGTCGCTGTCGATTTCTGGTAACTGGCGACGAGTCACGTCGCTAACGACGTCTTCTGGAAAGCGGTGAGGCCAACGAACTCTTGTGGGAAGTGACAAGGACTCACATCAGCACCGACATCTGGAAGGAAGTGAAGATTCACTACTTGTTCAACTGCAGTTGATCATCACATTTCCATCATGTTCTGGTGATAATCTTATAGAAGGTAAAAAAATGGTATCTAGACTGGTTTTAAATTAGTTTTAATTAATCATGAAGATCACTGCTCTCTAAACATGTTTTTAAAAGAGAAATTTATTCCGAAGCCCACTCCACTTTTTTTAGTGTCTACGCAGTTATTTCAATCTTACTATAATGGCTTCTTCACACTGAAACATTACAGACACGGTGTGTGCTGACAGTAGTTATAACGGATAAGGTCGCGTTTGGAACCAGAAAACACCTAGGACTCTCTCATGTCTTCTAAACTCTGATACAGCAGCCAATGATGGCAACCCGTCCACGTAGGCTGTGCTCCTCCTCGTCACGCAGGGCTGTAGTTCCGTTATCTGGTCGCTCCCCGCCACGCACTTCTGCATTGGTTGCGCAGCCTGACAGCTTGACAAATCTCACATTAGGGAGACTGTTTTGCTGGCCACGTAATAACGGCGCTGGTTGCTGCCCCTGCTTCTTGTTACGTCAGCAGCGATAGCAGACGAGGCCATCGTGGCCGCATCTGGCATATTCGGACGGCCAGTCACACTATTTGCCTGAGGGGGCCACTTTCTCATTATCTTGCTTAATGTAGCCTTTGGCAGCAAAACCATTAGAGGTGGACAATGAGACCGCTTGAGAATTTGCGCCGGCCGCGGTGGCCGAGGGGACTGAGGCGCTCCAGTCACGGACTGCACGGCCACTACGGTCGGAGGTTCGAATCCCCCCTCGGGCACGGATATTTGTGCCGTCCTTAGTATTAGTTAGTTCATAAGTAGTTTGTAAGTTTAGGGACTGATGACCCCGTAGTTAAGTCCCATAAGCTATACAAACATTTGAACATTTTTTTAGAATTTGCAGCTATGATTTATAACACAGGTCGACATGGATTCTGGGGTTTGGAAAGTAAGTGGTGTTCTTTACTAAATTTGCACCCCTGAATATGAAAATCATATCAGTTTTTTTCCATCACCCTCAGTTTTTTCTGCACAGCTACCCCCCCTTCCCCTCCAAACCTACCATTGGCTGCGAAATCTATGTTATGCAGTGTCCATAACTACAGAAATGTGGCAACGTTCCATTTTTTGTGTGAAGGGAAGGCAGAGGGGGCTAATGAGTTTGGAGCTGACGTTCCATTATCGCCACAGAAATCAGAGAATGAGAGCTACAGATACAAGAAGGTGCTATCGCGCTTTGTTGTGAGTGGTGGTATTTCACTGAAGGTGTGTTAAAATATCAGGAAGGCAGTGTGTGAATAGCCCAGATACATTTTGTTATATCTGTGGAAATTATGTGATACGTGCAAGACGTCGACAAATAACAAAATTTGTTGATAGAACTGAAGCATTGAATTAAAATTTGTGGTGCGGCCGGGAATCGAACCCGGACCTCCATGCTTACTAGGCAGACGTCTTAACCGTTAGACTACCACACCACTAACGATTAAGGCGCCTTGGAATGGTCTATGCACGATTTCCCCCCACAACACAAACTTTAATTCAGCTTCTTTGTGCAGAAGTCATATTTTGCATATTTCGGCATGAAGCTCGGTGATCAGGACAAGTCATTTGCTCCACACATTGTGTGCCATACATGTGTGGAGCAGTTCAAAATGTTCAAATGTTTGTTAAGCTTATGGGACTTAACTACGGGGTTATCAGTCCCTAAACTTACAAACTACTCATCAACTACCTTATAATAAAGACGGCACAAATATCCATGCCCGAGGGGGGATTCGAACCCCCGACCGTAGTGGCCGTGCAGACCGTGACTGGAGCGCCTCAGTCTCCTCGGCCACCGCGGCCGGCTGGGGAGCAGTTAAGGAAATTGAGTGAAGGTAAAATCAAGTGCTTGAACTTCGCAATTCCTATGGTATGGCGTGAACAGAAGAATCATGTTGATGACTGTTACTTCTGTATGATGAATGTAACGGGATACAACAGAAGAAACATGAAAAACATATCGTATCCAAACTTAGATTCGCCAATTAGACCTGTTCCTCATGGCCCAGGGACCAATCCCCTCTCCACCAACATCAGCGGATTCTCTTGAATTCTCTGAACCAGATGTAAGTCAAGAAAGCAGTAAATCCAACTATTCTGAGTGTGGTACCGATAGTAGCCCAAAACCTCTTACTCAAACAGAACTTGACAATTTGGTGAAAGACTCTCAAAAGATGCAGAACAACTACTGGGATCACATCTCAGTGAAAATAACTTACTTGCACATGGTACATCATATTCGTTGTACAGAAACTGTGATAAAGATTTCAGGTATTTTTTTGTTGAAGATGGTTTAATGGTGTTCTGAAAAGACATCGCCGGATAAGTGATGAAAATGGGAGCTCAGAAGTATGAGAGTAAGGAATGGAGGTTGTTTATAGATTCTTCAAAGCAAAGTTTGAAAACAGTGTTGCCACATATTGGAAATGACCTAGGATCAATTCCAATTGCATATTCAGTACATTTAAATGAGACATACAATACCATGAAAATACTTCTGCAAAATGTGAAGTACGAAGAACACCAGTGGCTTGTGTTTGGTGACTTTAAAGTGATTGGCATTCTTCTTGGTCAGCAAGCAGGGTACACTAAGATGCCTTGCTACATGTGTGATGTGTGAATGGGACAGTAGAGCTTATCATGAGCATTGGAGTAGGAGAGAGTGGCCTAAGAGGCAAAATCTGACAGTGGGATAAAAGAACATAGTGAATGAACATTTGGTTAATCCAGATCATATTTTATTGCCTCCACTGCACATCAAATTAGGACTCATGAAGCAGTATGTTAAAGCACTGGACAAAACAGGAAACTGTTTCTAATACCTGTGTAGGCAATTTCCAAATCTATCGGCTGCAAAGTTGAAAAAAGGGATATTTGTTGGACCAGATATAAGGAAGTTGAAGTCTGATGAGCACTTTGACAGTTCTATGACGGAAATAGAACTTCAAGCTTGGAGAAGTTTAAAAAATGTTGTGCATCATTTTCTTGGCCAGAATAAGCACCCTGATTACAAGGAAATAGTGGAAGACATGCTACAGTCCTTTAAACAATTAGGATGCAAGGTCTCTCTAAAACTACATTTTCTAATGTCACACTTAGAGAGTTTTCAAGAAAATTTGGCTGACTCATCAGAGGACATGGTGAATGATTTCATCAGGAACTTAAAACTATGGAACATCGTTATCAGGGTCGTTGGGTAATAAACATGATGGCTGACTACTGTTGGTGCATCACACGTGAAGGAGAAGTGACACACAAGAGGAAGGATATCAAGCGTTCATTCATGGGCAAACGAAAACGGAAGTAATATCTCTACCTGGTAAGTGCCCACCATAATATTTGCTTCTTATAATTCATATGCCTTTCTTCCAATTCTTTTTTAACCACTTTACTGTTCCATTTCGTTTCCATTGTCCCGTAATTGCTTTCCAATCTCCAATTTCATTGGGCGCAGAGTTAGACAATGGTGAATATGATGATGATAGTGGTGGTGCAAAAACCTGACGTGCTACAGAGAAACAGGCTGCAGATTTGTGATCAGCAGAGTCAATTTAGTCAGAAATTCATATTTTCATGCAAACCCCAGACAAAAAGTCAAATTTTGTCGACCTGTGTAATTATACGTATGAGGACCAACATTAAACCTGTAACTGAAATGATTTGATGTCAGCTATCATCAGGCTTAAAATGATCAATGATGACATACGAAAATTTGATATCGGACAGTTGCGTTGGTAATGAGAGAGGACCTTCCCTTGCAATCCAACGATGAGGGTGGAAGTCATTTGATCAATGTACTAACTCCGAAATGGAGGACACTATTTGGTATTCCCGATGTAGCTGAAGAGAAATCAGCACAAAAAAGTCTCCTGGTCCGTATGGAATATCAGTTCAGTTTTACAAAGAATAATCTGCGGCATTGGTCCATTACTTAGCTTGCATTTATCGCGAATCTTTCAGTCAGGGCTAAGTTTCTAGTGATTGGAAAAAAAGCGCAGGTGACTCACGTTTATAAGAAAGGAAAGAGAACCGACCGACGTAATTACAAGCAATATCGTTGACATCAGTTTCCTGTAGAATTTTGGGTCATATTCTCAGTTTGAATACAATAAATTTCCTTGAAACGGAAAAGCTTCTTTCAACGAATCAGCACGGGTTTAGGAAACATCGTTCATGTGAAACTCAGCTTGCCCTTTTCTCACGTGATATCTTGCGAGCCATGGATGAAGGGCAACAGGCGGATTGTGTTTTTCTCGATTCCAAAAAGGCATTCAACGCGGTGTCACACTGCAGACTGCTAACGAAGGCACGAGCATATGGAATAAGTAAACAGATTTGTGACTGGCTGGAAGACTTCCGAAGTAATATAACGCAGAACGCAGTGTATCGTCAGGCGTGCCCCAGGGGAGAGTGATAGGACCGCTATTATTTTCTATCTATATAAATGATCTGATGAACAGAGCAACTTGTAATTTGCGGCCGGAATTTGAAGCGGGGTGTAGTACGATCTTGCTGCCGCCTACTTACATTTCGCGTAATGATCACGAAGATAAGAGAAATTAGGAGTAGTACGGAGGCATATAGGCATTCTTTATTGTTCCTCGTTCTACTTGGGAGTGTAATAGGAAATCAAATGCCTAGTAGTGGTACAATGCACCCTCCGCCACGCACCTTATGGCGGATTGTGGAGTATGCATGTAGATGCAGAAGTTCCGTTTCTATTTCTATCCGTGGCAGCGCTACGATCGCAGTTCCGAGTATGCGCGCTAGTTAATTTGACTAAACGAGAAAACATATACGCCATTTGCAGATCGCTGCTCCAGACGTATGCTTCGTACTGCTAGTTTATAATGTCATCCGTAATTGAAAATGCCGCCGCGTGTGCAATCAATCTTCGATTCGTTTCCTAAATCCAAAGGAAATTCATACGCAAATCTACGAGGTTTATGGGCAAAATGCTAAGAGTGATTCAATGGTTAGAACATGGGACAGACTGTTCAATGAAGGACGTGATCAAGTGCACGATGAAGAACGAAGTGGATGCCCGTCTGTGGTTACTGGTGATCTGGTTCACAAAACTGAAGTGAAGATTAAGCACTATCGTAAGTTTACATTTAGTGCCCTTACTATGGAAGTTCCGCAAACTCACGATCACTAATTCATAATATTTTCACTGAAAAACTGAACTTCCGAAAACTTTGGTTACGTTTGGTACCAAAAATTCTTACTGAATAACACGAAAATAAAACCGTATGGACAGCGCACTTCAATTTTTCAGACGCTACAGTGAAGAATGTGATGGATTTCTTTCTGGGATAGTCACGAGGGATGAAACTTGGGTATCGTACGACACCCCTGCATCAGAACGGCAGTCAATGAAATGGAGGCACATTTCATCCCCAACAAAGGTTAAGCCTAAGCAAATCTTGACACATCGAAATGTCACCTGCACAGTTTTTTGGGACAGAACAGACATTTTGCTGATTTATTTCTTACCACGAGGCCAAACAATCAATACACATGATTACTGCGAGACCACTAAGACATTGCACCGCACAATACAGAACAAGCACTGAGGATTACTGTCGAAAGGTGTTTTTCTCCACGATAATGCCCGACTTCGCACGGCGAATATGACGAATATGACCAAACAACTGTGACGGGAATTTCGCTGTGACGTGTTTGATCATCCTCCGTATAGCCCGGACCTCGCTCCTAGAGAATTTAATCTCTTCTTACACCTAAAATCTGTCCTTGGTGGTCAACACGTCAACGATGATGACGAGCTGAAAGAAAATGTTACCACATTGTTTAATACACAGGCGGCAACCTTCTATGGAGAAAGGCATAAAAAACTAGTTACACGCTGTGACAAGTGCCTACGAAATTTCGGAAGCTATGTAGAAAATCATTTAACAGTTGTAGTTTTATTTATATCATTTTTTCTGTATCTGTTCACGTTTGTTTTATATAACCAAACAGAAATTTCTTTGTCGACATACCTCGTACGAAGAGTAGTGTCTGCAACAGTGGCCGAAACGTCGGTGGAATTTATAAAATGACGACGCGGTTTCATACCCAGAAGAATTTTATTGATAACGATATGTAGTCTCCGTGATTACCGGTATAAACAAAATAAACGTCCTTCGGACATGCACACCTGTCATCAGTAAACTGTACAGGTGGCGCTGACCACTGATTCATATTCACAATTCTTACAGGTAAAACATTTATTTGCCATAAATTGTGTACTAGAAGAAATAATATACCCCGAATGGTGTAAATATACTGCACAGTATTAAATTGTGTAGAACGGAAAACATTTGCATATAGTGTAGGAAACATAACCTCATGCTGACAACACACTCTGCGGCACCTAGCGTAAACTGCTTATGTCAGTATTTAGTGTACGTTCCTGCCTACAGGCTTGGACAACATTTCGCCGGCCGCGGTGGCCGAGGAGACTGAGGCGCTCCAGTCACGGTCTGCACGGCCACTACGGTCGGGGGTTCGAATCCCCCCTCGGGCATGGATATTTGTGCCGTCCTTAGTCTTAGGTTGTTCGTAAGTAGTTTTTAACCTTACGGACTGATGACCCCGTAGTTAAGTCCCATAAGTTCTACAAACATTTGATTTTTGACAACATTTCCGGCCGACGGACGCGCCCGCCACCCGCGGGCGGAGTACACTGTAGTTCACCGCCCCGAACGCGACCGTTCGTCGCTAGTGTCGGCAACAGAGCGAGAGAGATAGCTGCGGAAATAGACTGCACAGCGCTGCTCTGCGCTGGACTGGCCTGCGCTCAGTTCAAATGTTTGTTAAGCTTAAGGGACTTAACTACGGGTCCATCAGTCCCTAAACTTACAAACTACTTATCAACTACCTACAACTAAGGACGGCACAAATATCCATGCCCGACGGTGGGATTCCAACCCCCGACCGTAGTGGCCGTGCAGACCGTGACTGAAGCGCCTCAGTCCCCTCGGCCACCGCGGCCGGCGCGGTCAGATCCAAAGTAAACGAAGTAGCAGAGCAAGCGCAGCTCCTTAATGTGGTCGAAGAACGGTACAACAAGCAAACCATTTACTGTTTAGGTAATAGTGTATGGCAGAATGACTACGCGAGCCGCGGCGGAATGACCGTGAGCATTGGAGCACCATGCTGCGGTGCGCGCGGCCGTCCTCGTCGTGGTTTGAATCCCCCCTCGGGCTAGATGTTTGTGCTGTCTTTACTTTAAGTTAGTTCATAAGTAGTTTGTAAGTTTAGGGACTGATGACCCCGTAGTTAAGTTCCATAAACTATACAAACATTTGAACATTTTTGAACATATTAATCGTGACTTATATATGCTCATTTATATTCTGTCGACTAGATCTAGAAACAGCCTGTAAGACACATAGCGTCAGATCGTAATTAAACAACAAAATCTTGAAACTGTTGTTCAAAATGTAGTTTCGTAGGCTTTCCCGGCGTAATAGTTCTTTATAGTTTCTTCGGATTTGCTGCCGGATTTTGAAGTCAACCTGACTCAATATTTCGGCGGTACACCTGGCCGCCATCCTCAGGAGAACTGCTGCTGCTGAAACTCGCCGACAACAGCTTACGGGACTTAAATGCGGGGTCATCAGTCCTAAACTTACAAATTATTTATGAACTAACTTATACTAAAGACAGCACAAACATCCATGCCCGAGGGGGGATACGACCCCCCACGGGGAACTGCCTCGTGCATCGTAGCATAGCACCTTAATGCGCTCAGCCGCTCCGCCTCGGCTGAAACGGTTGATACTTTGGCAGGCACTCATATAAAGATCGTAGCATCAAATGTTTGTATAGCTTATGGGACTTAACTACGGGGTCATCAATCCCTAAACTTACAAACTACTTATGAACTAGCTAATCCTAAGGACGGCACAAATATCCATGCCCGAGGGGGGATTCGAGCCCCCGGCCGTAGTGGCCATGCAGACCGTGACTGAAGCGCCTCAGTCCCCTCGGCCACCGTGGTCGGCGGTCGTAGCATACTGCGTTGTTTCAGCTAAGTGATAACCTGTCCCGGGGTGGAGTGGCCGAGCGTTCCAAGGCACTTAGCTGCGGAGCGCGCCGTTGCTCGCCGTCGGAAGATCGAGTCCTTCCTCGGGCATGGGTGCATTTGTTGTCCTTAGCATAATTTAGTTTAGGTAATTTGTAAACCTAGGGACTGACAACCAGAGTAGTTTAGTACAAACATATGGACATTTTTGATAACTTGCGAGTGTTGCAGGGTGAGGAGCAGGCCGTGTGCATTGTTTACCAGGGCTGGTGGTTAGAGCGTCAGAGAGGGCAGAGCCTGGAGCGGCCATCTGTTGCGGTTCTCCACTGCCTCACCACAGCTCCCCAAGCCACACATTTCACGGGGGTAACCACCTCCCTCCCCTGCTGCTGTGCTGTTGCCAGCTTCACTCAACATGAATTGTACACACGAGAAATGTGTGTGCTCGGTATTCCAAATCTTTCTATATGTCCATTACATACTTGGAAGACTTGCAAATACTATTTAGAGTAGGCGCTCATATCCGGATTGGTACTGTTAACATATTACAGGAGCCTGATGAATGAAAGGGCGATAATGTGAATCCATCAGTTCCTGCATTAGCCGCGCGTACTGGAGCGCCGTGTTGCGGTGCGCGCGGCCGTCCGCCGTCGGGGGTTCGAATCCCCCCTCGGGCATAGATGTTTGTGTCGTCTTTAGTATAAAGTACTTCATAAGTAGTTTGTAAGTTTAGGGACCGATGACCCCTCAGTCCTTTAAGCTTTACATTTGATTTAGTTCCTGCTTTTTCTATCAAATATATTTTCTACGCTAGTAACAGTGACAAGTGCCTTGGGATAATAAAGGCATACAGAACCTGGAGAGGTATCCCAGTGGGAATTATAAGTATATATGAAGAGGACGTGAACTATCACTCGAAGCAAGAAAGCTTAGTTAAAATTGGACTCTAAAATGCATACTAAAGTGAGCATTACCTCAGCTTAGATGCTGTAAAGTATATTTCTTATACTCAATAGGTGATAATAGCTGTTAATGAATGCATTTTAGAGCCGGTGCTTACTAGAATTTTTGCTTCGAATTATTTTTTCCTGTCATACCCCTGAAAAGCGACCATTCGCTAAGTGTTAAGGCGACCGCTGGCCCGAAGCTCTAGACCCGTGTTCGATTCCCTGTCCGGCTCTTATTTTCACTTGTCGCCATTGCTTAATATCAATGCCCAAATGCGGCCACTGTCAATCCTTTCTTTCCTATCCTTCTTCCTTCCCTTCCTTTATCATTTGCAAAAGATATAATAATTGTTGCATATATAACGCATCTCCACTGCATTCGACCTAGTGCTGGAATGTTCCTATAGGACTTACGTGAGGCACTACGCGTCATTCCTTAAAATATTCCAAGACTTCTATTGAACAATAGTACTATGTGGCCTAGTGATTAGAACACTGGACTCGCACTTCAAATAAATGGTGTTCAACCCCTTCTCTCCAGCCACCGCCAAGAATGTTTCCTGTGATTATCGTAGACGAATTAAATCAAATAAAGAGTAGCTTGTTTTTACAGTAGTACTCCGATTTTCTTCCCCTTTCTTCGCCAACTCTAATTTGTACTTCAGCTGTCATGACTCTTCGTTGGCAGAAAGGAAGAATGCATGATACTTTCTGATAACGGACAGTGGCTCTCAAGAATAGATAGAATATTTTTATCTTGACTAATGACAATCGATATTTAAACTTAACTTCGACAAAGATTATCTGTCACGATCATGCAAAAACTTGACCACGATCACCTTAGACACTATTTATGTCGCTCTCCGACATCCGACTCGTCAGTCGGCAAGACTCAGCACTGCCAGGAGCACCTCTGAAGAAGTCCAGCGCAGGTCTGAAATAAACATTACGGTCAGTTTTGTTCAAATGTTTGTAAATCTTATGGGACTTAACTACGGGGTCATCAGTCCCTAAACTTACAAACTACTTATGAACTACTTACGGCCGGCAGCGGTGGCCGAGGTGACTGAGGCGCTCCAGTCACGGTCAGCACGGCCACTACGGTCGGGGGTTCGAATCCCCCCTCGGGCATGGATATTTGTGCCGTCCTAGTTCATAAGTAGTTTGTAAGTTTAGGGACTGATGACCCCGTAGTTAAGTCCCATAAGAAAAAAAAACTACTTACGAACTAGGACGGCACAAATATCCATGTCCTAGGGGGGATTCGAACCCCCGACCGTAGTGGCCGTGCAGACCGTGACTGAAGCGCCTCAGTCAGTTCTGTAGTTAAGCGTATTTCTAGTGCAAAAGTCTCACAATACTAGCTGAAAATTATTTACAGACGGTCAAAGAAAACGGAATGGATCACATTTAACGGAATACGATGTGGTAAACATTACGCAGGTAATGAGAGATAAGACCGTCTGCAAGTGTAACCATAAAGAAACACACTCATTCGTTTCCACGTGACTCCTCTTACATAAATGAAGCTAGATACTTGGTGTCGCGGCATGCCAGATCGGACATCAGTGTTACGGAAGGAGAAACCGAGAAGCGCAACCACGAGTGCAAACAGAGACGAACGGACAGACAAACGCAAACGCTCTTCCTGTGGGTCTCACAGACTACCGTTTCACTCCCGCAATTGCTGGCTGTGTCACCCGACCGGGGCCGATAAAGGAGCTTGTTACCGTAAACAACTGGCCTCTGTTGTCTCGACCAGGTTTCCAGTGACCCAGTTGTACAGCAAGCACCATATCGGAACTAGGGTTGGCGGTTGTTGCTGAAACAATCGGTTTTCGGTTATACCGGTTCTTTTCATCTCCAGTTTAACCGCACTGTAAAATATCTCAAGATACCCGTTTTTTTAAATAACCGGTTTTCGGTTTTTTATTGCTATTATTTTCAGTAGAAACATATTTTGCGGTCGAAACAGAAACCGTAATCTAATTTTCGGTTCTTCTAGTACCGGCCGAAACCGAAACTTACGGAATTTAGTTAAAATTTAAGTAAATTTACGTTATACGACAAATCACTAGCCTTTCCATATTTTGCAAGATCCCCTCCCAATACTACGACTTCTTGAGTGTGTGTAAGCCTATCCAGGAGTCCGTAGAAGACGATATACGAAGCATACAAATTTACTGGCCTAGTATTTCCATCCGGCAGTTGCGAATATTGAACCAACCACTCCGTAAGTTGGGCTTGTGAGCCAGCGCATACAAATATGTCATTATATCCACAATATATTTACATAACTTACAGTCAGTAAATGAACTTCAATCAGTGCTGCAGAAGTATTTCGAAAAATAAAGTCACAGTTCCGACTAACAGTATGATTGTTGTCAGTGTAAATTTATGCAACTTGAACTAGGAAAGCTGTGTATCACATGATCAAAGAATGTTCAAATGGGTGTGAGTTCTTATGAGACCTAACTGCTTAGGTCATAGGTCCCTAAACTTAAAAACTACTTAATCTAACTTAAACTAACTTACCCTAAGGACAACATACACACCCATGACCGAGGGAGGACTCGAACCTCCGACTGGAGCAGCCGTACAGTGCGTAACATGGAGCCTCAGACCGCACGGCTACCTCGCGAGGCAGCACATGATCAATGTTACCTAAACCCATATTGGTTATTAAAAAAGCCCCTTGCTTTCAAGGAATCACATTAATAAAACTTGTTAGCATAACAATATGATAATACATTAAAAGTTATTATTCCAAGCTTACATAATAGGTATATGAATCGAATTTACCTTCTCTTCCAAGAAACATTTTGGATGCGTTCTCCTTAAATGACACAGCATGTTTGTAGTACCTCCACCCGTTTTCAGCTTTTTAAAGCAAATGGAGCATTGTACCGTCGGCCGCGGTGGCCGAGGAGACTGAGGCGCTTCAGTCACGGTCGGCACGGCCACTACGGTCGGGGGTT
Source organism: Locusta migratoria (assembly GCA_026315105.1). Lineage (NCBI taxonomy): Eukaryota > Metazoa > Arthropoda > Insecta > Orthoptera > Acrididae > Locusta > Locusta migratoria. The sequence goes on from CM048755.1 coordinate 262,128,187, forward strand.
CGAATCCCCCCTCGGGCATGAATATTTGTGCCGTCCTAGTTCGTAAGTAGTTCATAAGTAGTTTGTACGTTTAGGGACTGATGACCCCGTAGTTAAGTCCCATAAACTATACAAACATTTGAACATTTGATTTTGAGCATTGTACCTCACTGCTACCGTACTTCGTGAACAACTTCACACTCGGGATGGTGCCATTTAAGACACAACCGATATCTGGCGACGACAGGAAGGAACTGCCGCTTGACCAGGCGGAGGCAAGTCTTATACACTGTCGGTGCACGCGCGTCGTCTAATAGGCCACGCCACAAGGCAACAGGTGCATCGATGCCTCAATATATGCACCAGTGCTTAAGTTCTTATGCCACGCTTTTGTTGCGCGTTTCTAACTGCCGGGATTGTTCTTAAATTATCACTGATCGCTTTTCTTAGTTACTGCGATGACCTAATATTTCACAGCAGTGTAAATTTTAGGAATAGCCCTAAATATTAGGGTCTACTAGTTTTAATGTTTAAATTTGTTTACAAAAAAACACATTTTGAACCACTACTACAGGAAGTAGTCGTACCAGTTTTTTTACCCGGTTCTTGGCAATAACTAAAAAACCGGTTACAACCGACACCAAATAAATACCGAAAAAAACCGGTTATTCAAAACTAAAATACCGGTATCGGTTTTAACCGGTCGGTCTTTCCCACCCCTAATCGGAACTCAGCACTCTTCCAGGCTTGAAATATCTGTTCACATTTGGCAGGTCACTTGTGCATAGCCTAAAATGGAAGACTAAGAAAGGGGTCGGCAACACGTAGATTACGATCTACTGGTAGATTTCCAGTGCTTGTTAGGTAGGTCGCGTGAGTACTGAGATTGTAGAACAAAAATTATTGAATAAAATTGACAACTTTTTTCGTAGAATTGCAGATGCTCACTCTTTTGACACAAGTTTGTTTTATGGCGGCTCGTACTTTTCAAGAAGGTTAGAATATCAACTTCTTTGGTCCTGTTATGGTACACTACGAACATCTGCATTTTATACTCCGTGAACGGGATATTTTGTGACTGAGATCGCCACTTTGAGGAATGACTTCAATAAACGGTTTGCAGATTTTCAAAAGATTTCTGCGGTGTAATCTTGAAATATTGAATGTTTTTGGCTTACATAGTGCAGCAATCAACGTGAAATAATATCAATAACATGATTTGCATCTCGAAAGTGTTGCAGAACCCGGAAAATACTAGCGTCTAATTTCTCAAGAGAAATACCCACTATTCGTTAATGCTGCAATTCTAATAAAGGCCTTGTTTGCTTCTCCTTTCTCCTTTATGTTCTCTCTGTTCGCCTGCTCGTACCCCCGTCTCCTCCAGTCTCTTTCTCTGTCCGGTTCCTCCGCCCCTCTCTGTTCATCTCCTTTCACCTGTCTGCCACCATCTTCCCTCTTTCTTTCTCCTCCTCTCCCCTCTCTTATTCTCCTTCCTCCCCTTTCTGCCCGTCTCCTCCTCCACCTACTCCTCTCCCTCTTATATCTGGCAACATACAAATGCGCCAAGTTTCGTGGTGCTAGGTCAAGTGGTGTCAAATTCGCAAGGTAATCTCCGCCATGCTAAATTCACTGTCCTGAAGCGAGAAATTGAAAACTGATCAAATAACACTTCTTGTAAAAAGAAAAATAATATCAGCAACAGTAAAATTTTACTCCCTGTCCCGGCGGCATTGCGCGATTATTTTGGCACTATCAAAACCATAAAAACATCTACATCTACATAGATACTCTGCAAATCAAATTCAAGTGCCTGGCAGAGGGTTCATTAACTACTTTCATAACTTTTCTCTACCGTTCCATTCTCTAATAGCGCGAGGGAAGAAAGAACACCTAAATCGTTCCGTTTTCCATCTGATTTCTCTTATTTTATTGGGATGGTCATGTCTCCCTAAGTAGGTGGGTGCAAGCAAAATATTTTCACATTCAGAACTAAAAGTCGGTGATTGAAACTTCGCAAACAGATCACGCCGCAATGAATAACGTATTTCTTTTAATGATTTCCACCCCAATTCTTGCAACATCTCCATGACGCTTTTCCCCCGTAACGTGATAAAACAAAACGAGCTGCCCTTCTCTGAACCTTCTCAATGTCTTCCGTCAGTCCCACCTGGTGAGGGTCCCACAAGGGGCAACAGTACTCCAGGAGAGGACGCACAAGTGTGATGCAGGCAGTCTCTGTGGTGGAATTGGTGCATCTTCGAAGCGTTCTGCCGATGAAACGTAACCTTTGGTTCGCCTTCCCGGCAATATTTTCTATGTGTTCTCTCCAGTCAAAGTTTTTCGTAATTGTAACTCCTAGGTATTTGGTAGAATCTACGACCTTAAGGTTTGACTGATTTATCGCGTAATTAAAGTTCAGCGGATTTCTTTTAGTGGTCATGTGTATTACTTCACACTTTTCTTTATTTAGTGGCAATTGCCACCTGTTCCAGGATGTTAATATTGGAAAACCGAAGCTCACAGACCAACTTAATAAGTATTTCGTAGATGGCACGAAGTAAATAAACAATGCCATTCCTGCTTATGGTTGACACGTTCTCTTGTATGTACCCTTGTCCTCTCACTAAAAGTAATTGCCCTCCTACAACGAATTCCCTAATTTCCGTTGTCACTCAAACCATCATTACAGGGAGATGCGTACCAGTATCCATAGCAGAAACAGTGGACGAAACGGAGGAAGTAGAAGTAATGAACTTTGTCCCAAACTTGCAACTAGTTTTCCCTCCTCTGTGATGGGAATCTCGCAGTGCTTCTCTTGGGCAGTGTTGCAGCCTCGTGCGGTTGTGTGGGCGGCTGCTGCAGAGATTCCGTGTCGGACGGAGAGACGCCCCCGCACTCCATTCGTCGACAAACAGGAGTTAGTGGAAGGGTATTTGCTTAGTAACAACTGAATCCACCTACCCTTTAACAAGGGCCGTAACAGAAGTCGCAGAGATCGTTTAGGCCGGCCGCGGTAGCCTAGGAGACTGAGGCGCTCCAGTCACGGTCTGCACGGCCACTACGGTCGGGAGTTCGAATCCCCCCTCGGGCATGGATATTTGTGCCGTCCTAGTTCGTAAGTAGTTCATAAGTAGTTTGTAAGTTTACCGACTGATGACCCCGTAGTTAAGTCCCATAAGCTGTACAAAAATTTGAACATTTTTTTAGAGATTGTTTAGGGTTCCGATTTTAATATATAATGTGGTAATGGATGCGTTTCGCAAAACTATCGGACTCAAATCCCAAAATTGTTGTAACTTTCACTATTTACGAATTATTCAATAACAACTTTTAGTAACAAACTCTAGTTGTTTAAGACATGGGATTGATTTAAATGTTCAAATGTTCGTTAATTTATGGGACCCCAGTACTTGGTTATTAGTCCCTAGCTTACAAACTACTTAATCTAAGGTAAAGTAAAGTAACGACAACACAAACACCCAAGCCCGAGGGGGGAATCGAACCCCCGACGGCGGACGGCCGAGCGCACCGCAATACGGCGCTCCAGTACACGCGGCTAATTCGCCGCGGCGGGATTAATTTAAATAAACAAAATAACGGCAGTACGTATGTTCCATTAATACTAGGTAACTATGTTGTTTAGCTAAATTATTTATTTCTATTTAACAAATGATAGTTATGAACTTGCAACTAAATATGCATATATTAGCGAAACTAATGTACTAGAAAAATAATTACACCAATGGAATGCTGATCAGATTTCTGATCGAACTGATTTAAAACTTGTATACACACTTTCCAGGCAAAATTTTATTAATTTGCGAACCAAAGTATTTCTATAAATAATTTTTGGAACAATGTATATTTATTAGAATTGTTGAGGGCTTTCTTAAAATTATTTTTAAGGAAAATTTTGGATGACTCCATACGACATCATTGGGTAGGAAACGTTTCCTTTCCCGTATCCAACATCACATTCAAACTCATTACCACTAATTCAAACACTTGACAATAATTTATTAATTAAATTTTCAAATTACTTTGTTTCTTTTACCTTGATATAGTATTTTGAAAGTCTTGCTGCGTGTAATTTAACTTAGACATCAAGCAACAACACATATTTTGTCAATAGATTGTAAAGAATTGCTCTCTCTTTTCTCGAAGTAATGGTAGCTAAATTAACCACACTGAAAGCATTAAATTTGAGGGTGGACTGTTTGACCATCTTCTGTGAGGAAACTTACACAATTAAACAAACCACAACATAACAGTACCTTAATATACGTCACCTGCACTTTTCCCTTTCCTAGCTGTTTTCATTGATTTCCCTGGAAACACTTAAGAAAAGGGCATATTGTTTATTCGAAGCTTCAGAATCACCAGTAGTATCATCTTTCCTCCTGATTCACACTGTTTATGAAAGAGCGCGCAACACACAAAGACATTAAAGAAGAATCTGCCAGCGGGCAGCCACTAGGCAACTGCCGGCAGCGGTGGCCGAGGGGACTGAGGCGCTCCAGTCACGGTCAGCACGGCCACTACGGTCGGGGGTTCGAATCCCCCCTCGGGCATGGATATTTGTGCCGTCCTAGTTCGTAAGTAGTCCATAAGTAGTTTGTAAGTTTAGGGACTGATGACCCCGTAGTTAAGTCCCATAAGCTTAACAAACATTTGAACATTTGAGGGGACTGAGGCGCTTCAGTCACGGTCTGCGCGGCCACTACAGTCGGGGGTTCGAATCCCCCCTCGGGCATGGATATTTGTGCCGTCCTTAGTTGTAGGTAGTTCAAAAGTAGTTTGTAAGTTTAGGGACTGATGACCCAGTAGTTAAGTCCCTTAAGCTTAACAAACATTTGAACTACTAGGCAACTGGCACGCAGTAACCACCACATCTGCACTGACTACTTACTTACTACGAGCGCCATTTGAACCCTTAGTCACACGTAAAACGGCGCGCCAGTCCTCTCTGTCTTCAGCTCCTGCTTCAATCCTTCCCATCTCCTGCAGATCCTTCTTAAGGTCATCCGTCCACTTCATTCCCAATGGTCTCCTTCCCTCTGGTCTTTATACATCGCGACTCGTTCAATGTTACTTTCTTCCGTCACCACATGAGCGTACCACCTCGTTCTCCGAGTTTTGATTATTGCTGCTATGTCTGTGTGAAAATCAGTTGCCGCAGTTATGTAAGAGCATTACTTGAGAGCGAAATCAAATGTTCAGATGTTTGTAAATCTATCGGACCAAACTGCGTGGTCATCAGTCCGTAGCTTACAAACTACTTAAATTAAGGAAAACTAACCTAAGGACAACACACACACCCATGCCCTATGGAGGACTCGAACCTGCGACGGCGAACAACCGCGCGCTCCGCAGCGAGGCGCCTTAGACCGCTCGGCTACTCCACCGCGGCACTTCAGAGCGACTCTCGACCAATACGGATTACTTTTTTGTTGTGTTCGTAGTTCTCAGGACAAGATATGAGCGAAGGAAAATTTTTGGAAAATCTACCAGAAAACTGGAAAATTAGAGAGAAATGAGAGTGCATTTTACCATGTGGTTTTGAATGAACTTAACACTATTACACACAATTCAGCTGATGAAAAGGTGCAATTCTTTTATTGTTTTGTTCGTTAAGGTCCTGGAAACGATATCAGAAAAAAATCGAAACAGGAGCAAAGGAAGGTCGGAAAATTCTAACGAAGTGCAACAATTATAATTTTTGTGTGCACTCTATCATAGCTGACGATAGTAATGACATATTTGGTTTGACCGATCACCACAAAATCTGAGACTTTTTTTTTTTCACCGATAAGATTTTTATGGTCTGCAACCCACGGCATAGTGCATGGCGAGGGTACCTTGCAATAGATGTAGACGACATTGACCGACCAATAGATTTCATCACAATATTATCGACCACCAGGAAACTTGGCACATATTTGTATATCTTCACGAAGAAATGATTTAACCCTCTGCAAGCCACTGAACGGTGAGTGGTGGAGGGTACTTTACAACAAACTCCGACAGAAATCTACAGTTTTATTGCGATCTTGATGAAACTTTGCACGCCTGAGCTTCGAAACAAGAAGAAGGTAACGATCTACATAAGATTTCGAACGGTGCGTGCCGCAGGATTCCTTACTCCAGATGTCTAACCGTCTGACCCATCGGCATGATATTTGGCAGACGAATATAATGTATCATATATAGGGGAGAGAGTGAGGAAGAAAGACTGGGGAAGGGGGAAGATTGGCTGAGAGGTAATGACAGAGACGGGGAGATGTGTGGGTGTATAGATGGCCACGGAACAGGAGGAGGAGAAGGAGACGGTACAGAAGTAGGTAGAAGAGAAGCAGACAGAGAGAGAGAGGAGGGAGAAGTACATGGTATAACGGAATATTGGAACAAATGAACTCCTGAGCAACGCCGGATTTCAGCTAGCTAGTACAGAGAGAGGCCTAATAGGACGATGAGTAAGGTAAGATTGTGGTACAGATATGAGGAAAGTGATGGGCAAAGAGATCAGGGGAAGGAGTATAGGATGTATAATCAAATCCCATGTATATTTCGCAGCACCGAAGCATTGACGGGTTTTCTAGTATGTACACAAAATTAGATATGAACCGAATACGACCGAAACAACAGACATCATGTATATACGTGGTACAGTCAATAAGTTCTGAGACTTGACGCCTGGTGAACAGGCATCCATACAACTCCGTATGTTGCACACGCTGCCGCATTCCAGGTAGCGGATTGTCGTTTCCGTTGAAGATCGAAAAGGCAACACCATGTTTCGAAATGTTCAGATGTTTGTTAAGCTTATGGGACTTAACTGCGGGCAGTCCCTAAACTTACAAACTACTTATGAACTAGCTTATACTAAAGACGGTAGAAACATCCATGCCCAAGGGGGGGGGGGGGGAATTCGAATCCCCGATGGGGAACGACCTTGCACATCGTAGCGTAGCGCCTCAATGCGCTCGGCCGCTCCACCGCGGCACCATGTTTCGTCTCCAGTCATTATCCACTTCAGAAACGTCGGATCGTCATCCGCACAACTGATGAGGTTATCAAAAATCGCCATGCGATCATCACGTTGGTCTTGTGAGACGATTCGTGGTGCACTGTGCTGCGTAACACGAGACATGTTCCGGTTGTCTGTCAGAATTTTGTGGGAATCATGGATGACCCATACTTCTTCTGCGAGAGCAGCCTTTTAGAAGTCGTCAGCACGCATCAACGTTGCAACGTCCTGAATCTTGCGTTCCGTTCGAAGTGTTCGTGGCCGACCAGTACGCACGTCATCTTCCCAATTGTCCCGTCCTTGCACAAAACGTCGGTTCCCCCTTAACACAACGTTGCTACTCAGTGAGTGCTCACGATGCTCCTGTCGCATTATTTCAAACATTTCGGCAGCTGTTTTGCCTAATTTCTGGCAGAACTCGATGTTTGCCCATTAGTCAAACTGTGACATGTGAAAATCTGATTGACGCAATCAACTCACCGTCGCATAAAAACCGAACGTCTGTTTCCATTACATGCATTAAACTGTCTCTTGCCGAGACAAGAGACTACTGTCACAATACCATACCAAGTCACCACAGCACCGTCATGCGGTCAGTCTCGCGATTTATTGACTGTATCACGTACATATACATAAAACCTCTCATAATAAAGTTCGGTGAATAGTTCTGTAACATTAACGTAGATTAACGTAGATGACCTATGAACAAAAATTTCCTTACTTTCTGTCGAAATAGTTACCTCCCATAACCGCTTATCTCTGCTATAAATGTCCTCGAAACTTTGCACGGAGTCTTCCTTTTGGTTGGCGTTCAAATGCCTCGTCACGTTTCGTTGGATGTTAGGAATATAGTCCAGTCTCTTTCCTTTCAAAGCGAGTCTTAATCAAGGAATAGGTAGAACTCTCGTGGATTGAGATCCGGCGGGTATGTTGGATGTTCAAGTTGCATCAAAATTAATATCTGATAGATCTGTCTTCAGCAGTAAAAATCAGGCATATTTGTCACGAACGATACTCGGACAACATGTTTATATGGCAATATGTTGTTTATGTGTTGTGCATGGTGTAAGACATATGTTGCCAGCCGTGGTGGCCGAGGGGACTGAGGCGCTCCAGTCACGGTCTGCACGGCCACTACGGTCGGGGGTTCGAATCCCCCCTCGGGCATGGATGTTTGTGCCGTCCTTAGTATTAGCTAGCTCATAAGTAGTTTTTGTAAGTTTGGGGACTGATGACCCCGTAGTTAAGTCCCATACGCTATACAAACATTTGAACATTTTCAGGACCTTTTTTTTTTTTTTTTTTTTTTTTTTTTTTTTTTTTTTTTTTTTTTTTTTTTTGCGCCAGGAGCCATTTGACGATATTGTCTATGTGAGGGCGAACGTTGTCGTGAATAAAAAAAAACGTGAGCCTTGTTGTGCATATTGGGGTCATAACCTACGTAGACGTTGCATGAAACAGGGCAACAGCGTATCTTGAAGCGTTCAACGTCGTTCCCTCAGGTAGATACTCCTTGTGGATAATGCGTTGACTATCGATGAAGGTGATGAACACCGATTTGTTAAGTGTTTTTTCGACGCTGACCTTTTTCCAACGAGGTGATGTCGGAGAACGCACTTCCATGCTTTACCAGGTTTCGTCCTCAGTGTCAATACGATTCAAGAAAATGGGCGTCGCATCCGACGTTTCGACAAAATCCTGTGAAGCTTTTAAACGTGCCTGCTTCTGATCGTCAGTCAAGTGATGTGCCACAAGACTGCAACATACGTCTCTTCTCTACCTTCTGGGTGAGGATTTAACACGCTGATTCACGGTTAATCTGCAATTCATCCGCTATCATCCACACAGTTAATCGACGATCGTTCGAGAATAATGTCCTCACTTTCTCAATGTTTTCGTCAGTGACGGCAGTCGCCATGAGTCCTCTACGGGGATTGTCAGAAACGCTTTGCCAGCCTCCTCGAAAACGGGCGAACCACTCGTCCACACATTTCATGGACAGGGCTTGATCACCAAAACACGCACCAGCATCGCATGCGTTTCTTTAGGTGTCTTGCCAAGCTTAAAACTAAACTTTAAATTGACCATTTACTCGTTAATTGTCCTGTTCACAGTTAAGAACCAACGCACTAAACAAGCTCTTCGTCCAACAGGTCTAACACGGAAACCGAGCGAAGTGGCACAGTGGTAACACGCTGGACTCCGATACGAGAGAACGGTGGTTCAAATCCACCTCCGGCCTTCTAGATTTTGGTTTTACATTATTTCCCTTAATCACTGGGACTGATAACCCAGCCGTTTAGTCCCCTTTAAAACATCAACAACAACCTTAATCACTCCAGGCAAATGTCGGGATGGTTCCTTTGAAAGGGCACGGCCGATTTCCTTCCCCATCCTTACCTACCAAACCCGAGCGTAAGATCCACTTCTAATGACCATGCTGTCGACGGGGCGTTAAACACCCATTTTCCTTCCTTCCTTCCTTCCAACACGGAACACACACGATGCTCAATTGAACTACGGTGGAGGCAGTTTGTCACCACCAGCAAACAACGCATGTGCAGCGTCATGATTCGCCTATATTGCCCGATCAACCGTTCTGATTGCTTTCTCCGAACTTTATTGTCAGAGGTTGTGTACAGATATAATTAAGGCGAAGGCGCCTATGTTCCTTTCCTCACCGCGGAAACATATAACGGTCGAACTCTTACTGAAATCGGCAAAATGCCGCAATGCAGGATCACTAGACTCCGTTTCACTGAAACGAGAGACGGACTGTAGACACACCGAGGTGCGGGTGACAAAACGGGGCCGCTTGCTCACTGTGGCCTCATCCGCTTCTGTTGTAAAGCCGTTGTGTGTGTTGTATGGCGGTGATATTAGATGATGACTGTAAAATTCATCTTGAAGGATCAGTTGCTGAATAGTGGCGGAAGTATTAGTGTTTGTAATCTCATTTAGAATTCATAGTCTCTCTGTCATTAGTATCACGTAAGAGTAAACTCATTATGTCATCCTCCATTTTGAGTCCACCTAAAAAGCGGTCATGTAAAACCCAAATCTGGATGGCCGGAGGTGCGGTCATAGAAGAAATCATTAAATATTTCAGAAAAAAACTCTAGTTCTTAGTGTGTGTAAAATGCAGCTGTGGGGTCCAGAACAGACAATGACCGATACTGTTGGAAAAACAGTTGCATTTACGGGCGTTGGTCGTTCCTCAGTGTATCGAGTGACAAATCAGTAAAAAGCCTCACACACTCCTTGAAGTCTGCTAATAAATAAATAAATAATGACAGAAGTTTCTAGACAGTGATAAGGACTTCGAAATAAATGTTATGGAAAGAAAAGTACATAAATGTTTCTTTCGTAACAAATTGCCAAAAACTGACTAAGTGCTTGTTGTCGTAAACGAATATGGATATTTGTATAATTTTCAAAAGCCCACATTTTATAGATTATTTAAAAAATTAATTTTAAATATTTTCGGCTTCTAATATCACTGCTATGTAACATAACACACAGCGGCTTTACTCTTGAAACGGATGAGGCAACACTGAGCGACCAATACCTACCTGTTCACCCCCGGTCACGCGTCTTGGTGTGTAGTCCGTCTCTCTTGTCGGTGAACGGAGAATATGCTAGTAGTGTGTGTATATGTTGATTATTTGCGTCTCGTGGGATACGTACTGGGGTAGAACGTGCGGAAGCGGTGTTCACTGTGTCCGAGTAGAAGAAACTAAAAGGGATTAATAAAAAGTGAAGAAAAGAGCTGTAATGGTCAGCACGACTGCCTAGTAACCATGAGGATCCGGGTTCGAATTCCAGCTCGGCACAAATTTAGTCCATTGTATACTGACAAATAATGTCGTAAATTTCCCCGTATCTTTTACGGAATCATCTGCGTGCGATTCATACTTGCAACAATTTTCAGACTGTATTACAGGAAAATAAGAGAGATATTTGGAGACAAGAAAAGCAGCTGTATGAATATCAAGAACTCGGACGTAAAACCAGTACTAAGCAATGAGGGGAAAACTGAACTATGGAAGGAATATATAGAGAGCCTATACAAAGGAAGTAAACTAGAAAGCAGTATTCTAGAAATGGAAGACGAAGTGGAGGAAGATGAGATAGGAGATATGATAGTGCGAGAAGAATTTGACAGAGTGCTAAAAGATTTGAGTCGAAACAGGGCCCCTGGATTAGATGATATTCCGTCTGAACTGCTGATATTGTTAGGAGAGCCAGTCATGAAAAATTGTAAGAAAAGATGTATGAAAGAAGAGAAATACCCTCCGACTTCAAGATGAATATTGTAATTCCAGTTCCAAAGAAAGTAAGTACAGACTAGTGTGAAAATTACAGAACTATCAGTCTAATAAGTCATGCTTGCAAAATGCCAACACGAATTATTTACAGACGAATGGAATAACTTGTGTAATACGACCTCGAGGAAGATCCGTTTGGATTAGGAGAAATGTAGGAACACGGGACGCAATACTCTCATTACGACTTATCTTAGAAGATAGGCTAAAGAAAGGCAAACCTACGTTTTTAGCATTTGTAGATTTGGAGAAATCATTTGACAATGTCGACTGGAATACACTCTTTCAAATTCTGAAGATAGCAGGGGTAAAGTACAGGGAGCGAAAATTTATATACAACCTATACAAAAACCAGACAGCAATTATTAGAGTCGAAGGGCAAGAAAGGGAAGCAGAGGTTGGGATGGAAGACAGGGTTGTAGCCTTTCCTCAATGTTGTTCAATCAGTTAATTGAGCAAGCAGTGAAGGAATGCAAGGAGAAATTTGGAGAGGGAATTAAAGTTCAGGGAGAAGAAATAAAAACTTAGCGGTTTGCCGATAACATAGTAATTTTGTCAGAGACTGCAAAGGATCTGAAAGAGCAATTGAACGGAACGGACAGTGTCTTGAAAGGAAGATATAAGATGAACATTAACAAGAGTAAAACGAGGGTAATGGAATGGAATGTCAGAAAATCAGGCGATGCCGAAGGAATGAGATTAGGTAATGAGTCAATAAAAGTAGTAGATGAGTTTTGTTATTTGGGTAGCAAGATAACTTCTGATGGCCGAAGTAGAGAAGATATAAAATGCAGAATGGCTATAGGAAGAAAAGCGTTTCTAAAGAAGTGAAACTTGTTAGCATCCAATATTAATTGGACTATTTGCAACTCCTTTCTGAAAGCATTTGTCTGGAGTGTAGCATTGTATGGGAGTCAAACGTGGACGGTAAGGAGTTCAGACAAAAAAATAATAGAAGCTTTTGAAATGTGGTGCTCCAGACGATTGATGAAAATTATACGGGTAGATCACGTAACTAATGAGGAGGTGCTCAACAGAACTGGGGAGAAAAGGAGTTTCTGGTATATCCTGATTAAGAGAAGGGACAGATTCGTAGGACACATACTGAGACATCAAGGAATTGTCAAATTAGCATTAGAAGGAAGTGTGTGGGGTAAAAATCATAGAGGGAGACCGAGGGACGAATTCAATAAGCAAATTCAAAAGGATGTAGGTTGCCATTCGTATTCACAGATGAAGAGTCTTGCACAGGCCAGGGTAGCGTGGAGAGCTGCATCAAACCAGTCTGCGGACTGAAGACCACAACAACAACATTACATTGTAAAAATTATGAACTTAATGATCTGCTGCGATAACTAATTACGACCAAAATCAAATACGAGGCGCGTCCAGAAAGTGAGTTTCAATTTATCTCCGCTGCAGCGCTGCGATTGCAGTTCCGCACATGCGCTGTAGACGATGTGTATCAAGGAGAAGAACGTGCGCCATTTGGAGATCGCTGTCAGTTACGTACGCTTTGTTGTGGTTGTTTTAAATGTCGGCGTTGATTGAAAATCCCACCGCCTGTGAAATCAGGTCGGTGATTCGGTTTCTGAATGCGAGGAAAGTGAAACCAAGTGAAATTTATCAGCAAATTTGCGATGTTTACGAACCAAATGCGATGAGTGATTCGATGGTGAGAAGATGGGTCCGACAGTTCAACGGCGGGCGTAGTGATGTGCACGATGAAGAACGAAGTGGGCGTCCACCTTTGGTTACAGAAGAACTGGTTCAAGCGATTGATGACAAGATCCAGGAAAACCGTAGGTTTACAATTAGTGCTCTCGAGCTGAAAGAAACTGTTTCCAACTGGTTGAAGGCACAGGCGGCAGATTTCTACGAAGAAGGTATACAAAACCTGGTACCACGCTATGACAAATGCCTACAAAATTTCGGCAGTTAAGCGGAAAAGTAGTTTAAGAGTTGTAGAATTTTGTGCAATAAAAATTTCTTCTTTATCTATGTACTATTTCATTTTATTACCAAACGGAACTTACTTTCTGGACGCGCCTCCTAAATGAGCTCTAAACATGATTGATTAATCTCAAATTAGGCGTTATAAAATGGAGTTGTACATTTCTTGTTTGTAACTGTTTTAAACAGTGCATGGTATTGTGTACAGTTCTTTTACAGAAACGTAGAGCCGTGCCCCGTGGGAAATCTGGCGACGCAAATGGTAGCAGCTGCGATCAAGAGCGATAAATGTGCGGTGCGGGCACGCGCGTCACGTACTCGCCGTGTCACCGCGGCGGAAGCCTGTCTCCTCAGGGGACGAGGCTCACTCGCCGAAAACTGTCACTGCGCGAATCTGTCACGCCGTGTTTACTTTCCAAATGGACGGTCGATAATCCAATGGCCGCACACGACGCTGCGCAACCGGCGCTGGACATAACAGGTGCGCAATAGCAGGCAGCCAGCATCCGTGGAACCGAGCGCGAACCGCGAGACTGGTCATCCGTATAGTTTTAACACATTCCACACTGCTATGTATGTACCGCGACTGTGCAGGTGAACTGGCGATTTTTGTGTAACATTAATGAATAACTGTACAGTCACTAAGAGCCAGAAAGCCACATTTCTAGAATCATTTGAAAACCCATCCTTTATACAGGGTGTTTCCCTAAGTGTGTTTGCCTCTGTAACTTATAAAATAATAGGTGACCGGAAATTTTAATGCGGTAAGTCAACACAATAAATAAAAATGTTCAAATGTTTGTAAATCTATCGGACCAAACTCCGTGGTCATCAGTCCGTAGCTTACAAACTACTTAAACCTAGGTAAACTAACTTTTGTGTCCCAGCCTCGTCGCCGCTTTTGTGTCTCGATTCCGTCGTAGGTGTCGGTGGCCGAATAGAAAGACCGACACAGGAATAAAGGATGCCCGCTTGTGCAGGTAGGAGTTGACCAGCCAGTGGGACAGCAGAAACTAGAAACACTAGAGTAAATTAGAACGAGATATATATTTGTTAGAGACTTAGTAATACTTAAATTTTACATAGCTCAGTACTGCAGAATGCTGATACATAGTTGAGCTAGAGGCCTGCCTAGTGCCTACCCAATACCCAAGTCTTCACTGGTGCCTATCTGATTCCGAAGTGTTAACTGGTTCCTATCTCAGTCCCAAGTGAACGATGTCGTTCAGTAGTGGCCACGAGCGGTGTTATAGCAGAGGGTGCTCGTGGCTGTCGTCGTAAGAACGGCGCGCCGTGCGTGCATGGCGGTGCGCGGCGAAAGTAGGTGGCGCGCACTTTATACTTGTGCGACACCACACTAACCTAAAGACAAACACACACACCCATGCCCCAGGGAGGACTCGAACCTCCACGGCGAGCAACTGCGCGCTCCGCAGCGAGACGCTTTAGACCGCTCGGCTACTCCACCGCGGCAACACAAGAAATGTTACACTTTCTGCGGAGCTATGAACATAGTGTATTGTATCATTTTCCAAAGAGTAACAGCAAAAAAGATATAATTTTTTAAATGGAACAATAGTTTTTTTCTATCGTGCATTGGATTTGTTGAAACCAGCTGCGTCCAAATCAATTTAAATTACATTCCTATCACTGTTGGTTTGGGAGCTACAACCCTTCAAAGTTTAGGGGGCGGAGGCTACGACAGCGTAGCTGACTGGCTGGTGGTCATGAGACAGTGGGCCGTGCCCCAGGGGATAGCCACTCGGCCACTCAGCTACGCTATCGCAGCCTCCGCCCCCGGAACTTTGAAGGGTTGTAGCTCCCAAACTAACAGTTACAGGAATGTAGTTTAAATTGATTTGGACGCAGCTGGTTTAAACGAATCCAATACACGATAGAAAAAACTATTGTTCCATTTAAAAAAATTATATCTTGTGGTGTAACTCTTTGAAAAATGATACAATAAACTATAAAAAATCAAATGTTCAAATGTTTGTATAGCTTATGGGGTTTAACTACTGGGTCATCAGTCCCTAAACTTACAAACTACTTATGAACTAGCTAAGGACGGCACAAATATCCATGCCCGAGGGGGGATTCGAACCCCCGACCGTAGTGGCCGTGCAGACCGCGACTGACGTGCCTCAGTCTCCTCGGCCACCGCGGCCGGCTAATAATCTATGTTCATAGCTCCGCAGAAAGTGTACCATTTCTTGTGTTGACCTACCGCATTAAAATTTCCCGTCACCTATTATTTTATAAGTTACAGAGGCAAACACATTTAGTGAAACACCCTGTATATTAGGAAATATTTAAACGTATATGTATGCTTGCATCGGTAGAGGTGTCCCAGCATTCCAAAAAACATGAGAAACCTTCCCATGGAAAACACTTTTACATTTAATAACATGATTTCTGGGGTTTGTAATAAACAGAATTTGGTTCACAATAAGTTTTTATTCGATATTTTATCATATAAAAAGATTACATACATGTTACACATAATTCACTTTCACGTGGTAATCCTGAAAGCCCTGTGGTATGCAGAGCGGTACGTTGCAGTCTATGCAACACCATCTGCTTTCCTTTCTTAGCCGCTTGCCACTCTCTTTCTTCCCGTTGTCGAAGCAAACTTTCCAATATCGTGTAGTATTTACTTCGTTGGCAGTGTGAGGTACTTTTTCTGGAAAGTTACCACCAAAATTTCTGTCCAGGCTAGTGCTTGGTGTTGGCTCTACAGATCTAAAGCCTCCACCTTTTTGTACCAACGTCAAGCTAACCTTTTTCATAAAGTCCACAAGAGAGATTTTCTGTTTACTGGCGTCTTTGTACAAAATAAAACTGCTCACGACAGACATTAGGACAACATGAAAGAACAGTTACTTCCACCACGTCATTGTTTCTCGTGCGAATGGGTAGTAACTGTACAGCTCATCCACACGATCTACACCAGTCTTGTTCTTATTGTAGACAATTACAACGTCTGGTTTCATTACTGCTGTAATCCCATCTTTTGAACGTACTGGGACGTCTTTTGTGGTAGCCTGATGTTTTGTAGAAAGGCAGTATACATCACGCTTATTTTTCCACTTCAGCGCTAGAATGGGCCAATTCCTCAACATATAATTTCATTTTGCTTCAGTTTCTTTGTTATGAAGCTTATTGGTAAGCGTTTTCTGTTTTTCACATCAGGGCCGACGGCTAATGTATTTTATACAACTGATACACAGAGGCACATCGACTGCTGCTTCATGTAGTGAACAAAATATGAATTACAGCAGTTAAAATGTTCAAATGTTTATAGAGTCTATGGGACTTAACTACGGGGTCATCAGTCCCTAAACTTACAAACTACTTATGAAGTACTTACAACTAAGGACGGCACAAATATCCATGCCCGAGGGGGGATTCGAACCCCCGACCGTAGTGGCCGTGCGGACCGTGACTGGAGCGCCTCAATCCCCTTTTTTTTTTTTTTTTTTTTTTTTTTTTTTTTTTTTTTTTTTTTTTTTTTGCTCTATGGGTAGTTCTGTTCATTGCGGACGCTGTTCGTATTTGTTCGTTGATGTTCGGTGTGTTGTTGGCTCAGCTTTTTTATTACAGAGGGCGTTGAGCCCCCTGACCGGGCGCGCTGAGCCACGGCGCCCGGCATCCCCTCGGCCACCGCGGCCGGCTACAGCAGTTATCTTACAGCCGCCAGTCACCTGTTGCGGTGAAAAACACCTTTCAGCGACCATAAAAGAGGCGCCCGTACGAGATACTGGCGCCGTCCACACGACCCAAACTTGCGCGCCCGTATGGCGTACGGGCATAGTGTTGAGTGTGTTAAAAAGATTTGAAATATTAGGAATTCGGATATTTTACTTGCTGCAAGACTCTGTGAACAGGCTACTGAAACCCATGAATACCTTGCATTTAGCTAATAGACAGTGTCAGCTACGCTCTGGAAGTGTCAAACGTTCTAAAAACGGAGTGAATCAGTTACGTGCACAGAGTGAGATCCAGTACTGCTCCGTCCCCTCCATGACTAAGTTTCTACATCTACATGGGATACTCTGTAAATCACATTTAAGTGCCTGGCAGAGGGTTCATAGAACCACCGTTATACTATTTTATCTCCCATTCCATTCTCGAACAGCACGCGGGAAGAATGAACACCTGAATCTCTCCGTTCGGGCTCTGATTTCTCGTATTTTATTCTGATGATCATTTCTACCTATGTAAGTGGGAGTCAACAATATATTTTCGCATTCGGAGGAGAATGTTGGTGATTGTAGTTTCGTAAGTAGCCCACGCCGCAGCGATAAGCGCCGTTGTGTAATGATTCCCATCCCAGATCCTGTATCATTTCCGTGACGCTGTCTCCCCTCGCTTTCACCAGATTTGGGAGACAAGTGATTAGAAGAAATTAATTTTTCTGTGTTATTCCCGGGTTGTCGTAGGTTGTATACGATCATTTATTATACAAGAGCCGGCCGCGGTGGCCGAGGTGACTGAGGCGCTCCAGTCACGGTCAGCACGGCCACAACGGTCGGGGGTTCGAATCCCCCCTCGGGCATGGATATTTGTGCCGTCCTAGTTTGTAAGTAGTTCATAAGTAGTTTGTAAGTTTAGGGACTGATGACCCCGTAGTTAAGTCCCATAAGCTTAACAAACATTTGAACATTTTTTATTATACAAGACAACGTCACGATCTTCCTTGACTGTGAGGGGAAATTTGATTATTCACATATGATAACGAGATCTATTCAAACACATACGTGCCATGTAATACGTGCGTCTAACGAACAACATAAAAATTATCAGTTGATAATGTTCTGTAACTTTGAAATAGAAACGATAGCAATCAAGGATTGCATTCGCAACAGCGAATATAATTTTACTTCAGTTGTACATTTTGTTGGTAAAATATGAAAATACTACAGCTGACTCGGGAGAGGAGGATTATTATTTTCAAGCTATAACATAGCAAGGTCAGTACCTCCCATCTTATCTGTCTCAATATTTACACTTTTTAGATTAAATTATTTTTTTCTAAAATCTTATATTCAATCGCAAACATAGGCAGTATCCACAATAGATATCCTTAAAACAGAAAATATGTTAATAAGTCTTCCAAAATGTAATTTTATTATTCAGAATATTCTTTGTAATAACAGGAACACATTGTGACAATTAGTAATGTCATGATCAGTATTAATTATGGAATATTGTTAATTGAAGATGTAATAACATGTCGCCTTATCATATTTCGAGTGCGGAAATCGGCATATTTAAATGTAATGACCCATACCCGTATACAGCTGAACACCTCCGCTTTATAGTAAAGTGTCTGTAATCATTCAAATATTGTTAACTTCCGTAATGATTGAAATTAAAGCTTTATAACTGTACTAACTTTCATTGCCATTTACTCCTAAACTATCCTTGGATTCCGGACTTTGACTATATACTTTTGTTGCCGCTACTTTTTTCCTTTCCTTTGATATAATACTATATTAATTGATACGTGCCCTAATTAAAAAGTTGCTTTACTTTCTGCAATAAATTATTTTATTTAATATGGCTGCCAGTCTCAAAACATTGGGGAACCCCCCATCGTAACAGTAATTGATTCGAGATATTTTATTAATTTCCCGTCAAACAATTTCTGTAAACCAAATAGTAACATATAGTTTAATTCTAATCTCGAATTCTCACCTGGCCGTTTTATAAATAATTGCGCCGATTATGAGGTAACAAAATTATTCCTCCGCCAGTCTATAAACAGCCATAAAAATAGAGAATTAGTTAGTTGGCGGTTAGACACATAACGAGAAACAACGTGTGCCACACAAGTCTGTCGATGTACCGCTCATACTCAATTGAACTGCAAATCATCAAGCTACGACGTAAATTGTGAACTATGTAAACTTTCCGATATTGACAGTGCACCTAAGTTTTAGTTAATTGTGTTGACTTGATAATTTATTCTGTAATTGTGATATTGCCACACGCAAATTACTGTGAACGTCGCTGTTAAAGTGTTAAAATACTGCACTAGTATCACATTGATAATATCGCCTAATTTAGAAGAGTTTGAGATATACTGTTCTTATCGTAAAAACTATTGTGAGAACCGAACTGGCCACTTACATTGTTTATACATATGGTGTAAAATAAAAAATTAACTTCAATTTTAAAACATTGTGTTTCGAACTTCAGTGGTAGAGATTAGTAGCACCAAAAATTTCAGATAAGCCCGGACATACTGAAGAGCTACCAAGTGCATCAGGTATCGAGACTACGAAAGGTAAGGGCAGGATAATTACAAATCGGACACAACCCTAGCTGATTGGAGGTTTCATTATGCTATCACTCCCTAGCGAATTGCTGGGAGGGCTTTTACACCATTAAAACACCCCAGCTGACTGGGAATAGAGTGTTTTCACCGTAACACCCCAGGTAATATTGGAGCAGGGGTTATCTTCACCATTACACCATCCCAGCTGATTCTGCACAGGGCACATTAACAAACAATGTTTCTTTGAGCTGTCAAATTTTGCCTCATTTCCCGTACCCATTGATCTCCTGATATAACAACCGGTGACATCTTTCTCTTTAATTGAACTAAGAGACCATTGTGTGTCATGCATTCCCCAAATGGCCAAGGGATTTTTGAGGTGGATCATTTCAAAGACAGCTAAAATACAGACTTCCACAACAAAGATCATCGTCATGTCATCGGTAGTTGGGAAAAATTGTTCACATTAAAGGGTAAATATCTAGAGAATGATTAACACAATCACCAACACTGAAAGTAGCTTGTTAAGTTTTCTAAGTAAGATCTCAGGCAGTAGAGATCTGCAAATGCAAGTTCAAACGCTCACTGATGCTATAAATTACTTTACGAGTGGCCACAGCACTTGCGCAACGGAAATTTGTCTAGCTGCGCACTCCTTAATGGAGCAGCCAACGTTTTAACAAACACAGAATAAATGTTAAAAAAAGGAATAGATAACTAAACATGGGATGGGTAGCATGAAATTATAAACCAGATGTTTAATACTTTAAATCATTATCTATTCACTAAAACGAACAAGTAAATAAATGTGGGGAGACCATATTAAGCACAATGAAGCACACACCTTGTACAAAAGTGAATTAAATCATAATGTTACTGCCCATAATGAAATTGTTTCTGCCCTTTATGAATATGGAGGTAACGTGGGAGGAAATTTGCAAATATACAGTGGATAAAGGAAAGCACATTCATTCACTCACAGACACATGCATAATGCTTGTGACACATTCCTCATGTGACAATACTTGATAGCAGTGGCGAAGCAAAGTGTCGCCGGCATTTTGACGAGATGGCGGGTGTCTTGAAGCGCAAATTAAAATAACACTATGCACCAAATGAACTCATGTGCGGGGAGGCAGCGGCATAATATCCTTACGTACCATGCAAGAATTGATATAGAAGAAATCTAGTATTAATAAAACCATGGCTAAAAGCCGAAGTAAAGACCGTTACAAAAGCACATGGTGCAATCGGTCATACCAAGACAGAAAACACTGAATAAAACCAGAAAATCTGAGAAATATTTAGCATACTCGCCGATACAGACACGACGCGAAACGTTAGTTAAAAACACACACAGCAAGAAAATTCAGACATAATAAGTGTACACAAAGGCTGAAGGCCATGCACGTGAATTCTAACTTCCGGAAACTGTACACAAAATCATCACTGGTATGTGAATGCAATTACTAAATCTAAACTGAATTACTCGAGTTCTGTAAATGAAGAAACACTTTGCCTCGTGTGGTGAAAGAATTACTCAAGAGAACTATCAATGATAAAGCAAGACTGCCTGAACACAAAGAAAGCAAACCTCTAACAGCATGCCATCCCCTCAGCATGATTCCACGATGTACTTACTTCGACGGTCACAGCAAGAGTGGAACCTAAGGCCGCGCCAGAAGCCTTCTCTACCACACACCGGATGTAGAGTGCATTAGGAGCAAACTGTCTACCAACCCCATGCTACCTGAAGAACATAATACCCTCCAGAGAGGTCTCTTTTGTCACCTATTTTGTCCATGATTATGTTGGTACTATACTAAGTACAGGCCACCTCGCCATCTTGCCAAGTAAGCTTGTATCTGGCCATCCAGCAGACGCCTATGCAGACGACATGCTAAGCCATGCGTTCTTGACTAAAGTAAACGAGGCTCTAAGCGCGAGGCGGCGACTGTAAGCCATTGCGCGGCAGTCAGTCAATATTAAAAGCAACCTTCTACATTCGCATGAACACACAATTTCAATCACACGGGTGGAAACATATATAAACATGGGGCATTGATCATTAATAAAAAGAATAAAATAATCGACGTACAAATAGACAATATTAATGGCGGAGAAACACTTAAAAGTAATGAATAACTCAAAATGGAACAGGACCACACATTCAGTGGACGTGTTTGAACATTAATCATTTGCAGCCGGTCAGTGAAGTACCAAGAGATCCCTCTGTCTGTACAAGTAAGTAGGTAGTCACGTGGCTAGCACAGCAGGATAGCAGCCACGAACGGTCTGGTGACGTTCCAAACTGAACACTAAGGATGTCCAAATATCTCGTTTATTTCAGGCTCCCTGTCAAGAGTGACAGATGATTACATAGTATTCGAAAAAGAATATACTTATTCTTTCCTTCAATATTTAACGTCACTAAAATTAAAGGTTTAACAAATATGTTAATGTGAGAGCAGATGCCTATAAAAAATATTTATGAAGTACATTGATACCTGTGTTTGTTCAAATGCTTGTAAAGCTATGGGACCAAACTGCAGTGGTCATCGGTCCCAATACTCACAAACTATACAAACTACTTAAACTAACTTGCGCTAAGGATAACACACGCACGCACACACCCATGCCCGGGAGAGGACTCGAAGCTCCGACGGCAAGCAGCCGCGCGCTCCGCAGCAAGGCGCCTTAGAGCGCACGACCATTCCCACGTGGCTTGTATTTGTACTTGTTATATTTACAGGTATGATATTTATACGTAGATAGGAACCTGTCATAACCTGCAGGCCCATTTAGTAATTATCATTCTAGGATCATTTCTACAATAGAAACAGTTATTTCGAAACTTAAAGTGTGTAAAAATAAGAATTTCGCACTTCTGCGGACAGCATAAACTCTTGTAGACTGATGTAGGAAATTTATTTTTCTGTTGTTAGGAATGGATATGGGTTCGTGTTACTCCATTAATTCCAGAATCATTGCGACAACAGGTTCGTATTTTAGTGTATAGCCCAATCAAAGGAAGAAAATCATGGGGAAAAAATTGTGTAATCACTTTTTTAGGTTTTTCATAAATAACTCGAAAACCATGGTATCTAGCGAAAACGTTCCCAGCAAAACATCAAAACACGTTCAGTTTTCTAGAATAATAAAAGGTCTAACCTTATTTTTTCTATAGGACAAATAGTTCCTTCGTTACAAGGGGCGGAAACTTTCAATTTTTAACAATACCGTTTTAATGCTATAAAATTAACGTTTAATGGCAATTGAACTTAGAAATAACAGAAAATATACGTTTATTATTATAAAACACCGTCTTATCCTGAATTATTACATTCAAAATTCAACATTTACCTTATCTTCCCAGTCATGTTGCAGCTAGAATATCGGCCACCGTTATATGTGCCAACGTACGTGCTGCAAACCACTGAAGATGTAATTCCTGATATTCAGTATCTACTTCGTCCTCTATACCCGGAAAAACATCGAAAAAAGATGTTCGGGATAGCTTCAGGTCTTTGCACTGGTTACTTGCTTTCTTACTTACAATAACCATCTACTGTCGACTACGTAGGTATGGAACCGAGTTTCTACCGGAAGTGGAGGATTATGTAGATGCCGAAAACCAGAAATTTTATTGTCAGTGGTTTGCAGCACGTACCATGGTAAGTGTTATGATGATGCACCGTTACTCGATCTGCAGGATGTGACACTTATGAGGGTTGATTTTGGAAATTTACTAATTCAAGATTAGATATTACTTCTGTTGTAAACAAATGGCCGTGGATGTGTCACACCGCTAAAGTCATGGAGGAGGCGGATGGTTTCATCAGAAGGAAGGTGTCGGTGTCAGTTTGCTGAAAACAATTTCGATTCAGCATTGTACCTACCAGACTTCATGGTGCCTCACCATGAAACAGCAATAAGTGAAAGAACCAAGTCGACGACTTCTCATATTATCGTGACAGTGGGGTAGAGGGCAGCTTTCTCAAACGCACATATCACTATTTTGGCAAAATAATTATTACATGAAACTTTCGATTTGTGAATCTGTCTAAACCATTAAAAGACAGAATAAGCAAACAGTGCGAAAGTACTAGGATACCTTAAAAGGCAACGAGTATAGCTGAATTCACTCCACTGTTTCAAAATAATCACAATGGAATTGTTCTGTCTACTCACATGATAGAGGGAATAGTCCATTAGTCTGCGTGTAAATTGAAGAGCTAGCTGTTCTTATTGTGGGGGAAGGAGTCTTTGCCAGAAAAGAAGCCATATCAAACATGTAGTTTGCCGAACAACTTTCCACCTCTCTGTCAGTCGGGGACACAATTCTGTTCATATAAGTACTTTTATTATTAACTAATATTTGTATTACCTTCAATTATAATGACTTGTAGGAAATAAACACTTCCGTTCTGTGGAAAATTAACATTCTTCGGATGTTTCTGGGCACTGCGTCACCGGTGATTTAAAAAGTGTGCTGTAAGAAGTTCGGCATAACATGGTGAAACACACTGTAGCTGCTTCTGATGACGTAATAAGGTAGACAGGGCGGACAGCCACAAGTACGCTCTTAGGAAAGTTTTTGACTTCTTTCCAGCGACTTGCTTTCCCTCAACCCCGCCAACTGCCATCTGCCACATCCACAGAACAAAATTATCCCTCAGTACTGTTCTACTGAACTTGAATGTAGTGTAGTCATTTAATATTTGTTCTTATCTAGTTTGATTAACAATAAACATTAATTTATACCATTAAACGCAGTTAAAAGAGAGAGAGAGAGAGAGAGAGAGAGAGAGAGAGAGAGAGAGAGAGAGAGATACTTCCATTCCTTGCAACGGGAAAATTATTAGTCCTAGAGAAAAAAATGTTACCTTTTTGTAGGATATTTAACGTACTCTAATTCTGTACAGGGCAACATTTTCGCTAGAAGCAATGATTTTCGAGTCATTCAAGAAAGTAGGAAAAACGTGACCCTTAAAAGCATGTCGTTCTTGACTCTCCCCCAACCATTATACAAAAATTTGAGACTACATGAATTTTTCCCCCTAATCGTCAATGTTTTGCTCTTCGTTGACTGGGCTAATATGCAACACATTGTGAACTTGACATGTACAGTGGCAAAACCTCCTAATACATTAAGGATAAGATATTTTTGTTTCAACTTTCAGCAGTGGGGTGCTGCTAATTTGCATGCAACTCATACAACCTACTTGTCTTGCAGGCTATCTAACGTCTATCGGCACAATCGTGTGACTACACAAATAGTGAGTTGGTTAATGATTGGAGAGACTAAAATCAAAACAGTATTTTTGTTAGCTGTTCTGCTTTTACGTACAACCATAAACAATTAACTCACTCCTTATCAACATCGTGTCGTTTTTATTTTAAAACTTGAACATGAAAGGTATTTCCACTTCAATTCTAAATGCACGCATAAAACCACCAACAATCCTCAAGTAATTGTAAACTACTTCTATAGATACTCATAATACTATACCATTATTAATGTGCAAAACAATACATACAATGCTCCACAAGAAAATTACCTATTTTTACATTTGTTGATTTGTTCTTTTGTTATAAAATTAGCTATTTTTTATACACGGAATATTGCATTAACACACACAGACAAGTTTCGTTACTATAACAGGCCTCTTTGATTTTATACACAAAGAAGCTATCATACTTCATACCTACCACAGTTTTACATATTTTTTGCTTACACTAGGTCCTACATGGTTGGTACATACAAAGAATAGTTCCCAGTACCTTTTTAACGTCTGGTTCTGAATTAATATTGCTCTTTGTGAAGCATAATTGCAAAACAATGCAAATATATCTTATTTCATCTATTGTGCTATAAGCACTACAAAAGATACAGGCTCAAATAGGATATTTCTTTTTCCATTTATTTGAAATTGACAAGTATTCGTGCTGCTTCATGTCACCCGACAGCCTTCTAGTTGGGTCATTTCATGGTGTTCTCCGTGGTCCACTAGGGAAGGGGATGGGCTTCTCTCTATAAGTTCGGAGAGCGTGCATTATCGTCATCTGCAATCCAGTATTACACCACCGAAAGGAGAAACTCTTTGCAATTTTTTCTTTGGCTTTAGAAGATTATAAATTCTAAACAAATTCAAAGGTCTACGACTTTCTTGTCCATTTCTTCTGACTGCTTAAAGTAGGATAATAAGAAAAGTATTGATCCGCCAATTAACTCCGTACTGTATTAATGTGCACACAAGTGCTTAAATATACACTAAATGTCCCCAAGAAAAGTTAATATCAAACTTTTATTCAATACGGATGTGGAAACTGTGACTGCAACGTGAAAGAGGTTTCAGAAATCACTGCAGCGCGTCGCTGTTTTTTAATGGAGGTCTTTATTACACCTCAATCGGTTTTAAACTTTTGTTTGTTTACAATTTGTAAAAGACGTGAAAGTTTCTGTCTGTGGAAAAGTCTGTGCAGTGTATCGTCATTTGCAAAATATTACCAAAGGGACATATATAACAGATATAATGTATCTCCTAACTATTCACAGCAATCCTCACAAAGTCACAAGAAAAATGCACAATAAACGAAGATAACATATGATGATGAGCTGCTAGGCAGTTCGAAACCGGTTATAATATAATAAATGACTCCATAAAAAAGGCGACTGATTGCACTAATTTGTTAATCCTCTTCCACTGTAGACAGATGTGACACCAATGACTCCCCCCACCCTCCCAAACTGTGACCAACCCCGCCTTCCCCACCAGAGATATTAGGTCCTGTTTTGCCATTTAATATTGAAATTAAATATCTTTTATTTCACATCTTGTAAATTGTTTTATGAAGCCCCACCCCATCAGGCAGGCCAAAAGAACTAATTTTTACCCCCCCCCCCCCCCCCCCCCAGAAATTTTAAATTTCAATGACGCAGTTTGTGTCATGATATCATTCTGCCATCCTTCACGTCTTTCCATAGAAATCTAAGTACCCCCAAACAAAAACTATAACACCTTTCTTCTGCGTTGATTCTTTAGCTTCCAGAGTTTCCGAAAAACGTTGATTGACCCGAAGAATAGCACTGGAAGAGTTTTATGTTTTCTGAGTAGTAGATCTGCAATAGAGATATTGTTATGATACTTACCTGGCATACATGATGCCATATACCAAGAAAAGGATCAATAAAAGCAATAGGAGTGATCCGCAAAATTACAGGCATATATCATTGACGTCAATCTGCAGCAGGATTTTAGAACATACATTTCCCTCAGATATTATGAACTACCTAGAAGTAAACGACCTATTGGCCCATAGTAAACACAGATTTAGAATCTTTCGTTCTTGTGAAACACAGCAAACTGCTTATTCACATGAAGTGATGATTGTTATCGCCGGCCGCGGTGGCCGAGGGTACTGACGCGCTCCAGTCACGGTCTGCACGGCCACTACGGTCGGGGCTTCGAATCCCCCCTCGGGCATGGATATTTGTGCCGTCCTTAGTCTTAGCTAGTTCATAAGTAGTTTGTAAGTTTAGGGACTGATGGCACCGCAGTTAAGTCCCATAAGCTTTACAAACATTTGATTTGAACATTTTTTTATTGTTATCGACAAGGGATCTCAAATAGATTCGATATTTCTTGATTTGTCTAAGGTTTTTCACACTGTACCTCACAATTGGCGTCTATTAAAATTGCGTGCTTATGGAACGTCGCCACAGTTGTGAGATCAGATTTTAGATTACCTATCAGAAAGGACACAGTACGTTTTAACTGACGGAAGTCATCGAGTAAAACAGAAGTGATATCTGGCGTTTCCCAGAGAAGTGCATGGTGCCCCTACTGTTCCTTATCTTAATAAACGATTTAGAAGACAATGCAAGCAGTTCTCTTAGACTGCTCGCGGCTGATGCTGTATTTATCGGTTAGCAAAGTCACCAGGAGATTAAAAGCAACTGCAAAATGGTTTAGATATCTGCACGGTACAAAAGTTGGCAATTTACCCTAAATAATGATAAATGTGAAGTCATTCATATGAGCACTAAAAGAAATCTATTAAACTTCATGTACACGATATATCAGTCAAATATAAAGGCCGTAAATTCAACTAAATACCTAGGAATGACAACTGCAAACAACTTGTTAAGAACACAGAGAAGATATTGTTTGAAAGACGAAACAAAGACTAAATTTCACTGGCAAAAAACTTAAAACATGCAACACTACTACTAACTGCCTACATTTGACTTGTGCGTCCTACTTGGAGCATTGCTGCGCATTGTGAGATCTCCATAAAGTGCGACTGGCGGAGGATATAGAGAAAGTTCAAAGAAGGGCATCTCTTTTGTATTATCACGATGTAGGAGAGAGAGTGTCACGGAAACGATGCACGAGTTGGCGTGGAAATCATTGAAAGAAAGGCATCATTAGATGCGGCGAGATTTATTTGCTAATTTTCTTTCATCAACTTCCTCTTCCGAATGGGAACGTATCTTGTTAGTACCCACCTATAAAAGGAGACGTGATCATCACAACTAAATAAGGAAATGAGCCTCGCGCAAGTGGGCGTGCGCTCTAATTCGCCTTGCTGCGGAATGTGCGTCTGCTACCTGTCGGACGTTCCAGTCCTCTATCTGGCATGTGTGTATGCGTTGTCATTGGCAAAAGTTAGTTTAAGTAGTTTTTAATTCTAAGGACTGATGACCATTACAGTTTGGTCCCATAGCTTTACAAACATTTGAGCGTTTGGAGAGAAATAATATCGAAAACGGAAATATTTAGGTGTTGCATTATCCCTTGCGCTGTTGCATAATGGAACGGAGAAATATAAAAGCGCTATATGTATCTTCTGCCAAGCACTTCAATGTGATTTTCAGAGAATTTATGTGGATGCAAAAGATCTGGGAAGAGATCCTTAGTTTTCTTCTCACTATTGTAAATATTGGAGATTAAGCCTGTGCTATTCTAGCATACTGCCCGAATAAGTAACCTATTACAATTTCGTGTACATTCTCGACAATTCGTAGACTCGAGTGTACTGTTGGTATTCCGCGTCTTCCTAACACGATATTTCGCGTCGTAGCTCTGCGTATTCATCAATGTTCCCTGAGACTAGTAGTCACGCCGACCGTGTTCCATAATTTCGTCTAAACCCCTTGTGGTTGATTCTGGCAGTAGTATCCGACGTTGGGCGTTCAATCGTCAGTCCTTGGTCATTGCGGGTGTATCCCACGGTATCGGGCGTTCCACGTCGTTCCATCATCGGTCCGTACCAGGCAGTCTCTTGCAATCACTATCGGGACGACCCTGCTGCTGATGGCGACTGTTGCAGATTGATGTCGTGGCCGATCCGCCCTTATCGCCATCACAGTTTGTTGTACTCCGGTGAGGCACGCTTCCTGCCGCATTTGGTTGATGTGGGGGTGGCGTGATACGCCTGAGTTCCGTTGGAGGAATTATTAGTGGCGTTGGCTGTCATCTGAAAGTTCTTTTCCGAGTTGTGTTGTGAAGGGAAATTTCTTCCACTGTTTAAGTGGCATTTCTACGCCGTACTCGGATGGTACCTCCTTCCCAGTTTATCAGGTTCACTGTCATCTTGATCTCAATTGACTCATTTATGACACTATCCCAGGGTTTGAAAATGTTCAAATGACTGTAGAGCTTATGGGACTTACGGGGTCATCAGTCCCTAAACTTACACACTACTTATGAACTACCTTATACTAAGGACGGCACAAATATCTATGCTCGAGGGGGGGTTCGAACCGCCGACTGTAGTGGTCGTGCAGACTGTGACTGGCGCGCCGCAGAACGATCGGCCACCGCGGGTGGCCCAGGGTTTGAGCCAGAATCCTAGTTTTATCATAATATGTGGTGTTCTGCTATAGCTGATTTATTAACAATTCGTAGCCTGGTATGTATATCTCTGGTGTACATCCTATGTTCTGATAGTGCTAGGAACGCGCCTGGTTGTCGCGAACCGACTAAGGAACGCGACTGGACGGCGGAAAATTGCCGAAATGGAAGTGGGCAGATTACTGAACACCTAAGGTCGGATACTACCGCCAGAATCGACCACGGGAGACGCGGATCGCATAGTAAGCACCAGACACCGCCTTGGCAATATAGTTCAGTAAATAGTCCTGTAACATTAACTTAGATGTAGTATGAACTACAGTTACCCTACTCTCCTTCGATATAGTCACCTAAAATAACTATGCACCGCTGACTGTCCTGGAAACTTTCACGAAGTCTTCCTTTGGGACGGTGTTCAAAAGCCTCGTCACGTTTCGTTGAATGTCAGAAATATCGTCAAATCTCTTTGCTTTAAAGGCGAGTGTGAGTCGAGGGAATAGGAAGAAGGTTGGAGAATTGAGATTCGGTGAATATGATGGATTTTCAAGTTGCACCACCCCTTTTATGTCAGGAACTGTTTGACGATGTTGGCTGTGTTTGGGCGAGTATCGTCGTGCAACTTGGACGTCCACCATACTCGACGGATCTCAGCCCTCCAGAGCAAAGAGATTTGACGATATTCCTGACATCCATTTTCAATAAGCTGCCACAAGAAATAAAGAATCTTAGCACTAACCCAAACGCTTTCAAATCTAAAGTGAAGATTTACCTCATGGCTCACTCATTTTATTCTGTCGAGGAACCCTAGAAAAATTAAGCAATAAAGCTAATTCATTTTTTTTTTCATTTATTTATTCTTTTCACTTTATTCTTTTCTTTTCACGTAAGAGTGTCGTGTGCATAGGACTACTAAAAAATTTTCTATTACCATTCTTGTGTTAAACTTCATGGATTGACTTGTTCCATGACCATGGAGTCTTGCTCCTCAATTATGTCCTGCAGAACAGAAAACCATTATTATTATTATTATTATTATTAAATGTGACGAGGCATTTGATCCCCATTCCAAAGAAAGTGTTCGTGCAAAGTTTCCAGTTCATGTATCGCAGAGCTCAACGGTGCTGAGTTATGAGAGATGACTATTTCGAAGGACAGTAAAGTAACTGTAGTTCATAGTTTATCTATCTTAATGTTAAAGGACTATTCATTGAAATTTATTGTCAGCGGTTGTGTCAGGGTACATCTGACGAAGAAGCCGAGTTGCGACGTCTAAATCTCGTGCTGGTGAGAAGCGGACCATCGATGGTACACCCGAGTCTACGAGATGGCAAGTAACCTATATTTTCCAATCTGCATGGTTGTACATTCGAAACCTCAGGCTACCCCTCTATGGCTCCTCCCCTCGTCTAAAGACCACTGTTGCTTTGGTTTGTAAAGCGTCTTGAATTCAATGAGTAAATAATCCAGCACAGGTTGAAGTTCGAACAGTTTTCTAAAGCTATTAATGTTGTAATTGAAATACCACAGTGTTCCAAATATGTTTAGATCTATTGGTGAAATGGCGAATACATAGGGGAATCAGTATGAGAATAAGAAATTAAGAGAACTCTGGAAGAGTTGAATAAGGCAGTAGACATAAATAACATTCCATCGAAATTAAAGATTTCGACTATTCAAATTGGTGTACAGAATCTATGAGACTGGCGACTTACCGTCATAGTTTCAGAGAAATATTATCTATAAAATTCCGAAGATAACAAGGGCAGATAAATGTTGACTACAGCACGATGAGCTTAATATCTCATATACAGGGTGTCCCACTTATCTTGACCACCCTAAATAACTATTTGCCCAGATGCAAATTACTAAATGTTTCAAGCACGTGTTCTTTAGCCGTCAGGGGGACATCAATCAGCATGATTGCCATCTTTGTAGCTTTGTTTTTAACAAAGATATGAACAGCGTTATGACTTTGTTAAATGGCACCCTGTATTTTTATTCGGTAATTCATTGCCTCTCCTAAAGACCTATTCAGAAATGTATCACAGTATACCACTCCCTGAAACACAGCGTTATTAATTACATAACACAACATTGACGTTGACGCTCGCAGCGCTTAGTGCAGGCACTTGGGGGTAATGGAACACATCCACGTGCTGACGTTGACGCAGGACAAATGTAAACATAAGCAGACTGCACTTCCGTCACTCCATCAACCGTCCTCATTTGAAGAGTTCTGTAATTAGAATGTACACCAACGAAGAGAAGGTAGAAATGCTACTCATCTATGGAGATTGTAAGTAAGCAGAACAGTGATTGCAATACGGTTTTCTTACGTACAATACGGGTACATTTCGTACAGTAGTTTCTTTTAAATACTGTTGTACAGAGTACTTACACAGTGGCAGTCCTTCCAAAAAACTGCATCTAAATAACGTTTCCTTTATTGTTGTTGAAGGAAGGCGAAATACTACGCAGGCAGAGGAAATGTAGAGAGAGCGATGTTCTGACAAGAACCCACCTTCCCGACGGATGTTTTCTCGTCTTGTTGCGACGCTTCAGAAAACTGGAAACTGCAACCCATTCAACGCAATCGTCGTAGCACTCGCACTGACGAAGCCGCCGAAGTTACTGTTCTCGCTTCCGTTGCTATGAATCCACATGTGAGCGCACTACTGCTTGAACACGAGACTGGTATTTCTAAAACGAGTGTACATCGTATTCTTACACGTCACCGGTTCCATCCTTACCATATACGCTTATATCAATTATTTCATGGGAATGATTTCCAGAATCGTGTACAGTTCTGTCAGTGCTCACAGCAGCAAATCCTCGTTATCCCGAACTTATTATCGAATGTTCTACGAATGTACGTCCACAAAGTAAGTTCCGTTTGGTTATATAAAACGTGTACAAATACAGAGAAAACATTGTACAAAAATATACAACTGGTAAACTATTTTTCAACATGGTTTCCGAAATTTTTTTAGGCGCTTGTCATAGCGTGGCACTAGTTTTTGTATGCCTTCTTCATAGAAGGTTGCCGCCTGCGTATTCAACCATGTGGGACATATTAAGAAACAAAGCCAGGGTTTACAAAAAGATACCGTAAAATCCAGATATATTAAAAGAACGAATACGACGTGATTCCGCTGCAGTATCTGCACTAATGTTAAGAGGTACCCCCTAATACCGAAATGCGCGTACATCAATGCATCCAACAAGACGGAAATAGATTTGAACAATTTTGATTGTTGCAATAATAAAGATATGTTACTCTAAAGCAGTGTTTTTCATCCTGTAGGTCGCGATCCCCAGGGTTCGCGAAAACTTACACGATAAAACAACCAGCCCACTGGATACCGAAGTACTGTATCCTTAATACAGAAACGTAGGTATAAGTGGAATTTATTTTGTGTTAAAAGTGTGTAATTCATTGTTTAGCATTAATTTTGAATTGAATAAAACGCATATTGTTTTATAGTGAATTCAGTGTGTTAACGATGAATAAGCTCAAAGC
The DNA here is from genome assembly GCA_026315105.1 of Locusta migratoria. Taxonomy (NCBI): domain Eukaryota; kingdom Metazoa; phylum Arthropoda; class Insecta; order Orthoptera; family Acrididae; genus Locusta; species Locusta migratoria. The sequence goes on from CM048755.1 coordinate 262,161,134, forward strand.
CTAAAAATTGTTTTCAGATCTACTTCACCGGCCGCGGTGGCCGAGAGGACTGAGGCGCGCCAGTCACGGTCTGCACGGACACTACGGTCGGGGGTTCGAATCCCCCCTCGGGCATGGATATTTGTGCCGTCCTTAGTATAGGGTAGGTGATAAGTAGTTTGTAAGTTTAGGGACTGATGACTCCGTAGTTAAGTCCCATAAGCTATACAAACATTTGAACATTTGAGATCTACTTCTTCACTAGGTGTTTATACAGTTGGACCTTTCTTAATGAGCATAATTCGCTTATGATACTTCCCTGAAATGCGAAACACTAGTTTTACCAAATTTATATTTCTGTTGCAATCAACTAAAAATAAGGGTAATGGTTTTCGTTCCGAAATATACACAAAAACAACTCCCTACAACTTACAAAAATTTTATATCAACAGAAAGAAAACTAAATTCGTTGCCTTTGAGCCGCCAAAATAGTTTTGTTAGGGCATGTAATAATGACGGGTGTGGGGGAGGGAAGGAGGTCGCCGGAATATTTTTACTTGAAAGCGGGTCACACATTCGGAAAGGTTGAAAAACACTTCTCTATAGTATAGGTTCAAACGAATATCATTTATTACATTCATTAGTCTTCACTGTTATCGAATATATAATAGCATTTGTTTAATATTGCCAATAGTGAAGCACGAAATCTTGCATTGTGTATTGTATATAAATTAGCTGCCACACGTTGACATGACTTGAAACAGATAATTTATATGCTTTTGGCCGCGCGGGTGTGGCCGTGCGCTCTAAGGCGCCTTGCTGCGAAGAGCGTGTCTGCTCCCCGTCAGAGGTTCGAGTTCTCCCTGGGACATGGGTGTGTGTGTTGTCCTTAGCATAAGTTAGTTTAAATAGTTTGTAAGTCTAAGGACTGATGACCACTGCAGTTTGGTCCCATAGCTTTACAAACATTTGAACGTTTATACTTGGCCCCTTGTGCGTATTGTATTGGACAGGAAATGATTCTCCTACACAGAAACATTTCTTGATCAAATCAAAATGTTCAAATGTTTGTAGAGCTTATGGGACTTAACTAAGGGGTCATTAGTCCCTAAACTTACAAACTACTTACGAACTAGCTAACACTAAAGACGGCACAAATATCCATGCCCGAGGGAGGATTCGAACCCCCGACCGTAATGGCCGTGCAGACCGTGACTGGAGCGCCGCAGTCTCCGTTTTTTTTTTTTTTTATCTTGTTGATCTATGGTTCGCGGTCGTTCGTCAGTTTGTTCGTTGCCTGGTTGGCTCAGCTTTTTTATTACAGAGGGCGTTTAGCCCCCTGACCGGGCGCGCTGAGCCACTTCGCCCGGCGTCTCCTCGGCCACCGCGGCCGGCATTTCTTGGTCCCAGGAGCGCGACGAGCTATAGTACGAGGTATAGCTGTAAAGTGTTGGTTTTCGAAACGCCTGTCTTATTTTTAGAAACGTCCCCTCCCTGTTTCGGCAAACCTTCGGGCGTCAGTGGTATCCGGGATTAACTAACGTAATGGAGGACGGCGTGCGTGGACCACCTGGCATATGTACAATATACGTACAACAACCAATATTATGTAACAAGTATGTACCAGAACAAAGAACGAGTACTATATACGACTGAAAGACCATAAAGGAAGTGAACGAAGTGTCAGATTAAGAAGGGTATTACACAGGGATTCAGTATCTTTGCCCTGCTGTTCAGTACATACAACGAAGAAGCAATGACGAAAATAAAACTTAAGTTAGAAAGTGGTATAAAAATTCAGAGTTAAAAGATATCAGTGGTAAGATTCGAGGATGACATTACTATCCACAATGACTGTGAAAATGAAGAAGAATTACAGGATATGCCTGATGCAATGAATACACTAATGAGTACCCCCAACTGATTTTATATTTATAACCCTGCACTAACCTGAGCAGAAATCCTGTTCATCTTTCTACCGAACTTTACTAACACCCACTATATCTATCTTCCACCTAACTATTTCCTCTTTTAAATTTTCTAACCTCCGTACAGTACCTTCCTACAACTATATACCACTTTTGACATATTTTAATGCGTAAACTTATTGTATAATTTCTGAAAGTCACAATTTATTTATTTACTATTTTTTACAGATAGTAGTTTATGTAAGAAATTAAATTATTGTGAGAGTTGGACTCAACACTGCCAATGTGTTGGTGAAGCTTCATGCCAAAAAGTGGTACATTGTTGTATGGCAAGTGCCCAACTTATAGTCCACTATGATTTTTATTCGCTGGATCAATGATGCCGTAATTTTATTTATGTCACTACTTTTTACACTCATAACGATGTGGAAAGTATTTTAATGATACATGAAGTCACAACATAAAGGACAGACCTTCTCAAAAGTCTCCAGCAACAGCTGGCACAATGTTATAAGAAAAAAAATCAACCCCTTTACACCCCACTTGTTTTTTAGCTCGAGGATACTGTACAAATCCCTTTTCCAAGAGACCTTCACTGTCACACCAGTTTTACATACAATATCTGACATTTAGAACGTTAAAAATACTTTGCAGTTCGCCATTTGCAAAAATTCCTACTTCTCTCGATACAGCTGAATGTTGTGCATGATTCATGCTCATTCAGAACACCACCAGGTAACTATTTCTATCCCCCGCCCTCCTCATACTGAATTATCACATCATCACCCACTTGAGGCACGAACACTACTGTTGCATCAACAAACTCATTACACCGTCGCTAATTTCTTGTGTGTTCAAATAAAAGGTATCATCGTCATCTGATACAAACGATGCTGTATCCTCATCACCACTACTGGTGACAGTCTTTTAGGGAATCTAAAAATTAAAATCCATCCTGGAAAGTGGATCATAGATTTGCTCAAGTTCACACGTTTCAGTTTTATTGCACATTTCTCGTGTACTGGGTGATCAAAAAGTCAGTTTAAATTTGAAAACTTAGTAAATCGCGGAATAATGCAGATAGAGAGGAAAAAATTGACACACATGCTTGGAATGACGTGGGTTTTATTAGAACAAAAAAAAAGTATACGTAGATGGTGAAAGATCTCTTGCGCGCCTCGTTTGGTGATGATCGAGTGCACAGCCGCCACTTTCGTCATGCTTGGCCTCCCAGGTCCCCAGACCTCAGTCCGTGCGATTATTGGCTTTGGGGTCACCTGAAGTCGCAAGTGTATCGTGATCGACCGACATCTCTAGGGATGCTGAAAGACAACATCCCACGCCAATGCCTCACAATAACTCCGGACATGGTTTGCAGTGCTGTTCACAACATTATTCCTCGACTACAGCTATTGTTGAGGAATGATGGTGAACATATTGAGCATTTCCTGTAAAGAACATCATCTTTGCTTTTTCTTAATTTGTTATGCTAATTATTGGTTTTCTGACCAGATGACTCGCCATCTGTCGGACATTTTTGAACTTTTTTTTGTAATAAAACCCCATATCATTTCAAGCACGTGTGTCAATTTTTACCTCTCTATCTACATTATTCTGTGATTTATTAAGTTTTCAAATTTATACCGACTTTTTGATCTCCCGGTATAATGTTAACAGATAAGCACCAAGCTAAGGATAATGAACTCTAAATATATTTAAAGTCAGTTAAAGAAAATTCACAAGAGCTATCTACTAAGTTTCTCTCACTACGAAAGGAAGTTGGACGCCCAAATTTAAAATGAGCCTCTTCACGTTATCGCTATGTCCACTGTAGAGGTCTGCACGTTGCTCGGTTGCTCGCTCGAATCGCGAGATAACATGTCGTTCTATGACAGTCCGACAGCAGGTGTCGGTACTGCAGCTTGCGGCAAGGCGTGTGGCTGCGCTCGACTTCCTCCGCGCTCGATCGAGCGGGGCACGCTCGACTGGCCCGACCGTTCACACTGCCCGCTCGCCACTCGGACGCCCACCGCAGCGCCACTTGAGTCCAAGGCGAGTGTCGGGAGCAAACTAGATGGTAGAGAATACATCCTGACTGCGAAATTTGGAATTGTTTCCTTTCCCGGGTGCTTCGAAAGCTGTTCTCTCGATCCAGTTGAATTAGCCATTCAGTTTCGCATTTTATACTTTACCATACAGGTCATTATACGTGATTAATATAAAGTTTCTGTGCTAAGATCATGTACTAAATGAGTTTTCCAGGATCTTTCTTTCTTTCTTGTTCCCATTTTGGGGCCTGTTAGTGCCTGTTTAATGGTAGGTGTTACTTGCCGTCTTATCGACGAAGTGATTGTATTTTATATCTCGACTCGATCTACAACGTGTCAATGATATTTTAACAATACATTGCAATTACAATGCCACCAATAAATAATTTGGGGATAATGTTGTTACTTTTCATGTATACTTCGTTGTACGGTAACATTCACTTTTGTGCATTGCAATGAAAACGTCGTTCGTTCCGTAGTTTCTCTTTGGATCATTTACATTACTTCCAGATGTTGTAGTTGGTGAAAGCAACCTTTTTGTCTCGTTTGCGGTATAATGATATTGCGGTTACATGCTACTATACAGGAATACACGTCTACAGCATAACTGTTTCTTTAGTTAGTGGGGGTTCGTCAGACGCAACAGCAGCTCTCACCTCAGAGCCACAGAGCCGCTGCCGTAGCCAGTGACAAGGAAACCTACCCAAGTGTCACCGATTTTTATGAAATTTGGATATCTTATAATACATGAAAAACTGTGGGACACATAATTTTTTTTTTTTATTTTTAGTGGCGGAAAAACATATTTAAGTGGGGAAACGGTGCCTCCAAAATTGTCGCTAAAAAGGAAAAATTGCGATAACTTAGAGACTAGTGAAGCGATTTTAATAATTTTTGGTATGAAAGTATCTCTTGATAAGATATCGGCCTAGCTACATTGCAGGGGGAGTGACAATTAGGGGGACAGCTACCCCTAAAGTGACCAACTTTTGTGCTCAAAAATTTATTTTGATTTAATCAAAGTTTATGAAATTTGTCCTTTATTAAAAGATACTTTCATACCAAAAATCATTAAAATCGCTTCACAAGTCTCTAAGTTATCGCCATGCTTCTATTTTAGCGACAATTTTGGATGGACCGTTTCATCCCTTAAATATGTTTCTCCGCCGCTAAAAAGTTACGTGCCCCATAGTTTTTCAAGTATTATAAATATGCAAATTTCATAAAAATCGGAGAGTGACACTTGGGCAGGTTTCGTTGTGAGTACAGCGGCAGCGCCACGCTGTGCGGCCTGTGCCCGCCCCGCCCCACGCAGCCTCGTTCGAGTGTCAACACGCTCGCTGAGAGCGTAACACACTCGGCACGCCACCGCCGAGCGTTGCGCACTCGACCGAGTACGAGCGAGCGAAACCGGCGATTTGCAGACCTCTAGTCCACTGTGATCCTTTACCGTGCGCGACCTTGCAGTTAATCATCCTGCCAGTGGACGGCAGACTCCCTCAGTGTTTCGAGAGCGATGGAAGCGCTCGGCTGTCACTAAACGGTCCTGTGTAGAGTCTTCAAAACTAATTTGAACCATAATTATGTTTAAGGACCATAGTTATGGGAATTTACGGTACCCGATTAGAGGAACTAACATTCTACGCCCCACGGCGGATTGACCGAGCGCATTGAGGCGCTATGCTCCGATGCGATGGGCCTTTCCCCGTTGGGGGTTCGAATCCTCTCTCGGGAATGGATGTTTGTGTTGTCTTTAGTATAAGTCAGTTCATGAGTAGTTCTAAGGTTTAGGGACTGATGACCCCGCAGTTAAGTCCCATAAGCTTAACAAACATTTGAACATTTCGAACATTTTACGCACCGATGCGTAGAATGCCAGTGTTGCCTTTCGTGATGACTATATCCTCCTGAATAGTCTCCGCCCTGAGATGCGAATGGGGGAGTATTTTACCCCCGAAACGTTTTACCCTAGAGAGTGCCATCATACGAGGTACGTCCAGAAAGTAAGTTCCGTTTGGTTATATAAAACAAACGTGTACAGATACAGAAAAAATATTTATTGTACAAAAATCTACAACTGTTAAACTACTTTTCTACATAGCTGCCGAAATTTTGTAGGCACTTGTCATAGCGTGGCACAAGTTTCTGTATGCCTTCTTCATAGAAGGTTGCTGCCTGTGTATTCAGCCAAGTGGTAGCATGTTCTTTCAGCTCGTCATCATCGTTGAAATGTTGACCACCAAGGACAGAGTTTTAGGTGTAAGAAGAGGTGAAAGTGGCTAGGAGCGAGGCCCGGGCTATACGGATGATGACCAAACACGTCCCAGTGATATTCCCGTAAAAGTTGTTTGGTAACATTCGGCACATAAGGTCGGGCACTATCGCGGAAACACACCACCTTTTGATGGAAATCTTCTTCTTGCACCTAAAATTTGTTCAAAAAAATGTTCAAATGTTTGTAAAGCCTATGGGACTCAACTATGGGGTTATCAGTCCCTAAACTTACAAACTACTTACGAACTAGGACGGCACAAATATCCATAACCGAGGGGGGATTCGAACCCCCGACCGTAGTGGCCGTGCAGACCGTGACTGAAGCGCCTCAGTTCCCTCTGCCACCGCGGCCGGCCTAAAATTTGTCCTGTCAACACTTCAACGATGACGAGCTGAAAGAACATGCTACCACATGGCTGAATACACAGGCGGCAACCTTCTATGAAGAAGGCATACAGAAACTTGTGCCACGCTATTACAAGTGCCTACAAAATTTCGGCAGCTATGTAGAAAAGTAGTTTAACAGTTGTAGATTTTTGTACAATAAATATTTTTTCTGTATCTGTACACGTTTGTTTTATATAACCAAACGGAACTTACTTTCTGGACGTACCTCGTATAATCATACAGTGGAGTTGCGTGTCTTCGGGAAAAGTAACGACTGTAGTTTTCCCTTGCTTTCAGCCGTACGCAGTAACTGTATGGCAAAGCCACATTAGCTGATGTTACAAGGCCAGCTTAGTCAATCATCCTGAATGTTGCCCCTGCAACTACTTAAAAGGCTGCTGCCACTCTTATAGGAACCACACATTTGTCTGTTCTGTTCACAGATACCCCTTCCACTGTGGTTGCACCTAGGGTCCGACTATCTGTATCGCTGAGACACGCAAGCCAATTTCCCTGGGCAGTGGCCGTGGTTTATGGGGATAGATTCGTAAAATACAGAAAGATATTAATCTGGGAAAAGACACAGGATAAATTTTTACTGCCAGTTGTCAGGTGAGATCCGAAGCGACGAAAGGAACAAGTTTAACATAATTTTCTCTACGAATAACTTTCGACTATAATCGTCTTGTAGTAACGGTTTCACTGCCTGCTATGCCGTGCGCCAGACTCACTCAGGTTAACTTCAAGGCGCTTCACCAAGTTAACAGCCTGGCCTGGTCTGCAGAAAACGCGCGGGAAGCAGAAAGGCGCCAAGAAGAAGTTTCTCACTCGGCCACAAGATAGAGTAATATGGCAATGTATCACGTGTAGCCCATTACCGGTGTAATGTGCTCGTAACTCACTCCATCACACGACTGACCCGGCGCGCTCGCCCCAACCCCTAAAGCCGCGTAGGGCCAGCTGCTCGCTGGGGGCGCCGAAAATAAATACATAAATTCCTACTATCGATCCTATACATTCACACAGGTCATATATCAATAGAAAGGAAATTTCATTCAAGAATTTCTGTATTAGAAAGTTGGGTAATTTACAAGAATGTGCCGGCCGCGGTGGCCGAGGGGACTGAGGCGCTCCAGTCATGGTCTGCACGGCCACTACGGTCGGGGGTTCGAATCCCCCCCCCCCTCGGGCATGGATATTTGTGCCGTCCTTAGTCTTAGCTAGTTGATAAGTAGTTTGTAAGTTTAGGGACTGATGATCCCGTAGTTAAGTCCCGTAAGCTATACAAACAAACATACAAGAATGCTTGTAACCGAAGTAGCTGGACGTGAAACAAAATATGTCCAACGAATGACTCTAAATCGATTACGCGGAAATTTACGTGCATGAGGACAAAATATGAACGTTTACGAACATATAAAATTACGTACAAATAATTTTAAAGATTTTATTTACTGCAAATCTCCCAAAATGAAAGTAGTTACTTCACTTTGTTTATTAATTAGCGAGTTTTTCGTCTCGAGGCACTCTTCCTAACATACGCAATAGGAAGTCATCCTTTTCGTCTATATCCTGGATATACTTTTCCTATTTCTTCTAGAAATGTTGATAGGGTATCCGGTACTTCAAGTTTCCCGCTTAATCTTAGAGTATGGAATTATAAATACTGGAAGACGTAGAATTGGTCTCTGTATCCTGGGCGGCCCTCTCTCTTAATTGTGGATTTCACACACTTCCACAGCCGCTCTGTATTTTGAGTGTGAACTGTAGGATCATAAGAGAATTCCATCGAATAATTTACAAAATCATAATGCAATCCTTCAGGCTTCATCCACATTTACATCTACCTAGATACTCTGCAATAAGTGCCTGGCAGAGGGTTCATTAACCACTTTCATAACTGTTCCATTCTATAATAGCGCACGGGAAGAAAGAACACCTAAATCATTCAGTTTTCGATCTGATTTCTCATATTTTATTGGGATGGTCATGTCTCCCTAAGTAGGTGGGTGCTAGCAAAATAGTTTCACATTCAGAAGTAAAAGTAAGTGATTGAAACTTCGCAAACAGATCTCGCCGCAACGAGAAACGTCGTTCTTTTAATGATTTCCACCCCAAATTCGTGCAACATTTCCGTGACGCTTGCCCCCCCTCCACCCCCCGTAACGTGATAAAACAATACGGGCTGCCCTTCTCTGATCCTTCTCAGTATCTTCCGTCAGTCCTACCAGGTGAGGGTCCCATAATGGGCTACAGTACTCCAGGAGAGGACGCACAAGTGTAATGTACGCAGTCTCTTTGGTGGAGCTGGTGCATCTTCGAAGCGTTCTGCCAATGAAACGTAATCTTTGCTTCGAATTTCCCACAATATTTTCTATGTGTTCTCTCCAGTCGAAGTTGTTCGTAATTGTAACTCCTAGGTATTTAGTAGAATTTATGACCTTAAGGTTTGACTGATTTATCGCATTAATGAAGTTCAGCAGATTTCTTTTAGTGGTCATGTGTATTACTTCCCACTTTTCTTTATTTAATGTCTATTGCCAATTTTCGCATCATGTAGAAATTTTGCCTAAATCGCTTTGCAGTTGCTTTCGATCCTCTGTTGACTTCACTAACCGATAAACGACAGCATCATCCGCGAACAGTTTAAGGAAGCTATTCAGATTGTCTCCTAAATCGTTTACAAACACAAGGAACAGTAAAGGACCTATAACGCTTCCCTGGGGAACGCCAGATATCACTTCTGTTTTACTCGATGACTTACAACAAACTGTGTCCTTTCTGATAGGAAATCGCGAATCCAATCGCACAATTGGGGAGATATTTCATAAGCACGCAATTTCATTAGAAGCCAGGGGTACAGTGTCAAAAGTCTTCCGGAAATCCAGAAATATGGAATCGATTTGAGATCCCTTGTCGATGGCACTTAACACTTCATGTGAATAAAGGGCAGTTTCGCAAGAGCGATACTTTCTGAATCCGTGTTGACTATTGGTTAATAGGTCGTTCTCTTCGAGGTAGTTCATGATGTTCGAACAAAGTATATGTTCCAAAATCCTACTGCAAATCGACGTCAATGAGATTGGCCTGTAATTTTGGGGATCACTCCTATTGCCTTTCTTGAACATTGGAGTAACTTGGGCAACTTTCCAGTCTTTGGGTACGGATCTTTCGCTGAGAGATCGGTTGTAAATGATAGCTAAGTACGGAGCTATTGCATCAGCATACTCCGAGAGGAATCTAGTTGTTATACAATATGGCCCGGAAGATTTGTTTTTGTTTAGTGACTTAAGTTGTTTTACTACTTCAGGAACATCTACATCTAAATTTTGCATGCTGGCAGCTGTTCTTGGTTCGAATTCTGGAGCGTTCACTTCGTCTTCTTTGGTGAAAGAATTTCGGAAAGCTGTATTTAGCAATTCTGCTTTAGCAGTACTGTCTTCGGTAGTATTACCATTGCCATCGCGTAGAGAAGGTATTGTTTGTGTTTTGCCTCTAGTGTACTTCACATTATGACCAGAATTTCTTTGGATTTTCTGCCAGATTACGAGACAGGATTTCGCTCTGGAAACTATTATAAGCTTCTCGCATTAAAGTTCGCGCTTTATTGCGAGTTTCTGTAAAAGATTGGCAGCCTTGGGGATTCTGAGTCTGTTTAAATTTTGCATGCGATTTCTTTGCTTCTGTAACAGTGATCTGACCTGTTTTGTGTACCAGGGGGGGGGGGGGGGCGGGGGGGGGGCAGTTCCCCCTTTTATTAATTTATTTGGTATAAATCTCTCGATTGCTACTGATATTATGTCTTTGAAAGTAAGCCACAACTGGTTTACACTCGCATATTTAGTTTTGAAAGACTAGAGAGTATCACTTAGGAATGCGTGAAGCGAATTTTTATCTGCTCTTTTGAATAGATATATTTTTCGTTAATTTTTTATGCGTTTGGAAATTTAGACATTCAGTCTCATTAGTACAACCCTATGTTCGCTAATCCCTGTATCTGTTTTGATGTTCTTTACTAGCTCAGGATTATTTGTTGCTAGGAGATGAAGGGTATTTTAGCAACCATTTACTATTTTAGTGGGTTCATGAACTAACTGTTCGAAGTAGTTTTCAGAAAAAGCATTCAGAACTAGTTCGTACGATGTTTTATATTTTCTTCCGGTTTTGAATATGTATTTATGCCAACATATAGAATATAAATTAATTCTTTTCAAAAATTCAAATGTTTGTATAGCTTATGGGACTTAACTACGGGGTCATCAGTCCCTAAACTTACGAACTACCTATGAACTAGCTAACACTAAGGACGGCACAAATATCCATGCCCGCGGGGGATTAGAACCCCCGACCGTAGTGGCCGTGCAGACCGTGACTGATGCGCCGCAGTCCCCTCGGCCACCGCGGCCGGCAATTAAAGTCTCCAGCGATTATAACAGTATGCTTCGGGTACCTGTTTGAAATATGATTCAACCTTTCTTTGAACATTTCGGCAATTGCATCGTCTGAGTCATGGGCCCGATAAAAAAGATCCAACTATTAATTTCTTCCGGTTGTCAGGTGTAACTTCTACCCATAGCAACTCACAGGAAGTATCTGCCTCAATTTCGCTGCTGGATAAACCGTTTGTAACAGCAATAAACACGCCACCCCCTTTTTTATTTATTCTATCCTTTCCGAAGACCATTTTTCCCTTTGTAAAAATGTCAGCCGAACTTATCTCTGGCGTCAGTCAGCTTTCAGAACCTATAGCGTATTGTGCCTCAGTACTTTCTGTCAGCGCTTGGAGCTCTGGAACTTTCCCAACACAGCTACGTCAATTTACAACTGTTACAACAATGGTTCCTAGATCTGCATTCTTCCTGTGTCTGACCTGCCCCCTTTGATACTGAAACCCATTTTGTGTGTTCCCGAGGCCCTCTAACCTAAAAAACCGCCCAGTCCACGCTAAACAGTCCCCGCTATCCGTGTAGCTGCTTCTTGAGTGTAGTTTTATACGAATACGTTTTATACGAATGGAATCCGTCGGTGATAATTGTACTTTCGGGCAAAAAGAAATGCTTTATCAAGCTGACTTTCGTTTGGAAAAAATCCTTGTGTTCAACTGCTGTATATATAATCTTCTACCGTTTCAGGATTGTCTGCCATCAACAGGAAATTGTGAAAGATATTGCTCATCAATTATTACAAGAATTTATTTCCTTTAGAGTACACTCTGACCATGAAACATTTCCTGGACTGTCGCTCAATGCCACCAAATACCCAAATCTGATCTACCTTTCCAACGGTGGCCCTCTTTGATTCTTGGCTATGTGCGACTCGACTTTTTCAACAATTTTCACCGGGCCACATTATCGTTCGTCGCAATAACGTAGCAGACTTCGCGACAAAACCCAATCACACGCAGTGTTTAGTGACAAATCCGTCTCTTTTGCAGTCTCTTGCAACTTGTAATTGCGTATCTAGCAAGCAGTTACGATTAAGTTTTTGTCAGTAGGCAAATTTGAACAGTGGAAACGGTTTTTTATAGTTTTTTTTTTTCTTTCCGCATTTGCTATATAGCAGTACAGATGAATCCATATCTGTATATTCCTTTCCAATCCCGACACATTCAACTCTGTTACAGTCTACACAGTTTCTCTTTTTCTCGTTCGATGTTAATCCATTTTTCATTCAAAACTGCATACATTTCTCTATAGTACACAAACAAGGATTCACGTTTTTCAATGTCAGACGCTCTGAGCAATGCTATCACATATCTTGTAACGAAACCAAACCCAAGAGAATATCTTCTCCGTCATTCAAAACAAAATAACTCAATACGATACGTTTAAGAGACTACAAACCAAACACATTCATAAATCGCGCGTCAGTAACCGCATTATCGAGTTGGAGTCACATGTTCAATATATATTTTTTCAGAACGGGCAACTTATATTGCAATCGAAAATTACCGAAAATTGATAACCATCAAAGAGAAAACTGATTTTTTACCATAACATTATGATTAGCTGCTGTTTCTAAATTATCTAATGACGCAGCTACACGTGCGATACACTAATTTAACAGGAAGGATTGATCTTCGACACGATGACGAACTCCAAAAATCGGCCAGTTGATGGATTTACTAGCAACATGAAACATTATCAAAACAAAATCTAACTATCAAATTGAACGTCCACTGGAATTTATTTATTTATTTTGGATAACAGAAAAAGTTATAACTGGTTATAAAAAGCAGTTTCAAAAGCCTAAATATAATAAATACATACAAAATTAAAGTAACATTTCACAATACTCAATGAACAAATTTATATAGGTTTATGCGTCTACCAGACGTATTTGGTGCGCCTCGGTTGCACAGAAGTAGAGTGCCAGACTACAGATCTAAAGGGCGCGGGTTCGATCCCCGCAAGGTCCTAGGATTTTTATCTGTCACTTTCCACTTCTTTCACCTCTGGCAGTATTGCTAATGTGAAAAATACCGAGTAGCACCGTGGTTCGAACCCACGTGAAACTGAAGGTCCCCCTATAACTGACTGGGTAAGTCAGTTCGAAGGTCGGAGGAAGGCAACGGCATACCCCTTACAAACAGGACCATGCCTATTAAAGCACTGTGGTGTTCAAACCAATCTTCGTATTGTTGACTGCTTTACCTTTTTTTAGACGTATTTGTTGTTAGTTAATAACATGAAACAAGACACCTCCCTTGAAAGTATTGTATTCCTTGGGAATCACACTGCCACCATTCTCTCTCTCTCACCTCCAAACATAATCATCCATCAATAATTCTCCCTCTTTACCAACAAAGTCAAGTCACATTAACTGATAAATTTTAATTATTTTTGCCAGTTGCATCGGTGGTGGTTCTTGGATATGCTGTTTAATGCGTCTATTGTTTTCTTCAGTGTTCTGAACTTAGAATTTGAATCGACCCCAGTTACATAAGGTATACTAGTAATTCAGTTACCCGTTTACTAGTGCTGAACTTAATTCTACTGATAACATTGAAAGTTAACTTGAAACTTTTGGGTTGTCGAATAGACGTTTCGATCGTTACTGTAACACTTTTAAGCAATTGCACTTACGAATATTAGTCGCTGTTCATACAGTTAACTTCCCACCTCTAGTTGTTTGTGAATTTGTCTCAGTCGAATTAACAGTCATATTGAAGGTTATAATTTGCCACGATCCTCTTTCAAACTTCGGAATTAAGTCGATTTTCAAAACATTATCAGCACGCTTCCATACAGTCACACTTCAAATAATTATTTGGCCCTCACAAGAAGAAGCAAGGAAGGAAGAAAAATTAGGGTTTAATGTTGCTGTGGCAGACCCGCAGAGTCCCGCATAACAGGCAGCCAAGGCGGACTGCTTAGCTTCCCTTCGTAGGCGCTCACACGTAGAACATAAACATCAACAACGACCAACTGCATAAGAAACGGCGCTGTACTGTGGCACTACTTTACGGTTAGCCATGTGACAGAGCACAGCCAATGACAGTGGAGTAACCTGGTGTAGCCGTTCGCCGATGCCGGCTTCATAAGCGCACCGACGGAATGTGGACCGAGTGCATACCCAGCTACCGGCCGCTTCGACGTCACTCAGCGTAGTTTTCGTGTAGTAGTATTTGTTTTGTTTTTGGCCTAGCGCCTGTTGTACTAGTTAGTTGTCTGTGTGATGCTGTCACTGATGTACTTTTTGTTTGTCCCTAAGTGAATGACCAACTTTTTCATTGCGTTTTTTATTGTACGCCCAGGAGGCCTTTTGTTTAATAAACAGTTATTTTCAGGAGTTGTCTTTACCGCAGATCACAGGACATAACAAATGTCCCATCACAGCGTGGTTATTAGACACGGAACAATTGCTCGGATTGTTTAGATAGGGATGGAGACGGAAATCGGTCGTGCCCTTTCAAAGGAAGCATCCCAGCATTTACCTGGAGCGAATTAGGAAAACCTAAATCAGTATCAATGAATACAATTAATAACACCGTCAGCTATATTTTCATTTCGTTATTTACTGGCAACCAGTTTCGATGGACCACACCATCAACATCAGGTCCTTAAAATAAACTGTATTTTACTGCATTAAAAAAAAAAAAAAAAAAAAAAACAACAAAAAATGACTGCTGTCGCACAATCATAGAGCATAACAGTAAGGAGGTTCAACTGGGACTCCTGTTGATCCTCCTTTCAGTTATTTTCTATGATTGTGCGACATCAATCTTTGTTTTCTTTTTGGCCCACTTTAGATTACGGTAGTAACACTAAAAGTGGGTCTTTGCGATCGTCTTTTGACAGCTCGAAATGTAAATAAAAATAACGGCTTAACTATTCATCTGACACGAAAATTGAGTAACTTAATTGGTAGAGGAGAAAATTCTCTACAACTTTTCTCTCTTATGGTTTTTTTTTTTTTTTTTTTTTTTTTTTTTTTTTTTTTTTTTTTTTTTTTTCGTGTCTCGTGTCGTTTGAGGCATATTTGCAAAAATAACGGAGATTTGACACCCTCCATTGAATTAACGGAAACCAGCCGTTCGGAGATGTCACGTGATATTCCTCACCCAGAACTCTCTCCGGCATACGCCAACTTGCGTTGCGTATTTGATGATTTTCTTATTGTAACTTACACGTTGTCGTTTCAAAGCAATGGCGCACTAAAGACTTAACAAAAATACATCGTTCTTCATACGATAAATGATAATCTAGTGTTTACAAATACCATATTAGCATCAGTTAACAACGGTCATCAACAGTATGAGATTAAACGACTCATGTTTCGATTGATAGCCGCAGCGTAATGAGGCCGGGCGCCGTGGCTCAGCGCGCCCGGTCAGAGGGCTTGAAAGGAGTACGCAAAATAAGTTTCACTTAATTTTTGCCTGTCATACAGCCTTGAGCATGTTATGTTACAAAAATCTAAGCTATAATTCTGTAGAAACAAATTTCTGTAATATTTTGTACCATTTCACTAATCGATATTGTACTTATTTTCATATCTTTGCTGTAAACCAAAGTCCTTGTTTTATCTTTGGAGTATGTCTTACACTTGCAGTTTTTGTTGCGTTAAAGGAGTCTGTGTGTGACCTTCGTGAAGGAGAGTAGATGTCTGAGTATGGTAGAGTTGAGTCGATGAGCAGTAGTCGTGAAACTGTCGGGTTTGTCTGTGTGTTAGACTCGAAGAGTAAAAAGAAAATTTCAGACAGTTTTGAAGAGTCGCCGCCAAATCTGCAGACTGTAATTTTTGCATGGTAATTAATTTGTCTCAAATAAGGTAAACTACTTTTCTATTGTTATGGATGGTAGTCTGTATTTGAAATATTGTAGTTGGTGTTTGGTTTTTGCTAATGAATACTGTTTAGTGCAGCTTGCATTTATCATTTAACCCTGAGTTATTTTACCAGTTCCTCGTTCCTTTCACCAATATGACCATTGTTTCTTGTAAAAGTGTTGCATAATTATTATGTCTGTAAATTTATGTGCTAATTACAACAGTTCAGTGTAGGGATTTTGTCATGATAAATTGGTATATTAATGAGTGCATGAAGCAGTTTATTCATAAATCCAGTAAAGTTCATAGTTAGAGATTTCCTCAGTCTTAATGAACGTCAGATTATTAAGTCAGTTAATGTCAGTAACAGTTAAAGTGATTTGTCTGATCAGAAGAGAAGTAGATCACGTAAAGAGATGAGAAATATTTGCAGGGAGTGAGACTTGAAACCATTACCAGACTTGTAGGACATGTTTTTTTTTATTACGTTGAATCAGTATGGTAATTGTTGTTCAGATAGGCACATTATCAAGTGCAGTGATTTTGGTATCTAATTAATATCCAGTATCTTTGTTTGACTTCCTGTTTATTCAAGTAACAAAATTATCACTGTAGTAGGACGCTCCTTTTGTTGGTACTCGCAGTCGAATTGTGCTTGTATAGTGCTTGTATGTTACTGGTATATGGTGCACGTTAACAGATCTGAACTCTTCATTTGCTCACACTGTTTCTCACACACGATATTAATGTCTATACCAATTACGAGTTTAATTACTGTTAACTTATTAACAACTGTACAATTTATTTTGTTATCCGTTGCGCAATCAAACAAAAACCAAATTTACGTAAGATCATTGCATCCCATGTCAGTTCCAATTTATTCTAACAGGGCACAGGAAGGTAATAAGTCTCATTGCTTAGTTAAATTATTTCGTAACCAAAACCACAACAGAACATTTATTTATGAATCTTAGCGGGGACAGTCTTTTAACACGAACTGTGACACGCTCGCCCCCAGACACTTACTACTTTTAGCATCCTTTCATTCTTTCAAACACACACACACACACACACACACACACACACACACACACACACCACTACTTTTAGGCTGAACGCTCTCTGTAATAAAAAAGCTGAGCCAAAGAACACGTAGAACCAAAACGAACAAACACGATCAGCGCCCGCAAGGACGAGAACTACCCATAGAGCAAAAAAAAATAAATAAATAAATAATAATGGGCAACTACGACGCTAAAGGTAGGTGGTTCGGAACCCGCCACTCCCAAAACATTTTTTTTTTTTTCCTAAAAGGGTTTCAGACACTTATTAATTTTGTATTATTTAGATTAATATTTTGGTCCAAAATGTTTGCAAAAACGTAAACTACAAATCTAAAATAAAACACGTCAGTGCGATTTATTATTATTATTATTATTATTATTATTATGCTGCAAAATAGTGTTTACTCTTTACAATTGTTCGGTTTGTAGTTGATAATTGCTCATCAGTATGGGATCCGTAGCAGATAGGATTGATCGAGGAGACGGAAGATTCAGAGGAGAGCAGCACGCTTCTGTACAGGTTCACTTAAGAAGGGCGGAAGCTTTTCGGACATAATCGCCAACTGCAGTGGCAGACGTAGGAAAGTGGAGCGTTCTGAATGGGGTTGGAACATTTGCACGGAGACCGTGGCCCTTGCCGGGCTGCCCGGCTTCTCACCAGTACAGTCACACTAACAAGTCCAGTACAGCATGCCTGGCGCACACGCAACGGCAGGAAGCAATCGTGCATTGCTTCAAAAATGTTCAAATGTTTGTACAACTAATGGGACTTAACTACGGGGTCATCAGTCCCTAAGCTTACGAACTACTTATGAAATAGCTAAGACTAAAGACGGCACAAATATCCATGCCCGAGGGGGGATTCGAACCCCCGACCGTAGTGGCCGTGCTGACCGTGACTGGAGCGCCTCAGTCACTTCGGCCACTGCGGCCGGCGCATTGCTTCAACATAGCTCATTATCGCGTCCTTTGGAAAATTTGTTTGTTAGGACTATTGTGGTAATCAGAACTGACAATGAAATTCAGAATGACAACTGATAATGAAATTCATAATTTGTTCTAATATTATGATTAGAGCCGGTCAAAACGGCCTCCACTCCCGCTCGGTTCCCGCAGCGCTCGCGCGTCGCTCTCGACGGCTGACGGCGGGTAAAGGTTTGGTAGAGGGGGAGCGATGACGTCACACTCGCGAGAGCGAGACGTTTCGGGCAGGACGAGTCACGATACTCCCGGGTTCTCGTCGCGCCCGCCGGGACGAGCTGAGCTTGGCTGAGCCGCCTCAGCCTAGTCGGCGCACGCCGCCGGCTGCGTGTTCACACAACGCGCCGGACGTACCCGAGACGAAAAAAGGGGGAAAATACACTTTTTCGATTTTCACTTTGTAAAAATTGTTGATGGTATACACGATCACGCTACATCGTTTTATGAAATTAGTTTTTCCTTACTAACTTTGCCTTGCCTGTGAAAAAATAAAAAGGCTAATTTTCATTCCGCACGAGTTTCTAGTTCCGTAACGCTCCTCACTCGATTTTGATGAAAGTATGCGTTTTAAAATATCTGATTTTTGGACACATTATAGTATAACATCTTATCTTTCGTATAAGACATTCATATTTTCTTAATTCCTTACAGTCTTTTTCAAATGACGCTATTTCTCAAGTATATGCACTTGATTTACAAATCGTGTATTGAAAAAGTTAGATAGCGGGCAAGTTACTGTTCTATTATTTTTAGACCATATATTACAGCGAGTGAAATGGAGCTAAAAGAACAAAAAAGTTTTTGAAATGGTAATCACACTGATATCTACCTCCTTTCACAAGAAACTGCAATTTATCTGAGCGCCCTCGGGCCGCGATCACAAGTCTACGAACTCAGCCTGTGTTGAGCGTAGCGTGAAGCTCTGCAGTGCAGTGCCGAAAAATCTGAATTGCTGGCTACATTTGTCGGTCCCTCGTGATGTGTTAATGATCCATAATCAGAGAACAATAATGAATTAATTTTTCTTGGGTGGCAACCGATTACAATGGACAACTATCTGCTACGGTTTTACAGCAGATCATACATCTGGTTTTTTCCACATAATACAATTCATGGAATTTATATTTCGTGTTTGGAACTAGAAGAGAACAACAAAGTAATGTAAACTGCGACCTTTTCTCTTAATGAACTGAAATAAAATTTTGTAACATTACAGTTAACGGCTTTCTAGTTGAAGATGAACGAGAAAATCAAAACATATTTATATTTATTGATGCACCTGCTCCTAAGACACAATATATACCTTTTCGCTTTTGTAGCTTTCGGAAAATGTGATCCCACAGGGTGAAAATAATTGTATACAGTGTGTCTGGCATAAATGCGGTATTTTCACGTCTGGCTGTGAACTAAAGTCATTCTGTCAGGCCGTTCTATCCGACCCATTTCCTTCATTTTCGCTTTAAACGAAAATGTATTCGCAGATTTGTCATCAAGAATCATAATTAACTTAAGTCTCTCCTTCCTTTACTTTCATTCAAACGCGGGATCCTTCTGCCCTTGCATTGAATATTTTAATCGGTTTGTTTTAGGATATCTTCGGTTCTAAATAAAGTACACAGTTCTCTTTGATCTAACAACGCTCAACGGGTCAAGATCTTTCATTTGTGCTTTTAAACACTTGCACGGATTGATTCTGAAGAAGGCTATGCGTGAACATTCAACTTTACTTTCATGTTTTCCTAACGTTTTAGTTATTCCACTAACGGTGTGAAGTATTCGCACGGGTCCTCTATCTTTCTTATATATTAAAAGAATCTATTTTATAATTATAATTGATTTTAAATAAGTGTTTTGATATGAATTTAAGAAAACACAATCTCCACTCCCATGAACCTCAGACATTGCCGAGGTGGGGTGGCTTGCGTGCCTCAACGATACAGATAGCCGTACCGTAGGTGCAACCACAGCGGAGGGGTATCTGTGGAGAGGCCAGACAAACGTGTGGTTCCTGAAGAGGGGCAGCAGCCTTTTCAGTAGTTACAGGGGCAACAGTCTGGATGATTGACTGAGCTGGCCTTGTAACATCAGCTAATGTGGCTTTGCCACACAGCTACTGCGAACGGCTGAAAGCAAGGGGAAACTACAGCCGTTATTTTTCCCGAGGACATGCAGCTCTACTGTATGAACATATGATGATGGCATCCTCTCGGGTAAAATATTCCGGAGGTAAAATAGTCCCCCATTCGGATCTCCGGGCGGGGACTACTCAGGAGGATGTGATCATCAGGAAAGACAATACTGGCATTCTACGGGGCGGAGCGTGGAATGTTAGATCCCTTAATCGAGTAGGAAAATTAGAAAATTTAAAAAGGGAAATGGATAGGTTGAAGTTAGATATAGTGGGGATTAGTGAAGTTCGGTGGCAGGATGAACAGGATTTCTGGTCAGGTGAGTACAGGATTATAAATACAAAATCAATTGGGGGTATCACAGGAGTAGGATTGATAATGAATAAGAAAATAGGAATGCGGGTAAACTACTATAACCAGCACAGCGATCGCATTATCATTGTCAAGATAGATACGAAGCCAACACCGACAACAGTAGTACAGGTTTATATGCCAACTAGCTCCTCCGATGATGAGGAGATCGAAGAAATATATGAGGAGCTAAAGGAAATTATTCAGACAATTAAGGGAGAGGAAAACTTAATTGTTATGGGAGACTGGAATTCGGTAGTAGGACAAGGAAGGGAAGGGAAGATAGTGGGTGAATATGGTCTGGGCAAAAGGAATGAAAGAGGAAGCCGCCTGGTAGAATTTTGCACGGAACATAATTTAGTGATAACAAACACCTGGTTTAAGAATCACAAAAGAAGGTTGTATACGTGGAAGAGACCAGGAGACACCGGGAGATACCAGATAGATTTTATAATGGTAAGACATAGATTTCGGAACCAGGTTTTGAAGTGTAAGACATACCCAGGGGCAGACATAGACTCTGACCATAACTTGTTGGTTATGAACTGTAGGCTGAAACTGAAGAAACTACAGAAAGGTAGGAAAATAAGGAGATGGGACCTAGATAAATTAAAGGAACCTGAAGTTCTTAAGAATTTCAGAGGGAGCTTCAGGCAACAATTGACAGAAACAGGAGAAAATAAAACAGTTGAGGAGGAATGGGTAAAATTGAGAGATGAAATAGTGAAGGCAGCAGAGGACAAAATAGGTAGGAAGGCAAGACCTACAAAGAATCCTTGGATATCACAGGAGATACTAAATTTAATCGATGAAAGGAGAAAGTATAAAAATGCAGTAAATGAAACAGGCAAAATGGAGTACAGACGACTAAGAAATGAGATTGACAGGAAGTGCAAAATGGCTAAGCAGGAATGGCTAGAAGGCAAATGCAAGGATGTAGAAGAATGTATAAATAGGGGAAAAATAGATACAGCCTACCGGAAAATAAAAGAAACATTTGGCGATAAGAAAAACAGCTCTATGAATATCAAGGACACTGATGGAAAACCAGTTCTCAGCAAAGAAGGGAAAGCTGAAAGGTGGAAAGAGTATATAGAGGGGCTCTACAAAGGAAATGAACTTCGAGACAATATTGTAGGAAGGGAAGAGGATGTAGATGATGATGAAATAGGAGATACTATACTGAGAGATGAATTTGACAGAGCACTGAAAGATCTAAGTCGAAACAAGGCCCCTGGAGTAGATGATATCCCGTCAGAGCTACTAAAGTCTCTGGGAGAGCCAGCCATGACAAAACTATTTGAACTGGTGTCTAGGATGTATGAGACCGGTGAAATACCCTCAGACTTTAAGAAAAATGTTATAATCCCCATTCCAAAGAAAGCGGGTGCAGACAGGTGTGAAAACTACAGAACCATCAGTTTAAGATGTCATGGTTGCAAAATATTAACACGAATTATATACAGAAGGATGGAAAAGCTGGTAGAAGCCCACCTCGGGGAAGATCAGTTTGGGTTCAGGAGAAATGTAGGAACACGGGAGGCAATACTCACTTTACGGCTTATCCTAGAAGATAGATTAAGAAAAGACAAACCAACATTTCTAGCTTTTGTAGATTTGGAGAAGGCTTTTGACAATGTTGATTGGAATAAACTCTTTAAAGTTCTGAAGCAAGCAGGAGTAAAATATAGGGAGCTTAAGGTTATTTACAACTTGTACAAAAACCAGACAGCGGTTGTCAGAGTTGAAGGGCATGAAAGGGATGCAGTGGTTGGAAAGGGAGTAAGACAGGGTTGTAGCCTTTCCCCAATGTTGTTCAATTTGTACATTGAGCAAGCTATAAAGGAAAGCAAGGAGAAATTTGGAGAAGGAATTAAAGTTCAGGGTGAAGAATTAAAAACATTGCGTTTTGCCGACGACATAGTAATTCTGTCAGATACAGCAAAGGACCTGGAAGAGCAATTGAACGGAATGGACAGTGTGCTGAAAGGTGCATATAAGATGAACATTAACAAGAGTAAAACTAGGGTAATGGAGTGCAGTGTAAGAAAATCAGGTGATGCTGAAGGAATTAGATTAGGTAACGAAACAATAAAGGAGGTAGATGAGTTTTGTTACTTGGGCAGTAAAATAACAAATGATGGTCGCAGTACAGATGATATAAAATGCAGAATGGCAATGGGTAGAAAGGCGTTTTTGAAAAAGAGAAATTTGTTAACATCGAATATTGATTTAAGCCTAAGGAAGTCCTTTCTGAAGGCATTTGTATGGAGTGTTGCCTTGTATGGGAGTGAAACATGGACGATAAGCAGTGTGGACAGAAAGAGGATAGAGGCTTTTGAAATGTGGTGCTACAGAAGAATTCTGAAGATTAGGTGGGTGGATCGCGTAACTAATGAGGAGGTACTGAACCGAATTGGGGAGAAAAGAAATTTCTGGCATACCTTGACTAAAAGAAGGGATAGGTTGGTAGGACACATTCTTAGACATCAAGGAATTGTGAATTTAGCGTTAGAGGGAAGTGTGTGGGGTAAAAATCGCAGAGGGAGACCAAGAGACGCGTATAGTAAGCAGATTCAAGTGGATGTGGGTTGTCGTTCTTATGAGGAGATGAAAAGGCTTGCTCAGGATAGAGTAGGGTGGAGAGCTGCATCAAACCAGTCTCTGGACTGAAGACCACAACAACAACATATAATATTCTGTATATTGTTACTATACATAATAAATATTTTTAAATAATAAATATTTAATTTTAGACTAACATCTAGGAGAGTATTTCCTTCCTTTAACATTCGATATCTTTCGGCACGAACCGATTGGGGTATCATGTTGCTTCTGCACCATAAGTATCACAAGTCTCCAGCCTGCTTTCAGCAGAAGCTCCTCTGCATGGTTTTTTTTTCAGTTATACTTATGATAATATGTTTATTTTTCTTCTGTTACTATTAATTCTGTAATATGAATTTAAAAAATTAAAAAATGTTTAGTTTTTCGCGTAAGGAAAAACTTTCCTAAATGTTAGTCGAAATTAATGGGATGGGTCCATACCACATATTTCTAATGTGTTTATAATTCTATGAATCACTACAGAGTGCAAACAATAGTAATAAAATTACAAAATCAATTAACAGTTAGCTGGCTCAAAGTAGATGGCGGTGAACAAGTACTGGTCACAGCTGTGTTTCCTTCGATCTTCCACTGACGGTGGGTGACGATCCCTTGTTGCTGGCCACAAGCCGACTAAGAACGAAAAAACAAATCACAACATGAAACAAATGATACCTGCTTCTTATCCTTTACTGATCTGCAGTGTCTGAAGCTAAACGAAATCTGCGCGTTTTCCTTTCATTTAAAGTATAAAAATCGATAGGAAAGTACCATGGAGACAAGGAAAATTGTGAGATTCGGGAAATGTTCATAGAAAAGCAGTTCCCACCAGACGGCTTTCTAAGAAAATAAATAAAAAATCTGAGAACCGTGAAGAGTTCTTTGAAAGTGGAGATGAGCTGAAACATGTACAGCGTGTACCACATAAATCTGGCACACCTGACGTACCCCCCATGGCCATAAGATGCAGCATCCCTTATCAGGAAGTAACTAAATGTCTTTAATTTTATTGTTATGTACTCCTACTTTAGTCTCGGTCTGAGGGATAGCGCTTTTATGTGAGACACTGTATATAAATTGTTTCACCTTGTGGTAGAACATTTTCTGGGAGTTACAAAAGCGAAAATTAAGAGAAGGTTCAAATGTTTGTTAAGCTTAAGGGACTTAACAGCGGGGTCATCAGTCCCTAAACTTACAAACTACTTATGAACTACCTTCATCTACATCTACATACATACTCCACAATTCACCGTAAGGTGCGTGGCGGAGGGTACACTGTACCACTACTAGGCATTTCCTTTCCTATTCCACTCCCAAATTGAACGAGGGAAAAAGGAATGCCTATATGCCTCCATAAGAGCCCTAATTTCTCTTATCTTGCCTTTGTGATCTTTACGCGAAATGTAAGTAGGTGGCAGCAGGATCGTACTACACTCAGCTTCAAATTCCGGCCCTCTAAATTTACTTAACAGAAATTCACGAAAAGAACGTCGTCTTTCTTCCAGTGATCCCCAATTGAGTTGCCGGAGCATTTCCGTGACACTCACGCATTGGTCGAATCTACCGGTAACAAATCTAGCTGCTCGCCTCTGAACCGCCTCTATGTCTTCCTTCAAACCGATCTGCTGCGGGTCCCAAATACTTGAGCAATACTCAAGACGTGGTCGTACAAGCGTTTTATACGCGGTCTCCTTTACAGGTGAAGTACATCTTTCCAAAATTCTCCCAATAAACCAAAGTCGGCTGTCTGCCTTACTCACAACTGTCCTTACATGCTCATTCCATTTCATATCGCTCTGCAATGTTAAGCCTAGATATTTGAACGACGCGACAGCATCAAGAAGCTCACTACTAATGCTGTATTTGAACATTATAGGATTGTTTTTTCTACTCATGCGCATCACCTTACATTTTTCAACATTGAGAGCTAGCTGCCATTCTTCGCACCAACTAGAAATTTTGTCTAAGTCAACCTGTATGCTATTACAGTCAGTTACAGATGACACCCTCCCATACACCACAGCATCATCAGCAAACAGCCGCAAATTACAACTTACTCTGTCCATCAGATCATTTATATAGATAGAAAATAATAGCGGTCCTATTACACTCCCCTGGGGCACGCCTGACGATACACTCGTCTCTGATGAACATTCGCCGTCGATAACATCGTACTGCGTTCTATTACTTAGGAAGTCTTCCAGCCAGTCACAAATCTGTGAACCTATTCCATAAGCTCGTATCTTCGTTAGCAGTCTGCAGTGTGGCACCGCGTCAAACACCTTTTTGAAGTCGAGAAAAACACAATCCGCCTGTTGCCCTTCGTCCATGGCTCGCAAGATGTCATGTGAGAAAAGGGCAAGCTGAGTTTCACATGAACGATGTTTCCTAAACCCGTGCTGATTCATTGAAAGAAGCTTTTCCGTTTCAAGGAAATTTACTATATTCGAACTGATAATATGCTCCAAAATTCTACATGAAACTGATGTCAACGATATTGGCCTGTAATTGTATGGGTCAGTTCTCTTTCCTTTCTTATACACGGGTGTCATCTGCGCTTTTTTCCAATCACTAGGAACTTTGCGCTGAATTAAAGATTCGCGATAAATGCAAGCTAAGTAGGGGGCCAACGCCGCAGAATAGTCTTTGTAAAACCGAACTGGTATTCCATCCGGACCAGCAGACTTTTTCGTATTTAGCTCTCTCAGCTGCTTCTCTACACCGGAAATACCTATTGCTATGTCCCCCATTTCGAAATTAGTACGTTGATCAAATGATGGTATAAGAGAAGGCTAAATAGTGTTATTTTAGGTGTAGATGCATCATAAATGTAAGTATATTTTTGGGTTTCTTCCGTTTATTATCCTCAACTAGAAAGTCATTGAGTAGAATTTCAGAAATTTTATTTCAGTCCATCAACAGAAAATTCGCAGTTTAAATTAATTGTTTCTTCTCTTGTAGTATGAAACACGAAATATGTATTTCATTAATTGTACAATGTGGACAACAAACTACTTGTATACCTCTTCAGTGATGTATTACCTTACATAAAACCATAGCAGGTCATTGTCCATTGTAATCGGTTGCCACCCAAGAAAAATTAGAGTATAGCTATTTTCTGGTTATGAATTATTAACACATCACGAGGGACCAACATACGTGGCCAGCAAATAATTTTTTCGGCACTGCAGTGCTTTACTCCATGCTCAACACACGCCGAGTTCGTAGGCTTGCGGTCGCGGCATGATGCCGCTCAGATAACTCACAATTACTTGTGAAAGGACGTAGATAGTGCGACTACCGTTTCAAAAACTTTTCTGTTCTTTTAGCTCAATTTCACTCGCTGTAATGTATGGCCTAAAATGTATAATACAGTAAACTGCCCGCTTCCGAACATTTCAATGCACGATTTGTAAATCAAGTGCGCATACCTGACAAAAAGCATCATTTGAAAACGATTGTTACGAATTTCGAAAAGGTGAATGTTTTATTGGAGAGCTAAGAAGTTGTACAACCCTGTGTCCAAAAATCAGATTTTTTAACCTCGAGTGAGGAGCTTTACGAAACTGAAAACTCGTGCGAAATGAAAAGTAGACTTTTTATTTTTTCACAGGCAAGGCAAAGCTTGTAAGGAAAAAATAAGTTGATAAAACGATGCGATGTGGTCTTATACACCGTCAAAATTTCTTACAACTTGAAAATCGAGAAAGTTGTTTTCCCCCTCTTTTTCGTCTTGGCACATACCCGCTCGGCTCGGCCCGGCCGGCAGTGTGAACGCAACGTCGTAGCCGTGTGCCGGACAGGCACAATAATTAACAGCGTCGTGAGGGGACTGGCCGTGCGCATGCGCACTGCTGTCGGCTGTTCCACATGTCAGCCGGGACACAGAATAAGGAGTATACAGAAAAGAAACTCCCGCTGCAGTCTGTCGTCCAAAATTTAGTGCGAATGCGCGGTATCGGCCATCTTGAAAAGCAGTAAACGCGTGGTCACTCCCTACTCTGTGATGTGGTAATGCGCCCTCTTTGTTTGCTAATTCTGTATTTTAGCTGCCTGAATCGCATAAAAGTAAACAAGTATTTGGTGCAATGAAAAGAAAGAACTGTGTGTCAGTAGTTGGAGTTGTTCCGTTTTTATTACGAGCAGCAATAAAAGTAAAGGCGGCCGATGGTGTTCAGCACCTAATTGCCGCAATAATTCTCATACAAATAAGGATATAAGCTTCTTCACCTTCCCAAAAGATGTTGAACAGTTAGTGAACGTCGCTATATGTGTGGTAAAATTTAAATGTTATCAGTTACGAATGAGAGCAATGTGTGCATAATTATTAAAGGTAGCCTTGATTCCTTTCTTGACGATAACTCTCGTTGTTGCTGTTGCTGTAGCAGTTCAACGGCATCGAAATGTTGAAGTACATTTATATTTTGTAATTATAAGTTTAACGTCGCAGGGAATAATATAAAACGAAAGACAAAGAATAGTGCGTCAGTAGCGGGACTTCAACATTTTGTGCGTGCGTTTCGTTTTCCGGTTGCCCACATACGCGAGATATTTCAGGAATTTTTAAGGCTCATCTACCTGCTCACCTTCACATAATTTGATGCAAACGGTAAAATTTTACTAACGGCAACGGAGGCGTAGTGTGCTAATGATGGCAACGAATGCTCTTCGGATTCTAAAAAATAGATTAAGGGGAATAATTATTTTATGCTGTTTCTGCTCTATGGTTGACATTTTTCTATATGCCCTTCTCCGATCAGTAAATTAATTATCATCCTAAAGCAAATACAACTTTTCCAACATTGAAACACAACTACATCACTGCCATAAATAAAATGTAACATATACGTATGTTTTAAAGACAATATTTATTTTCAGTGCTACGAAACGGACTGTGAATTCAAGGAGAGCTGATTTACTTAAAAATATATTCTCCAATATTTAGTAAAGATTTTTGTCAGAGTGAGAATTTTCTATTTCTTGAAGTTCAGAGACTTGAAATATATAACAAAAATTGAAAAAAAAAATTTCAAAGTGATAAAAGTGACCCATCTGTGAGGTACAAATGGTGTGTAATGTTCTAGTGAATGCAATTGACAAGGAAGACTAAGAGGAAAATGATGAACACTTTTTCCTTTGCTATAACTGAAACAATGCGTGCCACAATATGACAAGTACAGAGTAAGTTTGTTATGTAGTTTTATGTTTCCGCTACTTGTCCTTCATTTATGTGTAATTTAACAGTTTTATATATGCCCAGACGTCATTACTTCTGTGTAATAACGTTGTACTGCTAAGTCTGACTCGTGCAAATTTATTCGTGTCAAATAAAACCTGGCAGTTGTAAAGTCACTTTCTTGTTTATAACTAATTTCCCAAACATAACTTCGCATTACTTGGGATTTTTCTATAGATAAACACCAAATAAAACGATCATTGATTCCATTGTACATTTTCGTAGTTGTATTAAAATTTAGGTCGATTTTTTTTCGTCGGATTACAATTAGGTGCAAGAACAGGACGCAAAATAGAGGAGAGCATAATGAAAAGCCGTTTCCTTTCTTTAAAAGTCGGTGAGGTTAGCTGCAGTTCGTAAAAAGCCCATTTCCAGCCAAAGTACTAAGTGGCTATAGTTCCGCGTTTACTGCTTTTCAATATGGCGTCGAGCGCAACGCTCGGTAACATACAGATCAAAGGCGCCGCCTCCAGCTTTCCGTTCTGTATGCTTCCTATTCTGTGGCCGGGACTGGGACTACCGAGTCTTCTCGCTCCCGAGACTGCATTATCGGCACGGCCGGCTCCCGGGTACGGCTGTCTCGCTAGCCGCTCCCTCTGGCGGGAACGAGCGGGAGCCAGGCCGCGTTTGACGGCCTCTAATTATGATGGTGCAAACATCAGGCGGAAGCCAAGATAGTGAACATATTGAGCATTTCCCGTAAAGAACATCATATTTGCTTTTTCTTAATTTGTTGTGCTAATTATTGCTTTTCTGATCAGATGAAGTGCCATCTGTCGGACATTTTGTGAACTTCGTTTTTTTCGGTTCTAATAAAACCCCATGTCATTCCAAGCATGTGTGTCAATTTTTTCCTCTCTATCTGCATTATTCCGTGATTTATTAAGTTTTCAAATATATACTGACTTTTTGATCACCCGGTATATAAATACACGAGGTTACTGTAGGCAAAGGTGACATCAGAACAGTGATAATCGCTATTAGCGCGTCGAGTCATTCCAACACTCAGCACAAAAAGTACAAGTTTTGGAACAAGTTTGAATTTTGCACCAAAAACTGTAACTTCAACGCCGCGCGGGAGTAGCCGAGCGGTCTGGAGCGCCGCATTACGGATCGCAAGGTCTCCCGCGTCGGGGGTTCGAATCCCCTCTCGGGCATGGATGTGTGTGGTGTCCTTAGGTTAGTTTAGCTTAGTTTAAGTATTGATAGAGGTGTATTACCGTCTTTAGCAACTAAATGAAAGGCGTTTTTATGTGCGCCATACGCGTTTCACTTCTTTATTGTGAAGTATCATCAATGGCATGTAATACATGTTATTTTCGTATAATATTGTAGTACAGTCATAATATTATATGTATTTTTCACAGTATGACATTTAACAATCTTGTTACAGTTTCTAAAGTTCGGATCTACTAAGTTTGAAACAACTTCTGTAGCACTAGCTTTTGTAAAGTTAATTTAATGATCCAGTTTTTGGCCCTACTTACGGTTTTCTGTGTTAGTCCATGTGTGTCTTTATGGAGATGTTTGTGAGGTCTTCAGTTAGATACGATATTTTCGTTCTTGATGAAAACGCTAGTATCACCACTTCACTGTGTACTCGTTTTTGTTCAAAAACATGTTCAAATGTTTGTAAAGCTTATGGGACTTAACTACGGGGTCATCAGTCCCTAAACTTACAAATTACTTATGAACTACTTACGAACTAGGACGGCACAAATATTCATGCCCGAGTGGGGATTCGAACCCCCGACCGTAGTGGCTGTGCAGACCGTGACTGAAGCGCCTCAGTCCCCTCGGCCACCGCGGCCAGCACTCGTTTTTGAACGTTTGTTTACAATGTTTAGTGTTGCCAACTGTCGCTTTTCGTCTGTCTCTTGTTTGTGTTTCTCTAAGTGTATCAGCTATTTTTTGCTTGTCTTGGTGTCTGTGTAGACTGTGTGTGTGTGTGTGTGTGTGTGTGTGTGTGTGTGTGTGTGTGTGTGTGTGTGTGTTATTTGTGTTAGTTTTTTTGAATATGGGTGTAGGGGGAGGGGGGAGGGGAGCGAGAGGGAGAAGGAGATAGGGCATTTCATGTTTCATTACTGTTTTTCACTGTTTTTGTGGCCAGCTTGATCAGTGAGTTGTTACTTATGTTGATCTGATCATTGATCACTTTCTTATTCATTGCCAGGGCTCTCTCTATATGAAAGTTTTCTTGTAGTGTCAGGATTTTTCTGTCTCGATTATTGATTCTGATAATTTTCATGTCTTGTTCCATGGGTGATGGTTCATGTCCGTGTTCTATCAGGTGTTCTGCAAAGGTGGAGTGGCTATTTTCATACTTCCAGCTTCTTATATGTTCATTATATCTGGTTTTGAAGTTTCTGCCTGTCATTCCCAGATTTACTGATTTAAATTCTTGGCATATACCTGCACCTTCATATTTGTCTGGTTTATCTGTTGTTTGCAACTGTGACAGAAGTGTGTTTCTTGTTCTATAGTCAGTTTGTAAACCTTGCTTCTTTAGTATGTTTGCTATTTTGTGTGTTGATTTGTGTTTTTATGTAAGGGTGTACCGTTTATTTTTGCTGCTTGTGTCATGAGTGTTGTTTTGTGTGCCTGTGTGTTGCCTTTAGTTTAAGTAGTTTGTAAGTCTAAAGATTGATGACCAACGTAGTTTGGTCCCATAAGAATTACAAACATTTGAACATTTGTAACTTCAACTGTTCGAAACAAGAATTATCTGACAGCAGAAGAGAGACGACTGACCTCTCCGGCTGCCCAAACCAGACTCTGCACTTCCCCTTAAAAAAAAAAAAAAAAAAAAAAAAAAAAAAAAGAAACTCTGTCCTCCAGAAAAACTCCCAGGCTCCGCCCATCTTAAACACCAGTCCACATCGAGTCCGACCAATAAACAATGGTCTATCTTCCCACATTTTCACGCCTCGGGCCACGCCCACACGTCCTGCTCTATTAGGAAACCGCCGGAAAAACATGGCCGGCAAGTGTTTCCTCATAATAGCCCAATTCCTTACTCTATTGAAGTCGCCCGACTGCCTGGCGCCAGAGAGAGAATTTGTCTCGCAAATCTCCTCTCAGACATTCGCCGACTTTGCGCCAAACGTGTTCGTCCTAGGCGACTGGCCCCCACTAATTTGCCCAGCTTTCCCCTCGTAAAACACCCCCTAAAAGTGCATTGTATTTTCCAACCGCTCTCGCTCAGACGACTTGGAAAAGCATTCGGAGGCAATCAGTGCGCGGCATACCTGGCACATATGACGCTGGCCGCAGGTATGCTTTCTGGGAAATAAGACCCCCCTGAGAATAGTAATGTGCCGCCTTCGTGGATGTCCACCTGCGGGTCGCGTAAGGAAGCCGACTTTCTCTTCCCCTCCTACTCTGGCTCCATACAAATAAAAGTATCAGAATATTTTTTCTCAACCACTAGTTACGAAAGAAATAGATAACCAATGATTTAATGAAACAAATTGACGCGTCGGGTTAGCCGCGCGTACTGGAGCGTCGTGTTGCGGTGCGCGCGGCCGCCCGCCGTCGGGGGTTCGAATCCCCCCTCGGGCATGGATGTATGTGTCGTCTTTATAAGGTAATTCATAAAAGTTATTAAGTTTAGGGACTGATGACCACGCAGTTAAGTCCCTTAAGCTTTGATTTGATTTTCTTAGGGAAGGAAAAACAGTCTTGGTCCAACCCGCCACTACCCGCACCGAAACTAAGTTTATTGTGCGGTATCGCTCCCTGTATATCTATAAAAGCCAACCAATGCCCTTGAACAGTGCAAGGAGTCCCTTTACCAGTTCTTTATTAGACACAGTTTCTTCGGGCCTGGTTGTCCCAAATGTTCTGTGCCTTTTACTCTCCAGTGCAATGCATTCGAAGATTAGATGTGATGCAGTTTCATCACCGTCATCACAGATCCTACATTTAGGGTCCTCTTCTGTTATTCCCATTGTATGTAGGTGTTTTTTGAAATTCCCATGGCCTGTCAGCAATCCAACCATGAGTCTAATCTCTCTCCTGTTCAGGCCCAGGATTGCAGAGCTTTTTTTTAAACATGGCTTTGGCATCATTACCTTGCCATGCTTTTGTTGATAGACTTTGGTCCAATATTCTACATGCTGTCTTCTGAGCCAGTTACGTAACACCAATTTGATCATTGCCTTGGTGATTATCAGGACAGGTTCCGGTCCAATAAATGGAGTCTCTGCCCCCATCCTGGCTAATCTGTCGGCATGTTCGTTGCCACTGATCCCCGAGTGGCCAAAGACCCACAATAGGTTTACTCTATTGCTTTCCAAATGTTCAAATGTTTGTATAGTCTATGGTACTTAACTACGGGGTCATCAGTCCCTAAACTTACAAACTACTTACGAACTAGGACGGCACAAATACCCATGCCC
The DNA here is from genome assembly GCA_026315105.1 of Locusta migratoria. Classification (NCBI taxonomy): domain Eukaryota; kingdom Metazoa; phylum Arthropoda; class Insecta; order Orthoptera; family Acrididae; genus Locusta; species Locusta migratoria. The sequence continues at coordinate 262,193,788 of CM048755.1, forward strand.
GAGGGAGGGATTCGAACCCCCGACCGTAGTGGCCGTGCAGACCGTGACTGGAGCGCCTTAGCCCCCTCGGTCACCGCGGCCGGCTATATTGCTTTCCCCTAGCTCCACCAGAACCCTGTGACATTCTGCAACAATTTTAGACCTTGTTGCAGGAGCTGCCAGTGACCTCAGGGCTGCCTGGCTGTCTGAATAGATATAGATGCTATGATCTTTGTAGCACCTACGCAAATTCTCCTCCACACACGCCCTGATGGCAGTGATTTCGGCCTGGAATACTGAGGCCAGTTTCCCTAGAGAGATGGCGCCCTCCAGTCTTGGCTGCACCCCGTATACCCCGGCCCCCTTAAGATTTACAAACGTTTCAAACAAATAGGGGAGGCGAAACAGAGGCTACTTTTCATTGGCAGAACACTTAAAAGTTGAAACAGTTCTAATAAAGAAACTGTCCATACTACACTTGTGCTTCCTGTTTTAGACTATTGCTGCCCAGTGTAGGATCCCCACCAAGTAGAGATGAAGGATATAGAGAAAATTCAGGGAAGGGAAGCTCGTTTTGTAATATCGCGATATAAGGAAGAGAGTGTCACAGAAACGACGCACAAGTTGGGATGGAAATCATTAAAATAACCCGTTGGGTACTGTAACCGCAAGCACTATCAACGTATAATTAAACTGCACTGCTATAATTCCAAGAACATATCTAGAACCTCTTTGATCAGTGGCGAGATGTGTAGCAGCGATTACAGGCAGCAGTATTTCTGTACCTCCTCCATGGCTGAACAACGTCCCTTTGGTTCACTCCAGGACGTCTGGAAACTTACCTTGATGAGAGTCCTCCTTGACACAAAGTAACAATGGGGATACGATCAAATGTCGGAATTGACCTTCTAGACATGGCAGAACTGAAACCAACACAACAGTTTACTTCCTTTTCGTGTTATGATTAGAACTGATAAGCTGTCTTACCCACTCCATCACATTGGCACTACTCATGTTTACATCTTTGTGCTGGTTGAGTGACATATGTGGGCAATCTAAGGAACTGCGTTGATGATACAATAGACACATTCAACGTCAGTGTTCAGGAAAACTAGGAACCAAAGTGATACAACACATTTTATGAGGGTGTAAGTACATTTGAAGATGGTTTACGTGGTGAACTCGTTATGGATATGTTCACTGAATATTTCTGAGAAAGAATGGATTTGGTGAATATGGACTAGGGAAAAGGAATAAAAGAGAAGTCACCTGGTAGAATTTTGTGCAGAGCGCAATTTAATAATCACAAACACTTGGATTAATCATCATGAAAGAACGTTATATACGTGGAAGTTGCCAGGATACACTGGGAGACACCAGATTGATTTTATGATGGTAAGGCAAATGTTTAGAAACAAGGTTTTAAACCGTAAGACATATCCAAGGGCAGATACAGATTCTGAGCATAACGTATTGGTTATGAACTGTAGATTAAATCTTAAGAGATTGCAAAAAGGTAGAAAATCAAGAAGATGGAATTTGGACAAATTGAAGGAACCAGAGGTGGTTGAGAGTTTTGGAATGAGCATTAGGCAAGGATTGTCTGTAACCGGGAAAAGTAATACAGTAGAAGAAGAATGGATAGCTCGAAGAGATAGTGTACTAAAGGCCGCAGAGGATCATACTGGCTGAAGGACAAGGCCAAATAGAAATCCTTGGATAACACAGGAGATACTGAACTTAATTGACGAAAGGAGAAAATATAAAAATGCATCAAGTGAAGCAGGCAAAATGGAGTACAGACGTCTGAAAAATGAGATTGACAGGAAGTGTAGATTGGCTAAGCAGTAGTGGCTTGAGGAGCAATGCAAGACCGTAGAAGAATGTATAACAAGGGGAAAGATAGATACCGCCTACAGGAAAATAAGAGAGACATTCGGAGACAAGAAAAGCAGCGGTATGAATATCAAGAACTCAGATGGAAAATCACTAAAAAGCAAATAAGGGAAATCTGGAAGGTAGATGGAATATATAGAAGGCCTGTACAAAGGAAATAAACTTGAAGGCAGTATTCTAGAAATGGAGGACGGAGTAGAGGAAGATGAGATAGGAGATACGATTCTGCGAGAAGAATTGGACAGAGCACTAAAAGATTTGAGTAGAAACAAGACCCCTGGAGTAGATGATGTTCTATCTGAACTACTATTATCGTTAGAACCAGTCATGAAGAAATTGTTCCACCTGGTATGCAAGATGTATGAGACAGAGGAAATACCCTCAGATTTCAAGAAGTATATAGTGATACCAATTCCGAAGAAAGCAAGTGCAGACAAATGTGAAAATTACAAAACCATCAGCTTAACAAGTCATGGTTGCAAAATACTAATACGAATTACTTACAGACGAATAGAGAAACTGGTGAAATCAGACCTTGGAGAAGATCATTTTGGATTTAGGATAAATGTAGGAAACGTGAGGCAATACATTACGAATTATCTTAGAAGACAGGTTAAGGAAATGGAAACGTACGTCTTTATCATTTGTGGATCTGAAGAAAGCTTTTGACAGTGTTGACTGGAATTCACTCTTTCAGATTCTAAAGGTAGCAGGGGTAAAATATAGGGAGCGAAGAGTTATATTCAACTTGTACAAAAATCATACCGCAATTATTAGAGTCGAAGGGTATGAAAGGATCGCAGAGGTTCGGAAGGGAGTAAAACATGGTTGTAGCCTTTTACCGATGTTCTTCAATCTGTACATAGAGCAAGCTTTGAAGGAATGCAGGGATAAATTTGGAGAGGGAATAAAAACATTGCGGTTTGCGATAACGTAGTAATTATGTCAGAGCAGCAAAGGACCTGGAAGAACAATTAAATGGAATAGACAGTGTCTTGAAAGGAACATATAATATGAACATTAACAGGAGAAAATCGGGCGTAATGAAATGTAGTGTCAGAAAATCAGGCTATTGGGTGGTGAGACGATAAGGGTGGTGGATGAGTTTTGTTATTTGGGTAGCAAGATAACTTCCAACGGCCGAAGTAAAGAAGATACAAAATGCAGAATGGCTATGGAAAGAAAAGCGTTTCTGAAAAAGCGAAATTTTTTGACATCCCATATTAGTTTAAATGTTAGGAAGTCCTTTCTGGAAGCATTTGTCTGGAGTGTAGCATTGTATGGGAGTCAAACTTAGAAGATAAGTAGTCCAGCCAAAAATATGATAGAAGCTTTCTAAATGTGGTGCTATAGACAAATGATGATTAGATGGGTAGATCACGTAACTAATAAGGAGGTGCTCAACATAATGGGAAGAAAAGGAGTTTCTGGCATATCCTACGAGAAGGGATACGTTGGTGGGACACATTCTGAGATACCAAGGAATCGTTAACTTAGCATTAGAAGGAAATGTGTGGAATAAAACTCGTGGAGGGAGACCGAGGGACGACTACAGTAAGCAGATTCAAAAGGATGTAAGTTGTCGTTTCTATTCTCAGATGAAGAGGCTTTCACAGACAAGGTAGCATGGCGAGATGCATCAAACCAGTCTATAGACTGAAGACCACAACAACAACAACAACACGTTAAGACTAATTGTAGCATATTTTTGTATCTTATTTTGATCTGTCATTTATTGGTTGGTAGATAGGTAATAGGACTTACGGACATTGTAGTATTGCATGCATCCACCATTGTTTTCTGTGGGCTGCTTGTAGCAGTGACGAGAAAGCTGTTTTTTGACACAGGAGAGGAGAAGCTCTTTAGACAAGAGGCGACCTGCGACGGGACATGGAGCCTATTTCTCACGTTAGGGGAAACCCCGGACTGTCCAATCAGATGAGATCTTTTCGCAGAACATTTTTCAAAGCGTTGCCGCTTGCCGGATCTTTGCAATGCGCCATGGGGCTAAGGTGCAGGGAGTGCAGTATGGAGAGCCTTTTTTAGCGAGGGGAAACGTGCGGCCGGCCGCGGTGGCGGAGGGGACTGAGGCGCTCCAGTCACGGTCTGCGCGGCCTCTACGGTCGGGGGTTTGAATCCCCCCTCGGGCATGGATATTTGTGCCGTCCTAGTTCGTAAGTAGTTCATAAGTAGTTTGTAAGTTTAGGGACTGATGACCCCGTAGTTAAGTCCCATAAGCTTTACAAACATTTGAACATTTGGAAACGTGCGCGCGACCTGGTTGGCGTACGGCAGGACCGCCTGCCAATAGGCACAATGACGTCTGCATTACGGGACTGCCAAAGTCATAGGCGACGTCTAGCATGCGGCGGCAAGAGCTTTGTTATCTTGCGAGGGTAGGTCTGGCGTCTGCAGTTTCTAAAGACCACACACAGCCGAGCAGCCACTCCTTTTATGGAGGTTTATAGCTGTCAGCGGGCTCTGCATTCTGAACTATCAGCCTAAGAATGCTCGTTTTATGAGTAAATAAATGGCAGGACGTTCCACGTGCAGTTTTTTTCGTGTAGGGCAGATGTCTGGCGCTGCATGGTTTTGACGCCAACGGTACGAATATTTGGTTTCGGTTTCGCTGGTCAACAACAGGAGGTGATAAAGATAGCAGATGGTGTCACGGGGTAATATTCTCACTACGGTGGCCTACATGAGAATTTTTCTCTTGGGGGGCAGTGCTTGGTGTGCCGTACGCAGATCGGTTTGCTATTGCCTGAGAAACTTTAGGCTGACAAAAATGTTCAAATGTTTGTAAAGCTTATGGGACTTAACTGCGGGGTCATCAGTCCCTAAACTTACAAACTACTTATGAACTAGCTAAGACTAAGGACGGCATAAATATCCATGCCCGAGGGGGGATTCGAACCCCCGACCGTAGTGGCCGTGCAGACCGTGACTGGAACGCCTCAGTCCCCTCGGCCACCGCGGCCGGCAGTTGTAGTAGTCCCCGCATTTGATTTGTACTGTGGCATCGCGTAGTGCAACCACAGTTGGACTTAGAATTTGGTGGCTTCGCCATTTGCGGCCACATTGATGTAAAATGTTTATAAGCACTTCTGTATGCAGTCGGTATTATTGTTTGGTTGTGAGTTACCGTAGTTCGGACTCACCCATAATTTTTAAATTTTGTGCTTAGTGGAGATTTGGTGAATTTGTGTAAGTGTGTCAAACTGCGTCATTGAAATATTTGGGGGGGGGGAGGTGGAGATTAGTACTTTTGGCTAGCCTGGGGAGGGGAGGGGGTGCTTTATAAAACAATTTACAAAACGTGAAATATATTTTATTTCAGTATTAAATCGCAAAACTATATTTATCCAGGACCTAATATCTCGAGTGTGGGTTGGGGGGGGGGAGGCATTTGGTCGCAGTTGGGGGGGGGGGGTGAATCATTGGCTTAAGGGGAGCGGGGGCACCTGTGCTGGAGTTAGATATTGCGAAGTCCTACCCGATTCAGTAGGTATCGTCTCTGACTGATCATACCGGATTAACAGATGCAGGAGATTAAAAATTAAATGTCGTTGCTGCTTAACAGAACGACGTCTATTTAATTTCGCGGACGGGATTTACAGCTCAATTCTGCAGACTGCCGAGCCCCGACGACTACAGTAACAGAATGCAATGCGTGTCGGTTGCAGTATTTGAACAACGATCAAGAGGACTGCAATAAATAGACTAGCATGGAGAAATCCGTAATTTCTTCTTTCTGCAAGAGACAAATGAATAGTGATATACATGTAACAAATAGAAGGCTTCATTGCAAATTGAAATAATTAAAAATTGCAGTCACGGAGCGATTACATTTTGTGACATAATAATAAAAAGAGGTTTCGATTAAATAGCAGTAGTAGCACACATAGAAAGTCTAAACCTAAATGAGAGCTATGCCACTGTACTCCTCTTTGATTTAATATTAAAAACTTAACAAAAAAGTATATCGTTCCTTAGGGGAAAAAACCTGTAGCTTCTTCCGTATTAAGGTGAGTAAAAATATTAATCATATGATAAGATAGTGTCTCTTTGTGTGTGTAATCCTTTACAAATGTCCTCGTTTGTATATTCTGAACCGATTGTGAAGTGTGACAATTGTTCCGACCACATGACTCTCGATGGATATTGTCAGTACATGGGCCTTCCTGTGCGTGAGATAGAAATACCAATATCTCCAGAACAGGTAGATGTATCATTCTGCTCTCAACTATAACTACAACGCGATTTGTTGGCTACGTTTCATAATGTATGGCCTAATATGGATCATATGCGAAGTCTACACATTGAGATTTTATACCTGCAAACTGTTCAAAATTTATGCGATTGCAGGCTCTCTCGGCGTATTCCAGCGATGAATGTTCTCGGGTTATCAGCCGAGTGGTGGTGTCGTCTTGGCGCAACGTTTCAATTAGTTTCGTACTCATCATCCTCAAGCGAGTGGTGGCGTCGTTTTGGCGCAACGTTTCAATGAGTTTCGTACTCATCATCCTCAGGCGAGGATGATGAGTACGAAACTCATTGAAACGTTGCGCCAAGACGACGCCACCACTCGGCCGATAACCCGAGAACATTTCATCGCTGTTCAAAATTTCATGAACTCCTTTCATTCACTTCGTGCAGCACAGAACTATCACGAATAAATTCAGCCTTTAGCGAGCAAATATTGTAAGCTCTAAGATAAGAAATAAATAAAATATTCCACCGAATAGATTTCTTAAAATCGTATCTAGATCTGCATACATACTCCGAAATCTAAATCAAATGTTCAAATGTCTGTAAATCTATCGGCCCAAACTGCGTGGTCTTCAGTCCGTAGCTTACAAACTACTTAAACCTAGGTAAACTAACCTACGGACCAACATACACACACCCATGCCCCAGGGAGGACTCGAACCTCCACGGCGAGCAAACGCGCGCTCCGCAGCGAGGCGCTTTAGACTAAAGCTCTGTATAGGAAAGTATGGCCAGCCTGCCAGCGGCATCCATGTTGGGCCTATTCCGCTGCTGCTTACACGCCGATCGCTACGAAGTTCCCAGCGCTTAACAATACTTATCAACCGATTTTGAGAAAACCAACCAATAAAAAAAATTTAATTTTTTCACGTGTTGTAGTGTGATACATTCTCTCGATAATGATCTCAATTTCTGTTCATTAATACTTATAGTTTCCGTGCTACAACAAATTAAGTAAACTACTGCGCAAAATTTTGACGAGTTTGCAGAGGAAAAGTCGCATTGCGTAGACTTTGCGTATGGTTGATTTTAGCTCATACAATGCTGCGGACGAAATGTAGGTAAGATATCGGAATTTTATTTAAGGTTCAGAGCAGAACGATAACTCTTTTCATTCTCGAGATACAGGCTGTTATATCCGACGGACAGATGCGGGAACTTCGCGTACTTCTGTTCATGCGGACCTAGCTGCTCTACGGAATACTTATCGTCCGAATTTAAGAAAACTGGTTTGTGGCTCTATATCTAAAGATTTCAACTAAAATTCATACTGACCTGTACAGTAGTCAAATATTTCAATAGTCCGCGAACATGTCATCATTGGAGCATAGTGTAAATTAAGAAAACAATTTGAGATCGTGGAAAAGTCTTTGATGAGTATTTTCTTGGGTATTATGTACTTATATCTTACATGAACTACGAAAAATGCAAGGAGATACCCACTACATGTCCTTTACCAGAAACAGAAATTAAAGGTGTCTTTACAACGCCAATTACATTTGAATGTCTAATATTTGTCTTGTTTCAATTCTTTGTTTCCTGTTATGACACACTAACACATGAAAACTAATGAGAAGCTTTTTTAGGAACTGTATGTTAATTTCATATCTAAAGGGAATCTAGTTCACTCACAACTACCTGCAGATAAAATCAACGACGCGTGAATAATTTAACCTCACGACATTGTGCACGAATTTTCTTCACAAATTTACTAAAGTTAAAAATATACAGCTATCTGCTGCGTGATCCATTCGTCAGTAAATCTTTAATCTATTAATTTACATTATGAATTAAAATCACAGCACAAGAACCGAAGTTCTTTTCTGGACTCCTAGTTTTCTCTGACGACTTTCATCAGCCAGACTGTTCATCTTCCTGCATTTCTGATACCTAATGGAAGTACTATAATGTTTACCTCCCTTCTTCGCTTCTTAAAAACACCCAAAAGTACAACACTGTGACATTATTCAAACCAAAACATACGAATATTCACAAGGTTTGCATGGCACCCAAGCAACGTATAGGACCAAGATGGCGGAAAGAAACACGTGACTGGATTTCAGCCAATCACGAGCTGCAGACGGCGGCAAGCGGCGCGGAAAAGGATGGCCATACTTTCCCTATACAGAGCTTTACTTTAGACTGCTCGGCTACTCCACCGCGGCTCTCTCTCCGAAATCTACCAAAAGTTGAGTGGCAGAGGGTACTCAGTACCACCACTACACTACTGGTCATTAAAATTACTACACCCAGAAGAAATGCAGATGATAAACGGGTATTCATTGGACAGATATATTATACTAGAACTGTGAGATATTCTGCAAATTTATTGGTTTACGGCCGGCCGCGGTGGCCGAGGAGACTGAGGCCACAGTCACGGTCTGCACGGCCACTACGGTCGGGGGTTCGAATCCCCCCTCGGGCATGGATATTTGTGCCGTCCTTAGGATTAGCTAGTTCATAAGTAGTTTGTAAGCTTAGGGACTGATGACCCCGTAGTTAAGTCCCATAAGTTCTACAAACATTTGTTAACAAACAACAACATTGGTTTACGAACCGGTTTTCGGCTGTTACGTCATCATCAGGTAAACATTAAAAGTTTAAGTTTCAAGATCTTAATTTGCTAGAAATATAACTTTCAAAGGAGACTAGTGTTTTGGTTTATAACTAACCTGCGGGAAATATTACAATTCAAGTTGTGATGTAAATTCCTGACATTGATAAAATACGTGACAATATAATAGATGATGACGTTATCCTAAGAAATATAAAGTGAAACGATAGAAATTGGCTGAAAAAATTGATCAAAACGTATCCTACCTTAAACAGGTCTAATGTCTAGAAACATGGAAGCGTTGTGAATATATGTTAAAATTTTAACTGGTTAAATTAAACTTGACCAAAAAATTATCTTAAACAGATCTAATGTCTGGAACATGGAATCATGTGATAAAGTTGAATGAAACATCTGTAAATATATGTTGAAAAAATTTTAACTGTTTAAATTAAACTATGGTTACTAGTAAAATAAGACATTAAAGTTTATATCACATAAGCAGCCAAAACAGTTGTGATTACACAAGAATTTTATAACTAGTAAAATAAGGCATTACAATTTATATCTGGTAAGCAGCCAAACAGTTCTGATTACACAAGGCTTTTTATAACATGGCTATGAAACAGTAGTAGAGGTATGAGACAAGTGGGTAGGAGATGGTAGTTTACATTGTCTGCACGGGGTTCTGATTAGGTTCTGCAGACAGAAGTGGTGAGTATGGAAATTGTGTCTGATCATTCAGTACCAGGTTTGGGGATGTGTACATATGTCTGTTAATTTCCATTATTTCAAAGAAGTTCATTTTCCTTGTTTTTTGTACATGATCTCTTATCTTTGTAAATGTTACGCGAAATGTCGGTTAGCGGCAGTGGAATCTTTCTGCAGTCCGCTTCAGATTCCACGCCTCTAAATTACTTCAACAGTGTTTCTCGACAAGGACTTCGCCCTTCCTCCAGCAACTCCCAATTGTGTTCCCGAAGCCTTTGAGTAACACTCGCACATTGATCGAACCTATTAGTAACAAACCTAGCCACCCGCCTCTCAGATTGCTTCTATGTCTTCTTTTAAACCTATATGATGGGGATCGCGAACACATGAGCAATACCCAAGACGGGATCGCACAAGCGTTTTATATGCGGTCTCCTTTACGGATGAATCACATCTTCCCCAAATTCCCCCAATAAACTAAAGTCGACCGTTCGCCTACCCCACGACTGTCCTTATGTGCTCGTTCCATTTCACATCGCCGCGGTGGAGTAGCCGAGCGGTCTAATGCGTCTCGCTGCGGAGCGCGCGGTTGCTCGCCGTGGAAGTTCGAGTCTTTCCTGGGGCATGGGTGTGTGTGTTGTCCTTAGGTTAGTTTACCTTAGTTTAAGTAGTTTGTAAGCTACGGACTGATGACGCAGTTTGGTCCGATAGATTTACAGACATTTGAACATTTGATTTGAACCATTTCACATCGATGGGCAGCGTTACGCCTAGGTATTTAATTGACGCGACAGTGAAGCAGCATACTATTAACGCTGTATTCGAACATGACGGGATTGTTTCTCCTACTCATCTGCATTACCTTACAATATCTTCTTCTCTATATGAAAATGTGAATGTCTGTCTGGTGTACGTTTATCACGTCCGAACCACAATACGTAGAGACTTAAAAATTTGTACATTTACTAATTTATACTCGGGGAAGGCTTTAGGCACGGTTTTAAAGCAATCGGATAGATATTTAGTGATCTGAAGAAGTTGGTTCCAGTTTGTCACATTTACGTTGCTTTTCCTACAACTTCTATCAATACTACCCACCATTTACTTCGTCATTTATGTAGGCCTACTTTACTAAATTTCTTTTTTCCAGTGTGCTTATAATGGAATTAGTGTATGTTTAGCTACATCCATACAATGAAATTTGTCTACGAATGAACAAATTTATAAACAAACTTTTAAAAACTAGATTTGCTTTGTAGTAGAAGGTAGTCACTAATATAATAGATCTTTTTCTACGTTATGAGGCGATCCTTAACATAAACCGCGAACATCAGAGTGACACGTCAAATACAGACGAGGGGGAGTTGGAAAATAAGTTTACCCTGTCGACTGTGGTCAGAGTTGTGTATGAAAGGAAAAATACAGAATGAGACATTAAAGATAAGTCATATCTTTATTTTTCTACATAATTTCCAAGTACATTGAAACATTTGTCAAACCGCTTTATAAGCTTCAAAGAGCCGTCCAGAAAAAAATCTGGGCGTTGCTACGAAAGAAGCGCTGAACGGCTATGAGCGAGAGACGACACAGCAAGTGAACGCGCACGTGCAAGACACAGATCTACCATTGGGTAAAAAAGGTAGACCATGAATATGGCAATGACTTTTTGTTTCAGATTGTGACAGGGAATGAAACGTGGGTTCAATATTACACGCCCTAATTGAAGGCCGCATCCACGGAGTGGAAACATCCGTCATCACCTGTCCGAAAGAAGTTCAAAAGCACTCCGTCTGCAGATAAAGTGCTACTCATCGTTTTCTGGGACGCCCAGGGATTTTTATTGCTGGACGTTTTGGAGGATGCAACTGTGGTGTCGCACAGGTATGAAGTGCGAGCCACTTTCGCCGCGCGCCGCCATGCACGCACGGCGCGGCGTTCTTACGACGTCAGCCACGAGCGCCCTCTGCTGCTATCCCGCTCGTGGCCACCACTGAACGACATCGGCCACTTGGGACTGAGATAGGAACCAGTTTAACACTTCGGAATCAGATAGGCACCAGTCAAGACTTGGCTATCGGATAGGCACTAGGAATCATCAGTAGGCAGGCCTCTATATAAACTATGTATCAGCATTCTGCAGTCAAGAACTATGTAAAAGTTAAGTATTACTAAGTCTCTATGAAATAGATATCTCGTTCTAATTTACTCTAGTGTTTCTAGTTTCTGCTGTCCCATTGGCTGCTCACCTTCGTGCCTGCACAAGTTTGCATCCTTTATTCCTGTGTCGGTCTGTCTACTCGGCCACCGACACCTACAACCGGCGGAAACGAGACACAAAAGTGGCGACGAGGCTGGGACACAAAAGCAACCATCAATGCTGCGCGTTACTGTGCCACTCTTTCGAAATTGAAAGAGGTGATTCGGAAAAAGCGACATGGCCTTCTCAAATCTGGTGTTCTGCTGTTGGATGACAATGCGAGACGACACTTGGCGACGGCAACGCAAAGCCATATTGCAAATCTTGCTTGGGAGCGCCTACACCATCCACCATACAGTTCTGATCTCGCACCAACTGACTTCCATCTGTTTCCAGCTTTGAAGAAGACTCTCTGCGGAAGGCGCTTTGGAAGCAATGCTGACGTCAAACAAGCCGTTAATGCTTCTTAAGTATGCAACGCCCTGATTTTTTCCTAGACGGCTTTTTGAAGCTTATAAATCGGTTCGACAGATGTCACAATGTACTTTTAAATTATGTAGAAAAATAAGGCTATGTCTTGTCTTTAATGTCTCATTCTATTTTTTTTTTCCTTTCATACACAACTCTGACCACAGTCGACAGGGGAAATTTATTTCCGAACTCCCCCTCGTATGCATTTGACGTGTCACTCTGACGTTCGCTGTACACGTTAAGGATCGCCGAATGACGAAGAAAAAGGCTATTATATTAGTGACTACCTTTTACTACAGCAGCAAACCTAATTTTTAACCGACTTCAAAAAAGGAGGAAGTTCTCAATTCTACTGTATTTTTTATGTTTGTTACTTCAGAACCTTCGAATGTGTGAACCGATTTTGATGATTCTTTTTTATTTCAAAGCTGGTGCTTTCCGTGTGGTCCCATTTCAATTTCGTCCAGTTCTGACACTGTCATCCATAATAAAACCATATGTCTTAAATTTGCATTAAGTATGTGCGCAACAAATTGACGAATAACAATACCAAGCCAACCGATCTTTATTGGAAAGGATGTACTTCAAGGGTGCTTTGATGAGATTTTGGTTAGGTTCTGATTATGGGATCCATGACAAAGTAACGGAACTCTTCAATTCTTAGGAGCAAATTAACGATACTCAGCTGAATCTTTCATAGGCTACCCGGATATTTGCGTCACCTACCGTAACGTCGTTGATGTCAACTAATTCCCTGTTCAAAACTTTTTTTATATAAAGCCGCATTTTTTGAAAGTCTATTTTGCACTCTTTGCAAGTCTCTTAAAATTGTCCTTGAGGTAGATTTCCTCTGTTGGGATAGGCGTTTCTCCCTGACTTCGTTTGTTTCATTTAAACGGCGCTGTCTCATATGAGCAGCACGTTTAGTAGGTCTACCCATATTCTGAAAAATTAGTGTACTTCAGATTCACTAAGAATAAAAAATAAACAAAACTTTAACAAAAAAAACAACAAAAAAAGACTTAAAAAAGGGAAACTATTCCAAAACATATTAATAAGAACTAAAAAAATTGCGTATTCTTCTACAACTTAATAATCAACTTACTTTTTCAACTCATCAATATGTAGGTACGATCTGTGTGTTTACCACGCAAGAAGATAGGTAGATACCTACCCACTTTAATTCAACACATACCTATGAATAACAAACAATGATCAAAATATTTTTTGAGTTTTCCTAAGTAAAATGAAATGAAAAATATTAGACTACTTAGTCAATGAAGTTATTACGATAATTTAATGTAGTTACAATTATTGTTCTATTTGGAGTCGGTGTCAGCCAAGAAAACACTACAATATACCTAGCAAAAATAATACGAGAATATTGAAACCGAAGTCGTATCGTATGTTTCCTTGGCTGACACTGACTCCAAAAATATCAATAATTGTAACTTCATTATGTTATCGTAATAACTTGATTGACTTTTAAATAGTCTAATACTTTTCATTTCACTTAGGAGAACTCTAAAAAATATTTTGATCATTGTTTGTTATTCATAGGTGTGTGTTGAGTTAGATTTAAAGTGGATAGGTACCTACCTATCTTCTTGCATGGTAAACAAATAGATCGTACCTACTTACTGAGGAGCAGAAAAAGTAAGTTGATTATTAAGTTGTAGAAGAATTCGCAATTTATTTTATTTATTTACTAGCTTAAACCCGCGGCTCCGCTCGCGTGTTGGTTGATTATGATAGATAATGCGCGAAACGTCAAATCGATTTTTTAAAAGAAATCCATTAAAAGAAATTTCTTCTTTGCTGTTTTATTTATTTATTCTTATATTTCCTTATTCGTATGCTTATCTTTACAGAGAAAGAGCTGCAGCAATTTTAGTACGCATAGACCAAAGATATGGTCTGTGGCATCACGTTTCGCTGTATGTAACCTCCTTGCTGTAGAGTCACAAACGTCATCGCTGGCCTTCAGTCCAAATTATTATTATTATTATTTTTTATATAATTTGACGACTTTCAACAACCATATCTTCCACCCCCTTATAGCTATGGTGTACAACGGGAGACTTCGAACAACAATTACACACACACACCATTCGTTAGCGTTCTGTAGTTTTCGCTGCAGAGCGAAATATTCACACACACACACACACACACACACACACACACACACACACCAAACACACACACGTAGAATTTTATATACACCGATAACTTTCCATCCCAATATACTCCACCCTTTTATCATTATCAACCCTCAAGCAACAATGCAACCAATAAAACCATTTTCAAAGAGTAAATATAAGTTTCAAAGAGTAATTATTGTTCTGCATTTCGCGTTATATTCTTCAAATTACTAAATATCTATAAGATCGGTATAAAACCGTGCCTAAAACCTTCCTCAGATATAAATCAGTAACTGTACAACTATTTGAATCTCTGCGTCTTGTCGTTTGGACGTGATAATCGTACACCGAACAGACATTCATATTAATATATAGATGAATAGCTATCCTATCGCCATAAAACTGTGCCTAAAGCCTTCCCCGGGTAGACATTAGTAACTGTACAAAATTTTAGCTCTTTATGTCTTGTGGTTCAGACGTGATAAACGTACACCGAACAGACATTCACATTTATAGATATAGATTTATTTTACTTTCTAGTGCATATTAATTTGTTTTGGAACAGTCTTTTTTTTGGTAAAATTATGGTTTTAAAAAGTGTTTGTTTATATATTTTTTCATCCATAGACAAATCTCATTGTATGGCTGTAGCTAAACATATATTAAATCCAATATAAGCACACTGGAAAAAAGAAAAGGATAATTTTAGTAAAGTAGGCCTCCATAAAAGACGAAATAAATGGTGGGTAGTATTGGTAGAAGTGGTAGGAAAAGCAACATAAATGTGACAAACTGGAAGCCAACTACTTCCCGTTGGTTATGTGTTTATTTCACACATAATCAGAATCGCATGTCGCTCACTGTCAGTGCATATCCCTTTACTTCCTTACAGAATATAAAGTGTATTTCTTAATTAGTAAAACAAACTAAGTTGATCGCATAACTTCAACGTTTTCACGGAAACGTAGCAATTACCTTTCATGCAAGTACAATTTACATGCATAAATATAAGAATCTATATGATTATTGTTATTATTTTCTGTTGAATAAAATGTTTGTCATAATAAACAAAGGCAAGAGTGCCGGCCGCGGTGGCCGAGGGGACTGAGGCGCAACAGTCACGGTCTGCACGGCCACTACGGTCGGGGGTTCGAATCCCCCTCGGGCATGGATATTTGTGCCGTCCTTAGTATTAGTTAGTTCATAAATAGTTTGTAAGTTTAGGGACTGATGACCCTGTAGTTAAGTCCCATAAGCTATAAAACCCAAAGGCAAGAGTTTCCTGTTATGAGTGGGAAATTCGGAACCAATTTATGAATAACAGAAACATGTTTGTACGAGCTTGACAGTTTTTAAGCAATGTCAATAAACGTATTCTGGAGGTTGGACGTCACCGTCAGTATAATAAATGCTCTGACGTTTCGACCACTATTGCAAGCGGCCTTCATCTGGGTGACGTACCTACATCGGTGGAATTTAATATATTGACGAAGCGGTGCAACATCCACAAAATTTTATTGACAGCGACAAAGGCCGTGAAAGCCTTCGTTTACATATTGAAGTGATGTTTGCTGTATAGTTCTGTTTATCGTGTCTATCTACGTAACTTTATTTTAGTAAAGTGCGTTTTCTAGCGCAGTATATTAAACTTGTATTTACTTTTTTTACATTTTGCCAATTTTTCTTGCGGTCATCAGTAAGTGGGTATTGATTTGATTTGATTTTTCCAGGGAAGCCAAAACAGTCACCCGCCACTGCCCGCACCGAAACTAAGTTTATTGTGCGGTATCGCTCCCTGTATATCTAGTAAAGCCAAGCAATGCCCTTGAACAGTGCAAGGAATCCCTTTACCAGTTCTTTATTAGACACAATTTCTTCGGGTCTGGTTGTCCCAAATGTTCTGTGCCTTTTACTCTCCAGTGCAATGCAATCGAAGATTAGATGTGATGCAGTTTCATCCCCATCATCACAGATCCTACATTTAGGGTCCTCTTCTGTTATTCCCATTGTATGTAGGTGTTTTTTGAAATTCCCACGGCCTGTCAGCAATCCAACCATGAGTCTAATTTCTCTCCTGTTCAGGCCCAGGATTGCAGAGCTTCTTTTAAAACATGGCTTTGCCATCATTACCTTGCCATGTTTTGGTTGGTAGACTTTGGTCCAATATTCTACGTGCTGTCTTCTGAGCCAGTAACGTAGCACCAATTTGAACATTGCCTTGGTGATTGTCAGGACAGGTTTCGGTCCAATAAATGGAGTCTCTGCCCCCATCCTGGCTAATCTGTCGGCATGTTCGTTGCCACTGATCCCCGAGTGGCCAGGGACCCACAATAGGTTTACTCTATTGCTTTCCCCTAGCTCCACCAGAGCCCTGTGACATTCTGCAACAGTTTTAGACCTTGTTGCAGGAGCTGCCAGTAATCTCAGGGCTGCCTGGCTGCCTGAATAGATATAGATGCTACGATCTTTGTAGCACCTACACAAATTCTCCTCCACACATGCCCTGATGGCAGTGATTTCGGCCTGGAATACTGAGGCCAGTTTCCCTAGAGAGATGACGCCCTCCAGTCTTGGCTGCACCCCGTATACCCCGGCCAAGAGGGTATAGATGTATGGTTATCCTGATACAGAGACATTTTTAAAGTAGTCAGCAACCGTATCCTGGTCGTAGTGAATGTGTTGCCGAATTGTAAGGTCTTGAAGGAAACATTTATCATTTTATTTACACGTGTGATTATGTCGCACCCCTGTGTGATCACACCACTTGATAGCACGCCAAATAGGTGGGTTCAAGAAGGGTAAACCGGATTTTTTGCTTTGGACCAATTTGAAATTTCGTCGAAAGTTTTGAACGTCCCCTAGAGGAAAGAGAACTGACCTACATAATTACAGGCCAATATCGTTGACATCAGTTTCCTGAAGAATTTTGGAGCTCAGCTCGAATATAGTAAATTTCCTTGAGACGGAAAAGCTTCTTTCTATGAATAAACACGGGGTTAGGAAAAATCGTTCGTGTGAAACTCAGCTTGGCCTTCTCTCACATGACATCTTGCGAGCAATGGATGAAAGGCAACAGGCAGACTGTGTTTTTCTCGATTTCAAAAAGGCGTTGTAGCGGTGCCACACTGCAGACTGCTAACGAAGGTACGAGCATTTGGAATAGGTTCACAGATATGTGACTGGCGCGAATACTTCCTAAGTAATAAAACGCAGTACGTTCTTCACGACGGCGAGCGTTCATCAGAGATGAGTGTATCGTCAAGTGTGCCCCAGGGGAGTGTGATAGGACCGCTAATATTTTCTATCCATATAAATGATCTGATAGACAGAGTAACTTGTAATTTGCGGCTGTTTGCTGATGATGCTGTGGTATAAGGGAGGGTGTCGTCTTTAATTCACTGTAATAGCATACAGGATGACTTAGACAAAATTTCTAGCTCAAATGTTCAAATGTTTGTATAGCTTACGGGACTTAACTACGGGGTCATCAGTCCCTAAACTTACAAACTACTTATGAACTATCTAAGACTAAGGACAGCACAAATATCCAGGCCCGAGGGGGGATTCGAACCCCCGACCGTAGTGGCCGTGCAGACCGTGACTGGAGTGCCTCAGTCCCCTCGGCCACCGCGGCCGGCAAATTTCTAGCTGGAGCAAAGAATGGCATCTAACTCTCAATGTAGAAAAATGTAAGGTGATGCGTATGACTAGGAAAAACAATCCCATAATGTTCGAATACAGCATTAGTAGTGAGCTTCTTGATGCAGTCGCGTCGTTCAAATATCTAGGCGTAACATTCCATAGCGATATGAAATGGGACGAACATGTAAGGACAGTTGTGAGTAAGGCGGACAGCCGACTTCGGTTTATTGGAGAATTTTGGGAAGATGTACTTTATCTGTAAAGGAGAGCGCGCATAAAACGCTTGTACGACCCGTCTTGAGTATTTCTCAAGTGTTTGGGACCCGCAGCAGATCAGTTTAAAGGAAGACATAGAGGCAGTTCAGAGGCGAGCAGCTAGGTTTGTTACTGGTAGGTTCGACCAATTCGCGAGCGTCACGGAAATGCTCCGGGAACTCAATTGGGAATCGCTGGAGGAAAGACGACGTTCTTCGTGAATTTCTGTTGAGGAAATTTAGAGAGCCGGAATTTGAAGCTGAGTGTAGTACGATCTTGCTGCCGCCTACTTACATTTCGCGTAGTGATCACAAAGACAAGAGAAATTGGGGC
The DNA here is from genome assembly GCA_026315105.1 of Locusta migratoria. Classification (NCBI taxonomy): domain Eukaryota; kingdom Metazoa; phylum Arthropoda; class Insecta; order Orthoptera; family Acrididae; genus Locusta; species Locusta migratoria. The sequence continues at coordinate 262,212,239 of CM048755.1, forward strand.
TCGTACGGAGGCATATATTCATTCTTTTTCCCCTGGTTCTATTTGGGAGTGGAATATGAAAGGAAATGCCTAATAGCGGTACAGTGTACCCTCCACCACGCACCTTACGGTGGATTGCGGAGTACGTATTTAGGTGTAGATGTAGATGTAGAGGGTCCACCCTGTACAAAAGAGCGCAAATTACTGCCACACTACAACCCGATCACGTCCAATGTGGTTACAGGCCCCTAATGCAATTATTCGACTATATTAAAGAAAATGAAAGTAACTTCTGAACGATTTACGTTAGGAAGTTAAAACTGCACGGGTTGCTGTGGGGCATGATGGGAATTAGCATGAACATACCCATGGGAAAGTGGTTTTGTTTAGCGACGAAGCCTACTTTCATATGAATGGGTTCGTCCATAAGCAAAATTGGCGCATTTGGGTGACGGAGAATATGTATTTCGTGACTGGGAAGTCTCTTCACCCTCAACGGGTGACTGTGGTGTGTGCAGTTTCCAGTCGCGGATATTCGTTGATGGCACGGCGACCACCGAACGGTATGTCAAGGTGTTAGAAGATGATTTCATCTCCAATATCCAAATTGAGCATGATTCCGACAAGATGCGGTTCATGCAAGACGTAGCATGACCCCATCTACGTAGGAGAGTGTTTGATCTCCTAGAGACCGCATTCTCGCTCTGGAGATACCAGAGGCCACTGGCATGGGCCTCGACTGTCCGCCGTATCCTTCGGATCTGAACACATGCGACTCCTGCTATGGGACTATATTACATTTTTTATGTTTGTAAATCTATGGGACTTAACTACTCTGGTCATCAGTCCCTAGGCCGTCCGCCTCTGTAGTCCAGTGGAATGATGCAGGTCAAAGACATCTATAAGAACCCAATTGAAGTCAAAAGCCGGCCGCGGTGGCCGAGGGGACTGAGACGCTCCAGTCACGGTCTGCACGGCCACTACGGTCGGGGGTTCGAATCCCCCTCGGGCATGGATATTTATGCCGTCCTTAGTATTAGCTAGTTGATAAGTAGTTTGTAAGTTTAGGGACTGATGACCCCCTAGTTAAGTCCCATAAAAACCACACACAAGGAGGCGCAAGCGGCAGAAACGTTGGCGAGAGGCAGATGGCAGAAGCAGCGCAGCGTGACGACATTCTATAAAATCAAATTAAATTGACCTGGCAGCAGGCCAAGGTCACGCTGTTGTAATCTACTACGCAAACTAAATGTTGGGCCCAATGCTACATTCATGTTATTTACCATTTAGTTTTCGACCCATTGTAGATCACTAGGTTGCTCCTGGCAATCCGGCGAGTACCTGTAGTTATAGAACCAAAGACAAGTTTAGTGTAATTAGTGGCACTTCACTCGCTTACTGTCCATTCAGAACAGCAACGTCACTATGTGATGACTGCACCAGTGATTCCTCGATTCCTTAAAACATTCTATAGACAAAATCTCAAAATACATAAAAATAAATTCTCGTTAAAAAGTAACCTCGGTATTAAAATCAATAAAGGGATAAATTGACATCTTAATCCTATAATCAGAGAAATACCAAAAACAAGACATGCAAATACATAAACACCTGGAACAATAAAGAAAAATAAGAGACAGTTGATTAAGTCAAACATACAAATCACAATCTGCCTGTAAAAACATAAATCAAGAGACACACTAGTAATTAGATGGCCTTGTTCAAGGCTTATCATTGAAAAAACGACCATCCTAAAAATTAAAACATGTTACTTAGTTTCCAGCTAAAATTTACAAAAAGAAAATCATTTTAGAGTACATATTCCTAATTTATACCACTTACGTTTTTCCAAATTCGGGCACCCGTCTCCCGCTCTGGTCGCATTAATCATGGGCTCGTCATTGTACACTGGGCTGCGTACTTTTTCTCATCAACAAAATTCAAGTGGGCCTGGTAAGCTAGATTCTTCAGTACGTCCTTCTCACCCATTATGTTGTGTCAAATAGTTTCCTGCAAAATACAACTGGGAAATTCCGTTAGGGATGCACACAGTTAAGGCTGTCATGTTGAAGCTTGCGTTACGGATTCTTCATCAGTTGGTAAATTAGATACGCCACCTACTTGGTATTACAAACCCTTGTCCTAAGGACGCACAACATGTTCCTTAACACCTTCTTCACTTCACCAAGCGCTAACCCGTTTCTGTCTGGGAGGCGGCACCGTTACGGTGACTTAACAAAAGGTAACACATTGGTAATTTCAAGGAAACAGGGCGCACACGTACTTGCTGTGGCAGTACTAATTACCGTCCTCCCTGCCCTGGAGGAACATGTCTTTCCCAACCACTCACTGACGGCACTGGACATCAATACAACTTAAAACACTAAATTTACGTAACACAGCCAAAAAGAAAGGTACATCCTAAAATATTACACTTTGTTTTGGTCCTGGTTGTACTTAGATCGCACGTCTGTATAGTGGAGCCGACATTACTGAAGGTGCTACAACATCTAGTTCGAACCGAATCAGCAGGCCTTACACGTCAGCTGATTGCTCTGAACTCAACTTATCTCACCCAGAGCTGCATATATCCATATGCAGGATATTAAATAATACAAATGCATCTTCTATGCGATGTTGGCGCGTTCTTTAATGCCAAAGAACAGTGGAACACACGTACAAAATACACAATAAAAACCTGAAACCTGTAACCTATAGAAAATACACAAGAAAACTAAATACACGCTGTCCGAAAGAGGGCATCATTTGGATGTTGTAGCGCACGCGGTCCTGCTGATTCTCGGACCAGTAGGAAGCTAAAAAGTATTGTCGGAAGTTCTCGTAGCTTTCGCCATACCGAGGGAACGATCTCATTCACCTCGCGGGTTCGCCGTCTAGGTGTCTACGCCCAAACTCTATTTTATGCCCTTCGGGCCAGTTTGGTGGAAGGGAGAAATCAAATTGCTCTACCCATGGTTGTAATCTAAGCACGGTGCTGGGCCCCGATTACAACGTGTGGTCCTATTTTGATTACGACTCGAACTTGGTCGAGGAGTCTCAGTTTTGTACACAAAAGCAGAGTCTGGGCTCCAGTCTCAGCTGCTACGCGTGTCGCGTGGCGCACGGCCGTTACTGCGCACGGCCACCTCCTTCGACTGAGTCACGCGCTCATGTGGTTCGTCAGCATGGTTGCCTCTCCCGCTTAAAGGCTGCGTGGGATTCAACTCTACGCATGCTATCCTTCGCACATCATCATCTAGCGTACTCTGCACGCTAATAACCACAGCGATCACATCATCAAAATGGCCAGAAACTGCACCGATACTGGTTCGAACCATTTCTAAGCACTCTTCCACATGTTCACGCACGGTGGTCACATGCATGAGCACGATCTCAACACGCAAATCTACAGCTTCGACTTGTTCGGCAAGACTGCTGAACCGCTCTCTATGCTCTCGATACGTGATTTTAGTTGCTATTTCCGCGGTGTTCCTACTGACTCTCTCAGCCAGATGCTCGCGGAGGCTAGTCATTTCTTGATTCACGCCCTGCACTTTGATTTCACGGAACGGATCGTTAGTGCGTTGATCTATTTTATCAAGTCGTTCATCAATCTTGCGCGACTGCTCTTTCATTTCACAGAACTGATCGTTCATCTGTTCCGTCATTTGTATGAGGAGCGCAGTGAGTGCGTCAGGTGACGTGCCTACCTGTCGACAAGAGCTCGCGGCAGGGTTATTCCCATAATCCGTAACAAAAGGGGTCCGGCTCACTGTTTCCAGCCTGCCGCTGGCCTCCAACTGACGCATCACCTATGCTTTGGTCGCGGTTTGTAACTGAGATATTATTTTTTGTATGAAAATGCGTTCGCAGTGTCACTTAAGGCAATGTGATGATTTTCAGTAGAAACTGAATCGCCGTCCGCGGTGGCCGAGCGGTTTGCGGCGCGCCAGTCACGGTCTGCACAGCCACTACGGTCGGGGGTTCGAATCCCCCATCGGGCATAGATATTTGCGCCGCCCTTAGTATTAGCTAGTTCATAAGTAGTTTGTAAGTTTAGGGACTGATGACCCCGTAGTTAAGTCCCATAAGCTCTACAAACATTTGAAAATTTTTTTGCAACTGAATCTCTCCCCCACGACCTATCATGCTCTTCCTTTTCTTGTTCCTTAAGAGCGGCGCGCCAATGCATTTCGACTGCTGATACTGTAACGCTATCCATTTTTAAAATCATGTTAAAATATCCACAAGCAAATACTGAACAACAGGTTCCTGGCTACCCATGAGGTCAGAACACGTGGTGCCTCTGTAAGAGTTCCACATGCAAAACTATTTTTGCACGCAAAGTGGTTTTTTGTAAATCCATCGAAATCAAATGTGTGGGTTATTAGTCCATAGCTTACAAACTACTTAAACTAAGGTAAACTAACCTAAGGACAACACTTACACCCATGCCCGAGGGTGGCCTCGAACCCCTGATGGAGAACGGCTGCATGCACAGCAGCACAGTGCTCCAGTTGCGGTAGTGTCTTGAAAGCCAGCAGCCATTTCAATATTTTATTCCATAATTTCATTCACTTATAATGAAACTGACATGGGACAGTAGGAAGTGGCTGTACCAGATGGTACTGTAAGTATGGTCCCATGGGAAAACCCCTCCCCTTTCTCTAAGAGTGATCTGATTGGCTGTTGCCATATCTTTACACGCCACAACCTCCCAGCTATTTTATTAATTATTATTAAATAAAAAATCAGTTATCAATTCTATTGCCATAAAGTGTGTTAATTAATTGTTTGTTATTACACTATTCTTTGTATATTTATTAGATTAAGTATTTTAGGTAAAGAATGAGTGTGGCGTTCTAGAAGTGTCGGTTGGCACCAAAACTCTAGGTGCTAGCTTGGAGCCCAGGTCCACTGCATTCGACAAGACACATGGAAGCAATATAGGCTATCACACAAGTACACGGGCAGTCGCATGGGCACCGCCAGGATTGTTCCAGGAGGTGCGTCTTGCCCTGCAATACTGAAGGGGTCACTAGGTATTGATTTCTTGGGGAGGGGAAATGACCAAGTAAATATAGAGGACTTATTTTTGCTTCATAGGAAATATACTGTTTAGTGGTGAGAATCTAGTGTATAATATTTTGGATCTCAGGTGACAAGCTAGTTGTTGCGTGGAATAATTGAAAAGATTAGACAAAGCTGAACAGTGTTTATGGAAAAAACTTAAAAGAAGACTGAAGACAAATACACAGTATAGCTTGTGGTTAAAAATTAGAATAATGTAGTAGTCTTTTTTATATTCTTAAAGCTGCAGACAAACCAAACGAATCTGAAATCTACCATGAGAGAGTAAAGCATTATATTTTCTTATCAAGTATATAACATTATAACTGTTTAAGAGTTTTGTCTTGGCGCCCGATAAGAATCAGAAGGTAAAAAAGTCTGTCATCTTTTTTAGTGCTGACAAAATATTGAAATTTTTCATTTCTGATTATCTTTTGTGTTAGAAACAATGGACAAAAATAATGAGATGACGTAAAAGTGTAGTACAGAAATGTTTATGTCCAAATGACAGACTTGATCCTGATTGTAGTAATGAATGTAAACTTAAGCCTGTTTTAACACTATTAGGTTCAGAAATGGCAAAAGTCAGTAGTGTTAATGACTATGATTTCACACTCTCAGTTGCTGCCAGCAGCAACTTTCATTAAGTTGCATTGTAGCTATCCAGTGAATGTGTATACAGTATTAATTAATAAAGCATTCTTTATCCAACAGGGTTGTGTTCATTTTCTACTACCAAGCGAGTTGGCGCAGTGGTAACACACTGGACTCTCATTCGGAAGAACAGTGGTTCAAATCCACCTCCAACCATCCTGTTTTCCATGATTTCCCTAAATCACTCCAGACAAATGCCATGATGGTTCCATTGAAAGAGCATGGCCGATTTTCTGCCCATCCTTATCCAAACTTCCGAGCCTAAGTTCCATCTCTAATGACCATGTTGTCGATGGGACATTAAACTCTGAGCTTCCTTCCTTCCTTCCTTCCTTCCATTTCCTACTTCCTGAGGACATAGCATGAATGACAAATGGTGTGTTATCAGACACTGAATTAGATGTTTAGTAAATGTTTTAAATACATTTGTTTTCTACTAAATTAGGTTATTACAGTGAGATTGATTTAAGTTCACATAAATAGTTACAAATGAGCAATGTATTTTAACACAAATATCCCTATATTATGTCTTCATGAAATGTTAATCCCATATGCCATTTGTTATACAGTAAATGATAGGAATAAATCTGGACTTACTTTGGATACTTGGATATACTGTAAACACTGTACACATAGAAAAATATAGTTAAGCTCTGATTTAAAACATGTATACCATTTTAAATCTCCCTTGCCAATTTGTTCCTGTGATGGTCAAAATTAAGTTTTGCATCATTATCATCTAAAATCATCCATCAATCATCTGCATCTTAACTTCATAGAATAGACTGCCCAGTTTGTCTGTAAACAATCTTGTTTTCAGACATCTGACACTTTGCTTGCCATTGGACTTGTATTTCATGGCAATTCTAGGCATATGATTTCACTGCATTCTATCTAAATGATTATACTGATTGACTTTATATTTTTTTAATTTTGTTTCCAAATCAAAAATCTGTAGCTGTTATCTTATGTGTGCTGCCTCCTTTGACTGCTCACAGAAATTTCATCTCAGCTGACATAATTGTCCTTTTGTATTTCTTCGAGAGCATCAGTATTCATGATTCACTTCCATATAACACATCCAGAACCATCATTGTTTTATAATGCTACTATTTTTTTCTGAGTTTATATTTAAGATTTCTATGATTTGTTCAACATAGATCTTTGAAATTGCAAATTTTTTGATTCTATGTTACTTTTTACCACTGGAGATATTTCTCACACAAGATACTTTTTGTTGTTTATTTTAACTGTAGATCTTATGTTTTGGCCCATAAATTCCATTGCTTTCATTGGCCCTTCAGTCCAGTGTCTGGTTTGGTGCAAGAATCTTTATCTCCAAATAACAATGCCAAACCACACCCATTGGAATCTACTTACTGTACTCTTCTCAAGGTCTCTCTCTGCAATTTTTACCCCCATACAGCCCTCTAACAATAAATTTACTATTCTTTGATGTCTCAGAATATGTCCTACCAATTGCTCCCTGCATTCAGTCAAATTAAGCCACATATAAACACTTTTTCCTACATTAGTTATGTTAGATACACATGTAAGCTTCAGCATTCTTCCGTGGCAACCATCTTCTTGTCTGAACTGCTCATTATTCACATTTCACTCATGTATAAGGGTACACTCAGGGCAAATACCTTCAGAAAAGACCTCCTTAACCTAATTTTTTATTTTATGTTATCAAATCTCTGATCAGAAATACTTTTCTTCCCATTGCTATTCTGCATTTTACATTGAAGAGCCAAAGAAACTGGTAATGCATGTGTATACAATCACAGAGATATGTAAACACTCAAGAGGATGTGCTGTGATTAGCAATAAGACAACAGTCTAACGCAGACATTAGATAAATTACTGCTGTTACAATGGCATGTTGGCAAAATTTTAGTGAATTTTAACTTGGTGTTAGTCAGCACAGTCATTTTCAAGACTGTACATTCCATTCTTGCTCTTACAAATCTTTTGTTATCTCTAACAGAATTACAATATTTACATCAAACTGCAAAGTTTTTATGTCTTCTACCTAAACTTTAATTTTGCATCTAAACTTCTCCTTGCTTTCCTTCACAATTTCTTTCATTTACAGTTTGAATATCACTGTTGACAGGTTATAGCACTGTCATGATCTCTTCCCAGTGTGTGTGTTCCTTTAATGTACTTCATCTCTTGTAATTGCCATCTCCCCTGATGACAGATTCTACCTGTTTTGTTTGTTTCTTTTTTTTTCCTTTTTTCCAATCTTCTAGTAATAATATACATTTGATTTGATTTGATTTTTTCAGGGAAGCCAAAACAGTGTTGGTCCAACCCGCCACTGCCCGCACCAAAACTAAGTTTATTGTGCGGAATAATATACATTAGTATGTTGCAATTATGTTTTATTAAACTAATTGTTCTGTAATATACATACCTATCTGTTCTTAATTTCTTCATAATTGGAATTATCACATTCTTCCTGAAGTCTCAGTGTATGTTGGCACTCTCGTTCATCTTGCACACTAGGCAGAACAGTTTCATCAGGCTGGCTCTCCCAGTGAAATCTGTAGCTCTGTGGAAATTTCATTTCATTGGATTACTGAAGAGATATTCTCATACCATGTTATTCTGTTCTCTTTCTTAAGTTTTATAGCACTTTTGCACAACAATATCTTCATCTGCATTTAAAATACTATATAAACTATACTGTGATGTCAGCACTTTACCACACTTGAAAATCTGTTACAATATTAGTGTGACTTCATCTCACATAGAAGCTATTGTGATGGGTAACAACCTTAGCTAACTTATTTACAAGTTTGTATTAGTATCCTTAGTTGCTTACCCAAGTCAGTATATTCATACACAATACTGTTTCTGATCAAACTTTCCCATATGATCCACTAATCAAGGCATGAGCTTACAGCAGATACCAGTAGGTGACACTGCCTTCACAGTTAAGTCAGCTGTGAGCTTGCAGCATTGGTCACAATGTGGTGCTGCTAGTACATGTATGTGCCAGCCCACATAAAACTATAATGCAGGATCCCAACAACAGAGGTTTCCAGTTTGATGTCCAGTTTATATCAACAGTATTTTCATTTTCCTGTGTGCCCAGTTTACAGGATTCCAGCAGGATTATTAACTAGATATTTTTAAGATATGTCACACTGCAACAACAACTACACTGAATCTGCATATATTGCATATTTAAACAGACATAAGTTACCACCTTCCTACCAGTCTCCAAAAACTCTGTATCAATGAAATTTCAGTCACCTTACCTTCCCTGACTGAACACATCCCAGATATACACCCCCCCCCCCTCTTTCCAGTTGTAACTTCCACCTCCAATCCCACTACTTTGCTTGATTAAAGCTCCAGTCTATCCACCCTTTTCCCGGCTCTATTTCCCTCCTCTCCCACCCACCTGCATCCCACCGACCACTACCTACCTGGTCCTCCTACATCCACTTTCCAGGCCATTCACTTGCTCCCGGACCATCCTGAAGAATTACCAGAAGCCCCACCACATCACACTCCCCACATTTTATGTTCCCATTCAGCCTCACCTATTTCATATCATAATCATCCATACTCACTGCCATAAATATTCACAAAATAAATTACTTTTTTTTCTGTTGGCTGAAGAGTTGCAATCCAGTCATTGCCAACCCACCTGCCCCCATCATTGGGAGGAATGTAAAATACCTTTTAAATAATAAATAAAGGCACAAATTGAAATGTGCAATTTTTTATATTTTTTTGTGTTGTTATGATTTCAGAAATCACCTGACAGGTAGTGTAGTATCAATAGTTAATTTTGTGGTGGCATATTTGCTGTGGTTTAGTGGCCACCTGGGCAACAGATTATGTAGTGCACTAGTGGGTCTCTTGTATGACAGGATGTGTCAGCGAGTGCAGTGATCAATGAAGCAAGAATTTTTTTACATTGTTCCTCAGTAGTCATTCCTGCGACAGGGTGTGAACAGTGATTAAGTGGTTGTCACTGTAACGGGAGTTTGGTGACATTGTCATCACGTCTGAGGCTATTTTCTTGCACTAACAGTACTATCAATAAATTATTATAATGATAAAACAAACAAATTACAACAGAGTTATCCACAAAACACTTCAATAGTAACTATGTAAACATGGAATATCACAAATACACTGTCAACCAAGCTGTCAAGATTGAATTAACGTAAGAAGCTAATAGGCTCCAATGGACATCCAGGTGTAAAAAATAAAGACAGCATAGACACAAATGAGGCACCAATCGACATCTAGGTGAAAAATAAAGACAGCAATGACACATACGATATTCCATGTAAGGTAAGAACTAAGAAATTGTAAACCACTTCCATCTATAGTTACAATACATATATGTATATTCAGACCATTCAAATGTATTTACAGAGAACCTGATGATGGCTAAAGGCCGAAATGAGCTCATTGTGATTTATAAATAATAACAGCAAATATAAAGCAGTGTTGTTGGTGTATCATTATAATAATCATGTCATTACAAGATATATTTTACACTGTGGGCCCCAAAGAATGAAAACTATCAATAAATGTTAACTTAGTCAGCAATTGTGTCTTTTATATTCCAGAACATGACTGCTAAATTTTCTATGTAAATTATAACAAAGTGGTGAAAACTGGCTGCCACAGACCAATAATGTTACATGTGTGCATGTATAATAATTATCTCTGAGAAGGTGTTGACGTTGCTGTCTTATCATTTTCCAATGAACTGCAGCACATGATTTCCCACATCACCATCTAACTATACCTTTCTGGCCTATATGTGGTTCAAGAGGATTGAAGTGAGCTTCCACTACTGTGGTGTAATACCAGAGCATACCGGTAACAATCATGCTTATGTTGTCAGCCAGCTTGACCATCACTAAGTTGGTGAGGGCACTTACATCATCACTTTGCCAACACTGACTAAGCCATACTAGGACTTCAAGAGGAAGCTCAATGCCACCTCTCTTTGTCCCCATCAGAGCTACATGGTCTGATTACTAGTGATAACATTTGTAAGAGAACACTGTCACAGATCCTTCAGGGTAGCATCATTCACAATTTGTACAGCCACTGGTCCTCTCTTTTCTACCTTATTCAAAGGACACATCATAGTAATCTTACTGCAAGTGTCATGCTCTTAACACACACATCATCCTGGACAAATTTCCAAACTCCTTCACTCCTTCAACGATTACCTCATTGGTGCTTCAGTGTTTAGCATTCTTTTCTGCATGAAAACATTTATATGTCAGTTACAATGAAAGAAATATTAAGACACCCATCACCATGTCCTTTGGTCTCTTTCAATGACTTTACATGACATTAGGTTTCTAAATTTCTGTAAAACCATAACAGCAATTATCATTGACATGCTATGTGATGTACATTTTGCTTCATTTCCTTTGCAGCTACAACAATGTTAATATCTGACAGCAGTTTGTTTCAAACAGGTAAATGATTTTGAAATTGTCATTTATCCCTTCAGATACACCATTGGTGCCTCCATGTGACATTTCTGGATGACCAGAATTGTGTAGGAGGATTTACTCTCCTCCCTGAAAAATTTCATGGTTAATTTTATAAGTTCTGTACCCAAAAATTTTATAGGAATTTCAAAGATTCCTCAGAAATTCTACCACAGTCAACTCTCTAACACAACATATATTCAAAATCTGCTGGTTAATTTTCTTGCTGGTCTTATGACCATGGGAAACAATTTAGTTCCCTGGATGGCCTACACGGTTGCCAAGAAAGCCTTGTTAATGCTGCACTTTTGGTTTACCCAACACATAATGCCCAGCTGGTGTTGGCCACTGTCCCAGTGATGGATTGTTTACATTGTTGCTCATTAGTTGCTCCTGCAACAGGCTTGAAGTAGTAGTCAAGTGGTGTTGCTTGGTTACTTGTGTTTATTTCTGTGACTAGTTTCTTGTACCAACAGTCCTATCAATAAATGTTAATTTAGTGAAAAATTCTAAATTTTATGTGCAAGGACATGACTGTCATACTTCGTAGGTAAATTATCCCACAACATAATAGTCATCGAGGAGGCAACTCTGCGAAAAGTCAGATTTTACAATACTGTTGATATTTCCCAGGTCACACATTTCTGCTATCATTCAGGTATTTTCTTCTGTACGCAGACTGTAGAAGAACTTCATAGCTGCAGATTTCACAGTTTTCTAAATCAGTGCTAGATTCCATTAAAAGTAATGTGAGTCCTTTGAGCCTAGTATTGTGTGAATATAGTAAATATATTAATTACACTCATACTCAGATTGATGGTTAAAAACAAACTGTATTAATATATATCCATAATAAGAGCTGGGCAGCTAGGGGCTTAAACTAATTTCTACAATATGGTGATAATTTTTTATTATTTCATTTTGCAAAAAGGTTTAAAACAAAGAAAAAGAGGGGCCAAAGTACATTAGCTTTTATAATGACAACAATATTTGACTGATTACCCATAGTTATTGGTTAAAATTTGTTTGTTTTGCCTGATATATATTTTTAACATAAGTGGGAAGTAACCACAAATTATTGTCTAATAATAATTAAATATGCACATTTCCTGGTTTTATACCTTTGAAGATCACAAATATTCTTAGAGCAAAAGTATATGCACCTAACTGTTTCAGCATCTCTGCTATATGTTTTATAGTTCAAAATTTCCTTAATAAATAATCCCAATATTTCTATTGTGCCCACTTTTAAGGTTGGTACAATAAATTAATAATGATAGGGAGTTCAGACAGAAAGGTGATATAAGCTTCAGGCACTATGCTGCAATGCGTGAGGCCGCTCCCCTGAGGTGTTTGAATCCCCCCTCGGGCATGGATGTTTGTGCCATCTATAGTATAAGGTAGGTCATAAGTAGTTTGTAAGTTTAGAGACTGATGACCCTGAAGTTAAGTCCCTTAATAATTACAAACATTTGATATAAACTTCTAAAATTTGGTGGTACAGGAAAATAATGAAGATTAGATTGGTAAATTGTGTAACTATACTCAGTGTCACACCTAGAAAGGCGGCTCAGTTTTTAGCAATTCTGTGCATTCCCTTCCATTACCGCAATGACAGCCAATAATTTTCATTCTGCAGATGCATGGGTGGCCACAAGTTATGCATTGTTTCTCCCACACGCGCAACTGTTAGCACTAATGTGTAGCTCCTCCCTTCCACGCTTTCCCTATCGCTCCACATCTATGCATGGAAGCACCTTCTTACATGACACCAGCTATAATGAAGAGGTATTGAACAGACCTTGACTAAAAGAAGGGGTCAATTGTTGGAACACATTCTAAGACATGAAGGAATCATCAGTTTAGCATTGGATGGAAGTGTATGAGGTAGAAATTGCAGAGGGAGACTGAGAGACTAATAAAATAAACAGGTTCAAAATGATAGAGGTTACCATTCTTATTAACATCAAACCATTTTTTCGATTGAAGATCACAGCTACAGATGGCAACTCACCACAAAGATTGCTGAGACACACACACACACACACACACACACACACACACACACACACACACACACACACACACTAATCACAGCTTTTGTCAGAAAAAGAGCGCACACACACACATTGACACAATCACAGGCATAAAACTAACACATGACCACCATCTCCAGTCACTGTACCTCAACTAAAGACCTATGTGGAAGAATGCAGTGCCTGTAACATCATCATAGTGTGAACTGCTGTGGCAGTAGTATTATGAGTATGGTAATCCTCACTAAGATGTCTCCATAATATAATAGGCATGGCATTTTTCACATAGTAAACATTTTTGGTAAAAAAAAACAGTCTTGGCTGCATAAATAAAACGTTTTCCTTATTCACATGTTATGCGTTTCACCTCTTTTAGGCATCATGATACGTTTTATGCAGGAGCCACTCCCTCCCCACAACCGCAGTCTGCTTGAGCAGTTGCTATCTTTCCAGCAGGGAAAACATATTTGTGCAGCCAAGATTACTTTTTACCAAAATATTCATGACAATTGCTGTGTCGATGACATGCAAGTATGGAGTGGAGCAATTTCAGCCACAGTAAACAATGTAATATTGTGGGCATGGGAGTCAAAGTTTTAAGAAGAATATTTGGTTGAATTACAAGTGTGCTAAACACTTTGTTGCTCTCCAATGTTTTCATAACTTGGCAAATGTGGTAAATCACTGTGGACAATCTTTGCTAAGCAACAAATCAATAATAGAGTTCAATGAAAATTCTACAAAATTTGAATGATAACTCCTCCATCTAGCTGTGATAAATTTAATAGAAAAATAGAGTTCTCAGATTATACAAAGAACAAACTCATTTCTACAAGGGTGGGAAAAAGATACTGATTATGGTGTTTATATGAATCCACTCCAGTATTCAACTGAATAGGGTATGCATATATGTGGCATCTGTTCTTTCAGACATGTCTGAAGGAACAAACCTCACTTTTGATCTGGCAGTTATTACCAATTCATATTCACGGAATGTATGACCTTGAATGCAAATGGGTAAAGTGATAACTGTGCCCCACTAGTGCAAGGGTCAGTGCAACTGCCTAGAAAGCAGGAGACCCGGGTTCGAATTCTGGCTATGCACACAGTTTCAACTTTACCCATTCACAGTTAATGTCATACATTCTGTGAATATCAATAGGTTATATTAAATGAAGAGTACAGAAAAAAGGCTGACCAGTCAGGGATTTGAACTTCACTCTCTAACATGAACCCACTATCTTTCTTTATACCAACTTGTTCATTAAAACAAGATGAACGCAAACTAGTAGGAACAGGTTGAGTACTAAAATGCACAGAAACATGTTGTGATTTGTCCACTTGGAGTCTCACATTGCAACACTAATATACTTTTTTAGAAACAGCTCCTGAAACTCTGCATGCATAAAAGCAATGAGTTTGTGAATAAAATAATGTTTTCCTATTGCCAGTTATATTTTTGTTTTTATATACATTATGCTTTATATATTTCTAGAAAGAATTTCTATTTCCAAGTGCACTTCTTGTGTTTTATGCTACTGGTACCACAATAAATGATATAATACACAAATAAAACTCACTTGCAAAAGGAAAACAATTCCTGAAAGATGAGCAAATGATAAATAAAAATGTGCCTGGCAGCAGACAAAATTACAGTATAAAGAAAGTGGTAAAGAGGCAGCTTTATAACATATAGTTGAAGAACTTAAAGTTACATAGACTACAGAATAAATTTACTAAATACTCATCAAAATGTTTCAATGAGTAATCCAGAAGTAATGAGAAGAGCTTTATGATGCAAGAAATGTAGCTGAGAAATAATTAATTAATACATTTTCAACTCCTGGCACTGCAAAGGACCTTTCTGCAAAAATTCACTGTAAGATGGAACAGGATCAACAACTCTTGTCAAGTAATGTTTTATTTTTATATTCTTAATTGTTGCAGTTGCACATTTATTTGGAAATTATGAATAGTTTTGATACATTTTGTTCACTTTCAAACTTTTTTCTGTGCTTCAACCATAAGTAACCAATCTGGGGTTGAAACACAGACAAAAAGTTTGAAAATGGTCAAAATCTTCCAAATAAATGTGCAACTCTGATGGTGAAGAATATAAAAATAATACATTACAAGAATGTTTTGTTTTCGGGAGGACTGGAACAGAGTACACACAGTGTCATTACAATAATTCAGGAGGTACTTAATCCTTTCCAGCCCAAATTTTATTAGTTTGTGAACAAAAGTATTTCTTTGCATGTTTCTATCCATAATGATTGGAATAATGTACATTTATAAAATGTTTTTTTTTTTTAGTGAAATTTGGGATGACTACATATGGCATCATTGGGAAAGATATGTTTCCTTTGCCATGGAAGGAAGGAAGCTTGGAGTTTTACGTCCCGTCGACAGCGTGGTCATTAGAGATGGTTCCTTTGCCATACCTGGCACATATTTCCACATGTTTAATACTAATTTAGACATTTTACAATAATTTATTATTGGAATTTTCATTTTTCCCCTTTACCTTGATATAATATTTTGAAAGTCTTGCTGTTTGTAGCCTAACTTAGACATTAAGCAACAAGACATATTTTGTCAATGCCATTGTAGTGTAATGCTACTCTGTTTCCTCAAATTAATGGTAGACAAGCAACCTGCAATGAATTTTGAAATGTCCTGCAGTATTTTTTGTAATCTTTGGTCAAATGGTTGGGCTGAGAGTAACAGATAAAAATTGTGATGCCATACGGCATCACTGGGCTGGAAAGGGTTAATGGAGAAGTGGTGTCTCCTAAGTCAGGAAAGCTGTCAGTGACTGTGAAAGAAATGTGCTGAACCCATGGCCCTCCACACTGCATCCAGATATCACCATTTGCAGAGGTGCTCAGTCAGTCATCATTGACCAAACTGACCTAGAAAGTGCAGATTTGCTCTAATTTTTTCCTTATATTTCCAAATGATGATTTTGATCTGATAATGACAGATGCCACCTGGGGGATAGAAGATGCACTATTCATGGTTTCAACATTGTCCACCAAAATACAGCTTAGTGACTTGGGTGCCAGAGCTCCATCGGGTTGTACCCTTTAATAGGGAATATTTTCAGCTACAGGGCTCAGTGTTAAATCAATGTCTGAAGCAAACCAGCACCACACTATGGAGACACTCTCATGCTTTCTACATCAAACTGAGTGAGTCTGAAAGGGGCCAAATTGTGGCCTTCCAAGTGGGGGGATGATCCTTTTGGAGAATTGTTCCCGAAGTTGGAAGTGCTGCATCTGTTGTGCAACAATGCAGGTTTCAATGGTCACATGAACATTCTCATACCTGCAGACAAGGTTCTGAATGTCCACACAGCAGAGATGACTGCCAAATTTTTGTATTGTAAGGGCAACAGTGACAGATTTTACAGTTACCATAACACAGACAACAGTGTTTTTGAGTCCAGAAGTATCAATATTAACTGTTGCCAACTGGTTACTAGTAGTGGAACTATGGGTACACACAACTCAAACATGCCTTCCACTCACACCACAGCATTGAGATGCACAGATCAACTGACACTGTCAGAGTATCTCTTGAAGATGTAATGATGGGCTATGGTCTTCAGTGAAGAAAGTACATTCTGCCTATATGCAAGACATGACCATTTGCACATATGACATAGATCTGGCAAACACTGTCTCAGAGTGCATTCTTCCAAGACACACTAGCCGTGCTCCAGGCTTTATTGTTCAGTGTGTGATGAGGTACAACTCATGTTCACCTGCTGTATGTGAAACTCAACAGCCTCTGAAAGATGTACAGTAACTTCCATGGCCATCAGGATTTCAGGACTTATCTCCAATCAAGCATGTGTGTACTATGTTTTTATGACAACTAAAATGTGTAATTCATCAACCCACAAATCTTGTAAAATTACATCAAGAAGTCAAACAGGTGTGCAATAATGTATCCGAAATCAGTATTAGACATCTCTAAGATTAAATGGATGCCCAAATCAGTACCTAACTTGCCACCCATGGAAACTACACCATGTACACTAATATGGGTATTTCAGAATGGATCAACACCTAATAGATCAATACCATTTGATCTGTGGATCTGTAAATGTAATCATTTCATGTACTCAGTATGCACTATTTCAGCAATAAATCTTGAATTAATTGGAAAACTGTATGAGGGTGTAGTATTTCTTACTTCTGGTAGCGTATATTTGCTGAATTAGAGAGACTAAAATGGAAAAAGCCTAAATCAGTATTTTGGTGTTGTTCTAAGTTGATACAGAACATCCTAAGCAGTCATTCTCAGTCACAAAAATTATCAATAAGTTGTTTAATAACAGAACAATGAGTGATGGAAACAGTCATGCAGGACTTGGCTATGTATTTCAGCAGTCATGGAGGAGTTGGTTATTTATTTCAGCAGAGTATACCATCTTATCAATAATGTTATTACTGTAGCCAGATCTCTTATCATGAACCCAACTCATTTGTCTACACTTATATAGCATTAACTGTAATAAAGTGACACAGGACTACCACAATGTGTAGCAAAGAGAATCAGTTTTTAGTACAAATACAGTATTTAGGCAATATGCAATGTCACATTGTGCATGCTCTTAAGTATTCAATATGAACAAACAATTTAAAAAACATGTAAAATATTGTGAAATTTAAAAAGCTTTCTAATGAATACCATCTCCAGGAAGGACTGTTTTATAGTACAGCATTGTACAGCATTATGTATAATTTTACAAATTTTGTTCATAGCTAGAATTCAAACTTTTACTGTTGACTGTTGTAGAGAAACATACTATAAGCTAACAAGGGAGTCCTCATGGTCACTGTTTTCAGTGTTTCTTTCTTGCTTTATATACTCTAGTCAAAGCAAATGATTTGGGGTTAAATCTCTGTTTGCTTCCCAGTTTTAACATATTAAGAAATGTTTTAATATTCAATTGTTAACAAGGTAGTCAAAATGTGAATTTAAGGAAAAGATAATGTTTTCAAGAAATATATTGAAAATTCATGAGGAGCACATAGAGCAAGCAATATGATTTTTAGCTCAACCATCACAACTCCAAAAAAGCATGTGAATTATAAAAGTGGTTAGTATGGCTTTAAATAGAATGCTTACAGAAGATAAATCTATCACTCACTCTTATGGTGTAGTAATCCTTCCAGTTGTGAAAACTAGTGTTACTTTTCAGCAGGATCCTTGATCAAGAGACAGTAGAAATTACAACACTACAGAAAAATTGGATACTTTCTTCACTTCTTGATAATTTGTATAATATTGAGCAGGCCTACCCACTTCAAGAACTTAAAATGGTAGAAAATGAATTCTGAATTATAATGATATGCTTGCAAAGTTATTTCTATTACTTCAAGAAAATTTAATTTGCACAAATTAATTGAAATATCATATGTTTCTTTCACTTTACTATTTCAGAATTTAGCTGTTATTTTATGTTTTGAATAGCTTGTTTTCTGCAGGTAAAGCCAAACAGGTGAGTGCAGGGGAGAGAGTGACTTCAAGAATATATTCCTTCCAACCTAATCAAAACACATTTCAGTAAAAGTTTTTATTTTTCTCAACTTCCACACCTCACAGCTAACATTTCAAGAATAAAATAATGGAGTCCAAGCTGGAATATCAATAATAATGAGAACAGGTTGCAACTCATCATAAAGGCAATCACAGACATATAGAAAAGACAAACACATTTATACAAGTAAAATGTTTTAGCCACAGACTTTGGTGGTAAAAAAGACCACACCCACATTCACACAAAAACTCATGCACAATGACCATCTACAGCCACTGATGCAGTGGTCAGAGATCACAGTCATGTGAATATGAGTAGTATCTGTGAGACTGTGTGAATGTTTTAGTGGCGCTAGCGGACTAAGGCTGTCAGAGGCCTGGGGCAGCTGCAAAACAAAATAGGCCCCCATCCACTTGGAGATACATGTATTACTATAAAATAAGTGACTTTTGATATTTGAATGCCACCCCCCCCCCCCCCCCCCAGGAGGAGAGGCATGGAACAGTCTAAAAAACTAGCTTTTGGGATTTGTAGGCCCCAGAACACGAGACCAAGGGCGCTAAAAAAAGAAAACACTGATTTCAAGGTATTAGGAGGCTCCCACAAGATGAGAGGCCTGGGGTGGTCTACCCCCTTGGCCCCCTCTCACTTAGTCCACCACTGATGAGTGGTATTCTTTTCTGATGAAGAATGTAGTTGAAAATGTAAGTTGCATGTATGTAATTGTCTTTTCCGTATGCCTGTCTTTTGGCTCAGTGTTCATATTTACACTGAGTTGCAACTTACCTCAGTATAAGTGATTTTTCACTAATAAAGTTGTATGAAACCTAAAAGCCTCAAAAATGGTAAGCAAATCTATATATATTTTATCTACATTTAATGTAGGACACAAATGAGTGCTTATGGGAGGGCCTGTCCATGTTGATGGGCTCATGATCTGACTAGTAGATTTCCAGCCAGGTAAAACTTTGTATTTCAAGCTACACCAGTTATCAACAAAAACTGCAACACAGTTTCCAAGTCCACATATAGCATTGACAAACTGCAGTAGGTGAAATAAGGGTAGAATTAAAATATAAAGGGAAAGACTCTGCACAAGAAAAAAAGATTGCCATTCTAAGCGGTAGAAATGACTCACTGAAATAGCAATCCCCTTATTTCCATATTTAAATTGTCACAGTCTTTAGATCTACATACATAAATACTGCTAATGATGAGTGCACATTTATATTTTAAATTGTGCAAATTATGATGCCAAAGTTTACACATCATATATTTCTCTTTATTTCAAGTTGCTATATGTTACGCTAAAGCAATGTACTAAACAGTACCACAAACCAATTGTTTTATTATATCATTATTAGTACTATTATTATTATATTAAAACATTACATGATTCCAGCAGATTTCAATGTAGAAAGTTGAAAGTTCGTGCCCCAACCGAGACCCAACTTATGTCTCCAGTGACATAGTGCTAAAGTGTGACTGCCTGTTGGCTACATGTTGTGAGTATTGAGTGATAATGGGTAGGGACATGATGTCAGTAATGTGTGCATAGGTTGAAAATCTGCATCTGGCAGGAGGCATACAGAGGTGGCCCACACAGCCACAGTGATAACTATGTCCCCAGTGGTGTACTTGTCAAGTTGACTGCTTAGTAAGCAGGAGGACCTGGGTTTGTGTCCCTGCTAGGACACAAATTTTCAGCTTTCTCCATTGAATTATTTCAGTGCCCACTAGCAGTTAATGTCATAAATTCTTTGGGTCCTATAGCTTTAGTAAATTATTACATACAATGAAAAGTATATAGTTATATAAGTAAAAAACAAATTTCAGAAAAAAATTTCAAATATATACACTAATCAACCAGAACAATATGACCAACTACCTACTAGACAGCATATCCGCATTTGGCATGAATAACAGTGGGAGCTTGTCTTGGCACGACAGCAACAAGACCTCAGTAGGTAGCTGGAGGCGTTGGCACCACATCTACACACATATTTCACATGATTCTCATCAATTCTGGAGAGGAGGCAATGAGCTACTACTTCACATTCAACCACATCTAAGATGTGTTCAATTTCATCATTCTGCTAGATCCATAATCTGCATCATAAAGCAAGTTGTCTTTAGTTTTGGTCAGTGGAAGATGGGGGCTGCACATCAATTGCTATGTTCCTCAAACCCCATCATCACATTCCTGGCCTTGTGACATGGCACACTACCTTGTTGGAAAATGCCACTACCATTGGGAAACATAGTCATGAAGGCGTCTACATGGTTTACAACCAGTGTATTATATTTCTTGGCCATAATTGTGCCTTTTATGGACTCCACTAGCTCCATGGATATCCAAGTGAAAGTTCCCAGAGCATAATTGATCAACCATCAGCTTGTTTCTGTTCTGCAGTACAAGTGTCAAGGAGATGTTTACCTGGAAGATGACAGATACGCACCCTCAAATTGGCACAATATAATTGTATATTTGCTTTGTTTTATAGCTGTTATTCCACTTCCATCTTTAGAAATATTGTTAGCACAGTCATAAGAATATGTACATATTGTCTTCATGTTTTGTTTTTAATCTTGTTGGCATAATATTACAATGAACTGTGAATACCTGGAAAGCAGTTTGTGAAGATGTCTTCGATAGATTAGGTTGTTAAAGACATAGTATTTTGGTCAGCAGATGTCAGTTTAATTTTATCACAAATTGGTTATAGTAAATTTATTTCAATTTCATCCCACAACAGAAAATTTATTGTCATTATGACAGAGGTGGTACATAACATGGTTGAACCCACCATCATATCTTCGGAGATAGGGGTGCTTCTAAGAAATGAACACTATAATAGAACTATAGTAGGGCTACTCAACATTTACTACTACAATCTAGTAGACATGAATTAATGCTCACTTAAACAAGCTGGCCATGGTGGCCGAGGAGACTGAGGTGCTCCAGTCACGGTCTCCCGGCCACTACAGTCAGGGGTTCGAATCCCCCCTCAGGCATGGATATTTGTGCCGTCGTTAGTGTTAGCTAGTTCATAAGTAGTTTGTAAGTTTAGGGACTGATGACCCCATAGTTAAGTTCCATAAGCTATACAAACATTTGAAACATTCACTTAATCAAAAAATTAATTGTATTACTATTTCCGTAAGGTGACTTTTTAAGTTTGTTTTAGATTTATAGATTTAAAGAACTGCATTCTAGCATCAGCTGTTCTTCATTATTTACCAGTTTTGGTCACTCATAACATCATCACTGAAAGATGATAAACACATAAACAAAATACATACATGATACACATCATACCAATTAACAAACTTACAAAGCAAAGATACAAAAGTTCACATGAAGGTGATACATAAATAATAAATACAATCCATGCAGTTTATATTGTTTTATGGATGATAAATAAATAATTACATTAATTCCTCATTGTCTTTTACTGACTGAAAATCCCAGTTTCCTAAGGGCACACAGCAATATGTGACAATAAAACTATCTGTAAATATCAAACAATAAATCGCTGTCAAGATGCATATTTTATCTAAATATATATCAGAGATATTAAACTGAAGGGGAGGCATTGAATTAAAATTTGTGCCAGGGCTGGGATACAAACCCAGGCTCATGCTTCTAGACAGGCCCTATAACCACTAACCCACCATGACTAAAGGTAGAGTGACAATGTACTATCTTAAGGCTTGTCTCCCTCCACAACACAAACTTCAATGAAATAGCACCCCGGCAGTGAACAGTAATGGTTATGATCCTGCCTTGTTCCTCAGACACAGGTGATATATGAAATAATAATAGTGCCTCCCTAGTAAGCAGGAGGTCCCATGTTTGAATCCCAGCCATGGAACAAATTTAATTCAGTGCCTCTCCTTCAGTTTAATATCTCTAATAAAACTATCACTACTAGTGTTCTCAGAGATTCTCTTTGCTCTGTATTCTTTTGAATTCTACCCGATCATTCCTTTAATGATGTTGTATAGCTGAAGCGTGGCCTTCCAAATCCAAGATTTTCGACCAGTCAAAGATTCTGAACACTTATTTCCTACTTATGTAAAAATTTTATGACCTGCTCTTGAATCTCTTCTTTATAGTATTATTACACAAATTTAATGTGTAGGTCAGGTTTTCTTTTTCTTCAATTTTATTATTTGATATTTACATGTATCACCTGTGCTTGAGGAAGAAGGCAGGATAGTTTCCATTAACATTCACTGCTGTGGTGCTTCTCACTATTGGAGAGCCTTGACAATATTGATACATGTTTACATAGGGGAACATGAGGCAGAATTTAAGTTTATGTTGTGGTGGGAGACTTTCCTTAAAACAGTCTGTGCAGCCACTTAGCCCATTAAGTCATGGTGGCTTAGTGGTTAAAGTGCCTACCTAAAAAGCAGGATGTCCCAGGTTTGAATCTCAGCCATGGCACAAATTTTAATTCAATGCCTCTCCTACAATTTAATATCTGTAATAAAACTATCATTACCAGTGTTCTCAGAAAACAATAGAATATTGTTGCACATGTTTGGTACTAAATCAAAAGAATACAGAGCAAAGAAAATTATATCAAACTAAATTTTGATTACAGTTGAGATTGATATAATTCTCCTTGCTCTGTATTCTTTTGATTTCTACCTGATCATTCCTTTAATGATGTTCTATAGATGATGTGTGCCCTTCCAGATCCAAGATTTACAACCAGTCAAAGATTATGAGTACTCTTATTTCCTACTTACGTATTGCTTTAGTGAGTAGGTCCTAATCTTGAATCTCTTCTTTGTAATCTTGTTAAATAAATTTAATGTATAGGACACTTTTTTCATTTCTGTGTTGATAGTCATTCAGTGCTGATGGCCCGGATTATCAAAATCAGTAGAGTGTAAAGAATCGATTATACAGCTGATAATAAAATGCAATTCTTCATATCTGTATTACCTTGTCAGGACACATTTGAATAATTAGCTAAATAATTTTCTACTGAATAAATATAAACCTGAGAGGGAATCGACCTGGATAGTACCCACCTCCAGGACAGGGAGATGTGCGAGCCCTGGTTTAAATCCATCTGATGGATTAATGATGAGGGTCAGTGTGCTGAACAGCCAGGATGTGGTTTTTAGGCAGTTTCTCACATTCCATTACATGAATACTGAGCTTGTAGCCAAGTTCCATCTCAGTTACATAATTTTCAAACATTTAGAAAATGTAAACAGTACACACAGTATCATATGTATGACAGTACAGTATACTGAGACAATTGGGGGGGGGGGGCACATTTTCTCAAGGGGAGTAATAAGGTGGTGGTAGAAAGTTCAACTGACAATTCCTCAAACTAACCATACTAAAACCACTGTAACCATGCTGACTTCATGTCAATATGGGGTTAAGGCAAAGATAAAGAAAACTAATTTGAGAGGTACTGTATTCATAATCTCCAAATGATGGTTATTATAACGGAGTACATAGTGACTCAGAGATACACACACACACACACACACTGGTGCATCACAAATAGCTGTTGAGCACAGGTGAATAAAAAATGTAAATGACAGAATTTAGTTGGTTCAAACAGCAACTGACAATTTTGTGAACTGAATAGCACTTGAAACAAATGTTAGTGCACAGTAAATAAGAATTCAGCTCAACACTGGGGTAAAAGAGGTTCTGACGTTCATAAGGCAATGAAAAGGAGGCACTTTGACCACACACAAAATATTTTCGTGTGTGACTGAGAATAGAACTTTATTTTACTGTATGTTAATCCCTAACTTTTTGCAAGTTACAACAATAATTATTTAATGAGATAATTAATACATTAATTAGTATTTCAACAGGAATATTCAACATATTGCCAGTTTGTCACTGCTCATATAAACAAGTTTCCTAAGCAAAATGTTATACTGTAATATTGGTAGAACCTCTTAGATGCATGTATGTTATGATCCATGCTATGCCTGCTTGTGATCAGAATGTGGCTTTTCACTTAAGTCATTTGAATGTGATAGACTTAGCACAGTTAATTTCTGTTTTATGTCCACATTTTCCACATGTGGCTTTATACCACTTCACACAATTGTTGCTGGTATTATTTTTACCTTTTCAGGGGCTTATTTGGCACTTATACTGCATTCTAGATAATTTTCTCCATATCCTATTTGTTTTCCTACATAGGTGTCCATATCTTTGGGCAAGAGTAGTTGCTTCTGAGTCTTTCCATGTAACTTCAACCTGAGTTCCTGACCTGAACATCTCCAATTTTGTTAAAATCTTTACCAGAACTGCAGGTACATCTCAGAGGAAGCTCTTTAAGGTTTATCTCAAAATGTGCTGCGAGTTTAGCACCAGTGTCATTAGCTTGGAGGCAGGGCAGGCGCAAGTCCCAGTGCAGCCCCGTACGAGCTGCTAAATTGTCGCCCCCCACCCCCACAGACCGTATTTGTTTTTATGGTACAAACATGTGTGAAATTTTAGTTAAATAAATCTACAAATCTGTAGGAAAAGTCAGCAATGAATCGCAATTTTTGTTTTTACTTTTCAGGTCCACCTAGGTTTCGGCCACTGAGTGGCCGGTTTCAAAGCTTTTAATACGTGTTTACATCTAAACCGTCATATTGACAGGTACGTTCAGCACGACGGTATAGATGTAAACATAAGTCGAAGCACTGAGAATAGAGACTCTGTGCCAGAAATCGACGAAGATATGGAAAATAAAAATAGTTGAAACGGCCAAAGAGTGGGGCGGAAGACAATGGAAAGAGGAAGAAATAAGGAGATGGAGTAACATAATAATGCAATAAATACACCCGGGCATCAACGGGAACTAATGCTAGTCGAAATATATTAACTCACTGTACTGCGGTCAATGGCGTAGCTATGTTACCAAGGGCCCCGGGGCAAAAATGACATTGGGGCCCTCTTTGAACTGAAACTATGCAAAACTACTTCATCATCAGTTCCTTACCGCCTGCTGGAAAACATAATAAGGCAAACCTAATACTATTAAGTAAATTATTATGTGTCAGACAGCAGACAAGCAAAGGACCTTGTTATGTTTATATTCTGGAGTGCGAATAATTTTTGGATTTCACTTCGTGCGTTTGAGTTTTGTTGGTCAGGTTTCAAAAAGTTCAATGTCGGAAAACCTTCATTCATCTAATTTCTTATATACAGTTGAACTTCGATTGTTGTTGTTGTTGTTGTTGTGGTCTTCACTCCGGAGACTGGTTTGATGCAGCTCTCCACAATACCCTATCCTGAGCAAGCCTCTTCATCTCCACATAAGAACGGCTACCTACATCTGTATGAATCTGCTTACTGTAGCCATCTCTTGGTCTTCCTCTGCGGTTTTTACCCCACACACTTCCCTCCAACGCTTAATTCACAATTGCTTGATGTCTAAGAATGTGCCTACCAATCTATCCCTTCTTTTAGTCAAGGTATGCCAGAAATTTCTTTTCTCCCCAATTCTGTTCAGTTCCTCCTCATTAGTTACCTACCCACCTAATCTTCAGCATTCTTCTGTAGCACCACATTTCAAAAGCCTCAATCCTCTTCCTGCCCACACTGTTCATCGTCCATGTTTCACTCCCATACAAGGCAACACTCCATACAAATGCCTTCAGAAAGGACTTCCTTAGGCTTAAATCAATATTCGATGTTAACAAATTTCTCTTTTTCAAGAACGCTTTTCTACCCATTGCCATTCTGCATTTTATATCCTCTGTACTGCGACCATCATTTGTTATTTTACTGCCCATGTAACGAAACTCATCTACCTCCTTTATTACTTCGTTACCTAACCTAATTCCCTCAGCATCACCTGATTTTCTTAGACTGTACTCCATTACCCTAGTTTTGCTCTTGTTAATGTTCATAATATACGCGCCTTTCAGCACACTGCCCATTCCGTTCAATTGCTCTCCAGGTCCTTTGCTGTATCTGACATAATTACTATGTCGTCGGCAAAACGCAATGTTTTTAATTCTTCCCCCTGAAGTTTAATTACTTCACCAAATTTCACCTTGCTTTCCTTTATAGCATGCTCAATGTACAAATTGAATAACATTGGAGAAAGGCTACAACCCTGTCTTACTCCCTTCCCAACCACTACATTCCTTTCATGCCCTGCAACTCTAACGACAGCTATCTGGTTTTTGTACAAGTTGTAAATAACCTTACGCTCCCTATACTTTACTCCTGCTTGCTTCAGAACTTTAAAGAGTTTATTCCAATCAACATTGTCAAAAGCCTTCTCCAAATCTACAAAAGCTAAAAATGTAGGTTTGCCTTTTCTTAATCTATCTTCTAGGATAAGCCGTAAAGTGAGTATTGCCTCCCGAGTTCCTACATTTCTCCTGAATCCAAACTGGTCTTCCCCGAGGTCGGGCTCTGCCAGCTTTTCCATCCTTCTGTAAATAATTCGTGTTAATATTTTGCAACCATGACTTATTAAACTGATGGTTCTGTAGTTTTCACACCTGACTGCACCTGCTTTCTTTGTAATGGGGATTATAACATTTTTCTTAAAGTGTGAGGGTACTTCACCTGTCTCTTACATCTTACACACCAGGTGAAACAATTTTGTCATAGCTGGTTCTCCCAGAGACTTCAGTAGCTCTGAGGGAATACCATCTACTCCAGGGGCCTTGTTTCGACCTAGGTCCTTCAGTGCTCTGTTAAATTCATCTCTCAGTATAGTATCTTCTATTTCATCCTCATCCACTTCTCCCCTTTCTACAATATTGCCGCTAAGTTCATTTCCTTTATAGTGCCCCTCTACATACTCTTTCCACCTTTCAGCTTTCCCTTCTTTGCTGAGAACTGGTTTTCCATCAGAGTCCTTGATATTCATAGAGCTGTTTTTCTTATCTCCAAATATCTCTTTTATTTTCTTGTAGGCTGTATCTATTTTTCCCCTATTTATACATTCTTCTACATCCTTCCATTTGCCTTCTAGCCACTCCTGCTTAGCCATTTTGCACTTTCTGTCAATCTCATTTCTTAGTCGTCTGTATTCCATTTTGCCTGATTCATTTACTGCATTTTTATATTTTCTCCTTTTCTCCTTTCATCGGTTAAATTTAGTATCTCCTGGGATATCCAAGGATTTTTTGTAGGTCTTGCCTTCCTACCTATTTTGTCCTCTGCTGCCTTCACTATTTCATCTCTTAATGCTACCCATTCCTCCTCTACTTCGATTATCCGAAGTAATTGGCGGACATGAAAGTGTTCAAGGATCTACGGTAACATTTTTAGAACGTCGCTCACGTAGGCGGAGGGGCCCCTTGAGCTCGGGGGCCCCGGGGCACTGCCCCGCCTAGCCCTATGATACCTACGCCACTGACTGACTGCGGTTATTCATTTCAAAGAACTGACACTCGCCATATGTCGTAATTTGCATGTGTCAGTTCTGTCGTGTCTGATTATGGAATAAGGGGTAACAAATTAATCATCGCCGTATGACGTCACTTTTCTGCGCTTTATTTTCATTCTAGCTATTGGGGTGACGCGTGCGTATTTGACGAGTTGCCAATTTTTTAAAGTAATATATCATAAGAAAAATAAATTTTCCTATTCTGCATTCTTGAAGAAGAAAAATTATAACTTATGAGTAACGTGCATGCGCAATACTAATTGTACGTTATATTAAAAGCACTTATTACATCCCAAGTTGCAAGAAATCCGGACGGATCAATTCTTCTTTCCTTATGAAACGCAATGAAAGTGCTTTTGACCAATCGTGACTCTCTTGGCCAACTATCTAAACGATTTCTGTAGTTTTCGTTGTAGAGAACGCAACAATACGTATTGCCTGGAAAGGCGAAGTGGTAACGTGGCAGTGCCAGGAACTAGGTTACGTGATGCGGTACAGCGAGGCTACGGTTAAACTAGCGCCCAAGAAGAAGAAGCAAGAAGCTCACAATAACTATGTGATCGATGGATGATATGGACAAATGTATTATCAGACAGTAAGTTTTATAGCATTACGAACAATAGAAAGAAATACGAACTTTGCGAAAACCGCACAACTTTTGTCAAACAGAAATGAGTTTCAAAGCTAGCAAAGAAACCCTTAGAAGCAATGTTCTGTCTATGGATTTTCGTTTTGCAAGGTGTCAAAATTAACGTTTTGTTTCACTTGGAGAAGGCATTGTTGCTAAAAGACCATACTTTCTCAGGTTTTCATCAGAATCAAAGCGACCAGTTGTTTACTTAGACGAAACATGGATTCACACGCAATATACAATAAATAAATGTTGGCAAAGTGATAGTGTGCGAGTAGTAGTGTCACACAAAAGTGCTGGTCAGAGTTTAATTGTGTTCATGCAGGCAGAGACAGGTGTTTCAGGGCTCAAAAACCTAAACTTCCGACAATCACTCAGAAACGGATAGCAAACATTTTCAAAAATACGTCGAAACCCAACTTATACCAGGCTTACTATCAATGTCTTTATCCCTTGTAATTACTCACAGCGTATTTACCCATTCGGAATACTTCTAGCCATTGTAGGTGTTGAACATGTTTGACTTTTTTTTTCCATAGCGCGGGAAGAATAAACCACCCAACTGCCATTGAAGGGCTTAGCAAAATTGCTTCAGACGTAACATGTAACCGCAGTATCGAACATTGCATTCGAATTTCCAAATTAGATTTCGTCTGCTGCAAAATTAGTTGTGAGTAAACACACGACGCGTAACACGCTGGCAGCGCTCCACTCATAAGAATACTGGCGTGTGCGCCAGACTGCTTCCCTTCCGGCGTAAACACGACGGCCCTGCCACAGTGGCTCAAATGTTCAAATGTTTGTAGAACTTATGGGACTTAACTACCGGGGCATCAGTCCCTAAGCTTACAAACTACTTATGAACTACCTAAGACTAATGACGGCACAAATATCCATGCTAAAAGGGGGATTCGAACCCCCGGCCGTAGTGGCCGTGCAGACCGTGACTGGAGCGCCTCAGTCCCCTCGGCCACCGTGGCCGGCCACAGTGGCAAGGAAGAAATTAGACTCCTCCCTCCCCTTGTTCAACAGGGGCGGCCGGCAGGTAGTGGAGGCGCCATGCCACAGTTCCCGAAGCCGCTCCCTCCGAGGTTTGGTTTCGAATCCCCTCTTGGGAATGAATGTTGAGTTTGTACTACAGAAAAAAGGGGTGGCGCCAGATTTGCCGCCCCCGGAAAGTGCCGCCCCGTGCGGCCGCACGTTTCGAACGTGTCTTGCGCCGGCCCTGCTTGGAGGTCACTCAGCCAATTTCCGTAAGATCGCCAAAAGATCATCATAGGTACATAAGAACGGTTTACAGAGACAAACTTTATTGAAGAGACGAAAGAGTGAGAAAGGAGGAAAAAATTTATCTTGGGATGCGTTAGGACATTGGAATAATTCATTGGAGAAGACTGAAAATTTGAGCTGGCCCAGTTTTCGAACACAGGATTCCTGCTTTGGACCAGCAGTCGCCTTAATAACTTAGCCATACAGAGCACGCTTTCCGTCAGCTCTAAATTCTCGGAAGTCCGTCTCCGTAGCTCAGACGGCAGCGTCGCTGACTACCACCCAAAGGGTCTGCGTTCGATTTCCGGCCGGGGACTGGCTGTTCCGTGTTGTTCTCATCATTACTTTCATCATCGACATGCAAGTCACCGAAGTGGCGACAATTAAAACCACTTGCGCTAGGCGGCCGAACAATCCCAAAAGGCATCTCCCAGCCAAAAATGCCATACGATCATTTCATTTTCATTTCTCGTGAGCCACGCGCTATGGAAGTACGGTAACGTCGCTATCGTCCATAGTCCTCTGTGCTCGCCAGCTGAATTCCTCCTTAAGTTCTAACTATTTTTCACATCTACGGCGAAGGAATGAACCCTGGCAGCAACATCTATTTATGGTACCGGTATCGGTATAAAGCTCTGTACGAATCGACTGCTGCAGAAAGAAACATTAAAATTGTTGTGCCTACTCAGCTTTTGGTGCTTAGTTCAAATATAATATGAGAAGGCCAGTAAGGTAGTGTGTACCGTCACGGCCTACACGGCCACTACGGTCGGGGGTTCGAATCCCCCTCGGGCATGGATATTTGTGTCGTCCTTAGTGTAAGCTAGTTCATAACTAGTTTGTAAGTTTAGGGACTGATGACCCCGTAGTTAAGTCCCATAAGCTATACAAACATTTGAACATTTTTTTTTTTTTTTTTTTTTGTAGAGTGTACATTTCCCGCAATATTAATATAATACTGATGCTCGAAGTGGACAAACAAAAAAGCACTATCGCCAACCCACTTTCAAGCATTGATAACTTCAACATCAAACATTTTTCTGTTACGATATTTGAGTAGTTTATCGAGAAAATTGGTGTTCGACCTCAGCATAAATATAAATCTTTACTTGTTTAGTTACTGAGATATTCGGACCTTTATTTCAATCGCAAATTTGAAAATGTTTCAGGTAAAAATCTCAAAATAATGGTCAATCGAGCTTTTCCCTTCATTAGAAAAAGGGTATTTTTACTTCCTAGGATATCGTTTTTACTTTATTAAGTTACGGGCTAGGATGCCATGATATATCTGTAAAACCACTTCTTTCTGACGTTTTATTTCCTGTTGGGGACATCTTCCAAGAACAGTCGTCGACTCACGTCCAAAGATATTGCCATCAGTCGGCAACGAAATATCAGGGAAAAAAAGTTTTGCAGATGGACCGCGGCAACTTAGCTGGAAGTTTTTATTAATAAAGACGCCGGCCGTGAAAGCCTACAAGTTGTGTTCCCTTGTTGGTACCTTTTGATGAGGGATAACGTTTAGTTTCAAAGGCAAACAACTTCGCCATGATAAAATTGTGTACGGTATTTGACGAAATTGGATACATGAAAATTCATTTAAGGCCACAAAAATGAGAACTTGACTTGCTCCATGGTAGATCTGCCATTATCCCATTAGAAAAAAATTGACAGTAACTCTACTACTCCAAATCAGGGGCGGATCCAGGACGGCCTGCTGGGGTGGAGAGGGGGGGGGGGCGGTGAAAGAATTTTCATCGTCAGCTAAACTAACTCTGGCTCAGTAGAAAGACTCTAGAAGTACCGGCCCCCCTTTTTTACCCCACGCCCAATCAAACAAAAGTCTTACAGATTTGAAGACTCAGTACAGTGATAGCACGCTAGCTTCGCATTCTTAAAAAAAGCTCCTGAGGAGGGGGGGGGGGCAACGACCCCCCTCCCCCTTGGATCCACCTATGCTCTAAATTAAAAAGTAAATACATAAATAAAATTTTGAATGAAACACGACAACTGTGCAATATTCTAAAGTGTTTTTACTATCTGACGAACCAGTTTTTCGGATGTTACGCCCATCTTGATGAATCAAATGTTCTACCAAGAACCGACGGAACAATCGGTTAATGAACGTCGAACAGTTATAATACAGAAGGACTTGCACATAATTTCCAGTTGTTATTGTGTGTGACAGTTGTCTTGCGGTGCAGATAGATGTTTAATCTACAACAACGAGAAAGAACCGGGAAACAACGGGGTAGAAGTTTAGAGAAGAACGTCTTCAGCACGTCACATCGTGTAATTAGTTATAGATATCATCAAAATGGAACGATCGGTATCATCAATGTCAAGGAAGACGAAATGAAGACTTATCATTTTTGTCAAAATTCTGGGAAAATACAATTTGCATGCAAAAGAAACTGCATACAAGGGTGTAATGCATCTTATTCGTTATTTTTTATCTTATGGCTTTTTGGCAGATAGTGTACAGTCTTATACATCTATGCCATTTACGGAATATATATCGACTATGGAGTCGCCAACAGCAGATCTTCAGATCTATCATCATATGATCTTGTGAGACATTCTTCCGCCAAGTGTCTGATGGTCTGTGGTTCCCTGTAATCACAAAGAGGAGATGGTGTAATAAAACAATACAAAAATAAATAAAAAACATTTGTCGTGATGGCTTTTGTGTTGTGTTGGTATTAACCAGGTTTTGTTTGGCTGGAAACCTTTGCACATGATTCATCGGAGTACCAGTGACACATCTGCCAATTTACCCCCCCCCCCCCTTTTATACCGCGATTAATCGATACTAGCGCAATCTGTATGTGTTGCATGACTTATCACCTCAAGAAAAACAATCCCATAATGTTCGAATACAGCATTAGTAGTGAGTTTCTTGATACAGTCGCGTCGTTCAGATATCTAGGCGTAACATTGCAAAGCGATATGGAATGGAACGAACATGTGATGACAGTTGTGAGTAAGGCGGACAGCCGACTTCAGTTTATTGGAAGAATTTTGGGAAGATGTACTTCATCTTTCAAAGTGACTGCGTATAAAACGCTTGTACGACCACGTCTTGAGTATTGCTCAAGTGTTTGAGACCCGCAGCAAATCAGTTTAAAGGAAGACATGGAAGCAGTTCAGAGGTGGTACTCTTAGGTTCGATCAGTGCGCGAGTGTTACAGAAATGATCCGGGAGCTCAAATGGGAATCGCTGGAGGAAAGACGACGTTCTTTTCTGGAAATTTAAAGGACCGGAATTAGAAGCTGATTGTAGAACAATCTTGCTGTCGCCTTCTTACATTTCGCCTAAAGATCACAAGGACAAGAGAACTTAGGGCTCGTATAGATGCATATAAACATTCTTTTTCCCCCTCGTTCTATTTGGGAGTGGAATAGGAAAGGAAATACCTAGTAGTGGTACAGTGTACCCTCCATCACGAACCTTACGGTGAATTGCGGAGTATATATGTAGATGTAACCTCTGACAATTAAGTTCGTTGAATAGTCCTGAAACATTAACCTAGATGAACTTTGAACTACAGTTACCTTACTGTCCCCCGAAATAGTCACCTCCCACAACTATGCACCACTGAACAATATGTTACATGTTCTGGAGACTTTGCACAAGGTCTTCCTTTGGGATGGTGTTCAGAAGCCTCGTCACGTTTCGTTGGATGCCAGGAATATCGTAAAATCTCTTTACTTTCAAAGCGAGTTTGAGTCGAGGGAATAGGAAGAAAGCTGGAGGATTGACATCCGGCGAATATAATGGATGTTGAAGTTTATCCACCCCCTTTTTTTACCCAGGAATTGTTTCACGATATTGGCTGTGTGTGGGCTAGCGTTGTTTTGAACAAAAAACCAGGAATCTTTTTGTGCATACTTGTGTCAGTAGCGTATATGAGGGGGGTGGGGGGGGGGGGCAAGGGGCTCCCCTCCAGAAATCTTCTTCTTCTATCTAATATATAAAGCAGAGTGTCCGTATGTATGTACGTGTTTCATACAAATCTACAGTTTTGATACAATGTTTTTCAAATTTTGTACACGTAAGCTTCAGTCCACGAGGACGGTCGCCGTAAGTGTAAGAATCGTATACAATATATAGTTCACGAGCTATGACGTCATAAACAACGAGATGCGCGAAAAATTGCTGCATTTTGCGACAATGCTGCTCTTTTCTCCTAAGCCATTTGAGCGATTTCAACCAAATTTGGTACACACATTCCTTACCGTGAGGTAACAATTTATGCATGGTTAAGAATCACATACGGCACATGGTTCAAAAGATATTACGTCATAACCAATAGAAATAACAAAAAATGCCATATAATGCGGCGAGACTTTCGAAATACACTTTATGAGAATGACAGTACTTAACGACTTGCAACAAACTTTAAACATAATTTCAAAACTTTATTACACTTTTTCTCGCTGGCAACCATAGTAAAATGAAGAAAGGAAAAAAGTTTCTCGCTTACTACTTTTCCGCTATTTATGGAGTAAAACTACGGCTCTTGGTATGACGTTACAATTTATAATTTGAACACTACAAATTGTAGCGACAGGAAATTTTACAGACAGTATACACATATATAGTTGAATGTAGCTTCTAAATTGTATCAAAGTACGACACGTAGTTCATGAGATACTTGCACATAGCAATAACGTTCATGGAAAACCGCCCCATCACGTACCAAGTTTTAATCTATTACTTCTTTACTACTAATTGTATTCACAAGATATTTTACAGACATAAAGCGCTTATACAAATGAGTATATACCGGAAAATGGCAGGAATAAATAAATACATACCCGGGCAACGTCGGGTTTTCAGCTAGTATGCTACATTCGCCACTGACTGGGGTCATACCCTGCGTAGACGTTGCATGAAACTATTTAAACTTTCAACGTCCTTGCAGCGTTCAACGTCGTTCCCTCAGGTAGAAATTCCTTGTACATAATGCCTTGACTATCTGAAAAGGTAACGAGCATTGATTTGATCTTTTTCCGGCGAGGCGATGTCGAGAACGCCATACCATGATTTGCCGTTTCGTTTCAGGGTCGTACTGGAGAACCAGGTCTCATTCTCAGTGACAATACGATTCAAGAAAGTGGGTGTTGCATCTGCCGTTTCGGCAAATTCTTGTGAAGCCTCTAAACTTTAAATTGATCCTATGCTCGTTTATTGTCTTGTTCTCAGTTCAGAACCAACGCACTAAACAAGCACTTTGTCCTACAGGTCTACCAAGGAACACACACGATGCTCAACTGCACTACGGTGGGGCAGGTTGGCAACGCCGGCCGCTACGCAGCAGCAGCCTTGTGATTCGCCTGTGATGCCCCATCGACCGTACTGGGTTCATTAAAAATGTTGAAATGTTTGTAAAGCTTATGGAACTTAACTACGGGGTATTCAGTCCCTAAACTAACAAACTACTTATGAACTAGCTTATACTAAAGACGGCACAAACATGCCTGCCCGGGGGGATTCGAACCCCCGACGGGGAACGACCTCGCGCATCGTAGCATAGCGCCTCAATGCGCTCGGCCGCTCCGCCGCGGCTGGCTTCATTCACCGAACTTTGTCAGACGTTGTAAGACGACTCGGAGCAAAACTGCAGTCCAGTCAGAAGAAATCCTCACGGAAGGAGTAGATGTAGTGTGATAATAGTTTCGCTTATGGAGATTCCAACCAAACGTCACCAGAATGGATTTTTGTTCTGCTTCCACTTAATAAACTCGCCGGAAGAAAACTCTAACTACATGAAAGTGCCTGGATATAATCCATGGCATAACTCCATCCTTAACATATCATTTAACAAAAATAGCAAAAAAAACTGAAACAATAAACAAGATCATTCAGAATCTATGTGGCCATAATGAGTAACGTTGACGTAGATATCCGCGGAGTAGTGAAGCAACTTAAATCACTTAACAAGAACATGTTTTCGGGTCCGGACTGTATACCCATTAGATTTCTGATTATGCTGAAGCGATAGCTCCTTACTTAACAGACATATACAACCGCTCTCTCAAAGAAGGATCTGTACCAACAGATTGGAAAGTTGCACAGGTCACCTATATTCAAGAAAGGCAGTAGGAGTAACCGACTAAACTACAGGCCTACTTCATTGACGTCAATTTATAGAAGGGTTTTGGAACATATACTGTATTCAAATATTATGAATTATTTCGAACAGAATAATCTATTGACCCAAGGTCAACAAGGATTTAAAAAATATCGTTCATGCGAAATACAACTTGCTCTTTACTCACACGAAGTGATGAGTGCTATCGACAAGGGTTCTCAAATTTATTCCTTATTTCTTGATTTCCAGAAGGCTTTTGACACCGTACCTCACAAACGGCTTTTCATCAAATTGCGTGGTTATGGTATATCGCCCCAAACTTGCGACTGGATAGGGGATTACCTGTAAGAGAAGACACGGATTGTAGTAATCGATGGTAAGGCATCGACTAAAACAGAGGTGATGTCGGGCGTTTCACAGGGTAGTGTTATTGGTCCTCTGCTGTTCCTTATTTACATAAACGATTTGGGAGGATATATAAGCAGCTCTCTTAGGTCGTTTGCAGATGACGCTGTCATTTACCGTCTAGTAAAATCATCTGAAGATCAAAAACAACTGCAGATCGACCTAAAAACGATATCAGTATGGAGTAAAATTGGCAATTGACTCTAAATAATGAGAAGTGTGAAGTCGTCCACATAAGTACGAAAAGAAATCCGTTAAACTTTGTTTACAAGATAAATCAATCTAAAGTGAAGGCCGTAAACTTCACAAAATGCCTAGGAATTACTATTACTTCAGACCTAAACTGGAAAGAACACGTAGATAATATCGTGGGAAAGGCGAACCAGACACTACGTTTTATTGGCAGAACCCTTAAAAGATTCAACAGAACTACTAAAGAAACTGCATACACTACGCTTCTCCGTCCTCATTTGGAGTTTTGCTGCGCAGTGAGGCATCCTTATCAAGTGCGTTTGACGGAAGCCATCGAAAGAGTCCAAAGAAGGGCACCTCGTTTTGTATTGTTACGATACAGTGGAGACAGCGTCAGGGAAATGATACAGGATCTGGGATAGGAATCATGACAACAACGACGCTTATCGCTGCGGCGTGGTCTACTTACGAAACTCCAATCGCCAACATTCTCCTCCGAATGCGAAAATATATTGTTGCCTCCCACTTACACAGGTAGAAATGCATTTAATTGTGTTGATCACAAAATATTGTTGCAGAAGTTGTAACATTGTGGAATACGGAGAGTGGCTCACAACTGGTTCGTTTCTTAATTTAATAATAGACAACAGCAAGTAATTCTCCGCAGTGTAGAAAATGGTTATGACGTACAATCCGAATGGGGCACAATTAAGTGTGGGGTGCCCCAGGGGTCTGTTTTGGGACCATTGCTGTTACTTATTTATATAAATGATATGCCTTCGAGTATAATAGGTGACTAAAATATTTTTGTTTGCTGATGATACCAGCTTGGTAGTGAAGGATGTTGCTCGTAATATTAACAGTATCAAATAATGCAGTTCAAGAGATAAGTTCATGGCTTGTAGAAAACAAGTTTATGTTAAATCATAGTAAAACTCAGTTTTTACAATTTCTAACACATAATTTGACGAAAGCTGACATATTGAAAACACATAATGGGCATATGATAAGTGAGACTGAACAGTTCAAATTTCTAGGTGTTCATATTTACAGTAAGCTGTCATTGAAAGCCCATGTTCAGGATCTTCTTCCAAAACCAAATTCTGCTATATTTACCATTAGAACAATATCTGAAATAAGTGATTTTTCAACACGAAAAATAGTCTATTACGCTTACTTTCACTCACTTATGACGTACGGCATTGTTTTTTTGGGGTAACTCGCCTGATGCAAAAAGAATATTTCTGGCTCAAAAAAGGGCGGTTCGAGCAATATGTGGTGTAAATTTACGAATGTCATTTAGACCTCTTTTCAGTAGTCTGGGAATTTTGACACTGGCGTCACAATACGTTTTTTCTTTAATGTCGTTTGTTGTTAATAATATCAGCTTATTCCCAGGAGTTAGTAGCTTTCACTCGGTGAATACTAGACAGAAGTCGTATCTACATTTGCATCACACCACGTTGACACTTGTGCAGAAAGGTGTACAGTATTCTGCGGCATCCATTTTCAATAAGCTAACAAAAAACTAAAGAATCTTAGCACTAATCCACACGCTTTCAAATCTAAATTGAAGAGTTACCTCATGACGCACTCCTTTTATTCTGTCGAGGAACTCCTAGAAAAGTTAAACAATTAAGCTAATTGATTTTTTCTTTATTGATTCTTTTCACTTTGTCTTAAGATTGTCGTGTGCAAAGGACTACTTAAAATTTTTCTATTACCATTCTTGTGTAACAACTAATGTATTTACTTGTTCCATGACCATGGAGTCTCACTCCTCAATTGGGTCCTATGGAACAGAAAAAAACAATAAATAAAATAAATAAATAATCAGAATAAAATACGAGAAAACAGAGCTCGAACGGAGAGATTCGGGTGTTATTTCTTCCCGCGCGATATACGAGAATCGAATAGGAGATAAATAGTATAATGGTGGTTCGATGAACCCTCTGCCAGGCACTTTAATGTGATTTGCAGGCTATTCCAAGTAGATGTAGTGTAGATGTAGAATGCGCTCGGCCGCTCCGCCGTGGCAGCGTTGCGTCTCGCAAGTATACGAGCCCCCTTTCCTCCCGTACCCTCAGAACTTGCCGACGGCCACGTTGCAACAAGATGATGCTTGATCACGTGTGGCACGCTATGTTCGAGACTACTTCGTCGCCAGTCGGATTACATTACAGGTTTTGCCTTATTATTTTCCCGATCTCTCGCTTATCGAAATGGTCTACATGGTGACGACAAGCGAAAGATCAAAAACTTTTTTGTAAACCTGAAGGACCGCCGGCAGCGGTGGCCGCGGGGACTGAGGCGCTCCAGTCACGGTCTGCACGGCCACTACGGTCGGGGGTTCGAATCCCCCCTCGGGCATGGATATTTGTGCCGTCCTTAGTTTCAGCTAGTTGATAAGTAGTTTGTAAGTTTAGGGACTGATAACCCCGTAGTTACGTCCCATAAGCTATACAAACATTTGAACATTTAAACCTGAAGGACCAAATTATTGAGGTCATTGTTCCCTAGACTTGCAAACTATTTAAAGTATCTCACGTCAAGGACAACACACGCAACCTATACCAAAAGGAGGACTCGAACCGATCCGATAGACGACGAAGTAGTAGCATTGACAGCTACATCTCAACAACGTAGTAAACCTATTGGACCGAACTGCTATGGTCGTAAGTGCCTAAACTTAAAGTAGTTTGTAAGTACCTAATGCCAAGGACAACACACACACACACACACACACACACACACACACACACACACACCCGAGTGAGGACTGTAATCTCCCAGTTCGCAGCATGACGCCTTAGACTATGTTGTCATTCCGCGCGGCCGCACTGCACAGACGTGTAATGGTGGTTATAGCTATCAATAGCCGCAATCCTCGATTTCATCATCTTCCTCACTTCTCATGGGACTGTATTTTCATGTACTGGGGGTAACTAAAAGAAAAACAGAAATTATTCTTTAAAAGCAAAATATTTTCAATGTTTTAGTCCGTTCAAAATGCTCTGAATTACTACTAATACAGTTGCCCCACCGGCACTTCTACCGTTCAAAGCAGGTTTTGTAGTGATCTTTGGAAATGACTGACAGCAGGACGTTCTTTTATCGTCTTTTTCGTTGCAGTGAAATTGGTTTCCTTTTACGCCCCTTTTCATGCCAGAAAATAAGAGAAATTCGAACGGAATCAGGTCAGGTTAGTAAGGAGCTTAGGGCAGCGGAACTGTGCCATTGTAGCCAAAAACTGTCATATTGGAAGAACCAGTCTACTGTCTGACAAAATTTGGGTTTTGGGTGTTTTTTTTTTGTTTTTTTTTTTTTTTTTTTGACAAACTCAGTTGCGCAATCTGCCTGAACGACAAAATCGAAGGTTTGAGTGACGGTCTTACCCGGAGGAACAAACTCTGGGGACTGATAACCTACCAGCTTACTCTGCTTAAAATCACAACAATAACAGCAAACTGAATGGACTATGCCCTTGGCATCAAGAAAGCAAATCAAGATTTTTCAAATGTTTGATTTGACTTGACGACATGTTTTTGGAAGGGGTGAGGATACGTCTTTCGTCGGCTTGAGAGTTGCTTTGTGTTTGGGTCGTAACCATAGCACCATGACTCATCGACAGTAATGACCTTTGACATAAAATCTGGAGCAGTTACAAGCTGTTGTTTCAAAACATGACATTTAGGACTCTACGTTCCTTTCCAGTCAAAACCCGGTGAGGAAATTTGCAGCAACCCCTTTCAGTCCCACATTTTCCGCTAAAATTCGCTGAACAGAACTCCAAGATAACCCACTGAACTCTGACAGTTGATCAATTGTCTGTGGACGGTCTGTGAGCACAAACTCTCGAATTTTTTAAATACGGCGTCGGCCAATAAAGTTCGGTGAACAGTCCTGTAACATTATCGTAGATGAACAATGAACTACAGTTACATTACTGTCCTATTTCTATCCGCGGTAGATTTACGATCGCAGTTCCGAGCATCCGCGGCAGTTACTCTGAGTCAAGGAGAAGACTTGTACGCCATATTAAGATCGCTGCCACCGATGCGTGCTTCGTAGTGCATCTTTATAGTGGTCAGTCGTAATTGAAAATGTCGCCGCGTGTGAAATCAGATCTGTGATTAGTTTTCTAAATGCAAAGAAAGGTAAACCAAAGGATATTCATCAGAAAATCTGCGAGGCTTACGGACAAATGTTATCGGTGATTCAATGGTTAGAAGATGGATCAGGCTGTTGAATGAAGGACGTGATCACGTGCACGGTGAACGAAGTGGACGCCCGTCTGTGATTACTGATGAACTGGTTCACACCATTGAAAAGGAGATTAAGGACAACTGTAAGTTCACACTTAGTGCCCTTGCTATGGAAGTTCCGCAAATTTCATGACCACCAATTCGCGAAATTGTTACTGAAAAACTGAAATTTCGAAAACTTTGCTCACGTTAGGTACTCAAAATTCTTACTGAACAACACATCCTCCGTACAACCTGGACCTCGATCCTAGCGACTTTCATCTCTTCTTACACCTAAAATCTGTCCTTGGTGGTGAACACTACAACGATGATGACGAGCTTAAAGAACATGTTACCACATGGTTGAATACACAGGCGGCCACCTTCCATGAAGAAGGCGTACAAAAAATTGTGCCGCGCTATGAAAAGTGCCTACAAAATTTCGGAAGCTATGTAGAAAAGTAGTTTAACAGTTGCAGATTTTTGTACAATAAATGGTTTTTTCTGTATCGGTACACGTTTATTTTATACAACCAAACGTAACTTACTTTGTAGACATACCTCGTAGACACCTCACATAAGTACGCACCGCTGGACATTGCGATACATGTCCTGTAAACTTTGCAGAGGTGTTCCTATGGGACGGTGTTCTTCATGTTTCGTTTGATGTCAGGAATATCGTCAAATCTCTTTCCTTTCAAAGCGAATTTGAGTCGAGGGAATAGGAAGGTCTGAAGGATTGATCCGACGAATATGGTGGATTTCAAGTCGCACCAATCCCTCTCTTTACCAGGAACTGTTTGAAAGGGCGAGTGATAGCGCACAGCTCGGCGGTGCATAGTTATGGGAGGTAACTATTTCAAAGGACAATAAAGTAAATGTAGTTCGTAGTTCATCTACGTCAATGTTACACGTCTATTCAACGAACTTTATTGTCATAGGTTTTTTTTCGTCGATTCTGGCAGTTGATGTATGTCCAGAACGAGGTTTGTCATCATGGGCATGTCGCCATTTTTAAAACAAATCCCTCGTACACTTCAGTTTTTCCCCTAGCGTCATCTCGATAAGCAGTTTTCATCATTAAAAGTTTCTGCTGCATTTTTACCTAACAGGAAACAATTTCACAGCTGCCTTCACCTTGCCTTCATAGAAAACAAAACAAGAACAAAGCGGCGCTAGCAAAAAGTCACTGCAGATGAAGAGAACTTCACTTTAGGGCTCACGGTTCTTTCGTGAGTACGTGCGTGGCGAGCTAGGGACCTCGAACTAATGCAGTCTTCCTCCCTCGTTTCCTCCCAGGACTGCATTTCCTTTCCCTTCCCCTCCTTTCCTAACCTCACTCCTTCCCCTCCCCACGGGGAACTGACGACCTTGGCAGTTTGGTTCCCCCATTCATCCATGAACAGAACGAGTCGGGTCGACAACACAGGCGGCACTGAACTGGCTATCAGTTGCTATATACACGCCTCGCAGCATATGTTCAAATATTTGTAGAACTTATGGGACTTAACTACGGGGTCATCAGTCCCTGAGCTTACAAACGACTTATGAACTAGCTAATACTAAGGACGGCACAAATATCCATGCCCGAGGGGGGATTCGAACCCCCGACCGTAGTGGCCGTGCAGACCGTGACTGAAGCGCCTCAGTCCCCTCGGCCACCGTGGCCGGCCCTTGCGGCATACATCTACATCTACATAGGATACTCTGCAGATCACATTTATGTGCCTGGCAAAGGGTTCATCGAACCACCTTTATACTATTCATCTACCATTCAATTATCGAATAGTGCGCGGAAAGAACATCTGAATCTCTTCGTTCGACCTCTGATTTCTCGTATTTCATTCTGATGATGTTTCTTCTACCTATGTAGGTGGGAGTCAACAATATACTTTCGCATTCGGAGGAGAATGTTGGCGATGGCGATAAACGCCGTTGTAATGATTCCCATCCCAAATCCATTATCATTTCCGTGACGCTGTCTCCCCAAGGAGGTTAGAATACAGGGAGACGCCCTTACGCTGAAAAAGTGAAGCCTGCCAACGCCATACTGCTAACTTTTGGAGAAGTGTTCGTATTTTAGAGATAATGTTGTATGTCACCTAAAAGAGGAATAAAACGTCGCCGGCCGCGGTGGCCGAGCTGACTGAGGCGCGCCAGTCACGGCCTGCACGGCCATTACGGTCGGGGGTTCGAATCCCCCCTCGGGCATGGATATTTGTGCCGTCCTTAGTAATAAGTAGTTCATAAGTTTAGGGACTGATGACCCCGTAGTTAAGTCCCATAAGCTCTACAAACATTTGAACGTTTTTTTGAATAAAACGTCCGACAGTTTTGCCGTGATGTACAACGTGTTAAAAGAGTGCAAATTAGTCGTTAAAAATGAGATTTCAAATACATTATGATGAACATTGATTAATATATATTCTAGAAACTATATTGTTTGAAAGTACATACTTCACAGTGACTGTCAGTTCAATGCATTAACAGTAAGAGGTTCGACTTAATGCATAGTTTCAACGGAGATATAGCATTCCAATACTGACCAAGATGGCGGACAGGCTTCAACTGACGTATCTGCGTGGCATAGATAATGCCAGCTTCCTTTATTCTAACCTCCTTGGTCTCCCCTGTATCGTGCCAATACAGAACCAGCTGCCCTTCTTTGGAATCTTTCGGTGGCTTCCGTCGAACTTGATAAGGATACCACACTGAACAGCATAAAAGCGGAGATACAGCATTCCAGAACTGACCAAGATGGCGGACAGGCTTCAAGTGACGTATGTGCTTGTCATAGATAATGCCAGCTTCCTTCATTCTAACCTCCTTGGTCTCCCCTGTATCGTACCAATACAGAACCAGCAGCCCTTCTTTGGACTCTTTCGGTGGCTTCCGTCGAATTTGATAAGGATCCCACACTGGTCAGCATAAAAGCGTGCTGCATAAGCTCCTCCGACGGCAATGTTATTCGGCGCTTCTTTTAGTATTTATATTTTATTTTTATCCCCCTCGTACAGCTGTTCTTGGTGCTGTATTTTGCGTGTACCTCGTCAGCGCCGGCCGTGGTCAAGGATTGGGGCGTATGGCGGGGTCCTTGTCCGTGGTTTTGGCGGCATGAGTAATGCAGTGGAGCTCCTTGCGCGGTTCCTGTGCCGCCGCAGCCGAGGTCGTCGTTCTTCCGCCGGCGTTCCGCCCGCCGCCCACCCCAGCGCAAATGTAAAGTGCCGCTGCGGGACGGCCTTCTGACGCTCGATAGCATGTTTAATCAAACATGCTCGCCAGCACAGTGGCAGATCCCAGTCTATGAATCCAAAGGTTCTACCCCCCCCCCCCTATGTTTTTTATCTGTCAATTTCACCTCTGGGAGTGTTGTTGGTGTGTAAAATACCGAGTAGCACCGTGGTTAAACTTTAGGTCCCGTTTTAACTCGCTGGGTAAGGAAGGTCGGAGGAAGTCAACAGCTTAATACAAACGTTTGGCCATGCCTAGTAAAGCACTGTGGTGTTCAAACCAATCTTCGGATTGACGGTAAGTCATCGAGTAAAACAGAAGTGATATGTGGCGTTCCACAAGGAAGCGTTATAGGTCCCCTACTCTTCCTCGTGTTTATAAACGATTTAGGAGACAATCTGAATAGCTGCCTTAGATTGTTCGCGGATGATGCTGTCGTTTATCGGTTAGTGAAGTCAACAGAGGATCAAAAGCAACTGCAAAGCGATTTAGACAAAATTTCTGCATGGTG
Organism: Locusta migratoria; assembly: GCA_026315105.1. Taxonomy (NCBI): domain Eukaryota; kingdom Metazoa; phylum Arthropoda; class Insecta; order Orthoptera; family Acrididae; genus Locusta; species Locusta migratoria. The sequence goes on from CM048755.1 coordinate 262,257,000, forward strand.
CGAAAATTGGCAATTGACACTAAATAAGGAAAAGTGTGAAGTAATACACATGACCACTAAAAGAAATCCGCTGAGCTTCAATTACGCGATAAATCAGTCAAACCTTAAGGTCGTAGATTCTACCAAATACCTAGGAGTTACAATTACGAACAACTTTGACTGGAGAGAACACAGAAAATATTGTGGGGAAGGCGAACCAAAGGTTACGTTTCATCGGCAGAACGCTTCGAAGATGCACCAGCTCCACCAAAGAGACAGCCTACATCACACTTGTGCGTCCTCTCCTGGAGTACTGTTGCCCCTTGTGGGACCCTCACCAGGTGGGACTGACGGAAGACATTGAGAAGTTTTAGAGAAGGGCAGCTAGTTTTGTTCTATCACGTTACGGGGGGGGGGAAGCGTCACGGAAATGTTGCACGAATTGGGGGTGGAAATCATTAAAAGAAAGACGATATTCATTGCGGTGTGATCTGTTTGCGAAGTTTCAATCACCGACTTTTAGTTCTGAATGTGAAAACATTTTGCTAGCACCCACCTACTTAGGGAGACATGACCATCCCAACAAAATAAGAGAAATCAGATCGAAAACGGAACGATTTAGGTGTTCTTTCTTCCTGCGCGCTATTAGAGAATGGAACGGGAGAGAAAAGTTATGAAAGTGGTTAATAAACCCTCTACCAGGTACTTGAATGTGATTTTCAGAGTATCTATGTAGATGTAGATTGTTGACTGCCTTACATTTTGGCCCACTTTAGGTTACGGTAGTAACACTAAAAGTGGGCCTTTGCTATCGTCTTTTGACAGCTCGAAATTTAAATGAAAATAACGCCTTAACCGTTCGTCTGACACGGAAACTGAATACATGAATCTGTAGATTAGAAATTCCTCTACACCTTTGCTATCATGGTTTTTTCCATATCTAGCATCGTTTCAGAGATATTTGCAAAAATAACGGCGATTTTAGTATGTCCGTCTCTCTGTCCGTAACGTGTTCCCACTTTTTAAGTCGAACCGTTCAACCAATAAGCACCAAATTTTACAGACATACTTTTAGGTCGTCAGAGACCGGAACCTCCCTTTTTCAAATTTTTCGGACAAAAAATACGTCAGTAACACTAAAAAAAGCTGTTTGTAATGTAATTGTACTTGATAACGAATCGTTCATCTGACACGAAAATTGAATAACCGAATTTGTAGAGGAGTAAATTTTCTACAGCTTTTATCTCTTATGTTTTTCTCATATCTCGTATACTTTGAGAGATATTTGCAAAAATAACGGCGATTTGACACTGTCCATTGATTTTACGAAAAAGCATCCGTTCGCAGATGGCACGTGACATTCCACGCGTTGCGTATTTGATGAGTTTCTTATTATAACTTACACGTTGTTATTTCAAAGCAACGGCGCACTGAAGAATTAACAAAAACACGTCGTTCTTCATACGATAAATGATAATTTAGAGTCTAAAAATACCTCATTAGCATCAGTTAACAACTGCCATCAATAGTACGAAAATAAAGAACATATTTCGTAATTGTTCGCCGTAGTGTAGTGGGCAGCGCGTTGGATTGTAATGCACATGGTCAGTGGTTCCGAACCTGTCACTACCAAAAAAGTATTTCTCCTTTTTCCTAAAAGTTACGTGTTGGGTGCATAGATATTATCACAATAGTAGAGTCGTAATCATATCACTATAACTGTTTATTATTTACATTATTATTTTTGTCCGAAATGTTTGCAAAAAAATTATAAAACTACAAATCTAAAGTGGACCGTAAAACATGTCAGTGTGATTCTTTTTTATTTTCAAACAGTCATCATCATCGTCATTTAAGACTGATTAATCCTTGCCGCGTTCAAACTGGAACACAGTCCCCCTTATAAAATTCCTCCACGATCCCCATTTCAATGGTAACATTGATGCCTCGCCTAAAATTAAGCATGTTATTTCAGAATCATTCTTGACTGAACCCAAGTACTTTTTCTATGGTCTACCTCGACTCCTTCTACTCTCTTCTGCCCAACCCATGACACTCTTAGATAGTCTTGCTTCGCCGTTGCGTGTCACATGAGCCCACCATCTAAGCATGTTCGCTCTAATTGATTCATTTATTTACACGTATAAAAGGTCTAAGAGAAGTAAAGTTGGTAATTGGGTGTTTTTACCGGCCCCCCGTGCCGCCGTAGCAGTTTTAGACTCATAGAAATAAAGTCTATGCCAGGTAGTGCGCAGGTATTGTAACGGGCCAAAATATTTTCTTGGTTCGTTACGGAGTTTTCGAAAGGTTTCGTTTCAACTTACCATGAAAATAGGTTATATTAATGATTATTTCTGAAATTTCCATTAAAATATAAATGTATGTAATATTTGTAAAATTAAAATGTATTTGTTTGTTGTATGTTTTAGATTTTTCTGCATTGAAGCAACAGGAAATTTGTATGAAACTCCGGGCATGAAGTCATATATCACATTTGAAATCAAAGGAGTTTGGAGATTATTAAATATCAGAAAAAATATTAAAGACTAATGTAAGGTGAAATATGAAGATTTCCAAATGAGTTGTTGGTTCCGAAGATTATTCAAAGTTAGTTGCTTGTGAGAGTTTGATTTGTGAGCTTAGATAGGCAGATGATCACTTAATGGTGACTGTGCGAATTAATATCTGACAAACAGTTTAACATCTTTTCGAGGATCTGGAATCAGTAATCGTTGATATACAAAGCATTAGGAATATTTTTAAAGTGACTTAATTGCAGTTCTTTCTTGTCAGGAAGTGTAGCTGTGGAGAGTGAAATTTTATTACTAAGTCAGGTTTAAAGCGTATGGAAGTTATGTTGGTAATACTGGTAACTGCGTGAGTTTGGAACGATTTGTCGGATGCAGTAGCGCTGGTACTTTGAAAGTGTATTTTGGTTTTTCGAAAGGTGTTTTTTTTTTTTTTTTTTTTTTTTTTTTGTGTGTGAGTGTCTCAGTCGCGAGCGGAGTTGACGTTACGATTTGCCCAGAGCAGTTTATTTGTACTGAAAAGTATCCTGTGGGAGTTCATTTGGGTCACTTATAAGACGTGAATCCTTTTGCTGTATTTTAACTGGCTCTGAGGTCAAGTTGTTGGTAAGAGTGTTTCGAGAGTTACCTTAGGACCAATAAACCCGTTTATTATTCGACAACCAACCAAAACTGTGACTGTGATGGATAAAGCACATAAATAGGGTTTGGAACCAATAAATCTATTTGGAGATCTCTTGTTCATATGTTCGTTAAGCTTAAGGGACTTAACTGCGGGGTCATCAGTCCCTAAACTTACTACTTATGAACTATCTTATACTAAAGACGACACAAACATCTATGTCCGAGGGGGGATTCGAACCCCCGACCGTAGCAGCCGTGCAGACTATAACTGGGGCGCCGCAGACCGCTCGTCCACCGCGGCCGGCTGGAGATCTCTCAAGTAACCAGAAATCAGCTAAGAGTGACTTAGGTTTGGTGGGCAAGCCAAGTTTAATTTCGTAGAGTCGAATCCAAGTCAACACCTGAAGAAGGATCCAAGCTGTCTTCAAGACTTATTTAAGTTAAATACGGAGTTGTAAATGCTGATGACTACGTAGGATTTATTTATTTATTTTCACTCACCTTAAAGAATAGATAGGATTAGTCTGTAGAAGTCACTCGAATGCTAAAACCGGTAACGGAAATAAAAAAATTTCCCATAAAACGAAATACCAAGTCTGGAGACAGAAAATAAAATAAATTGGATTTTGTATTTATTTCAGTAGATAGCAAATCATTCAAAGAGAGAGAAAATTAAGCCGGCCGCGGTGGCCGAGGTGACTGAGGCGCTCCAGTCACGGTCAGCACGGCCACTACGGTCGGGGGTTCGAATCCCCCCTCGGGCATGGATATTTGTGCCGTCTTAGTTCGTAAGTAGTTCATAAGTAATTTGTAAGTTTAGGGACTGATGACTCCGTAGTTACGTCCCATAAGCTTAACAAACATTTGAACATTTTAAGAAAATTAAACCGGATCCTAAAGAAATAATATCTTTGGTAGATATAGATAAATATCAGTAATAACCGCTTTTAGAAATAGAAGGCACTAAATATTGTCGATATGTGAAGATGGGAATTTTGAAATCAAAGAAATTATTCAAATAAGAGATCGTAGGTATCGAGTTAAAAGGATAGACTGTATTTTATTCAAAAGTTATCAGTTGAAGCTGATACAACTAGAATCTCTGTTTACGGGAATGTTATATCTGTGAAATTAAATGTTACGTAAAAAAGTAAACGTAACATACTTCAAAAGTAAAAACGCATAAATTATGTGCACAAATCCATCACTGAAATAAGTTTCTTTTTGTCCATGAAAGTACTTCAAAACAATTTTAAAGTGAAGTACTAAGTATCCGGACCATGTAATATTAGTCGGGGGAGACTCCAACCTCAAGAGTATAGATTGGGACCTCTCTAGTTTCATTTCAGGCGATACAGACAAGCAGTCTTGCGAGATACTATTGGAACGTTTTCCGAAAACTGTCTTGAACAGTTAAACCGACAGCCCACACACATTGGAAATATTTTAGACCTAATAGCTACAAACAGGCCCGACGTTATTAACGATGTCAGTGCAGAGACAGGAATTATCGATCATGATATCGACATATCGTCAATGGTGACCAAAGTTAATAAACCAATCAAGAAGGCTAGGAGCGTGTTTTGTTAGAAAGAGCCTATAAGCAATAAACGGACATCTTTTATTTCCAGTACTATGGATGCAAAGGAAATGTGGACTAAATGTAAGTGCATTGTAAATAAAGGGTTAGAGAAATGTGTGTCTGTAAAGTCTATTAACGATGGAAAATATCCACCGTGGTGTAATTATAATTTTAGAAAGCTACTGAGGAAGCGAAGGCTGTTGCACTCTGGGTTCAAAAAGAACACCCAAATGATGACAGGAAAAAGTTAGTAGAGATTCTTGCGTCTATAAAAAGATCGATGCGCGAAGCATACAGTAATTACCACAGCCATACCTTAGCAAAAGATCTTTCCGAGAACCCGATAAAATTCTGGTCCTATGTAAAATCGATAAGCGAGTCAAAGCCCACTATCCAGTCACTCGTTGATCATTCCGGGTCAGTAATAGAAGAAATCAAACGGAAAGCTGAAGTTCTAAATTCAACCTTTAAGAAATCTTTCACGCAGGAAGACCGCACAAATGTACCATCATTTGATCAACGCACTAATTCCGATATGGAGGACATAGTAATAGGTATTTCCGATGTAGAGAAGCAGCTGAGAGAACTAAATTCTAAAAAGTCTCCTGGTCCGGATGGAATACTAGTTCGGTTTTACAAAGAGTATTCTGTGGCATTGGCCCCTTACTTAGCTTGCATTTATCGTGAATCTTTAATTCAAAGTTCCCATTGCTTGGAAAAAAGCCCAGGCGATTCCCGTTTATAAGGAAGGTAAAACAGTTGACACACATAATTACAGGCCAATATCGTTGACATCAGTTTCCTGTAGAATTTTGGAGCATATTCTCAGCTCAGATGTAGTAAATTTTCTTTCTATGAATCAGTACGGGTTTAAGAAACATCGTTCGTGTGAAACTCAGCTTGGCCTTTTCTCACATGACATCTTGCGAGCCATGAGTGAAGGACAACAGGCGGATTGTGTTTTTCTCGACTTCAAAAACACGTTTGACGTGATTCCACACTGCAGACTGCTAACGAAGATACGAGCATTTGGAATAGGTTCACAGATATGTGACTGGCTGGAGGACTTCCTAAGCAATAGAACGCAGTACGTTGTTCTCGACGTCGAGTATTCATTAGAGACGAGTGTATCGTCAGGCGTGTCCCAAGGGAGTATGATAGGACGGGGTTGGAACACTTGCGCGGAGTGACACTTGCGCGGAGTGACACTTGCGCGGAGTGACACTTGCGCGGAACCCGGGGCCCTTGGGGCGGCTAATCGATTTTCCTGGGTACAGGCCCACCAAGAAGTCTAGCATTGCTGTTGTCAAGTTTCCACACTGTGAACATAACACGAAAATCAGTGAAACTGCACAACCCTTTGCAAGCTGAAGAGCAATATAGTGACTTGTTCTAACTACATATTAATCTGTTGAGTGTTCCTCCTGTAAACAAAAAGGTATTTTAATAGTGATAATGTTTTTGAGAGTTAGTCTCTCCTACTACAAGACTATGACTTTCCACAGTCATACCTCCTAAAATCATATTATTCAGAACACTAAGCATATCAAGACACCTGCGCAAGCAATAAATATATTAGGCATCCTGCAAAGACACGTTGATGTAATTGACCTCTATGTAGTTAACCCCACTATAACTTCCATCTCTTTAAAAATAGCTACTATGCTTTTTAATAGGAGATGCAACCTTAAACCTTCAATTAAAAAAACGTTAATAATAAGTCAATGAGTATTTTACATACTTAAAGCGTTTATTCGTAGACCCCAAAACGATTTGGCTGTATTCGAATTACAAATACATCCAAGATTTGTATGAAATACGGAATGTGTAAGGGAATGTCTGTAGTATGGTAATGGGCATTGAACGCCACTGAGATTCGCGCGTCTTTTGTTTTTTTGGCGGGAAATTTGAATTACGCCCCACCCCTCCTCCCTCGGCCAATTGCCGAACCACAGATCAAAGGATGCCGCCACAAGATGATTGATAGGTCTTCCTGGAAGAACGAAAGATGATTGACAGTTTACATTTAGGTCCTTTTGATTCGCTACTTGTCCGACTGCTTATCAAAGGACGCCGCCATAACGCACTTAAGGATGATTGACAGGTTGCAACATCTCCCTCGCCCACACACGACACCCCGCCCTCCCCGCCCCCCCTCCACCCCTCGGTGCCGCCGCCAGACAAGCGGCACCTCCGACAGGTCCAGACCTGTAGACCCATCGACATGTCGGTACTCGCACCCTGGACCACACACCTGGCCGGTTCGACGCCCCCCTCCACCCCCGGCACCGCCGCCAGACAGGCGGCACCTCCGACAGGTCCAGACCTGTAGACCCATCGACATGTCTGTACTCGCACCCTGGACCACACACCTGGCCGGTTCGACGCCCCCCTCCACCCCTCGGCACAGCCGCCAGACAGGCAGCACCTCCGACAGGTCCAGACCTGTAGACCCCTCGACATGTCTGTACTCGCACCCGCGACCCCTACTCGCTCGGCCGATTGCCGGACCGCCGCCTCCGCCGCCGACAGATGCTACCCCCTCCTCCTCCACGCTAGCGACCGGTTCTCAAAGGACGCCGCCACCCGCCCTACCCGGGAGAACAAACAATACCGCGACGATTGTCTTGACCGCACCGACACCGCCCCCACAGGCCGACCCCTGCTCTCTTTTTACGGCGACCGCGGCCCGACAGGTCAGCAGCCAATTAAATTGCATATTTATTATTAAGCGCGCCGCAGCGATCCGTACGCCAGATCTCGATTTATGTAACAATAACAATTTCCGCCGTTTATTATTATTATTCTTGGAAAAAAATAGAGCTACCATAGTGTTCTTCGTATGCTAAAAAACAATTTAGAACAGAAATGCTTAGTTGGTCTCGTATACTACAGCATGTAGTAGTAAAATATTAAAACTCGTATGCAAAATTTGCAAGTAAGAATTTCCACTCCAATCTCTCTCCATGCTCTTCGCATAGACTACAACCGACAGACGTGTTTAATAATAATAATAGCGCAGGTTACGGTAACGAACGCCACAAACTTACGTATCCATCTTAACATATACTCTTTCGATATACAGAAACAATTCTAACGAAAAGAAAAGAAATGGTCCGTTTCGGAATTCGACCGCAACCTTAGATCTATAAATGTATCTCTTCGTTTAGACGATGCAAGCAACAGCCATCGAACGGAATGTAACTTCTATGCCAACAACTCTTTCGATAAAACAGCAACAGCGGCAGCAGCAGAAGACGGCATATTGTTTATACAAAAATTCCAAATAACGAAAATCGGCAATGACATCTAGCACAACGTCTCTAAATATACATCTGCAAGCTCCGTTAAACTCGTATGCAAAATTTGCAAGTAAGAATTTACATTCCCATCTCTCTCCAGGCGTGTTTAATAATAATAGCGCAGGTTAGATAATAAACGCCACAAACTTACGTATCCATCTTAACATATACTCTTTCGATATACAAAAACAATTCTAACCAGAGCCAATTAACGAAAAGAAAAGAAATGGTCCGTTTCGGAACTCGACCACAACCTTGCATCTATAAATGTATCTCTTCGTTTAGACGATGCAAGCAATAGCCATCGAACGGGATGTAACTTGTATGCCAACCACTCTTTCGATAAAACAGCAACAACAGCGGCAGCAGCAGAATACGACATAGTGTTTATACAAAAATTCCAAATAACGAAATCGGCAATGACATTTAGCACAAAGTCTCTAAATAAACATCTGCAAGCACCGTTAACAGTCGTCCAGAACGCAGAGCGCTCTCTCGGCAGACTACATAAAAGAAACATATGCTAAGTGTTTAAACAAAAACACCTAAGTAACATCTCCAAATGATCAAAACCTTCTATGCAGACGCACCATTCTGACAAGGATAGCTCGCAATGCATTTATTTAATGGAGCTGAGCCATGCCGAAAGTTCCGAAATTTAACACACTCTCTCTCTTTAGCGATCTTGCCCTGTTACGTTTCCTTCTTCTTAGATCGAGGTATAACTGCGCATTCCGAGAGTTCGGGTATTTTAATTTTACCTCTTATTTCCTTGCTGCAGCAGTACACATCCCATCTAAGAAATCTCTATGTCCTGTTACGATGCAAACTACATTTATCTGACACCGATATTCCAGCGCCCCAGAAGACATTTAATCCCTATTGTGCAACGGAGAGTCGAAATAAAAGAAAAATACGTGAAATAATTTACCGATTCCGACCGTCTACACTAAAACTTTTCGAAATTATTGGCCTAACAACACCCTTATTCGACAATACAGCAACCACACAACCGAAGTTACCTGCCCAATGCAACACAGATTTCCAGCTCGACCCGCCCTTTACCCACAAAATTCCTACTCCGAACTAAGATTTATTATTTTAATTACAAGTAGATGTCCATCGCAAACGAAGACGCTAACCTACACGCCACAACACATGATTCTATATAGGACATGGAGTGTTTACAATTTTTGTTTTGTTTATTACAGTACAACTGAGTACATGCAACGTAATGTTCGCAAACACTTATATCGCAACCAACTCCCGCACACTTCGATCATAACCTGCTCTCTAAGGAATGGATGGGAGTCACACACAGTACAAACACGTTTGTCGTGTGTTCCTCTAATTTCGGCCAGTACAACGATGCGAGACCAATCCCCCCGCCTGTTTACTGTAAAAGCAAATATTTTTCCCCACACTATCTGTTTAAACCGGGCTTGCACATATACAATAGCCTCCTTTTAAAAGCATGTGTCTTCGCCATATAACCCAGTTTTCGTTTACCCATCTTCTTCTTCTTAGGACTTGTAGAATAACGTAGACGAATCTACGTCTGTGGATAATAAAGTCCTGGAATGCTAAAAACAATATAGTTTCTTGCTCGACTCTACAAGTAATTTACAGTCGAAACTAAAAAAAACATAATGTCCGAGAGAGCGGTCAATTTTCTGGTACTCTTAATACCCAAGTAACAAATCTAAAAGCTTTTGCACACTACAACGGCGCACTTTGTAAATACCGTATCTTCTCTTTTAGAACACTTAAACAATCTTCTTACACAATCCTCCATCCCGGTAATACCATCTTCTCGACCCGGCGAAAAAATAAAAGTCCTAACAATCAACTGCCTGGACTCTTTATAAAATCGACATCTTTGCTTACACCAGGGCTCGTGATTTTTCGACAAATTTATTTTGGTTCTACAATTCGACGCCAACCACGTTAAGCAGTCGTTTCCTCGCCCGCAACCACTTTGATATTGCTCCTCCCATCCGAAAGTCATGCTCGGATACGAACGCCACTCGGTTAAAGTATTGTCCAAAAATCCAGGAGATAGAAGCCATCTACACGAAGCTGCTGCTGTAGTATAGATGGGAGCGCCTCCATTAAGAAACATCGATTAGCTGCAGTTTATAAGATATATACCCACAGGACGTATATATTTCCCCCCCATGTATTCCAGAAATAGTAACTTCGTCTTATCTCCAACGTTTGCAGTATCGAACTTGCGGAATTTACTACACACACACGCGCGCGCGCGCGCGCGCGCGCACTCTATTGGCTACAACTAGCGCACTTTAAGTAACGAAACTATAGGAGTTTTATAAAACACGTTGATTTTCGACGAAAGAATTATGATTTACCGCAGCAGGCATATCCGCTACGTAAACGTGTTGCACACCAGCCGTAAAGTAGCCAACACTAGCATACGATTAAACAGACGATGCTTCGACGAAAGATCAATGCACCACCAAAGTCAGTTTTCTTTACAGCTTTACCGTGACGTATATATTTAGGGTATATCGACACTTTTTACTTACATTCCGTCCCATCTAGCCTAAAGCACTCTCTGTAAGCGCCGAACATTTCCAACACAGTAACAGAACTACACCTTGCAGTCAACACGAACCTACAACAACAGAAGAATCTAGCCATTCCAACTCGTTTTTTGTCCCAACTAGCATGCTGCTAGCTATGTATACGTTCGTAACAACCCAGACAGAGCTATCCTTACATCCGTCACTAACCCAGTACCAACTCTAAACAAGTTACCACAGATGGTGTTATAACCGCGATCAGTAACAGACAAGATCTCCCAGACACACAGCGTTTTAATAAAGTTTCGATCTCGCTCTCTCTCCACCCAATAACTACGTTGGTTGCTTGACCTGTCCCTAACATCCAACCACAACTTTGTTTCCAATGCATAGCCGGCAGACAATATTTCTGGAACGCTCTCTATCAGCCAATAGACTATATACCTCGAGCATTCGCGCACAAATCACCATCGTATTCCACTCCTTCTAACAAATTATTACTCTCGATAAACATCTGTAACACAGTGTAAAAAAATGAGCGACGTGCACACGCACAGAACAGCTAACAAGAAAAGATCTAGATCCAAGCCAAGTTCTTATAATCCTTACAAGCAGCAACGCAAAATAGTCTACACCACTTCGAACTAATGCAACACCAGATTTTTTTTAACGATCTCCAAGAGCAATCCTTTAGAGACTAAACATACGATTAAATGCACCTCCAATGTAGGTAACTAATCCTCTAACTCGATGCTTATCGACCAAAGAACATTAATTTACCACTGCAATCATCTCCGATACGCTACCGAGAGACGTCCATTCGTAAACACAGCTAAATGAAGATATAAATGCCCCACATCCATGCTACGAAGTATCTATATGTATTTCCACAATTGTGAACCACATCTGCATTGCATCGTATCGCACGACTAAACAGTTCAAAATAGGTACTTCGCGCAAGCTAGCATGCATAATCACATTCCATGTTATTTCTGGCTGTAGGCGAGTGCGGACCTGTTGACTCATCGTAGATGCCGGTTTGGAGCGTGTGTACGTCCTATACATGTAAACATACCTGTCCACGCTCGCACCTGACCCGGAGAAGTTTTCGGTTTAATTTTTCCTGGCCGCACCAGATTCCGAATACAAGAGAGCTATTTTCGCGAAGATAGATTTCCTCGCAGCTGACACAAGCGATGTTTTTTACCGTACGAGCAGTCGTTAAACTTTTATACGCAGATACATATACAGACAGTAGGATGTTCGTAAATTTGCGATGTAGCTCCTACAAAAACGAAACATAGTTTTTTTTAGAAATTCGATAAGAAGAAGAACGAAATTTATACAAGATGAACCAATGTGCAATAAGTCAAACCCCAATCCATGCAGCAATGTACCGAGCAACATCGATTTAAACGAACACTTTGCTTAGCTGTAGAATAGAACAACACAGAATTACACCTCTCTAACAGATACATTACCGAGGGAGTTACTGCTCTCTGGTAACAAGCAACCTGTTTTCTGGTATCTTCTCCTAAACCCTATAAGACCGAAACTTTCTACTCGAGAAGCTAGACACAGAGTACAAATCGTTCTTTATTATTCTTGTTATGTGTAACTTTAATTTTCTCCGCTGTAATTTATTTAACTCGTAGTTTTAGATCCACATCGGCGTCTCCTATTACCGTTCCAGCCAGAAGTTTGAAAGGTAGAGGGAAGGTATGTTCTCGAACTCCATTACGTATCTTCGCTTCCTCCTGCATTCCAAATCCTTTATAGCTCTACACCTTCGGGCAATGCTTCTAGACGAGAACAATCGGGTATTTTAACTTTTCCCATTATTTCCTGTATAGAAATATGCGTCCCTATGTCTGTACGTTACCAACTCCTGTGGTAATTTCCGTATGGAGCACTAGGTTTACGACTATTGCAAACGATTGCTTGTTATTCCATCCGTTTTTAACTCTGCAAATGACTGTCCCCAGTCCTCCACTTTGGATGCAATGTAGTCCCTTCTCCAAACGATAATGCAATACGTTTTACGTGTGTTCCGCTATTTTCGGTCAATACACCGACGCGCGACCAATCTCCCTGACTGTTTACTGTAAAAAGCAAATATTTTATAAGTCCCAGTCGTAACCAGATTTCTCCACACCCTCTGTTTAAGCCGGGCTTACACATATGCCATAGCTTCGTCTTTCTCCAGCATTAGGTTGTACTCGTCCTTTATGGCAGTTGCTTTAGCCATATATTCTAGCTTCGTTCTCTTGGTCTCGATATCCGCCATTTCCAGTGTTCTTCTCGCGCACAGAAGACGTTAACTGCAGGTAGCGATGTAATTTCTTTAATGGGGACGGCTTAAGCCTGTGTGATACATTTACTCTTTTCGCTGGACTTGCAGAATGACATTGTTTGTAGGTACTAGACCTAATTCGGCGATATCTATATCTGGAGGCAGTGTGGAGAACAATGTTCTGGATTGGAAGAAGTATGTTTCCCCTGCTTTAATGTAGTTTTTAAGTGTACTACTTATATCGTCTTTGCCGCTGTCAGTATTACGAATCTCCACCTAATTTACAGGTAGACAATGGAAACTAAAAGCTGATAGAACGTAACGTATAAGCTTTTATCGATCTGGAAGGTTTAACCTGTACACCGATTAATTTTTGGGTATTTTTATTACACCAGTACACAAATTGCAGGACACTATTAAACACTACAAAGCATCTGGTGTCCCAGATGTTTGTTATTCGCCCCCCACATGGTGGAGAAACACTTTGCAGATACCGTTTAAAAAACTTAAAGAGTCTTGCACAAGATCAAAAACACTCTCCATCCGGTAATCGTATATTGTAATACCCCTGTTCTCGACCCAAAAACGAAGTAAGTGCTCAAATCGACCTCTATCTCTCTTTTTAGGGTAAATCTGGTCACGGATCACAAATTTCACACCACAACCAGCGGATTATACCCTAGTAAGACTCCAGGACGTTCTCCAAATTATGGTTTTGACTGGTATTTCCAGGCGAAGTACTAAATAACCTCCATATAGGCGAGATTCTAGATGCGTTCTTCGGGACTTGTGGTATAGAGACAGGTGCGTAGAATCGAATCCGAAGCGCAACAGCTGGGAGGACCTCCCGGCTATAGCGAAGACACACATCTGCCGCGAAATATATATATAAGGGATGGTCGCAGAAGCCTCCAGGTCACATCCTCGAAACGCAAAGCATGCTCCTGGATAGGTAAAATAGTCTCTGATACGCTAAAGGTAGCGGAAAGGTAAAGGAAAGGTAGCGGAAAGGTGGCGGAAAGGTAATGGGCAGTGGGAAGGGTAGCGGGAAAGTAGAGGATAGGTATCGGAAAGATAGCGGTACTCTACAAGTACATCGTAATATTTGTATCTGTGTTAATACAATACGAATGCTTAGAGGTTAGGGATTCGCGAATCAGATGGTATTTTAGCTATCCAGGAGCATGCTTTGCGTTTCGAGGATGTGACCTGGAGGCTTCTGCGACCATCCCTTATATATATATTTTGCGGCAGATGTGTGTCTTCGCTATAGCCGGGAGGTCCTCCCAGCTGTTGCGCTTCGGATTCGATTCTACGCACCTGTCTTTATACCACAAGTTCCGAAGAACGCATCTAGAATCTCGCCTATATGGAGGTTATTTAGTACTTCGCCTGGAAATACCAGTCAAAACCATAATTTGGAGAACGTCCTGGAGTCTTACTAGGGTATAATCCGCTGGTTGTGGTGTGAAATTTGTGATCCGTGACCAGATTTACCCTAAAAAGAGAGATAGAGGTCGATTTGAGCACTTACTTCGTTTTTGGGTCGAGAACAGGGGTATTACAATATACGATTACCGGATGGAGAGTGTTTTTGATCTTGTGCAAGACTCTTTAAGTTTTTTAAACGGTATCTGCAAAGTGTTTCTCCACCATGTGGGGGGCGAATAACAAACATCTGGGACACCAGATGCTTTGTAGTGTTTAATAGTGTCCTGCAATTTGTGTACTGGTGTAATAAAAATACCCAAAAATTAATCGGTGTACAGGTTAAACCTTCCAGATCGATAAAAGCTTATACGTTACGTTCTATCAGCTTTTAGTTTCCATTGTCTACCTGTAAATTAGGTGGAGATTCGTAATACTGACAGCGGCAAAGACGATATAAGTAGTACACTTAAAAACTACATTAAAGCAGGGGAAACATACTTCTTCCAATCCAGAACATTGTTCTCCACACTGCCTCCAGATATAGATATCGCCGAATTAGGTCTAGTACCTACAAACAATGTCATTCTGCAAGTCCAGCGAAAAGAGTAAATGTATCACACAGGCTTAAGCCGTCCCCATTAAAGAAATTACATCGCTACATGCAGTTAACGTCTTCTGTGCGCGAGAAGAACACTGGAAATGGCGGATATCGAGACCAAGAGAACGAAGCTAGAATATATGGCTAAAGCAACTGCCATAAAGGACGAGTACAACCTAATGCTGGAGAAAGACGAAGCTATGGCATATGTGTAAGCCCGGCTTAAACAGAGGGTGTGGAGAAATCTGGTTACGACTGGGACTTATAAAATATTTGCTTTTTACAGTAAACAGTCAGGGAGATTGGTCGCGCGTCGGTGTACTGACCGAAAATAGCGGAACACACGTAAAACGTATTGCATTATCGTTTGGAGAAGGGACTACATTGCATCCAAAGTGGAGGACTGGGGACAGTCATTTGCAGAGTTAAAAACGGATGGAATAACAAGCAATCTTTTGCAATAGTCGTAAACCTAGTGCTCCATACGGAAATTACCACAGGAGTTGGTAACGTGCAGACATAGGGACGCATATTGCTATACAGGAAATAATGGGAAAAGTTAAAATACCCGATTGTTCTCGTCTAGAAGCATTGCCCGAAGGTGTAGAGCTATAAAGGATTTGGAATGCAGGAGGAAGCGAAGATACGTAATGGAGTTCGAGAACATACCTTCCCTCTACCTTTCAAACTTCTGGCTGGAACGGTAATAGGAGACGCCGATGTGGATCTAAAACTACGAGTTAAATAAATTACAGCGGAGAAAATTAAAGTTAAACATAACAAGAATAATAAAGAACGATTTGTACTCTGTGTCTAGCTTCTCGAGTAGAAAGTTTCGGTCTTATAGGGTTTAGGAGAAGATACCAGAAAACAGGTTGCTTGTTACCAGAGAGCAGTAACTCCCTCGGTAAAGTATCTGTTAGAGAGGTGTAATTCTGTGTTGTTCTATTCTACAGCTAAGCAAAGTGTTCGTTTAAATCGATGTTGCTCGGTACATTGCTGCATGGATTGGGGTTTGACTTATTGCACATTGGTTCATCTTGTATAAATTTCGTTCTTCTTCTTATCGAATTTCTAAAAAAACTATGTTTCGTTTTTGTAGGAGCTACATCGCAAATTTGCGAACATCCTACTGTCTGTATATGTATCTGCGTATAAAAGTTTAACGACTGCTCGTACGGTAAAAAACATCGCTTGTGTCAGCTGCGAGGAAATCTATCTTCGCGAAAATAGCTCTCTTGTATTCGGAATCTGGTGCGGCCAGGAAAAATTAAACCGAAAACTTCTCCGGGTCAGGTGCGAGCGTGGACAGGTATGTTTACATGTATAGGACGTACACACGCTCCAAACCGGCATCTACGATGAGTCAACAGGTCCGCACTCGCCTACAGCCAGAAATAACATGGAATGTGATTATGCATGCTAGCTTGCGCGAAGTACCTATTTTGAACTGTTTAGTCGTGCGATACGATGCAATGCAGATGTGGTTCACAATTGTGGAAATACATATAGATACTTCGTAGCATGGATGTGGGGCATTTATATCTTCATTTAGCTGTGTTTACGAATGGACGTCTCTCGGTAGCGTATCGGAGATGATTGCAGTGGTAAATTAATGTTCTTTGGTCGATAAGCATCGAGTTAGAGGATTAGTTACCTACATTGGAGGTGCATTTAATCGTATGTTTAGTCTCTAAAGGATTGCTCTTGGAGATCGTTAAAAAAAATCTGGGGTTGCATTAGTTCGAAATGGTGTAGACTATTTTGCGTTGCTGCTTGTAAGGATTATAAGAACTTGGCTTGGATCTAGATCTTTTCTTGTTAGCTGTTCTGTGCGTGTGCACGTCGCTCATTTTTTTACACTGTGTTACAGATGTTTATCGAGAGTAATAATTTGTTAGAAGGAGTGGAATACGATGGTGATTTGTGCGCGAATGCTCGAGGTATATAGTCTATTGGCTGATAGAGAGCGTTCCAGAAATATTGTCTGCCGGCTATGCATTGGAAACAAAGTTGTGGTTGGATGTTAGGGACAGGTCAAGCAACCAACGTAGTTATTGGGTGGAGAGAGAGCGAGATCGAAACTTTATTAAAACGCTGTGTGTCTGGGAGATCTTGTCTGTTACTGATCGCGGTTATAACACCATCTGTGGTAACTTGTTTAGAGTTGGTACTGGGTTAGTGACGGATGTAAGGATAGCTCTGTCTGGGTTGTTACGAACGTATACATAGCTAGCAGCATGCTAGTTGGGACAAAAAACGAGTTGGAATGGCTAGATTCTTCTGTTGTTGTAGGTTCGTGTTGACTGCAAGGTGTAGTTCTGTTACTGTGTTGGAAATGTTCGGCGCTTACAGAGAGTGCTTTAGGCTAGATGGGACGGAATGTAAGTAAAAAGTGTCGATATACCCTAAATATATACGTCACGGTAAAGCTGTAAAGAAAACTGACTTTGGTGGTGCATTGATCTTTCGTCGAAGCATCGTCTGTTTAATCGTATGCTAGTGTTGGCTACTTTACGGCTGGTGTGCAACACGTTTACGTAGCGGATATGCCTGCTGCGGTAAATCATAATTCTTTCGTCGAAAATCAACGTGTTTTATAAAACTCCTATAGTTTCGTTACTTAAAGTGCGCTAGTTGTAGCCAATGGAGTGCGCGCGCGCGTGTGTGTGTGTAGTAAATTCCGCAAGTTCGATACTGCAAACGTTGGAGATAAGACGAAGTTACTATTTCTGGAATACATGGGGGGGAAATATATACGTCCTGTGGGTATATATCTTATAAACTGTAGCTAATCGATGTTTCTTAATGGAGGCGCTCCCATCTATACTACAGCAGCAGCTTCGTGTAGATGGCTTCTATCTCCTGGATTTTTGGACAATACTTTAACCGAGTGGCGTTCGTATCCGAGCATGACTTTCGGATGGGAGGAGCAATATCAAAGTGGTTGCGGGCGAGGAAACGACTGCTTAACGTGGTTGGCGTCGAATTGTAGAACCAAAATAAATTTGTCGAAAAATCACGAGCCCTGGTGTAAGCAAAGATGTCGATTTTATAAAGAGTCCAGGCTGTTGATTGTTAGGACTTTTATTTTTTCGCCGGATCGAGAAGATGGTATTACCGGGATGGAGGATTGTGTAAGAAGATTGTTTAAGTGTTCTAAAAGAGAAGATACGGTATTTACAAAGTGCGCCGTTGTACTGTGCAAAAGCTTTTAGATTTGTTACTTGGGTATTAAGAGTACCAGAAAATTGACCGCTCTCTCGGACATTATGTTTTTTTTAGTTTCGACTGTAAATTACTTGTAGAGTCGAGCAAGAAACTATATTGTTTTTAGCATTCCAGGACTTTATTATCCACAGACGTAGATTCGTCTACGTTATTCTACAAGTCCTAAGAAGAAGAAGATGGGTAAACGAAAACTGGGTTATATGGCGAAGACACATGCTTTTAAAAGGAGGCTATTGTATATGTGCAAGCCCGGTTTAAACAGATAGTGTGGGGAAAAATATTTGCTTTTACAGTAAACAGGCGGGGGGATTGGTCTCGCATCGTTGTACTGGCCGAAATTAGAGGAACACACGACAAACGTGTTTGTACTGTGTGTGACTCCCATCCATTCCTTAGAGAGCAGGTTATGATCGAAGTGTGCGGGAGTTGGTTGCGATATAAGTGTTTGCGAACATTACGTTGCATGTACTCAGTTGTACTGTAATAAACAAAACAAAAATTGTAAACACTCCATGTCCTATATAGAATCATGTGTTGTGGCGTGTAGGTTAGCGTCTTCGTTTGCGATGGACATCTACTTGTAATTAAAATAATAAATCTTAGTTCGGAGTAGGAATTTTGTGGGTAAAGGGCGGGTCGAGCTGGAAATCTGTGTTGCATTGGGCAGGTAACTTCGGTTGTGTGGTTGCTGTATTGTCGAATAAGGGTGTTGTTAGGCCAATAATTTCGAAAAGTTTTAGTGTAGACGGTCGGAATCGGTAAATTATTTCACGTATTTTTCTTTTATTTCGACTCTCCGTTGCACAATAGGGATTAAATGTCTTCTGGGGCGCTGGAATATCGGTGTCAGATAAATGTAGTTTGCATCGTAACAGGACATAGAGATTTCTTAGATGGGATGTGTACTGCTGCAGCAAGGAAATAAGAGGTAAAATTAAAATACCCGAACTCTCGGAATGCGCAGTTATACCTCGATCTAAGAAGAAGGAAACGTAACAGGGCAAGATCGCTAAAGAGAGAGAGTGTGTTAAATTTCGGAACTTTCGGCATGGCTCAGCTCCATTAAATAAATGCATTGCGAGCTATCCTTGTCAGAATGGTGCGTCTGCATAGAAGGTTTTGATCATTTGGAGATGTTACTTAGGTGTTTTTGTTTAAACACTTAGCATATGTTTCTTTTATGTAGTCTGCCGAGAGAGCGCTCTGCGTTCTGGACGACTGTTAACGGTGCTTGCAGATGTTTATTTAGAGACTTTGTGCTAAATGTCATTGCCGATTTCGTTATTTGGAATTTTTGTATAAACACTATGTCGTATTCTGCTGCTGCCGCTGTTGTTGCTGTTTTATCGAAAGAGTGGTTGGCATACAAGTTACATCCCGTTCGATGGCTATTGCTTGCATCGTCTAAACGAAGAGATACATTTATAGATGCAAGGTTGTGGTCGAGTTCCGAAACGGACCATTTCTTTTCTTTTCGTTAATTGGCTCTGGTTAGAATTGTTTTTGTATATCGAAAGAGTATATGTTAAGATGGATACGTAAGTTTGTGGCGTTTATTATCTAACCTGCGCTATTATTATTAAACACGCCTGGAGAGAGATGGGAATGTAAATTCTTACTTGCAAATTTTGCATACGAGTTTAACGGAGCTTGCAGATGTATATTTAGAGACGTTGTGCTAGATGTCATTGCCGATTTTCGTTATTTGGAATTTTTGTATAAACAATATGCCGTCTTCTGCTGCTGCCGCTGTTGCTGTTTTATCGAAAGAGTTGTTGGCATAGAAGTTACATTCCGTTCGATGGCTGTTGCTTGCATCGTCTAAACGAAGAGATACATTTATAGATCTAAGGTTGCGGTCGAATTCCGAAACGGACCATTTCTTTTCTTTTCGTTAGAATTGTTTCTGTATATCGAAAGAGTATATGTTAAGATGGATACGTAAGTTTGTGGCGTTCGTTACCGTAACCTGCGCTATTATTATTATTAAACACGTCTGTCGGTTGTAGTCTATGCGAAGAGCATGGAGAGAGATTGGAGTGGAAATTCTTACTTGCAAATTTTGCATACGAGTTTTAATATTTTACTACTACATGCTGTAGTATACGAGACCAACTAAGCATTTCTGTTCTAAATTGTTTTTTAGCATACGAAGAACACTATGGTAGCTCTATTTTTTTCCAAGAATAATAATAATAAACGGCGGAAATTGTTATTGTTACATAAATCGAGATCTGGCGTACGGATCGCTGCGGCGCGCTTAATAATAAATATGCAATTTAATTGGCTGCTGACCTGTCGGGCCGCGGTCGCCGTAAAAAGAGAGCAGGGGTCGGCCTGTGGGGGCGGTGTCGGTGCGGTCAAGACAATCGTCGCGGTATTGTTTGTTCTCCCGGGTAGGGCGGGTGGCGGCGTCCTTTGAGAACCGGTCGCTAGCGTGGAGGAGGAGGGGGTAGCATCTGTCGGCGGCGGAGGCGGCGGTCCGGCAATCGGCCGAGCGAGTAGGGGTCGCGGGTGCGAGTACAGACATGTCGAGGGGTCTACAGGTCTGGACCTGTCGGAGGTGCTGCCTGTCTGGCGGCTGTGCCGAGGGGTGGAGGGGGGCGTCGAACCGGCCAGGTGTGTGGTCCAGGGTGCGAGTACAGACATGTCGATGGGTCTACAGGTCTGGACCTGTCGGAGGTGCCGCCTGTCTGGCGGCGGTGCCGGGGGTGGAGGGGGGCGTCGAACCGGCCAGGTGTGTGGTCCAGGGTGCGAGTACCGACATGTCGATGGGTCTACAGGTCTGGACCTGTCGGAGGTGCCGCTTGTCTGGCGGCGGCACCGAGGGGTGGAGGGGGGGCGGGGAGGGCGGGGTGTCGTGTGTGGGCGAGGGAGATGTTGCAACCTGTCAATCATCCTTAAGTGCGTTATGGCGGCGTCCTTTGATAAGCAGTCGGACAAGTAGCGAATCAAAAGGACCTAAATGTAAACTGTCAATCATCTTTCGTTCTTCCAGGAAGACCTATCAATCATCTTGTGGCGGCATCCTTTGATCTGTGGTTCGGCAATTGGCCGAGGGAGGAGGGGTGGGGCGTAATTCAAATTTCCCGCCAAAAAAACAAAAGACGCGCGAATCTCAGTGGCGTTCAATGCCCATTACCATACTACTAATGTCACACACCGAAAAATGCTAAAGATAAATTCTATTTTCCATCACCGTCATATAGAACTATTTTTACTCCGAACTTGGCATAAACCAACAGGGAGAAACAAGTTGCAAGACTTCCAGGAAAAATGAAGCGAAATTGGCAGCCAATAGTTGGTTATAAATTACATTGCCTGTTAACTGTATAAATTACGGAATACGCAGAAATACTGTTCAGTACAGTCAAAAAGGTCTAAGGTAATAGGCAGTGGTTTACAATCAGATATCCGTATCAGTCTCCTCCTCAAGAAGTCTGTGTGAAGATTTATATTCAGAACATTCAAGAAAAAGGTGTTGAAACTATAAGAAGCAGCTCATTTACTCAAGAAGGGAAAACGTTATGGTGCCCATAAATTTGAAAGGCTTTATCTCTTGTAGTAACATTAATTTTTGATAAAATGTTAACATCCAATAAACCAGAATTTTGTTTTTCTAAACTCAGTGCCAACTTTTTTTTGTCGAAATTTTTGCAGGAAGTAGTCTTGACGTGATTTCATACTTCTATGCATTAATATTATCAAACATGTAATTTGTGTCACAAATTGCGCGACCGGTCCGGTCGGAGGTTCGAGTCCTTCCTCGGACATAGGTATGTTTGTTTGTACTTTGCCTAAGTTATTTTAAGTAAGATTAAGTAGTGTGTAAGTCTAGCGACCAATGATCTAAGTAGTTTGGCCGCATAAGACTACACATATACACGTAATTTATTTATTTCATAACCACATTTAAGTACTAATAATTAAAGAAACTTAAAAGAGAAATAAGTAAACACTGAAAACAAATGATTGATATTTCTCATGAGATGAACGCACACAACCGGTGTCTTATGTCTTGTGAATGTACCTACAAATTCTGCCATATGAAAATTGTAGTGAGAGTCCCAAATATGTTTTCTCTGTAATAACATTAAAAACATATTAAAATTCAGAACTCGAAAATCAATGAAGTTTTGGACTTGAAGCGTTTTGTGTTGCTACATCATTACATAGTAGACACGATTTTAAAATTTGGTTGCTATCGCCAAAGTAGACGAAACGTTAATTTTTTTGGTGTAATCTTCGCCGTGTAGACTGTATGTTGTAGAAGTCTACGTCGAACCTAATCATACCTCTGAGGAGAGAACGTTGTTTGCACTTCTCCTGCGTTTCCAGTCGGCTGTGCTGTGCTACGTAACGACATCGTACCGTACCACTTTACCGAGAGCTATATATGTGTTGGTGTGATGTCTGTTTTTTCGAAATAAGACATCACCCCAATATGTATCATTTAGACGCAAAGATTCTGGGTTCTGGTTTCATCGCTAACGCGATTAACAGCGTTAGACCTCGTGTGTAAACAAAATGTTCAAATGTTTGTATAGTCTATGGGACTTAACTACGGGGTCATCAGTCCCTAAACTTACAAACTACTTATGAACTACTTACGAACTAGGACGGCACAAATATCCATGCCCGAGGGGGGATTCGAACCCCCGACCGTAGTGGCCGTGCAGACCGTGACTGGAGCGCCTTAGTCTCCTCGGCCACCGCGGCCGGCGTGTGTAAACACTTAAAGGTTATGAGTGCCACTGGAAAAATGCATAAGTAACACCTGTTGTTTGAGACTTGAAGATGACCTGAAATTAGCCGAAATCGATATCTCATAATAAACATAAGGTGTAGCTGTCTATATTTCATAATGCTATTCCTAACATATTTAAAAGCTGTTCAAAACCACCTACAAAAAACCTTTATAATGAGATTGTATATAATTCCACGATCAAATTGTGTTTTAGTTATTTGTAGTAATACATCCAAAGATTGCCCTTGCTTTTAGTGCGTTGATCAGCTGTTTATTTTTAGAGGTATTATTAGGGACAGGAAAAATTCGCATTTGCGATAAATGCGAATATAGATGCGAATTCTGACTCAAAATGCAGTAAATCCGAAATTGTAGTTAGCAACAGTTGCGCTCAATTCCGATTTCATCACATTCCTCTTCACATGGTGCTGTATTGTAAATCGAGTGATATTTGTATGACATGTTATCTCCCTGTTGAATGAGGCTGTGATATCTCCGGGCCGTTACTACTGCTCCACCTCGCTCGGTGGGCCTTTCCCTGAATACGGCACAGGTAGCGGCTGGAGGGCGAGGAGTAGGGGTGGTGTATCCCTACTTCTGGAACACCCTGTTCACTACCTGCAGCGTCCGGGTCTCCGCGCAAGTGTCTACAAATTCCCTTTCCGCGCAAGTGTCACTCCGCGCAAGTGTCACAAACTCGATAGGACCGCAATAATTTTTTATCTATATAAATGATCTGACGGACAGAATAACTTGTAATTTGGGGCTGTTTGCTGATCATTCTGTGGTGTATGGGAGAGTGTCGTAATTAATTGACTGTAATAGCGAACAAAGTCTTAGACAAAATTTCTAGTTGCTGTGAACAATGACAGCTAGCTCTAAATGTAGAAAATGTGACACACATGAGTAGGAAAAACAATTCCACAATGTTCGAATACAGCATTAGTAGTGAGCTTCTTGATACAGTCACGTCATTCAAATATCTAAGCGTAACATTGCAGAGTGATATGAAATGGAACGAACATGTAAGGACAGTTGTGAGTAAGGCGGACAGCCGACTTCGGTTTATTGGGAGAATTTTGGGAGATGTACATCTGTAAAGGAGACCGCGTATACAACGCTTGTACGACCACGTCTTTGTATTGCTCAAGTGTTTGGGACCCGCAAAAGATCAGTTTAAAGTAAGATATGGGAGGAGTTCAGAGGCGCGCCAGCTAGGTTCGTTACTAGTAGGTTCGACCAACGCGCGAATGTCACTGAAGTGGGAATCGCTGGAGAAAGACGACGTTCTTTTCGAGAAATTCTGTTGAGGAAATTTAGAAGGCCGGAATTTGAAGCTGACTGCAGAATGATCTTACTGCCGCCTATTTACATTTCGCGTAAAGATCACAAATACAAGAGAAATTAGGGCTCTTACAGAGGCATATAGACATTCCTTTTTCCCTCGTTTTATTTTGGAGTGGAACAGGAAAGGAAATGCCTAGTAGTGGTACAGTGTACCCTCCACGACGCACCTTACGGTGGATTGCGGATGTTATATGTATATGTAGAATCATTCTTGACTGAATCCAAGTACTTTCTCCTTGGTCTACCTGGACTCCTCCTACTCCCTACTGCCCAACCCATGACTATCTTAGTAACCTTGCTTCTTACATGAGTGTAACATGAGCCCATCATCCAGACCTGCTCGCTCTAATTGCTTCATCTAAGGTGTTCTCTCCCATTTTTGCTTTGATTTCCTCATTATTGACACCCTCGTGCCACTGTTCCCATCCATTAGTTCCTGCAATAATCCTTCCTACTTTCATATCGGTAACCTCATCATTCTCAGTAAGGTAATCTGTATTCATCCAGCCTTCAATTCCATACAATAAAGTTGATCGAGACATTCAATGATGCCCTGCTAATTTAGTCCTGATACGGATCTCCTTCTAGCAAAAGAGAGTAGACCTTAGCTGAGCGCTCACTACATTAGCTTTGCTACACCTTGTTTCCAGTTCTTTCACTATGTTAACATCATGTGAGAAAATACATCCTAAGTACTTGAAACTGCCCATCCGTTCTAAATTTTTTCCTCGTGTTTGTCACTCGACCCGTTTAAATCTCTTTTCTACAGACATTACCTTAGCTAACCTTCATACAAGAACCCTTACATCTCTAATCAAGCTCTGAAATATTAAATTGCATCCTTTTAATCGAATTTGCCATCACCAAGTCGTCCGCACATGCGAGCCTGCTTATTTTGTTTCCACCTATTTTCATCTCACCCTGCCGGTCTATCGTTTTCAACACATGATCTATAAATAATATGAACAACAGTGATGACAGGTTACAGTCAAGAGCCATAATTTTATTTATTTATTTTTTATCTTTATTTATTGTAACCGGTTTCCATCATCTAAGATCATCCACAGACCGTATCTGAAATACAGATAATATTAAAACTTAGAGAATGCAGAACATTGCAAACAATATTTCAGATATTCACGAAGTACAGAGGCATACCAATGGGTGGTGGCCGGAGACGTCGGGCAGAAGCATATTTAAGTACACGTCTGTACACTGCTGAACAACGGCAGTACGCTCCGATTTACACAGGAGAAGCTCCGCCCATCGCCTACCAATTGGCATCAACAATTTCCAGTGAGGCGAAACCTAAGTTTGTCAAAAATATAAAATTTACACATTCAAGTATAAATTCTCAGGATTTTGTCAATCACTTGAAGACGATTAAATTTTGTATGTCGGATTGACTAGTTGCTTTCGATGTGGTCTCACTCTTTACCAATGTGCTTTTAATGGATTCGTTATATCTTAATGGTAACTTATTTAGTGCAGAATTAACAGCGTTTTTTGAACTATACTCTCCTCAACCTATATTTTATTCAGTAACGAATTTTATGAACAAACGGACGGCCTCACCATGGGCAGCCCTTTTTGCCTTGTGTTGTCTAACTTTTTTGTGAAGTACTTTGAGGGGAAGGCACTTGAATCTGTTGTTTTAAAGCACACGGTATTTTGGTGCTACACATATGACTCCTTTTTTTTTTATATGGCCGCATGGTAGAGAAGGACTGGAGAAATCCATTTGTCATTTGAATTCACTGCACGAAAACACCGTGGAGACCAAAAGATACGACTTTACCCTTTTTAGACATGCTAGTAAACCGTAAGAACGATGGGTCATTAGGACACTGAGTATAGAAAACCCTAGCACATAGATCTATAATTACAGGTGTGTAGCTGCCATCACCCCGTACAAATCACTGGTTTCTTAGCACTTAAATACATCGGGTGCAATTAATATCAGACGAAAACCTCCGCGCGGTAATAGAACACCTGGAGAAGGTTTTTAAAGAGAATTGCTATATTTCTCGCCAAATAAAGGAGGCCATGCACAACTATAATAATAATAAGCAACGTAGCGAGAACATTGATGAAGATTTATGTAAGTAATGTGTCTTCTTAAATAGGTAAATTGCTCATAAAAACTAAAAATATTCAAATGTTTGTAAATCTAAGGGACTTGACTACGTTAGTCATCAGTCCCTACGCTTACCAACTACTTAAACTAACTTAAAGTAACTTATTCTAGAGAGAACACAAACACCTATGCCCGAGGGAGGACTCGAAAACCTGACGGCGAACAACCGCGCGCTCGCAGCTAGGCGCAGGAAAACTAAAAACAACGTTATCTTCCCTCAACCAGAGAAAAGCTTGGACTCAGTCGGATAAGTTAAAGATGGTTCACCACGAAGCAAAGCTGGTGTTTACAAAATTCTCTATGACTGTGGTTCTGCATATACCGGGTGATCAAAAAGTCAATTTAAATTTGAAAACTTAATAAATCACGGAATAATGTAGATACAGAGGTAAAACTTCACACACATGCTTGGCATGACATGGGGTTTTGTTACAAAAAAAAAGTTCATAAAATGTCCGACAGATGGCGCTTCATCTGATCAGAAAAGCAATAATTAGTATAAAAAATTAAGACAAAGCAAAGATGATGTTCTTTACAGGAAATTCTCAATATGTTCACCATCATTCCTCAACAATAGCTGTAGTCGATGAATAATGTTGTGAACAGCATTGTAAACCATGTCCGGAGTTGTTGTGAGGCATTGGCGTCGGATGTCGTCTTTCAGCATCCCTAGAGATGTCGGTCGATCACGATACACTTGCGACTTCAGGTAACCCCAAAGCCAATAATCGCGAGGCTGGGGTCTAGGGATCTGGGAGGCCAAGCATGCTGAAAGTGGCTGCTGAGCACACGATCACCACCAAACGAAGCGCACAAAAGTTCTTTCATGCGTCTAGCAATTTTATTTTATTGTTTTTTAATTTTGTTTATAAAACCCCACGTCATTGCAAGCATGTGTGTCAATTTTTACCTCTCTACCTACAATATTCCGTGATTTATTAATTATTCAAATTTATACTGACTTTTTGATCACCCAGTATATATCAGATGATACAAACTGTTCAATAACTGTGTACAGAACGTCTTCAGTCTGAAGCAGCAGAACACTGTATTTTCATGGGACACACAAGGGACTAATAGAACTAAATCTGGGTCAAAATATCGTGCCTTGGCGGAGTAGCCGTGCGCAGTGAGGCGCCGTGCTGCGGTGTGCGTGGCCGTTCGCCGTCGGAGTTTCGAATCTTCCCTTGGGCATGGGTTTATGTGTTGTCCTTAGGTTAGTTTAGCTTAGTTTAAGTAGTTTGTAAGCTAGGTACTAATAAGCAAGCAGTTAAGTCCCATAGATTTACAAACATTTGAACACGTTCATTTTCAAAATATCGTGGCAGATTGCCGACGGGAACCGGCTGCATATCCGAAAATTATTGGAAGAAAACGCAAACATATTGTTGTTGTAGTCTTCAGCCTGCAGACTGGTTTGAAGCAGTTCCCCGTGCTACCCTGTCCTGTGCAAGCCTCTTCATCTGAGAATACGAATGGCAACCTACATCCTTTTGAAAACGTAAACATATTCATTGAAATTCTCAAAGTTTATGGAAATACCCTGTGTGGACAATGCATGAAATTACAACAAATCATAAATACATTATCATAGTAAAAGTGGTACAAAATAACGTTATTAGTTGCCACGGAGACGCCGTGGAGAGTATCGGTATGGCGCGTCTGCGATATGCAGAACCCAAGCCAAAGTTGGGCGCCGGCAGGCGGACGATGTCGGTGGCGGCGGAGACGAACTTCTGGCCAACTATTGACGAGTCGAAATGCGGCCGCAGTTAGTCAGAGCACAGATGAATACCCTCGATGCGCCACTAGCAACGGTACCAAGACAGGTAGTGGTTTGAGACGCATCTGTACTAACTGCAGACGTCACACAGACGTTTTAGTGGCGAAGAAACGCAACAAAGCACAAAAGAGACATTGAGTTGTGTGTAAGACGACAGAAAGATTTAGGAATGGTTGTCCTGAAACTTGCACATAAAACGCGTATGACAACAGGTAAAACTATCCTCCTCAAAAAGTTAGTTAGCCTAGTACGTAAGCCTAGAAGATTTTTATCATCAGTTAAGAACTATAAGTCATGAAATAGAAAGAGCATGGGTCATATTGTCCAAGAATAAAATGAGAATAGGACATAATAAGTTATAAATTATAAAAATCCAGCATCTTTAATCCTTGCAATGCTATATACTTCGTCATTTTTGTGTAACCATAATCACACTACTTGATTTACATTTAACTTATACGTATTAGTACCCTCTCTCATTACATTACAATTACTTTCGTCCCCATCAGATGATTAGGGAACGTAAGTTTACAAGAATTCATCCATTCATTCTTAAGGGATCCCAAAATTCATTATTTAATCTTGCACAGAATCATATAGTATCCATAATGCGTTATGATCTACCTCGAAAAGAACGACCTATTGACCTATAGACAAAACGGATTCAAAAAGTATCGTTCTTGTAAAACATAGCTAGCTCTTCACTCACTTCAAGTTCAAAAATGTTCAAATGTTTGTTAAGCTTATAGGACTTAACTACGGGGTCTACAGTCCCTAAACTTACAAACTACTTACGAACTGGCTAATACTAAGGGCGGCACAAATATCCATGCCCGAGGGGGGATTCGAACCCCCGACCGCAGTGGCCGTGCAGACCGTGACTGGAGCGCCTCACTTCAAGTGATGAGTGCTATCGACAAAACATCTCAAACCGAGTCCATATTTATAGATTTACAGATGGCTTTTGACATTGTACCTCATAAGCGACTTTTAATGAAATTGCGTGCTTAGGGAATATCGTCTCAGCTGTACGACTGGATTCGTGATTTTCTGTCAGAAAGGACACACTTCGTAGTAACTGACGTAAAGTTACTCAGTAAAATGTAAGTGATTTCTGGCGTTCCTCAGTGAGGTGTTATAGGACCCCTACTGTACCTTATCTTTATAATCGATTTAAGAGACAATCTGAGCAGCTCTTTTAGACTGTTTGCGGATGTTGCTTCGTTTATCGGTTAATCAAGTAACCATAAGATCAAAAGCAACTGTAAAAAGGACCAAGGCCAACCTGGAACTGTAGGGGAATGCAGCTCACATGGGCAAAACTTTCTCGCTTTCAGAATTGTGCGGTGACGGTGGAGGCGTTGTGAGTTCTAAAAAAGTCTGGTATGATAGTGAGTGATCAGGGAGGCCACGTTCGTCGCTGGTTGACGACCACATTTCCCGTATGCCTGCAATGGTGAAAGCAGATTGGCGTGTGAATATCACGGATATTTCCCGGGACCTTCACATATCGTATCGAAATGGAATTCTCTATGTGAACAAAGTGATTCTCCTCCACGACAATGCTGCACAGCGTGTTGCAATCAGAACTTCCGAAAAGCTCCGGACATTTCACTGCGAGATTCTGAAGCACCCACCATCAGTCTACACCTCGCCCCTAGTAACTTCCACGTGTTTGTACCGCTGAAGAAACTCCTGCCAGGAGAGCGACTCACAAATAACGATAAAGCCAAGACATCAGTACCACGGTGGTTCAATACCCATCTGGATGAATTCTACAGCAGAGGCATCTCAAATTTAGTGCTGCAATGGGATAACTGTGTGAACCGGTGCGGAGACTAGGGGGAAAATTGTGTAAGGTCCGTAGAATAGTATATACAACGTCTGACAAAGTTCAGTGATTGAAGTCAGAACGATAGATCGGGCACCGCGCGAATCACAACTCTGCGCCTACGTAACGGCCGTTGTTGACAGCGCTGCCCCGGATTAGTTCAGGTGAGCATCATGTGTGTTCCGTATCGGACGTCCCAAATCCACCAAAGAAGAAAAGTATATTTATTCCAAAAAGCAGCTAAAAATTCGATTAATACTTTCCTGAACGATAATCTCCAGTCTTTCGAAACCAACAACGTGAGTGTAGATCACATGTGGCTTACAGAAAGAAATAATAACAACCACTGACAAATTTTTACAAAACAAATTAACAATAGAGGGGACAGCCCTCCGTGATACACAAAACGGGTTAGATCACTCTTGCAAAAGCAAAGGAAAAAGCAATCCAAATTTAAACGCACACAAAATCCCCAAGACTGGCAATCTTCTACAGATACTAGAAATTTAGCTCTAACTTCAATGCGAAAAGATTATAATAGTTACCACAACGAAACCCTGTCACGTAATTTGGTAGAGAAACCTAATAAATTCTGCTCGTATGTAAATATACTAGCGGAAAAACACAATCAATACCTTCACTCCACGATAGCAATGGTGATGCTACCAATGACAGTTCTGCTAAGGCAGAATTGCTAAACACAACTTTCAGAAATTCCTTCACCAAAGAAGATGAAGCAAATACTCCATAATTCGTATCAAAAGCAGCTGCCAGCAGTAGATACCGCTGGTGTATTAAAGCAACTTAAATCACTTAACAAAAGTAAATCTCCCAGTCCGGATTGTATGACAGTTAGGTTCCTTTCAGAGTATGCTGATGCAATAGCCCCATACCTATCATATACAACCGATCGCTCAGCGAAAGATCCGTACCCAAGACTGCACAGGTCACTCCAATATTCAAGAAAGGCAATAGGAGCGATCTGCAGAATTACAGGCCTATATCATTGACGTCGGTTTGCAGCAGGATTTTAGAACATATACTTTCCTGAAATATTATAAACTACCTCGTAGAGAACGACCCATAGTCAACATGGATTCAGAAAGTATCGTCCTCCAACTCTTTATTCACATGATGTGATGAGCGCTATCGACAAGGGATGTCAAATAGATTCAGTTTTTATAGGTTTCCGGAAGGGTTTTGACACTGTAGCTCGCAAGCGTCTTCTAATCAAACTGTGTGCTTATGGAATATCTCCACAGTTGCGCGATTGGATTCGTGATTTCCTGTCACCTTATTTTTATAAACGATTTAGGAGACACTCTAAATAGCTCGCTTAGGCTGTTCGCGGATGATGTTGTCATTTATAGGTTAGTAAAGTTACCAGAAGATCAAAAGCAACTTCAAAATGATTTAGATACGATATCTGCATGCTGCAAAAAAAAAAGGCAATTGACCTTTAATAATTTAAGTGTGATGTCATCCATATGACCACTAAAAGAAATCTCAAATTTCTACAGGCCATCAATTCAACTAAATACCTAAGAATAAAACTTACAAACAACTTAAATTGGAAAGAACACACAGAAAATCTTGTATGGAAGGCGAACCAAAGGCTACGTTTAATTGGCAGAACACTTAGGAGATACAACAGTTCTACTAAAGAAACTGCCTACACCACACTTTTGCGTCCTATTTTGGAATATTGCTGCGCATTGTGGGATCCACACCAGGTCGGAGAAGTGCAGCTCGTTTTGTATTATCGCGATATAGGGGAGTGAGTATCACGAAAATTATGGACGAGTTGGAGTGGAAATCTTTTTTAAAAAAGGCGGTGCTCGTTGTGGCGAGATCTACTTGCGAAATTTCTTTCGCCAATTTTCTCTTCCGAAAGCGAACACTTTTTTAGCACCCACCTACATAGGGAGACATGATATCATAATAAAATAAGAGAAATTAGGTCGGAAACAGAAAGGTTTAGGTGTTCCTTTTTCCCGCGACCTGTTAGAGAATGGAACTGTTGAGAAATATCATAATAGGTTCGCTTAACCCTCTGCCATGTACTGCAATGTGACTTGCAGCGTGTTGCTGTAAATGTAGATATTGGGCGAAGCACTTGTTTAGTGCGTTGGTTCTAAACTGAGAATAGGGCAATGAATAAGCAAACGATCTGTTGTGACCTCGTCGCCTTTTCTGTTGTTTACTCGTCCCGGTCTAGTTGTCAATAAAGATACTGGTGCAGGATCCTTTGACATCTAAAACATTGATATAGTTAATATTACTAGATATTTATTGACTTATATTTACAATACTCAACTTTAGAACATGTGTCTGTTTCTTCTCTCTTCTTTCTTCTCGTGGCGTCGTCCATATGATGCTAGCTGCGCTGTGACCTAGTTAATGCTAAGTTCGTATCGCGTACTGTCCTTTTTCTGACTTCTTAGCTGACTAATAACTGTCAGAGTGCTCACTAGTAACTACCGGGCTCTCACTAGTAACTGACGGGCTGTCCAGACGTATATCGGCCTAGATATAGCCGCTTGTAGAGGGCGCGCATCTTCGGTTACTCACTCCAGGATCCGCGGCGCCTGCTTGCAATTGGCTTTCGGTCGATCTCTGCATTCTTCACGATCGTTCTCTTACGTCTGGTGTGTGGCGCTGACTTTACGCCACAACAGGATCAATTCAAAGTTTTGTTTTAAGCTTGGCATGGCATCTAAAGAAACGCATTCGATTGTGGTACGTGCTTATGGGGATCAAGCACTTTGTATGACGTGTGTGTACGAGTGGTTCTCCCGTTTTGGAGGAGGCTAGGAAAGTGTTTCTGTCAATCCCCATAGCGGACGACCGGCGACGCCGTCAGCGAGGAAACATTGAGTAAATGATGACATTAATCACGAACGATAACTGGGCGCATGAAAGCGGATGAACTGCAGATTAACCGTGAAGCCGTACTACAAACCCTTAAACAGAAGTTAGGAATGAGGAAAACGTGTTGCCATCTTGTGCCACACCACTTGACTGACGATCAGAAGCAGGAACGTTTAGAGGCTTTACAGCATTTTTGTCGAAATGGCATACGCGACGCCTAATTTCGTCAATCTTGTTGTCACTGAGGATGAAACCTGGTGTCTCCGTTACTACCCTGAAACGAAACGGTAAAGCATGGAATGGCGTTCTCCAAGGTCACCTCGTGTGAAAAAGGTCAGAGCCGAAAAATAACGCATCAAAACTACGTTCATCACCTTCTTCTATGGTCAACGCATTATGCACAGGGATTTTCTGCCTGAGGGAACGACGTTGAACACTACAAGGTGATCTCATAATTGTTTCACATTGTGACGAAACGTTTGGAATGTTGTTCATGAGTGCCTACAGTCTCTTTCTGTGGTGGTGCGTAAGTGTGGGGCTCTACCACGTCAACCGTGCATCCAACAACGCTTCAGACCGTAGGGTGTCGACGCTCGCGAAAAAGGTTAGAGCTCAGAATTTCATGTATATTTATGTGGGTTAATGTCATGTTGCGACGAAATTTCACCACAACTCTGCCAAACACTACTGTGGACCTGTCAGACGATGAGAAGATAGTGACATCCCGTGTTAGCTACATTTCATCCTTTCGAAATATTCAAATGTTTGTAAACTTATGGACATAACAGCAGTGGTCATCGATCCCTAAACTTACAAACTACTTAAACTAACTTATGTTAACAACAACACACACCTATACCCGAGGGAGGACTCGAAACTCCAACGGCGCACGACCGCGCACACCGCAGCAAGCCGCCTTAGTGCGCACGGCTATTCCGCCGCCGCCATCCTGTCTCTTAAGGCATCTACAATGGAGGATTGAACCGCGATGCTCAGCGATGCAATCAAGCAATTTTCTTATGGGTGGCCGAGGAAAACATTTCAGACAAACCGTAGCTCAGAAATGACACGAAAAGGCCGCAGGAGGTGGTATGAATGATGTCAATAAACTATGCCTTCCCTTGGGGCACTGATTGTGTAACATTTCGTAGATGAAAATTACAATCCCCAGTGCCTTAAGCAACAGGACTATTTATTATATTGGTGTGGTGTCTGTTCTTTCGGACATGTCCAATATAATAAGTTTTTACACGCGAAGACGGCGTTAGCTTCAATTATTTCACCGCAGATGCGGTAATACATTCGACCTTGCACGGGGCAAGAACGGTAGGGGCGCTACAGCCATAACGTGCGACTTAGGAGAATTTGAGATGGGCGGGAGGCGACCACGGATAGCCAAGTGGTTAAGGCGACCGCTGGCCCGAAGCGGGAGACTCGGGTTCGATTTGCGACCCAGCTCACATTTTCACTAGTCGCTACTATTTCATTTCAATGCCCTAAAGCAGCCACTGCCAATCCTTTCCTTCCTTATCCTTCTTCCTTCCTCTCCTTTATCAATAACTAGCTGAAAACCCGACGTTGCCCAGGTATTTATTTATTTATTTATTTATTCCTGCCATTTTTCAGCTATGTATTCATTTGTATAAGTGCTGTACGTCTGTAAAATCTCTTGGAAATACAATATGTAGTAAAGAAGTAATAGGTTAAAACTTGGTGCGTGATGGAGCGGTTGTCCATGAACATTACGATTTATGTGCTCATATCGCGATAGAATTTAGAAGGTACATTCAACTATATGAGTGTATACTGTCTGCAAACTTTCCTGCGGCTACACTTTAAAAATTGTAACGTCATATCGAATGCGGTAGTTTTACTCCATAAACAGCGAAAAAGTAGTAAGCGAGAAACTTTTTTCCTTTCATCATTTTACTATGGTTGCCAGCGAGAAAAAGTTTAATAAAGGTTTGAAATTATGTTTAAAGTTTGTTGCAAGTCGCTAAGTACTGTCATTCTCATACAGTGTATTTCGGAAGTCTCGCGGCATGATATGGCATTTTTTGCAATTTCTATTGGTTATGACGTAATATCTTTTGAACCATGTGCCGTATGTGATTCTTAACCATGCAGCAATTGTTACTTCACGGTAAGGAATGTGTGTGGCAAATTTGGTTGAAATCGGTCCAATGGTTTAGGAGAAAATGAGCAGCATTGTCGGAAAATGCAGCAGTTTTTCGCCCATCTCATTGTTTATGACGTCATATCTCGTGAACTATATATCGTATGTGATTCTTACACTTACGGCGACCGTCGTCATGGATGGAAACTTACGTGTACAAAATTTCATGAAGATTGGAACAAAACTGTAGATTTGTATGCAACACGTACAAACATACGGACACACTGATTTACATATTAGATTTGCAATAGGACTATGTTCTTGACACCTATTGACACAGCTCAACCTCATCGACAATTCAACCATTCTCTGACATCGTGGTGCGGCAACCTCAGTAAATATTTTCCCGCCGGCCGCGGTGGCCGAGGGGACTAAGGCGCTCCAGTCACAGTCTGCACGGCCACTACGGTCGGGGGTTCGAATCCCCCCTTGGGCATGGATATTTGTGCCGTCCTAGTTCGTAAGTAGTTCATAAGTAGTTTGTAAGTTTAGGGACTGATGACCCCGTAGTTAAGTCCCATAAACTATACAAACATTTGAAACATTTTTATTTTCCGACCTGGTTTACATTTTGCAACCACTAGAGACCGTTCAAAATCATCCGAGGACATTTGTACGTTATCTG
Organism: Locusta migratoria; assembly: GCA_026315105.1. Taxonomy (NCBI): domain Eukaryota; kingdom Metazoa; phylum Arthropoda; class Insecta; order Orthoptera; family Acrididae; genus Locusta; species Locusta migratoria. Next base: position 262,292,628 of record CM048755.1, read on the forward strand.
AAGCAGCAAAGAATACTTATGTCCATCCTGCGGCGTGGTGGTGCAACATTGACACACATATGCATAAAAAGGCAAAATATCGCTCTACGGTCCCCCAGTTTGGTAACTCTTGCATCTTTATTGAGCACTCTCAAGATGTACAGTAGCTGTTCAGTAATTTCGAATACGATTCAACTCAGGGGCGCTGGATTAGTGTTCTAGTGCTTGAGGCCAACCAGCAGGGGACACCTCTTATAGTTCATTTGCCCATACAAGCAAGCGCTAGACCATGACACGAGCTCTATTAACAAGGGGAAGGTCTGACACGTGGGTCACCGATTTCGATCGGATTTTCCATGGACGTTCTATACTGATATAAACAGACACTTGTTTCGGATTTCTGCTGGACGCTCAGTGTTTATAAATTAAGATCAAGTTGATGGTGCTAAATCGCGTTTTCAATGCTATATATCGAAAGATTCTATGAAGATGAGCATTTTTACTAATAAATACGGAGTCAAAAGTTAATGAGGTTGCAGTAATTATTTATTTATTTTTATTTATTTATTTTTTGCTTTCATTCTGTAGCTTGGGTACTCTTATAAATTGGCGATTTTTCGAGCATCGTTGACGGTCGAGCGGTCCAGGGCTTGGACTATCAAACCGTGGATCCAGGTTCGAACCTCCATCATGAAGTTTTTGTTAAATGTTCTTTCGATATATTTGATAATCTACATTGTGAATGTCTGTTCGGTGTACGTTTATCACGTCTGAACCACAGGACGCAGGACTTAAATATTTGTACAGTTACCAATGTATACCTGAGGAAGGTTTTAGGCACGGTTTTATAGCTATCTGATAGATAGCTAGTAATTTGAAGAACATAAAGCGAAATGCGGAACAATAATTACTTTTTGAAAATTATATTTACTCTATGAAAATGGTTTTATTGGTTGCATTGTTGCTTGAGGGTTGATAATTATAAAAGGGTGGAGTATATTGGGATGGAAAGTTATCGTGTATATAAAATTCTACGTGTGTGTATTTTATTATTTCGCTCTACACCGAAAACTACAGAACGCAAACGAATGGTCCGTGTGTAATTGTTGTCCGAAGTCTCCAACTGTACACCATAGCAGTTCCATGCCGATAGCTATAAGGGGGTTGAAGATATGGTGGTTGAAAGTCAAATTATAAAAAAATTCGGACTGAAGGCCAGCGATGATGTTTCCGACTGTATAGCAAGGAGGTTGCATACAGCGAAACGTGATGCCACAGGCCATATCCTTGGTCTATGCGTGCTACAATGTCTTCAGCTCTTTCTCTGTAAGGATAAGCATATGAATAAGGAAAAATAAGAATAAATAAATAAAGCAGTAAAAAAGAAAATTCTTTTAATACATCGCTTTAAAAAAATCTATTTGACGTTTCGCGCAATACATCAAGTGATCGATCTGTGATATTATTACAATCATTATTGTTGAATTTCATGATTGGATTCTTCGATGCGAGTGCATTTTTATGTGTGATTTGATCTACACTGCTTACTTTCCTGATAAACGGTAAGTGCATAGACATCTGCAATCTGATAGGAATATTTTTTCAGTTCCGCTTTATCAGCGACATTTCCTCAAAAATGAGTGAAATTAATTACGTCAATTTAATTGTTATTTAAACTTCGTAGATAAATGTGCATTGCGTTACTTTACACATATTACAACAGTAACAGTCTCATAGCACACTACTGAAAGATAGCTCATCTATCATAATCAACCAACACGGGAGCGAAGCCGCGGGTTTAAGCTAGTATTCTCATATTTGTAATACCTTTTCTTGCCTCGTTTTGAAACAGAGCATCGGTAAGTGTGATTAATGGTCAATTAAGCTTGTTATCTCTTTACAGCTGTTTTATTTGTGATACACAGTACAAAAACAATAAAAATAAAAAATAAATAAAATAAAACTTCTAAAGTATATTATTACTTAAATCCAATTACTGGGCATCTATTCGTCAGCTTTCTCAGTCAGTAGGGTGAAACTTATAAAAACAACCAAGAAAATGTTCAATTGTAAACCTATTGGACCAAACTGCAATGGTCGTCAGAAACTAGATTTACAAAGTACTTAAACTATCTTACACTTAGGACAACAAACTCTCATGCCCGAGGGAGGACTCGACCCTCCGGAGGGAATGGGCGCCCAGTCCGCAGCATGATGCCTTAGGCCACTCTACCATTCCGCACGGCAAACAACCAAGACAAGTATGTCAGCCGGCTGCACTGGCCGAGCGGTCTGCGGTCTCCAGTCATGGTCTGCACGACCGCTACGGTCGGAGTTTCGAATCCTTCCTTGGGCATGGCTGTTTGTGTTGTCCTTAGCGTAAGTTAGTTAAGGAAGTTGCGTGTAAGTCTAGCGACTGATAATCACGCAGTTTGGTCGCATAAGAACTCACACACATTTGAACAAATATCTCTTACACCATGCACAACACATGAACGACATATTGCCATATTCACATGATGTCCGAGATATCATTCGTGGAAATTTTTACTGCTGAAGACAGGTCTATCAGATATTAATTTCGATGCGTACCAAGATTATAAAAGCGTATCTCGAAAGACACGCGCGGTTAACTGATTATGGACCAAGGTATGAATTCTAATAGCATCTGCTCTATCAATTTCTCTGCTCTCGTGTACAGTGGCTCTAAATGTCATTAACGTTTGACCCCATACATACGCTTGCAAGCTGAATGGTTCTAGAAGTCAAGCTACAGTTCCATTTTAAACTGCTCAATAAACTATTACTGAGTGTATTGCCAGAATGGGGTCGTACAAGGACCCATTGCCGTTTTATATATGCACGTGTCAAATAGCACCGCCATGTGGCCATTCCACAGGAGGGTGCAAAACAGGACTGTAAAAGCACAAAAATTATTTGCTGCTTCAGATCATGTGCATATTTCGTAGAATGGTTTCGAACGGTCTCCAGTAGTGAGACCCTGCACACAAGAGTCAAAATTGTGGTTTGGCTACACTCCAAACGGGTTAGCTCAAGTTATATGGGTTTGCAGCTCCAGGACGTTCCCATAAGGCGTAATTGTCCAATAGGTGTCAGTAGTTTCGGACCTTATCAAAAACTTGGCCCTATTGCTCATTGCACTGGAGACTGTAATTTTCGCAGTCAACGCCTCAAAGAAAGCGTTGGTTTCAATTACGGTGTTTTTTCCAGCCCCTGAGGCTTTTTCGAGTCAGTTCTGAGCTACGGTTTGTCTGAAGTAAGAATGAAATATCGCTAAGTACGGGTGTGATGATACGTACACGGTGGCCTCAGGCAGCATTGTTTTGAAATTTGGTGTCAACATGGCATCACTGACCCAACTTGCACTTGACATAATTTTTTTGCAAACGTCAACAACGTGCAGTCTAAAGCTTTACCAAGCCCAAAAGTGACGTGTCAGAGCGCAACGTTTTCACTGAAAGTCTTTAAGGTAGTCTTCTTTCTGTACGACCTTACTTCCGCAACACATGAAATAATGGCCTTTTTAGAGGTATTCTATAGAACTGTTCTCCATCTATATCTGTATCTGCAGTTCTGTCTTGTCTATTCAACGTAAGTACTTGTGTATTCTTTATTTATTTTCTGCTTTTTCCCCAATGCTAAGAAAAGACGACATTACACTAAGTAAAGAAGATATTTTTGTTATTTCTGTAAATATAAGTTCCCATCGAATGTCGTTAATGTACGCTGGGGGCGGAACAGGCCCCTCTTGGAACTAATGGATTCAAGTCCTGGTGTTAGACAATGTCTTTGCTAAACAAGGGTAGTACTGAGATTGGACAGGTTTACCACTGACTACCAAATCTCACGGCTATGACAAGTGATATAAGGCTCCGAGTGGTGGTTGGTAATCTACTTTCGATTAGGCTCTTAGATTCAGTAATTTCAAGGCATTTCCTCTCCATTTTCTACCAACTCCAGCAACTTCACCGACACAGGAACAATGTTACAACACTCATCTTTGTTACAAACACTGCGGTTTAATCATGAAACCGTCTCTAATGAACACAGTGTCTATGAAAAGTTAAACCTTAATCGAAATTCCTTTAATCATTAAAAAACAGGAAGAAATGTTCAAATGTTTGTATAGTCTATGGACTTAACTACGGGGTCATCAGTCCCTAAACTTACAAACTAGTTACGAACTACCTTATACTAAAAACGGCACAAATATCCATTCCCGAGGGGGGATTCGAACCCCCGACCGTAGTGGCCGTGCAGACCGCGACTGGAGCGCCTCAGTCCCCGCGGCTCAGGAGTGTTGCATGGGGACTAATCCTGTGGGCGATACCCCATATGATACCATATTCATTTTTTCCACGGTGTGGTGATTTCGCGAGACATATGGGAGAAAGTAACTTTTGTCCTTGTCGTAATTTACGTTCTCGGAATTCAAATAGTAAACCCCTCCATCTCTTGTAGCGCCTGTTACTTAGCGCCTATTCGTTGAGTACCACCATTACGTTCTCGTGCTTAGTAAATGATCTTGTGACAAAGCACACCATTCTTCAAGGTACCTTTCTGTCTGCTCTATTAATCAAGACTGATGAGTAACTCAAGTAAAGTTGAACAAGTGTTTTAAGGCACATTTTAAAATAATTTTCTTGTACAGTTATAAAAGTGCACACTTGCAAGCGTATACTGTGGCAGACGTCCCGTTAGGCTACCCGCGCTACCTACACGTTAGGTGTGTTGCACAACATGTGGGCGATACCTGATTTACATGGCTTTGTCTAAGCATGAGACCAGTGTGTTATCACACTGCGCAACATAATTTAACGATCATTTTTTCGGACTCAGTGCCTGTCTCCCATTGCAACGCATAACATTGAAATTTGGCTCACAGGTGCCTACCACCTTTCTCTGTAACGATGCAAGGGCGTTGGCCTTGTGACGTTAAATTTAAGCCTAGGATGGTTTGCCACCAGGAGCAACAAAACGAAGCCTAGATTATCGTTGAAGTCCGCTATGGTCCCGCTTATGATGACCAGGGCGTCTTGCAATGAAATGAAATGACACACCAGACCACCACTCCTGTTTGCCGTGCAGTATGAAGGGCGAGTCAAACTATCTGGGACGCCTTCACACATGTTTTCGCTGGACATCATGAATCGAAAACAGACTTTCCGGGGTCAGAAATTCAGTTTGGTATGGGACTTGGCAGGATAATAGTAAACTTCAAGGGTATCCACTCATAGAATTCCTAAAGAGCACTATCCAAAAAATTCCAAGAGAAACGGCTCAAGTTTTAGGCACAGCACGTATATAACTTATAGACTCGTCAGTGAAGGCTCTGCAGCCGTACCGTCGAATAGTCCACAGTTCCGACTTGAGCGCCGAACGAGCAGGTTGTTGTTTACTTATCCTCTCCGCCGCAGCGTCACAAGTGTTCTGGAGTTGTGCTTTCGTGTGTACCATATCATCAATGTCTCGTCTCGTCCTTCTTTGGTTGTGTGTCTGACTGAGGCTTAGTCCGCTTCCGTTTGTTTATAATGGCGTCCAGGATTATCACACTTAATGGTACTTCTAGTTTTTCGTTTGAGCACACAAAGCGCGATGTACAGCCAGAATCTTTGGAAAACCATGGCTGTTTGTTGATACCTTTTGTGTCCCCTTGGACCAAGTGCATACTGCCTATTTTGACACCAAGATAGGAAGGGCACTGTCTACATAAAAATTCCATCAGTGCATGGTAGAGGGAACTTATGGATTTCGCCAAAATCCATAGTGTAAGACGCATTTGTTGTCTGTCTGTCTGTTCCCTTATAACTCAAGATCCAGACAACCAAATAACGTGAAATTTGGTACACGTACACAAAATTACACGGGGAAGGTTCTTAAATATGTTTCGTTTCATCCCAATCTCACTCTGTCCATGTGTCTGTTGTTAGACGTGTGATAATGAACCCACCCCCCCCCCCCCACCCCCCCAAAAAAAAAATGAAATCATGCATGTTGGTTATTGAGAGTGATATTGAATGTTTTTGTAGTGCTGATGAAATGATGAGGATGTAAGTAAAAGTGATGGTCATACATGTATAGGGTGGGACGGGGGGGGGGGGGGGAGACGGTGGTAAGACCCTCCATCCAGACTCCTGATTTGCAAGCCCACAACTTGATTCTGAAAAACCAGTAATGCTGATCAGAAATATTGATGCACCCAGTTTGTGCAATGCTGAGATTAATCGTGGAAAAGCTGATGCAACATGTAATTCAAGCCAGAGTACTCACAGAGAGTGCTAAGTGTATGTCTTCATTCAAAGAATACCTATCATTCCCACAGACAACACCATACAATTCAAGAGAATACAGTTCCCTTTGGAACTGAGCTTTGCCACGACAATCAACAAGTCACTGGAGCAGTCTCTTGGGATTGCTGGTATAGACTTGCAGACACCATGCTTCTCTCATGGATAGTTGTATGTGGCCTGCTCCAGAATGGACAAAGACGAAAATCTTTTTGTACATACGCCAAATGGAACTGCCAAAAATGTTGTTTATCATATTGCTTTAACATAAATGTACTCGTTTATTACATGCAAATAAACGGTTGTACGCTTCTACAGAAGACCTTATTTTAAACCAGGGAAAAACCGAGTACTTGCAACTAGTATACTAATATTCGCATATTCTGAGGTAGAGGATATTGATCTCAAGGAAATTTTGGCTCAATATGGTGACGTAAGAGGCATTTGCGCCGAGAACGCTGATAGTCAATGCAGGATTCAATGTTATAGTAGAATAAGTTCCGTGGAAATCCACATCAAAAAGGGTATACCGTCCCATTAGAAGATTTGCGGGTATCTTATTCATGTTACGTACACTGGACAAGAGGGGACATGCTTTCTGTTCCATGAAAGTGATATCTTCGAACGTACTGCCAGCGTAAAGTTTTTTAATTTATGGTCTCCCTGTGAACTGCGCCATAGCTTGACGATTGCTGACGATTGCCCACCCCAGTGGTAACAGGGTTGAGGCTTCCTTTTCCCTTGTTGCTAGTGATCAGACGACAGAAACCGGTAGCACCGCGCGTGATTTTCCGCCGTTGCCAGCAAAGACTGACCTCAATTGTGCTGTTGCTAGGATAACGACGCACGCAATCATATTAAGCGTCGCCGCACTCAGTAGGGCGAGGATCTAGCTGTGCAGTCCCCGAATTTGCTCTAAAGCCACTCTGTTTGCCTTTATTCAGAGAATCGGTTTGTCTTGCAGAACAAACTTTGTGGGGCAGGCATCTGATCCTGAGACGTCACAGATTGCTACGAAAGTGATACAGCATCTACTTACATCGCCGACTGCAAAGGCTGCTATGCCACGCAGCCGACGTAAACAGAAAAACGTGCGGAAAAAAAAGGTTGTAGCTGGGGCGGGTGTTGGAGGCATTTGAAAATTTGTGTGTGTAAATACCCGACGTTGGTAGAAATTTTTAAAATTTACCGCGATGCCATAGTAGGATTGGGCGGTTCTACTTATCGGATTGTATGCCAGATCGCATTCTTGTAGTAGGTGTTATCCCTGGCAGTTTTTCTAATAACAGCACCGTATCCGTAACCCCCTCCCCAACCTAATAAGCAGCCAGTGAAACTATTTCGTTCCCAGTGGACGTTAAATGTTACTCATTTGGCAGATCCTTTTTTCGATGATGAGATACAAAACCTGTGGGAGTTCAGTCTTGGGAAATTCTCTACCGTTTTATTATGGTGGACTGTCATAGCTAAGCCGAAGATCCATCAATACGTCTTAAATTATTGTGCTGCTAGGGCAGGGGATTTTTGGAGAACTCAAGAATTTTATTATTATTTCTTATTCGACTTGTATGGCAGTGCAGACGTGCCTCTCTGCTAATTGCAGCCGCGGCGGAGCGGCCGAGCGCATTTAGGCGCTATGCTACGATGCGCGAGGCCATTCCCCGTCGGGGGTTCGAATCCCCCCTCGGGCATGGATGTTTGTGCCTCCTTTAGTATAAGCTAGTTCATAAGTAGTTCGTAGGTTTAGGGACTGATGACCCCGTAGTTAAGTCCCATAAGCTCTACAAACATTAGAACATTTTGCTAATTGCAGATGTACGAAGTATTAAAGCAAAAATGTTACCGTCGAAGAGGCGACAGATGGAAGGGTTTGCGGGTGCGATCGAAACCGCGATCACTAGTGGAGGAGTAACTGACTTTGAAGTACCATGTTCTTCCGCACCAAGTTCGGCATCGCCACTCTTGTATTATTTCTCTTACATTAGGTGACGACGGTTAGCTGACAATACAAGTTGACATAGTCCATGCCTTGTATCAGTACTGTGTGGATCTTTATGACGTAGATACAGATATTGACCTTCCCACTGATCTGGTTATTAAAATGCTAGGTAGACCACATACATTAGAGCAAAACTCCGGATTCTTGTCTGAATATGAACAGGATGACGAATATGATCGTACTGTTAACTCTCCTTCTCGTAAATAATCAGGTATGGATGGACTCCGCAAGGAATATTTTTATGTTCATTTTTAGCCCCTCTTAGGTGCCACATTTACTTCCATGTTGACCAAGGTTATACGGGGAGCAATTGTACCCAGTCCATTCAAAGAGGGGAAAATTGTGTCGGTAATTGCGTCGTCCTATCACTTTACTGAATTTTGATTAACAGGCAGTGGCGAGGGCGATAAATCGCAGGTCGTCTGGCTGGCTGGGGACTGTTGTAGGCGAGTATCAAAGCTGTCTTCCTGCTCGTTCTATCCATACCCCTGTGGCTAAATACCGCGTTGCAATTTAAGTTTTTGTTAATTCTGCATATTACGCATTTGCCTTTTTTGGATTTTGACAAGACCTTCGATCGTGTAAATCGTGATTACTTGCTTCAGATACTGGACATGATCGGGTTCAGTGTCGAGGCTCGTAGGTTGTTATCGAAGTGGTTCATGGGCATTATGGAAGGAAGGAAGGAAGGAATCATAGGGTTTAACGTCACGTCGTCAGCGTGGTCATTAGAGACGGCATGGGCATTATGGTTTCAGCAGTTGTCAATGGGCAGCTGTCGTCCTCGATTCCCATACGCCAGGGAGTGCCACAAGGTAGTTTCTCCTCGACCTTTTTGTTTGTCTTGTCTCCAGAGCCACTTCTTCGGAAGGTGGCGTCTCAGATTCAGGGTTGGACACTTACTGGAAAGACCATTGTAGTTCGTGCTTATAATGACGTTGGAATGGTTTTACTTCGTAAACGTTCCGAGATACTTAATCTAAAGGCGGTAATCGATGACTATTGCTGTACTTCGGGAGCGCGAATAAACGATGGAAAATATAAACGGCTTAATTTACAAGGTTTTGATGAAGCAGCTACTCCGGTGGATCGATATACAACACTCCGAGTTGTCGTTGATCGTTGTCCGCTCCGAATGGCAGCTGTCAGTTGGAAATCGGTTACTGATTTGATCCAGGGGGTAATACTAGAACATGAACGACATTTTCTTACCCTTTTTCAGAAAGTGACAGTTTTGGTAAGGTATGAGTTGTGCAAAGCGTATTACGTTGCACAAATTTTTCCGCTACCCTCCGTGATGGTTATGAATCTGAAGAAGTTTTTCTGATGCTCTTTATGGGTGTCATATCTTCAGGTTGCGATACGAAGTTGTCACAAAACCACGTTCCGTTAGGGGATTGGTGGTTACTGAAATCAACAAGAAAGCGTCTGTTATATGTTCGGCGCACCACATTGCAGATTTCTAAGAAACTATATATCGTTACTGTTCGGCTATTCACTTTAGTTCGTCGAGAGAGTCTTGATCCCTCTGTTGATGTTGGTCATCTAAATTATAAACAGACACATTTGAGAGATTTATCTAGCTGTGAGTTATCTTTGGGCTGACATATTGCAGTGGCCAGTGCTCACGACCAAGTTTTTGTTGGCTCACTGAGAATGAATTCCCTGTCTCAATCCCGTAGAATTATTAGCACCACGTACAGCCTGGAAAATTTTGTGGACAAACATCGGTCTCCCAGTTCTGTCAATGGAAGTGACCTCATCCTAATACAAGGTAACAAATAATTTCATTCCCACCAACGAAAGGTTATATCTCATCGCATATGGAAATCATTAAAAGAAGGCGTTATTCGTTGCGGCGAGATCCATTTGCGAAATTTCTTTCACCAACTTTCTATTCCGAAAAAATCAATTGTTTGTAAAGCTTATGGGACTTAACTGCGGGGTCATCAGTCCCTAAACGTACACACTACTTATGAACTACCTTATACTAAAGACAGCACAAACATCCATGCCTGAGGGGGGATTCGAGCCCCCGACGGGAAACGGCCTCGCGCATCACAGCATAGCGCCTCAATGCGCTCCGCCGCAGCTTCTCTTCCGAATGGGAACATATATTGTTAGCATCCACCTACATAGGGAGACATGATCATCATCATAAAATATAAGAAATAAGACCGGAAACACAAGGATTTAGGTGTTCCTTTTTCCCGCGAGCTATTAGGTTTTGAAAGTATAGAGATATACCATAAAAGTGGTTGTATGAACCTTCTGCCATGCACTTCAATATGACTTGCAGAGTATCTATGTAGATTTAGGTGTAGATTAGTGACACAGATAAATGCAATAAGTGTGCATCCTTAGATACGCTGCAGCACCGGGTTATTTGTGGTCATCAGACCCAGGAAACAATGGGCCTTTTCTCACTCGTACTGCTGAATCTGCATATTTCAATGATATCATTCTGCGGCCAACCACTTTATTTTTTCTGAAGACCGAAAGTAATACCGTCATGTGGTTGATTGGTCACTTTGTACACTTCGTTTTTGCTGGTGAGAATTTTTGACAGTTTATGTCTAGAGCTTACTGGACCTGCTCACAACTGCCACACTTTCGAGAACGGTTCGCTAACATTTCACATTTAACAGAGAAGAAAATGGACAATGCTATCATCAGTTGCCGCCGCTTGGTGCCCTGTGAGGAAGCAGCTCAGTGGCAGTTGGGGGGGAGGGATCGTGGCCAGGCCTCGGGTTTCGATCCCTGACCTCCTTGTCTCCACCGACCTGAAACTGACTGACCACTGTATCTCCAAGAGTATTCAGATATTACTAGTGTCGCTAATATAACGATGATCTTGGTGTTACCTGTATAAGAAGTATACCATTAATTTATTATGACAGAAGTGAAAGTTGTTTTCGAGTATCAGATTATGTTAACTTCTCAACTTATTATTTGATTTCAATCATCAGATATTAAGTTTTCTTTTTAAGCAATTAGTTTATTCACCACAATTTTCTTAAAAATTATACGTTTATATAATTACTTGGTTTTACTAGTACAAATCAGAGCACAACATTCAGTAATCAGCATAAATTCTGCTAATATGTTTATTTGTGTTGACAGATTTTGTTACTAGTTGACAACCATGCTATTTAGACGCAATCTGTGCCTCTTTATATATATACATGTAAAAGAAAGTTCTGGTGGTAGCGTGTTCGCATGACATGTGGACGCTCCAGGTTCGAACCTACAGTCAAGAAGCATTTTTTTTTTTCATTTATTTGACACTTGCTGACCGTCTGCCTGTTTGTACACATACAATGGGGCAGGGCAACATGTATACTCTGCTTTTCCACGAAGAAATCAGTTCTTAGAAGTTTTCAACGAATGTTTATAGTCTTTCCACAACTTACAGTATCGCCTAACCTCATAATAAAATAGTATTTGGCGCTTTAATCTACCTAAATTGAATGTAAAATGAAAATATTATAACTAAAGTTTTAATTAGCTCTAACCGTCATTTCATAAATAAAATAACGTTCTTTACGATGTAACTGATAATATTTGATATCATTAAATTTAAAAAATGTTATAATTTTTGAAACAGAAATTTGGGGCAGGTAGGATGGAACACTGGCCATGCACATGGCAGCCAGGCACCTACTATCGTAACTATTTCGACGTACTGCTGCTCGCCACCCATTGACTAGTATATAAGGTGTGTATGAGTTGGCGCTTCAACTTCACAGCCCTTTTTTCTAGGAATTTTCTGGGTGGCCCGCTTTAAAAATTCTTGACGTATACTTCTAATATGCGAAGTCTCATCCCAAACCGAATTTTCGAGACAGGAAGGGCTCCTTATCAGTTCGAAGCAGGCGTCATCAATGAGAAAGGCGTGCTCAAATTAATGAGTTTCCAGGTCGAATATGTGCAACCCGCTACAAACGGGCTGCTTACTGTACCGAGGTCATTGGCTGTACAAGGGGCGCCGACAGCTTAGCCCCCTTTCTGAGGGCCGCCAGTTATACGAGGGGGTTTGGAACGTAAGTTACCCCTGTCTACTGTGGTCACAGTTGCGTATTAAAGGAAAACAATATATAATGAGACATTAAAGATAAGACATATTTTTGTGTCCCAGCCTCGTTGCCGCTTTTGTGTCTCGTTTCCGTCGTAGGTGTCGGTGGCCGAGTGGAATGAGACCGACACAGGAATAAAGATAGCACGCTGGTTCAGGTACGGAGGGGAGCAGCCAGAAACTAGAAACACTAGAGTAAATTAGAACGAGATATATATTGCACAGAATTTATACAATACTTAACTTTTACATAAATCAGTACTGCAGAAGGCTGATACATAGTTGAGCTAGAGGTCTGCCTAGTGCCTATACGATAGCCAAGTCTTTACTGGTGCCTATTTGATTCCGAAGGTCCTAACTGGTTCCTATCTCAGTCCCAAGTGAACGATGTCGTTCAGTGGTGGCCACGAGCGGAGTTGTAGCAGAGGGCGCTCGTGGCTGACGTCGTAAGAACGCCGCGCCGTGCGTGCATGGCGGCGCGCGGCGAAAGTAGGTGGCGCGCACTTTGGACTTGTGCGACACCACACATATCTTTATATTTCTACATTATTTCCAAGTACATTGAGACACTTGTTATGGCGCTTTATAAGTTTCGAAAGCTTTCCAGATAAGAATCAGGGCATTGCATACGGAAGAAGCATTGCGTCCCAGAAAACGGTGAGTAGCACTTAACCTGCAGACGGAGTAGTTTTGAACTTCTTTCGGACAGGTGATGACGGATGTTTCCACTCCATGGATGCGGCCTTCTATTGGGACGTGTAATGGTCGACCCACGTTTCATCCCCCGTCACAATCCGAAACAGAAAGTCATTGTCATATTCATGGTCGACCTCTACCCAATGGTGTATCGGTGTCTTGCACGTGTGCGTTCACCTGCTGTGTCGTATTTCGCCCATAGCCGTGCGACGATTTTTCCGTATGGAACGCCCTGATTTTTTTTTTCCTGGACGGTTTTTTGAAGCTTATAAAGCGATTTGACAAATGTCTCTATGTACTTGGAAATTGTGTAGAAAAATAAAGATATGTCTTGTCTTTGACGTCTCATTCTATTGTTTACTTTCATACATAACTCTGCCCATAGTAGACAGAAGAAACTTATTTTCCAGCTCCCCCTCGTAGTCCCCTGTGATCACCAAAAGCCGGCCGCAGTGGCCGAACGGTCTGCGGCGCGACAGTCACGGTCTGCACGGCCGCTGCGGTCGGGGGTTCGAATCCCCCCACGGGCATGGATGTTTGTGCCGTCTTTAGAATACGCTAGCTCATACGTAGTTTGTAAGTTTAGGGACTGATTACCCCGTAGTTAAGTCCCATAAGCTATACAAACATTTGAACATTTGATCACCAAAACACCAGCTGCACGTCTTACTGATAATAATAATGAATCCGGCGCTCTGAGTCTCTGTGACGATTGCTCAGTTCTCAAATTCTGTCATCTCTCTCTAGATCCGGGCCAGCAACACAATTTGGTTCGCAGTGACGGACATTCCGCACCCTCCATAGCCTGACAGTTGTTTTTTTTTTTTTTTTTTTTTTTTTTTCAAACACAGTAGCAAGTAAAAACAATGTTTTAAATTTACCGTCTTTGTCCATTACGCGCGGATCCAAACACATATTCATGGTCTTGGAGACCGACGTAGCTTTTTTACTACTATTTACCTTTACTTTATTCTACTTTTTGATCCATTATTAATGTTCTGTCGGAACTGGTAGCCCCTGCATGTCCGGCACACCAACCAAGATATTATAGGACGAACCAGTTGCGCAATGGTACGACGTTTCCGGATAATGCCGCAGCTTCAGACCATGCGTTATTTTACGACAGCCACAACAACAAACGATAACCGGATCTACATTTTCCAGGTAGAATTGCCACGACAACAACAGTAGAACAAGATCACTCCCACAAACGCCGATTGGCTAGGACTGACTATTTAACCCTTTCAGACCTGGCGTCCAACATAATGGACACTTAGATCTTATGTATTTTAAACACTATACGATTTCGCTTTACTTGGAGTCCAATTCACCTGTTTACTGACATTCTGTCGCTTTTAGTTCTTGCTACCATCTGTCACCGGAAGGGTGTTCTATAATGGAAAACAATGAAGACGGCAGAGCCATTGCAGAGTGCTCTAGCTTGATATGAGTAGTAAAAATTACTTTATATACCCATTTCTGAATTTTATACACATTCGCCTTTGGGATAGAAGTTCCATAATAAATATGCTGTCACATGTGTAACTGTTGACATGTTGTTTCACATCCACAACTGCATTCCAGACCCGGTGTTCAATTTATTGAACAATTTTTGTTTTTGAAAAGAAGTACAAAAATATTTATTTCTCTAAAATGTACAATATATAGGATCTCATAGACATGAAAAGTGCAATAATACGTTTTCTTCCATTTTCAAAATAATTTGGGATTGACGGGATGATACAAGTATAGCTGTCAATCTGACAAACAGGAATTAACTGATGAAATTGTAAATTATGTCTTCCAGAAAGTTATTTAGTGGTTCTCTACAAATGGACTCTCATCAAATTTTGATAAAACCCAGTATATACAGTTTCATACAGTAAATGGCATGACACCATTAATAAATTTAGACTTTGAACATAAATCTGTAGCTAAGGTAGAATATTCAAAATTTTTAGGTGTTTACATTTATGAGGGACTGAATTGGGAGAAACATATTGAAGATCTCCTGAAACGTTTGAGTTCAGCTACTTATGCTATCAGAGTCATTGCAAAATTTGTTGATATTCATCTCAGTAAATTAGCTTACTACGCCTATTTTCATTCACTGCTTTCGTATGGGATCATAGTCTGGGGCAATTCAACATTGAGTAATCAGAGTAATCAGAGTAATCAGAATAATTGCTGGAGCCCACGCAAGAGCATCCTGCAGACAATTATTTAGTGATCTAGGAATCTTCATTGCAGCTTCACAATATATATTGTATATATTCACTCATGAAATTTGTTATTAACAACCCGACCAAATTCAAAAGTAATAGCAGTGTGCATAGCTACAACACTAGGAGAAAGTATGATATTCACTATTTAAGGTTAAATCTAACTTTGGCTCAGAAAGGGGTGAATTATGCTGCCACAGAAGTTTTTGGTCACTTACCAAGTAGCATCAAAAGTGACAGATAGCCAACTAGTATTTAAAAAATAATTAAAGGAATTTCTGAATGGCAACTCTTTCTACAATGTAAATGAATTTTTAGATAAAACTTTAAAAAATAAAAATAAAAAATAAAAATAAAATACAACAAAAAATGTAAAAAAAAATCCTTAAAATATGGATTGTCAAGTGTAGACAACATTTACTAAACTAACACGTTCTACATCATTACGAAATGTCTTATATATGATCTATGGAACAAGTATTAATCTAATCTAAGCCCGAGCTGCTTCCGCAGCTGGCAGGCTCTTCTGATGCTTCCTGTTTACGTTACCGGACGGCTTCGAGAAGACGACCAACGCCACGCTCTACGGACTTGTGGGGTTCTCCTGGGACGGAACTGCTCTTCCTCTGGCTATCGACCTTGGTCTGCCTATGAACTGTCTTTAGAACGGCTAACTCCTGTAACTAACTTTACCTGACGATCCTCTCTCTCTCGGACTCTTTATCCAAGTCTAGTTCTACAGAGTTTGTGCCTTGTAAACAGAGTTTCACTACTACTGGAATTGACTGTGGGTGGAAATAACGTATGTGGTTCAGAACTGAGCTTCTTCGTTCACAACAAATAATACTTCCGAGTATATAAATTTGTTCCAAAAGAGCAAGCGATTATGAAGATCGGTATATATGTTGTATTTATTATCGATCAACAATCCAATTTTATTAAGGCAATCATGTCATTAATGAAAAAACAGAAAGCTGACACAGAATATCGCATTTTCAAACCTAGTTAGACTGAATCTTACACACAATCCTCAAAATGTCAGACAGTAAGATTGGTACTAAACATAGAGTATCAACCAGAACTCCGATATACCGGGTGATCAAAACGTCAGTATAAAATTGAAAACTTAATAAATCACGGAATAATGTAGATAGAGAGATACAAATTGACACACATGCTTGAAATGACATGGGGTTTTATTAGAACAAAAGAAAATGTTAAAAAACGTTCGACAGATGGCGCTTCATCTGATCATAAAAGCAATAATTAGCATAACAAATTAAGACAAAGCAAAGATGATGTTTTTTACAGGAAATGCTCAATTGCTCAATATGTTCACCATCATTCCTCAACAATAGCTGTAGTCGAGGAATAATGTTGTGAACAGCACTGTAAAGCATGTACGGAGTTATGATTAGGCATTGGCGTCGGACGTTGTCCTTCACCAATCTTAGAGATGTCGGTCGATCACGATACACTTGCGACTCCTGGTAACCCCAAAGCCAAAAATCGCACGGACTGAGGTCTGGAGACCAGGGAGGCCAAGCATGACGAAAGTGGCGGTTGAGCACACGATCATCACCAAACAACGCGTACGAGAGATCTTTCACATGTCTAGCAATACTTTTTTTTCTTTCTTATAAAACCCCATGTCATTCCAAGCATGTGTGTCAATTTCTACCTATGTACATTATTCCGTGATTTATTAAGTTTTCAAATTTATACTGACTTTTTGATCACCCGGTAATTCGTGCTATATGCTGTCGTCCAGGATGAAGTGCATAAACTATAATAATAAGTATCACCTGAGCTGCGGAGTCGAGGAAAAGAGTAACTGCGAGAGCATATCACATCGAGGCTGCCGTGGGCAAGTTGGTACAGTGCTAGCTTGTTATACTGAGAGTATTGGGATCAAGCCCTGCTCCTAACATACATTGCCTTGGCAATTATTATAAGGGGCAACGTGCTCCTGTCATGTGAAAGGACTGTTCGGATTTTATAGCAGCGTCTTATTGGCAGTGACATTTTGATCTTGCTTCGTTTATTGGAAAGTAGCAAACCTGTAGGTTTTATTCGCAATTTCACAGAATAACCAACCACAAACTTAATTGCAACAATACAACCGCCATGCGGCAACCGCTTGATCTTAATTTTTTCAGGATGTACAAGCATATAGTTCGCAAATTCCTCTATGCTACTCTGCATTCTTCCGAAGAGATTGGTGTTCAACAATTAAGTAATATTCTTAAGCTGTAGTCGCTCACATACAATCACTTGTGTTCTCCTCGTTTCTATAATTCTCATAGTCACGGGTAGACTCTGGGTAAACTCTTTGATGAGCCCTGACTCTTTGAAACGTCGACACAGCTGTTTTTTGAACAAAGCTTCCATTCTGCAATCCACAGGTTACATGCTCAAATACGGGATTCATGAAATGTACTTGGTGCACGAAAGTGATTTGTTTCATATACTTCTTTGCACACAATCACTGTTGTGAAACCTTGTTTCCTGAATGACCTGCCGGCCGCCGTGGCCGAGGGGACTGAGGCGCTCCAGTCACGGTCTGCACGGCCACTACGGTCGGGGGTTCGAATCCCCCCTCGGGCATGGATATTTGTGCCGTCCTAGTTCGTAAGTAGTTGATAAGTAGTTTGTAAGTTTAGGGAATGATAAGCCCGTAGTTAAGTCCCATATACTCTACAAACATTTGAACATTTGAATGACCGACACTGTGCGTCTCGTGGTGTTTGTGTTCAAGCGTGAACTTTGTGTACTTATTATTATTACCAGTATTATTACTTTAATTACGCTTATTACTTTTATAATTACTATTATTATTGTTGGTATTATTACTATTAACACTGCTGCGAGTGTGATGTAGTTGTTTCTTTATTCTTATGTCCCAACTGTGTTTTTTTATTCCTTGAAACTACGAAAAACACTAAAGCTTTGCCACTTTCAAATAACATAAGGAAAAGCAAACTGCCGATAACACACTGCTATAAAATCTGAACAGTCCTTTTACATGTCAGGAATACGTTATCCCATATAATAATTGCCAAGGCACTGCAGTAAAAATAGATACTATGAGCAACGCTTGAACTCAACACACTCGGTATAACAAACTAACGCTCTATCAACTTGCTCACAGAAGCTCGACATAAGCTCTCAAAGGTAATTTGTCTCTGAACTCCATAGGTCAGGTGTTGCTTATTACAAGGGTAGGCAGTGCAATAGAGACAACTATTTATTCGCAACCGATACAAAGGCGTTACATGTTTGCACCTGTTACTGTCCTCCTTTTGGACGACAGCACATAGCACGAATTACATGGAAATTTTTGTTGACACTATATTGATGTACAACATTTGGTACGGATCTCACTGTCTGACATCTGGAGGTTGGGGAGTTAGCTGTGGTGGAATGATCGAGCGCCCTAAGGCGCGGTTGCTGCTGGGCGCGCGGTTGCTCCCTGTCGGTGGTTTGCGTCGTCTCACGGACACGTGTGTGTGTGTGTGTGTGTGTGTGTGTGTGTGTGTGTGTGTGTCTGTTGTCTTTGAGTATCACGTCATATATCAGCAGTAGCTCCCGAGTTCGACTCTCAGCTGATGCACAAATTTGAATTTAATACCTCTCCTTCAGATTTATACCTTTGATATACATCGAGACAAAATACGTCTCAGGACATATGATTTGATATTTATACCATCTGTGGCTGCAATACAAAGCAGGATAGTTCCCATTAACGTTCATTGTTGGGGTGCTAATCTTGCCCCCCCCCCCTTCCCCCGCCCCGGAGGGCTCACAGTTCTTTTGTGAGTACGTGCGTGGCAAGCAAGAGGCCCCGAGCTAATGCAGTCTTTCGTTCCTCTTTCCTCCCTGGACTGCATATTCTTTCCCTTCCACTCTTCTCCTCTCATTAGTGAAAAATACTAGCTTGTTACATCAAACCAGAGCACGAGTTGACGACATGGCAAACTATATCGATATTTCACTCAAAGCAAAATTTAAAAAATGCAATTCGCCGCTCGATGATTTACTGTAACCGAGATCACTGCCTCAGCAGATCAGCAACGCTTAGATGATTTTATTCACGGTTTGTAGAAATAAAAACCTTAGTGAAATGCAAAAGACAAAATATCAAATTTTTGGAGAATGAGTAATGGTTGAATGATTTTGCTTTTATAGTTAACATAATCTAATATCTCGCCGACCTGAATCTAAAATTCAAATGAAAAAAAAAAAAAAAAGCCAACTATGTGTAGAAATAAATAGACATCAACATGCATGCATGCATTAAAAAGCTTATCTTATTCGAGACAATGGTAATGAAAAGACATTTGAGTCATTGAGAGACCTCGTCTGTACGGAATCAAGAGTACGAAATCGAAATACTGAAACATTTCGACTGTTTCGGGGCATTGAAATATATCCAACGACAAAGTTGAAAATTTGTGCTGGACCGGATTCGAACCCGAATTTCCCGCTTCGGGCCAGCGATCACCTTAACCATTCTCTCTCTCTCTCTCTCTCTCTCTCTCTATTTTTTTTTTTTTTTTTTTTTTTTTTTTTTTTTTTTTTTTTTTTTTGGATACATGGTTCGCGGTCGTTCGTTCGTGGTTGTTCGTTGAATGGTTGGCTTTTTTTTTTTATTACAGAGGGCGTTCAGCCCCCTGACCGGGCGCGCTGAACCACGGCGCCCGGTGCACGGCAAAACCAATTAGTCTACCCAGGCACGCTTCCATACCAACCCAAATTCTCAACTTATAGCACATTATCATTGTAGTGCCCCTGAAGATTGGTTCCTCTTGCTCGCAGCCTATACTGGATTCACGCAAGGGATCAAGGGGTTGTATGTGTCCGCATTGAAATTGGCATTGCCTGTTGCGGGAATATTTACAATTATTGATATGGTGTCTGTTCTTTCCGGACATGTCCGGTTGGTTGTATCTTGCTCAGATCTTTTTAAAAATCCCACATATTGATCCACAGACCAAATTTGTCACATTTGTACATCACGATTTTTGATTCATCGGGTGTTTTCCAATATCTAATTATGTGCGATAAAAAAAAACAAAAAATGTTCAAATGTTCAAATGTTTGTATAGTCTATAGGACTTAACTACAGGGTCATCAGTCCCTAAACTTACAAACTACTTATGAACTAACTAAGACTAAAGACGGCACAGCGGTGGCAGAGGGGACTGAGGCGCTCCAGTCACGGTCTGCACGGCCACTACGGTCGGGGGTTCGAATCCTCCCTCGGGCATGGATATTTGCGCCGTCCTTAGGATAAGCTAGTTCATAAGTAGTTTGTAAGTTTAGGGACTGATGACCCCGTAGTTAAGTCCCATAGACTACAAAATTTGTGCGATAAAAAGCAATCGAGGAAAAAGCATCAATGCATGAAACAGGTGCCTAAAACATTCTATTATCGCTGATAGGCTACATGAGTGGACAGTATCAAGGTACGGGTAGAAGTCGCTGGGAACGCTGTCAGTGACTGGTGCTGGCTTGTAAGTGGCATTAAACAAGCGCTACCCCGGGCGCTTTGTTTGCTAGCAATTACCGGAGCAGTGCAGGAACTGGACTGTTGAGGCATGAGATAAGCGGCAGATTGCACGGCCATTTTGTGTGGGAGCCCAAGGTCGTTGTCGGGCATTGTTGCGGGCGCAACGCTCCCTCAGACAATGCTGACCTTGGCCAGCGCCTCCTTGTGTGCGTCGCCACGGCCGCATTAGTCACGGGAGGGAGCTGGGAGGTGTCTAGCGGAAATACCCGCTCTACGTCCAGCTCACTGGACGACACGCTCATATCAGGATGGCCTGGGTTTCTCAAAACGTCAGCGACTTTACGAATCCGAAATATTTAAACATTTCGACCGTTTCAGGGCAATGATGAAAGTGTGTGCTGGACCGGGATTCGAACCCGGAATTCCCGCTTTGGGACATGTCCCAAAAGAACAGACACCATATAAATCTCTATATAAAAGCGCTAGGACACGCATGCAGACACTCACTGACTAAACACGAAATCTCGAAAACTACTTCACGAATGAAGCTGAAATTTGGCAGGAATGTAGACGTCAGCTAAGAAAGTATTTTGCGATAAGGCCGATAGTTCAGGAGATATGACGTTATAAACAATGAAAACTTCCCCGTATTGCGGAAAGTTATAGTGTGACTTTATCAGTCCACTATTTGAGAAGGAGAGGACTTAGCGACTTGCAACAAACTTCAAACATAATTTCAAACCTTTAGGAAACTTTTTCTCGCTGACAACCCCAGCAAAATGATGATAGGAATAAAGTTTGTCGCTTACTACTTTTTCGGCGTTCATGAATTAAAATTACGGCATTTGACATGACGTTACAATTTATTACTCGTAAACTATTAATTGTAATCGCGAGAAACGTTACAGACAGTATACACACATACCACTGAACGTACGTTCGAAATTTTATCATAGTACGGCACACAGTTCATGAGATATGGAGTAATATACAATTACGTTAATGAAAAACCGCCACATCACGCTTGACGCTTTGATTTGTTACGTCTTTCCTACTAACTCTATTCGTGGCGTATTTTGCAAACGTTTAACATATGCAGCACTGGATGTACCTTCGAAACAATATCGTATTACGACATATAGTTCAGGTGCTATGACGTCAAAGACGTTGAAAGACAAGACACTTCGCCCTAAAAAGCATGAGGTTGTAATTTATTACGTCTTTACTACAAAATCAATGTACAACACATTTCGCAGGCAGTTTCCTAATATTCCTCTCTACGAAACTGGTAAATAATGTCTTTGTAGGACCCATAATTCAGGAGATACCTCTCTGTATATAAAAGCTAAAGGTCACTCACTCACTCACTCACTGAAGAAATACGAAATCTCTAAACCTACTGCACTTATGAAGCTGAAATTTTGCCGGTATGTGGTTTAAAGGTAGAATATGTTAGGTAAGAATGTATTTACGATAGGACGGGATGAAGGTGCATGGCGGAGGACACTTTTCCTACAGACTGACGGAATCTACAGTTTCATTCCGACCTTCACGAAACTTTGCATGCTTGACCTTCAAAAGAGAGATCACCGTCTACCTAAAGTTTCGTACGGTGCATGGGGGAGAGTATCTTGCAAGATAAAAAAGGATCCCTAAGTATGTTGGTCGCGCCATAACTTGACAACAGCTCGACCAATTTCACAGAGCCTTTTTTTTTTTTTTTTTGTTATTTTCGTTATTCTCAGAACACGGGTTGTATGAACGTTGCATTTGCACGAACTTTGACAAAATGAATAGGTTTTCTCAGATCTTGATGAAGTTTTGCACACCCGACACTTATACAAAGAGAGCGGTCACAAGATACATACATGTACGTATGGTACATGACAGAGGGTGCCTTGCAAAAAACATTGCCGAGAAAGGGAAAGGTGGAAACAAACAGAGACATGGGAAAGAAAGAGATGAATGCAGATAGATGAGGGAAGGGGATGTGGACTACGAGAGTGTAGAATAAATAAACACCCGGGCAACGCCAGGTTTACAGCCAGTAATTGTTTATCTGCGCCAACAGGCAATTGGCAATTTCAATGCGGGCGCATTAATAAGCTCGATCCCTTGCGGGGCCGGCCGCGGTGGCCGAGGGGACTGACGCGCTCCAGTCACGGTCTGCACGGCCACTACGGTCGGGGGTTCGAATCCCCCCTCGGGCATGGATATTTGTGCCGTCCTAGTTCGTAAGTAGTTCATAAGTAGTTTAAAAGTTTAGGGACTGATGACCCCGTAGTTAAGTCCCATAAGCTTTACAAACATTTTTTTTTTTTTTTTTTTCCCCTTGCGGGAATCGAGTATAGGCTGCGATAAAGTGGAGTCAAATGGGCAGGGGCACATTTGTCTGTGGCAGGGGGCACTAGAATCGTAGTGTGCTACAAGATGAGGATTTGGGTTGGTATGGAAGCGTGCCTGGATAGCCTAATTGGTTAAGGCGCCCGCTGGCCCCAAGCGGTAAATCCGGGTTCGAATCCCGGTCAGCACAAATTTTCATCTTTGCCACTGGATTTATTTCAATGCCCTGAAACGGTCGAAATGTTTAAAGATTTCGAAATAGTAAAACTACTGTCGTTTATATCAGTGGCGCAGCCAGGATCTGGTTCTGCAGGGGGGGGGGGGGAGCTAATTTTTTTAAAAATAAAGCCTACAGAATTTATTAATAGTAAAAGGTTCTTATTATTCGCTGTCAGAAATGTAATAAGCTCACCGATGTTATAACTGTTTAACATGAGACTATATGTAAAAATTGAACTAAAATAACACTATTGTTGTTCGTGATTTTTGGCGGCCATCATAAGATTCCTCTTGGTGGCGCCGCTGACCTGGTAATGAGTGGGTAGGCGCATTTGAGCAATCGGCTCGTAACTTCAGCATAGCAGTAACGATAGCGGCAGCATCAAAACTGGTCGCGGTGGCATTAAAACCGCTCACAGTAACAGCAGCACACGTTCAGTGGCGGTATCACCTTGGCGACCCATTGTCACGTTCACTTGTGCTTGGCAAATTATACTTACGTTGCGATTTATTACATGTGTACTATTTCAAATGTCCGGTGCCGACATGTTAAAAAAAAGGACATTGAAAGATAAAATTTAAAAAATCTGTACGGGGTACTGGGGATGGGGGGGCTTCAGCCCCATTAGCCTCCCCCTCCCTCCAATGGGAATAATGTTGCATAAAATATTATATCCCACATGTGCCTGATTGGAGACCAGCCAAGGAAGTTGCTGCACGTCTTGCAGAGAATGTTGAGTTTCCCACTCAGTGTTGTCGATAATTATCCTGTTGGAACAACATATCGCCTTACTGTCGCAATAATGGCAAAAGAACGGGCCTTTCAACATTCTACACATGCCGAACTCTGATCAATCTTCCCTCCTCAAACACCAAAGTGATAAGTGCCATCGACATGGGATCTCAAATCGATTCCATATTTCTGGATTTCAGGAAGGCTTTTGACACTGTACCCCACAAGCGGCTTCTAATGAAATTGCGTGATTATGGAATATCTTCCCAATTGTGCGATTGGATTCACGATTTCCTATCAGAAAGAACACAGTTCGTTGTAATTCGGTAAGTCATCGAGTAAAACAGAAGTGATATCTGGCGTTCCCCAGGGAAGCGTTATAGGTCCTCTACTCTTCCTTGTGTTTAAACGAAAATGTTCAAATGTTTGTAAGTCTTATGGGACTTAACTACAGGGTCATCAGTCCCTAAACTTACGAACTACTTATGAACTACTTATGAACTAGGACGGCACAAATATCCATGCCCGAGGGGGGATTCGAACCCCCGACCGTAGTGGCCGTGCAGACCGTGACTGAAGCGCCTCAGTCTCCTCGGCCACCGCGGCCGGCGACAATCTGAATATCTCCCTTAGACTGTTCGCGGATGATGCTGTCGTTTATCGGTTAGTGAAGTCGACAGATGATCAGAAGCAACTGCAAAGCGATGTAGACAAATTTTCTACATGGTGAGAAAATGGGCAATTGTCACTAAATAAAGAAAAGTGTGAAGTAATACACATGACCACTAAAAGAAATCCGCTGAACTTCAATTACGCGATAAATCAGTCAAATCTTAAGGTCGTAAATTCTACCAAATACCTAGGAGTTACAATTTTAAACAACTTAGACTGGAGAGAACACATAGAAAATATTGTGGGGAAGGCGAACCAAAGATTATGTTTCATTGGCAGAACGCTTCGAAGATGCACCATCTCCACCAAAAAGACTGCCTACATCACACTTGTGCATCCTCTCCTGGAGTACTGTTGCCCATTGTGGGATCCTCACCTGGTGGGACTGACGGAAGATATTGAGAAGGTTCAGAGAAGGGCAGCCCGTTTTGTTTTATCACGTTACCGAGGGGAAATTGTCACGCAAATGTTGCACGAATTGGGGTGGAAATCATTAAAAGAAAGACGTTATTCATTGCGGCGTGATCTTTTTGCGAAGTTTCAATCACCGACTTTTACTTCTGAATGTGGAAATATTTTGATAGCACCCACCTACTTAGGGCGACATGGCCATCCCAATAAAATAAGAGAAATCAGATGGAAAACGGAACGATTTAGGTGTTCTTTCTTCCCGCGCGCTATTAGAGAATGGAACGGTAGAGAAAAGTTATGAAAGTGGTTAATCAACCCTCTGCCAGGCTACATATTTGTACGGTACGCTACATATTTGTAATTACGCTTGGTTTCTAGATGAAAGAAACAATTCGCTAGAAAGTACGTTGACTTTGCTTACGATATTCTGTCCACGTTTCGCTCACATTAGGAACTGTAGCTCCGCTCTCACGAGAAACTGTTACTATTTTAGGTATTCAGTCACTTGGAACTGCTGTTTTCCGTTAAAATCTTCAATGATTCACAGCACGAAACACAGTTAAGCAGGACAAAATGTGCCACTACTACAGTTTGTTTGTTCAGTTCTGGCACATGTGTCTTCGCGTTTTTGTGTAAGTAGAGTCATTGTTTCCCCTTAATATAAAACGTTATCTTTCTTTGTAGTTCGCCATATGAATAACATCTCATTTAATTGTGCTGCTACGTATTTACTTACTATGCAAGGCGCCGGCTGCGGTGGCCGAGGTGACTGAGGCGCTCCAGTCGCGGTCAGCACGGCCACTACGGTCGGGGGTTCGAATCCCCCCTCGGGCATAGATATTTGTGCTGTCCTAGTTTGTAAGTAGTTCATAAGTAGTTTGTAAGTTTAGGGACTGATGACCCCGTAGTTAAGTCCCATAAGCTTAACAAACATTTGAACATTTTACTATGCAAGGCAATGCATACGAATGAAATTGAAGACATACATGCATTTTATATACGGCGAAAAACGATTGTGGGGAGGTCATAAATGAGTGAACAGAGAATGCAGATCAGGGATATTGGTATTAGGTTTTGGAAGCTACTAAACTACAAAGGTTATCAGTCCCGCAAATTAGGGGAAAGAACAAGAACTGCTAATTAAGTGGAGAAAATTCCAACAAGTATGAGCAGGACTTACCCATTGAGGGTTCCATAAAACGTTCACTTTCGTAGATAGTTCATCTGTAGGTTTTGATGAGTGAATTCGCGAGATAGAAGCATATGACAGGATACCTTTACTTACGGTGAAGTGCCCATATTTCGGGTGGTTGCCTAATTCCGGGTACCTGAATATTTCGCTTGTTTGGTGCTGCACTGTGTTACATGTTCCGACAACCAGTAGCGAAGATAATAATTATGATTTGCCATTCTAAGTTTGGTGCTAGCGCCGTTAACGTTTTGTTCGCTACAGCTATTTTTGTATTGTGTTCAAGATAAAAATTGTCTTCGTATTTTTATGCAAAACTTACTTTCGGTACAAACATTTGGCGTGAATCAAAAGGCTATATTAACAATAAAAAAAAAAAGGTTCAAACGTTTGTAGAGCTAACGGGACTTAACTACGGGGTCATCAGTCCCTAAACTTACAAACTACTTATGAACTAGCTACAACTAAGGACGGCACAAATATCCATGCCCGAGGGGGGATTCGAACCCCCGACCGTAGTGGCCGTGCAGACCGTGACTGAAGCGCCTCAGTCCCCTCGGCCACCGCGGCCGGCATTATTAACAATCCCTAATATTATACTGTGTGTTTCCAGTCGGCAATGAGGAAACCAGAAATAAGAACTCCATATGTTAAAGATAAAAATTATTCGTTTAATTCTCTGTCCTGTTAGTACTGACTGAGTAAATATACAGAAGATTTTTGCACATATAGTATTTAAATTATTCTCTAGTAATAGTAAATTGCATTCACTGGTTTACTCGTAATCTTAAATTTAAAAAAAAGATACCAGATTTTAGAGCACTTTTGCGATAACAGGTTGGCGAACGGTAGCACGAGGAGCTTGCTGTGTACTTCGTCCGAGAAACATTTGCGAATATTCGCCACCATGTTCCCATTTTTCCATGTTTGGCTTCCACGTGGTTTCAGTCAATAAATTCTGAGACTTCACGCCTGCACGCCCACACGACTCTGTATGTTGCACACGCTGCCGCATTCCAAGGGGCTGATTGTCGTTTCAGTTGCAGATAATAAAGGAAACACCAAGTTTCGTCTCCAATTATTAACCGGTTGAGAAACAGCGGATAATCGACAGCACAACTAATGAGGTCATCACATCATCACATTGGTCTAGCGACAGGATTCGTGGCACCCTGTGCTAGGTAACACGAGACATGTGGTCGTCCATTAGAATTTTGTGCCAAGCACCATGGCTGACCCCTACTGCTGCTGCGAGAGCGTCTACCGATTGGGAGCGGTTAGCAAACACCAACGTTGCAACTTCGTGGATCTCGCGTTGCGTTCTAACTGTTCATGGCCGACCCCTACGCACATCATCTTTCCAAACTGTCCCGTCGTTGCACAAAGCGTCGGTGCCACCTAAAGACAACACTGCGACTCAATGCCGTACACCTGCTGCATCACTTAAAACGTTTCGGCAGCGGTTTTGTCTAATATCTGTCAGAACTCGATGTCTGCCCGTTGCTCAAATGGTGACTAGTCAAGGCCCGACTGGTGCATTCAACTCACCGTCAGAATAACGACTGGACGTCTACTTCCAGTGGATGGACTGATTTAGTCTTTTAAACATTTTATAAGAAACAAACCAAAAGATGACTTATTGCTGAATTACCCGTGCTTATGCAATCAACTAAAAACTAAAAATAATAATTGCCGCGGTGGAGTAGCCGAGCGGTCTAAGGCGCTTCGCTGCGGAGCTCGCGGTTGCTCGCCGTCGATGGTTCGAGTCCTCCCTGGGGCATGGGTATGTATGTTGTCCTTAGGTTAGTTTACCTTAGTTTAAAAAGTTTATAAGCTACGGACTGATGACCACGCAGTTTGGTCCGATAGATTTACAAACATTTCAACATTTTTTAAAAAAATATTTACGGAAAAATGTGCTTGATAATAGTGTTTGTGGATATTAAAACACCGAATCGTGAAAACTCGACTGACCTACCCCTGGCCAAAAACCCTCCATGTTACTGCCAACTGCTTGTCATCTGGGATTTCCTATCACATTTCCGTATTTGTTTCCATATTATATGTTGTATTAACATACAAAGAATTTTTCTCTGTTGTGTATGTAGGTTACACACGTGGACATCCACAAAATAAACACCAAGAAGGTTTAGAGATA
This sequence comes from Locusta migratoria, assembly GCA_026315105.1. Classification (NCBI taxonomy): domain Eukaryota; kingdom Metazoa; phylum Arthropoda; class Insecta; order Orthoptera; family Acrididae; genus Locusta; species Locusta migratoria. Next base: position 262,321,144 of record CM048755.1, read on the forward strand.
TCACATATTTGTTTGGAACATAACACGCTGTACAAACAACACATGATTGAAACACAGCAGCAGGAGAAATCATTAAGGATATGAAATCAGTTGTGTTTTGCCGTGATTGCTGACTTAGACCGTTGGTACACAGCTTGGCATTGAATTAACCCTTTCGTTCCCAGTGTTGTTCCTGGACAACAACGTATTAAAAGTTGATTTATACCCTATTTTGGCATCAATCAAAGTTGTATTTTTGTTGATGAACAACATACGTCTAGTACGACATTTTGCGGGACTGATGAACTAGATGTTTAGTCCCCTCAAAAGAACAAGAACAACGACATTTTGGGGCTTGGTACGGCATCTAGGCAGTTCTGAGGCATTCATCTGTCCATCTTGAATGTTGTGTTGCGTTGCCGTCTGTATGTGGCTGTGAGTGTGGTTCATTTTATTTTATTCCTGTAGTGACTTGTCTTGTCTTTACTTCTGTGGCGAAGATTATGCTAGCATTATTGAGCTAGCAGTGTTAACTATCAACAAAATAACGTCCAAGTAATAAAATACCTCGATACAAACGTCTGTGTTCTGCATGAAATTCATGACATAAAAAATCAATAGTTGACCAAAAATTTGATAACATACATTTTAATGTTTACTGCAGTGTATTAATACAGAAAACACTGAATTTTTATTTTTCCAAAGCTGATTTCATAATGTGGGACTGAAAGGGTTAAAGAGAGGCTCGACATATTGTTGGGTCCATCAGTTCATGTTGGTTTCACAATTGTCAGTGTTGAACTGACGGAGAAGCGGGAATTGTTTTCCGAGCATATTCCTTATTTATACAGAAGATTATGGAGAAGCATAACTGAGCAACCCTCTCATAGAGTTTGTAGATGAGGTTGTCCTTTATCATCTAATAAGGAGATCGGAAGATCAAGACTAAATGCAGAACTATTTAGACGAGATATCTGTATGATGCGAAAATTTTCAGTAATGCTAAATAATGAAAAGTATGCGGTCATCACATGTATACTAAAATGAACCCGTTAATAATTGTTTACAAGATAAATCAGTCAGATGTAACGGCAGCAAACTCAACTAAATCCCTAAGAATGAGCACTACGGTAGATCCATATTAGAAAGAACACACAGAAAATGTGGGAAATGGGAACCTGATACTGCATTTTACTGGCAGAATAATTAAAAGATTCAACTAAAGAGGCTACTTACATAATGCTTGTCCATCCGCTTTTGGAGTACTACCGCTCGCTGTGGGATCACGTAGGTGGACAACATCGGAAAAAGGGCAGCGCGTTTTGTATTATCGCAATACAGAGAGGGCAGTGTCACGGAAATGATACACGAATGAGTGTCGAAAAATTGCAACAACGGTGGTTTGGTTGAGGCGATATTGACTTAAGACAATTTTACCAGCTTAGGGATGAATGATCGTAATAATAAAACGACTGAGAGGCAGAGTGACACTTATGCAAGCGGGAGAGGCGTGCATTTCCCGTTTACGAGACGGTGGAGGGAGAGGCGAGCGATAAGCTTGGCTCCAGGAACTGCGTAAGACTCTAGTGGACAAGAGCGAACATCGGAACTTGCTAACCCCGCGCTTCTAAAGGGGAGCTGAGGGGACAGGGAAATCTCTTAATGGACGCTGTGGCAGACGTTTGTTTGTAAATCTATCGGACTCAATTAGTCCGTAGCTTACAAACTACTTGAACTAAGTTAAATTAACCTAAGGACAACACAAACACTCATGCCCGAAGGGGGACTCTAACCCCCGGGCCGCGTGGGAGTAGCCGAGCGATCTGGAGCGCCACGTTGTGGATCGCGCGGCCTTCCGCGACGGAGGTTCGAATCCTCCCTCGGGCATGAATGTTTGTGTCGTCTTTCGTATAAGTTAGTTCATAGGTAGTTCGCAAGTTTAGGAATTGATGACCACGCAGTTAAGTCCCATAAGCTTCACAAACATTTGAACATCTAAGCCCCGACGGCGAACGGCCGCGCGCACCGCAGCACGGCGCTCCAGTACGCACGGCTAATTCGCCGCGGCCTGTGGCAGATACTTAAAAAGATGGACACTCCCTTAATGCATAAATAATAATAAACCTCAGTGCTATGTTCCAATCAGTTATGAAGGTAACTACGATGTCAGAAAAATTAGGCGCACCTCATGAATCAACAATATTTTTAATATCTTGAAAGCTACAAAAGTTTATGTTCACAATATCTGATTATAGCAAAATAAAACTTAAAATTACCAACTTCTGAATGAGTCATGCGATTTCAACAAACTATATCTTTGACCTACTGACCCTAAGTAAACACGGATTCAGAAAGAATCGTTCTTGTGAAACGCAGTAGCTCTTTATTCGCATGAAGTGATTAGTGCTATCGACAAGGGATTTCAAATCGATTCAGTATTTCTCGATTTCAGGAAGGATTTTGATACTATACCTCACAAACGTCTTCTAATGAAATTGCGTGATTATGGAATAACGCCACAGTTGTGCGACTGGATTGGTGACGTCCTGTCAGAAAGCACACAGTACGTTGTAATTAACGGAAAGTCATCGAGTAAAACACAAGTGATATCTGGCGTTCCCCAGGGAAGTGTTATAATACTCCTACTGTTCCTCACATTTACACACTATTCTGGAGACCATGTGAGCTGCTCTCTTAGACGGTTCGCTGACGATGCTGTAGATTATCGGTTAGTAAAGTCACCGGAAGATCGAAAGCAGCTGCAAAATGATTTTGATAACATATCTGCATGGTCCGAAAATTGGCAATTGACCGTACACAATGAAAAGTGTGACGTCATCCATATGAGCACTAAAATAAATCCGTTCAACTTCATTTACACGATAAATCAGGCAAATCTAAAAGCCGTAAATTCAACTCAGATGCTGAAATGTTTGTAAATCTATCTGACCAAACTGCGTGGTCATCAGTCCGTAGCTTACACACTACTTAAATCTAGGTAAACCAACCTAAGGACAAACACACACACCCATGCCCCTGGGAGGACTCGAACCTCCACGGCGAGCAACCGCGCACTCCGCAGCGAGACGCTTTAGACCGCTCGGCTACTCCACCGCGGCTAAATTCAACTATATACCTATGAATAACAATTACGAAAAACTTAAATTGGAAAGAACACACAGAAAATATTGAATGCTTTGGTGAGGCGAATGTCAACAGCCGTGATATTTTGCATAAAACGCATTTTTAAAACCATCGGCTGTTTATTAAAAAGCTTATATATCAACCAGTTTGGGTCAACAGACCATCTTCATGGATAAAAATGTGTTAAAACTGAAAGGTAAAATGCATCAAATAAAATACATCTAGTTGAAACAAACAGGAGTCAGTACAACTAAAAATATTAAAAATACAGTGGTCATATTAGATAAAACCTATCAGTCAACACAACATAAAAGGTAAGAACAGACTATCCAAGTCTGTTCTTACCTTTTTGTGCCAATGATCTTCCTAAAAGTCGCTCTAGCCGCAGCAGCAGTGTTTATTTAAAAGCCCTGAGCAACGACAAAAATATCGACAATTAGTTAATGAGTATATCGACATAGTTGTACCAAAGGCATTTATTTGTTTTGTAAGGTTGATTAGAAATGGAAGATGTAATGTCCACAGGGTTTTGAAGAGCCAAACTACTCTTCAGCCACTTTACACTCCCAATTTTGTTTCTATCATGAAAGTTAGACTTCGGTATCAAAAAACACTAAGACCGCGACCTTGATAATCTCGTCTAGCTTCGCACCTTGTTGCTGATATTGGTGGTCGTGCAGTGTTAATCCAGATGTCCACTTGAGCATCTTTGTTTCTACTGCAGCGAGTCTTTGTTGCACGTCTTTTGTTGAAGACCAGCATCAGCCCTATACGGTTTAACTGGACGAATTACCGATCGATATACTTTTGGCTTTAGCCTGTTTGAGATTTTCCTGTCGCAGAGTACACTAGTCACAGAACGCCTTTTGAGCTACGGAATGCTCAGGCGGTTGGATATTTCTGCACTGAGATTTCCATCAGCACAAACTGTGAAGCACAGGTACTTGAAAGTGCACGATGTTGGCAGGTCAACACCAGTGATTCCGATGGTAACAGCATCGTTTAAAACTTTGGTGAGGTGACTGGTTTTCAGTACATAGAGCCGTAGTCCTTCTTCCACGAGGCAATAATTCCAAGCTTGAACTTGAAGTTGCAGTTTAGTCTTATTTTCAGAGGCCAGTGGTATACCAACAGCATATAATAACGTCAAGGGTACAGTTTTCCGCAAGTGTCTTGTAACCGTACCCATGACTGTTTTAAATAGGACGGGTGAGAGATCAGATCCCTCATGTAATCCTACAGAAATAGAAAACTCATGTGATAGTCCAGCAGCTAATTGTATCCGGCTCTTCGGGTCATAGTAGAGCAGTCTGACTCATTTAACTAGCTCCTCACGAACTCCATGCTCTCGTAGAGCAACTCATATGGCACTCGGTCGATGGTCTTTCAGAGGGGAAAGTGTGGGTGTTTTACTGTAAGCAGTGAGCAACACGGACAGCATCTGTCGTCCCACAGTCCTTCACGAATCCACATTAATTGATGGTGAGACTATTTCTCGAATCCTTTTATCGATACCATTGGGTCAATGGATTTTGATTGTTAGTTGAGAAAGACTTATGGGCCAACCATTTAAAATCGGAGTGCAGGAAAACCCGAATTATTTTTTTTTTTTTTTTTTTTTTTTTTTTTTGGGCTTTCATTTTTCTGTCATAGAAAGTAAACGTTAAGTTCGTATCTCTGACAAACTCGGAGCTGTGATACACAAAGGTTTCCGGTTATTCTTTAGGAGCACATTCAATTTCGTGAAATCAAGCGATTATGACACCCATAGCTTGGAAAATGTTCAAAGTAAAATTTTCAAACAAATTAGATAATGAAGGCACTATTGTATAGATTGATGTGATATTTACGCGGTATTTTAAAATTTAAATTTCAAGTACTTTTCATCATTGGTCATCTTTTTGCAATCAAATGCATTTTAAATGCAATAAAATGTATGCAATATTGTTCAACATTTGACTTAAAAACAGTATCAGTAAACAGTTCTATTGTGCCTTGAATAGATAGCTGTAGAGAAAGTAAATTGTATCTAGAGACAGCGCCAAAATTGCCGGTTGCGTTACATCGTATTACGCCGAGTGCGCTACGCCGCGTTGTTTACACCAGTATGACTTTAAACCATGTGAGTGGCGGACGGCAGCACCCTGCAGTCGAACTTGTTAGTGCAGCGCGAGCTTGTGTATTTATTACCTTTTTTTCACGTTGAAGATATGGGACCCCACGATTCTTAAAACGAAAACCAACGAGCAATAAAAAGACGTTCGAGCATATGTAAGTTTAGTCCTTATGAAAAAAATTCAGATTAATAAATGATAAAGAAGGTTTTAAAACAATGAATTAAATGCTGTCATGTTATTGTTATATATCTACATGAACGTTAGCTCATCAGATTCAATATGAACCTACATAATTCACTGAAATCCGCTTAAATGGCACAAAAAGTGTCGCATTTGGAAACGTCATTAACTTCACCGAATTTAAACTCGAAAAATTGTAACCATTTAATGGATGAATACGTGACAGTTGTTTTCTTTCACATTAATTGGTACATGCAGCAAACAATTATTTAAAGATATGAGGTCAGTATTCTCATTTTTCGTCAGATTTCAAATAGAATGGCCCTTATGTGAGCAACACTGTTATCTGACATAGACGTAGTTGAGCAACACTGTTATCTGACATAGACGTAGTTGAGCAACACTTATCTGACATAGACGTAGTTGAGCAACACTTATCTGACATAGACGTAGTTGAGCAACACTTATCTGACATAGACGTAGTTGAGCAACACTGCTAACTGAGAAAGGCTTAGTTGAGCAACACCGCTAACTGAGAAAGGCTTAGTCGACGAGCTCTGTTATCTGTAAACTGCTAAAGACATAGTTGAGGTAAACTGTGAGGTGAGAAAGACGTAGCTGAGAGGCATTTATAGGTCCAAGAGGTTTCTAAGAGAGAGAATTGAAGCTGAGTGAAATTTGAAGCTGAGAGTAGCTCGTGGCCGAGAGTAGCTCGTGGCCGAGAGTAGCTCGTGGCCGAGAGTAGCTCGTAGCCGAGAGTAGCTCGTAGTTCAGAGATATTTTCAGTTGACACAGATTTTTAGTTGAAAGAGATTTTTAGCCAAGAGAGAATTTTAGTGCAGAGAAATTTTTTGTTGACACTGAGTTTTTGTTGAGAAAGAACAGTGGTAAATAATGGTTAGGTGTGAAAGAATGTCGGTGGTGAATGGTGGTCGTTGGTAAATGGTGGTCAGATGACTGTAGTTATGGCCCTTAAATATAGTTGCTGTTGGATCCATCATGCTTAGTCATGTGTGAAATTATTGTCACATTACCGCTAAGATCCTTCCCAGAGTGCATAAGAAGCGCTGGAAGCCTCTGTTTGGAATATTGTAGTATGTGTCTAGAGTAGAACAACTGTGAAAGTGAGCCTGTTATGAGCTGGACTGTTTCTGTGTGATACTTGCACCTGTACTTACTGGGAACACATCTTGTCATAACGCAGTTCCGTGCGAATCATTGTCTTAGCTCTCGCAGTATATAGTGTAAGACATTTTTTCATGGCTGCTCAATAGATATTAATCAGCGTCCTGACAAATAGTTAATCTGGATTCTTACAAGTTCTGAAACCACACACTGATGCACACGTACCAACGTCCGAAAAATCCACTGAAATATGTGCGTTCACTTTAACTCAGGCAGTTTGCTAGTGACTATTTTACGAGTGTATTATGCTTCATAGATACCTTTGTCCTAAGGTACAATGAGTACACATATTTATAAACTTTAATTTTAAATTATTGCCAATAACTGTAGTATGCTGGGCGTACTTTATGAGATATAGAAAATATCTTCCTTTTTTTAAAATCCAGAAACACCTCATCAGCCACAAATAAAGGACATTCTTTTAGTAATTCACAGTCAGTTAACGAGCGACCAAATGACTCAAGTGTTTCGACCACAACTGATCTCTCACATTGAAAGACGAACATCTGTCGTCTTCCATATATTTTTTGTATATTTCTGTAAAATTATAATTTAATGTCGCTAGATTCCCATTTTGTCAAAACTTGAACCCCACTCTTTTCAAGGCTTCAGGAATAGCATTTTAATTTCGTGTCTTAATATATTAGTTAATATTGCTAGGTTTTTCTTATTTTGTTATGTTAATAATTTATTATTATATTAATTAATGTGGTATAAATGTGACTTCTCCACTACGCCACTGTCCCTGTGAGAATGTGTACTTGTCTTTTAAGTGGATGTGCGATAATCTATGGCTGTCTGAATGTGGGGAGTGATAGCTCGCTTTGCAACGTTCTCTCTGGCTCAGAGTCGATAGCTGCTGAGATTACCAAAGAGGTTTATACACCCTTTGGTTACAGTCCAGTCGTCGAGCCTTCTCTAGGGCGAGTCTCTCCGCCCCTACCACCGCTGATCTTTGTTTTTCCGGCTTCCGGTGGTTTCCCGCCTCTCGTGGCCGCTCGGTCTGGTCATTCTGTGCTGGTCTTCTGGTGAGGTAAGGTTGGTTCAGATCTTACGTTTGGAGATGGTAGCATTTCATTGTGTAGCACGTTTAACTCAGGCTCGTGAACTTAGAATTATTTTTTGGAATATTTTCTCTGATCGTGTGCGGAAATGCGTTCTCGTTTTTGAATTCAGTGATTTCCAATAGATAAACGCGGTGTGTGTGATTCTAGTTGCAGTTTGATAACGGCTTGGTATGTTAAAATCTTTTGTGATCATGTGGCGGTGTATGAACTCTGTGTAAATACTTTCTAGCTTTGTGGGGCCTGATTTCTAATAGGTAATATGTTCATTTTTGTACAGTGCATGTAAAAATCTTCTCATCGTTTCCTTCCATGAGTGATAGGTGTTCCACATGGTTGGTTTATAGAACAAAGCCTTCAGCTTCCACTCTTGTTTGTTCCATGCCCATCAGGCAAGTAACTATGCGGGTATCCTTCTGATTTCCACTAATATTTCGCGATCTTCTCTCTCCGCCTATTTTAATGTTGCTGTTTCTTCTCCAAATTGTAGTACGAACTGTGTCAGTAATTCTCTCTGAGCCTTGTACAACCTCCTTCAATAGCTTCCTTATGTAATTCTAAACATTTCTATGAGTTGATGAGTTGCATGCTGTTATTCTTAATTTTATTTTTCCGACTTTGTAATTATTTCACTTTTACGAGTTTTGGAGACCGGACTTCTCCGTCTCTGTAATCGCCCCCTATCGCGTTTAGCTGTATTTCATTTGCTTCCTTATATAATTCTAAGCATTTCTATGGGTTGCATGCTGTACTTAATTTTCTATATTTTTCGGAAACCTAATTTATTCAATTTTATCGGTTTTCGGAACCACGTGGGTCCGAGTTCCGACTTCCGGGGTTGGTATCTAGTCGCCTGAATTCACGCCACTTCTCATATAAAAACAGTACCTAGATCGATTTCTAACAGACTGCAATTAAAGAATCCACCGTGATTTTCTATAAGGAATCCGATTTTCAACCACCTTTCTTCAGTCGAGTGCGTTCATGTAACGTAGTCGTGTGTCGCCGTTGGCATGTTTGCTCGCGGTCCAATTCAGATGTAATTTAATTTGGCTATACACACGCACCATCTCCAAACATGCACGACCGACCAGAGCCAGCTTCAAAATGTTTTTGTATATTGTGTTTTGTGCTACCTCCGACTTGCTGAATTTCACCTACGATATCGCCGCCTGCTTCCGCCTCATCTCAGTACGCTGATTTTGGTGAGTTTTAAATGTTCAAATGTTTGTAGAGCTTATGGGACTTAACTACGGGGTTATCAGTTCCTAAACTTACAAACTACTTATTAACTAGCTAATACTAAGGACGGCACAAATATCCATGCCGAGGGGGGATTCGAACCCCCGCCCGTAGTGGCCGTGCAGACCGTGACTGGCGCGCTGCAGTACCCTCGGCCACCGCGGCCGGCTTGGTGAGATTCGCTGTGGCATTGCGTGTGTGTGAGCGAATGAGTGTTGTTTGTGAATCCTTCCCCCCAGTAGCGTTAAATCATGTATAATTTAGGCTGGGCACCGTCCACATTAATCCATGTAAGAGATGCATTTTTATTGTATTAACAAAATTGGTTCCCCTTTTTGCTTGTTTTCTAACTGAATAAACAAGTTTAATTTCAGTATAATCCGTAAGTTGCCTATAAAAGTAGTTTTAGAGCACCTTCCCTCTTATTTAATATTGTTCTTCACAAGTGCTGAGAACAAGCTCATACGCAATTTTTCTTATGTCTAAATTCCGTTGCGCCATAAATGTTTTCTCAGCCACCTTTCGAAGATAACTTTAATTGTGGGGGCTTGCTTATTAATGTCTGTATGTAATAACGTGTGAGCTACTATGTATATTGACCACTGTACTATTAACTGCCTGTTACTGAAGTCGAAACGAGTCAGTTCTCAGTTTGGGCCAGGGAACAAGGTTTTATAGCAGGGAGTAACTGGTAGTTCACGCGAACCTTATTTGCTAATTTCAGTGATAAAACAAAGCTCTTTTTTCGTACAGTGGTCGACTTTTAACGTGTACCCGGATTTTAAAACTGCTCCTGCCAGAGGTTGGAGTCCTTCCTCGGGCATGCGTGTGTGTTGTCGTTAGCATAAGTTAGTTTAAACAGTTTGTAGGACTAGGGACCGATGTCACTAAGAGTTTACAAACATTTGAACATACGAGTGTTGAAATAATGGCAAAACTGCTGTGGACACACTATGCAATGGAATCTTCTATTGTCACTGATAGCACACGTTGTTGACATATCTACCTTACCTCCGAACAAATGGATTCGCCCGTCCCACGTCAGCAGCGCTTGCACAATCGAGGGAAACACAGTACTTGTGAGCGAGTGGTCTAAAGTAACGGTGTCACTGTGTTTTCGAAAGGGGAAAAACGGAGTTGGATCAAGATTGAATGTCCTAGAGGTCGTACAGCACGACAGTGTCATCATGCTGCGAAAGTAGCTGCAACACTTTCTGCGCAACCCACCCACATTTTGCACGACAATGAGTGGGCGCATACAGCCAGCACCCCTATGGATAGGGGGTGCTTATAAAGCGCAAGCTGTGGTTTCTGCGTACGGTCGTTGGGACTGGGAAGTACTGTACCATCCACCATACTCCCTGGACCTGACGCCCTTGTGACTGATTTGATTCCGAAGATGAAGAAACCAGTTCGTTGCATTCGCTTCAGAACTGTTCCAGAGATTCGACAGGCAGTAGACCGCTCCATTCGCCCCGTCAACAGAATAGGCTCTGCTAACGAGATATTATGCCTTCCACATCACTGGTTCTACATAATGCTGGTGAGTACTCTGAAGGACAGTAATAGGTGCAAACATATAACGCTTTTGTATCAGTTGTGAATAAATAGTTGCTTTTACTTAAGTTCCAACATTCGTATTTTTAAGAATATTTTGTTGGTGCTTTACTGCTGCTAAGGGTGCATTAACCTTATTTTCCATAAATCGCCATTAAGACATTCAAGTTTTTGTTAATGCATCCTATTGTAATAGTTTTTGAGAATATACAATTTTTGTACAGCAATGCTTTTTTGGCGTTTCAAGCAAAGAGATTTTCTTATATAAACAATACAATAAAGTAGAAGCCTATGGATGGACTTTCCAAAACACTGTCTTCACCCAATAATTATCTTTCGTAAGCCATCATTTGAAGTTATTAAGCTCTCTACACGAAGTACACGCTGCAACAACAGAAATATTATTTCGTTACGTAAATGCTATTTAGTTTTATGAACTCAAGCGCGTGGAATAAAAAAACGGCCATGCTTACCGGAACCCGAAACGAAAAACCAAATGGCTGTTCGTTCCGTGCAGCGCCCATAAATGCAGTCGTTTCGCTTGACGACCGGTACAGACAGAGCGCAAACGACATTGTTGTCGGAGCGGCTGGCGTTTCGTTCGGTGTGAATTTCTGTCTTGCAGCAAGCCTATTCACTTTCCTCATAGCAAGTAAGGGCGTAGAACAATGAAAATCACAGAGTGTTCTGTGGGGAACCAAAATCAGAAGGTACAATCGTTACTTTTCGCGTGGAAAAGGCCGCACAAAATTAGGATACTCTGCCACGCGGGAGTAGCCGAGTGGTCTGGAGCGCCACGTTACGGATCGCGCGGCCTCCAGCGTCGGAGGTTCGAATACTCCCTCGGGCATGGATGTGAGAGTGTTGTCCTTAGGTTAGTTTAACTTGAATCCAATCGTCGAGACTCGCAGAAGGATTTCCGCAGAAATGCTGGCGCACTCTTCGTCAATGCGGCGCTTTAGATAGTGTGTTTCCTACTTTATTTTCAAATACATTTAGCTTTAAATGGTCCCACAGATGAAAGTCAAATGGTGTGCGATCTGGTGATCTGGGTGGTTATTCCACATCCTGTAAGAGGGAAAGTTGCCAGCTTTCTTCAGAAGCAAAGGGAAAACTACTACTTGAAGCACTTCCTGGTTGCTTTGAGCATATAGGTTCTGGTAAATAAAAGTGGTTCGAATTACACGGGTACCCCCAGTTCCACAAAACACCATAACCATTAAGTTATCAGCTACCTTTGAACGTTCCACGCAGTTTGGATTCTGGTAATTCCAATATTTGTGATACTGATGGTTGACTTCACCACTGACAAAAGGGTTTGCCTCATCATTCAACAAAATACTTTGTAAAAAGATCGATCTTGTTATAACTTTACAACCATAATTACGACGTCGAACTGTTCAAATTAATGAACTTGTCAGAAAACGCGGACGTCATTTGATCTGTCGCGCGCCCCTTCTCCATTTAAAAAAAAAAAAAAACTGACTTCGGTTCAAGATGGCCGATTTCAAGATGGCGCCCATTTTCGGTACATAACCGTAGAAGACAGACTACCTCACCCATTCTTTACTGAAATATTCAGATTTCTGAGTTCCCTCAGAGTTTATGAAATAAACGTGTGTACTGCGACTTTTTACTCAACCTGCACAAATCTTCTCTTATAAAACAAAGTAAAGTGGACAATAATTCATGATAGAAAATGCTTATGTGAAAATCTAGTTTGTGAACTGTGCAGTTTCTCAACTTCTGCCTTAAGAAAAAGGTGAGTGGTATCCTCTAAAAAAGAATGTTTACATATGTCAGTCTCTCGCCACATACGTTTCTTGCTAATTAACAGGACAGCTTCCAGATCAAGAACCAACGACCTACGTGCTGTCTTCAGCGTTGGGGAAGACAGCTTTAGAAAACAGGTTGATGTGCATTTTCTTTAGCGACTGCTCATTTCACTCAGAGTGGTGAAATAAACTAGGCACCTCAGGTGTACTGCGCTTTCGTTAACCCCTCCCCTCTGCCGTATCGTCGACATTTTTATTCGGATTTCAGTTCTCGCAAGGAGAAGGCAGACAGGCCTCACGTAATCAGTGGACTGCAGCTTGGCGGTTACTGCTTTAGATCCAAAAAAAACTAAATAATAGTATCACAAACTTACATCTTTTGTAGTATCTCGAACACAATATGAGTGCAAAGTAATGAGCTATATGGAAAAGTCTGTTGTCCTCCATGCTAACCAGTAGAGTCCGTACAGGATACCATGGGCGATCAATACCGCCTAAAGAGAAGGCATGAATGTTGTCTCACAGCAGAATGGAGTAGAACATAAAACTTTGGAAGACAGGGACATCCACAGCTAAAACTGTTCAAAATGTTCAAATGTTTGTTAAGCTTATGGGACTAAACTACGGGGTTATCACTCCCTAAACTTACAAACTACTTAACAACTAGCTTATCCTAAGGACGGCACAAATATCAATGCCCGAGGGGGGATTCGAACCCCCGACCGTAGTGGCCATGCAGACCGTGACTGAAGCGCCTCAGTCCTCTTGGCCACCGCGGCCGGCAGCTAAAACTGTTCGTGATGAATAAAAATGGTCCGCTGCAGCTAGCTTCGTGCCCTGTAGCCACATCGGCAGGTTTAAGACCTGAATAACAAAAAAAAAAAATTACAATGTGACAAATCCGATTATAAAACTTAGTTACATAGATAGAAATTAGCTGAAATCAAGGTAATATAAAACTACAAAAATAGCCATTACACTGAGTTACATTGATTAAAGTGGTACCATATTCTTCAAACGTATCCCTCGATTCCTCAAATTTCTCCCGTTTAAAAAACATTATGGACCACCTCCACTAAAAAAAACCTGTAAAACGAGGCCAGTCAAAACATTACAACTGGATTTTAATACGCCGTTAAAATATGGTGAGGGAGCAAGATATAACCCAATGAATGTAAACTGGTCATCATTTTTAATAAAGTAGTAAAACAGCTGCAGCGGAGCATTTTTGTTAATCAAGAACAGAGTAGGCGGTGAACGCATACGTTACGACTAGCGGTTGGGGCCAAGACCACTTTCTCATAGGGGCCAGCCAGTCAGCTACTTGATTATGGCCTACTGTTAATGACGTGATACGACAGTTCTCAGTCCTTTTCAGGACGAGGCGCACAGACAGATTTCCTAGGATGTGATCGTCGTATCCATTCATTTGTTCAGAAGGGGAAGCCGCCTCAGTCCACTAATATCCAAGGGATTTAATTGCTTAACACAGCATGGCATTCTCAGTCTCAAAGCACAGTGTGCAGCGGTCGCCGGGCGCGGTGGCCGAGGGGACTGAGACGCTTCAGTCATGGATATTTGTGCCGTCCTAGTTCGTAAGTAGTTGATAAGTAGTTTGTAAGTTTAGGGACTGATGACCCCGTAGTTAAGTCCCATAAGGTCCCATAAGCTTTACAAACATTTGCACATTTGAATTGCAGCGGTCGCTATGAAAATTTAGTATCTGATTTTAAGAATACTATTTGTTAACATATTTTTTATTTTTGCATTTCCACTTGATAGTGGACAGAATTTCTTTTCGTTATTCGTCCAGATATCTGATTTATTTATCTACATTTGCTTTGTGTATCCAACGAACAATCGCTATAGAATTATACCTTCCCTACTTCTGTCCTTTCAGCAAGGGACCCACTCTCACACACTGCCATCGTCCCTTCCTACCACCTACACTGAAAAAAAAATTTTTTTTGAAACTTATTGGACCAAACTGCTATGCCCATCAGTCCATAAACATCCAAACTACTTAAAGTAACTTACACTAAGGACAACATACACACCCATGCACGAAGAAGGATTCGAACCTCCGATGGAAACAGCCGTCCAGTCCGTATCATTGCGCCTTAGACCACACGGCCATTCTGCGTGGCTCTACTCTCCCGTATTGCGCCGTCCGCGCGACGGCCAAGTAATATTGCGCGCACTCTACAGATTACTTAACACGTTGGCTGCCGTGATGACAGAGGCGCGCTAGAACAACACCTCCTAGAAGACAAGGCCTCACAACTGGTCATGCTACGTCATACTGACCAGGCCATGGCCGCCAGATTGCAGGCTGCCCGCTACGAGGCAGGGGGCGTGCCCCCGCGGCCAGCCATTCAGCTGGCGGTCGCGGCCTAGTCAGTATGACGTAGCATGACCAGTTGTGAGGCCTTGTCTTCTAGGTGCTGTTGGTCAGAGGCGCCTGCTGTGGCAGCCGACAGCCACAAGGCAACCAACATGTTGAACAGTGATAATGTAAAACCCGCCAAAGGGTTTTTGATATGGCACACTGAAGGTAACGAATGAAGGGAATCAGGTGGCTGCAATATTTATTGACCTGTGAGAAGCAGTTGAATGCGTGCAATAACGACTCTTATTAACGGAAGTACGATCGCTTGGTGTACCGAGCAAAATTTCAGACCGGATACAGGATTAACTGCAGAAGAGGGGGAACACACAATGTTCTGTTGGATGGGGAGTCATCGAAATATGTTGAACTTATTTCTAGTGTGCCCCAGGATAATGTAACTCTTACTGCATTAAGAATAGAGACGGAAATATAGGCACCCTAGTTTGATTCCATGCACTTCCATGAATTTTTCCTCTGTGATGGACTGCACTGGTGTTCACTCAGCCTCGTGATGCCAGTTGAAGAGCTTCCTGATTGACAGGTAACGGCTCCAAGTCCTAGGCGTCAACGGTAGCCACGAGTATGCTGTGCTGACAGCATATTTCTCCGCATCGCATCTGACAATGATACCATTTCGGAGAATGTCACGCCGTTCGTTCAACCGTCGCATGGTCTTTAAGACCTGACCAGGAGAATTCCTCCAACCGGATACATTTGACAAGTTATACTGCAGTGAAACAATGCCGGATAAACTTTGAAAGGCTGTCTAGTCTGGTTTGTAACTTGTATTATACGTTCAAAATTTTTATTTTCTGCATGAACGAAAAACAATAATTTATGACTACCGTGTCAACGAGTCATAACTGAACGCGGTCAACTTTGGAAAATGCTCTCGTGCAATTGTGCGGATATGAAATGGAATGAATAAGGCTCAGTTGAAGGTAAGGCAGTAGGAAGACCATAATTTGTTTGTAAGAAAGGACAAAAACTAACCGAGCGTAGTCCCCGTTTCTAATGAATACGGTGTCGACGGGACGTTAAACCCTAATCTTCCTTCCTTCCTTCCTTCCTTTTCTGATTCTCTGTCTCATCCTGCCCACCCCCCCACCTCCATCCCCCTCCCAGCCTACTGGCTGATGACACTGCCGCGGCGGAGTGCCGAGCGCATTGAGGCGCTATGCTCCGACGCGCGAGGCCGTTCCCCCTCGGGGTTTCGAATCCTCCTTCGGGCATGGATGTTTGTGCTGTCTTTAGTATAAGTTGGTTTATAAGTAGTTTGTAAGTTTAGGGACTGCTTACCCCGCAGTTAAGTCCCATAAGCTTAAAAAACATTTAAACATTTGATGATACTCTTGTATCTGGCAACAGAATGTCTGGACTTTTGACCTAACTGTCGCCACCATGTTGCCGTAGAGATCGCCAATAAAATCGAAACTGAATATACTGCTATTATTACGTTTTAACTGATAACTTGTCCTGTGCTGTGTTCAGGGGGCGTAGATAATGGGAGGGAGAGACAGACAGCAGATTGAACGCCTCCAAAATGTTCAAATGTTTGTTAAGCTTAAGGGACTTAACTGCGGGGTCATCAGTCCTTAAACTTACAAACTACTTATGAACTACCTTATACTAAAGACGACAGAAACATCCATGCCCGAGGGGGATTCGAACCCCCGACCGTAGCGGCCGTGCATACTGTGACTGGCGTGACGCAGACCGCTTGGCCATTGCGGCCGGTCTGAACACCTCCTTCCAGAACCATATTCACTGACGTTTCTTGACAGTTTAGCTTGTAACACTCACTGTTCTATTAATATTTTTTTATTTGTATTACGACGCTTTTTTCAGTACTGTTTTTCACGAATGTAGCATTTGAGAAAGGCGAGCTGCAGAGTGTACGATAAAAATGTATAAGTTTTTCACTTATATCAAGTCTTGAAGCTGCATCTTGATGGTCTCATGTTGATAATTACCGCTTAAATGAAAGATCCGGGTTTCCGCGAACTTGTTGATAAAAACTCAGATGATAAAACATGTCGGTTGTACCATGTAAAGACCTTCGTCGGACATCTTGTATAAAATATTTAGTGGCGGCCATATTGCCTCAAAGACCCCACGCATCTCTCTCTACATTCTCTTTGACACAATGATACTACGGTCAACAGCTGGTTAGAAAAATATACGTGCTTCACATAACATGCTGCACAATCCAGGGCCGGCGCAAACCCAAGTGCCGCCCCGTGCGAGCTGCTAAATTGCGCCCCCCCCCCCTCTAATTTTACAAAACGTTTGTGGAATTTTATTTAAACTAATCTGTAGGTTTCGGCCACCGAGTCTCAAACGTTTTGATATGTGTTTTCAGCTAAACCGTCATGTTGACAGTTACGTTCAGTATGACGGAATAGATGTAAACATAACTCAAAGCATTGAGAATAGCTACACTGTGTCCAAAATATATGTAGATCTGGAAAATAAAAACAAAAATTGCGACTGATTGGTGAGAAAATGTTCAAATGTTTGTAGAACTTATGGGACTTAACTACGGGGTCATCAGTCCCTAAGCTTACAAACTACTTATGAACTAGCTAAGACTAAGGACGGCACAAATATCCATGCCCGAGGGGGGATTCGAACCCCCGACCGTAGTGGCCGTGCTGACCGTGACTGGAGCGCCTCAGTCACCTCGGCCACCGCGGCCGGCGATTAGTGATATTCTCTACAGATTTGTACAAAACAGTCGCTGGGTACCAGCTCAAAAATGGAGTCGAAACTGATTGAAGAAATGTAGCAAATTTTAAGAAGCCTTGTGAATTTACAAAAATTTTCAAATTGTTGTGAAATCTTATGGGACTTAACTGCTAAGGTGATCAGTCCCTAAGCTTACACACTACTCAACCTAAATTATCCTAAGAACCCACCCCCCTCCACACACACACACACACACACACACACACACACACACACACACACACACACACACACACACACACAGCCGCGGTGGAGTAGCCGAGCGGTCTAAAGCGCCTCGCTGCGGAGCGTGCGGTTGCTCGCCGTGGCGGTTCGAGTCCTCCCTGGGGCATGGGTGTGTGTGTTTGTCCTTAAGTTAGTTTACCTAGGTTTAAGTAGTTTGTAAGCTACGGACTGATGACCACGCAGTTTGGTCCGATAGATTTACAAACATTTGATTTTTTGAACACACACACACACACACACATATATATATGCCCAAAGGAGGACTCGAACCTCCGCCGGGACCAGCCGCAAAGACCATGACTGCAGCACCTTAGACCACTCGGCTAATTGCGCGCGGCATGAACTTACAGTTAACTTAAGTAAACATTTTTCACTGGTTGTGAACAGATAATGTATTCAACGGAAAACAGTACACAGTAACTAAATGTTGGCAAAGCGATAGTGTGCGAGTAGTATTGGCAAACAAAAGTGCCGGTCAGAGTTTAATTGTTGTTCATGCAGGCGGAGACAGGTGTTTCATGGCTCAAAAACCAAAACGTCCGACTATCACTCACAAACGGACAGCAAAAATTTTGAAAAATCCGTCGAAATCTAACTTATGCAAGGCTTACTACCAATGTCTTTATCCCTTGTAATTACTCGCCGTGTATATACCCATTCGGAATACTTTTAGCCATTGTAGGTGTTGGACGTGTTTGACTGTAGTAATGTTCAACAATTTTTTCCATAATGCTGGAAGAATAAAACACTTAGAAACTGCCATTGAAGGGCTTAGCAAAATTGCTTCAGGCTTAACACGTAATCGCAATATCGAACACTGCTTTTGAATTTCCAAATTAAATTTCGTCTTCTGCAGAATTAGTCGTGAGTAAACGCAGGGCGCGTAACAGGCTGGCAGCGCTCCACTCATAAGAACACTGGCGTGTGCGCCAGACTGCTTCCCCCTCTCTGTTCCTCCCGCGTAAACACGACGGTGGCGAGGAAGACATTAGTCCTCCCTCCCCTTGTTGAAGGGGCGGCCGACAGGTAGTCGAATTCCATGCCACAGTTACCGAAGCCGCTCCCTCCGAGGTTTCGTTTCGAATCCCCTCTTGGGCATGAATGTTGAGATTGTCAAAAAAAAAAGAAAAAAAAAGGGGGGGCGGCAGGTTTGCGAAATGTGAAAATAAGGGGTAACATCGACGTTTTAAATTGTGAGATGTGCATGTGTTACGCTCTTCAGTCCCGAGACTGGTTTGATGCAGCTCTCCACCCTACTATATCCTGAGCAAGCCTTTTCATCTCCTCATAAGTACGCAACCCACATCCATTTGAATCTGCGTACTATATGCGTCTCTTGGTGTCCTTCTGTGAATTTTACCCCACACACTTCCCTACAATGCTAAATTTACGATTCCTCGATGTCTAAGAATGTGTCCTACCATACGATCCCTTCTTTTAGTCAAGCTATGCCAAAAATTCCTTTTCTCACCAATTCTGTTCAGTACCTCTTCATTAGTTATGCGATCCACCCACCTAATCTTCAGCATTCTTCTGTAGCACCACATTTCAAAAGTCTCTATCCTCTTCCTGTCCGCACTGTTTATCGTCCATGTTTCACTACCGTACAAGGCAACACTCCACACAAATGCCTTCAGAAAAGACTTCCTTACACTTTAATATTCGATGTTAGCAAATTTCTCTTTTTCAAAAATGCTTTTCTACCCATTGTCATTCTGCATTTTATATCCTCTGTACTGCGACCGTCATGTGTTATTTTACTACCGAAGTAACAAAACTCATCGATCTCCTTTATTGTTTCGTTACCTAATCTAATTCCTTCAGTATCGCCTGATTTTCTAAAACTGCATTCCATTCTCTTTATTTTGCTCTTGTTAATGTTCATTTTATACGCTCTCTTCAACATACTGCCCATTTTATTCAACGAGATGTGCATACATGTATTCGATTTATGGCACTTCATTTAAATATGCCACTAGCAACGTCAAATCAAAAACCCATACATAAACTTTGTTTAATACACGAGATGTGCATACATGTATTAAAGTTTTTTATGTATGGGTTTTTGATTTGACGTTGATATTGCTAGTGACATATTTAAATGAAGTGCCATAAATCGAAGTACGTAAAAGTATTTTCACTGTATACTGTGGTGATTGCTGATATAAAGGATAATATACAAGTGAACTAGAGTTAACTTGAAGTAATTTCGGAAGTAATGCAGTTTTTTAAACGTAGTGAACTAATAGACTGAAATTCTTATGTGTAACATTGGACATTTGAAAGGTGCGTATTGTCTTCTTTACTCATAATTTAGTACATTTAATGTTACATAACTTATATCAAATAAGCAAAATCAGATTTAATACATACCACATAGGAAGTGGTTTTTAAGTCAAACAAGGGTCTGTATTACGTGACATATTGTTGAAATATAAGATTATCGTCCGACATTGTCATTATAAATGTTGATACTTCGAAAAACAGTATGTATATGCATTTAGAATGTGGTATCGAATACTTCTGTATATAAGTTCGGCCTCCTGTGGCATTACAAGCTGCAGATATTTTGTATACTGACAAATGAAATTGAGAAAGGACCCCTGTCCAGAGGAGAACTGACCCCTCTGTCCCCCGAGCGGAATAAATTATCTACTTCCCTGGCAGTGTTTATGAGTCTTAAAACCGAAAAAATAAATAAATAATCAATATGTATAAATGTTAATGTCTGTTCGGTGTACGTTTATCACGTCTGAACCACAAGACATAAAGAGCTAAAAATTTGTACAGCTACTAATGTGTACCCTGGGAAGGCTTTAGGCGCGGTTTTATGGCGATTATATATATCTGTTCGGTGTATACTTATCACGTCTGAACGACAAGACGCAGAGACTTAAATATTTGTTCAGTTACTAATTTATACCTGAGGAAGGTTTTAGGCGGGGGTTTTATAGCGATCTGATAGATATTTAGTAGTTTGAAGAATATAGCGCGAAATTCGGAACAATAATTATTCTTTGAAAATTATATTTACTCTTTGAAAATGGTTTTATTGGTTGCATTGCTGCTTGAAGGTTGATAATGATAAAAGGGTGGAGTTTATTGGGATGGAAAGTTATTGGTGTATATAAAATTCTACGTGTGTGTGTGTGTGTGTGTGTGTGTGTGTGTGTGTGTGTGTGAATATTTCGCTCTGCAGCGAATACTACGGAACGCAAACGAATTGTTTGTGTGTAATTGTAGTCCGAAGTCTCCCGTTGTACACCATTGCAGTTCCATGCCGATAGCTATAAGGGGTGGGAGATATGGTGGTTGGAAGTCGTCAAATTATAAAAAAAATCGGACTGAAGGCCAGCGATGACGTTTGCGACTCTATAGCAAGGAGGTTACATACAGCGAAATGTGATGCCATAAACCATATCTTTGGTCTATGCGTGCTACCATGTCTTCAGCTCTTTCTCTGTAAGGATAAGCATACTAATAATGAATTACAAGAATAAATAAAGCAGTAAAAATGAAATTACTTTTAATACATACAAATTGCAGAACAGGCTATAGGGAATAATGTAAGTATTATTTATTTTAAATCATTAAGAACTTTACATAATTTTCTTTTCTTTATTCGAATGTTGATTAAAAATGTTTGTTTTTAAAGAAGGTATTGTATTTCATTTCATCTTTCAAAACCAGTCTCATAGCACACTACTGAAAGATAGCTTATCTATCATAATCAACCAATACGCGAGAGAAGCCGCTGGTTTAAGCTAGTAAATAATAAAAGAAACAGCATTATCCGAAACGGTAATGGGAAAATATCTAAACTTCGATCGGTACAGTAGACCAAAGATCTGTAATCGCATGCAGAGAGTGTGGTATATCAGAGCGCCTACTTGTAATTCCACGCTGTGACGTCGGTATACCAGAGCCAGCGATATGTAATCCCACGCGGAGAGGCAACTGGGGCTGTCTCAGGACCTCATTTCGCATGCTAGGACTGTGCACGTCACGGTGTGCGAGTAGATCAGATGGCGACGGGTTAATCTGCAATTAAACTAGGGAGGGGCAGTGTTTGGGCAGGGGCGGCGCAGTGGCGTGAGAACGGCGCAGGTGTGCGGCGTGGCGCGGCGGGCAGCCCGTGCTCAGTGAGGCAGCCGCCGCCGCACAGCCCACACCGCCATGCTGCCACTGCTGCTGCTGCTGCCGCTAGCGAGGGCTGCCACCTTCACCGTCGACGGCAGCCTCGCCGCTGTCGACAGCGGTGAGTCCCCCACCCCTCGCTTCCGGGACACGTGCACCCCACACATGTGCCGCGCCACCTGGCTCGCTATGTTTGCAGCCGATTAGCACCAGTCGCAATAAGCGCTGCACGGCCACGCAAGATCTGCAGCTTTATAATTTTTGCCTTTGTAGTTTTCATAAGCGATCAATACATGTTAGCAAATAAGCAGCACTTTCATATTTCAAGCTCATACACATCGATTCAAAAGATTCGATTTAATCGATAGATATCAATGACTGTGTCTAGTAATATCTTAGGTGTACGAATGTAAACAAAGCGGCCGTCTTAACCATCGTACCACAAGGAATTGCATGGTCCTAATTGAACAAAATATTGTAAGTTTTGTAAATATACACGTTTTCTTTAACGTTTGTATCTTCATTTACAACAAATGTGCCTGATTTATAACGGGAAAAATATTTTTTGTAGCGAAGTTTCGCATACGATACGGCCCTGTCATATGCCTTTATATTTCATATCGTGCATGGAATGTTAATTTTGCTGGTCCATGTGTAATACTGTATTTTTGTTTGTGAGTAGTCCCGCAAAAATATTCTGGAGTAAATATTCTTTTGTTGTACAGCACAACAATTAGGTAAATATTTGCATTGAAAAATGGTGCAAGTAATGATTGTTTCGACATTAACTGCCATGTAAATACAATAACTATAACACTGAGAACTAATTTTTATCGACGCTTTACAAACAGGACGTACAGGAAGAAGTTAGCATCTTCTGCAAACTTTTGTTTAAAAGATAGTTTCAAAATGTTTCACACACACGTGTGCATTCCGTAAATTTCTCCACTAACAATTTATTTGCACGTTGCCTGTATTGTGCAACGTCTTAACCCTTTAATGCATGACTTTGTATTTAAAGGTATAAAAACTACCACGATTAATGTATAGTGTGTATATACTGAGAAAAAATATTGAAAAAATTCCTTAAAACTATTATGCTCTACTAGCAACAAATAGTTCATAGCTGGTCGGCTATATAAAGCTTCCATGATGTACCCGATGTAGTAAATGTCACTTTTATGTCTCTCATATTTCCAGAAAGTTACTCATAATGCACAATAGTATGTGATTGACTACTTTTACATAGCAAAGGAGGAATATTAATGTAAACAAAAACACATGTTAGGAGTAACTCATGCAGCTAACTGACGAAACGATTCAGTAGCACTCTGCAATTTATAATTTCTAGGACGAGCTACAAGCATATATAACACTATGTAAACAAGCAGCCGCGGTGGAGTAGCCGAGCGGTCTAAGGCGCCTCGCTGAGGAGCGAGCGGTTGCTCGCCGTCGGAGGTTCGAGTCCTCCCTGGGGCATGGGTGTGTATGTTTGTCCTTAGGTTAGTTTAACTTAGTTTACGTAGTTTGTAAGCTACGGACTGATGACCATGCAGTTCGGTCCGATAGATTTACAAACATTCGAACATTCGTATACAAGCAATATTTGTAGTAAAATGTTGATCATTTTGAGAGATAATGGAAAAAATAAGGTATATAGTTGACCAGGCTCACTATGCATTAAAGGGTTAACAACTGTTTTATATCTGTTAAAAATGATATGGATATCTGGTAGGAAAATAGTTTGTAAGATTGAAGAACAGTGTAACTCTGAACTTCGTTTATTCACATTTTAACCCTTTATGGCCTGAATTTTTATCTTTTCGCGTTGATATTTCGAAATTTTTCTGTGGTATTATAGTTGTTGAGAAATATGTTTAGTATAAAGAAAAACCAAATCAAATGATATTAAATGGACCCGAAGAGACTAAGAACTACCAAATTATATTTAACTTACGAATTTAGTCTGAGAATTTGTAATATACTCTGCTTCTAACCGATTATCATAAATTGACTTACCGAGTAATAAGAAAAAAATTATGAAGATCGCTTTCCCACAGGAAATGCACATAATACAAACTGAACAATCATTTGCATACAAGTAAATACCCCATGTACAACGTGCTGAAATTCAAGTTGCTTTAACGCCACAGATATCACATCAATGAAAGAACTGCGATTAATTAACAATGTACCAAAGCAAGAATGATTGGCGCGCTACATTTCCACGGCAATTCAAATAACGAAGGATGTTATACACTCATTTTTGTGAAGGAGGGACTTTGAAGTCCTGTCAGATCATAAAGGATTAAACACGTTGTAGCCCATAAAT
This sequence comes from Locusta migratoria, assembly GCA_026315105.1. Classification (NCBI taxonomy): domain Eukaryota; kingdom Metazoa; phylum Arthropoda; class Insecta; order Orthoptera; family Acrididae; genus Locusta; species Locusta migratoria. The sequence continues at coordinate 262,345,218 of CM048755.1, forward strand.
TTTCCGCAGTGACACATCAAATATATTTGTTGCGTTATATACAGGAGTAGGGAAGTAATTGTCTACCCACACAAACTTAATGTAAAATTTCATTTTAGTCTTATTAGTTATTTTCCTCTTGTTAAGCGACGTAACCTATTGCTCTGCCACCTCTGACGAACAATATATGCTGTACAGATACAAAATTAGTTACCTAATAAATTAGTGCCTTTCCTTAATCTTCACATCATTTTGTCACTTATAGAAGTGCTTATGTCTTTCCTGAAATGTGCGGATGCTGTTACTCCGTTTTTTTTCTTCCCACGCTTCCCTTTTTTCTGGGGAAGGACGTCGTTTTGCGTGCTTATCTATCCGTAACATCAACCGTCACACATCCTTTCTCTTTCATATAATTTCCACTGCTTCAGACGAGTCCTTGCAAAATGCTGTCATGAACCGCCCACCTAGTTCTTAGGAGTAAACCTTCCGCAGTCGGCATTTATTTCTTTAATTACTACTCTAGGCATGTTCTCCCTATTTCTGTTGTAACAGTGAATACAGCTTTAAACTTCATAGTGCAGAAACCTAACCCGGGTGGGTTTCCATTCGTTTATCGTCAGTTACAAAACGAAGGTTGCTAGTTTTCGTAACCAATTATGTCTCATACATACGTTCATAAGTGTGACCCAAGATGAGACACGTAGATTAATGTGACTTCTACAGCAGATTTTTCTATTATGTAATCAGTAACGAGGCAAAGAAAATTTTACGCAAATTTTAAGCGTAAATACTGTCATTAATTTCGAATATTACTATTTCGACAGCTAATTTGTAAAGCACTTACAAATACTAAAATTTCGTCGAAAGAGTTGCATTACGAGCTGCAGAGTATAGGTTTTAATTATCTTCCATCAATAAATGAAAAAGTAAAAAAAATCTTCAATGAATTTTGAATCTATTTTTGCTTCTCATCTCTTTGCTTAGACAAAACTTGGGCGCAATATAGTAATAGATGTAGTGCTATTGCAAACAAAGTCTCTTTATCACGAATGAAAATTTTACTGACTTTTTTTACGAAACAATACTTACATTTACTTAATGAGACAAGGTTTTGTCAACCGAATCTGAGGATAAAGAAGAAAGGAGCATAGTGTTTAAAGTTCTGTTGACTTTTTCTAAAGACGTAGTAGTGGCTCAGTTGGACAAGATTATGTAATCCGTCTCAACATGCGCACGAAGTGATTTAGAGAAACTGTGGAAAATTTATATCGGGATAGCTACAATGAGACTTCTGTATTATTCATAATAAGGGCCCCGTGTACCTAATACCCTGCTAAGCATGGCGTACTGAGATACGTGAGCGAATTCATTTGAAAGTTCTGGCAACACGTTCGTGTACATTTATTTTGCACATCATTGTTGCTGAATTACGAGTCTGGTTAAAATAACTAATGCCTTGTATTTATCTGTATACTGTAGCTTTATAATGTTCAAATATTTGTAAATCTATCGGACCAAACTGCATGGTCATCAGTCCGTAGCTTACAAACTACTTAAACCTAGGTAAACTAACCTAATGACAACACACACACACCCATGCCCCAGGAAGGACTCAAACCTCCACGGCGAGCAACCGTGCGCTCCGCAGCGAGACGCTTTAGACCGCTCGGCTACTCTACCGCGGCAACTTTATAATACTTAAAAATGGTTCCATTACACTGGAAGATCATCATATATTGGGCGTTAACATCCACTTCAAATTGTATACCAGCCCGAGTTACCCCTCTGGATTCGTGGTGATGATTAAAACAATTAAACGTATATGGAATCTTAGACTTTTATGCATATAAATAAAGAAATGTTATTTACGTGCTTATGTAAAGGATTACGACTATTTGTGGGCATGTCATAATATACAGGGTGTCCATTGATAGTGACCGGGCCAAATATCTTACGAAATAAGCATCAAACGAAAAAACTACAAAGAACAAAACTTTTTAGCTTGAAGGGGGAAAAGAGATGGCTCTATGGTTGGCCCTCTAGTTGGCGCTGTTAGAGGTCAAGCGGGTGTCCTATTTTTAAAATAGGTACCCCCATTTTTTATTACATATGCGTCTAGTACGTAAGTAAATAAATATGAATGTTATATTTGGAACACTTTTGTCGCTTTGTGATAGATGGTACTGTAATAGCCACAAACGTAAGTACGTGGTATCGAGTAACATTTCGCCAGTATTTGCTTCATGATACATTACTCGTGTTAAAATGGACCGTTTACCAATTACAGAAAAGGTCGATATGGTATTTATGTATGGCTATTGTGATCAAAATGCCCAACGGGCCTGTGCTATGTATGTTGATCGTTATCCTGGAAGACATCATCGAAGGATCCGGACCTTTCGTCGGATAGTTACATTATTTAAAGACACAGGAAGTGTTTAGCCACAAGTGAAAAGTCAACCACGACCTGCAGCAAATGATGATGCCCAAGTAAGTATTTTAGCTGCAGTTGCGGCTAATCCGCACATCAGTAGCAGACAAATTAAGCGAGAATCGGGAATCTCAAAAACATCGTTCTTGATGATTCTACATCAACAAATTTCACCCGTGGCCGTACCATATTTCTATGGACCAGGATTTGCTTGGCAAGAACTTTGAACGTCCTGTACAGTTTTGCCACTGCTACTGGGCAAAAAGAAAAGAAAAAAAAAACAAAAAAAAAAAAAAAAAAAAAAAAAAAAAAACAAATACGGAACGATAACAGATTGTTTTCACGCGTTCTGTTTGGTGACGAAGCGTCATTCACAGAGGTAACGAACGTAAACCGGTATAATATGCACTACTGGACAACGGAAAATCCACAAAGGCTGCGACAAGTGGAACATCAGCGACCTTGGCGGGTTAATGTATGGTGCGGCATTATGGGAGGAAGGTTAATTGGCCCCTATTTTATCGATGACAATCTAAATGGTGCAATGTATGTTGATTTCTTACGTAATACTCTACTGATTTTACTACAAGATGTTTCACTGCATGGCAGAATGGCAATGTACTTTCAACATGATAGATGTCCGGCACATGGCTCGCGTGTAGTTGAAGCGGTCTGAAATGGAATATTTAATGACCGGTGGATTGGTCGTAGAAGAACCATACCATGGCCCGCGTGTTCACCGGATCTTACATCCCGGGATTTCTTTCTGTGGGGAAAATTGAAGAATATTTTCTATCGTGATTCACCGACAACGCCTGGAAACATGCGACAGCGCATTGTCAATGCATGTGAGAACATTAGTGAAGGCGAATTACTCCTTGTTGAGAGTAATTTCGTTACGCGTATTTCCATATGCATTAAAGTTGAAGGACATCATTTTGAGCATTTATTCAAGTCATGAAGTAATAACAGGGAATCACGCAGCAACAGCGCGCGTTCTCATAATATATGATAATTTCACAAAAGTACAGGTATCACATTGGAACAACCGAAATAAAGTTCAAACGTACCTACGTTCTGTGTTTTAATTTTAAAAAGCTACCTGTTCAAGCTAGAAAAGTTTTTTTCCTTGTATTTTTTTCTTTTGATGCTTATTTCTTGAGATATTTGGCCCGGTCATTATCAATGGACTACCCTGTATACATGTTTCGCAATTCCTGCTACAGAGATTTAAGAGGAGACGTTTTAAGGGATATTTATAAAAGGTGGCTTTTGTATGTAACAAGTTTGAAAATCTTATCAGTTTTAAACTTCCCGCTTCAAGGTATCAGCACACAACGTAGGCAAGATGCTCTACAGGAGCGATGTATTTTTTGTCGAATTCTCTTCTACATAATGAAGGAAGTCCTCTTCAAAGTCGAGACCACGGCACCTTAATAAAATGTTCGTAAAGTCCATGGGATTTAACTACGGGGTCATCAGTCCCTAAACTAACAAACTACTTATGAACTAGCTAATCCTAAGGACGGCACAAATATCCATGCCCGAGGGGGAGATTCGAACCCCCGACCGTAGTGGCCGTGCAGACCGTGACTTGAGCGCCTCAGTCCCCTCGGCCACCGCGGCCGGCGGCACCTTAATAGAGCACCACACCAACTTATTCAGTTACGAACGTACCAGTTTCTCAGCCGTCTGAGTTGTCGGACGAAAACGGTATATGGTGTCATAATTAGAACAGGAGCTGACGACTGCGTACCATTCCGAGTCAGTGTGCGTACTGTCAAGCAGAAGAACTAAGTGATATATTTTAATTATTTTACACCCAAGTGATACTTTTCCGGACTTCTGTACTTAATGAAAATATTAGCCCCTCTGAAACCCTTGGGAGCCTGTAATAGGTATTGTGAAACTCTGCATAATTCCATGATCCCAGCATCTAGCTAGAGCTAGCATAGAATTTTAAGTGCCTGTAAATACTTTTCATCGGAAAATTACAGTGATTCACGAACTACGTAATGGAAGAACGAAAGTAAACGACAAGTAGCAGTATCAACACAATGCATCTGCAAAGAAAGCAACATGAACGACGATAAACTGATGCCGGCCCCGGTGGCCGAGGTGACTGAGGCGCTCCAGTCACGGTCAGCACGGCCACTACGGTCGGGGGTTCGAATCCCCCCTCGGGCATGGATATTTGTGCCGTCCTAGTTCGTAAGTAGTTCATAAGTAGTTTGTAAGTTTAGGGACTGATAGCCCCGTAGTTAAGTCCCATAAGCTTAACAAACATTTGAACATTTTTGAATTTGATAAACTGATGCTGTTGTTAGTGATGAAGCTCACAAATTGATTGGTTTTATTGATCACAACACGTCTTCCTTGCAGTTATGGGCATGACAGCCTTTGTGGTATTCGTACAGATACAGGCCGTGGACCGATGCATGGAAGCACAAAAATCAAACACATTATCATCCCCAAAAAATGTTCAAATGTTAGTAGAGTATATGGGACTTAACCACGGGGTCAGCAGTCCCTAAACTTACAACTACTTATGAACTACTTACAACTAAGGACGGCACAAATATCCATGCCCGAGGGGGAATTCGAACCGCCGACCGTAGTGGCCGAGCGGACCGTGACTGGAGCGCCTCAGTCCCCTCGGCCACCGCGGCCGGCTATCATTCCCAATACCGTGTAGGAAAAACGTTGGCATCCAAATATATTCCGGAGTTTTTGATTTGATAAATGCAGGAATTAGAAAGAATTTTGTACCGATAGGTATAGGTAACGATTAAGGAGGTGGATATAAAACGCACGCACCCTTTTCACCAACGTAAACTGCAAATGGTTAATAATGTGAATATTTGGTGACTGGTGGTTAAAGGAGACGTGACAGTTCATTATCATCCTCACAAAGCCAGACCTGGGTGGCGCAAGCTGAAGGAAAAGGGCTCCGTCGTCTTTGAACACATCAGCAGCATTACGGAACAAATATTGTACCATGGGATGGACCTGATGAACCAAAAATCTCACATATTCCTTGGCAGTAATGAAGTCTTGCAGAGAAAACATGGGGCCTATAGAATAGCGCGATATGACTACCCAAATTCTTACCCTACTCCCACAATGCTCAAAATATTCGAATGTTTGTAATTCTAAGTAAAGATCGATTCCTAGACTTAGAAACTACTTAAACCAGCTTACACGAAGGGCAAAACACACATCCATGCCCGAGGGACGACTCGAGCCGCAGTGTCGTGGCCGAGCGCTCTAAGGCAGCTTGCTGCGGAGAACGTGGTTGCTCGCCGTCGTAGGTTCGAGTCCTTCCTCAGGCATGGGCGTTTATGTTGTGCTTGGCATACGTTACTTTAAGTTAGTTTAAGTAGTTTGTAAGCTTAGAGACTGATCAACGAAGTTACGTCCCGTAGATGTAAAAATAATCACTAATGCGGGCACGGCTGACTTTTTCCGACGTGTTAGGTACATGGCACACGTGGCGAAGTGTCGTTCCTGATCATAAACAACATCGCCACCAGCAGGCATCGGTAGCTTATGTATTTATGTTTAAGCGTTCTTTTCTAATGTTGATTGCCATATTTTGTCCAACCTTTGTGTTTTACGTAGCTTGCTAAAATGCAAGTCATTAGCACATTCTCTATATTTCGAGGATTTCACTTACTGCCGCTTCTTCCACGAAATCACTGCGGCTATTCACAAGTGTTACTAAAATTATCGTCTTATTTCGTTTCCAATTTTTCGTCGTTTTTGTAACATAGCAGATTTTTTTTTTTTAATATGATGTAGGCAGTAGTCACAAGAATGTCTAAAATATGAAGACAATAGCAGAACATTCATGTGACTGTTCATTATTGAATGAAAAACATCAAAAACCTTCAAAAATGTTCAAATGTCTGTAAATCTATCGGACCAAACTGCGTGGTCATCAGTCCGTAGCTCACAAACTGCTTAAACCTAGGTAAACTAACCTACGGACACACACACACACACACACACACACACACACACACACACACTCCTATGCCCCAGGGAGGACTCGAACCTCCACGGCGAGTCAAAAACCTTCTGCATCACCTGTATGGATGTCAAAAATATTGCTCCTGGACTTACGGTGACATTATTCGAAAAACTTGGTCCTTTGAACTGTCGTAAAATATAACAGGAATTGCTTAAAGCCCCATCTGTCAGAAACATATCCATTGCGTTGAATGCAGGTGAGGCGATAACATTTGTACCTTCATTCAATAAACTGTGTAGTACAAGGCGTTTGTGGACGTTCTACAACGGTCATAAGATGTCTGATCGCATACGGATTGCTGCTTAATGTCAACAAGTACTTTTATTAAGAGAACTTTTGAGGCGAATAGCTATGAGTCAGGGGGATGAAATAAGGAACTGGAATCGTGTTAAGACTGCAGATCACAGTCTAACACAGACAGTCGCGAAACTCTTGTGATTATATTCGCATGGTCAGTGCGTACTTTCACGTTCATGGGATTTGTTTTAGCGGATTTCGGACACTGATTCAAAAGTAGACGTCTTGGCGAGAAGCTTGTACATCTCCATATAACTGCTCTTTTCACTTTGTCCTTCTGTGCCTTGTGTGTACCTACCATAACTTTTTAGCTACTTGGCAGGTATCAAATTGAATATCTTCAAGAATGTGACGTGCTAATATTAACAGTTTATACATGGACGTATTATTTATTTATAGCTACCAATTCACTTTTTCAAAGTAGTCGGTATATAGACCTGTAATTTTTGGCCAACTAAAGTACTAAACTAAGCAGGCTTTACTTAAATAGTTAATTGCAATCTGAAGCGTTCAGACATTACTTTTGTACAGCAGTAATATTATATAATAATGGTTAAGCGTTTGCGTTTCTCATTAAGAGCCAATATTTCGAAGGGAATGAATTATAAAAGGTTTTCTGCCATCCTTAGTGTAACTAACCACCGTAAATGAACTCTTGTCATTCGTAACGTTAGTGTCTTACTTCTCAGTAACTTTTGCAAATGAAAGATTTCCGTATCATTCTTTTGACAGCTGCTATAAATTTTAGCGACACATGATCTCATAAATACGATGGTATTTTGAATGCACCTGCTTCTATTCAATTCACAATCGTTTCGCAGTATATTTTCACGACCCAGTTACTTAGTAGCGCTGCAGTGAGAAGTTGCACAAATCACTGGGACTCTTATGTCGGACTCTGCTGCAGGTACAGTTCATGACTTGCCTCGTACTGGTCGCCCTATTGCAGTAACTACGGCAGACGAGCGGTATCCGCGACTTCTCGCTCAAAGGAACCCCGGCCAGACTGACATTTTGAGGGCTACCGGGACTCTAGTGTCAAGACAGACTGTACAGAACAGACTCCACAACTTCCTAGACGGCCATGGAGAGGCCCGGCTCAAACCCAGACACCGTTCTGCGCGGTAAACGTATGCCCAAAATAACCAAGACTGGACAATGTGTACTTGCGGCAAAGTTCCACACATGAATGTCGCAAATGTCTGCTATCAGATGACTGTTGACCAGGGTGCCTGGTAATGCTGCATGTAAGTCGACTACAGCAAGGTAACGGATCAATGATGTCCTGGGAGGATATCAAGTGAGTGTTTCAGACGCCATTGTTACCCCCCCCCCCCCCCCCCCAAGAGTAGGCACAACGCTGCACAGTACTAGTACTAGGATACTTTGATCAGATGATGCATTCGTTCCATCTGAAATCACACTACACAGTATTAGCACTACGATACTTTCTTTGATCAGATGATGATCACTCCTGAGTAATACGTGACGTTAGTGACCTCTTTTTGCCATGAACTGTGACGATTTTTGCGGTGTGTGGGTGAGCATTGTCGAGCAACTTCAATATCCGCCATACTCGTCGGATCTCAATCCTCTAGACTTCTTCATATTCCCTCGATTCAAATTCGTTTTGAAACGCAAGAGATTGGACAAAATTCCTGACGTGCGACGAAATGTGAGAGGCTTTTGCACAACATCCCAAAAAAAGACTTCATTCAAAATTCTCAAAACATGTGTCGCAGAGCTTAGCGTTACATAGTTATGGAAGGTGAATATTTCGGAGAACAACAAGGTATCTGTAGTTCGCCGCGGCAGAATAGTCGTGCGCAGAAAGGCGCCTAGCTGCGGCGTCGGGGGTTTGAGTTCTCCCTCGGTCATGTGTGTTTGTGGTGTCCTCAACATTACTTAGTGTAAGTAGTTTGTAAGGTTATGGACTAATGAACAACGCAATTAAGTCCCTTAGATTGACAATTGAACTGAACTGTTCATAATTCAGCTTCGTTAATGTTACAGGACTATTCACCGATGTGTATTAAAGGTTTTATACAATGGATGAGCTGTCAGTTCTATCATGAGTTTATATCTACAAGTCTTCCTAAGTTTCTGCATTATTTGCTAAATACTTTAATTTCGCTTACAGCTATAAGCTCATAAAGAAACAAATGTTGTCCGCGCTGTAACAGATATATTGTGAATAGTGACAATGCTATCACACTTCCTTGAAGCGCGTCAGACGAGAGTTTTCTTTCTTAAATACGATGTGCATCAAGAAAATAATTTCCTCCCCCCCCCCCTTTTTTTTACCGGGCGAGGTGGCACAGTGGTAAGAGGCTTGCATTGGGGAGGACGGTGGTTCAAATCCACCTCTGGTCATCCAGATTTAGGTTTTCCCATATTTCCCTAAATCACTCCAGGCAAATGCCGGGAAGGTTCCTTTCAAAGGGCACAGTCGATTTTCCCCCCATCCTTACTCAAAACTCAGCGTGAGCTATGAGGCCAACGAGAAAGGCCGTGGCGCGTACGTCACGAGACATCAGAAAAGGCTAGAGACAGCGCGATCGCTAGCTAACGGGATGGCCGCTGTACTGTGCCCCAGCAGCCAGTCACTCAGCTAGCTGTCGCGCTGTCTCAAGCCTTAACTGACGACGGGTCGTGACGTACGCCCCACGGCTAGTCTTTGTCGTTGGTCGCACTAATGACCACGCTATCGACGGGATGTTAAACCCTAAGCTTCCTTCCTACTCTTTTTTAAACAACAAAGACAGCATAGCTTCATGAAAAACTATCTGCTACAGGTGCAGTAATGTTTGAGTAATTTTTCGACATTATCACCGAGTGAACTGAGACACTTGTCATATCATTGAATCAACTTTTGTAATCTTGTTTCGCAGAAGTCTACCGCCTGTGAATACAACCAGCGAATGACAGTAGTCTTGAGCTCTTCGTCGTTTTCAGAATACTTTAAGGACGAAGTGATTTTACAGGACGATGTGAATTTTTTAAGATGCAAGAAGAGATGAAATCTGGGAGCAAGATGAGGACTGTATTCTGGATTATCAAACAGCTCTCAACAGAACTCTGCAAAACGGTTCTGTGCGCCGAGCCGTACGGGGCCGAGCACTGTGGAGCAGTACAACACCCGCAGTGAGCACTCCACGCTTATTGTTCCGAATGCCACGTACTCCGGTCAGCGTTTTGATAACAACGAAGAGCTCAAGACGACTGTCACACGCTGGTACCACTCACAGGCGGCAGAATTCTACCTCACAGGAATACGAAAGTTGATCTCACGATATGACAAGTGTCAATTCCTTTTGCGACTATGTCAAAAAATACCTCAAACAATTCTGTGCCTGATGCATGTAAACAGCCTTGGTAGCAGATTTTTATTTATTAACTCGTTCGCAGCGGCTGACACTTATAAGCGTTTCCGAGATCAACATGCCAGTGCGTGCAACGCTTATAAGCGGCGCGTTCGCTAGCTGAGTACTCAGATTAGTTTGTTCAGCTGTGCACTCGTGTTAGTACAAGCCACCAACGAAATATCACGTAACGTTTTCCTGTCTGAGGTTGTGTGTTTTCGTCTTTAGTTGTCTGTGTTGTGCATTGTTTGCAATAAAATCAATAAATCAGAGGCGTTGTTAAGCGCCAGACAGCATGCAGCTGAAGCGTACTTTTATGTTTATATCTAGCACCACTTCTTTCGCAGACGTTATATTCGCTGTAAATATTACGTACGTGCACAACATGAACATACAGGTTTCGCAGGGTTCTGATTTCAGCTCTCAGAGCACGTGCGCTTATAGGCGTCCGCCTAGAGCGTTAGTGGCCCGCACTAGTGTCCGCAACGAACGTGTTAATAACGCGTTTCGCCTACAATAGACATCATCAGATTAAAAAGGTAAGGTAAAGCAGTCAACAATCCGAAGATTGGTTTGAACACCACAGTGCTTTACGAGGCATGGTCCTGTTTGGAGGTGGTATGCCGTTGCCTTCCTCCGACCTTCGAACTGACTTACCCAGCCAGTTATAGGGGGACCTACAGTTTAACGTGGGTTCCGAACCACGGTGCTACTCAGTATTGTTCACATGAACATTACTGCCAGAGATGAAAGAAGTGGAAAGTGACAGATAAAAATCCTAGGACCTGGCGGGGATCGAACCCGGGACCTTTGGATTTTTAGTCTGGCACGCTACCACTGTGCAACCGAGGCGCACTGTATCATCAGATTATCTACAAGAAAAAGGAAAAAAAAATAAGAAATGTGATGGTCTTAGCTCGAACTAGCATGCATTAGCCGAAGGAAAAATGTATTACTGACTTACATTTTCTAGTCCAGGCATGAGACGATCTAAGTTCTGGTGTAGCCACCGTGTGAACGCAAAACAGAGCCTAGATATCGACATACGAAAGATAACATTGTCGGTGGCTTCCTACAATAAGAGAGAAACCGAAGAGAAATGTAAAAAAAGAGCCAGATGGATGAAACCAAAGGAAACGACAGCACAGACGAAAGTTAAACTTGCGAAGCCGCTGGTGCAATTTACCTTAACCAGCTCCCAGGCGCTGCATGGTGGGCACGAGGTAAGAGCACACTTAACAGGTGTAAGCGGCCCCGCTGCCGAACATAGAACGCGGGAAAACAAAGCTGTTTACAAATGATTAGGTACAAGTACAGTAGGGGGCGCATGTGCTCAGACACTTGGCCAATAGAAAAGATTGTGCTATGGCGGGCGAGGGCCCTTAAAATTTAAACTAAGGGTCCGTTCAAAGAGCTGCAGGGCTGCTACCGCGCATGCGCAGTACGGAAATTCGTGTTCAAAGAGCAATCCTGCAGCATGCTGCAGCCTACCGACTGTTCAAGGAAGCTCCCGGCTGCAGCGTCCTGCAGCTTCCTGGCTGCATGAGCTGCAGGCAAAATTTCCTCCTGCAGCCTGACTGACGTCATCGGTACCGCGCATGCGCGCTACTGCCTGCTTTGCTGCTGCAGGAAGCTGCAGCCTTGCAGCTCCTTGAACGAACCCTAAGATTACAGAAATTCCAGTTTTGAATTGATTAAAGCTTAATAAACAAATAAGAAAAAAGGGGGTAGAAACTACAAATAGGCGTGTTGTCAAACGTTCTCCAGGGAAGCGTTATAGGTCCCTATTCTTCCTTGTGTTTATAAACGATTTATGAGGCAATCTGAATAGCTCCCTTAGACTGTTCACGGACGATGCTGTCGTTTATCGGTTAGTGAAGTCAACAGAGGATCAAAAACAATTGCAAAGCGATTTAGACAAAATTTCTACATGGTGTGAAAATTGGCAGTTAACATTTAAATAATGAAAAGTGTGAAGTAATAAACATGACCGCTAAAAGAAATCCGCTGAACTTCAGTTACACAATAAATCAGTCAGACCTTAAGGTCGTAAATTCTACCAAATACCTAGGAGCTACAATTACGAACAACTTAGACTGGAGAGAACACACAAAAAATATTGTGGGGAAGGCGAACCGCCGGCAGCGGTGGCCGAGCGTTCTGCGGTGCGCCAGTCACGGTCTGCACGGCCACTACGGTCGGGGGCTCGAATCCCCCCCCGGACATGGACATTTGTGCCGTCCTTAGTATTAGCTAGTTCATAAGTTCATGACCCTTAGTTAAGTCCCATAAGGTCTACTAACATTTGAACATTTTGAAGGCGAACCAAAGGTTACGTTTCATTGGCAGAACGCTTCGAAGATGCAACAGCTCCACCAAAGAGACTGCCTACATCACACTAGTGCGTCCTCTCCTGGAGTACTGTTGCCCAGTGTGGGACCCTCAACAGGTGGGACTGAAGGAAGACATTGAGAAGGTTCAAAGAAGGGCAGTTTTTTTTTATCACCTTACAGGGGGGAAAGCGTCACGGAAATGTAGTACGATTTGAGGTGGAATTCATTAAAAGAACGACGTTATTCGTTGCGGCGAGTTCTATTTGCGAAATTTCAATCATCGATTTTCAGTTATGAATATGAAAATATTTTGCTAGCACCCACCTACATAGGGAGACATGACCATCCTAATAAAATGAGAGAAATAAGATCGAAAACGAAACGATTTAGCTGTTCTTTCTTCCCGCGCGCTATTAGAGAATGGAACGGTAGAGAAAGGTTATGGAAGTGGTTAATGAACCCTCTGCCAGGCACTTGAATGTGATTTTCAGAGTATCTATGTAGATGTAGTTGTAGATTCGCAAATGAAGGAACGTTCCCTGCACGCCTCTGTACAGTTAATCGAATGCCCGCGTGACCTGAAAGAGAAAAGGAAGCCGTGGGGAGGCGCGTTTGTTCGGCCAGTGTCAAGGATAAGTCGGGGTCAAAAACCTCATACGCGTCTACTGGCCAGCGGTCTCGCACGCCGCCTCAGGCCAGCAAACTGCAAACCTGCCCACCACTCCGTCCGCCGTACAATCTTATCCAACGGTAAAATAACTGCAGCCTCTAACTCAACTGCACCAATCCGACACGAACGAGCTGCTGCAATAATTTGTAAGTCAGACTCGTGTTAAACTGCGTGCATTACTCTACGATAAAACTGCTAACTCGGAAATTGTCTGTAGACAAGGTAGGAAGGAAGCAAGCAAGCTTGGAGTTTAACGTCCCGTCGACAGCGTGGTCATTAGAGACGGAGCTTATACTCTGAGTGTTTGGGTTAAGTATGTGGAAGGAAATCGGCCGTGCCCTTTCGAAGAAACCGCTCCGGCATTTGCCTGGAGTGATTTAGGGACATCATGGAAACCTAAATTTGGATGACTGGAGGTGGATTAGAACCACCGTCCTCCCGAATGCGAGTCCAGTGTGTTACCACTGCACCACCTCGCTCGGTGTTTGTAGACAATCGACTGCTGTAGCAAGTAGTTGCTCATTATTTCCAGATTCCTGTCGCATGTGAACAAGGAAAGCGTGCTGTACAAGAGCTCAAATCAAATGTTTCAAATGTTTGTATAGCTTATGGGACTTAACTACGGGGTCATCAGTCCCTAAACTTACAAACTACTTGTAAACGAGCTTATTCTAAGGACGGCACAAATATCTTGCCCGAGGGGGCCCGAGGGGGGATTCGAACCTCCGTGCAGACCGTGACTGGAGCGCCTCAGTCCCCTCGGCCACTGCGGCCGGCGTACAAGAGCTCTCCAGTGATGGTTTTATATCGGTTGTACACATAAGTAGGGGCATGAATAAGTGATACAAGTGACAAATGGTAGTAAAAGTTACTTACATAAATTTCATTTCTGTACACTATTTTACAGACTCGTATCAATATTTTTCTGGAGCTTCCATAGAATACACGTAATCCGACATGGAAGGAGTGGTGGATGTGCCTTAGATCATTTAGCTTGTAACAACATATTCTGGTGTTTTAGCACAAAATTTCGAAGAAAGCAATTTTTATTTTGGTATAAAACTTTAAATACGAATGATATTTTTAGAATACATCCACTCGTTGAAACTCAGGTTACGATACTGAAGGGAATGACACACAGCTAGAAACTTGGAATGTACCATAGGTTACGACAAGCGAAATTAGGATTAGATGTATAAATCAATCAAACGTGAAGCCCGTAAATCCACCAAATACCTGAGTATTACTTCTACTTCAGACTTAATCTGGAAAGAACTCGTAGATGATGTCGGGGGAAAGGCAAACCAGAGACTGCGTTTCATTGGCAGAACCCTTAAAAGATGCAACAGAACTGCTAAAGAGACTGCGTGCACTTCCTTGTTCGTCCTCATTTGGAGTATTGCTGCCCAGTGTGGGATCTTTATCAAGTGGGAGTGACGGAAGCCATTGAAAGAGTCCAAAGAAGGGCCGCCCGTTTTATATTGTCATGATACACGGGAGACAGCGTTACGGAAATGATACAGGATCTGGGATGGGAATCATTCCAACAACGGCGTTTATCGCTGCGGCATGGGCTACTTACGAAACTCCAATCGCCAACATTCTCCTCCGAATGCGAAAACATATTGTTGACTCCCACCTACATTGGTAGAAATGATCATCAGAATAAAATACGAGAGATCAGAGCTCGAACGGAAAGATTCGGGTGTTCTTTCTTCCCGCGCGCTGTTCGAGAATGGAATGGGAAATAAATAGTATAAAGGTGGTTCGATGAACCCTCTGCCAGGCACTTAAATGTGATTTGCAGAGTATCCCATGTAGTTGTAGATGTAGAATATTTATGACATAATTAAAATAACTGCTGGCGAATAGACCAGGATATAGACTCGGACGAATACTGGAAGTTAATGACTGTTCCTACAGTGTTTCACGGTTATATCGGTAGGTCCAAACATGAAAGGTCGTGAGAAAATAAATATATCACAAAAGCTCTTGAGATCTGTAAGGAACTTCAGTTGGGCAGAGATAATGATGAAGACAAAAAAAAAGTTCAAATGTTTGTAAAACTATCGGACTCAACTGCGTGTTTGTCAGTCCGTAGTTCACAAACTACTTAAATTATGGTAAACTAACCTAAGGACAACACACACACACACACACACACACACACACATGCCCGAGGGGGGACTCGAACCCCAACGGTGAACGACCGCGCACATCGCAACACGGCGCCCCTGCAAGCACGGCTAATCCGCTGCGGCCGATGAAGACATTTTAGAATAGTTCCAAAACCAGAAATTTTAACTGTTGCTTACATTAAGTGCATCTAAGAAATACAGTGAGTGAATCGGTGTTAAAAATGCGTGCACGGCAGGAACTGATCAAAAGCTGCCATGTAGTGATGACTGCACAAACTTTCTTGTCGAACACTAGTCAGTCAAAATATGTTGCTCACATATTTAATAGCGTGCTGCTGCACTTCTGTATGCAGTTCAACAGTGATTCTTGCTAGTTTTCATGAGGCATATCGCACGAGAGGTCTGTGTATAGGTCACGCCATTTCCAAAAATATCGGCTAATGATTGTAGTCCGGAGCTGGCGCCAAACAACATCCACGGCACTCTCCATCTAGTTAAGATAGCCAAATCCTCAATGGAGTGTATTATCATGCAGCTGAAACCACTGTAGTGTGAATCTGACCTTTTAACACTAAAGGTTATCCTTTTGCAAGATGTTATACCCAAATTTCAAAGTTTGTGTAACTAAGGGATCAAATTTCTAAGGTCTTCGGGCCCTAAATTTACGCACTACTTAAACTAACTTAAGCTAAGGACAAAACACCCCCCCCCCCACACACACACAGTCCGAGGGAGGATACGAATCTCCTGCGGTACGTAATCGGTGATATGGCGCCTCCGTGGAGGACACGTCAAGCATGAATGTTCACGTGCAATTTTCTCATGAAGTTATTTCGATAAACTAATGCAGGCATAGAGATTTTCTTCTGCCAAATGTAATGAAAATCATCAGTGTAGTTGCAGCAGGAACGACAACCAGCATCTCGACATCTCGTGCAACAGTATCACATAGAGTAAATTAGTATTATGAATAGTCGAATAGAATATAGTGTTTCCCATTTTATTCTATACCGGCCGATATCTCTGGAATGGCCCAATTCTGCGAAACAGTATGTAGTAAGAGTTATAGGATTTGAAGCGAGTCATGGAATGGTTATTTCGAAATTACCTTGAACCTTGTTTTCAAGGTCAAACCAAGGTCAAGTTCATTTTTTCAGATGGTAACCCCTATTTTTTTTTTTTTTTTTATTCGATATTCGTATTCTATTTAAAAATACGTATTTTTGTAAGGAACATTTATTTCGAAAAGCCAATGGTTTGTCGCCAGGGGGCACTTTATTGTAAGTTTCCACGATTACCAGTATCTCGAGAACGAAGTGAGATCGGGAAAAATTTCCAATGAAAAGCCTGTATAGTTACTGAAATCTGTCCACTGGTGAAATTTTCGTACAACCATACAAGATTTTAATTGAAAATTTTTCCCGATTATGCTTCGTTATCGAGATACTGGTAATCAGGGAAACTTACAATGAATTGTCCCTTGGCAACAAACCATTGGTTTTTTGAAAAAAACTATTCCTTACAAAAATTCATATTTTTCACGTAGATTACGAGTATGGGATAAACACCAGTCGGAAAAATGAACGTGAACTTGGTTTGGCTTTGAAAACGGGATTCAAGGGCATTTCGAGATAACCATTCCAAGACCCAATTTAAACCTCACTTCTATTTGAGACTTTTTTTTCCAGAATTGTGGCACTCCAGAGATATCGGCCGGTATAGATTAAAATGGCACATCCTGTGTATGTGTGTATGGGCTGATGTCATCCATACATTTTTCAGCTTGCAACAAATCTTGATAATGTGCAAAAATCATCTGTGTGGGAACATTCATACTGTGGTACCGGACTAATGAATAATGTGGCAAAACTGTATACTAACCTGTTTCTGCTAATACTGTTCCTTGCGTGAAATAAACTCGTACTGCGAAATTCTCGGACAACTTTAGACAATTTAATAGGAACATCCCAAGTAGGACGTAAATGATGAATATATCTGAAGGTGGCAGATATATGTAGCAAAGATTTAGACACATCAAGATTCTGGTGGGGCCTTTCTGAACTGCTAGGACGTATTTGTTTGAATAAAAGTGCGAGTGGCACGAAGTCGCCCCAGGTCACGGTACTAGTTCGCCTGGACGTCAGCATATCCATACACCACCATCAACGTAATTCGCACGACTAGGCGACACGTTTCTACTGATCCACTGCCCAAACTCGTTAATCCCGTGCCAACTGCAGTCGTAGCTGACAAACTGAGTCAATAAGGAACATGCAGGTGTTGTCTGCCGCGGATGACTCATTCTGCGCGTATTTTTACCACTTAGCCAATGCAGTGTCTTTCAGAAGTGTATGTATGTGTCCACAGTGACGATTAAAGCTATCACGAATACAAGAAATGTGTTCACAATAGCGAATATGATTAAGCATCAACTGTATAATTTGCCCCCCCCCCCCAAATATTAATAAATGTCTCGCCCTTTGTTGCAGTCACTGCGAGAAAACTACTAGTTAATTGTAGACTATGTGCAGGATGTTGTAGTTTGTGTCTGTCTGGAAGGTGTGATTGTGTAACCTAAGCTGAAGATATCTCGCGAAAATCTGGAAATCCGGGTATGCGTTCCTACAGCGGATGAGGGAGTGTATGAACAAGTTTCTAAATATTCTGACCGATGGCGCATGAGCGTCAGGTACAATGGCGTTTAAAGGTAAATATTTTATGTCTTTCTTGAATGAGTGGAAAACAGTGGCTTCTAACGAAAATGTTTACCAATACAAAATTAAATTACATTAAATTTTCTGTAAAAAAGGTTCTATTCGTTTGTTTTTTTTTTCTGACTATACGTCCCACGTTGTAAGAAACGGAAAAATTTCAGAAAAATATTATCATAACTTTGTAAACTTGTTTTTCCTTACATTTAGTGGGTTAAAAACAAATTGGGTACCATGTCCAAGTGCAGTAGAGTCCCATTAAGGAATAAACTGTTTTTCAAGAGCGTAACAGGATAAAAATGTGGAGAGGGAATATAGTTTTCCAGTTTACTCTGTATTTATTGTGTGGGGTACAGGAAATGACCACATTTACATATCAGTACATCAACCGATGCTGAGGTACTAGTGTCAGTAGATAATGAAACACCCATATTGTTCAAATATAGCCGGCCGCGGTGGCGAAGCGGTCTGCAGTGCGCCAGTCACAGTCTGCACGGCCACTAAGTTGGAGGGTTCGAATCCCCCCTCTGACATGGATATTTGTGCCGTCCTTAGTATTAGCCAATTCATAAGTAGTTTTTACATTTAAGGTCTGATGACCCAGTAGTTAAGTCCCATAAGCTCTACAAACATTTGAACATTTTGTTAAAATATATTTCTTAATCTAAGGGATCAAATTGCTATGGTCATCGGTCCCTAGGCTTACAAACTACTTAAACTAACTTACGCTAAGGACAACACAAGCACTCATGCCCTAAGCAGGACTCGAACCTCCGGCGGGAGGGGACATCCATATTAGTGCATGATGTAGCCTCAACGATTGGCAATGCAGGCGCTGATTCTGGCATCCATTCTATCATACAGATGGTAAATAATATCTTGGGATACATTTTTCTACATGTCCGGAGATCCTGCTGACCGGGGAAGCTGCTGCGCGTCTTTCAGAGAATGATCAGTTTCACGCGCAGTATGTGGGCGAGAATTATCCTGTTGGAACAACATGAGACCTTCCTGTTGTAAGAATGACACGACAACGGGTCTTCCACCGTACTGACCTGTTGTCAGCGTTCCCTCCACAGGCACCAAAGGCGAAAGAGAGTTATTGCTTATCACGGCCCCACAATAAGACCTAGTGTGGCCAGTGTGTCTTGGACGAATGCACTCGACAGGTCTACGTCGTACGAGCAAACGACTGTCACCTTGTGCTGGCATAATCTGCTTTCATCGCTGAAGAGTACAACCCTCCATCCCATCTTCAAAGATTCCAGATGATCACTAACGGCAATAATCGAGCCGTGCACGTCGACGCTGTGTCGTGATTGGAATGTTCAAATGTTCAAATGTTTGTAAAGTCTATGGGACTTAACTACGGGGCTATCAGTCCCTAAACTGTAGCGCCACCGCGGCCGGCGATTGGAATGTGGGCTAGAGGTGTGCATGCCCGTAGTACCACAACTACTGACTGGTTGACAACAATTTGTGTTGACACTTGAGGGCTCACAAACTCTGCACTAGCTGTACGATCTGCCACTGCTGACCTTACAATTCGATGTTCTTGGAGGACGTCTGTGCTGCGTAGAAGTCCAGAACATCCTCGAGAGTGTGAGAACGTTCACGTAACCATTGCAACCGTATCGTTGCACAGTTGATGCAGCACGTCCATCTTGTGTCGCGGTTCTCCGAAGGGACCATCTCGCCAGCTCATTTGGCTATAGTAAGCACGAGTTCATTTCCGTGTCATGACACAGGTTTGCTTCACACGTGGATATCACACTGCGCCTTCTGGCTGTAAACATTCCCTATTAAAGGGTGTACAGAGATTGCGCTCTGGCAGCTGTGTCACTACGCTGTGTATTGGTGGACGACGTTGAAACTACAGTGTGTCCGCAAAGTCTCTCCGCAGTGGCGAGCTCCGCATGTCTCGCCTTGCGGGGCGCCTAAGTTTGGCAGCACATTCATGTCGTATAAGCTGACAGCCGGGTTTCACTGCTGCTGGCTGCAGTTACGTTGCGAGATGGGACTCAACATTATTACAATTAAAACAATTAAATTAATTACTTATATTAATTACAATAAAATACACTGTTCACACCATTATCACAGTGGGTGCTGCATAGTTCAATACGAGTACATTTATTTTCGAATAGGGTACCTTTACCATTGTTTCACGTGTAATCGAATGCAGATATTCCGTTATCCTGTCTTAAGTTCATTTATTGTCTTTGGGTTATTTCGATAAACAAATGCTTTAGGCGCACCCCAAACAAAATAGTCCGGAGGAGACAAATGTGGTGAGCGAGGGGGCCAGAGACCGTTAGTAATTATTCTGTCTCCAAAGATTTCTCCTAAAAGTCGTAGGGATTGGTCTGCTGTATGAGCAGTAGCGTTGTATTTCTGGAAAAATGAATGATTGATCTCATATTCATTCGGCAGCGCAATAAATGGATAAATTAACTGGGAGCAATAGATTTCGGAGGTAACGGTAGTTTCGAAAAATATCGGCCATATAATTCGCGCTCGTATTATGGTAAGCCACACCCCGATTTTATCTGCGTGCAATGGCGTTTATCTTAAGGCATATGAATTTTCGGGTGACCAAATACGTGAAGTGTTAGAATTAATGTAGCCAGATAGGTGAAACCAAGCCTCATCGGTGAAAATGTTCGATCTAAAACAGCAACTCCATGTCTCTTAATAAATCGCTGAAATCATTCTTAACATGCTATTCTTTTCGTGTTGTCCTTACAATGCAATTGTCGCACTGCAGTAATTTTATACGGATACAGCCCCAGTTCTTTGGGCACGGCCTTATGTGCTGTCGTACAAGAGAGTTTGGCCTCTTGTGATAATTTCTTTGCTGATTTTATTGGGCTCCGCAACATGATGTCCGAAATGTCGTCGTTCTGTTAAAACCGTGGGTCTACCAGTTCGTGGTGCATCATGAACTGAACTTGTTGTCCGGAATTTGCGAATTAAATCACGTACAGTGTCGCGATGTGGGCACCTCTACATTATAAAACGCAATCTAAAATTGTAGTCTCACATGGTCCGTGTAGTTTCCTCCCGCCCGGAAAACCTCTTCCACTAAAGAGGCTCTCTCTGCAACAGTAAGTATTCTCACTACACTCATCGTATACAAGAACAAGACGATAAAACAAGTGACACCTGTAGCGCACACGCAACACTACCCCCACCCCACTAGCACTGCAGGTCCACGAAACACGTGCAGGTGAACTTTGTCTGTGCTGCCAACCTTACACACCCCGCAAGTTCGAACACGCAAGCGTCGCAACTGCGGAGAGAAAAATCAAATGTCTGTAAATCTATCGGACCAAACTGCGTGGTCATCAGTCCGTAGCTTACAAACTACTTAAACCTAGGTAAACTAACCTACGGACCAACACACAGACCCATGCCCCAGGGAGGACTCGAACCTCCACGACGAGCAACCGCGCACTCCGCAGCGAGACGCTTTAGACCGCTCGGCTACTCCACCGCGGCAACTGCGGAGAGACTTGGCGGACACACTGTATTATCAGTACATCTACTATTCCCCAAGTTGTATCTGCCGTCATTGGATCAAAATTGACGTCATCTTTCCAAGTACTATTTTTTTCCACACTGTAGTTCGCCAGGTTGTGTTGATGCATTTCCCTTGACACGGCTGTCCAATAGAGCTCCAGCAGGCGATTTCCTTTTTTTTTTTTTTTTTTTTTTTTTTTTTTTTTTTTTTTTTTTTTTTTATGGGACTTAACTAAGGGGTCATCAGTCCCTAAACTTACAAACTACTTATGAACTACTTACAAACTAGAACGGCACAAATATCCATGCCCGAGAGGGATTCGAACCCCCGACCGTAGTGGCCGCGCAGACTGTGACTGAAGCGCCTCAGTCTCCTCGGCCACCGTGGCCGGCGAGGCGATTTCCCTCTCTGTTTACCACACCATGTTACACGAAGCGAGTAAAGGTATCTCCCTACGTTATACTGACCTTCCAAAGCGTGCCTAATCAAGTACTGGCGATATAGTGCGCAGATTTATCAGGGGTATGTTTATTTTCCAGAACACACGTTTACACTGCACGGAACGCAAATATGTGTTACTAATAACAAGAACGCAAGAAACGCATACGGGCAGAATCCATGCCACGCGGGAGTGGCCTCCATGTTCGAATCCTCCCTCAGACATGGATGTGTATTATGTCATTAGTTCAAATGTCTGTTAAGCTTGTGGGACTTAGCTGCGTGGTCATCAGTTCCTAAACTTACAAACAACTTATGAAATAGCTCATACTAAAGCCAGCACAAACAGCCATGCACGAGGGGGGATTCGAACCCGCGACGGGGAACGGCCTCGCGCGTCGAAACACGGTGCCTCAATGCGCTCGGCCGCTCCGCCGCGGCTGTCATTAGTGTTAAGTTGGTTTAAGTAGTTTGTAAGTCTGGGGACTGATGACCATAGCCGGCCGCGGTGGCTGAGGTGACTCTGAGGCGCTCCAGTCACGGTCAGCATGGCCACTACGGTCGGGGGTTCGAATCCTCCCTCGGGCATGGATATTTGTGCCGTCCTAGTTCATAAGTAGTTTGTAAGTTTAGGGACTGATGACCCCGTAGTTAAGTCCCATAAGCTTAACAAACATTACATTATTACGATGACCATAGCAGTTTGGTCCAATAGGTTTACAAACATTTGAACTCTTTTTTTTTTTTTTTTTTTTTTTTTTTTTTTTTTTTTTTCTAGCAGAATCGAGCTATGAGGGGTGTTCAAATGAAAAGTTCGAAACGACACTGTGGGTGCAATTGAAGTCGTTATTCAAAAGTAAGCACCAATTCCCTTTTCCCAAATTTCCTGTGGCTGTGACAAGAGCCAGTCCTCTACTGTGTCCTTCAGCTCGTCGTCAGAGTTGATCCGGTGCCCTTTCAAATGTGTTTTTTTTTTTTTTTTTTTTTTTTTTTTTTTTTTTAGTAGGATGATACAGATGGAAGTCACAAGCTGACATGTCCGTGCTTTATGGCGGATGCTCAAGCTGCTCCAACTTCAACTTGGCCAGTACACTTTCTATGAACCTGGAACCGTGTGGAAGCGCGTTAAAATGGAGGAGAAACTCTTCATGAGCAGCCCAGGCGGTTTCCTCTTGATGTATGTGCGTAGGTTACGGAGTGTCTCACAATACACATCACTGTTAATGGTTTTTCCGTGCCCGAGGAATTCGATAAGTATTGAACCTCAGACGTCGAGGTGAGGGCGTAGCTTTGAATTTTTTACAGGTAGGTTACGACGCATGCTTCTCATCTGAAGATGGTTTGGTTGTTAACATGTTTAGTACCTTTTCATGTGAACGCTACTCGTAAGTCTCTGAACATACAAAAAGGAATTAAAGGCATTACTTGCCAGTGAGCTTTGAATTACGTCAGATGCACGTCATGCTCAAACTCTGACGGGAATCTACGGAGCCGCGGTGGAGTAGCCAAGCGGTCTAAAGCGCCTCGCTGCGGAGCGCGCGGTTGCTCGCCGTGGAGGTTCGAGTCCTCCCTAGGGCATGGGTGTGTGTGTTTGTCCTTAGGATAGTTTACCTTAGGTTAAGTAGTTTGTAAGCTACGGACTGATGACCACGCAGTTCGGTCCGATAGATTTACAAACATTTGAATTTTTGAATCTACGGAATGTCGCCAGGAATGAGAAAAATGGGCAGGGCCTCTGCGTCAGCAGTGTGTGGATAAGTTGAGAATTTGCCTGTGACGGGAGGCGTGCTGCCAGAAGTCCGTGTGGAGGTCACTGTGCCCGGCTGCCATAATGGACAACGTAACTGCCTAGTAAGCAGGCGAGCTGCGTTCGAATCCAAGACCGGCGCAAAATTTCAACTTTTCCCTATTGATGTAATTTAATGCTCACGTCTTTGCAACGTCTTTAATTACTGTATGTACTGATTTATAATGGCTGAGGATTAGAAACAGTGCCCATTGTGTTTGGCACCTCTGAAAGAAAAGACACCACATATATACTTTTCACAGAGAGGGGAAATAGATTCTTAGTCATCACGTACGGTAGCTTTAGTGTTCTGACGGGAAAGGGAACTACCTCACCTCCGCCACATTACAAAAGCGGCTCACAGTTATAAGCAGGCTATACATCCCCATCATTTCCTGTCCAGTAACTTATGTGGATCTACCAAACAACTTCATTTACCTCGTATTTATATAGTGTATTTATGTTCACTTTATTGAGTACTTACATCCTGAAGCTGTCAACTGTCTAACCACACTTTAGAGCCACGTTGTAGTGCAATATGTTGTCAGTATGTATTTCAGAATGTCAATATTATTGCCTCTGGAATATTTTTCACGACATTTTGCTATGAAATGTATCACCCAAGCCTTAGGTCTCTCATTAGCTGAAGAGGCCAAGAGGCTTGAATGGCATCGCCCCGTGATGGAAGTACGCCACCTAGGTATTTTAGAACTTCAGACAGTCAATGCACCACAGACGTGTAGCGTAGCATTGTACGGGAGTGAATCTTTGACGAGAATTTCAGACAAAAAGAGATGATAGAAGCTTTTGAATTATAGTGCTACAAACGAATGTTGAAGATTAGGTGGGTAGACCGCGTAACTAATGAGGAGGTACTGAACAGAAACGCGGAGAAAAGAAATTTCTGTTATACCTTGACTAAAAGAAGGGATGGATTGGTGTGACACATTCTAAGACATCAAGAAATCAATATTGCATTGGAGGGAACAGTGTGGTGTAAAAGTTGCAGAGGGAAATCAGAGAAACTAATACAGTAAGGAGGTTTAAAAGGTTGTAGGTTGTCGTTCTCATCCACAGACGACAGGATAGGGTAGCGTGGAGAGCTGCGTCAGACTAGTATTTGAACTGAAGACCACAACAACAACAAAAACTTGGTCATGATCGCTTTACTTCCATCAGACATATTCAAAGTTCTCCTTAGAAAGATATACTGTGTGTCCAGTCATTACAGCGCACTACACAAGTGTCAGCAGTTTCTGGTTGGAAATGATTCATGCGGCCAACCAGTAACACAATTAATGGTGAGAGAAGTGCAGCAATTTTGCGGCCATTAATTATGTAACCACCAGGTGAGAAAACAGTTACATGGGTTTACAATAGGATACCAAGATAGACGGCAGCAAAGCAAGCTCATCAGGAACCCCTTCGGTGCCCTGCGCGGAACAGATTATGCCAAAAGTCCTCCTTCACCACCCTTATTCCCAGTCCTCTTTTTCGAGACAACAAGTTTGTAAAAGCCTATCAATAAACTTCTTTCAAGGTATATAAATAAGGTAGTATCTGATGAATTGATTGAATAGTCCAATAGATACGGCATATGGTTTGAGAGTAAACTGCAGAAACACAAAAGTAACGAGAAGCAGCAGTGATGAAATTAGCGAAGAACTTAACATGAACATTTGTGAACACGTAGTAAGCGAGGTTAGCCCTTTCAGTCCCTCATTATGAAATCAGCTTTCGAAAAATTAAAATTCAATGTTTACTGTATTACTACAGTGCAATAAACATCAATATATGTGTTTTAAAGTTTTTCGTCGAACTATTGATTTTTATGTCATGTTTGTTTCATACACAACACAGACATCTGTGTCAAGGTATTTATTACTTGGACGTTATTTTGTTGATAGTTAACACTGCTAGATCAATAATGCTAGCATAATCTTCGCCACAGCATCAAAGGCAAGACAATTCACTGCTGGAATACAATAAAAGGAACCACAGTCACACTCACACTCTGTCACATACAGACGGCAACACAACAAAACCTCCAAGATGGACAGAAGTAATGTCTCAGAAGTCGCTACACACGCCGTACCAAACACCAAAATGTCGTACTAGTAGCATGTTGTTCATCAACAAGAATGCAACTTTAAGGATTGATGCACAAAATACGGTATACATCAACTTTTAATACGGTATTGTCCAGGAATAACACTGTAATATTCCCATAAGCTATACAAACATTTGATTTGAATAACATTGGGAATGAAAGGGTTAAGGAATGCCGTTACCTCAGAAGCAAAGTAACATACGATGGGCAAAGCAAGGAGGACATAAAAAGCAGACTAGCTCAAGTAAAAAGTGCATTAATGCCCAAGACACGTCTGCTGATATCGAACATAGGCATTGATTTGAAAACTAATTTTCCGAAAATGTACGTCTGGTGCACAGATTTATGTCGCCGTGAGTCATGGAGACAGGTAAAACAGAAAAGAAGAGAATCAAAATGTTTGAGATGTGGTGCTACAGAAGAACATTGAAAATTGTGTGGAGTGATAAGATAGCGAATAAGGGAGTTGTCCGTAGAACCGAAGAAAGGAACATATGAGAAACACTGACAAGTAAAAGGGAGAGGATAATATGATGTAGGTCAAGACATCACGAAATGACCTCCATTGTGCTAGAGGGAGGATGGCAGAGAGAAGAAAGGCATCTGTGGGGGTATATAACGGTTATGACAAAATGATAAACTCATAGTGAGACAAATACAAAAATCTGTTATTACTTCAGTTAAGGTGAATAATTAAATTGTGTTTGGTCATTAAGTACTAGGTCAGGATTCTGTGATTGGTATTTATTAACAACCAGAATTTATTGTAATCTTAGTTTTCTGCCCTTACTGTCCTAAGGAAAACATCTCATTTAATGTCATGAGAATGTCATTCATTAGGAGTCATCACAGGTGTAATCTTTCTTATTTAATAACCAACTCCTTTCGTGATCACTCAGTCTAGTAGTTCCTACGTATTCAAGATATTCTATAAATATGAATAACAAGTTGTATAGATAGGCATTTCTGACAAAGTGTAACATTTTGAAACGTCGACTGTTTAGATCAGTGTATTTCAACCTGTGGATCGCGACCCCAAGTGGCTCGCAAAGTCTTGCTCGGGAGGGCGCCGTCACACGAGGAAGTACTTGCACCATCAAATAACTAGGGGTTCAGTCATACATAAACGTATGCCTAAGTGAAATTTATGTACTGCTAAAATTACGGAGCTTCTTGTGTACCATTTATTATGAATTGGTTAAGCAAATACAGGCTATTACAAAAAGGTACGGCCAAACTTTAGGAAACGTCCCTCACAACCAATGAAAGAAAATATATTATGTGGACATGTGTCCGGAAACGCTTAATTTCCATGTTAGAGCTCATTTTATTACTTCAAATCACATTAATCATGGAATGGAAACACACAGCAACAGAACGTACCAGCGTGGCTTCAAACACTTTGTTACAGGAAATGTTCAAAATGTCCTCCGTTAGCGAGGATACATGCATCCACCCTCCGTCGCAAGGAATCCCTGATGCAGCCATGGAGAATGGCGTATTGTATCACAGCCGTCCACAATACGAGCACGAAGACTCTCTACATTTGGTACCGGGGTTGCGTAGACAAGAGCTCTCATATGCCCCCATAAATGAAAGTCAAGAGGGTTGAGGTCAGGAGAGCGTGGAGGTCATGGAATTGGTCCGCCTCTACCAATCCATCGGTCACCGAATCAGTTGTTGAGAAGCGTACGAACACGTCGACTGAAATTTGCAGGAGCTCCATCGTGCATGAACCACGTGTTGTGTCGAACTTGGAAAGGTACATGTTCTAGCAGCACAGGTAGAGTATCCCTTATGAAATCATGATAACGTGCTCCAGTGAGCGCAGGTGGAAGAACATGTCAACACAAGCACTGAACTCAACATTACCTTCCTTCAATTGGGCAAACTGGCGGTGAATCGAGGAAGTACAATACAAAATGTTCAAATGTTTGTAAAGCTTATGGGACTTAACTACGGGGTTATCAGTCCCTAAACTTACAAACTACTTATGAACTACTTACGAACTAGGACGGCACAAATATCCATGCCCGAGGGGGGATCCGAACCCCCGTCCGTAGTGGCCGTGCAGACCGTGACTGAAGCGTCTGAGTCCCCTCGGCCACCGCGGCCGGCAGTACAATACATACTAACTAAACAGTTGGGTGTTTTTACAATTGTCTGCACGAATTATTTCAATTTACATTTAAAGAGAAATACTAAAATGAGCTCTAACATGGAAATTAAGCGTTTCCGGACACATGTCCACATAACATATTTTCTTTCTTTGTGTGTGAGGAATGTTTCCTGAAAGTTTGGCCGTACCTTTTTGTAACACCCTGAATATTTTTCGTTGGAAATCATGTATAAATAGGATAATGTGTTCAATTTCGAAAAAGATACCGAAACAAATCGTCCAGGAATTTAAAATAAAGCTGTAGCAAAAGAAAAAAGATTAAATTTGCCTCCTTTGAGATAACGTAGTTTTCTTATGGTTCGTGAAGAGGTTGGGGGGGGGGGGATCGCCAGAATATTTTTATTTGGAAGGGGGGTAGCGATAAAATTTTTACTTGGAAGGTGGTCGCATATTCGAAAAGGTTGATAATGTGTTTTGGGAGTATCAGCTGAGTTGTATATGGCTCTGTGACAACGTGTCAAGTTTCCTACTTGTCAACTTCAAGCGACGTCTTAAGTTCATGTACCGTTCTCCCGTTAGAAGGAAGGAACGCAAGACGGTTGGTGTCTTCTTTCGCGCCGCGCGGGAGTAGCCGAGCGGTCTGGAGCGCTCAGTTACGGATCGAGCGGCCTCCCGCGTCGGGGGTTCGAATGCTCCCTCGGGCATGGATGTGTGTGTTGTCCTTAGGTTAGTTTAACTTAGTTTAAGTAGCCTGTAAGTCTAGGGACTGATGACCAACATAGTTTGGTCCCATAGTATTACAAACATTCTATTTTTTTCTTCTTTCTACCACCTGCTCAGCTGACAAATGTGTCTTATCTGTTTCTCCGAATAGGTGTTTTCGCGAAAGGTTTCCCACAGTTTAGTTGGACACTCTTCTTGTAGCATATGCCTCGTGCTCTGTTTACTAGGTTGGTGAGCAGAGAACTGCGTTGTGTTGGATAGTGCTCTAGGTGGAACCTCACTGCACAGCAGTATGGTAGTTAGCCAAAGATGTGTGAGATCAGTACGTCAATCGATTCCGGGTAATATCTTCCATTAGTTTTATGGAAATTACGAGAAATGATGTGGCCGACGTACTTTGTTTTGAAACCGAATAAAACATTTCGTTCCTGTCATTTTTGCGTTACATTTGGGTGAAATTTTTAGACATAACTTCCACTTTCTCCAGTGGTCACACGTTTCTTCTCTGCCATAACCTGACATAATCACAACCACAGACAGAATCTTCGTTTACTGAATAGAAAGGAACCTGTGATCAATAGAAAGAGAGCCACAGGTTACAGTGATGTCATGACAAATCACATTAGCATACAAACATACAAATTCACCTGAGTATGGAAGTATAAACTTCCGAAACGCGTTGTGAGAAGAAATTAAAATAAAAGTGAATGCTAACAGAAAACCTTGTCTCCAATCATTATTAACTGATTGCCAAATTAAGTGATTTAAACATTGTTTATCTCCGTCTCTGTGCATCATTTGTTTACTGACTGAATAGCGTACTTACAAGGAAAGTACTTGGGCTCGAACAAACACATATGCATCAAAATCGTATGAGAAATAATGTCACAGAATAGGGAGATACAGAAGGGAAAGCTGGGGGCGGCGCCTTTGATCTGTATGTTACCAAGCGTTGCGCTCGACGCCGTATTGAAAAGCAGTAAACGCGGAACTATAGCCACTTAGTACTTTGGCTGGAAATGGACTTTTTACGAACTGCAGCTAATCTCTCAGACTTTTACGAAAGGAAACGGCTTTTCATTATGCTCTCATCTATTTTGTGCCCTCTTCTTGCACCTAATTGTAATCCAACGAAAAAATAGGCCTAAATTTTAATACAACTACGAAAATGTACGGTCGTTGTATGATCGTTTAATTTGCTTATCTCTAGAAAAATCCCAAATATCGCGGTGTTATGTTTGGGAAATTAGTTATAAACAAGAAAGTGACTTTACAACTTTTTATTTGACACGAATAAATTCGCACAAAATATTGAGTCAGACCTGGGCATATATAAAAGTTGTGTATGCTTTAGGAGTATCATTAATTTACTGATCGGAGAAGGGGATATAGAGGAATCTGTCAACCACAGAGCAGGAACAGCATAAAATAATTATTCCCCTTAATCTATTTGTTTGAGTATCCGAAGAGCATTCGTTGCCAACATTAGCACACTACGCCTCCAATGCCGTAAGTAAAATTTTACCTGCCTACTTACGCACTATTCGTTGTCATTCATTTTATATTATTCCCTGCAACGTTAAACTTATAAAATATAAATGTAATTCAACATTTCAATGCAGTTGAACTGGTGCAGCAACAGCAAGAGCAAGAGTTATCGTCAAGAGAAGAAGCAAGGCTACTTTTAATAATTATGCACACATTGCTCTCATTCGATGCTGATAACATTTAACTTTCACTACACATATAGCGACGTTCTCTTACTGCTCAGCATCTTTCCTTATTTGTATTCGAATTATTACGGCAATTAGGTGCTGAACATCATCGGCCGCCTTTTTATTGCTGCTCATAATAAAAACGGAACAGTTCCAACTACTGACACACAGTTCTTTCTTTTCACTGCACTGCACTAAATACTTGTTTACTTTTACGCGATTCAGGCTGTTAAAATACACAATTAACAAACAAAGACGGCTCTTTACCACGCCTCAGAGTAGGAAGTGATCACACGTTTACTGCTTTTCAAGATGGCCGATTCCGCGCATGCGCACTAAATTTTGGACGACAAACTCCAGCGGGAGTTTCCTTTCTGTATACTCCTTATTCTGTGATAATGTAAAGATCCCTTATTGCACTAGTGATACTCCCGCATCTGCGAAACTCTACAGTCGTCCGTTAGAGGCCTCTGCGTGTGCCTTGCAACATTGCACTTTGACCTGTCGGTTCGCCAGTAGGGACGGTGCAGTGTGCCTCCGAAGTTGCGTTTATGTGACGTTATTTGTGTGGTGAAGCGTCAGATGGGGCGGCGATTGGTAATCAATCCTGCTAATGTATTGCGATTGATCGAGATGAAGTTACGAAGAACCCTTCTTCCTGAAGATGGTATTAGTGTAGAAATGTTCAAATGTTTGTAAAGTCTATGGGACTTAACTACGGGGTCATCAGTCCCTAAACGTACAAACTACTTATGAACTACTTACAAACTAGGACGGCACAAATATCCATGCCCGAGGGGGGATTCGAACCCCCGACCGTAGTGATTAGTGTAGAAGATGAATCATTCGCATGCTTTCTCGTATCTGTTATGGTACAGAAATATGAGCATAAGTTAGATACTGTTGTCACACTAACACATAATGATGATAATAGGGATGATAATGACGAAGAACTCATTGCAAGCGGTAGTGCAACGGTAAGTGCGGGAAGAGGCGATGGAACAGTGGCAGTGAATACCAACAGTCTTCAGAGAAGAAGGTTAAAGTTGCAACTATCATCACGGCTTTTGATGACAATACGCTAGAGAACGTGTACGATGATTATTACATAAGTTATAGTTAAGATATCTGCATTACATATAGTGTCTACAATTACAAAATGTTCAAATGTTTATTAAGGTTATGGGACTTAACTACGGGGTCATCAGTCCCTAAACTTACAAACTACTTATGAACGACTTACGAACTAGGACGGCACAAATATCCATGCCCGAGGGGGGATTCGAACCCCCGACCGTAGTGGCCGTGCTGACCGTGACTGGAGCGCCTCAATCACCTCGGCCACCGCGGCCGGCGTCTACAATTACATCTACAGTGCTATCTAGAGCACCATTGTAGAGTTTTGCATAAAAAAAAGACAACCAGCAGCACATTGAGGTGTACGCAGAGGTCTTGTAACCAAACGTTCATACAGATATGTTTGTTCGAGCCCATTTACTTGTTAGTTCTAGTATCATACGTTTGAACTTATTCAATCAGTCGTGATGAGACTCCCGAATCCTGTATCAGTACAAAACAATGTGCTACATATCCCAGAATATGTAAGTACTGCTTCTACTTCGCGTGTCAGGCGCAGAGAGCGTCGTGGCAGGCGAAAAGGAGCGCTGTGTCTGCTAGCAGAGTGCGGCAAAGCGCGCCGCGAACCGTTACGAAACGGAAGCGGGGCCTTGGCGTGGCCTCCGCGCCATTACGTCGGCCACACTTTTTCTTTCCGGGATGAATTTGGCTGTCGCTCTCCAGCCGAGCCGACGCACTCCCCAAGGCCTTCTGCCACGCCACACTTTCTAGGACGAAATATGTCACGTTCGAAATAATATTTTGTTATTCGCGTGCTTTACTCTATTCCAGATGCGTAAAACAAGACGGAAGATTACTCCGGGCTCTGAATGATATTAGCAATCACTGCACTGCAGTGCACCTAAAACTTATTTTGGTCCTTCGAGTTCGACGCTTATAGTTTACACCGAGCGAGGAGGCGCAGTGGTAATGCACTTGACCTGCATTCGTGAGGACGGCGGTTCAAACCAGCCTCCGGCCATCCTGATATAGCTAAATGCCCCATCCTTCGCAAAAATCATTCCCAGCCTGTGCTCCATCTCTAATGATCACAATGTCGACGACAAGTTAAAACCCAAATCATCCTTCTTTTCCTTACTTATAGTTTACAATGCCGGCCGCGGTGGCTGAGGGGACTGCGACGCGCCAGTCAGAGTCTGTACGGCCACAACGGTCGGGGGTTCGAATCCCCCCTCGGGCATGGATATTTGTGTCGTCTTTAGTATAAGGTAGTTGATAAGTAGTTTGTAAGTTTAGGGTTGATGACCCCGCAGTTAAGGCCCTTAAGCTTAACAAACATTTGAACATTTAGTTTACAACGTAATATTTATTTTTCGTCACTGCATGGAAAAATAATCAAGACCACTTCTGTTGATTTTCATAACTAGATAATTGTTCGGAGGTTAAGTTCTTACGAATCGATAATTCATGCTTCCGTGTGTAACCGTCCTTTTCCAAGTGGTTAATCGATTGAATTTATTCCGCAACTGTGTTTTCCCTAATGAAAATAATTAAATTCTCAATAAGGCTTTCGTTTCCCAAGGAAAAAAAAAATACGGAATTTGATCAGCAGAGGCGTACAACAAGTAGTTTCAATAGACAACTTATTTCACCCAATTCAGTTGCTGTTAAATATCTCTATCGAAGGTAAAACGGTACAACAGCACAAGTACAGTATGACGCAAAAGGAATTACACGTATTACGAATACCATATAGGAAACCTGAATTAATAACTAAAGAATGTCAATTACGGTCGAAAGCCCAATTGGGCAATGTTTGTTTATTGCTTAATCAAAACAATTAACACCAATGAAAAAGTAATTATTCAATAGCTTCTGTGACAACGTCAACCAAAAAACACGTTACCACAAAAGGATAAACGAGAATATTAATTTCAACAAATAATATACACTACTGGCCATTAAAATTGCTACACCAAGAAGAAATGCAGATGATAAACGGGTATTCATTGGACAAATATATTATTATACTAGTACTGACATGTGATTATATTTTCACACAATTTGGGTGCATAGATCCCGAGAAATCAGTACCCAGAACAACCACCTCTGGCCGTAATAACGGCCCTGATACGCCTGGGCATTGAGTCACACAGAGCTTGGATGGCGTGTACAGGTACAGATGCCCATACAACTTCAACACGATACCACAGTTCATCAAGAGTAGTGACAGATATTGTGACGAGCCAGTTGCTCGACCACCATTTACCAGACGTTTTCATTTGGTGAGAGATCTGGAGAATGTGCTGGCCAGGACGGCAGTCGAACATTTTCCGTATCCAGAAAGGCCCATACAGGACTTGCAACATGCGGTCATGCATTATCCTGCTGAAATGTAGGGTTTCGCAGGGATCTAATGAAGGGTAGAGCCACGGGTCGTAACACATTTGAAATGTAACGGTCACTGTTCAAAGTGCCGTCGATGTGAACAAGAGGTGATCGAGACGTGTAACCAATGGCACCCCATACCATCACCTCTACATCTACATCTACATACATACTCCGCAATTCACCATAAGGTGCGTGGCGGAGGGTACACTGTACCACTACTAGGCATTTCCTTTCCTATTCCACTCCCAAACTGAACGAGGAAAAAAATAATGCCTATATGCCTCCGTACAAGCCTTAATTTCTCTTATCTTGTCTTTGTGATCTTTACGCGAAATGTAAGTAGACGGCAACAAGATCGTACTACACTCAGCTTCAAATTCCGGCCCTCTAAATTTACTTAACAGAAATTCACGAAAAGAACGTCGTCTTTCTTCCAGCGATCCCCAATTGAGTTGCCGGAGCATTTCCGTGACACTCGCGCATTGGTGGAACCTACCGGTAACAAATCTAGCTGCTCGCCTCTGAACCGCCTCTATGTCTTCCTTCAAACCGATCTGCTGCGGGTCCCAAATACTTGAGCAATACTCAAGACGTGGTCGTACAAGCGTTTTATACGCGGTCTCCTTTACAGGTGAAGTACATCTTCCCAAAATTCTCCCAATAAACCGAAGTCGGCTGTCTGCCTTACTCACAACTGTCCTCACATGATCGTTCCATTTCATATCGCTCTGCAATGTTACGCCTAGATATTTGAACGACGCGACAGCATCAAGAAGCTCACTACTAATGCTGTATTCGAATATAATAGGATTGTTTTTTCTACTCATGCGCATCACCTTACATTTTTCTACATTGAGAGCTAGCTGCCATTCTTCGCACCAACTAGAAATTTTGTCTAAGTCAACCTGTATGCTATTACAGTCAGTTACAGACGACACCCTCCCATACACCACAGCATCATCAGCAAACAGCCGCAAATTACAACTTACTCTGTCCGTCAGATCATTTATATAGATAGGAAATAATAAATGTTCAAATGTTTGTATAGTCTATGGGACTTAACTACGGGGTCATCAGTCCCTAAACTTACAAACTACTTATGAACTACTTACGAACTAGGACGGCACAAATATCCATGCCTGAGGGGGGATTCGAACCCCCGACCGTAGTGGCCGTGCAGACCGTGACTGGAGCGCCTTAGTCTCCTCGGCCACCGCGGCCGGCTAGAAAATAATAGCGGTCCTATCATACTCCCCTGGGGCACGCCTGACGATACACTCGTCTCTGATGAACACTCGCCGTCGAGAACAACGTACTGCGTTCTATTACTTAGGAAGTCTTCCAGCCAGTCACAAATCTGTGATCCTATTCCATAAGCCCGTATCTTCGTTAGCAGTCTGCAGTGTGGCACCGCGTCGAACGCCTTTTTGAAGTCGAGAAAAACACAATCCGCCTGTTGTCCTTCGTCCATGGCTCGCAAGATGTCATGTGAGAAAAGGACAAGCTGAGTTTCACATGAACGATGTTTCCTAAATCCGTGCTGATTCATGGAAAGAAGCTTTTCCGTTTCATGGAAATTTACTATATTCGAACTATATTCACGCCGGGTGATACGCCAGTATGGCGATGACGAATACACGCTTCCAATGTGCGTTTACCACGATGTCGCCAAACACGGATGCGACCATCATGACGCTGTAAACAGAACTTGGATTCATTCGGAAAAAAGACTTTTGCCATTCATGCACCCAGGTTCGTCGTTGTGTACACCATCGCAGGCGCTCCTGTGTGTGCTGCAGCGTTAAGGGTAACTGCAGACATGATCTCCGAGCTGACAGTCAATGCTGCTGCAAACGTCATCGAAATGCAGATGGGTGTTGTTTTGCAAACGCCCCCATCTGTTTTCTCAGGGATCGAGACGTGGCTGCACGATCCGTTACAGCCATGCGGATAAGATGCCTGTCATCTCGACTGCTAGTGATATGACGCCGTTGGAATCCAGCACGGCGTTCCGTATTGCCCTCCTGAACCCACCGATTCCATATTCCAACAGTCATTGGATCGCGACCAACGCGAGCAGCAATGTCGCGATACGATAAACCGCAATCGCGATAGGCTACAATCCGACCTTTATCAAAGTCGGCAACGTGATGGTACGCATTTCTCCTCCTTACACGAGGCATCACAATAACGTTTCACCAGGCAACGCCGATCAACTGCTGTTTGTGTATGAGAAATCGGTTGGAAACTTTCCTCATGTCAGCACGTTGTAGGTGTTGTCACCGGCTCCAACCTTGTGTGAATGCTCTGAAAAAGCTAATCAGTTGCATATCACAGCATCTCCTTCCTGTCGGTTAAATTTTTTGTCTGTAACACGACATCTTCGTGGTGTAGAAATTTTAGTGTCCAGGACTGTAGTAAATTAGAATAAGTAATTTAAGAATGAAATATTAATGGTTATTAAAATGTTTGAAATTTTGGAGTGATTATTTGTAGTTACGATAAAGATTGCGTACTCACATAGTAACGTTTACTGCTGTGAATTAAGAGTCAGGGCATTTGGGAATACACTGTTCCAAATTACTATCAACTTACTTTAAAGCAACATTGTTATTGAAATTCGATCATTTAACAATACTAACTCGTGAACCAGCCAACGCAAATAATTGCACAAAATATGGTAAGAGTGGAACGTAAATTTAAGAAATATGTAACTCTTAAATATAATATTTAGTGTCAGAATAATTTAGACTGAATTTACTGTTGTCAGCTTTCTAAGTATGATTTTGCCTCAGTATATAGTTACACAATCGCTCGATTTCGACTCGGTGACAAATCTTTGCTAATTAATCGCTGACATAACATAAAACGATGCGACACAAATTATTTACGACGGTAGATTTTCTTTCAGTTTATTAACAACACCCGGGCTCCCTTTTACAAGACAGGACGAATAACGAGGTTGAGAATGTTAGAGCTCACTTTAAATATTATTGCAAAAAAGAAAAAAAATCACAGAAGTCATTGGGGAATGCTTCAGGAAAGCTTAAAAATGTTCAAATGTTTGTTGAAATGTTTGTAGAGCTTATGTGACTAAACTACGGGGGCATCAGTTCCTACACTTTCAAACTACTTAAGAACTACTTTAGAAAGACACCGTATGGTGCATGGCGGAGGGTACGTTGCAACAAACATCCAAATTGTTTAACTGGTCACCATTAAAGTTAGCACGTAAATGTATGTTTTCATGAAGGAGATGTTTATAAACTGAAAGCCAGTGAATTAACGACGGCGGAGACACCGTTTGACCAGTCCCCATGAAACTTGGCACATATAGGTATGTTTTCAAAAAAATGTTCAAATGTTTGTTAAGCTTATGGGACTTAACTACGGGGTCATCAGTCCCTAAACTTACAAACTACTTATGAACTAGCTAAAACTAAGGACGGCACAAATATCCATGCCCGAGGGGGGATTCGAACCCCCGACCGTAGTGGCCGTGCAGACCGTGACTGGAGCGCCTCAGTCCCCTCGGCCACAGCGGCCGGCTAGGTATGTTTTGATATACGGTAGAGGAGCGAGAGGAGTAGGTTGAAGAGGTGGACAGAAAGGGGAGGCAGGAGACGGAGAGAGATGGTAGACGAGGGGGAGAATGAGAGAAGGCGGTTGGTGGCCGACAGGTGAATGGAGATGAACAGAGGGAGGGGGAGGAGGAAATGGACAGAGAAAGGGTCAGGAGGAGACGGGGGAGGAGCAGGTGAACAGTGTGAGTATAGTTGAGGAGGTGAACAGAGAGAGAAAGTGAGAAGGGAGGGCAGGAGACGAACAGAGAGACAAGGAAACAGAAGGTGATCAGAGAGAGAACAGGAAAGGAGAGATGGATGTTTGTGCCGTATTTAGTATAAGGTAGTTCATAAGTAGTTTGTAAGTTCAGAGGACTGATGACCCCCACATTTAAGTCCCATAAGCTTTACAAACATTTTTTTCTTTCTATTATCTTTTTAAAAAAATATTCATACATAATTTCATTGTTTGTTGCTACACTGATGAGAGTCCTAAATTTTCCGTACTTCCTACTACTAAATAAATAAATTGTTACTCAGATATAAATACGTAAACAACTAGAAAAAAATAGTAGTGTAACAAAACGCACCAATCATTTGCAGCTTAGGTTGAACCTTTTTCTCATTCCCATTCATTTTACACAAACGATGTATTTACAAACACTTTTTATGAAACTCCCAAATTTGACTAAACACAGCACCAAAAGTTCACTTCAGCTAGTCTTGTAAAAAAGTTAATGTGGCGACATGTTTCTACAATAGCACTGATATCTGCTTCCACGTGCTAAGTCTATTGCACTGTTTGGTGGTAAAGGGGTCCTAGTGATATCCCTCGTGCGCCAAAGCGCAACTACAAACAACCAAGAAGACAAGGGGCATCACGCTAGATGGCACACACTGTCAATAAAATCACTAGGATCTTTTTACCAGCAAATAGATTAGTAGTATCCCGTCCCATTCCTGTAATTACTTTTTTCAAAACTGTCTCTTAGACCCCTTGACCTTTGGGGTCCTCAATTACAATTTCAGTTCACAAAAACGTGCAAAACAATGTTTACAGAATACAACACATCTGTGTCACACAAGCTGACGTTAAAATAGATGCAATCAAACTACCCTCCTAAAAATATTAGGGGATCTGGTGAGATATCATTCACAACATACATAATTGTAATCTGTGTGTAATACAGTACGATATTTTGCTGTCTCAACTCCTTACCTGCGGATTACATAGGTTTTACTTAGAACGAGGCTCATGGGGCTATCATAATAGTGAAGAAGTCATTCTTGTTCCCTCCAATATCGTGTGTCATCATCTCTGATTGCCAGTATAGTTGCACACCTACGTGGGATGGACAGTATGAGGTTATCAATCAGATCTTGAAGGATATTGGACCGCGGTGGCCGAGGGGACTGAGGCGCTTCAGTCACGGTCTGCACGGCCACTACGGTCGGGGGTTCGAATCCCCCCTCGGGCATGGATATTTGTGCCGTCCTTAGTTGTAGGTAGTTCATAAGTAGTTTTGTAAGTTTAGGGACTGATGACCCCGTAGTTAAGTCCCATAAGCTTAACAAACATTTGAACATTTGAAAGATATTGGCCCATTCTTCCATGAGTGCTATATCCAGCTCTGCAAGCTTTGCGGGAGGTGCTTGTCTGGCTGCAAATGTTCAAATGTTTGTAAAGCTTAAGGGACTTAACTGGAGGGTCATCAGTCCTAAACTTACAAACTACTTACGAACTACCTTATACTAAAGACGGCACAAACATCCATGCCCGAGTGGGGGTTCCACCTCCGACGTGGAACGGCCTCGCACATCGTAGCATAGCGCCTCAATGCGCTAGGCCACTCCGCCGCGGCTGTCTGGCTGCAATGCGTCTTCCAAGTGCATCCCAGAAATGCTCAATCCTTTATGTCCGTTGAAGAAGCTGGCTACTCCCTTCGTTCAATTCCCTCGGCGTCAAGCATATAGACCATAGTTGCAGCACTGGGAACAAGCATTATCGTCCACCAGAAGGAATCCTTCTCCTTAGGCACCAGTGTAGGGCAAAACGAAAGGTTAAAGGATCTCGTCTCTATACCTCTGAGCGGTCAAAGACCCATTATGAGCGACATAGAGGTCCGTACGTCTGCCCACATCAATCTTCCTCCACGATGATATGATGATGTTTCCTGCAGGATTGCTCCAGAATACCGAACTACGATTGCCGACTGAACGCAATATCTTAACTAATCTGTGAACTGATCCCGGCGCCATTCATTACGACTCCAAGTTGACGCGTGATAACCGGTGTCGTGGTTTTAATGTGATATACACCACTGACCTCCGTAGGTAGAGGCTACATTTCCGAAGTTGATTTCGGACTGTTTATATTTACACAGCGCGCCCTGGTGCTGCCTGGGGGGTGCATTGCAGCTGAGTTGCATTCAACCTCATGTCTCGACGCGCATTTAACCTCAGATAACGGCCATGTCTTGAGATGTTACCCGTGCATGACCTTTGCGTTGTCTTCCTATAACGGTTCCTGTTGTCTGAAATCGCGTCCAGGTCCTGGAAATTACACTTTGGGACACTCCAATAGCGGCCACCACCTCCCTCTGTGACTGTCCCGCTTTCAACCTTCTAATGGTTCATAGCTACGATAAGTCACGTAGTTGTTTCATTGCACTAACTGCTCACTACACTACCAACTGCTTGTGTAATTCGTTTGGTAGTGTAAACACAAGTTAACACAAATCCTCCCTGCAGCAACTTTCTGTTACTACCATCTCGGTTGCGGTAATGTTGTTGTCTCGTAGAACCGACAGAAAGACGTTGGACCATTTTAGTTCATTCTGCCGATGACAATATTTCAGAACATTACTATCTCAATTGATTTCCTATTTGTTTTGACCAGTGTGTTTAAACTTCAAATGTTCAAATTTTTGTGAAGCTTATGGGACTTAACTGCGGGGTCATCAGTCCCTAAACTTACAAACTACTTATGAACTATATTATACTATAGACGGCACAAACATCCATGCCCAAGGGGGGATTCGAACGCTCGACGGCGAGCAGCCTCGCGCATCGCACCATAGGGCATCAATGCGCTCGGCCGCTCCGCCGCGGCTATTTAAACTTCATGTAAAAGGTTGCATTACGTACCATATATTGTTATATTGCTCCGTTTTCTTGTATATATGCAGGGTGATTTTTTCCACCCTGTACAAACCCTATGGTTTGGTCGTTGAGAGGATATGGACCAAAATAGGTGTAATAAACTTATGTCCTAAAATGCATCGTTTCCGTGCTAGAGACGATTTATTCAATCATATTTTGCTTAAAACTGCGGTCGAGTACTCGCTGTTCCATGCAGCCACAATTATAGTATGTGCTGCAAATGGTACCGTGTACTTCAAAGCATATATGTACGGGCCGTAGAATGTCCTGTCTCGTACGTTCACATCGGCCAGTTGCAGCCAAACAGTGCCAAAGGCAGCATAAATACGCTGCTCCCGTGTCTTCACATCTGGAATTGGCTCTGCATACACGATACTTTTGGGATGGCCC
The DNA here is from genome assembly GCA_026315105.1 of Locusta migratoria. Classification (NCBI taxonomy): domain Eukaryota; kingdom Metazoa; phylum Arthropoda; class Insecta; order Orthoptera; family Acrididae; genus Locusta; species Locusta migratoria. The sequence goes on from CM048755.1 coordinate 262,386,169, forward strand.
CATAACCGGAAATCAAACAGGATGAAATCCGATGAACGAGCAGGCAATGCAAATGGACCTTCTCGTCCGATTCGTCGACCAGCGAAGACACGGTTGAGATTCGTCCAGACATTAACGGCGAAGTGGACTAGAGCACCTTAATGAAGCAGCCGCATAACCTTTCCAATCATCAGTCGCGTTGTGGTACATGGAAACCATTTTCAACATATACTGTAACTGTGGTTGCATTATAAAGCGCGTATTGACCCCCCGTCTCTGTAACGAAGTATGATTAAATAAATGGTCTCTAGCATGGAAACCATGCATTTCCAGACCAAATTGTATGAGACAACTTTTGTTTCGTATCCTCTCCTCGATCAGTCCCTATTGTTTGTACTTGGCGGAAAATATCACTCTGTAGATTATTTCTTCACCTCTGTGTGTAGTCTGGAAACATATTCAACCTGTTTGTTTGTTGTAGATGTACCTATGCACTTCAGTCTGTCTTACAGAGCAGATTGTGTTATTTTGTAACACGAGCTTGTTACTTGTAATCTTTTTTTATGTAATCTTTTTTGTATGTTCGAAAGAACATACACAGTACTATCAAGATATACAGGACGGTAAAAAATATGGAAATCCCTCAATAACTCGTCAGTAATGGAGTTTTTTTAATGTTAAATACAAAAGTTGTAAGCTTGGTCCCTGGCTATTTTATGGCGACCGTGATTTGACATTGACCATGACCTTCAAAGTCATATCAAGGTCAAATTTATTTTTTAAAATGACAATTCCCATTTTTATTGCGGATCTGGAAGAGCGGAAAATTTTATGTACAGCTATGACCCTAAACCACTACTCTTGACCACTACGTTCAATGTCATTCCAAAGTCAAACATGTTTTTTTATATAGAATCCCGCATTTATTATTTTGGATTTTGAAAGATATATTGTATCTTCGTGTGTGACCTTTACCACAATCATGCTCTTGGCCTTGAACCAGGCTGTTCCATCTCCTTGCGTTAACTGCTTGGGATCGCCAGGTATCCTACAGTGACTGGAAGTTTTCAACGTTCTTCAGTAAGTCGTTTTATAATGATCCTAAGACTGGTTGAAGGCCAAGAGTATGCTTATTTATAAGGTCATACGTGAACTTAAATTTTGAGAAAACATGATTGACCTTGAATGTCGTGGATAAGACAACGTCAGGTTCATAGATGAACGTAAAATTTCCTGCCCTTTCCAAATCCGCAATAAAAATGGGGATTCCTATTTTTAAAAATTAATCTGACTTTTGTCTGACCTTAAACATCATGGTCAAGGTTGGATCAAGGACGCCATTGAATAACCGTGGGAAAGTCTACACATTCAGCATTTAACATTAAAAACATGCATTCCTAACAAGTTATGTAGAGGTTTCTATACTTTTGTGTCCCCGTATATGTATTTCAACGCGACGACAGTAGATGCTTCAATTTCTTCATCGTAGATGTGGTTATATCGTTCGACCTCATAGGGAAACACGATATGGTGAACGTAAGTGACCATAGAAGATAGGGGCGCTACTTCTATAGCGAGTGACGTGTAGAAATTTTGAACGGACGGGAAGCATATGCAGGTAACCTAGTTGTTATCCGTCAAAAATTTTCACTTGTCAGTAGTGGATTAATTCAGTACCTAGTTTAGCCAAGTTCATTCGGTTCTAAATCTACATTTATACACATAGGTCTACTCTGCAAGCAACTTTATGGTACGTGGTGGAGGGTAACTCATACCGCTACTTATTTCCTGTCTTGTTCCACTCTCAAACAGAGCTAGCGAAAACGACCAGCTATATGGTATAGTCAGTAAGTTCTGAAACTTTACGCCTGGAGTATAGGCACCCACACGACGATGTAAGTTGCACATGCTGCCGAATTCCAGGTGGCCGATTCTCGTTTCACGTATGCATCGTGAAGAAAATACCATATTTCAGCCCCAGTTATTATCCGGTTAAGAAACGTCGGATCATCGTCCATACTACTGTTGAGGTCACTACAAACCGTAATGCGATCATCACGTTGGACTTGCAACAGGATTCGTGGCACGCTGTGCTCGGTACCACGAGAAATGTTGAGATCGTCCTTCAGAATTTTGTGTCAAGTACCGTGGCAGACCCTTACTGCTGCTGCGAGAGCTCCCACAGAATGGGAGCGGTTAGCACGCACCAACGTTGCAACTTCCTGGATCTTGCGTTCCGTTCGAACTGCTCGTGGCCCACCAGTACGCAAATCATCTTGCAAACTGCCCCGTCCTTACAGAAAACGTCAGTGTCGCTTAAGCACAACACTGCAACTCAATGCGTTGTCGTCGTACACTTGCTGCATTATTTCAAACGTTTCTGCAGCGGTTTTGCCTAATATGTGGTGTTTGCCCGTTGCTCAAATTGTGACACTTCAAGGTCCGACTGGCGCAATCAACTCACCGTCACAACAACGACCGTACGTTTGCTTCCAGAGCATGCATTGAACCGTCTCTAGCAGGGACGAGAGACTGACATGATACCATACCATGGTGCCATGTATGCGCTACTGTGCACCACAGGGCAGTAATATGGTCAGTGTCAGAACTTATTGACTGTACTACGTATATGTCTCCGTTCGCGCCGTAATTTTTCCTATATTTGCAGCAGTAGGCCAGCTCTGCAGTCAGAATCAAATGACAACTCTCTAAATTTCCTTAATAGTGTTCCTCGACAATAACAACGCTTTCCCTCCAGGGATTCCCATTTGGGTTCACGAAACATGTCTGTAACACAGTGGTCCGCTGATAGAACCTACAAGTAACAAAACCAGTAGCACGACTTTGAATAGGTTCTCCTCTACAGCTAGCCGCCTTCGTCACATAACATCATATCTTGCACACAAGTGCAGTCACTCAACGACAACGCATTCCCCTACGCAGCACGATCAGCGAACAGCCGCAAGTTGCTACTCACTCTGTCCATCGCATCATTTATATAGATAGAGAATAACAGCGGTCCTGCCAATAAAATTCTTCAGGGTATGTAGCCACACTGTCAATTTACGAAACTGCCGACGTTTCGGCCAGTTCTGCAAGTGGCCTTGCTCATGGGCCAGCTGCCCTTCATCTATGGTTCGCACGATATCATGTGAGAAAAGGGCAAGCTGAGTTTCACACGAGCGATGCTTTCCATCCTTCTCTTTCCTCTCATTAAATACAGTTTCATATTAACGTTATATAAACGTTAAGTGCATGCCTGAATTTACAGTGCTTAAGTATCGTATGCTATAATTCTGAATATATGGTTTCCACTTACTGACTGTACTGGCATTCGCGGAAAACTGCTGAGTTTACTGGCGTTGAGCTAGGAACAGTGTCAGAGTATGTAAAAATGTTATCAAGTGAAGTGTGAGTACAACTGAATGGCACTGAAATGTTTCCGGTGCGCTTGATGCTGCCGTAGTAGCTTAATAGGCGACTGTCTTGCAGTGATGATTATCAGCAGCTCCACTGCTCTTCTTATAAAAGGTGATAAGAACTTTTGTTAGGTTTACGTGTATTCTCTTAATCTCATCAATGAGTAACCCACATAGGAAGAAAGGAAGCTAGGTTGTTATACACGGACTACTACTAAAATTGGCACTGGCAGTTTGTGGTGGGGCGATGGACCACAGCCGGCCGCGGTGGCCGAGGGGACTAAGGCGCTCTAGTCACGGTCTGCACGGCCACTACGGTCGGGGGTTCGAATCCCCCCTTGGGCATGGATATTTGTGCCGTCCTAGTTCGTAAGTAGTTCATAAGTAGTTTGTAAGTTTAGGGACTGATGGCCCCGTAGTTAAGTCCCATAGACTATACAAACATTTGAACATTTGATGGACCACAGAGTGGGAAGAGGCGGTGCGGAAGTAGAAAATAACAGTGGTAGTAACTGAGGAACTATCCCAATATTCCTTTAATGGCCGCTGCTTTAGTGTCAACACGATAAAGTATCCAGAATTCTTGACTACTTCTTCCGTTTCTGTCTACTTCAAGCCCCCACAATTGCGTAAGCCGCCGACTGCGAACAGCGCACAAATTGAAGAGCGCCTCCGCGGCCATTGTAGTGGCAAACTTCCGCGCGAACTTTAAATGTACTGTAAGATTCTTTTGATTAGAGAGAGTATTCATTTGCGATAAGTCGCGAAAACTATGTCTAACTGAAATATATAACTACAAAACAGCTTCAGACTCCTTGAAAATACAGCAACTGTAGGTTGTGTGTAAATTTATTACACATACGGTGTAGAAATTGGCCAACAGTGTTTCCTCTTCCTAAAGAAACCGAACTATAACATGTAGTTTTTTGCGTTCTACGTGCAGCATAGGAATGGAATTTATCGTCAGTCACGATTTTTTGACACTTTCTCAGTATATTCTACGATTGTGAAAATTTTGTACAAACATTAATTTCGGAAGAGTTTCACACTCTACATCTTTGCTTTAATGCTGTATTCTCGAATATTTAGATATTTCATAGCATCAAAAAATCAAACAGGGCTGACTGAAACAGCTAAAGTTAAAAATAGATTGTGAAAGTGAAATATGCCATCAGATACATAATGAAAATTAGCTTCTTACATTATGAATACAGCAATCAGGCACTACCAAGTTCCTTTAAGAACACGAAGTATGCCATAACATTTTCTTAACTAAGACATCTAACATTAGCATTAGGGTATCTAGCAAGAAAATTATCATTTTTATTGCTGTAAGCCAAATACCTTATAGCAGAGTGAACTGCTCAAAAGTCAGCAACTATCGTCACAGGGTTGAACTTCGCAATGTGCATCCACTGTGGCTATGTGCCGTTCATATATGGAACTATACACAGGTCTGTAAACCCCTTTCAGTTGTTATACCTATATGTAAAGCAGATTACCATTAAATTCTGCGTTACAAGTTGCTAATATTAATTTCATAAACAAAAATTCGAACTACAGTGAGGCAACTAATTTCGTGACCCCCAATAGTTATTTTACACAATCATAAAATGAAACTGTTTGAACTTCCTGTCCACCAGTACTGCCTGAAGTAGCTCCTTTTTAAGAGCTACCAGTGTTATAAAAGCCTGTTATTTATTTCATTCGATCCTTAAAAAAATGCTTAAATGTTTGTAGTGCTTATAGGACTTCACTACGGGGTAATCAGTCCCTAAACTTACAAACTACTTATGAACTAGCTAATACTAAGGATGGCACAAATATCCATGCCCGGGTGGGGATTCGAACCCCCGACCGTAGAGGACGTGCAGACCGTGACTGGCGCGCCGCAGAGCGCTCGAGCACCGCAGCCGGCCATTCAATCGTATATTGTCTTGACTAACAGTCTGTTAAGCAAGAGTAACTATCTCTGAACACAAGTAGTAGGGCTACTTGTATTCCTCAGAAATATAAATCGGAAGACAGAATTCGATCTTTTTATTCTTTTCTTAAATTGGTTTATGCATTTAAATGCTGAGAAGATCTTCACCATCGTGCTTCATGTACACTGCGATAGTCAAACAATACACACGTGACTATCAAATGTGTATATATCCCGCAGTAGCTATTTAATACACGACTTACCTGCTAACAACACTCGTATTTATCTGACGCTTGCCACTATCATGGCGGCCGGGCGAAGGTTCAAATTATCCCGCGACTGCAGCGCCGTCAGGGAGTCTAGTTATTTTTACAAGGTCTTTGGTCTTCTTCTTCAAATGATCATTTGTGATCTTCTTTCAACATAGTTTTTTAATTATCATGGACCGCGGTGGAGTAGCCGAGCGGTCTAAGGCGCCTCGCTGTGGAGCGCGCGGTTGCTCGCCGTCGGAGGTTCGAATCCTCCCTGGGGCATGGGTGTGTGTGTTGTCCTTAGGTTAGTTTGCCTTAGTTTAAGTAGTTTGTAAGCTACGGACTTACGACCACGCAGTTTGATCCGATAGATATACAAACAAACAATTATCATGAAAACATTTTGAGGCTTTGTGATCTTCCTTTCATCGATATGTAGGTTAGATTAAATAAAAGTGATATTTCTCCCAGATTGGTACAAAACCTTGTATGTCAAATTCTCTACTCCTTTTACCCAGTAGTTCTTTCCTTAGCGTTAACTGCCTAAACTTCCACAAGAGAAGAACCTGTGGTTATCACTGGGAATCGAACAAACGATCTCCAGGTTAGAAGCCAGCAACGCAACCATTAGGCCAATGAATCGGTCTAGGCCACTGTTGTTGAAATAAAAGATTCAGTGATTTAGGTGTCGTTTTATTATGGAAAATCTACCTTACTGCAAATTGAAATGTGTTTCGAAATCCAGTGCGCAGTATTCACTGCTAATAATTTGTAGTGTTCCCTGATCGTTTTCGGTATTCGTGTTTAGAGAAATGGAGGGCGGCCTGTTAAGGAACACAGACCCACTCTTTAGTATATGACGTAATACCAACTTCAGAGAAGCCATAGCAATGCATAAGCAAGGCGCTCAAAGCAAGGTAATTAAGCAATTGATGTAGTAAAGTCAACAACTAAACTGTAACAGTCATTCCTAGCAGTGTAGCTTCATATACTAATACACTGTTTATATCCTAGTTCTATTTTGTTACCGACAAAGATGCCCGGCAAATTGTAATGTTGTGGCGGACTGCACCACGCCTGCAAGTTTCTAGAATTTTTAATTATTTTCCAACATGATTTTTTTATTATTTATATTTCAGCGAAGAACGATGCACATAAAAAAATCAGTAGGATGAAGTTTTCGTTCCGTGTGTATGTCTTTACAGTAAAATTATATTGATTTTTTCCATTCTTTTGTGGGTCATCTTCCGATCGCAAACATAATGCTGTCTTCTTGTCAGACTCGGCCACGTAAAAATCGCGAACGACATGAGTTTTGTCAGCTTTTCGAATTGTCTCAGAAATGGCTGCTTATTTATTTATGTATGTCTTCCGGTTTTTTCTGGGCCGCAAGTGTCTCGCGCACATAGAGTTGAAAGAGAGAAATTTTGAGGTGGTGTATGCGGGTGGATAGTGAGTTTCGGCATTAATAATTCTTATGTACGTCCGAAAAACAGGCACCATAGCATCTATATATGTTCAATTTCCTCGCAGCAGATGCGATAAATATCGTTCGACCTTGTGCGGGAAACCGAACTGCGAGCGTAAGCGGACATGAACAAAAAGGGCGCTGCTTCTAGTGTGTGTGACGAGTGTGAATTTATGGGCGACGGGAGGTGTGCGCGGGAATCCAAGTGGTTAAAGCGACAGCTGAGCCGAAGTGGGAGACCCGGGATCGATCCAAATCCAGCACGAATTTTCGCTTGACGCCAATGAATCTTTTCATTACCATCGTGCAGCCATAGTCGTTCCTATTCTCCTTCTTTCTCCTTCCTTCCCCTAATTAAAACATAAATGTCATAGTTTCTTACAGATGCTGTCCATTCAATGTAGAGTAATAACGCAGTTAATGCTTTCGCTTTAAAGTATCGAAATAGCCTAGTGAAACTCACGAATAAATTGTGTTAAAAGATTATACGAAAAAAAAATGTCCTGAAAAATAGCACACAAATCTGCACCACAACAATGAGGTGGTCGTGTCTTGTAACAAATAATTTAGGGGCGAAAATTCAATGGCTCGTTCACTGGGCCACAGTGGTGAAATTGGAAAGCGTAATTTCCCATGTAATTAAACATTGGAAATCAAGGTATTAAAACCCGTCTATTGTCCGATGAGTAGGTCCACAGCCTTAAGACCAAAATTAAAACCAAATTAGAAGAAAGACAGGAAACCGGTCCTATTAAAACAGCACGAGTCCCGTCTCTATCTTTGAGAGCAAGAATGAAAATTAAAACAGTAATAAAGATGAAAAAGCAAAAAAACATATTCGCAAAGCAGGGGTTGCTGGTGCCACCGATGATATATTGTGCTGCCCGAGGGTGAGCAATAAAAGCTTACCGGAAGTGTAGATGATCGAACAGTAAGCGGATCCAGGGTGGGGACCCAGTTTGGTAACCTATTTTACACTCCTGTGATCTTCAAAACTGTACTACTTTGCGAAATTTATGTAGTAAGTAATAATTTAACATTTTATACGAGAGGTGACAATTCCTTAGGTTGTCATCAACATATATACAGGGCTATAAAAAAACAAGGAACAGATTTCAGAGAATTATTACTTCCAAATTACGGAAGATAGAAACACTGTTCCAACGTTCCTGAAAAAAAGGTAAGGTCAAATTTTTATGCAGTTATTATGAGCACCATTTGTTATATGACATACAAAAAATGGATAAAGTGTGTCATTTATTGCCATGTATGTAGCAGTTGGTCTCTCGTTTCCGAATTCAAGGCTTCAGCAGTTCGATGTCGCAGACTTTCAAGAGTGTCAGGCATAGGTAAGATAAAGCTGCGGTATTTAATGAAACCGCTCAGATAAAAGTGACAAGGAGAGAGATGCGGAGACTGCATGGGCGGTGGCGTCTGATCTCACACCTCGTCAATTTCAACCGAGCGAGGTGGCGCGCTACTAAACACGCTGGACTCCCATTCTGCAGGTCGGTGGTTCAAATCCACTTCCGGCCTTCCCGCTCTGGGTTTTCCGTCGTTTCTTGCAGGAAAATACCGGGATGGTTCCTTTGAAAGGGCGCGGCCAATTGTCTTCCCCAGCCTTACACAACCCGTGCGTGAACTTTGCCTCTAATGACCATACTGTCGACGAGGCGCTAAACCCTAAACTTCCTTCTTCTTGTCACGTTTCTCTGGAAGGTACTTACATGAAAGACCGCGTTTTTATGCTCCCTTTGTCTGACACTTTTGAAAGTCTGCGACATCGAATTGTTCAAGCCGTGAATTCGATAACGAGAAACCAACTGCTACGTGTGTGCCAAGAAATGAGCCACCGTTTCGGTACTTGTCGAGTAACACATATACTCATATTAAATGCATAAAAAATATGACCTTCCCTCTTTCCAGGAACGTTGGAATTGCGTTTCTATCATTTGTAGTTTGGAAGCAATAAATGTCTGAAATCTGTTGCTTCTTTGGTGTCGCCATATACAATAAGCAACCATTGCAGTGTGTAATATCGCGTATTGTGAGCAAGGTCCCACAATCTCGTAAGAGGTGTACTGCAAATACCAGACAAGTTGAAAGGCTGCCAAATAGGTGACATTCGCTATAACACGCCTTCCTTTGTATCGTAATATTTCATTTAACTATGTAGCCATAAAATAATAATTTACTCTACGAATAAATAGTAATCAGTGCCTCTTTAACGATTTTTAACGCAGCACAATAAATTTACTGATTACGTTAGCTCTAGTGCGAGCCGTAGAATTCATGTTTGTAGTGCGACAAATATATGAATGAGGTGAAATGTATTTCGCAACACGTTTCCAGCCGGCCGCGGTGGCCGAGGGGACTGAGGCGCTCCAGTCACGCTCTGCATGGCCACTACGGTCGGGGGTTCGAATCCCCCCCTCGGGCATGGATATTTGTGCCGTCCTTAGTCTTAGCTAGTTCATGAGTAGTTTGTAAGCTTAGGGACTGATGACCCCATAGTGAAGTCCCATAAGTTCAACAAACATTTTTGAACACGTTTCCAGCCTCATATGCACTGTGACTTTCAAAATAGCAGCTAGGTACTCTTAAACTAAAGAACTTAAATCAGTGATAGATTTCATCTGAAAATATAAGTGCTATGAAAAGTCCGTGATATTAAATAACTAAATATATGCAATAATCTGTGAATGGTATTAATCATATATTTTCCGAATTTATTCGTACAATTAAACTCTGGAGAACTCTTGATCATTTTTGTTCACGCGTACTAGAACGTGTAGATAAGACAGCTATTACTAACAAATATTATAGATTTGCACAAAAAGTTGTAAAATGGTACCGTACAAGGAAGGAAATACTTAAAATTACCAGACTCTTACCATCATAATGGCGTCCAGCCGAAGTTTCGAATTGTCCCGCGTCTGAAGCGCCCTCCGGTAGTCTAGTTGTTTTGCAAGGTCTTTGTGAGGCAACCGAAGACTATTACACCAAATTGGTATGAGCAGGGAAACACAGAAGCTGTTGTTGCCAACAATCCCACGAGAGACCGCGCAGTATGAAACCAATCACGCTGTTAAAATCTGAGTGGCCGAAGGATAGTGAAACAAACAGCACACACGGCCTGTATGAAACCTGCTTCGTGTTCATAGAAGGTGTTTCGTGTTCATTCGGACTTTTATGAATTATGAATTATGTGTCTCGAGTTAGCAGTGCTAGGACTCAGCAGACTAAAAAGATATAGGCCAAAGTGTCACGCTACGCGGAACAGTGATCACGAATTGACACAAATTTATAACGGACAGCAAGAGAAATTTGAAGTTTAACTCACGAAGCCTGGACTTCATCAGTCATCATAGTACTTCTACAAACCAAGTTTGATTCATCCAATAAATTTGGGGCGTGCAGCCGCACAAATTCAACTTCTTCCACTAATATTTCGGCCGCGTATCGTCTGGCCATCTTCAGAGCGAAACCAAGACTGCCGACAAATTGCCAGGCGCGGCCTTATATGCCCATCGTGGCGGCCCTGCACATGCGGGTCACATATGCTATTTGGCGGGAAAAAAGTACCCTTAGAACGCGCGCCTCCGGCCTAGACGACTTCTCTGAAATTTTATTACACCAAGTGCAGGATTCCATGCCTTGTCCAAATTAAAGCTACCTCAGTTCACTAAATTGTCAGCTAATCTAATTTCTACAGCCTCCTTGAAAACTGAACCTCAAAATGAAGAGATAGGTTATATATAAACTAACTTATAAAATTTGCCGATGACGGGCAATGATCCTTTCTTCAGTGCGGAGGCACTCCTAGGCACTTACTCAGTACTAAGTTACTACGAGTTTCAGTTCTAATGGGCAGGGTAAAGTTGCAAATTTGTATCTGACGGGAGGCGTACTTGACTAATTCCGTGCAGGTGGGATGTTCGCTGTGTCCTCAGTGGTGTAGGGGTCAGCGCCAATGCATAGAAAGCAGGAGACCCGCGTTCGAATCCCGGCTGGGTACACATTTTCAAGTTTATCCATTCGCAGTTAATGCATACATTCCGTGAATAGGAAGAGATAGGTGTTATAATTTTCACATCACTGTAATTCATCTAATGAACTGTATCTAAACAATGTTCTGCCACAGCTGACTTGTCTGGCTGTAATAAGCGAGTGTAACGTCTGTGTTAAACACATCTCTCGTGGACAGTGCGTGTTGTCTGTCCTATATATTAACATTCCAAATTATCGCATGGTAACATAAACATCAGACTTTCGAAGCAACAAATCATCTTTAACAGATCCGACGAAGGTGCGATCTTCATAGGTGGTCGAAAGATCGCCTTAACTTTGTGTTTTTCGAGAATCCGGCTTATCTTTGAGGAAAGGGCACCCATATAAGGCACAAACGCTCACGATCTGAAGGTATCTTCTTCCAGGTCACGTACTTACATTCTAGGTTTCAAACTAAATTATCTGCGTATTTGTTACTCCTAAATTCCATTCGCTTTAAAGATGCTCTTGAGGTATGCGAGCTCTTTCTGTAAGTTCTCGCCATCAGATATTCAGTGTACTCTGTGCACTAATGTTTTATGATCACCTACGGTTTGTGAAGGGCGATGGCAGCTGCTGGCATGTAAATACGGATTTGTATGTGTAGGTTCGCGATATATTGCACGTACTTATGTGCCATCAGTCTTACGACGAACGAGGACATGTAAGAAAACGAGCAGCCATCCTTTTATATTTCTGTAGTAAATTCGATGGAATTTAAATGCTCAAGAAATCGAGGTAACTCATTCTTCTCGTGGACCATACTACAAACGTGTTGTCCACGTTGAATTCGTTGAATTATAATAAATTTTTTCATGTGTTACAGAATTTCTGTTAAAGTGTACCAATCCTTGTCTACCATATAACACCCCAACAACACAGTGCACGGTGGAGGATATTCCGTACCAATATTATCGATTTTCTATAGTATGTCATTCGCGTTACCTTATTCCCACGATCCCTCTGCGGGATGTACGGTGACATAAGAAGACTTATGGTACTGCCTCCTTTGAATATAGATAAGGCGAAGTCCGGTGCAAGGCCGTGACCGGAATATCAGGCTGACTGCAGGGAAGTGTGCGCAGGGTTGGGGAGAGGGGAAGGGCTGAGGCACCCTCGCGTCCGCCACCTATTAACTCAGGAGGCATCACGGGGCTCATGTTGACAGCAGGGCAGTACGTGGGCCGAGGAAATATCTCTGGTCCTACCCGGGACTTGCGCGTTACATCGCCACAGTCGCCCTTCTTACAAGTAACATTCCTCTCGCCGGTTCCTATAAATTTTGAATTTATTGTAGTCTAGGTCAAAATACGAGAAAATTATTTTTTACGTGCCCACACGACTGTTGAAGTGAGGTGAGGAGAGGATTCGAGATACATCAAAATGTTTAAAGGTACGATTACATATTATCAATGAAATTCTTCCGGGTATGAGACCGCGTCGTCATTTTATAAACTCTACCGACGTTTCGGCCACTGTTGCAGGCGGCCTTCATCAGGATCTGTGTCTGACTGCTGAATGTACGATAGCTTCGGGTCTATATGGCTGCGGATGAAGGAGAGGAAGGGGGACGTTGGTTTTCTTTTATTGGTGGTTACATTATTGCACGCCATTGGTGGAAAGGGGCGATGATGATGATGCGATTACATACTTCTCAAAATAAATTTCTGCTCTTGATTGACGCCTGAAAAACTGTTTACCTTCGTTAATTACATCAAGATATTATTTAATTTCAAATTAATATTACGCCAAGATCGCATTTTTTAATTTTTAATTTTTATTTTTTTATTTTGTTGTTTTGACTGTCAGTTTTGGCACGCTGAGGCACTGTCTTTTAGTCTCAAAATTCAAATGGTTGTAAATCTATGGAACTTTCCTGGTTATTAGTCGCAAGGCTTAAAAAGTATTTAAACTAAGTTACACTAACCTTAGAAGAACACACGCCGCGGCGGATTAACCGTTGGGTAGTGGGGCGCCGTGCTGTGGTGCGCGCGGCCCCCTCGGGCATGGATTGTTGTGTTGTCCTTAGGTTAGTTTACCTTAGTTTAAGTAGTTTGTAAGCTACGGACTAATAACCTCCCAGTTGAGTCCGATAGATTTACAAACATTTGAACATTTCCAACAACACAAACAACCTTTTATTTCCTCAGGTAGATCGATACTTTGCGCTCTTGTTCACGTTGAGTATTTGGTACAGCTCTTTTATTACAGAGCCACGGCGCCCGGCAACCGCTCAGCCACTCCACCGTGGCTGTTTTGGTCTGTGGAAAAAGGAAATACAATGTATACAGATGTCTAAAATATAATATTAATGATATTATTCATCATATCAGTCAGATACCTGGTATCTTATATCATTTCTAACTTTGCGGAAGTGCTCGACATTATGCTGGGTGTTACAAAAAGGTACGGCCAAACTTTCAGTAAACATTCCTCACACACAAAGAAAGAAAATATTTTATGTGGACATGTGTCCAGAAACGCTCAATTTCCATGTTAGAGCTCATTTTATTACTTCTCTTCAACTCACATTAATCATGGAATGGAATCACACAGCAACAGAACGTACCAGCGTGACTTCAAACACTTTGTTACAGATAATGATCAAAATGTCCTCCGTTAGCGAGGATACATGCATCCACCCCCCGTCGCATGGAATCCCTGATGCGCTGATGCAGACTGGAGAATGGCGTATTGTATCACAGCCGTCCACAATACGAGCACGAAGAGTCTCTACATTTGGTACCGGTGTTGCGTAGACGAGAGCTTTCAAATGCCCACATAAATGAAAGTCAAGAGGGTTGGGGTCAGGAGAGCGTGGAGGCCATGGTATTGGTCCGCCTCTACCAATCCATCGGTCACCGAATCTGTTGTTGAGAAGCGTACGATCACGTCCACTCAAATGTGCAGGAGATCCATCGTGCATGAACCACAAGTTGTGGCGTACTTATAAAGGCACATATTCTAGCAGCACAGGTAGAGTATCCCGTATGAAATCATGATAACGTGCTCCAGTGAGTATAGGTGGAAGAACATGAGGTCCAATGAAGACATTACCAACAATTCTTGCCCAAAAGTTCACAGAAAATCTGTGTTGATGACGTGAATCGAGGAAGTACAGTAAATACTAACGAAACAATTGGGTATTTTGACAATTGTCTGCACGAATTGTTTCAATTTACATTTAAAGAGAAATACTAAAATGAGCCCTAACATGAAAATTAAGCATTTCCGGACACATGTCCACGTAACATATTTTCTTTCTTTGTGTGTGAGGAGTGTTTCCTGAAAGTTAAATTTTCACGCAGTTTGGGTGCATAGATCCTGAGAAATCAGTACCCAGAACAATCGTCACTGGCCGTAATAACGGACTTGATACGCCTGGGCATTGAGTCAAACAGAGCTTCGATGGCGCGTACACGTAAAGATGCCCATGCACCTTCAACACGATATCACAGTTCATCAAGAGTAGTGACTGGCGTATTGTGACGAGACAGTTGCTCGGCCACCATTGAGCAGACTTTTCAATTGGTGAGAGATCTGGAGAATGTGCTGGCCAGGGCAGCAGTCGAACATTTTCCGTATCCAGATAGGCCCGTACAGGACCTGCAACATGCGGTCGTGCATTATCCTACTGAAATATAGGGTTTCGCAGGGATCGAATGAAGGGTAGAGCCACGGGTCGTAACACATGTGAAATGTAACGGCCACTGTTCAAAGTGCCGTCGATGCGAACAAAAGGTGACCGAGACGTGTAACCAATGGCACCCCAAACCATCACGCCGGGTGATACGCCAGTATGGCGATGACGAATACACACTTCCAATGTGCGTTCACCGCGATGTCGCAAAACACGGATGCGATCATCATGATGCTGCAAACAGAACATGGATGAATCCATGAGGTTTTGCCATTCGTACACCATCACAGGTGCTCCTGTCTGTGATGCAGCGTCAAGGATAACCGCAGCCATGGTCTCCCAGCTGATAGTCCAAACTGCTGCAAACGTCGTCTAACTGTTCATGCAGATGGTTGTTGTATTGCAAACGTCCACATCTGTTGACTCAGGGATCGAGACGTGGCTGCACGATCCATTACAGCCATACGGAAAGATGCCTGTCATCTCGACTGCTAGTGATAGGAGGCCTTTGGGATCCAGCACGGCGTTCCGTATTGCCCTCCCGAACCCACCGATTCCATATTCTACTAACAGTCATTGGATCGTGAACAACACGAGCAGCAATGTCGCGATACGATAAACCGCAATCGTGATAGGCTACAATTCAACCTTTATTAAAGTCGGCAACGTGATGGTACGCATTTCTCCTCCTTACACGGGGCATCACAACAACGTTTCACCAGGCAACGCTGGTCGCCACCGGCGCCAAACTTGTGTGAATGCTCTGAAAAGATAATTATTTGCATATCACAGCATCTTCTTCCTGTCGATTAAATTTCGCGTCTGTAGCACGGGTCATCTTCGTGGTGTAGCAATTTTAATGTCCAGGAGTGTAGTTATCAGTGAAAATGATGAGTCAAACATAAAATCAATCAAAACAGACACAATAAAATACACCATTTCATATTTGCTATTGACTGTCAGAGCGACTTCATAAGACGCTAACGGCGGTGCAGGTGCAACAAAGATGCCTAAATTTGCTTCAGAGTGTGTACTTTATGTCAACATGATTCATCTCTTAAAAAACATCGATAAGTTACCCTCCCCTTTTTTAAAAGTTATTTTTTGGCCCACTTTAGGTTACTGTCGCAATATTAAAAGTGGGACTTTGCGACCTTTGGACAGATCGAAATTTAAATGAAAATAACGGCTTAACCGTTTATCTAACATGAAAATTGAATAACCTATTTTTAGAGGAGAAAATTCTCTACAACCTTGCTCTTTTATCTTTTTTTTCATATCTCGTATCGTTGCAGAAATATTTGCATATGTAACATGCAATTTGACCATGTCTGTCTGTAATGTGTTTTTACTTTTGAGGTCGACCCGATCAACCGATCAGCACCAAATTTTACAGACATTATTGTCGTCCTCCAGAGATCAGAACCTCCCTTTTTCAAATATTTCGGACAAAAAATATATTAGTAACACAAAAAAATAGCCGTTTGTAATTGCAAGTACACCGTTCATCTGATGAGAAAAATGAATAACTGAATTTTTAGAGGAGAAAATTCTCGACAACTTTGCTCTCTCATGGGTGTTTTTTCTTTCTAAGTAGTTGTTCATTACTTATGGAATATGTTGAAAGTCATTTATTAGAATCAATGCGTCTACCAAAACGTTTGTCTTTGGTATTGTTGTTATGGAGGCTTATAACGTAGATTGTGTTACTTTTCCTGTACTTCAGATATGACTTTATTTATGTTACTTTGTTCTGCGCTAAAATAAAGAGCAAATATTGTTTCAAACCGTGACTACGTTTTGTTTTACAGTTAAAATAACAAACGGAATACGTGTGGTAACACTTAATTCCGGCCGGCCGCGGTGGCCGAGCAGTCTGATGGGCACCAGTCACGGTCTGCACGGCCACTACGGTCGGGGGTTCGAATCCCCCCTCGGACATCGATATTTCTGCCGTCCTTAGTCTTAGCCAGTTCGTAAGTAGTTTGTAAGTTTAGGGACTGATGACCCCGTAGTTAAGTCCCATGAGCTCTACAAACATTTGAACATTTTGAACTTAATTCCACATAACTCTGGTACTGAATCTATATACAACGTTACTACCATCATTGTCAGAGCAATTGTCATTTACAAGTCATTATAACAGTATCTCCTCAGTTTTATACATGTGAATAAGAAGTCTGAGGTTGCTATTCGTTAGTATGTGTTTCATTGTATGTTCACAAAACAGAACAAATGCACTTTTCAGAAAAAGTGCTGTTACCTTTGAACAACTCGGAATCTTGCAGAATATAGTAGTGTTCAGTTACCAAGAGTGTCCGAAAACCTTTTAGGAATCAAGGTGAAACCATAAAACAAAGTAAAAAATGCCAGTGACGGTTTTTTGTTTTGTTTCTTTTATTTATATATTTTGTTCTTCAGGTAGATTGATTCTTTCCGGTCGTTTGTTCATGTTCGTTCTTGGTTGTTGTTTGAGAATGTTGCTCAGTTTTTTATTGCAGATGGCGTTGACCTCTTTTTTTCTCTCTATTCATTTGTTCTATTCCTTTGTTGTCGTTGGTTTTTGTTTTATTTTGATCGTTTCGTCGTTGACTCCGTTTTTTCGTTACAGAAGGCGTCGAGTCCTGTGACCGAGCGCGCTGAGCCACCGCTCCCTAGCAAGTTTCGAACTATCATCTAACATTTTTATGCATCACGAACTAATTCGCCGCCCATTACGCTACGCCGAACAGCTGCGAGAGTAATACGTAATTCTCATACTAGCAATGGCAGGTGTTACCTGCTAACATGGCATTTTTAGACATTAGATTATAATTCATTGTCCTTAGAACAACGGGTTGTTGATAATTTTCAGTGCACCATTGCTTTGAAATGACAATGCTTGAGTTATAATAAGAAAATCATCAAATACACAAAGCAATATGCAAAAGAGAGTTTCAGGCAAGGGAAGTCACGTGACTGATTTCCGAACGCCAAATGTACGCTACGTTCCTTCCAGGCTATAGTCATTCGTAACCAGTACAGGCAAAGAAAATAAACTTAGAACTAATTACCAAAGTAATACATGTGATAATACTTTAACGGAAAAAGATAATGAAAATGTTGGAGAGATATTAAATTAATACTTTAAAGAGTATGTTTGTCAAAGCTAAATTCAAATAATTTTTGCTGTTTGTTAACATACGTTCGGAAAGAATATTACGTGTTCGGTGCATACATATTATCACAACATTAGAGTCGTAATCGTATCGCCCATAATTTTTTATTATTTTTTATTATTTATATTTTTATAATTTTTGTCCGAAATGTTTGCAAAAAATCATAAAACTTCAGGCAAATCTAAAGTGGGCCATAAGACACGACAGTGCGATTTCTTTTTATTGTGGTGGACTACGTTATTGCTAAATGAGTGATATTCTGACTCTCTGCAGTAGTCCTCAATACCTCTTCCAGCCATACTTCGTGCAGTGTGCTTACGTGCAAAATTCTGTGAAATATGCCGGTTTATATTTGGAATGGTACATGCCAGTTGTTTATAAGATTTTCAGGTCCATACGATAAAACGGCGATAGAAGGGATCTTACTGATTCTAAAGTGTGTGCAATCGACACACAGCTCAAGAAAAGGGGTACAAAATACTAGTTCAGCAAAGGAAAGCAAAAATGTTCAAATGTTTGTAAATCTGTGGGACTCAATAGCTTGGTTATTAGTCCCTAGCTTACAAATTACTTAACCTAAGGTAAACTAAACTAAGGACAACACAAACAACCATGCCCGAGGGGGGGAATAGAACCCCCGACGGCACCGCAACACGGCGCTTCAGTACGCGCGGCTCATCCGCCGCGGCCAAAGGAAAGCCTGAACAGCGTAACAGATAACCGATAGCAAAGAGCTAAAGATATGGATGACATATGAATGGAGACGCATATGAAAAACTGCCAGTACAGAAAGAAGAGTATGTAGCATTCTTCTAGACGTTAGCTGAGATGCGAAAATTATTTCGAAGAGGATTTGTATGTGCTGATGGATCACGAATTACAATCTAATTATCGCTACACGCTTAATAGGGTAAGCAGCACTTTTGGCACTCTTGCCACACCTGAAGACGTAGTTACATGGTGGGCGCGGAATGACCTCGTGGTCTAAGGCGCCATGCTACGGACTGGGCGGCCGTTCCCGCCGGAGCTTCGAGTCCTGTCTCGGACGCGCGCGCGTATGTGTGTGTGTGTGTGTGTGTGTGTGTGTGTGTGTGTGTGTGTGTGTGTGTTTGTGGTATCTAACAGCACGGCATTACTGCAGATCCATCTCCAACGGAGGAATCACAAAGAAATTATTCTGACGTCGGTTTTTGGCACGGGGTGCATGCTTATCCCAGAATGTACCGAGCTTTTTTGATGAGTGTCCACTCCAGTAGAGGCAGGGAGAACAGTGCGGCAGGATCTGAAGTTCTGGAAAAGAGGAATATCACTGTGCACACTAGCTGCCATAAACATTATATCCAGCCTGATGATCTGTCAGAATGAATAATGCAACGGATTGCGATTGGGGGAATTCGAACAATGTTCAGATGTTTGTTAAGCTTATAGAACTGCAGGGTCATCAGTCCCTAAACTTACAAACTACTTATAGACTACCTTATACTAAAGATAACACAAACATCCATGCCCGAGGGGGCATTCGAATCCCCCACGGCGAATGGTCTCGCACATCGGAGCATAGCGCCTCAATGCGCTCGGCCACTCCGCCGCGGTTGCGGGAATTCGTTTCATCGTATACATATAAAACAATAACATCATCATGAACAATTACCTCTTACTATTATAACTGTCTCAGTAACTTATTTGCCTTTATACCATTATCTTTATATATATAAATGAATGTTTATCTGTATGTCCTCTATGCGTTCATAAACCATTCATTCGATTGTAATGAAACTTTGGTGAACTGTTCACCGTACGTCCACGAAGGTTTGTGACCCAAAAACAAGAGAGTACGACACATACCATGAAGGCTTTCACGACCGGAAGTCATAGTTGCTGGTAGAACTTCCGTCGGCAAGACTCAGCGGAAATAGGAAGACCTCTGAAGATGTCCGGCGCAGCTCTGGACGAAACGTTAGGAAAAACTGAAAAGTTTTATGGACCACGACCTTATAACCTGGACGTTCTACCAGCAAGTACGACACATAGCTCAGGAGATATGAAGTCATAAATAATGAGAGGCCACCGCGTGAGAATACCCAGATTTATGCGTCAATTATTGGAAAATGGGAGTAGTTAGGGACCAGCAACAAAGTTTGCATGTAATTTCGGACGTCTATGAAGCGTTCTGGACTGACCCCCCCTCCCCACAAAATGATGAAACGAAAAGAAGTCTACCGCTCACAACGGTTTCGTTGTAGATGCCGTAAAACTGTCGCATCAGGCATGACCTTGTATCAAATAAACTTAGCAATTAAGATTTGCATGTTACTATTTATTTTTGTCTGCAAGTCTCCCTTAATTCTCTTGCATCCAAACTCAATCTGTTTTCATAATCTCTGTGTATATAAAAGCTAAAGGACACTCACTCATTCACTGTCTAAACACGAAATCTCGATAACTACTTCACCTATGAAGCTGAAATTTGGCAGGAAAATATCAACTAAGAAAGTATTTTGTGATAGGTGAATGGCGGAACATATTTCTACAGACTCACGAAATCTACAGTTTCATTTCGATCTTCACGAAATTTCGCACACTTGGTCTTCAAAACAAGAGGTAGGTCACCGTCTACCTTAAGTTTCATACGGTGCATGGAGGAGGGTACTTTTAAACATAAAAATTGATCGCTAAATACCTTGGTTGCACCATAACGTGAGAACGGCTGGACCGATTTCATAGATCCTTTATTTATTTATTTCGTTACTCTCAGAACAAGGGTTGTATGAAATAATACTGAAATATTTGAGAACAACAAAGTGCATTTTTCAATGTGATCCTGCGCGTCTACTGCATTCAAATGTACAGTATTGTTCCGATATTGATGAAATTTTGCACACACTACCTTAAAAACAAGAGGAATGTCACTGTCGGTTTAAAATTTCGTTCAGTGCATGACGGATGTTACTTAACTTACGGAATTTTACAAAATGCATAGTTTTGCTCCGATCGTTATGAATTTTTGCACTCATGACGTTTAAACCAAGAGGAAGATCCTTGGGTACATAAATGTTTGAATGGTACATGACAGAGGGTACCTTGCACAAAACTTTGCCGAGAGAGGAAAAGGTGGAAACGAACAGAGAGATAAGAGAGAAAGAGGTGGATGCAGAGAGAGGGGGGAAGGCGATGTGGACACGAGAGTGTAGAATAAATAAACACCCGTGCACCGCGGGCTTACAGCTAGTATCTAATAAATTTAACGTGGTGTTGGGTTTCTGGCAAGTACGTATAGCTATTTATAAAACAGGGAAACAAATATGTACTAATAAACTGCGGATCTTAAAACAAGATGAACTGGGAGCTCTACAAGTACTCTGAATAGATCACGGACACAATGCGTCTGCGACGTTTAAACATGCATGGAAAGCTATTACGAATGCACGAAAACGGAGTGAGGAAAAATATCATTAAATGCATCACTTAATTAAAGTGAGTGGGTAGAAGAGGTCAGAAGAGTTGTAAAATAAGGTAGTATTTCACTATAGAATAAGAAACAAATAAGAATTCAGAATCAAATTTAAAAAAATTAAAATCATTTCAAGAGAAACCATTCAAAGGAAGGTCCATAATTACATTTTCGGGGAGGAAAGGAAAAAAAAGAATTGAAACAATGAAGTTCTGGGAACGAAGCAAAAGAAAGACAAATAAGACATAAGTCTGACGCGGTTCATACCTGGTCATATTCGGAGAAATATTACTAACTGAAACACTGCTTGTGACAGCTTCTGGAGTGCACGCGTGGGAAAATATTTGGATGTAAAATGGTTTTCTCATTGTCTAGGCTCCAGCGGTAAATGTAGCAGTGAGAATAGCAGTACTCTCGTCACAATAAATGCAGGTACTCTTAAAGAGTCTTCTGCATCCAGAAAGATTCCGTACTTGCATTGTTCCTTACAAATGTTCAGTATGTTCGGTTCATAAAAAAACCGGAAGACTACTCCGTAACTCGTATCTCTTTTTTATTTCTGAACTTTTGGTGGTGCTATGAAAATACGGGGTCACAATTCTAAGTTTTCGCCTACGTTCCATCACACAGTGTAGTCTATGCATTAAGTTGCGATACGGATACGCGTCTAATAATCACTGTTACTCATTTTAATGCTTAACAGATCGCCTTTCAGAGAGTAAGCATTAGCTCTTTCCAGGCGACTGCAAGCATTTCCATCCACACAAACACGAAAGACCATGGTCCACCTACACTCTCAACACTGACACACAAATTTTCCGGTCCCTAAAATATGAACGTCTTTATGTAAGGGTCCACTTAAGTTGTCAAGATGATGGACTGCAAATAAATGAATAAAAATGAAGTCTGCATGGCGATTAATTACGCCATCGTATCCGCGGTATGAAAGAGAACCAAGGGCTGGCTCGCTCTCGTGCGTTCGCTGGAGTTTTCATCTTGATACCGGCAGAACCAGCAGGTTTCTTTCATACTCCGTCGAGGGCGCGTTGCGAAGTGCACGCCATATGGCCGAACCGCGGAGAGCTCTTCATTGTAAACCACCAAATGCGCTCACTTCTCGGATGCTTCCTCGAAAGCTTTTTTAAACTGGCACACTCAGAATTTCAAAGGAAAAAATAATATTTCGGTTTACCTCAAATGATGAATGCGTAGAAGCGTATCATTATGAAAAACTTCAATAAAACGTAAGCGTTATTTTATGAGTAATTCAACGCGTTATGACACCTGCTAAAATTGAGGTCTCTGCAACATTACTTTGGATTTCATTCCTTCTTAATTAACTCCAGATATTCATCAACTGAAGCTCTGGCACAGTCTGTGTATGCAGACAGAATTCTTGCAATTTTTGTTACCCAGAACACAACGGTGAAAGAAGAAATTCAGAAGACCTGAGAGCTCTAAAACGTAACAATTCCCATAGTACATTTGGTTATCACTTTATAGCCCACAGCCTTCAACCATCTGAAACAGATTTAAAGACACTAAAATCCAGCCACAGCCTATGCTATAAACTTACAACCCAAGAAAACTTACAGATAATGGAGGTGTTATTTGAAGAAGAACAGATAATAAAAGTCTACACTACACTATGTACTGACATGTTAATTAACACGTTGGTGTCCCACAGAAACGTTGACAGCAACTTATGAAAAACACACACACACACACACACACACACAGAGAGAGAGAGAGAGAGAGAGAGAGAGAGAGAGAGAGAGAGAGAGAGAGAGAGAGAGAGAGAGAGTGGGAGGTTGAGGTAGAGAAAGAGAGAGAGAGAGAACAAGCTTCAAAACCGATACAAAAACTAGTGAACATCAGCAACGTGACTCTGCATTCAGTAGCAACATAAAAACTGAGTATTGATAAATGAAAAATTGTCATATGCCAATGATGTTCCGTAAGAAACAGGTGTTATGTTCATGTATGCCCTTCCACAACAGATCTTCAGCTTGCGCGGTTCTCTGCGTGGTCGACATTACAAGACGGGTTCTGGCAATATTGATAACAGTTGGTGCCAGTATGTCCTTCTTGACACCACAAATGCTGCGGGACGTAATCTCTCACCAGATCTCTCTGCGTCCAGAGTAAATAACATTTTCCAACATGAGAAGCTTTTCTAAATGTTTGCGTAGCGCGTATCTCAGCGGTGTATGTGTACCAGCCAGGTATTTGCCGTGGAAAACCGACTTAAACTTAACACCAGTGCTCGTCAATAATTCCCGAGGCTAATTCGATCACGAACAGGCTCACTTCCCCGAACCTCGTAGGGAACGCGTTAAAACTCTCGACTATCTTGGCGGGTCTGCATTTCCACCACAGATGAGAATGTTTATTTGGAGAGTAACTGTAAGTTATAGTGGAAGATTTCCGTACAACAAAATTGACTTGATAGACCAAATGATTTCTTTGTATGTCCATCTTGTCTCAGATGACTGAAACACAGATTTATAATTACTTATAAATAGATCAAACACCTTCAGTCGTTAATGTGAATCTTTTATTTTAATAGTTTCGGTAACTTATTTTTACTATCTTCAGACCCTGTACAAGACAACAATAATGACAGATATAATAACGTACGTGTATAAAACAAAAGCTTAAATTACATACACACTATACATGATAATCATAGTGAATTGACACTAATGTCAGCTTATCTGTAATTAATTGAGAAACTAAAACAGATGACTTTTAGTCTCCCATATTATTTCTTAATATTATATGAATTGGGTAAGTGCTTGATTATAGTCACCATCCTATCAGTCCCCAATTCACTGTATTGATGGATATTAGCTGACATTAGTGTCAATTCACTGTAATTACCATGTATATTGTGTATGGAACTTGATCTTCTGTTTTATACACGTAGGGTGTTATATCTGTTATTATTGTTGTCTTTTATGAGGTCTGAAGATGATAATAATGAGTGACCGAAACTAGTAAAGTAAAAGCTTTACATAAAGGCTGAAACGGTTTGGTCTATTTATAAGAAATGATTTCATAATCTACCAATCAGACTCGCATTAACACTAAGTAATTACTTATGTCAAACTGCCAGTTTACACTTACAAGGTGAATCGCCAATCGTGACATGCCTATTTCGTCCAAACTGCGTGTGTAGAAGGAGGTGTGTCTCCACATAACGTGCCTGAAATATTTCGCCTGAGAGAGCCTTAGGAATGTTTTTCCGACAGCACTATATACCTTATTTAGCGCTGTGTTCGTCGTTAACGGCATAGCGTAATGGTCAAACGCATTGCTTACAACAGAGGCAACCTGCAATCAATCTCAGGTGCTCCCTATTTTTTCTGTTTCTTCTCATTTTTATTTTACTTCGTTTCTTCAGACTGTTCAACTATTTACAGTGGTATTTAAATACATTCAACCTTTCGAAACAAATATCAAACATTCTTATCGTAAATGACGTAAAAAAAAGGTTAGAAAATAAAATGTTATGTATATGACGCTAACAGACGTTACCCTAGCTGACCGCTAGAATCGCTAGCGTCGCGTCAGCTATCAGATAGTAATGGATTTCTCACCAGTGAGTGTCGCGACTGTATGTTTTAGACTGTGCTTCTATTGTCAGTTCGCAACGATTCGTGGAGCTGTGAGTATCGTCGTGACAAAATTAAACATGGGAATATATATATATATATATATATATATATATATATATATAAAAGTGACTGATAAACTCGAAACGTTTGATGAAGATTTCAAAGCAAACTTCAGCAGTGCTCTTTACTACGCTTTTTCAGTCTATAAAGAAAAAGAGATAATCGCTGACAATCCTTTGTCCTACAGTCCTACAGTAATGTCAATAAGTGAAGCAATTGCAGAGGCAGTTACGAACATGCATTTCAGAGAGCACGACAAAGATCTGATACTATACACAGAGCCTGAAGAAGAAAATATTTATGAAAAGGTACGTGGAACATCTCATTTTCTCTCTCTCTCTCTCTCTCTCTCTCTCTCTCTCTCTCTCTCTCTCTCTCTCTCACTCACACACACACACACACACACACACACACACACACACGTATTTATCATATGCAGTCTTTTTATCTGTCACGCGTGACTTCTTCAAGTACAGATGAGGATTATGCTCCTGAATATTTCTCCAAGAGTTCCTCACGTACATCAACATTGGCTGACAAGATGGTCCTAGAATTTGCTGACGCTTATCCGAAATGGGAGTTTGCAGCATTGCAGTCTAGATTCTTAATCCTGAAGAAAAGGTATTATCTTAAATTCTTGAGGAAAGAAGTACACCACGGTGGCACCAAACGTGAAAAGTTGTCCTTAATTGACTCATAAACATGGGAAAAATTTCAAGATGCACGGCGCTGCTATGAACAGGTGACGACTAGAACCCTACAGCAATGGGAAACGGCCGCTGCATTCTCGTGTTTGTCGGAGAGTTTTCACTTTCTTGCTTCTAATACTTGGCCCAAATACTTCCAGAAAAAATATTCGATAATGCAGCGAAAAATCACGAAATTCGTAGCAAAATTGATGCAACTTTGGACGAAACTGTGGCAGCAGCAGAGAGGTTTCGTATGCAGATGAGACATTTAATGCCACATTTCAACATCGACTATATAATTAACACTGACCAGACTGGATGCCAATATGAGTCAACGTAGAACAGGTCTCTGGATGTCAAAGGTACAAAGACTGTTACGTTGAAAAAAATAAATCGAAGACCACCTACTCTTTCACAGCACAGTACAGTTTAAGCGCTTCAGGGAAACTTTTACCCCCTGTATTTTTATGTTTGCAAGAGCCTGCGTATAAATTTGGTCATCGGGTTGCCACCACTATCAAAAAAATAGAAGACGAGTACGAAAAATTTGTTACTTGTTACATGTCAGGGAAACTAACAAAATAGCTATATACAACATTATCGGAAACAACATTGAAGCCATACGTCGCAGACAATAAATTTCTTCTGTTGGTGGGTTCTTGGAGCGGTTAGACATATTCATCATTGTGTAATGAGACATTTACGAATGAGCTAGGCGAGGCAAAGTGCAAAATCAAATGTTTGTATAGGTTATGGGACTTAACTACGGGGTCATCAGTCCCTAAACTTACAAACTACTTATGAACTAGCTACTACTAAGGACAGCACAAATATCCATGCCCGAGGGGGGATTCGAACCCCCGACCGTAGTGGCCGTGCAGACCGTGACTGGAGCGCCTCAGTTCCCTCGGCCACCGCGGCCGGCGGCCGGCGGCAAAGTGCACCATGGAGGTCATTCCACCAAAATTTACACCGCTGGTTCAATCGTGTGATGTATGTTTCTATCGCCAAGTAAAAATACTAATTAAAAGACTACCAAGTCCCACTGAATTGCTCCAACAACATGGAGAAATATCATCAAGAGAAGTTGCAGTTAAAATACTTTCGATCGTGCTGCATCAATTCAGTCCTCCTTTGATCCAGTACGCTTGGTTTTCTTCCAAACTGATGGAGGGAAAACCTTCATTTCAGAACTTGAATGAAGTGTGCTTTCCAATGAAGCATGTTTCGGAAAAATGTAAATGGTCAAACAATGACTTCATCTACATCTACATGGATACTCTGCAAATCACATTGAAGTGCATGGCAGAGGGTTCATCGAACCACTTTTATGATATTTCTCTATAGTCCACTCTCTAACAGCTCGCGGCGAAAAGGAATACCAAAATATTTCTGCTTACGGTCTGATTTTTCTTATTTTATTATGATGGTCATGTTTCCCTATGTAGGTGGGTGCTAACAATGTATGTTCGCGTTCTGAAGAGAAAGTTGGGGAAAGAAATTTCGCAAATATATCTCGCCGCAACAAATAACGCCTTTCTGTTAATGATTTCCACCCCAACTCGTGCATCATTTCCGTGGCACACTCTCCCCTATATCGTGATGATACAAAAGGAGCTGCCCTTCTCTTAATTTTCTCTAAATCGTTCGTCAGTACCATATGGTGTGGCTCCCAAAATGCGCAGCAAAACTTTAGGACGCACAAGTGTAGTGTAAGCAGTTTTTTTAGTAGAACTGTTGCATCTTCTAAGTGCCCTGCCAATGAAACTTAGCCTTTGGTTCACCTTCCCTACAATATTTTCTATGTGTTCTTTCCAATTTAAGTTGTTCGTAATTGTTACTCCTAGGTATTTAGTTGAATTTACGGCGTCTAGGTTTGACTGATTTATAGTGTGACTGAAGTTTAACGGATTTCTTTTAGTGGTCATATGGATGAACTCATTATTAAGGGTCTATTGCCAATTTTTGCCCCATGCAGATATATAAATCATTTTGCAGTTGTTCTGGTGACTTTAGTAACCGATAAATCATCCGCGAACTGTCAAAGACAGGTGCTCAGATTATCTCCTAAATCGATTATAAAAATGAGGAACAGTAGGAGCCGTATAATACTCCCCTGGGGAACGCCAGACATCATTTCAGTTCTACTCGATCACTTACCGTCAATTACAGCGTACTGTGTCCTTTCTGACAGGAAATCACGAATCCAATCGCACAACTGTGGCGACATTCCATAAGCACGCAATTTGATTAGATGACGCTTATGAGGTACAGTGTTGAAAGCCTTTCGAAAATCTAGAAATACGGAACTTATTTGACGTCAGAACTTTATAAAATGTACCTGGTGTGAAACATATATTTTTCACATGCTTCTACGATATATGCCACCATAAAAATTGCATAACTTCGACTGTGATAACGCATAAAAAGTATTGCACGTAATCACAAGCATCATTGGAAACTTTTCACTAAAACATTCGCGTAATTATGTAAATATACTGCTTGACTGTATTTAAATTCCACGGTAAAGTTGAACAATCTGAAGGAATGAAGTAAAATAAAAATGAGAAAAAAAGTTGGGAAGCATGTGGGATTGATCCCGGTCGCCTGTTTCGTAAGCAATTCGCTTTACTATTTCGCAACGCCGTTTACGACGAACAGACCCCCAAATAAGGTACATAGTGCTGTAGGAAAAGCTTTCGAGAGCATTTTCTCATTTTCTAAGGCCGACTCGGGCGAAATATTTCAGACACGTTACGTGGAGACCAACCTCCTACACACGCAGTTCGGACGAAACCGGCGTGTCCCGATTGGCGATCTCACCATGTTAGGTGACAATTGTCATGAGATAGCGATATATATATACATTCAGATGACAGTAGCATCGCGTACGCAGGTATATAAGGGCGATGCATTGAGAGAGTTACAGTGGCGAATATAGTATATATTTTAGGGGGGGGGAGGGGGGGAGGAGAGAGACCAAGACTAAAATTTTTGTGTCATCGTATCTCAAACTGAGGCCTAAAAAGAGTTTTTTTTTTTTTAAGAAATCGTACTTATTTTTCTTTATATTCATTATTTCGTAGGATGCCCCCCTCCCTTTATATATGCCACTGTAGAGCTATCATTTGCAATCTGGTGATTGCCGCGGCAGAATAGCCGTGCGCACTAAGGCGCCCAGCTGCGGTGCGCGCGGTCGTTCGCCGCCTGGGGTTCGAGTCCTCCCTCGGACATGGGTGTTTGTGTTGTTCTTAGCATAAAGAACTTTAAGTTAGTGTAAGTAGTTTGTAAGCCTAGGGACTGTTAACCAACGTAGTTAAGGGTAGATCTAGAAACATTTTAACAATCCGGTGATTTTTGTGAATAGGTTTCCAGTTTGATTATGGCTGCACGTCGGGAATTACAATTCTGTGAAAGCGGAATGGTAGACGCATAGAACATTTCGTTTCAGAAATCGTTAGGTAATTCCATATTCCGACATCCACAGTGTCAAAAGTGTGCCGTAACCACCAAACTTCATGTAACATCTCTCACCACGGACAACATAGTTCCCGAAAGCTTTCACTTTATGACTAAGAGAAGCGACGTTTCCGTAAAGTTGTCAGTGCTAACAACATTCTGTGAGAAATGAATGCGCGACGTAAGAAAAAAGCATCAAATGCATTAATGCGCCGTGGAAGCAGACGACCGACTCGAGTGCTTTTGTTAACAGCTCATCTCCAGCAGCGACTTTTATGGGCTCGTAGCCATTTCGGTTGCATTCTAGACGACAGGAAAACTGTCGCTTGGTCACATGAGTCCAGATTTCAGTTGCTAAGAGCTGATGGTTCAAATTCAAATGTTTGTATAGTCTATGGGACTTAACTACGGGGTCATCAGTCCCTAAACTTACAAACTACTTACGAACTAGGACGGCACAAATATCCATGCCCGAGGGGGGATTCGAACCCCCGACCGTAGTGGCCGTGAGGAACGTGACTGGAGCGCCTTAGTCCCCTCGGCCACCGCGGCCGGCGCTGATGGTTGGGTTCGAGGATGGTGGATACCCTACGAAGCCATGGACCGAAATTCTCAACGAGGCACGTTGAAGTTGGTGAAGGCTGTGTTATGGTGCGGGCAGTCTTTGTATGGATTTATCTGGATCCTGTGGTCCAATTGAATCGATAATTGACTCGAAAGGATTATGTTCGGCTTGATGGAGAACCATTCTGGACAATACCAGCGAACTATTTGGCTACCTATAAAATTTTAGATATTGCACGGAAAAGAAATAGTTGCTTTACTAACGTGATTTAGTAGGAAAAGCAATATTTACATTGAAGATACATTTTCTTCATTGTTGTTTGTGCAAATATAATTGAGTAAAATTTTAAAGTGTTAGTATTTGCCTCTAAAATTTATGAAAATACCCCAAACAAATCGAAGCTCACACGGGAGTAAGCAGTTAAGGTTACATAAAGATGGCGTATCGTCAAGTGAAGTGCAGTGACTGGAAAGGGAAATGTTGAACCAAATTCAGGAAGTGAAAGCACGTCAAACAAATTGGAAACGCGAATGCAGCGTAGTATGTCTCATCGACGTTTCATACAGCTCCAAACTCTAGTTTACCCTCAGAAAGTTTGTTAACTCAAAATACGTTGTGCAACCTATAATCATTTGAAATTGCTGACTGTATTGAAGTCTTGATCTTCCTCACGGATTCCACACCACATCCCACACTTCTCTCCATTGCCAAATGAACTGCTACTTTATGGATCAGACTGTGCCCCGTATATATTCATAGTACATTTACATTATTCCTTGCTATTTGCTCCGAAAAACACTGTTTAGTGCCTAGTGGAAGGTACGTCACTTATGTATCCGAGAATTGCAATCCTATTCTGTTTGCTTGTGGAAAGACGTAAGAATGAATGCATTACGCTACTGTTCATTATCTTTCTCTTAGGAACCTTATACGAAATAAACGATGGAGGTATCAGAATTGATGCATACCAATCTTCGAATAGTAGTTCCTGATATTTATTAAAGGTGATTATACGTACAAGTCGTCTGCATATTATATAAATTTCAGGAAAATCTCCGTTCAACTACCGTGTAAACTACTCTGACTTACAAGAATCTTAGCTTCGCAACTCTAAATACATTCCGTATTGTGCCAAATCTCTTATTATATGAAGTCAATTTTCTTACTTATAGATACTAAGAAGATTATAATTATGTTACGGATTTCTTTAATAATCCTGACTATTATACATATTTTGACTCTTCATTCATAATACTTGTAAATATGACTGCAATTTTCATAAAATATTTTGTAAATATTTGATCCGTTATATTAATAGCACTTCCGTTGCGAACAGTTATTACGCAGACCTTCTATATAAAGTCGATCGAAACACTAATGGAAACCAAGAAAATTGCTTACGAGACCAACTACACACAGGACTCAACACAATACATAAAAACAAAAGGTTCACTCTAGAGAAGGAACAAACAGGCCAAGTAAATTTCTTGGATATATCCATTATAAAGAAAGATAACTTACACTCATTCAGCATATACAGGAAAAATTGTGCTTCAGACATGATATTACATCAGTCTTCTAACCACCCATAGCCCAAAAGAAATTAGCTCTCAGATATAACGGTGGGAAGGTAAAGGGTTGGAACTCTCAATTCCTGCAAAACTAGAGCTACAGCATTAATGTCATTTTACGCCAATTTTGTTTCGACTGGTAAAATGTTGTAATCTCAACAAAGCGGGAAACATCTTTTTGTATGATTTTATATTTCTGTATCCCACTTTTAGTTATGCATTTTTTCAAATACTTTCCAATACATTTCCACCGTTGATATGTTGCACTGATTAAAGATCGACAAACACAATTAAGGCAAGGAGCTGGACATAATAACACAGATAGCAGAAAGTAATGGATACCAAGAAACCCTAGTTACAAAACCGAATAAGAAAATCCAGAAGAAAATAAAAATTAAGAAACAGAATACTAAACAAAATCAAGGACTCACTACTAACTCGCAAAACACTAATAACAAAACTACCCAAGTACATAACACAGAAACTCAAGAAAGAAACTGGTACACACTAACATATAGAAATGAACTGACACACAGAAACCGAAATATTCTCAAGAAACAAGAACGAAAAGTAGCATACCAAATCGATAACCCAATACATAAATTTCTAACAATAAAAGAGAGCAGTGACACCTATCAAAAATCCGGTATTTACCAGTTCCAGTGTTACAGCTGTGATGCTTTATACTTGAGACAGACTAGCAGGACATTTGAAACATGATATAAAGAGCATAGACGATCACGGATATATAGAACAGCCGTTCAACATTTGCAGAAGAAACCGTCACCCTAGCACCAGAGAAACAGACATGAAAATAGATTCAGCAATAAGCATCTCCTAATATTCCAAGAAAAAAATAAAAAAGGAACACATAGTAAATGTGTTGTTGTTATGGTCTTCAGTCCGGAGACTGGTTTGATGCAGCTCTCCACCCTACTCTATCCTGAGCAAGCCTTTTCATCTCCTCATAAGAACGGCAACGCACATCCATTTGAATCTGCTTACTATACGCGTCTCTTGGTCTCCCTCTGCGATTTTTACCCCCCACACACTTCCCTCCAACGCTAATTTTACGATTCCCCTATGTCTAAGAATGTGTCCTACCAAGCGATCCCTTCTTTTAGTCAGGATATACCAAACATTCATTTTCTCACCAATTCTGTTCAGTACATCTTCATTAGTTATGCGATCTACCCACCTAATCTTCAGCATTCTTCTGTAGCACCACATTTCAAAGGCCTCTATTCTCTTCCTGTCTGTAGTGCTTATCGTCCATGTTTCACTCCCGTACAAGGCAACACTCCACACAAATGCCTTCAGAAAAGATTTCCTTACACTTAAATTAATATTCGATGTCAGCAAATTTCTCTTTTTCAAAAATGCTTTTCTTCCCATTGCCATTCTGCATTTTATATCCTCTGTACTGCGACCATCGCATGTTATTTTACTACCCAAGTAACAAAACTCATCTACCACATTCATTGTTTCGTTACCTAATCTAATTCCTTCAGCATCGCCCGACTTTCTAAGATCGCATTCCATTATTTTTGTTTTGCTCTTGTTAATGTTCATTTTATACGCTCTCTTCAACAGACTGTCCATTCCATTCAACTGCTCTTCCAGGTCCTTTGCTGTCTCTGACAGAATTACAATGTCATCAGCAAAACGCAATGTTTTTATTTCTTCCCCCTGAACTTTAATCCCTATTCCAAATTTTTCCTTGCTTTCCTTCACCGCCTGCTCGATGTACAAATTGAATAACATCGGAGAAAGGCTACAACCCTGTCTTACTCCCTTCCCAACTGATGCTTCCCTTTCATGCCCTTCGAGTCTAATAACTGCGGTCTGGCTTTTGTACAAGTTGTAAATAAGTCTCCTTTCGCTATATTTTACCCCTGCTGACTTCAGAATTTGAAAGAGTGTATTCCAGTCAACATTGTCAAATGCTTTCTCCAAATCTACAAAAGCTACAAATGTAGGTTTGCCTTTCCTTAATCTATCTTCTAAGATAAGACGTAAAGTGAGTATTGCCTCCCTGGTTCCTACGTTCCTCCTGAATCCAAACTGATCTTCCCCGAGGTCAGCTTCTACCAGCTTTTCCATTCTCCTGTAGATAATTCGTGTTAAAATTTTGCAACCATGACTTATTAAACTGATGGTTCTGTAGTTTTCAGACCTGTCTGCTCCTGCTTTCTTTGGAATGGGGATTATAACATTTTTCTTAAAGTCTGAGGGTATTTCGCCTGACTCATACATCCTACACACCAGTTCAAATAGTCTTGTCATGGCTGGCTCTCCCAGAGACTTAAGTAGCTCTGAGGGTATGTCATCTACTCCTGGGGCCTTGTTCCGACCTAGGTCTTTCAAGGCTCTGTCAAATTCATCTCTCAGTATGGTATCTCCTATTTCATCTTGATCCACTTCCTCTTCCCTTCCTACAACATCGTCTCTAAGTTCATTTCCTTTGTAGAGCTGCTCTATGTACTCTTTCCACCTTTCAGCTTTCCCTTCTTTGCTGAGAACTGGTTTCCCATCTGAGTTCTTGATATTCGTAGAGTTGTTTTTTTTGGTCCCAACCGTCTCTTTTATTTTCCTGTAGGCGGTATCTACTTTTCCCCTTCTTATACATTCTTCTACATATTTGCATTTGGCTTCTAGCCACTCCTGCTTAGCCATTTTGCACTTCCTGTCAATCTCATTTCTTAGTCGCCTGTACTCCATTTTGCCTGTTTCATTTACTGCATTTTTATATTTTCTCCTTTCATCAATTAAGTTTAGTATTTCCTGTGATATCCAAGGATTTTTTGTAGGTCTTGCCTTTCTGCCTATTTTGTCCTCTGCTGCCTTCACTATTTCATCTCTCAATGCTACCCATTCCTCATCTACTGTTTTATTTCCCCCTGTTTCTGTCAATTTCTGCCTAAATCTCCCTCTGAAATTCTCCAGAACCTCACTTTCCTTCAATTTATCTAAGTCCCATCTCCTTACTTTCCTACCTTTCTGCAGTTTTTTTCAGTTTCAGCCTACAGTTCATGACTAACAAGTTATGGTCAGAGTCTATATCTGCCCCTGGGTACGTCTTGCAGTTTATAACCTGGTTCCGGAATCTATATCTTACCATTATAAAATCTATCTGATACCTTCCGGTGTCTCCTGGTCTCTTCCATGTATACAACCTTCTTTTGTGATTCTTAAACCAGGTGTTTGTTACGATTAAATCATGTTCCGTGCAAAATTCTACCAGGCGACTTCCTCTTTCATTCCTCCTACCCAGTCCATATTGACCTACTATTTTTCCTTCTCTTCCTTTTCCTACTACCGAATTCCAGTCTCCCATCACAATTAAGTTTTCCTCTCCCTTAACCGTTTGAATAATTTCCTTTAGCTCCTCATATATTTCTTCGATCTCCTCATCATCGGCAGAGCTAGTTGGCATATAAACCTGTACTACTGTTGTCGGTGTTGGATTCGTATCTATCTTGACGATGATTATGCGATCACTGTGCTACTCATAGTAGTTTACCCGCCGGCCGCGGTGGCCGAGGTGACTGAGGCGCTCCAGTCACGGTCAGCACGGCCACTACGGTCGGGGGTTCGAATCCCCCCTCGGGCATGGATATTTGTGCCGTCCTAGTTCGTAAGTAGTTCATAAGTAGTTTGTAAGTTTAGGGACTGATGACCCCGTAGTTAAGTCCCATAAGCTTAACAAACATTTGAACATTTTTTTTTTTTTTTTGAGTAGTTTACCCGCCTTCCTATTTTCTTATTCATTATTAGTCCTACTCCTGTGATACTCCCAACTGATTTTGTATTTATAATCCTGTACTCACCTGACCAGAAATCCTGTTCATCCTGCCACCGAACTTCACTAATCCCCACTATATCTAACTTCAACCTATCCATTTCCCTTTTTAAATTTTCTAATTTTCCTACCCGATTAAGGGCTCTAACATTCCACGCTCCGACCCGTAGAATGCCAGTATTGTCTTTCCTGATGATCACATCCTCCTGAGTAGTCCCCGCCCGGAGATCCTAATGGGGGACTATTTTACCTCCGGAATATTTTACCCGAGAGGATGACATCATCATATTTCCATACAGTAGAGCTGTATGTCCTCGGGAAAAGTAACGGCTGTAGTTTCCCCTTGCTTTCAGCCGTTCGCAGTAGCTGTGTGGCAAAGCCACATAGCTGAAGTTACAAGGCCAGCTCAGTCAATCATCCTGACTGTTGCCCCTGTAACTACTGAAAAGGCTGCTGCCCCTCTTCAGGAACCACAGGTTTGTCTGGCCTCTCCACAGATACCCCTCCGCTGTGGTTGCACCTACGGTACGGCTATCTGCATCGTTGAGGCACGCAAGCCACCCCACCTCGGCAATATCTGTGGTTTATGGGGGTGGATAGTAAATGACCAAGTCAATATCACCCAACAAACACTTTTTAAACTAATAAAACGGCGCGGTGGCCAAGGAGACTGAGGCGCTCCAGTCACGGTCTGCACGGCCACTACGGTCGGGGGTTCGAATCCCTCCTCGGGTATGGATATTTGTGCCGTCCTTAGTCTTAGTTAGTTCATAAGTAGTTTGTATGTTTAGGGACTGATGACCCCGTTGTTAAGTCCCATAGACTTTATACACATTAAAAAAAAATTTAAAAAAAAATTCCCAGCTTCGCCTTGCCCACAGTACTCAAACACGTAGTTATGAAACTAATTCCCGTAAGAGTAAGGGCTTCAAACTTGCCCACCCCTCCCCACTAACGATAGTGGGGAGGGGTGGGCAAGTTTAAAGCCCTTACTCTTACGGGAATTAGTTTCATAACTACGTGTTTGAGTACTGTGGGCAGGGCGAAGCTGGGAATTTGTATCTGACGGGAGGCGTGCTTAGGTAGTCCTTGCAGGTGCAGTGATCACTGTGTCCCCAGTGGTGTAGGGGTCAGCGCAACTGCCTAGAAAGCAGGAGACCCGGGTTCAAATCCCGGCTGGGTACACATTTTCAGCTTTGCCCAATCGCAAAGCTATATTCTGTGAATATTAAATAATAACAACTACAGGATCAGAAGTGGAGTCTGTTCTTTCGGAACAGACGCCACATGTAGATGTTGCATATATGTATATTTGTGACAACTGATATACTTGTGTGCAAAAATATTATATGTGATGTTTGACATGTGTGAGAGCTGCCACAGATGGACCAGACGAAAACTGTAAATAAAAAGCTTTTCAAAAAAATTCCCGCCATTAACTCCATATAAAGATAACCATGAAGTAAAATCGGGCGTATTTATATATTACTAGCTGAAAACCCGGCGTTGCCCGGGTATTTATTTATTTATTTATTCCTACCATTTTTCAGGTATATATTCATTTGTATCTGGTCTGTATGTCTATAAAATGCCTTGGGAATGCAATTGGTAGTAAAGAAGTAATAGATTAAAACTTGGTGCGATATGGAGCGGTTTTCCATGAACGTTACTGTTTATGTGCTCATATCTCACGATCTACGTGTCGCACTGTAATACAATTTCGAAGTTACATTCAACTATATGTGTGTATTCTGTCTGTAAAATTTCCTGTCGCTACAATTTGTAGTGTTCAAATTATAAATTGTAACGTCATACCGAGAGCCGTAGTTTTACTCCATAAACAGCGGAAAAGTAGTAATCGAGAAACTTCTTTCCTTTCATCATTTTACTATGGTTGCCAGCGAGAAAAAGTTTAATTAAGGTTTGAAATTCTGTTTAAAATTTGTTGCAAGTCGCTAAGTACTGTCATTCTCATGCAGTGTATTTCGAAAGTCTCGCCGCATTATATGGCATTTTTTGCGATTTCTATTGGTTATGACGTAATATCTTTTGAACCATGTGCCGTATGTGATTATTAACCATGCAGCAATTGTTACCTCACGGTAAGGAATGTGTGTACCCAATTTGGTTGAAATCGGTCCAATGGTTTAGGAGAAAATGAGCAGCATTGTCGCAAAATGCAGCAGTTTTTCGCGCATCTCATTGTTTATGACGTCATATCTCGTGAACTATATATCGTATATGATTCTTACACTTACGGCGACCGTCCTCATGGATTGAAGCTTACGTGTACAAAATTTCATAAAGATTGGAACAAAACTGTAGATGGGAATTATTTCTCGAAACGCGTCGTGCTAAATAAATAGAAAACTCGTCACAGGTAGCAGTACTGTTATTTATAAACGAATCCATCTTTTGAGTTTGTTCAGTAGATGTCGGAGGCTCACTGTCTGTGACCCCTACGATATGTACAGGTTCAGACGTTCGTAGCTTCCAGTTCGCTGATGACTCGTGACTGCCACCAGACCAGTTCTTGTCATTATTTCACTCTGATCGAGAATTCTGTCAGCGAAAATGTGCCCGCCATCGGTTCCCTCGCGTGGGCGGACCCAATTTTCCGAACGACTCCCGCCACTGTTGATTTGATAGCCCGGATTGAATCTGTTCCGGTGCGCGCGCGTAAATACTGCAGCAGACTGGCACATTCCCAGGCTGACTTGTGGGCGCGCCGCGGCTGCCGTTATTTCCAGCATTGTTGAACAGCTGGGACGCTGCACCGCCCAAGCCAGCGCTTGGCTTCGCAACATCCTGCGTGAAATCCACGTACATTAAATCTGCCAAGCTGCCTTCGGATGCATGTATTAGTTTCTCCCGAGTATTTATGGGTACTTTGTCTTTAAGGATACCGATTAGGGGAGACCGGGGCACGTTGGCCACAGGGGACAGGATGGCCTAGTCGAATTAGTTCATACAATAGACGTTAGATCGTGCTAGGTATCAATCAGCAGGTTAGTTACACTGCCCCCTCCCTCTTTTGTGCGTGGTTTAGTAAAATTCTAATTGTCGGTTAGATGTGTGTTATTTAACTTCTGCTTACTATAGGCGCAATAGGCGAGTAGTAAATTAAAGTTCGTAGTTTAAGTATTAATTCTATGTGGCCAAAAATTTAAAGAGCATAAGTGGGTTTTCTGTGAACATGGCGATGGGCGTTTTGGCCCAATGAAGACGGGGCACGATGGCCACCCGGAAAAAAGAAAAGGGTTTCTACCATAGTGACAGACATTGCAGTAAAATAAGACCTCGAGGAAGAACAAAGAGGTGCAAAAGAAAAGAAGGCGAAAGCATTGGAAAGCAATCACAGGCTAAATAAGCACTTTTCTAAAAGAAATTAAGTGCAGTGGCAAAATGAAAGTAACTAAATCAATATTGCAGGAGGCCTAAAACGCAAGAAGAAATCAAAGTATGATGACGATGACGAAGATTCACTGTGACTAAGATGGGTCACGCCTTTTTCAAACAGTCAACCTGGAGCATAATGGATTCAGTGCTCAAACAGCGTTGGGCTCATAAGACATGCGTGAAAAATTAAATCGGTTGTCTATTTTATGAGTGTTATAACTGTGCTTATCCTTTGCATCTCTACAGTGATTAAAGTTGAACGGTTTGTATTAAGACACAAATATCTTAATAAATTTAAGCTTTGCCATTATCATAAAATGTTGAGCTTCTAACTCAATATTTAACGTGATATTATATACATTAAAGTATGTTTCTTGATAACTGTTAGTTTTATTTTGATGTTCTAAAGTAATCTGGTTAAACTTATCAGGAGGTTGTATGGATCAACGCGCCCCAGTAACTATTTTTTTCTAATATTTTAACTCATATTTTTAAGCTTAATTATTGCCATCCAGATTCAGTAAGACCTCTATAAAATTTAACAATAATTTCATGAATTTAATATACGAGGCGCGTCCAGAAAGTAAGTTCCGTTTGGTAATATAATGAAATTGTACAGAGATACAGAAGAAATTTTTATTGCACAAAATTCTACAATTCAAACTACTTTTCCACATAACTGCCGAAATTTTGCAGGCATTTGTCATAGCGTGGCACCAGCTTTTGTGTACCTTCTTCATAGAAATCTGCCGCCTGTGTCTTCAACCAGTTGGAAACAGTTTCTTTCAGCTCGTCTTCATTGGTGAGGTAATGACCGCCAAGGAAATACTTTATATGTCCTGAATCTTGTCATCAATCTCGTGTACCAGTTCTTCTGTAACCAAAGGTGGACGCCCACTTCGTTCTTCATCGTGCACATCACTACGCCCGCCATTGAACTGTCGGACCCATCTTCTCCCCATCAAATCACTCATCGCATTTGGTCCGTAAACATCGCAAATTTGCCGATAAATTTCACTTGGTTTCACTTTCCTCGTATTCAGAAACCGAATCACCGACCTGATTTCACAGGCGGCGGGATTTTCAATCAACGCCGACATTTCAAACAAGCACAACAAAGCGTACGTAACTGACAGCGATCTCCAAATGGCGCACGTTCTTCTCCTTGATACACGTCGTCTACAGCGCATGTGCGGAACTGCAATCGCAGTGCTGTAGCGGAAATAAATTTAAACGGAACTTACTTTCTAGACGCGCCTCGTAAAGAAAATAAAAGAATGTGCCAACGGGACCCGGTCTCCCCTACATATTTTATCCAATCTGATTGTTCCAGTACCTTGTGTTATTAAATATTTTTCGAAGTTCTTAGGTTGAAAGTCTTCGGATTGAACTCTTCGCGGCGGAAACGAACCTGGATGTATTTCGACCAGTATTTAGCAAGGAACGCCTACTCAAATTGCTCAAAGGTGGTACACAATTCTACTGTTTTTGCACTCCTCCATGGATGAGCGCTGCTTCAAATTGTAGTTCCTGACATTCGATCCATTATTGTAGTAAAACTCCGTTGAAACCTCAGATGAAGATCATGAGATGAGAATACTCCTTATCCGGAATGAATGTCTGTAACTGGAGATACTTTAATAAGCCTTGTTCGGCAAGTACCGGCGCTAAAGTAGGTGTGTCTGCGACAGCATCAAGTGGTCCTCAGTATGAGAACTAATTGAATGAGCTGGGTATGGAAAAGCTGTATGATTAGGATTACCTGCGGCAAGACTGAACCCTACGCGCTCGGACGTATCGTGCGGCGTACATCGTATCCGCTTGACCTCCTGTTTAAGTTTTGTCACTTGTGCATTTGCAGTCAGGCAACTCATATATCAGTATTTCTTTATTGTGACCGAACTCCTGCGTGAGCATCTCGGGCCGTTTGCTCTTGATGGACTTGCGTAGGCTACGGAGTCTCTCACAGTACACGTCATTGCTGATGGTGTAATAGTATCGTACGTTGGACGAAAAAGACGGTGAGCATCACCTTGCCTGCTGAGGGCACAGCCTTGATTTTTATTAAGAGAAGTGACAACGGATGTTAGATGTCGCACTATGTTATCCCAAAGCGGCATATTGAAATTTCAGCCGCTTTGATTGTTAAGCTGTTTTCATTTGAACACCCCTTCTGAGACAACAATTTCTTTTGCTACGGACAACTATAAAGTGGAACTACATTACATCATTTCAGTGTAACAATTAGCATTTACAGTGACTAACTGTTCCGTCTGCCGCGGTGGCCGAGGTGACTGAGGCGCTCCAGTCACGGTCAGCACGGCCACTACGGCCGGGGGTTCGAATCCCCCCTCGGGCATGGATATTTGTGCCGTCCTAGTTCGTAAGTAGTTCATAAGTAGTTTGTAAGTTCAGGGACTGATGACCCCGTAGTTAAGTCCCATAAGCCTTACAAACATTTGAACATTTTTTGTTCCGTCTGTTCTTGGCAGAATATTTAGTACTTTTTGAATGATATGCACAAGAAAATTGTGTAATAATGGGCACTATTAATTTTTAACGAACCGACAGACACACAGACACACAGATTTAAACATGTAAATGTTTATGGGTTCGAAGTTCTTAAGTTATCCAGTCTACCTGAGTGAAATGTTGCGGATTGAAGTAACACCACAGGAGTTGAAAACTTAAAGGAAAGAAGATTTTAACTGAGCCACGCGGGAGTGGCCGTGCGCTCTAAGGCTCCTTTCTGTGGAGTATGCGTCTGCTCCCCGTCGGAGGTGCGAGTCCTCACTCAAGCATATGTGTGTGTGTGTGTGTGTGTGTGTGTGTGTGTGTGTGTGTGTGCGTGCGTGCGTGTGCGCGTGTTGTCCTTAGCATAAGTTAAAGTAGTTTGTAAGTCTAGTGGCAGATGAGCACTGTAATTTGGTCCCATAGCCTTTCCAACATTTGTACCTTTAACTTTGAATTCCACACGGCAAAGGAGTCTACTTACTGAAAAACGTAATGCATATGTTGTCATACCTGTTTATGTATTTTAATAGTAAATAGAATTTAAGCGGTTACATGAGTCCCCTGGAATTGGAACTGAACTGAGGATGTTCAGTTAATGAACGGCCGGCCGCGGTGGCCGAGGGGACTGAGCCGCTCCAGTCACGGTCTGCACGGCCACTACGGCGGGGGTTCGAATCCCCCCTCGGGCATGGATATTTGTGCCGTCCTTAGGATTAGCTAGTTCATAAGTAGTTTGTAAGTTTAGGGACTGGTGACCCCGTAGTTAAGTCCCATAAGCTATACAAACATTTAGTTAATGAACGAAATTAATAAGCAAATTTTAAATAAATATTTCATATCATAACCACCGAGCTGAAATTTCTATTAAAAATAATACTGTGGTTGTTTGTGCACATGACTCGTAATGGAGTTTTCATTCTACATTTAGTTTTTTATGGTTCTTTCAAATAGCTACGCAGAAAGTAATTCTGCTTATGAAACGAGTTTTCTGAAGATGGCGGTGTCGCACCATTGCAGTAGGAGTGTTCGATTCCCCTGGGTGAAAAGAAATCGCAATAACATGAAAATTGTAAATAGAGCTGACTAATTTGTGGTTCCATCAGAAATTATTGATAAATTCTCAAATAAAATTCTTTCGAAATTTTTATGATTATGTGCAATTCAGAACGATTAAAAATTCGAAGAGTAAGGTGATTGACTACAATAGACGGAAATGTTTTGACTAGCTGATCCAAACACATAACGATTAATGTAGTGTAAAACTTGCTAGGTGTTCGGCAAGCAATAGTAGATTTCGGCGTCTAAAAAGTGTGTAATTGCTAGAAGCGTGCGAAGAAGTCACTTTAACTAGATTAAATTTAAACTAACAGTGTGGTTAGGAGTCGGGAAAAATGCTCCAAGTAATAGCATCAAAATATAAGAGCAATGAAGAATATTTTTCTGCAACAAAAAAGACATCGGATCTCTACACTTACATTAAACGGAAGTTTTACTATAATTTAACGCGATAAAACTTTATATATATCATTTATATCCAGAAGAAAGTTTCAAGTTTTATGGTATTTAAAAGAACTGCCAAAAGTTTTATCTTTATTCTGGCATTTCTGTTAATATTTTATCGCCCACTGCCAAATCATTGGAGTGACGATGAATATCGCGCAGTTAGTGTATCGGTATATTGAAGGTGAAA
This sequence comes from Locusta migratoria, assembly GCA_026315105.1. Taxonomy (NCBI): domain Eukaryota; kingdom Metazoa; phylum Arthropoda; class Insecta; order Orthoptera; family Acrididae; genus Locusta; species Locusta migratoria. Next base: position 262,428,878 of record CM048755.1, read on the forward strand.
GACGGTTGGCGCTCTATGTAAAATGAACGCCTCCTCCATATCCTCGTCGACAGTACCAGGAATACGCATTTGGCGGGGCACACTAGTCGATAGCTGTGCATCCGTTAGCCAACTCTATTACGACGTAATGAGGCTGTCCTCCGACCTGCGCCCGACGTCATCACCGCCTCATACAGCACAACCGGAGATAAACACAGCGAGCTGTAGGCAATGCGCAGAAACTCCAACTTGCTCATCTCCCGGTCGCATCCGCTGTCTTGATTTAGGGCAAACCAAATCTGCCTTTCTTCTTTTCCTTATTCTTTGCACTCGAAATCTAAGTAGGTAACAGAACATACGAGGCGCGTCCAGAAAGTAAGTTTCGTTTGGTAATAAAATGAAACTGTACACAGATACAGAAGAAGTTTTTATTGAACAAAATTCTACAACTCTTAAAATACTTTTCCACATAACTGCCGAAATTTTATAGGCACTTGTCATAGCGCATAGCGTGCCACAAGTTTTTGCGTGCATCCTTCACAGAAGGTTGCCGCCTGCGTATTCAACCATGTGATACAGCTCTTTATCATCGTTGAAGTGTTGACCACCAAGGACAGATTTTAGGTGTAAGAAGAGATGAAAGTCGCTAGGAGACAGGTCCGAGCTGTATGGAGGATGATCAAACAGGTCCCATTGAAATTTCCGTAAGAATTGTTTGGTCACATTCGGTGTGTGAGGTCAGGCATTATCGTGAAAAAAACTCTTTTGACAGTAATCCTCTTCTTACACCTAAAATCTTGGTGGACAACACTTCAACGATGATGACGAGCTGAAAGAACATGTTACCACATGGTTGAATACACAGGCGGCAACATTCTATGAAAAAGGCACACAATACATTGTGCCTTGCTATGCCAATTGCGTGCAAAATTGCGGAAGCTATGTAGAAAAGTAGTTTACAGTTGTAGATTTTTGTACAATCACTATTTTTTCTGTATCTGTACCCGTTCGTTTTATATAACCAAACGGAACTTACTTTCTGGACGTGCCTCGTATATTTTTTAGAAGATTTAGCGTGAATACAAATCCTTCTCACTGCAGAGTAGAAGTTGCCCTGGTAACACTTTCTTGTAAATAGCTACCGAATAGGCAATTTTTTTGTTTCCTCTTGATTGCCATTCTTTATGCAACGTCTTCAGTTGTAGTTACTGCCAAAACTGATGTTGGATGGTGGTAACAGCCGGACATCATACATAGACACTGTCGGTGGACATGTACATCGGAAATTTTATTTGCGTTACCCTCGCGTCTTCTATAAATTTTTCCCGAACACAGAAAAATTTCACGATTGTGGGTCAGTTCGCACAACTCAACCTGACTGCAAAGACTGTCACTAAAAACGATTAATAAGCTATTGAGAATGATTACTCAACGTTTATTTGTAATTGGTGACGTACATCTTATTTATGACGAGAACTATTCTGAGTGAATATGTATCACTCACATTCACAGTCACTTAATCATTTAGAATAGCAATCAAATGATTATCACGCGTAACAGAAATGAAACATGAGAACTACTGTATTTACTGCCTGCACGTGCTACATGTACGTCTATGTCAATATACGTTTATCCTCATTCTTCCACACACATCTTCACGTCAGGTCGGTCTGTAGTCGTTACTCTCAGATGGTAGGCAGTCAGATACCACAAGAGGCAATGCTTTCTTGCAAGGGACTCCTGTTGGTAGCCAAATGGCTGAAATAATGTGTTCCAATGAAGCAAAATTATACTTACTTTACCAAAGGAACAGACATAGTTCACAATTACAATCGAAATCTCTACTAAAGATAGCGAAATCTCTTCGTTGACTGCGACTTCTTTGACATCCCCTCTATTAGACGCAGACATGATTAATAAACTGGAATCTTTTCGGTTTGAATGACGTTCAAAGCCTCTTCGGAATATTCTGATACAGTTTCACCGAAATCCAAATGTTTGTAAACCTTATGGGACTTAACTGCTGGGTCATCAGTCCCTAAACTTACAAACTACTTATGAACTAACTTATACTAAAGACAACAAAAACATCCATGCCCGAGGGAGGATTCGAACCTCCGATGCGGGAGGCCGCGCGATCCGCAACGTTGCGCTCCAGACCGCTTTTTTTCACACTATAACGAAATTAATTGCATCTCCCCTGTTTGGAATTTAAAATCAATGCTTTTCAAAACAGAAAATATTACTTCTTCTTTCATCTTCGGTGAACTTCTACGCTGTAATTAAAGTAACTGTATCACCTCTGTTAGGACTGGAAAACAATGCATCCTTAAAACAGAAAACAAGACTTCTTCTTACGTCTGCATTAGTATATTTTCTAGAAGCTAGTGATTATTCTTCATTTTAGTTGAACTAAGGAGTATGAGTAAAATAAAATAATAGTAATAATAATGATAATAATAATAACAAAAATGGTATATTCATTCTTCTATTCCATTATGTAAGTGTAAAACGTTATTTATCTCTTGGAGTGCAACTGGCTGTATTTCTCTAGCTTAACAATATTTTATCCTATGCCTTCCTTTCGTAACAACATGTTACTGAAATCCTCCTTGTGATTTTTATTCTTTAATTGTTTATAATACTCGTTGTCATAAAGCTACTATAATGCTCAGCGTTTTTCTGGAATCTTCGATTAATTACGAAGTGCACAAAATGTCCGTATATCCACATTATTATTTTTTTTTTTTTCGTGGGAAGTATGTCTTATCAGGTATAAGTAATTCTTCTGTGGTGATGACTCTACCGTCATTTCTTTGAAGGAACGCCACCTGCTGCTTCACTCTTGTCCATAGGTCATTGTAACCCGAGCAGTTCACACGATATAGATTAAACAATTAATTTAGGGACTGATAACCCCGTAGTTAAGTCCCATAAGCTTTACAAACATTTGAACATTTTTGAAACAATTAATTCCTCTAACTGGGGAGTTATCAAAAATGGCGTCCTACAAGGTTCGGTCTTGGGTCCCCTGCTGTTCTTAATATATATCAATGACTTGCCATTCTACATTCACGAAGATGCTAAGCTAGTACTTTTTGCTCATGATACAAGTATAGCTATCACACCTGAAAAACAGGAATTAACTGATGAAATTGTAAATGATATCTTTCCGAAAGTTATTAAGTGGTTCTCTACAAATGGACTCTCATTAAACTTTGATAAAACCCAGCATATACAGTTTCATACAGTAAATGGCATGACACCATTAATAAATTTAGACTTTGAACATAAATCTGTAGCTAAGGTAGAATATTCAAATTTTTAGGTGTTTGCATTGACGAGGGATTGAATTGGAAGAAACATATTGAAGATCTCCCGAAACGTTTGATTTCAGCTACTTATTGCTATCAGAGTCACTGCAAAATTTGGTGACATACATCTCAGTAAATTAGCTTACTACGCCTATTTTCATTCACTGCTTTCATATGGGATCATAGTCTGGGGCAATTCAACATTGAGTAAAAAAGTATTCATTGCACAAAAGCGTGTAATCAGAATAATTGCTGGAGCCCACCCAAGCGCATCCTATAGACATTTATTTAGGGATCTTCACTGTAGCTTCACAATACATATATTCACTCATGAATTTTGTTATTAACAATCCGACCCAATTCAAAAGTAATAGCAGTGTGCATAGCTACAACAGTAGGAGAAAGGATGATATTCACTATTCAAGGTAAAATCTAACTTTGGCTCAGAAAGGGGTGAGTTATGCTGCCACAAAAGTCTTTGGTCACTTACCAAGTAGCATCAAAAGTATGACCGATAGCCAACTAGTATTTAAAAAGCAATTACAGGAATTTCTGAATGGCAACTCTTTTTACAATATAGATGAATTTTTAGATAAAACTTTTAAAAAATTAAAAAATTAAAACAAAAAAATGTAATAAAAGATCCTTAAAATATTGATTGTAAAGTGTAGACAACATTTACTAGACTGACAAGTTCCACATCATTACAAAATCTGGTAGACATGATATATGGAGCAAGTATTAATCTAATCTAACCTGTCAACTAACGTATCTACATGTCCACAGGTGGAACATAAATCGGAATTAGCCTTGCCTATAATACTCAGTCTCTCGTTAGTTGCTATAATTGCACGGACAACCTGATACCACGTTGAACGTAGCTCCGATGTTAAAAGTTTGCTGCTGATATTCCTCCGGACGGAGTACCAATCTTTTGTAGGATATTTTTTCTCCATTCTGTTTCTAATAGCACTCGTCCGTGGTTTGTCATGATATGGACTATTACCATATTCTCCTGTTGTCTGGCTATTCTTCTTCTAACTAACTTCAATGAAGTACTCACTGACATGATTCAGCCTGTAATTAATTGGGGCCATATTGACGGAGGCAGCTAAACTTTTGGCTCTGTCATTTTGATGAGTATAGACGTAATACTCTCAGGGTTGTTACGGAGAATTTGTGTCCTCTTGATAAATAAGTTCATCGTCTTCTGCCAAATGTCTGTAGGACTGAGGCCACAATCTCCAAATGGTAAGATTATTAGCTGCAACTCTGAATATGCATCGGCTACTCCCGCGCGGAAGGTTTACCGCATACTTGGATAATTTGATAAACAAAGCCGTTTTCCTTACACGTCATCCCCAAATCAAAAAATGTTCAAATGTTTGTAGAGCTTATGGGACTCAACTACGGGGTCATCAGTCCCTAAACTTATGAACCAGCTAACACTAAGGACGGCACAAATATCCATGCCCGAGGGGGGATTCGAACCCTCGACCGTAGTGGCCGTGCAGAACGTGACTGGCGCGCCGCAGACCACTCGGCTACTGCGGCCGGCCATCCCCAAATCAAACTTGTAACATATCTCTATTAATCTCGACAGCATTAAGAACAATAATTGTTTCTTTTAAACTAACTGGCAGATTAAAATTGAATGCCTCACCGCGACTGAAGCTTAGAACCTTTGTTTTGCCCTGACAAATGCTCTAGCAACTTAGCTCAGCCTGACTCAAGAACTGGCGTGACATCAATATTTATCTTTCTACATGCATATCTACACTGCTGCCCATCCAAATGGCAACGCCAATAAGAAGCTGAAAACCCGGCGTTGCCTGGGCATTTGTCCATTCCGTACTCTGGTAATCCATCTCCCCTGCAATCCTCTCTCTCTGGTCATCTCTTTCTCTCCCCTCTCTCTGTCCATCTTCTTTCGACCCTTTCTCGCTCCATCTCTTCCCTCCCCCTTCCATCTCCTCCTCCTCTCTGTGCATTCCACCTCTTCAGTTCACCTCCGTCCCCGTTATTTATGAAAACTCGCATATATCTGTCAGTTTTGGTGGAGATGAATAAAACAATGTCGAAGTTTATTGGAAGGCACCCTTTATCGTGTACCATACGCTTAATTGCGGTTTATAAAAACCCTCTCAATGAAAAGATTCATATATGAGTGAGCTTTTTAATAATTCGTAAAATTTTGTCAAAGTAAGGCACCTCTAGTTTTGATAGTCAACTGTGCAAAATTTCATCAAAATCGGATTGAAACTGTAGATTTATATGAATTGTCAACAAAGAAACACACAAAGGGACCCTGTTCTTTATATGGACGGTGTTATGCATCACTAGTCCAAGCGCCTTATGTCATAATAGACATAATGGAACATTTTTCATGTTCTTAAAATATATTTACTTATGAAAGTTTCTTAATTTTTTGTACCAAAGAAGGGTTAGCGTACTTTCACTTAGTAGTGAAATCTCACTGTACATAACTACTAAACAGCAGTAATTACGCTCACATCAGAAATATAAAGTAACGGCGCTTGGTCTTATGAGGCATAACACGGTTCATATATATGAGAAAGATAAGATCAATAGGTATTTGAATTTTCCTAAGGAAGGAAGATTATGCTTTAATGTCCCGTTGACAGCGAGTTCAATTTTCGTGTTGAGGTTTTAACATTATGATACATCAAAGTTGTAGCGGTGTGCCGCTTTTTATTCCCAGGGCGACAGATCCAAAACAGTTTTGCATGGCGGGTTGCCTTTCGAGGCGATAATAGACGTATGATTTTAGATTTTTTTTTTTTTTTTCATTTTCAGCTGTTACTTTGGGTTCCCCTATTCTTTTCCTCTTCTAAACCACCACTGTACTAGAGAGAACAAAACAAAAATTATTCAAACCAGCCACTCCATTTCTGAGTCCTAGCGAGACTAACGCGCATCTACTCATATGTACCTTCTATAGTAGTCAATGCATTGTATGCAGCAATATGACGAAATTGCGCATGCGGTAGTGTGCCTGCTTGCCATGGTATTATTTTTTAATAAAGATACACCTTCTTTAGGTTGTTAAGCCAAGATCGCTGATAAAATATATTTATTAAATTTTACCGGTTTTGATGATTTAAATCATTTTATCAGCGATCTTGGTTTAACAACCTAAAGAAGGTGTATTTTTATAAATATTTAAACAGATCGTTCTCCATTGGCGTAACATGGCAGGTAACTATAACCGTATTACTTGTTTTAATAATAATAACAGTTTTTAAATAGAAGTACTAATACTAAATATTATCAATTACATCATAAAAACTTTATTTACGAAATAACGATTGCTGTTAATTAAAATTTTATTTAAAATATTCCAAATGCGTTTTTCAATTAATGCAGATAGATTAAAACCTTAAACACTATTGTAATTACATTTGTTTCCAAAATTATGCGTTATTGTAGGCCGCGGAAAATTAGAAATATTCGCTGTAATTTCGAGGAACCGGTTTATTCATGGAAAACATGGAAAAGCAAAGTATACCTTTAGCCCTATTGTACACTTACCAACAGGCAGGTACACAGGAAAAGTCAAACAATATTTTTAAAGAGTTTCTTAAAGGTAGGTTACAACATACATCGTCCACATGAAAAGCGAACAGGCTATTCGCTGAGAGATTTGCCCGCGTTGCAGTATACCCTTCACTGACGGCTATATCACTGATATGTGATGTGCCTAGAACTTTAGAGCGCTTTTTCTTAGGACTTCTATGAGTGGGCACCCTTGAGGTTTACTACTATCCTGCGAAATACCATCCCGAACTGAAATTCCGAGCCCGGCAGGTCTCGTTGTGAGTGGTAGTCGTCTTACAGACAGTCCATTCTGATGCTGACGACGTCCAATAGTACTCCCGGAAGTAGTTTGCTTCGCAACACACCGAATTAGTTGTGATATGGTCGGTGATGTGGCAGAGTGACCCGTCAGTGGTATGGGCATAAATGTCTTATCACGTGTTGTGGTGCAACGCGGTGGGTGGAACATTCCCTTCGGTGCGTCCTTCCCTGTTGCATCCAGTGATTATAGATCCACGTCGTAGTTGCTTGGCTAGTCCTACGCTGTGGCTGAGAGATAATGTGAAATACCTATAGGCATCCACACCCCTGGACATTAAAATTGCTACACCACGATGATGACGTGCTACAGACGCGAAATTTAACCGAAAGGAAGAAGATGCTGTGATATGCAAATGATTAGCTTTTCAGACCATTCACACAAGGTTGCCGCCGGTGGCGACACCTACAACGTGCTGACACGAGGAAAGTTTCCAACCGATTTCTCATACACCAACAGCAGTTGACCGGCGTTGCCTGATGAAATGTTGTTGTGATGCCTCGTGTAAGGAGGAGAAATGCGTACCATCACGTTCCCGACTTTGATAAAGGTCGGATTGTAGGCTATCGTGATTCCGGTTTATCGTATCGCGACATTGCTGCTCGTGTTGGTCGCGATCCAATGACTGCTAGCAGAATATGGAATAAATCGGCGGGTTCAGGAAGCAATACGGAACGCCTTGCTGGATCCGAACGGCCTCATATCACTAGCAGTCGAAATGACAGGCATCTTATCCGCATGGCTGTAACGGATCGTGCAGCCACCTCTCGATCCCTGAGTCAACATATGAGGACGTTTGCAAAACAAAAACCATCTGCACGAACAGTTCGACGACGTTTGCAGCAGCATGGACTATCAGCTCGGAGACCATGACTGCGGTTACCTTTGACGCTGCATCACAGACAGGAGTGCCTGCGATGGTGTACGCAACGACGAACCTGGGTGCGTGAATGGCAAAACGTCATTTATCGGATGAATCCAGGTTCTGTTTACAGCATCATGATGGTCGCATCCGTGTTTGGCGACATCGCGGTGAGCGCACATTGGAAGCGTGTATTCGTCATCCCCATACTGGCGTATCAGCGTGATGGTATGGGATGCTATTGGTTACACGTCGCGGTCGCATCGACGGCACTTTGAACAGCGGCCGTTACATTTCAGATGTGGCTGTACCCTTCATTCGATCCCAGCGAAACCCTACATTTCAGAAGGATAATGCACGACTGCATGTTGCAGGTCCTGTACGGGCCTTTCTGGATACGGAAAATGTTCGACTGCTGCCCTGGCCAGCACATTCTCCAGATCTCTGACCAATTGAAAACGTCTGGTCAGTGGTGGCCGAGCAACTGGCTCGTCACAATACGCCAGTCACTACTCTTAATGAACTATGGTATCGTGTTGAAGCTACATGGGCATCTGTACCTGTACGCCATCCAAGCTCTGTTTGACTCAATGCCCAGGAGTATCAAGACCGCCATTACGGCTAGAGGTGGCTGTTCCGGGTACTGATTTCTCAGAATCTATGCACCCAAATTGCGTGAAAATGTAATAACAAGTCAGTTCTAGTATAATATATTTGTCCACTGAATAACCGTTTATCATCTGCATTTCTTCTTGGTGCAGCAATTTTAATGGTCAGTAGTGTATTCTTCCACGGTCGAACTCAGAAACGTGCTCGTAAAACGCTCGCTGTGTTGTACGCGTCGTACTGAATGTGCTTACGCAAAACACTTACACGAAAGAACAATTCCAGTACGTCCACACGACTGTCAGTTGCCCCTTTATACAGCGCTGCTGGTACCCGCAATGTGCGTCTACTAATCAGGCGCATCTCTCGTCACCGCAGATTCACGCTGCAAGTCTTACATTATTTGGATGCTTCATTCAGGCTGTCGCATTTTGGGTGGCCAGCAGTGTACATACAGACTCAGATGGAGCGAGAGAGGCAGCGATTATCGATGCACAGCCGCACGATCTCTAATTTCTCTTACATTGTCTCTGCGTTCATTACTGGAATTGTTCTACAGTCAGCTACAAATGCCGCTTCTTTAAAAATTCTCATCTGTGTTTCGTGAAAAGAACTTCATTTTTCCTCTAATGATTCCCCTTTGTGGTCGCGAAGTATCTCCGCAATACTTGCTTGTCGGTCGAGCCTAGCAGTAAGAAATTTAGTAGCATGCCTGTGAATTGCTTGGATGTCTTCCTTTAATCCAACGTGGTGGGGATATCAAACACCCAGTAATACTAAAAAATTTATCGTACTACTGTTCTATACTCTGACGTGTTTACAGATGATATACGATTTACTAAATTCTCGCAATAAACTGAAGTCGACCCATCTCCTTACCTTCCGACCTTGCGTGTTCTTTATTTGAAATAGATTTGCCACTTCAAGTGTAGTTAGTTATATGCCAAGAAGCACACTACTACTACTCTATTAGAACATCAAGGGATTGTTTTTTTCTGATTCGTGTCTTACAATTTTATACATTTGTAGGTACCTAAAATTGATCACATCGTCTATATAGCGATTCTGCAATCCACGATACGATGCGAGGCGGAGGGTACCTTGTACCACCAGAAGTCATTTCCTTTCCTTAAAAATTAAAAAAACTTACATTTCTCTCTCAAAAAAGTTTATTATTATTATTGCGTATGTGATGTAGTTCTTTTTTGTAATTTCAGGTTTTTAAATTATTTATTTTTTTTGTTACTGTTTATAAAACGTAATTTTTACTGGATCACTAAAAGAATTGCAATAATATATTTAGATGAAATGATGAGCTTTTTAACTATTAAGTGACAAAGCGTGATATGTTTCGCCAGGCAATTATATCACTAAGCTGGTTGTCATGTTGCTAGAATCCACCTGACACATACATCGTTACTTTACATTCTATACCACCCACAAAGTATGAGCAACTCCTCTCAGTATTTCATAAACTCATAAATAATATTTAATAATTTTACTCATTCAATGTTCTTATTTTGACTTTTACTATCTATTTAAGTACTATATTTTCCTATCCATAATGTATTGAAGAATTATCCCAGTAATCTCATATAGTTGTAACACGATGTATCCATACTATTAACTGATTTGATATCTGCAGTGTAGTGCAAAATACAGATGCTTGCAAACCAGGATAGATATTCTCTAAGTAATACCACCACAGAAATGGTGATTGTATGATACAGTTTAGATTAGCCATGTAGATCAAGGCCAGATTTAATTGCTATTTTTGTAAAGTAAGCAGAGAATCTGTAGAACATTGCAATCTCTTCTTCATCCTTAATATTTTTAAACATGTTATTGTTACTACTGTTTACGTAAAGAAGTTCTTACGATGTTACTGTAAAATTTTAAATGTTTTATTTCTTTTACTGGATAAGAAATGTAGTTTTTACTATATCTCTTCAAGAAGATTTATTAATGTAATTTGAAGAAATTATACACTATTTAACTAGTATGTTGCAATCCATTGTAAATATTTCTTCAAGCAACCACTTTGCTGATCTGTTTGCTCTATTGCTACATTCTAGCTGAGCAAAATACACTAACCTTAGAATCTACCCCACCTTCACATTATAGGCAGGAATTTTTATCATTATCATTAATCTCTAGTCTCACAGTACTTTTAATGACCTTACAACTTACCATTTAGTTTTTACCAAGCACGTTTTTCTTATGCAGTGAATTAAATAGATAATCCCGAACTCTCCTTCCATTATTCATCACCTTTGGAAAGATAATGATGATCAAAAGTTAATGGCATTTACGAAAAAATTCTTCCTTTGTTTTTGTGAATGGCATTGCTTTTTTTGTGCGGACTAACGCGCATTCCAATGTATGCATTTCACTTTTCTAACGTTTTCGGCCCTGTACGTTGATAGAGCAATGTTATGTATTTTCAGTCGTAGCTTATTTTTACAAATTGACAACTGTTTTTATAAAACCAAATGTCTGCTGATGTGATGATGAAATGTAGTTCAAGCGTGTCATACAATTTTAAAATGTAAGCAATAACCTTAAATTTAATGCTGAAGGCATGAGATTAGGTAACAAGACAGTAAAGGTAGTAGAGAAATTTGTTGACATCTAATAGTAATCTAATTGTTAGGAATCCTTCTCTGAAGGCTTTTGTGGCCAGTGTTCCCTTGTTCGGGAGTGAAATATGGACAATAACTACTTCAGACAAGGTGATGATATAGGATTTTGATATGTGGTACTGCAGACGAATGCTGAAGATTAGGTGGGTAGATGCCGTAACTACATCTACATCTACATCTACATCTACATGGGATACTCTGCAAATCACATTTAAGTGCCTGGCAGAGGGTTCATCGAACCACAATTATACTATTTATCTCCCATTCCATTCTCGAATAGCGCGCGGGAAGAAGGAACACCTGAATCTCTCTGTTCGAGCTCTGATTTCTCTTATTTTATTCTGATGATCATTTCTACCTATGTAAGTGGGAGTCAACAATATATTTTCGCATTCAGAGGAGAATGTTGGCCATTGGAGTTTCGCAAGTAACCCACGCCTCAGCGATAAGCGCCGTTGTTCTAATGATTCCCATCCCAGATCCTGTATCATTTCCGTAACGCTGTCTCCCCTGTATCGTGACAATACGAAACGAGCTGCCCTTCTTTGGACTCTCTCGATGTCCTCCGTCAAACCCACCTGATAAGGATCCCACACTGGGCTGCAATACTCCAAAAATGGACGGACAAGCGTAGTGTATGCAGTTTCTTTAGTAGTTCTGTTGCATCTTTTAAGGATTCTGCCAATAAAACGCAGTCTCTGGTTCGCCTTTCCCACGATATTATCTACGTGTTCTTTCCAGTTTAAGTCTGAAGTAATAGTGATTCCTAGGTATTTTGTGGAGTTTACGGCCTTCACATTTGATTGATTTATGTTGTAAACAAAGTTTAACGGATTTCTTTTCGTACTCATGTGGACGACTTCACACTTCTCATTATTTAGAGTCAATTGCCAATTTTTACACCATACTGATATCTTATTCAGATCGTTCTGCAGTTGGTTTTGATCTTCAGATGATTTTACTAGACGGTAAATGACGGCGTCATCTGCAAACAACCTAAGAGAGCTACTTAGATTTTCCCCTAAATCGTTTATGTAAATAAGGAATAGCAGAGGACCAATAACACTACCTTGTGGAACGCCCGATATCACCTCTGTTTTAGTCGATGCCTTACCATCGATTACCACGAACTGTGTCCTCTCTGACAAAAAATCCCCTATCCAATTGCAAATTTGGGGCGATATACCATAACCACGCAATTTGATTAAAAGCCGTTTGTGAGGTACGGTGTCAAAAGCTTTCTGGAAATCAAGAAATACGGAATCGATTTGCGAACCTTTGTCGATAGCACCCATCACTTCGTGTGAATATAGAGCTAGTTGTGTTTCGCATGAACGATATTTTCTAAATCCGTGTTGACCTTGGGTCAATAGATCGTTCTGTTCGAGATAATTCATAATATTTGAATACAGGATATGTTCCAAAACCCTGCTGCAAATTGACGTCAATGAAATAGGCCTGTAGTTTAGTGTGTTACTCCTACTGCCTTTCTTGAATATAGGTGTGACCTGTGCAACTTTCCAATCTTTTGGTACAGATCCTTCTATGAGAGAGCGGTTGTATATGACTGTTAAGTAAGGAGCTATCGCTTCAGCATAATCAGATAGAAATCTAATGGGTATACAATCCGGACCAGAAGACTTGTTCTTATTAAGTGATTTTAGTTGCTGCACTACTCCGATGATATCTACTTCTATGTTATTCATTACGGCATCAGTTCGTAATTCGAAATCTGGAATATTGGTTTCGTCTTCTTTAGTGAATGAGTTTCTAAAAGCTAAGTTTAGTAACTCTGCTTTAGTAGCGCTGTCATCGGCAGGATCGCCATTACTATCACGTAGTGAAGGTATTGTTTGTGACTTTCCCCGAGTATATTTAACATATGACCAAAATCTCTTTGGGTTTTCAGTCAAATTACGAGAAAGAGTTTCGTTGTGATAAATGTTGTAGGCATCTCGCATTGAAATCCTCGCTAAATTTCGAGCTTCTGAGTACAATCGCAAATCTTGGGGATTTCGTGTTCGTTTAAATTTAGTATGCCTTTTCCTTTGCTTTTGCAACAGTGTCCTGACCTGTTTTGTGTACCAAGGGGGATCGCCTCCTTCTTTTATTAATTTATTAGGTATAAAACTTTCAATTGCTGTCGATACCACTTCTTTGAATTTGAGCCACATCTGGTCTACACCTACGTTTAGTGTTAGAAACGAGTGGAAGCTGTCTTTCAAGAAGCAATGTATTTTGTTTCTATCTGCTTTCCTGAACAAATATACTTTGCGTTTATTTTTGGTAACTTTGGGACTTTCGATATTCAATTTCGCTACTACAGCTCTGTGTTCACTAATACCTGTATCCGTTTTGATACTCATTATGAGCTCAGGATTATTTGTTGCTAAGAGATCAAGTGTGTTTTCACATCCATTTACAATTCTAGTTGGCTCATGAACTACTTGTTCGAAGTAATTCTCAGAGAATGCGGTGAGTACAATTTCGGACGATGTTTTATGCCTACCTCCTGATTTGAAAATATAATTTCGCCAACAGATCGAGGGTAAATTAAAATCACCACCTACTATTATCGTGTGAGTCGGGTACGTTTTTGTAATTAGACTCAGGTTTTCTTTGAACCTTTCTGCTATTGTATCGTCAGAGTCGGGAGGCCGGTAAAAGGAACCGATTATTAACTTCTTACGATTTTCGGGTACAACCTCTACCCATAATAGCTCGCACGAACTATCAACTTCAACTTCGCTACATTAAATACTACTTTTGACGGCGACAAACACGCCCCCACCTATTTTGTTTAATCTATCCTTTCTGAATACCGTTAGATCTTTTGAAAATACTTCTTCTGAACTTATTTCCGGCTTGAGCCAACTTTCGCTGCCTATAATTATGTGTGTTTCGGTGCTTTCTATTAACGCTTGCAGTTCTGGAACTTTCCCGACACAGATACGACAATTTACAACTGTTATACCGATAGTTTCCGGATCTACATTTCTCCTGTGATCCACCTGAACCCTTTGAGATTGCCCATTTTCTATTTCCCCGAAGCTCTTTATCCTAAAAAACCGCCCAGTCCACGCCACACAGCCCCCGCTACCCGTGTAGCCGCTTCCTGCGTGTAGTGGACTCCTGACCTATTCAGCGGAACCCGGAAACCCACCACCCGATGGCGCAAGTCAAGGAATCTGCAGCCTACACGGTCGCAGAACCGTCTGAGCCTCTGATTCAGACCCTCCACTCGGCTCTGTATCAGAGGTCCACAGTCGGTCCTGTCAACTATGCTGCAGATGGTGAGCTCTGCTTTCATCTTGCAAGCAAGACTGACAGTCTTTACCACTTCAGTTAGCCGCTCGAAACCTGAGAGGATCTCTTCAGATCCGAAACGACACACATCATTGGTACCGACGTGAGCCACCACCTGCAGTTGGCTGCACCCCGTACCCTTCATGGCATCCGGGAGGACCCGTTCCACATCTGGAATGATTCCACCCGGTATGCACACGGAGTGCACGTTGGCCTTCTTCCCCTCCTTGGCAGCCATCTCTCTAAGGGGCTCCATCACCCGCCTAACGTTGGAGCTCCCAACTACAAGTAAACCCACCCTCTGTGAAAGCCCGGATCTTGCAGGCTGGGTGGTGACAGGGTGAGAGACACCATCCGACTCAGGAACGTCGTCCTGAGCAGACAGCCCCTCAAACCTGTTCGCAAGACGAACCGGGGAGGCCTCACGATCGGTCCCCCGGAATGTCTTGCGCCTCCTGCCACGCACTGGAGCAACCTCCCACGCAACCACGGGTGGGATGTCTGCCTCACTGCTAGCAGTTTCAGGGCATGTCGCTGCCGCAGGCCGATCGGTGGAGACGACGGGAGTCCGTTCGGTCCCCACCGCCGGCCAACAACAACGACGCCCATCGATCGCAGCTTCCAACTGTGCAACCGAGGTTAACACAGCTTGAAGCTGGGAGCGAAGTGTCACCAGCTCAGACTGCATCCGCATACAGCAGTCACAGTCCCTATTCATGATTACAATGCCAACAAAAGCAAAAACTACAGTCGCGATGCGTTCAAAGGAAAACTAAACTGTTCGTTAGAACGCGGATGTGAATCCAATACGCACGACAGCACAGTATAACTTTACAAATTGAGACGAGAAAGTGTAGACGAAAATCAAAATACTATATGTCGCTTCTAATCAGAAAATAAAGACAGACGACTGTCGCGACGCGATTCACACGACGGAATAATACACTAACCAGATATTTAACGCGAATAGGAATCAAACAAAACGCGAGCACACAATAAATTTAATGCACTCAAGGGAAAACGCACTGAAAAGTAAAAATATGTAGCTTCTAGAGAGAAGCCGGTTACACTTACAACTGATAAATTACTGCTACGCTACTGGAGACGTGTGCTCTGGACCACGTCCGCTGGGCGACTGACTGGAGTAAACAAACGGTAACTGTTTCAAAACAAAGACAGACGACTGTCGCGACGCGATTTACACGGCGGAATAATACACTAACCAGATATTTAACGCGAATAGGAATCAAACAAAACGCGAGCACACAATAAATTTAATGCACTCAAGGGAAAACGCACTGAAAAGTAAAAATATGTAGCTTCTAGAGAGAAGCCGGTTACACTTACAACTGATAAATTACTGCTACGCTACTGGAGAGGTGTGCTCTGGACCACGTCCGCTGGGCGACTGATGATAATGATAATGAAGTGGTACTGAAAAGAAATGAGGGAAAAGTAATTTCTGGCAGATCTTGTCTAAACAAAGGATCGATTGATAAGTCACATTCTTAAACATCATGGAATCGCCAATTTAGTATTAGAGGGAAGTGTGTGGAGTAAAAATCGCAGAGGGAGAACAAGAGACGAATGCAGTAAAGCGGGTTCAAATAGATGTTAGTTGCTGTTCTTATGAGGACATGGTGAGGACAGAGAAGGGTGGAGATCTGCTTCAAACCAGTCTTCGGGCTGAAGACAACAACACTTTTTGATATTTTTATTTCGAAATTTCCAGTTTATGTACACTTAAAAATGGCTACGTAGATGAAGTCATGATTGTGTTGTAATAAATAAACCATAACTGTCAAATAGCAGATATTTGTGTAAAAAAAAGTATTGCTAGACGCGTGAAAGATCTGTTGCGCGCGTCGTTTGGTGATGATCGTGTACTCAGCCGCCTTTTTCGTCATGCTTGGCCTCCCACGTCCCCAGACCTCAGTCCGTGCGATAACTGGCTTTGGGGTTACCTCAAGTCGCAAGTGTATCGTGATCGACCGACACCTCTAGAAGTGCTGAAATACAACATCCGACTCCAGTTCCTCACCATAACTCCGGACATGCTTTACAGCGCTGTTCACAACATTATTCCTCGACTAAAGCTATTGTTGAGGAATTATGGTGAACATATTGAACATTTCGTGTAAAAAACTTTGCTTTGTCATAATTTGTTATGCTAATTATTGCTTTTCTGATCAGATGAAGCGCCATCTGTCTGACATTTTTTCAATTTTTTTGTTCTAATAAGCATGTGTGCCAATTTTTACCCCTCTATCTACTTTATTCCATGATTTATTAAGTTTCCAAATTTATACTGACTTTTTGATCACCCGGTACATACAATTGTTTGTTAATCTGTATCAGATGCCACTGTTATGTAATAGTAATAATAATAATAATAATAATAATAATAATAATAATAATAATAATAATATATGGTCCAAGGCGCCTCGCTACGCGGTTGCTCGCCGGCGGAGTTTCGAGTCCTCCCTGGGTCATGGGTGTTTGTGTTGTCGTTAGGTTAGTTTAACTTAGTTTAAGTAGTTTGTAAGCCTAGGCACTAATAACCAACGCAGTTAAGTCCCATAGAGTAACAAACATTGGAACATTTGAACCTAATTGAGGAACAAGACTCCATGGTCCTGGAACAAGTCATTACATGAAGTTTAACACAAGAATGCTTAAATAAAAACTTAAAGTAGTCCTATGCACATGACAATCTTAAGCCTAAATAAAAAGAATCAATAACGAACAAAAGGAATTAGATTATTTTTTTAATTTTTCCAGGTGTTCCTCGACAGGATAAAAGGATTGAGTCGTAAAGTAACTCTTCAGTTTAGGTTTGAAAGTGCGTGGGTTAGTACTAAGATTTTTGAGTTCCTGTGGCAGCTTACTGAAAATGGATGCTGCAGAATAGTGTACACATTTCTGCACAAGAGTCAAGGCAGTGCGATCCAAATGTAGATTCGATTTCTGTCTAGTATTCTGTCTAGTATGCTGCTGATTCGTGGGAAGAATCTGATTTTTTTTAAGAACAAACGACCTACAAGAAAATACGTATTGTGATGCCAATGTCAGAATGCACAGACTACTGAAAAGGGGTCGACATGAGGTTCGTGAACTTACACCACATATTGCTCGAACCGCCCGTTTCTGAGCCAAAAATATCCTTTTTGTATCAGTCGAATTACCCCAAAATATAACGCCGTACGTCGAAAGTGAATGAAAGTTAGCATAGTAGACTACTTTTCGTGTTGAAAAATCACTTATTTCAGATACTGTTTTAATGGTAAATAAAGCAGAATTTAGTTTTTGAACAAGACCCTGAAAATGGGCTTTCCATGACAACCTACTATCTATCTGAACACCTAAAAATTAGAATTGTTCAGTCTCACTTACCATACGCCCATCATGTGTAATCAAAATGTCAGTTTTTGTTAAATTGTGTGTTAGAAATTGTAAACACTGAGGTTTACTGTGATTTAACATCCATTTATTTTCTAGAAGCCATGAACTTATCTCTTGAACTGCATTATTTGCTACTGTGGCAATATTACAAAAAACATCCTTTACTACCAAGCTGTTACCATTAGCAAACAAAAATATTTTACAATCACCTGTTATTCTCGAAGGCACATCATTTATATAAATAAGAAACAGCAGTGATTCCAAAACAGACCCGTGGGATACCTCACACTTAACTGTGCCCCATTGTGGCTGTTCGTCGTAGCCATTTTTCAACATTGCGGGGAATTACTTTCTGCTGTCTATTATTAAAGTACACAGCGGATACAGTGTTTTGATGGGAAAAGCAATACACATGCAGTTGCTTGTTCCCATGTCTCAGATGCCACAGAGGAACGGTTGAACGATTCTACAACTGCTTCGATGACATCGGGAGTCCGGTAAAACATGTAATTAACTGTAGTTCAGTTATTCCGGTTGTTAGTGTACAAACGACTTTTCAGTGGTTGTCAGAGTGCAATATTTTTTGGGCGATCTAGTTTGCTTTGCTCCTTGAGCAGTCCAGCAGACGTATTGTGTTGCCGCGGCGGAGTGGCCGATCGCATTGAGGCGCTATGCTGCGATGCGCGAAGCCGTTCTCCGTCGGGGGTTCGAATCCCCCCTCGGGCATGAATGTTTAGTTGATAAGTAGTTTGTAAGTTTAGGGACAAATGACCCCGCAGTTAAGTCCCATAAGCTTTTCAAACATTTGAACATCTGAAACTTCCTGGCAGACTAAAATTGTGTGCCGGAACCGGGACTCGAACTTGGGACCTTTGCCTTTCGCGGGCAAGCGCTCTACCACAGAGCTATCCCGACACGACTCACGGTGCCTCCCCACAGCTTCAATTCTGCCTGTACCTCACCTGCTACTTTCCAGGAGTGCTAGTCTTGCAGATTTCGCAGGAGAACTTATGTGAAGTTTGGAAAGTAGGAGGCGAGGTACAGGCAGAACTGAAGTTGTGGGGAGGCACCGTGAGTCGTGTCAAATTCAAATGTTCAAATGTTTGTACAGCTTATGGGACTTAACTACGGGGCCGGCCGCGGTGGCCGAGGAGACTGAGGCGCTCCAGTCACGGTCTGCACGGCCACTACGGTCGGGGGTTCGAATCCCCCCTCGGACATGGATATTTGTGCCGTCTTTAGTATAAGGTAGTTGATAAGTAGTTTGCAAGTTTAGGGACTGATGACCCCGTAGTTAAGTCCCATAAGCTTAAATATTTGGTTTTTAACTACGGGGTCATCAGTCCCTAAAATTACAAACTACTTATGAACTACTTACGAACTAGGACTGCACAAATATCCATGCCCGAGGGGGGGGGGGATTCGAACCCCCGACCGTAGTGGCCGTGCAGACCGTGACTGACGCGCCTCAGTCTCCTCGGCCACCGCGGCCGGATGAGTCGTATCGGAGTAGCTCTGTGGTAGAGCGCTTGCCCGCAAAGGCAAATGTCCCAGGTTCTAGTCCCGGTTCCGGTACACAATTTTAGTCTGGCAGCAAGTTTTATATCAGCGAGTGAGAGTTTGATTTGAAGATTTGTTTGTCGCTGTGTTGCAGACTGCTACGAGCGCACGGCGATCGGGCAGCGGCTGCCCGCGTCGCTGGTGCGGCGCACGGCGGCCATCCAGCTGGTGGCCGACTGCGAGGCGCAGTGTGACCGCGACCTTCACAACTGCAACGCCTTCAGCTTCGGGTATGCCTGCCCGCTCACTAAGCCTCAGCCTCTTTCTGCTTCTACTACATTATACTCTAATCTATTCAGTATAATTTACGATGGTTGGAACTACTGTTGTTGTTGTGGTCTTCAGACCGGAGACTGGTTTGATGCAGCTCTCCACGCTACCCTGTCCTGCGCAAGTCTCTTCATCTGAGAATACGTTCGGCAACCTACATCTTTTTGAATCTGATTACTATATTCGTCCCTCGGTCTCCCTCTAAGATTTCTACCCCACACGTTTCCTTCTAATGCTCAGTTGACAATTCCTTGATGTCTCAGAATGTGTCCTACCAATCTAGCCCTTCTCTTAGCATATGCCAGAAACTCCTTTTCTCCCCAATTGTGTTAAACACCTCCTCATTAGTTACGTGATCTACCCATCTAATTTTCATCATTCGTCTGTAGCACCAAATTTCAAAAGCTTCTATCATCTTTTTATCTGAACTCCTTATCGTCCACGTTTCACACCCATACAATGCTACACTCCAGACAAATGCTTTCAGAAAGGACTTCCTGAGATTTAAATTAATATTGGATGTTAACAGTTTTCGCTTCTTTAGAAACACTTTTCTTCCCATAGCCATTCTGCATTTTATATCTTCTTTACTTCGGCCATCAGAAGTTATCTTGATACCCAAATAACAAAATTAGCCGGCCGCGGTGGCCGAGGAGACTGAGGCGCTTCAGTCACGGTCTGCACGGCCACTAAGGTCGGGGGTTCGAATCCCCCCTCGGGCATGGATATTTGTGCCGTCCTAGTTCGTAAGTAGTTCATAAGTAGTTTGTAAGTTTAGGGACTGATGACCCCGTAGTTAAGTCCCATAAGCTTAACAAACATTTCGATTTCGATTTCGAATCCCCCCTCGAGCATGGATATTTGTGTCGTCCTTAGTCTTAACTAGTTCATAAATAGTTTGTAAGCTTAGGGACTGATGACCCCGTAGTTAAGTCCCATAAGTTCTACAAACATTTGAACATTTTGAACAAAATTCATCTACTACTTTTATTGTCTCATTACCTAATCTAATTCCTTCAGCATCGCCTCATTTTCTGACATTGCATTCCATTACTTTCGTTTTACTCTTGTTAATGTTCATCTTATATCTTCCTTTCAAGACACTGTCCATTCCATTCAGTTACTCTTCCAGATGTTTTGCGGTCTCTGACAGAATTACTATGTCATCAGCAAACCGCAATGTTTTTATTTCTTCTCCCTGCACTTTAATGCTCTCTCCAAATTTCTCTTTCCATTCCTTCACTGCCTGCTCAGTGTACAGATTGAACAACATCTTACTCTCTTCCCAAACTCTGCGTCCCTTTCTTTCCCTTCAACTCTAACAATCGGTGTCTGGTTTTTGTATAGGTTGAATATAACTCTTCGCTCCCTATGTTTTACCCCTGCTACCTTCAGAATTTGGAATAGTTTATTCCAGTGGACACTGTCAAAAGCTTTCTCCAAATCGACAAACGCTAATAACATAGGTTTCCCTTTCCTTAGCCTATCTTCTAAGATACGTCGTTATGTATTGCCTCCGGTGTTCCTACATTTCTCCTAAATCCAAACTGATCTTCCCCGAGGTCGGATTCCACACGTCCTTCCATTCGTGTGTAAATAATTCGTGTTAGTATTTTGCAACCATGACTTATTAAACTGGTGGTTCCATAATTTTCACATTTGTCTGCGCCTGCTTTCTTTGGAATTGGAATTACGATATTCTTCTTGAAGTCGGAAGGTATTTCCCCTGTCTCATACATCTTGCATGCCAAGTGGTACAACTTTTTTCATGACTATCTCTCCTAACGATATCAGCAGTTCAGACGGAGTATCATCTACTCCAGGGGCCTTGTTTCGACTCAAGTCCTTCAGCGCTCTGTCAAATTCTTTTCGCAGTATTATATCTCCTATCTCATTTTCCTCCACTTCGTCTTCCATTTCTAGAATACTGCCTTCATTTCCTTTGTATAGGACCTCTATCGCTGTAGCAGACGTTGACATACCTACCATAACTTCGAGCAAATGGGCTCGCCCGTCTCACGTCACCGGCGAGAGCACAATCGAGGGAAACACTTACACTTGTCAGCGAACGCCCTAACGTAATGATGTCACTACGTTTTCGAAACAGGAACAACTTGTGCCCGAGGTCGTACAGCACGACAGTGTCATCAAGGTCTTTAAGAGGAGTGGGGGGAATCGGCATTGCCGCACACAACAGTGGCACAGTGGGTAAAAGCCTTCAAAGAAGGTCGGTAAGCTATGGCAGACCGTCAATGCATAGCTGGTATTACTGTTAGATTTTGGAGAATTACCTGCGACCAGCTTTGCGAAAGAAGCGGCAACACTTCCTGCGCAAACCACCCATCATTTTGTACGACAATGCGCGAGAGCATATAGCGCAAGCTGTGGCTGCTCTGTTCGGTCGATGGACCTGGGAAGTACTGTACCGTCCTACATACTCCTGGAACATAAATCCTTGTGACTTTCATTTGATTCCGAAGATGAAGGAATCACTTCGTGGCATTCGCTTCAGAACTGTGTCAGAGATTCGATAGAAGGTGGACTGCTCCAACCCTCGTATTAAGCCTACATAAAGTTAGCTGGGGCCACCAAATAATTGCTGTAATCAAGGAAAAAGCAGCATTAGTTGTAATTATTTGCTTTTATTAAACTGCAAATCGATTTCAAAAATGTTCAAATGTTTGTTAAGCTTAAGGGACTTAACTGCGGGTTCATCAGTCCCTAAACTTAAAAAACTACTTATGAACTACCTTATATTAAAGACGGCACAAACATCAATGCCCGAGGGGGGATTTGAACCCCGACCGTAGCGGCTTTGCAGACTGTGATTGGCGCGCCGCAGACCGTAGGCCGGCAATCGATTTCAATCACGTAGTGACCGTCTGCAGTTCAAAATCACAAAAATCACTATTGGTCGTGAATACATGTGTTATCTGACAAGTACGATTTAACTGAGCCATCCGCTTCCTTGTAGTAACAAACATCAATTTTTTAGTCGTGCAAAGCCAATTTTGGTGCCTTGTACTAATCACGCTGTTCGAACGTACCTGAAGGTGGTGTTCTAAATCTATTTTCTATATAATCAAAGCTAATAATTACGATCAATTTTCTTTCTACCTTAATTATTACTTTAAAATTTCCGAAAGTCCAGCATTATGGGTGTTTCGGGAACAACAACTTCTTTACTATTTATATTAACAATTTCAAAACAGGCAAAGTTGCAAATTGTTAGTTTTTTATTGCAAGTTTTGGGTTTGGCTGAGCCCACTATCAAGTCAGTCAAGTCAGTGTCGTCTTCAATACACGTAAGACATATCACCAAATTTACAGAACATAAAATATTATTCCTCTTAAGGCGTATCATGAAATTTGCAGAACAAAATGTATTATTACTCTCTCCAAAACCAGGCATCAACTCGTGGTTTTGTTTAGAGTAATACATTTTGTTCTGTAAATTCCTTAAGACGAATAATATTTTATGTTCTGTAAATTTGGTGATATGTCATGTATAGGGAAGATAACATTAACTTGGATGAATTGATAATGGTCAAGCCCGATACTAGTCATCGATAAAAAACCAAATTGTTAATTTAAAAATTTCGTATTTGATAGCAGAATTGGTTTTCGATACGATGTAAATCAATTTATGACTTGAATGAAACTTTCACTCTGCAGCGGAGTGTGCGCCGATATGAAACTTCCTGGCAGATTAAAATTGTGTGCCGGAACCTGGACTCGAACCTGGGACCTTTGCCTTTCGCGGGCAAGCGCTCTACCGACTGAGCTATCCCGGAAGTGAAGTTGTGAGGCGGCATCGTGAGTCGTGTCGGGATAGCTCAGTTGTTAGAGCGCTTGCCCGCGAAAGGCAAAGGTCCCAGGTTCGAGTCCCGGTTCCGGCAATCAATTTTAATCTGCCACGAAGTTTCATAAATTTATGACTTGTTTTTTCTGATAGCTACAACGTGTTGTGCACGCTGTCAACTGCAGTCCTCACTTAAAACTCAAACATATTAAGCGGCCGCTCCCTGTCGCAGGTTCCTGTCCTCTCTCGTGTGTGTGTGTGTGTGTGTGTGTGTGTGTGTGCGCTTGTGTGGGTGTGTGTGTGTTGTCCTTACCATAAGTTAGTTTAAGTAGTTTATAAGTCTAGGGACCGATGACCGTTGAATTTCAAATACATCAACATAACCTCAGTTCCCAGCGTTGATGACAAATAGATCAGAACTTTTCGATTCAGTTAGGGTGAATCAGAGATTCAGCGATCATAAGAGCATTAAATCTTTAGTTAATACAGCTGTAAATAGAAATATTAAGAAAGGCAGGAAGATCTTATTTAGGACTAACTGAAAACCCGGCGTTGCCCGGGTATTTATTTACTTATTCCTGCCATTTTTGAGGTATATATTTATTTGTATAAAGGTTTTATGTCTGTAAAATCTCTTGGGACTACAATTAGTAGTAAAGAAGTAATGGTGCGTGATGGGGCGGTTTTCCACTAACGTTACTGTTTATGTGCTCATATCTCATAAATTACCTGTCGTACTGTGATACAACTTAGAAGGTACACTGAACTATATTCGTGTATACTGTCTGTAAAATTTCCTGCGGCTGCAATTTGTAATGTACAAATTATAAATTGTAATGTCATACCGAATCCCGTAGTTTTACTCAATAAACAGCGGAAAAGTAGTAAGCGAGAAACTTTTTTCCTTTCACCATTTTGCTATGGTTGTCAGCGAGAGAAAGTTTAATAAAAGTGTGAAATTATGTATAATGTTTGTTGCAAGTCGCTAAGTACTCTGATTCTCGTATAGCGTATTTATAAAGTCTCGCCGCATTATGCGGCAGTTTCTTGCAAATCCTGTTGTTTATGACGTCATATCTTCTGAACCATGTGTCGTATATGATTCTTAACCGTGCAGCAACTGTACCTCACGGTAAGGAATGTGTGTACCAAATTTGGATGAAATCGGTCCAGTGGTTTAGGAGAAAATGAGCAGCATTGTCGCAAAATGCAGCAGTTTTCTGCGCATCTCATTGTTTATGATGTCATTTCTCGTGAACTATGTATCGTACGTGATTCTTACACTTACGGCGACCGTTCTCATGGATTGAAGCTTACATGTACAAAATTTCATATAGATTGGAACAAAACTGTAGATTTGTATGCAACACGTACAAATATACGGACACTCTGCTTTATATATTAGAAAAGCGAAAATGTTAAATTTCAGAGAGCTTGACTGGTCAACACGATAGTTTCGTCTCTAACACTACCAGTATTTGAGAAACTGTGGCCGAAGTTCAAGTGCAGCTTACAATATTCGTTAGATAAGTATGTGTCGAGTAATATGAGAGATTGGAAAGCTCCACCGTGGTTCAACGCCAGAGTTAGTAAACTGTTACGAAAGCAAAGAGAACTTCACCACAAATATAAACGTAGCCAAAGTACTGCAGGCAAGTAAAAGGTAAATTATGCCAAAATTAGCGTATGGGATGCCTTGCGAGAAGCGTTCAACGAGTTTGAGAGCAATGATTTGTGTACCGACTTTGAAGACGATAGAAATTTTGGCTCCACGGGAAATCGGTAAACGGGTCAAAGTCAGATATCCGGGCGCTTTGTGGCCATAATGGTGTTAAAACGGAGGATGACACAGAAAAAAAATACTAAATGCCTTTTTTCAAAGCTGTTTCACAAAGGAATATTGCACAGTAGTTCCTCCTGTAAATCAATTCAAGAACGACACAATGGTAGATATTTAGATAAGTGTCAGGATGTAAAAGCGATTGAAATCGCTCTCGTCGACCACATGTGCAAAACTGTAGGCCTATATATCTGACATCGGTCAGTTGCAGAATATTGAAACACATTTTATGTTCGATAATTATGTCATTTCTGGAGACCGGAAATCTTTGTAGCAATCAACATCGGTATTCATCCACGAGATCCTGAGACCGGAAATCTTTGTAGCAATCAACATCGGTATTCATCCACGAGATCCTGAGAGCAGTAGATACAAGATCTTTATTCCGTATTTTTTCGTGTTTGTAGACTTCCGAAAAACGTTCGATAACGTGCCGCACCGTGCCTGATGAGACAAGTGCGAGCGTATTGAATATCAGACCAATTGTGTCTGGTTTGATGCGTTCCTAGCCGCTGTGGAGTAGCCGAGTGGTCTAAAGCGTCTTGCTGCGGAGCGCGCGGTTGCTCGCCGTGGAGGTTCGAGTTCTCCCTGGGGCATGGGTGTGTGTGTTTGTCCGTAGGTTAGTTTACCTAGGTTTAAGTAGTTTGTAAGCTACGGACTGATGACCACGCAGTTTGGTCCGATAGATTTACAGACAGACATTGATGCGTTCCTAGCTAACACAAAGCAGCATGTCGAATGCCCCCTCGGGCATGGATATTTGTGCCGTCCTAGTTCGTAAATAGTTCATAAGTAGTTTGTAAGTTTAGGGACTGATGACCCCGTAGTTAAGTCCCATAAGCTTAACAAACATTTGAACATTTTTTTGCAGCATGTCATTCTCAACGGAGAGAGGCCTTCAGACAAAGTGATTTCAAGTGTTCACCAGGGGAGTGTTATAGGGCCGTTGCGTTTTTGGAAATATATAAATGACCTCGTAGTTAACGTCTGAAGTTCCACGAGGCTTTTTGTGGATGATGCTGTAATTTATCGAGAAGTCGCAACATTGGATAAGGGTAGCGGAATGCAGGAGAGCCTGTAGCGTATTGAAGCATGGTGCAGGAAATGGCAATTGAGACTGAACATAACTGTAAAGTGCGTTGTTTACATCTACATCGATACTCTGCAAATCACATTTAAGTGCCTGGCAGAGGGTTCATTAACCACTTTCATAACTTTTCTCTGCCGTTCCATTCTCTAATAGCGTGCGGGAAGAAAGTACACCTAAATCGTTCCGTTTTCGATCTGATTTCTCTTATTTTATTGGGATGGTCATGTCTCCCTAAGTAGGTGGGTGCTAGCAAAATATTTTCACATTCAGAAGTAAAAGTCGGTGATTGAAACTTCGCAAACAGATCACGCCGCAATGAATAACGTCTTTCTTTTAATGATTTCCACCCCAAATCGTGCAACATTTCCGTGACGTTCCGCCCCCCGTAACGTGATAAAACAAAACGAGCTGCCCTTCTCTGAACCTTCTCAATACCTTTCGTCAGTCCTCCTGGTGAGGGTCCCACAATGGGCAACAGTACTCCAGGAGAGGACGCACAAGTGTGATGTAGGCTGTCTCTTTGGTGGAGCTGGTGCATCTTCGAAGCGTTCTGCCAATGAAACGTAATCTTTGGTTCGCCTTCCCCACAATATTTTCTGTGTTTTCTCCAGTCTAAGTTGTTCGTAATTGTAATTTACATGGAAAGGAATATCCATTTTATATGAATACGCAATATCAGATTTAACAATGTGAGCAGTCACTTTCATAACATATCAGGGAGTAGACATAAGGCACGATCTGAAATTGAACGACCATATAAAAGCAATCGTGGGAAAGGCAAATGCCAGACAGAATGATTGGGAAACTCCTCAGGAAGTGCAGTCCGCCAATGAAGCAAGTAGATTACAAAACTCTTGTTCTGCGAGCGTTTGAGTATGGCTCATCAATGTGAGATCCGTACCAGATAGGGGTTATAGACGATCCAACGGATAGTAGGAGGCTTCGTTACTGGCTCATTTAGTAAGCACGAAAAGTCACAGAGATGATTAGGAAAGTGCAGTGGCAGACGCCGTAAGAAAAACGTTACGTATCGCGATAATGGCTTCTGTCAAAGTTCTGAGAGCTGACTTTTCATGAAGATATATTTCTCCCTTCTACGTATATCTCACGAAGCGACCACAAGGGTAAGATTGGAGACAATAGGGCACACGCGGAGGCATAAAGTCAGTCATTTCGGCCCCCAAAACATACGCTACTGGAATAGGAGCAGGGAGTGATTGGTGTGCAAAGTAACCTCTGCCACAAACCGGACGGTGGCTTGCGGAGTATGATTGTGGATGTAGATGTAGAAGTCACGCCAGACGTACATATATCTACTTATTCAATTATTATGTTAGTCAACCTCCGTCTTCCCAGTCTGCCCATCTGTTCCTATGTTCGCTATTTAGTTTTTGTTTGTTTGTTAGGTTTTCTTTTGTTTTCACAAAGCTCTACCCTAATGACATAATAGGTCCTGAACAATGTCCCCTACAATAACTTTTCAATTTAAGTACAGTGGAATACTAGGGAAGTGTCTCCGAACTGTGTTCCGAATTGATTTCGTAGTACAGACGTCATAAATGAGGTCATGCGTGGTGAGGTGACATATTCCATGATCTATGTGGTGTACTGTTATATAATTTTGAATGTACTTTAACTGATACATTTTCACATTTTCTGCCAAATGTGCCCCGAATTAGATTTAGTAAAGACCTATAAGTTGAAATCTCATCCGTTATCTGGCTGTTTACGAACTTTATTGTTTGACTTCATATTTCCGAATCATGGATCGTAAAAAATATTCAAATGTTTGTAAACCTCAGGTACCAAACTGCTGAGGTCATCGGTCCCTAGACGTACAAACTACGTAAACTAACTTATGCTAAGGACAACACATACCCATGCCCAATCGAAGACTTTAACCTCCGACGCGAGCGTCCGTGCAATCCGTAACGCGGCGGCCCAGACCACGTGGCCATTTCCGCGCGGCTATGGGTCGTACTATAACATAATTTCGAAAGGACATTCAGTCATATATGAATACTGCGCGCAAAATACCTCGAGACTGTAGATAGTTGTATAGAAGTAATAGATTGTCACAACATTCCTAGTGCTGAAGTTGTATAGCACAAAAGCGGGAAGTATTAGGCGATAAACTTGTCTCCTTACATCATACTGTTGCAACTGTATGTGAGTGAATTTTTCGAAAGATTTTAAATCATATGAAAAATCTGTTACAGATTCTAGTCACACCGGATGAATAAATCCCTCTTATTCACCGGTCTCACTATGCGGCAGTCTTTCGCGCATATTATTGCTTATGACGTCATATATCTTTAACTATGTGTTGTCTGTGGTTCGTACCGCCACAGTGAACTTCCTCTTGCTTTGAGGAACAAGGATACAAAATTTCATCACGCTCGGAATAAAACTGTAGATTTGTGTCAGCGACACTCCTGACCGTTAACATTGCTACACCACGAAGATGAGGTGCTACAGACGCGAAATTTAACCGACAGGAAGAAGATGCTGTAATATGCAAATGATTAGCTTTTCAGACCATTCACACAAGGCTGCCGCCGGTGGCGACACCTGCAACGTGCTGACATGAGGAACGTTTCCAACCGATTTCTCATACACAAACAGCAGTTGACCGGCGTTGCCTGGTGAAACGTTGTTGTGGTGCCTTGTGTAAGGAGGAGAAATGCGTACCATCACGTTTCCGACTTAAATAAGGTTGGATAGTAGCCTATCACGATTGCGGTTTATCGTATCGCGGGTTGTTCGCGATCCAATGGCTGTTAGCAGAATATGCAAACGGTTGGTTCAGGAGGGCAATACGTGCTGGATCCCAACGGCCTCCTCTCACTAGCCGTCGAGATGACAGGCATCTTATCCTCATGGCTGTAACGGATCGTGCTGCCACGTCTCGATCCCTGAGCCAACAGATGGGGACGTTTACAAGACAACAACCATCTGCACGAACAGTTCGACGACGTTTGCAGCAGCATGGACTATCAGCTCGGAGACCATTGCTGCGGTTACCCTTCATGCTGCATCACAGACAGAAGCGGCTACGATGGTGTACGCAACGACGAACCTGGGTGTACGAATAGCAAAACGTCATTTCTTCGGATGAATCCAGGTTCTGATTACAGCATCATGATGGTCGCATCCGTGTTTGGCGACATCGCGGTGAACGCACATTGGAAGCGTGTATTCGTCATCGCCATACTGGCGTATCACCCGGCGTGATGGTATGGGGTGCCATTGGTTACACGTCTCGGTCACCTCTTGTTCGCATCGACGGCACTTTGAACAGTGGCCGTTACATTTCAGATGTGTTACGACCCGTGGTTCTACCCTTCATTCGATCCCTGCGAAACCCTACATTTCAGCAGGATAATGCACGACTGCATGTTGCAGGCCCTGTACGGGCCTTTCTGGATACGGAAAATGTTAGACTGCTGTATTGGATTTCGCGGTATCTCCCCTTCGGAGGTTCGAGGTTCCCTCGGGCATGGGTGTGTGTCGACTTCAGTGTAAGTAGTTTGTAAGTCTGGGGACAGATAACAACAGCAGTTAGGTC
The DNA here is from genome assembly GCA_026315105.1 of Locusta migratoria. Lineage (NCBI taxonomy): Eukaryota > Metazoa > Arthropoda > Insecta > Orthoptera > Acrididae > Locusta > Locusta migratoria. The sequence goes on from CM048755.1 coordinate 262,458,996, forward strand.
CCTTTGGTTCACAAAAAATTAAACATATGAATTCAAGGATGGTTTTGTGAATTATCTCCTTTGTTGAGAGACTGAATTTGTGCGGATGCTTGCAGTGAATCTGCCCTATATCAGCTTATCATCCGATTTGTTTTATAGGCTTGTTCCACATTATATGCTCTTTTTATGTCTATGCAATGTTTTACAATTTTTTAATGATTATAGTTACTCACCAGTCCCTGCACTAGTCGTCGTTACTCTTCAGATGTGTAAACAGAAACATGTAAATATTTCAGGACACCGACTGATGATGCCTTGTGAAAAAGGCGAAACGCGTATGTTTGAATTATAAAAATAAAATCCCTTCATTTGCTGTAGCAAAAGGCGTTTTCTTTAAAAAAAAAAAAAAAAAATACTACAGTGAAAATACTTAGTATTCAGCTGCTGCTCAAATGGCCACTACGAGCAACGAAAAATAGAAGTAAGTTTGTTTTGCAATTCGACTACATTGGGAACATTGTGCTAACCACGTTGTTCCGTGCAAAATTCTTACATTTTATCTTGGGCAAAAATAAATGACATCTTTATAGAATATTAGGGATGTAATAAATTATTGCAGCTACGCAAGAAAGAAAAAAAGTAATGAAATTGATATCTGGCGGAAATCCTTGGCAGAATGACAAGCAGAGGCAGTTTCTTAGATTGTTAGATTCATTTTCATTATTGAAAATTACCGTTGACACATATAGGGCCGTGCGGGAGTGACCGCTACGGACTGGGCGGTAGTTCCTGCCGGAGTTTCGAGTCTTCCCTCGAGCGTGTGTGTGTGTGTGTGTGTGTGTGTGTGTTTTTGTGCCTGTACTTCACTCTGCAGCCAAAACTTCAAATCGCAAATGAATAGTGTTTGTATGCGGTAGTAGGTATGTCTCCCATTGTGCACTATGGTGGTAGAGGGTTGATAACGATAAGGGGGTGGAAGATATGGAAGTTGAAATTTACCGACTTATATAAAATTCTACATGTGGGTGTCAATACTTTGCTCTTCAGCAAAAACTGCACAATGGAGACTCTGTGTTGTTGTAATACAAAGTCTCCCGTTGTACACCATAGCAGTTCTGTGTCGATAGCTATAAGAGGGTGGAAGATATAGTGGTTGAAAGTCGTCAGCGATGACTTTTGACACTACAATAGTTGAGAGGTTACATACAGCCAAACGTGGTACACATTCTTCAGCTGTTTTTCTGCAACAAGTGTACGACTATAGAAAAATAAGTGCATATTGTAGTTTGAAAATTAAAACTGGCAAGAAAGATGCCAAAGCGTAAGAAAGAAAATTCGCGTTCTCGATCCGTTTCTAAAAGACAGAAAACGGCGCTGCAAAGTGAATCTACAGACGATATAAACTTGAAATTTGTAGACGTTTATCTTACAGCAGCAATTTTTCGATATTCCCATCCCTAAGAGGGTGAAATATGGCATGCACGGTTTTTTGAAAATACGTTTCTATTACGTCAATTTTGAAGCAAGAAATAAAAACTTCGGATTTAGATTTTTGATTGGATTTTTAAAAAGACGTGTTTCGAAATTTTTTGGAAATTCAACCATTAAGCGGGTGAAATAAGGGAAAATCTTTTAAGGGCGCTTCTAAGACCATATTAATGCTATAAATGCGAAAATTTGGATTTGGAACCATGGTTAGAATTTAAAAAAGAACGTTGAATTCTGCCATCAGTGGTGCAATAGGGGATGGCAAGTTTTATCAAAATACTTCATTAGGGAAGCAATTTTAAAGCTAAATCTATGAAAATTTATATTTAGAAGTATAAACAACTAATGCAGACATCCGGTCTACACGCGTGAAGCAGCGGGAATTAAGGTTTTGTGTGTGTGTGTGTGTGTGTGTGTGTGAGAGAGAGAGAGAGAGAGAGAGAGAGAGAGAGAAACGTATATTGTTAAAACAATTCGTAAAAGTATTACACATCGAGATTCCAACATACATATTTTCTCCCCATTTTCCTATGTTATTAAATGACAAGCATTTAAATAGGAAAAAGATAACAGCGATCAGTCGCAAATGTTATTATAATTGTAGAGCTACAGTTGCAAATATTGTTTGATAATTCCAGATCTAGTTTTAGATCACTGTGCGACCATCCTCAGAAAGTAAAATGTACGGTAAGACACTTGCGTTTATGTACATGTGTTAAAACTTTTATCCTTAATGTTGCAGATTGAGTTCATACTGAGACAGCTTATTTCTAAAGATTTAGTTTTATATAACATCATTGAAAGGAAAATGGTATACCAAGTGGATCTAAAATGCATAGTTCTCGTAAACGACTTGGTGGAACATCGTTGTGCTTCGTTTGAATCATTTATGTGAAGTGTTTGCCTATATTGGTGCAGCGGCCGTGCATTTTAATGACAACTTCAAAGTAGAATGTTTATTATTGCACAGCTATATAAAAATTAAATAACAATATTTCATTTACATGTGTATGTATTGGGCCACAGAACTTACGAAATTTAGATTAATGAGAAACGTTAAGGTTTACTAACTGTAAACGATCATTAAGCTCTAGGAAAGAGTACGGTCTAGCTAGATGTGTTTTCCCTTGATTAAACGCAGTCGACATCATAGCATATTTCATCCATTTTTTAATGCGCCACGTTCGATTGGACTTAAAATGGCGTCTCTTTGGTATTGGCTATCGCAGACCTCGTCACGGATAAACGTCGATTGCTGTTCTCTACAAGAGAAGGCAAATCCTCATCTATGTGCCTCTGGTAAACTACCTTTAATACACGGTGTCCTTTTTTTCCGAAAATAAGTTAACCATCTGACGTAAACGCATATGGCAAGAACTGAAAAAATCTTCCACAGCTGATGAGATTTCGCTGTATTTGTTTGCTGTGTAGTGACACCTCTGTCTCCTTCATTCAAAGTATGGCTCACAACACCGAAGGATATGTATTTGCATTTAATTACGTTGTGAAATTTGCATTTCAAAATTGAGAGGAGCCAATATAAATGCTAATCCTCTTGTGTTTCGATCATAGCTTTGAACCCGGCCGCAACAACGGTGATACGGTGTAGATGACTTCCGATGCGACCGAGTAGGAGAGAATGTGCCAGTTGCGGATATATGCAAAACGTGGCGTGTGGCCGGCGCTGTGAATCTGCTAACACTGATCAAAGCAGTAACGGTATCAGAGTGTCACATCACATTGACTTAGGCGCTCTGTTATTCTCGTGTATGGCGCAGAGATGGAAGGACAATTTTTCTCCAGTACCATAGGTCAGCAGCATGAGTTGTAGTCACGATTAATGTCACTCACCGCCTTCTCCCAATCAATATCTGCTGTAGCCGTGAACGGCTACCCCTGTTCTGTACTTACAAAGCATAAAACTAACGATTAGTTGTTAATCAACATATTTATCCTTTAACTTGGTATGTTTTATAATAAAGATAAGAAGATACCGGTGTTTTGGAAGTAAAATTTATTCGTATCAAACATTTTTCGTCTATTCAGTGTTCAGTATCTTCAGTGATCTATACATGTTTTGATTTAGATCTGTAGTGGTTGATTAAAATTTAGCACTGACATAAAAACAGACATGTCAGTCTCATGCCATAACAACCCAAAGAAAGGGAATGCTCACCCAGCAGGAATAAACTTTTATACAGAAGCACAAAAAAACCATTATTATTAACCAAAATAGCTACAACAGAAGACCAATATTCAGACTTCACAGTTTACTGTTTACAGTTTACTGTAAAAGTAATCATAAAAAATCAACAGAGTATTTGATGTGAGATTAGTTGAGAAGCTGCCACATTCATTTCTTGTCACGTATGCTGTGCAGTAAACATGCTTCTTAACTTTTTTGACATCTAATTTACAAAAAGATCAAATGAAACACATTGTAATACCCCGTATTACTGTATTTCAAACTACGGTAAACTTTGTGAGGTCTCGACAATGTCCAGAACAGTCAAGCTCAGCATCGACACTTGCTGTGCAACAAACGTCTTTTCCCCTTTCTTTGCATTTTGATTACAATTTACATATTTTATATCATTTAAATATGGTATACATAATTAAATTAAATTATATTACAGTATTACAGGTTTTTTTTCTTTCTTAAGTTTGCACGGCAAACAATATAGCACAAGGAAACAGTTTACACTTGTTTCAGTTCGCGGTAGTTAAGATGTCCTGTGATAGGTGGCTGGTCGACTGATCACATGTGAAGCTTAATAGTGGGGATGTGTTCAGTTGTAAGACTAAAATGTTCAAATGTTTGTAAATATGTGCGACGTAGCCACTGTGGCTATCAATCCCTAGGCTTACAAACTACTTAAACTGACTTCAACCTAAGGACAACACACACATCCCTGCCCGAGGGAGGACTCAGACCTCCGACGGGGAGCAACCGTGTTCAGTGGGAATTGATCAATTAGAACGAGATGGCCATTTTAGCTAAATGTCCATTTACTACCAGTGCTTCTCACGGGTTTAGTTTATCTTTGTTGGCTATATGTAGCACTTTTTTGTGGACTTGTATCTATGTCCTTTTTCAGTAATGTGGAAAGGTGGATTCTGCCTTTTGTAATTTCCGGCTGCGCTCATGTTCAATCAATCTGGTTTGTATAGCCCTGCCTGTCTGACCAATATACATTTTCTTACTGTATGTGCAAGTGATTTTATAAACCCCACAATTACTTAATAATTAACTTTTATCTTTGCTGTTGAAGAATAAGTGACCTTCAGTGCCTCTTACATAAAATGAAATTTCGTAACTGAAAGATTAGAATGTTCAAATGTTTGTAAGACTGTTGGAATAAATTGCTATTGCGATCCGTCCCTAGACTTACAAATTGCTTAACCCAACTTACGCTAAGGACAACACGCGCAACTATATTCCAGGGCGGACTCGAACTGCCGACGGGGAGCAGATGCGTACCCCGAAGCAAGGCCCCTTAGACTTAATTATATCCATAATGGATGTGAGGTAGCGGTTGTATACTTAATTATTTTGTCAAGTAGGCTTAACGACAACACTGTGGTTGAGCCTACTTGACAAAATAATTAAGGCCCCTTAGAACGTTCGGCTACTGCCGCGCGGACCAATTTCTTGTAGTTATAACTGTTTCTGCACAGAAGCACATGATGGCACAGTCGGATATTTTTTTCTTTTTTGTGTGTTGAATGTTTCTCATTTAGTTCATGGCTGTAGTCAGGATTACATGCAATATATTTACTGATGTCTGAAAATTCTGTTCTGACATTGGTACAGATGTACGGAATGGAAGGCAGAGTGCTGGTGTGCTATAGGCTGTTGTGAACAAGATGGTATTGCCGTGTCTGTTGTTGCAGATTTCCTGTAAATTTTGTAACAATGTGTATTTAAAGTCTATACAGAATACATCGCTGGCCGCGGTGGCCGAGGGGACTGAGGCGCTTCAGTCACGGTCTGCGCGGCCACTACAGTTGGGGGGTTCGAATCCCCCCTCGGGCATGGATATGTGTGCTGTCCTTAGTTGTAGGTAGTTCATAAGTAGTTTGTAAGTTTAGGGACTGATGACCCCGTAGTTAAGTCCCTAAAAAAATCGTCTGCATATCTATACCATTAATTAATACTGGCACTGAGGGGTTCGTTTTACAGAAGCACTTATGAAGTGGTCCGTGAAGAATTCCGCTAAAATGGGGCTGATAGGAGATCCCAATGCCAAACCATCCAGCTGTTTGTATATAGTACTGTTAAACAAAATAATTTTGTTGGCGGCATATCTGAGTGGCCATTTTTACTATAGTACAGAATACTTTAACTATTAATGTCTTTCATTTTAAAGATAAAGCGATGAAGCAATGAATTAAAATTTATGGTGTGGCAGGGAATCGAACCCGGACCTCTATGCTTACTAAGCAGACATCTTACCACCTGTTTTTTTTTTTTTTTTTTTTTTTTTTTTTTTTTTTTTTTTTTTTCATCTGGTAGATGTATGGTCCGCGGTCGTTGGTTCAGTTCGTTCTTGGGTGTTCGTTCAATGGTTAGCTCAGCTTTTTATTACAGAAGGCGTTTTGCCCCCTGACCGGGCGCGCTGAGCCACGGCGCTCGGCATAACTAGGCCACCGCACCACTAGCGATTAAGGCGCCTCGGAATAGTCTAAGTACTTTTCAAACTAATGTTATAAACAACTTTTCAACTAATGTTATAAAAAAGGACTGTGTTTCAAAATGTTCAAATGTCTGTAAATCTATCGGACCAAAATGCGTGGTCATGAGTCCGTAACTTACAAACTACTTAAACCTAGGTAAACTAACCTAAGGACAAACACACACACCCATGCCCTAGGGAGGACTCGAACCTCCACGGCGAGCAACCCCGCGCTCCGCAGCGAAACGCTTTAGACCGCTCGGCTACTCCACCGCGGCGGACTGTGTTTATTTGTTGCATCTTTATCATGCTAGGTAATGTAAGAACTAGCGTTTCTTGTCGCAGCTAGTCATCGTTTTCTGAAAATAAGCCAAAAACTATTCAGAAATAAATAAAAATTATAATATCAAAAACAATTACATTTGTTTTTACTCTTAAATATAAAATTTTTCTACCAAGAAGTGATGGAAGAATCCATACAACGAAAATAAATTAATAAAATTGAAAGTTTTACACACACACACACACGTGCGCGCGCGCGGTCGCTCGCACACGCACACCGATAGTCCAGTCCTCATCAAAACACCCAAATTCACCCGTCCACTATCCCATGATCCGTCAGTCAGCCGCCATGATCTTCCTGCCAGCTTCAAAGTACGTTTCCAGCAACAATGCAACCATGTTGAGTATAGTTTATGTGGCTCTATAAAAAGAGATGAAAACTACAAAGAAACCTACGCTATGTGCATTTACCACATTAAGAGTAGCATGAAAGGGCACAAAAATGAAAGGGCGTAAATAACATTCCTATATACTGTAAATAGGAACTATTAGCTGTATTTAAATAAACTGCCAAAAGAATTAATACATTTCATTTTCTAATTTTCATTTTCGTTTCATTTACTGCTAATTCATGTCCTGCTGAATACAGGCCACAGTCAAAAAGTATATTGAAATAATTTTTAATGTATTATAGACTATTGAAGGTGCAAATACACTTCTAGGGTTTGCCGCCGTATGAAATTGAGCATATCCCAATATTTAATCGATGCAACTGATCGACATCATCAGGTGGTGGTCTTGCAGAAACTAGCTCCACCTCAAGATGTCGATCAATTACATGGACGAAGTACTGTGGTATATACAAAGTATCAGCCCGATAAGTGTTGGCTTATTCGTAAGAGATGCGTAGCATTGTATAGGTGAAACATGTCTGGTACCCAATAATATTTTGTAGTTTCATTTTTTTATCTTCATCATAAAACATATCTAATTGAAGTTATCGGCTGAGGAATATGGCTGTAAATATTAACAATATCATTTGAATCCCTTTATGGAAAAAGTCTTGTGCCGGCCGCGGTGGCCGAGGGGACTGAGGCGCTCCAGTCACGGTCTGCACGGCCACTACGGTCGGGGGTTAGAATCCCCCCTCGGGCATGGCTATTTGTGCCGTCCTTGTTCGTAAGTCGTTCATAAGTAGTTTGTAGGTTTAGGGACTGATGACCCCGTAGTTAAGTCCCATAGACTATACAAACAATTGAATTGAATTGAAAAAGTCTTGTAGTTCTGGGATGGGAGAAAGGGAAAATGATACATATAATACCCTACCTGTCACACCCAAAGGAGGCTTCGAAGAATAGAGGCTAATTTAGTTTCAGATTATTACTTCCGTTCAAGTTTGTTATTAAATTATCGAATATTAAATGAAGTCAAGGCTGAATGGCGGGTGGCCTAGAGACTTACCATAACTGTACATCGGTATGAAGGTGTAAAATGACACTGTATTGTTGCAAAACACATTGAGTTGAACTACACTCTTATCATTAGTTATTCGTAAATCCACAGTTGTATGTAAGTTGTTGTTGTTGGTTTTTTTGAGGGGACTAAACAGCTAGGTCATCAGTCCCCTGTTACTAACTGAGAGTCCACTGTCAATAATAAAAAGTAAAACAAAGCTCTAAAATTGGTCACGCACATAAAGTACAGGTTGACGATGGACAGACCACTGATAACGTAAAACAAAGACACACAGAATTGTTAAAAGAAAGTCAGGAATAAAACTGGCTAGTGGAGTATCTTGGCTGGCTGTTCACAAAGAAAAAACAGGATGAGCCAGCCATACTGCATACACTAAGAACCCCTAAGGGTGTGAAAAGGGAAAAAAACTAGATTGGTGGTGGCCTAAGATGTCAGGCCACAGCACCCACCGTTAGATAGACTCATAAAAACCAGCAGCGCGGATAAAACCTAAAACTTTGTTAGCCATAGAGGCGTCGTCTTCTAAAACTAAAGGTAGTGCGTCTGGAAGAGTAAAATAGTGCCGCAGGTCGGCTAAAAGCGGACAGGCCATCAAAAGATGGGCCACTGTCAATACAGTGCCACATCGACACACGGGTGGAGCCTCACGCCGAAGAAGATACCCGTGGGTGAGCCACATATGTCCAATCCGGAGGCGACAGAGGACAACTGACTCTCGGCGGGTCGGCCGCAGTGAAGATTTCCACAAAGCTGTAGAGAGCTTCACTGCCCGAAGCTTATTCAGTGCAGTCGCCGTAACCCACTCGGTGCTCCAAGCCTCGCGCACCCTCCGGTGCAACACCAGTTTAACATCCTGTTCCGTGACACCAATTGTGAGGGGTGGTCCCATAGTGGCCTGCTTGGCCAATCGATCTACATGCTCATTCCCTGGTATGCCAACATGACCTGGGGTCCACACAAAGACCACAGAACGGCCTGATTGGCATAGGGAGTGAACAGTGTCCTGGATCGACCGCACTATTGGGTGCCGAGAGAAACACTGGTCGATCGCTTGTAAGCCACTCAGGGAGTCAGTACAGATGACGAATGACCCCCTGCGGCAGGTTTTGAGATGTTGTAGAGCTCTGAGAATAGCGACCAGCTCGGCGGAGAAGATGCTACTCTCACCGGGCAGAGAATGCTGTTCTACGTGGTTGTGATGTAGAAACGCATACCCAGCACGGCCATCTACTACGGAACCATCTGTGTAAATGGCGTCTGTGGCACGGAACGGTTCGAGCGCTTGCAGAAACTGGTGACGGAGATGTACGGAGGAAACAGAGGCCTTCGACGCATGGGACAGGTCCAGACGGAGCTGCAAACGAGGAATGGACCAAGGAGGAGTGTGAGAGGAATAGTGGAAAATGGTAGGAAGTGGGTAGGATGTGAGAGACGAAAGAAGGATACGAACACGGACCGAGATCGGGTATCCCGACCTTGGCCGTCGTGCAGGGATAGGTAGTGCAGCGTCTGGAAATAGGAGCCGGCGGTTCGGGTGGAAGGGCGAGGCCTGAACACGAGCAACATAAGACGTTAACAGGTGTTGCCTACGGAACCGCAGCGGGAGGACTCCAGCTTCGACAAGGAGGCTTGGCACAGGGCTTGTGCGAAAAGCCCCCGTCGCCAAACGGACACCACAGTGCAAAATTGGGTCCAACGCCTGCAGTGCTGACGGCGCAGCCGAATCGTAGACTATGCAGCCATAGTCTAGACGCGACTGAATGAGGGCCTTGTAAAGTTGTAACAGCGTTGGGCGTGAGGCTCCCCAAACCGTGTGGCTAAGACAGCGCAGGATATTGAGGTGGCGCCAGCACTTTTGTTTTAACTGGCGAAGGTGGTGCACCCAGGTGAGACGGTTGTCGAACAACATGCCTAGAAACGTGTGTGTTTCTACGACATGTAGCAGGTCTCCAGCTAAATAGAGTTCGGGTTCTGGGTGTACTGCCCGACGTCGGCAGAAATGCATCACACGGGTCTTCGACGCAGAGAACTGAAAACCGTGGGCAAACGCCCACGACTGCGCTTTTCGAACGGCCAGTTGCAACCGACGTTCAGCAACACTGATGCTGGTGGAGCTAAAATACATGCAGAAGTCATCGGCATACAAGGAAGTGTATACCGATGACCCCACGGCCGCCGCAAGGCCGTTGATGGCGACTAAAAATAAAGGGACACTGAGAACGGAACCCTGCGGGACTCCGTTCTCTTGACAATGAGGTGAGCTAAAACAAGAACCAACACGAACTCTAAAAGAACGCAACGCCAGGAAATTCTGAATGAATATGGGAAGCGGACCCCGTAAACCCCAGTCGTACAGCATAGACAGGATATGGTAGCGCCAGGTAGTGTCGTATGCTTTCCGCAGGTCGAAAAATACGGCAACCAGGTGTTCGCGGCGACTAAATGCTGTACGGATGGCCGACTCCAGTGACACAAGATTGTCAACAGCGGAGCGACCTTGACGGAACCCACCCTGTTGTGGCACCAAAAGTCCCCGGTCCTCGAGGATCCACATGAGCCTCCGACTCACCAATCGTTCGAGAAGCTTGCATGGAACGTTGGTGAGGCTAATCGGGCGGTAACTATCAGCCACCTGCGGATCTGCCCCAGGCTTAATCACAGGAATGACAATGCTTTCCCGCCACGAGGACGGAAAAACACCCTCCAGCCAAATCCGATTAAGCAGGGCGAGAAGTTGGCTCTTGGCGTCCGCTGATAGGTGTCGGAGGAACTGACTGTGAATGCGATCGGGTCCAGGGGAGGTATCGGGGCATGCAGTAAGGGCACCTTCAAACTCCCACTCAGTGAACGGGACGTTGTATGGTTCCCGACGTCGCGTTCGGAATGAAAGCAGATGTCTCTCTGCTCGTCCTTTAAGGGCGCGAAAGTCTGCACCATAAGCAGAAGTCTCTGAGATGCGACAAAAATGGTCCGCCAGGTGCTCAGCAACGGCGACGGGGTCAGTACAGAGCGTACCCTGAACGCTGAGACACGGAATTCCCGCCGGTGGGCGGTGCCCAAAGAGGCGTCGAACCTGCGACCACACCTTGGAAGGAGAAGCGCGGGAACCAATGGAGGCGACGTACCTCTCCCAGGAAGCCCTCTTACCTTCCTGTATCAGTCGCCGGGCTCGTGCTCGGAGACGCTTGAAGGCCACGAGATGTTCGACACAAGGGTGGCGTCGGTGGCGCTGTAGAGCTCGCCGACGTTCCCGGATGGCCTCAGCGATCTCTGGTGACCACCAGGGCACCGATGTACGACAGAGCGAACCGAACGTCGTGGGGACAGAGCTTTCGGATGCAGAAACAACGGCCGCTGTGAACTGATCAACGGCGGCATCAACATCAGCTGGAAAGGTTGAGGATAGCACAGCAGCTGCGGAATAGGCTGGCCAGTCAGCCCTACGGAGGGACCAGCGAGGCAGGCGGTCGGCAGGCAAACGCTGTGGGAGCGACAGGAAGATAGGAAAATGGTCGCTACCACACAGGTGAGATGTGGAAGAAGGCTAGGGCTGCAGACAGACAAGTCTATTGCAGAATAAGTACCATGCGCTGCACTAAAGTGAGTAGGAGCACCGGTGTTTAGAAGGCAAAGATTCTGCTCTGATAGTAAAGACTCAACATCCCTACCCCGAGCCGAGGTCTGTGTGCCACCCCACAGAGTGTGGTGGGCGTTGAAATCCCCCAAAAGAAGAAAGGGTGGGGGAAGTTGGGCGACCAAGGCAGCGAGGTCTACGGGAGAGACGACATCATCTGGTGGAAGGTAGACAGAGCATATCGTAAAATCTCGTAATAACCGGAGCCGTACAGCGACTGCCTCTAGAGGTGTTTGCAGAGGCACAGCAGCACTGGGGACTGAAGTGTGAACATAAACACACACGCCGCCGGAAACTCTGTTGTAGGAGTTTCGATTCTTAAAATAGCCCCGATAGCCTCGAAGGGCTGGGGTCCACTCGACGGGGAACCATGTTTCCTGCAAGGCGAGACAGATAGCAGGGAATTGGCAGAGTAATTACTGCAGCTCAGTCAGACGGCGGAAAAAACCGCCGCAATTCCACTGCAAGATGTCCTTTGCAGCGTGCTGAATATCCATAATTTAAGATGTTGAATGGTTATTCAGCAGTGGCACCTGCTGCCAACTCCGCAGACTCTGCAGGGTCCAGAACCATTGGTTCTGGCGACCCAAGTATGGCGAGATCCTCAGGCGACGCGAGGATCTCCACCTCATCTTCAGAGGCCGAAGATGTGATGGAGCGTTCCTTCCGAATCGCCGAGGAGTCCTCCTTTGGGTCACTCTTCTTCTTCTTCTTCACTTTCTTTTTGCCCTCTCGCTGGCCCTTTGGTGTTAAGGGCTGGGAGGACTTCATGGGAGCGACATCAGGGGCCATCGAAGAGCCAGAAGCCCGACGACCAGCAGGTTTCGGATCCTTCAGCCAAAGGCTGGGATCCACTGGCGCACCCTGGGACTCCCCAGAAGGGAGCGTCCCGAAGGACCCCTTCCGAGGGAGAGGTGCCGGAGGAAGCTGTTGCTTCTCCGGCTGGGGGTTGGGGACTGGTGTCCCCGATGGTTGTGGGGAAGTTGCCCCCACAACAGGTGCTGCAGCAGCAGATGGAGTATTGCCCCCACCTAACGAGGGGGCAGTGGTAGTTTTGTGGCCTCTAGGGCCCACAGGAGGAAGCGATACCTTGGTAGACGTCGTACCCATAGTGCGCGGGGACGACGTTACTACAGCATAGGAATTGTTCATAGTCACCGGATGGAGACGCTCGTATTTTTTCCTTGCCTCATTATACGATAACCGGTCCAAGGTCTTAATTTCCATAATTTTCCTTTCTTTGTGTAGGACTTTACAGTCCGGGGAGCACGGCGGATGCAGCTGGTTACAGTTCACACAAACAGGAGGTGGCGTGCAGAGAGTGTCCGGATGAGCTGGACGTCCACATTCCCTGCACGCGGGGCTGGAAGTACACCGGGAGGACATATGCCCAAACTTCCAGCACCTGAAGCACCTCATAGGGGGTGGGACATACGGTGTGACGTCGCACCGGTAGATCATGACCTTGACCTTCTCGGGCAGTGTATCGCCCTCAAAGGCCAGGATGAACGCACCGGTGGCAACTCTGCTATCCTTAGGTCCCCTATAAATACGTCTTACAAAGTGAACTCCTCTGCGTTCCAGGTTGGTCCGTAACTCCTCATCGGACTGCGACAATAAGTCGCGATGGTAAATTAGACCTTGGACCATATTGAGGGTCTTGTGGGGCGTGACACTGACAGGAATATCACCCAGCTTGTCACAGGCCAATAATGCCCTGGACTGGGCTGGGGAAGCCGTCTGTATCAAAACAGCCCCACTTCTCATTTTTGAGAATGACTCCACCTCACCGTACTTGTCCTCGAGATGGTCAACGAAGAACTGCGGTTTGGTGGACAAGAAAGAATCTCCATCAGTCCGGGAAAAGACAAGATATCGCGGCGTGTAGGGATCTGAACTGCGTAAAGTTTTGCGCTCTTCCCATGGCGTAGCCAAGGAAGGGAACGTCTTAGGGTCGTATACTGTTGCATCAAAATCGGACTTTCCTCGCTCAGAAACGGCGTTTTTGCGACCGCCCACGCTAGTTAGTGCTCGTTTCATTTCCGTCCCACGAGCAGCTAGGGAAAAGAGGTCCACCCAGACAGAGCCCCGCTTGCCTGGGTAAGCCTTATACAACTGAGGTGCGGCAGGTTCCTCAGAGGTTGCTCGCTAGCGGCTGTTCAACCTCAACAGCCATGCATCTCCTCGGCACGTAGCACACCTTGAGATTGAGGGGTTTTTTATAGAGGTTTGTACCATCCTCCCAGGCGATTAAGCCAAGATCCCCGGACTCTAAAACGTACAACGTTCCACCGTCGCGCCGAACGATGGTCGTTGAAGCACGCACAGAGCTTACGGTGTAGCGGACTGTTGGCGCGACACAGCCCACAGCTCAGGACCCCGGGTTCGCCAAGCCCGTACTCAGCAAATTAATGCCGAGCCCCTGAGGGGTTGTATGTAAGTGACCGAAACATTAATTTTCCTCCTTCCGTCTTGCTCGTTGGTTGAATTTCAATCTACCCAAACAATACTCCCTCCATGATCAACAAGGACATGTAATCTAAACTCCTAATTGTTTGGCAAGTGTTATACTGAGCTCCTAAATTTTGAGAAGATCTAGTTTGCATGAGTGGGCTAAAGACGCTAGCTAATTTCTGAGCGCAACTCATTTCGGAATCTTAGCAACTGGAGTACTACATAGGCACGATTGCCTTTATTCGTATTTTAACTGGAGAACCAAAGAAACTGGTATAGGCATGGGTATGTTAACACAGAGATGTAAACACTCCTAGCACGGCTCTGCGGCCGGCAACACTATATAAGACAACAGTTGTCTGGCGCAGGCGTTAGATCGGTTACTACTGCTACAATGGCGGCATATCACGATTTCAAAAAATGTTCAAATGTTTGTATAGCTTATGGGACTTAACTACGGGGTCATTGGTCCCTAAACTTACAAACTACTTACGAACTAGCTAATACTAAAGACGGCACAAATATCCATGCCCGAGGGGGAATTCGAACCCCCGACCGTAGTGGCCGTGCAGACCGTGACTGGAGCGCCTCAGTCCCCTCGGCCACTGCGGCTATCACGATTTAAGTGAGCTTGAAAGTGGTGTTACAGTCGGCGTACGAGAGACTGGAATACGACATCTCCGAGAAAGCGATGATGTGGGGATTTACCCGTACAACCGTGCACCGTAAAAGAGCGAATCCGGTGAAACAAACCTCCGACATCACTGCGGCCGCAGAAAGATCCTACTGGAAAGGTAGCAACAACGACTGAAGAAAATCGTTCAACGTGACTCTTCCGCAAATTGCTGCGGATTTCAATGTTGGGATGTCAACAAGTGTCTGCATGCGAACCATTCAGCTTAACATCATCGGTATGGACTTTCGGAGTCGAAGGCCCACTCATGCACCCTTGCTCACTACCTGCCACGACAAAGCTTTACGCCTCGCCTTGGCCCATGAGCACCGTCATTGAATTGTTGATAGCTGGAAACATGTTTCCTGGTCTGACGAGTCTCGTTTCCAGTTGTATCGATCGGATGGACGTGTGGAGGTACGGAGACGATCTCATGAATCCACGGATTCTGTCAGCAGGGGAAGCTCTGTGTTGGTGTGGGGCGTGTACAGTTTTAATGCTACGGGACCGCTGATACGTCTAGATACGACTGACAGGCGACACGTGCGTACGCACCCTGGCTGACCACCTGCATCCATTCCTGTCCATTGTCCATTCCGACGGAGTTGGGCAGTTCCAGCAGGACAATGCGACACTCCACACGCTCAGAATTGCTACAGAGTTTCGCCAGGAACACTGTTCTGAGCTTCAATACCTCCTCTGGCCACCAACTTCCCAAAGATGAACATTACTGAGCGTATCTGCGATGCCTTGCACGTTCTGTTTGTGCCGCATATAATATGCAGCTACTATATTCTAAGGAAGGACTGGGACATGTACTCGGATTGCACGTGATTCACTGTCTTCAATAAAGCTTTATTAATAAGTCTAAACAGTTGCCTCGGAATTAAGGAACAATCTTACGTTAATACTCTGTTTATAATTAAGGGTGGTCAATCTCGCGTAAAGCGCATCTTATACAGGCTCAATGTCTAGAACACAAATTATCCTAAGACATAATTTAATGATTTGCAGTAAACACTAAAAACAATGATTACATATTAAGACAATAACAGATTCCTCCGGAGGTCTCTGCAATAATAAGGCACTACCAGAATTATAAGAGACTGCAAACCTATTGGCCAATAAGGTATAGACTAGAAATACGGGTCTCAGCACTTGCCATCTCAATACTAATAATAATAAGAATGAATCAGGAGTCTCTCCTCAAACACTAAGTCTAGCACCTTCAATTAAAGATTAATTAAAACAATTAGGGTATTAAATCAACAGTAGGTTGTTAGAGTTTTTATGTAACCTAAGCAACTGAACGAATGGATGAATGAACAGGCTAAACACACAAATCTTCTGCATTATACATTGATGCAGCCTACAACAAACGCTCAACGGCATTAAGTACCTTAGCACTAAAACGTGAAACGTTCATTTACAGAAATGAAAACTAGTTCAAAATTTCTGAAAAGAAGTTCCATTTAAGTCAAAATCCTTAACTTAATTGAAATATTAATTTCTTTACTGAGAATAAGTCTCTCCCTAAAGGCACAATGTCATTTGTTAATTTTTCCCTTTTAAACTAAACATGTTTTTTGCAGAGGCTGAGCCAGCAGGGCTGATGAGTACAGATAGATTCCGTTCGTGGGAAAAGGACGAACCACAGTGAAACGACCGAGAAAAACTTGACACACAAATGTCAATCACAAATACCGGGTTGTCAAACCGATATCAAACAAACAGTGCTCACCCATTTCACTCTCAGTTACACGTTGCCACGTCGTCTCCTCTGCTCTGACGAACCAACAAGTTACATCCGACGTGCCGCGGTGGAGTAGCACCTCGCTTTGGAGCGCGCGGTTGCTGGCCGTGGAGGTTCGAGTCCTCCCTGGGGCATGGGTGTGTGTGTTGGTCAGTAGGTGAGTTTACCTAGGTTTAAGTAGTTTGTAAGCTACGGACTGATTACCACGCAGTTTGGTCCGATAGATTTACAGACATTTGAACATCCGACTTGCTTCGGCTCAGGCCACAGAAGGAAAAATGCTTGTTAGCCCCGAGCAAACGGGCGCACTCACGGCGGCACACACACTCCTCCGCAGATTTCAATCAGTACAGCAATTGCAATTCAACAACTGCCCGCAGAATTTACAGCAGGCCGGCACGACTCCGTATTGACAACGCTTGCCCATCCACACGGCCACCCGCCTGTCGAGGGAAGCCGTCACTTGTCAACAGTCCCTTGCTACGTACTCAGCCAGCACACCCTATAAAAAAAGCCTGCGCACGACGTCACAACATGGCGGCGGTGAGAGGCTTGGAGTCCTCTGAAAGACTGTAAACATTAGCAGTGCACGCTGCTTATAGTGCATTCTTTCAAATGTTCAAATGTTTGTATAGTCTATGGGACTTAACTACGGGGTTATCAGTCCCTAAACTTACAAACTACTTATGAACTACTTACGAACTAGGACGGCACAAATATCCATGCCCGAGGGGGGATTCGAACCCCCGACCGTAGTGGCCGTGCAGACCGTGACTGGAGCGCCTTAGTCTCCTCGGCCACCGCGGCCGGCTGCATTCTTTCGTTCAGGAGTGTATTTATTACGTAAATTGGTGTTGTGTACGGTGTGATCGCTACGATGGACAATTTGTGAGTGTGAGAACAACGTGTAATCTCTTTTTTACTGACAAAATGCCGTTTCGCTGTTCTGTTCCGAAATGTAGAGGGAATTACGACTGTGGCCCAAGAGTTATCGTCTTTAACGTCCAGAGAAGAATAAGCTAATGGGGGTGGTTACGTAAATAAAATGTATCGCAATATCCAACGGTAAACAGTCATACTCTTTTATAAGGTTAAACAAAAACAAAAACTTATTCATTAACTTGAAGAAAGAGCCAAGTTATTCTGGGAATTCTTGATTTCTTCTTCTCCGGAGGTTTAAAGACGGTAACTTTTGGGCCACAGTCGTAATTTCCCCTACATTACGGCACGGAACAGCGAAACGTCATTTTGTCAGTAAGAAAGAGATCACACGTTGTTCTCAAACACACAAATCGTTCAGCATAGCGATCACACGGTACACAATACCAATTTACGTAATAAATACATTCCTGAATGAAAGAATGCACTATAAACAGCGTGCACTGCTAATGTTTACAGTCTTTCAGAGGATTCTTACCGCCGCCATGTTGTGACGTCGTGCGCAGGCTTTCTTCTATAGGGGGTGCTGACTCAGCCCGCTTTCCACCGGCCCCTACGGCGCAACTGCCGTCAAAGTCACGTGCCCACTCCGGCGCACAAGGATCCATACAGAGTCCGAGCAAAGATCAACAGCCGATCGCTGACAGTCGACCAGCGATCCGGCTCAGTGTTCATAAGACATCTCCACCCTCTCGAACTCTTCCGGATTTTTGGACAGGCCTGCAGGATGCATGTGTCATTTCCGTCTAGCAATACTGGAGACGTTTTCGAGACTATGCCAAGTCGTGTTGCAGCACTTCTGCGTGCTCGTGACGGCCTTACACTATATTACGGAGGTGTCCCAGTTGTTCAAACTATCGTCAGCAGAACCGCTGTTTGATATGGTATAAACAAACTTACATGTAACGCAATTGTCTTGAAAATTTTTTTAATGTTACATTTTACTTATATTTTAAATAGTCTGAGGTAGTGTATGAAATTGAATTTGGATAAATGAATTATCGAAACAGTATAAAGCTACACATACAGTGATGATTTGTTGCTTGATAACTCTCTATACGAAGGCTTCCTAATTCTTATTTCCAATGAAAACATATTGAGGGGAAAAATGAGTTCACCTGGGCTCCAGAAATGTACGTTAGCTGATGCCCATACACGGAGGAAATCAACATTTGTTTGATGTACACCATTATTCTCCTATAGAATATGGTAATATTACAGTGTATAATGTTTTGAAAATCCACGTTCAGTAAATTCTAGGTTCCTACATGAAGACTGTATACTCAACAGAAAACTTCATCTGCTTTCATTATGCACAATTTGAGGAAATGCTAAGAAGGGATAGTACTCAGATTTTGCAAAAATGCCATGTCCTACAAGGTTGTCTATATTGTATGCATTCTCTCATGACGGTAATAGCAGATAATAATTTGTAAAATGTAAACTTCCACGGCTGTAATGGTCAAAATTACTAAAAATTTCCGCGCTATTATGCCGTGGTCTTGTGGATTTACTATGGAAACCCATCTTTTTGTCCCCGACTGAGGAGGACATTTTCAAGGTGGATCGTGGCACTTTTGAATGTCCGATACACACACCCGATGTCATCGGGTGTGCATCGGGTGTGCATCGGACATTCAAAAGTGCCACGATCCCCCTTGAAAATGTCCTCCTCAGTCGGGGACAAAAAGATGGGTTTCCATAATAAATCCACAAGACCACGGCATAATAGCCTGGACATTTTTAGTAATTTTGAGATAATAATAATTTGTCGCTTGAATTGCTAAATACCAGGGTTGGACCTTAAATAGTGGCAATTATTTATTCACAAACTCTACGAAAGCTTTACATGTTTACACCTGTTACTGTCCTTCAAAGTGGTCACCAGCGTTGTGTAGAACCCTTTGACAGCAATGTGGAAGGCGTAGTATACCGTTAGCAGAGCCTGTTTTGTTGATGGTGCGAATAGAGCGGTCTACTTCCTATCGAATCTCTGGAAGAGTTCTGGGGCGAATGCCACGAAGTGATTCCTTCATATTCGGAATCAAATCAAAGTCACAAGGACTTAAGTCCGGGGAGTATGGTGGATGGTACAGTACTTCCCAGTACCATCGACCAAACAGAGCAGCCACAGACTGCGCTGTATGCGCCCGCGCATTGTAGTGCAAAATGATGGGAGGGTTACGCAAAAAGTGTTGCCGCTTCTTTCGCAAAGCTGGTCGAGGTGATGCTCCAAAAACGAACAGTAATACTGTGCATCGACTGTCTGCCGTGGAGCAACTTTCACCATACAGAAGCTCTAACGCACTTTCGATTTTCGCGGCGACCATAATGACGCCATTCGTTGGATTGGCGTACGATGTGGTCCCTGTCTCATCCAGTGTTACGATACGGCGTAAGAAAGCCTCTCCTTCGCGCTCATAGCGCTCCAAGTGCGTCTGAGCAGCGCCGTAACGCATCCACCTCTGCATTTCCGTCAATTCATACCGAACCTATCGTGATGTAATTTTTCGTATGTCATGCGCTCCTTCAGGATGCGAAGCACAGTCGTATACGCTAATCCGGATGCGTGAGCGAGCTCACGAATCGTCTGGCGTAGATCACTGCCCACTTCAGGGACCCTAGGGCGACCTGCCCGATGCATGGTTGCCACAGTTTGACGACCTTCGTGAAAGGCTTTTACCCAACGTGCCACTGTTCTGTACGCAATGCCGATTGCCCACACGCCTCATGAACACCTTGATGACTCTTTAGTGATGTACGACCTCTGACACATTCAATCTTGATCCAACTCCGTTGTTCCTGTTTCGAAAACATAGTGACACCGTTACGTTAGACCGCTCGCTTTTTTTCCTTCAATTGGGCGCACGCCGGTGACATGAGACGGGCGTGTCCATTAGCTCGGAGGTAAGGTAGGTATATCAACAACGTATGCTATCAGCGACAATAGTAGATTCCATTGCATAGTGTCTCCACAGCAGTGTTGCCACTATTCAAGTTCCAGTCATCGTAATTATCCATCCATGTAGACTGGTGTCCAAAATTAAAGCAACAAACCGATTTTTTACAGTCTAGTGTCTAATTCACTATATAATCATATAGACTGTCACCTGATATCTACATCCACACCCATACTCCTCAAGCCACCCGATGGTGTGTGGCCGAGGGTACCTTGAGTACCACTATCGGTTATCCCTCCTATTCCAGTCACGTATTGTTCGCGGAAAGAACCATTGTCGGTATGCCTCTGTGTGGGCTCTAATCTCTCTGATTTTATCTTCATGATCTCTTCGCGAGATATACGTAGGAGGGAGCAATATACTGCTAGACTCTTCGATAAAGGTATGTTCTCGAAACTTCGACAAAAGCTCTTCGATTGGAGTTTATTGATCATATCCGTAACGCTTTCTCGATTACCAAATGATCCTGTAACGAAGCACGCTGCTCTCCGTTGGATCTTCTCTACTTCCTCTATCAACCCCACCTGGTACGGATCCCACACCGGTGAGCAGTATTCAAGCTGTGGGCGAACAAGTGTACTGTAACCTACTTCCTTTGTTTTCGGACAGCATTTCCTTAGGTATCTTCCAATGAATCTGTCTGGCATCTACTTTAACGACGATTGATTTTATATGGTCGTTCCTTTTTAAATCACTCCTAATGCCTACTCCCAGATAATTTATGGAATTAACTGTTTCCAGTTGCTGACCTGCTATAGTGTAGCTAAACGATACAGGATCTTTCTTTCTATGTATTCGCAGCACATTACACTTGTCTAGATTGAGATTCAATTGCCATTCCCTGCACCATGTGTCAATCCGATGCAGATCCTCCTGCATTTCAATACAATTTTCCATTGTTACAACCTCTCTATATACTACAGCAGCATCCGCAAAAAGCCTCAGTGAACTTCCGATGTCATCCGCAAAGTCATTTATTTATATCGTGAACAGCAACGGACCCACGACACTACCCTGTGGCACTCCCGACATCACTCTTACTTCGGAAGACTTCTCTCCATAGAGAATAACATGCTGCATTCTGCATCCGTACAATCGTGTACTACACAGCAGATAGCATTCCGGTCAGCGTACAACCATGTCAATGATGACGTCCTGGAGCCTATCAAACGCGATAGAGTTTTCTGGGTAGTCTCTCATCCACAATCGCTGTGTGCACATTCACAGAGAAAACGTCTACCAAACTCTCTGCGGTGGAGGGCCATAGGAAGAATGGAAGCAGGACAGACTCAACCCGATGTGGCGCTAAATTTGAATCGTTGTTGTTTCTCGGATGTGGCGACAGTTCATAGAGACGGATGACCAGGACAGGGCTGACCACCTGTGACATCGGAATGAGAGGAGTGTATTTGGCTCCAAGGGCACGTCGATGCTGCCGGAGTGCTGCACGGTAACTAGCAGCTGATTTCGCAGTGTACACTGGAAGAGTTGCCTCGAGGCAGACAGTGTACATATGGCTTCGGGAGCGAGGCCATTACTGTCGGAGAGCTGATCTATGCGTACCGCTGATGCTTCTTCACAGAACGGCACGAGTTGAGTCATCAGCATGCCATTTGGACGGGCGAACTTTGGGCCATTGTTCTTTTCACAGGTGAGTCCCGATTTACTTTAGGGGGTTATTCTTGATGGATTAGCATCTGCATGGAACTTGGAATACGATTTGGGGACCCAAACATTATGGAAAGAGAGCAATATCGATGAGGATACCTAATGGCGTGTGCAGGGATTATGTTAACCCCCGAACATATTCTCATGAAACTGTTCTGGGGAGTCGGAAAGGTTTAACCGCTGTCAGGTATCGTATCGAGATCTTTGGACCTCATGCGTGGTTTTTGCGAGGTGCTGAGGGCCCAGAAAAAATACTGATGGACGATAATGCTCGACCTCACAGAGCACGAGTGGTTGATGTTTTCTTGGGAACGGAAGAAATTGCACGCGTGGTATCGCCTGATCTTCCTGTCCATTTCAGTTACATATAGCATGACTGGGTTACAGTATGGAGGGGGGTTGCAGCCTGTTAGCGTCCACCATCCATTCTCCAGAAATTTCCAGCAGCTCTGTAGGAAGAATGGAGCCTCGACACTAGATTGATGACATCATTCGCAGCATGCCTCGTCGTTGGGAGGCCGTAGTGCTGCCAGAGTGGTCTCACTGCATACCGACCGCATTAACCAGTTATCGTAATGCGTATGAAAATCCATACAGATGAAAAACGATGAAATCATTGTTGTCTACCGTTATGCACGTTGCAGTTGTTCCCGTTCTGTATTCTTTACATTGTTTCTACTTTATTATCACACGTTTATGCTTTTTGTAGCAAAATAAACGCAAACTTGAAAATTTTCTATTTTCTTTAATTTTGGATACATGATCGAGGAGAAAATGTGAGCAGCTCTCTTAGGATTTCTCCAGACGATGCTGTCATTTACTGTCCGACAATGTCATCGAAGATCGTACCAATTCAAAATGACCTAGACAAGATATCTCTTTGGTGTTAAACGTGTAAGTTGACCCTAAATAAAGAAAAGTCTGCAGTCATCCACATGAACACTAAAAGAAATCTGACCCAGCAACGTGGTGCACTGGACTCGCGTTTCGGAGGACAGAAGTTCAAATCCACCTTCGTCCATACAAATTTAGGCCTTCCGTGGTTTTCCTAAATATCCCCATACAAATTACGAGATAAAAAGCCACGGTCGATTTCCTTCCCCATCCTTCCCCAAACTTCCGACTATGGCCACGCTGTCGACGGGACATTAACCCCTAAGCTTCCTTCTTTCTTTTAAAATAAATTTTTTGAATTACGTTTTCATGATAAATCACACAAAACTCAAGACTGTCAGTTCAAATAAATACGTAGGTATGAAAATGATGAACGATTTTAATATGAAAGAACTCTCGAGTAGTATTGAGGGGGGGGGGGAGGGGGGGGGAGGGGGAGGTACCACAGACTAGCTTTTTTGGCAGAGTACCTATAACATCCAACAAGTCCACAAAAGAGAGAGCCTACAGCCTAAATAACGCTTCCTCGTCCTCAGGAAGATATCGTTACATGGTACGGGATCCTTATCAGACAGAACTGACTAAGGATACCGAAAAAGTACAAAGAAGTACAGACCGTTTTGAATTTCACGCAAAAGTTGAGAGCGTGTCACACATACTACACGCGAGGTGGGGTGGCAACCATAAAAAAAAGGTATATCACGCTACGGTGAAATATATTTACGAAATTTCAGTTCCCAAGTTTCTCCTCTCAGAGCGAAAATATTTTGATAACTTCCTCGTACAAATATAGAAATGATCATCATCATAAAATTAGAGAATTCAAAGCTCGAATGGAAAGATTTACGTGTTAGCTTCTCCCGCGCCCAATTAGAGAGTAGAATATAGAGAATATAAACATGATTCCTTCGAAAATGAGATGCCCAACATTCTATTCTATCCGTGATCAAGCTAGGTATACACATCTACATAAATACTCTGCAACTTACATTGAAGTGCATGGCAGAGGGTTCATCGAACTACTTTTATCATATTTCTCTACGTTCCACTCTCTAATAGCTTGTGGAAAAAAGGAACACCTAAATCTTTCTGTTTTTGAGCTGATTTCTCGTATTTTATTGCGATGATCTTGTCTCCCTATGTAAGTAGGTGCTAACAAAATATGTTTGCATTCGGAAGTTAGTGAAAGAAATTTCTTTAATAAATTTCGCCGCAACGAATAACGCCTTCTTTTAATGATTTTCACCCCAACTATTACATCATTTCTGTAACACTCTCACCCCTATAAAAATGTTCAAATGTTTGTAGAGCTTATGGGACTTAAGTACGGGGTCATCAGTCCCTAAACCTACAAACTACTTATAAACTAGCTTATACTAAAGACGGCACAAACATCCATGCCCGAGGGGGGATTCGAACCCCCGTCGGGGAATGGCCTCGCGAATCGTAGCATAGCGCCTCAATGCGCTCGGCCGCTCCGCCGCGGCTCACCCCTATATCACGATGATACAAAACAACCTCCCATTCTCTGAACTTCCTCTAAATCGTCCGTCAGTGCTACTTGCTGGGGATCCCAAACTGGGCAACAATACTCGAAAATTGGACGCACAAGTGTTGTGTAGGCTGTTTCACTAGTAGAACTGCCGCATCTTTTAAATGTTCTGTCAATGGAACGTAGCCTTTGTTTCGCCTTCCCTACAACATTTTCCATGTGTTCTTTCCAATTTAAGTTGTTCGTAGTTGTAATTCCTAGGTATTTAGTTGAATTCACGGCCTGTAGATTTGACTGATTTATGGTGTGACTGAAGTTTATCGGATTTGTTTTACAAGGGGGGACCGCCAATTGTGAAATGCAGATTCGATTCATACTGCGCACATTAAAAGCTCAAGAACAATTGTTTTTTTAATTATCTGTTGGGAAACACACCTGATTGACATTCTGAAAAATTGTTCTATCGTTCGACACTATACGTATTCCTTTGTCGTGGAAAAACTGGCGACTTCGAACATCAAATGATATTAATCAAATGTTATTGTCTTCATATATATATATATATATATATATATATATATATATATATGTGTGTGTGTGTGTGTGTGTGTGTGTGTGTGTGTGTGTGTGTGTGTGTGTGTGTGTGTGTGTGTACATTTGAATTACAAAAAACAAATAATAAAAAAAGTTACACGCTGCGGGATTCGATCCGGCGACCTTCGGATTACGAACCCGAGCGCTTACCGCTACGCCACGCTTCTGTACGATATTAGTAATCGTAGAGAGTATTTAACCGCAACGGCTTTTTTTGACTGTCGATTTTATCGACGACGGCTGAGAAGTGCATATTGGTGCTTTGCTAAATTACACCTCTGGTCATGAGCTTTCATTATGCGCAGTATGAATCTAATCTGAATTTCACAATTGGCGGCCTCCCCTTGTTAGTGCTCATATAGATGACTTCACATTTTTATTATTAAGGGTCAACTGCCAGATTTTGCACTATGCAGATATCTTATGTATACAGTTTTTCAGTTGCTTTTGAGATTTTCAGTGTCAGAGAGGTTTTGTGGGTAACACGTGGCGAGTAAACTGTCAGCACGCCGCGGTGTCCGAGAGTGGGGCGAGGTCTAGGATAGTTGCGCTCTGCGAGTTCCGACCTCTCGTGTAAGCGCCAACCTTCACCTCTCCACAATACTCGCCGTAGCTCTCAGAGAAAAAAATATCCGGCTTTGTCGGAAGAGCTGAGAGTACTGAGCCGTCGTGTTGCATGCAGGTTTCGTGCCGTATTTACCACAGCTTGGTTACATATTTTGCCGAACTCATGCATACATCAAATGACAGTCTCATGAATTGTGTGCTTTCAGGCATGAATTTCGGCCGTGGCATGTTTCAGAATTTTTTTATTGTTACGATTCCTTCAGACGATATTTTTCAGATGATGTGACAATTTTTTTCATGTGTTTTGTATGTTTCCCAAGAATTGTTCAAATGGAGAACAAACAGCTAAAAAGCTGAAGCTAAGGAATAGATTTTATAGTCTCGTCTGTGTGACCATACACTTTTGTCCTTAAGTTTGATATACTAACTTTAACACACAAAAAACCGACAATTACGAGCTCTACTTTCATTCTTCACCTCCTATTCAAAATGTCTTGTTTATTACCACATATTAAAAAGAAAAAAACCGTACATGATGATAACAAGCGAAATGGAATGTAATTTGAGAAAATCAGGCGATGCTAAAGGAATTAGTTTAGGTAACAATACAATAAAAGTAGTAGATGACTTTTTTATTTGTGTTGCAAAGTAACTTGTGATGGCCTAAGTAAAGAAGATATAAAAGACAGAATGCTAATGGGAAGAAAAGTAATTCCGAAGAACCGCAATTTGTTGACATCCAAAACTGATTTAAATATTAGGAAGTCCTTTGTGAAGGCATTTGTCTGGAGTGTAGTGTTCTGGAGCGAATCGTGGACGATAAGGAGTTCAGACAGTGTTCTTATAGAAGCTTTTAAATGTGGTGCTACAGACTAATGGTGAAGAAAAGATGGGTGGATCAATTAACTAATGAGGAGGTGCTGAACAGAATTGGGAAGTAAAAGAGTTTCTGGCATATCCTGACTAAGAGAAAGGATAGGTAGGTGGGACACATGCTGAGACTTCAACGAATCGTCAATTTAGTATTAGAGGGAAGTGTCTGGGGTAAAAATCGCATAGAAAGACAGAGAAACGAGTGAAAAGATGTGGGATTCTATTCTTAATCAGAAATGAAGAGGCTTGCACAGGGTAGAGCATGGTGGAGAGGTGTTTCAAACTAGTCTCCAGACTTAAGACCACAAAACAACAAACAACATGACGCTACATAATTAGTGTCACAAGTAGACTTTATGTAACACTAATGGAGCTATAAACAATAGTGTCTTCATTGACAGTTTTGCGTCCATTTATAAAGAGTATTTCACCTTTAGCGTTGTCATTCTCGTAAAATTTCGATACACTCTATTATCTAACATGGGCGCAGTCGTTCACGGTATTTTATTTAATAATTAATTTATTTTATTTATTTATTTTTTGCGCCAAATGCAGCTGCAGCTGAAACCCGACACTCTTCCATCGGAACCTTCTCTTTCGCGCAGAGAACTACAACTCAGAAATTTCACAATCTCACGGAGACAGATTTCTCAGTTCTCAGAGACTGTCTCAACTTGTTGTACGTAAAAGCTTCCGACAACTGCTCTCGTAAGACTCTCAGGCAATTACCGAAAGCACTCCCAAGTAGCTCTCTGATAGGAATAATTCGCCCATAGTCAAAAATGTTACGCAAGTACCAAACTCTGAAAGCAAAATACTAACGTGTATCCCAGCACTTATTCTGTCTTCTATATAATCTTCCTTCATTTGCCATTGACAGTTATGGTTGAGCTTTGGCGCTGTGCATCAAACTACACGAAGATATGTATGATGAACTTTTTTAATGTTTTTGTTATTAATTTTATTAGGCGTAATACATGTCGCCATGTTATTCTGGGTTTGACAATGTTTGTGGTTGAGACTGACGAAATGTCTTTCCTTCGCTACCCTTCAGCACTTCCTCCCTCCCTGAGACGGAATTTCTGCATCTCATTTTCGTTTAATGCTCTCTCTTATGAAAATGTGCGGACATGTTGAAAGTGTTTAGGAATCGTACAGCGTGGTTACTAGCCAGATATTCGCCTAATCGGAAATGGAAAAGCAACATCTCGGCTGTCGACATACTGACTCTCGTCAATAATCCTCGGTAGAGTCAGATGTTGGGCCTCTCTGAATATCGGCAGCACCGTGCTAGCTATTATATTTGCGCCGACTGGACTTTTGCTTGTTTGTTTCGTATTACACTGCCTTTCATACTCACATTTATGCAGCGCTGGCAGTGCTGTACAGTGGTTTATAATTAATGAATATGAATACATTCAGCATTATGGCCGCACTCCATTCGGCGCGGTATCTGCCACATTGACGGCGCCTGTATCCCGCTCTTGCCCAACTTTTCCATTCGCTGAAATATTTTTTCCCACTACATGGTTGCCAGCTATACGGTAGCCGTAGCAGCTCATATTTTATATACGAGATGCGGCATCAGATGAAGTGGAGAGTGTGTCTGGCGTCGTCGTTGTGGTCTTCAGTCAAATGACTGGTTTGATGCAGCTCTCCACACTACCCTACCTTCGCTAGCCTCGTCTTCTCTTAAGAACAACGGCCATCTACATCCCCTTTGAACATGTTTAGTGTACTCGTCTCTCGTTCTCTCTTTGCAACTCCCCCCCCCACTTCCCCCAAATACTAAATTTACGATCCCTTGATGTCTCAGAATGTGTCCTACCAATCGATCCCATCTGTTAGTCAATATATATCAGAACTTAATTTCTCCCCAATTCTGTTCACTGCCTCCTCTTTAGTTACGCTATCTACCCAACTAATCTTCCGCATTCTCCTCTAGCGTCCAATTTCAAACGCTATCATTTTCCTGTCTGAACTCCATATTGTCCACGTTTTATCCCCGTACAAATCTACATTCCAGATTAATGCCTTCAAAAAAATTCCTAACACTTAATTATCATAGATTTCTGTGGTGTCATATCCGAAATAACAGACACCACTCCTGGTTAGCAGCCATTTTTCCCTTAACAAATTACTTATCAAAGAGGGGAAGGAAGGAGTATTAGTAAGGAAAGGGTTGACTTTAGCTGCACGGGGGCATTGGACTTATACCATGGCGACAAGTGAAAACTTGAGGCAGACCGGTAATAGAACCCTGGTCTCCCACTTGGGGCCAGAGGCCGCCTTAAGCACTTGGCTACCCGCGCTAACCTTCCATTCGTCTCAAACTTCATAAAAATGTTCAAATGTTTGTTAAGCTTATGGGACTTAACTACGGGGTCATCAGTCCCTAAACGTACAAACTACTTATGAACTAGCTAAGACTAAGGACGGCACAAATATCCATGCCCGAGGGGGGATTCGAACCCCCGACCGTAGTGACCGTGCAGACCGTGACTGCAGCGCCTCAGTCCCCTCGGCCAGCGCGGCCGGCTCTCAGACTTCCACAGGACGTATGCTGCGGCAGTTTCGCCCCCCTTGTCCGTGTCCTCTTACACTCGCCATTACGGAATCCCGTGCGAAATCGAACGTATGATAGCATATGCGGTGAGGTAAATAAACCTAACGCTGTCTTCGCTTGGAAATACTTATTATAGATTGGAGTGGTGTTTCTTCTTTCGGACATGTCCGTTTCTATTTAAAATCTTTGTGGGCAAACGTAAAATTATCTGTAGGGTAGTTTATGTTTTTGGCAGCACCAATACCCCAGTAATATTTCAGAAGATACTAGTGTGCATTACAAATACTTAACCATTGAGTAATTAGTTTTTTTAATTTATTAGAAAATCGCCAGCTCTCCTACGTAGTCGAAGAGGAGATACTAGGGGTGGCGGTTATTGCTGAAACAACCGGTTTTCCGTTATACCGCTTCTTTTCATCTCCAGTTTAACCGCTCTGTAAAAACTGGTCAAGATAACCGGTTTTTCAAATAACCGGTTTTCGGTTTTTTATTGCTATTATTTTCAGTCGAGTTCGACCGAAACATATTTTGCAGCCGAAACAGAAACCGTAATCGAATTTTCGGTTCTTCTAGTTTCGGCCGAAACCGAAACATACGAAATTTAGTTAAAATTTCGGTAAATTTACGTTATACGACAAATCACTAGTCTTATTTTGCAAGATCCCCTCCCAATACTACGCCTTCTTGAGTGTGTGTAAGCCTAGCCAGGAGTCCGTAGAAGACGATATACGAAGCCTACAGATTTAATTGCCTATTTCCATCTGGCAGTTGTGAATATTGAGCCAACCACTCCGTATATAAGTTAATGTCAGTAAATGAACTTCAGTCAGTGCTGCAGAATTGCTGCAAAAGTAAAGTCACAGTTCCGATTAATAGTATGATTGTTGTCAGTGTAAATTTACGCAAATTTAATTAGAAAAAAATGTTCAAATGGGTGTGAGTTCTTATGAGACCTAACTGCTTAGGTCATCGGTCGCTAGACTTAAAAACTACTTAATCTAACTTACCTACGGAGAACAAACACACCCATGACCGAGGGAGGAGGGAGGACTCGAACCTCCGACTAGAGCAGCCGTGCAGCCCGTGACATGGAGCCTCTGACCGCTCGGCTACCTCGCGAGGCATCACATGATCAATGTTATCCAAACCCATATTGGTTATTAAAAAGCCCCTCTCTTTCAAGTAGTCACATTAATAAGACTTGTTAGCATAACAATATGATAATACATTAAAAGTTATTATACCAAGCTTATAGTACATGACTTACATAATAGGTATATGAATCGAATTTACCTTCCCTTCCAAGAAACATTTTGGATGCTTTCTCCTTAAATGACACAGCATCTTTATAGTACCTCCACCCGCTTTCAGCTTTTTTAAGCAAATGGAGCATCGTACATCACTGCTCCCGTACTTCGTGATGTACTTCCATACTCGGGATGGTGCCATTTAAGACACAACCGATGTCTGGCGACGACAGCGAGGAACTGCCGCATGACCAGACGGAGGCAAGTCTCGTACACTGCCGGTGCACGCGCGTCGTCTAATAGGCCACGCCACGCGGCAACAGCTGCATCGATGCCTCAACAGCTGCACCAGTTCATAAGTTCTTATGCTACGCGTTTTTTTGAGCGTTTCTGACTGCCGGGATTGTTTTTATATTAACACTGATCGCTTTTCTTATTTATCGAGATGATCTAATATTTCACAGCAGAGGAAATTTTAGGAATAGCCCTAAATATTAGGGTCTATTAGTTTTAATTTTTTAAAATTATTTACAAAAAGCACATTATGAACCACTACTACAGGAAGTAGTCGTATCGGTTTTTTACCCGGTTCTTGGCAATAACTAAAAAAACCGGTTACAACCGACACCAAATAAATACCGGAAAAAACGGTTATTCAAAACTAAAATACCGGTTTCGGTTTTAACCGGTCGGTTTTTCCCATCCCTAGGAGATACGAGAGTGTTGAATGTGCTTATAAATATCAGAACTGCATATTGTCATAAATATGGTTACAAAAAAGGTTAGTAGTTTTCTTTTTTTCCATTAAGCTAATATTTCTTACTTGCGGTATATTCTCATCAGTTAACAAGGACTGCAATAATGGAACATGCAGTCTGTTTTATATGTAAGCTCTATCAGTGTGATCTCCAAATCGAGCCTGATATTATTGTCATAATAAGATGTTAATTATTTAAGAAATTAAACAAGAGCAGATGTGGCCACACCGGTGAATCTTTTCGGACATCCTGACGGAAATGTGAGAGTGAAATACTAGTAACTACTAGTATTGTGACGAACAAATTTGTTACATTATTAAAGAGAGGTCTGGTTGGAATAACTTATAGTCAGTTATTTTATTCCTCATTAATGAATGACCCTTCCTGCTTTATGTATTATAAATGGAAATGTATAAAGATGAAAGTCGCTAGTACATTTCCATATAGTATAACTGGCCAAATATGTATTAATAGTAGCATAGTAAAAGTGAAAGTAAGAGGCTAATACGTGTTATTGATCTGACTCTCCTAGGCGCAAGAATATGTGTATGGTACGTCTCAGGAGGCAGATACATTGGCTAAATTCGGAGTACGATAATGTGCATTTCAATTATTTTAATGGGTCAATGGGGATCTTGTGGATAATTTCCAAAGCCCCTCTCTCGATCAGCTGAATCCTGTTACAACGTGTCTCTGAATTTTTCATGTGTCCGAATGTCGAAGAATAAGTAGAGTCGGCTATATAATTGTTAATTTATTGATTAACTAACACCAAATTCTGTGGCACCGTTGAAGCCGAAGACGTGACTTTGTGTACATTGACAAAATAACTACATGATTCAGTGAAATATGACAAAGAAATTTATAAACACAAAAAGAAAGTTTTAAAAATTTTAAAATAAATCTTTAAAGGATTTTCAACGTCATACACAATAAAAAATACCATAAACTGCAAGACCCCAAAACTATAGTAACCCTTGTACGGAATACGAGAAGTGTACCGCAAAAATGTCTGTAAACGGAAATTTCAAAATCCTTTATGACTGCCTCCAGAACATACTATATGATATAATAAAGTGAAAGTTGAAAAGTAAACAAGCTTTCGCTTTTCATTGACAAGAGACAGTAACGATTATACGTACAGTCTTAGACAGAAAAATTGATCGCCGGCCGGCCGAGGCAGAGGCTAAGTCCGAGTCGGTCGCGCAGTGTGGACAATAAATTCGAACGCCCCTCAGAATTCTAAGTCCGGCGATATGCACGATCTGGCAACACTGTAGAATGCGGTACTATCAGGAGGAAGTGTTACTTCCTTCTCAATGCAGCTCTGTACTGTATGAGCGCGTGGTCTCGTGGTAAAAGTCGCGTTTACAAGTCGTGTATGTAAGCAGGCGCGAGATCGAGTCTAACAACCTCCAATTATTTTTTTTTAAACCGCATATCGGCTGTCTTTGTTATCAGTGTGGAGGAAACTCAAATTTAACAGCGAAAACTCCCAGAAATAGTTACACGAAAGAGCTCGCTGCTGCATCAAAATTGAACTGTTTACTCTCGGGAGTAGTGGGCCCCAGCTACGGCGACGCGCCAGCGGCCGCATCGCGGCTGCCGCCTGCGGACTCAGTGACAGCGGCGCGCCGCTCTGTGTCTATTTACCGGCTGTTATATCCTCAGTTCAAGTTTTAGTACTTATTTACCGCTGCGTATTGAATTATTATGACTGATATATATATATATAATCTAAACGTCGTAAGGTAGAATCGGTGACGAGTTATGATGCTCTCATCTTAAGAGAAAAATAATGACTGAGTGCTAAAAGATTTTTATACTCAGCAAAGTGCAACCACAAAGCCAGGGTGCGCCCAAATTTTGCAAACAGCTGAGACACTATTTAGTCGCACTCTAAGGACAAACGACCAAAAAGATTACATCATGTGTTAGTACTACAGCATAATAATTCCCGTTGATTTCGCACACAAAACATCGAATAGTGTGCTTTGGGAGTCACCCATTCCTCACCTACTCTTTCGATCACATGTTCTCAAATGTTTATCTTCCCTGCCCCTCCTCGAATAACCTTCGACAAAAATTATTTCCAGACGAAAATACACATCGAACATCGATTGGCGTCATAATTAGCTTGGAATCAGTTGGATTCTACAGGGACAAATTTGGTAAACTACCAGAACGTTGTCAGACTTTCCCAGAATCTGAGAGAATATAGCAAGTAACCACAAGAGGTTTCTTATTGTTTTCGATGTGGATTCGTGCAACTCCTGCCACGAAAACGGCTAAAAAAATTCCCCTCCAATGAGACCCGAAGCACGACTAAAGCCACCTCTCCTTGGCAGCCTACTACGTTACCTTTTTTTTTTTTTTTTTTTTTTTTTTTATACTAAATGAAAGATTAAACTAAGGGAAAGGATAAAGGATAACAAAAGGTATAGCGTCTTCTTGGATTGCTTTATTAATTTATTTATTTTTTTAATGGAGCGACACTCACGCCCCATTCTGCCCAGATGGCCGTTGCTGCACGAAATAACAGTACACCGACAGATTCAGGGTTTGTCTTCTCGTAGGTCTGCTGTCTCAGGAAGTTCTTGTTCTCTCAATTACTTTGTGTGTCTGACTTCGGTTGCCCGAGATGCATAGTCTATAGTATATTTCTGTGAACCCTGACGCCGTCAGTTACCATAATCGTGCATCGCCATTGATTTCTTCAGAACACTAAACATATAACAAAAGACTCCCATTCTAAACGGAAAAAAAAAAAACTGGGAAAATTCCGCACTACATCCCATTTGCGGACTATTTTCGTTGATTCTGGTCGTATGCAGTTGATCGTTTGTTAAGGTTCGTTACGGCGGGCGTCCCCTATCCGGCACTCCCCAGCTGCGAGGGGGGTCGGTGAAGACACTACGTAGGTAATTGGCGAAGATCTGTCGGTATCGAGGTGTGGTCTCGAGTTTGTGATGATGCTCTTGGAGGAATTGCCAGTAATCAAGTACCGACTTCTCACCTTCTTGGAAAAGGTAGTAAATGGACATGCCTTTTATCCACGTGAGAGCGTGTGTTTTCGCGGCCGGAAAATATGTGTCCTCCGGGCATAGGAGGAGCCTGGGGTCAATCGCGTTAGGCGGGACGCGAAGGTAGCAGGCAATAATCTTCTGTACTAGCGTCCAGACTTCGACAACAGATTCACATGTTAAACGATGTTCATCATTGTCCATAAGCTGGCATTCCGGGCAAAGGGGCGAATCCACCATCCTGATAGCGTGCAGCCGGTGTCTCGTCGTAAATTTCCGATTGACGACGTGGTACCACGTGGCTCTTATTCTTGTAGGGAAGAACGGCTGTTGAACTGCTTTCCACACCGTTGACCATTGTGTGGCCGGTGCTTTACTTTCAATCACATTTCGAGGGACTGCCCTAAGCAACAATTGGTAAATGTCCCTTGCCTTTGGAGCTCGAGTGGTGGGGAGCTGAGTATGTAGGTAGCTATATTCGAGTATGAAAGTTGCAATGTGGCCAAGAGGGGGCGCGACGTGTCCAATCGCAACCGGTGGCAGGATCGACGTAGGCATCAGCTCATCTATCAGAACGCCCGTTAGTGAGGTATGTCGACGTGTCCTCAGTTTCACCATCGTGGATAGGAACAGCGCCATGGCCCGCGTTTTGACATTGATAAGTCCGAGTCCGCCGTCACGCCGTTGAAGGGTAAGAGTGTCATAGCGGACTTTGAAAATGTATCCAGCAGTGACGTAATATCCAAAGGCCGATTGTAGGTTGCGTGCCATCACTGTCGGCAGTGGGAGCACCTGAGCCATGTGTATGATCTTAGTCGCCACATAGATGTTAAGGTATTCGACACGTTGTAGTAGGTCCATTTGTCGTAGTAGGTTTTGGCGTACCTCTGTGCGTACGACTTGCAGTAATCGTCTGTAGTTTATTGCTGTTGTGCGGCGCATGTCCCGTGTAAACGTGAGTCCTAGGTACCTGAGGTCATCTGCCCGTGGAAACGGGGCCACACAATCTTCAGGTAAGCCTCTTCCAATGAACATTGCTGCCGATTTATTGACATTCATGACGCTTTTCGCCACCAAACCATATTGTTGGATCCAATCAATCACGAAGCGGATCTCATCTCCAGATTGTACCAACAGGAGAAGATCATCCGCATATGCCCTGCAGCGAAAGGTATGACCCCTTAGGGTAATTCCTGTGAGTTTGCTTTTCAGCCCTCCTATGAGTGGTTCCAGAGCAATTGCGTAAAGGATCATGGAGAGTGGGCATCCTTGTCGAACCGAACGCCGAATTGGTAAAGGATCTGTTACACGGCCATTCACCAGTACACGAGATGTAGCGTCGCGTAGGAGGCGCATTATGATGTTCTTAAAATCATTTGGAAAGCCCATTCGATCCAACACTGCCATGAGAAATTTGTGGTGTACCCTGTCGAATGCGTGATCGAAATCAATGGCGATCAACGCTGCCGCGAGATGACAGGATGCGGCGAGTCCTATCACATCTCTACATTCACTAGTGGCTGTTTGCATGGTGGTCTCTCCTCCTCGTGTAGTTTGTTCTATGGAAAGGACTACTGGTAGAACTTTCTTGATACGTGCCGCTAGTAGTCGGGTGAAAATTTTATAGTCCGAATTTAACAAAGTTATTGGACGGTAGTCTTCAATCCTCTGTCCTCTTGAAGGCTTGTGTATGGGGATAAGAAGTCCTTCGACGAAAGCCGATGGGATATGAAAGCCAGGTGACATCAGTTCTCGGTACATATTGATCCAACGGGGCATCATCAAGGTACGGAAAGTTCGATAAAATTCGATCGGCAGTCCATCTGGCCCAGGTGCTTTGTTCAGCGCAGCTTTATCGATTGCTTCCTCGATGTCATCCCGCGAAACCTCCTCTAAAAGTGAAGCCGCAGACGTGGCGTCGAGGGTGTGTGAGACGTATTGCAAGACGTCGTTTTCGTCTCCCTCCTCACTGTTGTCTTCCTGGTAAAATCGTCGATAATGAGCTGCAAAGGCTTCCACAATGGCCGCTTGGGTCGTTTCGTTTCGGCCGTCTGGCAAGGACAGTTTCGTTATGAGCTGCCGTTTGCGTTGCCGGTTTTCAAGCACAATATGATGCATTGTAGGAGGTTCTCCACTCGCTCTGTCTCGATGCCGTGATCTCACAACTACCCCTTCTAATCTTCTCCTCGTCAACGACAATATTTTTGCTTTAATGCGGCGACTTTCCATCTGTCTTTCCAGGGACGGGGGTTGGGAGGTAATTTCCCGAAGCATCGTATAGTAAAAGTCCAAAGTGTGACGGGTCCATGCTGCAGCGTCTCTCCCATACTGTGTTAGCACCCGACGGCACGTCGGTTTTGCACACTCTATCCACCATTCTAGAGTTGACCGGTATCTTGGAAGCCGACGCTCGCAGTTCGCCCATGCCGCGGCAATCAGTTCCCGACATTCCAGGTTTTGGAGGTGTGCCACATTCAACTTCCAGAGCCCACGGCTTTGCCATACTTTCTGTCTCGAAAGGGTGACCGTGCATATGAAA
Organism: Locusta migratoria; assembly: GCA_026315105.1. NCBI lineage: Eukaryota > Metazoa > Arthropoda > Insecta > Orthoptera > Acrididae > Locusta > Locusta migratoria. The sequence continues at coordinate 262,495,531 of CM048755.1, forward strand.
GCGCTGTGGTCGGAGAAGGCAAGCGGCCAACGTTCGGCGTCAATCACTCGTGGACCAAGATCTCGTGAGACGTAGATACGGTCAAGACGACTGGCCGAGTGACTAGTGAAATAGGTGTGGCCTGGGCGGTCCCCGTGTATCTGCTCCCAAGTATCGACGAGAAGCAAGTCCCTTACAATTATCCGAAGTTCAGGACACGTCGAGAAATGTGGGACCTGATCCTTCTTGTGTAAAACACAATTGAAGTCACCCCCAAGGATAAAGTGATCGTAACGACCAAGAAAAAGGGGGGTGATTTCCTCGGCGTAGAACTGTGACTTCTCGCGACGTTTATCGGTTCCTGAGGGAGCATAGATGTTGATTATACGCGTTCCCAACGCAGTGACCGCCACCCCTCTGCCCGAAGGGAGGTATGTCACTTCTTCAACAGGGATGCCGTCACGAATAAGTATTGCTGTTCCACTGCCATTCGGTTCACCAGGTGTCTTGTACGTCCTATAACCATAAATTTCTGGGAGAGTCGCTATGGAGACTTCTTGTAACAAAGCAAAGTCAACGTCGGACGCTCGGAGCATCTCTCGCAGCAACTGATACTTCACTACTGTCCTTATCGTGTTAAGGTTAATCGTTGAAATCCGATACGCCTGCTGGTGTGCTGCAGTTGCCAAGTTATTCATGAGAAGGAAAATGTCTGTGGAGCGTCATGCAGAATCGACAATGCCACCAACCCCCATCACCTCTACCGGACCGATTCCTAGTGTGCCGCCGTCACCGACGCGGACTCCGTCGGTGTTGTATGGTCGTCTCCAGTGTCGTCTGCCCACGCCGTGGGGCGCGGAGGAGGGTCTTCGTCCATTGCGTCCTCAGGGCACAGATTGGGCGCGCTCTCTCCTGCACCGGTGGAGCCGCGTCCATCCTTTCTCTCGTCGTTCAGGCGTTCTACTGCGGGCATCTGTGAAGCAAGTTGATCAGTATCTTGTATCACCTTGTCAGCGGCGGTCGCCACCGAGGGAGTGTCGTCATTGTGAGTCGAGTCCTCATCCTCCTGCGTCTCGTCCTCCATCTTTTCTACTGAAGACTTACGCCTCCGTTTGTGTCGCTTCGGGGATCGTTGTTTCCGGGTGTGTCCTTCCGCATCCGACGACAGCACCGAGTCGCGACGCTCCGGCACAAAGGCCGAAGTCGGCACAATCAGTGATTCTATCGCCATGCTGGTGTTACGGGGTTGTTCCTCCGTCGTGGAGGGAGGTGCCGTTGGCAGTGATTCCTCAGTACGTGGAGCATGCGTTGCCGCATCGCTCCGCGTCGGAGGGTCGTGCAATGTAGTGTTCGAAGCTGGCAGATGAGTCGACAAATTTTTATCATTTGTTAGGGCGGCAGCATAAGTCACGGGAAGTATCGTTGGCTGCGACGGAGGCAACATATCCTTCGGAGGCAGTTGCGTGATCCGACGTTGCATACATTCGGATCGGAGGTGTCCCTCTTTTCCACATCCCGAGCAGGTCTTCGGTTGTCCATCATATATGACTATAGCGCGACAGCCGCCTATAGATATATATGAGGGAACATGGCGTCGAAGTTCGATACGGACCTGCCGCACGCCGTTCAAGACAGGGTACGTTTGGAACTGCATCCACTTCTCAGCAACGTGACTCTGCACCGTGCCGTAGGGGCGGAGCGCCGCCACGACCTCTTCTGCTGGAAGTTCGAAGGGGAGTTCGAAGATCCTGATGGTACGAAGTCCCAATCCAGCGTGGTCGACTGTCACAGTACCCACATTGCCATCAGAGTGGCAGAAACGAAGCTCTCGTTTCGTCTCCCGAAGAATTCGTTCACATGTGGCTTCATTGATGATCTTTACATAAGCCACACTGCTCACTATTGACAGGTGTATGCCGAGAACGTCGGCCGTCGGAATTTTCACTTCATCTCGTATAAATCGTTCTAGTTCGAGTGCCTTCGGTCTTGCAAATTCGTTTTGGAACGTGAATTTGAGCGTCGATTTGCGGTACTGGTTCGCCATGTTGTTCTATGTAAATACGTCGGCACGCGTGGAAACGGCCGAGTACGGCGTAAACAAACCCGAGCGCTGGCTCCGCGGCAGCGAACACAACAGCGTGTCCTCGCCGCGTCGCAGCGGAAAGCAGACTGACCTCAGAGCTAGCGAGGAGCTATGCACGCCTGTTCTTTCCTACTGCCACATACATCACTAGAACATATAACTAGCAACGTAAGAGACGAGATTAGTTGGAATTTCACCGTGTAAACCATTTTCTGGACCCAAAAGCATGAAATAATAGCCTTCTTTTGCCTCCCGACTGTGAAACCAGTCAGATTATTCAATCGAAATTACAGGAAACATCAAGTGAATTTATGAGCATAGTTATGTGCCAACCAGGAAGTAAGACCTCGGTACCAGCGTTGACAGACTTACACTGCGATGTTGCCAAAGCTTTAGTCATACTATCAACAGGAAGAATAAGAGCCGAGGTGATTGCCAAGCGAGCTCGACAGACTTAGCTCGCGCCTCGCGCGCCTCCTGGGGATCCGAACACCTACAGTATATGTCAATGATTCCTGCTCGCAATTCCGTAACTAGCTTTAATGGTCGATCGTTGTCACTTATAAAAATATATACAAGCACTGACCGATAATATAGTAATAAGTGTCTCAATTATTTGCCTTTGTTTTTAAGATGTGAACATTTCTGGGAAGTCTTAGTAACATGGAGTTCAAAATAAGAAGAGCTTCTGTTATCCAAACACATAATTAGGGACAGTAAAGTATAGATTAATTTATCTTTAAGCCAAACTGTGATCCAGTCTACAAATATTGCAAAAATGAAACGTATCTCCTGTTGGTTAGAGTCCCATTATAGCCCCTAACAAATTCCAACAGCAGATATATTGAAAACCTTTAGACTGTGCAGAACATTCAGGGCAGAAAGAACCACATATTCAAAATAACTATGGGTTAACGAAGCCGACAATAGTGCTGATATTGTATGCAGCAGTTGCACAGTGTGTGTGCGGTTTTTTTTTTTTTTTTTTTTTTTTTTTTTTTTTTTTTTTTTTTTTTTTTTTTTTTTTTTTTCGGCCTTAATATTTTGACACAGTTGATCAAATGGTTATAGAAAGTGCAGTGATTGTTTTTATGCTTCCAATGAATAACGCCAAATTTTCACTATGTCGGAACATATTACAGATTAAGTTCTGTTTGTGAAAGAATTGCTCAACTGTTGGTGAAAAGGATCGACACTACTTAACACAAAACCATATGTTGCCAATTATACGCGGCTAAATTTCTATGTCTTGATTTTCCTATGAATGATTTCATTCCTTTCACAACAGTGTTATTACTTACTGAAAGTTTTCAACAAGCATGAGTGCATCGCTTCTCGTTCATGTCCACTTCCTGCTCTGCATCACCCACCCACTGTAGATGTATAATAAATTATGAAACAAAATACATGTTTATATATACATTAATGTCATTTTTCCCGACAGTATTCTGCTATTGTTCTGAAGATGAATACTCAACGTAAATACTTATATTCATTTGGATGAATATCTGAGGTGTCCATTTCAGTTCCACAAACCAAAAAATGGTGGAACTAAGCGAATAAAAAGCGTCTATATGCCAAAAAATAAAAATGAAATAACAGTTAATGGAAGTTTACATACTCCTTCGGAAGAACATGAAAAATACTTTCTTCACCTACAATCCACTGCAATACAAATTTATGGATTTCACAGAAATGCATTACTTAGGCCCTACTTTTGTTTTGGTCCATGTCACTGTCACTAAAGAAGGGATAAAACATGCGAATATTTCATTAGTATTACAGATCCTGGAACTCCGTCTATTATTACCGAGTTGACAATCACTTTCCGTGTGATATTTGTTGTTTGAGACTGATTAAAGGGGCTTTACGACAAACTTTTATTAATCGAATCCTTTAAACTTCTCGGTAGTTGCAGGAAAGTGAATTCAGGTAGACAGCGGTAATATTGAAAATTTGTGCCGCAGCGGGACTAGAATCCTGCTTTCTTTTCCCTAGTAGAGCTGTTCTTTGCGTTCGTTGAATAGTTTTTGTTCTTTGTTGACTGGTAAGCTTGATCCTGGTTCCATCCCTTAAAAAAGACAACTAAAAATTGCAGATGCGGTCACTCCTCTGGACGAGCGAGCTGGGAGAATCGCCTTGGCTATCTATGCAAATAATATTCAATATGCTTCAAGTTTTTCAAATCATGTTGTCATTGGGTCTCACATAGGTATGACAGCAGTGGAGATAGTTCGAAACGTATGAGTGGTGCGAGTACTTTTGTGCAAATCACCTCACAAAAGAGATTTTCCGTTTCAAGAAAGATCTTTCCGGTATTCATGATTTTACACATGAAGGAAGACTCTTATAACTCACGTAAGTCATGGAATATGATGAGTTGACCATCGTGCGATGTTGTCACTGGTCATACAGGATTCAAAAGTTGGGAGCAGGAGTATTACACACTCACTTTCAAAGCGACAAAATCCTAATTATTGGGTTTTTGCATAGGCGTCATTAGTTCACTCTTTAAGTATAATGCAGTTATTAGTGACTTATTCTGTAGCCTTTATGTTATCTTCTTAAAAGGCTGGTAGCTCTATCAAAAGAGGGTTAAAATTCTGATCTACAGAGGGACTGGAACCATGACCCAAAGCAGCCCTCGCTTAAGTAGACACGTCATCTCAGGGCTACTGACGCGCTGCTACGTCTCACTTCCTGCTTGTTCCACTGGTGGCTCCAGCTAATCGCCAATTTCCGCATGGTATGACCTCCTTGCATTTGTAGTAGAAAGTAATGCGCCGATGTCGCACCGTTAAAGAAAGTAACTGAGACTATTCAACCAAACAGACAAGTAAATATTAAGTGAATTTATCATGTTTCTGTGCCATCCCGGAAGTAACTCGGCGATCACGCCAGTGCCAAAGAGTTCTCACACTTGCACTGCGCTCAAAACAGAGACTTTCCGAAATTGCAATACGTTCAACTAGCAGAGCGTTGAGCTCACCTTCCATAGAGTGCTTCTGAGTCGGACAGGAAGACAGATCTTGTAGAGACTATCCTTGACGCTCAACTACGTCGGATTGTAGGACTTATTTTCTGCCCGTGAATGAGTTTCTCAGCAGTGGGTGAAAAAGCATCCACATTCTGGTACCACACACACATAACAAGACAAATAATATGCCAGTCAATAGCAGTGAAATACAATATGACCGTGTCTTCCTGGCAGCGACTATATTTTCCTTTCTTCTGTTTTCTGCTTTGCAGTAGTCTCTTACCTCGTTTTGGAAGTGAAAAACGATTTTTGCAGTCCACCGCAAAATAATTCACAGCCTTCTCTGACAATGAGAATTGCAACCGGAGATGTTAAATAAAATATGACACTGTATCCAAATTCATACCTACCCTATCTGCTTCTCGTTGTCAGCTTTTTTGGAGAGGCTATTGTACTTTTATTCTGAAAAAATAAACCCCTCCATTCTTAAAGATCCACCAATCAGAGTGCAGTTCAATGACTGACAGATAAACAATATTATAGTTGTAATTGGCAAGTGTGGCGAATCTGACGATTTCGAACTCAGGTGTTTCGTAGGATTCTTGTGTAATGGCTGGCATTTCAATTGCGTTGTAGACGGTAATCTGCCTATGCAATTATTTGCAGAATTCATTATTTACCATACGATTTAACTTTGTCTCTTCTTATTCCTATTCAGACAGGTGTATCGTATATTGGAATGGAGCAGACAAATTAGTGTTTTCTTTCAAATGTTAAGGGTTATTGGTTCCATTCTCTGCATGTTCTTGATGGTCTGCTGGTCATAAGAAGAGAAGACGCCACCGACACCTACGATGTCAGCGCTAGATTAACCCCACCAGGACTACAACATTGTAAAGCCGGTAGACAGCGTGACGCCGTGTCGCTCTCTAAGCACCCCTACTGTTCTGATATAGAAATTCTACTGTCCAACATTAGCGATGATTACAATATAACTGCTGCTGATGCTTTTCCGCGAAACGTGAGAAGCGCCTTACAGATTAGAATTTTTGTTTCAGAATGCCTACATTCTTGATTTAGTTCTAAATAAATTCCAGGCAGTTCCACACTAACGAACATTTTCAGCTATCAAATTAAACGCATAGGAATTATCCAAGTGTAACTGCGGGATCTGTTTTAAGTAATATTCAATTTTTGGATGAATATGGCTCGGAAGGCAACGTCAATTTTATTACAGTTCATCTCCTGTGTCTGAATGATCTGACAATTGCGTTAATTATGTAAAGCGTTGTGGCAACTGTGAGTCTGTAATGAATGAACACATGCACAGCGATATTCACCGATGAAAGGAGGGGGCGGTTGTACTTCCCTTCTTATGTCCCCACGTCTGTATATAAAAATGACCCATTCTTTTGGAATTCTTACTCAATGTCGCATTCTAGCTCAGGATGTTTTTTAGCTACACATTTCTTGAATATATTATATGTTGTTATTGTGGTCTTCAGTCCGCAGACTGGTTTGATGCAGCTCTCCATGCTACCCTGTCCTGTGCAAGTCTCTTCATCTAAGAATACGTTCGGCAACCTACATCCTTTTGAATATGTTTGCTATATTCGTCCCTCGGTCTTCCTCTACGATTTTTACCCCACAAGCTTTCTTCTAATGTTAAGTTTACAATTCCTTGATGCTTCAGAATGTGTCCAACCAATTTATCCCTTCTCTTAGTCAGGATATGCCACAAACTCCTTTTCGCCCCGATTCGGTTAAGCACCTCCTCATTAGTTACGTGATCTACCCATCTAATTTTCTGTAGCACCACATTTCAAACTCTTCTATCATCTTTATATCTGAACTCCTTATCGTCTACGTTTCACTCCCATACAGTGCCACACTTTAGACAAATGTTTTCAGAAAGGACTTCCTAACATTTAAATTAATATTGGATGTTAACAAGTTTCGCTTCTTTAGAAACGCTTTTCTTCCCATAGACATTCTACATTTTATATCTTCTTTACTTCGGCCACCAGAAGTTGCTACCCAAATAACAAAATTCATCTACTTCTTTTATTGTCTCATTACCTAATCTAATTCTTTCAGCATCGCCTGATTTTCTGACATTGCATTCCATTACCTTCGTTACACTCTTGTTAATGTTCATCTTATATCTTCCTTTCAAGACACTGTCCATCCCATTCAATTGCTCTTCCAGATCTTTTGCGGTCTCTGACAAAATTACTATGTCATCAGCAAACCGCAATGTTTTTATTTCTTCTCCGTGCACTTTAATGCCCTCTCCAAATTTCTCCTTCCACTCCTTCACTGCCTGCTCAATCTACAGATTGAACAATATTGGGGAAAGGCTACAAACCTGTCTTACTTCCTTCCGAACCTCTGCCTCCCTTTCTTGCCCCTCGACTATAACAATCGCTGCCTGGTTTTTGTATAGGCTGAATATAACTCTTCGCTCCCTATATTTTACCCATGATACCTTCAGAATTTGGAAGAGTGTATTCCAGTCGACATTGTCCTTAGCCTAACTTCTAAGATAAGTCGTAATGTGAGTATTGCCTCCCGTGTTCCTACATTTCTCCTAAATCCAAATATATAACCTATAAATGCGTTACTTTTGCGATTTTCAGTATAAGCCTTTTTCCAATTATAAAGTTTATATAAATTATTATATAACACATATTGAAAAATTTTGTATATGAAAATATACACATATTTTATTAGAACGTTGTGTCAACATTTCAAAGCTTTAGGTCAAGAACTTTCGGAAATATACGGTTTTGAACATAACACTAAACATGGCTCTAGGTTAGAAAGAGTTCTAAGAGGAAATAGAAGTGACGACAAGACGAACAGGGAGAGCGTAATGATGAGGTGTAGGAGAGGGAGGAGGTGCAGATGCACAGAGAGAGGGAGGGGAGGCTCGGATAGACAGAGAGGGGAGAAGGTGGACAAGGAGTGTGGGAGGGGGGAGGATATGGACAGAGAGAGGCGGGAGGAAATTATGGACAAAGAGAGGGAAACGAGGAGAGGTGCAGAGAGAGGGGACAGAGACAAGGGGAGCGGAGAATGTAGGACGTATATCCAATTCCTACCACAAGGCAGTAGGAAATTACGTATAAAAGATATGTATGGTTCCTCTTATCATTCTTTTCCATTTAATCTGCAACAAGCCAGAGCAACGCGTGGACGGGTAAAGCTAGTGCCATAGTAGGTGAAGTAACACATCCATCAGTCACAAGAAAAATTTGATGTCCGCAATTCCATAAATAAAGGGTTGTGAGGAATAGTTACGTAGGAAGGAAAGTCCTGGAGTTTATGATGTAACGATCCGGACTAGTATTACGGAAAGGCATCATATCAGACTTCGCAACCCAAGCATATTGATTTTATCACTTCACACTGACACAACGGCTGTGAAGCGAGAGAAGGAAATTTATTATATGCTTTTCATAAAAGGTTATTACTTGTGTACCGCTATCGAGTGCAGGAAAGATCCTCATTTTTGCATGTTTTGCATGAATTTTGGTCTCACCTAGGTTGTCTTTCTGTGCGGGGTAAGAAGAGACTCATGGGAATAGAGTCTGATTTTGGTTACGAGAAACCTGTGCAGATAGTGTCGGCACATTGCGTTCAGAGCCAAGACGACGTCTTCCTGTTTGTGTCTTGGCGTGTGCTGGAGTGGGGCACTGTTCAAAGATGCACTTGTTGCGAGTCTCTACACCCGCAACGCACTGCCTTTCCCAGCTATTTTACAAACGGAAAAGATTTTCCATTATTTCATTTTATGTAATTTAGAGGAAATTGTTTGGGTAATCTTCAATTGTGTAGCTTTAGAAGTCATAAAAACATTCCATATTGATGTTTTATGCATTCTTATTTTTTCTTGTCTTTTACATACTCGCACACACGCACACATGCACGCGCGCACACGCGTGCACACACACACACACACACACACACACACACACACACACACACACTGCATGACTTTTTGAGAAGGGACTATTCCTATAGTCTACCCATACAGCATCATTTCGTAATATTTCCCTAAGGCGTCTTGGAACTGACTAACTGCCTTGATAATTTTCATTGTGGTTTACTTGTCTCCATGTATGTTCTATATTTTCTCAACGGTCGCTTGCGTTTCTTGATCCAAGTGGCAACGTCCTCGTTACTTCCGCCCACATATTCTCAATAGGATGAAGGTCCGGTGACCGTGAAACGAACTCAATCAGCTTTATGCGATCTTGGCAGCGAAACCATTCTTAAACGGCTCAGCTTTCATGAATGGGGCTGTGGCCTTGTAAATAAATAGGTATCAAGTTATTTCATCTATTTATATTTGAAGAACATATTTGTAATTCACGCACTGTATTAATGTTTTGTATACGGTGTCTAACAAGTCGGGTTCAAATATCGTTTAGAGGCCTTTGTCAGTTAAACATTTCCGTGTCCATCATGTCAGATTGAGCATGGCTGGCTGAATCATACCAAACGATGCAGTTTATTGCTGATAAGAAGAACATCGAAGCAGTTGCCCAACCAGGAGGAACGTCCACTGAATACCAGGCTTCTAACTGAAGTAAAATGCGTGCCATCTATACCACTAACGTGATCCCTATATTTCGCAACTAACAGAAGTGCAGGGGCTATAGTCGGAAGTTATCAAGCCGACAGTACAGTTCATAAACTGCATAAATATATGAGTAGCTTCTTATCTGTCGTTTGCAAATAATTGAGATAAACGCCGTTTTAATTAGGAAACCTGTATTTCGATGCTGCTTTGGTGATCATTTGCAACTAAGTGATGACCAAACTAATATGCATACGTATTCACTCCACGTTTCGTAAAAAAATGGCGTTTATCTCAGTTATTCGCAAACGACAGATGTCCGCCTTTGATAACAAGCTACTCATATCATCGTACAGCAAGACCGCAGGTAGTATACAATTTGTGCAAACGCCAGTCAGCTTTTGTGAGAGCCGAAGGGCATGAAAGGGGCACAGTAGTTGGGAAGGGAGTAACACAGGCTTGTAGCTTTTTCCCCATTGTTGTTCAATTTGTTCATTGAGCAGGCTGTGAAGGAGAGAAAGGAGAAATTTGGAGAAAGGATTAAAGTTCAGGGACAAGAAATAAAGACTTTGCGATTTGCCGATGACGTAGTAATTGTGTCAGAGCCTGCAATGGACCTAGAAGAGCAGTTGTATGGAATGGACAGTGTCTTGAAAAGAGAGTATAAAATAAATTTAAGAAAATCAGGTGATTTGTAAGGTAATAGATTAGAAAACGAGACATTAAAAGTGGTAGATAAGTTTTTTTGGTTGTGTGTGTGGGGGGAGGTGGAGGTTGGAGGGTTGGGTTGTGGTTTGGATGCACTAGACTACTCAGGTCATCAATCCCTATTTCGGATAATGATGGAAAGTAAATCAGGTGTGCCCTTTGAAACGAAGCATCCTGACTTTCGCCTGGAGTGATTTAGGAAAATCATGGAAAACCTAAATCAGGATGACCGGCGATGGAGTTGAACCACCATCCTCCCGAATGCGGGTCCAGTGTGCTAACCACTGCCCTACCTCGCTCTGCTGAGTTTTGTTATTTGGTTTGTAAAATAACTTCTGATGCCCTGAGTAGTGAAGACATAAAATGTAGAATGCAATGGGAGGAAAAGTATTTCTGAAGAAGAGAAATTTGTCCGAAATGTGGCCTTGTACAGCAGTGAAACGTGGACGATAAAGCAGTTCAGACAAGAAGAGTATAGCTTTCGAAATTTCTTCCAACAGGAGAATGTACTGAACAGAATTGGGGAGAAAAGAAATTTCTGGCATATCTCGTCTAAAAGACGGGAACGATTGGTAGGGCACAATCTGAGACACCAACGAATCGTCAATTTAGTATTGGAGGGGAGCGTGTGGGGTAAAAATCGCAGGGGTAGAGGACTAGATGGATACAGCAAGCAAATTCAGAGGGATGTGGGCTGTCTTTCTTACTCAGAGACGAAGAGTTTTGCGCAAGATAGGGTAGCGTGGAGGTGGAGAACTGCATCAAACCAGTCTACGGACTGAAGACTACAACCACTAAATCATTAAGTAGTGTATCTCGTGTAAGATTATTCAAAAATAGTCATTTTAGACACAGTAATTTCATTTCATTACAGCAGACTTACTTCATATGTGAAGTCCGTTTGTTACGGAATGACTTGCAGCATCTTCTTAGGCGATAATGCTGTTTTGCTGTACTAGAAAAGAATTAGGAACAGAATTCGTCGCACAGGTAACTGAAACACCAATTCTTGGAGTGCTGTCCACATTTCATGGAATATGCAGGTGATACCCGAAAACATAGTTTATTTAAATTCCAAAATTTTTTATTATTATTTTTTATTATTATTTGGACGTTAACCACGCATATCTCATCATTAGTGTGAAAGCAGGCACGTTAAACAGATGCAGAACAGAATGTTGTATTTTTATAGAAACTCCAAATTCAAATGTTCAAATGTTTGTATAGTTCATGGGACTTAATCTATGAGTCATCAGTCCATAAACTTACAAACTACTTATGAACTAGCTTCCACTAAAGACGGCACAAACATCCATGCCCGACGGGTAATTCGAACCCCAGACGGGGAACAGCCTCGCGCATCGTATCATAGAGACTCTCCTCGATATATTTTCTCTATTAGGCTTAAAAAAGTTGCTTGCTTTATACATTTTTAGTGAAACCTTCAACCTACCAGCAAAAAGAAACATCACGGATGCAGTAAAGTGGAGTACCTGTTCGCGGTATAATTTTACACGCAAGAGCCTACATTTCTTCTCTCTACAGTTTTGATGGAAAAGTGCCTGATCTGTCTGGACTCAAGCGAATATTATCCACGCAGGTGAGATTGTAACTACCTACCCCAAATATAATTCATGTTTGAAGAAAGTTTGTTTATTAATGCAACTGCTACGACAAAAGCACTTTTTTGAATGATTTTCCATGGCATATTATAACGATGTGCTGTACACATCCGCATGATAACCGCAAACCATAGCCACAGCACCACTCCCTCTATCTCAGAACAACACTCACGTTAATGCTATAGGAGATGCGCAAAAACAGTATCTATTCCGTCGGAAAAGCCGGTAACCACGTACTGATTTTCGGGTTTTATGGTCACCTTAGGAGGTATAAAAAACTCTGAACAGTTTGATATTCTGTGTTCGCAACAATACTGCCCACATAACTCCCATCGACGTCGTTACAGGTAACGACCGCACAAGGGATGTTGAAAATTATAAATAGTGCCAGCCAGCATTGTATAAATTCTTATACATTATGATTATGTGATGCTAATACTAGAATGAATATTAAATATTGGTTTCAGTGTTGCAAATATACACCTTATCAGATACGCAGACGACACAACAAGAATAATAGACGGATTATAAGAAAGAAAAGGGTCCAAGAGAAAGTACAGACGTTTGGAAAATCCATAGTAATGAGACCTACAAAAATATGGAAAAAATATCAGTCGGAGTGGTTAAGTGAGGCTAACTTTTGTTGGGCATATGTATTAAACGAATGATAAAATACTAATATACGTATACTTCTGAAAGAATAAATCAACATTAGCATGACCAAAGAAGTAAATAAATACTTAGAAAGAAACAACATCAAATAACCTGAAGTAACCACAATAAAGAATGTAATAAAGTTATAAACTATTGAAAGAAGACGAAATAAGAAATTGGAAACAACCTGAAAAAAAGGAAGTAAATTACAACATGGGAGATTATGACGGATAAATTAATCTATACATTACTGTCCCTAATTATATGTTTGGATAACAGAAGCTCTTCTTATTTTGAACTCCTGTTACGAAGCCTTCCCAGAAATGTTCACATCTTAAAAACAATGCTGCATTGATTTCTCTTCGCATGCTTGCCTCTCTTCGTTCATTTGTGCCACTGACAGCTACATCAAGAAAGATATTTTCTGAGTCTATAATTGTAAGGAAAACTGACGCTTACATCTAATGTTTTCAGTATAATCAATGTAAATGCTCGAAGAAGTGTAAAACAGCACTGGGGAATGACGTTTGTTGTTATTGCGCTTAAGACAGAATACGCAAATAATTGAGACATTTATTGCTATATTAGCGGTCAGTGCATGTGTATATTTTTATAAGTGACAACGATCGACTCATTAAAGCTAGTTACGGAATTGCGAGCAGGAATCATTGACATATACTGTAGGTGTTCGGATCCCCAGGAGGCGCGCGAGGCGCGAGCTAAGTCTGTCGAGCTCGCTTGGCAATCACCTCGGCTCTTATTCTTCCTGTTAATAGTATGACTAAAGCTTGGCAACATCGCAGTGTAAGTCTGTCAACGCTGGTACCGAGGTCTTACTTCCTGGTTGGCACATAACTATGCTCATAAATTCACTTGATGTTTCCTGTAATTTCGATTGAATAATCTGACTGGTTTCACAGTCGGGAGGCAAAAGAAGGCTATTATTTCATGCTTTTGGGTCCAGAAAATTGTTTACACGGTGAAATTCCAACTAATCTCGTCTCTTACGTTGCTAGTTATATGTTCTAGTGATGTATGTGGCAGTAGGAAAGAACAGGCGTGCATAGCTCCTCGCTAGCTCTGAGGTAACGTAGTAGGCTGCCAAGGAGAGGTGGCTTTAGTCGTGCTTCGGGTCTCATTGGAGGGGAATTTTTTTAGCCGTTTTCGTGGCAGGAGTTGCACGAATCCACATCGAAAACAATAAGAAACCTCTTGTGGTTACTTGCTATATTCTCTCAGATTCTGGGAAAGTCTGACAACGTTCTGGTAGTTTACCAAATTTGTCCCTGTAGAATCCAACTGATTCCAAGCTAATTATGACGCCAATCGATGTTCGATGTGTATTTTCGTCTGGAAATAATTTTTGTCGAAGGTTATTCGAGGAGGGGCAGGGAAGATAAACATTTGAGAACATGTGATCGAAAGAGTAGGTGAGGAATGGGTGACTCCCAAAGCACACTATTCGATGTTTTGTGTGCGAAATCAACGGGAATTATTATGCTGTAGTACTAACACATGATGTAATCTTTTTGGTCGTTTGTCCTTAGAGTGCGACTAAATGGTGTCTCAGCTGTTTGCAAAATTTGGGCGCACCCTGGCTTTGTGGTTGCACTTTGCTGAGTATAAAAATCTTTTAGTACTCAGTCATTATTTTTCTCTTAAGATAAGAGCATCATAACTCGTCACTAGTAACAGTCGTTAGTAGGAATCCTGATTGAGCGGCCTGATAACGTTCAAGAAAAATGTGGTACTAGTCACTCGTATGACCCTTTATACCGATTCTACCTTACGACGTTTAGATTATGTTCATATATATATATATATAAGTCAGAATAATTCAATACGCAGCGGTAAATAAGTACTAAAACTTGAACTGAGGATATAACAGCCGGTAAATAGACACAGAGCGGCGCGCCGCTGTCACTGAGTCCGCAGGCGGGAGCCGCGATGCGGCCGCTGGCGCGTCGCCGTAGCTGGGGCCCACTACTCCCGAGAGTAAACAGTTCAATTTTGATGCAGCAGCGAGCTCTTTCGTGTAACTATTTCTGGGAGTTTTCGCTGTTAAATTTGAGTTTCCTCCACACTGATAACAAAGACAACCGATATGCGGTTTAAAAAAAAAATAATTGGAGGTTGTTAGACTCGATCTCGCGCCTGCTTACATACACGCCTTTTAAACGCGACTTTTACCACGAGACCACGCGCTCATACAGTACAGAGCTGCGTTGAGAAGGGAGTAACACTTCCTCCTTATAGTACCGCATTCTACAGTGTTGCCAGATCGTGCATATCGCCGGACTTAGAATTCTGAGAGGCGTTCGAATTTATTGTCCACATTGCGCGACCGACTCGGACTTAGCCTCTGCCTCGGCCGGCCGGCGATCAATTTTTTTGCCTAAGACTGTACATAGTGATAACAGCATTTAAATTTTGGACAATATACTCAATGTGACATTTTCAAGTTTACTTTTCATACACCTCCTGACCTAAGAATTTAAAGTACTTGCTGCCACTAGCTATTTGATAAATTCGTGAGAATGAAATTTTGACTTTGTTCAAATGTTCAAATGTTTGTTAAGCTTATGGGACTTAACTACGGGGTCATCAGTCCCTTAACTTACAAACTACTTATCAACTACCTTATACTAAAGACGGCACAAATATCCATGCCCGAGGGGGGATTCGAACCCCCGACCGTAATGGCCGTGCAGACCGTGACTGGAGCGCCTCAGTCTCCTCGGCCACCGCGGCCGGCTGACTTTGTTTTCCGTATCAGAAACTAAATGCACTGCTGCAAGTAAATGTCAATATTTTAACTGTAAGTCACCAGATAATGTAATCCTCTAGGCAGTTAACTGAATTATTTGCCTTTCAGAATTACAATTGTCACCTGCAAACAGGAAATTTACAAATCATCTGCCATGTTTAATGACATCGTTTGTGTATGTTAAGAAGAAACACGCCTATAACAGAACCCTGCAGCTTACATTCATTTTCAGCCTGGTCCCTTTCATATGACACCTATTTTTGTAAACATGAAGTAAATCAGTATTTGCCCTATTTCTGTAATGTTTTAACTTACGCAAAAGTATAGTATAATCCACACGATTAAATCAAGAAAGATACCTACTGACCCAACGTATCACAAGTCCATCCCCTACGTTAATAATAAGTTCCGTTTTCATTTAATTACTTTTAGAAACAAAATTGCATGTCTGAGATTATGTGTTAGTACTCCTGTATATTGTCGTTGTTGTGGCCTTCAGTATGTAGACTGGTATGATGCAGCTCTCCACCCTACTCGTTCCTAGCAAGCATCTACATCTCCTTATAAGAACGATAACCCACATCTTTTTGAACCTGCTTGCTGTATTTGACTCTGTCTCTCTCTATGATTTTTACTCCATACACTTTCCTCCAATGCTAAATTCACGATTCCGTAATGTCAGAGTGTGTCCTAGCAATCGAGCTCTTCTTTTAGTCAAGATATGTCAGAAATTTCTTTTCTCCCAGTTGTACCCTGTACCTCTTTAGTTTCGCGACCTACCCACCTAATATTCAGCATTTCTGTAGCACTACATTTCAGAAGCCTCTAACCTGTTCCTGTCTGAACTATTTTTCGTCCTTGTTTCACTACTGTGCAAAGCCTCCACATCTCCAGCGTTGTCATTCTCGTGAAAATTCGATATTTCGATACACTCTGTTATCTAACATGGGCGTGGTCACAAAACATGAGGACAAGGGACGGAAGAGTAATAGTGGTCTACAAAAATTAACGAAGTGAACGTGAAAATTGCGAGAAGAAACTTTCGTTATGTCAAAACATTCTGATGTTTCGTGAGTGAAGTTATAGTGCAACTTCAAACCTGTGACCACGTGAGAGGAAACGTAGATGCTAGCAGAAAGCTCGAATAACTATAATCAATGATTTTTCACGTAATAAATTTTGTTCCTCTGTTTACATTCTCTGACTCGTCGATAAGTAATAATTAGGTACAGTGAAACATACGACACTTCATGGGTGGACAACTCCCTACGTCGCACTGGAGTAGGATACCGGTTGGGTGATGTATAACAGTGTCACTAAAATATTAATGACAATGTTTTACATACTGAGAATATACAATTCCTTGACTTAAGTATGTTTATCTAACTGTAATAATATTTCTGTACATTTCTGAGCCTGGAATACTGTATAGATAAAGTTCTTCAATGGCCACCACAAAGTTAAGATACAGTTGCAAGCACAACCATGTGGATATTACACAAGATGTGTACATACAGTCAATCGACCAACACAAAACAGGGAGATAAATCGAACGTTATTTCTTATAATGTCTTCAGAGCTGTGTCACACAGTGGGGGACTCTTGATCCTCGCTGGCTTGGTATTCACGTGGTCTTCACAGGGCTCTCATACGCTGTCGGTGGCGTAAGGCACTTGGTTCGGCACTTGGAAGCGGCGCACTGTTTGAAGTGGGCGTGGTTGGAAGCCTTCGATACCGCATAAATACGTGAATTTTTTTTTTGAAATCTACGTAGACTATAAAGCAGCAGTTAAAGTAGACGACAAATTAAGTTGAAAGTTTAGGGTAGTTTTAGGGGTAAGACAAGGCTGTAACCAGTCACCACTGTTATTCAAACTACTCGTGGATCATATGTTGACAAGACGGGATTAAAATAGGTGAAAACAAAATAAGCAGTCTCGCTTATGTAGATGACTTAGTTGTGATGGCAGATTCGATTGAAAGGTTGCAATCTAATATTTCAGAGCTCGATCAGAGATGCAAGGAAAGAATATGAAGATCAGCATGTACAAAAAAAAGTAATGTCTGTGGGAAACATATTTAAACAGATGGAGTGCCAAATAGGAGGAACAAAGTTAGAACACGTAGACAGTTTCAAGCACCTAGAATGTATGTTTTCACAGGATGGCAACATAGTGAAAGAACTGGAATCGAGATGTAGCAAAGCTAATGCAGCGAGTGCTCAGCTAAGATCTACTCTCTTCTGCTAGGAGGAAGTCAGTACCAAGACTAAGTTAGCAGTGCTCCGACTTTGTTGTTTGGGAGTGAAAGCTGGGTCGAGGTAGACCGAGAAGAAAGTACTTAGATTCGGTGAAGAATGATTTAGAAGTAAATGGCTTAACATCAGATGAGGCATCAATGTTAGCATTGAATAGGGGATCATGGAGGAATTTTACTAGGGGGACTGTGCTCCAGACAGAACGCTGAAAGTCACAATGAGTCTCTAATAGTCATGATGATTATAGTGACTTATCGCATATCAGAACAAGTGTAGCATTCTAAATTCTGCAGAAGGTGGCTTAACGTAAAAGGGGGGAAGGCGTCTAGAAGAAATGAACTGAATTGCAGCAAGACAAAGGCCTCTTATGTTCACACAATTAATATTTCTGTCTATGTGGTGTATCTATTATTTCGGACATGTCCGATTATGTATTATCATTTAAGGTGACGACGTCCAGTAATCCCTGCTTCAGTGCAGTTGCGAATCTTGCTTGAAATCTTACGAGAATCTGATAAATGTCACAAACAATGAGTACAACCGGCAGGGGCACTAAGTCAGTAGTGTGTGGATAAGTTGAGAATTTACGTCTGAGAGGAGGCGTGCCATGGTAGCCCGTGGGGCCGTGGTGGAGTGGCCTAGCGGTCTAAGGCGACTTGCTGCGGAGCGCGTCGTTGCTCGCAGTCGGAACTTCGGTTCGAGTCCTCCCTCGGGGATGTCCTTACTGTAACTTAATTTAAGTAGTTTGTAAATCTAGGGACTGATGACCATCGCAATTTGGTCCAATAGGTGTACAAACATTTGAACATCCCGGTCCAACACAAATTTTCAACTTCACACATTGGCTAATTCAGTGCCCATTGCCGCTAATGTCGTAAATTCCTTTGATTCTTGAATATTTTCATTCCTGCCTCTGATGAGAGGGCAGGTAAACTAACTGTGAAAGTATAGTATGCGCATCAGTTTGTATAAGTAAAGCTTTACCATTAATATCTAGTACAGATATACAGCAATGGTTCCCAAACAATGCCTGTGGACCACCAGCGGTCTACCAGGGCTAAAACATGGTCCGCGGGAAAGATTCAAAAAATGTTCAAATGTTTGTATAGTCTATGGGACTTAACTACGGGGTCATCAGTCCCTAAACTTACAAACTACTTATGAACTAAGACTAAAGACGGCACAAATATCCATG
Source organism: Locusta migratoria (assembly GCA_026315105.1). Lineage (NCBI taxonomy): Eukaryota > Metazoa > Arthropoda > Insecta > Orthoptera > Acrididae > Locusta > Locusta migratoria. The sequence continues at coordinate 262,514,358 of CM048755.1, forward strand.
CCCGAGGGGGCATTCGAACCCCCGACCGTAGTGGCCGTGCAGACCGTGACTGCAGCGCCTCAGTCCCCTCGGCCACCGCGGCCGGCCAGGGAAAGATTAAAATTTAAAACTTTTATTCGTATTAAATTATTAACCCCTCGCGACGGAGGTGGTGCAGCGCCACGGGCCTGGAAGGTTGTCAGATTGCGTTGATTTTCGATGATAAATCTTGTGCCTTTAATTAAAAATATCAGTTACGGATAGGTAAAATCGGCAAATCAATAATTCTGCGTTCGCTACACTATAAGTAATCATTAACAATAAAAAGTATTGCAAGATTAGGGAAAACATCAAGTGTCATTTTCAAATCTTGTCTGACGAATTCAACCATTATTTCTTAGACTATATCAAAGTAGGAGCTAAAATTGACCAAAACCTGTTTCGCAGTCCTTTCAGCCCTAATGCTGGAGAAGTCACAGTAGGAATCCAGAAAGACTTAACCCTTTAATGCATCGTGTAGCTGATAAGCTAAATACCTTATTTTTCCCATTATCTCTCAAACTTATCAACATTTTACTACAAATTCATTTGCAGCTGCTTGCTGCCTAGAAATATTAAATCGCAGATCGACAGTTAGCTGCATTCAGTTACTACTAACATGTGCGTTTATTTACTTTAGTATTCCTCCTTTTCCATGTAAAAGAAGTCAATCATATACTGCTGTTGCATTGTGAGCTACTTTCTGGAAAGATGAGAGGCACAATACTGACATTTACTGCATCGGGTACAGCATGGAACCAGATAGCAGTGCATAATAGTATAAGGATTTTTTTCAATATTTTTTCACAGTATATAGGAACTATACATTAATCGTGGTACTTTTTATAGCTTCAAATAAAAAGTCATGCATTAAAGGACTAACTGAATCAGAAAGTGATAGAAACTGCAAGCATGCATTTGAATCTGATTCCATTTAGCAGTTACGATTTTAAAAAGTAATATCATGCACAAAAATTCGTGGAAATGCCTTGCGCTATTTTATGCCTTTCTCCACAACTCATTTATGCGAATAAGGGTTTTCTCCTTAGAGGCTAACTAAACAAAAGACCAAACATCAATTAAAAATAAGTGACATGTGTGTGTGTAGCTTTGAACAATAAAATTAGTCGAAGTGTTACCAACCTTATATAGAAGTTGCAAACTCAAAGCCGGCCGCGGTGGCCGAGGTGAGTGAGGCACTCCAGTCACGGTCAGCACGGCCACTACGGTCGGGGGTTCGAATGCCCCCTCTGGCATGGATATTTGTGCCGTCCTAGTTCGTAAGTAGTTCATAAGTAGTTTGTAAGTTTAGGGACTGATGACCCCGTAGTTAAGTCCCATAAGCTTTACAAACATTTGCAAACTCAAGAATCACATTGATGTAGTACGAACTTCATTCTCTAATAAAACTGTAGACGTTGATATTACAGTAGCGCTGTTAATCCCTGATTCTTTTGACATTAACGAATGCCTTAAAAGGTTTGATTGAAGATTATTTTTAGCTTTCTTGGAACTTGCGGTCCCTGGTGATAAAAAAGAAATAAATAAAAATGGTCGCAGGTCTGAAATGGTTGGCGACCACTATTACAAAGACTCACTCGCTCATTATAATTTATTGACGACTGTTTTCAGACATCAGTGTGTAATGTGAAAGTACAGGCTATGTAGGGGAGACCGGGGCACGTGGTTTTTTTTCATATTAATTAATTTTACATATTTAAATCAATGAAATTATTTTTAAATATTACATAGGTCTTTACTGAATCTGGATGTCAGTTGTTAAGCTTGAAAATGTCAGTTAAAGTATTAAGAAAACATTAATTACTGGACATATGTCAGGTAGGCAAATCTGCCCCTTCCTCGGGGTAAGTTGGCCGAGAGGCTGGGGCACGTTGACCCAAGTAGTCTTTTGGTGAGAATAACTAGGAAACACTCATAAAATAGTCCACGGATTTCACTTTTCACGCATCTATGATGAGCCCAACGCTTATAGTTCGTGAATTGAATTCCTTGTTCTCCAGTTGACTGTTTCAAAAAGGCACTGTGGCTCTTCTTCATCGTCATCATTGTCACCATCTTTTGAATCCTGTGATCTAATTTTTCTTCAGTACTTCTTTCCAATGCTTTGGTCCAATGAGAAGGGTTGAAGTTCGGTTTCTGTTTCCTGAGTTTCAATTACCTGTGCAAACTGACACGAGGTCTGTCTGTACTTAGCACACTACCTCAAGTACGATTTTCTTGGAATCCCAATGTCTTCGCTAACAGTCCTCACAGATCTTTCCTTTTCCTTACTTCTAAAACTGCTCTTAGCATCGGATCTTCAGAAATCATTCCCCTTTCATTCTTTTATAATTTCGGATCATTTTTATGATACCACAAATAAAACAAAGGTTTAAACCAGAGGCGTTACTCATGGTTGCCGGCCGCGGTGGCCGAGGAGACTGAGGAGCTCCAGTCACGGTCTGCACGGCCACTACAGTCGGGGGTTCGAATCCCCCCTCGGGCATGGATATTTGTGCCGTCCTAGTTCGTAAGTAGTTCATAAGTAGTTTGTAAGTTTAGGGACTGATGGCCCCGTAGTCGAGTCCCATAAGCTGTACAAACATTTGAACATTTTTAACTCATGTTTTGAAAACAAGGAAATGGACGGGATTCTGACTTCTAAGATCAATGTTTAAGATTAAAATAAAAATTACCGGTTGGCGTTTATTCAACGCCTTTTATCTCGTGAATATGACGATATTTTCACCTCGTAGTACTTGGAGTGGCCCCTGTTGCAGTTTGGAATTCCTGTGTGATGGTTTGGATAGATGACAGCCTATTACACTGTACGACCCTTTTCAGCTGTCGGCGTTCTCTATCCGTCAACAGTCAAGGTCGGCCTGTAAGCTTTCGTGCTGTGCGTGTCCCTTCACGTTTCCACTTCACTGCCACATCAGAAATAGTGGACCTAAGGATGTTTAAGAATGTGGAGCTCTAGCGTACAGACGTCTGACTAAAGTGACATCCAGTCACCTGACAACGTTCGAAGTTCATGAGTTCCTCGGAGCGCCCATTCTGCTCTCTCACGATGCCTAATGACTACTGAGGTCGCTGATATGGAATACCTGACAATAGTTGTAAGTACAGTGCATCCAATATGAAAAATCGCACTGGCGTGTTTAATGGCCCACTTTAGATTTGGCTGTAGTTTTATAATTTTTTGTAGACGTTTCGGACACATAATAAAAATAAAAATAATAAAAATTGACGGACGATACTATTACGACTCTACTATTGTGATAATATCTACGCACCCAACACGTAGTACTCTTCCTGGCCGTATTTTAACAAACAGCCAAACTGACTTTGTATTTGACTTTAGCTTTGACAAATATACTCCTTTAGAACTTTTATCTCTTTAATCTATTATTTTAATATCCATCCCACACTTTCATTATCAATTAATTTACTCATATTAGGGAACGATCTTATTGTATAAATAGGATATATGCCAACATCGCAATTTTTATTTTATTTATTCAAGACGACCGGTTTCGACACACTATGGTGTCATCATCTGGTCTCACTGACATTAAACTGCTTATTATAGTGCTCCACATAAAATCTGGTAGGTTATATAGAAAATCATTTGCAGATATATAGTCAGTTATAAAATGAATGGCTGGTCAAAATTAAAACAATAAAATGTACATAAAATAATAACCACCATAGTGCACATGTCTGGTTGTTTTTATGGAGGTGTTAAACATTTGGCTTTCGGAAATCAGTCACGTGACATCCCTCGCCCGAGACCTTGCCAGAAACCTTTTTGTATACGCCATCTTGATTTCTGTATTTGACGATTTTCTTATTATAACTCAGTGTTGTCATTTCAAAGCAGTGGCGCACTGAAAATTATCATAAACACGTCGGTCTTAGATTCAAATGTTTGTAGACCTTATGGGACTTAACTACGGGGTCATCAGTCCCTAAACTTACAAAATATACTATACTAAAGACGGCACAAACATCCATGGCCGAGGAGGATTCGAACGCCCGACGGGGAACGGCCTCGCGCATCGTAGCATAGCGCCTCAATGCGCTTGGCCGCTCGGCCGCGGCCGTTGTTAGGACAATGAGTTATAATCTAAGGACTAAAACTGCCATGTTAGCAGTTAACACCTGCCATCGATAGTACGAGAATAACGGATTACTCTCGCAGCTGTTCGGCGTAGCCTAATGAGCAGCGAATCAGTTTGTGATGCACGAACGTCTTAGACGGTGGTTCGAAACTTGCAGGGCGCGGTGCCTCAGCGCGCTCGGTCAGAATGCTCGATGCACTCTGTAACGAAAAAACTGAGTCAAATATGAAACGATCAGAATTAAACAAAATAAACCAACGTCCACAATGGACCGACGAAACCGAAAATCAATGAAAAGAGAGAAAACGAGAGGGCCCAACGACATCTGTAATAACATATCTAAGCTAAATTCTCAACGAACAATCCAGAACGAACATGAACAAACGACCGTAAAGCATCGATCTACTTGAAGAACAAAGAAAATATACAAAAATAAAAAAAAATAAAAAAAAATAGAATAGAATAAAAACCCGTCACTGCCATCTGTTTCCATCTTGTTTCCTAACAGCCGGCCGCGGTGGCCGAGGAGACTGAGGCGCTCCAGTCACGGTCTGCACGGCCACTACGGTCGGGGGTTCGATTCCCCCCTCGGGCATGGATATTTGTGCCGTCTTTAGCATAAGGTAGTTGCTAAGTAGTTTGTAAGTTTAGGGACTGATGACCCCGTAGTTAAGTCCCATAAGCTATACAAATATTTGAACATTTGTTTCCTAACAGGTTTTCGCACACTGTTGTTAATTGAACACAACTATAACCCGCAAGAGTCTGAGTTGTTCAAAGGTAACGGCACTTTCTCTGAAAAGTGCATTTGTTCTATTTTGGGAACTTACCATGAAATACATCCCAACGAATTGCAAACAGACTTCTTTATGACTTGTAGACAAACTGGGGAGACACTTTTACAATGAGTGTTGTAAATGACGTAATGATAACAGTAACTTTGTATATAGATTAAGTACCAGATTTATGTGGAGTTATGTATAATAACACTTATTCCTTTTCAGTGACGCGGCCAGGATTTGGTTCTGGGGGACGGGGTGGGGGGGTTTAATTTTAAAAAAATAAAACCAATCGAATTTATTAATCTATAACTTATTTTTACACTTTTTATAATGTAACCAGTTATATTACGAAAACTATTGCACAAAAAATAAAATTAGTAGACTCGCATTAATTTGAAAGTGGAAGAGGAGAAACGTAAAAATTGAACTAAAATAATACTGTTGTTGTGCATAAGATTCCACTCTATGGCGCCACTGACCTGCTAAGCAGCGGGTCGCCGCATATGAACTGTCGGCTCGTAACTTCAGTATAGCAGTAATAATAGCGGCAGCATTAAAGCTAGTCGCGTCGGCATTAAAGCCACTCACAGTAACAGCAGCACACGTTCGCAGTGGCGGCATCACGTTCGCAACCCATTGTCACATTCACTTGCGCTTGTCAAATTACAGTTACGTTATGATTTATTACATATGTACTGTTTCAAACTTCCGCTGCCTAACTGTTTAAAAAATAAAAAATAAAAATGGAAACAATAAAAAATAATAAAATTAAGGGAGGTGCTGGGGGGGGGGGGGGGGCTTCAGCCTTGCTCTTTATTTTAGCGCAGAACAAAGTAACATGAACAAAGTCATATCTGAACTACAAAAAAGGTAATGCAATCTACGTTAAAAGCGTCCATAGCAACCATGTCAAAGACAAACATTTTAGTATATGCATTGATTCTAATAATAATAATAATGACTTAATATATTCCATACATAGTGAATAATTGCGTAGAAAAAATAAACAAGCTAATTTGTTGCAATTTATACGCTTCCCTTCCGTTTAATTAAGGAACATTTGCCACAGAAATCTAGGACTTCCTTTATATATGAAACTACCAGTATCAGCACGTTGTTCAGAATATTCATTATTACAGTATCCACTCAGTTTACGTGCATTTGCTTCAGAAGACCATTGTTCAATTCGTTGTTTCCTATTTCACGGCATGTTCACGAAATAGAACAAACGCGCACTTTAGAGGGAGCATTTTTACATATGCACAACTCTAAATATTGCAGAACATAGATCTATTTAATTAATAAGAGTGCCCGAAACCCTTTTCGGAAAAAAAGGTAGTGACAGGTTTCGAACCAACGACCAAGTGCCCTACAATTACAATCTAACGTGCTGCCCACTACACTACAGCAAACAATTATGAAACTCTTCCTTAATTATCGTACTATTGATGGCAGTTGTTAACTGATGCTAATATGACATTTTTACACACCAGAGTATAATTTATTGTACGAAGAATGACGTGTTTTGTGAATTATTCGGTGCGCAATTGTTTTGAAATGACAACACGTAAGTTATAATAAGAAAATCATAAAATACAGGAAGCAAAATGGCGTATTCTAGAGAGTTCTGAGCGAGGAATGTCACTTGATATTTCCTAACGCCTGGATTACGTAAAATCAACAGACGGTGTCAAATCGCCGTTATTTTTGCAAATATGTCTGTAACGGTGCGGGTTACAAAAAAAATCGTTACTTCAATTTTCGGATCGGATGAACGGTTTATTTGCAGTTTCCTCCTGTCAAAAGGCCGTCACAAACGGGCTTTGTTTAGTATTACCTATTTTTTGTCGGAAATATTTGAAAAAGGGAGGTTCTGGTCACTGGTGGCCAACAATTACTTCTGTAAAATTTCGTGCTGGTCGGTTGAACGGGAACACGTGACAGCCAGACATCGTCAAATCCACGTTATTTTTGCAAATATCTCTGAAACGATGCGAGATATGAAAAAACGTAAAATAGCACAGTTGTAGAGAATTTTCTCTTCTACAAATATGTTTATTCAGGTTTCGTGTCAGATGTACGGTTAATCCGTTATTTCATTTAAATTTCGAGCTGTCAAAAGGCGATCACAAAGGCCCGCTTTTAGTGTTACTACCGTTACGTTTTTGGGGTTGACCGGATACTTTTCATTACATAATATTTAGTTTCATCAAATATTGAGAACTACCTTGAAGATATTGACCCATAGCCAACACGGATTTTGAACAAATTGTTCTTGCAAAACACAGCCCTTTACTCACATGAAGTGATGAGTGCTATCAACAAAAGATCTCAAATTGAACCCAAATTTCTCGATTTTCCGAAGGATTTTGACTTGCCGGCCGCGGTGACCGAGGGGACTGAGGCGCTTCAGTTACGGTCTGCACGGTCACTGCGGTCGGGGGTTCGAATCCCCCTCGGGCATGGATATTTGTGCCGTCCTTAGTGTTAGCTAGTTCGTAAGTAGTTTGTAAGTTTAGGGACTGATGACCCCGAAGTTAAGTCCCTTAAGCTTAACAAACATTTGAACATTTTATTTTGACTTGTCTACCTCATAAGTGTCTTCTAATCAAATAGCGTGCATCGAATATCGACGCAGTTGCGCGGCTGGATTCGCGATTTCAAAATGTTCAAATGTTTGTAAATCTGAGGGGCTTAATTTCTGCGGTTATCAGTCCCTAGGATTACAAACTACTTAAACTAACTTACGCTAAGGACAACAGACACATCCATGCGCGATGCAGGAATCGAACCTCCGACGGCGGGCAACCGCTTGCTCCGAAGGTAGGCGCCTCAGAGCACTTGACCACTACACTGCGGCATTCGCCGTTTCCTGACACAAAGGACACTGCACGTATTAATTGACGGAATGTCACCTAGTAAAATAGAAGTGATATATGGCGTTTCGTACGGAAGTGTTATAGGGCCCCTATTGTTCCTTGTCCTTATAAACGGCTAGCTGTAAACCCGGCGTTTCCCGGATGTTTATTTATCCTACACTCTCATAGTCCAACTCCCCTTGCCCCCTCTCTCTGCATCCACCTCTTTCTCTTCCACCTCTCTGATCGTTTCCACTTTTCCCTCTCTCGGCAAAGTTTTTTGCAAGGTACCCTCTGTCACGTACCATACAAACATTTTACTGTACCCACTGATCTTCCTCTTGGTTTAAAGGTCATGTTTGCAAAAATTCATAAAGATTGGAGCAAAACTACGCATTTTATAAAATTCCGTAAGTTAATTTCCCTCCACCATCACCGAACGAAATTTTATGCTGACAGTGACATTCTTCTTGTTTTTAAGGTAGAGTGTGCAAAATTTCATCAATACTATAGATTTCTATGCAATAGAAATGCAGGGTCATACTGAAAAACGCACTTTGTTGTTCTCAAATATTCCAGTTTTATTTCATATAACCTTGTTCTGAGAATAACGAAAACAACAACAAAAAAAGGATCTGTGAAATCGGTCTAGCCGTTCTCAAGTTATGGCGCGACCAAGGTATTTAGGGGTCCATTTTTATGATGCAAAGTACCCACCCCCATGCACCGTATGAAACTTAAAGTAGACGGTGACCTTCCTCTTGTTTTGAAGGTCAAGCGTGCGAAATTTCGTGAAGATCGGAATGAAACTGTAGATTTCGTGAGTCTGTAGGAGAAGTAGGCTCCGTCATGCAGCTATCGAAAATACTCTCTTAGCTGACGTTTTCTACCTATAAACTATATATATGCCAAATTTCAGCTTTACACTTGAAGTAGTTTTAGAGATTTCGAGTTAGGTCAGTGAGTGAATGAGTGTCCTTCGCTTTTATATTGATAAAGATTAAGAAAGCACATTGCTTAATTTTGTATGCAAGAGAATTAAGAGAGTTGTGAACGGTAGACTTCTTTTCGTTTCATCATTTTGTGTGTGTGTACGCGTTGGCTGGGTGTGGAGGGGTGGGCGGTGCTCAGTTACAAAACACTTCGTAAACATCCGAAATTACAAGCAAACTTTGTTTTCCAGTAATTGGCGCATATAAATGGGTATTTTCACGCAGTGGCCTCTCTCATTATTTATGACGCCATATCTCCTTAGCTATGTGTCGTGTTCTTTTGTCTTTGGGTCAGGAACCTTCGTGGGCGTACGGTGAACAGTTCACCAAAGTTTCATTGCAATTGAATGAATGGTTTATGGACACACAGAGGACGTACAAACATTCATATATATATATATATATATATATATATATATATATATATATATATATGTAAATGTTTGTAAATATATATATATATATATATATATATATATATATATATATATATATATAGGAGAAAATCTGAGTAGCTTCACGGATAATGCTGTCATTTATCGGTTAGTAAAGATCAATAGCAACTGCAAAATATTTAGATAAGATATCTGCAGGTGCAAATATTGGCAATTGGCCTTTAATAATGGTATGTATGAAGTCAACCATAAGAGCACATTAAAAAAATCCAATAAACTAAACGATTAAAAGAAATATGTTAAACTTCAGTTACACGATAAATCAGTCAAATCTAAAGGCCGTAAATTCAGCTAAATACGTAGGAATTATAATTACGAACAACCTTAATTTGATAGAACACACAGAAAATTGAAAAAATGTTTGTTGTTTGTAGATCTATCGGACCAAACTGCGTGGTGATCAGTCCGTGCCGGCCTCGGTGGCCGAGGGGACTGAGGCGCTTCAGTCACGGTCTGCACGGCCACTACGTTCGGGGGTTCGAATCCCCCCTCGGGCATGGATATTTGTGCCGTCCTAGTTCGTAAGTAGTTCATAAGTAGTTTGTAAGTTTAGGGACTGATAGCCCCGTAGTTGAGTCCCATAGGCTTTACAAACATTTGAACATTTTTTTTGATCAGTCCGTACACAGAAAATTATCTAGGGAAGTCGAACCAACGGCTACGTTTCATTGACAGAACAGTAAGAAGATGTAACAGTTCTACTAAAGAAACTGCCTACACTACACTTGTGTGTCCTGGGCATTTGTGGATCCCCAGCAGGGACTGACGGAGGATATAGAGAAACTTCAGAGAAGGTAACCTCGCTTTGTATTGTGTATTGGAGAGAATGTCATGGAAATGATGCAAGAGCTGGAGTGTGAATCAGTAAAATAAAGGCGACGTTAGTTGCGGCGAGATCTATTTGCGAAATTTCATTCACCAACTTTCTCCGACGGGTGTGAACAAATTTGTTAGCAGCCACCCATATAGGGAGGGAACATCATAATAACTAAATAAGAGAAATCAGATCGAAATCTAAAAGATTTAGGTGTTATTTTTCCAAGCGTGCTATTAGTGAATGCCGGCCGCGGTGGCCGAGGGGACTGAGGCGCTCCAGTCACGGTCTGCACGGCCACTGCGGTCGGGGGTTCGAATCCCCCCTCGGGCATGGATATTTGTCTTAGTTAGTTGATAAGTAGTTTGTAAGTTTAGGGACTGATGACCCCGTAGTTAAGTCCCTTATGCTTAACAAACATTTGAACATTTTTATTAGTGAATGGAAGTGTAGAGAAATATCAAAAAAGCGGCTCGATGAAACCTTCGGCCATGCACTGAAACGTGATTTTCAGAGTTGTTATGTAGATGTAGATCTGACTTCACACGAACATGTAGACAATCACGGAGTACAAACCCAGACGAGAATATTTTGAAGTAATTTACGGTATTTAACTGTAACGATCTGTTAAGAAGGAATTTCTTTTTAAAATATTAAAAATACAACACAAAAAAGAATGGAACACACGATGAACAAAGATCTCTGAACCAAACTGCACTTATAACGAGAAAAAAAAAAACATTATCTTAGAATACTAGCGATAGAAAGTTGGTCCTCAGGGTACACGTTCCTCAGCGTGTTCTGAAAAAGGATTAGCGTTTGAGTCATCTCGATCATCATGTGTCCTGTTAGCTAGTAGCACAGAGCCCGCCATGGTAGCTGAAAACTTGTTCCACGCGTGATGGCCTAGACTCGTATAAGGCGCGAGTAGCGTCCTGTGATACAGCCATCCACGCTGCTGTCACCTGCTTCCAAAATTTGTTACTGTTCGCGTTGGGTCAAGGTACAGCACCTGTCGTTTCACTGTATCACAGACTTTTTTGATTGGCGACAGGTCTGCTGGTCTGTCGTGCCAGGGCAAGTGAGTGACCTCCTACCACACTAAGGAGGCACGGGTTTGTGCAGCAACATGTGGCCGTGCGTTGTCTTGCTGAATAGCGGTGTCTGAGGTGTTGACCCGAAAGCTCATGGATGTCATTCACGCAGGTCAAACTGGTCATTGTGTCCTAAATTCGAATCACTTGTGAGTTTTTGTGTACTTATTAGAAAGCCACAATGCCATTTGTTGGCGCTGCACATCTTCTGCAAATGCAGTCACTGTGGTGCCCTTCCCCCCTGCCTGCGGCGAAACCGAACTGCGACTATTATTTTCAAACAAACAAAATCTGTATTCGTCCTAAAACACTATCTGATACTATTCCTATTCCCAGTGACGTCGTTCCATACACCAGTTCCGTTTAGCATTCTAGCATGTTTCTGCACATTAGTCAAAGGTGGGCGCAGAAGTAGATGACCTGCACGTAATCAATGCCGTAATAAACGGCTACGGCTTTCATCCCCGGTAGTGTACGATGTGTTGCACTGTTCCTCTACCGTCGAGAGGTCGCAGATCTGTTCTGCAACGACCTTCGGATGAGGTGTAGAGCTTCTCGGGACTGGTCTGGTTGGTGCGATTTGGTTCATGGCCCATCTCATCGCGTTCTACGGCGTTCCGTGAACAATTCTGCACACACTCGTTGCATTGCCGAAACACTTCGTCCCACACGAGAACAATTAACCGAATTCACTCACTCCCATATTGTGACCTGTTCCATAGTCACAGAAAATGTTCAAATGTTTGTTAAGCTTAAGGGACTTAACTACGGGGTCATCAGTCACTAAACTTACAAACTACTTATCAACTACCTACAAATATCCATGCCCGAGGGGGGATTCGAACCCCCGACCGTAGTGGCCGTGCAGACCGTGACTGAAGTGCCTCAGTCTCCTCGGCCACCGCGGCCGGCCATACTCACAGATTTGACTATACGGTTCGCGCGTATGTTTCCGAGCCAGCCATCACGTATGTTCAAGTCACACTGATCCATTACCTTCGGTTCATAGAGACAAAGAGAGCCGCCGGCACATTGCGCCACTATACCGATGTTGTCCTAGAACAGAGAGGTCGACATAGTTCAGATGATATTCATTTCTGCGGAAAACACAAATGCACATTTGCTGTCAATGTGAACTTCCCATCTTTGAAGGTGTTCTGTATTTTTTTTCTGAACACGAGTGTACGAGATGGTGCTTTTGGGGAGGCTGGGGGCGGTGTGTATGTTCGATCGTAGGTTCCTAGCCACTTCACTCCTACTGGATAACTAGGCTGAGATTCAGAGGGTGAGTGAGTGTGAGAGGGTAGTGGGATTAGATGGGTGAGAGATTTCCACGACCATAATGTAGACTAGAAAAAATCGTAAGAATCGTTAACTATAAGATATATTTGACATATGTATGTAGCTATCGTGTTCACCCTTAAGTAATCTCAAACACTGATTGTTCAAAAATATTCAAATGTTTGTTAAGTCTATGGGACATAACTGCGGGGTCATCAGACCCTAAACTTACAAACTACTTATGAACTAACTTATACTAAAGACAACACAAACATCCATGCCCGAGGGAGGATTCGAACCCCCGACGAGGAACGGCCTCACGCATCGGAGCATAGCGTCTCAATGCGCTCGGCCACTCCGCCGCGGCACACTACTTGTATCATGCGTCGAGACAGCCGACTGTATTAAAACGCCTGCTTCCAGCTCGTAACTGCCCGTGGATTAACGACAGGGGCCGGCGTATCAGCCAGCGTTGATCTACATCTGCATAAATATTGCGTTAATCATATTTAAATGCATGGCAGCGAGTTCATCGAACCACTGTTATGATAATTCTCTACCGCCCCATTATATAATAGCTCGCGGGTAGGAACACCTAAATCTTTCCCTTTTCGATCTGATTTATTTTATTACGATGTTCATGACTCCCTATGTAGGTGTGTACTAAGAAAATATGTTCGCATTCGGAAGAGAAAGTTGGTGAAAAAAATTTCGCAAATAAATCTCTCCGTAACGAATAACGTCTTTCTTTTAATGATTTCCACCCCAACTCTTGCATCCTTTCCGTGAAAGTCTCTCTCCTATATCGCGATAACACAAAACGAGCTGCCCTTCTCTGAAATTTTTCGAAATCGTTCGTTAGTCCCACCTGGCGTGGATTCCATAATGCCCAGAAATACTCCAAAATAGGACGCACAAGTTTAGTGTAGGCAGTTTCTTTTGTAGAACTGTTGCATCTCGTAAGTGTTCTGCCAATGAAACGTAGCCTTTCGTTCACAATTGCTGCAATATTTTCTATGTGTCCTTTCCCATTTAACTTCTTCATAATGATTATTCCTAGGTCCTTAGTTGAATTTACGGTCTGTAGATTTGACTGATTTATAATATAAATGAAGTTTAACGCATTTCTTTTAATGGTCATCTGGATGACTTCACAGTCATTGTTCACGGTCAATTGCCAATTTTCGCACTATACCAAGTTGAATTTTATCTTCTGGTAACTGTACTAACTGACAAACGACAGCATCATCCACGAACAGTCCAAGAGAGCTGCTCACATAGTCTTCTAAACCGTTTATCAAGATTAATAACAGTAGGGGCACTATAAAACTTCCCTGGGGAACGCCAGATATCACATCTGTTTTACTCGCTGACTTTCTGTCAGTATGTACTGTGTCCTTTCTGATAGGAAATTGCTAATCCAATCTCACGTCTGTGATGATATTCTATTTGATTAGAAGACGCTTGTGAGATACAATGTCAAAAGCACTCCGAAAATCGAGAAATATGTAATCTAGCTGAGATCCTTTGTCGATAGCAATCATCACCTAATGTGAGTACAGAACGACACTCTCTGAATCCATGTTGACTATAGGTTGTTCACTTCGAGTTAGTTCACAATGTTTGAGGAAAGTACGTGTTCTAAAATCCTGCTGCAAATCGACGTCAGTTATATACGTCTGTAATTTTGCGGAACACTCCTATTACATTTCTTGAATCCTGGCTTGACCTGTTCAACTTTCTATTCAATTACGTCTTCCTGGACGCAAGGAAACGCCAGCCCCAAGAAGGTAATTACATTTAAGGCCTTAATTCACGTACAGGAAGGGTCTTTTCCCACTAAAATTCCCCATGGCTATGCCCTAACTTCCAACGGGAAGAAGGTGACGAAAGTCAGCCGTGGTGGAGAAGCCGAGCGGTCTAAGGCGCCGCTGCGGAGCGCACGATTGCTCGCCGTCGGAGGTTCGAATCCTCCCTGGGGCATTGGTATGTGTGTGTTTGTCCTTAGCTTAGTTTAACTTAGTTTAAGTAGTTTGTCAGCTACGGACTGATGACAACGCAGTTTGGTCCGATAGATTTCCAAACATTTGAACATTTGACGAAAGTCACCCCGATGCCACTAGGCGGCATAACAATTTTGGAAAAACTCGACAACGTACTTTCCAACGGGCGAAAGCGCATTCCGAGAGCCACTTGGCAGACAAATAACACTTCACTAAGTTAACACCTATACCGTGTAATTTTTCTCTCGTCTTGCGACATTTGATGCTTCGCTTAGAAGTCTGACTTGTTTCGGTGTGCTTTTCTGCGATTGTATGTTGCTAATAATTCTACGCTATTGGCAGCAAAAGTGTACTGCGAAAACAATCAGTTTTTATTTTATTTTATTTTTTTAAATTTTAATTTGGTAGTTTCAAAGGATTCACGAGAGGAGCAAATGCATGCACATAACGTTTACTAAAATCAGCTTTCCAAGTCCAAGTGTTTCTTTCCCTTAGTAATATTTCAAAATCTTGCTCCAGAAATACTGCTTTTAGGAACAATATTGTCAACAGGGAATACAATTCTTAGTTGTTGGTTGGTACACAGATGTGGACAAAGAAACAATTCACGATATTTTTCATCATTAACTGTCACTATCGCCAAATATCCAGAGGCCACTGCGACCGATATAAAAGTCTCAATACATTTGGTACGGCATCCGGACTGTTGATGACTGCTGGCCCCAACTCAGCTCATCGAGCACGGTCGAGGAGTTACGGAAATCGCTGAGGCATCAAGCAAATGTTAAATAGGAACCAAAGTCCACAAAGCCTCATTACGCCTAACTAAGAGGAGAGAGTGATGAGCGATGAATGACACTCCCCTAAGCCGTTAACGTGCAGAGCGTAGCTTGCTGCCCGCGTCGTCAGACGGAGCCGGCAGCCAGGCTGTTTATGCGGAAGGGAGTGTAGCCGCACCTCCCGAATGGAACACCGGACGGCTGGTGTACACCAAAATATGAACACACGCCTTTTCGTGTCCGGGGCCCTCTCTTCAACGGCCTGGGAAGTGTCACATACACCAGGCCACAACCAAAACCCAACTGCCCAAACCTAGCCACTCCTGTTGGCTCACCAACGTTAGCAAAGATCTTACCCGCTAACCAGATGGATAGTAGCACGAGCACATGGCGCCACTGCTCACACATGCAACTTGAAACGTAGATTTCTCCCAGGCATGCTTCATCCTGTTGAATGTGGGAGCGCTCAACGTATTTTGAATGAGTGCATAAAGACTAATGATAGCGTTTTACGTACTTTGTCAGATGTAATGGAGAACTCCATAATGTTGTGTGATTCTCGATTGATTTTCACACCATCAACTGGATCTGTTTGCAATTCCATATAAACACAAATCCAGCTGGCGCAAAATGCCTTGTTCGACCATTGGATTTGTATATCTATCTCCAATGGAGAAAGTAACTAAACTTTTTTACCCGACAACATTGATATTGAACTCCACAGTCGCAACGCTATCATCAGCCTTCATGCGCCTATCCATAATCAGTTCAGTGCGTCCATATTCAACAACATGTGTTTTAAAACGTTTGTAGAGGCCATGGGACTTAACTATGGGGTCATCAGTCCCTAAACTTACAAACTACTTATGAACTATTTAAAACGAAGGACGGCACAAATATCCATGCCCGAGGGGAGGATTCGAACCCCCGACCATAGTGACCGTGCAGACTGTGACTGGCACGCCGCAGAGCGCTCGGCCACCGCGGCCGGCCGGAGCGGGTGTCATATCTCCCGTATTACTTACCCAAAATTAATTATTGAGATGTCATTTTCAAGGTGTCGTTCTCCACTAATGACGAAAAACACACAGATAGTTTAAAGTTATTGTTTTCAGAAAAAAGAAACTTTATTCTGAAAAAGTTGATACCCGGCGAACGATCGCAAATGGGACATGTATTTACGGTTTCTCCCATCAGCCACCGGGCCGTGTATAATTATGTTAATTAGAAATCCTAACGCTAATCAGAGATTAATTAATGGTGCCAAATTAGTAGTGACTCACTTAGGCGAGAACATCATCACTGCTAAATTCTTTGACTGCGATAAAACCCCGCATTAACCTCACACCTTTTGATCCAACCATGCCTTTCCAAATAAGAAGAAGACAATTCCCAATAAAAGTAGCCTCCGCTATGATCATAAATAAATCACAAGATCAGACGCTTCAAGAAGAGGATTATATTTACCAGAACCTGTTTTTCCCAGGGACTGTTATACGCGGCTTCTTCGCGAGTTTGCTCATTCAGTGATATTTATGTTTGCGCTAAAGACAGGTAATAACTACTAACAATTCTTTCAAAGAAGTTTTGTAAAATAATCAAGTTTTCAAAAAATAAAATAAACATGAGAAAGTCAATATCTGATTTTTTATATGTTTCACAATTAATGATATTGTATTTAATTGTATGAATTTTCTTACAATGAGACTAATCTTTCTTACTACTATACAAAGTTCATTATATTTTTACATATGTACTTGCATGTACCTTTTCTCCATTACTTACCTATTTGTCACTGATCAGGATAGAGTGCGAATTATTCGCACGGGTCAACTAGTACTTCATAATAGGTACTTACACGTAAATGGAATAAGTGAATCTAATGTATAAAAATTGTCAATCTGTTTGTCTTTTTGTTCGTATTTTATGCACGGCCATACCGTACATCCGAGTGGGATAAAACTTTGTCAACTCATTGCTTGCATTCGCACGAAGGTTATAGACACTTCGTATAGTGCATGGCGGAGGATACTTCACAATTAGTTAATTCGTTGCTGACGCCACCACACTGAAATCAGTGGACGGATATGAATAAAATTTATAACAGAGGCAGATTATACCGAAAATTAATACATGGGCTATCTTTCGTAAACCTCCGTAGGTGCATGGCGGAGGGTACATTACAACAAACGTCCAAATTGTTTGACTGGTCACCATGAAAGTCAGCACATAAATGTATATTTTTATAATCTACAAGCTAGTGAATTTGCAAGGCGAAGGGTACCCTGCGACTTTAACACCGTTTTCCCAGTCACTGTGAAACGTAGCGCATATATGTATGTTTTCATATATTTGAGGGAGATGAGTACGTGGAGGAAGAGACGGTCAGAATGGGGAGGAAGAAAACGGACTGAGAGAGGGTAGAGTAGGAGACGGAGAGACGGGAAGGAGGTGAATGGTAGAGGGGAGATGCTGACAGACACGTGATAGGAGATGAACAGAGGGAGGGGGAGGACGAAATGGACAGAGAAAGGGACACTTTAAAATTTCAAACGTTATTTGCACAATTATTTCTTCTGCGGCAGCAACACGTCGGGTACCAGCTAGTAAATAATAATAAACTCTGTGTTATACTGGTACATGTGTTTGCTGTCTTACATTATCTATGAGGCTGACCAACATGAATAATTACCGCTATGGGCTGCTGAAATTGGTGTAGTAGTTATTGATTAGACCTGAAGTTTGCACTGTAGTGGCCGCGGTGGAGTAGCCAAGCGGTCTAAGGCACCTCGGTACGGAGCGCGCGGTTGCTCGCCGTCGGAGGTTCGAGTCCTCCCTGTGGCATGGGTGTGTGTGTTGTCCTTAGGTTAGTTTACCTTAGTTTAAGCAGTTTGTAAGATACGGACTGATGACTACGTAGTTCAGTCCGATAGATTTACAACATTTGAACATTTGATTTTCACTGTAATGGGTACGATTTGCGACGTGTGTTGGTGTGCCGCAGCGTGAGCAGCGCGGGCAACGGCAGTTGCGAGCTGTCGGAGAGCGTGCCGTCGCGCGGCGCGCTGGAGGAGCACCCCGACTACGACGTGTACGTCCGCAAGCACGAGTGCCGCGTGCCGCCGCCGCAGCAGCCGCAGCCGCCCGCCTACCCAGACACAGACCACGACCACGGCGCTGACCTCCCGCCAGACGCAGGTGAGCTAACCTCTACTACTGCACCACTGGCTATCGACCGGTTTTAAGCCAGTAACCACTTCCATTTCTTTGTTCTGATGGGGGACCGCAAGGTTCCACATATACGAGGCGTGTTCTTTGAGTAAGTACCGTTTTGAAATTAAAAAAAAAAATTGTGCTAAGATATCCCAAAAATCTTATTTCTCCATGAGACCCTTAATCTACATTTTCTATATAATTTCCGTCAATGTTGAGGCACTTGTTATAACGTAGTACCAGTTTTTGAATACCCTCCTCATACAGTAAATGGAACGACACCATCAATAAATATAGACTTTGGTCAGAAATCTGTAGCAAATGTAGAATATTCAAAATTCTTAGGTGTAAGCATTGATGAGGGGTTGAACTGGATAAAACACATTGAAGATCTGTTGAAACGTTTGAGTTCAGCAACTTATGCTATTAGGGTAATTGCAAATTTGGTGATATATGTCTCAGTAAATTAGCATACTATGCCTATTTTCATTCTTTGCTTTCGTATGGCATTTTCTGGGGAAATTCATCATTGAGTAAAGTATTCATTGCACAAAAGCGTGTGATCAGAATAATTGCCGGAGCCCATCCAAGATCATCCTGCAGACACTTATTTAAAGAGCTAGGGATCTTCACAGTACCTTTTCAATCCTACCGAATTCAATCCCACCGAATTAGCAGTGTACATAACTAGAACACTAGGAGAAAGAATGATCTTCACTATTCAAGGTTAAATCAAGGTTGGCACAGAAAGGGGTGAATTATGCTGCCACTAAAGTCTTTGGTCACTTACCAAACAGCATCAAAAGCCTGGCAGATAGCCAACAAGCATTTAAAAATAAATTAAAAGAATTTCTGAATGGCAACTCTTTCTACACTATAGATGAATTTTTAGATATAAATTAGTAAATTTGAAAAAAAAATTGTGTCATGTAATATTTAGTTCAAAGTAATAATTTGTAAAGACACCTCATTAACCCGACACGTTCCACATCATTACGAAGTGTCGTATTCATGTTCTATGGAACAAGTACTAATCTAATCTAATCTAATAGAAGTCTGCCGTCTGGTTTGTTAACCACTGCATCACAACTGTTATGACTTCGTCACCGTCTTGCTCGGTCACAATGACATACAAAACACTACGGGAAAAATAAGGAAAGTTATCCCGCAAGGAGGAAATCGTAAAGCGTCTGTTTTCTCTCACCTTATTGTCCACTCCCTGCACCAAACTTTCATTAACGACCGAAGGACACCCACTCCGTTGTTCATCAAGCACATTTGTGCGGCCATCTGTAATTGCTCTCACCAACTTTTTTACCATTCCATCACTCATAATGTTTACTCCGTAAACTGCACAGATCTCACGATGAATATCGATCATTTTTAGGCCTTTAGCACTAAGAAATCTTTATGACAGCCCGTACTTCACAGTCGGTGGGACTCACGATTATCGGAGGCATCTTAAACACTCAGTACACAACGCAAACAAGGAATGTAATGACGTCAGTGCGTAGATAACAGATGTAGGTACCCAGTGCGCAAAAATTATTGAGATATCTTAGCACGTCTTTTTTCAATTTCAAAACGGTACTTACTTTAAAAAACACGCCTAGTACATAAATACTATGCACGTGACATTGAAGTAAATGGTGGAGGGTTCGTCCAATCGTTTTTGTGTTATTTCTCTACAGTTCATCTACAGTTCAATTCTTCATTAGCGCTTGAGAGAAGGAATGACTACAATTTTCCGTTTTTGATCTGATTGCTCTTATTTTATTATGATGGTCAAGCCTCCCTACGTAGGTGGATGTTAACAAAATATTTTCACATTCGGACGAGAAAGTTGGTGAAAGAAATTTCGAAAATAGATCTCGTCGCAACGAGTAATGCCTTTCTTTTAACGATTTCCAACCCTACTCGTGTACTATTTTCGTAACGCTCTCTCCCCTAATATCGCGTTGATAAAAAACGAGGTGTCCTTCTGTGAACTTTCTCTATATTCTACGTTAGCCCCATTTGGTGGGGATCCCACAAATTTCTTTAGTAGAACTGTTGCATCTTGTATTCTGCCAATGAAACGTAGCCTTTGGTTCGCTTTCACTACAATATTTTATGTGTGTTCTTTCCAATTTAAATTGTTCGTAATTGTAATTCCTAGGTATTAAGTTGAATTGACGGCCTGTATGTTTGACAGATTTACCATGTAACTGAAGTTTAACAGATTTCTTTTAGTCGTCATATGGATGACTTCACATTTATCATTATTAAAGGTGAATTTCCAATTTTTACACAATGAAGATGTTTTACCTAAACCATTTTGCAGCTACTTTTGATGTTCTGGCGACTTTACTAACCGATAAATGACAGCAACATCCACGAACAGTCTAAGAGAACTGCTCAGATTGTCTCCTAAATAGTTTATGAAGATAAGGAACCGCAGTGGCCCCATAACTCTTCCCAGGAAACACTGGTATCACTTCTGTTTTACTCGATGACTTTCCGTCATTTGCTACGTACTGTGTCCTTTCTGACAAAAAACGCGAATCTTGTCCCACAACTGTGGCGAAGTTCCATAATCACATTATTCGATTAGAAGATGCTTGTGAGGTACAGTGTCAAAAGGCTCCCGGAAATCTCGAAATATGGAGTTGATTTGAGATCCCTTGTCGATAGCAATCATCACTTCATGTGAGTAAAGAGCTTGCTTTGTTTCACAAGAACGCTATTTCCTGAATCTGTGCTCACTGTGGGTCAGTAGGTCGTTGTCTTCAAGGTAGTTCATAATATTTCAGGAAGTATATGTTCTTAAATCCTGCTGCAAACCGAAGTCAATGATGTAAGCCTGTAATTTAGCGGATCACTTCTATTGCCTTTCTTCAATATAGGTTCAACAAAAATACACCGTGTCAATCTAAAATTAAACTTTAATCTAAATGTTTAACACAGTAGAAGAACTCAAAAACAATATGTATTAAAATTCTATTATAGTAGGAAAATGAATTCGTTTTGCACCAGTTTGATTTAAGCTCTTTCATGTTATTTTCAAGTTCGGTAATCCTAGGCGTAATACTACTGCTCGAAACTACACGCATTTCATCAACTACTTTGAATCGATTCCTGGATTACTTTTCGGGCAGGAAACCTAATTGGGCCGTGGAACACGCCACTGTGATAGTTTTATGGCAGAGAGCGACCGTACGCAGCACTGAGGTACGGATGTGGACCTATATAACAAGATACTGTTGCTAATACCTATTCCTACTAGAAGAACATACAGCTCTAATATCGTGTAGGTACGAGGTCGTCTCATCTGGAGAGATGAAACTTTAACGTCCCGTCGATGGTGATATCAAACAGGAATATAGCACAAGTTCGAATTTCCTCAGAGCAGAAAAGAAAATACGCTGATTACTTTTCAAAGAAACCAATCTTCTTATGTTATTTACGAAAATAACCGAAAGAAATCTTGAGTCAGTGCGGATATCCGAACCGCCTCCGGAATGCGAATTGAGTCTTTTAACTACTGCTCCACTTCACTCGTTGTCTGATGAGGGATGAAGCGAGGAACATGAGGTGGTCTTCTTAAAAGAATCATCCAGAGATGTACTTCAGAGTTTTAGGATAAAACCATAAAGCAGAAATCAGGATAGCCAGATAGAAATTTGAGCCCCACCTTCCCCTAATACCAGTCTTCCTGTTACTCGCTTGAAATCCAGTCCTATCTTCACAACACTAGGACTTACTGTAATGTATACTTGACGGCGTTTAAAATAAACAGTTTGAAACACCACGTATCACTAAATACAAAAACTGATAACGAGGAAGTTCTAATTGAGCGATACGATTTGAAGATTTGAAACAAGTACGATAGATTGTCCGAGCGAGGATGATGCAGCACACTGGACTCGCATTCGGGAGGATGCTGGTTAAAATCTGCCTCCGGCTATCCAGATTTCGTAATTCTCCTAAATAACTCGGAGAAAATGTCGGGATGGTTCCTTTGAAAGGGCACGGCCGGTTTCCTTCCTCATCCTAAAAAAAAAAAAAAAAAAAAAAAAAAAAAAAAAAAAAAAAAAAAATCAGAGATTGTGCTCCGTCTCTAATGAACGAGATATCGACGGGACGTTAAACCCTATGCTTGCTTCCTTCCTTCAATACGACACACTGGTGTATTTTATGTTTGCCTTTTTCAACTCACGGTAATTCAAAATCAACGGCTCCGCATCATATGATTAACTAGTGATACAGGATATAGCCGTTACTTCGGTTAGCAGCTTGGTGTTTCTGAGTAAACTAGAACCGAATAGCAGCAGGTTAGATCTGGCTATTACGCATGTTGTAGTGTATCTCCGGTCTAGTTGACTACATACAACGATGTAAAGCTGCAACAGAACAAACAAGAATGAATACCGCTAGTCTGTAGCGGAGCCATGCCCGTTCAGGCTGCTATGCTCGTCGCTCCACTACAGGATTGCTGCGTGTAAACTTATTTTCCCCTCGCAAAGCAAGACTGGATTCGCCGGGCTAACGGGGAGGCTTATAGCTTGATCTGGCGAGGTTAGGCATCTTAGCTCTTGTGTGAACTTGCAGCCTCACATATCCAGTACGCTAGACACTTCGTACAGCTCTGTGTTTTCTGTGTCACATCGTATCTACCCTGTGAATACCACAACCCGTAACGTACAGAATGCACAAACGTTTTGATACACTATTCCTGTTGGTAATGTCCATTCAGCAGTCTCTGAGGCAAGCTCGGGTTTCCAGGTCATCACCTGTTGCTCTCATCACAGAAGATTACATCCCATGTGATACATCTAAACCAAGAGTAATTGTTCCGTGAAGTTGTACGCAACATCACGTAAATCAATATGCCAAATTATATTTGCCTATAAGCATTAGAAGTTAAGAAACTGCATTTGCACCATAATACTGGCCTCGTCGTAGTTGAGTTCATGATACTGTTCAAGGCAGTGTGTGGTAAAAGCTGATTTTGCAATGAAGGCTTTCACGACAGGATGTCATAAATGTTGCTGATTCTCCGGGTTGTATGGGCGTGGTCCATGAAACATTTCCGTTCCTAACGTTTCGTCCAGAACTGCGCTGAACATCCTCAGAGATTAACCGGGCGGTGCCGAACTGACGAGTCGGACATCGGTGGGCGGCATTAATATTAGAAGTAGGGGTGTAAGCGTAGAAACATAATTTGTTTGTGCTACATAGAACATATGTTAACATCTCGTTCAGCTTCAAAATTTACCCAAAACTACTTGTAAATGTTTTAGAAATAAATGTAATATTATTAAACACAAAAACTGAATATGTAAAAAAATTAAAAAATATATTCTGGTTGCACAAAAAATCTTATTTTAAAAGAAATAAAATTGTGGGAAACTGACTATTTAAAAAAGAAACAAATAGAAATGGTAGAATCTATTTATTTACATTAAATGTAAACTACACAAAAATATTTTTAAACGGTAATAGAAAAATACTTTATAAACGAAGCTCACTTGCAAAAATCGCACATGAGAATGTCTCCTTCATTTCCAGCACACAAAGACTGACTCCACTCTTAATATACTACACATTTAATCCACTATTCTCCCCGGACGTCTTTGGAAACTGCGTTTGCACAACAAATACAAATGGCATCTTCTTCAGTAAGTTTTTCTTCTCTAACTGTAAGCTCCAAATCTGACTCGTCCCCCCTTAGGAGGCGGTTGGTTCGTTGGACTCATCATCTGATTCCTCAAATAATTTACGACGTTTCTTGCACGTTTTTCTAGGAGCAGCTTCACGATTTCCGTGTTTTTGGTAGGCGCCTTAGGCAGCTTTTGTTTATCCTTTTCTAAGGAATCTTCAAGGCTTATGACCCCGGCTTACGACCTTTATTGGAAACCTTCCTCTTTAGAGAAGGGTTTGGCGTGATATCTTGTGGTGACACACACGTATCTGATGAGGTATTAGTCACCGATGTTGGACTTCTGCTTTCTCTTTCTTTGGAGAACATCACTTTGGCTGTGTGTTTGCTATAGGGTATAAAGGAGCCATGATAGTCTTCTTGTCTGAGGCCATTACTTACACCTGTAGAAGGTGGATTACCATCAGTTTTTGGATTTTGTTCATTGCCTCTCAGACTTCTAGCCTCATCTAATGACTGTCGTGTTTGCAGAGACTGAGCAGTTCAGGCTGGCATGGCAGCTACACTCCTGGCCATTAAAATTGCTACACAACGAAGATGACGTGCTACAGACGCGAAATTTAACCGACAGGAAGAAGATGCTGTGATACGCAAATGATTAGCTTTTCAGAGCATGCACAGAAGGTTGGCGCCGGTGGCGACACCTACAACGTGCTGACACGAGGAAAGTTTCCAGCCGATTTCTCATACACAAACAGCAGTTGACCGGCGTTGCCTGGTGAAACGTTGTTGTGATGCCTCGTGTAAGGAGGAGAAATGCGTATCGTCACGTTTCCGACTTTAATAAGGCCGGATTGTAGCCTATCGCGATTGCAGTTTATCGTATCTCGACATTGCTGCTCGCGATCCAATGACTGTTAGCAGAATATGGAATCGGTGGGTACAGGAAGGCAATACGGAACGCCGCGCTGGATCCCAACGGCCTCGTATCACTAGCAGTCGAGATGACAGGCATCCTATCTGCATGGCTGTAACGGATCGTGTAGCCACGTCTCGATCCCTGCGTCAACAGATGGGGACGTTTGCAAGACAACAACCATCTGCATGAACAGTTCGACGACCTTTGCAGCAGCATGGATTATCAGCTCGGAGACCATAGCTGCGCTTACCCTTGACGCTACATCACAGACAGGAGCGCCTACGATGGTGTACGCAACGACGAACATGGGTGGCAAAAGTCATTTTTCGGATGTATCCAGGTTCTGTTTAAAGCATCATGATGGTCGCATTAGTGTTTGGCGACTTCGCGGTGAACGCACATTGTAATCGTGTATTCGTCAACCCCATACTGGCGTATCATCCGGCGTGATGGTATGGGGAGCCATTGGTTACACGTCTCGGTCACTTCTCGTTCGCATCGACGGCAATTTTAACAGTGGCCGTTACATTTCAGATGTGTTACGACCCGTGGCTCTGTCCTTCATCGATCCCTGCGAAACCCTATATTTCAGCAGGATAATGCATGACCGTATGTTGCAGGTTCTGTACGGGCCTTTCTGGATACGGAAAATATTCGACTGCTGCCCTGGCCATCACATTCTACAGATCTCTCACCAATCGAAAAGTGTGGTCAATGGTGGCCGAGCATCTGGCTCCTCACAATACGCCAATCACTACTCTTGATGAACCGTGGTATCGTGTTGATGTTGCATGGGCATCTGTACCTCTACACGCCATCCAAGCTCTGTTTGACTCAATGCCCAGGCGTATTAAGCCCGTTATTACGGCCAGTGGTGGTTGTTCTGGGAACTGATTACTCAGGATCTGTGCACCCAATCTGCGTGAAAATGTAATCACATGTCAGTTCTAGTATAATATACTTGTCCAATGAATACCCGTTTATCATCTGCTTCTCTTCTTGGTGTAGCAATTTTAATGGTTCGTAGTGTATCTAGTCGATTTCTGTAAAAACAATCCTGTCACATGAGAAAATTCAGTCTCAGAAATTCCTTGTACAGCAATAGGGCCAGTCTGGCACTTTAAGTAGGCTTTCCCAAACAACTCAGCTATCTGGCAAGCCTACTCTGAATAATACCTTTTGAGAGTGCCCATTAAGGTCTTATCTAGTGGCTGAGTTTTATGAGAGGTGTGAAGCGAGATGCTTACGATTGTAACATGGTTCTCCCTTGCACTTTTTAAAACTTGAAGACTTCTGGCGTGACTGTTATACACGTTGAGAATTAGTAATACGGAAGATTCTTTTGAGGGGTGTGTCTTAGAAGTGAAGTTGTCAAAACATTAAGAGAAGAGCTCAGTTTGAATACAGCCTGAAGGACGGCACCGGGTGTTGCTCCTTTCAATAGAGTATGTCTAGTTCTTCCAGGGAAAGATCATCATTGGTGGTATAAAAGTACCGTCGGCACTCATACAGCATATGACGGTCACCAGGGATCCGCGCTCTGCTGATGTGAGGGCACCAACTTGACGTTTATCATTCAGTGCAATTACATGTAGTATCTTCCTCTGGACGGCAGAGAGCCCAGTCTCATGTATATTGTACACTCGATCAGCAATATATAAGTATTTATTATATTCAGTTTCCAAAATGTCAAAAAACTTGTCTATAGCTTCTTTATTGAACCCATTTGTTCTCGAGAATGAGGTCCCCCTATAGTTTTGTGGATTGTGATTTTATTTTTGTGCCGTTTAAGAAAAAGGTAAACCCAAACACTACCTACAGCATTTGAAGTAAAAATATTATGAATATTGTTGATATAACTTTTCTGGGTATTAGACCTTATCGTCAATATATCAAATGTTTCACCAACGTTTCGGCCACTATGATAACTTGTAATTTAATATTTATGACCCCAGCTTTCCCTCATCCAGTAGTAAACGTGACACCCAGAAGAAGGCCGCTTGCAATAGTGGCCGAAACGGCGGTGAAATATTTGATATATTGACGATGCGGTCCAATACCCAGAAGAGTTTATCAACAATGACAACGGCTGCGGAAGCCTTCGTTTACATGATGAATATTATTTCATTCCATTAGCTAATATGCCAGTCTCTTGACATCCAATGTGGTAAGGCCATAGAAGCGACTATCCATTTGAACAAGATAATCTACTAACTGATTCTCAATAACGTTAGGAAGTACTGGCTTACGTCCAACTTTTAAAGAAACACATTCTTCAGGTGACATATCACTATGCACAGAACTTTCGAGTGTCGTCTGAGGTACAATGAAAGCCTTTACTGCTCTTCTTAAACACATCTGCTTTTCCTTTAAGGCTATTATAGCTTTCATCATGTTTTCAGCATTCCATTTCTTCAAAATAACTCTTGTTTTCCGATCACTTAGCTTCCGTGGTATCTATAACCAGACGCAAAATGAATTAGACGTAATGTATTTGATGTGAGTATTTTGGAAACGTTTACACAAAGTCATCCTAAGTAAACTTCCACTTCACCTTCACCAAGGTCATTTTCCCTTTCGGTGGATCACATTACACAACTATCCATATAAGGGTAATAGACGACTGTTAAAATCTTCTGTGCATCTTCCTTTATAAGATACTTGACGTAAATAAAGGTCACTACAAGGTAGGTAGACAAATTTAATATCAAAAACTTACCTCGAAAAACGTTTAGAAAATGCGAGAACGTAAATTGCATCACTGTCACGGCGTCTGTTGCTCAGATGACTGCTAACCCTCTACGGTTTCAAATACGAACTACTTCAACAATTTCTGGTTAATTCTGCTAGAGTGCAACACTCTATAGGCCAGGTACTAGACGTTTCCACATTACCCACATGCTTCCATATTTACACCCCTACCTCTGTCTAAAATGGGCGTGGTCAGGTTTTCACGTGAACAGCAGAGATTATCTCTGTCAAAGATAAAACGTAATTATCGATTGACGCAGTCAAAGATTAAAAACACATCTACCGATTCTGAAAAGCCACAATAAAAAAAAAAAAAATAAAAAAAAAAAAAAAAGTTCAAATGTTTGTAGAGTCTATGGGACTTAACTACGGGGTCATCAGTCCCTAAACTTACAAACTACTTATGAACTAGCTACAACTAAGGACGGCACAAATATCCATACCCGAGGGGGGATTCGAACCCCCGACCGTAGTGGCCGTGCAGACCGTGACTGAAGCGCCTCAGTCCCCTCGGCCACCGCGGCCGGCAAGCCACAATCCATATATCACTAAGCTCCATGGCTTCGTCCTTTCTGTTTATTGAAATACTAGCTTATATGCCCGTGCATTGCAACGTTTGTTAAGAAAAGTGCATGTGCGTATCATGGCTTTTTAGGGTTTAAGACCTCAGTTAGTAAAAATCCTTGTTGGATCGCTCTGTCAATAAATTCAGTTGTCCTAGCCAAGATGTCAAATGTAAGTAAAAGTCATTGTCCGAAACGATGTATCTTCATAACGTTTTTGATACAAAATGAAACATGCCAAAAGAAGCAAAGAAATGTCGTTAAGTATTTAATACACAAAGCTAAATCAGTAACACTATGTTCAATGTTTGTTGGTATTCCCAGGGATAAGATTGCTTAATTCTATCACAGACGTTCGCTTCCTTACTGTACTACCCCATACTTATTTCACAGCAGCGGCGTGTATGGGTTCTTTGGTGCACTACAGCGCCTCTATCACTTGTTTGCTGTACCATGCCATCGCCGGCCGCGGTGGCCGAGGGGACTGCGGCGCGCCAGTCATGGTCTGCACGGCCACTACGGTCGGGGGTTTGAATCCCCCCTCGGGCATGGATATTTGTGCCGTCCTTAGTATTAGCTAGTTCATAAGTAGTTTGTAAGTTTAGGGACAGATGACCCTGTAGTTAAGTCCCATAAGCTCTACAAACACTTAAACATTTTTGTACAATGCCATCCATACTTCCATACTTCAAGCATAGCCTACATCTAAATATTTTTCCCTTATCTAACTTTTATGAAACGAAGTTATTCCATGCAAATCCGTGAAGTAGCTTAGGAGATTAGGTGTTTCTAATAGATGAACAGACAGTTACTGAAAACATTTAAGATTACGGTGTATCTTTTTTCCGTGATCAGATTTTGATGAAATCTTCCCTATATGTTCCCCCAATCTTAGTTCATGTTTCCTGTGAAAACCGCATGAAAATGTGTCAGTAGGTTTTTTTCTTTTTTTTTTTTAATATTCTTGCGAAACGTGTTACAAATAGGCATATCTCCATGAATATGCTGTAGCTTACATAATACATCAGTGATATTCGCCATTTTTAACATTTATTTCATGATCATTCATATCTCTTGACATTGTACTGAGGCATGGAAAGCTGATTTATAATAAGTAGTAAGTATTTCATTAATGAAGTAGAAACATAAGTGAAAACAATTATTATTCTTACTGTTGACTCTGTTTCCGCTAGATAAACTCTTGTGGCTCCAAATGTGAGACTTAAACTTCCATGGCAGTTGTACGTATACGTTAGACAGCGATCGGCAACTGGTGGACCGCGGTCCAGGTCCGGACCGCGGAAGGCCAAAAACTGGATCGCCAAAAATATTTTAAAGTATAAGGTACATACTTAAATTATTTAAAAAAAAAATCTTTTTTCTGTTGACCGTTGGGCCCTCGAACCCCGTATGAGAGTAGTTGAGTTTTTTAGGCCTATCTTATCCGTGCATAATTTACCTGGCAGTCTTCTGTATCAGCCTAGCGCGACTCTGCAAGAAGTGATGGACATTTGATTACTTTTATGAGGTGTCCACCCCCAGTAGCTAAGATGGCACCGTCGCTGACTACAACGCAGAGGGCCCGGGTTTGATTCCCCTTCAGGGGACTGGGTATTGTGTGTTGTCGTCATCATTATTGACATGCAAGTCGCCGAGGTGGCGTCAATTAAAAAGACTAGTCGGCCGAAAAAAGTTTGTTGCCTAAGTAAAAGTCAAGTGAATGTTGCCGCGCGGGAGTAGCCGAGCGATCTGGAGCGCCACGTTGCGGATCGCGTGGCATACCGCGTCGGGGGTTTGAATCCTCCCTCGGGCATGGATGTTTGTGTTGTCTTTAGTATAAGTTAGTTCCTAAGTAGTTTGTAAGTTTAGGGACTGATGATCCTGCAGATAAGTCCCATACGTTTTACAAACATTTCAACATTTAGCCGAATGTTTTTGGGAAATAAAAGAAGTAATATGTTTCTTAGTAAACCTGATTTACCAGAAGCAAGAAACAATTCTGAGTCCCTTACGAACAAACGTAATATACTAGTTGCGGCTTTTATCGAAATCATCCTGAAACATTTAAATGTGCTCAGTACCGAGCTACAAGGAAATGGGAAATTAATACGTGATTTGGTTCAGAGTGTATCATCTTTCCGTCGCAAGCTGGATATCTTTGAAAGAGACGTCTTAAGTAAGAATGTCATCATTTCTCTAAAAGTTTGGAATTTAAAAATAATTCAGAAATAGACGTATCAATTTTACCAATTTCTTGGAAGATCTTAAGAAAGAGTTTGCAGCAAGATAGATCTTTCTCAAAAAGTTTTGAATATAAAATTAATTCTGAAATAGACATTCCAGTAGTCTCAAATTTCTTGGAAGATCTTAAGAAGGAATTTGAAAAAAGATAGGCAAGTTGTCACGATTATTAAAATCAGCTTATGAGGTTTTTCCAGCAGCAGAAGGGACGGATGTAACTGCGAAGTTGTCACAACTTTCAAAGTCTTTACTCCAAATGGAGATAATTGATTTGCAGGAAGACTATTCCTTGCAAACGTATAAAACTGCATCCACCGAAAAACCTTGCAGTCAACATATCCCGGAGAAATATGAAAATTGCGAATAATTAGCCATCTCCTGGCCACTATATTTGGCTCCACATATAACTGAAATTTCATTTGACGCCCACCTTGAAATTTGATAAACTGGCTTATGACTGCAAATGTAATTTCTGTCGCTGATTTTTAACACAAATACGCACATTTCATTGTATTTCATACTGTGTTAGTGGAAAAAAAAGGTATATATCAAGTAGGACCTTCAAAATATCCACGGGTGTACTGCCGGTGTATGGTGTCCAAAGTGCACAATATTTCGTCGATCATACACGTCGCCATCATCAGGTGAACAGACAGACTGCGCTCCTGGAAACGCGCCGGCACGGAGATCCGCACGCTACGGCGGCTCGAAGGGAACTGGGGTCTAGCCCGGTAGGGGGCCATTTAAATTCCCTCGGCCCACGGAGCGACCCCTCCGTGGTACGCGCCGCGGTCGCGCAGTGGCACCGTTTGCGACGGCGTCTGAGATGACGTCGATGCGAGGGCTCTGTCCGCCGTGGTCGTCACTACGTTACGTTTGCTACATTTACACTTAATTAACGCAATCGCTGGTTGCCAAGCTTTCCTAAGATTATAGCCACAGTCACGGTTTATGAGGTCGTCACTTGTGCGAATTTCAATGGCCTCTCTAACGACGCAGTCCCAGTATCTCGACGTCTGTACCAGAATCCTAGTGCGTTCATACTCCATCGCGTGATTCTCCGACAAACAATGTTCAGCGACCGCTGACTTGCTCGGATACATCAATCGTGTGTGCCTCTGGTGTTCAACGCATCGATCCTCGACGGTACACATCGTCTGTCCAATATATGAGTTGCCACACTTACACGAAATCTGGTACACGCCGGCCTTCCTCAAACCGAGATCATCTTTGGCGCTCCCCACCAGTGCACGAATTTTATTCGGCGGACAAAAGACAGTTCCAACGTGGTGTTTCTTCAAAATGTGGGCGATCTTCCCCGAGAGTGCGCCGGTATATGGAATGAACGCAGTGCCTACATCCTCCCTCGTGTTTTCATCCGTTTCCACAGTTTATGCTGTAGTGGTTAGGCGGAGAGCCCGCTGAATCTGTCACTCTGAGTACCCATTTTTTCGGAATACAGTTCTCAGGTGTTCCAATTCCTGGGGTAGACTCTCTGCGTCGGAGATAGCGCGCGTCCTCTGTACTAGAGTTTTAAGTACCTCATTCCTCTGTGAAGGGTGGTGACAGCTGTCTGCGTGTAAATACAGATCAGTGTGCGTTATCTTCCGATACACACCATGACACAGGGTGCCATCAGCTCTTCCCTTGACCAAGACGTCAAGGAACGGCAATTTACCCTCCGTGGTGTCGTCCACGTAACGGAAAAAGCAAGTAGGTTTCCATTCAGATGATGCCAGGGCTTTCTCCTCGAAATTATCAGTGTACAAATTTGCGACCACAGGGGAGAGTGGGCTACCCATGGCGACTCCCTCCGTTTGTTCGTAGTATTCGCCATTGATAAGAAAATACGTAGAGGTCAAGGCATGCCTAAAAATTTCCGTGGTCTTCTCGTCAAACTTCTGACCAATCAAATCTAGTGGCTCTCGAAGGGGCACCCTCGTAAACAACGAAACGCCGTCAAAACTCACCATGATATCTGACTCATCCAGCCTGAAGCTGTTGAGGCGTTTAACAAAATCCACGGAATTACGGATGTGATGAGGGCATTTACCCACATAAGGACTTAATATTCCCGTCAAGTATTCGGCCAACAAATATGTAGGTGCTCTGATGTTACTGACAATGGGACGTAACGGCACCCCATCATTGTGAACCTTAGGGAATCCATAAAGTCTTGGCGGTACCGGACCTTGAGGTAGCAGTTTCTTGACGACACCCTCCGGTAAATCCGCGTCCTTGAGAAGCGCCCTCGTCTTGTTCTCCACCTTATTTGTGGGGTCAACGCTGATCTTCCGGTAGGAATCGTCATTTAGCAGGCTCTGCATCTTTTCAGTGTAGTCCTTATGGGAGACAACAACCGTAGCACTGCCTTTGTCAGCCGGTAAGGCAACAATTTCAGGGCGCTCCCTCAGGTCACGAATGGCCGCCCTCTCTAATAGTGATGTTCCACTTCATGGGCTTGGATTTCGTCAACGCACGACAAGTTTCACGACGTATTTCCTCGGCTGATTCAGGCGGAAGTCGAGCTGCAACCTGTTCAAGAGCACTAATTATTTCTGCGACCGGTGTGAACTTGGAGGTAGGCGCAAAGTTGAGTCCTTTCTCCAAAACCGAGACCGCACCATCACTCAACTCCATACCACTCAGATTGATGACAGTCTTGCACGGAACCTGCACGGATAGTTTGTCAAGGAGGCGTGAGAACTTTGCTGTTTGACGTCCCGTTGCCTTCTTATGGGCGGAATCGGCTGCAATCCAGGTAACACCATCAATCCAATCCCAGGAAAAAAGACGTGAAGTGACTAGCCAGTTGCAAATGCAGTTTGAATAGTTCCAGTGAGTTGAACTCAAGGCTACGGCGGGTGAAATGCACTCTCTCACGAAGAAATACGAGGCTCGCCCGTTTATTAATTCTCTTGGCTGTTGCAGAATCGATGAGATGTGTAAACTTAGCAAAATTTTAGGACGCGCACTATCTCCGACGCAGGGAGTCTACCCCAGGAATTGGAACACCTGAGAACTGTATTCCGAAAAAATGGGTACTCAGAGTGACAGATTCAGCGGGCTCTCCGCCCAACCACTACAGCACAACCTGTGGAAACGGATGAATACACGAGGGAGGATGTAGGCACTGTGTTCATTCCATAATTCCATATACCGGCGCACTCTCGGGGAAGGTCGCCCACATTTTGAAGAAACACCACGTTGGAACTGTCTTTTGTCTGCCGAATAAAATTCGTGCACTGGTGGGGAGCGCCAATGTTGATCTCGGTTTGAGGAAGGCCGGCGTGTACCAGTTTCCGTGTCAGTGTGGCAAGTCATATATTGGACAGACGATACGTACCGTCGAGGATCGATGCGTTGAACAGCAGAGGCACACACGATTGATGTATCCGAGCAAGTCAGCGGTCGCTGAACATTGTTTGTCGGAGAATCACGCGATGGAGTATGAACGCACTAGGATTCTGGTACAGACGTCGAGATACTGGGACTGCGTCGTTAGAGAGGCCATTGAAATTCGCACAAGTGACGACCTCATAAACCGTGACTGTGGCTATAATCTTAGGAAAGCTTGGCAACCAGCGATTGCGTTAATTAAGTGTAAATGTAGCAAACGTAACGTAGTGACGACCACGGCGGACAGAGCCCTCGCATCAACGTCATCTCAGACGCCGTCGCAAACGGTGCCACTGCGCGACCGCGGCGCGTACCACGGAGGGGTCGCTCCGTGGGCCGAGGGAATTTAAATGGCCCCCTACCGGGCTAGACCCCAGTTCCCTTCGAGCCGCCGTAGCGTGCGGATCTCCGTGCCGGCGCGTTTCCAGGAGCTCAGTCCGACAGTTCACCTGATGATGGCGACATGTATGATCGCCGATATTGTGCCCTTTGGACACTATAGACCGGCAGTACACCCGTGGATATTTTGATTATCAAACACGCTGGGAGAAACTCAAGAATCACAAAGTATGACCTGTTTATGGATTTTCAAAAATCAAATGTTTGTAAAGCTTATGGGATTGAACTGTGGGGTCATCAGTCCCTAAACCTACAAAATACTTATAAACTGCCTTATACTAAAGGCGGCACAAACATCCATGCTCCAGGGGGATTCGAGCGCCCGACGGGGAACGGCCTCGCGCATCGCAGCATAGCGCCTCATTGTGCTCAGCCGTTCCGCCGCGGCTTCTGGATTTTTCAGTAAAAGTTTGACTATCCATTTTCTCATACTTTTTGTAATCGAAAATAAAAATAAACAAATAACAAATTTTGAGTGAAACTCACGAGATAATTGTGCAATATTCTGCAAATTTTATTTATTACTAACCGGTTTTCGGCAGTTACGCCATCGTCATATAAACACTACAGATATATAGTTATGGAGATTAGAAGTTCACCGGTCAAAGATCTTAAGTTGTTGTACAGATAGTATGTATACAGAAATTTCTTAAAGAAGACTAGTGTTATAGGTATAATTACATCATTGAACTTTTAGAACTTTGATAAAATATGTGACACAAAATATAAATTACAACACAAAATTACTTCAGTTATTAATGGACATTTATGCCAGTAATAGATCATAAAATAGAATCTATATATTCACAAATGTTGCATTCATCTTATACTCACCGTTCTATATTCTGAATATTTGTGCTGTTAATCAATAGACCATTTTGTTCAATTTTAAATGTTACTAATTATTTATTTGTGTTGTAATTTGTATTTTCTGTCACATATTTTATCAAAGTTCTACAAGTTCAATGATGTAATTATACCTATAACACTAGTCTTCTTTAAGAAATTTCTGTATACATACTATCTGTACAACAACTTAAGATCTTTGACCGGTGAACTTCTAAGCTCCATAACTATATCTCTGTAGTGTTTACCTGACCATGGCGTAACTGCCGAAAACCGGTTAGTAACAAATAAAATTTGCAGAATATTGCACAATCATCTCGTGTGTTTCACTCAAAATGAATCAAATATTCTGCCAAGAACCGACGGAATAGTCTGTAAATACAAATAACAAGTTGTATTAGTTTTCTGTTTTTGCATTCATTTTTATTTCACATCGATTGTATGTCATATTAGTTTGAAAGCGTAAATTAAAATTAAAAAATTAGTAAAATTTGACTTTTCTGGACTTTTGAATACAAATATACCTGTCTGTTGTATTTCATACTATTATGGGAGTGAAAATTAAAATTAAAAATTGATAAGGAATATGAGGTTTTACTTCTCGATAAAAATTTTCAAAAGTATCCGGACCCATCTTGGATTACTGGCCTACCTCTGCGTTAGACTGTGATATCAGTATGTAACTGTATCCGTTTTATATTCATTGCGTTGAATCCTATCTATTAGTTTTCTGGTGCACTATGAAAGTAACAGGGCGTCTATTGGTTCTTTGCTGCATTACGCCGTTCTTTCCTAGTCTGAAATACACCTAAAACGTCAAATTACGATATCTTTTATTTACCTGATTTGGTTTTGACGAAATAGAGCCTATATGTTGCCCCAGGCTACTATCAATATTTCTGTGATACCCCATGAATGTTCGTTTAATACTTTTACATATTTGCCGTACTACACCATTCTTATTAGCATAGTGTGCACATAAAACGTCGAAGTACGATAGCTTTTCTTTTCCTGATTCCATTTTGATGAAAAGAAGCTATTCTAAACTTATGTGTGAAGCCTCACGAATGTTCATGTAATAATTTTGGATATTACTCTCTACAAATATACACATGCGATTGCTTTCAGAAAAATGTTTAAGTTGTGATATCTTACTTTTCTAATCCGATTTTGTGAAATGAAGCGTTTGTGTAACCGCACTACACCCTCACGTTATATGCGAAAAACTTCTGAAAATTCGACTATTAGTTTTGGAGATTAACGTAATGAAAGAGACAGACATGACGGATCTAGTTAAACACCTTAAATTGTGATATTATTTTTTACAGTGATCCAATTTTTATGAAACTAAGTAGGCTGAAGTTACCTGTGAAAACCCCATGCGAATTCGCGAAGTAGTTTTGGAGATAAGTGGTTTCTAATAGATAAACAGACAGACACGGCGGTCACAGGAAACACTTAAAATTATATATCTCTTTTTTATCCGTGATTTTATTTTGATGAAATCATGCCTAGATCATGAAGCTATCTTCGCATATGTTTGCTGTGAAACCCGCATGAAAATTGTGTAGTGATTGAAACAAGCTGCGACAGGCCTTCATTTACAGATTTGTTATTCGTACAGGTGTGTTGCACAATTGTATAATTTTGCAGAAATATATTGATTTGCATAAGTGCTGTATGTCGCTAAAATCTGTTGCGAATACGGTTAGTAGTAAAGAAGTAATAGATTGATGGGTCGGTTTTCCATGAACGTAACTCTTTACGTCCTCATATCTCATGAACTACGTGTCGTACTGTGATACAGTTTCGAAAGTACATTCAGCTTTCAGTGTGTATACCGTCTGCAAAATTTCCTGTGAGTTCAATTTGTAGTGTAGTAAATATAAATTGTAACGTCATACCGAATGTCATAGTTTTACTCCATGGACAGCGGAAAAGTAGTAAGCGAGAAACTTTTTTTCCTTTCATTATTTTGCTGTGGTTGTCAGCGAGAAAAAAGTTTAATAAAGGTTTTAAATTATGTTTACAGTTTGTTGCAAGTCGATACGTACTCTCATTCTCATATAGTGTGCCACGGAGGAGTGGCCAAGGGCATTGAGGCGCTATGTTCCGATGCACGAGGCCGTTCCCCGTCGGGGGTTCGAAACCCCCCTCGGGCATGGATGTTTGTGTCGTCTTTAGTATACGGTAGTTCATAAGTATTTTGTAAGTTTAGGGACTGATGACCCTGTAGTTAAGTCCCATAAGCTTCACAAACATTTGAACATTTTTCTCATATAGTGTATTCATAAAGTCTCGTCGCATTATGTGGCAGTTTCTTGCAACTCTTATTGTTTATGATGTTATGTCTCCTGGACCATATGTCGTATGTGGTTCTTACTCCTACAGCAATTGTTATCTCACATAAAAAATATGTGTACCAAATTTGGTTGAAATCGGTCATTTGTTTAGGAGCAGATTAGAATATTATCGCATGATGCGGCAGTTTTTCACGACTGTCATTGTTTATGACGTCATATCTCCTTACGTATGTGTCTTAGGTGGTTCTAATCCCAACCGCGATTGCCGGCCGCGGTGGCTAAGGTGACTGAGGCGCTTCAGTCACGGTCAGCACGGCCACTACGGTCGGGGGTTCGAATCCCCCCTCGGGCATGGATATTTGTGCCGTCTTTAGTCTTAGCTAGTTCATAAGTAGTTTGTAAGCTTAGGGACTGATGACCCCGTAGTTAAGTCCCATAAGTTGTACAAACATTTGAACATTTTTCCAACCGCGATTGTTGCCTGATAGTAAGGATCATGTGTACCAAGTTTGGTTGAAATCGGTCCAGTAGTTTAGGAGGAGATGTGGAACACACACACACACACACACACATACACACACACACACATACACACACACACACAGCCTATTTTATAAGATGTAAGATATAATGTTTCATGGACCACGGCCATACAACCCGGAAGAATCATCAATAATTAAAACTTGATTTGCTCTTTTGCTTTAGATGGATGTGTCGCTGATGTTCCTTACACCTCTCCTTGACTGCTCTTTTAGTTTGTCGCACATACGACATGGCACATACGCATAGAATGCGATACACATACGGCCTTCAGAAACCTGGGTCGTCTTTAACATTACAAAGAAAACTTTTTGTCTTAGCTGAAGGCAACGAAGTACACTGTACGTCTTATTTTCTTAGAAGTCTATCGATCTTCGCGGACTTTAGGCGGGTATAAGACAGATACGCTATTTTGGGATCTCTTCCTCGTTCTGACTCAACTTATTTCTCAGGTGACATTTATTTTTACTTACTCATCCATTTAGTTTGATGATGTAATACAAATTCAATCGTAGATGTCGTGAAGGTCTTCCTGTCTGAAAATGTTAGAGCTCAATGAGGCCCTCTCCTTCTAAGGAGTCCCATCTATCTTGTCCACCCAAAATATCTCTGGAACAATAACAGCTATTGGAAAACGACTTTCACCGGTATGAATGTACGGCTGGGGCCCATGAATGTATATATTTGGAAACATTCCAAAACGAAAGCAAATGTGCTTTTAACACAAACTTATGTTTTTTTAAATGGACACCCTATTTTTTTTTCTTCATCAATTCATAGCAAGACAAATCACATAAACAATGGCGTTGATTGCATCGCAATATTCCAATTACATCCCGAGATATTGCGACGCGAAGTTGTCGCTTGAAATACGCGAAACGCGCGGCTAGCGCACGTCCTGAGGCTCAGGCGAGAACCCCATGCTGCTCAGGACGTGCGCTAGCCGCGCGTTTCGCGTATTTCAAGCTACAACTTCGCGTCGCAATATCTCGGGATGTAATTGGAATATTGCGATGCGATCAACGCCATTGTTTATGTGATTTGTCATGCTATGGATTGCTGAAAAAAATATAGGGTGTCTATTTAAAAAAACATAAGTTTGTGTTAAAAACACATTTGCTTTCGTTTTAGAATGTATCCAAATATATACATTCATGGGCCCCAGCCGTACATTGATACCGGTGAAAGTCGATTTCCATTAGCTTTTATTGTTCCAGAGATATTTTGGGTGGACAAGATAGCTGGGACACCCTTTATTTTGAATGAAAGACTACCAATCCCTTATTATTCATTATTAAGTGATGTATCATTAACAGACCAATAAAGAGAGAAGGATTATGAATAGAGATTTTTAAATCCGCTTCTCCAATGAGCCCAGTATTTTAACTTTTAACCTGGGTCTCGAGCCCTTGTCAAAAAAAAAAAAAAAAAAAAAAAAAAAAAAAAGCCTTTAAAATCTCTTTTGTATTAAATTTGTTGGAGGTAATCTCATGTCACAAAACGTTACAAGGCCCTTTTATACTGGGTGCGTCATCAGCTGTAGATTTTGCCTTGAGCCTAATTGCTGTTGTAGTTTTTAGAGAGCAGACTAGTGCGCCATATTATAATGGTTGAGAGATAAGAATGGAAGCGGCAGCACGCGATCATGTAGCGGCTGTCAGGGCTTCCGGGCCGTTACGTGTGTACGGAAGCTGCCATTAGGATGCGTACTTGACCTCATTCATGGCAGCCTCTGGTACACATTGCATGCACCCGTGACCATCGCAACGGTCCTTCTATGAAACTGAATCAACATGTTTCCCGTTCCGGGCACATGACGCGCCGTTGCGGCCATTTTACAACAGTCCCTGCACAAGACACATGAGAGTTGTGGGTTTACTCTTGGTATACAGTAGGTTTTTCTAATCTGATTTGAATAAATTATAATTATACGTGTAGCATTTTGACCATCACAGCAACTGTTAATTTCTAGGTTAATTAAGTGCAAGTTGTTGCTGCTACTTTAAAAACGTACGAGGGGATGATGAAAAGTAATGCCTCCAAATTTTTATCTTCTGTTCACATCATGGTTGAAGTTTCGCACGTCCTGCATATTACTCGGTTGTCCTTGCCGCGTAGCTGACGCAAATTACAACCCTCTGCCGCTAGAGGGCTTTGAATAGTACCGAGTAACACGGTGGTCTGGGAAACAGCGTGCTGTAATCGAATTTCTAACCGCAGAAAACACGCCTCCAACGAGATCCACAGAAGAATGAAAACTGTGTACGATGACGAGTGCATCGGCATCAGTAATGTGCGACGGTGGGCTGCCCGTGCTCGTAAACACGGTCCTAACCTCAACGTGTGTGACAGAGTACGGAGTGGAAAAAAAAGTTCAAATGTTTGTAAATCTATCGGACCAAACTGTGTGGTCATCAGTCCGTAACTTACAAACTACTTAAACTAAGGTAAACTAACCTAAGGACAAACACACACTCCCATGCCCGAGGGAGGACTCGAACCTCCGACGGCGAGCAACCGCGCGCTCCGCAGCGAGGCGTCTTAGACCTCTCGGCTACTCCACCGCGGCCACGGAGTGGACGACCGCATACTGCAACAGACGATTCTCATTGGAATCGGGTTGATCAACTCATCAGAGAGAATCGTCGGATAACACAGGCACAACTCTCACTGCAGTATAGCATATCACGGGAGCGTGTACAGGCCCTAGGATTGCCAACTCTCCCGTATTATACGGGAACTTACGTATTTTTCTTAATTTTTAAGCCAGCTCCTGTCTCCCGTTTTTATTTTATACGGGAGGTTGTGTCTCCCGTATTTGAGGAAAATGACACCGATTAAGATTTAAACCTGCCGCATATTTTTCAAATCTCGTTGCTAGACTATCATTACAACATTGATTAATCTATGCGGCATAGTATTATCGATACAGTTACTACAGCGTTTGTAGGAAACACAAAACAAAACACAAACACGGTGCTGCGAGTCACGTTTCGATTATCTTGTTTCTTTGTCGTTCTGCCTCATCCGAGTTACGTGAAATGGAAGAATCGAAAACTCCGCCTAAAAAGAGAGGAAAGTACTTCTGTGTATATCAGAAGAAATGGGAAGGAACTCATTCATGGGTTGAAAAGTGGCTATCCGTAATGATTGAGGCAGAGGCCAAGGGAATTAAAGCAAACGCGATAAATAAAATTCTTGGCTTTGTTCTCAGTATTCAGGCATTTAATGCTCACACTGAAATTTTTTTTCTGTAATGAATAGCAAATGGTCTGAAGATAGGAACCGTTGCAATCTAGATTTAATGAAAGCTGAATTACGAATAAGTGTCAATTTTTGTTACACATGTGATGAATTTGTCAAATTTGGAAGGAACGATCTCAAACTTCAGACTGCTGCCAAAAGTGTAAACAAACATAGTTTTAAGTAAAAAATCTGTAGACCTTCAGTTTATAATTGTTATGAAGAAGTTTTGTGATTTGTCCATGCAGTAAACCTGTTTTAAGATGTAGATAAATTGTGTTAGGGCTATTCATTTTGTCGAGTCGAAGTCTCCCTTATTTTGACAAAAAAGAAGTTGGCAACACTAACTGGCCCTGATTGCAGAACTGCGGTACAGAAAAGTGTGTGCACGGTGGGTGCCCGGTATGCTCACCCCTGACATGAAACAAAGGAGATAGGACATCGGTCCACAATTACTGTTGCGTTTTGAGCAGAAGGGTGATGGGTTCCTTAACAACATTGTGACTGGTGAAAGGTGGGTGCACCATTTTGACCCCCTAAGCAAGCGATCATAACAGGAGTACCGCCACCACGGATCACCACCCCCAAGAAAGTGCAAGACCATGCCGTAGGGCCGGCCGCGGTGGCCGAGGGGACTGAGGCGCTCCAGTCACGGTCTGCACGGCCACTACGGTCGGGGGTTCGAATCCCCCCTCGGGCATGGATATTTGTGCCGTCCTTAGGATAAGCTAGTTGATAAGTACTTTGTAAGTTTAGGGACTGATGACCCCGTAGTTAAGTCCCATAAGCTTCACAAACTTCACATGCCGTAGGCAGGCAAGATCATGCTCTCTGTTTTCTGGGATGTTCGAGGTGTCGTGCATATGGAGTTCATGCCTAAAGGCACCGCCATAAACTCCACACGGTACAGCGAGATTCTCCGCAAACTGAAAGCACGCATTCGAAGAACTCGTCCCCATATGGAACACCCTCTCCTTTAGCATTACAATGCGAGACCGCACACGAGCGCTGCGACATCTGCAACGATCCGCCGCCTTGGATTCACTCTCATCGATCATCCTCCATACAGTCCAGACTTGGCTCCATCCGATTTTCAGCTCTTTCCAAAGCTTAAAGAACACCTTCACGGTGTCCACTTTACAATTGATGAAGCAGTGCAAGCGGAGGTAAGGCGGTGGTTCAGACAACGAGGTCCAAACTCCTACAGTGACGGGATCCACAAACTGGTCTCTCGTTGGGAGAAATGTGTGCGTCGCCAGGGTGACTATGTTGAGGAATAAATATGTAGAAATGGTGAATAAAGATGTGGTATTGTAATTCAGTTTGGTTTATTTTAAAAGCCGTAAGGTATTCCCGGAAAAAAAATCGGAGGCATTACTTTTCAGCATCCCTACGTAATATATATAATTTCTGTCGTCCCCTACCACCATCCTACACCCAACAGTTAGTGATGGTTGTTATAGTCATAACTCATAACTGGCTAAATAATTCATTTAACCTAGCTTTTGAATCCGTAGACTCAGTCATACCTTACGAGACCCAAACTATCTTACCCCAAAAAGTGACACATACCTTTAAAAATGTAACGGTAATTTTACTTCTATACGCAATTGAGGGAATTTCGTGGGTCTGTAGTTAGTATAACACGGGGCGTATATAAGGGGGGTGGACGGCGAAATAATGAATATAAACGAAAAACAAATAAATACGGTATCTGAATAATCAGTGATACGTGAAGACTTCGCCGTCGTTCAAAAAAATGTTTGTAGAGCTTATGGGACTTAAATACGGGGTCATCAGTCCCTAAACTTACAAACTACTTATGAACTAGCTACTACTAAGGACGGTACAAATATCCATGCCTGAGGGGGGATTCGAACCCCCGACCGAAGTGGCCGTGCAGGCTGTGACTGACGCGCCCCAGAACGCTCGGCCACCGCGGCCGGCTCGTCGTGGTAGACAAACTTCCCTGTATTGGTGATGGAAGTGGAGATTTAGTGGTGTGAAGTTCATGTCAGTCTTTTTTAAAAGCTATATTTTTATGATATAATGTCGGCAATGAGAAACTTGATCTCGGCTATGTTAAAGGGGCTTCAGTGCAAATTATCCGTTGAATATAAGCAGCAAAACTGACACAAATATCATGGGATGTCTACTTACAGTTACTTTGCTTACCTTCTGTACATTAATCCTGACATCCCTCCCACCCCATCCCCCTCCCCCTCTCGAAGAAAAACATTTTTGCTGTATTCGCTAGTGGTAAAACAATATACCCGAATAGATTTCGACAGGTCAGGAACTGACGCTCCTGCAGAAAGTTTTTAAGCACCATTATACCTGTTCGGATCAGAGTATGAAATCTGTGTAAATTAAAATGAAGCACCATTAATTCATTGTATATATTTGCAAAATCTGCTCCCTTTAGACACGCACGCCTGCCTGAAGGAATAGACATTGTGGACCATCCACATCTGTAATATGTATCTCGAAATTTATTATTGCCGGCCGCGGTGGCCGAGGTGACTGAGGCGCTCCAGTCACGGTCAGCACGGTCACTACGGTCGGGGGTTCGAATCCCCCCCCGGGCATGGATATTTGTGCCGTCCTAGTTCGTAAGTAGTTCATAAGTAGTTTGTAAGTTTAGGGACTGATGACCCCGTAGTTAAGTCCCATAAGCTTAACAAACATTTGAACATTTTTTTTTTTTCGAAATTTATTCACTTACCTCGAATTTTTTTACATCAGCTGTATTAGGTATAGATACACTATCTACTACCGACATGGAAGTTTGTACCGCACAAGGAATTGAAGCGGGATTTCCCGCTTATCGAGAGCAGTCACTAGTAGGCAGTTTATATGTACCTAATATAGTTAATTAATAATGCAGGAAACAGCTGTGGTCGCATTAAATCTTTATTACTTGAACTATTGCTTATCAATTTTGGTCACTGAGTGGCCATCTTCAGTGCTAGGAAAAAAGCCCTGGGTGCCCACATAAACTAGCAAATTGCACACTTTT
The DNA here is from genome assembly GCA_026315105.1 of Locusta migratoria. Taxonomy (NCBI): domain Eukaryota; kingdom Metazoa; phylum Arthropoda; class Insecta; order Orthoptera; family Acrididae; genus Locusta; species Locusta migratoria. Next base: position 262,558,635 of record CM048755.1, read on the forward strand.
ACTTGGGAAATATAACTGTATAAGTCAACGTCATGAGTAATGTGCATAATGTTGACTGTATACAGTTATATTTCCCATGTTAAGATGCAATTTGCTATTTTATGTGGGTCCATAGGGCTTCTTTTCTAGCGCTGAAGAAAGCCACTCAGTGACCGAAATCGATAGGCAATAGTTCAAATAATAAAGATGTCATGCGACCAAAGCTGTTTCCTGCATTAATAATGTTATTAATGTGCACGCTCTAAGCGTGGCTTCAGATGGAGTCGACTGTATGTATATTGTTCATGTCATAAAATTCACAGTCAGCGAATAAATTTCGAGAATTTTAGTACAGCTGTGGTTCGGCTCCAATGTGTGTTCCTTCAGACATGCGTGTGCATCTCAAGAAACTGATTTTGTAAATAATGAACTAGCGTTGCTTAATTAACACATATTTTATACGCTGGTGTGAACAGGTAAAATAGTACACACATCAAGTACGGTTTGATGTCGAAATTCGTATTAGCTGTACATGGCCTCATTTTCTGCAGTTGACGTACCGTGTATGGTTTGAAACAAAATAATGAGTCATTAAACATAGTGGAGTTCCAATACAAAAACGTCTCTAAACGAATTCGTGCCCTTTACAAGTGTCCAATAACAGATATCTTTTGAAAATACTTAATTTCGTATCGTCATAATAATGCAGTCAATGCATGCTTTCGGGAAATAAATAAAATGCTTTGTAGTTACCACTTTTGTGAGTCGTGCCATAGCAGTTGTCACTTTAAAACACCAATATATGAATGCCATATCCATTATAATATTTTAAAGGCATTTGATGCTGAGTCATGATTTAATATAAATTCGTTATGGTGGTGATGATTCTGTGTGTCATTTTTGGCCGTTATAACCCAGCTGGGATTGTGTTCGGCCTGCCTGGTGCAAGTCTTTAGATGACTCCACTTGGGCGACTTCCGCGTCGATGATGAGGACAACACAATACACAGTCCCCGTGTGGAGAAACCTCCCCGACCTGACCGGGAATCTAACCCGGGCCACCTGCGTGCAACTCACCACGCAGTCCAGTGGACATCTACATCTACATGTGATATTCTTCAAATCACATGTAAGTGCCTGGCAGAGGGTTCATCGAACCACCGTTATACTATTTTATTTTAAATGTGTTTATTTCAGTCACCAGTTGCAATAAAATTGTTTAATAACATGTTTCGATCTCTTGGATCATCTTCAGATCTAAAAAACAAAAGTAAAATAGCAATGTAAAATTTGATAAATTTACTAAGGGTTAATTGACAATAGTTAATTTATACATAAATGGATAGATTTTTCTTTACCTTATAGTTGCGTCCGCAACTCGTCTGGCTGAGTACTAATTGGTACTGAGTTTTACAGTTTTATGTAGGTATTTTTAATGTGGTTGCATGTGGTGGTGGGGTGGGAAAGAGTAGGTGGGGGGGAGGGGGTGGAGGGATTGTAATGGATAGGTTGAGCCCTAATATACCGTACAATTGTTTGCTATATAAATATTTCTAAAAGTGGGGTTCTTGAATATATCCAGACATAAAAATCATAAAACTGTATGTGACATAAGCATAAAAATACGGTACGATAATTAAAAAATGCATACGATATTTAAAACATTGAATGTGTAAAACAGATATGTATAAAATTACATATGTCATACTTTAAAATTATTAAACGTCAGTTTGTTAAAACATCATTAAAATGTTAAAGTATAAAAAATATATAAAAAACTTATATAAAACAGTATGGTATGGGCGTTAGTTGTCTCAGTCGCTACTTGGTGGCGTTGTGCGGCGCGCAGTTTTTCTCGTACGTTCGGAAGCCAGTCTGCACGCCGACCTGCTGCAAGGGCGGTGTCCGGGCCGACGCGCTGCCGCCACCAGACACCGGAATTAACCCTTAGTAAATTTATCAAATTGTACATTGCTATTTTACTTTTGTTTTTTAAATCTGAAGATGATCCAAGAGATCGAAACATGTTATTAAACAATTTTATTGCAACTGTTGACTGAAATAAACACATTTAAAATAACATAGTGCAGTTGCGGACATTCTCAAATCGACCATGTCGACTATAATGTTATACTATTTATCTCCCATTCCATTCTCGAATAGCGCGTGGGAAAAAAGAACACCTGAATTTCTCCGTTCCAGCTCTGATTTCTCGTATTTTATTCTGATGATCATTTTTACCTATATAAGTGGGAGTCGACAATATATTTTCGCATTCGGAGGAATATGTTGGCGATTGTCGTTTCGAAAGTAGCCCACGCCGTAGCGATAAGCGCCGTTGTTCTAATGATTCCCATCACAGATCCTGTATTTATTAAGTTTTCAAATTTATACTGACTTCTTGATCACCCGGTATATTACTCAGGACCATCAAACTTTACCGAATGGAAACACCGAATGATGGATCAAGAAAAAAAATCTTATTTAATAAATCAAACGAAATTACGTTTTCTGTGGTGAGATAACTCCGGACCTATATAGGGGAAGACGGGGCAAGATGGGAAAGCTAATTTTAACCCCGTACAAAAGGGGCCAAAATAAAGAAATCAAAATAATTTTTATTATAATTTGTTTGTTGAACTATTGAATTATAATAACATGCAAAGAAGACTGCAAACTTGTCACATACAGTTATATATATCTCGGTTTGTAAAATAAATTACATGTTCCCCGTCTTGCCCTATGTGCGGGGTAAGACGGGGAACTAGCATGAATTCCTCTCAAAAGCTTAAATAAAGATTGGGATGACGGAATAATTAGAAGATGAGGTTTCAGAATAGGGTTTTGTGAATTGTAGAATCAAGTCTCTTTTTATTTAGGCCTATTACTTCCACATGGTACACAGATATGAACAGCCTCGTCGCCACCACTGTCTGTCCCTGCGCAAGAGTCGTGGGCCCAGCGTCCGCATCCAATACACCGCATCCAGTCTCGTTCAGAGAAATCGTAGCACTATTGTCTTCACTCTCTTCCTCGTCATTCGACCTGAGACTATTGTTTCCTGAGTATGGACGATTGTTTAAAAAAATAGTAACGCTCATCACTATTTCTTTGTCATTAAGTCCTTTTTATGTACCCTAGGTTCATTAAACTTCTTTGAGAAGAGTTTTCGTGTAGATGCAGAAATTTTGAGGGATAGGAGTATCAATTAAAGTAATTATACCTATGCTGAACTACAGATATCAGAAAACTTTGGCGTAAGAATATTACCAGATTGTAAACCCACCACAGAAAAACTAATAGGTACTCGGTTAATGTTCATCCATTGGTAGGAAACAAAATTATTGCATATTAAAGCTGTATAATGGAATATAAAGTGAACACATGTAGCAATAATAGGTTGTAATAGAAAGCATATTAAATGATATTAGATTTACATCAAACTCAGTACATGGACTTGAAATGCCATCTTATGAATTAATGTAATACTGGCAATAATTATATGAATTAATAAGACTTAATTTGAAAGCGACAAGATCACATTGTCAACATTTAAGCATATCTAAAAAACTAGAAAGACTGTCAAAAGTAAATCTTGCTAAAACATATCTCTTTACATGTTAGGAATTGTATACATAATTCTCACGTTATTAACTTCTTTATGAATTCCATTGTTCGTATACATATAATAACATATGTTGCTTAATTGTATCAATTATTATCAAAGTGATCATATTTAAAAGAATAAGCAGTTTAGGCTCTACTTACCAATATGAAATATATCTTGTAACAAATCCGTTGTTCATGATTAATCTACAACTTCCTATTTCTAACAATAGTTTGTATTGTTGTCTACATGTCGAAATAGTATATAATGACCCGAGCAGAGAGACTCGGCGCATCATTATTAAGGCTGACTTTGGGCAGTCACTACGTAATGTTGTTGGATACAGTTTTATGAAAAGTGCGACTTGTGTTTTGAGTTCACATCAAGTGATGTAGGTCTGTAAGATATCACCCAGCACGCAACCTTAACCAGAATTTCAGGCATATGAAGAACTTTACAAGCGAAGCAGATTCTACAAGATACACCAAACCTACGACACTCTGGTAATGTATAATAATTTTGTAATTGTAACCTTGCTACGTGAAAGTGACATTTATTTATCTTCAGCTTATGGAAGTGATCAGTTTGTAGCTGGTACATTACACTTTCTTTCAATTCAACCTCTCATCAATACACGTACATATTTCTTTAAAAATATTCTACCTCAGTTACAGACTTCAGCGCGAAGTCCATATTTATTATTGGTGTCATGTCATTTATTGAACGAAGTTATATGTATTGAATGAGAGTCTATTAGCAGAGAACCACTTAATAATTTTTGAAAAAAAAAGTTATTGACAATTTCATCAGTTCATTCTTCTTTGTCAGATGTGGTAACTGTACTTGTATCATCAACACATAGAACCAGCTTTGTGTCTTTGTGAGCATAGAATGGCAAGTGATTTATGTTTATCAAGAGCAGCAAAGAACCCAATAACGAATCCTGAGGTACTCTGTTTCTGATAGCTCACCAGTCGAGGATACTGATGATATTTGTGTATTTATGTGAATCACTTATTACAACTTTATGAACTGTTCTAGTTAAGTATGAATGAAATCATTTGTGCACTGCCTCACTTATCTAGAAAAATTCCGGCATTTATACAATTAAAACCTTTGAGAGATCACAAAAGATCCGATTCGGTGATGTCTGATTGTTCAGAGCATTTAATACTTGATAGTAAAAGCATATATAAAATTTTCTGTTGAAAAGTCTTTCTAAAAATCAAATTGTCATTTTGTTAGTGCTTTATTTTTACAAATATGTGACGATACTGTTGAATACATTTCATTTTCAAGAAATAAGTGAATTTCGTCTGTAGATGTTGATATCAATACAGTGGTTCAACAATAGCATATTTCAGTCTATCAAGGAAAACGGCCAGTTTCAGTGAACTGTTACGTATGTGGTTGAGAATTCTAGGTGTCTTTTGGGCCCAAGCTTTTAGTACTATGCAAGAAATGCCATCAATTCTATGGAAGGCTTTACGTTTTAGCAAGTTTATTATTTTCCTGATATAAAAAGGAGAAGTGGGTGAAATTTCTATTGCATCAAATTGCATAGGTATGGCCTCTCCCATTAACTGCCATGCCTCTTCTAATTAACACAAAGATCCTATTTTCTCCGCAACATTTAAAAAATGATTATTGAAATGTTTTCGGCTTCAGACTTTTTTTTAGTTACCTTTTCATTCAGTCTGGTGGTAATACAGTCTTCCTATGCTCTTCGTTGCCCTCTTTCCCTTTCATTAATATTTCAGATTGTTTTATTTTTACTATCAGAAGTGCTAATCTTAGACATGTTATACATACGTCTGAATTTTTAATAACTTTTCTTAATGTAGAAGTGCCGGCCGCGGTGGCCGAGGGGACTAAGGCGCTCCCATAGACTATACAAACATTTGAACTTTTTTTTTTATTTTTAATGTAGAAGTCTGCCACTTGTGACTGAAATCAGCATCTGACAGTCATCTTCAGTGAACAGAATGAAACTTTCATTCTGCAGCGGAGTGTGCGCTGATATGAAACTTCCTGCCAGATTAAAATTGTGTGCCGGAACCGGGACTCGAACCTGGGACCTTTGCCATTCGCGGGCAAGTTTGGATAGTAGGAGGCGAGGTACTGGCGGAAGTAAAGTTGTGAGGCGACATGGTGAGTCGTGTCGGGATAGCACAGTCGGTAGTGCCCTTGCCCGCGAAAGGCAAAGGTCCCAGGTTCGAGTCCCGGTTCCGGCACACAATTTTAATCTGCCAGGAAGTTTCATCTTCAGTGAAATTCAACGTATAAATTATATGTTCCTAAACCTATTAAACCAAACTGCTATGGTCATCAGTCCCTTAACTTACAAACTACTTAAACTAGGTTACACGACACACCCATGGCAGAGGGAGGACTCGAACATCCGGAATGAGCGGCCGCCCAGTCCGTAACATGATGCATTAGACCACACGGTCATTCCAGCGCCAATCAACGTCTAAATATTGAGTACCATGTGGCATAAAATGACGTAGAATTATTCTACATCTACATCTACATAGGATACTCTGCAAATCACATTTAAGTACCTGGCAGAGGGTTCATCGAACCACCGTTATACTATTTATCTCCCATTCCATTCTCGAATAGCGCGCGGGAAGAAAGAACACCTGAATCTCTCCGTTCGAGATCTGATTTCTCGTATTCTATTCTGATGATCGTTTCTACCTATGGAAGTGGGAGTCAAGAATATATATTAGCATTCGGAGCAAAATGTTGGCGATTGGAGTTTCGTAAGTAGCCTACGCCGCAGCGATTAGCGCCGTTGTTGTAATGATTCCCATCCCAAATCCTGTATCATTTCCGTAACGCTGTCTCCCCTGTATCGTGACAATACGAAACGAGCTGCCCTTCTTTGGACTCTTTCGATGTCCTCCGTCAAACCCACCTGATAAGGATCCCACACTGGGCAGCATTACTCCAAAAATGGACGGACAAGCGTAGTGTATGCAGTTTCTTTTGTAGTTCTGTTGCATATTTTAAGGGTTCTGCCAATAAAACGCAGTTTCTGGTTCGCCTTTCCCACGACATTATCTACGTGTTCTTTCCAATTTAAGTCTGAAGTAATAGTTGCTCCTAGGTATTTTGTGTAGTTTGCGGCCTTCACTTTTGATTGATTTATCTTGTAAACAAAGTTTAACTGATTTCTTTTCGTACTCATGTGGACGACTTCACACTTCTCATTATTTAGAGTCAATTGCCAATTTTTACACCATAGTGATATCTTATTCAGATCGTTCTGCAGTTGGTTTTGATCTTCAGATGATGTTACTAGACGGTAAATGACGGCGTCATCTGCAAACAACCTAAGAGAGCTACTTAGATTTTCCCCTAAATCGCTGATGTAATTAAGGAACAGCAGAGGACCAATAACACTAACCTGTGGAACGCCCGATATCACCTCTGTTTTAGTCGATGCCTTACCATCAATTACTACGAACTGTGTCATCTCTTACAGGAAATCCCCTATCCAATTACAAATTTGGGGCGATATACGATAACTACGCAATTTGATTAAAAGCCGTTTGTGAGGTACGGTGTCAAAAGCCTTCTGGAAATCAAGAAATACGGAATCGATTTGCGAACCCTTGTCGGGTGTCGGATGTAATAATGATCTTCTTGTAGTAGTCTACAATATTTGTAGTGATGTCTAACTTACTTCACCTATTAGTTACGCGCATGTCACTGTGTTGACACAGAAAGGATATTTATTTCGAAACTATATTTTGTTATCGTGTTATCATTTATTGTAGGGCGAATTTCAGGCCAGAACGCATATTGACGTTCCTTATAGGTTCAGTTTAACGTTCGACCGCTTTCACAGCTGGCCAGAACGTGACTACACTCGTGGGGCTTTGGACCGCTTTGGCGAAACTGCCAAGTGTTACGCAAGCTCGCTTTACAGCCGCGGCAATACATCGACAATCGCCCCGGAGGGCCGTTTCCTGCCAACCGTTACTGCTCAACGTACGGATGCCGCTGCTGCACAGTATGCCAATGTCGAGTACACTCACAAGGTCGCCGTAAAAACAAGATGTAATACTCTATTCGTAATTTTGAAACCTATTTCCCACTACGAGATCTTATCAACGGCGCATCTGCTTCAACGAGTTACTGTTTAATGTTGTATCAGTATGAGTTGATACATCTGCGAGGCGTATCAAGTAAGTAAATTTCCCCATTTTTCTAAAACAAAGACAAGTTAGTTACATGAAAATTTTTATTGGCAACAGGTGCAACAATTTTGAGCTATTTTTCACACGCCCGCCAAAACAAATGAAACACTTGTAATATCGTGCGATTAACTTTTGTCTTTCTGTACGGTAGAAGTTTGCCAGCTATGAATGAAACCAGCGTGTGACTTCCGTCCTTAGCTCTCCGTCGTTGTCAAAACGTTTTATACGAAAATTCATCATTCCTTAATTTCTACTTGGTAAGTGACCGAAGACTTTCGTGGCAGCAAATTCCCCCCTTCCTGTGCCAAAGTTACATTTAACCTTGAATAGTGAATATCACCCTGCGACTTTCCTATTGGTACTCATCAATAAGAATTGGGAAATACATAACTCAGGGTAGTAAACGGTTTATGGCTCGTTGTCTCTGTTCATAGGGGTGAGTTATGTATGTCTGCTTTTTTGCCCTAAACAGCTACCCAAACTGTTTGAATAAGATCAATGATTAATCTGTAGTTTAGCCAGTCTATCAATTTGCAGATGCTGACGCGAATAATATATTTAAACAAACAAATTAAAGCTTTGAATGACCAACAAAATGGATTTTAAGATAATGTTTAGAAGAGATTTACTCACGAAGTAATTTTATATAAATGTAATTTATTACTCTTTTTGGACATGAAAATCCAGAGGTGGTCATACTTTATACATCGGTAAATAACTGAATATTTCCCCAACTATTGTTCATGAGAGGCACAATAAGTATCATACGCACTTGAGAGTAAAAGTTCCAAATTATCACTCGTAAATTAATGAAGTCAATTGAACATTACAGTTCCAAATTCATCCGCGATTAATTACAGTATTTGTTATAAAAAACAGTTTGTCATCACACGAGTACACGATAGCTGAGTTATTACAGTTCCACAGCCCTACTACCGTTCATAGTTTACCACTTTTCAACCAGAAACTAAGTTCTGCAGTCACAGTTCCGTAAATTTTCTGTCCACACATGCCTATCTCTTCAAATCAGAAGTTCGTAATGCGGCTTCAGATCGCACACTCACAACCTCTCACCACCACGTCCAAGGTACGAGTCACATCCCAAGCGTTCAAAATTGTATCCTTCCGCTCATCCTAACGCCTCATCTTTAAAACACAATTTCCCTTCCAAAATATTATATATTTGAATATCACAGAATTAAATGCTTTGACCACCTCCGTACAAATGTTGTTTACATTTAACAAACAAATATATATTTCACAATACTAAAATCGGTTGAGACTTCAGCTCTTTGCTCAGGCAGCGATTAAGCGTTGTGTCTCACTCTTCAGATATACTGCCACCGTTGAAATATAGTTACATAATTAATATTTAATTTGTCATGGCTTTTTATGCAAATATATTCAGGTCTTGTCCACAGATACATATAATTGTCAATATATAAAATATCTGCTGCATATCTACTATTTTTAGTCGACCATGAAATATTTAAGTGGCAGTCTATAACATAAAACGAACGTTACTAAGAATAATATTAAATATAATAAAATACATATATAAATGTAATGCGCTTTGCTGATTCAACGAAAAGCAGAACAAGAGGGTAAAACAAAGTTTATTGAAAGAATATGGAAATAACGTTGTGCGTCTTTTAACATAAGTAGCGTGGTGCAATGCTGCCCATTTGCTTCTTAAACTGTTACTGATAAACACTACATATCAATAATTGTAAACATAAGTCTTATAATGTTATTATTATAGTACTGAAATTTATCGGCTTTTTATCTGTAAGGGATATTGAAATTGTAATTATAGCGCTTGATTCTCCCAAGTCTCCTGAACCCATTAAATATAATTATATTTGCCGTATGATCATTCCCTGATTTTGTATGGATTTTTAAAATAATGTGTGTGGCTATATTATTTCAGTTGCAATCTGGGATAGCCGCCCTCGCTCTTCCAAGACCGCAATTTCCTTTTTTCGAGCAGTTTATGGTTTCTCCAACGACTTGTATTCCATTCACTAGGTCCAAACTGTTAGCCGGCCGGCTGGAGAACCCAACAGCCTGCCAAAACCTGCCCTTCACAAGGAGACAATCAGCTTCCCCCTTTATCTGTAATGTCACAACCATTTCTCCTAGTGTTGTAGCAATGCACACTGATACTACTTTTGAATTGGTTCGTATTGTTAATGACAAATTTCATGAGTGAATATATATATATATATATATATATATATATATATATATATATATATATATTGTGAAGCTACAGTGAAGATCACTAGATCCTTAAATAAATGTCTACAGGATGATCTTGGATGGGCTCCAGCAGTTATTCTGATTACATGCTTTTGTGCAATGAATAATTTCATACTCAATGTTGAATTGCCCCAGAATATGATCTCATATGAAAGCAGTGAATGAAAATAGGCACAGTAAGCTAGTTTACTGATATCTGTATCACCAAATGTTGCAATGACCCTGGTAGCATAAGTAGCTGAACTCAAATGTTTTAGTAGATTTTCAATGTGTTACTTCCAATTCATTCCCTCGTCAACGCAAACATCTAGAATAGAAACTTACTTTGTGGACGACCCTCGTATTTCACTATAAAAAAAATAATTTACAAAAATGTTTCCAAATAGGACTATGCTTAAATATGTTTGGTAAGATATTTCGTATAACAAGGATTATGAGCAGAAATGAGAAATTATTATTCTGATCTTTCCATCCAGCCTTATCTAAAACAACTGAAAAAGGTTTGTAGAAACAATCTGCAAAATTCTTTTTAGAGAATGATATTACTCTTATATTTCAAAATGAGTTTGATTTTTAGAAACGGAGAACTGCAATAAATATGATCTGGGAATTTACAGAAAAAATAATATTCATACTGCGCACATAGAAAACTGTGGTCGGAATTATCTCTCATCTGGAGAAAACCCTTCACTTGAGTGAATGACTTACTACAATCATGCATAATGAAGGGTAATGGGGATCATAAGTGTTGCATTACAGCTTTTACATGACGAAAAAGTTGTGAAACCAGATCGAATTAACTACTATTCAAAAAATGTTCAAATGTTTGTAAGGCTTATGGGACTTAACTGCGGGGTCATCAGTCCGTAAACTTATGAATTACCTTATACTAAAGACGGCACAAACATCCATACGCGAGAGGGGATTCGAACCCCCCGACGGGGAACGGCCTTGCGCATCGTAGCATAGCGCCTCAATGCGCTCGGCCGCGCCTTAGTAAAGGTGCTGTCTGAAATATCACTTTTAGAAAATAAGTAGTACAGACATTTACGAAATATGTATGCCCAACTTGAAGTTTCTTTCAAGAAGGCTTTTCAATATTTCCATGCATCTTTCAATGGAGTCCGCATTATATATATATATATATATATATATATATATATATATATATATATATATATATAATTTCTTTAGTTATTCCTCCTTGGCATCAAAACGAAGCTCATCGCCTTTTTCGATAGTCAAGGCATTATCCACAAGAAATTTCCACCTGACGGAACGACATAGAACGCTGCAAGGTACGTTCACATTTTGACCCGTTTCATGCAACGTCTACGCACGGTACGACCGCACTATGCACAACAAGATTCCTGTTTTTTTGTTCACAATAACGCTCCCCCATACACAACAAATATCGTCAAACAGTTCCTGGCAAAAAAAAGTGGGTGGTGGTGGTGGTGGTGGTGGTGATGATGATGATGATGATGATGATGATGATGATAACTGGAACATCCGCTATACTCGTCGATCTCAATCCTCCAGACTTCTTCCTATTCCCTCGAATCAAAGTCGCTTTGAAAGGAAAGAGATTTTACGATATTCCTGACATCCAACGAAACACGACGAGGCTTTTGAACACCTTCCCAAAGAAAGAATTCGTGCGAAGATTCCAAGACATGTCTCGCAGAACTCAGCGATGTAAAGTTATGGGAGGTGACTATTTCGGACAGTAGGGTAACTGTAGTTCATAGTTCACCTTCGTTAATGTTGCAGGACTGTTCACCGAACTTTAATCCAGGATTGGGCTTACGATGTTCAGTATGCGCACTCCTTTGTATACTGACTGAATTTTCCTAATATCCTGCTATTGAAGTGAAATATATTGTGCTTAGCGTATGGATGAATCCAAACGATAATTCCAGTTTATGCAACCACACACTGACGAACCCAGATATTTGCATTAGTCGACTGATTCCAACTGTAAGGTAATGATATTCTTTTTAATTGTGGAAAAAAACGTAGTCTATTTTTGCGTTTCCTGTAGTGAACAATATAATAATTTTGTACATGTAAACTTACTTATCATTGTTTGTACAACTTTGAAATCGTACCAAGAACATATTGGGTATTTGTGCAGATTTTTATAAGCATAAATTGATTACCTACAATTACATTATTAGTAAGACGAAGTTACTATTGCGTTTTTAGTATAGAGCTTAAACGGCAAGGATCCAAGTACCCTTCCGTGCGGCATGATATATTTTTCTAGATATGTCCATGACTCCCTATTTAATATCCATCGGGAAATATATTTGTTGCTTCCTGGAGACATTATGCAGATAACGTGTAACGCAAAATTTAGCCTGTGTATTGGTCTTTCATGGATACTGACTGCAGAGTTTCATTCACTATCGTAACAAGTGCCAGACATTTTCTATGTGATTAAGATCGGCTGGTTTAGCGAACGACTGGAGATGCGGTAGAGCGTCTGAGTGTTCTCGATGCTAAAGAAAGGGAAACTTGGTCACCGAGAATTTTGAAAAAAATATCCTGGTTCATGTTCACGATAATATTGATGACTAGGCCCAAATCATGGAACAAAAACTCCTCCAAAACATACACGAATGTCTTCACATCTTGCAGAGTTGACATACACATACCACTCCCCTGCCATGGCCAACAGCCGTGTTGCAGTTAATACAACAATTCCCGTCACTTCACGGAGTTAACCACTGTCAGGCTTGGTCAGCACCTGAATGGGTCACCGCACCACCACCTAGAGAGAAGGCCGCGGCGCTCTCGTGTGACGTCAGGCAGAGTAGGTTGCGCGCGCATAGCTGACTAGCTGGCTGCTTCGGCATAGTGGGCCGTGCCCCAGTGGCTACCTACTCTGCCTGACGTCACACGAGAGCGCCGCGGCCTTCTCTCTAGGTGGTGGTGGTCATCGTCGGGTCGGCCGAGCGCCGTTTGAAAGTGGGTCCCATTCAACCCTGTGAGACTAACTGAGGAGCTACTTCACTGACAATTAACGGCTCTGGCGACGAAATCTGACAAACGGGCGGGATTGCGATGTGCTGACCACATGCCCGTCCATTCCGCAAACGTCGACGCCTTCGGTTTACGGGTGACACGGAGGTCGGTCGGTATCGTTTGGCATTCAGAGGCCTGTGTGGACAGAGAATTTATTGCAAAGACTCTGATCATTGTTGGATGGTTAGATGACTGTCTGCTACCAGTTCTGTACCGAGTACAACGTTCCAAAAGGACCATAGAGTTATTTTAACGGCGTTACTAATACAAGCTAACAACATTAAATGGTCGCGGAATGGTATCATAAAGTAAAGAAAACAATAGTTGGAAAGGAAATACATGGTCTTGAGATTAATTATATTTCTGATATCGTTAGCTACGATAAATTTCTGACATCGGTTGTAAATCTGTTGCTAGCTGTCAGCAAATGCGTCTTGTGGAATCGCCCGTAGCACAGAGGTCAGACGTTGCTGGATATTCTTATCTACATCTACATCTAAATCTACATAGACCCACCACAAATCACATTTAAGTGCCTGGCAGTTGGTTCATTAACCACTTTCATAACGTTTCTCTACCGTTCCATTCTCTAATAGCGCGCGGGAAGAAAAAACACCTAAATCGTTCCGTTTTCGATCTGATTTCTCTTATTTTATTGGGATGGTCATGTCTCCCTAAGTAGGTGGTGCTAGCAAAATATTTTCACATTCAGAAGTACAAGTCGGTGATTGAAACTTCACAAACAGATCACGCCGCAATGAATAACGTCTTTCTTTTAATGATTTCCACCCCAATTCGTGCAACGTTTACGTGACGCTTTCCCCCCGTAACGTGATAAAACAAAACTAGCTGCCCTTCTCTGGCCGGCCGCGGTGGCCGAGGAGACTGAGGCGATCCAGTCACGGTCTGCACGGCCACTACGGTCGGGGGTTCGAATCCCCCCTCGGGCATGCATATTTGTGCCGTCCTTAGTTGTAAGTAGTTCATTAGTAGTTTGTAAGTTTAGGGACTGATGACCCCGTAGTTAAGTCCCATAGACTCTACAAACATTTGAACATTTTTCCCTCCTCTGAATCTTCTCAATGTCTTCCGTCAGTCCCACCTGGTGAGCGTCCCAACAGTACTACAGGAGAGGATGCACAAGTGTAATGTAGGCAGTCTCTTTGGTGAATCTGGTGCATCTTCGAAGCGTACTGCCAATGAAACGTAACCTTTGGTTCGCCTTCCCCACAATATTTTATGTGTGTTCTCTCAAGTCTAAGTTCTTCGTAATTGTAACTCCTAGGTATTTCGTAGACTTTACGACCTTAAGGATTGACTGATTTATCGCGTAATTGAAGTTCAGCGGATTTCTTTTAGTGGTCATGTGTATTACTTCACACTTTTTTTTATTTAGTGTCAATTGCCAATTTTCGAACAATGTAGAAATTTTGTCTAAAACGCTTTGCTGTTGCTTTTGATCGTCTGTCGACTTCACTAAACGATAAACGACAGCATCATCCGCGAACAGTCTAAGGGAGCTATTCAGATTGTCTCCTAAATCGTTTATAAAGACAAGGAAGAGTAGGGGACCTATAACGCTTTCTTGTGGAACGCCAGATATCACTTCTGTTTTACTCGATGATTTAACGTCAATTACAACGAACTGTGCCCTTTCTGATAGGAAATCGTGAATCCAATCGCACAATTGGGGAGATATTCCATAAGCACGTAATTTCATTAGAAGCCGCTTGTGGGGTACAGTGTCAAAAGCCTTCCGGAGATCCAGAAATATGGAATCGATTTGTGATTCCTTGTCGATTGCACTTAACACTTCATGTGAATAAAGGGCAAGCTGTGTTTCAAAAGAGCGATACTTTCTGAATCCGTGTTGACTATTGGTTAATAGGTCGTTCTCTTCGAGGTAGTACATAATATTCGAACAAAGTATATGTTCCAGAATCCTACTGCAAATCGACGTCAATGAGATAGGCCTGTAATTTTGGGGATCACTCCTATTGCCTTTCTTGAATATTGGAGTAACTTGGGCAACTTTCCAGTCTTTGGGTACGGATCTTTCGCTCAGTGATCGGTTGTAAATTATAGCTAAGTACGGAGCTATTGCATCAGCATACTCTGAGAGCAATCTAGTTGGTATACAATCTGGACCGGAAGATTTGTTTTTATTTAGTGACTTAAGTTCTTTTACTACTCCAGGAACATCTACTTCTAAATTTCGCATGCTGGCAGCTGTTCTTGGATTGAATACTGAAGTGTTCACTTTGTCTTCTTTGGTGAACGAATTTCGGAAAGCTGTGTTTAGTAATTCTGCCTTAGCAGTACTGTCATCGGTAGTATTACCATTGATATCGCGTAGTGAAGGTATTGTTTGTGTTTTGCCGTTAGTGTACTACACATATGAGCAGAATTTCTTTGGATTTTCTGAAAGATTACGAGACAGGATTTCGTTGTGGTAACTACTATAGGCTTCTCGCATTGAAGTCCGCGCTAGGTTGCGAGTTTCAGTAAAAGATTGCCAGTATTGTGGATTCTGTGTCTTATTAAATTTTGCATGGGTTTTTGTTTGTTTCTGCAACAGTGATCTGACCTGTTTTGTGTACCACGGGGGGTCAGCCACCTCTTTTATTAATTTATTTATTATAAATCTCTCGATTGCTGCTCATATTATGTCTTTGAAAGTAAGCCACAACTGATCAACACTCACATTTTTAGTTTGGAAGACTGGAGACTATCACTCAGGAAAGCTTGAAGCATATTTTTATCTGCTTTATTGAATAGATATATTTTTCGTTTATTTTTGGTGCATTTGGGAATTTCGACATTCAGTCTCGGTACTACAACTCGATGTTCGCTAATCCCTGTATCTGTTTTGATGCTCTTTACTAGCTCAGGATTAATTGTTGCTAGGAGATCAAGGGTATTTTCTCAACCACTTACTATTCTAGGGGGTTCATGAACTAACTGTTCGAAGTAGTTTTCAGAAAAAGCATTCAGAACTAGTTCGGACGATGTTTTATATTTGCCGCCGGTTTTGAATACGTAATTATGCCAACGTATCGAGGGTAAATTAAAGTCGCCACCGATTACAACAGTATGCTTCGGATACCTATTTGAAATGTGATTCAAGCTTTCTTTGAACATTTCGGCAATCGCATCGTCTGAGTCAGGGGGCTGATAAAAAGATCCAATTATTAATTTATTCCGTTTGTCAAGTATAACCTCTAGTCATACCAACTCACAGGAAGTCTCTGCCTCAATTTCGCTGCAGGATAAACCGTTTGTAACAGCAATAAACACGTCATCCCCTTTTTTATTTATTCTATCCTTTCTGAAGACCATTTCGCCCTTTGAAAAAATTTCGGCCGAACTTATCTCAGGTGTCAGCCAGCTTTCAGAACCTATAACGATTTGTGCCTCAGTACTTTCTATCAGCGCTTCGAGCCTGGAACTTTCCCAAAACAGCTACGACAATTTACAACTGTTATACCAATGGTTTCTAGATCTGCTTTCCTCCTGTGTCTGACCTTGCCCCCTTTGAGACTGAAACCCATTTTGTGTATTCCCGAGGCCCTCTAACCTAAAAAAAACCGCCCAGTTCACGCCACACAGCCCCCGCTACCCGTGTAGCCGCTTCCGGAGTATAGTGGACTCCTAACCTATTTAGCGGAACCCGAAAAACGACCACCCTTTGGCGCAAGTCGAGGAATCTGCAGCCCACTCGGTCGCAGAACCGTCTGAGCCTCTGATTCAGACCTTCCACTCGGCTCTGAAGCAAAGTTCCACAGTTAGTCCTGTTGACAATGCTGCAGATGGTGAGCTCCGCTTTCATCTTGCAAGCAAGACTGGCAGTCTTTACCACTTCTGATAGCCGCTCAGAACAAGAGAGGATCTCTTCCGATCCAAAGCGACACACATCATTGGTCCCAACATGAGCCACCACCTGCAGCTTGCTGCACCCTGTGCTCTTCATGGCACACGGAGTGCACATTGGACTTCTTCCCCTCCCTAGCATCCATTTTCCTATAGGGCTCCATCACCCTGTGTGAGTGCCCGGATCTTGCAGGCAGAGGGGCGAGTACAGGACAAGCGACACCATCTGCGTCAGGTACATCCTCTGCCACAGACAGCGCCTGGAATCTGTTGACAAGACTAACCATGGAGGCCTCCACTTTGGTCCCCCGGGAAGTCTTGCGCCGCCTGACACGCGCTGAGGAGACCTCCCAATCCACCACGGATTGGGGGGCTACCTCCTCGCGGGCAGTGAGCGGGCTGGCCACAGCCGCAGGCCGATCGGAGGGCACAACAGACGCACAGGGCGTCTGCTGCACCCCCACGAGCGGCCCATAACAGCGGCGCCCACCCACCGCTGTCTCAAGCGTTGCCAGTGAAGCCAACGCCGCCTGAAGCTGCTAGCGAAGAGTCACCAACTCTGCCTCCACCCGTTTGCATCAGTCACAGTTCCTAGCCATTCTAAAAACCTATGTATCTTCCAAGTAAGTACGTCTGTGGACACAGAAGTTTGAGCTTCGAAAAATATGAACCTAACACTAAACTGTTTATTATAGGCGAATCTGAAAAATATATACGCGAGCTAATAAATCAAAATAACAACTGAACTGACAACTAAACGCCATTCTTAATAAATAAACACGTGAGCACACTAAAGTATGACGAACTAATCGATATAGGACATGAGACCTGGTGTTACCAGTACGAATCTGAGTCCAGGAATCATGGTCTTCGTCGTCTTCCCCGCTTCCCAGAAATGTCGGTTGACAAATCGAAGGTTAATACTAAGGTGCTCGTATTTTTCAAGAACAAGGGCTTGAGGTAGCATTCTGCAACTTAAGAATTAACAAATTCCTCGAAACAGTTTCAGTATACAACATTTAGAGTTGTAAAATCCGTAGCATTTACAGATGCTGCTCAAAGCACAGTACTGGGAACGGCTTGTGGCGATCTCTAGTGGGCGTCCTTTCACGTGATTATAAAAGCAATCACCTGGTTGAAATACCAATCAAGATTAATCACCTGTTCCTAGGACCCAGTAACACTATCAGCGATTACGACACCCTAACATACAATGTCATTATCAATTTTAGACTACCATAACATGTAGCATTAATGGTATGTGACACAGTGACCGACAAATGGGAGGCAGAGAGAGTGAAATCTGAGAATATGACGCAAGCCGTTGAGCAAGACGGTCTGTCTCGTTCCGCGGCGACACACGGCAGCAGCGTGACGTGACGCCCGGCTTCCGAAATAAGCGCCGTTTCCATTGTTGCGAGTTGCGCAGCTCAGACACGCGCTCATAACGCCGAAAGCGTCTCCTGCCTCCCCTATGGTGCGTCGGCACGCCTAAGTTCGCCAGGCGCCTGCTTTAACGTCTGACAGGTCCCTGCGGCAACGGAGGAACTACTCACTCACACAGGCTGACATGTCCTTTTCTATCCATTTCCCAGTAAATCAATGAAAACAACAAAGTGCAGGTGACAGTAAATTGAGATATTGTTATGTTATGGTTTGTTTAATTGTGTAAGTTTCCTCTCAGAATATGTTGAAACAGTCCACCGTCAACTTCATTGGATTTTTCTGCTCTTCTAGACACGTGTTGTGTTGCCGAGACGCGGCGGAGCGGCCGAGCGCATTGTATCTGCTTCTTTTCTTGATTATGATGTACAGTCGGTCTGGTACATTACTGTCAATCGTAAGCATTTTGCAGATTTTGCCTTCATCGCATCCACCTCGCCGAATCACCTCTCTGTCCCAGGTGTGAGTGACTGAAACTGACGAACATCGTTTTGTTTGTGGAACTGCTGCTAACGTTTGACAACTGATTCGCCGTATGCTTTCCTCACGGGAACTATTCCAGATAGTATTACTCCTCATTCGTTCTTATTTCTGAACCGAGTGTATTTTCCAAAGGCTAAGACCAATGCTGTGAATTGGATTCGCGGACATGCCATACACTACCTTTTTGCACATACTGGAAAATCGAAACTTGATTTTTGGACTTATCTCACGGATCGCCATTACAGAGTTGCACGACATCCTAAATACAGACAATACTTTTCAAACTTTCTTGGGAGTACCTCCAACGACCCTCCCCGCAGCTGGAATGCGTTCAGTCAATTGAGAAGAATTTTCAATGTTTTTAACTGCTGTCCCTACTTGAAATGTTCAACGGCATGCACATTCTACGAGAAGTCGAGACTAACCTTACTAGCCGCAGGGAACCGAGATCTTCTGTACTATACAACGAACATCACGATGTATTAAATAAAAATAAGTAAATAAATGAAAATAATGAAATAAAATCATAGTAATGAAAATAAGAAAAAAAAGCGCATTGAGCCGCTATGCTACGATGCGCGAGGTCGTTCCCCGTCGGGGGTTCGAATCCCCTCTCGGGCATGGATGTTTTTGCTGTCTTTAGCATAAGTTATTTCATAAGTAGATTTTAAATTTATTGACTGATGACCCCGCAGTTAAGTCCCATAAGCTTCACAATCATTTGAACATTTTTTGTGTTGCCTATCGTAGCTCAGTTCTGTATTCTTTCACTTGATCGTAAGCATGAAAAATACAAGCGAGAAGTTCCTCTCTAGTGTCCATTGTGGGTTCGTACACTTCGCCCTTTAGCGCATCCCACAAACAGTAATCCAGTGTTGATCTCTTCACGGCGACCGATCCGAAGACCAGGAGACGCTGTGTTGAGCTACTGTGTCAATGGCCGTACGGAATTTATAGAACCTCCGTCATACTGAAAGCTCGTGTTGCCAAAGTGTGTCCTCCACCCATTCTGGTAATACACTATGAAGAAAATCAAGGTACCCTGACCAATTAAGACGGTTATCTGAAACAACTTGGCCGATTACTTGGTCATCAATAATAGCGCACCACACGTTGAAAATTCGTTTCCGCAATAGCGTGCACATTTTCATCTGCCCATATATGAGAGTTGCGCGTGTTGTTGATTCCGTTGCTATAGACGTCCGTACCTAGGGGTCACATTCCCCAAGGCGATCTCGGACTGTTTGTGTCGTTATTGCGCGTCATGTTTCAGCTTGGAGGTGCGTTGCAGCTGAGTTGCATTCAGCCTCCTGTCTCGAAGGGCTGTTAACCGGAGATAACGGTCATCTCTTGGTGACGTTACCCGTGGACGACCTTAGCCTTGCCTTCTTTTAACGGTCCCTACTATCTGAAATCGCGTCCAGGTCCTGGAAATTACACTTTGGGACACTCCAATAGCTGCAACCACCACCTCCCTCTGTGTCTATCCCGCTCCCAATCTTCCTACGGCCGTCCATACCACAGATTCGGGTAAGTCCCGTTGTTGTTGCATTCCACTACATAATCACTACACTATATGAATAACTGCTTGTGTAAGTTGTTTGATAGAGTAAACACAAGTCAACACCCCACTGCAATAACTTTATGTTATGACCAGTATCTCGGTTGCCGTAATTTTATTGTCTCCACTCCGTAGGACCTACAGAATGACGTCGAATATTATTGTTCATTCTGCGGATGGCAGAACTTCAGAACCTAGATATTTCAACTGATTCCCTAATTGTTTTTCTAGTCTATAAATCACAGCGATGGAAGAACACGGTTTCTCTTCTCTTTATGAAAAAAAAGTTATCAGACCGATAAGATTTTATAAAAGCATTATATAAACCCGATTTTAAGCCAATTAAGAAGATAATTCAAGTACTACAGTCCGTAAAGGATAAACGCCGTTCTCTGTCAACATGTGTGGCGCATAATATTCCGTACACTTGGGGAAAGGTCTACATTGGAACTAGGAAGAGAAGCATCAATACAAGAAAGAAAGTGGAAACTGAAAACTCGTATGTGGCTCAGCACAGACTTCAATCAGGAAATCAAATGTTCAAATGTTTGTAGAACTTATGGGACTTAACTACGGGGTCATCAGTCCCTAAGCTTAAAACTACTTATGAACTAGCTAAGACTGAGGACGGCACAAATAGCCATGCCCGATGGGGGATTCGAACCCCCGACCGTAGTGGCCGTGCAGACCGTGACTGGAGCGCCTCAGTCCCCTCGGCCACCGCGGCCGGCTCAGGAAATCATTGAGTTATGCTTTCCAAAACTAAAATTTTTTCTTCAGCAACGATCCACCGTAGCCTGGTTGGGCTGATTCATTTTAAAAGGGACATCTTGAATTCGGCTTTCTTCCGTGCCTCGTCAGTCATTAATTTATCCAGCTTATATGTATAGTGTCTGATGTTTCGTCGGAAAGAACAGGTAAAATACATATAATATTACATACCCTTTGCCGGCTGCAGTGGTCGAGCGGTCTGCGGCGTGCCAGTCACGGTCTGCACGGCCACTGTGGTCGGGGGTTCGAATCCCCCTCGGGCATGGATCTTTGTGCCGTCTTTAGTATTAGCTAGTTCATAAGTAGTTTGTAAGTTTAGGGACTGATGACCCCGTAGTTAAGTCGCATAAGCTATACAAACATTTTTACATACCCTTTGATAGCCAGGCACTTAAATGTGATTTGCAGAGTATCCCATGTAGATGTAGATAGCAACTCGACATTACCAGTGCAGATGAACCAAGAACCTCCGAACACTTGCTGGATACACGCTTAAGCTGTGAGGAAATGAGAGTGTTTAGGGAGGTTACTACATTCAGTAGTGTGGGGCAATTGTGACTTTTTATCGAATGAGAAGCGTGTTCTGATGACCTGATTCGCAAGGCACGTCTTGCGTAAAACTGGAATCCGGGTACCAGTCCCGATATGTCACAAATTGGTGAGAATGAAAGACATCCTATTTTTACACGATTACTGGCAGAAAAATGTACTTGGCATAAGGAGTTTCGCATTTCAGACAAGACATAGAAGTGAGTTATGCTCGCTAAACGAGGTCCTGCTGTATAGTTAGTTTGTAAAGAAGTAAATAATTTTGTTTTTAATTTCACAAAATCACGTGTTGCATCTTTTTTATTTATTAATCATTTAGTTCCTGACAAAAAATTCAGGCCTTGCGTTTATTCACCATTAACGCGGTGTATTTAATATGAAACAAACTGCGTCCTGACATCTTGTGAGATCGAGTGTACTGCCGGTGGTCCGCGTCTTCCCAACACCATATTTAGACATCAACGCCGATGAAGACGCCGAGCTACGACGTCGAAACATCGTTTTGGGAAGGCACGGACCGCCGGCAGTGCACTCGATCTCACAAGATGTCATCGAATCACCGGGAAACCCTACGAGATCACAATCTACATTCTGTTCAGTCAAGAATTTCGCTTTTATTAGTCCTGTGTCATTGTATTACGGAAGCCGTAGTATTCAGACATCAACTCATGTTGTTATTTTATGGTGCAATGTTCTTCCTGATGCGACAGCCACCCCTCTAACAAGACTTTGCGGCCCACAGGTTGAGCAACGCTGGTGTGGGCTGTTTTTACATGAATGGACAGGGTCCCCTGATCCAACTGAAACCACCAATGACAGTAGATTATTAGGCTCAGCCACCTAGAGGCAATTTTTTGCCATTGATGGACGTTCCAGCGAATAACTTGGCCACCCAGATTTACCGATATGAATCCCATCCAACATTTATGGGACACAATCGAGAGGATGGTTCGTGCACAAAATCTTGCACAGGCAACTCCTTTGGAGTTATTGACTGTTATAGAGGCAACATGGCGCAGTATTTCCTACAAGTGACATCTAGAGACTTGTTGGGTAAATGTCACGTCGAGTTGCTGCACTTCTCCAGACAAAAGAAAATGAAGAATTAAAGAAAATTTCTTCCTAAATTCGCGTCGATAATTGGGTCATTAGATACAGAGTGTAAGCTCGGTATTTTTTATTTCACTTTATTTGTTCTATTTTATTATTATTATTTTTGAAGGAAATCTGCCCTCCTTTTTGAAAGGAACCATTCCGTCATTTACCTGTAGTGATATAGGGAAATCCGAATGGCTGAAGAAGGATTTGAACCGTCGTCCTCTCGAATGAGAGTCTAGTAGCTAACCACTGCGCGCCATGTCGGTCGAATAAGCGAAAAGGAGGCCCCAAACGATATTAGGAAGGTGTCACAATCATGGCTCTCGTTACCTCACTGTATACAGCTACGCCAAGCTCCAAATTACTTTTCCTTTTGTTTTGTAAAGTAGATTACATTGGTTTCGGAATAGTTTTACAAATAATGTTACACTCTTATAAAGTCTGCTTGAACTCATTTTTACAATGTATACTATCAACAGCAACTAGCAGATGGGCCGTATTTAAATCTAAGAGACGCATGAGGAAACGTATTATAAAACTCACATAGTTTTCAAAAAAAGAAGCAGTTCTTTTAAAGCACGGTGACCTCATATTCTCGTTGATGAGACATGTTTTTCGCGTATGCGTAATTATTCGCGCTGCGGGATACGAAAATTAAGCTTGACGGCTAAAAAGAGTGACGTCGTGTTGGTCTACGTATCTCCAGCAGACGGTGGAAGTGACCTCTACCTGACGATACCACGAAGGCTTTGTCCTCCGAGCTTGCGGAAGCAAATTTCACGGCACGCTTGTAATAATTGTGTTGTATAACAGTAATTAGACGCAAAGCATGCCTTTGCATGCGCAGACACAGGTGCTTCTTGTGAGACATAGCTTACGAGACAAACTATTTTGCTTTTGCATTACAAACAGACTTAGACTACAAGAAATGTCTTCCATCCTCAAGCTAATTCCTGTAAATAACTGCAGCGCAATGAGCCCACCGAGTCAAGAAGTTGTGAACTAATTCGAGACGTTCTCTTCGTGGGAGAATTATCTTCGTCGTTATAAAATCGTGAAACATTTTTTATAAACTCTACCGGTCACTACTATGCTTAAAGAATTAAAAATTAACAAGAATTTGTGATTGCATTTCTTAACTTTCCGTTTTACCCAGTACAAGTTGCAATAACTTCATTATTCGCCGCCGGCCGCGGTGGCCGAGGGGACTGAGGCGCTACAGTCACGGTCTGCACGGCCACTACGGTCGGGGGTTCGAATCCCCCCTCGGGCATGGATATTTGTGCCGTCCTTAGAATTAGTCAGTTCATAAGTAGTTTGTAAGTTTAGGGACTGATGACCCCGTCGTTAATTCCCATAAGCTATAAAAACATTTGAAAATTTGAATCATTATTCGCCTACTAATTCTATTTCTGTTGAATTAATTAAAAACAAAACAAATACTGTAAATGAATTTGAAAAGTATTTGAAATTGTTTTTAGAGAAACCTTGTTAGTGTTCCTTGACAATAATACTGTTGGTGACGTTAAAGATGTTCCTTTCCTGAGTGAGATACATACTAAGAATTGTAACTGTCGCAAACCTGCCTCCACGCTTTATTCACGGTGTTTGGAGTTTCTCTGTTTCGATTGTTTCTATGGTGGGTATCATCCAGGTAGAGTGTCATATTTTGCTGAACAATAAACATAAGAATAAAATATAATAATAAATATATGAATTAAATATTAGAATGACTGTAAAGAGTAGTGAGCGGCGCGATACGGCCATCTAAAGGCACGTTGACGCTGGCAACAAAAACGGCGCCATTTGACTTACGTCACGGATATAGCAAGTGTCAATACCAAAAATTTATGTGGCGTCACACTCACCTGTCGCCACTTTTAAAATTTAAAGTCACTTGTACTTTGTGACACCGTTCCTCAGAATCAAAACAAACAGCCGCCATCTTTATTTTAAGGTTTCCAACGCTAAGGTTGTATTCGGTGATTTCGTGTATTTGTGCCTACGTTTTACCAACAACATGCGTTGTAATTTCTTACCAAATTAAAGATCTTTCCAAACTATATGGTTTTAAGTGTGCTTTTTTGGGCTACAGGGATAGTGAGACATCGGAATGCAGGCCAAAAGTGTTATGAGCATAATACGGATAATTTGCGTTTATTATGATTTTCTTGTACAATGTATGCTTAAGACTTGTGTGAAACTAAACATGTGTTATTGAGTGACAACTGAAAAGTGATTTGTAGTTACACAACAACCTATTAAATTTTACAAATGGTGAAAATAAGTGTGGTGATTAGGATTCTGGAATTGTCATCTTCAACGCTCTTAAACACTTGCCATGTGGATTTCAGAAAGGGAGTGCAAAGGTTTCTGTTATAATTTCTGACTGAGTGTATTGTTAATAAGGGAATGCACTCTGTCAGTGCAGTTGTACGAAGCATAACCTCAAAATTCGCTATAGATTAAAATGTATTTAACTGTGGGCAAGAGTAGGTAACTACATTACCTTTCAAATAAGCGCCCAGGACGTTGTAAATAGCATCCAGAACATTACATCAGAACACTGAACTAGGGACTGATGACTCCGTAGTTAAGTCCCATAAGCTCAACAAACATTTTGAACATTTGAACACTGAACTTGTTTTTATGACAAGATATCAAGTTTCTAACAGATGACATATAATGGTCAGGTGTCAAATATCACAATGACACTTGTAGTATCACTTGATCAAGTACTGCGACTGTAATGTTGATTTCGGACTTTTTTTACAGAGTTCGATAAGCAGATTCCAATAGAAATTTATTTTTGTTATTCGTAATTAGTTCAAAAATGTTCAAATGTCTGTAAATCTATCGGACCAAACTGCGTAATTAGTTCAAGAATGGTTTTTCTTTTATATTTGTTATTTGGTTTATACCTATTTTTAATATCTGAGTGTTGTTTCTATGCAAAACCGATTCCCGAAAAAACAAAATTTACATTTTCTTTTCCTCTTATTGTAGTTTTATATAAATTCCAATACAATAACCGAAATGACAAACCTAATGTCTGTTCTAAATATTCCGCTGACGCAATACTGGCAGATATGCATCTAGAATTCTGCCAAGATCGCGTGGAAACGGCTGTGACAGCACTACTTCCATATAAGCCGCAATGCCACATGCTGTGGCGCCGTTTCTGTGGCCAGTGTAAACCCGCGTTAACGGAGGCCAAAGCACATGGTGCCTCTTTTCCCGTGTGTGCACGTAGGCAGGAGGGTTGGATTGATGGTGAAGCGATGCGGTTCAGCCAACAGCGTCATTCCATCGCTGTTTCGCGCGTTGTGAGTATACATTGAATGTATAACAGTGTTTTCTTCTCCATTCTACGTGTGTTGACAGTTATATTGTGTGCAAAGTATTTGTTGTGGTTGACGGATCAGAGAATCGTCAAATGTTGCGGAAATAAGTGACAGCTGCGTTGATCTGAGTGTGTAACTTCTTCGGAGTAACGTCTGAAGCATACGACTCGTGGGCGTATGGTGCTCTCCCTCACATTGACAGTAGTCAACTGTAAACACGTGAGGCGTCTGTTGTGGGGTTGAGAAGTGTTCATCGCATGTTAAATGAAGCGAACGCGTCTATTAAAACCACATCGGCACATCTTTTAAATTGCCACGGAAGTGATGCAGTGGTAAATGTAGGCGATCTGGACGAATTTTCTAAGAAAGGTAATGAATGTAGGCTAAATCATAGAATTAAAATTTGGGCCACAGTCTGCATTGTGTGCTTCAACGTGTATTCATCTTCACTGATGAATCTAGACTAAATCTGCCTCAGGAACACACAATTATTCCGATTTCGAATTTTCGAGACGTAGGCCTACAGTATGACGGACGAATACTTGACTGCAGACAAATTAGTTTCACGAATGAAAGACAGGCCGGCCGCGGTGGCCGAGGGGACTAAGGCGCTCCAGTCACGGTCTCCACGGCCACTACGGTCGGGGGTTCGAGTCCCCCCTCGGGCATGGATATTTGTGCCGTCCTAGTTCGTAAGTAGTTCATAAGTAGTTTGTCAGTTTAGGGACTGATGACCCCGTAGTTAAGTCCCATAGACTATACAAACATTTGAACATTTGAATGAAAGACAGCCTCGAATCTAACGGCAGTATGTGCACAGTTTTAAGAATATTGAAGGACATAGGCTTTCGAAGTCGTAAGATAAACAATGAAAGAAAATTTCTTTTGTACAGAAGTGATATTGTGGCTTTGAGAACAGCGTTTTCAAGTAGAATAAGGGAGACTTTTAAGATTGTAGAGCTTGAGTCTTATGCACAACGTGTATTGTGTGTATTTGAAAACCACGATATGAAGAATAAACTGGTGGCACAAACGTATGATGGTGTTTTTGTTATGATAGAAGAATTAAATGGACTGCAAGCTAAGGTCCGTGAAATTGTCCACGAAGCTCTTTTTACTCACTGTTTTGCGCTTCGTCTGAATTTAATTTTGCAGCGGATATGCTCCTGTATAAAACCAATTAAGATTTTTTTTCTGCGTGCTTCAGGGTATTCCAAACGCACTACTATTATGGGCAGTATTGTTGGTAAAAGAATTCCGGAGAACAATGAAACGAGATGGAACAGTAACGCCAGAATAATATCAGCCATTCAGGAAAACCGTCCAGGGCTAACCGATGTCCAGACTCTAGTTCCACGACTACAAGAGAAGCCTGTGGTTTCAAAAGTAGTCTCCCCAACTTTGAGTTTGTTTTTCTTCCCTCTGTTTTTGAAAACAGATTTTCGAAGATTGAACTCGTTTTTAATATTATTCAGAAACACAAAAACAAATTGTGCACCATTTTGCAGTAATACCGTCTCAGAATGTATTTTTTACATGAAAAAATTAAGAGATGAAGATAAACTGCTCGACTTTTTAGGTTTTATGAAACGCTCGACCAATTTGGAGCCAGAAACTTCCATGAGTAGAGCTGAAATAATGGATGAACACATTGTCAATCAATAACATCACAATACAAACATAAAAGGTTTATTTCGAGATGCTGGACAATGTTATAACAGAACTGGAAACAAGATTTTCACATTGTGATAAACTGTTCTTCCTTAAATCAGGACTACCAATCAGTTCGGCAGTTATGCTCGGCACTTCCAGTACACGATGCAGATTCATTACTACAAACGTATGGTGCATTCTTCAGTAGCTCTCAGTTACGGGTAGAACTGGAAACTGTGTATTCTTCCCAGAATAAATAAACATGTTAGTCTGTCAGATTAAGAGTTATGATCAAAAGAATGATTGAGAACGGACCAAATTCTTTCAGAAGCATTCAAATTATTATTTTTTAATTGCTAACATTCCTGCTACAAGTACTTTGGTTGAAAGAAGTTTTTCTTGTCGCAAACGCGTAAAAACGTATTTGAGGAATATCATGGCCCAGGTTTGCGTATCAGCTCTTGCTCGTGCCTCAATTAAAAATAAAATAATAAAAAAATTAGTTCTGCAAATGCGGAGAGCCAAGACATATGGTACAGCGATGTCATCGAACGATTCGAGAGAAAAAAGGGTCGTCGAGTTAACTTGTTTTTCAAGTTTCAGCGCTAAAACGCCCAATATACTACGTAGTTGGTTTGTACTTTGTCGGCGCCCAAACACAGTAGTACCTCTCTTTGACTCGGACTGATACTCTTATGACGAACATTGCAGTGGCCAATGGTACCGTATTTGCACGATACCTGATACCAACACATCCCTATTAAGTATGTCTGGTGTCGCAGGTAGCAGAAAACTGCTACCGCCCTTACCACCCGATCAGACTGTCGCAGAGGTTTTACTGCCTTGAGGCTTGCGTTAGAATTCTTTCCCCCACTTCCCTTAAACTGCTCTTATTTCGAAAACTTTTCGTCCACTTCTATCTCCCTAAGGACGGTAGTAGCGGGGAATCACATCCAGACATACGCTTCTGGGACTCCAACATTAACTTACTAATAAATGCATAGGTGACAGTAGACCTATTGAGTTGGTCACCATTCCAGTATGAGCATGGAGGGACTCCAATCCTTTTCGTTTTTAAAGGAAAGTGAGTGATATTATTATTATTATTATTACTTTCGTTGGACCGCAGCACATAATAAGTCAGTGCCGCGGTGGAGTAGCCGAGCGGTCTAAAGCGTCTCGCTGCGGAGCGCGCGGTTGCTCGCCGTGGAGGTTCGAGTCCTCCCTGGGGCATGGGTGTGTGTGTGTTGTCCTTAGGTTAGTTTACCTAGGTTTAAGTAGTTTGTAAGCTACGGACTGATGACCACGCAGTTTGGTCCTATAGATTTACAAACATTTGAAGATTTGAATTTGAATGAGTCAGTAAATACCATTTTAATATTTATTCCTTAATTTTCGCTGCACAATTATTTTTATAAGGTGTTATTTAATGATGACGTGTCTCGTTTCGGTGCTTCACCATTCTCGACTCACGTTTGCCGTCACTCCCAAGACATTATATTGTTACAGCAAACGAGACTTAAGAATGGCGAAATGCCGAAACGAGACTCGACGTCATTAAATAACACATAACTAAAAGTAATTCAGCAGCAAAAATTAAGGAATAAATCTTTAACGTATCGGTATTATTATTATTATTATTATTATTACTAGCAGCAGCATTAGCAGCAGCAGTATTACTGGTAGTAGTAGTGGTAATTAGCATTCAGAAGGAAGAAAAAGGAATTTTTCAATATGGTTCCTGACCTCTCCAGAATTTGGACCCATGATCTCCCACTGGAATGGTAGTGACCCATACAATAACTGTACAAGTCTCTGGTTCAATTCCCACTCAGACGTAGGATTTTTTATCTTTCGCTTTTTACCTTTTCCTCCCTGTCAGTGTCGTTGATGTGAAAATTGCCGAGTTGCACCGTGGTTCGGAATCCATGTTATATTGCAGGCCCCCCTTTAACTGGCTGGGTAAGGCAGTTCAGAAATTGTAAGAAGGCAATGGCATTCGACCTCCAAATAGGTTCATGTCTATTAAATCTCTGTGATGTTCAAACCAACCTTCTGATTGTTGAGTGCGTTAACATGAATCGCTCGAAATACCATAACGTAAATAATAAATACATTACACTCATTGTGAATACAAGTTCGATTTTTTTATAACCACGCGACGCACTGGTATCCCCTAACTCCATAAGAAACGTTAGTGTAGTTCTCTTGTAGGACTTGAGTAGATAAATGAAAAAAAAATAATTAGTTTCGAACGCAAGACGATAAACTGTGCAGCCGTGCTGAGTCACCCCTTGCGTTGAATTTACCACTTAAAATACGCCCAAAGCTTCGATCGTCGTATTCACGAAAACTGTCGCGAAACTGTGGATAAGTGACTTCTTTTCCCCTGTGCGAAGCTACTGCGAAATCGAATTCTAGCTCTTGTCGTGTTTTCCTTGTCAATATTGTACCACATATTATTATCATCGAAAATAACTTCATATGTCTTAGCAAACTAAAATGTTGACTGCATTGATTCGTTCTTATTATGGAGGACGTATCATGCTATTTCTGGTGAACAGTCATCGACAGTTACAGAAGTAAGTTTAGGCATACCCCAGGGAAGTCTGTTGGCACCCCTAATGTGAATGTTGCTTATTAATGAGTTAAGAGGCAATATTAATAGTCATCTTTGACTTTATGCATATAATGCGTGCCTCGTGCAAGATTAGCATGTCTGTGTGGTTAAGAGCCTCCTCTGATTTGGATATGGAATATTGTCGAAGTACCACACATGTAAATTTCTCGATGAACTTCCGATCTAATTGCGGTCAAATTTCAGTCATGCCGCTTGCACAATAATGAAATGTGATACAAGAATAATGGGTCACCGGTACATTATGTTGCTAATGTAAGACGACATGCAAGCGCAGGATGGTCATAGAAGTCGAGATGGTGCCTACATTTTTCACAAAATAAGTGTTCAAATGTTTGTAAAACTATTGGACCAAACTGCTATGATCACCAGTCTCTAGGATTACAAACTGCTTAAACAAACTTACACTAAAGGCAACACACACACACACACACACACACACACACACACACACACACAAGCCCGAGGGAGGACTCGAACCTCCGGCGGGAACGGCCGCCCAGTCCGTAGCATGACGCCGTAGACCATGCATCCATTCCGCGTGGCTATAATTTTTCTATATGGGATATTATTGAAAGTAAAGCGTACAGAATCTCGCTGGAACGATTGAAGATATTGCCCAGATAACCCTACACACGTGGAGTAGCGTGTGCTGAGTCCGCCTTTGTACGATGTAACCAATCTAATGTCCTTCATACATGCGTGCATGTCTAAGGAAACCGGACACTGAGAGGACTACTGGCAAGAGTACAGTTAATATATTGGCAGACACGGTCACATTTCTTGTCTTACCACGGCACTGGGCCACAGCCGTCGAGTCACCATATCCCAGTCCTTTTCGATTCGAGACAAGTCACGTGGTCTGACGGCCGAAGGCTGATTTGCTGTGACAGTAAGAAGGCACATGTTCGTGCAGCAACATTCTAAGTGGACACAAAATGTTTGAAAGTATTTCTAAACACACTCTAGAGATGAGTGCAGTATTGCATCCGAAGTAGAGAATGATAGTGGAGCACCGCTATTAACTCTAAAATACACTCACTTTCAGAAAAAAAAAAAAAAAATCTTGAAAGACGAGAGATAGGAATTTCATATTAATATGTTCTGCAAAACTGATTCACATTTGAACAATATCGGCACGCAGGTTCACGGTCAACATCTATATCTCTGCTACACTTGTACTTACTGATTTCGTAAGATTCATGCCATGAAATCTTGTGTAAAGATTTGAATTTCCGGCCAGAGCCCGCCCATGCTGTTAATGTTTACATCTGAAACTCAAAGAACTTGGGAAAATATGACAGTTGGCGAGCATATGTCAACCGATCGTCAACTTAGAATTCCATTACGTATTTGACTGTTTTTATTAAATTTTTTATTATTATTAATAATAAAATATTGAAAGAATATTAACATGAAAGTTGTATGACATGTTAGTTGTTCTAAAACTTTTAGATGATGTCACATGATCGACCTGTAACGTTATAAATACGTATGCCAATACAGCAGACGGGAGTCAAGCATTTATCGTACCTCAGTCAGTCTGTCTGTTTTCGTCCGTCTGTTTTCTGCCTTAAGCTATGGAAGTAAACTGTGTTCTGCTGCATGCTATGGAAATTAAAGTCTGTGTTTTTCATTAATAAATTCTGTTTTCGATCATTAATTAATGACTTGATTCAAACCTGAACAACCCAGGAATTTTCCAGTTATTAATATCGATGTGTTATGAGTGATTGCAGTTGAAATTACGCGAAGTGGCTAGTAATTACACATATACGCTTCACGTGGAACTTCACAAGGGTGGACTATAATTTCGAAACCATTATTAACGGAAGCCAACTCAAATCTGCGCAAGATGTGGTTCCCCGACCACTAAACGTGGACACTTGATGCGTGGTAAATTGAGGCCTCGTCTGATGAATCATCATTTAGGGTATGGTGGTACAATTACGACCAGTTCGGGCAAATGTTATTGTAACTGGAAATATATTGATAAAAGAATTTTAGCTATGACACTTGTTCTTGGATGTTTAATGAATATGTAACACAAATATTACACAATTACAAATGTTGGTATAAACACAAAAAAGGTTACAGAATTGAGAAAAATCGATCGAAAATGTGCCACATTAGGTACAATTGTGATCACTTCCTGGTACAATTTTGATCATTGTCATCTTCCACATAAAATGCACTCTTTTCCCCCGGGCACCAACAGATACTTCGAAGTACCAAACATTGTATTTTTGGTAACGAATCTGGTCACTCTTAGCTACTGATTTATAATAGCGCGTTAGACTAAGTAGCTTCACTTACCTCTTACCAGGAAAAAATTTATTTCTCCGTAGCACAAAGTGGTGTATTCTTGGAAGATAAAGGAGGAACTTTAGAAACCTGCCACACAAAAGCAAGAGCTAACAACACTATGAAATTGACAAATGGCGTGAAACCTTATCGTGATCGGAATTGAACCTATATCGAATTTGTACCACCTTACCCTACTTTGTTTCTTAAAAACGGCCCTGTTTGTCAACAGAGAACACAAAATGAAGCCTACGGTCCGGCTTGCGTGCTTCTTTCAGTCAAGTATGGCGGAAGTTCTATTACGATTTTGGCGGCATTTCGTGGTATTCTGCTGATCCTATCGTTACCCGCACCGATCGCATTACTGCGAATAAAGATCTCACGTCTTGCATTCTTCTTCCAGACTCTACGATATCCCAAGATGATAATGAACGTATACATACAAGAAAAACAATTTAGGCATGGTTGTAGAGCATTAGAAGATAATCAAACATCTCTTCTGACCAACCCAATTGCTATACTTCAACATCATTGAATCGTTATGAGGAGGTTTGGAGCAAAGAGTGAGAAGCAGATTGGCAGCTCCAACATCGTCACCAGTTGGTGGATGTTTTAATATACGTATGAGAGAGCAACCAATTGAATGCGTTCTGCGAAGAACTGCTACTCATCTTTGTAGTGTCGGAGTTAGTGGCACCAGGATTCCCGTCAGAGGTCAAGCAAGCTGTGAAGATTATCACGTGTGTCTACTCGATTGACTAAACTGTAGTTAAATAGCCGGTCCATACGGTGTGTGAAACAGTGTACAGTACATCGAAACAGGAGAGTTTGCATCGTGTCAGCAGAGAGTGCAATCGCTTCGCCCATCATGCGAGTTGTCCTGAACTTTCTACAGTGATCATACAGTGCCTCAAGACTTCCCGCCACGGACTCAAAGTTAGCGTCCCTTGCTTACGTGTAGACACTGAGAAATTTCGACCACCGAAGAAAAGTTCGAAATATTTTTCATTGTCTTCGATTTAAACTTTGTAAGTCTGGAATTTCTGTAATTTCACCAACGCTGACGATCAGTATATATTTGTTTCAATAAATATCACTTGTACTAATGTGGAGGGATTGTTTCTACTAACTAGTACCTACACCGCCTTACCAACACCTCCATAACATTCTGAAAGCCAGTAGTGGGGCAACTAGTTACTAATAAATAAATATTACGTCATCGACTGATGTCAACACTATTTCGTCCACTTCCTGCATGTATCATCGTGAACTTGTAGAATTCAATATCATTTTCTTCTTTCCATCTCCTTCTTCTTCTCCGTCGTCTATACACTAGCACAGGGTTTTCAACGTGTGTGTCGCGACCCCCCGCAAAGTGTTGCTCGGTGGATCGCCGTCACAGGAGGAAGTACTTGCATCATAAAATAACCAGGAGTTCAATAATATAAAAACGTATGACGAATTGAAATTTATTTAATGTTAAAAATTTACGGACTTCCTTGTGTAACATTCGTTATGAATTGAATGGATCGTAGATTGTTTTACAATACTGTGTGTTACTGATGAATAAGCGGAAACTCTGAATACTGTTTTCAGGGACCAATCGATAATTCTGAAAAATATGGAAAAATATCTACTTCTTTACAGATTGTTTGTACGTTGGGACCTTTCTTAATGAGCATAATTCACTTCTGAATATTGCATGAAATGCGAAACACTCGTTAAGCAAATTATATTTTTCTTGAAACTTTCTGGCAGATTATAATTGCGTGTCGGAACTGGGACTCGAACGTGGGACTTTTGCCTTTCGCGGGCAAGCTACCCCGACACGACTCACGGTCCGTCCTCACAACTTTACTTCTGCCAGTACTTCGCCTCCTACTTTACAGAATTCACAGAAGTTCTCCTACGAATCTTGCAAGACTAGCACTCCTGGAAGAAAATATATGGTGGAGACATGCCGCCGGCCGCGGTGGCCGAGGGGTCTGCGGCGCGCCAGCCACGGTCTGCACGGCCACTACGGTCGGGGGTTCGAACCCCCCCTCGGGCATGGATATTTGTGCCGTCCTTAGTGTTAGCTAGTTCATAAGTAGTTTGTAAGTTTAGGGACTGATGACCCCCTAGTTAAGTCCCATAAGCTCTACAAACATTTGAATCTGAATTTGAATTTGGAGACATGGCTTAGCCACAGCCTAAGGGATGTTTCCAGAATGAAACTTTCACTCTGTAGCGGAGAGTGAGCTGATATGAAAGTTCCTGGCAGATTAAAATTGTGTGCCGGAACCGGGACTCGAACCCGGGACCATTGCCTTTCACGAAATAAACCTGCGAATGGGTAAAGTTGAAAATGTATACCCAACCGGGATTTGAACCCGTGTATCCTGCTTGCAAAGCAGTTGCGCTTACCCTAGACCACTGGAGACATAACGGTCATTACATCTGCACGGATTACTCTCTTCTCTCGTCAGATAGCAATTCTCAACTTTTCCCTCTCCCTTATTACTCAAACTCGTGGTTTTTTCAAATTGGTTATCGTAAGAGTCAGGGTCTAGGAGTGCCTCCATACTGAAGAAAGGATCATTGCCAGTTATCATGTAAGTTATGCATATGTGGGCTCTATTCTTTCTGACATATCCGAAAGAACAGACACCACATATATTTTACTTATATAGTTATCTGTCGGAAATAATGTAAAAATAGGATAAAGTGTTCCGTTCCGAATAATACAGAAAAAACTTCGTCCAACTATTTAAAAGAAAGCTGTAGCAAAAGAGAGAAGACTGAATTTGATTTCTTTGAGATACCATGCTTTGTTACGTGAGGAGGGAGAGGGGGTCAACAGAACGTATTTTGTTGTAAAGGGGTCGCATATTCGAAAAGGTTGAAAAACACTGCTTTAGCATAATCTATTGTCCAAATATACCTTTCAGAGATT
Organism: Locusta migratoria; assembly: GCA_026315105.1. Taxonomy (NCBI): domain Eukaryota; kingdom Metazoa; phylum Arthropoda; class Insecta; order Orthoptera; family Acrididae; genus Locusta; species Locusta migratoria. The sequence continues at coordinate 262,594,373 of CM048755.1, forward strand.
TTTAACTAACTTTTCTATACAATTGAGTATCCATTTTTGCAAAGAACTCGTGTCTAAGAGTTGAAATGATGGCAAATCTAAGGGACCAAACTGCAGAGGTCATCGGTTTCCAAACTTAACTTACTTAATGTAACGTATGCTAAAAACAACTCACACAAACACACACACACACACACACACACACACACACACACACACATATATATATATATATATATATATATATATATATATATATACCTACGTACATACATGCCCAAGGGAGGACTCTAACAACCGACCGGAGCGACCGCGTAATCCGTAGATGGTGCCTCAGACTGAGCGGTTAAATGGTGCACCCTCGGAATACGGCTCTGAGAGAAATACATTAAGAAACGTGAATGTTGAATTTCTGTGATAACTGAGAATGACGAAGAATAACTTCAGCAGCGATGAACAATACTGGTGTTTCATCACTTGATAACTGTTTCTACATCGACAACGTGGGAGTCCTGTGAGGCTGGGTTTTGTCTCCGCAGAAGACACGAGGCAACAATTCCCGGATGTTAAATTAGTTCCACCTCCGCAGTGGCGCCGTCACACGTGATCCTCGTTTCAGGTTGCTCACGATGCCTGCGTGCGCTTGGTCAATCTCTCCGCACAGCAAAAGGGTCAGTACCGTCTCCTTCTCTTCACATAATGGCTACAGAGACTGCCATTGATGACGTCTGTATATGAATTCACTCTGAATTTCCACTTCTCGACACCTGTCTCTCTGTCTCGTATGTCAGCTTAGTTTCCCAACCTTTGTGTGTCGCACTCCATTGTGCCACTGAAGTACTCTGAGCTACTGAAAGTTTCATGTGAGAGGAAAAGTACTCGTCGCTGGTCTGTGTTCCTTTTGTTCCTGTTAAATTTTGGTTTTGAATGCCTGTACTGCACTTACTTGCGGCTTGTACTGGAAAACAGACTTCGTTTTGTCAGACAGCCTGCAGAGAGATGCTTACATTTTAACATCCTTAATCCGATTAGCGCGACTGAAACCGTTGTGGAGAGTGTGAAGGACCTCCTGCTTTTTTGCACACAAACGTGTAGATCAGTCATCTGTAAACTGTCAGCCTTGTTTCATAGTTCAATAGTAAAACAGGGTTTGTGTGTTAGTGATGAGAGTCAAGTCAGCGCATTGTACGTTTCTTACGTATAACTGGTAATAACTGGATGATAACTGGTAATATAATAAATATGGTCGGTTGTGTAACTCTGCAGATAGGAATTACTAAAATTTTTCATTTATTCTGCCTTTGAATAGGGATTTTTTTTACTCCCATTCAAAATTTTACTAACAGCTGTTTATTTCGTGCATTTCAGTCTCCAGACAACATCACGCTATATATTTCATTCAGTCATAAAGTTAGCCTGTTCAACATTCAGGCGGAGACAGTTTGTTTTCTATTATTTGCACTGCCCTCTAGTTCAGATTCGTGTCCATTCACCCAGATATTTAATTCTTGGTTGCCCTAAATCGATTAAGTCGAATGCTCGAACGGTGCCTTTGAAATTTACAATGCGATTTACTGCCCCATCCTTATTTTGTCCAGGCATAAATACAGCCTAGAAAAGGTCGTCAGAAGGGGCCTCGTTCTAGCAGCATTGAAGTAGATTCTCCAGGACTGAGGACGTATCATTCGTCCTTCTGACAAGGCGGGCGCCACTCTGATTCTCCGAAAAAATTGCTGCGTGAGGAAGTCGACAGGGTTAATTTTCTCACAATCAATGTACAAGAAAGCGGCCAACGATTAAACAACAGATTAACACACTACTGGCCATCCAAAACGCAACACCAAGAAGGACCGGAACTACACAGTCAAACTTAATTGGGGAAAACACGTTGTACAAAGATCGTATGGTTGGAAATACAGCCCAAGTGAAGTGAGGCACATGATGAAATGCCATTGCAGGCATTTAACCGCTGCTCACCTCGGCATTTTAGCAAATAATGTCCAGATAAGCTGTTGGGGCATAGCAGTTCATTCTGGTTCCACATCATGCCAAGGTTTGTCTGGTGCAGCAGCAGGTGGCGTATCTCGAAATCATCGGCCAGACGTTTTCGATAGGCGAGAGGTCGGGAGAACAGGTAGGCAAGAGCAGCAGTGGATTCCGGTAGGAGACGAAGAAGTCTGTAACACTGCATGCCACATATGGTCCTTTTGGAATGTGGTCGTCGACATACGTTGAAGGCATGGAAAGGATAACAGACTCCAACACAGACTCCACTGTGTTCTCAGAGGCACCGACAAACCGTCGTCTGACGCCGTCGCCCGAGTTTGACTGAAAACATCGGCAGACGGCGTGGTCGCACTTCATTCGATATAATTCATTTGGTCGGGTTAATGAGTAGGTTAAGTTCGATTAGAATCTATTCTGTATGTGAAGTATAATATATTTCAATCTCCTGGGGTGCAATGGATTCCACCGACACTTTTATGCTTGGAAATGTGTGCTACAATGCGGCCTTCGTTTTTAATAAAGACATTGAATTCATACGAATGAGCTACATCTGTTTCGAAAGAAAAAAAAAATGGCGAGAATTGTGCACTATCCTCAGTTATTGCTACTACCAGACAGACTTGACGAATATATGAGGTACCGGTAAAAGGAGAAATTTCTATCATATACTCGTGATATTTCGTGGTGTCACTGACAAGCAATGTTACAGTTTTGCTGAATTTATTTGAAGTTGTGCAGACATACACCAGTTAAATGAACAGCTTCACCAGTTATGTAAGTTTATTGCATATCACAACGAGTTTTGAGAATTTATTCGCTTCTTCTAGTGCATTTGTTTACATAAGTACGGTACTTTTTCGACGTTTAAATGTCTGATTTCTGCCACTCCTGTATTTCAGTTGTCCTTTTTGGGTTACTGAAGTTCGGAAATCGGATAGAATAAATCTTGAGGTGTGTATTTTACCGTAATGTCAAAAACCATATTTTTTTTCTGTCTGTTTAAAAGTGTTGTGCCTCCTCCTTTATATAGAATATCAGACGCAATAGTCATGACTTAGGCCTGCCTTTATACAAAAACAACCAGTGTCAGTGACGATTTTTGTGCTGTGATACCAAGTGTAATGGGGCAGACACAATACTAGCTAGTACAGACAGAAATGCCATTTAGTACGTAAAAAACACGCCAAGGTTTATTGTGTACAATTTCTATCACTACCGTAACCTCAAAAAGACTTCAGCTATACTAGAGCTGCATAAAATCACGCATGGAAACATTACGATATATTTATGTAAAAAAATGCACTAAAAGCAAAAATACTCTCTAAATGCGTTGTCCTAGCCATAAAAATACATAATGGGTGCAGTTTTTCAGTATTTAAAACCAAGAATAACACAATTATAGGCTATCCAGAAACAGCCGATTATGATGAACGAAATGAAATAACAGTGATTCTGAGTGACTGTCATTCAATATATTTGTGAAAGACAAGTGTGAAATTAAGAATAAGATAATTTTGAACACTGAAAAGCGGAAGAATACTTACACCTCATTAGCAGGTCACGTCATAGAATAGAATCACCAACTTGTTACAGAAAGTCAGAACTATTACGAATTATCTGTTGACAGCTAATACCCGATTATCACAAAACAAAACAACGTAAGAGAGCAACTACTATATCATTAAGATACGCCACAATTCCGAATTGAACACATTTTTGAGGTTATAATTTACGCCTAAAATTTCTGATAAAGGATTTAATAAAATCGGGGCTTCCAACAAAACTGCAATATCAGTCAATAGTTTCCGAACTATATGCCTACTGTGATATTTATCGTCTTCTCGGTGCCACAATCTCTCTCTTTTCTTCACTAAATGTATTAGTTTCTCACAGTCCATGTCTACTGTGTGAGAACGTCGGTCTATTTGACCGAAGAAAACAAACTGATTTGAATTTTGCACGGACACCGTTTCTGCTGTGTGGCATAAGCTGATGATCTCATGCTCTTCCTACGCAGTGAAGACGACGTTCGCGCAGCTCTGACATGGATAACAACATATGGCGAAGCATCGGGCAGTTCTCTCAACGTTGCTAAATCGAAAGTTCTGCTTATTGGAGAGGGTCTATCTGCTAGATGCGTTGCCCCCCTAAGTGTGGCCACCACCGTCCGCTACTTAGGCATTGACTTTACAAAAGATCTTCGTCGTTCGGCGACCTTAAAAGCCAGGCGTCTGCTCCAAACGATCCGGGGAAGCCTCTTTCAACACCGATTTAGATCCCTGGATGTGATTCAACGTGCGCGTTACGTGAACGTTTATCACGCCTCTCGCATTCCCCATGTGGCACAAGTGTTCCCGATCCCGATATCCATTGCCCGTCGCATGATGATGGCGATGGGATCCTTTGTCTGTACTGGACTATTATTCAAAGTCCAATATGCCTCACTTTCCCTCACACGGGATCGTGGTGTGGTCGGTCTCTTCCACGTCCCACAAAAAGTCACGGCACTATTTGTTAGTTCCCAACTGAAAATATGGCGACACTGCCCGACGAGCATGACCGGACTGCTTTTACGAGAATATGCACCCGTCTCTAAAACATCCCCAGTCAATTTATCTGACATTCCAGGCCCTTTTTACTACACCCGACACTTCTTTTTGGAATTAAGCTACATTTACCAATCCTTGCCTCTTTCACGAATATTACGGGCAAAGACTGTCTATGAGACCCTCCAACTACATCAGCCCCCCAATCCTATTGAACAAAAGTTTCCGCAAATCATATGGCGTCGTGCATGGAAAGCAGTACATGCAGTTTTTCTTGATTCCAGCGTCCAGTCCGCCTGGTATATCACCGTCAACGGTAAACAAGTCAACCGTTTTCGCCTGCACCGTATCCGACTCGCTGACACACCCCTATGTCTTCACTGTGGGGTGGATGACACCGACAACCACCGGTCCGAATGTGGTCCTTCCTCCGACGTCTGGAGACTCGCACAACGCATTCTCGCTTTCGTCACCCGACGTACACCTGCGCAGCTCTCATTCCAGACGCTGCTATTCCCGGACACGATTTATTACCCGGCCACGAAAACTAACGCTGTGAACTGGATACGCGGACACACCGTCCGCTACCTTTTCGACCGAGACGAGAAATCAGAACTGGATTACTGGACGTACCTCAATGATCGCCATTGCGCTATCGTTCGTAACCCCAAATACCAACAGTACTTTTCCAATTTTTTATGGAGCGTCTTTCACGATCCGCCTCCCAGCTGGAACGTTCAAACTATGAGAAGCTAATGTGATGTTCTTGTTGATATGAGTCCTGAAAGAACTGAAAACGGAACCTATACAAAAATTATCGAGAAGACGAGTTTGGATGTTCCCCACTGAAGACGTGTGAAGAACTGCACAAAGAGAACAAGACATAGAACACTTCAATAAAGCAATAAAAATAAATAAATAAATGATTGCAAATGACTCCTTCCCATTCCTATGTTTTCCTCCTATCACTTAGTGTATCTAGGTTAGTTTGATTTGGGATAGGTATAGACAGGAGCCAACGCCTGAAGAGGTAAAGTTAATTTTTTTTGTTTATTCTTAGGGCAAAAGTGGCGGTGGCACATAGGCCCCTTTATTTATTTTTCCTTTTTTTTGTAGTAATTTTTTTCCTGACCTTGAGGAGAAAAGAAAACAAAAAGAAAATAAAAAACGGCAAAAAAAGTGTAACGTGTACTAAAAAAAAAAAAACGGTTGTAACTAGACTCACATTTACGGCACCAGCACTCATATACAGTTAACTTTATCCTCAATCAGAAGCGCGATACACAATATATTCACACACATTTGATTTATTAAAAAATGCTACCGTTGAATTCGAAGTAATTAACTATCTATTTGTTTCGTTATTTAAAACATTTAATGTACTGACGTGCTATGCTGCGGTGCGTGCGGCCGTTCGCCGTCAGGGGTTCGAGTCCTCCCTCGGGCATGGGTGCTTGTGTTGTCTTTAGGTTAGTTTAACTTAGTTTAAGTAATTTGTAAGCTAGGGACTAATAACCAAGCAGTTGAGTCCCATAGATTTACAAACATTTGAACATTTTCCTGATGGACATGATGAGTCATTCAAATGTTCTAATGATCGTAGAAAACAAAATGTTTGTAATGGGTGTTGTGTCATCCTAATCATCATTTCATCATCATCGACATGCAAGTCGCCCATGTCGCTTCATCTAAAGTCTTGCACCAGGCAGGCGGAACACGGTCCAAGCTGGTGTCTTACGGCCAAAAATGACACACGAAATCAGTCCTCTGAAGGGTAATCTGCAACCCCGAAAGGTAACTACTCTTCCTCGTTCTAACTTCGAAACGTGTTCAGAAGAGACTCGCTGTCTTCTATGAAGCATACTGAAGCTGCTTACTCAAACAATCGCACGAAAGAACAGTCCCAGTAAGTCCACGAGGGATTCTATATATTACTTACAGGCGTCTTTATTGGCGCCCACCAAAAGTGCCTGCGATGAAATGGTTATCATGTGCATCGCAAAGATTTTCTGCAAATTTCGCCTGATTTGAATGCTTCCATCAGGGCATTGCATTTTGGGCTTAATTTTCGGCGGGGCAAGAAACGGTATACATATGCATTTTGATAAACGTATGTTAAGCTTGTTCGTAAATTTTTAATGCCGACATACTTCTTTCACCGCTGAAACTACTATGACTTCGTAGAGGCGACGATTCAAACGACTCGTCTCTATTATATGTCCAGTCAAACTTCTTTATACTTCACATTACGAAGAGCATCTTACAGATACGTGTGCGATATGTCCGTGATGTGGTAACATGGCAAGACACAAACAGTCTGAAGGAAGAAAGTAAGCTTAGACTGTACGAAGCTTACGCTCGGATTTTTGAGTAAGGAGGTGGAAGAAAATCGGCCGTGCCCGCTGAAAAGAACCTTGCATGGAGTGATTTAGAGACGGCACGAAAAACGTAAAACTGCATGGCCGGAGGTGGAAGCAAACGACCGTCTTCCCGACTGCGAGACCACTGTGTTACCACCTCGGTCGATGGACGCTCTGGAGGGATTCCTCGACAATCTATCAAGGAAACTCGTGAGAGCGTGATCACAAGTTAAGCCTCTTAGGAAGATTCATTTGAAAGTGTTCTGTTTACAAGTATTACAGGAAAATATTAACTGCTAATGTCTCGCCGCGTTCAGCAGGTGGGCAAGAGATTACGAGCGTCTAGGAGGTGCAGACATCGACCTTCTCCGGGATCTACGTATTACATTTCACAAACGTTGACATCAACCAGATCTAAGGCGAAATCCGCGGTAGTTACAAACCATGTAGGGCGTTTAGATATGTATCCGCTCTAATAGCATGCATATAGAATTATATTGGTGTAACTTTTGATTGACTCCGGTCTTCGTATAAAAATCTTACTAGGTTAGAGAAAACTTCCTCTCCTGAAAAAAATGGAAAAGGATGGACGGTGTAGTTCATACCACATGTATCCAGGGAACAAATTAAGCCTTTGGATGTTTGTTTCTTCAATGCCTATAAAACATATCACCACAGTATCTGCGGCTATGACAAGCTCCAAGACCGACAGTTTCTTATTCGGTTATCATGCCATCACATTCCATCACTTCTCATCATCCCGTTACACTAAGATGACTCAATATGTATTCTTCAAAAGAGGTCACGACTCTGAACGCCGAGCAGGGTCTGTGACTCCCAAATAATACGTCCTCGATCTTTATGGTGCGAACCTTGCGATCAATATGGCTCGCTAATTTTCATTCGATGCTCACGGTCAAAGTTAATGGCTTCTTTTGAACATTTATAGGAACTCGTCAGTGTCCATTTTGTGAAATGTAATACGTATATACTATAAAAAACTGATCTCTGCACCTCTGGGGCATACATTTTCTGCCGCTCTCCTAATGGAGTGCCGCGGCGGATTAGCCGTGCGTACTGACGTGCTATGCTGCGGTGCGTGCGGCCGTTCGCCATCAGGGGTTCGAGTCCTCCCTCGGGCATGGGTGCTTGTGTTTTCTTTAGGTTAGTTTAACTTAGTTTAAGTAATTTGTAAGCTAGGGACTAATAACCAAGCAGTTGAGTCCCATAGATTTACAAACATTTGAACATTTTCCTGATGGACATGATGAGTCATTCAGATGTTCTAATGATCGTAGAAAACAAAATGTTTGTAAACTCCCGGCTGGGTACACATTTTCAGCCGCGGCGGAGCGGCCGAGCGCATTGAGGCGCTAAACTACGATGCGCGAGGCCGTTCCAAAAATGTTCAAATGTTTGTAAATCTATCGGACCAAACTGCGTGGTCATCAGTCCGTAGCTTACAAACTACTTAAGCCTAGGTAAACTAACCTAAGGACAACACACACATCCATCCCCCAGGGAGGACTCGAACCTCCACGGCGAGCAACCGCGCGCTCCGCAGCGAGACGCTTCAGACCTCTCGGCTATTCCACCGCGGCAAGAGGCCGTTCCCCGTCGGGGGTTCGAATCCCCCCTCGGGCATGGATGTCTGTGCCGTCTTTAGTATAAGGTAGTTCATAAGTAGTTTGTAAGTTTAGGGACTGATGATCCCGCAGTTAAGTCCCATAAGCTTTTCAATCATTTGAATTTTGTTTGTTTGTAAACCTACTGGACCAAACTTCTATGGTCATCAATCCCTAGACTAACAAGCTACTTAAATTAATTTACACTAAGGACAACACACACACACCCATGAACGAAGGAGGACTCAAACCTCCGACGCACGTGACCGCGCTTGCCGTAATGTGGCGCTCCATACCACTCGACCATTCCCGCGCGGCTGGCGAGTCATTATTCAGATGAATCTTACTAGTGACCGAACTTGCGACCAGGCTTTCAAAGGGTTCCTTGTTAGAGATCGATTCATTGCATTTTATGTTTTTTGACATCAGTTTAAAGTTACGGTCATGTAATATTGTTGGTTCTGTTATGCACCAGAACACAGTAGCAGGTTGGGTACTCAAACTTGACTCATTTTCGCAAACCATGGAGAGTACATTCGTATTATTTGAAGATAAGTTTCACGAGGAAGCACATGCATACACTGCGTTCACCAGATTTTTATGTTGTCATGTTACTGTAAGAGAATACCTTATATTGCCATAGTCAGATACTCACACTCTCTTTATACCTATCATATGTGTCCTGGTCCGTCTTGTGGTAGCAGTGTGCATGACGGTGCTGAAAGATTGAAAGTGCGAGGAAATAGTTACGTTTTAATAGGGAGCTTTTTTCCAGTTAATTTGCGGAATTCCTTGCAGCGATCAGATGGACCGTGTCCTTTGTTGAAGGCGTTTTTGTAGCCAGCAGTGAGGTAAATGGCTTTCCGGCTGAACGGTCGAGTGGCCGGCGGCATTGACCTCAACCAACAGCGCCGGCGACGTCCGTCTGCGGAGGATTCGCTACAGCTGTATTCAGGCCGGGGTATCCCCAGGCTGGTTCCTCTCTACTGGTCTCATCTAAAGACCAGCAGCGTGTGGTAGGAGGCGACGTTTGGTGTAACGGAGGGGCATCTGTGTGAGGTGGCTGACGTGGCTCTGCTGGAAGAACAATTCCTGGCAGTTCCTTCGTGTAACGAAAGAAGAAACGGCCATCTGTATACCCACTTTGGGAATCAACAAGCTCTATAGAAGAGTTAATCGTTTTCAGAATTAATCTTTCTTATTTACAAGGAGTAAAGAAAACGTACGGCACATATGCCTCAAACATAGACCAATGTCAGGCAATTGGTCCACATATATCTATACATCTACCAGCGAGTATGTTATTGAGAAACCGACGGACGTTAACACTAAAATGAGGGGAGTTCCATCGTGCACGAACTACATGTTTTGTAGCACAGCTAAGGCACATCTTGTAATAGAATAGGTAGAATATTATCTATGACAGTATGGTAACTGTATCCGTTGAGCCTAAATAAAAGAACATTACGTGAACATAGGTCTGGAACCGCTTTTTTTTTCATGCTACACAAGAACAGAACATACCATTGTAATATATGCAACTCTTTATCACGTAAGTTGTTCAATTTGGCCTCTGTGAGCAATGATACGTCCATTAACCGCCTGTCTTAGTGAACCTCGGATGAGCTGACTTACTCCTGCGTATTGTGTATAGTTCATCTACATCTACATAGATACTCTGCAAATCACATTTAACTGCTTGGGAGAGGGTTCATTAACCACTTTCATAACTTTTCTCTACCGTTCCATTCTCTAATAGCGCGGGAGAAGAAAGAACACCTAAATCGTTCCGTTTTCGATCTGATTTTTCTTATTTTATTGGGATGGTCATGTCTTCCTAAGTACGTGGGTGATAGCAAAATATTTTCACATTCAGAAGTAAAAGTCGGTGATTGAAACTTCGCAAACAGATCACGCGGCAATGAATAACGTCTTTCTTTTAATGATTTCCACCCCAATTCGTGCAACGTTTCGGTGACGCTTCCCCCCCCCCCCCCCGTAACGTGATAAAACAAAACGAGCTGCCCTTCTCTGAACCTTCTCAATGTCTTCCGTCAGTCCCACCTGGTGAGGGTCCCACAAGGGGAAACAATACTCCAGGAGAGGACGCACAAGTGTGATGCAGGCAATCTCTTTGGTGGAGCTGGAGCATCTTCGAAGCGTTCTATCAATGAAACGTATTCTTTCGTTTGCCTTCCCTACAATATTTTCTATGTGTTCTCTCCAGTCAAAGTTGTTCGTAATTGTAACTCCTAGGTATTTGGTAGAATTTACGACCTTAAGGTTTGACTGATTTATCGCGTAATTGAAGTTCAACGGATTTCTTTTAGTAGTCATGTGTATTACTTTACACTTTTCATTATTTAGTGTTAATTGCCAATTTTCGCACCATGTAGAAATTTTGTCTAAATCGCTTTGCAGTTGCTTTTGATCCTCTGTTGACTTCACTAAGCGATAAACGACAGTATCATCCGCGAACAGTCTAGTTGCGCAGACTCCTGTAATACGGGCACGGGGAGATTGAATATCTTATACTGAGCTTCGATGCACGACAGCTTTGAAATGCCTCTACCAATAAAGTCCTGTGGGTTTACGTCCTGAAAGCGCCGAGGCCAGGCAATCGGTCCACCTGTACCTATCCCTCTATCACCAAGACTGTTCTTGAGAATCCGACGGACATGAAAACAAAATGAGGAAGTGTTTCATCGTGTATGAAGTACATGATCTGTCGCACAGCTAAAGGCACGTCTTGTAACAGAACGGGCCGAAATTAACTGAACTCATGGGATAGAAGAAAGTAAGGCCCTACCAATTAGTCATCAACAATGCCACGTCAAACATTGACAGAAGATCGTTGTTGATGACTTTCTTTAACAGTTGCGTGAGTATTGACCTCAGAACGTCCATGCCGGTTGTGAAAACTATCAACCTGATCTCTCATTAGTACGTTACAGACAATGAAATGCTCAAATCAAATGTTCGTAAAGCTATGGAGCCAGACTGCAGTGGTCATCTACCCCTATACTTACAAGCTACTTAAAGTATCTTCCACTAAAGACAATGAGGTACAGGAAGCAAAGTATTACCGAACCCATTTCACATAACATTATTTCTTCGTCTACATGTGAAGAAGGTGTCCTGCAATTTGTATCACACGTTTTTGTTACACCCTGTATGCAACTAAGATTAACTCTGAAAAAAAGTAGTGCTGTTGTTATCGAGATCAAGTCGCTGAATTCTCTCCAGTTTGCGCTTTAAATTACATAATCGCCACATCACAGATTGAAGTTCAACAAATAAAGAGTATGAAACATGGATATCGACGATTACTCACTCATCCTGGATGTCACCGCCATTTTATGGAATGTGGTAGAGCTAAGAGGACGTAGTTTTACCCCTGCTCTCGTCGATGTTGTACTAACATACACCATCGCCGCCAGTTAACGGTGTACAGAGTTGACATTTTTCTCGAACTTTTGTGTCTAGCTCGGTTCTTACCTGAGGCAGTGATGCTAGCATATACGCTTGCTCAGACTTTGTTGGCCCTCATCAAATAGTGAAGCGACGAATGATGAATCTGAGAACAGTTTCAGGTATAGAATTTCCGTTCGTCTCGTTTTCATCATCACTGTACCTCAATTACGCAAGTTTGTAGGTGAAGGAATTAATAAAGATGTGCATCGTTGTCACATTGTTTGAAGAGCGGAAATAAAATTAATTCTAAGTACCAAATTTGAAATTTCTCAGGAAACTGAAAAAACTGATTTTACCCCTTTCAGTCCTGAATTATTTTGAAAATACAATAAAACAATTTCTTGTATTTTTTCATGTCTATAAGAGCGTATCTATTGTATATTTGAGCGAACTTAAAAATTTACATACTTTGTTTTCAAATTAAAAAATGCCAAACAAATTGGACACTGGGTCTGGAAGGCACTTAAGTATGTTAAATAAGAAGTCAACTGCTATATACGTCTTTCGGTATTTATTGTGGAACTCATATCGCAAAGTGGAATTTGTGCAAAATTCTTAAATTGATACATAAAATAGTTTCAACTACTGATAGCAGTGTGACGCACTACGCAAGGGGTCCACCATGTTCAGCGTTTTTCATTGTAACATGCCATTCTGGCGACAGATGGCAGCAACAAGCACGAAACTAAAAGCGACAGATGTCCAGAAAACAGGCCACTGGGATTCAAAGTAAAGCGAAATCGTATACTATTCTAAAAGTAATAAAAAATGTATTGGACGCCAGGTCTGAAAGGCTTAATAGTGAAACCGAGTGCACCACATAGTGTAGTGAAAAGTGTTTCGAAGTCACAACAGCTCTCAAAAACGCAGGAAAGCGTAATTAGTGGAGTTACAAGTGCTTCGAAGGCACAACGTAAACATACACAAAATCCACCATAAATACAGAAAATGGCATACTGTAATAAGATACGTCTGTGGCTAATTCTGATGAAATGCATGTCACATATAATGTAGTAACAGGACAACAAAGGAAAAACCCATTGATGACGCCACAATCGTAGTGAAGCATGTTTGGCTTTATAAAATACAAATATTACATACTTCCAAAAAGGCAGATTCATCATCATTTCACTATTATTCTACTGCAAGTATAGAAATTGAGATTTATGCAGCCAATATGAGAATAATTGATTTCAAAATGTTCAAATGTTTGTAGAACTTAAGGGACTTAATTGCTGGGTCATCAGTCCCTATTCTTACAAACTACTTATGAACGACCTTACACTAAAGACAACACAAACATCCATACCCGAGGGAGGATTCGAATCTCCGACGGGGAACGGCCTCGCGCATCGGAGCATAGCGCCTCAATGCGCTCGGCCACTCCGCCGCGGCTCATATGGATGAATTCACACTTATCATTACTTAGGGTCAATTGCCAATTTTCGCACAGAGAAGATATCTCATCTAAATCATTTTGTAGTTGCTTTTGCTCTTTTGGTGACTTTAATAACCAATAAATGACAGCATCATCCGCCAACAGATTGTTTCCTAAATTGTTTATAAACATACGGAATAGTAGGGGGCCCCATAACACTTTCCTGGGGAACGCCAGATATCACCTCTGTTTTGCTCGATGACGTTCCGTCAATTACTGCGGTTTTTTTTTTTTTTTTTTTGTTTTTTTTTTTTTTTTTTTTGTTTTTTTTTTTTTTTTTTTTTTTTTTTTTTTTTTTTTGTCCTTTCTGACAGGGAATCGAGAAATCCAATCGCGCAACCTAATGTTAAAATGTTTGTAAATCTAAGGGACTTAAGTGCTGCGGTTATCAGTTCCTAAACATACAAACTATTTATGCTAAAGACAACACGCGCACACACACACACACACACACACACACACGCTCCAGGGAGAACTCGTACCACCGACGACGGGCAACCGCGCGCTCCGCAGCAAGGCGCCTTAGAGCGCTCGGCCACTCCACAGCGGCAATCGCACAACTGTGGCGATATTCCATAAACACGGAATTTGATTAGAAGACGCTAGTGAGGTATAGTGTCAGAAACGCCCGGAAATCCAGAAATATGGAATCAGTTTGAGATCCCTTATCAATAGCACTAATCATTTCACGTGAGTAAAGAGTTTCACAAGAACGGTACTTTCTGAATCCCTGTTGACTATGGGTCAACAGGTAGTTCTCTTCAAGGTCGTTCATAACGTTTAAAAGTATATGTTCTAAAATCCTGCTGCAAACCGATGTCAATGATATGGGCCTGAAATTTTGTGGATCAGTCCTACTGCCTTCCTTGAATGTTTTAGTGACCTGTGCTACTTTACAGTCTTTGGATACGGATCTTTCGCGAGCGGTTGTATATAATAGCTAGGTATGGACCTATTGCGTCAGCATACTCTAAAAGAAATCTAACTGGTATACAGTCAGGGCCGGGAGATTTGCTTTAAGTTGCTTTAATACTCCTGGGATATCTACTAAATCTCGCATTGTGGCAGCTATTTTCGATTCGACTTTTGGAGTATCTGCTTCGTCCTCTTTGGTGAAGGAATTTCGGATAGCTGTTTTTAGCAATTCTGCTTTAGCACAACTTGCACCAGTAGCATCGATCACTGTTACTATCGCGTAGTGAAAGTATTGATTGTGTTACTTCGTTAGTATACTTTACATACAACCACAATTTCTTAGGATTATCTACAAAATTACGTGACAGGGTTTCGTTGTGGAAACTATTATAAGCTTTTCGCTTTGAAGTTCGAGCTAAATTTCGTGTATCACTAAAAGATTGCCAGTCTTGGGAATTTCTTGTTTAACGATGAACCCACACATTTTGGTCAGGAAGTAAAATTGCATACTTAGTGGAAAAAAGAATTTCAAATATTGAACGTAACGGGTATGAATAGAACGAAATTATGCCAGGCAATTTTTATCAGAATACGGTTGGACTTTTATAATGATTCTTAAGAGATAAGGAGGAATGAAAGTGCACGACATTCTAATTGATAAGACGAGCGTAAAATTTTGATTTCTAATGGAAACGCTTGGTTCGTTTTCCAGTAATTTTCAAGGAAAATAAAACCCAGTGATGTAAATGGTCTGCGAGTATGAAGCAACTGAAGACAACCAGATGAGGGACTGTACTACTCTTTGGCTTACTGACAGTACAATTTAATTTGAGAAAATGGATATTTATGTTCACATTTTCATTTGTTTAAAATTTGCTTACAAGTTACTAAAATTCTCGAATATGAGCATGAATTGTTATATAGAAAATATGGGTATTAGGGGAGAATTAGCTAAGGTGAAAAAAGCTATATTCTGACTAATGCACGTCCTCAGTTCTTCTGGGGGTATCAGAACTTAATTCCACATCACATGAGGCATAGGACAGTAACAATAAGGATATTAAGGTGGTGGATGTTTCCGAACATTATTGATTTTCAAAATGACTAATTAAAAATTTAATGAGTGTTCGAGGTGCATTCGAGTTATAACATTTTCGATTTATTTTACTTTTTTTTCACAAACTAATCACACGCATACTGTGACTCTTCTGTCACTCCTCTACATAATCTCCCTGCAGCTGTAAACATTTTTTTAAAACGACGCCGCCGTGATTCTATGGCCGCTATGAACTCTTCTTTAGGAGTCTAATTTGACTACTGGAAATCGCTGATGCAATTGAGCTCACTAGCGCTTCGTTTCAGGACTGGAAATCGCGATCCATGTGTCATCCATTGTCATACTCGATGAAAAGAAAATCTCATTCGTGCCGTCATCTGTCAGCATTCGCGGTAACCACATGCAACACACTTTCCGCATTTTTAGGTCCTCATGCAGGACTATGTACGAAAATGCCAACTTTGGAGGCGATGTGTTCTACAGTTCGTCGGTGGTCTTCTAATACAATTTTCTCCACTTACCCGATCATGCTGGTGCGAAGCGGAGAATGTCTTGGTGTGTTGTTACACATCGTTATGCCTTATCTGAACTGTCGAGGTCACAAACACATTTTTTCACATCCATGACACCATCAGCACTTGTCTCATTCAACTGGTGATACATTTTAATCCATGGCACACCACACAATTGGAGAAAACGAATGATTACACGCTGTTCTTGTACTGAATACTTCGTCATTTTAAGTATCAATAACGGTCCTAACTCTGTTCGCTGCCGATAGAGTTCTATGTGCTGTACAATGCTGCCATTTCTATCATGCATTCAAAATGAGTGCACGCATATTTTGCAACAAACCTTATGTTTCTATCAGTAGCCAGTCCTGAGGAAAGAATCGGAGGTGTTATAACTTGAATGCGCTCCGTACTTGGTTCAAGGAGTTAAATATCGTAAGTTGAGTAACCGCTGCAACAAAATTCTTGTGAATATATTCTACACAAACTAGTCCTTCAGTAGCTATAATCAGTTGTCCTCCACACTGAGCAGCCTAACTATGATGCTAGGTTGTATCGCCTGATGGGTTATTCCTAAAATGCGACACTATGGGTATCCTAATACGTGGCAGTAACGTTGCCTCATATTAGGATAACTGCAGATTACCATATTTATAGCTGTATTCAGACTCATAATTTTACATTGTAGTATGACAATGTTTTGAATTTTGTGAAGCCATTTGGTGATGATCCTGTTGTGCAAATACTTGATGGGTATCATATTACACTGCTTTTCTACTATCTTATTTTGGTATACATTCATACCATCGATATGTGAGTAAATGATTAGATTTAGACAGCTTTTTAATGTGTAGAACACCCACCACAGTGCATTCGAGATTTATCCGCCATGCTGTTGTGAAGTTGCTACCAGTCACCTGCCGTGAGCCAGATAGTGAAGCAAGACGTTTACGTACAAATACAATACAAAGCTCCCGCAACACCTCGCAGACGCGTTAGACAGCCTATCCACCAATTGAATGCATTTGACAAAGGCCACATTGTTGGACTTCATGAAGAGGGTTGGCCATATCGTGCAGTTGCCAGGCATGAGGACAGATATTCGATTCAGTGGATATGAGAGGGCATGAAGGCACGGCGAGTTGGTTTGTGTCCATCATGAAAAGCCACCTCAAGGGAGGACTGTCGAATGGTGCGCCAGGCAATGTGGGATCCCATGATCACGTCACCCGCCACCCGCATACGTGTACTGGAGAGCCCATAACATACTGTGAGTTCCCGAAGTGTCTCAGAGACTCACATTGCATCTTCCTAATTGTGGTTCTATCGCCCCATGCGTCGATTTCCATTGACATAAGATCACCAGTGCTAGTGTACTGAGTGGTGCCGTGTCTGGGAGGCATGGTTTACGTACGAATGGCATCGCCCCCTGTTCAGCGTTGAGTCCTGCTTGACATATGACGACCATTTTCTGGTTTGACGGCGTCAATGGGCGAGGGCACATACTGTTAATAATGTGGAGAGCCACATAAGCGTAACCTGTGGCATCATGATATTGGGGAGCCATATGATATGCGTTTGTCTCCACTATTCGTGCTTCGGCAGACGGTAAAGCGATACGTCACAGACATTCTGCGTCTGTAAGTCCTAACGCTAGTGGCACAGAATCCTAGGACAGCGTTATAACAAGATCATGTATGCCCACCCACAAAACATGAGTCTATGGACTACCTATACCGTGCTGAGGCCGTCCCATGGCCAGTGAGATCCCCGGACCTCTTCAAAATTGACCACGTGTGCGATGACACAGGTAGGGGCTTCTATCCCATTATCAACTAGCGAGATCTGGAGGGTCAGCTGTGGGTAAATTAGTCTCAGGGAAGGACCCGAAGACTGTCTGACATCATACCGAACCGCATAAGGGCGTGCATTGTGGTCAGAATGGGTTCGACACCCTACTGGCCAGGTGCCAACATTCCACGTGTTACTGACAGTAACCTTTTCTGTTTCATACAGTATTATAATCAGTTTAATAAAGTCACATAGTCTTTCATTCACTTCCAATCATTCCTTCTGGGTGCATCACGTGTTTTGGCAGGTAGTGTATATTTATACGGAAGATGAACTGTTAGAAAACTGTCCACCTCTTCTATTTATCACGACATAACAGGCATAAAATACTCCTTTTTGTGGTATTCATGGGTCTGTTCAAAACTAATTATTCCCAAGAAATAGAAATATGGTGGGCAAGTAACGCAGGTCAAGTAGTAACCTCATTTTTCATTGCGACATTATTTCGAAGTCCACTTGAGAGCAGTAAAAATGCAAAACGTGAGTCTTTCAATGTGATTGGCATTTGTTTAGAAAGAAATGCCTTTTCAATACAGCAGAGCTCGACATACAAGATGCAAAATATGGCGTAAACGTGAGTGTGGATGGTATGCCGCCACGTCTCAAAATCAGCAAGGCACATCAAGAGTCACCATCTCTACTAAAATCAGCAAGTTTCCAATCTGTTAAGTAGCTAACATAGTTTTCACACAGGGAACCTGAGAAACATTTCAAAGAATCGAAAGTTGTATCGGAATCAATAAGGACAGGAGAGAATGTTTCGTTCTTCAAAACTGTTCACATGTTTGTAAATCTATGGGACTAAACCACCGGCCCTAGGCTTACAAACTACTTAAGCTACCCTAAGGACAACACACACACACACACACACACACACACACACACACACACACACACACACACACACACACGCCCAAGGGAGGATTCTAACCTCCGGCGGGGGCAGCATCGCAGTCCCTGACATAGTACCTACAACCGCTCGGCTATTCCCGCGCTGCGTTTTGTTTTTGAAAAGAGAAAGAGAAACAGGGAGAAATCACAATCCTCCAGTCATTCGGAGTCTGATACAAAATTAATTGAGCACAACGCTTGAGATTTGCAATCTGAAGAAGAAGACACTGAATATAAATATTGTAGTGGTGTTTTCTTTGAAGAAAGACACTCTTCATGGAATGTTATTTTTGGGCTTCCGAACAATTTTAAATTGAGGAAGAACTTATGAATGCCCTAACTACACTTCTTTTCCACAAAACTTTGAAAATGTTCCGAAATATGTAAGACGTAAACGACTGTAATATACCTGTCTGTGGCGCACCACATTGTCATGTTTGGGATTCGTCCGCCATACTCCTGTTACCCTTGCAAAACGTCAGCAGACAATAGTGTAAAAAATAATATTATATGGATGGTGACGATAACACTAATTTCTGTAGTGCAAATGTGGAGTCTCAAACGCTACTACATTAAAACGTAACTGTACAGCATTGCTCTTATTTATGTATTAGAAACCTTTCGGCGTTTTTGATTGATAGAAATAAGTGTTATAGTGAATAAATGCAACAAAATGTCATATTTATTCGCCATCGTAAGTCTACACGTAAAAGGTCGATAATGGAACTACACCCTAGCCACGAAAAATACATCCTTTTGTAACATAACTTCCTCCATACATCACTGTTGTTAATGAAAAAGAGGGCAGATACCGATTTATATGGATTCGCCAAAACCAAAACCTTTCATCCGATTGTCACAAAGCATGATTCGTCGTTTGAGTCATCTTTTTAGGTCTGTCCTTAATTTATATGTGGTTGTTTCTTCGCGTTTCCATTTCACAGTCATATCACCAACAGTCAGCTTGTGCGGCTCCAGATCGAGGTGAAATATCTCTGAGAGATTTTGTTCGTCCGGTGAGATCGAGTGAGTAGTTCACGTTAGATGTAGTATCGGAGATAATGATGGCACCAAAGACATCAACATCACAATTTTCATGGCCCCGGGAACACAGACGATGGGCAAAAATACATAAACTATCATTTGAATCTATTCTGATTGGTTAGACTGTAGTTAAATAGCCAGCTCATACGGCCTATAAGACGGAGTTCGTCGAGTAAGGACAGCAGCATTCGTTCAAAATGTTCAAATGTTTGTTAAGCTTATGGGACTTAACTACGGGGTCATCAGTCCCTAAACTTACAAACTACTTATGAACTACTTACGAACTAGGACGGCACAAATATCCATGCCCGAGGGGGGATTCGAACCCCCGACCGTAGTGGCCGTGCTGACCGTGACTGGAGCGCCTCAGTCACCTCGGCCACCGCGGCCGGCCGCAGCATTCGTGTCAGCAGAATTTATACGTTTTCAGGACAATGTGCTCATTACGTCGGAAGTGTGGCTTCATCTTGATACAGTACCTCGCAGTGCCTCCGTCTCTAATGACCACGTTGTCCATGGGACGTTAAACCCTACTCTTCCTTCCTTCTTCGCAGTGCCTCAAGACTTGTTTACGTACCGAGACTTAAAAATTATCCCGAACTCTGGAGGTCATTTTAAAGGATTCACTCAGATGCTTTGATTTTATCTTTATTAGTCTGAAATTATTGTACTTCTCCAATACCCAAAGATGAATATCCATGTTAGTTGTGGGGTCTTTCTGTTTATGCCTTACCATATAACACCCCCCCCCCCTCCCCCACCACAACATGGGAAGTCATTGAGCTCTCCTGGACCGAGCAATCCTTCTTTTATGGTTTTTCTACCTACAAAACAGTACTCAGCTCCTCCATTTATATCTAGTGATCAACTCTTCATTATTTAGGAGCGTCCGGATACTTTTTATCAGAGAGTGCACACTATCTCAGATCATTCTTCAGAAATAAAACAATGGAGCTGAGCAGAAAGGGATTTAGTGATACGTCAGTCTACAATACGACCAAGATAATAATCTGCGTGTGCTTCCGGTGTGACTGTTTAGACAGTCGCATCCCTCAGCGTCACTTAATCCACGAGTCAGGAACAGAAGGTTTTGAAATGACAGCTACTGCAGTCGGAGTGAGTGCAGCGGCTTGGGTTTGCATTGTGCTGGGGGTGCGGATGTCATTATACAGTGGAGCCTGCCGCCTTAGCCGATCTCAGCCGACCCACGCGCGGGCCGTGTGTCAAGCCCAGACTCGGTCAAGGGCTCCACGCGGCCGTCTTTTGTTTGGGCCGGGAGATCGCCACCCGATACTGACCACCAATTAGCCTTTACAACCAGTAAGTGCTGCTCGGTAAGCCAACTTGTGGCTCCTCTTAACGTCTCTGCACGTCTTCTCTTCGAGGCAAGTGCTTCCGTATCGGCCGGAATGAATTCACACAGTTTGCATCAAGTCTATATTTCATCGGCAACGAGCATAAAGCGCAAAGTTCCTAGTGATTGGAAAAAAGCGCAGGTGACTCCCGTTTATAAGAAAGGAAAAAGAACTGACCCACATAATTACAGGCCAATGTCGTTGACATCAGTTTCCTGTAGAATTTTGGAGCATATTCTCAGTTCGAATATAGTACATTTCTTTGAGACGGAAAAACTTCTTTCTATGAATCAGAGCCGGTTTAGGAAACACAGCTTGCCCTTTTCTCACATAACATCTAGCGAGCCATGGATGAAGGGCAACAGGCAGATAGTGTTTTTCTCGATTTCAACAAGGCATTTGATGGGGTGCCACACTGCAGATTGCAAACGAAGATATGAGCTTATGGAAAAGGTTCACAGATTTGTGACTGGCTGGAAGAGTTCGTAAGTAATATAACGCAGTACGTTGTTCTCGACGGCGAGTGTTCATCAGAGAAGAGTGTATCGTCAGGCTTGCCCCAGGGGAGTGTGATAGGAGGGCTATTATTTTCTACCTATACAGGGTGTTACAAAAAGGTGTTACAAACTTTCAGGAAACATTCCTCACACACAAAGAAAGAAAATATGTTATGTGTACATGTGTCCGGAAACGCTTACTTTCCATGTTAGAGCTCATTTTATTTCTTCTCTTCTAATCACATTAATCATGGAAAGGAAACACACAGCAACAGAACGTACCAGCGTGACTTCAAACACTTTGTTACAGAAAATGTTCAAAATGTCCTCCGTTAGCGAGGATACATGCATCCACCCTCCGTCGCATGGAATCCCTGATGCCCTGATGCAGCCCTGGAGAATGGCGTATTGTATCACAGCCGTCCACAATACGAGCACGAAGAGTCTACATTTGGTACCGGGGTTGCGTAGACAAGAGCTTTCAAATGCCCCCATAAATGAAAGTCAAGAGGGTTGAGGTCAGGAGAGAGTGGAGGCCATGGAATTGGTCTGCCTCTACCAAGCCATCGGTCACCGAATCTGTTGTTGAGAAGCGTACGAACACGTCGACTGAAATGTGCGGTAGCTCCATCGTTCATGAACCACATGTTGTGTCGTACTTGTAAAGGCACATGTTCTAGCGGCACAGGTAGAGTATCCCGTATGAAATCATGATAACGTGCTCCAGTGAGCGTAGGTGGAAGAACATGAGGCCCAATCAAGACATCACCAACAATTCCTGCCCAAACGTTCACAGAAAATCTGTGTTGATGACGTGATTGCACAATTGCGTGGGGATTCTCGTCAGCCCACACATGTTGATTGTGAAATTTTATAATTTGATCACGTTGGAATGAAATTTACATTTAAAGAGAAATACTAAAATGAGCTCTAACATGGAAATTAAGCGTTTCCGGACCCATGTCCACTTAACATATTTTTTTTCTTTGTGTGTGAGGAATGTTTCCTGAAAGTTTGGCCGTACCTTTTTGTAACACCCTGTATAAATAATCTGATGAACAGAGTAATTTGTAATTTGAGGCTGTTTGCTGAAGATGCTGTGGTGTATGGAAGGGTGTCGTCTTTAATTGACTGTAATAGCATACAGGATAACTTACACAATATTTGTAGTTGGTGCGAAGAATGGCAGGGTGTCGAGCTGGCCACTACGCCACTGGGAACACAGTTATCACGGTGGCCGCGAGGGATACCCTTGCACGCTTCCTGTCAGTTGCACATTCGCGACTTATCCTCACTTTAATAACGTAGAGGCCCCGCCCATTATCACTCATTACTCACTAATTCCCGTAAGAGTTCTATATATAGAAAAATATTGGTCGACTTGGATACGTGACACAATGGCAGTAAACTCCACACAGGTGCAATATGTCGGCCTATTTGTTGCGATCCGCTATATCTAGAGGGTATGGTGTGGCACCCTGAGGCATGCCACAGTGATGGCACAAAGGTACCAGCAGGAAATAGAGACCACTGTCACGCCTTGTTAGTCATAACAAAACCGACAGGAACTGCTGCTATCCGTCATTACCATGTCAACGATTTTCCAAGCGACCATTACCAACAGAAGGATATCTAGATGCGATTACCTACCCACCCCGTTAGGAATAAATAAATAAAAGCCACGAGTTTTAAAGCGCCATTTTCTGCGATGGGGAAGTAAGCCAGCCCCAGTTCGTAACCATTCGGCGGACTGACGACATGGAATCGGTATGCCGGCAAGCATGGATGTGCTATCTAAGCGTTTTTCCACATCCCACCTGGTGAATACTGAACTGGTGCCCAAGTCCCGCTTCAGTTACACGATTCGCAAACATTTTCAAATACGTCCGCGTTTTCTCACATGCATAAAACTACAGGCAGACTATTTAAGTACACACGTTTGCTCCAGGAGTGTAATGGGATGGAGACAGGAGGGGCGTCCGTTTACCCTTTTATTTTTACCACACCAAATCCGGGTCAATAGCGCCGATCCTGCGTATACTGGACACATAAATACTTACATCTTGAATTTTCTAAAGATCGCAGGAACTGGGAAGTGGCGATCCGCCAACATGCGGTTTTGCATATTTTCATCCGTTGAAAGGCAATGAGTTTGTCTATTAGCGGATGAAACTGCCACCCTCAATTAAAATGAAGAAACAAAAACTGGAAAAAGTCAATGTAATAAGAAGTAACGAAAATGAAAATAGCGATAAAATTTATATCAAAATTGGTGATCAAGTAATTAATGAAGTTAAGGTATTATGCTGCCTTGGATGCAAACTAACCTACGACGGACGATCAAACATTGACGTTAACGTGACGCAGAAATTTCTGCGAATGTAAGTTTAGAGCACAGCATTGTATGATGGTGAATCATGGACTCTCGGAAAACTGAAAGATTCTAAGCGTTTCAGGTGTGGTGCTGACATTCAGTGGACTAACGAGACAACGAATAGGAGATTCTCAGAAGAATCGGCGGAGAAAGAATCATATGGAAAACACTAACCAGGAGAAAGCTCGTGTCTGCAGACGTGATTTCCCTAAATCACTCCAGGAAAGTGCCGGCATAGTTCCTTTGAAAGCGCACGACATATTTTCTTCTCCATCATCACCCCAACAATCCAAGCGCGAGCTCCATCTGCTTCCTTTCCTTCTGCGTCGCCAGTGTGCCTGTCATGAGGAGGACCCAGGTTCGGCTCCCGGCGCTAGCAGGGATTTTCCTTTGCTAGGAAACTGCAACGGGATGCACTCAGCCTGCTTTAATTAGAACCAGAGCTCAAAGAACAGGACAGTTCACAACGGCTGGGAGTCGACGAGTATGACCCTCCAGATCACTTCCAAATGACGCCATATGGAATAGGCTGGCGCGGCGGCCGGTTGACATTACGTGCTCTTCTGGGATGGATAGCGGAGTTACTTTTTATGTATAAACGTAAAAGTTTTTTTTCTAACCTTAAACCAACACTCAGCTTCTAATTACTTGACAGTCTTAGATATCGTAGTTAGTAAGGAACCGAAAGTTATTCCCATAACTGAATTTCGTCTCTTAAAAAAGAAATTGATAATCATGCAAATGCTTGATGATACACTTTTTCACAGGTGTGAGACTTGGAATCATAGAAAATTTCAACTTCTTTGAAATTCCATTTGTTTTCAAATTCAAATGTTTGTAAACCTATCGGACCAAACTGCGTGGTTATCAGTCTGTAGCTTACAAACTACTTAAACCTAGGTAAACTAACCTAAGGACAACACACACACCCATGCCCCAGGGAGGACTCGAACCTCCACGGCGAGCAACCGCGCGCTCCGCAGCGAGATGCTTTAGACCGCTCGGCTACTCCACCGCGGCTCCATTTGTTTACTGTGAGTTACAGCAGGTGGACGTGTAATGCTAGGACGGGACGCTGCACTGCATTAGTAAAGGATATTACGGCGCGGCCCTTCCTAGATGCCCCGTTTACACATATCCACGGCGCCACGGGAAGCGACGGGGCAACGCTAGCTACCTCGCCCACAGCAGCGAAATGCTTAACACTGAGCTTGCCGTAACATTACGCCGAGTGCGGAAAAGCTGAAATTGCCGCTGGCGTAATATTACATAGACAGGACATAGAAGCAATTCAGAGGCGAGCGGCGAGGTTTGTAACTAGTAGATTCGATCAATGCGGGAGTGTCACCAAAATACTTCGGCAACTCAACTGGGAGTCGCTGGAGGCGACGCGGCGTTCATTTCGAGAAGCAGAAATGCAGAAATTTAGTGTGTCGGAATTTGAGGCGGACTGCAGAACGATTCTACTGCCGCCAACCTACATTTAGCGTATAGATCACAGGATAGAGAGATTAGGGCACGTACGGAAGGATGCAAGTATTCGTTTTTCCGTCTTTCTATATGGGAGTGGAACAGGAAAGCAAGTAACTAGTAGTGGTACTGAGTACCCTCCGCCATGCACCTTTGAGTGGATTGCGGAGTATGTACTGTACGTACAAGTAGATGTAGATTTTACGTCGAGTAGCATTCCACGTCGGTTTCTTTCTCTTTTTTTATGTTTTTTTTTATTTATTTTTTTCAGTCGTAAGTTTATGGTTACCTCTAAAACTAATAGTTTCTTTAATGCTTGTAGTTCATTACTTTAGATCACAGGACCTAACAATGTTCAAAAATGTTCAAATGTTTGTTAAGCTTAAGGGACTTAACTGCGGGGTCATCAGTCCCTAAACTTACAAATTACAAACTACTTATGAACTACCTTATACTAAAGACGACAGAAACATCCATGCCCGAGGGGGGATTCGAAACTCCGACTGTAGCGGCCATGCAGACTGTGACTGGCGCGCCGCAGTCCCCTCGGCCACCGCGATTGGCTCCTATCAATGTAAAGCAACGTTCCTTTCCGTATTTCTTCTGTGCTGTTATGCCATTTGTTTTCCTTTCTTTCTGAATGAAAATGGCGTTTCGTAAGGATCCAAGACTTAGAAACAATAGCATTTGCTGAATCTGCCGATGATGATGATTTAGAGTCCAGAAATATATTTTCACTCTGCAGCGGAGAGTGCGCTGATATCAAATTTCCTGGCAGATAAAAACTGTGTGTCGCACCGGAATTGTAACTCGGGACCTTTGGCTTTCGCGTCCTTGCCCGCGAAAGGCAAAGGTCCCGAGTTCTAATCACGGTCTGGCACACAGTTTTAACTTCCAGGAAGTTCCACGATTTTTGGCATTTCGATATTGACAGTAAATATGAAAATTCTGATCAGTTTAACCTCAGTCTAAATGAACGCAGAATAACAGGGAAGGCTGGGAACAGAGAGATATCATATAAATGTGGTGAATGTAATGTAGGTTTGTGTTTCACCCGACATAATAAAGATTGATTGAGTAGCTTATTATGAAAGGCGGACATCTGTCGTTTGCAAATAATAGAGATAAACGACTTTTTTTTACGAAACGTGGAGTTAATACGTAAGCATGCTAGTTTGGTCATCATTTAGTTGCAAATGATCACCAAACTAGTATGCATACGTATTAACGCCACGTTCCATAATAAAAATGGCGTTTATCCCAGTTATTTGCAAACGACAGATGTCCGCCTTTGATAATAAGCTACTCAATTGATGTGTTTTTAAGTGTGTACAAGGTACAAATAGAATAACTAACGTCATTTTAGTGTTATATTATCAGCTTCCAATGTTCTTTCATATTTAGATGGAAAAAAAATAAAAATAAAATAAAAATTAATCGGAAAATCAGTGTATAATTCTCATCGCTTCCTGAAAACAATGCATCCTCCACGTACATGACCGTTACTTCACATTAAGCTGAAACCTCAACATTTTAAGTTGTTCTTGTAGTTTTTATAAACTTTATCTCAAACTCAAGTACAACTATAGTCACTGAAAGTTTGATGAAAGTGATCGAAATGAGCCAGCGCGTAAGAAATGGCACGAGAATCAGACCCTCGCGTCTGCAAAGAGAACCCGGTTTGTCCTCGAAGCAAGGGATGCAGCAGTGTGATGGAAAGTGGCGGGGTTGACGGAAGCGGCGCGCATATCTGCATCTGTGGCGCAGCTTCCTGCCCCCTCCCGCGGCGCAGCAGCCGTATATAAGCGGCTGTGCGCGCGGGCGCGCGCACCAGTGTGGGTACTAGCGCAGCCAGCACACCGCGGCCCAGCATCTGCGCATGGCGGCGCGCTAGCTGTGCCTGCACCATGGCGGCGCCGCTGCTCATCACGGGGATGCTCGCTGCCGCCGCGTGGGGGCTCGCCGCGGCACACCCACCAGCCATCATCATCGTCGAGGACGCCCAGGGTAAAATACTGCTCAAGTGGCAACCCTCGTGGAGTACCCGACCGAGTGCAGCATCTGGACATGGCTTCCAAGTCGTCGGAAGTCCCCTTTACGAACAGTGACCCGTGCTGCCTCTTTAATTGCGAAAGCGTCACCGGTCCAAGAAATTGTGCACGAGATGACCTCTCCGCTATGTCTCGTAAATATTCGATGGGAGTTTTGTCGGGATAGTCAAATTATCCTTTGGAATTCTTCAGAATGTTCTCCCAACTATTTACGAAAAATTGTGGCATGGTGCATTGTCAGCCATAAAAATTCCATCGTCATTGGTAACATGAAGTGTGTGAATAGCTGTAAGCTGTAAATGTTCTCCAAGTAGCCCAACGAAACCACATTCAGTTGCTGATCGGTTCAGTTGAGCCATATGACCCGGTATATTCCATATAGAAGCAGCAACGCCATTATGGAGACACCACAAGCTTCCTTGCACAGTGCCTTGTATCCAGAAAGGCCGGTACAGGACCTACAACATGCGGTCATGCATTATCCTGCTGAAATGTAGGGTTTCGCAGGGATCGAATGAAGGGTAGAGCCACGGGTCGTAACACGTCTGAAATGTAATGGTCACTGTTCAAAGTGCCGTCGATGCCGTCGATGCCGCCGAAGAGGTGACCGTGACGTGTAACAAATGGCACCCCATACCATCACGCCGGGTGATACGTCAGTATGGCGATGACGAATACACGCTTCCAATGTGCGTTGACCGCGATGTCGCCAAACACGGGCCTCGCTGCGGAGCGCGCCGTTGTTCGCCGTCGGAGGTTCGAGTCCTCCCTGGGGCATGTGTATGTGTGTGTGTGTGTGTTTGTCCTTAGGTTAGTTTAACTTAGCTTAAGTATTTTGTAAGCAGTTTGGTCCGATAGATTTACAAACATTTGAACATTTTTTGCCAAACACGTATGCGACCATCAATGTTCAAATGTTTGTGAAGCTTAAGGGACTTAACTGCAGAGTCATCAATCCCTAAACTTACAAACTGCCTATGAACTACCTTATACTACAGACGACACAAACATCCATTCCTGAGGGGTATTCGAACCCCCTACGGCGGCCTCGCGCATCGGAGCATAGCGCCTCAATGCGCTTGGCCACTTCGCCGCGGCGATAATTTGGGTCAGTGGCGTCTGTGCCACACTCTAACATTATCGGCAGCACTTATCAACTGAAATCTGGACTCGTCTGACCAACTCACGGGTTTCTAGTTGTCTAGGATCCAACCGATATGGACACGAGTCCAGGAGAGGCACTGCAGGCGATGTCGTGCTGTTATCGAAGGCACTCGAATCGGTCGTCTGCTGCCATAGCCCATCAGTGTTGTAGCGGATACGTTCTTTGTACGACCCACTTTCATTCTTACGAATATTTCACGTAATATTTTTTGTCTATTAGCGTGAACGCCATTGAGCTCGGACAATAAGTGTACCTTGTCGGGCCGCGCGGGAGTAGCTGAGCGGTCTGGAGCGCCCCGTTGCGGATCGCGAGGCCTCCCGTGTCGGAGGTTCCAATCCTCCCTCGGGCATGGTTGTATGTCTTGTTCTTAGATTAGTTTACCTTAATTGAAGTAGTTTGTAAGCTACGGACTGATGATTAAGCAGTGAGTCCAATAGATTTATAAACATTTGAACATTTTTTTTTTTTTTCACCCTGTCAGTCACTGCGTTTTCCGTGGTGAAAGATAATGCCTGAAATTTGGTATTCTTGGCACACTCTTGGCGTTGTGGATCTGTTGTATTTAATTCCCTAACGGCTTCCTAAATGGAATGCACATGCGTATAGCTCCAGCTACCTGTTCGCATTAAGTCTGTTAATTTCCTAGTGCTGCCATAACAACCATGGAAACTTTTTCACACGAATCAAGGGAGTACAAGCGACAGATGTAGTAATGCATCGAGCTTTTATACTTTGTGAACGCGATTCTCGTGTTACTTTTGTCACCTCTTGTGTATAATTGCGGCCTCCCATGTATTCGACGTCGAAAGCGAGCACCACGACTCGTCTCTTGCTAAGTCTTTGCTAACGATAGTTATTTAGTCGACTGTCACATATTCAGTACAATTTTGTAGCCTGCCGCGCATTGTGAAGAACACGTTATTCGTTGGTACGTCGCGCGGTAAGACATGCAAATCATTTTATCTTTTCCGATATGGAACGTATCCGTACGTCTATCGCTATATTCGGCGTGCAGTATTTTTTATATGCGGCTGTATACAGGATGAGGCAATTAAAACTGTTTTTCGGAATGTTTGGAAAAATACAAATCGGATTTAAAAAACTTGCAATACAAGTTGTTCACCTCTAAGAGGGACATCTATTAACATAAAGCATGACGCCCATGCACCACCGTCGGGGGAGGGATGAGGGTGACTTTGAAATCTTAAATACAAACTCTTATTTTTATTGCAGATTTCGATTCTCCAGGAAAAAATATGCGACTCTCAAATGAAACTTTTTTTCCTCGTTTTATTATAGATGGCTCTGTAATCAGCAGAAATAAAAAATGAGTTGAAAATTGTTGAAAAGCGGTAATATGGTAAACAAATACACATCAGATTAGGAAATCAAAATAGAGGTTTTGATATTTTTGATAATGCTATCATGTGACACCTCCCACAATTGAATGAAGTAGAGATTGTGCTTGTGCTCTCAGACTATGGTCAGACTGTTCATTGTTCTTCAATGATGTCGGACTGTACACGTCTCTACGCAATGCTTCCACGACCGTAACGGTTGCAGAGAGAGTAGATGTCATTTCTTCGTATAATGAGGGTCATAGAAATGTTGAAGAAGATCGTCAAAACAAGTTAATCCATTCCCTGGTAGAAATCTTCCGTCTGCAACGACTTTTCGCGGTATTTTCCAACTGTTCACTGAAACTGGAAGTGTTTAACCTAGAGAAACAGTCCGATGCCCATTTTTCGAGATATTACCGTTTTTCAACAATTTTCAACTTATTTTTATTTTCGCGGATCACAGAGTTATCATGAAACGATAAACATGTGTTTTTTTTTTTTTTTTTTACGGAGCATCCAAATCTGCAATAAAAGATATGTGTTCCTATTTAGGATTTCAAAGACAGTCCCCGCTCCCGCTCTCGGGGGTGGTGCAGGGGGATCGATCTTTGTTAATGGTTGGCCCTTTTCGAAGTGAACAACTTTTATTTCAACTTCTTTTTAATCCAATTTTTATTTTTCCAAATATTCCGAAAAACAGTTTCAAATGCCTCACTTTGTACATGTATCAGTACAGTAAAATACCTTGCTTCATGGTAAAATTATTTGCTTTTGTCTGTTCTCAGCGACTTTAGGTGACGTCACAGCCATTGGGAGACTGACATTTATAATGAAAAAATATACTTGTATATTATGTTCACTCGTGTTTGCACCTAATGCATGATACGATAGCTAAAAGTCTGTACCTGCAAATGAAGATAGACCTCACACCCTTCCTGAATTCTCAAAACCTGTAAATTTAAAAAGTAATGTGTAAGTATACAGCCATATAAAAAAATATACATATGTCTAAATTACGAGGTAGTCCGCTGGCTGATTAGCGGAATAAGTACTGGATGCAGTTACCGTGAAATCAGAAGCATCACTTGAAATGACTGTAGAGACAAGTGAGCAGATTTTAGTGAATTCATGGAGACAAGACGTTCTTGTTTGTTGTGTTATTACTTTCATTATGAGCATTCTGACTCGTAGCCTGAAAAATACTTAGCGATAGTCTCTCATTCGTGAGAATGAGGGATATTTCATGAACTATATCTGAATTACAACTTAAAGTGGGGCATTATATTCACTAAACATTGAAAACAAAATTCTTGAAATTAATGGTAAGGGTCAAAACTGAACAGGTTGCGTTGTGCTGTATAGCCTTAGTTCTAGAAAAAGAAATTAAATTCATTACCTTGTAGCAGATTCTCTTGAGGTCATTAATGTCAGTATTTGGAGTAATCCAAGAGTTGTAATGTCGAGTTTGTGATGAAATAATTATAACACCTTTCATCCAAGATAGCGTATTACATACTTTTATTTTATTTTTTATTTCCATATATGGTTTCGATATAATCTATCTGTGACCTTCAGACTTTGTGGAATCAATGTATAGAATATTTACATCCTCCGATAATGAAAGCAAATGTCACCACTAAAACCACAACGCCACATAGGCTTGTAATTAACATAAAATAGAGTATATGTAGGGACCATAGCTTTCCAGGGCCCAGTGTGTAGGCGCATTCGTCACATGACATGTAGCGACAGCACATCTAGTAACAGTGGGAAATAAAAGAATTTGAAATATACAACACGCGGTCTGCGCTAAAAATATCATTATTACTACAAACAATTGATCGCTCCTAACAACATTTGCGTTAGGACAGACTAATTTATTCATTTATTTATCGTGTGATAATGATGAAACCATTACTTGTGTGGACAAGTATGCACAGTCACAACCTCGTGCAATATTACACGTCCAGCTTCCGTTCCCTGAACCATTCGATCACTCCATCCGATCGAGTAATGAATATCCTTTATCGCTCACATGTACGCTCGGAGAGTAAATTCAGCAACGATATGCTGGCCTGCAGAACGAGCCCATCCCATCATGCCCATTACATAACCACGATTGCCTTGTTGATTTCTAATCCGGATCATGATTCTGCATTGACGTCGGGAAGATCGAATCATTGTACTTATATTGAAAGTTTCTAAACTGGATGTTTGTTGGCTACTGACAGGTGCTAATGGTTGATTCTGAAATAGGATTCTACAAAGCTGTTTGCCACGCGTCGCGTTGATTTCCTTGATTGGTTGGTTGGTTGGTTTCGTTGATTGGTTGGTTGGTTGGTTGGTTTCGTTGATTGGTTGTTTGGCTGCTAAATCATCAATTCCGCGGTGTGGAGGGGAAGGAGAAGGGAAAGGAAATGCAGTTCAGGGAGGAAAGAAGAAAGAAAGACTGCCTTAGCTCGGGGCCCCATGCTCACCACGCACGTACTCACTAAAGAACAGAGAGTCCCCCGGAGGGGGGGGGGGGGTTCCTTGATTTCAAGCGGTGGTGTTATAGTTCAGTGGGCAGTTGAGGGTTGTTGCAACTGCTGTTCTAGACCTTCAGGAGAGCTTCCGATCTTCTTAGAGCTAGTTGTTGGTTGAAGTCATAGGGGCCGGACGCGGTGGTCGAGGGGACTGAGGCGCTCCAGTCAGGGTCTGCACGGCCACTACGGTCGGGGGTTCGAATCCCCCCTCGGGCATGGATATTTGTGACGTCCTTAGTATTAGCTAGTTTGTAAGTTTAGGGACTGATGACCCCGTAAGTTAAGTTCCATAAGCTATACAAATATTTGAAATATTTTTTCGAAGTCATAGGGTGTCTGTATCCCGAATGGAACCATCAATTATTTTCATTGCCTGACTGAAGTGCTCATGGATCTTAGGTGAACACTATTGATCCATATCGATAAGCATACCAGTGGACAAAGTGGTTTCTGCAGCAGAAGTTGGAGCTCTGACCCAGCAACCAAATGACATCAGCATATTGTATTTTCATGAAAAAATTTCCGTTAAGTCGTGTGTGTACTGACAGAAAAAGATGTCTCCAGCGTCAATTCTTTCTGTGTCGTCCATTGTATCTGACCCATGGCAACGTAAATATTTATTTTTTCGTTGGAATAAGACTTTCTGACACAAATGAGTATAATTTGTGAAATAATTTTCAGCTTTAATCTCTTTATTGTCACGACGCTTATCGGTATCATGCTGCCATCGTCAAATACTTAAAAGGCAAATTTGGCTTAATAAAGCTGAAAAAACAACAAATACTATAAATCATAAAGTAAAAGCTTTTGCGCGAATAATCCATCACAAAATAATTTTATTTTCAAGGGGTTTAATCTTGGTACTTTAGAATGTAAATTACTGCAAGTGAAAGTGTGATGTGATAGTGTTGTGTTTGATCTTGTGCTGTATGTGCCAGATAAGGACATATTCAACAAAAATGTAACTAAATACAAAACTGTTATTTAATGATAATGGTGCTCACGAAACTATATAACTATTTCTAAACAGTGATAAAATTCCCGTACATGCAACCACTGACACACCTAGAAAATAGAACTTATCTACATCTACATAGATACCCTGCAAATCACATTTAAGTGCCTGGCAGAGGGTTCATTAATCACTTTCATAACCTTTCTCTACCATTCACTTCTCTAATAGCGCACGGGAAGAAAGAACGCCTACATCCTACCGTTTTCAATCTGTTTTCTCTTATTTTATTGGGATGATCATGTCTCCCTATGTAGGTGGGTGCTAGCAAAATATTTTCACATTCAGAAGTAAAAGTCGGTGATTGAAATTTCGTAAATAGATTTCGCCGCAACGAATAACGTCTTTCTTTTAATGATTTCCACCCCAATCCGTGCAACATTTCCGTGACGCTTTCCCCCCTGTAACGTGATGAAACAAAACTAGCTGCCCTTCTCTAAAACTTCTCAATGTCTTCCGTCAGTCCCACCTGGTGAGGGTCCCACACTGGGCAACAGTACTCAAGGAGAGGACGCACAAGTGTGATGTAGGCAGTCTCTTTGGTGGAGCTGTTGCATCTTCGAAGCGTTGTGCCAATGAAACGTAGAAATTTGTAGAAATATTGTCTAAATCGCTTTGCAGTTGCTTTTGATCCTCTGTTGATTTAACTAACCGATAAACGACAGCATTATCCGCGAACAGTCTAAGGGAGCTATTCAGATTGCCTCTCACAAATCGTTTATAAACACAAGGAACAGTAGAGGACCTATAATGCTTCCCTGGGGAACTCCAGATAATACTTCTGTTTTACTCGAAGATTTACCGACAATTACTACGAACTGTGTTCTTTCCGATAGGAAATCGTGAATCCAATCGCACAATTGCGGCACGCAATTTCATTATAAGCCGCTTGTGAGGTACAGTGTCAAAAGCCTTCCGGAAATCCAGAATTATGGAATCGATTTGAGATCCCTTGTCGATGGCACTTATCACGTCATGTGAATGAACGGCAAGCTGTGTTTCGCAATAGCGATATTTTCTGAATCCGTGTTGACTACTGGTTAACAGGTCGTTCTCTTCGAGGTAGTTCATAATGTTCCAACAAAGTATATGTTTCAAAATCCTACTGCAAATCGACGACAATGAGATGGGCCCATAATTTTGGGGATCACTCATATTGCCTTTCTTGAATAGTGGAGTGACTTGGGGCAACTTTCCAGTCTTTGGGTACGGATCTTTCAAAAATGTTCAAATGTTTGTTACGTTTGTGGGTCTTAACTGCGGGGTCATCAGTCCCTAAACTTACAAACTACTTATGAACTACCTTATACTATAGTCGTCACAAACATCCATGCCCGAGGGGGAATTCGAACCCCCGACGAGGAACGGCCTCGTGCATCGTAGCATAGCGCCTCAATGCGCTGACCATTACACCACCACCGCACAGCCATAAAAACGTTTGTTAAGCTTAAGGGACTTAACTGTGGGGTTACATGCCCTAAACTTACAAACTACTTATGAACTACTATACTAAAGACAGCACAAACATCCATGCCCGAGGGGGGATTCTATCTTTTTTAATTTTGCATGTGTTTTTCTTTGCTTCTGCAACAGTGATCTGACCTGTTTTGTGTACCATGGGGGTCAGCCCCCTCTTTTATTAATTTATTTGGTATAAATCTCTCGATTGCTACTGATATTATGTTTTGAAAGTAAGCCACAAATGATCTACACTCGCATTTTTAATTTTGAAAGACTGGAGACTATCACTCAGGAAAGCGTGAAGCGAATTTTTACCTGCTCTTTTGAATAGATATATTTTTCGTTTATTTTTGGTGCATTTGGGAATTTCGATATTCAGTCTCGCTACTATAACTCTATGTTCGCATAATCCCTGTATCTGTTGATGCTCTTTACTAGCTCAGGATTATTTGTTGGCCGGCCGCGGTGGCCGAGGTGACTGAGGCGCTCCAGTCACGGTCAGCACGGCCACTACGGTCGGGGGTTCGAATCCCCCCTCGGGCATGGATATTTGTGCCGTCTTTAGTCTTAGCTTGTTCATAAGTAGTTTGTAAGCTTAGGGACTGATGACCCCGTAGTTAAGTCCCATAAGTTGTACAAACATTTGAACATTTGATTATTTGTTGCTCTGAGATCAAGGGTATTTCTGCAACCATTTACTATTCTAGTGGGTTCATGAACTAACTGTTCGACGTAGTTTCAGAGAAATCATTCAGAACTAGTTCGGACACACTTAAAAAAGAACTCACTTCAAAAAGGAACGAAGGAATCTATATAAAGGTTTGTATAAAAGGAAAATTGGTAATGTTTATCGAAGAATTGGAAAATTCGGGAAAAACAAAATGTTTCAAATGTTCAAATGTTTGTTAAGCTTATGGGACTTAACTACGGGGTTATCAGTCCCTAAACTTACAAACTACTTATGAACTACCTTATACTAAGGACGGCACAAATATCCATGCCCGAGGGGGGTTTCGAACCCCCGACCGTAGTGGCCGTATAGACCGTGACTGTAGCGCCTCAGTCTCCTCGGCCACCGCGGCCGGCGCAAAATGTTTGTTTCTGCGACATTATATATGAAGTAAAGCTACAATTTACGATTCCCACTATGGATATTCGTAATTCTTTTTTTTTTCTTTTTTTTATTATTATTTATTCACTATAGTCCTGTAAATGTTCTCAGTAAAAACACAATTCGGGACAGTTACAAATCAAAGTCCGAAAATTCAGACAAACTGCAAAAATCGTAAGATTTCAATACAGGATGGATCATAACTGAGAAAAGGAATGGTACGTCAGAGATCACCAAGAGGTTTAGAACATATTAGTATTTGTTCCAGGAGAAGGCTTTATACTCCAAAAGATATCGTATTGTACGTGGTGGGCGATATCTTACGATTAGACTTCAATACCGTTTGATCAACCCCGGCACATTTATGTATGTTTTCATTGAGAAGATTTGCACTCCTCAAGCCGGCATCTGGTGCATGTCAGAGAGTACCTTACAACAGACTGGACATCATTTGACCGGACACAATAAAAGTTAGCGGATATTTGTAATTTCTCATATATGTGAAAGGTGGCCAGAAAGGGATGAACTAGGAATTTGACAGAGAGGGCGTTGAACGGAATTGACAGAGAGACTTGGATCACGGTATAGACAGAGAGAGGGGAGGGGGTAAGGGACAGGTGAATGGAAGAGGTGGAAGAAAATTTGGGCGGAGGGTGGAGCAAGATGAAATAGAGACTGGGGATGGGGTGGGGGAGATGGAGTGTGAATTACACGAATCAACGTATATATCGTTAAAGTCAGGACGAGGGGCAGCAGGTGAACAGCGAGAGCGGGAAGAGGAGATAACTAACCGAAGATTAAAACAAATAAATACCAAGCATCGCCAGGTTTTCAGGAAGTCTATAAATTCAATTTGATGTCCATTTAATGTAAAGTGCCTGACTAATGCAACATGCTGCTGAAACCCATCGCGTCAATAACTATTCGATAATAAAAGTTATGGAGCCTGGAAAGTTATTTTGTAAATTTAATAATACAGTCCATACAACATGCAAAACTGAAGTTAAACATATTTTTTTCTTTTTATTTTTGTTGTGGCCATGGAAGTACAGGGGGTAGCGCATTAAACTCTAAACCCTAAAGGTCCTCAATTCGATTCTAGATAATGACAGGGACGAATATAATGGGGGGAAGGGGTCCTATCTTTCCTCCCCCCCCCTCCCCCAAAATAATGAATATAAAGAAAAAATAGCTACATTTTTTATGGTTTAATGTCAACAATAAAAAAGCTTAATCTCGGTAAAGTCAAAGGGGCGGCAGTGCAAATTATCCTCTGAATATGAGCAACAAAACTGATACAAAATATCATGAAGTGTCTACTTAAAATTACTTCTTTGCAATTTACTCTACCCCCCCCCCCCCCCCAATATATGCTATATTCGCTACTGGGTCAAGAAAAGCATTTGCCCCCGAACAAATTATTCCAGTAAGGCCCGAGGTCCACGCAGTATTATATGAAATGAGTTCCGCAGTTTCTATTACTGATAAGTTCGTAAATGCACATTATTTAGAAATTACTTTCTGAATATAGCAGGTGAATTAAAATGGTGATTAGTTCCTACAGAGAATCATATTGACCATAGCTGTTTATTTTTTCTCAATGCTACCGGTTTCGGTCAATTTACCATTATCAAGCGTTAGCAGAGATTAGCTAATAGCTTTACACGTCGTAACACAAAAATTCAAAATTGTAACATAAGTATTTGTTGTCATTGCTTTAATCATTGATATTACCACAGTTGCTGACTGCTACAGACTGAAGCATACATTGATGAGTATACTCTGTCTACTCATCAATGTATGCTTCAGTCTGTCACTGTAGATTAGATAATGATCAGTATCATCAAAGAACCTCCTCAAAACACGTGTGTCCTTGAATGTCTTCCTGAATACCTGGTCTGTTATTACATAGTCAATGACAGATCTGGTCCCCCTTCCCTCCCAAGTATACCGGTCAGTGTATTTATGCTTAAAAAAGGAGTTTGTGATAACTAAGCCCATACTGGACCAGAAATCCAAGAGCTGTTTTCCGTTCCTGTTGGCCTCCAAATCCTCCCCAAACTTACCCATAACCTTCTGTTCGATTTTCTATCCTGGCGTTGAAATCACCCACGAGCAAAACACTATCCTTGTCCTTCACTCTAATAACTAAATCACTAAGTGCGTTGTAAAAATGTCCATCTCAACTTGATCTCACCCTTCACAGGGCAAATACACTGACGCAATCCTAATTTTCTTGCTGGAGATGGCCAAATCTATCGACATCAGTCGTTCATTTACATACCTTATTGGAGTTATGCTTTGTTCGATTGCTTTCCTGATGTAAAACCCTACACCCCATTGCGTTCTTCCTGCTTTGTTGACTCCTGAGAGGTAGACTTTGTATTCTCCGATTTCGCCCTGTTTCTCTCCCCTTACCTTAACTAGGTAACTAGGACATGACTACAGGAACCTACGTTATGAACCACTACAGACTGGCAGGCGTAAAATGTTCTACGCCATTTGCAAATTATTTGCCAAGGAGGTGAAGGAAGAAGGATTATGAAGGAAAGGATTGACAGTGGCAGCATTAAGGCATCGAAATTAAACAATGGCAACAAGTGAAAACGTGAGCCGGGCAGGGATCGAACCCGGGTCTCCCGCTTCGGGCCAGCGGTCACCTTAACCAGTTTTTACATGCTCTTTTTTCTTTTTGTTCTTGGCTCAGCTTTTTATTACAGAGAGCGTTCAGCCTTCTGACAGGACGCGCTGAGCCACGGCGCCCTGCAACCACTTGGCTACCCGTGCTCGCCTCCCGTCCGTCTCAAACTCCCACAAGTCGCACGCTACCGCTATAGCGCCCCTGTCGTCCATGCCCTCTTACATTCGCCGTTACGGATTCCCGCGCGAGGTCAAACGTATGACCGCATTTGCGGTGAAGTAGATGAAGCAAACGCCGTCTTCGCGTGTAAATTTATTATATTGGTTTGGTGTCTGTTCTTTCGAACTGGGCGGCCGTTCCTGTCTGAGGTTTGAGACCTCCCTCGGGCATAGGTGTCTGTGTTGTCCTTAGTGTAAGTTAGTTTAAGCAGTTTGTGAGTCTAGCGACTGATGACCGTAGCATTTTGACCCAGTAGGTTTGGAAACAATTGGAGATTTGATTTGAATCTGACAATAAGAAAATAAATTGGCCGATTGTTGGAATATGTTCACACTAACATAACACAGAAACAATATGTAGTCATTATTTGCTGTGAGTGTACCATCCTTACGCTGTAAGAGATTTTCTTTTTCACCGCCTTCCACCACCACCATGTTTGCCTCTAGGAGTTCACAGTATGAATAAGTTGCAGCGCTAATGCGACTTTGTTTTAGGATCAGTGTCGATAAATTTATAGTCATCAGTAAGAGGAACATCATATACTTGTCCACGTTGATAAGTCTTCTATTCAGAGAAAAGTCGAGGGTACTTCGCCCACACCCAACAATGACGACGGTGTTTTAGTGTTTCATTAATGCGCAGACCGAGATCAAAAATTACTCGCTGTATACTTCAAAATGTTCAAATGTTTGTAAATCTATTGGACCAAACTGCGTGGTCATCAGTCCGTAGCCTACAAACTACTTAAACCTAGGTAAACTAACCTTAGAACATACACACACACACACACACACACACACACACACACGCCCAGGGAGGACTCGAACCTCCGACGGTGAGCAACCGAACACTTTGCAACGAGGCGCCTTACATCGCTCGGCTACTCCACCTCGACCCTCTGTATACTTCAGTGCACGCTTTAACACCTCTTACCTTGTTCTCAAGATCAGTAGGAGTGATATACCTAGACATAATAAAGGTCTTCCTCTGCTTTCCTTGAATACAGGTTTTCTAAATTTCTTTAACAGTTTTTCACGAAAACAGTGTCAGCTTCTTCCAGAGATCCCATCATATTACCTTGAACATCTCTGTTGTATTTCCGTATGGGTTGTCATGACCTGTTGTGGTCGTCGCACAGTGACTTTGAATTCCTTGTCATGTATACTTGACCCTGGCGGATAGAGCAATGCTCTAGTATAGTCGTGCCAACGTATTTTCATGTCATTTCATTTTGAACTCCAACCTGCTCTCCCACTTTTACACTTTTTCTGGGATGTATAATGCTATAATTCAACAATTCTGTCTGGTTGCCACACCATCTCATGTATAATATCGATGACACTTTCTCTTCTGTTTCGCGGTAATACAAAACGAGCTGCTATTCTGTGAACTTTTTCGGTGTTCTCCGTCAGTCTTATATGGTAATGACTCCATACGACGCAGCAATATTCTAGAAGGCTGTATTCTTAAAAGACCTCGTGCATCTTCTAAGTCCTCTCCCAGTAGAACCAGTCTTTGATCTGTGTGATCGTTCCACATTAAGTTATTCGAAATTTTAAGAACTAGGTATTTACGTAAATTGACAGGATATAGGTCTCTGTGACTTAATCGATTTCTATTAGTACTCATGCTGATTACCTTAAACTATTCACTATTTATTCTCAATTTCCACTTTTCGTACAATGCAGAGACATTGTTTAAATCGTTTTGCAATTGGTTTTAACGTTCGATGATTTTAGCAGATGGTAAATCGACAGTGTTGTCTATAAAAGGACTCTAAAAAAGCTTCTGAGACCGTGCGAAATGGCCGCGTGTTCTAAGGCGTCATGCTAGAGACTGGACGGGGATTCCTTCTGGAGGTTCAAGTCCTATGTTGTCCTTAGTGTAAGTTATTTTAAGTACAAAGACATTATTGATAGATCTGAAGCATTAAATTAAAATTTGTGGTGCGGCCGGGAATCAAACCCGGATCTCCATGCTTACTACGCAGACATCTTAACCGTTAGACTACCACACCACTAACGATTAAGGCGCCTCGGAATAGTCTATGTACGATTTCCCTCCACAACACAAACTTTAATTCAGCTTCTTTGTCTTTGACATATTTGAGACGTAAATCCGTCTCTGGGATTCCTTATTTGTATTAATTGATATTTATTTTAAGTAGTTTATAAGTCTAGGGACTGATGACCATAGCAGTTTGGTCCAATAGGTTAACAAACATTTGTGGTTCTGAGAATATCAGAGCGACGTTCTTGGGTTACAATGTTATTGGAACGACATAGTTTCTACCGACTAATGTCGATGCTGTATGAACCACCAGCAGTCCGATTAGACTGGAGACGCCGTGTTGAGACACAGTGAAACTGTAGCCTCATGCATCGCCATACTAGTCCTATACCGGTATTATAGTTTTTAGTGGGATTTGACTCCACTCCCGCAAGCTCTTGGTACTCGTTTCAGGTGCACTGATCAGCTAGTGTTCCATTTGTAAAGTGTTAGAGCCTGTTACCCGCCCATACCTTTTCTTTTACTCATATTTTTACTCACATTTTTTTTAATATTTTTTTATTATTGTGGGGTGGGGCCACATTCTCCTCTACATCCCGTCCTTTCACTCACCAGTAAAGCCTTCTTCGGCTAAATAAATGCATGTCTCCCGACGAAATAAAATAAAATATCTTCTGGTATGTGCACAATGTGACATGGTACGTCCCCTGCGGTTGGTGTCCGTAGCTTTATGCACTCTTTCAGCTGCAAAGTTTATATTAAAGAACATAAAACAGACGTCTTCTCCGTCATTACAATATCTTTTTATCGCTGCGCCCGAAGTATTACATGCACATAAAAAAATAATCAGTTCCAAGAGGATTTGAAAAGAAGAATTTAAAGGCGACAACCGCCGGACGTAAAAGAAAAGGCAATCTTCTGTATGCAGGACATATTTTTGCGGAATCATAAAATACCCGGCTGAAACACCAACAAGAGGAGGATGTGAAAGCAAACACTTCTTCAATGTCCATTCCTGCGTTTCAAGTACTATGCACTGAACCACGCCTGCACAACATAAGGTCTCTGCAAGGGTCATCTGGCGAGGAAGAAAAGTAAACTGAACCAAGTTCACTTCAGGCGCAAAAGGAATGACAAAAATCACATTCAAAACATAGATACGATGTCAAGAAAAGAAGGGGTAAAAGTTCCTGTTTTACAATATTTCATACATTTAAACTACCAGTCTCTTCTGATACCCATGTCGCGGTGGAGTAGCCGAGCGGTCTAAAGTGTCTCGCTGCGGAGCGCGCGGTTGCTCGCCGTGGAGGTTCGAGTCCTCCCTGGGGCATGGGTGTGTGTGTTGTCCTTAGGTTAGTTTACCTAGGTTTAAGTAGTTTGTAAGCTACGGACTGATGACCACGCAGTTTGGTGCGATAGATTTACAAACATTTGAACATTTCTGATACTCATGTATTAGTGCCACGTTGAGAAAATTCGCAAACAGTCCTCGATATCTGGAAATCTGGTTATCTTCAGATGGCTGACCCAAAAATACGCCAAAAACTAGTCGGCATCGTGGATTTTCAGGCGAAGGACAGCATAGACCGTGTGGCCCAGGAACCAAACAGTAGCATGATGCTTTGTCCTAGGAGAGGGCTTGAAGTCCGGCGCCAGAACCCAGCTGGGCACAGTCGTCGCTGGCGTCGTCCCATTGATGAGGACAGAGACCAGACACAGGCGTTACACGGCGGCACAGGATTCGGTGTTCTCGAGTGTCCGGCGCGTCGCAGTTCTTACAAGCTGCTGAGGCTCTAAGGCGAATGACAGCCAGGCGCTGGCTCATGGTCAGCTTGTCATTGACGAGGCAGTACCAAATGGGCGATACTTCCGAATGCAGGACCGGGCTATTGATGTATCCCACACCTGGCTCCATTTAACCTTCGGAGCTTACCGACGGCCACATTACAACAGGATAACGCGGACCACACTTGGCACATGTTGAACACTTCTCCGTCACCCATCGCACTGCACTGCTGCCTTTACCTCCCTGTTCTCCCCATCTCTCGCAGATGAAAACATCTGGTCAGTGGTTTCGGAACGACTGGCCCGGGATACAGAATCCGCCCCTACACCAGATCAACTTCGACAATATGTGGTACCAGCATGGATTGATATACCCGAACAACACA
Source organism: Locusta migratoria (assembly GCA_026315105.1). Lineage (NCBI taxonomy): Eukaryota > Metazoa > Arthropoda > Insecta > Orthoptera > Acrididae > Locusta > Locusta migratoria. The sequence goes on from CM048755.1 coordinate 262,637,474, forward strand.
TCCAGTGCCACTTTGATTCCATGTTGAGGCATGTAGCAGCGCTTTTAGCCAATTCTGATTTCATCATCTTCCTTCAAAAATGTTCAAATGTTTGTAAAGCTTATGGGACTTAACTGCGGGGTCATCAGTCCCTAAACTTACAAACTGCTTATGAACTACCTTATAATAAAGACGGCACAAACATTCATGCCCGAGGCGGGATTCGAACCCCCGACGGGGAACGGTCCTTGCGCATCCCAACATAGTGCCTCAATGCGCTCGGCCACTCAGCCGCAGCCATCTTCCTCACTTCACGTGAGGCTGTATTATCAATCATGTAACCTTTGTACAACGTGTTATCTTCTAAACAAATTTGAATCTGATATCTCTGGTATTTTATTTTGGATCGCCAGTAATGTATTTAATCTGTACATTCAAACAAGCAGTAAAAAATATTCAAATGTTTGTAAAGCTTATGGGACTTAACTACGGGGTCATCAGTCCCTAAACTTACAAACTACTTATGAACTAGCTAATACTAAGGACGGCACAAATATCCATGCCTGAGGGGGGATTCGAACCCCCGACCGTAGTGGCCGTGCAGACCGTGACTGAAGCGCCTCAATCCCCTCGGCCACCGCGGCCGGCAAACAAGCAGTAAAGGAACCCTAGAAGAATTTGGGCCCAGATTTTAAGTTCACGGAGAAGAAACAAGAAACTTGCGAGTCCCGCTGAGATTCTGCCTTGTAATTCTATCACAGGCAGCACAGGACTAGAAGATAAAGTCAAAATAATGGACAGTACCTTCAAAACATGTTGCAAGATCGACATCAACAAAAGTAGAACGAGGTTAGTGGAATGTAGTCGAATTGGATCTGGTGATGCTTAGGTATGACACTGAAAATGATTTGGGCAGCAAAGTAACTTATGATGGCTGTATAGAGTACAAACTGACGTTGACAAGAAAATCATTTCTGAAAATGATATTTTTTTAATATCTAAATTCAAAATGTTCAAATTTTAGCAAGCCCATTGGACTAAACTGCTATGGTCATCAGTCCCCAGTCTTAACAAAATGGACAAAACACCCCCCCCCCCCCCACACACACACACACATGCCCGAGGGAGGACTGGAAACTCCGGCGGCAACAGCCGCCCAGTACGTAGCATAACGCCTTAGACCACGCGGCCATTCCGCCTAGCAGATTCTTTTATTCTTAGTCTTCCAGTCTTCTCTCACTTCTATCACCCAATTGTTTCCCCTATGCTATGTTACATCCCATATCTTCGTAGTCAACCTATAATCATCCATTTTCATGGTGTGTCTCACAAATCGTAGTAGCCTCCTCTTGAGTATCTCACTTGAAACTGGTTCTCTCCAGTTATATGAAAACTCTCTTGCGTAGTGTATATGTTTCAGATGCGTATAATGGTGCAATTTATACGGCTACTACATAACGTCGCAAGTTGACATTCCTTGGTAGATTTACCTTGCCACATGTTGTTTTCAGCCGGCCGCGGTGGCCGAGGTGACTGAGGCGCTCCAGTCACGGTCAGCACGGCCACTACGGTCGGGGGTTCGAATCCTCCCTCGGGCATGGATATTTGTGCCGTCTTTAGTCTTAGCTAGTTCATAAGTAGTTTGTAAGCTCAGGGCCTGATGACCCCGTAGTTAAGTCCCATAAGTTGTACAAACATTTGAACATTTTTGTTGTTTTCACCACATACCGAAGCTTCTGCAAGAGCTGTGCCCTGCCTGATGTTGTACTGTATTCCACCTGTTATCCCCCCCTCCCCCGCAAGTAACAGAAACTGTCGATTTTTCTCCACCACTTGGCGTTTAATCTCTCACTCAGACCCAGTGTTCAATGTCTTGGTTTTACCTTACACCGCGCGGGAATGGCCGTGTGGTCTAAGGCGCCATACCACGGATTGTGGATTACGCAGCCGCTCCCGCCGGAGATTGGCATACTCCCTCGGGTATGGATGTGTGTGTTGTCCTTAGCGTAAGTTAGTTTAACACCGGTGACCTTAGCAGTTGGTCCTATAAGTTTACGAACATCTAAACATTTTTTCTCTATTTTACTCAATCTGCACTCCGACATATTCTGCTACCTTGAATAGATTTTTGAGCGATATCTTTGCCTCTTCATCTTTCTCGTTTAACAGTATCATTTCATTCACAAATACCAGGTAGTCCACAATTACATTATGCCTGATTTTGCACTTTATTTGCGTACCTTAGATCTTCATGCTATTATTTAGTTGTCTCCACTGCCTCCCTACTTCATCCAAAACCACGTTAAATAAGATTGGCGACAGCCCATTCCCTTGCCGAACTCCTGTCCTGATTTGAAGCTGTTCGATGGTGCATTGTAGTACCAGTAAGTGTTTCCTTTAATACGGCATGTGCTTTAGCATCCAGTCCTATATGTTCTAACGTATCTAATAGAGTACCAATGCCAGTTGAATCATACGCTTTTTTTAAGTCCACCAAGGTCACTACAGGCTATTTATCCTTCCTGTGTCTGATCTCTATTATCCTTTCACAGAATCTAACTGGGATAGTGGAGGAATATAGCACCAGATGCACCGAAAAATAGTCAATTTTGTAATGATGCGAAGTGCGGGGGGGAGGGGGGGGGGGAGGTTCTCTAAAATGCGACCGCCACGAGAATACCGTATATATATAACTTTTTCAGCGATGAAGAGTAACTTTGAGAATTACATCAAACGAGTCTTGGAATTGAAGGGGAAAAACAACAATAGAAATTGGAAACGTTAACGTGTGTGTGGCCGGATCCGTGTGTCAAACTGGCTCGGTGTTTGAAACAGCGGAGGGATGGAGGAGATACAGGCATCGCTACCGCTCCTAGGCAGTTAGTTCATCAGCGCATCTGATGATGGCAACAGGTTTGGTTGTCGAAATTTTGTGCCACTTTGACACAGGGATCCGGCCGCACATCGGTGAACTTTTTCATCTAGAATTACGCCGGGAAAAGCTACAGAGTCACAACAATGATAATAATTCAAAACACGCCAACAGTCGCACTGCTTGAAACAGTAACAATATTTCTGGTTTTTCAGAAGTCCTGTAATATCGTTCGTCACAAGCGACTTCTAATCAAATTACATACCAATGGGACATCGTCGCATTTATGAGATCAGATTTGTTATTTGCTGTTAGAAGAGTCACAGTTTGTACTTACTGACTGATATTCATCGAATAAAATAGAAGTGATTCATATGTCGTTTCCCAAGGAAGTGTCATAGGTTCCCTGCTGTTCCTGATGTATGTAAATGATTTAGGAGACCGTCTGAAAAACTTTTTTTTTGTGATGCTGTCATTTGGTGTCAAGTAAAGACACAAGAAGAAAAAAGAAATTTCAAAATGATTTACAGAACATGTCAATATCCGGAGAAAAGTTTTCATTTGGCCTTAAATAAAGACAACTGGGAGATCACCCACATTACTAGTAAAAGGAATCAGTTAAATTTAGATTACATGATAAATCAGACAAACCAACCAAATACCTAGGTATTACCATTTCTGCCAACTTTCACTAGAAAGATCACATAGATGAACCAAGGACTGCGTTATATTGGCAGAAAAATGCATCAGATTCATAATAGAGACTGCCCATCCTCTTCTAGAGTATTGCTGCATTTTATAGAACACTTACAAGGTAGGGCTGACGGATGACATGCAAATAGTCCAAAGAAGGGCAGCTCGTTATGTATTATCCTGATACAGTGGAAGTGATACACGAGTTTTAGTGGAGGCAAATGCGTTTTTCGTTGCAGCAAGATCTTTTCCTCCTCAGAGTGCGGAAACATTTTCTTCAAAAAATGCTTGTGTATCTATTGGACTCAACTACTGGGTTATTAGTCCGTAGCTTACAAGCTACTTAAACTAAGTTAAATTAACCTAAGGACAACACAAACATCCATGCCCGAGGGGGGACTCGAATCCCCGACGGCGAACGGCCGCGCGCACCGCAGCATGGCGCCCCAATGCGCACGGCTAATCGTCCGCAGCAACTTTTTCTTGCCGGCCATCTACAAACAAAGATATGCTCATTGCAATAAAACAAGATATATTAAAGCTCACGCGAAAAAGTTTACATGTTTCTTTTTCCCGCGAGCTATTAGAGATTCTAAAGATCGATAAATAGTCTGAAAGCAGTTTGATGAACCCTTTGCCAGACAACTAATGGTAGATTTTAGAGTAATCATGAAGATAAATAACGCAATTCCTTCTTCACTGCTTCATTTCCTACAAATTGAAAGCCTTAACAAACGTAAAGCCTACATACTTTTGTACTGTTGCCACTTTGCGAGATGTGACTCCAACTTGTAGCCGAAAAAGACAAGAAAAACATGTTCGAACCAGAATTATGTTTTAGGAAACTGTCGCTTAACGCAGACAAATTACTTCCCATTTTACTGCACTCCAATCGTTGTTCATCTTCTTCGTCCCCATACTTCGACGACCCTCTTCCTCTTTCGTCCCTTCTCATTTATTGCAGAAACGCACACTCATGTACATGATGGCCAAGCCACGTGACCCGTCTGTTATGCTGTAGTTACACCGGTGCTCATGGTGGCTTTACACGTAATTTAATTACCGAGGACAAACCGACTGCCGGCCGCGGTGGCCGAGGTGACTGAGGCGCTCCAGTCACGGTCAGCACGGCCACTACGGTCGGGGGTTCGAATCCCCCCTCGGGTATGGATATTTGTGCCGTCCTAGTTCATAAGTAGTTTGTAAGTTTAGGGACTGATGACCCCGTAGTTAAGTCCCATAAGCTTAACAAACATTTGAACATTTGAACAAACCGACTCAGGTTCGCCCAATCAATGATTTTTTGAAAAGGCGTTAATTAAAGATTCAGTTTCTATCATAAGTAAATGTCCTCACATGTAACAACTACCGGTAAGTTGCTACGGGCTATATAGATAAGTAAATAATTTTTCATTTAAGAAAGTTGTATTAAGAAAAGAAAAAATCAGGAAAGATATTGACAAACAGCTGAAAACTCGACATCGGGAGGGCAGTTATTTGTGACTGTGTTAGCTCAGCCCAGCTCTTCTTCCCCTTTGCCCCTCTGTCAACCTTCTCTTTCCCTCTCTCTCTGACCACATTCTCTTTTCTTCTCTCTCTCTGTTAATTTCCTCCTCTGCTTTCATCTATCTCTCTCTCTCTCTCTCTCTCTCTCTCTCTCTCTCTCTCTCTCTCTCTGCCGCGGAATAGGCGTGCGCACTGAGACGCCCTGCTACGGTGCGAGCAGCCGTTCCACGTCGGAGGTTCGAGTCCTCTCTCGGGCATGGGTGTTTGTGTTGCTCTTGGGCTAAGTTAGTTTAAGTATTTTGTAATTTTAAGGACCGATGACCTTTGTAGTTAGGTCCCATAACTTTACAAACATTTGCACATTTCATCTCTCTCTATCTATCTGTAGGTATATGTGTGTGCGTGAGTAAGTGTGTGTGTATGTGGGGGGGGGGGGGGGGGAGGTTCATCCCATCTCCTCTCTGCTTGTTCATCTTCTCCTAACCCTCTCTCTGTTCATCTTCACTCTCCCCTTCCTCCGCCAATCATCTCCCCGTCTCTTTGTGGAACTCCTCCTCCATCTAATCAGCTCATTGCTTCGTCCATCTGGGAAAAATCATGTAACTCTGTTAACCTTCATGGTGAAAGATGAAATGGTGTTCAAGTTTACTGCAGGGTATCCTCCGCCTTGCAACGTGTAAACGATGAAACGATGATGTTGCTGTTACCTTGAAGCTTAAGCGGAAAAATTTCATCAAGATCGGAATGAAACTGTAAATTTAGTCGAAGTCCGTTGGTAAAGTACTCACTGCCATGCAACAATACAAAAATTGTACGTAGATAGTAACCTCCCTCTTGTTTGAAGATCAAGTGTGCGAAATGTCGTGAAGATCGGAACATAACTATAGATTTGTATGCAATACAAAAACGCGGACACACAGCTTTCCATTAAAAAAAAAAAAAAAATAAATAAATAAAAAAGGAGAACAGTCGGCCCCCCAACCCAACCCCGTGCATGGGTGGCGGGGAACAACTATAAGATATTCAATGGGAATACCCGTATTTAACGCCGAATACGATTCTAAACTCCAGGCGCAATGTAGTACACGTCTGACATATCCATCAGGAGACCCGCGGTGGCCGAGGGGAGTGAGGCGCGTCAGTCACGGTCTGCACGGCCACTACGGCCGGGGGTTCGAATCCCCCCTCGGGCAAGGATATTTGTGCCGTCCTTAGAGTTAGCTAGTTCGTAAGTAGTTTGTAAGTTTAGGGACTGATGATCCCGTAGTTAAGTCCCATAAGCTATACAAACATTTTACAGGACACTATTTGATGCTCGTCTTTGTCCGGCGCTCGAAACAAACGTCCCCCTGCCTTTCCAAATAAAATATATGTTCAATTGTAGCACCTTTAACAGCAGTACACGCAGTGATCCGTTCTTCAAATGATTGTACATTGTATATCGGCATATCTGTGGAAATGTCAGCACAAGCGTTATGTGTGCGGTCGATCATGTCTTCACGGCCTGTTGGCATTTACTGATACATCTTACTTTTTAAATATCCCCACAGAAAGAAATATAGTGGCGTCAAATCAGATGACTTAGCAGGCCTGGTAATAAGGCCACCTCTGCCGATCCACCGACCAGTTTAAACAAGGTCCAGCACTTCGCGTGCAATGCGGTGGCCATCCGTCGTGCTGAAACAACATACGTTGCCGAACGTCCAGGGCAACATCGTGGAGTACTATCGGTAGTTGCTGTTCCAAAAACGTTCTATATTTGCGTCTATCCAACGTGCCATCAATAAAATACGGGCCAATGAGATTGTTTCCTACGACCAAAGATGTTGGTCGACTTGCCGTAATCAGTAGAGATATTTGACGCTTTAGTAATGCATGTTATGCCGGTTAGCGCTACCAAGAGTTTGAAGGTAGACTCACCGGAAAACAGAACCTCAACAAAGAACGTGGGGGTCGTTGGCTTTTGTTGAAGTCTGCTAGATACATGAGCCCCGGTCAAAGATAAAAATGTTCAAATGTTTGTAGAGCTTATGGGACTGAACTACGGTGTCATCAGTCCCTAAACTTACAAACTAGCCAATACTAAGGACGGCATAAATATCCATGCCCGAGGGGGGATTCGAACCCCCGACCGTAGTGGCCGTGGAGACCGTGACTGGCGCTCCTCAGTCCCCTCAGCCACCGCGGCCGGCCCCGGTCAAAGTGTACTGCGTGTTATATGTCGTAGTACGCTACACGGCCACAGTGGAACATCGACTAGCCCTATGTTCGATATGTCAGAGGTATACAAAATGTTCAAATGTTTGTAGAACTTATGGGACTTAACTACGGGGTCATCAGTCCCTAAACTTACAAACTACTTATGAACTAGCTAAGACTAAAGACGGCACAAATATCCATGCCCGAGGGGGGGATTCGAACCCCCTACCGGAGTGGCCATGCAGACCGTGACTGGAGCGCCTCAGTCTCCTCGGCCACCGCGGCCGGCAGAGGTATACAACATTGCGGATAGGGTTTTCAAGCAAACATTGTGAATTGCTGGCGTGTCCTACTCTCTCAGTATGAATTTGGGGTCCCCTTGCCATTGAATATTAAATGGATATTGGGCTGCACATCGTACATTATAGTTGTGGACACATTTCGATTCCGTTCATTACAGTACCCTGCGGCATGGGTGTGTGTTTGTCCTTAGGTTAGTTTACCTAGGTTTAAGTAGTTTGTAAGCTACGGACTGATGAACACGCAGTTTCGTCCGATAGATTTACAGACGTTTGGACATTTGATTACAGTACCATATGTGACGAAACGGAATCATGTTTAAAACGAAACGTAAGTAGTTTCTGCCGTACATTCCTAATCTGAGATAAAAACCGGGGTTCCCATTGAAGATTTCAAAGTTGCCCCCCGCCACCCACAAACGCAATGTAGTACCATTTGATGTCCCCCTCCAACACAAACAAATAGGTGTTCTTTTGATATGGTGTGTAGTTTCTGTGATATTTAAATGATTTTAGTTTATACATATATACACTGACAATTTTTGAATGTGTGTAACATATGTGGTGTGACCCGGTTCTTACATTTCATACACTGGATCCATTTATTCCTAAACATTATTACTGGGAAAAATCGGTACTGAAGTAACGTCCGTTTTGAAGAGTTGAAATGTTATCTTCTTCGAACTGTTTTTACTAAACAAAGATTCCACATTTGTTCGACTGATGCTCCAGTAAAGCCGTTGCCCTATGCTTTTCGAAATGAAAGATTTTGAAATCTATTTAAAATAACCAGCAAATGAGTGACATTAAAAAAACATTATTCTCCCGAGGAAAAGGACATATAGAGAATCTGCTACTCAGATATCATAAGCCATATTTTTCAGTTACTGTGGTTCGAACGTATAACAAATACCTTTTGTTTCATTTCCTTCTCATAATAATAAATTTTCTTTTGCTAGTTTGTAAATTTCAGAGGTATTGAGAGTTCAAACTTTTATTTAATCGTAAATTTCATCTCGTGGAATTTTCTTAGAATAGCCGGCCGCGGTGGCCGAGGGGACTGCGGCGCGTCAGTCACAGTCTGCACGGCCGCTACGGTCGGGGGTTCTAATCCCCCTCGAGCATGGATATTTGTGTCGTCTTTAGTCTAAGGTAGTTCATAAGTAGTTTGTAAGTTTAGGGACTGATGGCCGCGATGTTAAGTCCCTTAAGCTTAACAAACATTTGAACTTTTTTTTTCTTAGAATATCTTACTGAAGTCTGAGAACTGATTTGATAACCAGCTGAGTTACTTCGAATTATAGTTCCTCCTTTTTCACCTTCCTCAGTGCTGTAAGTATTATGTCTTGAGTAACTTGTTCTCAGCTTGACTTTTTTTTACGTATTCTCAAAATACTTACCTGAACCAGACGCGGGATATATTACCACATGTGGGAACGAACTGTCCCAGAAATTTATTTGACAACCAAAACAGAATAGGTATTTAACCTCCGACTCTGAAGGACGGTCAGATTAAAACTGTCCCCGCGCCACAACGGGACCATTGACTGGCTCGATTCTAAAGCTAAAATATACGCGATGTTTTATGCACTAGGTCAGGCATGGCCAACATTTCCGCGCGGTGGGCGCCCCGCGGGCGGAATACACTGTAGCTCACCGCCCCCGGCCGCGACCGTGTTGCTAGTGCCCCCACGCCGCTGCGCACAGTACGCGGGGCAGGGGCGCGGCAAAGGCGAGGGCGGTGTTTGGCCACGCCTGCACCAGGAGAAACGACACTTCCTATATCGGCCGATGTCGGATCTACTACCGCACCTCCTGTCGCGCCTTCTGAGTCAGCTGAAAACGACGTCCACGGCCAGGGCCATAGAAATCTGGGTCCAACACTCCCCTTTTATTTAATCGTTCCTTATACAACTTTTGTTCAAGTTCCAAACGCTGAAACGGCTGCAGGCATTTTGGATACAGATATGAATGAACTTATTGTGCTGGAGGACTGAATCCCCCAGAAGAGAAAAAATCGCACTGACGTGTTTTAGGGCCCACTTTAGATTTGTAGTTTTATAATTTTTTGCAAACATTTTGGACCAAAATAATAAGAAGGCATTTCAAAAATGGCTCCGGACTAGAAATGAGGCAGACAGAGGAAGTTATATTGAAGAAATAAATAAAGCCAAACGGATAATTGCAGACTCCATGCAGAAATCATGGGAAGACTTTGGAAACAAGTTAGAAACTCTGGGTCAAGCCGCGGGAAAACCATTTTGGAGCGTAATTAGCAATCTTCGAAAGGGAGGGAGGAAGGAATTAACAAGTGTTTTGGACAGGTCAGGAAAGCTGCTAGTCAATCCTGTGGATGCCTTGAGCAGATGGAGGGAATATTTTGAAGAATTGCTCAATGTAGGTGAAACGTTCAATGATGTGTCAGATTTTCAGGTAGAGAGGGATAGGAACGACTCTGGAAACAGGATCTCATTTGAGGAAGTTGAGAAAATGGTCAGTAGATTACAGTGCAATAAAGCGGCTGGGGTGGATGAAATTAAGCCGGAACTCGTCAAATACAGTGGAATACCAGGTCTCAAATGGTTACACAGGATAACTGAAAAGGCGTGGGAATCGGGACAGGTTCCGTCTGACTGGACGAACGCGGTAATCACGCCAATTTTCAAACATGGAAACAGAAAAGATTGCAACAACTATCGAGGTATCTCTTTAATTAGCGTTGTAGGCAAACTTTTCTCAGGTATTATTGAAAGGAGAGTGCGAGTATTAATTGAGGACAAGTTAGATGAAAATCAGTGTGGGTTTAGGCCTCTTAGAGGCTGTCAGGACCAGATCTTTAGCTTACGGCATGTAATGGAAAAGTGCTATGAGTGGAACAGGGAATTGTATCTATGTTTCATAGATCTGGAAAAGGCTTATGACCGGGTTCCTAGTAGGAAGCTACTGTCAGTTCTACAAGATTATGGTATACGAGACAATCTTCTGTAGGCAATTAAAGGGGTTTACGTAGACTGTCAGGCAGCAGTTAGAGTAGATGGCAAATTAAGCTCATCGTTCAAGGTAGTTTCAGGGGTAAGACAAGGCTGTAACCTGTCACCACTGTTGTTCATACTATTCATGGATTATATGTTGAAAACAGTAGGCTGGCAGGGCGGGATTAAAATAGGTGAAAACAAAATAAACAGTCTTGCATATGCAGATGACTTAGTTGTAATGGACGATTTGATTGAAAGGTTGCAAACCAATATTTCAGAGCTCGATCAGAGGTGCAAGGTTTATGATATGAAGATCAGCATCTCCAAAACGAAAGTAATGTCTGTGGGAAAGAGATTCAGATTGAGTGCCAAATAGGAGGAACAAAGTTAGAACAGGTAGATAGTTTCAAGTACCTGGGATGTATTTTCTCACAGGATGGCAACATAGCGAAAGAACTGGAATCGAGGTGCAGCAAAGCTAATGCAGTGAGTGCTCAGTTAAGATCCACTCTCTTCTGCAAAAAGGAAGTTAGTACCAAGACTAAGTTAGCAGTGCACAGATCTATCTTTCGACCAACTTTGTTGTATGGGAGTGAAAGTTGGGTGGATACAGGTTATCTTATTCATAAGGTAGAGGTTACAGATATGAAAGTAGCAAGAATGATTGCAGGTACTAATAGATGGGAACAATGGCAGGAGGGTGTCCGCCGGCCGCGGTGGCCGAGGGGACTGAGGCGCTCCAGTCACGGTCTGCGCGGCCACTACGGTCGGGGGTTCGAATCCCCCCTCGGGCATGGATATTTGTGCCGTCCTTAGTCTTAGCTAGTTCATAAGTAGTTTGTAAGTTTAGGGACTGATGATCCCGTAGTTAAGTCCCATAAGTTCTACAAACATTTGAACATCTGATTTTGTGTCCATAATGAGGAAATCAAAGAAAAACTGGGAAGGAACACCATAGATGAAGCAGTTAGAGCGAACAAACTGAGATGGTGGGGTCATGTTACTCGCATGGGACACGCAAGGTTACCTAAGAGACTCATGAACTCGGCAGCGGAGGGTAAGAGAAGTCGAGGTAGACCTAGAAGAAAGTACTTAGATTCGGTGCAGAATGATTTTGAAGTAAAAAGCATAACATCAGAGGAGGCATCGATGTTATCATTGAATACGGGATTATGGAGGAATTTTATTAGAGGTACTATGCTCCAGACTGAACGCTGAAAGGTATAATCAGTCTCTAATGATGATGATGATGATGATGATAATAATAATCTAAATAATAAAAAGTTAATTAATAAGAGTATCTGAAACCCTTTTAGGGAAAAAGATTTAAGCAGTGGCGGTTTCCGAACCAGCGACATTTAGTATCATAGTCCACCGCCTTGCCCACTACGCCACGGCTATCAATTGACACATTAGTCCTTTAATCTCATACTATTGATGGCCGTTGTTAACAGATGCTAATATGTCATTTGTAGACTCTAGATTATCATTTATCGTACGAAAAACGACGTCTTTTCGTTAATTCTTCAGTGCGCCATTGCTTTGAAATGACAACGTGTAAGTTACAATAAGAAAATCATCAAATACGCAACGCAAGATGGCGTATGCCAGAGAGATTTCTGGGCGAGGAATGTCACATGACATCTCCGAACGGCTGGTTTTCGTTAATTCAGTGGAGGGTGTCAAATCTCCATATTTTTGCAAATATGTCTCAAACGATACGAGATATGAAAAAAACATAGTGGAGCTAAGTTAAGTTATAGAGAATTTTCTCCTCTACCAATTAGGTTAATCAATTTTCGTGTCAGATGAACGGTTCGTTTGCAATTACAATTATATTACAAACTGCTTTTTTGGTATTACTACCGGATTTTTTGTCCGAAAAATTTGAAAAAGGGAGATTCTGGTCTCTGGCGGCCTACAATCATGTCTGTAAAATCTGGTGCTGATCGGTTGGACCCTTAGTCTTAAAAACAGGGAACACGTTACGGACAGACAGACATACATCCCAAAATCGCCGTTATTTTTGCAAATAGCTTTGAAACGCTACGAGATACGAAAAAAAAAAAAAAAAAAAAAAAAAAAAAATAAGAGAGCAAAGTTGTAGAGAATTAATTTTCTCCACTACAAATTCGGTTACTCAATTTTCGTGTCAGATGAATAGTTAAGCCGTTATTTTCATTTATATTTCGAGCTGTCAAAAGACGATCGCAAAGGCCCAATTTTAGCGTTACTACCGTAACCTAAAGTGGGCCCAAATGTTCACACCCCTGTCCACCGAACTCTTTCAAAATGTTCAAAGGTTTGTAAATCTATCGGACCAAACTGCGTGGTCATCAGTCCGTAGCTTACAAACTACTTGAAACTAGGTAAACTAACCTAAAGACAACACACACATCCATACCCCCAGGGAGGACTCGAACCTCCACGGCGAGCAACCGCGCGCTCTGCAGCGAGACGCTTTAGACCGCTCGGCTACTCCACCGCGGCCGAACTCTTTCTTCAGCTCCCAAAGATGTAAAGGAAAAGGGGAAGGATAGAAAGGATTATCTTTGGCTGCATTAGGGTACTGAAATAATGGCGACAGGTAAAAATTTGTCTTGGAGAGCGATCCAAAGCGGGATTTCCACTTGGGTCGGCAGTCGCCTTAATCACTTGGCTATTCGGAGCACGCCTGCTGTCGGCCCCAAATTGCCACAAATCGCGCGCTACGAAAGTAGCGAATTTATCATTCATGGGGCCTCTAAGCTCGGCATGCCGAATTCCCGCACGGTGTCGAACTGATTTACTGCATCTTAGTCGGAGGAATTAACTCTGACGCCGTCAGCTCGTAGATATATTTTATACTGTTGTGGCGTCTATTCTTTCAGACATTTCCGAAAGAATAGACACCACCCCAATATATACAAGGTGACAATCACTGAACCATATCAAACGTTAATTATATCATTTATGTATATATAACTTACACAGGGTGAGGCAGCTAATTCATAACACCCCTTGTATCTCCTAATATTGTGAATTGCAGGGACAGAGGCTACTTGAATACATGACATTTCATGTTTGTGCTATTTTGTTCAAATGTTCAAATGTTTGTTAAGCTTAAGGGACTTAACTACGGGGTCATCAGTCCCTAAACTTACAAACTACTTATCAACTACTTACGAACTAGGACGGCACAAATATCCATGCCCGAGGGGGGATTCGAACCCCCGACCGTAGTGGCCGTGCAGACCGTGACTGGAGCGCCTTAGTCTCCTCGGCCACCGCGGCCGGCTGCTATTTGGTATTACTGTGATATGACGCCATCTTTTTTTTTTTTTTTTTTTTAATGGAACCTATGTTAAATTTTAGCGTAACATGATGGGCTTAAAAAGACGTTTTCAAATATTTGTATACCGTAATATTTAGGCGAATAGTTTTTGAGAGGCATATATGTTCTCCTATCGTATTCGGCCTTCGAAACGGCGTTGTCCAATGCGACCTATCCTGTAGTGTAGACTACACGGTAAACGTCGCGAGTCCGTCCTTACACAACAACGCCGCTGTGTCTCAAAAACTATACGTCTAAATATTATGATATACACATATCTGAAACCGTCTTTTTAGGCCCAAAATGTTACGCTAAAATTTAACATAAGGTTCCATTATAAAAAACCTGAAGATGGCCTCATATCTCTGCAATAAAAATAGTACAAACATGAACTGTCGTCTATTAAAGTAGCCCCTGTCCCTGCAATGCACTGTCCAAACGGCATCTTTGTAACTATTACGGTTGGGGCGACACAAGTGGTGTTGTGACTTAGCTGCCTCACCCTGTATAATAAGCGGATGACGGAGAATGATCCTTTCTTCAGTGCGGAGGCACTCCTAGGGCCTTACTCTTACGGGAATCAGCTTGGAAAAATCGCGCCTTTTGGTAATAGTGGGCAGTAAAAATTTGAGAATTGGTATATGACGAGAGGCGATCTAGTACAGATGTGATGATCGCTGTGTCCCCAGCGGTGTAGGGGACAGCGCAACTGCCTAGCCAGAAGGAGATTCGAATTCGAATCCCAGCAGGATACACATTTTCAACTTTACCCATTTGCAGTAAATGTAAATTCCGTGAATATGAAACGTAAATTATTAAAAAACTACGACGTGCACACACTTTATTCAGCTTGTAATAGACACTACAGATTTTCGAACTGTGTGCCTTCCGTGGCGATGATGTGGCGTAGACGAATAGCAAAATTCTGCATGAACCACTGAGGTGTCGGAACATCGATGCTTTCCATGACCTCCTGAATGACTGCTATCAGGTCAGCAATGATATCGTGGTTGTTGCTGAACACCTTGTCTTTAATACAGCACCACAAAACGGACTCGCATGTATTCAGATCCGGGATATATGGCGTCTAATGGAGGCCGATGCCACTGCCTGAAGTCCTGCTACGGACATGAAGCACTTTCCTGCTTCGATAGAGTCGAGTTGCGTCTTCTATGAACCACGTCTTGTCGAAATCAGGGTCACTTTGCATAATGGGGATGGGATAATCTTCCAACACCTTCACGTATCGTTCGGTAGTCACCGTGCCCTCAAGGTATATCGCACCGGTTATTCCGTGACTGGACAGTGCACCCCACTCGGTCACTCTTTGTGGGTGAAGAGACTTCCTGATCACATAATGCGGATCCTCCATCCACCAAATGGGCCAGGTTTGCTCATTAATGAATCCATCCGTCCGCCTCCGTAGCTCAGCGGTAGCGTCGATGACTACCACGCAGGAGGCCCGGGTTCGATTCCCGGCAGGGGACTGGATGTTGTGTGTTGTCCTAATCATCATCTCATCATTATTGGCACGTAAGTCGCTCACGCGGCGTAAAATAACAAGACTTACACTAAGGCGGCCGAACAAACCCTCAAGGGTTCTCCCGGCCAAGAAAGCCATACGCTCATTTCCAATGAATCCATCCAAACTGAAGTGGGTTTCGACGCTAAACTTAACCCTATGGGCATGCGCATAATAATTCCCACCATGCCGCGCAACCCAACGCGTTGTTTTGAACGTCCTGACACACGCCGTTCAGAACTTATGGCGATTTTCAAACGTTCAAACGTTTGTAAATCTATGGGACTTAACTACTAGCCGCGGTGGAATAGCCGAGCGGTCTAAGGCGCCTCGCTGCGAAGCGCGCGGTTGCTCGCCGTCGGAAGTTTGAGTCCTCCCTGGGGTATGTGTGTGTGTTGTCCTTAGTGTAGTTTACCTTAGTTTAATTAGTTTGTAAGTTACGGACTGATGACCACGCCGTTTGGTCCGATAGATTTACAAACATTTAAACATTTTTTATCTTAACTGCTATGGTTATCATTTCCTAGTCTCACAAACTACTTAAACTAACCTAAGGAAAACACACACATACCCATCCCCGAGGGAGGACTCGAGCCTTCGTCGGGGAGCAACCACATCCTCCGCAGCAAGACACCTTAGAGTGCTCGGCAATTCAACCACTGTATATGACTATTTTATTTCATTTAAATATCATTGTAAATAGAAATTTGCAAACCTTGAGACTGCTTCACCTTTATCTTTATTTCATTTAGCTCACCCCTGTAGGTATGAAAGATGTGAAAATCGCAGGTTGAAAAATGTGGACTATACTATCACGAAAAAGTAGCCTCGGTCCGATTGACAGTGTGGAGTCGGACGAAATCGTGCAGCAGGATGATTCCGGCCGACAGCATTGGTTGGCGTTTTAACTGTCTGCTTCGTCGTAGTTTCTTTCTAGTATCATCACAGCGCTGCGCATTGGTGGTGTTTGCAAAACAAACAAGAATGCGGTCGGGCGAAATCATCCTACAAGGTGTACATATAGTCCGGCAACTCTTTCAATTATTTATTGCACAAGAACTGAACATTGTACAGATGTCGTACATATTGTATTTTTGGCCCACTTTAGGTTACGGTAGTAACACTAAAAGTGGGCCTTTATGTTCGCCGTTTGACAGCTCGAAATTTAAATGAAAATAACGGCTTAACCGTACATCTGACATAAAAATTGAATAACCGAATTTGTAGAGGAGATAATTCTCTAACTTTCCTCTCATATATATAAACTCGCAACGTTGCAGAGACAGTTACAAAAATAACGGCGATTTGACAGCGTCACTTGATTTTACGTAAACCAGACGTTCACAGATATCACGTGACATTCCTTGCTCAGAACTCTCTCTGGCATACGCCATGTTATTTCTTTATATTTTGATTTCCTTATTACAACTTACGTATTGTCATCTCAAAGCAATGACGCATTGAAGAATTAACACAAACACGTCGTTCTTAGTAGAATAAATTATAATATAGTGTCTAGAATGCCATATTAGCTGTTAACGACTGCCACCAATAGTAAGAGAATTAAGTAAGTTTCAAAATTGTCCGCCGTGCTGTAGTGTGCATCGTGTTATGCTGTGATGCTCATGGTCGGTAATTCGTAACCCACCAATAACATCCTCTTTTTTTCGCCTTTGCTCCTAAATGGGTTTTGGGCAAACTTATTAATGATATAGAGTTACGTTTTGCAATGTTTAGAGTTGTGCATCCGTGAGAGTGCTCCCATTAAAATGTACATTTGTTCCATTTCGTGAACATGCCTTGAGATACGTAACAATGAATTGAATAATGGTCTACAGAAGCATATGCACATAAACTGAGTGTGTACTGTAATAATGAATATGCTAAACAACGTGCTGGTATTGGTAATTAGAATCGATGCGTCTCGTAAATTGTTTGTCTTTGGTATGGTTGCTATGGACGCTTATAACGTAGAAGGATGCGAGAGTAATCCATAATTCTCGCGGTGGAGTAGCCGAGCGGTCTAAAGCACCTCGCTGCGGAGCGCGCGATTGCTCACCGTGGAGGTTCGAGTCCTCCCTGGGGCATGGGTGTGTGTGTTTATTCGTAGGTTAGTTTACCTAGGTTTAAGTAGTTTGTAAGCTACGGACTGATGACCACGCAGTTTGATCCGATAGATTTACAGACTTTTGAACATAATTGTCGTACTACCGATGACAGGTGTTACCTGCTAACATGGCATTTTTAGACATTTTATTATAATTCATTGTCTTAAGAAAGACGTGTTTTTGACAATTTTCAGTGCGCCATTGCTTTAAAATGACAATGCTTGAGTTTATAATAAGGAAATCATCAAATACAAAAAGCAATATGGCGTATGCAAAAGAGAGTTTCTGGTAAGGTTTTGGGCGATGGATGTCACGTGACTGATTCCGAATCGCCAAATGTACGCTACGTTTCTTCACGGCTATAGTCTTGCGTAACCAGTACAGGCAAAGAAAATAAACTTAGAATAAATTACCAAAGCAAGGCACGTGATAATAGATTAACGGAAAAAGATAATGAAAATGTGGGAGGAATATTAAAATAATAGTTTAAGGAGGTAAAAGTTCAAAAAAAAAAGTCTGTTTGTCAATGCTAATCTCAAATATCAAATAATTTGGCTGTTTGTTAAAATACGGTCAGAAAGAATATTACTTGTTCGGTGCATACATATTATCACAATAGTAGAGTCGTAATCGTATCGTCCATCTCCGAAATGTTTGCAAAAAATCATACAACTACAGACATCTAAAGTGGGCCATAAAACACGACAGTGCGATTTTTACAAACATACGATATGCGAACCATGATTGACCCGGCAGACGTGAATACGATAATCGAATTCTTGCCATACCCGTCCTAGAATAGCATCGTCGACTGTGGCAGTCACTTCCCGTATTCTCTCCTGCAGCTCTGCTACATCACGTGGTAGATGTGGTACATATACCAGAACTTTAATGTGTCCGCATAGAAAACATTAACACAGAGTAACATCTGGGGGCCCATTTCATGAAGAAAGCTCGCTCCGCATCCGAACTCGCCATGTTTGCGATCAGCATATTACCAAACTGCACTATGGCGGTATACATGAAAAAAACTTTCAGGGTTTGTGACATATGTATGATAGCTGTACAATGTTTGGTTCTCGTGCAATAAATAATTGAAAGTGTTCCCGGACTTATGTACACCTTGTATTGCACGGCAACGCCCGTCCCCAAACGGCCAGTTGAAGGAATGCTATACTTCAGTGTCTTGGTTGGCAAACTCTTCAACATCCTCCATGCAGCTCGTATCTTTGTCCGAACTGTTTGCACGACTTTGGCTATCTGAAGCAAGATAGGCCTGGACGTAGGTTTCAGTAGCACGGGGAGGCAACAGAGTGGTTGCGGTTGTGGATCCTTGGTGCCCGAATACGTACTACGAAACACGAATTAACGTCGCGGGCTCCCAATGGGAAAAAAAATCTTAACGTGTGTGGGCAATTACTTTTAAAGGGATCCATTGAATCGTCGCATTGTAGCAGGTTTTCTGTTTCCATTTGACTGCTCCTAACATTAAGGTGAAGTTTTCGTTGTACTACTGTTATAGTGTGGTCAACAGGACCCCAGTTTTTATTTCAAAATTAGCTTAACGAAAATAAAACATTCTCTTATGATCAAACTGGAGAGGATTTACGCCTTATGCAAGACACCGTTTTGTATTTATTTACCGAAACATGTTTCACCACTTATGTGCAATATTTAGTGTGTTCTTGCCTTTAATATCTCACATTAAGTTATGCGCAAAATTTATTTATTACTTTAAGAAACTGTCTACACTACACTTGCGCATCCTATTTTGGAGTATTTATGCGCATTGTGGGATCCTTACCAAGTGGAATTGACGGAGGATAATAGAGAAAGTTCAGAGAAGGGCAGCTCGTCTTACATTACCGCTATACAGCAGAGTGAGTGTCACGGAAACTGAATTTACGTAATCTGTCTTTGGTTCCCAAACTGTGCTGTATTCGACACACACAACTTACGTGTATTGGGCTATGTACTGCTCTGTTAAAGAAATATTGCTGGATGTTGTCTCAGGGTCGAACCGTACACGTCTGCTTTCATGTCCAGCAACTGCATTAGCTACATATAGTACCTTGTATCTGTGGTCCTACCGTCATACACTCAAGGCTATCAAATGCGGAACAATAACGAAATACAAATTACAGATAACTGATTAATTTAAAAATAAGTTTTATTCTAACGTTTGCACATGATGCAACGCCAGATAAATCAGGCGAATAATGTTTATTCAAACACATGTATTGATCTATAGAAACTGGTTCTACACAAACAAAAGTAGTAAATTAGAATTAAACCTTATAAAATTAGAATAGACGCGTTAACTGCTTTATGAGAATGGTAGCAAAATTCCCAACTAAGTAATCATTGACTATACTCATACATCAAGTCCATTTCGTGATCACACTATACGAAATAATCGTCAGCTCAAAATTGTTCAAATCTTAGACCGACGAATAAGATATCAACACTCATAAATTCTCGTGTAGATTCACATACACTGTTCAGTCACAATTCTGTAATGAAGTCGGAGAAAGTTAAAGTTCTTAAATCGGCACTCATTAGCCCTTGTCACAGTTAAAGTCCACAAAACCTGATATATTTCCCTCAATGTTTCTGTATTTTATTCAGCCATTCTACTTCAGTTTCATTGCAAGGAAATAATGTCGATTCACACTAGAATAGCTAAAAATTTGTTTCGAAAAGAAGTATCATATTGAATGAATAATTGGTCTACGAGCACAAACGTAACTGCTGTAAACACAAATATCGAGCCCACTATCTGAAAGGAGATTTGTACCACTATTTAAACAACAGACAAAATTCACTGGGTTCTGCATGACCCCAACATACCAATTACGGGTTAGGTCGGAAACACATCCGGAAACGCAGACCATGAACCTAACCTCTACCTTAATACAGAATACCGTTATGAAACTGAAATACAATAGAAATGCAATAATGGAAAATAGTTTTTACGCTTGTATACTTTATCGGATTATATTAATAAATGAATGTATCTAGAAAAAATGACAAATCGATAATATCCATAACGTTGTCGCCAAAGGAAACTACACTGCACAACGAAATTAAGTGGTCACTCTAACGAAACCCCGTAATTATCTCCTATTGTGACACAGGAGTTTGTAATTTGGCTCGAAGGTGGTAATCCTTCCCCTGTAAAACGGTGCAAGAGCTTGACGGGCGCCCTTCAGCTTTACCCTTGGCATCTGACGCTTCAGAAGGCAGTGTGTCGACGCGTGCGAAAGACAGCTCAGAGTTCACAACTTCATGAGAGTTTAAAGGAAGGTTTATGATGTCAAATTCTACTCAAGGCCACTTTGGACGTGATACGTGATGGGAGCATTGTCATACACCTCTTACCTAGTTTTCACCCATTCCTTTCATGCCTCCGTGATGGATGTCACACACGAGACATTGAACGTTAAAACGACGTGTTTTTTGTGGTTGGCCGAGAAAATCATTTAATCCACACTGCCACTCGGGCTCGACAAGATAAGTCTTCACGGGATGGTCGTAAAGGGCGTCAGTGAAACCACCGTGCCGGCCGCGGTGGCCGAGGGGACTGAGGCGCTCCAGTCACGGTCTGCACGGCCACTACTGTCGGTGGTTCGAATGCCCCCTCGTAAGTTTAGGGACTGATGACCCCGTAGTTAAGTCCCATAAGCTATACAAACATTAGAACTTTTTTTTTTTTTTTTTTTTTTTTTTTTTTTTTTTTTTTTTTTTTTTTTTTTTTTTTGGACCACCGTTTCTCGTAGGACGTCGATTCGCAAAGGCGGTTGAAAACGATCATTATATGCGATAAACAACAGAATGACTTTCTTACAATCTTTGGAATTACAAACACCCACGGGACGAATAAAGCCTTCTCTGAAGACACCGTGGGGACCACATTGAACTCGATCTGGCCCAGTTGTTAAGAAGTGCGACTTAAAAGCCTTGTCCGGTGTACAGTGTAGAGCCACTAGCGACCGCTTAAAACCATTCAGCCAAATTTGAGCTAGATCTTAAGCGGCATATTGTGTTTATATGCTTTTTCACCCTCCCAGTTTTCAAACACCCTCGCTTGGACTTAAACATCTTTGTTGGGCACTTTCAACATGTTTCACTTCTGTAGCAGTGGATCATTGTTTCTTAGGCGTCGGCGTAACATATATCCAGTTCGATGCCGATTGGATTTCGCATGCGAACAGCTAGTGCTGGCTCAGCGACAGAACGCAAGTCGAAATAGTTGTCTGTCAAACCGGCGCCTCATCGCCTGCATCAGAATAGGAACATTTATAACGAGCTTTCCGAAGATGCACGGGTAGCACGGAGTTGTGTTAACAAAATGCGGAGAAACACTTTGCCGTCGTAGTCACGCATGTTTCAATTTCAACCCCTCCCACTTTCCCGTCCGTGACCTTTACAAAAATGGGCGGGCTAGAAAGTAGAAAAATCATTTGTTGTTTCGGATCACCTTCAAAATTTGGTGAATGGTTTTAAACGGTCCCTCGTGGTTTCATCAGGGCAAAAATAGAAGTCGCACTACACTCAAAAGGGATCAATCACGTGACGTTCAGGGGTTTGCAGCATAAGATTTCCTTAGAGAGGGGTTGATTCGCCCTGTCGGTGTCTTCAGCATCAAACGTTGTTATGAACCTTGTCCTGTGGCGAACTGTCGTTTGCGACCGCGAAATTTGTGACAATCAACTCCTGAAGAAAGGAGGCACAAATATCCATGCCCGAGGGGGGATTCGAACCCCCGACCGTAGTGGCCGTGCAGACCATGACTGGAGCGCCTCAGTCCCCTCGGCCACCGCGGCCGGCGGAGGTGGTTTCACCGATGAGCTATATGCTATATGCCGTACCCTGAGGATTTTTCGTGTCGATTTTAGATTGCTGTGTGTCTGAAATTATTTCATCGCCCACCTATAAAGAAAACACGTGGTTTTAATGCCGGATATAGCGATTTGAATGGCGTCAGAAATCGGAGTTAAAAGTGGGTAGAAGGGGGATCTCACGACCTTCACCCTATGTGACACACAGTGGCGTGCCATTCTGAATCATTAACCCTAACTACGCCTCGTAAGAAATTCGAGTTCTAGGCATTTTTCTCACGAGTTACCAGCATTCTACTTGAAGCATCGCGAAGGCCAAGGGTAACATCGGAAGCCGCCACGATTTTGCAACATCATAGGCAAAGGGTCTCGGCACCTGTGAGTCAAATTTCCAACCTCTGTGTCACAATGATACACGATTACAGGGTTTGAAAAGAGCGTCTCTTTAATTGTGTTGTGCAGTGCGGATTCTGTGTTCCTTGTACTCAGAATATTACCAAGCGAGGAGGCGCAGTGGTAACACTCTGGATTCGCATTCCAGAGGACGGTGCCTCAGACTTGCCTCCGGCCATCCTGATTTAGGTTTTCCACGTTTCTCCCTAAATCACTCCAGGCAAATGCTGGGATGGTTCCTTTCAAAGAGCACGGCATGTTTCCTTCCACAACCTTGGGAAATAAAACTAAACTACAGGCCTATTTCATTGACCTCAATTTGCAGCAGGGTTTTGGAACATATTCTGTAATCAAATTTTATGAATTATCTCGAACAGAATGATCTATTGACCCAACGTCAACACAGATTTAGAAAATATCGTTCATGAGAAACACAACTACCTCTCTACTCACACGAAGTGATGGGTGCTATCGACAAGGGTTCGCAAATCGATTCCGTATTTCTTGATTTCCAGAAGGTTTTTGACATCGTACCTCACAAACGGCTTTTCATGAAATAGCGTGGTTATGGTATAGCGCCCCAAATTTGCGACTGGATAGGGGATTTCCTGTCAGAGAGTACACAGATCGTAGTAATCGATGGTAAGGCATCGACTAAAACAGAGGTTATATCGGGCGTTGCACAGGGTAGTGTTATTGGTCCTCTGCTGTTCCTTATTTACATAAACGATTTAGAGGAAAATTTAAGTAGCTCTCTTAGGTTGTTTGCAGATGACGCCGTCATTTACCGTCTAGTAAAATCATCTGCAGATCAAAACCAACTGCAGAACGATCTGAATAATATATCACTATGGTGTAAAAATTGGCTTGGAAGGAGGAAGGAAACTTAGGGTTTAACGTCCCGTCGACAGCTTGGTCATTAGAGACGGAGCTAATGCTCGGAGTTTTTGGATGAGGATGGGGAAGGATATTGGCCGTGTCCTTTGAACCATCCCGGCATTTGCCTGGAGTAATTTAGGGAAATCACGGAAAACCTAAATCTGGATGGCTGGAGGTGGATTTGAACCACCATCCTTCCGAATGCGAGTCCAGTGCGTTACCACTGCGCCACCTCGCTCGGTGTAAAAATTGGCAATTGAGTCTAAATAATGAGAAGTGTGAAGTCGTCCACATGAGTACGAAAAGAATTCCGTTAAACTTTGTTTACAAGATAAATCAATCAAAAGTGAAGGCCGTAAACTCCACAAAATACCTAGGAAGTACTATTACTTCAGACTTAAACTGGAAAGAACACGTAGATAATGTCGTGGGAAAGGCGAACCAGAGACTGCGTTTTATTGGCAGAACCCTACACTACGCTTGTCCGTCCTCATTTGGAGTATTGCTGCCCAGTGAGGGGTCCTTATCAGATGGGTTTGACGGAGGACATCGAAAGAGTCCAAAGAAGGGCAGCTCGTTTCGTATTGTCACGATACAAGGGAGACAGCGTTACGGAAATGATACAGGATTTGGGATGGGAATCATTACAACAACGGCGCTTATCGCTGCGGCGTAGGCTACTTACGAAACTCCAATCGCCAACATTCTCCTCCGAATGCGAAAATATACTGTTGACTCCCACTTACATAGGTAGAAATGATCATCAGAATAAAAAAATCGCACTGACGTGTTTTACGGCCCACTTTAGATTTGTAGTTTTATAAGTTTTTGCAAACAATTTGAAGTAAAATAACAATCTAAATAATAATTAATTAATTAATAAGAGTGTCTGAAACCCTTTTATGAAATAAAAATTTCGAACCACCGATCTTTCGCGTTACAGTCCAGCACCTTGTCCACTACGCTACGGCTATAAATCATCACAGTAAGTCTTTAATCTCTTACTATTGATGGCCGTTGTTAACTGATGTTAATATGGCATTTGTAGATATTAGATTATCATCTATCGTACGTAGAACGATGTGTTTTTGTTAATTCCTCAGTATGCCGTTGCTTTGAAATGACAACGTGAAGTTACAGTAAGGTAAGTAGCCAATCCGTAGATTGGTTTGAACACCACAGTGCTTTACTAGGCATGGTCCTGGTTGGAGGTGGTGTGCCGTTGCCTTCCTCCGACCTTCGAACTGACTTACCCAGCCAGTTATAGGGGGACCTACTCAGTATTTTTCACATGAGCATTACTGCCAGAGGTGAAACAGGTCAGGACCTCGCAGGGATCGAACCCGCGACGTTTGGATTTGGAGTCTGGCACTCTACCACTTTGCAACCGAGGCGCACAATTGGAAAATCATCAAATACGCGAGGAATGTCACGTGACATCTCCGAACGGCTGGTTGTCGTTAATTCAATGGAGGGTGTCAAATCTCCGTTATTTATGCAAATATGTCTCAAACGATACGAGATATAAAAAAAATATAAGGGAGCTAAGTTGTAGAGAATTTTCTTTCTACCAATTAGGTTATTCAATTTTCGTGTCAGATGAACGGTTCGTTTGGAATTACAATTATATTACAAACGGCTTTTTTGTATTACTACCGTATTTTTTGTCCGAAAAGTTTGAAAAAGGGAGGTTCTGGTCTCTGGCGGTCTACAATCATGTCTGTAAAATTTGGTGCTGATGGGTTGAACGGTTCGTCTTAAAAACAGGGAACACGTTACGGACAGACAGACAGACATACATCCCAAAATCGCCATTATTTTTGCAAATATCTTTGTAACGCTTCGAGATATGAAAAAATATAAGAGAGCAAAGTTGTAGAGACTTTTCTCCTCTACAAATTCGTTTATTCAGTTTTCGTGTCAGATGAATAGTTAAGCCGTTATTTTCTTTTAAATTTCGAGCTGTCAAAAGACGATCGCAAAGGCCCACTTTTAGTGTTGCTACAGTAACCTAATGTAGGCCAGTACGAGAATTAGAGCTCGAACGGAGAGATTCAGGTATTCTTTTTTCAGGCACGCTTTTCGAGAATGGAATGGGAGATAAATTGTATAACTGTGGTTCGATGCCAGACACTTAAATGTGATTTGCAGAGTATCCTATGTAGATGTAGATAAAAATCCGGGAGTGTGCTGCTATGTGTGTGAGACATGAAGTCCTAGCTTCCTCCTGATGAGTGATGTGTGACGCTGTGCAGACTGCTACCAGCTGGTGGGCGTGGGCGAGCGGCTGGCGCCGGACCAGGTGCGCAGCTCGCTGCCGCTGCACTCGCTCGCCGCCTGCCAGCACGCCTGCTCCACACAGCGACGCTTCGCCTGCCACGCCCTCGCCTTCCGGTACGTACCGCCGCCCAAACTCCTATATTATATAGCTAAACTAGCTTAAACCCGCGGCTCCGGTCGCGTGTTGGTTGATTATGATAGATAAGCTGTCTTTCGGTAGTGTGCCATTAGACTGGTTTTGAAGGATGAAATGAAATACAATACCTTCTTTAGAAACAAAATTTTTAATCAACTTTCAAATAAAAAAAATAAAATTATGTGAAGTGCTTAATGATTTACAATAAATAATACATACATTTTCCCTTATAACCTTTGTTGCAATATCTCAACACGTATGGTGAGAGTAATGTCCAAATTAATTTTAATTGCATTTTAGGGCATTCTGGTAAACTACGTTATTTTTAGTATTGTTTGGAGCGTAAATGCAGAGATTTTTTTGGGTTGCATTGTAGCACGCATAGACCAAAGATATGGTCTGTGGCATCACGTTTAGCTGTATGTAACCTCCTTGCTATAGAGTCGCAAACATCATCGCTGGCCTTCAGTCCGAATTTTTTTTTATAATTTGACGACTTTGAACCACCATATCTTCCATCCCCTTATAGCTATCGCCATGTAACTCCTATGCTGTACAACGGGAGACTTCGGACAACAATTACACACAGGCCATTCGTTTGTGTTCTGTAGTTTTCGCTGCAGAGCGAAATATTAACACACACACACACACACACGTAGAATTTTATATACATCGATAATTTTCCATCCCAATATACTCCACCCTTTTATCATTATCAACCAATACAACCAATAAAACCATTTTCAAAGAGTAAATATAATGTGATGTTTAAAGCTTTCCCGGCGTACAGATATTTCCATAAAATCTCGGGCGAACTGTCGGATGTCCGTAACTTCTTGCCACGATATTTCGGCGCAGAGTCTTCTGGCCATCTTCAGGTGAGTACCGCCGGTACTTCGGTACTTCGGCGGTACTCACCTGAAGATGGCCAGAAGACTCTGCGCCGAAATATCGTGGCAAGAAGTTAAGGACATCCGGCAGTTCGCCCGAGATTTTATGCAGTAAATATAATTTCCAAAGAGTAATTATTGTTCCGCATTTCGCGTTATCGCTATAAAACCGTGCTTAAAACCTTCCTCAGGTACAAATTAGTAACTGTACAAATATTTAAGTCTCTGCGTCTTGTCGTTCGGACGTGGTAAGCGAACACCGAACAGACATTCACATTTATAGTATAGCTAAATAAGGTGCGACATATGGAAGTTTGGGTCTGGTCGGGGAGCGTGCTCTGATGGCTGCACGGTTAAGGCGACTGCTCGTAAAAAGCGAGAGATCGAGGTTCGAGTCCCGGTCCGGCACAAATTTCCATATGTCGCAAAATGATAGACCACCTGAAGAACAGCAGCTGAAGTCGGAAATTTTCGCAAATTGCTAATTACTATCTCATTATGTAACATACAGGTCATTACAAAAGCACGTTCTATTCTATGACCTCACACTATTTCACCAAATAATCCCCATACCGAGAGACACATTTTTCCCATCGGAGCACTAAATTTGAAATGCCCCTATAGTAGAATTCATCCAGCTAACTATTGGAGGAAGGCCTATGGAAGATTGGTTATGGAGAGGCAAACTTAAGTGTTTAGCTTTTGTAGATTTGGAGTAATCTTTCGACAGTGTTGACTGGAACATACTGTTTCAAATTCTGAAGTTATCAGTGGTAAAAAGCAGGGAACGAAAATTCAGGTCAACTGTGCCTGACTAAAAGTTGACAGCCTTTCGAGCCAATACGTCCCATTGCCTGGCACTCTTGACCCTTCAATATTTACCTTCACTGCAACCTAGTTAGAACATGACCGATGCTCTACTTATTTCGTATTACCTACCCTGTAGAAGGGAGCTCCCAAAGGGGGCAATTATTAACTCCAATGCAGAACGGAGGTGAGTTAGATGTTTGGCCCGTAAGTCTGTCTGCCGCAACACAGTTTCCGAACGAAGTTCCGGTTATAAAGCAGTTTTATTTGAAAGCTGGTTTAATCTGATTGCTTCTTACCTATATTTAATGAAAGACTTGCATTGTTATCATATCAGGCGCCTTGCAACGATCAGTTGTTATGGTACAAAAGGCAAACGGAATTGACGTTTTGCCCCACGGGAGTAGCCGAGCGGTCTGGAGCGCCACGTTGCGGATCGCGAGGGCTCCCGCGTTGGAGGTGCGAACCCTCCCTCGTGCATGGATGTTTGTTTTGTCTTTAGTATAAGTTAGTTCATAAGTAGTTTGTAAGTTTAGGGACTGATGTCCCCGCAGTTAAGTTCCTTAAGGTTTACAATCATTTGAATATTTAATTGACGTTTCGTGAAGACGTCGGAAATCGAAATTATACGAGACTCAGATAAAGCAGCAATATCTTCATCGTCATGAACCGCTAACTGCCTTGTTGATTAATACTGAATACACGTTCACAGGGCAGCAACAACTCAACTGCTTGCAGTAGTTGAAAATAAGACGTCATAGTCACGAAGACGACAGACTTGTGCCAATACGCGTGAAGCAGAACTAGGGAGAAAGAGTCACTGGTACGACAGAAGGCGATAACAGCTGTTGTTGTATTTTCTAAATACAGATTTCTCATACTAAGTTTTATCGTAAGTCTTTTTCTGTAGCCGGGGAGGGGGGAGGAGAGAATTGTTTGAAGGGGAGCGATCCCACACCTAAATTAAGCACTGGACTGAAGGCCATAACAACAACGACTATGGAAACACTGTCGGACTGCTGTCTTGGCTTCATCGTTACTTCTGCATCCCTGTCCTGGCAGGAATTTCTTCAGCGTCCGGAAACGTGGCGACATCTGTACTGTATGAGTGGTCCACAATCTCCCAGTGAAACTCCCAGAGCTATTAGGCACTTCTGATTACCACATGTGGGCAGAACAACGTTGTCCACATCGAGAAACCCTTGGGACTTTTCCTTGATGTGACAGTGTGACAGTGTAAAACAATAATAGTTGGATTGATTGTTGTGAATTCGACACAGACGAACCCGGATGTTTTCACACTTTACTCTTCTGCTTTGATACCAGCGTGAAATACAGTTTCATCACTAATAACAATGCAATGTAGGTAACCTTCACACTATGTATCGTTGCAGGTGATTCAGTAAAGATATCATTCAATCGCCTTTCATCATGTCATCCAATTACACTAGTGGCCATTAAAATTGCTACACCACGAACCTGACGTGCTACACACACGAAATTCAACCGGCAGCGAGAAGATGCTGCGATATGCAGCATTCACGTGCTGACATGGGGAAAGATTCCAACGGATTTCTCATACACAAACAGCAGTTGACCGGCATTGCCTGGTGAAAAGTTGTTGTGATGCCTCGTGTAAGGAGGAGAAATGCGTACCACCACGTTTCCGACTTTGATAAAGGTCGGATTGTAGCCTATAGCGATTGCGTTTTATCGTATTGCGACATTGCTGCTCGCGTTGGTCGCAAACCAATGACTGTTAGCAGAATATGGAGTCGGTGGGTTTAGAAGGGCAATACGGAACGCCGTGCTGCTTCCCAACTTTCTCGCATCACTAGCAGTCGAGATGACAGGCATCTCATCCGCATGGCTGTAGCGGATGATGCAGCCACGTCTCGATCCCTGAGTCAGCAGATGGGGACGTTTCCAAGACAACAACCATCTGCACGAACAGTTAGACGACTTTGCAGCAGCATGGACTATCAGCTCGAGACCTTGGCCGCGGTTACCCTTGACGCTTGTAAAGTTATGGCACCTAACTGCAGTGGTCATCGGTGCCTTAACTTAGAAACTAACGTATCCTAAGAACAACACACACACACACACACACACACACACACACACACACACACATGCCCGAGGGAGGACTTGAACCTCCGACGGCGAACTGCCATGCACACCGCAGCAAGGCGCCTTAGTGCGCACGGTTATTCAGCCCTGGCGGTGACAGTAACGGTAGGTGTGAGATCTAAGGGTAGGTGTGGGATGTAAGTAAAGGTAGGTGAAAGATGTAAGTAAGCAAGTAAGGCTAGGTATGAGATGTAAGTAAGGGTAGGATGGAATATGCATCGGCAGAGTGGCTGTGCAGTGTGAGGTGCCTTGCTGCGGAGTGTGCGGTTGCTCGCCATCGGCGGTTTGACTCCTCCCTCGGGTATCGGTGCTTGTGTTGCCCTTAGATTAGTTTAAGTAGTTTGTAAGCCTACAGACTGACAACATCAGTAGTTAAGTACCATAGTACCAAATCTCATTTGTAGGAATCAACATGGTTACGGAAAGCAACGATCAAGTGAAACACAACTTGCGCCATTCGTCCACGAGATCCACAGGGCAACAGATATACGATCTTAGGGAGATGCCGTGTTTCTGACTTCCGCAAGGCGCTCGAAGCCGTTCCGCAGCGCCGCCTGACGAACAAAGTGTGAGCATATGGAAAACCAGACCAATTGTGTTACTGGACTTAAGCAACACCGCCTAGAAGACAAGACCTCACAACAGGCCGTGCCTGGTCACACCGAGAGGCCGCGAACGTTAGCTGACTGCTGGCCTCTGGGAGGCATCGTACCGCCTCGTAGCGGTCGTCCAGTTAGCGTTCGCGACCTCTCGGAGTGCCGTGATGCGGCCAGTTGTGAGGCCTTGTCTTCTAGGCGGAGAGGAGTCTTCAGTCGAAGTGATTTCAGGTGTGCCCCAGGGGAAGCGTTACAGGACCGTTGCTTTTCACAGTATATATAAATGACCTTCAAAGATAACATCAAAAGCTCAATGAGGCTTTTTGCAGATGATACTGCAGTTTATCGAGAGTAGCAACGCTGGACAGAGATAGTAAAATGCATGATGATCTTCAGCGCATGGTGCAGCCTCAACAAAAACAAATGAGAAGTGCTGCGTTTATACAGAAAGATCCTTTATTATATAAATACGCAATAGCAGGACAACGCTGCAAGCAGTTATTTCCGTAATATATCTGGAAGTAGACATAAGAAGCGATTTGAAATGCAACGACCATACAGACTTTTTCGTGGGCAGGGTGGATACCAGACAGATTCATTGGAAGAATCCTCCGCAAACGCAGTCCGTCAAGAAAGGAAGTAGGTTAAAAATTAAATGTTCAAATGTATGTAAACCTATGGGACCAAACTGCCGTGGTCACTGGTCCCTAGACTTACAAACTACCTAAACTGTCTTAAGGAAAACACACACACCCAAGCGCGAGGGAGGACTGGAACATCCGGCAGGAGCCGCCGCGCAGTCCCTGACATGGGCCTAGATCCACACGGCGATTCCCGCTAGGAGAAATACGTTACAAAACTCTGGTTCGACCGCCGTGACGGTTTATTATGGTCCGTACCAGGTAGGATTAATGGAAGTCACAGAGAAAACCCGATGGAAAGCAGTAAGCGTCTTTACGGGCTCATTTAAAAAAGCACGAAAGTGTCACAGAGATGATTAAAAAACTCCAGTGGTAGATGCTGCAACAGAGACGTTCTGTATCGCGGTACGGCCTTCAGTCAAAGTTCCGATAGCATACGTTTCTCGAAGAGTCAACCAATATATTTCTTCCTCCTACATATATCTCGTGAAACGATAAAATTAGAAAGATTAGGGCCCGTAAGGAGGCTTACCGGCAATCTTTTTCTCACGGAAACCATACGCCTCTGGAGTAGCAGTAGGAAGTGATAATGGTACACAAAGTATCAAAATTGTTCAAATGTTGGTAAAGGTATGGTCATAAATCCCTATACTTACAAATTACTTACTCTAACTTAGGTTCAGGATAACACACACACACCCATGCCAAAGGAAGGACTCGAACATCCGGCAAGAGCAGCCGCGCACTCCACAGCAAGGAGCCTTAGACCGCACGGCCGTTCCCGCTCGGCACACAAAGTACCCGCCAGCTTTCGGAGTACATGTAGAAGATACCTCACACACACACACACACACACACACACACACACACACACACACACATGTTTATGATATGTATGGATTTGTGACATATTTAATCATAATGTGTGTTTTATTTAAACTATTTAAAATAATTAGGGTATCAGATGAGATATCATTCACAATATACACATGTAACGTATTTTATTCACATATTAGTTACAATTATAGTTTGTGAGTGATATTTTGATGTCTCAACTCTTTTCTTGAGCTTTACGTGGGTTTTAGTTGGAGTTAGAACGATGAGGCTACCATAATAGTGAAAAAACCATTCTAGTTGCCCTCTAATATGGTGTGTGATCACCTCGGATGGCCATTACAGTTGCACACCTGTATGGCATGGACAGCTTGAGGTTGTCCATCAGCTCTTGAGGGATATTTGGCCATTCATCGATGAGTGCAATATCCAGCTCTGCAACCATTTGGGAGGTGCTGGTCTGGCTGCAATGCGTCTGCCATGTGCATCCCACACGTGCTCAATCAGGTCAGGGCAAGAAGCTGACCGCTCCGTTCGTTCAGTTCCCTCAGCTTAAAGCCTGTAGGCCATCAGTGCAGCTCTCTTGGGTCGAGAGTTATTGTTCAAAAAAAGGAACCCATCTCCTATGGCGAAAGCGTAAGACACAACAAAAGGTCGAAGAAACTCGACTTTATACCCTCTTAGCAGTCAAAGAGCCATTCTGAACAACATACATCCGTACGTCTACTAATACTGACTCCT
This sequence comes from Locusta migratoria, assembly GCA_026315105.1. Lineage (NCBI taxonomy): Eukaryota > Metazoa > Arthropoda > Insecta > Orthoptera > Acrididae > Locusta > Locusta migratoria. The sequence continues at coordinate 262,670,108 of CM048755.1, forward strand.
GTTAACACCATTCGTCCACCACCATGATATGTTAATGGTACAGGCACATAAGCAAGATTGTTCCACCTTCTGTCCAGATGAGGGAACGACGATTGGCTGTCTGAAGACAAAATCTTGACTCATCTTCGAACAAAACCCGGCACCATTGGTTACAACTCCAATACTGATGTTCCTCCGCCCAGTTTCTGGGGACTAAACGGTGACGTGGTTTTAATGGGACACCGACCATAGGTCTTCGTGCATAGAGGTCACATCCCCGAAGGCTATTTCGGACTATGTGTTGCTGTCCGTTGGTTGCGTTGCAGCTGAGATACTTTCAGCCTCTTGTCTCGACGGGCTGTTAACCGGAGATAACCGTCGTCTCTTGCTGATAATACCTGCGGACGACCATGGCCTTGCCTTCTTTTAACGGTTCCTGTTGTCTGAAATCGCGTCCAGGTCCTGGAAATTACACTTTGCGACATTCCAACAGCTACAGCCACCTTCCAACGTTCCTGTGGCTCTACATGACACAGCTTCGGTTACGCCACGGTTTTGTTGCACTGCACTGTCTGGTCACTACACTAGGGTGACCAGACGTCCCTTCCCGGCCGAGCGGTCTGCGGCGCGCCAGTCACAGAGTGTACAGCCGCTAAGGTCGGGGGTTCGAATCCCCCCTCGGGCATGGATGTTTGTGTCGTCTTTAGTGTAAGTAAGTTCATAAGTAGTTTGTAAGCTTAGGAACTGATGACCCCGCAGTTAGGTCCCTTAAGCTTAACAAACATTTAAACAAACGTCCCTTATTTTACGGGATCGTCCCTTATTTAGCGAAAGTGTCCAGTTGTCACGACAAAATAAATACGGGACGTATATTGCCCCGTATTTTACTAACCGACAGATATATTTTGAAAGGACGTGTTTTTAAATAATGTACAGCGTAACCAAAGGGAGAGAAAGTGTGGGCATCATCAAACAATAACGAAAATAGGTTGTAACTGAAAGTGAAGCCCGAGGGCAAAGATTAGTCTCTATTTTCAACTTACTTACGTATGAAGATATCTGGTGCAAAAATTTGTAGATCGTTACTGGGTTTTTGCTAGATCTACCTGGCACTAATACTGCTGCAGAAAGAGCAGAATCACAAATATAGTTTGTGGACTGCGAAAACAACATATTTAGTGCGCAAACTGCGCAAGAAATGATTATGACAAAAACACTCATTTCCAGAGTACTTCATGTTTTAATTATTATTAAAATCTATGTGAAAATACCAGACTCCTTAATGACATACTTGTGCAAAAATAAGTGAAAGAGACTATAGTAAGCTGTGTAAGTAATAACAACTGTATTTCCTACTTACTTGTGTGTGACAATTACAAAACAATAAAGTATTTCAAAAAAAGTTCAATTGTTTGTAATCTTATGGGACCAAACTACGTTGGTCATCAGATCTTAGTCTTACAAACTACTGAAACTAAGGTAAACTAATCTAAGGACAAGACACACATCCATTCCCGATGGAGGATTCGAACCTCCGACGCGGTTGGCCGCACGATCCGTAACGTGACGCTCCAGACCACTTATTTATTTATTTATTTGTTCTTCAGGTAGATCTTTCGTTTGCGGTCGTTGATTCATTTCGTTCTTTGTTGTTCGTGGGTCAGCTTTTTTATTACAGAGGGCGAGACCTCTCGGCTACTCTCGAGTGGCAATGAAGTATTTCTTTCATTAGTAATACATTTTGTCTTGCTTTTTGTATTAACATTTTATTTAGTTATTGAGACTGCCGAAAGTGTAGTTTTTACCGCCATCCATTAAAAACTTTTTCATGTTGTGGCAAATGTTTTATACTCAAAAGTCTTACTTCCTACACACAACATACACTACAAAAAATAAGTGATTTAGAAAGAAGCTAATGTGAATACGAGACGACGAAATACGACACGTTTGCTTTATGGGGGACGGGACAGAAACAGTGGCTTCGTTTCTTATTACACTTTGTGCTTATTAATTCGTGTGCTTTTTCAATTTTCGGTACCCATTTATGTCCCCTATTTTGGTTTCGGAAATCTGGTTACCCTACACTTCACTATTTGAACCCAACTGCTTACGTAATTAGTTTGGTAAACACACGTCGCCGGCCGCGGTGGCCGAGGGGACTGAGGCGCTCCAGTCACGGTCTGCACGGCCACTACGGTCGGGGGTTCGAATCCCCCCTCGGGCATGGATATTTGTGCCGTCCTTAGTTGTAGATAGTTCATAAGTTTAGGGACTGATGACCCCGTAGTTAAGTTCCTTAAGCTTAACAAACATTTGAACATTGAACACACGTCAACAGCAATGTAATGGTGACATATGAAAATTTGTGCCGGACCGGGACTCGAACGCGAATTTCCCGCTTATCACGAGCGGTCGCATAACCTTTACGCTACCCACTCACGCTTCCCGGAACGATCCAAACCTTCATATGCCACACATTGTCTACTGCCCATAAGTGCTCCTACATTCTAAGATGTAATTCCCGCGCAGGGTGAGACTTTTTGGTACATGTGTCGCAAGCCTTGCTATGACTGATTTTAAATATGAAGTGCAGTGTTCGTGTTTATTGACATAACTAGCTGAGAACCCGGCGTTGCCCGGGTATTTATTTATTTATTTATTCCTCCCTTGAGTTAGTACTTCTCCTATCCCTTTTCTCTCTGTCCATCTCTTTTTTCTAAAAAAACATACTATATTTATCGAAGAATAAATAACTAATTAGGCTGTCTCGCATAATGTGCAAAATTATAAGTGCAGTATCCAAACAAAGGCAGATAGTAATCAATATACAAATGACCTAAAATGCGTACGATCTTATATTTATTGATTTATATGTTGTAGAATCGTATAATGTTTCAGGTATATATTCATTTGTATAAGTACTGTAAGTCGGTAAAATCTCTTGGGCACACAATTAGTAGTGAAGAAGTAATGGATTAAAATTTAGTGAATGATGGGGCGGTTTTCCATAAATGTTACTGTTTATGTGCTCATATCTCATGAACTATGAGTCGTACTGTGATACAACTTAGACGTTGCACTCAACAATTTGCGTGTATATCGTCTGTAAAATTTCCTGCGGCTACAATTTGTAGTGTAGAAATTATAAATAGTAACGTCATAGTGAATGCCGTAGTTTTAATCCGTGAACAGCGGAACGTTAGTGTTTGTGAGCTCATATCTCATGAACTACGTGTCGGAATGTGATACAATTTAGAAGCTACATTCAACTATATATGTGTATACTGTCTGTAACATTTCCTGTCACTACAATTTGTAGTGTTCAAATTATATGTGCCGTATGTGGTTCTTAACCATGCAGCAATTGTTACCTCATGGTAAGGAATGTGAGTACCAAATTTGGTTGAAACCGGTCCAATGGTTTAGGAGAAAATGAGCAGCGTTGTCGCAAAATGTAGCAGTTTTTCGCGCATCTCATTGTTTATGACGTCGTATCTCGTGAACTGTATATCATATGTGATTCTTACACTTACGGTGACCGTCCTCGTGGATTGAAGCTTACATGTACAAAATTTCATACAGATTGGAACAAAACTGTTGATTTGTACATAACACGTACAAACATTCGGACACTCTGCTTTATATATTAGAGTAAGCAAATGTCCTTCAGACCTGCATGCATGTCTGAAGGACATTTGCCCTTAGTTATATCAATAAACACGGACACTGCACATCATATTAATGCTTGTACTTGCACTTGTGAAGCTCCACGATGAGTCAGTTAACTAAATGACTGTGGTGTGTGTGTGCAGGCGGACGGACGGCGGCGTGTGCGAGCTCTCTTCGGCGCGGCTTCCGGAGCTGCGGCTGCTGCGGGACGTGCGCTTCAGCGCCTACCAGCGGGAGACCGGGCCCGCCTGCACTGCACAGCCGCCCCTCGACCTGCACCCCTTCCCGCCCTACTACCCGCCGCAAGACCTCGGCCTGCCGCACACAGGTCTCTTCACCTGCCTAACACCATCAAACCAACATCATGCTTGTATACAAGTTGTTTCTGTTATCTGTAACTACTTTTTTATTTAATACAAATAAACGATCCCTGAGACGGATTTTCGTCTCCAATATGTGAAAGACATTATTGATAAATATGAGGCAATGAATTAAAATTAGTGGTGCGGCCGGGAATCGAACCTGGACCTCCATGCTTACGAGGCAGACGTCTTAACCGTTTTTTTTTTTTTTTTTTTTTTTTTTTTTTTGTTCAACTGGTAGATCTTTGGTCTGCGGTCGTTCGTTTAGCTTGTTCATGGTTGTTCGATGAGTGGTTGGCTCAGCTTTTTTTATTACAGAGGGCGTTTAGACCCCTGACTGGGCGCGCTGAGCCACGGCGCCCGGCAACTGTTAGACCCACCATACCACCAACGATTAAGGTGCCTTGAAATAGTCTATTTATATCACCTAAAAACAGGATTGTTCCACCATGTCCATTGCCGAGATGCTATTCCGCTGCATGGAGAGCCTTGGCAGTAGTGGCAATTATCTTTGGAACAAAGAAGCCGAATTAAAGTTTGTGATGTGGAGGGAAATCGTACTTAGACTACTACAAGGCGCCTTAATCGTTGGTGGTGTGGTGGTCTAACGGTTGCCGGGCGCCGTGGCTCAGCGCGCCCGGTCAGAGGACTGAACGCTCTCTGTAATAAAAAAAGCTGCGCCAAAGAACACGTAGAACAAAAACGAACAAACACGATGAGCATCCGCAAGGACAAGAACGACCCATAGAGCAAAAAAAATAAAATAAAATAAACCGGTTAAAACGTCTGCCTAGTAAGCATGGAGGTCCGGGTTCGATTCCCGGCCGCACCACAAATTTTAATTCATTGCTTCATATTTATCAATAATTTTATTGTTATTTTCACGCCGACAGGGTCGGCAGGCTGACATCAGCAACAGGCGCTGCTCTTCAGCCGCGCGTACATCACAAATTAAGACCTGAAAACCATACGAGGCTTATGGTAAAATTAAAAAAAAAAAAAAAAAAAAAAAAAATACTAAAAATTTCCGGGCTGTTATGCCGTGGTCTAGTGGATTTATTATTAGAACCCAACGTTTCGTCCTCGACTGCGGAGGACATTCTCAAGGGGGATCGTGGCACTTTTGGATGTCCTATTCACACCCTGGATCGCTACGAGGCTTGTTTTAGTCTTGAAAGCGCGCTTTAATCCACCGCTGGCCGGCTACGCCTAACACGGCTTCACCAGAGCCGCCGCTTTTCAGGGTTCCTGTAAGGCCTTCACAGCTGCCGAAGCGGTCGCGGAACTCGCATAGTCTCCACTGTACTTTACCCTAACAGACAATCCCTTACTTCACGCCGTTGCTCGTCTCCCACGACGTGGACGAGGGGTTGGCCTTGTAATGAGAATGGATAGCACAAGAACAGCTAAGAAATACTTCAAAATGGAAGTGGGAATAAGAAGACCAAGAGGAAGGCCATGGAGACGATGGATAGAGACAGTTAAATCAGACATATAGAAGAACGGTTTTAACTGGGATGATGTCCAAGACCAAATGTTATATCAAGATCAGATGAGATGGAGAGTGCTTGTTAGTCACACCCGGGAAACTGGAGATGGCAAATGATGATAATGATTATGATGATGATGACTTGAAAACCATGTCACGAGGGTAAAAACAATGATGAATGAGAAACATGGCACGAAGAGAACATTGATGAATTAAAAACAGTACACTGGAGACAATAGTGAGGCATAAAACACATGAACAAGGCGACGGAAACAAACATATAGACAGTTAAAAACAGTCGGTGCCACGGCGGCGGTAAAATCACATTGAGAACAGTCACTGGACAAACGAAGACGTAACGACGACACTGGTGAAGAAGATAGGTTGTTGTTCGACGCACTGTAAAGACTCACACGGAAAAACTGACGCACTGAACATGTAACAATGAAAATGGATGTGTATATGTATGTTCCCTATGGACTTCAAAACAGCTGGAGCACTTTTGATGAAATATTTAGAAAATCTTGAGATCAGACCAGCGGGTGATGGTGTGAAGTTTGGTAGCGATCGGATCAAAATATTTATTGAAAGTTTACGTCTGGCACTTGGAACGGCAGTAGAGCCCCGAGTGGAGAAAAGGTCATTTATCTGTAACTGCAATGCTCCCACTTGGAGCGCTAGCGTCGTTTTCGTGGTTCTTCGTGTTAGACCAGTCACGAAACTCCCAGGGAATTTCTGCAATTTCGCAGCTTCAGCCAAGCGGCTGAGTAGTAAAACACACTGCGAAATCTTGTGTGTGGAATGTGTATTTGGAGTGAAGCAGCGCATTCAAAATGCATGCATCAAAAACATAATCCGGAAATCTCTCATTTCGGTTGGAAAGGATGCTGAGAAGTAAGAGAATAACATTACGAATAACAAGTGCTAATATACTGTGGTTAGTTACACTTTTATCCAGGGAACAAACGTTTAACAATTCATTCCCTTCGAAATTTCGGCTCTTAATGACAAATTTAAATGCTTAATCACTACTTCGTAATATTTAGTAGTCTGAAAAAGATGATCGTGTAGCTATAAATAAATAACACGTGTCTGTATAAACTGTTGAGGAACTGATAATATTTGCACGTCTCATTCTTCAAGAGATTACCTTTTTCATACCTGAGAAGTAGCTAAAAATTGATGATAACTGCATGCAAAGCATAGAGGCAAAGACAAGGCAAAAAGGGCGTTCATAAGGATATAAAAATGGTGTCTAGTTTTGAATATTTACAATGTCAGAAATTCGCAAAAAAAAAAAAAAAAAAAAAAAAAAAAAAAAAAAAAAAAAAAAAAAACACCCGCGCAACGTGGAAGAACCCACCGAGTACGCGAATATAATCATAAAAAGACAAACAAACAAACATTAATTTTTATATATTAGATTAATTCCACCTGTGCAAAGCCGGGCCGGATCGCTAGTAGCGCATTAAAGTTTAACAGGACACAGAGAATGCTCCACTGGAGAATTTTAGGTAGGGCACGTGGAGTCTGAGAAGCTGGCTTAGAAGGAGGTACTTGTCTAACACTTTGTCTCGCATTGCTGTTTTCCAGCTTATTTACAACAAACTTGCCTATAAGTTTACACGTGAAACTTCCTGGCAGATTAAAAATTGTGTGGAGGAACTGGGCCTCGAATCTGCGACCTTTGTTTTTGGGGGCAAGCGCTCTACCGACTGAGCTATCCCGGCACGCGTCACGATCCGTCCTCACAACAGTACTTCTGCCAGTACCTCGCCTCCTACTTTTCTAACTTCTCAGAAGTTCGCAGAAGAACGTCTCCCAGGAAATTTCATATCAATGCACACTCCGCTGCAGAGTGAAAGTTTCATTCTGGAAGTTTACACCTACTACTGTGCTATTTATTTACATATACATTCTTTGGTTTTTACAAGGCAACGAGGAGGACGGGCCTGATTATGAGGATGTCACGATGCAGGTCTGAATGACCACCTGTACCTGAGGTTCTACTTGAGTTGTAGAAGCTACCCTTGGTTGAGAGGATGTGGATAGAATATGACGGCGCACCGCTTCCCTTCAGTGTGGATGTCTGCAACCACCATAGTGCTGTTGTTCCTGGTAGCTGGATTGGAAGGGGACGCGCTATTCCATGGCGTGCAAGGCTACAATCACTTGATTACTTCCAATGGGGGATATCTAAAGTCACTTTTGTGTGAGACCCCCAGTGGATACGGAGACGGAAATAAGTTACAGAATTGTAGCTGCGTGTTATGTGGTTCGAAACACACCAGCGATATTTTTGTCATGGTGCGTCAAACTCGTGTTCGCTGATTTCATGCCTGCGTTGATGTTGATGGCCTCAGTTTAAGCAGTATTGTAGGATACACTGCAAATGGTTCGTTCATTATGTCAATTTCGGTATTTGCAGTTTAGTGTGACGTATTGTGAATAAAAAGTAAACAGTAATGTGATCGTATTCCTATTATCTCGTTAGCTGGCTTCTCAGACGATAGGTTCCTTTACCTAAAATAGTTAGGTAGAGCATCCTCTATGACCTGTTAAAATTTTGTACGCTTTTACTGAATACTGAAACACCCTGTACGCAGATTGCTTGTTATTATACATAAATTACTGAGCTGGCAAAATTCATGGGATAGCCCCTAATATCGTGCCGAATCTCCTTTTGTCCGTCGAAATGCAACACCTCGACGTGGTAGGGACGCAACAAGACGTTGCAAGTCCCCTGCTTCAGTACTGAGCCATGGTGCCTCTATGGCCGTCCGTAATTGCAGTGTTTCCTCTGCGGAAATGTGTCCACGAACTCACCTGTCCTTTATCTCTAATAAATCTTCGACGGGACTTATGTCGGGTGACCTGCGACGCCATATCATTCGCTGTAATTGTCCAGAAGGCTCTTTAAACCAATCACTAACAATAGGTTATTTGACTGTAGTTAAGTACAATAAAGACGGACACTGCACATGTCATTTAATGAAGACAGTATGTGGCATGTGAAGGTTTGGGTCGGTCTCGAGGTGTGCGCGGCTATAGTAGCGTAATGGTTAGCGTGACCGCTCGCGTCAAAACGGTCAACTACAAGACGTGTATTGGCAGTTGTCAATATGACTCAACATCAACTGTGTAGTTTGACAGTGACATTTGATAATTTGTGCCGGTCAGAGGTTCGACCGCAAATTTCACAAACCCTATTCAACAAGGCGGGAAAACAGCAATGCGATGTAATGAAGAGGTAATAACACTAATCACAGAAGATGCTTAATAAATAAAATAGTGAAACGCGTCCTAACTGCAGGCAGAATAAGACAGAAAATCTGTTAAACGTATCGAGTGTTGACTTACATCAAAATGATCATCACAGAAATAAACGGACGAAGTGGTCGCTACCACAGACAGCTCAAACCAGGAAATTTATGATTATGAACCTGGTTCTGTTCATTGAAAAGTTACCTCCCTATATTAAATATGACTTTCATTTGTAAACGCAGTGAGACTGGGGATCTCGCTAATTTGTTTCTTCGACGACGTTACATGAAGAACATAACAAAACAGTCTGCGCAGATGCTAGCCATTTAATGATAACCACGGGACTGACGAGATGTGTTTACAACCGGAAATTCATTCCACTGCGGCTCATTGAAAGCGTCCGGCTGTTCTGCTACCTGGCTCCAGAGTTACCGCTCCTTGTGCTCATTAAAAGTTGCAGAATTGGAGTGTGCCCTCAGGATTTAGGTTCTTAGTGATTTTCCTAAATCGCTCCAGACAAATGTCGTGATAGGCACGATCGACTTCTTTTCCTATCCGTAACGAAAAACAACCCGAGCTTTTGTTCCGTATCAAATGACTCGAAACCCTAATCTTCCTTTTATAATAAATTACTCTCCGTCAAGAAATAGTCCGTCAGCGAATTACATCTTCGAAGTTAGAATACAAATAAATTTTTTGAATCTAATTAAACATATAGCAACATGAACTATCATTTATTAACGTCTTTCATCCAGTTTGATAGCCATAAGATCATTTAAGTATTTGAAAAAGTTCAAATGCAATAGTTTAATTTTTAGTGAAACAGTTGGGTTTGGACATTGACAAACATGGTGACATTCAGTGCTACCAACCCAAAAAAAGATCATACGGTTGCTTTCCGAAATGTAGCAGTTCCTCATTTTAAAAGTTTTATCCAAATAATCACATTCCACTGTATATAATAAGATTTGATTTTTCGATATCGTCATTTTTTAAGAAATTTACTTTGTGGATAGCCGTTGTACTAATAATGAAACATTTTTTTCCAGAAAATGTTCCTTGTAATGGTTTTCTGACATATCGAATAGCTACAATTTGAACAATTGTCTCCACTGCGAGATTATCGAGAGGCGGGCTTGTGTGTGCAGACTGCTTCGTGCGAGCGCGCGCCGGCTTCAGCCTGGACCGCTCTGTGGTGCTGGCCGAGATGGACGGGTCGCTGGTGGCGTGTGAGCACGCCTGCCTCGTCGAGCGACGCTTCCCCTGCCTCTCCTTCAGCTACAGGTCAGCACCGCTGCACACTACCGTCTCGTTTCGCTTCACTTGCGACCAAATTTACACCTCTTACCTTCAAACTTAACATTGTCACATCCAACACTCTTCTTCTACATATACATATATATACTCCGCAATCCACCGTAAGGTGCGTGGCAGAGGGTACACTGTACCATTACTAGGCATTTGCTATCCTATTCCACTCCAAAATAGAACGAGGAAAAAAAGAATGTACATATGCCTCCGTACGAGTCTTCAATTATCTAGTCTTTGTGATCTTTACGTGAAATGTATGTAGGCGGCAGCAAGATCGTTCTGCAGTCAGCTTCAAATTCCGGCCCTCTAAATTTTCTCAACAGAATTTTTCGAAAAGAACGTCTTCTTTCCTCCAGCTCTTCCCATTTGAGTTCCCGGAGCATTTCTATGATACTCGCGCATTGGTCGAACCTTCCAGTAACGAACCTAGCTGCTTGCCTCTGAACTGCTTCCGTGTTTTCCTTTAAACGTATCTGCTGCGGGTCCCAAACACTTGATCAATACTCTAGACGTGGTTGTACAAGCGTTTTATAAGCTGTCTCCTTTACAGATGAAGTACACTCTTTGACAAAAAACCTGGCCGCCGGCCGGCCGCCGCTGAGCCTAAGTCCGAGCCGATCGCGACATGGGACAATAAAAGTGGCCACGCTGATTCGCTCTAAGTCCAGCTATCTGCACAATCTGGCAACACTGCAGACTGCGGGAGTTCACACATCACTTCTTGTGTGCAGTTAGCAGATAACTGGGTCAGCTCCCTCCTTGGTCTTGCGGTAAAGTGCGCGACTTGCATGTTCAGTATCAGCGATCGAAAGCGACTGTTGACAAAAATTTTAAATTCACGTCACTCGTTCATGCTCATGCCCCATGTGTAAGGGAAGCATATGTGTAACGTATTTCATTTTTTGGTACACTGGTAATAACATTTCGGCCCAATAACAATGCCACCTCTGGCCGCAGCACTTGGCAGAGCTCTCCGCGGCCCACTCGCCGGCAGCAGCCGTGGCGGCGCTACACAGCGCTGCCTCCCCCTCTGCCCACAGCGCCTGCCGCCGCTCATCGCCCTGGATACGTAAAATGCTGTAGTGTTGCTAAGTGGTGATCCACAAAAAAGGTTGCGATTCGTATTTCACACAGGATATAACGAAGCAGACCACCTATTTTGAATGATGAGCATATAATACATTAGAGAGGCAAAAAATTGTCATTGTCCAATCCAATGGCACTCTCCGATGGTTAACACTTATTTGTGGTTTAAATCTCGATCCTTTTCCTTTCAGAAAAGCCTTTCATGTAATTTGTTATTGTCATCAGTTCATGTGTTTTCATCAAGACACAATATGTAACTCACTAAAATGTTTTAGTGTCGTTGTTTCACTCCGTATGGTAAATGTATGAGCTAAATTATGTGAATGCGTTTCAGTGCACGTTCTAAAGCAATACAGGCACACTGCAAGGTTCGTGTCTTCATGTCTCATTTCTACAGGAGATATTTCACATCAATGGAGGTGAATTCGGATTTCTTCGAAGGCGTTTGTATGGTGAAGCAAAGAAGACATCTAATACCATTTCCATAATTTGAAGTCGACCTGTCTGAAAGACTTATTGTATAAAGTTTTTCTTATGATTCCGTTAAAGAGTTTCTTCTTGCAATCTGCAGCGTATAAAGTAAACAAAATAAAATGAAATCCCCAAACGCACTTTCTCCAACCAGGATTAGAACTGCCACCTTACACCAGGCTTGCACCACAAGACACAAGCAGAACCACACAGCCAACCACACACAAACGGAAATTGCCCTCAGTCTCTCACATATTCAATGCTTAGCCTCTAACGCATCGCGAAAGAACCTGAAAGTCACCTACACAAATAACTACATTCCTTGAGTGCAAAAGTTAAATTTCTGTCTCTCATTTCACGTCGGCATTACAAATCATTAGTCATGAAAGTAGAAAAGGAATGTCAAGTGAACTTAGTGAGACAATTCAGTACCACTTGAGGAAGTAACTGCACTGTCACACTGTTGCCAAATATCAGCAACAATGTTGCCAGTTCTTAGCTGTACTAGGAAGACCTGTGTAGCGATAAGCGACGCGAAATCGCGCTAGTCTCATGCGGGCTGCTAGAGGGGAGTCGCGCATTTCGGTTAATATGCGGCGCTATCTCCTGATAGATTCTGTCGTCACATTTACGATGCAGATATTAAATTCGTCCAATGAGGCCGAAACTAGCGTTTAAGTTTTTTGAAGCTTTACAGAATTATTACTAGAGAAGTTAAAAATACTGATATTGTGCTTGCAACATACGGCAGGTCAAAGTCTGAGATATATAAACTTCCATCACGATTTCAGTTTCACTCCCCTCCCCCAAAAAAAGACTAAAACAATTACTTCGTTAGATATCTACAAAAGCAATTTTTTATGAGTTACTGGAAATGAACGTTGCATTATCCGTCACTAAACAGTAAGGTATCAAACACTTCGCATCTTGAATGCGACAGCCCACAATATTCTCAATCCTACTAGCATCTGGCCTCAACTGGCTTTTAGCCATGCATTGAGAAGAAATGATGATGAATTGATAACTTACCCTCATCAACTTTCAGTGGGAGCTTTTTGTAACAAAACGAAAAAGTAATGCGAACCATCATTTTCTCCAATGATACTAGGCATTGTTGTCCGAAGATGGACTGTATCTACGTTGAGTCTAGTCAAACGCGTCTCACATTCAAGGAATATTACCTAAATGAATTTAGTCCTCATGAAGCTGTACCAAAATAGTGAATCTGGGTGGTTGCGCATATTCGTATTACCTTGCCGTAATACTTGATGCAAAGATGAGCAAAATAGAAATCCATCATCTATCGGTTTCTTCGATTCTTTGGACAGTTTTCTTTGGTTTGTACTCCTTCACTTCGTCGGCTATCTACTGGTTTAATTGAAAATACAGTAATGAAAATTACGCGACTATTTGTCCCACATTTTAATGTCCTTGGTTTTTATTCTGAATGACAGTGATGATTTCTGTTGGACTGTTCCATATATCTGAGCCTAATTAATGAAATTTTATTCCCATGACAGATGAAAGCAATTAGAACCTTGTGTCTCTATAATGAATATGAAAAAATTAACATCTGAAGATGGGCCTTTAAAAACGTGAAAACGGTCTTGGACCTGTAAAGCAACATTCTTAATAAAAAAAAGCAGCTGACACGGCTTCAGAATTTATTATTTACTTTATGGGATGACTACATTTGAAGTGATTTCCAAATAAGTTTTTCTATCTATATTTAAAATTTTACCATCATTTTAGAATAATTGATAAATTCATTTAAGAAAATGTTCTTTCGTTTTGTTTCTGATGTCACTTGATATTCTTGAAGTAGGTGGCTACAGCATCTGCTTTGAGGTTTCCATGAGACAGTTGACACGGATGATTTTGTTTGACAGTAAGTGGATAAATTAAAGACGTAACAAGACGAAATGATGAGATCCAGCTTTTGCAACAAAACGGCCCCGATTTCTAAATTGGCTAGGTTTTCAGAAAGTGACTATTATACAGCTAGACATTACTGCTATAAACCCTATCTCATTTATTTACTCACAGCTGAGGCAGATTGCTCACAACGTGTAAGAGAGTAGTAGTAGTTAATGTATGAAAAGACCTTCTTGAACAGAAATTCAGTTAACTACTACAACGAGCATATTATGATGTTCATTTTTCAAAAAATTTAATGTAGGTGACAAGAAAAAGTCAACTGACTGCAGAATTACATATCAGACTCACATCTAGATGATGCCGAAGTTGCGAAACAATAGGCCCTACTACGACGTTGGAAAATCTTGATTACATTGGTGGCCTGATGAACGAGTTTTTGTAGCTGGCGTCCTGCATGTTAGGATCCGGATCCGTAATTCCACTCAGGCTCGAGATACTGTGCTCTCCAAATTGCACATATGTCACGTGACCAGCTATTAAAAAAAAAAAAGAGAGAGAGAGAGAGAGAGAGAGAGAGAGAGAGAGAGAGAGAGAGAGAGAGAGAGAGAGAGAGAGAGATCAGTGAATACCTCATTGAGCGTATTACCAGTTTTATTTCTCGGTTTATGGTTGATTCATATGCAGGACTTATCGTTATGTTTACTGTACTCCATTTACTAACTGGCCGAGGGGACTGAGGCGCTCCAGTCATGGTCTGCACGGCCACTACGGTCGGGGGTTCGAATCCCCCCTCGGGCATGGATATTTGTGCCGTCCTTAGTCTTAGCTAGTTCATAAGTAGTTTGTAAGCTTAGGGACTGATGACCCTGAAGTTAAGTCCCATAAGTTCTACAAACATTTGAACATTAACTAACAATAAGACTCAAAATTTGTCGCAGAAAAGTCTTCGTAAATACCCAAATTTGTCCAGTTTCCTTCGAGTTTGCTTCCTAATAAAATAAACTGTCCACAGGCCAATATGGAAATTACAAGCGACCTGTTATTGACAGAACATCTTGCTACGATAAATAGCGTTCCATTTGAATTTTCTGACCACGTTCCTTGATGAGGTGCTCAATGGATTCCGGACCTGTCTTTGTTGCCTGCCTCGTTGATTTCATAAAATGTTACGTAGTATCAAGACCGGATGCGATTTAAACATAGTTTTAATTGCAACGTGTTCATTACAGCGCGGTGATAGGTTTCAAAGTACAAACTTAATGGCAACTTTTAGGTGCCAGGTATCTCACGTCGATAGATTATCATTCGATCGGTGTCGTCGCAGATAGCGGACGACATTAATTTACTATACATTGCAATGTTCAATGCAATTCGTGAATTTCATTTATTTCTTATGTTAAAGTCAAAACGCGTACGTTCCAAGAGGTCTACCGAATATCTATTAGGCTCCTTTTGATGGCTTCCTCTGTTCAGAACGAAAACTATCCCTCCAGCAGGCGCGCTCCGCCTTCTCCGTTTCCAATGCGCGCGCCTTCGCTCGCTCGTTGTGCCGCATTTACCAAAACGACCGTGGCTGCCCCCACCGCGTCATACCTCTTATCGACTTCAGAACGTTAATGAAATAAATTACCCTTCACGTTGGTGGCCACTAAACGCTACTGTTAGCATTACTCATGATGCAAGAACACTTTATGTTCCAGTGTTACTATGATGTCTGACATACCTATTAAAAATTAGAAAATTTATTGGAACTATCCTTAACGCGGTAGCAATTATCGAGTGGACAAAAGTTACTTTATACGTCTTAGTCTATTTTAAAACCACGTTTCTATGCATTTTCCATCTGAATGATTATTTTACACATTTCAAATTTTGTATGTGTGAAATTTTTCATTCAGTTTCAACCGTTTTTATGAGAATACAACAGAGACATTCGATACATTTGTTTTATTTCTATTTCACCTGACCCCTCTTATGTATTAGTCACGAAAAGATCGCGAAGGTAAAAGACAGGGCGATATGAACTCACACTAAGTCTTACCAGAAATAGTTTTAACGGCGAATATTTCACGACTGGAAGAGAAACAGGCGAAAAGCCGGCCGCGGTGGCCGAGGGGACTGAGGCGCTCCAGTCACGGTCTGCACGGCCACTACGGTCGGGGGTTCGAATCCCCCCTCGGGCATGGATGTTTCCGCCGTCCTTAGTATAAGGTAGTAGATAAGTAGTTTGTAAGTTTAGGGACTGATGACCCCGTAGTTAAGTCCCATAAGCTTAACAAACATTTGAACATTTTTGAACAGGCGAAAACAGCAGTTGTATAAAAATTACCATCCACCACACACCAATTAAGAAATGGCGTTAATGAAGCAGTGTCATCCAGTTCTAAGTTAAGTTGAAAGTTCAAGGTCTCTTGTTCAGAGGGAAGTTGGTTTGAAATGAACTGCAAAATTTGTACCAACACACGGGAACATGAACAAAGTAAGCTCTATTGCACACGAGACACGAAAGAAAGAAGGAAGGTTACGATTTAACGTCCCCTCGACAAGGGGGTCATTAGAGCGAAGCAGAAGTTCGGTTTGTCATGATAAGGATGTGGAAGGAAATCGGCCGTGCCCTGCCGCAGGGACCATTCCGGCATTTGCCTAGACTGATTTAGGAAAATCATGGAAAACTCAAATCGAAATGGACGAAGGCCAGTTCGATGAGCCGTGCAGCCGAATAAGAGTCCAGTGTGTTACCACTGCACCAGAGCCGAATATGAGTCCAGTGTGTTACCACTGCACCAACTCGCTCCGTAGCAAATACGAATGCGAGTAAAATTGCATTGTCACGCGGTTCTGAGTTACGTTAATTAAGTTTATAGCCTATCGTTAATATAAAATCAATTGTAAAATTTGTAACAAAAACACAATAGACAATAAACAACCTAATAATCACGTGTTACAACGATTAAAATTGATCGATGAATTGTGCCATGGTTTAGAACAATATTAGGGAAAGCAATTGCACTGTTGCTTGTTAAAAGATAGTAAATAAAAGTATTGACGTATCTCTTCTTCATTGATTTTGAACAGATGCCCTAGGTTGCGCAAGGCTGTAATTTTACCGCTATCCTAAAAATTAAATGGACTGAGTACAAAGTAAATACAAGTAAATATACCAACGGTGGAAATACGACCGCCTACTGCGAAATGAATTATGTGGAGCACATGTTTTCTTTCGACGTGAAATCTGGGATCGGCAGAGACAAAGTATTATCCATCTAGAGACAACGGAAAATGTAATGCGGTCGGAAACGACCAAAGGTAGCTACTAGCAGGGAAAAATATATCTCATTATTTTGTGAGAAGTAAAGGCGCATATAAACTGAATGAATGTAAATACACGAGAAAAATAAAATTAATATGCAAGATTCTTAGATATGACTTCTTTCTTCAACATATAATTCCATCTATTCTGCACAGAGGACTGGCTACGCGAGTGACAGAGAGTGACTCTACTATGACAGAGAACCGTCCGCTTCTCCGCCTTTCGTGGAGATATTTCAGATGAAAGTGTTCTGCCCATATACGAATGACCTAATATAACCAAACGGTTTGGTTTATAGGACAATTTCACTTTTGGCGGTTGCAATTACTTTACAAATAACAGATGGAATGAATGTAGTAATTTGAAGGGAAACTAATTATTACAATTACTTTGAATCACCTGCAAATATAAAAATATTTAAGACAAAAAGTACTTCTGAAGCAACATTAAACACTAACATTATAATGCACCTAAACAGGGGCATCACTATACGAAGAAGTCACTCTATTCTGCAGCAAAAGCCGTCTTGTCAATTTTATGATAATCGGTAAAAACTTGCGTAATAGCTGCTCTAGGACGGTACCCGCCAGATGCTCATTTTGGTGATATTTCTGGAATGTGAGCCGCATATGACAAGATTGAACGTATATACTTCCAATTTGGGACAAAAGTCCGTAGGAACTTTGGAGAAAGTAGTCATTTCACACTTTCTCCGTTTCGTTGAAAGAAGCTCTCCCCGGATGTTGATGAAAGTAAGTCATCTATTCATCAACATTTTCAATGATGTTGTCTGCTTTCGGACTCAAGCCTTACTTAGAATGGGCGTTGGCAGCGCAGCATGGATAAAAGCCAGTTGAAGCAAGCTGTTTGTAGGAATGAGGATATTGTGGAATGGCCAAGAAACTCTTCCTATAGCTTAACAGTATTGCTTATGATGCTAGGAAACTCTGATCGTTCCCTTAGTTCCAGAATTCGAGGTATTTTCCAATATTCATTAGGATATGAGATTAGTCATTGCATTTAAATGACTCTGTTATCCTGAATTAAATTTTCGACGGCAGAAAGGTCTACCCCTCCTTAAATTGCAAACAATTTTGTGTTTCATGTCGGAGCTGTGTGTATTAACTGCCAACAAATGTCAGATAACTGAACGGGTAATTTCATTTTAGCTCGGTGGCGCCGTTCTCGTTTTCTCATCTACAGCTAGCATAGTTGATTAGTGAGGTATCGTTGTACTAGTGATGTGTGAGGCTTCAGGTCTATTTTTCTCCTCTGAAAAATATCCTAAATGGCATTCAGCAACGAAATACAGAAACTCATTGCAGTGTGCCAACCAAGAGATCGTCATTTTCTACTGTTATTGTAATCTTTATCATTCTGTTGTAATGCCGTAACCATCATTGATTACTATCAGCCGGCCGCGGTGGCCGAGGAGACTGAGGCGCTCCAGTCACGGTCTGCACCGCCACTACGGTCGGGGGTTCGAATCCCCCCTCGGTCATGGATATTTGTGCCGTCTTTAGTATAAGTTAGTTGATAAGTAGTTTGTAAGTTTAGGGACTGATGACCCCGTAGTTAAGTCCCATAAGCTTAACAAACATTTGATAATTTGATTACTATCATTATTACCATCATTATTATCATTAATTCAGTTGCAAAAGCTTTCATTCCCATGTGGCCAAGAGACCAGAAAGAATGTGTGGTTTGACGAAAAATAGGACAATAGGAGAAAGTAGGTAAAATGTTTGTAACAATTTCTGTTGATTTAACATCGTGACGACAGATACTAAGCAACAACACATGCAAGTCATAGGTTGCAACGTTCGAAAAATCCATCAGACACATGGGTTCGGATTCTCATCATCATTTGTTGGCCCATCAAGGCTGTATCACTACGAAATCAATATGCTGCTTAATAGTCTATAGATTATATATATATGTTAGCAGAGGAAAAACATCAGAATTGCACGTTTCCCACATATACAGATTCGTTTCTGTGTTCATGGCCGTAATTTTAAATATCCAGTCTTCTGAATACTCAAGTGAAATAATTACTGTGTTGCACAAATAATCAGTTAACTATGTTTCTTCTGTCTTTCAAGCAAACCAACACCTAGAAGACATGAAATATTACTTGTACAGTCGTAAGGCTGCATTTTGAAACGCAGTCGCTTTCAAGTTGCGAAGTTTTTCGAGACGGATGGGGCATCATTGATTTCCAGTAACTTTTCATCAAAAAATTAGCTTTTGTCGAAATGTATCAAAGCAATTGTTTTAGTCTTTTTTTTGGGGGGGGGGGGATAAAACTGTAATCGTGATGCATGTTTACATATCTCTGTCTTTGATTTGCCGTATGTTGCAAGCATAATATCAGTATTTTTAACTTCTCTAGTCATTTGCTGAAAATATATCATAATGCAGTAAAGCTTCAAAAAACTTAAACGCTAGTTTCGGCCTCATTGGACGAATTTAATACCTGCATCGTAAATGTGACGACGGAATATATAAGGAGATAGCGCCGCATATTAACCGAAATGCGCGACTCCCCTCTAGAAGCCCGCATGAGACTAGCGCGATTTCGCGTCGCTTATCGCTACACAGGTCTTCCTAGTACAGCTAAGAACTGGCAACATCGTTGCTGATATTTGGCAACAGTGTGACAGTGCAGTTACTTCCTCAAGTGGTACTGAATTGTCTCACTAAGTTCACTTGACATTCCTTTTCTACTTTCATGACTAATGATTTGTAATGCCGACGTGAAATGAGAGACAGAAATTTAACTTTTGCACTCAAGGAATGTAGTTATTTGTGTAGGTGAATTTCAGGTTCTTTCGCGATGCGTTAGAGGCTAAGCATTGAATATGTGAGAGACTGAGGGCAATTTCCGTTTGTGTGTGGTTGGCTGTGTGGTTCTGCTTGTGTCTTGTGGTGCAAGCCTGGTGTAAGGTGGCAGTTCTAATCCTGGTTGGAGAAAGTGCGTTTGGGGATTTCATTTTATTTTGTTTACTTTATACGCTGCAGATTGCAAGAAGAAACTCTTTAACGGAATCATAAGAAAAATTTTATACAATAAGTCTTTCAGACAGGTCGACTTCAAATTATGGAAATGGTATTAGATGTCTTCTTTGCTTCACCATACAAACGCCTTCGAAGAAATCCGAATTCACCTCCATTGATGTGAAATATCTCCTGTAGAAATGAGACATGAAGACACGAGCCTTGCAGTGTGCCTGTATTGCTTTAGAACGTGCACTGAAACGCATTCACATAATTTAGCTCATACATTTACCATACGGAGTGAAACAACGACACTAAAACATTTTAGTGAGTTACATATTGTGTCTTGATGAAAACACATGAACTGATGACAATAACAAATTACATGAAAGGCTTTTCTGAAAGGAAAAGGATCGAGATTTAAACCACAAATAAGTGTTAACCATCGGAGAGTGCCATTGGATTGGACAATGACAATTTTTTGCCTCTCTAATGTATTATATGCTCATCATTCAAAATAGGTGGTCTGCTTCGTTATATCCTGTGTGAAATACGAATCGCAACCTTTTTTGTGGATCACCACTTAGCAACACTACAGCATTTTACGTATCCAGGGCGATGAGCGGCGGCAGGCGCTGTGGGCAGAGGGGGAGGCAGCGCTGTGTAGCGCCGCCACGGCTGCTGCCGGCGAGTGGGCCGCGGAGAGCTCTGCCAAGTGCTGCGGCCAGAGGTGGCATTGTTATTGGGCCGAAATGTTATTACCAGTGTACCAAAAAATGAAATACGTTACACATATGCTTCCCTTACACATGGGGCATGAGCATGAACGAGTGACGTGAATTTAAAATTTTTGTCAACAGTCGCTTTCGATCGCTGATACTGAACATGCAAGTCGCGCACTTTACCGCAAGACCAAGGAGGGAGCTGACCCAGTTATCTGCTAACTGCACACAAGAAGTGATGTGTGAACTCCCGCAGTCTGCAGTGTTGCCAGATTGTGCAGATAGCTGGACTTAGAGCGAATCAGCGTGGCCACTTTTATTGTCCCATGTCGCAATCGGTTCGGACTTAGGCTCAGCGGGGGCCGGCCGGCGGCCAGGTTTTTTGTCAAAGAGTGTACATCTTCCCCAAATTCTCCCAATAAACCGAAGTCGGCTGTCCGCCTTACTCACAACTGTCCTTGTATGTTCGTTCCATTTCATATAGCTCTGCAATGTTACGCCTAGATATTTGAACGACGCAACTGTATCAACAAGCACACTACAAATGCTACATTCGAACATTATGGGTTGTTTACCTACTCATGTGCATAATCTTACATTTTTTTACATTTAACGCTAGCTGCCATTCTTCACACCAACTAGAATTTTTCTGTAAGACATCCTGTATGCTATTACAGTTAATTAATGACGACACACTCCCATAAATGAAATGTTTGTATAGTCTATGGGACTTAACTACGGGGTCATCAGTCCCTAAACTTACAAACTACTTATGAACTACTTACGAACTAGGACGGCACAAATATCCATGCCAGAGGGGGGATTCGAAACCCCGACCGTAGTGGCCGTGCAGACCGTGACTGGAGCGCCTCAGTCTCCTCGGCCACCGCGGGCGGCACTCCCATAAAGTACAGCATCGTCATCAAACAGCCGCAAATTATTACTAGTTACTCTGTCCATCAGATCATTTATATAGATAGAAAATAATAGCGGTCCTATCACACTCCCCTTCGGCACGCCTGACGACACACTCATCTGTGAAACACACATAAAGAAGTGTTTCGTCACCACTATTGTAGAGGTTCATGACCGTTTTCATAAAAATAGAGTAGAAACATACAAAAACGGCATTTCAGTTCTCTTCATTGCTCGTGAAAACAGGAAATTGTACGACGAAAATAAAACAGACGTTCTGAATTTGTGTTCCAGATGGTAGCATATAGCTGTACCCCTAATACCCGGTAACGCACCCTGTTGCAGTGATGCATGCTTGTATTGGTCGTGGCATACTGTCCACTAGAGCATCAAGGGACTGCTCGTCCTAATTGTTACATTCCTCAACGGCGATTCAGCGTAGCTCTCTGAGATGGGCTGGTGGATCAACTGGTCCGAAAACAGCCTTTTACAAGTTATTCCAGAAATGTTGGATAGGGATCATGTCTGAAGAACATGTTGGCCTTTCTAATCTTGCGATGTCGTTATCATGAAGGATCGCATTCATGAGATGTGCACGATGAGCGTCAGAATTGGTGCCCATCAAGATGAATCCCTCACTGAAATGCTGCTGATATTGTTGCAGTATGTGTCAGAGGATGTCGTCCCTGTCCGGTATAGTCGTTTTATTGTCTTCTACGACCCCAGTGGTGTACGGTGGCCCCACAGAATGCCGCCCCAAAACATCAGGGAACCACCAACTAGCTGCACTCGCTGAACGTTCAGGCTGACCAGGCTGCCCCCGAAAACGTCTCCGATGATTGTCTTGTTGGAGGCAGATGCGAGTCTCGCCTGTGAGTAACATTTGATGCCGATTCTGACGAGTCAATTCAGCATGCTATCGGCGGCGGAGTGGCCGAGCGCATTGAGGCGTTCTGCTCCGATGCGCGTGGCCGGAGGTTCAAATCCTCCTTTGGATGTTTGTGTTGTCTTTAGTATAACTTAGTTTATAAGTAGTTTGTAAGTTTAGGGACTGATGACCCCGCAATTAAGTTCCATAAGCTTAACAAACATTTGAGCAGTTTGGAACATCAGCTTGCTGTTGGCCCCATCTGTTCAGTGCTGCATGGTGTCTAGGTGTCATAGCTGGACCTCGCCATGGACATCGGGAGTGAAGTTGCACGTCAAGCAGTCTATACGTAAAGTTTGAGTCGAAACACGACGTCCTGTGGCTACACGAAAATTTTCAGCATTGTGGAGTCCCCATCAGGGTTCCTACCAGCTGAAATCCGTAAATAGCGATCATCAGTTGCTATGGTAACGTTTGGGCGAACGGAGCGAGGCAAGTCACCGACAGTTCCTGTAGCTAAAAAACTCTTCCACGTCTGAACAACATCGCGTTGGTTCACTCCGAGACATTTGAAAACTTCTCTTGATGAGTGTCCCTTTTGACACAAAGTAACAATACGGATACGATCAAAGTTCGGAATTGACCTTCTAGACGCAGCAGTACTACCTCACAAACGGCTTCTAATGAAATTGCGTGCTTATGGAATATCGCCCCAATTGTGCAATTGGGGTCATGATTTCCTATCAGAAAGGACACAGTTCGTAGTAATTGGCGGTAAGTCATCGACTAAAACAGAAGTGATATCTGGCGTTCCCCAGGGAAGCGTTATAGGTCCCCTACTCTTTCTTGTGTTTATAAACGATTTAAGAGACGATCTGAACAGATCCCTTAGACTGTTCGCGGATGATGCTGTCGTTTATCGGTTAGTGAAGTCAACAGAGGATCAAAAGCAACTGCAAAGCGATTTAGACAAAATTTCTACATGGTGCGAAAATTGGCAATTGACACTAAATGAAGAGAACTGTGAAGAAATACACATGACCACTAAAAGAAATCCGCTCAACTTCAATTACGCGATAAATCGGTCAAAACTTAAGTTCGTAAATTCTACCAAATACCTAAGAGTTACAATTACGAACAACTTACACTGGAGAGAACACATAGAACATATTGTGGGGAAGGCGAACCAAAGGTTACGTTTCATTGGCAGAACGCTTGGAAGATGCACCAGCTCCACCAAAGAGACTGCCTACATCACACTTGTGCGTCCTCTCCTGGAGTACTGTTGACCAGTGTGGGACCCTCACCATGTGGGACTGACTGAAGACATTGACAAGGTTCAGAGAAGGGCAGCTAGTTTTGTTTTACCACGTTACAGGGGGGAAAGCGGCACGGAAATTTTGAACGATTTGAGGTGGAAATCATTAAAAGGACGACGTTATTCGTTGCGGCGAGTTCTGTTTGCGAAATTTCAATCGCCGATTTTTACATCTGAATGAGAAAATATTTTGCTAGCACCCACCTACATAGAGAGATATGACCATCCCAATAAAATAATAGATCGAAAACGGAACGATTTAGGTGTTCTTTCTTCCCGCGCGCTGTTAGAAAATAGGACGGTAGACAAGGGTTATGAAAGTGGTTAATGAATCCTCTGCCAGGCACTTAAATGTGATTTGCAGAGTATCTATGTAGATGTAGGAAATACAGTCAACACAAATCCTATACTTCTTTCTCGTGTTATGAATAGAACTGATGTGCGTCTTTGTGCTGTGGTGTCGCGGAGTGCGCCCTCTGTTGGACTTCCAGTTTGGTGGCTCCGCCATTTACGGCCACTTTGATTTAGTTTTCTTAGAAGCACCTCTGTGTGCAGCCGGTATTATTTTTTGGATGTGAGTTGCCATAGTTTGGACTTACCCATAATTTCCATATTTTATGCTTAGTGGAGATTTGGTGCATTTGTGTAAGCGTGAAGTACACTTTGCACCTGATACTTGATCGCCTAATCTGTTGCTGAGCATTGAAATATTTCAGCCACTCATAAACCTAGTGCACCGACTCATTAGTGACGATAATTCTTCCGATCTTGGGACATACTGTGCAGCTGTAACACGTGACGAGTATTTATATCGTGTTATTAGATACTGCGAAGTCCTAGCCGATGCAGGAAGTATCGTCGGTGACTGTGTTCCTACCGAATGCAAAGAGGCTGGAAGCTAAGAAATTAAATGTTGTTGCTGCTTACTAGAACGAAAGGTATTTAATTTCGCAGACGGGGTTTACAGACTGCTGAGCCTGACGTCGCCTCTGCGAGTTTCGACATCTGCCGAGTGTGTAATGTGAAGCCAGCAATTGCTACAGCCGTTCATAGTCAGTGCAGCACTATAATTACCATTGTAGTGGAGCACATGCGCAGGAAGGGTGTGTGTGTGTGTGTGTCTTACTGTTCCCATCAGGATATGGTGCAGATTTTAGTCAAGATTTGAAAATGTTCAACTGTTTATAAAGCTTTTGGGAGTTAATTGGGGAGAGGGGGTCACCAGTCCCTAAACTTACAAACTACTTATAAACTAGCTTATACTAAAGACAGCACAAACATCCATGCCCGAGGGGGGATTCGAACCCCCAACGGGGAACGGCCTCGCGCATCGTAGCATAGCGCCTCAATGCGCTCGGCTGCTCCGCCACGACAGTGAAGATTTGATTCATTTTCATAAATGGTACGACTTTCCCATTTTTACAGCCAGTAATTTATCTAAAAGCATTATTTGTACTCATGTTCATTTCTAATTGTTCATTGTCTAGTTACATAGTAATATAAATCAATTTGCGTCATCTGTTATTTAGTATTGTTCAGTGGTAGAGTGTTCGTAAATTGTTTAGTAAATAAACCCATTTTACCAGATTTTAGTGTCGACTACCGTCATTCAGTGATTCCCTATCATTATTTTGGAGGGGAAAACAAAAATATTAAACTGACAAAATAAGTCATGAATATGTTGTGTTGACTGAGGTTTTTTTCTGAAGGGTAGAGATTGGGCATTGTCATATGTGCATTGACTTGTTGATAATGTGTAGAAATTGAGTTAACTGAGTATATTCTTGATCAAGTGACTTCTTTATGCCACTGTACTCAGATAGTCCAGGATTATTCTTTCTATGTTTAGGAAAATATGGTGGGGACAGGATTACTCTGATTTCATGACAAAAAACCTAACTAAATGTGCAGATTATTGTCAATTCCCATTTGTATATCAAATAGTAATTTGCATATTAAAGACTAATTTGCGTATCACCTGTTCGAAGAGAACCCACTACCAAAAATTAAATTCCCCCCTCGTTTACACATTAATCAGATGATAACAGACGGTTTTTGCTATCTTCAGTAAATGACTTAAGATAAATCCATAAAGAAAGTAGCTTGCAAGGCAAATGTGAATTAATGCAATACTTGCTAAGTACAAATCTGCACAACAGTCTCCAATACCGTTTCTTTCCAACTAAGTTTTCCGCAACACACGACTCAACTGTTTCATCCATCGCAAATTGTGTTTGTTCCAGAGACATCGCACCGAAAGACACACTACCCACAGTCAGTACAACAGATTTACAAACATCAAAACCACTGGCGATGTATTTCACAATCAACAGAGCCCCATACACAAACATCATGCGAGAATCCTTCCGTTTCTCCTGTGTCAGAGTCTTACTCTGCCACATCACGGAATGGATATATTATTGAGCACACTGTAAATTACACTTATAATATGGGACTATATTTTGACATCACGTGACAAAAAGATGCGAGAATAAACATTTTATACGCTTCAGTGTGTTATTTTATTTTCTTCTTACATGAAGGTCAGGGTAATCCTTTTCTTAACATAAATGTACTTTCTCATATTGGTGTCTTTCCCTGTTAAATGGGGTTTCAAAATAGCAGAGAGTTGATCAAACGATGATACTAACGTACGATAGTAATTAAAAAATGTCTCGATCATTTCTAAGATAGTCATGTAGACAATAAAATTCACTCAGTCTAATCTGGTGTTCGTAATAAGGTGTCACCATAATTT
The DNA here is from genome assembly GCA_026315105.1 of Locusta migratoria. NCBI lineage: Eukaryota > Metazoa > Arthropoda > Insecta > Orthoptera > Acrididae > Locusta > Locusta migratoria. Next base: position 262,696,505 of record CM048755.1, read on the forward strand.
TTTTTTCGACTCCCTCTTCTCGTTTTACAGTGCAGCCACAGGCGCGACAGCGACAAGTTGTTTGCTCCCAGCATACTGTCAGGCTCATTGACTGGCGAGCAACTGTGGTGTGAGGTGAAGTGAGAACCACAGGCTGGTTGAGCCCGTCAGCGGCTCGCTGTCTCCCGTGTAAGAGGGCCTTTAAAATGTTCAAATATTAGTAGAGCTTATGGGATTTAACTACGGGGTCATGAGTCCCTAAACTTACAAACTACTTATGAACTACTTACGAACTAGGACGGCACAAATATCCATGCCCGAGGGGGGGATTCGAACCCCCGACCGTAGTGGCCGTGCAGTCCCCTCGGCCACCGCGGCCGGCAAGAGGGCCCTGAAGTCGTCGGCACACGGAGCGTGTATCTGAACGAGTGTGGCCATCGTGCCGTGTTTCTGACGTCACAACGTGCGAACCGTACGTTAGCGAGGCTTTCCCAACGTGGCGGGCAGTATGAAGCTCGCCAGATAATCTCAATGTGCGTCTGAACGATCACCAATAAGGTGGGAGAACGCCACCGACGTTACACCACGTGGCTATCTAGGGAGGGGGACCAGCTCTTTTCGGTAGAGAGATGGAGACGCCATATTGGACGTCGTATTTCATGTGTTTTATGTATATAACTTAGGTCTTATGAATGTATGACATTTTAAAGCAAGTAAAAGTAACTAAGTAAATTGAGAATCTCTCGAAACCGGTTATTAGAGGTACTATTTGTTGGAATAAATGACTGTAAACGTCTTATATGTGATTACAGTACTCTGCCGTTTCAAAACAAGGCGGACTGAAGATCTATCAACACTAATTATTCTTTACATCATTTGTTGTAATTGCATGTCAGCAACCGACATATCTAGCAGTAGTGTATACAACACGTCTAATACCGTCGTCGATGACACTCAGATGGGGTAGTCGCCATAGCGTAGGCAGCAAAGTAGTAGACGGTGCAGTAGAAGACATCCCATGACGTTGGTTCAAGACTCCTCTTCTTCTTTTATTCGGGTTTTCTGATCGACTCAAAGACTTTCCTGTAAATTTAATAGAACTATACTGCATAAAATTCGATGCTATGTAAACATAACTGCGCATCCTATGATAAGTCAGTTTGTTGGATTCGTTCTTGAACAGGACAGTTTGCACCTTACTTAGAGTAAATGACGCACTTTATTATTTCACGTTTTGCATTTTACACATTCTTCTACTGAGTAGTAACATTGATTGTCGAAGAATGACATTTAAGTTTTACTAAAAATGAGACTGTTACAATAATGTTTGCCTCATGTGAAGGCCTTTTCTAATTTCATACCTTACAGTTTGTCATGAAACTTTTATAATTCACTTCACTTATTGACATAACATGCAACTTTTATAAGAGTCTTACGTTCATAGATATTTCGTTTATATATCTGTGGCGTCTGTTCGGAAAGAACAGACGTCACTTCTGATCCTGCAGTTGTTTCTGATAGAAAACGGGAGAACCGGGTTCGAATCCCGGCTGGGTACACATTTTCAGCTTTGCCCATTCGCAGTTGATGTCATGTATTATGTGAATATGAAAGACTAACAACTGCTGGATCAGAAGTGACGTCTGTTCTTTCGGACCAGACGCAACATGTGTATATGTATGGGCAATGATCCTTTCGTTAGTGGGGAGGGCTGGGGAAGTTTGAGGTCCTTACTCTTACGGGAATTAGTTCCGAAACTACGAGTTTGAGTGCTGTGAGCAGGGTAGAGCTGGGAATTTGTGTCTGACGGGAGGCATGCGTAGGTAATCCTTGCAGGTGCGGTGATCACTGTGTGCCCAGTGGTATAGTGGTCAGCGTAACTGCCTAGAAAGGGGGAGACCGGGGTTCGAATTCCGGCTGGGTACACATTTTCAGATTTGCCCATTCACAGTTGATGTCATATATTCTGTGAATATGAGATATTTTGTTATTAATTATGTAGGTCTATATCACAGAACATAACGAACATACGCACAAGCGCGGAAATAAGCTTCAAATGTTCAAATGTTTGTAATTCTATCGGACCAAACTGCGTGGTCATCAGTCCGTAGCTTACAAACTATTTAAACCTAGGTAAACTAACCCAGGCCCCAGGGAGGACTCGAACCTCCACGACGAGCAACCGCGCGCTCCGCAGCGAGACGCTTTAGACCGCTCGGCTACTCCACCGCGGCCGGAAATAAGCGATGTAATAGAGGTAAAGCAGGAATTCCACTCTTTTGATTTCGTTGTTGTTGTTGTTGGTTGTTTAAGGGGAACAAAACTGCAATGGTCATCAGTCCCCCATTCCATCTCTAGGCGTCAAAAGTAAATCCAAACACGTGAAAGATAATACGCCCAGAGTTTAAAATTGCGAAGTGGGAGAGGAGTCCCACTGAGTCCATAAAACTTCATCAAGAATAACAAGACAAAACGAAAAGACGGTCACACAGAGACAACTTAGAACAAAGAAACCGATGGCCGTGGTTGACCGACCATAAGAATAAAAAAGGAAAAGTCAACCACTCGATAACACACAGAAATCTCCAGTTAGAGCGAATTATAAAAAACCCCTGCTCGTATAAAACGTAAAACGGTATCTGCCATGGCAGCATCGTCACCTAAAACATCTGATAAAACGGCAGGGAGGTTAAAATTCCGCCGCAAAGCAGCTAAAACCGGGCAGTCCAACAATTTGTGGACGATTGTCAGACGGGAACCACACCGACATTGGGCTGGGTCCTCACCCCGAAGGAGATGTCCATGGGTGAGCCACGTATGCCCAATGCGGAGGCGACACAAGACCACTGAGTCCCGTCGTGAACTGCGCATGGAGGAGCGCCATGCAACCGTCGTTTCCTTGAACATCTGGAGCTTGTTGGGCGTGCGCAGGCTACGCCACTCAGTATCCCAAAGCTGACGTACTCGCTGGCGCAACAATGAACGGAGATCAGAAGCCGGGAGGCCGATCTCTAGACAGGACATACCGACAGCCTGCTTGGCAAGCCTGTCAACACGTTCATTGCCCGGGATACCAACATGACCCGGAGACCAGATGAACACCACCGATCGCCCGGACTGTGTAACGGCATAAAGTGTGTCCTGAATGGCCAACATCAGGGCAGACCGCGGGTAACACTGCTCCAGAGCTCGGAGGCTGCTCAGGGAGTCGCTGCAAACAACAAAAGACTCGCCTGAGCAAGACCGGATATGCATGAGAGCTCTGTGAATGGCCACCAGCTCTGCAGTGTAAACACTGCAGCCATTCGGCAGAGAGTGCTGTTCCACATGGTCACCATGAGTATACGCAAATCCCACACAGCCATCAACCATGGAACCATCGGTGTAGATCAGGTCATAACCACGGAACTCCGCTATGATAGCCGAGAACTGACAGCGGAGCGCCTCCAGTGAAACTGAGTCTTTGGGCCCATGGGCCAAGTCCAGCCGAGTAGACGGCCTTGGCAAACACCACGGAGGTGTACGTACACGGACCCGATAAGAATATGGAAGGGGAGAAGACTCAAGCTCCTGCAGGAGGGACTGAACCCGATAGGCAACCGTATGACCTGATCTGGGCCGTCGCTGATGGGGACGGACTACCACATCAGGAATGAGAAGACGATGGTTCGGGTGGCCTGGGGAGCAATACACATGGGCTGCATAAGCCACAAGTAGGTGTTGGCGGCGGATCCCCAAGGGTAGAACCCCAGCCTCCACTAGTAAGCTGTTCACTAGGCTGTGCGGAAGGCACCCGTCGCGATCCGAACCCCACAGTTGTGAATGGGGTCCAGTAGGTGCAGTGCCGAAGGTGCCGCAGACCCATAGGCAATGCACCAAAAATCAAGACGGGACTGCACCAGCGCCGTGTAAAGCCGCAACAGTGTGGAGCGGTCGGCACCCCAGGTCGTATGACCCAAGTGTCTGAGAAGGTTGAGATGGCGCCAGCACTTCCGTTTCAGCTGACGAATGTGGGGGAGCCATGTCAGCCGGGCGTCAAAGACCAGTCCTAAAAAACGATGAGTTTCAACTACAGTAAGTAGTTCGTCATTAAGATAAAGTTCAGGGTGCGGATGGACAGTCCGACGCCGACAGAAGTGCATCACTCTGGTCTTGGAGGCAGAAAACTAAAAGCCGTGGGTAAGTGCCCAAGTCTGCGCCTTCTGAATAGCACCTTGCAACCTGCACTCCGCAACTTGGGTGCTGCAGGAACTAAAAGAGAGACAAAAGTCGTCAGCATAAAGAGAGGGGGACACCGACGATCCAACCCCTGTGGCTAAACCGTTGATGGCGATTAAAAATAATGGAACGCTTAAAACGGAACCCTGAGGAACCCCATTTTCCTGGATATGAGAGGAGCTCAGGGAAGCACCAATTTGAACACGAAAGGTACGGACGGCTAAAAAATTCTGAATAAAAATCGGTAGGGAGCCCCGGAGGCCCCAGTCATATAAAGTGTTGAGGATGTGTCGTCGCCAGGTTGTATCGTATGCTTTGTGCATATCGAAGAAGACTGCAACAAGGTGTTGGCGCCGGGAAAAGGCTGTGCGGATTGCAGACTCAAGGAACACCAGATTATCGGTGGTAGATCGACCGTGGCGAAAACCGCCCTGGCATGGAGCCAATAATCCCCGAGTCTCAAGAATCCAACACAACCGCCGACTGACCATCCGCTCCAACAGTTTGCATGGAACGTTAGTCAGGTTAATGGGCCGATAGCTATCCAAGTTCAGAGGATGTTTGTCGGGTTTAAGCACGGGGATGATGATACTCTCCCGCCACTGTGACAGGAAAACACCATCACACCAAATGCGGTTATAGACCGCAAGTAGATTACGCCGACTATCTACTGTGAGACGTTTCAGCATTTGGCTATGGATGCTATCAGGCCCTGGCGCCGTGTCAGGACATTGTCGAAGAGCACTGAGGAGCTCCCACTCAGTGAAAGGACTGTTGTATGATTCAGAGCGGCGGGTACGAAAGGAGAGGTGCTGGCGTTCTACCCGCTCCTTCAATGTACGGAAGGCCGGTGGATAGTTTGCAGAGGCAAAGGCGCGGGCATAATGCTCGGCAAACATCTCTGCAAGTGTGGCCGGGTCCGTACATAGAACTCCATTTGTGGAGATTCCGGGTATTCCCGCTGGTGACGGTATTCCCTGTAACCGCCTAATCTTACTCCAGACCTGCGAGGCTGAGGTACCTGTCCCAATGGTGGAAACGTACCTCTCCCAGCACTCCTGTTTCCGTCTTCTTATTAGCTGGCGAGCACGAGCGCGAAGCCGTTTAAAATTAATGAGGTGCTCTTGAGAGGGGTGCCGTTTGTATCGCTGTAAGGCCCGCCTGCGGTCTTTAATGGCCTCAGCGACCTCCGGCGACCACCACGGCACTGTCTTACGCTGTGGGCACCCTGATATACGCGGAATGGTAGCGTTCGCAGCAGAAATAATAGAATGCGTGGCGTTCTCGACCACCACATCGATGTTCTCGAGTGGGGGAGGGCCAACGATGGCAGCAGAAACATAGTCTTCCCAGTTAGCCCTGTGCAGAACCCACCCGGGTGGGCGTGCTGGGGACTCGCGTTGTGGGAGTGACAAAAAGACAGGGAAATGGTCACTGCCACACAAGTCGTCATGGGCTCTCCAGTGAACAGATGGTGGAAGGCTGTGGCTGCAGATCGACAGATCAATGGCCGAAAATGTGCCACACTAAAATGTGTGGGGGCACCTGTATTCAAGAGGCAGAGGTCGAGTTGAGTTAGGAAATCCTCAACGACCCCACCATGACCAGAGATCGTAGAACCACCCCACAAGGGACTGTGGGCATTGAAGTCGCCCAACAGTAAGAAAGGTGGGGGTAGTTGAGCAACGATTGCAGCCAAGACGTTCACAGATACGTCACCATCTGGCGGCAAGTAGATACTGCAGATGGTAAACTCCTGTGTGGTCCTCACCCTGACAGCCACTGCTTCTAATGGTGTTTGAAGGGGCACGGGTTCACTATACACAGAGGTGAGGACATATACACACACTCCACCTGAGACCCTGTTATATATGCTACGGTTGCAGTAAAATCCCCTGTAGCCACGAAGGGCAGGGGTCCGCATTGCTGGAAACCAAGTTTCCTGAAGAGCAATGCAGAAAGCAGGTGTCGTGCTCAGAAGCTGCCGTAGCTCAGCCAGGTGGGGGAAGAAACCGCCGCAGTTCCACTGGAGAATGACATTGTTCGAGTGCTGGGAAGACATGAATGAGACAAATGAGCGGGTCATACCTCAGCATCACTTGCATCCACCGATGGAGGTTTATCAGCTTCAGTGACCGGTTTGTCAAGGGGGTCCCCGAGAGCGAGGTCCTCGGGTGACGCAAGAATCTCCACCTCATCCTCAGAAGTAGAGGCGGAGGCAGAGGGCAGTGGTGGCACTGAAGCCACCGTGGATTCTTGTGATGTCCCTTTCTTTGGCCTTTGTTTTCCCCTCCGTTCCCTCGGGGGCTTCGCCGGTGGGAGGTGCTCCTCGGACTCAGCCACAGGGACTGAGGAGGAGCGTGAAGCCCTACGACCAGCAGTCCGCGAGCGCGCCTGCTGCTGGTTAGTGTCGCTATCGACACTGGCGGAAGGGAGCGTCCCAAGGGACCCCTTCCGTGTGAGGGAAGCAGGAGAAAATTGTTCTTTCTAAGGCGGTGAGGTGGTAGCTGATCCCGAGGCTTTCGCCTTGGGAGCTTTGGAAGGATGGCCCCCAACCTCCGTGGGGGCAGGCTTAGGTTGGCGGCCCTGGGGGCCCACAGGAACAGAGGAAGTAGAAAATACTGTCGCCGCCAAGGAGAGTGGCGACGACGTTACTGCTGCGAACGAGTTGCTCATAGTAACAGGGTGCAGACGGTGAAATTTCTTCTTTGCCTCATTATACGATATACGGTCCAGGGTTTTATATTCTGTAATTTTCCGCTCCCGTTGAAGTGCGGGACATTGCGACGAGCAGGGAGGATGGTTCTGACCACAGTTGGCGCAGATGGGAGGCGGCGTACATGGGGCGCCCGGATGTGCTGGACGCCCGCAGTCCCTACATGTAGCACTGGACATGCAACGGGAAGACATGTGGCCGAACTTCCAGCATTGGAAGCACCGCACAGGGGGAGGAATATAAGGCCGCACATCAACACGGTAAACCATCACCTTGACCTTTTCGGGCAATGTATCACCCTCAAAGGCCAAGATGAAGGCACCAGTTGCGACCCTATTATCCTTTGGGCCCCTATGGATGCGCCGGATAAAATGAACGCCCCGTCGTTCAAGGTTTGCCCATAGCTCGATGTCTGTTTGGAGCAACGAATCCCGGTGGAAAATTACTCCCTGAACCATATTCAGCGACTTGTGGGGAGTGATGGTCACCGCAACGTCACCCAGCTTGTCACAAGCGAGTAGCGCCCGTGACTGGGCCGGGGATGCTGTGTGGATGAGAACAGAACCGTTGCACATTTTAGAAATGGAGTCCACTTCCCCAAACCTGTCCTCCAGATGGTCCACAAAGAACTGAGGCTTGGTCGCTGTAAATGAGTCCCCATCAGTCCTGCTGCACACGAGATATCGAGGAGCATAATCTTCACCCTGTTTTGCGGCCCGACGTCCCTCCCAAGGCGCAGTCAGGGAGGGGAACGTTTGGGGGTCGTACGTGGAAGCATTAAACTTTCCCTTCTTAGAGACGGCGGTTGTACGTTCGCCAACGTCACCCGATTTTTGTCTCTTCATTGCGGGTGATCCGCCCCGATGCCACCCACTCAGATCAGGGGCTCTCCTCATGGGCGCCACCCAGCCACAGCAACGTCACCTGGCGGGATGACCGTTGCCGGGAGTCCTGATGTCCCACAGAGACAAGCATCGACTCCTTGGCTTGCATGAGGAGTATGCAGCTCTGGCACCGGTAGAGCGATCCCTGTGTTGTCAGGGGGCTACAGCCAAGAGGGTACATGACGACCCCACCACAACGGACTGGCTACCGTGTTGGCTTTCTGGCGCTACGTGAACCATCATAAATTAGAGTGCTGAGATATCAGTGCACAATGGACGCGACTTGCACGGAAAAAAGAAATGACATGCCCAGTGGCAGAATAGAATCCGCAGTCGCAAGTCCATTCCATGATGGGTGCTTAAGATGGCATGGCACGAGAATTACGTGTTGCACCACGTAAGGTGTTCTTCCCCAAATGGTTCGCTCTTCTGAAAAATTTTGAAAAATGGAAGGTCAAACCCACATAGGGGACCACAGATGGAAAGCCGAAAAGTATGAAGACTCCTTTTAGTCGCCTCTTACGACAGGCAGGAATACCGCGGGCCTATTCTTACCCCCGAACCCGCAGGGGGAAGATTTCGTAAGCAGTGTGATTCCAGAAGCTGATGCCGCCGACAACGGTCGCTGGAACGCGTTGTGGTCGCGTGTAGCTCGTTGAGGCACACGTCTTATATGCACAAAGTCGCGCCGTCTCCGAGCGCTCAGTCGCAAGTTGGACGCGGCACGTTTACCACACACGTTCAGACACACACTCCATGTGCCGACGGCTTCGGAGTCCATTCGCTTCGCCACTCGTCTGCGACAGCGGCCTCAAATGCGCCAAAAGTGACGGTGGCCAGGTCCGGTCCTTCGTGGTATTCTTGTCGGCACAACGACACCTCGCGGCTCTGTCCGCAGCGTTCTCCCGTTAACTGCCTTCTCACCGACTCAAACAACATGCAATCAATATTAAACTACTCATAATTACTGAGGCAATGTCACATTGTCAGTATACACCAAGCTATGACGTATGTTGTTAAATTGTTCTCCAGTGTAAAAAATAATAACTACCGTATTTATCGGCGTAGAAGACGCACTGTTTTTCCTACGAAAATTGGTCCAAAAACTGGATGCGTCTTATACGCTGCCTTCCAGTTAAAGTAGGTACCCACAAGTTCAATTTTTTAAGGGATTTCAAGAAATGGTATAAAATGCGGGAAATAATTTTTAAGCGGGAAAATTTGCTTTAAGTTTCTCTCGTACATTTTCGTAGTTTTTATTATATATATATACATAATATGCACCAAAATAGCCGTCAGGAGCTTTACTATGTAGTAAAGGTTTTCTGAATTTTGTTAGTGCCAAGTGTAACTGAAACTGGTAGCGTCATAGGACGTAGAAACTTTCGATGTAATTTCATTCATCATAATCGATTTTTTCGGCAGTCCTGTAATGGTGTCATTCATTATTTGAATAATGAAATGCTGCTCACGTATTTGTCCATGTCTCGCCTGACGATATTTGAGAATTTTTTCGCATTCTCAAGTTGAAATATGTACATAAGTATTTTTTGTGGTGTTTGCACAGCTTCTGGGTCTCAGTTGTCGTATTTTTGGCGTTATAACATGCTGTGCTCCATACAGTGCGCCGACCAATACACAGACGAAACCATCCATCATTGTCACAGTTTATGGAGCATCACAAATATACTTACATAAATATTTGCGCATCACAATAAATTCTCAAAACGCCTGATTTTAAACATGAAAATCCAGCTACTCGTCACGCGGAGTTCGCGAACTGATACTCGGCGCGATATCTGCTCGGAGCAAAGCAGAGCCACCTAGATGTCAATGACGTAAGCCTTTACGACGCTCTGGTCAACCATCGCGTCATAGTCAGCGCGCACTGTAAACAGCGATAGGAGAAATATGTTTGAATATGCGCAAACTGTTAAGAAACTCTACTGTGTAAAGTTTACGAACACTACTTGAAGGCACTCCCATTGATTTTAAAATGTTCAAATGTTTGTAGAACTTATGGGGCTAAACTACGGGGTCATCAGTCCCTAAGCTTACAAACTACTTATGAACTAGCTAAGACTAAGGACGGCACAAATATCCATGCCCGAGGGGGGATTCGAACCCCCGACCGCAGTGGCCGTGCAGACCGTGACTGGAGCGCCTCAGTCCCCTCGGCCACCGCGGCCGGCCCATTGATTTTAGATGCACCTGAACAATTGATGTATTAGGTATGATTTTGTTTCCTAAACAGGAAGTGCCGCGGTGGAGTAGCCGAGCGGTCAGGGCTCAACGCCCTCTGTAATAAAAAAGCTGAGCCACCAAAAACACCGAACAAGAACGAACAAAAACGATCAGCGCCCGTAACGAAAAGAACTACCCATAGAGAGGGAGGAATAAAAAAAGGGGGGTGGCGGTCTAAAGCGTCTCGCTGCGGAGCCCGCGGTTGCTCGCCGTGGAGGTTCCAGTCCTCCCTGGGGCATGGGTGTGTGTGTGTTTGTCCTTAGGTTAGTTTACGTAGGTTTAAGTAGTTTGTAAGCTATGGATTGATGACCACGCAGTTTGGTCCGATAGATTTACAAACATTTTTTTCTAAAAAGGACGTCTTAAAAGTGGGGTGTGTCTTATACGGCGGTGCGTCTCATATGCCGGCAAATACGGTAATTATGTATGGTCGCTTCTCCAGTGGGCTACTACCCTCCATTAATTGACATATGAGTGGAACGGTATCCCGAGTTTAATTGTGGTGCCGTTAACGTTCCTTGTTGGATGTGTGCAGGTACAGCGTGGAGGCGCGGGTGCCGCAGGGCCGGTGCCTGCTGAGCGACGTGGAGCTGCGGCGCGTGGACCCGTACACGGCGCTGGCGCCCGACCGCGACTACGACATCTACTCGCGACAGTGCCCGCTGGACGGCGGCCACGACCGCCTCGACCACGACTACGGCCGGCCCCCGCTGCCCGCCCCCTCGCCGCCGCCGCCGCCGCCGCTGCCGCCACTGCCGCCGCCTCTCCACGACTCAGGTACTACACTCCGCTGCACAATACATTCCGAGATACCAACTAAAATAAAGGACGTGATACGATACAGAAGACGGGAAGAAAAACTGCACTGCCGGATGTACAACTTCGTAGAGTTTTCCGATTCATTTAAAACAGTGCAAGTGAAGTAAATGAATGATTACACTTACAGATTGATAGCTCAGTGAGACACGAGCTATCAGTCCATGTTGAAATATCAATATTAATACAAAGTTAGCCTCCACTGGCGGCAATACAGTCGCTGATTCTGGCATTCATTCGATCATACAAAAGGCGAATCTACACTACTGGCCATTAAAATTGCTACACCAAAAAGAAATGCGGATGATATTAGGGTATTCATAGGACAAATATATTATACTAGATCTGACATATGATAACATTTTCACGCAATTTGGGTTTATAGATCCTGAGGAATCAGTACCCAGAACAACCACCTCTGTCCGTAATAACGGGCTTGATACGCCTGCGCATAGAGTCAAACAGAGCTTGGATGGCGTGTACAGGTATAGATGCCCATGCAGCTTCAACACGATACCACAGTTCATCAACAGTAGTGACTGGCGTATTTTGACGAGCCAGCTGCACGCCAACCATTGACCGGACGTTTGCAATTAGTGAGAGATATGGAGAATGTGCTGGCAAGAGCAGCATTCGAACATTTTCCGTATCCAGAAAGGCCCGTACAGGACCTGCAACATGCGGTCGTGCATTATCCTGCTGAAATGTAGGGTTTCGCAGGGATCGATGGAAGGGTAGAGCCACTGGTCGTAACACATCTGAAATGTAACGGCCACTGCTCAAAGTGCCGTCGATGCGAACAAGAGGTGACCGAGACGCGTAACCAATGGCACCCCATACAGTCACGCTGGGGTGTACGTCAGTATGGCGATGAAGATCACACGCTTCCAATGTGCGTTCACCGCGATGTCGCAAAACACGGATGCGACCATCATGATGCAGTAAACAGAACCTGGATTCATCCTAAAACATGACGTTTTGCCATTCGTGCAGTCAGGTTCGTCGTTGCGTACACCATCGCAGGCGCTCCTGTCTGCGATGCAGCGTCAAGGGTAACCGCAGCCATGGTCTCCGAGCTGATAGTCCATGCTGCTGTAAACGTTGTCGAACTGTTCGTGAAGATGGTTGTTGTCTTGCAAACGTCTCCGTCTGTTGACTCAGGGATCGGCACGTGGCTGCACGATCCGTTACTGCGATGCGGATAAGATGCCTGTCATCTCGACTGCTAGTAATATGACACCGTTGGGATCCAGCACTGCGTACCGTATTGCCCTTCGTAACAGTTAGATTTCATATTCTGCTAACAGTCATTGGATCGCGACCAACGCGAGCAGCAATGTCGCGATACGATGAACCGCAATCGCGATAGGCTTCAATCCGACCTTTAACATAGTCGGAAACGTGATGGTACATATTTCACCTCCTTACACAAGGCATCACAACAGCGTTTAATCAGGCAACGCCGGTCAACTGCTGTTTGTGTATAAGAAATCGGTTGGAAACTTTCCTCATGTCAGCACGTTGTAGGTGTCGCCACCGGCGCCAAACTTGTGTGAATGCTCTGAAAAGCTAATCATTTGCATATCACAGCATCTTCTTCCAGTCGGTTAAATTTCGCATCTGTGGCACGTCATCTTCGTCGTGTAGCATATTTAAGGGCCATGAGTGGACATCGACATCCATACTCCGCAATCCACCGGAAGGTGCGTGACGGAGGGTACAAGGTTTATCCTTTCATATTCCAGTCCCAAATAGAACGAGGAAGATAATGCCTCCGTACGAGTCCCAATTTCTCTTATCTTGTCTTTGTGATCATTACGCGAAATATAAGTAGGCAGCAGGAAGCTCGTTCTACACTCAGCTTCAAATTCCAGTCCTCTAAATTTCCTCAACAGAATTCCTCGAAACGAACGTCCTCTTTCCTCCAGCGATCTCCATTCGAATTCCCGCAGCATTTCCCTGACACTCGAGCATTGATCGAATCTACCAGTGACGAATCTAGCTGCTCGCCTCTGAACTGCTTCCATGTTTTCCTTTAAACTGATCTGCTGCGGGTCCCAAACAATTGAGCAATACTCAAGACGTGGTCGTACAGATGAAGTACATCTTCCCAAATTTCTCCCAATAAAACGAAGTCGGTTGTCCGCCTTACTCACAACTGTCCTTAAATGTTTCTTCCATTTCTACAATGTTACGCCTAGATATTTGAACGACGCAACTGCATCAAGAAGCTCATTACTAATACTGTATTCGAACATTATAGGATTGTTTTTCTTACGCATGCGCATCACCTTACAGTTTTCAACATTGAGAACTAGCTGCCATTCTTTGTACCAACTAGAAATTTTGTCTAAGTCATCCTGTATGCTATTACGGTCAACTAAAGACGAAACCCTCCCATACACCACAGCATCATCAGTAAACAGTTATTCTGCTATCAGATCATTTATATAGATAGAAAATTATAGCGGTCCTATCACAGTCCCCTGAGTCACGCCTGACGATACACTCGTCTCTGATGAATACTGTCGTGGAATCCATTATTCCACGCCTCTGTGAACTGTTCACGTAGTTGTGCAAGAGTTGTTGGTTAACCATTCGCACGTGTCAGTTAAAGTCCCATAGTATCCAACAGGTGCTCAATTGGAATCGAGTCCAGAGACCGTGCTGTCCAGGCAACGTGATGCACGTCTTACAGAGCACATTCAGTTTCAAGTGCAGTGAGTGTACCTGGACCTGGAACAGCACATCACCTCCATACTGCAAGAGTGGCAAAACAACGGGTCTCATAACATACTGAACGTACCGAGTGCTGCTCACAAACACCAAAGCTGGAGGAGACTTGTAGCTCATCGCACGCCGACTATAAGGCCTTGTGTGGGACCGGTGTGTGTTAGACGAATGCGCTCTACCACACAGCGCCGTACCAGTCGACCAGTACTTGCACGAAGATAGAATCTCAAAAATGTTCAAATGATTGTAGAGCTTAACTATGGGGTCATCAGTCCCTATACTTACAAACTACTTATGAACTAGCTAATACTAAGGACGGCACAAATATCCATGCCCGAGGGGGGATTCGAACCCCCGACCGTAGTGGCCTTGCAGACCGTGACTGGCGCGCCTCAGACTGCTCGGCCACCGCGGCCGGCAAGATAGAATATGTTTCCATCGTTGAAGATCACGGTCCGCCATTCCATCTTGCAAGTGATCCTTTGACAGCACCAGTCGTGCTGTGATCGACGCTGCTGTGTCGTGAGTGATATGTAGGCTAGTCGTGTGTGGCCTGTAATCTCACTCCTAGTAACAGTTTGGCAACAGTTCTTGTTGACACTCCAGGGCTCACAAACCCTCTTATCTGTGTTGTGGTAGCTGAACGGTGTGCCACTGCTGGCCTTGCAATTCGATAATCTTGGAGGACATCTGTGCTGCGTCGACGTCCAGAACATCTTCTAGGGTGTGAGAATTTTCATGTGACTAAGCAACCAGCATCGTTGCGCAAAAGCGCACACGTCCCAACGTACGTAACAGTTCTCCCAAAGGACATTCCAGCCACTCGGAAGACCTCGTTTTGCCCGTCTCAAACTCGCTGGGTTGCTTGTAGCATACACGAGTGCACTTCCGTGGCACGGAGCCTGTTTGCTTCATTCGTTGATATCACACGAACAAGGAGACCACATGGGTATCGCTTTTAGGATTTCTTTATATTTATGGTAGGTGACGTTCAAAACATAAATAATATACAGCGAAAGCCATTCGACGCAACTCGAGAAAATCGACTTCGAAGTTTTGCAAAGTAGACGTAAGTGCCAATGATAAAAAGTGTTGCAGCATCTGTCGGTGTAGCTCAGGTGGTAGCGTTTGGTCCTATAACCTTAGGGTCGGTGGTTCTAATCCACAGCGTCCTATGTTTTTTATATATTTTTTTTAGTTTTCGAATTTAGTTTTGCAAAACATTTTGGGATCTGTAATTCCACGTGTTATGTCAGTTTTTGTTTATGTGTATCTAGACGAGTTGAAAACCTTGTCATCACGTAAAACGATGGTTGAATAGGTTAAAAATGTTCAAATGTTTGTTTAGTTTATGGGACTTAACTACGGGGTCATCAGTCCCTAAACTTACAAACTACTTATGAACTACTTACCGACTAGGACGGCACAAATATCCACGCCCGAGGGGGGATTCGAACCCCCGACCGTAGTGGCCGTGCAGACCGTGACTGGAGCGCCTCAGTCCCCTCGGCCACCGCGGCCGGCTGGTTGACTAGGTTAGCTGCTTGGAAAGCCATCAGTAGCTTCTAGATCCAAAAACAGTGTCGTAGCTCTTCACAAACTGAACACTCAAAGACTACCATCGTCAACTAATAGTGAAGCCAATACTGTAAAATATGTAACTTTTATTTTTTATTGAAAGCATCATTATTAACAAACTTCTATAAAATATAGAAAATAACGAATAAACAAAAATGAGTGCACTTTTCGTAAAAATAACCATTAGATTTTAAAATTGTGTAAGTATTCGAACAAAACAGATTTTTTTTTTTTTTTTTTTTTTTTTTTTTTTTAAATCCACGACATTATTGGAACCACAACCAGAAGGCTACCACCTGAGTTACGCCGACAAATGCCGCAACCGTCTTAATTATTGGTACTTACGTGTACTTTCAAAACTTCAAAGTCGATTTTCTCAAGAATTTTTGAGAGTTGCGTCGAATGGCTTTGGCTGTTGTATTTGAGTTCTGAACTTCACATACCATAAATATCAAAAAATTCTACAATCCGATACATAATTATGTGGTCTCGTTGTGAGCCTTGTGACTGTAAACATTCCCTATTAAAAGATACACAAGAATGGTGCTCTGGCAGGTGTGTCACTACGCCATTGAAATCTGAATAATAAGGAAGCATATGGAGAAGATCGACGCACGCCCACAAGCGAGATGCAGCACTGAATGATTCATGTCGATCTATTACGGGATGCCTGAATCCTACAAACCGTGATCCCCTTTATATATATTCTGGAATAGCCCCCCCCCCCCCTCCCACACACACACACACAGACAGATCAAACGCAAACATTGGTGATGACTGAAAGAAGCAGATAGTGCGAGGATAGAAGACATACCCTGTTCGGACATCAGCCAGTGGTGGCAAGACTAAAATCGAGATTTCATTAAATTTGAACGTCCCCTAAATGAAGGTCAATCTACAATCAGAGAATCGATGTGGTAACAGAAATTTGAAAAATGCAACTTGCAATGTTGGAACATTATAGAAGAACTTCCGACTGCATCATAACTGCAATGGAGAGTATGGAAGAGCCTAAATAGACATAGGTGTCGAAGGGTAACCTGTTCAAATGGGGATACGCAGAAGAAGAGCTCTGTGAATGTGGAGAAAACAAACGATGACACATCTTCTGAGCTGTGCATCCTTGCCGACTTCACGCACTTTCTATGACCTATGGTTGGCCAACCACGCTGCAGATAATTGTGCCGAACATGAGCATGACCTGTTATATCTGAAAATCATGAATGTGTATGTGAATGTATAATTACTACTTAGTTTTTTATTTCTAACCTAGTATATGTTGCCTATCAATTAATTACATATGTAGCTCAGACAGGATTAAATAAATTGAAATCATTATCAGTACAGCTACTATCACCCAAATGGCATCTGGCGTCATGAGATGAATATCTACGTAGTTTTCCCACGCGTACAATTTTTTCCGGCAATTGAAGAGTCTGTCGGTGTCTTATTCTTTCTTCTATGCACTACCATCTCTATATTTCCATAGATGACGTGTATGTGATTTCGGTTGTAACGAAAGTTCAGAACACGCGAGTTGTGTCGTTGCTTCCACCGTCCTGAGTGAAATGCACAGTCTCTCAAGAAAATGTCCACCAACCTGTAGTCGCAGAAAGTTGTATCCACAGCGCAGGAGACGGCACCTAGGTCGTTTGTTCTTGATATTTGGCTGTTCAGATACATTAGCGAGGAACATATGTGGTGGGAGAATGATATATGTTAACTCTAGTTAAAGATATGCCTCTTTATTACCGCAGAAATCGAGAAACTGCACGATTCACAAATTGTTATTCTCTTTTTAACACAGTATACTACTGTTCAAATGAATTCTGGCCAAATACACTTTACAAAGGTAATTACTTATACGTGCCGCGCGGGATTATCCGAGCGGTCTGGAGCACCACGTTACGGATCGCGCGGCCTCCCGCGTCGAGGCTTCGAATCCTCCCTCGGGCATGGATGCGTTTGTTGTCCTTTGGTTAGTTTAACTTACAAGGAGACCACATGGGTGTCGGATATTAGAATTTTGTCATATTTACCGTACGTTAAGTATAGAACTTAAATAACAATCAGTCATAGCCATTCGACGCAACTCTCAAAAATTCTCGAGAAAATCGACTTTGCCATTTTTCAGGTACATGTAAGTATCAATAACTAAAAGAGTTACACCCTGTGTTCATGTAGCGTTGTGGCCTCGCAACCATAGGGTAAGTGGTTCGATTCCTGCAGAAACTGATTTATGTTTTTATTTTTCTCGTTATGTTCGAATACCTACATAATTTTGATAACTAATGGTGATTAAGATTAAGATAGATTAAGAAAAGACAAACCAACATTTCTAGCTTTTGTAGATTTGGAGAAGGCTTTTGACAATGTTGATTGGAATAAACTCTTTCAAGTTCTGAAGCAAGCAGGAGTAAAATATAGGGAACGTAAGGTTATTTACAACTTGTACAAAAACCAGACAGCGGTTGTCAGAGTTGAAGGGCATGAAAGGGATGCAGTGGTTGGAAAGGGAGTAAGACAGGGTTGTAGCCTTTCCCCAATGTTGTTCAATTTGTACATTGAGCAAGCTATAAAGGAAAGCAAGGAGAAATTTGGAGAAGGAATTAAAGTTCAGGGTGAAGAATTAAAAACATTGCGTTTTGCCGACGACATAGTAATTCTGTCAGATACAGCAAAGGACCTGGAAGAGAAATTGAACGGAATGGACAGTGTGCTGAAAGGTGCATATAAGATGAACATTAACAAGAGTAAAACTAGGGTAATGGAGTGCAGTGTAAGAAAATCAGGTGATGCTGAAGGAATTAGATTAGGTAACGAAACAATACAGGAGGTAGATGAGTTTTGTTACTTGGGCAGTAAAATAACAAATGATGGTCGCAGTACAGATGATATAAAATGCAGAATGGCAATGGGTAGAAAGGCGTTTTTGAAAAAAAGAAATTTGTTAACATCGAATATTGATTTAAGCCTAAGGAAGTCCTTTCTGAAGGCATTTGTATGGAGTGTTGCCTTGTATGGGAGTGAAACATGGACGATAAGCAGTGTGGACAGAAAGAGGATAGAGGCTTTTGAAATGTGGTGCTACAGAAGAATGCTGAAGATTAGGTGGGTGGATCGCGTAACTAATGAGGAGGTACTGAACCGAATTGGGGAGAAAAGAAATTTCTGGCATACCTTGACTAAAAGAAGGGATAGGTTGGTAGGACACATTCTTAGACATCAAGGAATTGTGAATTTATCGTTGGAGGGAAGTGTGTGGGGTAAAAATCGCAGAGGAAGACCAAGAGACGCGTATAGTAAGCAGATTCAAGTGGATGTGGGTTGTCGTTCTTATGAGGGGATGAAAAGGCTTGCTCAGGATAGAGTAGGGTGGAGAGCTGCATCAAACCAGTCTCTGGACTGAAGACCACAACACAATGGTGATTTTTATGAAAAATGCACGTATTTTTTATTTATTCGTAATTTTCTATATTTTATAAAATAATGATGACTTCAATCAAAAATCATGCGTTACATTTTTTACAGTATCGGCTTCACCATTGGTTGACGATGGTAGTCTTTGATTGTTAAGATTGTGAGAGCTGTTTTTTCGTCATTTTCGAATTCAGTTACCTAAAACATTTAGGGATCTCTAATCCCATATGTTGTGTCACTTTTTATGTGTGTCTAGACGAGCTGAACACCTTGTCGTCACCTGAAACGATGGTTGTATGGGGTAGCTGCTTCGAAAGCCTTTCCAAAAACTGTCGTAGCTCTTCACAATCTTAACAATCAAAGACTACCGTCGTTAAGTAACGGTGAAGCCGATACTGTAAAAAATGTAACGTATGTTTTTTGATTGAAGTCATCATTATTGCATAAAATATACAAAATTACGAATAAATAAAAATACGTGCATTTTTCATAAAAATTACCATTAGAAATTAAAATTGTGTAGGTATCCGAACACAACGAATATATATATATATATATATATATATATATAACTATTTGCAAGACTTGAACCACCGACTCTACGGTTGTGAGCCCAGAACGCTACCGCCTGAGCTACATCAACACAGGGTGTTACTCTTTTTGTTATTGATACTTACATGTACCCAAAAAAAATCCAAAGTCGATTTTCTCGCGAATTTTTTAGAGTTGCGTCGTATGGCTTTGACTGATTGTTGTTTAAGTTCTATACGCCACGTACCGTAAATATGAAAAAAATTCCAAGATCCGACACCCATGTGGTCTCCTTGTTAGTTTAAGTAGTTTGTAAGTATAGGGACTGATGAGCAACGTAGTTTGGTCCCATATAATTACAAACATTTGAACATTTTTTTGAATTTATACCTAACTGATCGCCCTGGGCAACATGTCTGTCCTCGGTAAGTGCCGAAAGTGCTGTGCAAAGACAACGCGATCCACTTGTTAGTGTTGGCGCGTTAACTGGCCGCCAAATCATGGCCGCAGCGTTTCTTCTAGCTTTTCTTTTGTTCTCTACGGCCTTCCGAGGAGCATTTTGCACACAACCCCGCACTGCCGAAACACTTCGTCCACACGAGCAGCATTTCTCAGATGGATACATGACATTAATCATGCCAGTAATGCGACCTTTTTAAAACTCACTGATATGACGTTGCGGTTCTCTCAAATTTCTGTGAAGCATGCAGGACGTCTGGTCAAGTTACACTGATGCATTACCGTCGGTATTAGCGGCATCGAGAGCCGCAGGCGCATTTTCCTGTATGTTGTGTACGCCGCGATATCGATGCTCATCTTTAACCCACGGGCAGACATGTTTCAAATGCTAATCATTTCTGCAGAACATACTAATGCACCTATCGTGTGAATGTCAATTTTACATCTCTAGTCTTTCACGTTATTCTCTTCCTTTGTGAACATGAGTGTAGATGTTGTGGTGGAGTATCGGATAGCTGGTGCAACAACGCGGTGTAAATCATCAATTTAGCATTGCAATCGAGACTGCACGCCGTGTCTCAAAGAACCCATCTCACTGAGGACAGACGGGCGCGACACGCCGAGTTACGTCTGCGCGATACGTGGAGGGTACATGATTCTCCGTGGGGACGATGGCACTTCAATATTTCGTGGAGTCACTTAAAGTTGCAAAACACACCGGTGTAGTTCGTATTACTTGACCGAGCGAACTGGTAATCTCTCCGTGATGGCAACACCGTCCTATTTGTCCTCGAGAAGAAGCCGTTTTGGCATTTTCAGAATTCGATTACGGGGGAGGCTGGGTTTCAGCCAAATGGACGTTATAAAACATAAATTACCATTACAGACTTCGAAGACTTACAGAGGGGAGTAATTACATAACATTCTGGTGATAGGCCCATGCCAGGAAATAACATCCAGTCATGATACGAGCATTTCTTAATCTTTGACACTATGTCCTCGAGCATATCCGCATTCTTTTTACGACCCGCAAAACAGACTACCATCACCCATTAGCAAACCCTATTCTCACCGATCCTAGACCTCTGCCAGGCCTGCACCATTGCATCCCTCCCTCCTTTCACCTTCACACACTCTACATTCCCTCCCAGGGTAACTTCCGCTGCCTCTTGCTACCAGATGATGCCCTCCATCACAGACAAATATATACAGACAGGAAACCTCCGTAAGGGCCCGGTCTCACGCTCAGGGGTGCAGGGCGAGGGGTGCTGAAGCAGTTCTGTAAGATGTCCCATGATGGCGCTGAGGTCAGAAGCAGCCCTTTAAAACTGGCCAGAGCAGGCCCACGCTACCCTCTGACGTGCGAGAGGCACCCTCAGAAGTGCCTCTAGTGTGGTCTACCGGTACTAAGCCGGGGAACCGCCTGACATCTGCTGGAATCTTACAGAATACGATGGGAGCGTAGGACAGTGGTTTAGGGGGGGCTGCTTCTTTGTATATGTTGCTTTGTGCCTCCATCCTGAAATCTACCCCTCCTACCAGCTCTCATCCTATCCCTGTAGATTTGGTGCCCCCTCTCCCCACCCCCTCCCCTCCTTATCCTTCCCCTCGCTTGGTTCCTCCTTCCCTGCCCTTCCCCCAGAGCACAGAGTAACATATACAGAGAGGAAGCCACCCCTAAACCACTGTCCTATGCTCCCCTCGTAGTTCCGTAAGATGCTAGCAGGTGTCAGGCGGTTCCCCGGCTTAATACCGGTAGACCACACTAGAGGCGCTTCTGAGGGTAGCGGTGAGGGGAGGCTGAGGGGAGAGCTCGTGCTGCCTGCCATGAGGCCACGGCTGTGTCCGGTGTGCCGGCGTTTGAGGGGAGGTGGTGGTGAGGACAGCCGCTACCTGCCACCTGCTCTGGCCAGTTTTAAAGGGCTGCTTCTGACCTCAGCACCATCATGGGACATCTTACAAAATTGCTGACACCTACCCCGCCCCGCACCCCAGAGCGTGTGACCGGGCCCTTATGGAGGTTTCCCGTCTGTATATTTTTTTGTGCCCAGAGTCTCTCCGCTCCGACCCCATCTCCCACCTCCCTCCTGACCCTTCCCCTCTTTCTTCGTGCCTCCCTCCTCCCCCTTTCCCTTTCCCTTCAGGTCACCCAAGTGAAATGCTTCGGATTTTAATCTGTGCTACCTGGTCCAGTGTTGTATGTGATCTCCGATTTTATCGTGTTACAACCACAGCGCCGGCCGCGGTGGCTGAGGTGACTGAGGCGCTCCAGTCACGGTCAGCACGGCCACTACGGTCGGGGGTTCGAATCCCCCCTCGGGCATGGATATTTGTGCCGTCCTTAGTTCGTAAGTAGTTCATAAGTAGTTTGTAAGTTTAGGGACTGATGACCCCGTAGTTAAGTCCCATAGACTTAACAAACATTTGATTTTTTGAACAACCACAGCTTGCGGCACAACAAGCGTTGCCTGTGGATTTTAATATGTGATGCCATCAATGTCTCTCTGCTTGTGTTTACGTCAAATTATGTCTTTGATTTTAGCCATCGCGGTCATTTTTACGTACCTCCATGTGTGATGTGTGTTTTAAACTTCGTTGTTTTTCTTACATCGCCTACATTCAACCTTGTATTTATACATTCACCATTTTTTACCTGCATGGTTAATATTGGCCTCCTTGTGAACCTTTGTGTTCTGCAGAGCGGCGTAAGAGGCCGCTAACAGCCGGGGTTGGAACACTTGCGCGGAGTGACACTTGCGCGGAACCCGGGGCCCTTGGGGCGGCTAATGCCTTTTCCTACGTACAGGCACACCAACAAGTCTAGCACTGCTGTTGTCAAGTGTCCACACTGTCAACACAACACGAAACTCAGGAAAATTGCACAACCCTTTCAAAGCTGAAGAGCAATATAGTAACTTGTTCTAACTACATATTAATCCGTTGAGTGTTCCTCCTGTAAACAAAAAGGTATTTTAATAGTGATAATGTTTGGAGAGTTAGTCTCTGCTACTACAAGACGATGTCTTTCCATAGTCATACCTCCTAAAAGCATATTATTCAGAACACTAAGCATATCAAGACACCTGCGCAAGCAATAAATATATTAGGCATCCTGCACAGATACGTTGATGTAATTGACTGCTATGTAGTTAACCCCACTATCACGCAACTTCCATCTCTTTAAAAATAGCTACTATGCCTTTTAATAGGAGATGCAACCTTAAACCTTCAATTAAAAAAAGTTAATATTAAGTCAATGAGTATTTTACATACTTAAAGCGTTTATTCGTAGACCCCAAAACGATTTGGCTGTATTCGAATTACAAATACATCTAAGAAATATATGAAATACGGAATGTGTAAGGGAATGTCACACACCGAAAAATGCTAAAGATAAATTCTATTTTCCATCACCGTCATATAGAACCATTTTTACTCCGAACTTGGCATAAACCAACATGGAGAAACAAGTTGCAAGACTTCCAGGAAAAATGAAGCGAAATTGGCAGCCAATAGTTGGTTATAAATTACATTGCCTGTTAACTGTATAAATATAAATTACGGAATACGCGGAACTACTGTTCAGTACAGTCAAAAAGGTCTAAGGTAATAGGCAGTGGTTTACAATCAGATATCCGTATCACTCTCCTCCTCAAGAAGTCTGTGTGAAGATTTATATTCAGAACATTCAAGAACAATGTGTTGAAACTATAAGAAGCAGCTCATTTACTCAGGAAGGGAAAACGTTATCGTGCCCGTAAATTTGAATGGCTGTATCTCTTGTAGTAACATTCATTTTTTGATAAAATGTTAAAATCCAGTATACCAGAATTTTGTTTTTCTAAATTCAGTGCCAACCGTTTTTTGTCGAAATTTTTGCAGGAAGTAGTCTTGACGTGATTTCATACTTCTATGTATTAATATTATCAAACATGTAATTTGTGTCACAAATTGCGCGGCCGGTCCAGTCGGAGGTTCGAGTCCTTCCTGGGACATAGGTATGTTTGTTTGTACTTTGCCTAAGTTATTTTAAGTAAGATTAAGTAGTGTGTAAGTCTAGCGACCGATGACCTAAGTAGTTTGGCCGCATAAGACTAGACATATACACGTAATTTATTTATTTCATAACCACATTTAAGTACTGATAATTAAAGAAACTTAAAAGAGAAATTTGAAATAAACACTGAAAACAAATGATTGATATTTCTCATAAGATGAATGCACACAACCGTTGACTTATGTCTTGTGAATGTACCTACAAATTCTTCCATATGAAAATTGTAGTGTGAGTCCCAAATATGTTTTTTCTGTAATAACATTAAAAACATATTAAAAATCCAGAACTCGAAAATCAGTGAAGTTTTGGACTTTAAGCGTTTTGTGTTGCTACATCTTTACATAGTAGACACGATTTTAAAATTTGGTTGCTATCGCCAAAGTAGACGAAACGTTAAATTTTTTGGTATAATCTTCGCCGTGTAGACTGTATGTTGTAGAAGTCTACGTCGAACCTAATCATACCTCTGAGGAGAGAACGTTGTTTGCCCTTCTCCTACGTTTCCAGTCGGCATTGCTGTGCTATGTAACGACATCGTACCGTTGCATTTTACCGAGAGCTATATATGTATTGGTGTGATGTCTGTTCTTTCGAAATAAGACATCACACCAAGCTATGTATCATTTAGACGCAAAGATTCTGGGTTCTGTTTTCATCGCTAACGCGATTAACAACGTTAGACCTCGTGTGTAAACAGTTAAAGGTTATGAGTGCCACTGGAAAAATTCATAAGTAACACCTATTGTTTGAGACTTGAAGATGACCTGAAATTATCCGAAATCGATATCTCATAATAGACATAATGTGTAGCTGTCTGTATTTCATAATGCTATTCCTAACATATTTAAAAGCTGCTCACAACCACCTACAAAAAACCTTATCATGAGATTGTATATAATTCCACGATCAAATTGTGTTTTAGTTATTTGTAGTAATACACCCAAAGATCTGCCCTTGCTTTTAGTGCCTTCATCAGCTGTTTATTTTTAGAGGTATTACTAGGGACAGGAAAAATTCGCATTTGCGATAAACGCGAATATAGATGCGAATTCTGACTCAAAATGCAGTAAATCCGAAATTGTAGTTAGCAACGGTTGCGCTCAATTCTGATTTCATCACATTCCTCTTCACATGGTGCTGTATTGTAAATCGAGTGATATTTGTATGACGTGTTATCTCCCTGTTGAATGAGGCTGTGATATCTCCGGGCCGTTACTACTGCTCCACCTCGCTCGGTGGGCCTTTCCCTGAATACGGCACAGGTAGCGGCTGGAGGGCGAGGAGTAGGGGTGGTGTATCCCTACTTCTGGAACACCCTGTTCACTACCTGCAGCGTCCGGGTCTCCGCGCAAGTGTCTACACATTCCCTTTCCGCGCAAGTGTCACTCCCCGCAAGTGTCACAATCTCCTAACAGCCTGCCCCTCTGGCCGAATCACAATAAAGGAAAAAAAAAAAGACGCTATGAAACAAATGTCTTCAAATGTAAGCTCTTTGTTTTCCATATTTTGGAGGTGGTAGTATGGAACAAATCAAGAAAATATGTAGCGCAACGTTCGTTTAATCTGTCGTTCACTATAACTATTCTGAGGGAAGGTGACTTCCAAGTGGGGTACCTGAGATGACAAACTTTCAGGGTTATGTAAGTTCTGTGCACCAAGGGACGAAGAACCCCTGGTCGCTGAGCCAGATAGTGACTACTATCAGCCTCTACATACAAGTCAGTGTGAGTTGCATTCCAACAAACGGCATCTCACAACGTACCATCAACTTTCTTCCTAACCAACACAGCCATGGTGACACGAATAATAGGGTATATTGAATTTAGATGTTCAAAAACGTTATTTTAATTCTAACTACCCTGAAACAAAACAACAAACGTTTAGTCCATACATCTGGAAAAAACACGCAGCTTTCAATGCCGCTTACTCCAAGGCACGTTCTTCGACGTACTCATTGAATAAATTGGCAATGATGGGTGACAAGGGGCTTCCCATCACAACCCCGTCTATTTGTTTATAGTGCTGTTTATTGAATAATAAGCTGGTGCAATTCAAAACACGTAGAACTAAATTCTTTAACTCACAGGTAAACCTAGTCTGAATTAGCTGCAAAGAATCAGACAGAGGATCGCATGTGAAGACAGAAAACACATCAAAAATCGTAAAAATATCAGTCATTCAGAAATTCAAAAGCTTAAAATAAACTTAGGAACTCTGCCGACTCTTTAATGTGATGTTTGCATCGACTTACTAGTGGGCTCAACAAACCAGCAAGATGTTTGGCTACTCGAAATTCGGAGCACTAACTTTAGACACAATAATCCTGAGAGGAACCCCTTTCTTTATCGACTTTAGGAAAGCCGTATAATCCAGGACGTAAAGCTCAATAAGAATTGAAACTCTTGTTAGCTCCCTATGACGGAGGACTTTACTACAGAAGGTTGTTAGTCTTTCTCTCAGCACTTTTTGAACGTTCAGCGCAGTTCCAGCGATATGCTCATTAACTGGTAAAATAATGTCAGAATCCACTGTAAGTGAACGCAAAGCAGCCACCTCAGCTGCCACTGTT
Organism: Locusta migratoria; assembly: GCA_026315105.1. Classification (NCBI taxonomy): domain Eukaryota; kingdom Metazoa; phylum Arthropoda; class Insecta; order Orthoptera; family Acrididae; genus Locusta; species Locusta migratoria. The sequence continues at coordinate 262,722,709 of CM048755.1, forward strand.
TACTCAAGGCGGACATGCCCTGGTCGAAACACAGCAAGCTTTCCTTCTAACCTTATCTGCAGCATCAGGAGGCAGTTTAAAAACAGCCTGATTGGTAGAACTAATAAAATCAATGACGGGTAAACCTTAGGTGTCGGTATAAAATTCAGACCTTCCCCAGAAAGCATAAAGCTCCGTCGTCAATCTGTAACGGATCGACATTCGTCGAAGCTGGATCGTTTCCGTAGCTCAGAATCTAATCTTCTAAATCGACGTTCCGTGATTAATCACTCGGAAAACTGCTTCAAAAGTAATCACCATAATTGTTAATACATTTATCCCAATGTGAGACCAAGACGGTCGATGCCTTCATGGAAAATAGTTCAAATGTTTGTATAGTTTATGGGACTTAACTACGGGGCCATCAGTCCCTAAACTTACAAACTACTTATGAACTAACTAAGACTAAGGACGACACAAATATCCATGCCCGAGGGGGGATTCGAACCCCCGACCGCAGTGGCCGTGCAGACCGTGACTGAAGCGCGTCAGTCCCCTCGGCCACCGCGGCCGGCTGGAAAATAGTACTCAGATATACACCTCTTCCTCCAAGCAAATTGGCGATCACGTATGTCTCTCTTTAGAGCTCAAAAATATGAAAACCCACATGGGAAAACATGAGGACTGTATGGAGGATGTGTAACGGTTTTCCAGCGAAACAACCTTGACACAGTGGGTGGCATCCGGGGTTTTCTTCCGCATACTGTATAACATGTTCGAATCGTAAACGTTAAAACAGTTTGCACATCGACTCAGCTGCCGACATTTTTGGATCAGAATGAACATCTTGAACAGCTCTAACTCCCTTCTCAGAAGCCATAGCAGTTGCAAACATTATTCCTCGAAGGCTCTGAGCGATTAGTCTCACAGCGGGATAAATGTAAATTAATGATGGTGATTACTTTTTGAAATAATAATCACTTTACGTGTTTTGTTTCCATCAGTGTTATTTTGACTATACTGTCCCTTATATAAAAATGATAGAACAGACCCATAAAAATACAGCCCTCTATCGATTTGCATCAAAATTTGGTGTGTGTGACATGAAGATGATTTACACCCATACCGCCTTGGTAGGCGATAATCTGAGCTGGGCATACATGTCTCCCCAGGCGACGAAATGCGCACGTCTACCTAACCTTTTTACGAGAAACTCTGCCAAAGTTATTGGAACATGTTCCACTCCGTGCGCGACAGAAAATGTGATACCAACACGATTGTGCATCTGCGAACTTTGCACATGCAGTGCAAATGCATTTGGATGGAACCTTTGGTGAGAATTGAATAAGGCGCACGGCCGCGGTGGCCGAGGAGACTGAGGCGCTTCAGTCACGGTCTGCACGGCCACTACGGTCGGAGGTTCGAATCCCCCCTCAGGCATGGATATTTGTGCCGTCTTTAGTATAAGGTAGTTCATAAGTAGTTTGTAAGTTTAGGGACTGATGACCCCGTAGTTAAGTCCCATAACCTCAACAAACATTAATAAGGCGCAGTAGGCCTGTGGCATGGCCTGCACGTTACCCGACTTGACGCCCATTGATTTCTTCTTATTCTAGGGCCACCTGAAATCTGTTGCGTACGAAACTCCCGTTGAGACTGATGAAGAGCTGATAGCGCGAATTATGACAGCATTAGATGCAATGTCCACTTGGCCCAGGAGAGTTTGAAAGAGGGCGACAATCACTGTAGCGTCATTGCAAGGCGTGTGTTGAAGCAGAAGGGAGTACTTTCGAGCACTTTTTGCAACTGTTATCAAATTAAGGTTATAACACTTCAACCCGATCTCCCATTTATCCTACTGCTACAAATACATTGAAGACGTCTTCCTGCAAAACCTGCTACTGTGACGACTCGGATGGCATGTTCTGTGTCCACCCTCTTTGGCAGCGCGCGAAGCTATTCAGCGACGCCTACTGCTGTACAAGGGTTACGGACGTGGGTTGCTACGTGAAGTATACTTGTTATGACCCACTCCACCAGCCCTCCCATATATTGTAGGCCGCGGCGGAGCGGCCGAGCGCATTGAGGCGCTATGCTCCGATGCGCGAGGCCGTTCCCCGTCGGGGGTTCGAATCCCCCCTCGGGCATGGATGTTTGTGCCGCCTTTAGTGTAAGTTAGTTGATAAGTAGTTTGTAAGTTTAGGGACTGATGACCTCGCAGTTAAGTCCCATAAGCTTAACAAACAAAACTAAAACTACGGCAACTATATTGTAGGATATAGCCGAAACAAATTCCAGTGTTATGGTGTGTTCAATTAATTAATTAATTGCTCTGTAGTTCCTAATTGTGATCGCAACTCATCAACGGCATTTGAAAAGTTTGCTGATACTTGCAACTACTCCCAACATATGGTTTCTAACAATAAGTGGTCCGGAGACGTGGAAACCGAGTTTGAATAAGCGAACAGGTTTCATTACTGCATCCCTCAAACACTCATGAAACATAGAGAAATAAGAGATTATTATTCTGAACATCATGCCTTGAAGTTTCATTACTTACAGAGTCCGGACACATCCACATTTGATTCTGTAAACGAACTCCGAATTTTGAGTAAAATAATTTTAATGTCATAATAACAAATTAACCATGAATACAAATAAAGAAAGGATAGCAGATGCCCCAACAGATATTTCGCGTAATAATCATCAAATTGAGGTAAAGCAGTGCAATTACTGATGCGTAAAGGCAGCCCTTTTGTTTTTCTTTGTACTGCTTGTGAATGGATCTGCCGGGAAACGGGAAATACCGATGATTAGTAAAGTAGCCTGCTCACATATTGCGTTGTGACTTGCAAAGTACAAATATACAAATGGAATGGCCCCACACACGAGCGGCATATCGCAGTGATCCGTCGCACGGGAGACCAATCTCATCGTAGATTGTCCGTCTGTGGCGAATCGCAGCAACCGGTCACTAATTGCTTGTAAATCTCTGGCCATCTGATACATAGCAAGCGATTCGTGCTTGCAATCTGCCTGTTGGAATAGTTAGCGGCGACGTGTGACGATAAAGCTGCGACTCTCTTTTTATTGTGCGTTGTTGAGCCGTTTTATTTCGTTTCACTTTGCCGACGTTAACCGAGAACTTTACCTTAGAATTTATAGTAAATGAGAGACCAGGAACTACTCAGAAAAGCAAACTGGAGGCCGGAATTGAAATTCACATCAAAAAGTAAATAAAAAGACACCCTCCAGTTTTATTCTGTTTAGCACTTTAGAGCTTGTGCTGCAGAAGTAGAAATGATGGTAATTTGAATAGTCACGATGTACTAGGGAGACTCGCCGGTTCCAGATGGAATCCGCCCGATGAATTAACTATGAGCGCCAGTGTGCGGGCAGCCTATATGTGGTTTCCCACGGTCCACTAGCTGAATACCGGGCTGATACCCAAGTTACTCCTCAGTTACAAGACTTGCAAACATTTAGAAAATGACACGCTTTCTCATGTATAACTACGCAGTTACGGTGCCCCGCGGTGGAGTAGCCGAGCGGTCTAAAGCGTCTCGCTGCGGAGCGCGCGGTTGCTCGCTGTGGAGTTTCGAGCCCTCCCTGGGGCATGGGTGTGTGTGTTGTCCTTAGGTTAGTTTACCTAGGTTTAAGTAGTTTGTAAGCTACGGACTGATGACCACGCAGTTTGGTCCGATAGAATTACATACATTTGAACATTTTTTTTTTTTAGTTACGGTGCATATATGCTCTCCGGGAGGTTATAGGATCGCGGCAGAAAAGACATCCGGCCACCCCTTACATTAACATATCAAACACATACTACCAAAACCTACCAAGTGTTAATGCGGGACGGAGGCAAAAGGAAAAGATGAAGAAGAAAGAAGTGTGTGAAATAATGTTTGACGTAAGCTAATCACTAGCTTCTTTGTTTTTGATATTTCATTCGCCCTTAAAAATTAATGTAGTAACATATCACGGCGGGGTGGCAGTGAGGCGCTAAGCTAAGATGCGCGAGGCCGCACCCCGTCGAGGATTCGAATCCCCCCCTCGTGCATGGATGTTTGCGCTGTCTTTAGTATAAGTTAATTTAAAAGTAGTTTGTAAGTTTAGGGACTGATGACCCCGCAGTCCCATAAGCTTAACAAACATTTGAACATTAACTTACCATTTTTGCCACTATGTTCTCTCGTTCACATATAACAACTCTTTTTTGCCAAAATTTTCAAGTAAATCATTTGGGCAGAATAATCTGTTTCCTTGCTAGTCCTGAAGTTAAATTCTGTGAAAACTGCTACGTAGTTTTCGCAAAATTGGTATTTCCTAACACTGTAAAAGCATAAAATCTACTGCCTGACACATTTACCTATATAGTTAATGTCGTACGTATCGCCGGCCGCGGTGGCCGAGGGGACTGAGGCGCGCCAGTCACGGTCTGCACGGCCACTACGGTCGGGGGTTCGAATCCCCTCTCGGGCATGGATATTTGTGCCGTCCTTAGTATTAGCTAGTTCCTAAGTAGTTTGTAAGTTTAAGGACTGATGACCCCGTAGTTAAGTCCCATAAGCTATACAAACATTTGAACATTTTTTTCGTACGTATCGTGATTACCTTGTTTCTGCTTATTTGGCGTAGTAACTAGAATTTCACTCTAGTCGGCTTCGTGTCTCTCTTTTCGTAATTTGTAAACCATCGCCGCGGCGGAGTGGCCAAGCGCATTGAGGCGCTATGCTGCGATACGCGAGGCCGCTCCCCGTCGGGGGTTCGAATCTCCCCTCGGGCATGGATGTTTGTGTCGTCTTTAGTATAACGTAGTTCATAAGTAGTTTGTAAGTTATGGACTGATGACCCCGCAGTTAAGTCCCTTAAGCTTAACAAACATTTAATTTGTAAACCGTCCTTTTAACTGAACCGTGTGTCACGATAAATTCCTTCTCTTTCTCGTCGGCAACAAATTTAATGGCGTTACCCACAAGACGTCGCGCCTAGCCTTGAAGACATTTTCCGGTTTCACTTACCATTCATTTCATTTCATTCATTGCAAATTATTGCGCTGTTACCTTGTTTATGAAACAATCCGTACATGACGGAATCTTCCTAACATCATATTTGTTTAGGCTTTTTGTTTGCTTTTATCTGCAATCTTTTCAAATAACAAAACTTTTCAAATAAGTAATAAATGGTAGTTGAAAGGTAAATAAAATTTTATTATTTTAAGAAGAATATAAAAAGATGGTAGAATAGAAGTAAGAATGGTTAGTACCACCACCCATTGTGACTGGCGGTGAATACCTTTGAATGGTTTTCTTCCAGCCGTTGACCGCCAGTAACATTAAGTCATAAAGTACAGAAATTATTTTCTAAGTCTTATAAATTAAGTACATGTGTCAGATTAGGCTCTGCCTTGGTTACGTTGTCGCGGTGGAGTGGCCGAGCGTTCTAAGGCACCTAGCTGCGGAGAATGCTGCTGCTCGCCGTCGGAGGTTCGTCGGGCATGGGTGTATTTCTTGTTGCTAGCATAAGTTAGTCTAAGTAGTTTTTAAGCCTAGAGACTGATGACCAGAGTACTTAAGTCCAACTTGGCTATGTTGCCAGCACATGACATTATATAACCCTATTACCTATCCTTAACTAATATACGATGCAGTCGGTGTTTTTTGGCATGTTACGCCTGCACTTTTAATTATGGCCGGCCGCTGTGTTCGAGGGGATTAAGGCGCTCCAGTCACGGTCTTCACGGTCACTACGGTCGGAGGTTCGAATCCCCCCTCGGGCATGGATATTTGTGCCATCCTAGTTCGTAAGTAGTTGATAAGTAGTTTGTAAGTTTAGGGACTGATGACCCCGTAGTTAAGTCCCATAAGCTTAACAAACATTTGAACATTTTTTTTTAATTATGAGTAATTTATAGCCACTTCTCATTATCTTACTCCTCATCATTGCCACTATTACCGTGATCACTGTAGCTGTCTGTCACTGTCCACCCTCTGGATGTTGTTGTTGCGTTGCATGTAGGCATGTCTGTAATGTCGTGTTCGCCGGTTCTCTCGTGTTTCTTTTTAGAGATACTGTCTGTTAATAAATTTTAATGTGTCCATTGTTCTTGTTCTCTTATTGCTGAGTATATATCTATTTCTGAACCTGTGTAGTTTCAGCATACTGCCGGCCGCGGTGGCCGAGCGTTCTGCTACGGTCGGGGGTTCGAATCCCCCCCTCGGGCATGGTTATTTGTGCCGTCCTTAGTATTAGCTAGTTCATAAGTAGTTTGTAAGTTTAGGGATTGATGACCCCGTAGTTAAGTCCCATAAGCTCTACAAACATTTGAACATTTTTTCAGCATATTATATGTCTATTGTTCGCGTATTGCCCACAGAAAAAGACAGTTTGCTCTGGGGAACATTCTTCCCCGCGTGTGCAAGCAGGTGTCTGACTCAGACTCTCGCGGTTTAAGTGCGTGAGATAAGGCCGTGTCCGGAACTTTTCATGCTCGCACTGCGATGAAACAACGCACGCCACTTTAGCCGGAGCAGGGCTGTACGTGACTAAGCTAGCTCCCGCAGACGGCCCCATTACCAGTTGGCCTTGCCGGGGAATACACTGGGGTAAGTAAAGTCATAAGACTCCTCATAATATCGTGTGACACCTCCTTTAGCTCGGCTAAAGTTTAGTAACTCGACGTGGCATGAACTCAACAAGTCGTTCGAATTCCCGTACAGGGCCCATTTTACCTGCATAACCGCCCATAATCGTAGGAGTGTTGCCGGTGCAGGATTTTGTGCCGAAATGACCTCTCGATTATGTCCCATAAATGTTCACTGGGATTTATATCGGAGGATCTGAGTGGCCGAATCATTCTCTAGAAGTGTCCAAAATGTTCTTCAAATAAGTTGTGAATAGTTGTGGACCGATGACATGGGCATTGTCATCCATAAAAATTCCATCGTTATTTGGGAACACGAAATCCATGAATGGCACCAGATGGTCTCCGAGTAGCCATTTCCAGTCATTGATAGGTTCATTTGGACAAAACAAGCCAGCCCATTCCATGTAAAAACAGTTCAAATCATTATGGAGTCTCCAACAGCTTGCACAATGCTTTGTTGACTTCAGTCCACGGCTTTATGGGGTCCGCGTCACACTCGAGCCCTACCATCAGCTCTTACCAACTGAAATCTCAACTTATTTAATCAAGCTGCGGTTTTCCAGTCTATGGTCCAACCGAAATGATCACCAATCCAGAGAGCTGCTGTAGACTATGTCACACTGTTAGCAAAGGCACTGTAGTAGGTTGTCTGCTTCCCTAGACCATTAACGGTAAACAGTGCCACACTGTTGTCGTGGACACCTTGGTCTTTCGTCCCGAATTTATTTATGAGGTTATTTTACGCCGCATTTCCTCTGTTAACGCTGGCAACTCCAAGCAAACGCCTTTGCTCTCGTTCGCAAATTGCAAGCTGTCGGTTACTACGTTGTCAATTTGAGAGGTAATGCCTGGTATTCTCGTGACACTCTTACCACTGTGCATCTGGTAATATTGTACGGCCTAACGAATTCTGAAATGGATTGTCCCATGCGTTTAGCTCCAACTACCATTCGGCGTTCAAACGCTGTTACTCGCAAGGCGCGACGATATTCACGTCGGAAACATTATCACACGAGAACCGGAGTGCATGAGATCTTTGCTAATGCAGCGCTCTTTTATTTTTTATTTTTATTTTTTTATTTTTTTATTTTTTTTTTTTTTTTTTGTGGGTTACTAACACCATCCTTACGTGTACAAAATGAAATGTTTGTTAAGCTTAATGGACTTAACTGCGGGGTCATCCGTCCCTAAACTTACAAACTACTTATGAACTACCTTATTCTAAAGACGACACAAACCTCCATGCCCGAGCGGGGATTCGCACCCCCGACGGCGGACGACCACGCGCACCGCAACACGGCGCTCCAGCACGCACGGCTAACCCGCCGCGGCCTGGGAGGCGAAGGCCATGTACACGGCAATTTTGGGGGTATTCTTAGGCATCTTGAGTTGGACCCACAAATTCAGGTTACCATCAATATGAACTAGGATATTTACTTGAATATTTTCTATGGCGAAGTATCTCCCTTTCCTGTACATGTTCCGAGCTAACCATGTGGTTAGCACACTGGGTTCACATTCGGGAGGACATCAATTCAAACCCGACTCCGGCCATCCAGATTTAGGTTTTAAGTGATTTCACTAAATCAGTCGAGGAAAATGCCCAAATGGTTCTTTGAAAGGGCAGGGCTGATTTCCTTCTCCATTCTTGACAAAAATATCTAAGCTTCAACCCCGTCACTAATGACCAGGCTGTCGACGGGACGTTAAACTATAATTATCCTTCTTACTTACTTTGTTTCTGCTTTCCGAGATCACAGTAAAGCTGCATTCAAACTTTATTGGTTTGCTAAACAGGCAGGTGCCTCATTGTTCCTCAACTGGCTCTCTAATTTAACCAATCTTGATACCATAGAAAATGTTTATATACATATATATTTGGAAGAGGCATAATACGTATTTGAAAGGTATTGTGAAACCTAGCAGTCAACGTCCCTGCAGTTCAGCAGCTCTTCTGGATGTTATAACTGCTGAGCCGATTCATCTTGCTATGGCATACCTGTGGATTCTCTTTTTTACCCACTTGATCCCGTTACCAGGCCACGAGTTTTATTATTCGGTATTATTAAATATTTCTGTTTATCTTCTTCTTTGCGGACGTTTCAACGTTCAAAAAAAATGTTTAAATGTTTGTAAAGCTTATGGGACTTAACTACGGGGTCATCAGTCCCTAAACTTACAAACTACTTATGAACTAATTCTAAGGACGCCACAAATATCCATGCCCGCGGGGGGATTCGAACCCCCGACCGTAGTGGCCGTGCAGACCGTGACTGGAGCGCCTCAGTCCCCTCGGCCACCGCTGCCGGCACGTTTCAACGTAAAAAATGTATTACACACCACTGAGGTTACGTAGATGATCGATATAGTCCCGTGGAAGACTCTGCAAGAGCGACGCTCTGTAGCTTTTGTCGAAGTTACGAGAACATACCTTTACCGAGGAGTCAAGCAGTATATTGCTCCCTCCTACGCATATCTGCAAACGTCGTCGAACTGTTCGTGCAGACGGTTGTTGTCTTGCAAACGTTCCCATCTGTTGACTCAGCGATCGAGACGTCGCTGCACGATCCCGCCGCGGTGGAGTAGCCGAGCGGTCTAAAGCGTCTCGCTGCGGAGCGCGCGGTTGCTCGCCGTGGAGGTTCGAGTCCTCCCTGGGGCATGGGTGTGTGTGTTTGTCCGTAAGTTAGTTTACCTAGGTTTACGTAGTTTGTAAGCTACGGACTGATGACCACGCAGTTTGGTCCGATAGATTTACAGACATTTGAACATTTTGCACTATCCGTTACACCTACTCGACTGCTAGTGATACGAGGCCGTTGGGATGCAGCACGGCATTCCGTATTGCCCTCCTGAACCCACCAATTCAATATTCTGCTAACAGTCATTGGATCGCGACCAACGCGAGCAGCAATGTCGCGATACGATAAACCGCAATCGCGATAGGCTACAATCCGACCTTTATCAAACTCGGAAACGTGATGGTACGCATTTCTCCTCCTTACACGAGGCATCACAACAACGTTTCACCAGGTAACGCCGGTCAACTGCTGTTTGTGTATGAGAAATCGGTTGGAAACTTTCCCCATGTCATCACGTTGTAGGTGTCTCCACCGGCGCCAACCTTGTGTGAATGCTCTGAAAAGCTAATCATTTGCATGTCACATCATCTTCTTCCTGTCGGTTAAATTTCACGTCTGTGGCACGTCATCTTCGTGGTGTAGCAATTTTAATGGCCAGGAGTGTATAAGTTAGTTTAAAGTAGTGTCTAAGTCTAGAGACCGATGGCCCTAGGAAGACTTGGCTGGAGTGTTGGGTGAGTGGTGGAGGCTGAGTTGTGGTCCGGTTGCAGAGTGCTTCTGGAGGGTGCGCAGCGGGCAGCGGCTGCACCCGTCGGTGGTGCGGGACTCGCTGAGCGCGCACTCGCTGGGCCAGTGCGAGCGCGACTGCCTCAACGCGCGCTTCTTCACCTGCCGCACCTTCTCCTACCGGTCAGTACCTTATACACTCTGATTTGTTAAGCTTGACTGCATGTCGAAATACTATGCATACATTTAGAACACTCACACACAGGATTTGTGAATAAGCAGCGTATGGGGCACATTGCTTCCGTGTTAATGGGAGATTGAGGGCCGTAACTGTTGGACCTGATGAGCTGTGTTCCGCAGATACGGGCCGCCGGTGTTGGGCGGGCCGGTGGACAACTGCGAGCTGTCGGACTGGCCGGCGGCGGAGCTGCGGCCGCTGCGGCAGCTGGTGGACGCCCTGGAGTACGCGCTGTACGAGCGCGGCAGCTACGGCCGCGGCTGCGAGCCGCCCAACCCGCTGCCGCCGCCGCCGCCGCAGCCGCACCCACCGGGCCGTGGGCCGCCGCTGCTCAGGGACGAAGGTACACACCTCCTGCACACCGACGCCGACAACACTTATTTCGACGAATTCTTAAATATTGCTAAAATGTTATACAAAATACACCATCCAAATCAATTACACGATCATGTGAGATACCACAGACAATATACGAGGCGCGTCCAGAAAGTAAGTTCCGTTTGGTTATATAAAACGAACGGGTACAGATACAGAAATCTACAACTGTTAAACTACTTTTCTACATAGCTTCCGAAATTTTGTAGGCAATTGTCATAGCGTGGCACGAGGTTTCGTGTGCGTTTTTCATAGAATGTTGCCGCCTGTGTATTCAACCATGTGGTAACATGTTCTTTCAGCTCGTCATCATCGTTGAAGTGTTGTCCACCAAGGACAGATTTTAGGTGTAAGAAGAGGATTACTGTCAAAAGATTTTTTTTTTTTTCACGTTGACCTCACACACCGAATGTGACCAAACAATTCTTACGGAAATTTCAGTGGGATCTGTTTGATCATCCTCCATACAGCTCGGACCTCTCTCCTAGCGACTTTCATCTCTTCTTACACCTAAAATCTGTCCTTGGTGGTCAACACTTCAACGATGATAAAGAGCTGTTACCACATGATTGAATACATAGGCGGCAACCTTCTGTGAAGGATGCATGGAAAAACTTGTGGCACGCTATGACAAGTGCCTACAAAATTTCGGAGTTATGTGGAAAAGTAGTTTAAGAGTTGTAGAATTTTGTGCAATAAAAATTTCTTCAGTATCTGTGTAAAATTTCATTTTATTACCAAACGGAACTTACTTTCTGCACGCGCCTCATACATTCGGTAACGAAGTGGAGGAAGATGAAATAGGAAATATGATACTGCGAGAAGAATTTAACAGAGCGCTGAAGGATTTGAGTCGAAACGAGGCCCCTGGAGTAGATGATATTCCGTCCAAACTGCTGATTTCGTTGGGAAAGCCAGTCATGAAAAAATTGTTCCATCTGGTATGCACGATGTATGAGACAGGGGAAATACCCCCCCCCCCCCCCCGACTTCAAGAAGAATATTCAAAATCCAATTCCAAAGAAAGCAAGTGCTGATAAATGTGAAAATTACAGAACTATCAGTTTAATAAGTCATGGTTGCAAAATATTAACACGAATTATTTACAGACGATTGGAAAAGCCTGTGGAATCCGACCTCGGATAAGACCAGTTTGGATTTAGGAGAAATGTAGGAACACGGGAGGCAATACTCACATTACAACTTATCTTAGAAGATAAGCTAAGGAAACGCATACCTACGTTTTTAGTGTTTGTAGATTTGGAGAAAGCTTTTGACAATGTCGACTGGAATACACTCTTTTAAATTCCGAAGGTATCAGGGGTAAAATATAAATAGCGAAGAGTTACATTCAACCTATACGAAAACCAGACCGCAGTTATTAGTGTCGTAGGGCAAGAAAGGATCGCAAAGGTTGGAAAGGGAGTAAGACAGAGCTTTAGCCTTTCCCCCATGTTGTTCAATCTGTACTTTGAGCAAGCAGTGAAGGAATGCAAGGAGAAATTTGGAGAGGAAATTAAAGTTCAGGGAGAAGAAATATAAACCTTGCTGTTTGCCGATGACATAGTAATTTTCTCAGAGACTGCAAAGGATCTGGAAGAGCAATTGAATGAAATGAACAGTGTCTTCAAAGGAAGTTATAAGATGAACATTAACAAGAGTCAAACGAGGGTAATGTAATGTAGTGTCAAAAAATCAGGCGATGCTGAAGAAATTAGATTAGGTAATGACACAATAAAAGTAGTAGATGAGTTTTGTTATTTGGGTAGCAAAATAACTTCTGATGGCCGAAGTAGAGAAGATATGAAATGCAGAATGGCTATGGGAAGAAAAGCGTTTCTAAAGACGTGAAACTTGTTAACATCCAATATTAATTTAAATGTTAGGAAGTCATTTCTGAAAGCATTTGTCTTGAGTGTAGCATTGTATGGGAGTGAAACGTGGACGATAAGGATTTCAGACAGAAAGATGGTAGAAGCTTTTGAGATGTGGTGCTACAGACGAATGATGAAAATTATATGGGTAGATCGCGTAACCAGTGAGGAGGTGCTTAACCGAATTGGGGATAAAAGGAGTTTCTGGCATATCCTGACTAACAGAAGGCATAGATTGGTAGGACACATTCTGAGACATCAAGGAAATGTCAACTTAGCATTAGAAGGAAGTGTATGGGGTAAAAATCGTAGAGGGAGACCGAGGGAAGAATACAGTAAGGAGATTCAAAAGGATGTAGGTTGCCGAACGTATTCTCAGATGAAGAGACTTGCACAGGACAGGGTAGCATGCAGAGCTGCATCAAACCAGTCTGCGGACTGAATACCACAACAACAACGTATTTTATTCAGATAATGATCACAATAATAATTTGTGTGTCATACAGTACGATATTTTGTTCTCTCAAGTCTTTACTTGAGGTTTACATGGCATTTACTTAGAACGATGCACCATGGGGTTACCACAATAGTGAAAAAGTCATTCTCGTTGGCCTCTAATACGGTGTGTCATCACCTATGACAGCCAGTACAGTTACACACCTCCATGACATGGACATTATGAAGTTATGAATCAGCTCTTGAGAGATATTTGGCCATTCTTCGATTAGTGCAATATCCAGCTCTGCAACCATTGTGGGAGGTGCTGCTCTGGCTGCAATGTGTCTGCCAAGTGCATCTCAGTCACGCTCAATCGCTTCTGATGAACAATCTGGCCATTCCATTCCTTCCTTTCCCACAGCTTCAAGCATCTTGACACCAGTGCTACTCAGTGGGGACGAGCTTTATCATCCACCAGAAGGAACTCGTCTCCTATGGCACCACCGTAACACACAAAAAATGTCGAAGGATCTCACCTCTATACCTCTGTGCAGTCAAAGTGTCATAGATGTCCAAACATCCACGAATACTGACTCCTGCCCACACCATTCGTCCACCACCATGTCAAAAAAAAGTCTGTAAATCTATCGGACCAAACTGCGTGGTCATCAGTCCGTAGCTTACAAACTACTTAAACCTAGGTAAACTAACCTACGGACAAACACACACACACATGCCCCAGGGAGGACTCGAACCTCTACGGCGAGCAACCGCGCGCTCCGCAGCAAGGCGCTTTAGACCGCTCGGCTACTCCACTGCGGCCCACCACCATGGTGATGTTTCCTGCACATGAGCAAGATTGTTCCAAGTTCCACAATATCTCCAAATGAGGAAATAAAGATTGTTCAGATGAACGCAAAAGTGCAACTCATCTGTGAGGAAAAGCCAGCACCACTAGTTACGACTCCAATCCTGATGATCCTCCACCCAGTTTCTGTGGACTAAGCTGTTTAGTGGGTTTGATGGGTCACACACCAGAGTAGAGATGGGCAATCCGCTCCTGAACTCATTCAAAGAGCCGGATCCTTCTAAAGAGCGAGTGATGCAAGAATCCGAAAAAATGAGTGGTAGCTCATCCAATACAAAACATCTCTCTGCTGACAGGAATGCACTGCATCAACACCCCAAGCCACATGCTTAAGAAGCTTCCCAAACTACAAAATAACAGTGAGTCGGGAGTTGGAGAGTCGCACAAGCACAGAATTTGGCTAACGTGCGGTTATCGAATCCGCTGGCTCACTGCTCCTTAAGACTCCAGCTTTCGGAGCGATCGAATCGCCAGGTGACTCGCCGACCTGCTGGTTCGCCTCTCCTCACCACTCTTCTGACTGCTCGCCCCCTGAGCCGCCTGAGTGGCTCGCTGCTCACTGTTCTTCCCACACCTCTGGTGAACCGCATGTCACAGAACAAATTGACTCCACACATCACTCTGTCTTCACAAAATGTCTGTAGATCTATCGGAACAAACTACGTGGTCATCAGTCCGTAGCTTACAAACTACTTAAACCTAGGTAAACTTACCTATGAACACACACACACACACACACACGTTCTGCCGATGAAAACACTTCAGAATCTAGTTTTCTCAGCTGATCACCTTATTGTTTTGACCTCTGTAATCAAAAAATGTTCAAATGTTTGTAAATCTATCGGACCAAACTGCGTGGTCATCAGTCCGTAGCCTACAAACTACTTAAACCTAGGTAAACTAACCTAAGGACAACACACACACCCATGCCCTAGGGAGGACTCGAACCTCCACGAGGAGCAACCACGTGCTCCACAGCGAGACGCTTTAGACCGCTCGGCTACTCCACTGCAGCCTCTGTGATCACTTGGTAGCAAAATCACCGGAGAGTAGGTGTATGATTTGCAAGTGTCACAGCGCCACCATCCAGTTCTATCCATGACCGAACCAGGTGCCACGACCAGTCATCATAATTAATAGTACCATGCACCTGACCAGTCATAGTGCACTTGTTGACATGTCAACATTGGCTTGGACAGAAGGAGCAGGCCATAATTGTTGTTATCAGAACAACAGTAATGCTGCAGCTGCATTTCGAGTATATAGGTGGATGAAAGGATTACGGAAGGGTCCTCTTTCTCCACCTGCAGTGCGGAGCATGATAAAATTCGAATCAATTGAAGAACTTAACATCGTAACAGAAAGAGGCCGATGACCGTTTGCACCACAGGTGGTTGATGAATTCGCTGTTGATTTGGTAAACAAAGCTGCGCGCAATTACCGACTGTCTTGCTGTGATTATGCTATGTCACACATTCGGAAATGATCAAATTATCTTTTGCAAACTATTGATAAAGGGGGAAAGGAAGAAGGATTAGGAAGGAAAGGATTGATAGTAGCTGCATTAGGGCATTGAAATTAAACAATGGTGACAAGTGAAAATGTGAGCCAGGCTGGGAATCGAACCCAGGTCTCCCACTTTGGGCCAGTGGTCGCCGTAACCACTTGGCTTCCCGTGCACACCTCCCGTCTGTCTCAAAGTTCCACATGTCACACGCTATGGCTGTAGCACCCCTACCGTCCATGCCCTCTTACACTCGCCATTAGGAAGTTCAAACGTATGACCGCATCTGCAGTGAAATGAGTGATGCTACCATGTCCAAAAGAACAGTCATCACACCAATATAATAAGTATTTACACGTGAAAACGGCATTGGCTTCACTCATTTCAGCCGGCCGCGGTGGCCGAGGGGACTGAGGCACTTCAGTCACGGTCTGCACGGCCATTACGGTCGGGGGTTCGAATCCCCCCTCGGGCATGGATATTTGTGCCGTCCTAGTTCGTAAGTAGTTCATAAGTAGTTTGTAAGTTCAGGGACTGATGACCCCGTAGTTAAGTCCAATAAGCTTTACAAACATTTGAACATTTTCACTCATTTCACCACAGATGCGGTCATACGTTCAACCTCGCACGGGAATCCCTAATGGCGAGTGTAAGAGGGCATGGACGGTAGGGGCCCTACAGCCATAGCGTGCGAATAGTGAAAGTTTGAGATAGACGGGAGATGGGCACAGGTAGCCAAGTGGTGAAGGTGACCACTGGCCCGAAGTGGGAGACCCTGGTTCGATTCCCGGCGTGATTTACATTGTCACTTGCTGCCATTGTTTAATTTAAATGCGCTAGTGGAGCCAGTGTCAATCCTTTCCTTCCTAAGCGTTCTTCCTTCCCCTCCTTCATCAATAATTTTAAAATGCAATATGGCTACGAAGCAGGTGTGGTGAAACAGACACCACACCAATATAATAATGATCAAATTATGAGCCGATTGTTTCCAAATGCTTGGCCAGCAATGATCATCTGATTACACTGTTTGGACAACTGGTGATGGGTTACCTGAAGGATAGGGTTTACCAGGGGAGCATTCTCACGTGTGCTGATCTGAAGCTCTGCACATCAAAGAGATAACCAGCATACCTATGAATATGCTTCAGTCTGCTGTGCAGAATGCAATCCTGTGCTTTCAGATTCTTCTGGACACAGATGGACAAGATATTGAGCTCCTTTTGTAGCTGCAATGGTACCTGTATGTCATTGTTCAAACTTTTGTTATCTCTGGGAATAAACTTCTGTGTTCATCGGTCCCTAGACTTAAATACTACTTAAACTAACTTAAACCTATCCTAAAGACCACACACACACACACACACACACACACACCTATTGTCCCCTTACTTAGCTTGCATTTATCACGAATCTTTAATTCATTGCAAAGTTCCTAGTGATTGGAAAAAAGGGCAGGTGATTCCCTTTTATAAGAAAGGAAAGAGAACTGACCCACGTAATTACAGGCCAATATCGTTGACATCAATTTCCTGTAGAATTTTGGAGCATATTCTCAGTTCAAATATAGTATATTTCCTTGGCATGGAAAGGCTTCTTTCTATGAGTCGGCATGGGTTTAGAAAATATCATTCATATGAAACTCTCACATTACATCTTGCAAGGCATGGATGAAGGGCAACAGACAGATTGTGCTATTCTCGATTTCAAACAGGCGTTTAACGTGGTGCCAACTGCAACTTCTAACGAAGATATGAGCATATGGAATAAGTTCACAGATTTATGAGTGGCTGGAAGACTTTCTAAATAATGGAACACGGTACATTGTTCACGATGGCGAGTGTCCATCAGAGATGAGTGTATCGTTAGGTGTGCCCCATTGGAGTGTGATAGGACCGCTATTATTTTCTGTCTATATAAAGGATCTGATGGACAGAGTAAAGCTGCATTTATAGACAGCGGTTCTTCCGCGGCGGAGCAACCGCTGTGATTTTGCGGAGGTTTCGCTCGTCATTCACACAGCAGGCGGTTCAGCCGCACTGACCTTGAGGACCCTGTTCCCACCTGGCGGTCAGACAAAGGGCGCACTGCCATGTGGCGCGCGGTTCCACCGCGCATAACCGAACAGCCCCATATAGCAGACAACGCTGCAGCCGGCACAACCGTGGCGGTTTGGAAGTGTAGCTACTGGTATTGTGACGCTGCAGCGGTAGAGCGGAGAGGCCGTCACTGCAGCTGCGCCTATAAACAGGCCCCACGCTGCCGCATGAGAAACAGCGCACTCCCAAACCACCGCGATTCCTCCGCCGCGGAGCAACGGCAGGTTACAAACACAGCCTAACGTGTAATTTGCGGATGTTTGCTGATGATTCTGTGGTGTATGGGAGGACTCGAACCTCCAGCGAGAGCGGCCGCCTAGAATCGCACGACAACTCCTATGTGGCTGTATGTAATTGTGTGATGCATCGTAGTATCACATTAAAAGTGTTTAGACTGAATTGATTCTGCATTTTTTCTCTTCTCCATTTTCTTGACATTATTGCTATCAAGTATGGTACTTGTACAGTAAAAAGATGTTCAAATGTTTGTATAGCTTATGGGACTTAACTATGGGGTCATCAGTCCCTAAACTTACAAACTACTTATGAACTAGCTAACACTAAGGACGACACAAATATCCATTCCCGAGGGGGGATTCGAACCCCTGACCGTAGGGGCCGTGCAGACCGTGACTGGAGCGCCTCAGTCCCCTCGGCCACCGCGGCCGGCACATGTACAGTAATCACTTTCCGTGGAATTAGAGAAAGTTTAATTGTAACCACCTGGTATATTAATTTCATTTGCCCTCCATGCTATTATACTGCACAAACAGTGCACAAAACGTGTATCCCTTCTCGATGGTGCACACAATATCTAAGTTCATGGAATGGCTTTGATGGATCGTGGTACAAATTTTGAACTCTGAATTAGTCGGCTTCTGTGAAATCTACAGTGATTCTGAAAGTACAGACTTACAAAAGAGATGAATCAAATACACATCACATTAAGACGTCAATAATTACGCACTGGACCGCAGTGACCAAACACCAGCAACATTAGGCGCGCCTTCATAACTATTGTTTGCAACGAGAAGAATGCCGGCTCTCTAGTTCTGGATCAGTAGAAGCCGGTAGACGTCTTTGGACTTAGGAACACGAGTGTTCAGTTTCACACAGTTGCCAACCTTAGCGATCGAATATAGAACCTTGAGTACAGTACGTATGCATTGCACAGTCGTTGTTGTTGTCCGTGTTGTGTCGCAAATAAATATCATTAGTGCTAACTAATAAGGTACGAAGTGTTTCCAGACACATCCGTTCCTATGACAGGGGGGGGGGGGGGGGTGGAGAACGCAAGTGGTACCACATTACGGATTGAGGCCAGTAAAAGTATTAACAGTGTTGCTAAATGCGAACGTTCGCAGTTATTATCACGCTTTCTTATCGCTACACTGTACCTTATACAGTATTTATGACTCGTTTTATTTTGAATCGGCCATGAGAACTCATACAAAATTAGTAGAAGCAAGCACCTTCAATTTACATGATAGTATCAAATATGATGGCCGAGGGGACTGAGGCGCTTCAGTCACGGTCTGCACGGCCTCTACGGTCGGGGGTTCGAATCCCCCCTAGGGCATTGATATTTGTGCCGTCCTTAGTTGTAGGTAGTTCATAAGTATTTTGTAAGTTTAGGGACTGATGACCCCGTAGTTAAGTCCCTTAAGCTTAACAAACATTTGAACATTTTGATCTTGAAAGTTTTGTTACCCTGCCGTATCTTGCTACGGTGATGGCAACACCTAGAAATTGGTACAGCGGCCAACAGATGGCATTATGTGCACCACTTGGATTAGAAATGTAGTTGTGATGGCAAGTGTGTTGCCAGCGCTGTATTACATACTCGTGTTTTATTCTCCCACGCGTCACTCGCCAGTCGGCAGTGCATATACTAGACTCAGTGGGCGAAGCTTGCTTTATCCGCTCCCCACAGGCCCCTCAGAATACGTTCTTATCATTGTGAACAGACTGTAACAATCACCATAGCCAGTCTTTATGGAGCAATTCTATTACTGACATCTCTTGGTCGTTGTAGGAACTACGAAGCGACATACAAAGAGAGTTTCTGGAAACGTAGCGTCATGATGGACAAGTCGGGTCTTGATAATTAATTGGAATGTTTATTGTAACGCCATGCATTCACATTAGGCGGAGTGATGGTACACTCTCTATATCACACCCTGAATAAGATTGGAGGACTTGAGAGCTTTAACGGTTGTGATATTATTTCTTATAGGACATTTGATATTGGTGAAGTTTATGCTAAAGATATTTGAAAGTCTTTTTATTGTAATGATTCGCAGTAGGCATAAGGTAGATGAAGATGATAGTGTATATCTTCAGATTAAAGGTACTGGTGTTTGTGAAAATATTAAGTTTCATGGAAATTGTACATTGTATTGTCACTGTGTGACCTTGAAAAAAAAACTACACATTGCTGTTGCCAAAAGTCGTGCAGCTATTCTTGATGTTGTAGCTCTCAGGGTACCCTGGGATGCTCTCTGTGTGAGGCACCTCCGGGCATCTCTGTGAGAACAGTGTAGGTTGGCAGCACTGCTCTTTAAAGGAGATCTTTGGAGAGCAATATGGCTGCCAGCAGTATGGAGGTGTGCAGTGAGACGTGCGTGTTGCAGTGTGCTACGCGAGCTACGGGGCGCCTGCGCAGCTGCTGCCGCCGGTCGTCAAGAAAGTGCTCAGCGTCCCCACCGAGAGCGACTGCAGGACCGAGTGCACGCGCGCCAGGGACAACTTCGAGTTCTACTGCGCCTCTCTCAGCTTTGGGTACGTATGTGCCTCGCTATTTTGTAAATATAACATTCCTAAGTTAAGGCAGTCAACGATCCGAAGATTGGTTTGAACACCACAGTGCTTTACTAGGCATGGTGCTGTTTGGAGGTAGTATGCCGTTGCCTTCCTCCGACCTTCGAACTGACTTACCCAGCCAGTTATAGGGGGACCTACAGTTTAACGTGGGTTCCGAACCACGGGGCTACTCGATATTTTTCACATGATCAATACCGCCAGAGGTGAAAGCAGTGGAAAGTGACAGATAAGAATCCCAGGACCTGGCGGGGATCGAACCCGCTACCTTTGGATTTGTAGGCTGGCACTCTACCACTGTGCAACCGAGGCGCACTATACCATTTCTATGAATGCTGAAATTTTAGTGCTGAATAAAATACCTTTCATTCTGGTTTATATCGTACCACACATAAATGAATATAAGTGCTGCACTTAATTGCCATTCCCTTTGCTGAACATTGTGAATCCACCAGGAATATAACGGGATACGATAAAAACAACAATATTGCCGACTTCAGATGGAATACCTAGAAACGTTCCGCACCGGAAACGAAACGCCAGCGTGCGAAACGCATCCAACGCGTGCGGACCGCAGAGGAAACGGCTGGAACAGACATCGGAGGGGAAAACAGTATCAACGAATAGAATTCTACCAGGCAACCCGACATAGCAGCGCCACCTTGGAAAGCCGTGGTCCTCACCCCGACCAGAGTGAAGCTTTGTATAGAGAAAGTATGGCCAGGCTGCCTACGTCCTATCCCGTTGCTGCATGTACGCTCACTGCTACACTGTTATGGCTGCTACTAACGACTTATCAACTAATTTTGACGAAACTATTCAGTGAAATGACATTATTTTTGCTCATCTAATAACAAGAGCAAAACTAGGGTAATGGAGTGCAGTCTAAGAAAATCAGGTGATGCTGAAAGAATTAGATTAGGTAACGAAACAATACAGGAGGTAGATGAGTTGTGTTACTTGGGCAGTAAAATAACGTATAATGTTCGCAGTACAGAAGATATAAAATGCAGAATGGCAATGGGTAGAAAGGCATTCTTGATAAAGAGAAACTTGTTAACATCGAATATTGATTTGAGCCTAAGGAAGTCCTTTCTGAAGGCATTTGTGTGGAGTGTTGCCTTGTATGGGAGTGAAACATGGACAATAAACAGTGCGGACAAGGAGAGGACAGAGGCTTTTGAAATGTGGTGCTACAGAAGAATGCTGATGATTAGGTGGGTGGATCGCGTAACTAATGAGGAGGTACTGAACAGAATTGGGGAGAAAAGGAATTTCTGGCATACCTTGACTAAAAGAAGGGATCGATTGGTAGGAAACTTTTTTAGACATCAAGGAATTGTGAATTTAGCGCTGGATGGATGTGTGTGGGGTAAAAACTGCAGAGGAAGACCAAGAGATGGATACAGTAAGCAGATTCAGACAGATGTAGGTTGCCGTTCTTATGTAGAGTTGAAGAGGCTCGCTCAGGATAGGGTATTGTGGAGAGCTGCATCAAACCAGTCTCCGGACTGAAGACCACAACAACAAAAACTAATAGTGTGCTATATTCACTTCATAATGATCTGATCTTCCTTTCCTTATTTTTCATAGTTGCAGTCTTATATCGAATTACATGAACTACTGCACAAAACTTTTAACACTTTCCAGTGGTAAAAATTTATTGCGTAGACTTTGCGTGTGGTTGATTTTTGCACATACAAAGCTGTGGATGAAATATAGGTAACATATCGAGATTTTATTTAAAAACAGAGTAGAACAATATCTTATTTCAGTCTGAGATTAAAGGTTTTATATCCGCAGGGTAGACGCGGGAAGTACGTCTAGTTCTGTCCTTTTGGACTTGACTCTACGTAATACTTGTCATCTGATTTTAAGAAAACAATTCAGTTTGCGGCTCCAGATCGAAAGAGTTCACCTATAAATTCAAATTCTCCTGTAGCGAAGCCTTATATTCAAACACGCTGCCATATTTACATAACATTTCATCGCCGTCGGCCGCGGTGGCCGAGGGGACTGAGGCGCTCCAGTCACGGTCTGCACGGCCACTACGGTCGGGGGTTCGAATCCCCCCTCGGGCATGGATATTTGTGCCGTCCTAGTTCGTAAGTAGTTCATAAGTAGTTTGTAAGTCTAGGGACTGATGACCCCGTAGTTAAGTCCCACAGACTATACAAACATTTGAACAAACATTTCATCGCCATAGCAAACTGTACATTCAGAAAACAATCTAGATAATGGATAAGTTTTTGATGAGTATTCTTTTGTAGTGTGAACTACGAAAAATGCTACGAGATACCCACTTCACGACTATTACGAAAACTAGACAAATTAGAAAATAGCCGATCTTTTTTTTCCCATTGTTTCAATTTTTTGTTTCCTGTGATAATACACTTAAACACATGTAAACGAATAGGGAAAACCTGCTTTAGTAACTGTACATCAACTACAGATCTAAACGATAATTTGTTTAGTTATATATTTTTCTATTTGTAGTAAGTACCCGCAAATAAAAGCAATATTGAATCAATAATTTAGCCTCGCGACACATCCAAAATTTTATAAAGTTGAAAAGCTATAGGTATTTCTGGGTGATATAAACGTATGTGAATTTATAATCTTTTAATTTTCATTATGACTTAAAATTGTAGTACACAACCGAGCGTCTATTGTAGGCTCCCAGTGTTCTCTGCTCATTTTCATCAGCCAGACATTATTAAAACCTAAACTACGAATGTTCACAACACTTCTTACGGCACACAAGTAAGCTATAGGAACAAGATGACGGAAAAATCTTGTGGTGCGATTTCAGCTAGTCACGAGCTACAGTTTTTGTGTCCCAGCCTCGTCGCCGCTTTTGTGTCTCGTTTCCGTCGTAGGTGTCGGTGGCCGAGTGGAATGAGACCGACACAGGAATAAAGATAGCACGCTGGTGCAGGTACGGAGGGGAGCAGCCAGAAACTAGAAACACTAGGGTAAATTAGAACGAGATATATATTGCACAGAATTTATACAATAATTAACTTTTATATAGATCAGTACTGCAGATACAGAGTTGAGCTAGAGGCCTGCCTAGTGCCTATACGATAGCAAAGTCTTCACTGGTGCCTATCTGATTCCGTAGTGTTAACTGGTTTCTATCTCAGTCCCAAGTCAACGATGTCGTTCAGTGGTGGCCACGAGCGTAGTTGCAGCAGAGGGCGCTCGTGGCTGTCGTAAGAACGCCGCGCCGTGCGTGCATGGCGGCGCGCGGCGAAAGTAGGTGGCGCGCACTTTGGACTTGTGCGACACCACACCCCTCCCCCCCAAACCGCCGCGCCGTCGTGGCGTAGGGCTGAGGGCCACGGCGACGGCACTGGGAGGAGGGCCTGGGCGGGGGCGTTACTGGTGGGACGGGCGTCGTAGCTGAGGCTGGGATCGAGACCCCGTCCGCGCCCCGGCATCCGCCTTGCGATACTCCAGGAAACCCGCCGAAACCTGGGGAAGGGCGCACACCCCCGTCCAGAGGGAGCAGGTCATCTTCTTCTGAGGTGCGTAGCCCAAGCTGAGAGGGCCCGCACGGTCCCGGAGACCCTCTCGATGACGCTGTCATCTGCGGCGGCGACGACTGCGTCGGAGGTGCGTCGACGTCCATAGGGATCTCGTAGTCCGGGGACGAACGATGGGGCTGTGCTCCCTGGCGGTGAACTGGGTCTGGAATCAAGAAATCCGAGACAGTATCGCGCGGCCTGTGCAGGCGCAAATGGTTTGCGTGGCGCCGCAACTCCGACCCTGTGGAAGAACGTACAACATACATATTGCGACCGAGCTAGCGCTGAATGGTGCCCGGCATCCATCGTTTCTTCATACCAGCAAACACCCTGTACAGCACCGGCGTGGAAACCTGAAAACGCGTAGCGCCATACGAACCGACTCGGTGCGTGGGAGGCTGCAGCAGGTGAAGGAGAGTGCGGTGACGGCGGCCGTGTAGCAGCTCGGCAGGAGACGGGCCGTCACGTGGCATGCACCCATACGTAGACAGGAAAATTTGAAGAGCTTGCTGCCTGGAGTGCTGACCTTTCATCTTCTCCATGTGAGACTTGAATGTTCGAACGAAACGTTCCGCTTCACCATTGGACTGAGGGTGAAATGGTGCGGTGGTGATATGCTGAATGCCATTCACACGACAAAACTGTTGAAATTCCGCACTAACAAACTGAGGTCCATTGTCACTGACGATAGTTTCAGGCAAACTTTCGATGCAAAACACTGATGTTAAGGCACTGATTGTACTAGACGCCGTCGTTGAGTTCATGGCAATCACAAAAGGAAACTTGCTGAAAGCGTCTACAACGATTAACCAGCGCGTATTCCAGAAAGGTCCGGCAAAATCAATGTGTAAACGTTTCCATGGTCCCTTGGGGCGTGGCCAGTCTGAGAAACGTTGCGGAGGAGCCGCCTGATGCTCCGCACAAACAGTACACTGTGACGTCATGCTCTCTATCTGAGCGTCCATACCAACCCAGGTACAATGACGTCTGGCCAGTTGCTTTGTCCGAACAATACCCCAATGTCCTTGATGCAGGAGACGTAACACTTCTCGTTGCAGGGAACGAGGAACTACCACTCTCGTTTGGTCGTTGTCGGTATGCAATAACAGAACACCCTGACTTAAAGATAATGCATGACGTTGTGCAAAATAACGGCGAACCAGAGGCCGCTCAATGTCTTTGGCTCTGACAGGCCACCCTGAGCGAACAAAACGTGCTACCACACTTAAGTCTACATCCGCAGCTGTTTCCTGTGCAACCCGACGAGGGTTCAAAGGGAAATCTGCGACAGCGGTAGCATCTCTGGAGTCTATCTGACAACATGCCATTTCCGAAGAATCAAACGACACATCCTGGCCAACCGGAAGTCGGGAAAGTGTGTCCGCGTTGGCGTGTTTAGTGGTAGGTCGGTACAAAATCTCATACTGATAAGTAGACAATATCAAGGACCAACTCTGAAGCTTTTGTGCCGTTCGTGGCGGAATTGGCTTTGTGGGTGAGAACAACGACGTGAGAGGCTTGTGGTCTGTCAACAAATAGAATTTTCTGCCAAAGAGATAATGATGAAACTTTGTGACGCCGTAAATTATTGCTAAGGCCTCCTTTTCTATCTGACTGTAATTCTGTTGCGTCGGCGTCAGTAGCTTGGATGCAAAGGCAATAGGACGATCGTGACATCCAATACGATGTGACAAAACTGCACCCACACCGTACAAAGAGGCATCAACTGCTAGCACTACAGGCTTCTGTGGGTCAAAGGGATTCAAACATGCATCATTGAGTAGTGCAGACTTTAAGTTGTCAAAGGCAACCTGGCAATCTTTGGACCAAACAAAAGGAACATTTTTCCTACGTAAGCGATGCAGTGGAGCTGCAATCTATGACGCATTGGGAATAAACCTGAAATAATAGTTAAGTTTTCCCATTACTGCTTGCAATTCGTGCACATTCTTAGGAGGAGGCAAATCTTTGATTGCTCTAAGATGTGACTGTAAGGGATGAATTCCTTGGGCATTAATCACATGGCCTAGGTACTCTATTTCAGTTTGAAAAAACGAACACTTTGCTTTATTGCAACGTAGACCTGCTGCAGTCAAAACTTTGAAAAGGCACTCCAGGTTAGATAAATGTTCTTCAACTGTACGTCCGGATACCACAATATCATCTAAATAGTTCGAGCAACACGGTACAGAAACTGTCAGCTGTTCCGAAAAGCGCTGAAAAATAGCGGGGGTGGAAGAACTGCCAAAGGGTAGGCGTTGAAATTGAAAAAGCCCCATGTGAGTATTAATGACGAAAAACTTTTTTGACTCGTCATCAAGTGGAATCTGTAAGTATGCCTCTGCCAAATCAATCTTAGAAAAGTAGAGAGACTGTCTTAATTTGTCCATCAGTTCCTCAGGTCGGGGCAGGGTGTAAGTGTCTACAATTGTTTGACTGTTCACTGTTGACTTAAAGTCCGCACAGAGACGAAGTTTTCCTGACGGCTTGGGTATAATTACTAAAGGCGACGCCCAATGACTCGCAGAAACAGGAGAAATCACCCCACTATCTTGCCAACGTTTAAGTTCGTCTGCAACTTTATCACGAATTGCGATAGGCACTGGTCTAGCTTTACGAAATTTTGGAACTGCAGATTCTTTTAAAGTTACATGTGCCACGAAGTCTTTAGCACAACCTAGTTCCGGCGAAAACAAGTCACTATATTTGTCACACAATGCATTGATTTTATCCTGAGGCACTATTGACGAAATTTAATGCACATCTCTTTGAATTGATAAACCAAACAAGTCAAATGCATCTAGTCCAAAAATGTTCTGTGTAGATTTGGCCTGAAGAACTACGAAAGCAACTGTTTTTGTTACACCTTGAAAAGAGGCAGACAGGCTGCAAGTTCCTAGCACGGGAATATTTTGTCCTGTGTACGCTGTTAACACTTGCTGTGACGGCGACAATTTTGGCGAACCCAGAAGTTCATAAGTGTCTTTATTAATTAATGTAACAGCGGAATCAGTATCAAGCTGAAATTGCACAATCTTATTTTCTATGGAGAGATTTACAAAAAGTTTGTGCTTCTGGCGCACGACAGATGCGCGAATGTGGGCAACGTCTGCTACGGTTTGTTTGCTGCGTATGCGCGGGCCGCGTAGTGAAGGAAGCGGCGCAGACTCGGCACATAGATTAATATCACTGTCACTAGATGGCACTACCGCCGGGTCGGCGTCGGCGCAAGCATGCGAAGCTACTCCAGATTTACTAACTACTGCACTACACTTTTGAGTAGCTACACCAAGTCTACCGTTACTAGCTACACAGTACTGGGCACTTTTACAATAAGAAGTTGCAAAAGGCACTAGGTTCACTACAGGATCGCACTGTACATAGTCATTTTGCTTGTCCCGAACCCTTTTCCGTTGCACATTTTTACGCGCTCGTCGGCGCTTGCGGCGTGGCTCACTACATAGTTTTGCAGTAGGCGCAGAAGAACTTCCTTGCATTTTATAATCAAGAGAAACACTGTCCAAATTCACAGGGTGTATAACGTTAACAGTATGAATTGTTCTCGCACTCTGCGAAGCACTGTTTCTAATGGCACCTATCTTAGAATTTTTGTTTTGCATACACACAAACTGTACATGTCCCGATTTGCAACATTGATAACAGGTTGCGTTGCGACTAGGGCATTGTGCACGCTTATGGCGAGATACACACTGAGGGCAAGACTTACGAACATTTTTCTGAAATGAACGTTGGCGCTCGTTATTAAAATTACTGTTTCTAACACGACGGGGCGAACTTTGTGTCACACTTTTACACTGGCTACTGTTCACTGTCTGTTCAGCACGGCCCACAGTGGTTCAGAACGGCCGATTCCCTGGCCAAAAGTCGAAAAATGAAGGTTGAAAGATCAATGTTTTTGGAATGGATTCTTGTTAAGGAGGGTTCGGGGCTCTCAGATCTCATTAGCAGAGGTCAAAATATTGTACACCTGCTTCCCTGCGACAGTCGGAAGTTGCCTCTCGTAGAAACACAATCGCGACGCGTCAGTGCCCAGTTATACAGTGCTTCAGAAAATCATACAGAATTTTACAACGAAGCGTCCGATTCCAATTTTCCAAAAAGGAAAATGCTTACGAAAATATGTAGAAACAGTTTATGTACTTCAATGTTCGAAAATGTATGTTGTTGTTTATGAAACGTTATACTAAAGGTAATCGTGATTATCTTGTTTTTTCGCTTCTTCAGAAATACATTTGTGTCGATACAAAAAAATTTTAACACATTTTAACGCTGGAATTGACAGGGACATGATTGTTGAACTATCTATTAATGAAATTTTCAAGAATTAGCTGCTCCAAAGTTGCCCATTTAGAATAATAAAGATTTTAGTGTTACTGTGCAGGCTGTCGTGCGCATTGCGCACTGACTTAATGGTGATACTCTCCCCTCAACTTCCTATACCTGAGGCTTGAAAGGTCCCACGTATGAAGGGTTTTTTGTAGATGATTTCTACCTCTTTCTAAAGTATTGAGGAGATAAGTACGGTATATTATTGCAACGGTGTAGCATTGTGAATAAAGATTTTAAATAAAATTCCAACCGTAATGACCATTTTTACAGAAATATGTTTACAAATATGTTTGGATGAACCAAAGGCCTTCTTCATTCTGTTACTGCAGACCACTGAGATTGCAAGTTTTGAAAGAAACCGTCAGTCAACTGTTGAAAAAAATATCATCGATAAGTAGATAGCATCTCTCGTCACATTCACTAAGGTAACGGAGGGAACTAACGTTCAAGCGAAATATGACTTACCGTTTACAATGATAGTTGTAAACGTGAGAAATGCTATTACTGACTCTAAATCTGCACATAGAGGTTATTTATGTAATTTGACGTCGAAAAATTTCAACAATTTACAATTGTTGGAACAAACAAAATGTGATAGCTCGAAACTAAATTTTGGAATTTCTTCCTTACACGCGTGGATAAGGTTATTGAATGGATGCATCATATTGCATATAAACTGAATGACGGAACTAATGGATGGAAATAAAGTAGTTAAAGATCGTAACGAACAAATACGAAAGAAATTTTAAAACTGCTTTAGGTTTACATGTCGATATGCCTAAGCAAGGATTTGGCAGTACAAACGACGGCAATAGAGCCCGATCTTTATTTATTTATTGAGAATGCTGCCTTAACAGCAGATATTTTAAATTTGGACGAAAAATTCGTAGCAAGCTGCAAAGTAATTTTGCAGACAATGATGAGCGGTTTCGCTGTACATATCGACAAGTTCAGGGTTTATTGCTTAGACGTCGCGTAACGATATATTGAGCTATATTCCTGGTACTAGATTCCAACATTGATACATACCGTTTTAATTCAGTCTAATGGGATGTGTTGTATGGAATTATGTACATAAAATAGAAATTTATATATTCTACAAAATTGTTTTTCATTTTAGAATTTCAAATATAAGGAATCTATTATCAAATTCGTAATCAGCGACCCCAAAAACATAAAATCGGGAAATTTGAAATTATTATTCTCACTTTTCGACTTTTGGCCAGGGATTAGGCCGTTCTGAACCACTGTGCGGCCGGTTGAATTATAAGAAACACTAGTGCTATACTGAGAACTTCGGCTAGGAAAGCGTCCGTTGCGGCGCATTGAATTAACACTGTGGCTTTGCATTTCTACATCTGCTAAGTATCATGCGATTCTATAAGCTGCAGTACAGTATCTAATGAAGTGTCTGACTGTTTTAGAATTGCTGCCCTAATTCTGGGGTCCTGAATGTTCTGCGTAATCGCATCCCTCAACATCACGTCACTATACGTAAGTCCACAAGAGCAAGTAAATTTACATTTGCGGGTTAAGCCCTTCAATTCCGTGATCCATTCCTGGTGTGACTGCTCAGGTAATTTTTTCAGTCTGAAAAATCGGTACCGTGCAGCGGCTACAAGAACTTTTCTCTCGTAATGAGCATTTAGTGCCTCTACTAATTGTTCAAAGTCTACATCACGAGGAGATGCTTGCGGGAACAGTTTCTGCAGTAACACGAAAGTTTTGGGGCCCACCACGGACAATAAAAGATGCTTAACAGTCTGACCTGTTATTTGATGAGCCGCGACGAGTTCTTGAAACTGTGCGAAATAGTCGCTCCATTCTTCCTCACGTTCGTTGTACTGGCGAAATGTAGGAAGCGGTGCAGCGGCAGGTGTGGGCTGCTGATGTGACGGCTGTTATTGTTGGTGAGCAGCCTGTGCCGTCAACTGCGACACCGCCTGCAGTAGTTGTGTGATTTGCGCCGTCTGTAACTGAATAATTTCCATTAAGTTTGGATTCGGGTTAGCGGCCATGCAGACCGATTAGGCGCCGCGCATACAAGTAACTTATAACAAAACACAAATGCAATATGAAAGAGGACGCTCTATCTGCAACAAAAATGTCCACAAACAAGTAACTGAATATGTTCCCCCAAAAATCTTATAATAAGGGTGGGTGGGCGGGAGCAATTTCTGTGTGCTCCGACTGCTGCTGTCTGGCTGCAGCAAGCGGGCTGGTCCAAGGTTCGTCTATCACTCCTCGTCGCCACTTTTGTGTCCCAGCCTCGTCGCCGCTTTTGTGTCTCGTTTCCGTCGTAGGTGTCGGTGGCCGAGTGGAATGAGACCGACACAGGAATAAAGATAGCACGCTGGTGCAGGTACGGAGGGGAGCAGCCAGAAACTAGAAACACTAGAGTAAATTAAAACGAGATATATATTGCACAGAATTTATACAATACTTAACTTTTATATAGATCAGTACTGCAGATACAGAGTTGAGCTAGAGGCCTGCCTAGTGCCTATACGATAGCAAAGTCTTCACTGGTGCCTATCTGATTTCGTAGTGTTAACTGGTTCCTATCTCAGTCCCAAGTCAACGATGTCGTTCAGTGGTGGCCACGAGCGTAGTTGCAGCAGAGGGCGCTCGTGGCTGTCGTCGTAAGAACGCCGCGCCGTGCGTGCATGGCGGCGCGCGGCGAAAGTAGGTGGCGCGCACTTTGGACTTGTGCGACACCACAACAGTGGCAGAAAAGCATGGCCATACTGTCCCTATGGAGATTTACCACCACAGTCCATAGCGGTCTCCAGCCCCGCAGCAAACCAGGCGCTTATTGTACGCTTTGTTCCTTGGTGCAACCCTCACAACAGTACTCAAATGTTTGTGCCCAATGACTTTCTGTAGAGTAAATCTTGCAGTATGAGAACATGGAAAAATTGTGTAATAACTGCCGACATATTGCAACTGAGGCGTGAGAAAGGAACTAGTCCGAATTCGTCAAAAAAGATGGAAAAACCGTAAAAACCATCCTCAGGCTGGCCGGCTCACCGAGCTACGTCGTTAGGGGTAGGCACACAGCGTCACGCGGGAACGGCCGCGTGGTCTAGCGTCATGCTACGGTCTGCGTGGTCGACCCCGTCGGAGTTTCGAGTCCTCCCAGAAGCGCGCGCACACGCGTGTGTGTGTATGTGTGTGTGTGTGTGTTGTGCGTAGTGTAAGTTAGGGATCGATGACCCTAGCAGTTTGGTCCCATAGGTTTCAAATGTTTGTATAGCTTATAGGACTTAACTACGGGGTCATCAGTCCCTAAACTTACAAACTACTTATGAACTAGCTACAACTAAGGACGGCACAAATATCCATGCCCGAGGGGGGATTCGAACCCCCGGCCGTAGTGGCCGTGCAGACCGTGACTGGAGCGCCTCAGTCCCCTCGGCCACCGCGGCCGGCGAGGCGCTCCAGTCACGGGATAGTCAAAATATTCAGATGTTTGTAAACCTATTGGGCCAAACTGCTATGATCATCAGTTCCCAGACTTACAAACCACTTAACTAAATTACACTAAAGATAACACGCACACTCATGCCCGAAGGAGAACTAGAACCTCCGACGGCGAGCAACCGTGCGCTCCGCAGCAAGGCGCCTTAGAACGTTTTGCCACTCCACCTCGGTGAGAGCTGGTCAAATGTTTGTGAATCTATCGGACCAAACTGCGTGGTCATCAGTCCGTAGCTTACAAACTACTTAAACCCAGGTAAACTAACCTAAGGACAACACACACACCCATGCCCGAGGGAGGACTCGAACCTCCACGGCGAGCAACCGCGCGCTCCGCAGCGAGACACTTTAGACCGCTCGGCTACTCCACCGCGGTTGAGAGCTGATCACGGCGGTGTTTCTCTACTGATTATAGGTTGATAGTGCATCCGTTTCATATATCCAGTTGTGTCATAGATTCACAAGGACAAAAAGAGGAGAAGAAAGAAGCCTGGGTGACGGCTACCGCCGTAGGTTCGGGTCCACCCTCTGTCACTGGTGTGAGTGTTGACCTTAGTGTAAGTTAGTATAATTACTATGTTTGGCTGTTTGCCCATCTTCCGCAGCAACTGTTAAAATTAAGTATAAGAACTATTCCATCTTGTGCTGACTGCAATTAAGACATTTATTTTACACCAGACGCGTTTTCGCCTTTTATTT
Organism: Locusta migratoria; assembly: GCA_026315105.1. Lineage (NCBI taxonomy): Eukaryota > Metazoa > Arthropoda > Insecta > Orthoptera > Acrididae > Locusta > Locusta migratoria. Next base: position 262,754,914 of record CM048755.1, read on the forward strand.
TAAAAGCCTCTTCTGTGGTCTGTAAATGATACAAAGGTTTGTACAGTTTGTTTTGTAAGGATGGAAAACAGTTATTTAAAAACTTTGTGCACTTGAGGCCTGTGTGTTTTTAAACTGATATTCAGTCTATTCACGGTGTTATTGTCTCTTCTACTCATCTTACTGCTGTTTCTCCGTCGTGGTGGCTGCAGTTCGTTGGTTCCTGACGTCTATTATTTGTTGTGTATGGCACATTTCGCCTGTTGGTGTTGTCGTTTCTTCCATTTAATTTGGTACCACTTCACGTGACTTGTTTGAAATTGGGTAAAGTTTGCGTATCACCCATTTTAAGTAGAGTGCCTTTCGTTTTGTTCATCACTTCACCACAGTGTCGCTGCGTTGTTTTTGTCCGTTCACTTGTTTTTCGTATGGTCTGTGAATATATATATATATATATATACTCGTTTATCATCTGCATTTCTTCTTGGTGTAGAAATTTTAATGGCCAGTAGTGTATAAAACAAGTCACTCAACTTTGTTGAGCACTTACACAAAACCAACATTAAATTACCACCAGAGACACAGACATGGTACTCATAAGAATAAACAACAAGAAACACCTCACCCTTCAAGAGAACTACCATAATACAAAATAAACATCTCATAAATGACCAAACCAATAAAGCAAACCACACACTTTTGAAGCTTATTGACCATCTTACATTAAAATAAAAAAACCCATAACATCCCAATTAAAGCTGCATTTACATGTCTGATAAACATCTCAGACATCCTGTTCTCTGAGATTAAAAAGCACTCATCAAGTCTGTATTCTATGCTTTTCAGTGTGTTCCTTAACTTCTATGGAAAACCCCCTTTTTTTTTTTTTTTTCTTTTTTTTTTTTTTTTTTTTTTTTTTTTTTTTTTTTTTTTTTGATCTGGATACCATAGTACAAATAGCCACAAACAATGGATACAAAGAAAGCCTAGTAACAAAGCTGAACAATAAAATTAAAAAACAAATAAACACGCCATTATCACCATCACAAAGGCAGAATACCACACAAATAAACACACACGACATACATACAAGAACAACACAAAGGGAGAAAAATGAAAAAAACAACAGATGGTATACAATGACATACAATCACAAATACACACACAAAATATCCAACATTTTCAAAAACCAGGGCATGAAAATAGCCCATAAAAACCAACAACTCACTTTAAAAGTATTTCCCAAAATCAATAGAAAATACAGATCCATACAGAAAATCAGGAATATAGGCCTACCAACTGAAATATAACATATATAATTGAAGATACATTGGTCAGACTAAAAGAACATTTTACACTAGATATAAAGAACAGATACGAGCCTGCAAGTATGAAACAAGTCACTCAACCTTTGCTGAGCACTTACACCAAAAGCAACATAAAATCACCCCCAGAGATACAGACATGGAAATCATAAGAAACGCAAGATACAGTTTCTCGCCCTTCAATAAAACTATCATATCCAAAAAACAATAACACAAGGTAACCATTTCATAAATGACCAAGCCAATCTAGCAAACGACACACTTTTCAAGCTTATTGCCGCGGCGGACTAGCCTCGCGTACTGGATCGCCGTGTTGCGGTGCGCGCAGCCGCCCGCCGTCGGGGGTTCCATACCCCCCCCCGGGCATGGGTGTTTCTGTTGTACTTAGGTTAGTTTACTATAGATTAAGTAGTTTGTAAGCTAGGGACTAATAACCAAGAAGCTGAGTCCCATAGATTTACAAACATTTGAACATTTTTTTCAAGCTTATTGACCACTTAACATAAAAATAAACACTCTGAAATCTAACCCTCCCTCCCCCTCACAAACACTTAAACCACTATTCATAACCCTCGCCTCCCCCCCCCCCCTCCCCCATACCGCTACATCCTAATTAAAGCTACATTTTCATCCCTGAAGAATCTCAGACACCCTGTTCTCTGAAATTAAAAATAACTCATGCACCACACACACACACACACACACACGCACACACACACACACGTTGATTCAAACTGTATATACGTATAAAAGAAACAGCTAGACTGTGGCGACGTGATAAACAAAACGAAGGCATTCCATTTAAAACGGATGATATGCAATCTGTTCGCAGTTTTAAACAAGTGAAGTGGTAACAAATGAAGCGGAAGAAACCACACAAAAACAGGCGAAAAGTGCCGTACACAACCTAAATACACACGTCAGGAGCCAACCAACTCCAGCCAACAAGACGGAGAAACAGCAGTGATATGTAAAGAACAGACAACAACACTGTGAGTAGACTGAATATCAAGTTAAAAATACAAAGGCTTAACGTGCACAAAGTTTTTTAAAAACTTGTATCATTTACGGACCACAGAAGATACTTTAAAATAAAAAGCGAAAACGCGTCTAGTGTAAAATAAATGTCTTAATTGCAGTCAGCACAAGACGAAATACCTCTTATAGTTAGTAAGTCTAGGGACTGATGGCCATAGCAGCTTAGTCCAATAGGTTTACAAAAATTTGATGAAACTACTACGCTAAACCAAAGTATTAACAAAAATTATCCTCACATCATTGTCTTTTATTCTGCTGCGTCAATATTGAAGTTCATTGTTCTTTTGGACAATTATCGTTTCACTGCATTTGTATGTAACCTGTGACATATATTATTGCATGAATTTTGTATTCCTGTAGGATGACGCGCAGTGGGCGCCCTGCTAACTGTCTTCTGAGTGACATCGAACAACGGGACCTTCGGCCCGGGATCGACTTCATCCACGTGGAAGATAACTGGCTGTTTGCCTGGAACTCCAGGGACCCGCTCTGCCAGCCTCAGTTCCCCATAAACAAGGACCCCCCAGTTGACCACGACTACATACGTAAGTATATTCACGGAAACCACACAAACATTCTTCATTCATGATTTTTTTATTTGTTTTTATTTATTTATTTATTTATTTATTTAATATGATACACCGCTGAAACTCGACCATATCAAGTGTATATTTTTATAACAAGGTAACTTTCATAATGCTTCGCTTAAATTCACTAATACGTTAGTGTCCAGCGAAAACATCATGTCACTGTGTGCAAAATTATCAGAGGACTTATCGATCGTTATAAATTACCTAATTTAATACCGAGTGAGGTGGCACAGTGGTAAAGCACTGGACGTGCATTAGACAGGTCGGCGTTCCCATCCCGTCTCCGCCGTCCAGATTTAGGTTTTCCGTTAATTTCCTAAATCGCTCCAGGCAAATTCCGAGATGGTTCCTTTCAAAGGACACGGCCGATTTCCTTTCCCGTTCTTACTAAAAATAATCTGAGTCTGTGCTCCGTCTCTGATGACCACGATTTCCAAACCCTAATATTCCTTCTTCGTCCTGATTTGATGTCAATGCCAAAGCAAATGAAACTATGTCAGATACCTAAAACCATTCGTTTTTTTTTTCTTTATCATATTATCGTTTTGTATTAGATTTACGAGTATTTCTGTTCTTCGTTCCCCCATGACACAACAATTTAGTTAATTTATTCCGGAAGAATAAATTATGTGACCTTTGTGAGGAGTCTCGGTCTGATTGATTAACCATGTGTTCGCCGCGGCGGAGCGGCCGAGCGCATTGAAGCGCTATGCTCCGATGCGCGAGGCCGTTCCCCGTCGAGGGTTCGAATCCTCCTTCGGGCATGGATGTTTGTGCTGTCTTTAGTATAAAGTAGTTTGTAAGTTTAGGGACTGATGACCCTGCAGTTAACTCCCTTAAGCTCTACAAACATTTTAAACATTTTTCCAATTGTTTAGCCATTTTCCACTTGACATTTCTATGACCGACTCGAAGATCTTGTTCAAATACTGTGAGCTCTGTAGTTATCCTTGCTCGCTACTTGGATTCCAATTATCCTGAAGTCCTGTTGGCGTGTCGTCGCTGTTTGTAGCTGAGTTAGACTCCCAGCGCCAGCTACGACCTTTGGTGCTCACTTGTATTTCGCAGTCAGCACTATTATTCAGTGAAGTAAATATTTGTCGGTGTTTCCCAGCTCTTGTGGATAACACAGCTGACGAAACTTTAAAAAATTGTAACCTCTTTATCCGGTTATTATGTATTTCGATAGAATCTGAAAGTAGCCTGTTATTAAAATAAGCAAGATCTCGGGCAGTTGAGATTTCATGCTCTTAACTGCGCAGACGTCAAGTGGGACGGTCGCTGTTGCGTTTTGTGTAACTAGCGGGCTGAAAGCAATGGCGCTTCAACTGCATGATCGCCGCGGTGGAGTAGCCGAGCGGTCTAAAGCGTCTCGCTGCGGAGCGCGCGGTTGCTCGCCGTGGAGGTTCCAGTCCTCCCTGGGGCATGGGTGTGTGTGTTTGTCCGTAGGTTAGTTTACCTAGGTCTAAGTAGTTTGTAAGCTACGGACTGATGACCACGCAGTTTGGTCCGATAGATTTACAGACATTTGAACAAACAACAACTGTATGATCGCTCCAAGCCGGCCGCGGTGGCCGAGAGGACTGAGGCGCTTCAGTCACGGTCTGCACGGCCACTACGGTCGGGGGTTCGAATCCCCCCTCGGGCATGGATATTTGTGCCGTCCTTAGTCTTAGCTAGTTCATAAGTAGTTTGTAAGCTTAGGGACTGATGACCCCGTAGTTAAGTCCCATAAGTTCTACAAACATTTGAACATTTGATGATCGCTCCAAATTGGAGGTGCGAGCAACAATCCGATTTCTATGAGCCGAACTGGTGAATTGCACATATATTCATCATGCGGTTCCGTAAAGCAATTAAAGAGAAACGGCTGTGTGATTGTGTTGCACGATAACGCAACACCTCACAAGGCCCGCCACACGCGCGACCTGCTGCAGCGATTCAAGTGCGAGGAGTTATGGCAGCATCCTCCATACAGTCCCGACTTAACGCCATGCGACTTTCATCTTTTCGGTAAGCTCAGAACGGACAGCTATTTCCAAACGATGAGGAGGTGAAAGCGGCTGTCTCCGTGTGATTACACATCGCTGGAGGAGATTCCTATGCATCCGGAATCGAAAAGTTGGTTGACCCTTCCGAAATGTTTACAGTCTCTTGGAGACTATGCGGAGAAGTGAACTTACATTGTATGTTGTCATAGTCGGGTTGATTTTGTGTAGGTGGTTAATAAATGGTCATAATGTACAAGTGCAAATTCTGCCCTAGTATTTTGATGTGTTAATTAAAGTTTAATTTCTGGTCCAGGTTTGCCCAAGTATGTTGTAACCATGATTTTCTTTCATTTTTTCTGCTATTTCCATCTAGTTTCTCTGTAGTATTTCTTTATAAGTTTCCTTTCAACACAATGCTAAGCCTAATTTGCCACCATTATACAAGGGGGGGGGGGGGGGCGGGGGTCGAAAAATACGTTTCCCCTGTCGATTGTGGTCAGAGTTGCGTATTAAAGGAAAAAAATAGAATGAGACATTGAAGATAGGACATATCTTTATTTTTCTACGTAATTTCCAAGAACATTAAGATATTTGTCATACCGCTTTATAAGCTTAAGAAAGCCTTCCAGAAAAAAATTAGGGCGTCGCATATAGAAAATTTTCTGCCCGGGTATTTATTTATTTATTCCTGCCATTTTTCAGGTATAGATTGATTTGTAAAAGGGCTGTATGTCTGTAAATCTCTTGTGAATACAATTAGTAGTAAAGAAGTAATTGAGTAAAACTTCATGCCTGATGGGGCAGTTTTTCATAAACCTTACTGTTTATGTGCTCATATCTCATGTGTCGAACTGTGATACAATTTAGAAAGTTCATTCAACTACATACGTGTATACTGTCTGTAAAATTTCCTGCAGCTACAAGTGGTAGCGTAGAAATTAAAAATTGTAACGTCATACTAAATACCGTTGTTTTGGTTCATGAACAGCGGAACGTTGCTGTTTATGTGCTCATATCTCATGAACTACATGTCGGAATGTGATACAATTTAGAAGCTACATTCAACTATATATGTGTATACTGTCTGTAAAATTAACTGTCGCTACAATTTGTAGTCTTCAAATTATAAATTATAACCTCATACCGAGAGCCTTAGTTTTTCTCCATAAACAGTGGAAAAGTAGTAAGCGAGAAACTTTTTTTTTCCTTTCATCATTTTACTATGGTTGCCAGTAAGAAAAAGTTTAATAAAGGTTTGAAATTATGTTTAAAGTTTGTTGCAAGTCGCTAATTACTGTCATTCTCATACAGGGTATTTCGAAAGTCTCGCCGTATTATATGGCATTTTTTGCGATTTGTATTGGTTATGACGTAATATCTTTTGAACCATGCGCCGTATGTGATTCTTAACCATGCAGCAATTGTTACCTCACGGTAAGGAATGTGTGTACCAAATTTGGTTGAAATCGTTCCATTGGTTTAGGAGAAAATAAGCAGCATTGTCGCAAAATGCAGCAGTTTTTCGCGCATCTCATTGTTTATGACGTTATATCTCGTGAACTATATATCGTATGTGATTCTTACACTTACGGCGACCGTCCTCATGGATTGAAGCTTACGTGTACAAAATTTCATAAAGATTGGAACAAAACTGTAGATTTGTATGCAACACGTACAAACATACGGACACTCTGCTTTATATATTAGAAGCGCTGAACGGCTTGTTTGACTTCAGCATTGCTTCCAAAGCGCCTTCCGCCGAGAGTCTTCTTCAAAGCTGGAAACAGATGGATGCTACTTGGTGCGAGATCAGGACTGTATGGCGGATGGTGTAGGCGCTCCTAACCAAGAGATGCGTTATGGTTTTGCGTTGCCGTCGCCGAGTGTAGTCTTGCATTGTCATCCAACAGCAGAACGCCTGATTTGAGAAGGCCAGGCCGCTTTTTCCGAATCACCTCTTTCAATTTAGACCGAGTGGCTCAGTACCGCGCAGTACTGATGGTTGTATCCTTCCAAAAGTCTAGCAACGAAACTCCTTGGGCGTCCCAGAAAGCGGTGAGTACCACTTTACTTGCAGACGGAGAACTTTTGAACTTCTTTCCGACGAGTGATGAAGGATGTTTCCACTCCATAGCCGTTTAACGTTTCTTCCGTTGCAACAGCCAGTTTTTTTTTCCTGGACGGCTTTTTACATCTACATCTACATGGTATACTCTGCAAATCACATTTAAGTACCTGGCAGAGGGTTCATCGAAGCACATTTATACTATTTATCTCCGATTCCATTCTCGAATAGCACGCGGGAAGAAAGAACACCCGAATCTCTCCGTACGAGCTCTGATTTCTCGTATTTTATTCTGATGATCATTTCTACCTATCTAAGTGGGTGTCAACAATGTATTTTCGCATTCGGAGGAGAATGTTGGTGATTGGAGTTTCGTAAGTAGCCCACGCCGCAGTGATAAGCGCCGTTGTTGTAATGATTCCCATCCCAGATCCTGTATCATTTCCGTAACGCTGTCTCCCCGGTATCGTGACAATACGAAACGAGCTGCACTTGTTTGGACTATTTCAATGTCTTCCGTCAAACCCACCCGACAAGGATCCCACACTGGGCAGCAATACTCCAAATGAAGACGGACAAGCGTAGAGTATGCAGTCTCTTTAGTAGTTCGGGTGCATCTTTTAAGGGTTCTGGCAATAAAACGCAGTCTATGGTTCACCTTTCCCACGACATTATGTACGTGTCCTTTCCAGTTTAAGTGTGAAGTAATAGTAATGCCTAGGTATTTTGTGGAGTTTACGGCCTTCACACATGATCGATTCATCTTGTAAATAAAGTTTAAATGATTTCTTTTGGTACTCTTGTGGACGACTTCACACTTCTCATTATTTAGAGTCAATTGCCAATTTTTACGCCCTAGTGATATCTTATTCAGATCGTTTGCAGTTGGTTTTATCTTCAGATGATTTTACTAGACGGTAAATGACGGCGTCATCTGCAAACAACCTAAGAGAGCTACTTAGATTTTCACCTAAATTGTTTATGTAAATAAGGGACAGTAGAGCAGCAACAACACTACCCTGTGGAACGCCCGATATTACCTTTGTTTTAGTTGATGCCTTACCATCGATTACTGCGAAGTGTGTCATCTCTGACAGGAAATCCCCTATCCAGTCACAAATTTTGGGTGATATACCATAATAATTGATTACAAGCCGTTTGAGAGGTACAGTGTCAAAGGCCTTCTGGAAATCAAGAAATACGGAATCAATTTGCGAACCCTTGTCGATAGCACCCGTCACTTCGTGTGAGTAAAGAGCTAGTTGTGTTTCGCATGAACGATATTTTCTAAATCCGTGTTGATCTTGGGCCAATAGATCATTCTGTTCGAGATAATTCATAATATTTGAACCAGGATGTGTTCCAAAACCCTGCTGCAAATTGACGTCAATGAAATAGGCCTGTAGTTTAGTGGGTTACTCCTACTGCCTTTCTTGAATATAGGTGTGACTTGCGCAACTTTCCAATCTTTTGGTACAGATCCTTGTTTGAGAGAGCGGTTGTATATGGCTGTTAAGTAAGGAGCTATTGCTTCAGCATAATCAGATAGAAATCTAATGGGTATACAGTCCAGACCAGAAGACTTGTTCCTGTTAAGTGATTTTAGTTGCTTCACTACTCCGATGATATCAACTTCTAAGCTTTTTGAAGCTTATAAAGCGGTTTGACAAATGTCTCAATATACTTGGAAATTATTCAGAAAAATAAAGATATGTCTTATCTTTAATGTCTCATTCTATTTTTTTGTCCTTTCATACACAACTCTGCCCACAGACGACAGGGAAACTTATTTTGTAAGTCCCCCTGGTAAGTTTATTTGTGAGACACCTGCTCGTGCTGTGTACGCCTTGTAGATGAGTGTAGTGTGTGGTACCCTTGCAGCGCCTGGGGGCGGTCTGGACACGTGGAGGCGGTTCACGGTGTCGGGGCAGCCGTGCCGGCGCGGCACCTTCTGCAGCCTGAACGTGGCTGGCGGCTTCTGGTCCTGCGAGCTGGAGGGCGGCGACGCGGGCGCCTGGGACTACTGCTGCCGAGAGGGCCACCACTGCGGCTACTCCGACGGCTACCACTACCCCTGGTACGTACAATACACTCACCAGCCCTCTGCAGTGGAACTGAGGCTACAAGCCCCTGCTACTCCAGACCGTTTGCAGAGCCGCAGCCACTCCTGGTCTGTTGGATCCATGGCACTGAGCCTGCGTTCCACTACATCCCAGATATGCTCCAGGGTCCAAATCTGGTTTCTGAGGTGTCCGTCTCACTCTTTGGGCCTCCCGTGCATGTTTCTGGAAGCGTTCCTTATTAGTGTGGCAGCTATGTGACAGCCCATTATTTTATTGAAACGCCACAGATTTTACAGGGTGCTGGAAGACCATTAATAGATAGAGATGGTCCCTGAGCAACTACTAACATACTGCAGTCCATTCAAAGACCCTTACAAGAAACTAGAGGGTCCATGCCGTACCAGTAAATTGCACCCCCAACCATAACAGCGACACCACTGGCTTCTTGACAGACGGAATCTACTGGTTCGTGTGGTCTCCACCTCACATAGAGGCTCTCATAAGCATGGTGCAGTTGAAATAATGATTAGTACAACTGTATCACATTCTACCATTGTTACATTGTCCATATCTGGTGACTGTCAAACAATGCAAGCCATTGTGGCTGATAACAACAATAATTTCGTGTGGCTCATTGGCCTGGTGCAAGTCTTTCAATTGGACGCCACTTCGGCGACTTGCGTGTCCTTAGCCTACCCCAGTTATCCAACCGGGGAAAGGGGACCTACAGCTTAACGTGGAAACCGAACCACGTGTCGTTTCTGGCGACTCCTCACATCATTGAGAGGTGAAGGATGGGTTAAAGCACAGACTGAAGAAAAAAAACCAAGGGGTTTTTTTTTATTTTTTTTTTTTTTTTTTATTTTTTTTTTTTTTTTTTTTTTTTATCTGGTAGATCTATGGCTCGCGGTCGTTCGTTCGGTTTGTTCGTGGTTGTCCGGTGAATGGTTGGTTCAGCTTTTTTATTACAGAGGGCGTTCAGCCCCTGACCGGGCGCGCTGAGCCAACATCGGAAGTAAAATTGAACACCGGTTACATGTCTGTTTAAATAGGAATTCTTTGCAATGTGGGGGGGGGGGGGGGGGTGGTCAGGTATGTGATAAATGACATTCCATTTGTATCCATCGATGTTCAGAAACACTACAGGGAAAAGAGATCTGAATGTAGATTTTAAACGATATCTGAACGTAAATTTTAAATGGGGTATTTCAGTCTCAACTTCTAGTAGGCACTGTAAACTTACTGCAGGGACATATAAAAATTTGTGCTGAGGCCGGGCTTTAAAACTAGGAACTCTTTGCTTACAACGCAGTTACACTATGTTCGTTCTTAGTGTTCGTTGAGTATTTGGCTGAGATTTTTTGTTATTACAGAAAACGTTGAGCCCTCTACCGGGCGCGCTGAGGCATGGCGTCCAGCTGGTCTCTAAGCTGCCAAGAGTTGGGTCCTCATAGGCATCTGCACTGAAGCAGGCCTCAAACCGTGATAGGTAGATTACAGTTAAGAATTACTGCATCTGTTTTTCAGACATGTCTAAAAGAACACACGTTTGTATGTGATGCTGCAGCTGTTGTAAATATAGATTTTTAACTGGGGTTTTTCAGTCTCAACTGCTAGTAGGCATTGTAAACATACTAATAGAACATATCAAAGTTTGTGGTGGGCGGGGCTACGCGCTCGGGTAGTCAATGCAGGTGTGTTAAGCCCACGTGTATGGGGTGGGGAAGAGGTTTAGCCTAACTGCCCAGAAGGTCCCCAACACAAATTTTAATATGTCCTTGTAGTATGTTTACAATGGATACCAGCAGTTGAGACGGCAAAATCCCACTTATCTATACTTACAACAGCTGCAGCATCACGCGGCGACTTCTCTTCTTTCAGAGATGTCCGAAAATAACAGGCATAGAAGTTATTAACATCTGAATATTGTGCAGGTGTACTTGAATTTTGTGGGACTAAACTTGTAAGTGTTGCTATTTATAACTCCCATGACTCTGAATTTAAAACGTTTCTGCTCCAGCTGGGGAGGTTTCTTTGTTCACTTTGTAGGAAGTACAAATAATTAGTTAGATGTGATGATTTAAATAGTATTTGTGTAACTGTGGAAGAATGTTGTTATTCCTTCCAATAAGAGTGCAAGGGAATAGTAGATAGGTCAATGAAATCGATAAACACTTGCTCCCAACGGTACTCAGGTGTGATGTATAGTGTAAATCACTTCCGTTGGATAAACTGAGCCGCGGTGGAGTAGCCGAGCCGTCTAAGGAGCCTCGCTGCGGAGGTTCGAGTCCTCCCTGGGGCATGGGTGTGTGTGTGTTGTCCGTAGGTTAGTTTACCCTAGTTTAAGTATTCTGTAAGCTACGGACTGATGACGACGCAGTTTGGTCCGATAGATTTACAAACATTTGAACATTTTTTTGGATCAACTGATAACAAGAGGACACAGAGAAGGCTCGGATAATTGCTCCATATACTGAATATCTATAATTAAAGTCCCAGTTACAAAACACCGTAGAGAGCCACTGCTCCGAAAGATGTGAAATTTGAACAACATATTATGAATGCAGCAAGCAACTTTGTGGAACAAAAAATCAGAAACTTTTGAAGTTGGTGGCACTAGAAGCACCATAAGATAAATTGGATTAGCTCCAAATGGCAAATGAATCATGATGGCTATGGTTTGAGTTGTACATTACACCATCAGTAACTGTGGTGACTCATGGTCCTTTTCGCTAGTGAGGCCCAAATAAAAGTTCAGACTATAAAATGGAATCATTGTCATTTGTTTGCTATGCAACCTCATTTATTAAATACTGCTATTAAGGATGTTGTAAAAATATAAAGACCGTAGGTGGTGATGTGGTTGTACATTTACTTACGCATTTCGAAAATAATCATCATCAGAATACAGGCCTGGGGTAAAAGTTCTAAACATATGACGTCATGGTCCTGCGGAACATGAACATGATGCTATACATTAAGTATTAAGTTTTACCCCAGGACTGGATTCTGATGATGATTATTTTCGAAACTCATAAATAAACATACAGCCGCATCCCCACATGTAGCCTTTTTCACAGTGGCCTTAATATCACTGTTTAATAACCGAAACTCATAAATATGGGTGCATACCTCATGATAGACTTCATGGCATGTCTGGAGCCTCAATTATTTCATAATTTTAAAAAGACTTTCCAAAGGCAACTTTTTATGGAGGAATGTCTATATTATATAAGCAACTATATAAGTTTGCAGTGAAAATATTACATTACAGACAGGTTAAATACTATCCCCAAGGAAAGTGTGGAGTGTGTGTACCTTGTATTTGCAAGTTATCGTCCTTAAGAAAATCACAACTTCAAATAACTAACTAAATTGTAGCTATTAGAATGCAGAAGCAGGAACATCAGATTAAGAAATACTCATTAAAATGTATTCAAATACCTCCAAATTCAGATTTGTGAGCTACGTTGTTGGCCCAATACCTTGTGCTGTCGTGCAGAAAGGTCAACGAGGAGGGGTGAGCAACAGCAGGGCTCATTAAGGTGCAAAGAATAACACGAGGTGCCCCCAAGCTATACTTAGACGAGGGGTCAAGGGCCAGGTGGTAGCAAGGGAAATGGCTTGATGATACCATTGCGAGTGCAGTTTTTGGAGCTTGGGGTTTTGGGTGGAGTGAGAGGTGTTAGGGACCAAAGGCCACTTAGTGCTCATCATCTGTCGAAAAGAGTTCATCACAGCGCTAGAAGGCGCTGAGGGGCGGGATGAGGCAGGAGTGGCGGCGACACCCCACCCAGGTACTGGCAGCTTACAGTAAGAGTGTGTCTTTGTGGCTCAACTGTGGAAACCGGGTTTGATTGTCTCTATTCTGTTACTCATCTACATGAAAAACAGGTCGCACTCAAACTGCTGAAAAAATCCCTCGTGATAAAATTGCTGCATGGCATTTCTGGCGCGGCTGGGCCCCACTGGCTCTTAACGACAAGCCCTCCATGAACCGTACGGTGCACGACTGCACAAGTCTGGTAGTCAACTGTGGCGGTGCTGTTAGGAAAGTTCATCCAACCCAGCAAGGCCTAGCAAATGTGATATTTAATTGTCCTGAGGCAAAAACCACATAAATAGCAAAACGACATCGGTTTCTGTTACGACACTGACGTAAGCTATGTTCATTATTCTGTCCACCTTTTAACAGCATGATGCACAATGGCTTTCACATTCAGAATTTGTTGTGCCTTCAATTCATATATGTTTGTAACTGGAGCGCTGAACACGAGGTCTTTCAGATAACCCCACAGACAAAAGTCACATGGATTAAGGCCAGGCGATGATCTGGATGGCCTTTGGTGAGTGGCTATGTCGGCTTCTCCCTGCTCGTCTGGGACAAGTCGCCTTCTCTGACAGAGACCATTTGATGCCTGCGATTCTGGGCTGCTTATAATAGTACACTGCTGGACATCCAAAATGCAGCTTCAAGAAGGACTACAGCTGTCCCAGCCACATCCACAATGTGCAGAGATCACATGACTGAAAATACAGCTCAGTGAGAAGTACAGAGATGTGTGTGTGTATTGTGGTCTTCATTCCAAAGATTGGTTTAATGTAGCTCTCCATGCCACCTTATCCAGTGAAAGCTTTTTCATCTTTCCCTATAAGAATGATAATCTACTCCTCTTTCAATCTGCTTACTGTATTTTTCTCTCGGTCTCCATCTGTGACGATGATTCCTGATGTCTGAGAATGTGTTCTTCTAGTTGATCCCAAATGTCAGTCTGGATATGCCAGAAATTTCTTTACTCCACAATTCCGTTCAGTACCCACTCATTAGTTGTGTGATCCCAAATGTTAGTCTGGATATGCCAGAAATTTCTTTACTCCACAATTCCGTTCAGTACCCACTCATTAGTTGTGTGATCCATCCATGTATTCTTCAGTAGTCTCCTGTAGCACCCAAATTCAAAGCTTCTATCATTTTTTTCTGTTTGAACTCATTGTCATCCACATTTGACTCCTGTATAAGGCTATACTTTACTCAAGTGTCTTCAGAATAAGACTTCCTAACACTTAAAATTCATTGTCACCAAATTTACCTTTTTCACAAATGCTTTTCTTCCCATAGTCATTCTGCATTTTATATCTTTTGTACTTCGACCATCGATAGTTATTTTACTCTCCTAATAACAAAACTCATCTACAACTTTTATTGTCTTGTTACCCAATTTAATTCCTTCATATATTCTTCCCGGGTTTGTCGCCGGATAATACTGTGTATACCCCACAATATTTCGTCGAAGCAACTGTCCGACATCTTTGGGTGTTAGTATTTCCTGCTGGTCACTAATGCAAGACGCGACTTCAGCATTACCTGCTTTCCTTAGGTTACATTCCATTATCCTTGGGGGATGGCTGTTGCTCACATCCGCAGATTTATCCGTCAACTACCCTGCACGTGTCCCCTGGGTGGTGCTAAACGAGCAACAAAACACTGGCGACCAGACAATCCTTGAGATCTCCTGGTAAATATTACATCACATATCAGAACATGAATAAGTCAACAAAGGGTTCTTCTGAGGACTATTCTTCTAGAAAACTAGGAAAATGTTTAAGATTTTGTCAGCTCAAATTGAATGCACCAGTAGAGCAAAATTCCAAGTGCTGCATAAGATCTTAGATGACAACAAAATTGATCTAGTTGCAACTCAAGAAACTCATGTAGCAAATGAAACTCAACTTAGATCAAAGGGAAATATACGTGGATATGACTTGCTAGGTGCTACCTATGACAATGTTTATGGCGTTGCAACGTATGTTAGACAAAATACAGAAAACGCATATCTTATTTCTACAAGCTACGGTGATGGTATCCAAGAAGTTGTGACAAAAGTAGTAGTCAATGTTTATAAACCACCAAGCACTGATTGGCCATCTAAAGTGCTTAATACTTACAACCACCCTACAGCTTACCTGGGAGACTTCAATAGCCGTCATGAACAATGGAAATACAGGCACAGTAATGAAAATGGAAACGCTTTGGTGGAATGGGCCGAAGAGCACGACATTTATCTTATTTTCGATGCTAAGGATCGGGGCACTTTTAGATCTGGTGCCTAGAATACTGACCACAATCCCGATCTCTGCTTCGTCTCGTCTGATAGCAATTGCCGACCAATTCCAGTAACAAGAAAGGTCCTTGGAGACTTCCCGCATAGCCAACACCGCCAAATTTTTCTTGAATTTGGGATCATTATCCCTTTAATAACAGTGCTTTCTAGGCCCAGATGGAACTTTCAAAAAGCTAATTGGGCCATTTTCACGGAAAATCTAGATAAATGTGTGGGGTGGATTCCACCAGTAAGTTCCAACAACAAACGGTTCGTTGGAACTATAATTAGCACGGCAAAGAAGTGTATTCCTCGCGGTTTCAGTAAGGTATATATTCCTGGATGGACAGAGAAATGTGAAAACTTATACAAAAAATTCAATGAAACAAACGACCATGAAACAGCAGATGGACTGCTGAATAACATCGGCGCAGTAAGACATATGAAGTGGAACGAAACTGTCGAATCTCTGGACTTTCGTACGTCAAGTAGGAAAGCTTGGTATTTGCTTAGAAATCTAGGTGGTAGCACCCCAAGAGACCGCACACATGATGCTGTCACCCCCAACCAAGTTGCAGCAAACATAGTGGCCACTTCTAGAACACCTCAAGTATGAGCACATACTATTGCAGCTAAGAAGAAGTTGAAAGCGCTGAAAGCAGAATGCAGGGCTGATACTGAATATTGTCTACCATTCACCACTGAAGAAGTAGCCACTGCCATAAAATAAATGAAACCAGGGGAAGCCCCAGGATTTGATGGCATTCACGCTGAATTCCTGTTGCACTGTGGCAAGTATGTGAAACACTGGCTGGCTGAGTTCTTCACAAACATCCTGCAAACTGGCAACATACCACATGAAATGAAAAGAGCGAAAATTATAGCCTTACTTAAACCAGGCAAACCAAATGACAAACCAGAAAGTTATCGCCCCATAGCATTACTAAGCATGCTGTATAAGCTATTGTAGAGAATGGTGTATAACAAAATTTGTCACAAGATCTTCGAAATTATACCAGTTGAACAAGCAGGATTTAGACCAAACCGCAACTGCATAGACCAAGTCCTGTCTCTAACAACCTTTATATAAGCAGGTTTTCAGAATAAAGAGAAGACATCAGTCGTATTCATTGACCTAACAGCTGCATATGATACTGTTTGGCGGCCAGGTGCCATACTGAAACTTCTTCAAGCTATACCAAGCATAAAAATTAACCATCTCATCAATGAAATGCTCAGTAACAGATGATTCCAAGTAATTATGGGCAACAACATCAGCTCGCCAATGAAGCTGAACAGTGGGCTGCCACAAGGATCTGTCCTCGCTCCTCTCCTATTCAGCCTATACATATCAGATATGCCTGAAACCAAATCAAGGAAGTTTGGGTATGCCGGTGACTGGACCCTTGCAACGAGGCATGAAGATCTAGAAACTACAGAGTCCATACTGACCAACGATCTATCAACAATTGGTGAATATTTCCGAAAATGGAGGCTGCAGCCAAGTGCCACTAAGACAGAAGTACCAATGTTTCACCTAAGCAACAAGCTGGTCAACAAAGAGCCCACAGTCCATTTTGAAGGAAAGGTGCTGATACATAACAGAAACCCTAAATACCTAGGGGGTAACACTTGACAGAACGCTCAGTTACAAGCAACACCTAGCGAAAACAGCTGCCAAAATTAAAACCCGGAACAACATCCTCCAAAAATTTAAACCTAACATGTATCCTAGTAAAGGAAGCCTCTGAATTATCACATTTTTTAAGAAGTGCTCTGAAATACCAATACTGTCAGAGATTATATCTAAAGCAGTCTCTAATTTATAGAGCTGTGAAAGTAACAGAAGGATACGTACCCGTATGAATCCGTTACTAAAAGAAGCAATTCTCGTTACAAACGTACCGTTACTCGTTACTGTCGTTACCAGTGCCACCCAGCTCAGAAATACGGCCGCTACATTGGCTTTGAAACCGTGAAAAATTTCACTGTTTCTGTTAATGTTACTTTAATATTTAAATTTGCCACATAGATACTGTATGCCTGATTTCTGAGGCAATTAATATTTCGTGGAGAATGCTAGTGTGACCGATCACAGTAGTAGCACTACGTTTGTGATCAGCGGGACTGTCGTACTGTCTTATGTGACATTAGCAATTAACATAATACCGCCGTGAATGAAAATGTGTAGATTATAACTTTTGAATACTTTTTACAAAACTTTTTATAGTAGACAAGACCAAAAACAAATAATCAACCATTAAACTGAAATCTTTACAGGTAAAAGTACAATAAAACGTATGTTTGCATCAAAAATGGACGTCAGCTCATCGAGATGTTTAAAAACAAAAATATCATCTACAATCGTAGAGCAATGCAATATGCACTTCTAGTTCGTCACGGATCTCTATAAAAATTACTCATCCCATAACAAACAGTCTCACAGAAAATACACATTCTCCGGATTGGTTTTCGTTACAGAGTTCGTATCGATACGGTTGATGCGAATAACGAAATGTATGCATTGGTAGGTTCATATCGATACGGTAGATGCAAGTACGAAACGTATTCATGAGTAACGATTCAGTATTTCGTATCAGCCAAAGTATTCGTCACTCAGTACCGAATACATACGGTTTGCTACAGCTCTACTATTTTACACATTTTAAAACATACATGCTTGTACTATGAGTTCTGAGGTAGAATAAAAGTATGAAGTCTGAGCTATGATCTTACTTCATATTTCCATGTTCATGTCAGCAGGTTGATGTCTCCATTATCTCATGGCGGTGTATTAGCTCATGCAATTATTATATATGTTTCTTTGTCCTTCATTCAGGCAAATTAGTTTACTCTTGGTGTATAATATATAGCGCCTGATAAATATATCCTGAACATTGAGGGTCTGTCACTTCCTCATCAATTAAATACTCTTGGAATTCATTTTAAGAAATCATGTGATGCGTCCATTAACAGTTTATTGCTGATGAGAAAAATAGCATAAACTTCATTTGAATGTGCAGAGCATTGAAAAGAAATGAATTAACAGAAACAATGGACAAGTACCAACCCTAATATACATACACTTTTCCAGTGTATCTCTGAAAGATCCACAGGGGGCCCACAACCCTTTTGTATGTACTTAGTGCACAGTGGTCCATGCACCGCTGCAGTATTCTTTCCTATTGTCTCCATAATTGTTTCCCTTCCACTTAATTTTCAATCGATGCCCTCCTAGTGTTGACTCAGTCATACCTCCAGTCTTCAGGTTTGGTTACTCAGCTGCACTCGTATCTGTTTATGACAAATGACTATTACCAGGTTTGACCTCAACTTTACTTCCAAGTCTTCTTCAGTCAATCTGGTTATGTCACCCAATACTCAGGAAGAAAGCCAGTCCATTTAGGGGTTCATCAGGTAACCGTACAGTGGTAGGCCTGATCCAGTGTTGATGCCTATACTTTTTTACTCCCCATAAATGCAGAGTAATACACTCCTGGAAAATGAAAAAGAACACAATGAATTCGTCGACCCAGCAGAGGGAATGTTGGTTGACATATGCTTGAGGATGTATACGATCCACGATCTCACAGTCAGAGCCATGTGCACATGACTACGCACTATGTCGACGCTTCTACCACGTCTACCCTCCTTTTGCAGCAATGCAAGCTGCCATTCTCCTAGGGAGGCGGTCGTAGAGGTCCCGAATGTAGCCTTGCGGAATGGCCTGACATGCCATTTCCTCCTGGTGCCTCAGCTGGGTGATTTCGTTCCGGTCGTGCAGCCTACGCAAGATAACATTTCATCCGGTCCCAATCATTCTCGATGGGAGACAGATCTGGGGATCGTGTTGACCAGGGTAGTTTAGGCGTTGCGGCGGAGTAGCCGAGCGGTCTAAGGCGCCTCGCTGCGGAGCGCGCGGTTGTCCGCCGTCGGAGGTTCGAGTCCTCCCTAGGGCATGGATGTGTGTGTTGTCCTTAGGTTAGTTTACCCTAGTTTACCTACGGACTGATGACCACGCAGTTTGGTTCAATAGATTTGAACATTTTGGTAGTTTAGGTACACTCGGAAGAGCATGTTGGGTGGTAGGGGATACATGAGGATGTGCATTGTCCTGTTGGAAAAGCGTATCGCTCTTTTGGTGCATCAGCGGTAGCACGACAGGCTAAATGATGGTCTCAGTATACCGCGCATTGTTCAATGTTCGCTCGATGATCACCAGAGGAGAGTGGGCAGTGTAGGATATGGCTCCCCACACCATGACCCCGCGTGCCTCTGTCGTATACGAACTAGATTTTCGCGCTCCCCTACACGTCGCCATACTCGCAGACGAACATCATTAGCAAAGAAGAAGAATCGATTCTCATAGCTTAAGCTGACACATCTCCATTTGTCCTTCCACAAGCGCCTATCGCGCCGCCACTGGAGGCGGGCTGAACGATGTTGGGGTGTGAACACAAGACGCCTTAACAGGATGCATGATTGTGCATCACGGTGGGGGTGGGCATATCAAATACTGGCAGTTTTCTTCTGGTGATCGTCGAGGGAACATTGAATATTGCACGGTATATTGAAACTATCATTCAACCCGCCTTGCTACCGTTGATGCACCAAGAAGGCGATATGCTTTTTCAACACGACAGTTCCCGTTCACATGCATCCCGTACTAGCCAACGTGCTCTTCGAGGTCTACGTCAACTACTATGACCAACACGATCCCCCAAATCTGCACCCCCCCCCCTTCCATTGAGCAAGTATGGGACCAAATGAAACGTCATCTTACAAGGTCTGCACTACCGGCACGAAATCTGACCAAATTGAGGCACCAGGTGGTAACTACATGGCAGGCCATTCCACAAGACTACATTCGGCACCTCTAAGAACATCTCTGTGGGAGAAATGAAGCTTGTATTGCAGCAAAAGGAGGGTATACACGGTACTAGCTTCGACTGCGCAAGCTCTGGTGTCTGTACTCAGGTGTGTATGGCCATGTCTGTGTAATCGTGCGCAGTAAACGTCCTAACAATGTTCCAATAAAATTTGCCTCTGTCGGGTAGACGAATTCACAGTGTTCTATTTCCATTTTCCATGAGTTTATTTCTCCGTTATATTTGTGACCCAGTAACTTAGGCAACACCCGCTCTTGAGTTATAAATACTTCATTATATAGTGTGTCTATGTGTGTGTGTGTGTGTGTGTGTGTGTGTGTGTGTGTGTGTGTGTGTGAGATTGTATGTTTTGGTTTAAATAAAACAAATATACACTCCAGAACTTCCCTGGTGTAGTCGTTTGTGAAACTGAAAACATTACTAACCACATTAGTTGTTGCAATGAAATATTTTAATGTTAAGTAGCCTTGTTCCTGAGTCATCTCCAAAATGATAAGTAACTGCACAAAGCGGCTTTATATGAATGCAGCTTGTAAAAATAAAATATATTTTCAGGGCTTTATTGATTTATATACATTTTTTTAAGTGTTAAAATGAATTTGTAAAAACTTTCATAGCAATGATAAAATGAAAGAACTTGGTGTTTAGTTCATATGCAGTAACAGAAAATGTTTTAATTATTTTTTTCATGTTGTGTGTGTAGGTGTTACGTTGGAACCTTCAGTACAAATCAGTGGAGGCCATGCAGTGAACGCTATTTACCATATCCCAGCCATGGTTCCAGACATGACTATGGACCACCACAGTACTGGCCAGTTGCATACCTGCATAAAGAATCGCCACCAAATGCCACCTCAGGCTACACATCGATGTCATTTGAGTCGGGTTTTCATAACTATGTAGATAATGATAGGCAGCTGCATGCTAAAAATGTTGATAAATTCAGGAATGATGATTACAGTAGAAGACCCTATAACATGAAGGATCAAGGATCTTCATCTCTTAAAACACAGTCTGCTATCACAGATGCAGTAGCATCCATAATTAAAAGTGAAGGTAGTTCTTCAAACTCCTCCCTTGGAGAGACAAACATTATTCCATCCTTTGATGTAGTGGAAGATAAAGAGGCAATGTCTGATGCCAGAACAGTAGGTAAGGACACTGTTAGAAATTCTTATCAGAAAGAAAGAACGAGGGAATCTGGAACTATCATAAAGCTTCAGCCACGCTATGTTCATGAAACTGGCAGCAAGAATAATGGACGACATGTCAGGACATGGCAGTGGCGAACAGCTGATAGTAGAACTATTTCACAGCCAACAAGAAAAGAGCTTAGAGAGAATGATACCACTGTTACACATATTCTAGATAACAAAAAATAATGTTTGAAAATTCTCATCTAACTGCAGGCAATATAAAAACAAGATTATACAGATGTGTAAGGGTAATTTCACTTTGTATATCTGAATATCTGTTGCCACAAACAATTTCTTTGAAGTCTAATTCAAAATTCTTTGATGTTTCTGCAAAGTGACATATTTGTGTGTAATTCAGTAAAACTATCATATTTTTTTGCTGTTATGATAGCTAAACAAGTATGGTCGTTTTTAATTGTGTGAACAGGTAATTTTAACTTTTATCAGTAGACATAAAATGAAAACTTATGGAACATAAATTGTTAATTTATTCCAATATTTCAGTCCAAGTATTGAAAGTGCAGTGTTTGATTGGACAATACTATCAGTTTGTACTATTCAATTTGGGTATGTTACAAAGTGTTGTTGAATAATGTGACAATTTGTGTCTGTTCCTGCATTTCATCAGAACAAGAAATGTCTTCAAAATAAATAAATATGTTTCTATTTTATTGTGTGTAAATGTGTATTAAATAAGAAACATTTTAATAAAAATTTAATTTATTAATTGTCAGAAAAATCTAGTTTTGCAAACTGTCATAACAATTATTTAAATTTATTATCCATGTTCCTGTTGAAGTACAGACAGACAATTGCTATATAAACTGTGTGTCATAAAATTCCTCTAAATCAACAGTGGCACAGTAATAACCAAGCAAGGTACATCAATTTGACAAACACCAGTAATTAATCAGTTATTATAAATATTTATGCACATACATTGATGACTTATATGTTGCATAAATAAATACTTGTGTAATAATAAGACAGATCAGAATTCATCCATGAGTGCATTAAGTTAGTTTGAGTTTTTACTTAGCAGTACCTTATTGCAAATCAGCTATTTCTTTAAGGTATGATGTGTTAAGTATTTTCATATTGAAATTTTCATAAATTAATACCTGACAGCAATGAAATGCAGGAAAGAAACTTTATGGTGAAATACTAAAATTTTATCATTTATTTGTAACTGCTGAGGCACTGTTATTACTCTTGAACCTTTCTTACTTTGAGCTGCTCTATCTGAATGGAAACAAATTACGGAGTACATAAGTTAAATCAGCCAGTGATTTCTTTCTTTTATTGTTAAATGTTAACAGCCATGAAATCAAGCTTAGGGAGAGTACATAATAAAATGTTGCTTGGTTGGATACAGTTCTGCCATTATAAAGTAACATTGTGTTTACTAGTATCAGTTTAAGACACAGTCAACTTCTTAAAGCCATGGAGCCAGTCACTCAGATCTGCTGCATTTTGCATCATTCACTATACTCAAATTATTCATTCCACTGCACAAATGTAAAATTAAACTTACACTTCAAAAAGTTATTTGTTTCATCATAGCAGATGAACATTATATATTTACTTGTACACTTGCTGAGATTTAAATGTTGCATGATATTGGCCACATCTGTGATTCAGATGCTTGTATAGGATAATTCCCATGATTTTCATTGGCCAAACATACTTTCACACCATATACTTGCCAAGACAAAGAGCTTCATAGGAAAGACGAAATTCTCAGTTCATCCAAAAAATTGCAAATGTTAGGTTTTAGTATTATAATTTTAACTGTACAACTTCTTTGAAAAGATAATGGTAGGTGCATGTAATGGTACTACTTAACATCAAAAAATCCAGGTAATTGTAGGTGCATGTAATGGAATGGTAGGTGCATGTAATTGTTACTACTTAACATCAAAAAATCCCCCTCCCCCTTACCCTCCTCACTCTACCCTCAGTGGAATGATAATTTCGTCTAAGACTGTGGAAAATTATGAAAAACAAATAACATATTTCATGGTATGTATTTCTACATGTCAAAACTTAACTATCATAAAACACTTCCTTCTCTAGATACAATGAAACTTATTGGTAGCTAAATGCATATTTATCAAACAAAAAACAATATGAATGAAAAAATATATTTCACCTAAAACAAAAATTTAACACATTGACCTTTTTTATCCACATGACAAGTCAAAGTGCACATCAGCTTCTTCCTCCTTAACAATAACGTCACCAATTATGGTTTCCAGGTTATCAAAATCCCTCATAGCGTCCTCCTATTTGGGATTTGAACTGGTGAGTTCTCACATACACACCTAAAACTATATTTGCCAATGGCAAAGTAATTTAGTCCCACGTTTTTGAAGCAGCAAGACCCTAGTGCGCTTTCTTTAATACATGTTCAGGGAAAGGTTATAGGTAAGGAGTCTGTAGCTGCCATTTTTGTTGTTATGGGAGAGTCACCCCTGATCTTAGTTTCCAATTCCAACTGTATGGAATCTTTTTGTTACCCAATCATGCCTCTAGTTGTAAGTAGGTACAAAAAGAATGGTACACAATAGCCTATCTGTTGGTGGTCGGGTCAGGGGTGACAAATTTGCGATTTGAAATTTGGGTTCTGCCACAGATTTAGGAAGCTGTCAGTGGCAAAGACTGTACAGTGTTTATCTGTATCTTCACCATACAATGTCACAAGAAATCCATCCACTTCTTAAGAAATTTGTTGTGCTGAAAAGACTAGATGTTTTAAAATAACAAGAATTATTTAACTTTCT
Organism: Locusta migratoria; assembly: GCA_026315105.1. Lineage (NCBI taxonomy): Eukaryota > Metazoa > Arthropoda > Insecta > Orthoptera > Acrididae > Locusta > Locusta migratoria. Next base: position 262,778,934 of record CM048755.1, read on the forward strand.
TCTTCTCTTGTCCAAAGGGGTATAAAGTACTGTCTGCTTGTGGAGCTGTCCTGTGTATTGAATTGCCATTATGTTGATGAATACAAAATGCTGCAGAATTATCCCTCCCACTCTTCTTGAAACAGGGGTGGTTCTGATAAAAGGCTAATGTTGCCAGAAATGCTAATATATTTATGTCTTCATTTGTTATGGTATCACTATCATAGCAGTCTCTGATATAGTGGTGTTTTGTCATTACATAGGTATCTGCTATTGCCTTCTTAAGCACCAGGCACTTTGCTGTCACTTCAGTCCACAGCACTGAAATGAAGTTAACTTTTTGCTGTTTTTGCTAGGTAAAATAGTTTCCTGTGGCATAATCCTTTCACAATTATTGTTATGGAGAAGAGATTAATGTTATAGATGAGTGCAATGAAGCCTGCTACTTTAGTCAGTAGTTGCTCATCAAAACCTACTATAGCATTACATCATACATGTTTTATCTTATAATCAATTTAGATCTTGAAAATTGACTTGTGTGTGCCAAAAATCTTCCGAGTGCCTCCTAGCGGCGTAAGTTGTGAACTAAATCTGGGGGAGAGCAGGGAATTTACATTGTGAGACTCATACCCCGTTTACATGGGCTCCCGAAACCTGATTTCATAAACCGATTTCCCAATTCCGCTTTTGGTTAATCATGCAAACACTCCAAAATCGATTCTGGAAATCCGCTTCAGTAAAGCGGTTTTCCAGTTCCACAATCGATTTTCGTGCCCATGTAAACGCAACCGAGTTTGAAACGACCTTGGCTTGTTATATTACGTCTTCTTGTTAACATTTTTCAACTCATATGGGCAGTGAAATTTTCTGCAATGAAAGATAAGTATAAATATTACACTGAGCATGAACCTGTGTATTTAAGTAAAGAGAAATAGCGATTGTGCTGACTAAATCAGGAGCTGAAACAGTCTTGTTTCAGCCGCCATAGTGAGTGGACTAGGAAATCCGCTTCAGGATATGACATGTAAACACGACAGCGTAAACCGGTTTACGAAATTCGATTTTCGTTTTCCGTAAGAAACCGACCTCGGGGAAGATCAGTTTGGGTTCAGGAGAAATGTAGGAACACGGGAGGCAATACTCACTTTACGGCTTGTCCTAGAAGATAGATTAAGAAAAGGCAAACCTACATTTCTAGCTTTTGTAGATTTGGAGAAGGCTTTTGACAATGTTGATTGGAATAAACTCTTTCAAGTTCTGAAGCAAGCAGGAGTAAAATATAGGGAGCGTAAGGTTATTTACAACTTGTACAAAAACCAGACTGCGGTTGTCAGAGTTGAAGGGCATGAAAGGGATGCAGTGGTTGGGTAAGGAGTGAGACAAGGTTGTAGCCTTTCTCCAATGTTATTCAATTTGTACACTGAACAAGCTATAAAGGAAAGCAAGGAGAAATTTGGTGAAGGAATAAAAGTTCAGGGGGAAGAATTAAAAACATTGCGTTTTGCCGACGACATAGTAATTCTGTCAGATACAGCAAAGGACCTGGAAGAGCAATTGAACGGAATGGACAGTGTTCTGAAAGGTGCATATAAGATGAACATTAACAAGAACAAAACTAGGGTAATGGAGTGCAGTGTAAGAAAATCAGGTGATGCTGAAGGAATTAGATTGGTAAACGAAGCAATAAAGGAGGTAGATGAGTTTTGTTACTTGGGCAGTAAAATAACAAATGATGGTCGCAGTACAGAGGATATAAAATGCAGAATGGCAATGGGTTGTTTCAGCCGCCATAGTGAGTGGACTAGGAAATCCGCTTCAGGATATGACATGTAAACACGACAGCGTAAACCGGTTTACGAAATTCGATTTTCGTTTTCCGTAAGAAACCGACCTCGGGGAAGATCAGTTTGGGTTCAGGAGAAATGTAGGAACACGGGAGGCAATACTCACTTTACGGCTTGTCCTAGAAGATAGATTAAGAAAAAGAGAAATTTGTTAACATCGAACATTGATTTAAGCCTAAGGAAGTCCTTTCTGAAGGCATTTGTATGGAGTGTTGCCTTGTATGGGAGTGAGACATGGACGATAAACAGTGCGGACAGGAAGAGGATTGAGGCTTTTGAAATATGGTGCTACAGAAGAATGCTGAAGATTAGGTGGGTGGATCGCGTACCTAATGAGGAGGTACTGAACAGAATTGGGGAGAAAAGAAATTTCTGGCATACCTTGACTAAAAGAAGGGATAGATTGGTAGGACACATTCTAAGGCATCAAGGAATTGTGAATTTAGCGTTGGAGGGAGGTGTATGGGGTAAAAATCGCAGAGGAAGACCAAGAGATGGATACAGTAAGCAGATTCAGACAGATGTAGGTTGCCGTTCTTATGTGGAGATGAAGAGGCTTGCTCAGGATAGGGTATTGTGGAGAGCTGCATCAAACCAGTCTCCGGACTGAAGACCACAACAACAACAACAAGATGTGTCGCATGCGAACTTGATTAGTCGGCTTACTTTACGGAACTAGGAAATGGTTCGAAGAGGGTATATAGGCATATGTGTTGTATACGCCTATAATAACTACAAACACCAAAGCACTCCGAAATCTTTCTTCAGGTTCCGGAAAAATAAAAGAGATGTAACTATAAACAGCTTAAGCAGGCTGCCATTAGACCGACACAGATCGTTTGCTTTCAATAAACAGTGCCTTTTACGCTTCGATTTACCTTTTTTTATAATTTGTTTATAGATGCAGCCAGTGGGTTATTCGTAAGAGAAGAGTTGACTTTGAAGAAAATTTTTAAAAAAGGTCCAGAGAATTTGAATAAAAGACTATTATTATCCCAGAACACTCCTGTGTAGGAACATTTTAGAAATAAGAACTGTTCCTTGCTTGTAGTTTTCTTTGTAAAGGTAAGTAATTTAATACATCAATAAATGTGTAATGGCAAGTTTTATTTGAATTCCTTTATTCAAAGAGTAGCCCAGATGAGACACCATAACAGTACCTTAACTGCAATGTTTTTGTACTTAAGCGCCAGTTATATTTTATGAAGCACAAGGCGGAACAGTTTCAATTTCAGTATTTGTTGGCTTGGTGTCGTGCCTTCCATTCGGCTTCCTAAATATTCATGGAGAGAGCATACTTGCATAGGCCTAAAACTTGTCATCTATCACTGCCGTATGCTGGGTTTGTAACTTGGGCTATCACTACTATCGCACTTTCTAAGGTTGTACCGAGAAACAAATGCTAAGAAAAAACAACGATATCTTGCGCTGTTTCCGAGATAATGATAATGACCTTGCCAAATATCTCAAGAAATTAGCAGCAAACGAAGAAACGGTTGCCGACAAATGTTAAAGCGTTGAGGGGTGAGGGGAACATCCTATGAAACTACACTCGCCCCCCCCCCCCCCACCAACCCCTACCGAAACCCGTGATGGATGGTTAGAGGCAACTTTGAAATCTTTTATAGGAGCGCCTACTTTTTATTGCAGATTTGGATTATATATGTAACTTTCGTATGAAACAGTTTTGTTTTTGTTTCATGGTAAATGGCGCTGTAATCAGCAAAAACGTAAGTGTAGCATACCTGTCAGAGTTTCTTCAGCATTTCTGTGGGCCTTATAAGTACCAGGAAATGATATCTACTCTCTCTCTGCAATCGTAACATAGGGGAACAGTGGGTACAGTCCGGATCATTGAAATATAACAGAGAGCATAATCATAGTTTGTGATTCATTCGATTGTGGGAGATGTCACGAGATAGTATTAACAGAAACATGAGAAATTGTACTGTGATTTTCCTGATCTGACGTGTATTTGCTTGAGATATTACCGTTTTTCAATCATTTACACATTTTCAGTTTTGCTTATTACAACACCATCTATCAGGAAACGCAAAAAATGTTTTATACAAAAGTTACATATTTATTCATGGAGACTCCAAATATGCAGTAGAAATAGGGGCTCCTATTGAAATTTCAAAGTTGCCCCTGCCACCCACGCACGGAGATGGATGAGAGCGGGTGGGGGGGGGGGGGCGTGTAGTATCATTGGATGCCCCCCTAACATTTTCCAGTAACCATTTTTTAATTTGTTGCTAATTTCTGGAGATATTTGGCCTGGTCACTATCAATGAACCAACCTATATATAAATACACTTTCAGTTCACTTTTCAAAGACAGCATATCGAAATAAGAAACGTATGGTTCTCTCAGTTCACAAAATACATCTGCTGAAAATTTTTTATCGTAACTGGGAAAATGCTTAGAATCCAGTAGTGCTAGAAATTTCAACCGTTGCTGTGATTCAAATCTCATTTTAGTTTGAGGTATTAATGTGTGCAGGACTTCGCAGAAAATCCTTAAGAACAAAGAATGGGTTTCAGCTTGATGACAGTGTCTCTTTCTAGGCCTTTCTTCGTCCTGTTCACTGATGTTCATAGTTTCTAACCATACTTCCTCAAATCCAGTGTTTCTAATATTTTGCAGTGTGGAAACAAATTCGTTTGCTTTTTCCGTATAGTAACAAATGTCCATACTCTTGTTGTGTAAAATTTCAAAAACTATATCTGAAAGCAGTGGCGTATCCAGAATGGAGGTCTGGTGGGCTGAGGTCAATCACCGAGCTGACGATTTGATTTCTAAAAGAAAAAAAAGAGGGGGCTGCGCCTTTACTCATATTGGGAGGACTGATCCCTTTCTCTTTTATTTCCCCGCCCCCTCCCCTCTCTCTCTTTCTCTAGGAGAGACTGCACAGCAAGGTCTTGATTGGGGGGGGGGGGTGGAGCTCCATGAGGGTCTGGGGGGGGGGGGGGGGGGTAGCAGCCAGACAGTCCTCCCCCTGGATACGCCACTGTCTGAATATGTAACTACTTTATTGAACAGAATCAAAAAAAGATGGTTTTGGTCACTGAGAGAAATTGGACAAAGCCTGAAGCCACGTTGACTTCTTCGCAAGACCAGTCCCCAGGTTCCTCTTCAATTGAAGTAAGGAAACTGATAACGTAACTGCTGTATTGATGAACTGTGGTTACAAGCCTGCAAGCAAAATTCCATCGAGTAGATACGACACTTGGCTTTTTCAGTAAAGGCTTTACGTACATCTGTTCGTGAAGTGGAATGCGAGAAAAAGGCGGGTAACCCATTAAGAGAAATAAAGAATTGCCAGGTTTCCTTAATAAAATTCAATTCACAGATTGGGAAAGTATGAGATTAAGTCTGTGATTGTAACAGTGGGAAAAGGTAGCAGCAGGATACTCGGTTTTAATTAAAATCTGAAGTCCAGAAACATGTCCAGCCATTACTATAGCGCCATCGAAAGTTTGAGCAACAAGTTTTTTTGAACATCCTACGTCATCTACTGTATTTTCTACATGTTCAAATAAACCGTGGGCTGTTCGGTCAGAGCTTACATCAGTAAAATCAAGTAATCGTTCTTTACAATTTCCTTCAGTTCTACAAAGCATAGAACAGTTGACATTTGACTTGGCGACATCAGTTGTTTCATCGAGCATGAGCCCAATAAAAGTAGTCTTATTAATATCTCATTTAATCTGATCTCTAACAAAGCATCGATTAGGTCATTCTGTATAATTGCTGAGGTGCCTTTGAAAACGATAGCTGTCTTTAAATGCTGAGACAGTGCCATATCATAATGAGCCAAAAACTTAAGTAGTTCTATGTAATTACCTTTATTTAATGAGACCTCCCTTTCATCGTGTCCTCTAACAGAACTCTCTTCTTTTGCAAGAAGTACCACCTTTTTAATATATATCTATTTCCTTTTACGCCGGCCGCGGTGGCCGCGGGGACTGAGGCGCTCCAGTCACGGTCTGCACGGCCTCTACGGTCGGGGGTTCGAATCCCCCCTCGGGCGTGGATATTTGTGTTGTCCTTAGTATAAGATAGTTCGTAAGAAGTTTGCAAGTTAAGGGACTGATGACCCCGTAGTTAAGTCCCATAAGCTTAACAAACATTTGCATTTTTTTTTCCTTTTACCTTCTCATTGTGCGAACAGTAATTTTTTCTGATAATTCAGTAAAAGTTTTCAAGGTTGTAAAAGATTTGATATGAGCTGTTGATCTCTTACGTTTATCCAAGAGCTGTGATTAAATACGGCAAATTTGTAAAACCGGTGGTATTCCAAGGTGTTTTCTCAGTCGCAAACAATAAGCATGGCCAGCATTAAAGTTTGTTTAGTCCACATGAAGCTGACAGCCACACGTACATAATTACCTTTTGCCGGCCGCAGTGGCCGAGCGTTCTGCGGTGCGGCAGTCACAGTCTGCACGGCCACTACGGTTGGGGGTTCGAATTCCCCCTCGGGCATGGGTATTTGTGTCGTCTTTAGTATAAGCTAGTTCATAAGTAGTTTGTAAATTTAGTGACTGATGACCCGCATTTAAATCCCTTTTTTTCATTCTGCAAGTGCTGAAGCGCTGGAGTAGACCTTCCCTGTTTTAATATCACCAACTTGTCTTCGTATTTCAGCTGCGAGAATGGTCTGTTCAGTAACTGTTTAATTACAAATTGCCCATCCATTTTGAAGGATTAGCATTAAGAACTGTTATACTACACTGCACGCTATGAAATAAATAACTCCAATACAGTTTTTGTGAAACGTAACAAACACACAAACACGCTTTTTGTTGCTTTAAACTGATGCGGAGTTCGCCAAGATCGAGTCGTATCAGCACTTCCTATGTATGAGGTGCTAGTCGTGTCCGTTCGGCACATTTCGGAAGCGCTCGTGCTTGTGTTGCGACGAGAGATTCTGCAGCCTTGGGCTGCTGTTGGCCGCACTACCCCCACCCCTCCCTTCCCCTGACCGTTGCGAAAGCTGCGACAGTGAGCGTCCGATGATGATGATGATTGGCGTTTTAGGGCGCTCAACAGCCAGGAGCGTCCGAAGCTCTGTTCTTCCCTCCCGGGTGTCAGGAATGAGCAGGGTTCTAGTATTCTAGTAACGTATCACGTGACTCACTACAACCTGAAGTGACCTGCCGAAGTAGGTAGCCTGTATCGTGGAACAGTGTGCGAAAACTAAGAGTTGTGATTACCCCTTCGAGTTGTCATGTTGCATGTGCAGGAAGATAAGGAGAGTAACTAATTGAGGCGCTCCATTCACGGTCTGCACGGCCACTACGGTCGGGGGTTCGAATCCTCCCTCGGGCATGGATATTTGTGCCGTCCTTAGTCTTAGCTAGTTCGTAAGTAGTTTGTAAGCTTAGGGACTCATGACCCCGTAGTTAAGTCCCATAAGTTCTACAAACATTTGAACATTTGAGTAACTAATTTACTGGTCGGACAAGGTTACATACAAGAACCTGTCAACCATAGAGCAGTAACAGCGTTAATTATTTACTTCATGGTCAGCGCAAAAATGTATTCCAGTCTTTCTATACGATTCAGTTTTCAAATAATATTAGCTGAATCCTATAGAATTACAGGAATACTTTTTGGTGCTGACCATGAAGTAAATAATTGATGCTGTTATTGTTCCATGGTTGACAAGTTCTTGTATATACCCTTGGCTGCTCGGTAGCTAGCAAACAGAATTCTCTGCAAAACGGCAAACAATTTTCCAACTCAAACAGGGAATTAACTCGCACCAGGTAAGAGTGCATGTTCGCCGGTAATTACGGAAAATACAAGGCACTATACCGTCTCGACAGGATAACGATGTTCTATCAATACAGCAGTATTTGGAAGAAGAGCTGCCTTCACTTTTTCGCCTGCAGGTTGTCTCCCTATACTGTACTCTCCTTCGTGTGAACGCCGACGCTTCCATTCAACGATATGCAGCTAAATTCCGGTTTCGATGTGTCACGTGATACACTGGTGCCCTGCTCAATCCGATATACCTGCGACCGTTCTCCCGCTGTAGGAATGACGCGAACGAGCCATATTCCACACTACGCGCCAATTCTTCATGACAGAAACTGGCTTCAATTACCATCTTTGTTAATATTGCTTCTTAATTTCTTGTTTGCTTTAGATATGGTCTTCGGTGATAGCTTTGATAGCCCACAACATACGCCACTGACATCTATTGCGTTATTTTCAGTTCGAATACTATCCAAATAAACTGTACATATTATGAACGGCATTATTTGTCCGTCTATCCAACTGCAATAAACTGCTATCATTTTTCTCCATACGCGTTCCGTTTAGTTAAATATAAAACATTTCCAGTGGTCTGAAATGAGAATTATCTATGATTTAATTTGTTTTCACATTTCGAAAAATAGTTCCTTACAAGTTTTGTAAGATGTAGATTTTTTTTTTTTAAATCTCCTACGGAAATCGTTTCTTAGATTTCGCCTCACATCAAGAAGCGCTGACATGTTGCACAGATCATGCCAGAGAGGAATGCGTTATTTTTTTAACCCTGAACTTTAAATAAATTATCATCTAACGTGATATCTTAAAAAACGTAACAAATGTAAACCTTGTAAAGTAATTTTGGTGCACAGCGAAATAAAATACGGAATCACAGACGTCAAGGTAAGTACAGTATACAATAGTCTTGCGTAGTCCGCAAACGAACTAGTTCGGAAGAACACTCCCACAGGCGAACTAAGCGAACTAGTTCGCAGATCCCTCGCCTCTTAGTTCGTCCGCTCCTTTTGCGAAGACTGACGCGGAACAGCGAGAGGACGCGAGAGCGCGCAGAATCGCGTGATTTCCTTCTGCCAGTTACCGTCATTTCGAGCTGAGATGCAGCTCAGCTGTAGTTTCATAGTTCACTGCCACAAATTTTCTTTTCTAAGGTATTCAGTGTTGAACACTAATCAGTATAGAAAAAAGCTGTCACAACAAAAGAAAGAGCTCTTTTAGTAGCGGTAGCAAAAGCCCAAAAGAGCGAACGAACTAAAATGAGCGACCTACTTCGCGGCCGAGTTGCGAACTAAAAGGAGAGCTACCGGTCGCGAACTAAAATATCCGTGATTGGTCGCGCACTAAAATATGCGTTACTAGTCGCGAACTATTATGTCAAACGTATCTCGCTTCTCAGTTCGTTGGATTCTATTCCGATGACCGACGGGCAATAGCGAGAGGGCGCGCAGCAGAATTAAAAATCATGTGTTTGCTTTCTGCTGATGAGAGCCATTTCGAGGTGAGCGTCTGCCTGATAGATTACATAGTTCAGCGCTACAAAATTTCTGTTTTGAAGTATTCTGCAATCTGCAATATCTGACTAATAAATTCCATAATGCCAAGATATAGAGATAACTCTAAACTTAAACGCGAGAAATAATCCACAAACTGTTTCTTTTGGTTTGCGTGATATTGTTAGCGGCTCAAGCAGCAAACGCATGAAGCAGCTAGGTGGGGAAACTTCTCCCTCCGCCTGCATGCGCAGACCACGCCGCTCAGCCGTCACTGAAGATCGGACGAACTAAAAGAACGAACTAGTTCGCGGCAGAGCCGCGAACTAAAGTGAGCGCTCCCGATCGCGAACTATTATGCGCAAGTCTAGTGTACAGCTCTAACCAACAGCTGCCACTTCTAGCGGTGTCGCCTGACAAAGGCATTTAAATGCCACGGACTTTCCGCTATTATCTTTATAAGCTCTTTGATGCTATGACGTAGCGGCGGTGGAATGGTCTAGCGTTCCAAGGGGCCTAGCTGCGGAGCGCGCCACTGCTCGCCGTTGGAGGTTCGAGTCTTCCTTCTGGCATGGGTGTATTTGTTGACAGAATGTTCAAATGTCTGTAAGTCTGTCAGACTCAACTGCGTGGTTATTAGTCCGTAGCTTGCAAACTACTTAAATTAAGGTAAACTAACCTAAGGACAACGCAAACACCCATACCCGAGGGGGGACTCGAACCCCCGACGGTGAATGGTCGCGAGCACCTCAGCACGGCTCCCCAGTGCGCACGGCTAATCCGCCGCGGCGTATTTGTTGTCCTTAGTGTAAGTTGTGCGCCTCGGTTGCACAGTGGTTGAGTGCCAGACTACAAATCCAAAGGTCGCGGATTCGATCCCCGCCAGGTCCTAGGATTTTTATCTGTCACTTTCCACTTCTTTCACCTCTGGCAGTATTGCTCATGTGAACAATACCGAGTAGCACCGTGGTTCGGAACCCAAGTTAAACTGTAGGTCCCCCTATAACTGGCTGGGTAAGTCAGTTCGAAGGTCGGAGGAATGCAACGGCATACCACCTCCAAACAGGACCATGCCTAGTAAAGCAATGTGGTGTTTAAACCAACCTTCGGATTTTTGACTGCTTTGCCTTTTACCTTAGTGTAAGTTTAAGTAGTTTATAAGCCTAGGGACCGATGACCAGCGTAGTTAAGTCCCAAAGATTTGCATACATTTGAATTTGACCATTTGCTATGACGTAGTTACATTCTACCTCAGGGAAGTACGAAATCAAATGTTCGAAATGGTCAAATGTTTGTAAATCTATGGGACTAAACTACTTAGGTTATCAGTTCCTTGGCTTACAAACTACTTAAACTAAACTAACCTAAGAACAACACACACACACACACACACACACACACACACACACACATGCCCGAGGGAGGACACGAACCTCGGACGGGGAGCAACCTCGCGCTTCGCAGCAAGACGCCTCAGAGTGCTTGGCCATTCTATCGCGGCTTTAAAACACATATATTATTTTAAACGGTAGGCTGGTCCTTTACATAACGTTTGTCGAATATTCATACATGAACTGAATATCAGCCCTTCCAGCTCAACTAAGAATAAAATACAGTTTTCGATAATAAGGTTTTTAGTATGAATTCGCCCACATTAGTTCAAATGTTTATAAATCTATCGGACCAAACTGCATGATCATCAGCCCGTAGCTTACAAACTACGTAAACCTAGGTAAACTAACCTAAGGACAAACACACACACCCATGCCCCAGGGAGGACTCGAACCGCGAGCAACCGCGCGCTCCGCAGCGAGGCGCCTTAGACCGCTCGGCGCCCACATTAGATCAAATATTCAAATGTTTGTAATTCTATGGGACCAAACTGCTTTGGTCAGAAGTCCCTAGACTGTAACTAAACTAAGTTAAACTAGCCTAAGGACAACACACACATATATCCATGCCCGAGGGAGGATTCGAACCTCCGACACGGGAGGCCGCGCGATTCGTAAATTGGCGCTCCAGGCCGCTCAGCTATTTCCGCGAGGCCCCACATTAGTTATTTGCAACTTGCAACAGTTACGTCGCACGTTTTAAAATGAAGATTAACGGCACAAAAGCATACCCTTTCAAGAGTGCTCAAAGAGACTACTGTCATCTCCAATACTAGTGGCGTAACGGTAGAGGAGTGTAAATCATAACAGAAGGTGTTGAATTCGAAGCTACCTACTTTCCGTGTGTACCAAGTCTCTCAAAGGAGAAAGACGGTGAAATTTCGGATACTGTACACGTAAATTATGAAATTGAGTCTGAGAAAAATGATATAGCTGGCTTGGCTTTGCTGTACCGTAATTCAGGTATTTTTCCTCAACTATGCAACAGGAAAAGTAATTTCTTTCGAAATTATTATATTATTATTGCTCTATATCTCGTCCCTTTTCCCTTTAGACTCGATTGTTGATGCAATTATTTAGTCTGGAATTATCATGCTGTAAACTTAATACGTCTCTTTGTATAAGTCACCAGTAATAGCAAAAATGTCCAGAAATAATTGCACAAGAGAGTACTGGTTGCGTATAGATAGAACTGTGAACGTTCAGAGTCCCCTCGCCCTACAACAGTTAGTGGCTTCCTCGCGACAGACGCCCTCAGAAAAGGGGACAGCGGCACGGCGATATGATTTTATTTATCAACTATTGTTTCCTTACTTGAAATTCTAGTATTTATAGTCCAGTTACGTGTTGATTTTGCTTACTTAAAGGTTCATATGACCATTGTTTAAACGTCATAAAATAGTCGCAAAGAAAATGTATAACTTTTACAACATACTGCTCACTTTGAGTTTAATACAGGGTTTAAGGCGTTGGAGGCAGCTCTCAACCTTCGGTTTGTGTGGCGTCAGACTGTTTTTGGGAAAAAATGATTTTCTTGATTCAAGAAAGATCATTCTGGCGTCAGTGGTTTCCCATGTTCAGGAAGTCTTGAATCTGACTTTTTAATCGTCGTGCAACTTTTCTTTCAATAGGCAAGGTTGAAAAGTTTTGTGCAGGTGACCTGCATGCTCTATTTCTAATCAAAGCTAAAAATTATTATACTTCTTTCCAATGTCATCAGTTTGATCGTTGAGCATCCTTATGAAATATTATTAATACTGACGAGTTATGATGCCTTAGGCGAATTTCTTAATGGAAGAACTTGAACAAGTCAGGTGATTATCATGTGATGCATCTGGCAGCTACAAAGGGCGTGCTGTGCATTACCAATTCACACCAGGGTTGTGTCTACTGTAACTGGCATCTGTTGTCAACAAAAGAGGCTCTGTTCAGCCACAGTGTAATAAAAGCGTTCTACAAAACTAAATCACAGTTTCTACTACACAACAACGTTTTATGCTGGTTTCATAAAGAGAACTACCAAAGTCATTCTGTGAGCAAACATTTTCAGACTTACTGCGAAAGAATATTAGAAATAATTCGTCGACTTTTAAAGCATAGGTTTTCTGAAGATTTTCGATTTACACACAGTTCTTTACTGCACTAACAGTCGCTAGAACAGGTAATGTCAGCGTTAAAAGACGAATTTACTCGCAGTTACCGCATGGAAATCATAAACAGGAATAAAGTAACCTTATGTGGCGCTGTAAGTGAAAATCATTGCCGGCCGCGGTGGCCGAGGTGACTGAGGCGCTCCAGTCACGGTCAGCACGGCCACTACGGTCGGGGGTTCGAATCCCCCCTCGGGCATGGATATTTGTGCCGTCCTAGTTCGTAAGTAGTTCATAAGAAGTTTGTAAGTTTAGGGACTGATGACCCCGTAGTTAAGTCCCATAAGCTTAACAAACATTTGAACATTTTTTTGAAAATCATTGAGATTATTCAGTGATAATGAAACGAAAAATCAGGTGAACTTTACAGCCAAATTCTGTGTCAACCAGGAAGTAACTCGTCTGTTACATAGTTGCCATACTATTCTGTGTTGTTACCAAGATTCGCTCATACAGTCAGCTGGAAGAATACCAGGAGAGGGGATTGTGGAGTGACCTGGAAAGCGATTGCAGCTTGCTGCTCAAAGACGTGACTGGGGGACCTGTAAAAACAAAAGTATGTCAGTGAGCCTTACTCGCATTTCTGCAACTAGGTTTACGGAATATATAACAGTGACTACTGCTATTACAACAACAACAACTACTACTAATAATAATAATAATAATAATAATAATAATACTCAGATTCACCTACCACTAAATTACATCATATAGCAACAACTAACAATTATTTCCGTTCTCCTGTCTTTGTTTCACTAAGTGTGTTTGCCTCTGTAACTTATAAAATAATAGGTGACGGGAAATTTTAATGCGGTAGGTCAACACAAGAAATGTTACATTTTCTGCGGAGCTATGAACATAGTTTATTGTATCATTTTCCAAAGAGTTACAGCACAAAGATATAATTGTTTAAATGTAACAATAGTTTTTTTTCTATCGTGCATTGGATTCGTTGAAACCAGCTGCGTCCAAATCAATTTAAACTACATTCCTATCACTATTAGTTTTGAAGCTACAACACTTCAAAGTTTCAGGGGCAGATACCACACGCTGTACATAATACATGGCTGTGTGGTGGGGTTGGGGCGCCATGGTCCTCATTCATGGCCCGATTTAACACCAGTAGATTTGTTTTTGTGGGGATATCTAAAGGATCGTGTTTATGTCACTGAGCCCACATCCCCAGATGATCTAAAATGGCGCAGCGAGGTCGCATGTCGCCCCGTCACACCGGCGATGTTACATCTCGTCCGCAGATCCTTTCGACGGCGCATTGCATTATGCATTGAGGAACATGGACACACAATTGAACATCTCATGTAAATCAACTTCCCACCGCCATAACATCCATCACCCACCACACATCCATGTATTATGTACAGCGTGTGGTATCTGCCCCTGAAACTTTGAAGGGCTGTAGCTCCCAAACTAACAGTGACAGGAATGTAGTTTAAATTGAGCTGGACGCAGCTGGTTTCAACGAATCCAATGCACGATAGAAAAAAAACTATTGTTCCATTTAAAAAAATTACATCTTTGTGCTGTAAGTCTTTGGAAAATGATACAATAAACTATGTTCATAGCTCCGCAGAAAGTGTAACATTTCTTGCATTAAAATTTCCCGTCACCTATTATTTTATAAGTTATAGAGGCAAACACACTTAGTGAAACACCCTGACCCTGTATATATTCGTTCTTGAGACCAGTCTACAAATACTAAAATGTGTGTTAAGCTTATGGGACGTAACTACGGGGTCATCAGTCCCTAAACTTACAAACTACTTACGAATTACCTTATACTAAAGACGGCACAAATATCCATGCCCGAGGGGGGATTCGAACCCCCGACCGTAGTGGCCGTGCAGACCGTGACTGAAGCGCCTCAGTCCCCGTGGCCACCGCGGCCGGCAGTCTACAAATACTGAAAAAATGACAACTACCATTTATGATCGAAATGTATCTGCTGCTGATAAAAGCAAACAGCGCATATGTTGAAGATCTTTCCACTGTGTAGTACGATCAAGACGGAGAGAACCTGTAATAGCAACGGTTCACTAAGTTGAGTGTCTTGCTGAGATTCTATGCTGCGATTGCACAGAACGTTATATTTTTGTCCTGACATTTTTATAAACTACACCACCATTGACTTGTAATGCGACGATATAGATGAGATGATTCAAGAATATGCAAATACTATCGATAGGCTGATTATGAATAATGCCATATTATCATCAAAAGTGTTCAAATGTTTGTAAATCTATCGGACCAAACTGCGTGGTCATCAGTCCGTAGCTTACTAACTACTTAAACAAAGGTAAACTAACCTAAGGACAACACCCATGCCCCATGAAGGACTCGAACCTCCGACGGCGAGCAACCGCACGCTCCGAATCGAGCTACTCGGCTACTCGGCTACTCCACCGTGGGCATATTATCATCACGTGGGATTATAGCCTAGACTTAATTTCTGCTCACGAAAGAATCGATCAACAGTGCATCAATAGCATCAACGTCCCCACACCCCAGAAACAATAACATCCATTATATGCCAGTTATTATTCACGGCAAAAATCCCATTATTGAATTTTCTTTTGCAATGAGACGGTGATCAACAAGTGTTATAGTCGATCACATCATCATTCACGCTCATTCCCACCTGCTGTAGATGTATCAGAACTACAAAACGTCATGATTCTTTTTCCTTTTGCCTGAGAATCCTCTGTTGGACACTTTCATCAAAGGAAGGAAGAAGGATAAGGGTTTAACGTCCTGTCGACAATTTGAGCACTGGAGACGTCATCGGTATCAGGTCTGCCAGACTTCTATCTAGATACACTAGCTAAACCCGACCATGCTTCACCGTGGCTCAGTCTCACACTAAAAGAATGGAAAAGCAAGCGGGTTCTCACCAGTTTCAGTCAAATCAGTATGTACCCTGCTTTGCATTCCTGAGGCTTTGGAAAATGAATAGGGAGACAAAATGTTTCGTCAGAAAATCATCTATTGTTAAACCTGTGGATTGACTAACTTTTGTTCGTTTTCGGCATAAACATATAGGTCAGATGGTTAACCGGCTATGGGACATGCGATATATAGCAGTCATTTGCTACAATATGCCCACCTACTGGCCTCGCCTCCTCCTTGTCAATTCTTCCCTCTTCCGCCTCCTCCTTCACCTCCTTCTTCAATCCAACTCGCATCTTTGTTCAGCTCCTCCTCCCTCCTCTCTCTGACCATCTTCTCCTCCTCCACCTCTCTGATCATATCTTCTTGCCCTCGCCGTAGCCATTGAAAATAAAAAAATTAGGAACATACTTAAAATTTTGCAGTAACGGCTGAAAATGACCACAAAGTTAATCTTACAGAAAAGTAAACGAAACAAGTTCAGTGAGATTTCGTTATAAGGATGTTTTGATTTCAGCTTCGTTGTGGTATTGTAACCCACTGGTATGTGTGTGCTACTGAAAGTGAACCATTTAAACATCAGCGTCCTAGAATGCGATTTCACAAAACGTTGTAATTTTTGTGTGGTGTTTTAGCATACAGGCTGATCGGCATGCAAGGCAGAAGTTGGTAGCCCTTCAACTGTCGCCGTCCACTTATTTTAAAGCATAATATCAAAGGCGATATCAGACTTACAGTTATGAAAACATTTACTTCCTTTTACCACTCTTAACGGCGTCGTACACATACGATTATTTTTTGTCATAAATGTGGCAAGGCACGTTTCGACTTACATAAGTTACATTTATTTACCTCCTTGTACTTTTAATATTAAAAATCGGTACCCATTGATAAAATATCTTTTGGAGAAATCAAACTTGGATACATGTCTATTATAGCCGCTAACAACTAGCATTTAGCTACTTTTCAGCACAACTATCAATTATTTGTTGAAATTCAAAGCAATTTCTAAAGAACTACTTAACAAATGTTTATGCTGGGTCACACAGAGACACACACACGCACACACACACACACACACACACACACACACATATATATATATATATATATATATATATACAAATCAAGACAAAATCGTCCCTGTCATTGGCGGGATACGAACACACGACCGAACAAAATCCGTTATGCTCAGTTAGCCTACGTGACTACACAGGTTGGAGCCACCAAGAAGGTTAGAATACAGGGAGACGCCTTAACGCTCAAAAAGTGAAGCCTGCCTCCGCCATATTGCAAAGTTTTGGAGAAGTTTTCGTATTGTAGAGCTAATGTTTTATGTCACTTAAACAGGAATAAAACGTCCAACGGTTTGCCCTGATGTACAACATGTTAAAAGAGTGCAAATTAGCCGTTAAAAATTAAGTTCTCAAATATATTGAGATGAGTATTTACTAGTATTTATGCAAGAAAATATACTGTTTGAAAATACATACTTTGCAGTGACTGTCAGTTAAATACATTGACAGTAAGAGAGTCGACTTAACGCATAGTTTTAACGGAGAAATAGCATTCTAAAACTGACCAAGATGGCGGACAGGCTTCAACTGACGTATGTGCTCGGCATAGATAATGCCACCTCCCTTTATTTCAACCTCCTTGGGAGTCACATATGCGAACGAGCCGAGGTGCAGCGTCAAGTATTCTCAGCACTGGTGCTCCCTTTGACGGTTACTTCCTCCTGGGGCGTTAGCGAGACAGGCAGGCAATAAACACATCGCGGTAGTTCAATGGCTCACTTGGAGCGGTCTGTGCGAGACAGAGTTGTCACTCTGATTGAAGAAGGCCATTAATCTATTAGAGCTGGTAGCAGGTATGATGTGCCAACTACTACTGCAAAGAGATTATGGAAAAATTAAGCCGAAAGAGGCACAACCGGCAGAACTCCTGGCTCAGACAGGAAGAGACTGAGCACACAATGAAAAGCTTGTGCGTAATACCGGCGAGGTTCCCTTTTTGAACGCGAAGCAATTGCATCGAGAGACCAACTTCCCCGGTTCCAGCAACACAGTTCGCCGAAGGCTAAGGGAATCTGGAATGCACACACAAAGATACGCTACAAAGCAGGAACTCAGCGAGGAAAATATTTTATACTGACTGGCATTCGCAGAGCTCCATTTGCACACTGCGTGGGAAGACTTTTTTTTTTTTTTTTTTTTTTTTTTTTTTTTTTTTTTTTTTTTTTTTTTTTACCGACGGGAAAGTGTCTTCCACGAGCAATGACGGTCCAGAAAAATAGAAAAATGACAAGAAAAAATGGACGGCCATCTGTTTCCTGTTGAGGATAGATTTCTGCGAGAGGCGCTATGCTACGAATAGCGAGGCCGGTCCCCGTCGGGGGTTCGAATCCCCCCTCGGGCATGGATGTTTGTGCTGTCTTTAGTATAAGTTAGTTCATAAGTAGTTTGTAAGTTTAGCGACTGATGACCCCGCATTTAAGTCCCATAAGCTTTACAAACATTTGAAAATTTTGAACGAAAGATGTACGGTGATGGAAAATTCAGGCTGCAGATAGATCATTCACCTGCCCATAAGTCGGCCTTCGTTCTTCAGAAGTTGTCCAACATGGGCGTCGACGACGTGGACTGGCCATGACGGTCTGCAGAATTCCATGGAAAACATAGTGACTGCCACGAAACCAGCCGTCCACAATTGACGCTCTTTGGGACTGTATTCTTGAAGCCTGTGAAGAAGTTGCCTCTTCTGACAATTACGTCCAACGCCTGATAGAGTCCATACCCAGACACATGAGTGAAGAGATAAATAATAAGATTCTAGACGCAATATTAGAGCACAGAGAACCATTTTATTTTCTTTAGTTGCTCTGTTGGTCGATTTTCTGTCTATGACAACCAGTGGAAGATCACTTGGGGACTTTATATATCGAACACGAGATAATAAAATATGTCATTTTTCCTTTTGTAACGTTTCAGTTGAAAGAAGTTTCTTTCAAGTACCGGCAGATGTTTTGAATTGCATTTTTTTTTTCATTTTCACTCTGCCTTCATACAAGGAAGAAATAAATCAAAAAGGACTGTTTTTCTTTACATCAAATTCATCTGTCTCTTCATATACAGGGTGTCTCATTCAACTGTTTCACCCCAGATATCTCTGAAACTACAAGAGATACTCAAAAACCACTTCTACGGTCATGAACGTACGGCAGGGGCTTATGAAAGTAGGTACTATGAGACACTCTAAAACGTGAAGAAATATTATTTTCAACACAAACTTATGTTTTTTTAATGGATACCCCACAGTCTGGATGATTGACTGAGCTGGCCTTGTAACACCAGCTAACGTGGCTTTGCCATGCAGTTACTGCGAACGGCTGAAAGCAAGGGGAAACTATAGCCGTTACTTTTCCTGAGGACAGCAGCTCTACTGTTTGAATATATGATGATGGCGTCTTCTTGGGTAAAATATTCCGGAGGTAAAATAGTCCCCCATTCGGATCTCCGGGCGGGGACTACTCAGGAGGAAGTCGTCATCAAGAAAAACAAAACATGCATTCTACGGGTCGGAGCGTAGAATGTTCTAACCCTTAATCGCTTAGGCAAGTTAGAAAATTTGAAAAGAGAAATGGATAGGTTAAAATTAGCTATGGTAGGGATTAGTGAAGTTCGGTGACAGAATGAACAGGATTTCTGGTCAGGTGAGTACAGGGTTATAAATACAAAATCAGTTGGTTGTAACGCAGGAGTAGGTCTGATAATGAATAAGAAAATAGGAATGCGGGTAAGTTACTATGAACACCATAGTGAACGCATTATCGTAGCAAAGATAGACACGAAGCCAACACCGGCCACAGTGGTGCAAGTTTATATGCCAACTAGCATGGCCGATGATGAGGATATCGAAGAAATGTATGAGGAGATAAAAGAAATCATTCAGAAAGTTAAGGGAGACGAAAACTTGATTGTGATGGGGGACTGGAACTCGGTAGTATGGAAGGGAAGGAAATGTAGTAGGTGAATACGGGCTGGGAAAAAGGAATGAAAGAGGAGATCGCTTGGTGGAATTTTGTGCAGAGCACAATTTAATGATCACCAACACTTGGTTCAAACATCATGAAAGAAGGCTGTATACGTGGAAGAGACCAGGAGACACTGGAAGGTACCAGATTGACTTTATAATGGTGAGGAATAGATCTGGAAACCAGGTTTTAAACTGTAAGACATATCCAGGGGCAGATATAGACTCTGACCATAACTTGTTAGCTATGAACTGCAGATTAAAACTTAAGAGACTGCAGAAAGATAGAAAAGCTAGGAGATGGAACCTGGACAAATTGAAGGAACCAGAAGTGGTTGAGAGTTACAGAGGGAACATTAGGCAAGGATTGGCTGAAACGGGGGAAAGTAATACAGTAGAAGAAGAATGGGTAGCTCTGAGAGATAGGGTAGTGAAGACAGCAGAGGATCATATAGGCTGAAGGACAAGGCCTAATAGAAATCCCTGGATAACACAGAATATACTGAACTTAATTGATGAGAGCAGAAAATATAAAAATTCAGCCAGTGAAGCAGGAAAAAGGAAGTACAGGCGTCTGAAAAATGAGATTGACAGGAAGTGCAGACTGGCTAAGCAGGAGTGGCTACAGGACAAATGCAGAACCGTAGAAGAATGCATAACTAGAGGAAAGATGGATACCGCCTACAGGAAAATAAAAGAGATATTTGGAGACAACAAAAGCAGTTGTATGAATATCAAGAACTCAGTCGGGTACCAGTACTAAGCAAAGAGGGGAAAGCTGAACTGTGGAAGGAATATATAGAGGGCCTATACAAAGGAAATAAACTTGAAGGCAGTATTCTAGAAATGGAAGACGAAACAAGGAAGATGAGATAGGAGATACGATACTGCGAGGAGAATTTGACAGAGCGCTGAAGGACTTGAGTCGAAACAAGTCCCCTGGAGTAGATGATATTCCGTTAGAACTGCTGATTTCGTTAGGAGAGACAGTCATGAAAAAAAGTTCAACCTGCTATACAAGCTGTATGAGACAGAGGAAATACCCTCCGACTTCAAGAAGAATATCGTAATTCCAATTCCAAAGAAAGCAAGTGCAGACAAGTGTGAAAATTACAGAACTATCAGTTTAATAAGTCATGGTTGCAAAATACTAACACGAATTATTTATAGATGAATGGCAAAACTTTTTGAATCTGACCTCGGGGAAGAACAGTTTGGATTTAGGAGAAATGTAGGAACACGGGAGGCAATACTCACATTACGACTTATCTTAGAAGATAGGCTAAGGAAAGGGAAACCTACGTTTTTAGCGTTTGTCGATTTGGAGAAAGCTTTTGACAGTGTCCACTGGAATAAACTATTCCAAATTCTGGAGATAGCTGGTGTAAAATATAGGGAGCGAAGAGTTATAATCAACCTTTACGGTTGTTAGAGTCGAAGGGCAAGAAAGGGACGCAGAGGTTGGGAAGAGAGTATAATGTTGTTCAATCTGTACATTGAACAGGCAGTGAAGGAATGGAAGGAGAAATTTGGGGAGGGCATTAAAGTGCAAGGAGAAGAAATAAAAACATTGCGGTTTGCTGATGACATAGTAATTCTGTCAGAGACCACAAAAGATCTGGAAGAGCAGTTGAATGGAATGGACAGTGTCTTGAAAGGAAAATATAAGATGAACATTAACAAGAGGAAAACGAAGGTAATGGAATGTAATGTCAGAAAATCAGGCGATGCTGAAGGAATTAGATTAGGTAATGACACAATAAACGTAGTAGATGATTTTCGTTATTTGGGTAGCAAGATAACTTCTGATGGCCGAAGTAAGGAAGATATAAAATGCAGAATGGCTATGGGGAGAAAAGCGTTTCTAAAGAAGCGAAACTTGTTAACATCCAATATTAATTTAAATGTTAGGAAGTCCTTTCTGAAAGCATTTGTCTGGAGTGTAGCATTGTATGGCAGTGAAACGTGGACGATAAGGAGTTCAGAGAAAAAGATTATAGAAGCTTTTGAAATGTGGTGCTACATACGAATGATGAAAATTAAATGGGTAGATCACGTAACTAATCAGGGGGTGCTTAACCGTATTGGGGAGAAAAAGAGTTTCCGGCACATCCGGACTCAGAGAAGGGATAGGTTGTTGCGACACATTCTGAGACATCAAGGAACTGTCAACTTAGTATTAGAAGGAAGTGTGCGAGGTAAAAATCGTAGAGGGAGACCGAGGGACGAATACAGTAAGCAAATTCAAAAGGATGTAAGTTGCCGAACGTATTCTCAGATGAAGAGACTTGCACAAACCAGTCTGCGGACTGAAGACCGCAACAACAACAACCCCATATTATTACTCAAGCAATCGATAGAATGAAAAATCACAAAAAAATGGCGTTGGCTGCATCGCGATGCGTCAGTTACATCCGGAGAAACTGCGAAGCGAAGTTGACCTTTGAAATACACGAGGCGCGGTGCTAGCGCATGTCAGAGGCTCAAACGAGACTCACAGTTGAGTCTCCAACACCCGCTAGCAGCGCTCCTCGTGTATTTCAAACGTCAACTTCGCTTCGCAGTTTCTCCGGATGTAATTGACGCATCGCGATGCAACCGACGCCATTATTTTGGTGAGTTTTCATCCTATCGATTGCTTAAGAAATAATATAGGGTATCCATTAAAAACATAAGTTTGCGTTAAAAATAATATTTCTTCACGTTTTAGAGTGTCTCATAGTACCTACATTCATAAGCCCCTGCCTTACGTTCATGACAGTGAAAGTGGTTTTTCAATATCTCTTGTAGTTTCAGAGATATCTGGGGTAAAACATTTGAGTGGAACACCCTGTATTTAAGAATTTATCCTCCGGCCTAGCTTTCCTTTTGTTTCAACCTTCCAAAAGTATAAACAAATCTAGCAGTTTAAGTTGAAATTATATGTTTATTCTCTCTCTCCACCTAGCATCTCTTTTACTTTTCGCTTCTATCATTCCCCCCGGCAACTATGAAACTGTTTGCATTAAAACCCCGGTTTCTTTTCACATCCTTCGATCTGAACACATCCTTGCTTGATCTCTTTTGTCTCTCCTCTAATAAGGGGACCTTGACATCTCGGTAATTCAGTGTCGGTATGAGAATTCGCAAGTTAGTAGTATACCTCAAAGATTTCTTCTCACAGAAGTCTTAAGCCGCACTATAATTTCGAGAAAACTAACTCAGAGGTTTTAAGAAATGTTTGTAGAACTTATGGGACTTAACTACGGGGTCATCAGTCCCTAAGCTTACAAACTACTTAGTAACTAGCTAAGACTAAGGACGGCACAAATATCCATGCCCGATGGGGGATTCGAACCCCCGACCGTAGTAGCCGTGCAGACCGTGACTGGAGCACCTTAGTCCCCTCGGCCACCGCGGCCGGCAGGTTTTAAGAGCAGCTAATACAAGGTCCTACTGAAAGGTTCAGTGAATGGTTCCATATTTAACAAAACGCGCTGGCGAGGTCGAGGTGCCCACGCATACACATTGAGGCACATGTCAATAAGCGCCCCCTGTCGTGCAAATCACTGCAGTGAAACGCCGGTACATGCTGCGAAACAGATAACAGCGTCAGTGTGAAAACTCGTATCATTGCAACATGGAGCGCAAAATGTAGTAACGCCTTACGGGGAGTCGAACTGCCGTATCTCGACAATGTTAAATTGCCTGTATAAATGCCCCGATTTCTCATTAACTGTTGAGTATATAAATGTGGTATTTTAATCACATGTTCCAGGATGTTTTGAGACTGTATTGGTTCACAATCAGTTTAAAATAACAGCTGGAAAAGAAGTTCCCATCAGACAGCTTCCTAACAAAATAAATAAAAATTCTGAGAAACGTGTAGAGTTCTTTGAAAGTGGAGGTGCATTGAAACACAGTACAGCGTGTCCCACATAAAACCGGCACACATCAAGTACCCCTATGGCCATAAATTGCAGCATACCTTATAAGGAGGTAACTAAATGTCTTTAATTTTACTGTTCTGTATTCATTTTTACATAGATCATTCCTACTTTAGTCTCAGGCATGAGGAATCGCGCTTTTATGAGAGACACTGTATACAAATCGTTTCACCTTGTGGTACAACATTTTCCGAGAGCTAGAAAAGCGAAAATTAAATGAAGGGTAAATAGTGCAATAGTCATCTTAGGTGTAGCTGCATCAATAAATGTAAGTATATTTTTGGGCTTTTTCCGTTTATCTTCTCCAACTAGAAAGTCATTTAGTAGAATTTCAGAAAGTTTTATTTCAGTCCATCAACGGCAAATTCGCAATTTACATTAGTTTATTCTTCTCTTGTAGTTCGAAACACGAAATATGTATTTCAACAATTGTACGATGTGGAGAACAAACTAGTTGTATACCTCTTATTAAGTGAGGTATTACCTTACGTAAAACCATAGCAGATCATTTTCCAGTGTAATTGGTCGCCACCCAAGAAAAATCAGTGTATAGTTATTTTCTGGTTATGCATTATTAATACCAGGTGATAAAAAAGTCAGCATAAATTTGAAAACTTAATAAATCACGGAATAATGTATATAGAGAGGTAAAAATTGACACATGTGCTTGGAAAGACATGGGGTTTTATTAAAACAAAATAAATAAATAAAGTTCAAAAAATGTCCGACAATGGCGCTGGACAGTAAAACGTCAGGGACCGCTACCGTGACGGCTGAGAGGTACGCCGATATGTTACAGAATCTCATCATCCCCAGCCTGGCTGATAGACACCTGCTGGAACGTACGATTTTTACACTCCATATTGTTAGACACGTGAAAGATCTCTTGCGCGCGTCGTTTGGTTATGATCGTGTGCTCAGCCGCCACTTTCGTCATGCTTGGCCTCCCAGGTCCCCAGACCTCAGTCCGTGAGATTATTGGCTTTGGGGTTACCTGAAGTCGCAAGTGTATCGTGATCAGCCGATATCTCTAGGGATGCTGAAAGACATCCGACGCCAATGCCTCACCATAACTCCGGACATGCTTTACAGTGCTGTTCACAACATTATTCCTCGACTACAGCACTTGCTGAGGAATGATGGTGAACATATTGAGCATTTCTTGTAAAGAACATCGTCTTTGCTTTGTGTTAATTTGTTATGATAATTATTGCTTTTTTGATCAGATGAAGCGCCATCTGCCAGACACTTTTTAACATTTTTTTTTTTCTAATAAAACTCCAAGTCATTCCAGGCATGTGTGTCAATTTGTATCTCTCTATCTACATTATTCCGTGATTTATTAAGTTTTCAAATTTATACTGACTT
Source organism: Locusta migratoria (assembly GCA_026315105.1). NCBI lineage: Eukaryota > Metazoa > Arthropoda > Insecta > Orthoptera > Acrididae > Locusta > Locusta migratoria. The sequence goes on from CM048755.1 coordinate 262,803,796, forward strand.
TTTGATCAACCGGAGGGTGATCATCATGAGGGACCAACGTACGTGACTAGTAAATAATTTTTTCGGCAGTGCAGTGCTTCACGCTACGCTTGACATACGCAGAGTTCATAGGCTTGCATTCACGGCAAGAAGCTGCTTAAATAACTCGCAATTACTTGTGAAAGGAGGTAGATATCAGTGTGACTAACATTTCAAAAACTTCTCTGTTCTTTTAGTTCCATTTCACTCGCTATAATTTATGGTGTATAATGCATGGAACACTAAGCTGCTCGCTATCGAGCCGGCTGCGGTGGCCGAGGGGACTGAGGCGCTCCAGTCACAGTCTGCCCGGCCACTACGGTCGGGGGTTCGAATCCCCCCTCGGGTATGGATATTTGTGCTGTCCTTAGTCTTAGTTAGTTCATAAATAGTTTGTAAGTTTAGGGACTGATGACCCCGTAGTTAAGTCCCATAAGCTCTACAAACATTCATTTGCTCGCTATCGAACTTTTTCAGTACACAATTTGTAAATCAAGCGCACGCACAAATAGCGTCATTTGAAAACGACTGTTATAAACTATGAAAAAGTGAATGATTTATTCGAAAGCTAAGATGAAGTACTATCATGTGTCCAAAAATCAGATTTTTTAACTTCATACTTTAATAAAAATCGAGTAAGGAGTGTTACGAAACTAAAAACTCTGGTGGAATGAAGAAATTTTCTTTTTTTACAGGAAAGGCAAAGCTTGTAAGGAAAAACTTGGTTGATAAAACATTGTTGAATAGTCTCATATACCGTCAACATTTTTTTTTTCACTGTGAAACTCGGAACGTGGTTTTTCCCCCTTTCTTCCGTCTTGGCCCGGTCGGCAGTGTGAACGCAACCCAAATATAGACGTGTGCCAGACGGGCGCAAGAATTAGGGCGCGGTGAGGTTGTCTGGTCATGCGCATGCGCACTACTGTCGGCTGTTCTACGTGCCAGCTTGGAGTTCAAAAAATGTTCAAATGTTTGTTAAGCTTAAGGGACTTAACTACGGGGTCATCAGTCCCTAAACTTACAAACTACTTATCAACTACCTACAACTAAGGACGGCACAAATATCCATGCCCGAGGGGGGGATTCGAACCCCCGACCGCAGTGGCCGTGCTGACCGTGACTGAAGCGCCTCAGTCCCCTCGGCCACCGCGGCCGGCACTGGGAGTTCCAAGTCACCTCGCAAGCGGGACTTCGTTCGCGGCATGGCCGACTCCCGGACGCGGCAGTCTAGCCAGCCGGCCGCGGTGGCCGAGGGGACTGCGGCGCGGCAATCACGGTCTGCACGGCCACTACGGTCGGGGGTTCGAATCCCCCCTCGGGCATGGATATTTGTGCCGTCATTAGTGTAAGCTAGTTCATAAGTAGTTTGTAAGTTTAGGGACTGATGACCCCGTAGTTAAGTCCCATAAGCTATACAAACATTTGAACATTTTTGAGTCTCGCCAGGCGCACTCACTGGCGGTGATGAGCGGGAGCGAGGCCGCATTTGACGGCCTCTAGTTAGTTCCAGTACATCAAAGCCCGGTAGAATGGTTACAAGTGTAGGTATAATGAATGGTTTAGGGATATGAAACAACTGTTGTTAGTGTGAGTAAGAATATCAGAAGTTTTAAAATGTGTCAAGTGATTCAGTTACATTTTTCTATTATTTTGTAAAAGACTGTTAGTGTTCTTCTGTGTGGTGTTTCCGAGGTGCGTGGTGTTTTGTTAAACAAAATTCTAGGTGAAATTTCCCCGGGAGTGAAGGAGTGTAGGAGGCAGAGAACCTATAATTAATAAAAGTAATAAAAGTCAGAAAACTTGGCTTGCAGCTAGTGAACTTTAAAGGCTGAACTTAGCAGTGTCGTAAGCAGACGTGTTGACGTTAAGTGAAGCAGGTCAACCAAGCCTACAAAGTTAATGATCAAAGTAGTCCAGTGCTGTCGTCATCTGGTAATGCAAGTGGGTCAGTGCAGACGCCCGTACTATGAAACAAACAAAAATTCAAATGTTTGTAGAACTTATGGGAGTTAACTAGCCGGCCGCGGTGGCCGAGGAGACGGAGGCGCTCCAGTCACGGTCTGCACGGCCACTACGGTCGGGGGTTCGAATCCCCCCTCGGGCATGGATATTTGTGCCGTCCTAGTTCGTAAGTAGTTCATAAGTAGTTTGTAAGTTTAGGGACTGATGACCCCGTAGTTAAGTCCCATAAGCTGTACAAACATTTGAACATTTTTTTTGGACTTAACTACGGGGTCATCAGTCCCTAAGCTTACAAACTACCTATGAACTAGCTAAGACTAAGGACAGCACAAATATCCATGCCCGAGGGGGGGATTCGAACCCCCGACCGCAGTGGCCGTGCGGACCGTGACTGGTGCGCCTCAGTCCCCTCGGCCACCGCGGCCGGCACTATGCAATATGTAAGCAAGTGTGTTACTAAAGTGAACAAGTGGCCGGAGGTGAACGTGATTGGAAACAGGAAAGTGGTCACATTTAGCAATAAGTAAGCGTGTTACACTTGTGAAACACACAACCGACAAGGTCAATCCCACCGTACAAATATTGGCGAAGATGGCAGGTTCGACAATCAGTACACTCAATACTTTCCTCGCATTCAGTATTTCGGACGAGCGGTACGATCGGCACGGTCAGTACGTCCACTTTGACCGGTCTGAGAAGCAGCAGCAGTGGATGCAGCTGCCGCGGTCACAGTAGCAGCAGCCGCCGTGTCCCGGCAGCGAGACTCTGCCATCGCCAGCGGTTCAGTGTGCGAGGGTGAAGGTCGGGCTGAGAGTTTAAAATAGGGAAAGTTTAATTTTTAAAACTCACAACCACCAACTGCGAACAAAATTCCTAAACATGCAAAAACACTGGATCTGTGATTGCTACTGTTTGACTCGTTTTCTAGGGATGATATCACACGTTCGCAGCTTTCCTTCCCTGCATATGATTAAAAAATATTCATAATAAAGTAAGTTCATGTGAGAAAAGGGTGTACTAACTACTATTTTTGAAAACACATGAAAGTTCACTTTATGTTGTTTATTACACCATATTAAAACCCTGTGGCTGATATGTCTGTACGTCGACACATTTATCAAATAAAGTTATAGCTCGTGAGCCCCCAGACAAAATGAATATTTGTCGCAAATTGTTTTCACACCATGTACCTGTCTCAAACACCGTTTATGTTCATCCTATGCGACCACACGTGTTACACTAACAAAACACAGTCACTTTAATTCAGTGCGATGCACACCTTGTTCCACCGGCTAAATATTCACAACACACAGTAGCACTCGATACAACTTGGTGCAGTCTACGACGAGCAACCACACTTGGCAATTGCCACACAAAAATCTGTAGTCTCCACCTGGAGATCCACATGCCGACTGTTAGAGCGACGCCGCCCAGCCAGCTACACCACTCGCTCCCGACTCGTCACTTCCTGCCCACACGCGCGCGGGCCAAAAGCCCAACTGCCGGGTTTTTTCCCTACGTCATCAACTTCCCCATGTGAGCTGTTCTAACCGACTTGCTAACGTACAGCGCTCAGCCAATACATTTCTAAAACTTTACTTGAAATCAAAATAATTACACTACACATTAAACAAAATTCTTCTTAGTTTTTTATATTGGTATAAACATCCTTTGTACTATTTATTATAATCGTGCAATTTCTTATATGACAGATAAGTGATTTAACTGAATAAAAAAATGTTCAAATGTTTGTAAAGTCTATGGGACTTAACTACGGGGTCATCAGTCCCTAAACTTACAAACTACTTACGAACTACTTACGAACTAGGACGGCACAAATATCCATGCCCGAGGGGGGATTCGAACCCCCGACCGTCGTGGCCGTGCAGACCGTGACTGGAGCGCCTTAGTCTCCTCGGCCACCGCGGCCGGCTAACTGAATACTTCAAGATAAAATACACAAGCCGGCCGCGGTGGCCGAGGAGACTAAGACGCTCCAGTCACGGTCTGCACGGCCACTACGGTCGGGGGTTCGAATCCCCCCTCGGACATGGATATTTGTGCCGTCCTTAGTATAAGGTAGTAGATATGTAGTTTGTAAGTTTAGGGACTGATGACCCCGTAGTTAAGTCCCATAAGCTTAACAAACATTTGAACATTTTGAACAAAATACACAAGATTAATTGAAAATAAAATGAGAAATAGTTAATATATTATTTTTTATAAACAAACATTGCCATGCTGGTTGTGTAACTGTCTTGTATTCATTGATAATTTATTACTTTTCATTGTCAATTAAACATATTACGCCAGATGTGACTATATCAGCTAATGTATTGTTTATTTATCAGCAGGCTATTTTGTAATGAGGGCCTTAAAGGTTCCTGACTGCATCCTATTACTTCAAATGCCAGTAGTATTAGAATATTTTATTTCACGCTGTGCACTGCACTGTGCCTGGCACTCGCCATTGTCCCTCTCTCCCCTCACCGGAAACGAACCTGGAATATCCTAAGCTGGAACAAGCCACCAACGTCGGCCTGCTCGCTGGCCTCCCGTCAGCTACAAGCACACAGCAAATCTCAACATGGAGAATTTCTACCTATGGCTTAACTACAAATGTTGTCACCCAACTGCGTACATACATTGCTAGCATAATTAAGAAGATTAAAATTGTGTAACATTTAGTGCATTGGCATGGTCAATGTTTGCAGTGAACTTCATACTGTTTAATTATCAAATGCTATTAATTGCCAATATTTCTATTGGGCGGTAATCTCACAAGTGGAATGCCTGCAGTGAGAGGGGCGACAGACGGCGAGTTACTCACCCGGGGGCGCGGTGTGGACGGAGGACGTCTCCTGTGATCAGCTGTAGGACAGCACAGCAGCAGCGAGCGCCAAAAAAAGGAAGCTTAGAGTTTTACGTCCCGTCGACAGCGCGGTCATTAGAGACGGAGCTTACGCTCGGATTTTTGGGGAAGCATGGGGGAGGAAATCGGCCGTGCCCTTTGAAAGGAACCATCCCGGCATTTGCCTGGAGTGATTTGAGGAGTGCCAGTTGGACTCCCGGGCCACGTTCGTCGTCCAGTCCACAGTCACGACAGCGCGGAACAGTTTCTGCACGTCGGTGGCAGTGTGTAGGTCAGTGCGGGCAATGCGGCAGTGTGGCGGCCAGTGCGTTACCCAGCCAGCAGCACAGGCCTGGCGTCAGCATCCAGCAGCGAGGTGGTACAAGCTTCCTAGGGTTTTACTTGCGGTCGGAGAAGTTAGTACTGCTTCCTCCCACAAATCCCCTAAAACCTCCACATCCTTGCGGATGCTGTTGCGTAGCAGTGTGCGTTTGTACCGCCCTACAGTACGCACGAGGTGTCGTAGTTGCTTTCCGAGACTTTACGGAAAGCATAGAGTTCTGACTCACCTGTTGTCTTCTATAGTTGTGTCCCCAGCGCAGAAGACAGCACACAGGTCGTTGGTTCTTCTACAGCATACAAGTGAGGCTAAAGTTCTTTTTGATGGAAGCATAATAAGCGACTCGCGAGATTTTTGTCAGGGATGCCATTTATTAAATAAATAATAATAAAAATTAGCAACTATTGTTAATATGATACGGCCTATGCTGCCCATAGTTCATATTGAGACCTCGACTGTTATCACATTTACGCAAAAATCTTTACTCATGACCGGCACGGTCCGGCGCGTATAGTGGTCAGCTCGAGACTGAAACTGCGGCGCGTTGCGAGAGGGCACCTGACGCTCTATTTCGCGCCAAAACAGGGCCGTCGCGCGCCTTCTGCAAAATCGCTCTTCTCTCGTTACAATAAGAGAAGGCACCTTAAACTTTTTAAATTGTCAAAACCTAGCCTGTCCTTGAGAGATATTTATTACAAATTCTCAGCTCTGAATAATTAATATTTAGTTTATAATAAACAAAAGTAATTTCAAAAGAAATCACGTGACGTGAAATGCAGCAGCCAATGCGAGGAGAGCACCAGTAACATAGGCGGGCTTTCCCACGGGAACTAGCACCTACTGTGCCATATGCTACTGCTCCCCACCCCACATTTCAACATATGCTGCACTGCTGTCGTTCTTCCGCGTTTAAGACACGATGTTAGCAAAGAAACGGCCAGCGGCCAGAAATATGAAGTGGCCACAGGCCAGGAATATCACAGTGGCCGGCCGGCAAGGCAGTGACGCCGAGCACACCGCTAGTCTTCGTGTCGATGTAAGCACGGTCTACGCCAATAAATGTATTCTCGTGTAAACCACTGTTACATTGCCACCCCGTCTCCCGAGATGAGAACTGAGCTCACAGCCCGCAAAGAGTATGACTGTCCCAACATCCCGACGATAAATAAACTCGACAACTGAACGGAAAAAGCAGTTGCCAGCTGCACTTGGCGTCAAAACCATCGAAGTACTACACACTCTACCCTGTACAGTAGAGATCACTGGGTAGGACGAACCGCCTCTGCTAGTGGGCATGAATCGTGGTGTGGTGGGCTGCAACAGTTGCTTCTCTCTTCCAAAGCGAAGTGACAGTATACTACGAAAGCAGAAAAAAGAAAACAGAAATGATACACTCTGCCTATTGACATACTGTATACTTTTGTCAGACAGGCTCTCCGCAGCTGCGTTTCTCAGATGCAAGGTATGCTTTTCTAGACGGCTTTGCACCAGAGGGTAAAACAAATTCTGCCTGCACGTGATAGAAGTGAAACTTGGCAGCAGTGAGGAATACGTTTGGTAATGGTGTGACCGCCAATTTAGTTCCCTCTCATTTTGATTGAATTATCTTAGTTACTTTCTTTAGAGGTCTGATACTAGTGTATCACTTTCTGCCTATAAGTCCACAGCAGCGCTTCAGTAGCCCTGAGTCGCCAGAGCTTTAGCTCAATGCGTTCAGTCAGAAGGCTAGCTGTCCTCTGGAATAAAAAAAACTGAGACAAGATAAATTCAGGCATTAAAATTTCTTCTTAGAAAGAGAACATAAATGCATCACAATTTGTCACCAATAACAGCATTATGGGTATGCACAACGAACACATTAATGACGCAAAAGCAAAAGTCACTCATTTGAAATTCGTTGGTTCAAAACAGTGTGTTTAGTACTCCAAACTCCAACTTTTGTATCTTGTCTAATCATCTCATCGTAGTACATAACCTAAGTCAGTTATTGAGAGTTCGTAAATGTATAGAATCAATAATTCCAGAACGATTTTCCTTGAAACGATACCACACCAACCTCAGATTCTGATCTTGTGGGTGGTCCCAAGACTAGCAATAAGGCCGCGGTGGAGTAGCCGAGCGGTCTAAAGCTTCTCGCTGCGGAGCGCGCGGTTGCTCGCCGTGGAGGTTCGAGTCCTCCCTGGGGCATGGGTGTGTGTGTTGTCCTTAGGTTAGTTTACCTAGGTTTAAGTAGTTTGTAAGCTACGGACTGTTGACCACGCAGTTTGGTCCGATAGAATTACAAACATTTGATTTGATTTTCACTAGCAATAAGTAGTTTTTACCATGTGGCATTTACTACAACATCTGGTATTTCTCTTGAAAAAAAAGGAAATCCTTTTCTTACGTGATTTGCCACAAAAAATAATAATAATAATAATAAATAAAAATAAGAAAACAATACAATGTTACGAGCTTCCTCCACTGCTATCATACCTATCTGAGACCCAAAGTGAAGAATATATATTGAAATATGAAACATAATGAATATCATTTCCACAAATAGACGCTACATCCTGATCTGATTCACATGTTCAAATGTTCGTAAAGCTTATGGGACTTAACTGAGGGGTCATCAGACCCTAAACTTACAAACTACTTATGAACTAGCTTATACTAAAGAAGTCACAAACCTCCATGCCCGAGGGGGGACTCGAACCCCCGACGGGGAACAGCCTCGCACATCGTAGCATAGCGCCTCAGTGCGCTCGGCCGCTCCGCCGCGGCTGATTCGCATGTATTTCATATTGTGTAGTGCTATCATAGCAGTAAATAAGGATGGATACTGTTTAAGTCCCTTTAATGAGATAGCAAGTCAAATTTTTGCAGATCACTTTATTTGCATTATACAGCGGTTATCATACAGAAATTGATTGTCAACTCAGTGATAATCGATGGAGTTCCAGGACCTGTAATTCTGATGAAATATTTACAAGTTTTATCCCATATCTACTGCAAGTGATATAGACCGCAACAAAAGTAAGTACCGTAAAAGATTTTTACAAAATACATAAGTTTGTACTGCAGTGGTTTGTAAGTTAAGAAAGTTTTTTTTTCCTGTTCGTCTGATAGAGTTAACAATATGGGCAATTTTTATTCGCTTGGTTTCACCATTTTTTTCACTTGTGGAAATGAAAATGGTGAACTCAGATATTCATCCAATTGAATATTAGTATTTACCTTGAGTATTCATCTTCAGAACAATTACAGAATAATATCATTAAAACTGTCAGCAACAACCTCGTTTACGGAGTTATAAATCTGTATTTAGTATTACAATTTATGGGACCTCTACAGTGGGTGTAGAAGTGAGAGGAGGAAGTGGACGTGAAAGATGGAGCTGTAGACGAATGCCTGTTGCGTTCATTCAGAAAGGGGTGACACTCTGTTGCAAAGGAAATTAAGACGTTTGCAGGAAGATCAAGTCAATTGTTTCACAGACAGAACTCAATCTGGGCTTTAATCCAGTGTAGTAATAATTATTCGTTGGCAGCATACAAATAGTCTCTGCAAATTCTAGAATCATCTGATCAACTGTGTCATATTAAAGCACAGTAATTAAAATGTTCAAATGTAAAGCTTAAGGGACTTAACAGCGGTATCATCAGTCCCTAAACTTACAAACTACTTATGAACTACCTTATACTACAGACGACACAAATATCAATGCCCGAGGAGGGATCGGAACCCCCGACGGCGGACGGTCGCGCGCTCCGCAACACGGTGCTCCAGCACGCGCGACTCATCCGCCGCAGCAACAGTAATTCTCATATGAATACTGTTTATGCTGTTCCATTTTTCTGCGGTGTTTATGAGGGTTGTGTGTAGCCAGCCGGCACAACACTTGACAACAAGGACAGAATGTAATGGCACATTAAGGCAACAGGAGAATAATCATCAGAATAATCATCATTCTCCAGGATTTGACCAAATATTTACACTGGCTAATATGAACTCTAATAGGCTTACTGGTGCACGGATGGCACACCAGGAGGTTTACTGGACTCAAAACCGTCAGCACTGGACAAGGGGTGTCACCTTCTTCGCTGCAACACCAGTAGATCCATGACTCAGATTAAAATTGTTGATATAAATCCTATTCCCGAGGCTGGCCTGGCGAAGTCTCAGCCGTGGTGGAGTAGCCGAGCGGTCTAAGACGCCTCGCTGCGGAGCGCGCGGTTGCTCGCCGTCGGAGGTCCGAGTCCTTCCTGGACCATGGGTGTGTGTGTTTGTCCTCAGATTAGGTTAACTTAGTTTAAGTAGTTTGTAAGCTACGGACTGATGACCACGCAGTTTGGTCCGATAGATTTACAAACATTTGAACATTTGGAGAGGTCTCATTCCCCGATCATAGGCACCCCCTAAGCCAGTTTTGATGATCTTGCAGGCATGCTCCCAATAATTCTGCCTAATGACTTGAGCATCAATGGTTTCCACCAAGAGATCATAACCTTCCAGATGTTAAACACAGAGGAGTTGTGAGAGTAAGCTAGCACCAGATTGGCACAAACTTCTCTGGAGGCATTATGCTGGGAGGAATTAAAGGCAAAATTAACCACAGGAATATAGTGACTCATTTATTTTGTGACTTTGCATGGTAAATTATTCCTATTAACCCTTTCAGTATTCAAAAGCTGTGGGTAACAGGGCGTTTAATGCCATTGCCAATACAAATCTGCTTGAACTCACTAGACAGAAAGGCTGGGGCATTGTCACTAACAAGGAACTTGCGAGGGCTAAATCAACAACAAAATCTAGTTAAGTTAGCGGTCATCCCGCTTGTAGTGGAGAAGCCTCAGAAAACATTAAAAGGCATTTACCACCAGTACAAAATTATTTCTGGCTTTAGTGTGAGATAAGGGCCTGATATAGTCTATGAATTATTTATCGATTGGCCACTGTTCCAGTTCAAAACAGAGCAACCCTTGGTGAGAACAGGGACTGGGCTCTGCCATCTTGCAAGCACTGCACTCCCCCACTAAGACGCACTCATACTTTGCCGATTTACGCCAAGTAACATAACTGCAGATCTTACTGATCATTTTATGGATCCCCAATTGGCCTCCCACCAAGGAACCATGATCATAGTGAAATATAGAGGGAAACAGTTCCATTTGGAAGGCTGATTTTTAATTGTCGAAGTCTACCCACTTCATCACACAATATCCCTTTCTGTAACACATACCTGGGTAACGGTTCTCCCAGTGAGAAACACTCTCGGATGGAAGCTAACTTAGGATCACTATCCTGTTGGTCTCTAAGGTCTTGCAACAGTTGGGAAACCTCCATTAGAATATTACTGACCAGCACTTCTGCCCACTGGGGGTGATCTGGATCTGGTCCCTCTTCCTGTTTGGAGAACATCTGGCTGAGGGTGTCACCAGTCGTATTATCGTAGCACACAGACCCTAATGTGACGGACCTGAAACTGAAAGGTGGAAATACGGTCAGGCCACCTTGTGGTCTGACTGGGCTTCCTATGTCTAGCAAGGACCCAACTCAGTGCCTCATTCTGGGACTTGAGGTCAAACTCACAATGCTCGAGATAAAACTTAAACCTTTCAAGTGTAAATAGGACCGCTAGCATCTCACACTCGTAAACTGAGTACTTCGGTTCTGCACCACTCAGTCTCCTCAAGATATAAAGGTGCCTCTCATGATTATCTACCTGAAGCAACCGGATGAAGCATCAGTCTGAAGAATGAATCTTTTGTCGAAATCATGGATGGCCAAGGCCAGAGGGTTGGTCAAGGCATTCATGCTTGATGGCTTCGAAGCAGCCTATTGGCTTTCACCCAGAAAAAGTCTTGTCCATTTTTACGCAAGTTGTACAGGTTCCCATCTGTGCTGAATGCAGTGGCTGGTTTTGAGTCCTCGGGAAACGGAATCTGGTAATAGGGCTAGTTTAAATCCAAGACAGTGAAGTGCGAAGCACCAGAAAACTAAGTAAAAGCATTGTGGAGATCCGGGAGTCGCACTGATTCCAGAACAACTTTTTTATTCAGAGCACAATAATCTACATCTGGTCTATAATCCTGTACACATGCCTTTGGCACCAGAAAGATAGGGTAGGCATAAGGTGAAGTGGACTGCCTGATTACGCCCTGAAGGAGCATTAGATCAATTTTTTCAGAAGAATGGCCATTTTGGGAGGAGATAAATGGTAAGGTATTTGTCGCACAGGCACATCATCTGTCAATCTGATTTGATACTGGATCAAGTTATTGGCACCCAATCCATCAGAGAGAACATCAGGGAAGTCATGTAAGATGTTCAACAACTAGCGCCCCTGATTCATGGTGAGATGATCAATGTTAAACTGCGGGTCCTGTAGCTTAATAGAATTAATAGTAGCCATATGACAGCATGAACACAATGGTATTTTCTCGGCAGTTATCACTGCCGAAATCCAGAAGTACTGGAACGCCAAATAAAATTGCAAGCAAAAATGAGCATGACAGACAAGCGTTCTGCTCCCAAGATGGTAATGGACCGAGACAAACCACAGATACTGAATTTCCCCTTACTTCCCCTTACTGATTTGGCAACGTCATTGATATTTCATTTATAATCCGAACTAACTGTATTTTTTGCCGATTTTTACGATATGTAGAAGGTGTGATTGTGACGGATTTATACACCGAATAACCGACCATTTACAAGTAGTATTTACGAGGATGATTAATATACACACCGGACAAAAACCTGTCAGCCACAGAGCCGGAACAGCATTTGTTATTTATTTCATGGTTAGCAAAAAGGTGCACGATGTTTCAAAACCATTGACAGAGAACCAGAGGAATAATATTTTGTGTCCACCACGAAATAAAATAAATAATGCTGTTCTTGCTCTATGGTTGACAGCTTCTTTATTTAGCCTTGTCCGGTGAGTATATTAATTATCGTCGTAAGTACTACATGTTTACAAACCATAAAGAATAAAGTTATTCCTTATTGGCCACCCGAACGAGACTCCTCATTGGCTGCCTTCACCTTCCGTCATCCATTAGGCCATTGCCAACGTCTACATGTCAAGCACCAGTTGCGGACTCATAAACTGCACTTTAAGCGGTGGATGTATCGGGTTGAGCAAACCTTAAGGCTTCCAAAGAAACGATCAATTGATCTAAATGAGCATGGGTGGTTGGCTGGCTACTGAAAATAACATGTGTCTTATCTTCCAGTCCCATTTCCTCCAGAATGGTAGAGACTACTTTATGTTTTTCAACCATGATTGACAGAGCAGTGACAACAGTATACAGCCATTCAACGTAATGGAAGAGGACCTTATCAGCTGCCTGAACGCATCAATAGTGGGAGCGTTCCAACTAGTGCAGGACCCAGGGTGAAAATGTGTCCTGAATAATTCGGAGTTGGAACACTTGCGCGGAGTGACACTTGCGCGGAACCCGGGGCCCTTGGGGCGGCTAATGGCTTTTCCTGGATACAAGCACACCAAGAAGTCTAGCACTGCTGTTGTCAAGTTTCCACACTGTCAACATAACACGATAATCAGTGAAATTGCACAACCCTTTGGAAGCTGAAGAGCAATATAGTAACTTGTTCTAACTACATATTAATCCGTTGAGTGTTCCTCCTGCAAACAAAAAGGTATTTTAATAGTGATAATGTTTGGAGAGTTAGTCTCTGCTACTACAAGACTATGACTTTCCACAGTCATACCTCCTAAAACCATATTAATCAGAACACTAAGCATATCAAGACACCTGCGCAAGCAATAAATATATTAGGCATCCTGCACAGATACGTTGATGTAATTGACCGCTAAGTAGTTAACCCCACTATCACGCAACTTCCATCTCTTTAAAAATAGCTACTATGCTTTTTAATAGGAGATGCAACCTTAAACCTTCAATTAAAAAACGTTAATAATAAGTCAATGAGTATTTTACATACTTAAAGCGTTTATTCGTAGACCCCAAAACGATTTGGCTGTATTCGAATTACAAATACAGCTAAGAAATATATGAAATACGGAATGTGTAAGGGAATGTCACACACCGAAAAATGCTAAAGATAAATTCTATTTTCCATCACCGTCATATAGAACCATTTTTACTCCGAACTTGGCATAAACCAACAGGGAGAAACAAGTTGCAAGACTTCCAGGAAAAATGAAGCGAAATTGGCAGCCAATAGTTGGTTATAAATTACATTGCCTGTTAACTGTATAAATATAAATTACGGAATACGCGGAACTACTGTTCAGTACAGTCAAAAAGGTCTAAGGTAATAGGCAGTGGTTTACAATCAGATATCCGTATCACTCTCCTCCTCAAGAAGTCTGTGTGAAGATTTATTTTCAGAACATTCAAGAAAAATGTGTTGAAACTATAAGAAGCAGCTCATTTACTCAGGAAGGGAAAACGTTATGGTGCCCGTAAATTTAAATGGCTGTATCTCTTGTAGTAACATTTAATTTTTGATAAAATGTTAAAATCCAATATACCAGAATTTTGTTTTTCTAAACTCAGTGCTAACTTTTTTTTGTCGAAATTTTTGCAGGAAGTATTCTTGACGTGATTTCATACTTCTATGCATTAATATTATCAAACATGTAATTTGTGTCACAAATTGCGCGGCCGGTCGGGTCGGAGGTTCGAGTCCTTCCTCGGACATAGGTATGTTTGTTTGTACTTTGCCTAAGTTATTTTAAGTAAGATTAAGTAGTGTGTAAGTCTAGCGACCAATGATCTAAGTAGTTTGGCCGCATAAGACTACACATATACACGTAATTTATTTATTTCATAACCACATTTAAGTACTAATAATTAAAGAAACTTAAAAGAGAAATTTGATGTAAACACTGAAAAAAAAAAATGATTGATATTTCTCATAAGATGAATGCACTCAACCGTTGACTTATGTCTTGTGAATGTACCTACAAATTCTGCCATATGAAAATTGTAGTGTGAGTCCCAAATATGTTTTTTCTGTAATAACATTAAAAACATATTAAAAATTCAGAACTAGAAAATCAGTGAAGTTTTGGACTTGAAGCGTTTTGTGTTGCTACATCTTTACATAGTAGACACGATTTTAAAATTTGGTTGCTATCGCCAAAGAAGACGAAATGTTAAATTTTTTGGTGTAATCTTCGCCGTGTAGACTGTATGTTGTAGAAGTCTACGTCGAACCTAATCATACCTCTGAGGAGAGAACGTTGTTTGCACTTCTACTGCGTTTCCAGTCGGCTGTGCTGTGCTACGTAACGTCATCGTAGCGTTCCACTTTCCCGAGAGCTATATATGTATTGGTGTGATGTCTGTTCTTTCGAAATAAGACATCACACCAATATATGTATCATTTAGACGCAAAGATTCTGGGTTCTGTTTTCAGGCCGGCCGCGGTGGCCGAGGGGACTGAGGCGCTCCAGTCACGGTCTGCACGACCACTACGGTTGGGGGTTCGAATCCCCACTCGGGCATGGATATTTGTGCCGTCCTTAGGATTAGCTAGTTCATAAGTAGTTTGTAAGTTTAGGGACTGATGACCCCGTAGTTAAGTCCCCTAAGCTATAAAAACATTTGATCTGTTTTCATCGCTAACGCGATTAACAACGTTAGATCTCGTGTGTAAACAAAATGTTCAAATGTTTGTCTAGTCTATGGGACTTAACTACGGGGTCATCAGTCCCTAAACTTACAAACTACTTATGAAGTACTTACGAACTAGGACGGCACAAATATCCATGCCCGAGGGGGGATTCGAACCCCCGACCGTAGTGTCCGTGCAGACCGTGACTGGAGCGCCTTAGTCTCCTCGGCCACCGCGGCCCGCGTGTGTAAACACTTAAAGGTTATGAGTGCCACTGAAAAAATGCATAAGTAACACCTGTTGTTTGAGACTTGAAGATGACCTGAAATTAGCCGAAATCGATATCTCATAATAAACATAAGGTGTAGCTGTCTATATTTCATAATGCTATTCCTAACATATTTAAAAGCTGCTCAAAACCACCTACAAAAACCTTTATAATGAGATTGTATATAATTCCACGATCAAATTGTGTTTTAGTTATTTGTAGTAATACACCCAAAGATCTGCCCTTGCTTTTAGTGCCTTGATCAGCTGTTTATTTTTAGAGGTATTACTAGGGACAGGAAAAATTCGCATTTGCGATAAATGCGAATATAGATGCGAATTCTGACTCAAAATGCAGTAAATCCGAAATTGTAGTTAGCAACGGTTGCGCTCAATTCCGATTTCATCACATTCCTCTTCACATGGTGCTGTATTGTAAATCGAGTGATATTTGTATGACGTGTTATCTCCCTGTTGAATGAGGCTGTGATATCTCCGGGCCGTTACTACTGCTCCACCTCGCTCGGTGGGCCTTTTCCTGAATACGGCACAGGTAGCGGCTGGAGGGCGAGGAGTAGGGGTGGTTTATCCCTACTTCTGGAACACCCTGTTCACTACCTGCAGCGTCCGGGTCTCCGCGCAAGTGTCTACACATTCCCTTTCCGCGCAAGTGTCACTCCCCGCAAGTGTCACAAACTCAATAATTCCCCATCTTAAATCAGCTAAGCTAACTTAGTCCTGAAGAATCACGACCAAAATATTACTTAAACAACAGCAGGCCGAAGGGTTTAAAAAACTTAAGGGTGTCAGCATGAGTCTCAAATCGAACGGTAAATCAGAAAACATGAGAGCATAAATGGGTTAGGCAGCTTATCAAAGAAAGGATCCCCAAACTTTCGTCTGAAAACCAACTGTGATCGAATCTCCATGACAGGGGCTAACTGGGGCTGTACCTGTTCCCTGATCATCAAGGGTTTACTTGTCCATTGTCCGGTTCTAAAGTACTAACTACGGCCAGCAGACTCTGAACATCACCCTACAATATGACTACCACC
The DNA here is from genome assembly GCA_026315105.1 of Locusta migratoria. Taxonomy (NCBI): domain Eukaryota; kingdom Metazoa; phylum Arthropoda; class Insecta; order Orthoptera; family Acrididae; genus Locusta; species Locusta migratoria. The sequence continues at coordinate 262,819,886 of CM048755.1, forward strand.
TTCAACAGCTGATATTAAGCGAAACACCCCTAAAACCACCCAAACAGTTACTGAAATGACAAAGTTGCACTTGTACCCTTAATAACTGCTTATGAGTAGAGCTCGTGACCGTCAAAAAGTTCAAGTTATGCTTAAGCTCCTGCACGCCAGAAGTGCAAATGGAAATTGTGGCACCTACCTCATCATTGTATATGCTGCAACGTAGACAGGGGTGGACCAGTCAGTGCGTAGTCAGGCCGCTAATTTAGGAATCTTTCCATCGTCACCTAATCCACGCAAGCACAGTTTGTATTGCAACTGATCATGCCTCAAGTACGATAAAACCAACACGTGCCTTGCTTTCCATCCCGAAGCCTCAAATGTGAAAAAAAAGTATAAACACTATAATAACCAGTGGGAATATTGGAGTATTATAATACACAATTTAATATTAATGTGTGACCATTGATTTGACAGAGGCAACCACGCTTTGTTGCCACCAATGAGCTGCTGGTGGACACCCCACAATAATAATAATACAATTCCGGTGTAGGTAGGTGGAGGCTGTTTGGGTTACAAAATATCAAATTTGTTGCACAATCTCCACAAACTACAAGTACACAATTTCCTGCCGGCCGTAGTGGGCGAGCGGTCTGCGGCGTGCCAGTCACAGTCTGCACGGCCGCTACGGTCGGGGGGTTCGAATCCCACCCTCGGGCATGGGTGTTTGTATCGTCTTTAGTATAAGGTAATTCATAAGTAGTTCGTAAGTTTAGGGACTGATGATCCCGTAGTTAAGTCCCTTAAGCTTAGCAAACATTTGAACAATTTCCTGTTTTATGTACAGTATTAGAGAGACTACATTTAAGGCTCTTAATTTACCCAATTGCTCATAATAATAAATTAAATGCACCAGAGCTTAATATATAAGCAAGAGTGCACCAAATGCTTATTTTAAGGCAAATTTTAATACATGAAAAATTAATGTAACTGATGCAGCAAAGTTTCTTTTAAGGTTTATTTATTGATATGGTGTATGTTCTTTCAGACATGTACAAATGAACAGGCACCATATCAAAAATGTAAAATATGCCACCAACAAGGAATTGACAATTTCTTTGCGCACGCATTCAAACACTCGATCCCTTGCGGGAATCCAGTATAGGCTGCGAGCTAGAGGAATTAATTGGATGGGGCTAGAAGTTGAGAATTTGGGTTTGCAGGGACGTGTGGCTGGATAGCGTGATTGGTTAAACCGACTGCTGGCCTAAAGCAGGAAATCTAGATTCGAATCCCAGGCCAGCACAAATTTTCAACTTTTCAATATTTAGAATTCGTTTATTTTAAGACAATTTTAACACACAAAGAACAAATGCCTCAAATGTTTATTTTAAGGCAAATTTTAACACACAGAATGAGTGTACCAAAGTTTATTTTAAGACTTGTTTTTTTTTCTTTACACACATGAAGAACAAGTGCACCAAATATAGCTTCGTAGGTTTCCACGGCCAGTGTCATTTTGAATAAAACAATTCTGGGTATTGGGCCGTGTCATTTTTAAAACACTTAGAAAAGGAATTCCTGGTGGGTAACTGTTGGATGCTGCTGAATGTACACCCCACAGTGGCGGCGCGTCCTATGTGTTCACTGGTTCATTGAACCCCCGGGAAAAAGCTCGTCCTGAAAACAAGTACAAAAAAATAAATTAAATTATAAATGTTTTTAAACCATTATTCTTCGTTTATTTCTTTTATCAGATCATTTTATATGCACATTCAAAATATTTTTATCGTATGAGAAACGTTTTACGTCGTGAAGACACGAGTCGTAACGCAGCCGCCTAATCGCAACCACAACGTCGCAGTGCGCATGCGCATCTTAGGTTCAGCTTCTCTCCTGAACACCCTGGAGGCAGTATATGGTCACTCCCGCAGTAGGAAGGGGCGAGGGGAAACACCGCGTATAGCATTGACGTTGGAGCTGGTAGAGACGCCAGATACTGGCTACCCGAGTTCTGACGGTTACGCACGAATGGTCCCGGAGCAAAGACAATGGAGCTATTGGGCACCTAGCCTTGTACATGCGCAAATCCTCCATGAAGGCAACATTCGTCTTTCATATTTGTTTTTTGCGCATTGGAGATTCATCAAAACACGTCGTATTTTGTAAAATATCTTATAACTATCAATTAAAGACGCGTAACTATAAAAGCCTTCAGAAGATCCGATCATGAATAATAATGAAGTTGCTAAGCTCCACGTAGTAAGAATAGCCGTGTGGTTAGAGGCAATGCGTAGCGTGTCATAGATGGTGGGTTTGGACCAGACTGCAACCGATCCTTTTTCTTTTACCCAATCTTATTTTTATCAGATACGGGAACAACAATGACTTTTGTATTGTTACTTGCAACATATCTTTCGATGTTTTTCCGAATGTGTCGCGATTTTTTGGGTAAATCACATTTATACTCTTCGTTCTAACATAACGTATATTTAACTGTTTGAAAAGAGGTGGGGGAGAGCAGCCTATGCGCATGCGTAACGTTAGGAGGGTGTGCTACTTATAGTGTCACGTGACCCGAAGGTAGCTTGTCTCTTCATCGAAATAGTCATTTTGTTACAGTCCCCTAACAGTGTAATCCGTTACTTACCGTGTTTTAGTGTTCATGTGCATATTAATATGTTCTTGATGTTTATTATCAGAGAAAAATGAACAAGGTTCAGTATCATTTGAAAGAAATTTCTCAACTTTATGCTTGGAAGAAAAGCGCTAGTTGAGGCAAGCACAAACAAGCCGAGGTAAGACATTCTGCAGATCTTTTAACGAAAATATATACAAAAAAACGGTTGGAGTTCTAGAAATAAACTATTTTGTTTTTCAGTGCCTGCTGCTTGCGAAGGGTAAAGACACAACCGGGACATGTACTGGTGTGTCAGGTCTAGCTCATCTAACCCAGAAGCACGAGGAGTCTATTACACGCAAGAATGCTTATTTAGATTTATCAGTCCTTGAAAAAACAGAAAGCAGGCAACGGCTTAGTTCAGCTTCCAGACAGAATATTGAAAGAGACAATGACTATGTAAGGAAAAACCACTACGTTATTTCAAAAATAATTGACTGTATTAAATTCTGCTGTGAGTTTGAAGTTGCGTTTACGTAGACATGATGAAACAGCAAAATCTAACAATCCCGGAATATTCGGAGTGTTAACAAATTTCACTTCATCCTTACAAGGCAACCTCCCCATAGCATCCCCCTCAGATTTAGTTATAAGTTGGCGCAGTGGATAGGCCGTGAAAAACTGAACACAGATCAGTCGAGAAAAATGGAAGACGTTGTGTGGAACGATGAAAAAAAAAAGCAAAATATAAAAACTGAACGATCCGTGCGAAAGATGGGCAACATCAAGCAAAATATGAGCATTGGAGTGCCGTGGTTGGAGTTGCGAAGCCTTCCCTCGAATGATAATTTAATTTTTTTTATTTTCCCAAAATTATGATCTGTCTCGGTTCATTGAAGTCTCTGTTCGCTGTAATCAGTTTAGTGTCTGTGGTTTGCGACCGCACCGCAAAACCGTACGATTAGCAGACGAAACGAAGTGCCTTTCCAATGGGAACCTAAAACATTTGATCGCAAGGTGTCAACCAATTCCTCCACTGGAAAACACATCTGATGTATACTATATGACACTGGTGATGGTATGTGTGTCATGTGACAGGGATCTCTTGCCAACCCACCTAACTTGTACACTTGGTGAATGGGTAAAGAGATTCTACCTTGCCCATTTAGGCATTCTTGCGGATGTTTTAATCGCTCCAAAAAAGTGATGAAACCATAACAGTGTGTGCCATACATAAACTGCAACAAATGAATGCAACAGTTTCACAGTCACACAGTTTTCCCTGCTCTGTCAAAACATATGGTTTAACGTTTTCGAATTTTTCTGTGTGTAAACTGTGAAATTCTGCATATGTTCGAACATTCTTTCAGATGGACTGTTCAGTTTTTATATTTCGCTTATTTTTTCATAGTTCCTCACGACTTCTTCCTCTTTTCTGTGTTCAGTTTTTCACAGCCTATCCACTGCACCAGCTTATAACTAAATCTGAGGGGGGTGCAATGGGGAGGTTCCCTTGTTAGATGTGGTTGTAAAAAAGCATATTAACAAAATCAAATGTTTGTAGAGCTTATGGGATTTAACTACGGGGTAATCAGTCCGTAAACTTACAAACTACTTATGAACTAGCTAATACTAAGGACGGCACAAATATCCATGCCCGACGGGGGATTCGAACCCCCGACCGTAGTGGCCGTGCAGAAAGTGACTGGCGGGACGCACACCGCTCGGCCACCGCGGCCGGCGCATATGAACAAAGCTACAGTCTTTAAGGGTACATCCAAGAATATACAAAATGATTTACTACAGTGTATGTTGCACGTAAATGAATGCAGAAATAGCTAAGGCAGATTTTGTGTCTGTGATAGCAGACCAGCGGCGTAGATACGGGGGAGGCGGGGGCGAGGGGGTTCAACCCCTCCCGCAGAACTTTTTTTGTCACTTGCGATAAAATTAAAAATTGACAATAATTTGTGTAATGAATATGAGAGTTAGAATGAAAACTTTGCCAAGAAAGAGGGTACCAGGAAATCTGTAAGTTCTAATCGATGCTCGATTTGATTTGATTTGATTTTCTCAGGGAAGCCAAAACAGTCTTGGTCCAACCCGCCACTGCCCGCACCGAAACTAAGTTTATTGTGCGGTATCGCTCCCTGTATATCTACGAGGTGATGTTTTTATACACGAAACCGTGCAATGTTTACAAGATGTGAAAATTAACGTATTAACATGAAGTTTCAATTATTTTATTTTCGAAGTCACTTGATTACACTTTTAGACAGACGATAAAAAAATAAAACATGCTATACCTGCTCTATGGTTGACAGGTTGTTGTATGTACCCTTGTCCTGTCAGTAACAGTTAATGACCTCGTAAAATAAAGACTTGGAATTAGTTGATGACTGTTTCTTACGTATAAAATAAATAAAACATGCTATAGTACTATATAGTTGACAGGATAAAGTGACTCTAAATCTTTATTTTACGAGGCCAATTACTTTTACTGATCAGACAAGGCTACATACAAGAATCTGTCAACCATAGTGCAGGTATAGCATGTTTCATTTACCCATGATCTGTATGAAACAATCGCCAAATAATTTTAAATCTATCTTTTATGAGGCTAATAACTGTTACTAACCGGAAAAGGGTACATATAAGAACCTGTCAACCATAGAGCAGGTATAGCATGTTTTATTTACCCTGTAATCTGTACGAAACAGTCATAAACTAATTCTAAATCTTCATTTTACAAGGCCAGTAACTGTTACTGACCGGACAAAGGTACATACAAGAACCTGACAACCATAGAGCAGGTATAACATGTTTTATTTACCCTATGATCTGTACGAAAAGAGTGATCAAGTAATTCTAAATCTTCATTTTACAAGGCCAATAACTGTTACTGACCGGACAAGGGTACATACAAGAACCTGTCAACCATAGAGCAGGTATAGCATGTTCTATTTATTTTATCATCTGTCTGATAGTATAATGACGTGATTACAAAAATAAAATAATTGAAACGTCATGTTAACACGTTAATTTTCACATCTTGTAACCATCGCGTGCTTTCGCCTATAAAACGCATTACCGCATATTTAATTTCCAACGTCAAAAATTCTTATTTGCATGTTGCCGCGGCGAGAAGGTTTGGTTACCATTGGCTGACGACATAATCACGTGCTCTGCAACAAATAAACGTCGCGTTGCATAGCCTCCAATTCAGGCGATCGGAAGCAAATGTGCCGTATTTGGCGGATTTTGTATTTATACTTCAATATTACGAAAGTGGGCAGATTAAATGTAACGGCGCTTGAAAGACATTTGATAAACACGTATTTTAAGGTAAGGTACGTCGTAATTAAGTACGGAGAAATTATGCCTACACGTATAAAACCTTTACCAAAGACACACTTTTAATAAGGTAAAAAAGAAAAAAAAAAATTAAGGTGACGTCATTCCCCTGGTTTCCCCTATATGTTATTTGTCTGAAGGCTTTCGATTTTTTACGATTGCTGACAACTTATGACTTGAGCCAGATGTTATAGTGTGGAAGGTATTTCTAATTTACTAATCCCTACAGCGATTACTTTTGTTCTGAAAATTGGGCTTATTCTGTATGTTATGTTCAAATAATTTACGGGAATATAGTTGGGCAACGTCTTCGACAACAGCCAGTATTTTGGGAGGTGAACGCCTATCATTTTCAAGGTACAACAGAAAAGACTGCACTTCGTGTCTACAATCTTTTTCAATAACGCTTCATTCTTTTATCAGCTACTCACAAAATTTTCCAAATTCATAGCAAAAATCGTAAGTTTGTTTTATTGGGGGGGGGGGGGGGGGGGGCACAGCTTTGGCATCTGTCAACTGCGTGAGGGCATCTCAAAATTCAAATATAGCTCTGCAGCTCTGCCTGTGAATTCCCCCGAGAAAAGATTTATCTACGCCCCTGTAGCAGACGAAGCTTGTGATGTACCGCATCTCCCAAATTTCAGCTGGTACTAGTACTTCGTTATAGGCTATATTATCTACGGGACAGCCTGTTGGAAAACTTAAGCAAAAAGAAGATGCGAGGAGACGTACGTAACAAGGAATGTAGCAGCAAAGGAAGTTTGTGACGTAATTATTCAGCAGAGCAAACAGTCACTTATTGGCCTCTATTTGATCATCACTTTTTCCCTTCTATGAAACGCAATTTTCCTGAAACAATTCTTTCTGCTGCTGTACATTTCTAACCATTTTTAAATAAAGCTGATTTGAAACGGAACTTCAGAGCATTTATTCTCGATATGATTTTCAAGAAATGAAAAGTGCAATAACGCTTCTGAGGTTTTTGACTGAAAATAGGCACCTAATCTTCGAGAACCTTTTGCTGAAGTAATAAAGTTGCTGAAATTGGTGGCCACTAGCCCAATGAGAACGAGTGAAGCAGAGAGATGTTTCTCCACTTTGTCAAGAAAAAACCTTTCTGAGAAATACCATGGACGAAGATAGGCAGTCTGCTCGTGCCATGCTATCTTTTTTAAAGGAAATGATCCACAAGCCTCCAGATTTCAACGAGATAATCATACCCAAATTCTCCACTAAGATGGAAAGAAAGATGGAATTTCTCTTCAAACATACCTCTACAGGATATACCACCCCATGAATGTCGTCAGGCTCATTTCAAGGCAATTTTACAGCTGAATAGATATTTAATTAAATCCATTTAGAAAATTTAATTGAATCCCTGAGTTTGATAACATGTTATCTCCATCAAAATTAATTTCACGGGAGTGACAAAAAACTAAATCATACAAGTGTTCTGTCTCATTTGTAGGCCTAGAGATTGTGGTAGCTCAATGTACTTATGAATCTTTTCTTTGGGCTTAGCCTTGATCTCTTCATTTTTAGATCGGAGTATTTTGTGAATAGTTTCATATTCTATAACTGAAAATAAGAAGCCATAATGAGAATTTTTATTAGCAATATAGTTCCTGTAACAAAGAATTTCAGATTTTTGGCAGGAGCTGTTGTTGTAGTCTTCAGTCTGGAAACTGGTTTGATGCAGCTCTCCACAATACCCTATCCTGAGCAAGCCTCTTCAACTCCACATAAGAACGGCAACCTACATCTGTCTGAATCTGCTTACTGTATCCATCTCTTGGTCTTCCTCTGCGGTTTTTACCCCATACACTTCCCTCCAACACTAAATTCACAATTCCGTGATGTCTAAGTATGTGTTGTACCAATCGATCCCTTCTTTAAGTCAAGGTATCCCAAAAATTCCTTTTCTCCCCACTTCTGCTCAGTACCTCCTCATTAGTTATGCAATCCCCCCACCTAATCTTCAGCATTCTTCTGTAGCACCACATTTCAAAAGCCTCTATCCTCTTCCTGTCTGCACAGTTGTCCATGTTTCACTCCCGTACAAGGCAACACTCCACACAAATGCCTTCAGAAAAGACTTCCTAACACTTAAATTAATATTCGATTTTAGCAAATTTCTCTTTTTCAACAATGCTTTTCTACCCATTGCCATTCTGCATTTATATCCTCTGTACTGCGACCATAATTTGTTATTTTACTGTCCAAGTAACAAAACTCATCTACCTCCTTTATTGTTTCGTTACCTAATCTAATTCCTTCAGCATCACCTGATTTTCTTAGACTGCACTCCATTAACCTAGTTTTGCTCTTGTTAATCTTCATCTTATATGCACCTTTCAGCACACTGTCCATTCCGTTCAACTGCTCTTCCAGATCCTTTGCTGTCTCTGACAGAATTAATATGTCATCAGCAAAACACAATGTTTTTAATTCTTCACCCTGAACCTTAATTCCTTCTCCAAATTTCTCCTTGCTTTTCTTTATAGCTTGCTCAATGTACACATTGAATATCATTGGAGAAAGGCTACAACCCTTTCTTACTCCCTTCCCAGTCACTGCATCCCTTTCATACCCTTCAACTCTGACAACCACTGTCTGGTTTTTGTACAAGTTGAAAATAACCTTACGCTCCCTATATTTCACTCCTGCTTGCTTCAGAACTTGAAAGAGTTTATTCCAATCAACAGTGTCAAAAGCCTTCTCCAAATCTACAAAAGCTAGATATGTAGGTTTGCCTTTTCTTAATCTATCTTCTAGGACAAGCCGTAAAGTGAGTATTGCCTCCCGTGTTCCTACATTTCTCCTGAACCCAAACTGATCTTCCCCGAGGTCGGTTTCTTACGGAAAACGAAAATCGAATTTCGTAAACCGGTTTACGCTGTCGTGTTTACATGTCATATCCTGAAGCGGATTTCCTAGTCCACTCACTATGGCGGCTGAAACAAGACTGTTTCAGCTCCTGATTTAGTCAGCACAATCGCTATTTCTCTTTACTTAAATACACAGGTTCATGCTCAGTGTAATATTTATACTTATCTTTCATTGCAGAAAATTTCACTGCCCATATGAGTTGAAAAATGTTAACAAGAAGACGTAATATAACAAGCCAAGGTCGTTTCAAACTCGGTTGCGTTTACATGGGCACGAAAATCGATTGTGGAACTGGAAAACCGCTTTACTGAAGCGGATTTCCAGAATCGATTTTGGAGTGTTTGCATGATTAACCAAAAGCGGAATTGGGAAATCGGTTTATGAAATCAGGTTTCGGGAGCCCATGTCTGCGCCTGCTTTCTTTGGAATGGGGATTATAACATTTTTCTTAAAGTCTGACGGTACTTCGCCTGTCTCATACATCTTACACACCAGGTGAAACAGTTTTGTCATGGCTGGTTCTCCCAGAGACTTCAGTAGCTCTGAGGGGATGTCATCTTCTCCAGGGGCCTTGTTTCAACTTAGGTCCTTCAGTGCTCTGTCAAATTCATCTCTCAGTATAGTATTTCGTATTTCATCCTCATCTACTTCTTCTCCCCTTCCAACAATATTGCCTCTAAGTTCATTTCCTTCGTAGAGCCTCTCTAAATACTTTCCACCTTTCAGCTGTCCCTTCTTTGCTGTGAACTGGCTTTCCATCTGCGTTCTTGATATTCATAGAGCTATTTTTCTTATCTCAAAATATCTCTTTTATTTTCCTGTAGGCAGTATCTATTTTTCCCCTATTTATACATTCTTCTACATCCTTGCATTTGCCTTCTAGCCAGTCCTGCTTAGCAATTTTGCACTTCCTATCAATCTCATTTCTTAGTCGTCTGTACTCCATTTTGCCTGTTTCATTTACTGCATTTTTATATTTTCTCCTTTCATCGATTAAATTTAGTATGCCCTGTGATATCCAAGGATTTTTTGTAGGTCTTGCCTTCCTACCTATTTTGTCCTCTGCTGCTTTCACTATTTCATCTCTCAGTCCTACGCATTCTTCTTCTACTGTTTTATTTTCCCCTGTTTCTGTCAATTGTTGCCTAAAGCTCCCTCAGAAATTCTCAAGAACTTCAGGTTCCTTCAATTTATCCAGGTCCCATCTCCTTATTTTCCTACTTTTCTGCAGTTTGTTTTTTCAGTTTCAGCCTACAATTCATGACCAATAAGTTATGGTCAGAGTTTATATCTGCCCCTGGGTATGTCTTACAGTTTAAAACCTGGTTCCAAAATCTGTGTCTTACCATTATAAAATCTATCTGGTATCTCCCGGTGTCTCCTGGTCTCTTCCACATATACAACCTTCTTTTGTGATTTTTAAACCAGGTGTTTGTTATAACTAAATTATGTCCCATGCAGAATTCTGCCAGGCGGCTTCCTCTTTCATTCCTTTTGCCCAGACCATATTCACCTACTATCTTCCCTTCCCTTCCTTGTCCTACAACCAAATTCCAGTCTCCCATAACAATTAAGTTTTCCTCTCCCTTAATTGTCTGAATAATTTCCTTTAGCTCCTCATATATTTCTTCGATCTCCTCATCATCGGCAGAGCTAGTTGGCATATAAACCTATACTACTGTGGTCGGTGTTGGCTTTGTACCAACCTTGACTATGATAATGCGATCACTGTGTTGCTCATAGTAGTTTACCTGTATTCCTGTTTTCTTTTTCATTATAAGACCTAATCCTGTAATACCCCCAACTGATTTTGTATTTATGATCCTGTACTCTCGGTTGCACAGTGGTAGAGTGCCAGACTACAAATCCAAAGGTCGCGGGTTCGATTCCTGCCTGGTCATTGGATTTTCATCTGTCACTTTCCACTTCTTTCACCTCTGGCAGTATTGCTCATGTGAAAATTACCAAGTAGCACCGTGGTTCGGAACCCACATTAAACTGTAGGTCCTCCTATAACTGGCTGGGTAAGTCAGTTCGAAGGTCGGAGGAAGGAAGCGGCATGCCTAGTAAAGCACTGTGGTGTTCAAACCAATCTTCGGATTGTTGACTGCTTTACCTTTTTTTTTTTTACTCACCTGATCAGAAATACTGTTCCTCTTTCCACCGAACTTCACTAATCCCCACTATATATAACTTCAACCTATCCATTTCTCTTTTCCAATTTTCTAGCTTTCATTCCTGATTAAGGGATCTAACATTCCACGCTCCAATCCGTAGAATGCCACTGCTGTCTTTCCTGATGATCACATCCTCCTAAGTAGTCCCCACCCAGAGATCCAAATGGGGGACTATTTTACCTCCGGAATATTTTACCTGAGAGGATGCCAACATCATGTCCATACAGTAGAGCTGCATGTCTTCGGGAAAGGTAACGACTGTAGTTTCCCCTTGCTGTCAGCTGTTCGCAGTAACTGTTTGGCAAAGCCACATTAGCTGATGTCACAAGGCCAGCTCAGTCAATCATCCAGACTGTTGCCCCTGTAACTGCTGAAAAGGCTGCTGCCCCTCTTCAGGAACCACATGTTTGTCTGGTCTCTCCACAGATACCCCTCCGCTGTGGTTGCACCTATGGTACAGCTATCTGTATTGTTGAGGCACGCAAGCCACCCCACCTTGGCAATGTCTGTGGTTCATGGGAGTGTAACAAAAATATTTAATCCTTCATATGACAATGTAATCTGACTTAAAATGCAAATTTGGATGTTTAAAAGCATAATAATGATACGAATATTAATACTCTTTCTTACCTGTAGTATTCACCATGGGCGTCCATACCTATGCGCAATGGGAGGGGGGTCGAAAAATATGGTTTTGACAGAATATTTTCTTTTAAAAACTTCTTTTAAATATTATGATAAATGTTGTTATTTTAGAAACTGAACTACACTTTTAGTTGGTTTAGAACTGGAACTGTGTTATGGTTACTTATAAGTCATCATTTATTGTCCAAAATGTTAAACAAATCTCATACCCTAGATTTTGTCCCCCTCCCTTCTGACTCTGAAAAATGTCTTATGGGTGACCATGGTCTTCACCTGTTTGAATATATTTCCATTTCTTTATGATAAATTATAATAATAATAATAATTTCATGTGGCTCATTGGCCTGGTGCAAGTCTTTCAATTGGATGCCACTTCGGTGACTTGCATGTCCCTAGCCCTTCCTAGTTATCCAACCGGGGAAAGGAGACCTACAGCTTAATGTGGAATCTGAACCATGTGTTGTTTCTGGTGACTCCTCACATCGTTGAGAGGTGAAGCATGGGTTAAAACGCAGACTGAATAAATCCTAGGTCCGACCGGGTTTTTAATCCGCGACCCTTCGGTTTTCAGTTGAGCTCTTTACCCCAAGACCACCGGGCCCGTTTATGATAAATTGTGAAGCACACATTCTTCCTAGTTTCTTTTTATGTGGTTCATAGTTTTTTTATTCCTCTTCCTTTTCTTGCACATACCAGCTGAAGAACTATTCTATGAATCACTTAAGTTGTTGTTAGCACAAGCAAGCACAAAACTGTTATTGTAGGCTGTGAGCACAACGTCAGAAACAATGGTTACACTAGTGCCATCTGTTGTATTTTCGCCAATTTTAGGTGCTGCAAAATTTAATTACACCACATGGCATGTTTTCAAACTACACAAAGATTTAAATGCTCAATATTTTCTGTAACTAGTGTGTGGAGTCTGTCTGTATGGTGTGTCCACATCCTGGGAGTTGAGAAGTGTTAGAATCTTAATTTAGTAGAAAAGGTGAAATGACTGCTTTTAGAACTCATTGATTATTAAGAAAGGTAATTTCCATAATGCTTAATACAAGTCAGTGCCAGATCTAAGGCACAGAAATATTGTAGATCTTGCACTGAAAGAAGTGAACCCCTAGTCATCTGATGTTCCAGCCACCACTGATACTCCTATTTCTTTTTTATTTTATTTTATTAATTAATTAATTTATTTTTCAGTTATCTAATACTGACATCATATATCTAAGATGGTGATCGGTTGGCAGTAGCGTATCACTAGGCTCTTGCGTTTGCTACCCTGGCAAGTGATTGGTGGGCAAAATCTTGTATCTGATTGGAAGGTAACAGCCAATCAGTAGCTAGTAATCACAGGGGTGGTGTTTCTTGCTGCGAACATTCGAGCCGTGTGACAGTTCTACTGTGGCCACTGTTTATTCTGCAGAACTCAGGTCAAGTGGTGCTGCTAGCTGGTGCACACATGCACACTGTTGGGATGGGATTGTTGGCAGCCAAGGTAACTTGTAGCCATCCTCCCTATTTATGTTGTTAGGTCGTTTCATTATTTTGATGGCTTCTCTTATTTTGCATTGCTGCATCAACAGTTCCTCAGCAAGCATTCCTTCAGATGTTCTGCTATGGCTGACTTGTTGACTTTTCCCAACTGTATGCAACATTTAAGTTCCAGAACAGGAGTGCTAATGGGTCTCCTGGTTTCACCAACATAAAATTTACTGCATGCACATTGGAGCTCATAGATGCCTGCAGTGTGGAGGGAATTTATGGGATCCTTTGTGGGCCTCAACAGGTCACGGATGTTGTGACCACTCTGGAAAATTGGTTCAATTCCTGCCTATGCATTCACTGAGACCTCTCACGTAAGGTAAATGATGTTGCATGCGTGAACAGTAGCACTCAGCCAAAAATGGATATGTCTCATACTGTGGTGAATCTGTCAACACATTCTCTCAGCAACGCAGCTACAGAAGCTGGCAACTCTTTTGATAGGTGTTTTTAAACATTATGTGGCCTAATACCCAGAAGTCTTTTATTCAAAAAGTGCACCAAATTTTTATTTTACGCAAACTTTAATACAGAAATGCAAATGAGTGCATCAATAATGTTTATCTCAAGAAAAATTTTAATAGAGCAGCAATAAGTGCACCAACTTGACAATTTGAGTAGAATAAGAGATACAAGTGGTTTCTCTAACTACCCACACAGGTACAACAAACTGAAAAACACCTAATAATCTCTAGAAGAGTCTCGAGATTACTATCTCACCACATGAAGGAGGACATTAAAAAATAAAAAAATAAATTTAATAACAAATTTAAAAAAGTAACACATAAATATGTAGGGGGAGCAATATTAAAAGGGTAAAAGAAGGAATCTTCCCACTGGGATGGGAGTTGAGAGAGCAGTAATTAATTCTGATGAAGTTAAATTTCGCTAGTGATACTGCACCCACTGAATGGTAAATAAAACCCTTAAACTTCCAAAACTGACACATGGTTGTGAGACCAGAGGAAATCCAGATAGGTGTAAGAACAGGCAGAGGGCAAGCCATTTTACTTTAAGGGAGTAACATGAGAATACTTAACTTTAAGATTTTGGAGTCCGCCTCCTGGAGCAGCAAAATGTAGTCTATAACAGCAGTTATACAAGGTGATGGGGCTCAGTACACTAATTAAACAGGAAAGGATACTGCAGAGGTGAGAAAATAGTGCAAAACTCATGTTTAAAGATACATAAGAAACAAATATTAACCAAGTAGCAGATAATATGGAAAGTAGCAATACACTCCCTTAAATGAAATACGCAAACTCACCTGGTCACAAATCTGCAGAAGGTAAATAACACGAAGGAACCCACTCCAAAAGAAAGGAATCTCATTAATACAGATAATTAAATAACCATTTAAGGTGAAAGACAAATTTGTGCATGTTAAGATGTAAATTTTTGCACATACTAAAAACAGGCTATCACACAAGCTGAAATACAATAAACTAACAAGTTAGTTGCACATCAAATAAAAACACCAAAATATACAAGTCAGATATTAAAGAACACATAAGTGAGTAAAACTAAATCGATCAAAGACAATAGATAATATAAAAAAATTCTTAGAGTGGGAATCCGAGACCTGCCACTCAGTTTTGCATGATACCAAAAGATGAACAAATAACTGAGGTGTCATTTAGTAAAGGTGATCTGGGGCATCGAAAAGGGATGGAAATGGGCGTGTGAAAGGCAACAGCAGAATTATAATCATTCTCCAGTATTCCTCAATGACTAAATATTTTGTTGCAGTGAAAGTAGCAAATTTGTCGTAGTAGCAAATCCCAATAACATGGTGATAACTCATCCCCAGTACAAGCAACTATGGTGAATGATGGGCAAACAAGAGCTAGCTGGAACTAGCCAGCTCTATGGGCATGTACACAGTAATAGTTCCCAACAGCTGCACTGGAACTGCCCATGTTGGTCCCCTGGAATCAACTCTCCGCCACATGGTGACGATCTGAAAATTTTGGCAAACCACTGGAGGATAGTGCTGCCAAGTGAAGAAACAGATTACATGGCAGAAGACACAGATAGTAATCTCAGCCACACAGCTCATTGCTATAGAACTTGAAGGGTCCCAATATTGTTGTACAGTCTTTAGTTCATACTGATATTTAATTTTATCTATGAATTACTTAATGGTTTATGTGATGGAGTGTTAAATAGTGTGGTAATAGATCTTAAATGTACTTATACTAATAAAGTTGAGTTTACAAGTGTTACTGGAACTCATCTTTAGTAACATTTTTCCTTGCGTTTTCAATATCTTGCTGTTAATTTAAATCTTGAATGATCACCATAAGGAAGAGTGTTTTCTAGTGTATATATATATATATATATATATATATATATATATATATATATATTCTTCTGAGGGACAACCATACTTAGTCTGTATTACCACAAACGGATGTTCTTATGTCTTAATGAGATTGTAGGTAGTACACAGTGGAGAACTTCAGATTGTTGGAGTGTAGTCTTTAGTTTGTATTGAATTTTTTTTATATAATTGCATTGACATTACATTAAATGGTAATAGTGGGTTCTTGATATCATTTCAGATTTTGTGTTTGAGACTCCTACTCTCAGGGTCAAGTGTTTGAGCCCAACATTGGGCCAAAATATTTATTACTTAAAAACTTTTTTTTGGCCACCTGAACAGAGATACATTCCAAAAATTTATGTATTTATTTTTTTCTTTTTCTTTCTGCTCAAACCAGATTCTTTTCGTCTGAAACAGGTAAAAATGAGATAAAATTGTTCAAAATAGGAGTTTGGGGCTTCTGCAGCCATTCATACCAAAGTTTAATCAGATCTTAATAACTGTTAAAAAATCCATCACTTTACATAAAATGGTGAACTGAAAATAAAACAAAAATCATGGTGGAAATTAAAAGTACTGACCTCATAATGTAAACTCATTTCATTGTTTAATGATCAGTGTGAAGTCAGTATTCTTTCTTGGCACTGTCTTCTGCAGTTTTACAGTGGAATTCCTTATATGACTGGTATGAGACATTATTTTCAGAGTTGTGTTAATGCCTTCATGGCTGCCATAGCAGTTTTGGAGCCCCCTAAATACTTGAGTAGCTATCCTCTACTTATTGTTATTACTTCTGTATTGTTTCCCAAATAAGTTTCTGGTGTTATTCATGTCTTACCCTACACCTGTCTTTTGGAAAATGATGTTTATCATCTTTCCAAATCGTGCTTTTATATATTTACTACAAGTCCTTTTAATGAGAACTATTTTTCTTGTAATCTCTTCCCAAATAAATTGATAGCCAGGACATGTAAATCTGTGCTACAGTGGATCTGTGAGGAAATATGTTTGACACAAGTTTGTCGTGCACAAACCAAGTGATTAAGTCTCTTATGTTTATCTTTTAGTTTTACCTCTTCACCACCCTGTACCAGATACCTTTATTCCTCTTGAAAAGATGTATGTATCAGTGTTCTCCACACCATATACCAGTTGTTGTCTGGGTATTTATGTTCTATTTTCTTTGCAGTATTCCACTGTAAATTAGTTCAATGTAAAACAACCTGACATGTTTTAGTTTAGAATTAATTGGAGCAGCATTAGTCACGGTGTTAAGATTCGTTGGTTCTGGTATTTTAGTGAGGTTGCTGTGACAGAGTCCAGAAAATTTTTAATGAACTCCATGCACCACCTAGACACAGCACAGGCAGAGGATAGGCCACCAGCCATCTGTAAACCATGCTTTCCAATGGGACACTGCACACTTAACGCAGCAGAGGTGGTGGGCAGGCGTTTTCTCTGTCAGGCCTCTGTTGTCCAAGGTGCAAAGTTTTCCTTGCGCCTCTGTTCCACCTCTGCTGCAAAGTGAAATTTTAAGTCATCCGATATGCTTAAAAAAATTTTTTTTTATGTAGATGAATATAATCATTCTTCTCTGTATTTAGTTTCTTTGTAACACTTTTACTTTCAGTATCAAAAAATTAAAAACACTATTTTCATATTCATGCGTGTTCTGCGCTAACTCAGCTTTCTCAATCAATTTTGCGAAACCATTTGGTAGAAAAAGATATTTTTCAGTATCTTATAGCCAAAAGCCACCACATAACATTGGACTGGTTTTCTATTCGTTATTGTCCATAGTTATTGTTATAATAAACAATAAAGTACAATGCCGTGCATAATTTGAAGAGTTTATAGTGAAAAATGTAGCCTGTTTGCGTTGGGTGCATGTTACACCATACATTACTGTGTACGAAATGTAGCTAACATACCAAAATTGTTTTCAACGGTGGAAGGAGAGCCATACCTCTTTCCATTCTCAAGAAAATACATGAGAAATGTTTGACGTGATGCAGTCAGCAGCTACGTGGCACACGCACAGCTGTTGCTACCTGCTGAGCAGAGTGTCGTCCTGCCTTGTATCTCTCTTCTTCATATGCTGCTGATACAAACACAAGCTGGAAATAAACAACTTACAGAAATAGAAAGACACCAAGATTCACAAACCGAAGATGCTGATTGTGTATTTCTATAGTCTATAGTCTTTGGTTTCAGTAACCATTGTGGCAGGCATGACAACACTATGTAAGGTAAAATTCTCGTTACTACTTAATGATAAGGTCGGTGCACCCAGAAGGGATGTGCAACGATTTTTTTTTACTGTTAGCGGCCTTCTTCCATTACTTGAAACACAATGTCCACCCCTTCATGTAGCTTCAGCCCACTGCAAAAGCATAGATGATGCTAGGATTGTCTCTTGTCAGTATTCCTCAACCTGAACTCAACTTTCAGAAATCAACAATTGCAAAAGTACTAACATAGCTTCACTAATTACTAACCAATATGATAGCTGCTGATGGTAATTATAATTAGAAATGGTGACAGAGACAAAATAGGAATGCAATGTAATAAAATACTGAATGTACAAGCACAGCTGCCATCAAAGAAGAAGAAAAAACAGGTGTCAGTATCTTAGTACTCAGGAGCATGGAAGAGCTACGAATAAAGACTTAAGTAAGGATACACTTTGCATGCAAATGCAGTTAAACGAGGAAACTATGATTTGCAAAAAATTTTCATATTGATATATCTTTCATTCTAAGGCATATGAAAAGCAGGTGTCACCAAGAAGAAAAGTGTTTCTGATTGTATATACTGCACCACAATCATGATCAAATATATCAGTTGTATAAAGGTTCTTTCAATTATTGAATTTGCAGTCATACTTGTTTCTCTGAATTATAAAAGAAATGAGAGAAAAATAAATCTGATTTTAATTACATTACTAAAACATATCCCTAATTTTTCTTTAGTGGATATGATACGTCACACACTACTTTGCCTCTTCATTACTCAGAATGTGACTCTCTTTGAACTGTTGTCTGTTTAGTCAGAATAGCTCAAGTGCTTATAATGAACTTCCATAGACCAGACAATTTCGTGATATATTCGTCACTCTTGCCTGTTCCTCAACAGGCCTTTCACTGCTCTTACACTCACTTTATCAGAATACAGTCACACAAAAACATACACACACACACACACACACACACACACACACACACAGACACACACATACATAAATTAAATTAATTGAGTTTTGAAGGAGATTCAGGAATTAAATCTAATTGTATCGAGAGGTCTTCAGTGTCCTGCGGCATGTGCTATGTTGCATGAGCATTGCAAGCTGTTCTGCTGTCCTTTGCCTGTACTGCGCCTGTGCTGCACAAAGTGTAAGTTGACCTGCAGAGGCGCTGTGCCTCACTTCTGCCTCTGCTGCATCAAGTGTGCACCGGGCCTAAGGCTATTGCTTCTATCTCGGAATATCTATCCTACCTAAGCCACCTTCCTCTTTGTTTAGTTTTAAAGCACTTGATATGACTTGGAACTTGTGTTCTTGCCATATATTAATTGCATAACTCTGGCATGATCAGTTTTGGTTTGCCGTTGAGGATTGGTTGGTATTTTCCCAAATAAAAAGCTTTTGCCAGTTTATTAATCAGCATAGTTGCTCACGACTTTCTTAGTACTCATTACAGTGATTTCCTCCAATTCACTGTTTAACTTCCATGTACGTGTCACTTGATCAGTATACGATACTCAAAAATTTGGAGAGATTTATACATTTATATTTATATATTTACTACCAGTCCTATTAATGAGACCTATTTAGCTATCACATGTAAATCTGTGTGACAGTGGTTCTATAAGGAAGCATGTTTGACACAAGTTTTTGCTGCAGTCTGCAGACAGATCATGCATGGTCCACATTCATATGCACCTCCCCCCAAACAGGTGGGTCAAGGTTCTTTCACGAGTATGTGCGCGGCGAGCACAGCGCCCCAAGCTAATGCAATCTCTCTCCTTTCTATTCTCCCTGGACTGCATTTCGTCTCTCTTACCCTCCTTTCCTATCCTCACTCCTTCTCCTCCCACCAAGGGACTGATGATCTTGGTAGTTTGGGCCCCCTGCCCTGTCCTCAACAACCCATCAACCCATTCATTCATCCATCCGTATGAAATGCTATTAACATTATACACTGCTAGGAGTCACATCGCGTCTACTTGGGGGACATGTGTGTGCACACGGAACCGATTGCACACACTACCAGCCAGCAACAAATACTGGCATACCGCACTGGCAAGACAGACAATGTGTAATGTACTAAGCAACACCACACTCAGGTTATTCCAGTGCGCCAAGACCATGTAGCACTGTGCACGGTTAGAACACTATTGTGTCAGTGGTAATCATGCAACAAGCACTTCCGACATTGAACCCGAAAACTTTATCTCTGGCGTTGTTTCCTCCCCCCTTCCCTTTGTACAATGAGGTGCAGAGGTCTGGGAAGCATACTGACATTACCTTCACCGGCACTTTAAGTTCTTTCATGTTGAAGATGTGGAGGTATGGTGTGCTCTTTCTTTGTCAAGGAACTGCCCCACACACTGTAAGGTGTTGCACCAATTGGCCCCATTGTATGAACCTTCCTTATTGTCATTTGATGCTTTATGTTCAGTATTTTCATCATATTATCATCACCACTAACATGCTGTGGAAGGCATGGTTAAGTTTTATCAGTGCATTTTTTCACTGAAAAATCAAAAGAATCATACACTCATATCACGGTTTGTGTTGTCATCGTTTATTCGGCCCCAGTTGGGGAAGTCAGATAGTAGGCACTTCAGTTGGAAAACCCATCCCTCAAAGAGGTTCTGTCAATTGCACAATCTTACAAAGTCCCTTACATTATTGGACAGCAAATTGAAGCATGGTGTTACTTTGTGTTGGTGCAGGGTGGGTGGTCATGTCTAATGTGCACGGGAAGGAGGATGTTTGTGGCAGAGCAAGGTAGCCATTATGTTCTTACCTGCATGGCAGATAAACATCATTCTGCCTGCCAGCCTGTTACCATTCAGCACGTCTTGTTACACTTAACGGTACAGGTCAGTGTGTCCCTGGCATTGGGCAGATTAGATTAGTTTGTTTGTTCCATAGATCCGTGTTAAAGAGATCCTCACAGATGTGAAACATGTCTTTCTTTCTTTTCTTTTTTTACATGTTTATAATATAATAATACTAATACAGGTACATACATTTTTTACAAGCTGATAATATAATAATACTAATAGTATGAATACAGATACATGCATCATTTGTTTCTATTTCAGAATTTGTCTGTGGAGTAGAAGGAGTTAGCCACTAGAAAGTCTTTTAGGCTCCTCTTAACTGATCTTTATTTGTAACTAAATTTTTTATGGTTGTTGATAAATTATTGAAAATATGTGTTCCTGATTAGTGGACCCCTTTTCAAACTAAAGTAAGTGTTTTTAAGTCCTTGTATAGATCATTTTTGTTGTGAAAAGGGATATATTATTTATGACAAATTTCATTAAGGAATAAATATACTGAGAGGCAGTAGTTAATATACCCAGTTCTTTGAAGATGCTTATGCAGGATGTCCATGAATTTACACCAGAAATAATAAAACGTATTACACGCTTTTGGACTCTGAAAACTTTTGCTTGACTTAAAGAGTTGCCCCAAAATATTTTACCATATGACATTATGGAATGAAAGTAAGCAAAGGATACCAGCTTTTTTATTTTTAGGTTTCCTTTGTCTGATACCACTCGTATTGCAAATACAGATTTTTTAAGTCGTTTCTGCAGTTCTGTGGTGTGCTCCTCCCAACTGAATTTATTATCAAGCTGTAATCGCAGGAATTTTATACTGTCAACCTCTTCTATTTGCTCTTCTTCGTACTTTATGCATATACTGGATGAGAATCTCTTACATCTTCTGAACTGCATGTAGTGAGTCTTTTCAAAGTTTAATGTCAATGATTTGGCTTTAAACCATTTATTAATGTTAACAAAAATATCATTAGCAGATTGTAGTAACACGCGGCGCGTGTGTTTGAACGGCGCGGCGTTCGTTACCAGGACTGGCCCCTGTGCACCACTGGCTGCACTACCGTGCTGCCTCTGAGAGATACACTGGGCCAGCTGTATGCATACTGTGCTCGCGAACGTGTGTCTCCGGACAATACTACTAGGTAGGACGAGAGTGGGTGTGCACGGATGTATCTTGTGTTGGACTTCGATGGGATGGTTCAGGATCCTAGCAACACTTTTAGCTGGCGTAATGTGCATAGGTGTGTTATTAGTCATAACACAATTGGCGATGAAGGTGGTGTTTGAATTGGCATGTGCTCCATTGTGGACGACAGTGGAAAACGAAGGACTGGGTCTGGCGGACTTTTAGCTACATCCCTGGGGCCAAATCCTGCAGCAATCATTACAGACTGTGGTTGAGTCTGTTCCGCAGTTAACTACGATTGTGTCGGGTCAGGTGGACTGTTTTGACTCCCTGGTGTCACGGTTGCCGTCGGTGCCTCGGCCGACGATTGATTCCAGTTCTGTGTACCACTACAGTGTTTCCGACTCTTTTCTCTGGCTTTGATGATTCTTTAGAAGATTGGGACTCTTATGAAAACAGGCTATGTCAACGTTTCCTTGCGTTCGGGTTATCCGACCCATCATTGTGTAAGGCTTTATTTCTTTCGTTGGTCTCCCCTCACATCTATCAACTTTTGCGTCAATTAGCTCCCCTGCAGGAACCGGTTGCTTTGACTTTTGATGAGATGTGTCGTTTGTTGTCGGCCCATTACCGCCAGTGTACGCATGTTATTTGGCCTGGGTTGTGTCGAGGGCTTTACCGCCCACATTACTATGAAACCAATGGCACGACCCAAGTATTTTCGTGCACGCCAGGTGGCAGTGGTCCTGCGCAACCAACTTAAGGTTGAATTGGAGGTCTTAAGTCCTATTTCTTCCAGTATATAGGCTACGCCACTGGTTACTGTATAGAAGCTTGGGGGGTGTTTACGTATCTGTGGGGATTTCAAAGTCACCATCAATGCACAGTCTGTGATTGACACGTACCCCATGCCTCATACGGATGAACTCCTTGCTTTACTTTCTGGTTCCCACTCTTTTTCTCACATAGATTAGGCGGAAGCCTATCTTCAGCTTCCTTTGGACGACGACACCATACGTCTATTGGTCGTCAACACTCCTTTTGGGTTATACCAATATCAGCGACTTCCTTTCGGTGGAGTGCCCCTCCTATTTTTGAGCTGTACTTAGAGCAGCTCCTCCGTTCGGTTCCGGGCTGTGTTAACTACTTAGATGATATTGTTGTGACCGGTGCCTCACCCCACGATCATTTACAAAACCTTTGAACACTTTTCTCTGTCCTACAAGCAGCCGGCCTCCACTGCAACCTGGCCAAGTCTCGTTTTTTCCAACCTTCTATTCCTTATTTGGGGTGTGAAGTGTCTTCTGCGGGCATCCACCCTTTGCCAGATTGCGTGGCCGTGGTACAGTCCCTGCCGCATCCCATGTTTGTTGAAGATGTACAGGTTTTCTTGGGCTACATTGCCTATTACCACCATTTTTTTACCGGGGGCTGCCTTGGTAGCACATCCCTTACATCATCTGCTTCACAAGGGTGCTCCCTTTGCCTGGTCTTCTGTGTGTGAATGGGTGTTTTGCATGTTAAAGCGCTTACTGGTTTCTGCCCCTTGTTTGACGGTGTTTGTTCCTGGGCAACATTTTGTTCTGACTACGGATGCGTCACAACATGGTATTGGACCGGTTTTGGCCCATGAGTATCCCGATGGGTTGGAACTCCCCATCGTGTATGCATCTAAGACTTTGACCGTAACCCAGAAACGATACTCTCAAATTGAAAAAGAGGCGTTAGCCATTGTGTATGCTTTGAAGAAATTTCACGTTTACTTGTATGGGGTCAAATTTCATCTTATTACTGATCATAAGCCCTTGGTGTCTCTATTTCACCCTACAGCAGTGCTTTCCAACAAGGCAGCTCATAGGTTGCAACGTTGGGCTCTCTTTCTTTCCTGTTATAATTGTGAAATCAATTTCCGTCTCATGGCACAGCATGCTAACATGGACACACTATCGCGCCTTCTGGTGGGTCCTGATCCTGACGTTGATTGAGAAGAGCTTTTATGCTTTTATTTGGATGAGGAAGCTCAGGCTACTGTTGATGGTTTTCCTATTATGGGTCCAGTGTTGGCCAAGGCGGTGTCATCCGATCTCGTGCTGTGGCACGTTCTTCACTACATTCGTATGGGCTGGCCAGTTGCCCTTCCTCTTAGGGCTTCAGATCCCCTACGTAACTATTATTCCTTCCATTTTCGTCTGTCTGAATGGGACGGGGTTCTCCTTTTGGCTACAGACGGACAGGCTCCGCGGGTGCTGATTCCGGCGGATCTCCATTCCAAAGTGCTTCGGATGCTTCATGAAAGACACTGGGGAGTTTCCCGCATGAAAACATTGGCTTGCTGGCATGTGTTTTGTTCCGGCATCGATGGTGACATTACGAGGCTGGTGGCTAAGTGCTCGTTGTGCGCTTTGCAGCAGGCGGCGCCGTGGGCATCTCTTTCTTCTTGGCCGCAGCCCCAACAGCCATGGCAACGGGTGCATATCGATTACGCGGGCCCCTTCCTGAACTCTTATCGGTTTTTTCTTGTGGATGCTTATTCAAACTTTCCATACATTTTTCGTTGCCATGCCATGTCCAATGCTGTAACTATTCAATCACTGTCTAAAGCTTTTGCTTTGGAGGGGTTTCCCCACACACACACTTGTTTCAGATAATGGCACCCCTTTCACTTCTTCTGTTTTTCAAGATTTTTTTGCTCGTCTGGGCGTTCGCCATATTACGGGGCATTCGTTTCATCCCCAGTCTAATGGCAAATTGGAAAGGTTTGTGTGTACGTTTAAAGCTCAGATGCGCAAATATGTGACCTCTTGCTCTGTGGATGATGCCATTATCCATTTCTTGATGTCGTATCAGTTCACCCCGGCGGGGGAATGCAGCCCGGCAGAATTGCTTCATGGCCGGCAACCTCGCACTCTTTCAGTTGTTGTTGCCTCAGCCACCGATTGTGCCCACATGGCCATAATGTCGTTATGTTCCAGGGTCGCTCGTGTAGGCGGACGGGTTTTGGCCGGCATCCTCGCTGGCTGCCAGGTAAGGTGAAGTCATGTCTCGGCTGCCGCCTTTGCAATGTGGACACTGCTGTGGGCACTCTTCGTCGTAACTGGGATCAGTTGCGCCCGCAACTCCCGGCAGATTCACAGGCACCCCCTCCACCCCCGCCTCCTCCGGGTCCTGTTTCACCGGCATGCTCCGTGCCGACATCTTCGAGGGGCCGACTTCTGCACTGCACACTGTGTCCACCCGAGCTCCGGCAGTGGTATGGGCGCCTTTCCTGGCACTGGCACCAGTCCCAGCAGTTACATCCCAGGGCGCTGGATCACTGCCACATTCGGCTTCCCTCACTGAGCGTCCGGTGCTGGATGGTGGGGAGAGGGCCACCGCTTCCGAAGCTATGGACATCCAGACACCGGAAATGGCCGTGACTCAACCTGTGAATAATGAAACCGCTCCTTTTTTATCTCCAATTCTGGGGGCGGACAGTGCTCCCTCATCCCCAGTAATTGCAAGCAAGATACACAGAGGTACCAGCCACTCCTGGCAAAGACGATCATGACATTATCGATCCTTTGGGGTAGTACCAGCCCGACGATGGCAGCCGGAGATGGACGAGGCATCACCCATGGACGTAGCCTCAATGCGTTTGGCACCCCTGGACATTACACCGTGCAGGGGGAGGAATGTGGTAACGCGCAGTGCATGTGTTTGAACTGCGCGTCGCCCGTTACCAGGACTGGCCGCTGTGCTGCGCTGGGTGCACTACCGCACTGCACCCTGCGGCCGCGCGGCGTTTTGTGAGAGGCACTGGGCCAGTCGTGAACTTCGCCTCAGTTGTATGCTTACTGTGCTCACGAACATGTGTCTCTGGACTATACTACTAGATAGGACGAGAGTGGGTGTGCACAGACGTATCTTATGTTGGACTTCGATGGGGCGGTTCAGGATCCTAGCGACACTTTTAGCTGGCGTAACATGCAGAGGTGTGTTATTACTTGTAACAGACCTTTCCTGAACTATGCTCGACTTGCTATTTATTGCAATACTTGTATTGTCTGCAAAGAAAATGAACTGTGATTCTGGCAGTGTAACTGATGAGAAGTCATTAATGTACACAAGAAAAAGCAATGGCCCTAAGATGGATCCTTGTGGGACACCACATGTAATTTCTTCCCAATCTGATGATGACTGTTGGCTTAATTCACTAGTACCTTGCACTGACACAATTTATTTCCTATTAGCAAGATACAACTTGAACCATTTTGCAGAATTCCCGTGACACCATAGAATTCTAATAGACTTATAAGAATGTTATTGGTCACACTATCAAATGCCTTTGATAAATCAGAGAAAATATATGCTGCTTGTAATTTATTATCTAATGAATTAATTACACTCTCACTGTAGGTGTAAATAGCCTTCTCAATATTGGAACCTTTCAGAAATCCAAACTGTGTTCTAGACAATATTTCATTTGAGGTTATGTGGTTGAGAAGTTGCTTGTACATTACCTTTTCTATATTTTTTGAGAATGCCAGTAAAAGTGAAATTGGTCTGAAGTTTGATGGCATCTATTGCAAATGTTGAAAAACAGGGAACATCGAAATGGTTTACCATTCGACAGCATAGGAGTTAGCCTCAGAGGAAATGGATTCAGATATTCAGTAAATATTGTTGTCAGGCCTTGCTCCCAAAAACAATACAAACAAGCTCTTTATTGAGGTTTTGATCCCGTTGTCGCAATTCCCCATACTTGGCCAATTCACTACTGATGTCACATATAAATCAATAACTTAGCCTATTGCCTTTATTGTCATCAGTAATGATAGTTCGGATAACCTTTTCAGGTTTGATGCTTTTCAGGCTGTCAGTTTTTATCTGAGACACTATACATTTGGTCCCACTCAACGTTCCCTATCAGTAATTGAAATCCCTGTACTCCAAAATTGAAAACATCTTTGCAGACAGCGGAGGCTGTGTTTCAGACTTTTAAGACCACATTACATTGAAGCCATTGGCCTACCTGCATTTTTTTCTGGACTAGGCAGATCTGCTGGCCTCTGTGCCTGAGTCAAGGAGTGATGGTTCCATTTCATCTAATGAATAAGCCACATTTCTACTCATTTTCAAGGAACCCTCAGGAAAATTGCATACTTAAAGGGTATTTCTAGGTCACCATTAATTCTCAGTATGTGATTGACACAATCATTTCAATGGTCTGATGAATTCCTCTCACAGTCAGCAGAAGACCTTTTTTTTTTCTATTAGATCTTTCTGAGAGCTATTTGCGAATACCCTGCAATGATGATTACAAATATCTTGCAGTCATCAACACACCATTTAGAATTTACCAATACCAGTGGCTAGTGTTCGAGATCACTGGCACTCCCGTGATTTTTCAACATTCTTTGGAGCAGGTTGAAAATTCCTCACGGCTTCAACTACTTGGATGATATAATCATTACTGTATCCACTACAAGGAAACACTTGCACAACCTCAAGACTCTCTTTAAAAAAATTCAGGAGCAAAACTATGCATTTTGTAAACTTTTGTAAGTTCAGTAGCCTCAACCATTCACTGAACGAAATTTTATACATTCAGTGACATTCCTCTTGTTTTTAAGGTACAGTGTGCAAAATTTCATCAATATCAGAACAAAAGTATAGATTTCTATGCAATAGAAATGCAGGGTCACATTGAGAAGCGTACTTCATTGTTCTCAGATATTCCAGTTTTACTTTATGGTGTGACAAAGGTATTTAGGGATCCATTTTTATGTTGCAAAGTATCCTCCTGCATGCACCATATGAAACTTAAGGTAGACAGTGACCTTCCTCCTGTTTTGAAGGTCAGACATGCAAAATTTCGTGAAGATCGGAATGAAACGGTAGATGTGTGTCTGTAGGAGAAGTATGCTCCACCATGCACGTATCACAAAATACTTTCTTAGCTGACATTTTGTGGTAATGTGCGGCACATGTGTTTGTATGGCGTGCCGCCCATTACCAGGACTGGCTGCTATGCGGCGCTGGCTGGACTACCTCGCTGCACCCTGCCAGACGTGTGGCGTTTTGAGAGGCACTGGGCCAGCCGTGAACTTCACCTCAATTGTATGCTTACTGTGCTCGCGAAAGTGGTTATAACTCCGGACGATACCAATAGCTGGGACGAGAGTGGGTGTATAGATGTAGATTGCGCTGGACTCTGATGGGACGCTTCAGGATCCTGGCGACAATTGTAGGTGGCTTAACGTGCATAGGTGTGTTATTAGTCATAACACACTTGGCGACAAAGGTGGTGTTTGAATTGGCATGTGCTCCATCTGGACAATGGTGGAAAATGAAGGACTGGGTCCGGCGGATTTTCAGCTACCCCCGTGAGGTCAATTCGTGCAACATTCGTTACAGACTACGGTTGAGTCTGTTCAGCGGTTAACTATGATTGTGTCGGGTCAGGCGGAGCGCTTTGACTCCCTGGTGTTGCGGTAGCCGTCAGCTCCTCTGCTGTGATTGATTCCAGTTCTGTGTCTCCCACTCAAGTGTTTCCGCCTCCCTTTTCTGGCTTTGATGATTCTTTAGAAGATTGGGACTCTTTTGAAAACAGGCTATGCCAACATTTCCGGGTAATCCAACCCAGTGTTGTGTAAGACTTTATTTCTTTTGTGGGTCTCCCCTCACATCTATCAACTTTTGCGTCAACTAGCTCCCCTGCAGGAACCAGCTGCTTTGTCTTTTGATGAGCTGTGCCGTTTGTTGTCGGCCCATTACCGCCCCCGTGTGCATGTTATTGCAGCGTGGGTTGAATTTTACTGGTTGCATAAGAAATCTACTCAGTCCTATCGGTCGTGGGCCGCAGAGCTGCACTGTCTTAGCCGTCGGTGTATGTTCATTACTCCGACCCAGAAGGAGTCATATGTGGACGATATGTTTTGGGACACAATTTTCCGGCTTGCTCCAGATAGGGAAGTGCGCCAATGTGCCCTACAGCTGGAAAATCCTACCTTGACGGATGTTTTAAACATTGTACAGTCTAATGAAGTTTCACGGGCTGCAGGGGACCAAATTGAGAGTGGGGGTGATGTCGCTGCAGTTTCGCAGTCGGGCTTGGCACCTTTGTATTGCACAGACGTCGCTTTCATACGAGAGCACCCCACTCGCCGCACACTTGGGCATAAACAGGCCATGGCTTCGCAACAGTCGCGGGCTGTGCCGCACACTCTGACTCGTACACAGAGATCTTTTCCATCTTGTCCCCTATGTTTTGTGCAGCATGACAGGGCCAATTGTCCCAAGCATTGGGTTACATGTCACTTGTGCAAGAAAAAAGGCTACATAGCTTCTGTTTGCCATTCACGGCCGACTGAGCAAGATGACGAGATGGATGTTAATCTTGTCCAGAATGTTCACTCTCCATCTCCCAAACATTTTCTTGAAGTTCAGATTTATGACAGGGCGGTTACCTTACTTGTCGATATGGGAGCTTCCATTTGTCTTCTCAATTACATCACATATGTACAGCTTGGCTCGCCTCCTCTGGTTGCTGTCAACAGTTCTTTGTGTGGCTACAGCCACCAGCGCATTCCTATTCTGGGTCAATTTATGGCCTCCACGGCATATAAATCTGTCGTCAGGCCAGTCACTTTTCTTGTTATTGATGACACTGCGGCTGCAAACATTTTCGGCCTGGATGCTTTTAATGTTTTTGGGTATTTTTTATCAATGATTCTGTCAATGAACTCCTTGATTTACTTTCTGGTTCACACTCTTTTTCTCACATAGATTTAGCGGAAGCCTATCTTCAGCTTCCTTTGGACGATGACACCAAACGTCTATTGGTCGTCAACACTCCTTTTGGGTTATACCAATATCAGCAACTCACTTTCGGGGTCGCTAGTGTCCCGGCTATTTTTCAGCACTACTTAGAGCAGCTGCTTTGCCTGGTTCCGGGCTTAGTTAACTACTTAGACGATAGTGTTGTGACTGGGGCTTCACCCCACGAACATTTACAAAACCTCCAGGCACTTTTCTCTGTTCTACAAGCAGTCACTCTCCACTGCAACCTTGCTAAGTCTCATTTTTTCCAACCTTCTAATTCTTATTTGGGGTTTGAAGTGTCTTCAGCGGGTGTTCGCCCTTTACCTCATCTCATGGCCGCGGTACAGTCCTTGCCGCGTCCCGCGTCTGTTAAAGATGTACAGGTTTTCTTGGGCAACATTGCCTATTACCACCGCTTTTTACTGGGGGCTGCTTCGGTGGCGCATCCCTTACATCGTTTGCTTCACAAGGGTGTTCCCTTTGCCTGATCGTCTGAGTGTGAACGGGCGTTTTGCATGATAAAGCGCTTACTGATTTCTGCCCCTTGTTTAATGGCGTATGTTCCTGTGCAAAACTTGGTTCTGACTACGGATGCGTCTCAACATGGCATTGGGATGGTTTTGACCCATAAGTGTCCCGATGGGTCGGAACCTCCCATCACGTACGCATCTAAGACGTTGACGGCTACCCAGCAACAATACTCTAAAATTGAAAAAGAGGCGTTAGCCATTGTGTATGTTTTTTTAGAAATTTCACGTTTACTTGTATGGGGTCAAATTTCGTCTTATTACTGATCATAAGCCTTTGGTGTCTCTATTTCACCCTACAGCAGCGCTTCCCGACAAGGCAGTTCATAGATTGCAATGTTGGGCTCTCTTTCTTTCCCTTTATAATTATGAGATCCATTTCCATCCAACAGCACAACATGCTAACACGGACACATTATTGTGCCTTCCAGCAGATCCTGATTTTGATAGAGAATGACGTTTATGCTTTTATTTTGATGAGGAAGCTTAGGCTACTGTCAGTATTGGCCAAGGCGGTGTCGTCCGATCCCGTGCTGCGGCGCGTTCTTCACTACAGTCATGTGGGCTGGCCGGACGCCCCTCTGCGTAGGGCTTCAGACCCCCTCCTTAACTATTATTCCTTCTGTTTTTGTCTGTCTGAATGGGACAGGGTTCTCCTTTTGGCTACAGATGGACAGGCTCCGTGGACGCTGATTCAGGCGGATCTCCATTCAAAAGTGCTTCAGATGCTTCATGAAGGACACTGGGGAGTTTCCCACACGAAAATATTGGCTTAGTGGCATGTGTTTTGGCCCAGCATCGATGGTGACGTTATGAGATTGGTGGCTGAGTGCTTATTGTGCACTTCGCAGCAGGCGGCGCCTCGGGCGTGTTTCTCTTCTTGGCCACAACTCTGACAGCTGTGGGAACGGGCGCATATCAATTACGTGTGACCCTTCCTGAACTCTTATCGGTTTTTTCTTGTAGATACTTATTCAAACTTTCCATACATTTTTCGTTTCCATATCATGTCCACTGCTGTGACTATTCAATCACTGTCTAAAGTTTTTGCTTTGGAGGGGTTTACACACACACACTTGTTTCAGATAATGGCACCCCTTTCACTTCTTCTGTTTTTCAAGAGGGGGGTGGATGAGTTACAAAATGTTTCATAAACATCCAAAATTTCATGCAAACTTTGTTGCAGGTGCCTAACTATTCCCATTTTCCAATAATTGACGCATAAATCTGGGTATTCTATCGCGGTGGCTGCTCATTATTTATGACATCATATCTCCTGAGCTATGTGTCATGCTCTTTTGTTTTTGGGTCAGGAACCTTCGTGGGCAAACCGTGAACAGTTCACCAAAGTTTCATATATATATATATATTCTGACACAACATTCTATTACCCCTGTTTTACTCATATTAATGTTCATTTTATACCTTCCTTTTAAGACACTGTCCATTCCATTTAATTGCACTTCCAAGTCCCTTGCTGTCTTAGCAAACTGCAAAGTTTTTATATCTTCTCCCTGAACTTTTTATTCCTTCTCCAAATTTCTCCCTGCTCAATGTACAGATTGAATAACATTGGAGAAAGGCTACAACCCTGTCTTACTACCTTCCCAACCACTGCGGTCCTTTTATGCCCTTCAACTCTAATAACTGGTGCCCGGTTCTCGTACAAGTTGAATGTAACTCTTCACTTAAACCATTACCTTCCTTTATTTATTTAGTTTTTTCATAAATCATCAAATTAGTATTCACCTGGAAAACACCATTATGCACAAGTAGTTTGAAACTGCTACCCCACTTTTTCTCAAAGGCTGGAAATACTGGTCCATGTGGACTAAGTGTCCAACTAATATGCTCAAAAGTTATTTCAAAAACTTTCGAAGTATGAAACCCCATTCCAGCTTTTGACACTTGCTAACATTCCCACCAAGTGAGTGACTTTTAAAGTACCTCCAGAAAGTTCAATAATATACCTTCAAACTACACTCTGTTCCAGAAAACAAAAGCAAATCTTACAGGATACAGCCACAAATTGCAACCAAAGAAGTAAACAAGCTCTCCTCAAAAAGTGACTAATTACCACTTGCCATGGTGGTTCAAGGCAGAGTTACCTTTCTAAGAAGTAATTATTCTTAATGTAATCATCATTTCCATATATATATATATATATATATATATATATATATATATAAAATAGATGAAGTACACTTACCAGGCGAAGGGGTACAGGCAGTAATAGCAACAAATAAACACACAGACACACACACACACACACACACACAAATGCTAGCTTTCGCAGCCTAGCTGCTTCATCAGGCAGAAGGGAAGGAGAGGGAAAAGGAAATGATGAGGGTTTTAAGGAAGGGGGTAAGGAGCCATTCCAATCCCGGGACAGGAAAGACTTACCTTGGGGGAAAAAATGGAAGGTAAATAAATGCACATACACCCACACATTTACACAGACACAAGTACACTTTGACAGTTCTACAGTATGTCTGCCTAAGTGTACTTGTGTCTGTGTAAATGTGTGGGTGTATGTGCATTTATTTACCTTCCATTTTTTCCCCCAAGGTAAGTCTTTCCTGTCCCGGGATTGGAATGGCTCCTTACCCCCTTCCTTAAAACCCTCATCATTTCC
This sequence comes from Locusta migratoria, assembly GCA_026315105.1. Lineage (NCBI taxonomy): Eukaryota > Metazoa > Arthropoda > Insecta > Orthoptera > Acrididae > Locusta > Locusta migratoria. The sequence goes on from CM048755.1 coordinate 262,852,582, forward strand.
TTTTCCCTCTCCTTCCCTTCTGCCTGATGAAGCAGCTAGGCTGCGAAAGCTAGCATTTGTGTGTGTGTGTGTGTGTGTGTGTGTGTGTGTGTGTGTGTGTGTGTGTCTGTGTGTTTATTTGTTGCTATTACTGCCTGTACCCCTTCGCCTGGTAAGTGTACTTCGTCTATTTTTTACGTATATTTTTCCTGTTAGGAATTTTTCCTCTATAATATATATATATATATATATATATATATATATATATATATATATATATATATATAGACTACACCTAACCACTGTTATTTGTGTCATTCTGCATAAAACAAATAATCAGATCCTATTATCTATTTCTCAAATGTACTTTACCTCCTACTAATGAACAACATGGAGTCTGAACTACTGTGCAACTCCATATTTTTCAGAACAAGAAACATTTCCAGAGGTAAAATAAGTGACAGATAAAAATCCTAGAATTAGCCAGGAAATGAACCCACAACCTTTGGAATTATAATTTGTTACTTTAACACTGAGCCATCAAAACACAACAAGAATACATCACACAGAGCATGATGCTTCTTTTCAAATGCTCAGAAAGAGAGCAAAAAGTATGAATTAATTTTTTTTAAATTTGAATATAATCAATTATCTTGTTACTTTCATTTTATGATTGTAATACTATAATGTTATTTAGCTGAGAGGTCAGAGCAGGATCCAGAGGAACCCAGGTTTAATTCCTGTTATTGCCCTGCCAGGAATTGTTTTCTCAGTGGTAAGTGCTGAAAACCTTTGTGCAACCAAATGAGGAACATTTGCTAATTAATCAGGAACATAAAATACTGCAGTCACAAAAATGAAAGTAATTATCCTGCCATCAGAATTTACTGATGTGTGGTAATGGAAAGTCCTAGTGGAATGTAAATAGTTTAGGAGTAAAGGTAACAACTCACTGAATAATAGAAGCCATTGAACCATTAAAAGGCACATAAATAAGACAGAACATTGGTATCTTTCACAAGATTCCTATAGGTATGTGTCAGTATGAATATTCTTGGACATAAAAGAATTTATCTCAAAGCTGACTGTTATAAAAAAACTGAAAGAAAACTACAGTTTAACATTTCATTGGCAACATGGTCATTACAGTCAAACAAAGTTCTAAGTCCTGTTTATGTGCCTTTAAGGTCTCAACATCTCTACTATTCTGTGACTTATTGTGATTTGTTCTAAATTATTATGAATGTAAACAATGGAGTCTAAAGGTTTTAAAACTGACTGATATGAATCTTGACTGAATAACATGAGTATGGTTTAAACAATAGAGAGTCCAAGATGGCATGAACTGAATCACAGAAAGGCACAATGAAAAATACAGACAAAATATTAATGCTTTCAGACAGTGTCCTGAGACAGTGGTCATTTGTGTGTGTGTGTGTGTGTGTGTGTGTGTGTGTGTGTGCACTTACTAATGCAGAACAGAGGTTTTGTCTGAAAACTTAAATAAGCTATTTTAGGGGCCTAATTGTGACTGTTTCTGATGCAACACCTCTTTTACAACTACAGTTTATAACTTGTGTTACACTTAATTCATTAGAGTTAAATAATTCCACTTCTGTATAAATCAGAATATCGTCTCACAATTCCTAAAAAAGTCTTATATAACTTCAGAGTAATTTTGTTCAAGGTCAGAAACACAAAGTGGCTGCTTGACAAAACAGCAATATTTACACATAATTAATCATCTTTAATAAATCATTTTGAAAATCATTTCATATATTAACATTTACACTTTTCAGTTCAGGAGTCAACATTTCATCTGCAGATATTTATCCCATTTTCCTCATGTATTCTCACATAAGTAAATATATTAAATATTTCACACACAATATTATTTTTAAACGACTCTTCCATTACAGACTTGATGTAGAATGGCAGGTAATCAGATGCAGGATTTCTGGTACAGAGTTACAGGGAAAAATAACAATTAATTGCTATAGGTGTTCTACATTTTCAAAAAGAAAAAAAAAAAGAAAAAAAGTGGGATCTACCTTAGCAGAAATTATAAAACACCAAAAAATAAATATTTACAACTTCTTTCTTTCGTCACAATTTAAATGCCCATAATTATCTCATTAGAAAAAAATTATTCCACTTCATACAGTCTATTTGGCAATTTATATTCACACACATGCGCACGCACACACACACACCCACACACACACACGCATACACACACACATTATAGATATATATATTCTTTTTTTCTTTTAATCGACACTTTCTGAGTTCCCGCCACAAGAGTGACAGCATTCACCTTATCACTGAATGTCAGGTAGCACAGTATAAATTCTGTGCAAAATGTGTTTGTAGGCACACTGCATTTTGGTTCACAAAACCCATTCATCTGACTTGTTCTTACAAAATAAGATAATGAAATTATGAGAAATATCTTATTCCTGAGAACATCTACTGAAAATTTAATGCAGATAAATTATCTAAAAAGAAAACAAAGCAGTATTACAAAAATGACAAGTTCTCATGATCTTACAACTCTCAGCTATGGCATTATATCAACTCAACATTTCAAAGCACAATTTCACAATCAGTGATTTTTCCCTTACATTTTGCAAAGAAAATATTACATGCTTAAAAGCTTACAGCACCACTCCCTAAATTTCAGTTCTTCTGATGGATGGTTAAAGTGCTTTGATATTATCAGGTGTAATCGCGAGAGCAAGGACTAGATAGTAAATTTTAATGAAGTCTATAAAATCAAGCTTTCTTTTACATAAATTCAGTGTAAATAATTTGCAGTAAAATGATATAACAGTCTCCAGTCACTAAAAATGAATAAAGTCATCTGTCCGTGATTTATTTTCATTAATATTGGAGTGTATGTCCACAAGGAACAATTTTTCCATGTCCAGATTATTTCCATGGAATTTCCACAAATGGCATGATTTGGAATAAAAAATTATTATGTTGTAGGTACTTATTATAACTGTTGCTTCACTAAATCTGGAGTAAGTACCACATTCAGAACAAATAACTGTTTTCCTTCATTACAATAAGAAGTTGTGCACGTACACTTTGCTTCCTTTCATTTTAATCCAAAGCTCATACATCTGCCTTTAAAACTAGGTACATGGGGTATTAATAAAGGCTTGTGAAATCAAACATCTGTCTAGCACTATTCATTAGGGTAAAAGTACAGGACGTATCTCATCCAAATGTACATGTACAATCTTCAGCATCAGTAAATGACTGTCTGATGGTAAAGTGTTCCTTCTGGCAAGGCAAAATCATGTAGATGAGCTTAGTCATTTGTTACTGCTTTATCGAGCCTCCTGAAAGAAGACTGTTCACTGAATCAAGGTGTTTCACATCTAAGTAGTGCATACCTGTGGTATTACAAGGAAAGAGTATAAATATGAAAAGGCCCAACGTGTGTGCCAATAAATGAAATAAAGTTCACAATGTTAAAAGAAATCACAAATCTGATGAGGCCGGACTTTTTATGATTTATTACCTAGCAATATGCCTCTTACTTTCAAACTAAAAAAGAAATGAAAATATGATATGCAATAACATCCACTGTGTAATGGGTTACAAATCAATACTGACAAACCATTTAAGAAATTTAAAAAATACAGTGTTGCACAACAAATATGTAGTAACAAACTTTGATACATGCTTCTCTAGAACATATTACCGGTACCCATCTTGGAATTTTTGTTGTGGCAAGATGTATTATTTAACCGAAAGAAAAATATAACTTTCATTAAGCATCACAAAGGAAAACTCAAGACTTCTAATTTTAAAATTTTTGGGGTAGGAATAAACCCTAAGATCCACTAAGCAATTTCTTGCAAATTAGGCATATTAATGGAAGAGTGCATTAGTTCTCCCCAGATTAAACAGGAAATTTAAAATGCCACACATAGTTGGACTCTTGCTATGAACCTTACTTACATAGTTTTTAATTTTACACTTTAAGAAAGGAGTGTTAGGTATGAGCCATTTCAATATATTTTACACAAGTATGGCATAAAGTCACAGAGATAGAAAAATAAGCACACCTGCATCAATCCATACTCTGTCCAGCTGTACAAAAATCTCAGTAAATTCAACCTTCAACATGAAAAATTAAATGTATGTATAACAATGTAACACACTGTAACAGATGTGACATAACAGCAGCTACATAACATCAATGTCTATATACATTTACAATTTAACAATAGCATGCTACTTTTCCATACATTCATAAGGTAGATGTGTTTTAGGTTAGCAGCATTTCCTTGCCCTACAATTACTGCTTCATTGCCAAAACTAATATAGAGCAGCACATAAAACTAATACTGTAGTGAACTTCAATATATTATAAGATTGTACTGGCTTTACACTGCTTTATTTTGAATGGGAAAATAGGATTCTGCAAGTAGATACATCTCATTTCACAACACATAACTGCTGAGGTTCTCCATTTACGACAGTCATAAAAGAAATTCAGTATACATATCTTTCATTTTTGAATTAAATGTAACAGTAATGAGCAAAAAGCAGTCACAAAATAAAGTGACACATTTGTAACAGCCACACAAAATTATGCTACAAATGCTACAAATAATTATGAAATTGTACTTTGAAATAATATTTCATATATACATTTTACTGCAAGTGTGTTGGATCACTTGTTATGTCTCAAGGGAATGCACAAAGGTATAAATGAACAACAATTTATATTCAGACTTTCAGTGTTCATACATGTATAATCTTTCGGAAAACTAAGGTAACAGAAAATATAAATTCTATGAATAAATGTTTCTTAGATGATACTGAACTAAAAAGAACAAGTTTTTGTTTCTGTAGCCATGAAATAAATCAGAACTGTCATGGACATAAGTGATTACTTCACTGATTTGATAAAACAAAATATTTACACAAAACGTAATAAATTATCAATTATTTTACAAATTAAAACAACACAGGGACTTGCATATCTACAATGACTGTTTTTACATGTAGAATATATTTTACTTCATTATGATGCTTCACTGGAATGGTTATGCTGAAGACAACAAAGCAGTTTTAACAGGAATCTCACATTTAGCATTTAAATTTTGGAATCCTTCTAACAAAAGAGTAAATACAAAATATATATTCATATATATACGCACCTTAAAACAAGTTAAACATTTATGGGCAAACATTTTCGTCTGCCTATCACATATGGCAGATGTAGAATTATTAAACCTAAAACTGGGAAATTAAGCAGGTATATGAGACGCATATCAGTCACCAGAAAAATACTTAATGTAATGAGTCAAAATATACTCTGCACATCGATATGGCCATTCACAATGTCTTTTCACTCATGATTCACACATCATATTAAAAAAAAAAAGTATTTAAAATTGTTTTACTTAAACACACTAGTGCACTGAATTACAAGTTCACCAAGCATTTCTAATATCAAGAGACCTATCAACTGAATAAATAATTCAATTAATATTACAATAGCAGTTCATTACAACAGATTTAAATATTACAACAGAATTTAAAAAAAATGACTAATTTTATCTCGCAGAACACTGCTGGCAGAAGTGTGACTTAATAAAAAGGTTGTTCGTGTATTTTTACGCCAGATCACAGAAAATACCTTGTATTCCTTCAAGTTAAAGACACAGCAACACGAGAACTGGGTCCATACATTAAAACAGTATAACACACGCACACACATTTCATTTTCACTTTAGTACAGGGCTTTAATAAACTTATGTTGAAGTAGTGCTTGGTTTTTGATGGTTTCCATTCAGTTCACTCCACCGAGTCTCAAAAAATGACCGCATACTGTGACCAGCTTTCCCGACAGGAGAATCATCTTCATTGAAGGTTTCACAGTTGTTGAAAATGAGCCTCACATCTGCACAAAATTCCTCACGGGATTTGTATCTGTAAAAGTAACAATAAATGAGTTTATCTTCTATATACTCCCTAGTACTCTGAAAAATGATGTTGCAGCAAATCACCCCCTCCCTCTCCCAATGCAACAAACAGCTTAATACTCACATAGTGTAAATATATGAAAACAAAACACAACCATTACAGTAATAACACAAGTTGTATATTCAGTTGACTTTACTGGAACTAGAACAGCCTAGTACCTACTGAAACTTTATTTATTTATTGGTTTTTTCTGTTCCTTAGGACCCAATTGAGGAGTGAGACTCCATGGTCATGGAACAAGTCAATACATTAATTGTTACACAAGAATGGTAATAGAAAAATTTTAAGTAGTCCTTTGCACACGACAATCTCAAGACAAAGTGAAAAGAATCAATAAAGAAAAAATAAATTAGCTTAATTGTTTAACTTTTCTAGGAGTTCCTCGACAGAATAAAAGGAGTGAGCCATGAGGTAACTCTTCAATTTAGATTTGAAAGTGTGTGGATTAGTGCTAAGATTCTTTAGTTCTTGTGGCAGCTTATTGAAAATGGATGCCGCAGAATACTGTACCCCTTTCTGCACAAGTGTTAAGGTGGTGTGATGAAAATGTAGATTAGACTTCTGTCTAGTATTCACCGAGTGAAAGCTACTAACTCGTAGGAATAAGCTGATATTATTAACAACAAACGACATCAAAGAAAAGACGTATTGTGACGCCAGAGTCAAAACTCCCAGACTACTGAAAAGGGATCGACATGACGTTCGCGAACTTACACCAGATATTGCTTGAACCGCCCGTTTGTGAGCCAGAAATATCCTTTTTGCATCAGGCGAGTTACCCCAAAAAACAATGCCGTACGTCATAAGTGAGTGAAAGTAAGCGTAATACACTACTTTTGAAAAATCACTTATCTCAGATATTGTTCTAATGGTAAATATAGCAGAATTTAGTTTTGGAACAAGATCCTGAACATGGGCTCTCCATGACAGCTTACTGTCTATATGAACACCTAGAAATTTGAACTGTTCAGTCTCACTTATCACATGCCCATTATGTGTAATCAGAATGTCAGCTTTCGTCAAATTATGTGTTAGAAACTGCAAAAACTGAGTTTTACTGTGATTTAACATCAACTTGTTTTCTACTAGCCATGAACGTATCTCTTGAACTGCATTATTTGATACTGTGTCAATATTACGAGCAACATCCTTCACTACCAAGCTGGTATCATCAGCAAACAAAAATATTTTACAATCACCTGTTATACTCGGTGGCATATCATTTATATAAATAAGAAACAGCAATGGTCCCAAAACAGACCCCTGGGGCACCCCATACTTAATTGTGCCCCATTGGGATTGCACGTCATAGCCATTTTCTACACTTGTAACTATTATTTCAATATCTCATGATTCTAAGTAATATTACTTGTGTGTGTATGCTCAATCTACAATTTCTATGTCCTTCTTCATCTCTGACTCTTTCCCCTCTCATAATAAGTGTGGTCTGAGTGACCTGGCCTTCCTCAACTTATCCCTCTTTCCTCCCTGAGGAAGAAACTAAAAGTTTTGGAAGTTAGAACAGTTTCTTGTGCATTTAAGCAGTACTATGAATTTTGTCTCCCAGAGGTAAGTACTCATCAATAATTCTCTCTCATAAGTTTAGATTCCTCATGTGAAGTTTCTTATATTTCAGTTCTATAATCTCTTCATGTATTCTTTTCTATCAGTGTGTGTATGTGATGGAGTAGGCATGGAAGTTACATGTGCCTACAGGTTTTGTGATTTTTGGACATTTAAAATTGCAAATAAAGCCATTATTAAATTCACACTACTAAATCTGTAAAGCCTATTCAGGATATTATCATGAGGAGGAGGGAGGAGTGAACAGATTGTCAAATAGAACCACTGCTATAGATGACACCAAAATCTTGTTCTTATGAAGCTGTACTGAAACATAAGCTGACTGTTTGCCATCATGCAGTGTTTCCACAATGCCAGTAAGTTTTACATTTTAATCATATATACAGTTACTATTGTCATTTTCATATACAGTATATAGTCCTGCTGTGATGCAGAGTACTTGCTGTCAGATTTTACAGAAACAGACTAATACAGAAACCATATTTAAAAAGTCAGTGGCATATAGCATGGCAGTGTGTCACAGATTTGTATCACTGTTGAGTTTGGGAAGTTCTGGAACACCAATATTATGGAATATGAATCTCAATCTCCACCTATGAATTATGTATTTTTCATTTGCTACAAAACTGATATAACATTCCAGTGTGAAGGCCAATGTTTTGTAAATAATGAGGCAGATAGGATCTGTTGTATACCATATTGTGTGAGTGAGAAATTAATATACTGGGTGAATACTTTAAAGAGAGCCATTGTTTTGCAATGCATATGTTGTAAAGTATTTCCATTCTCAGTGCTCATGACTAGACCTCAGATGCTAGGTAAAAACCTATTTTATTACTCATTAAGTAATGGCAATAAAAGCTGTACATACATGAATTACCTCAATTTATGATCAAAAACACTAGTTTTATAGCAACTAAAAATACTTAATTTCAGGATACTACCTGAATTTTAAAAATCAAATTGAATAAAAATTTTAATTTTATAGTACCTAAAATATCTAATTTCATGTTAGAACCTGATTGTGCCTCATTTTTAAAAATCATAAAAATACTCAATTTTGTGTCAGAACCTGACAGCATCTAATTTTTAAAAATTCAGTTAAATGAAATTTGTATGACTAAAACTATTCTTCTGGTCTTCCCGAGTACATAGAAAAGAAACTGATAGTGGGTTTGTTTGCATGCATGAACACCAGAAGTGGTTCGTCCTACGGCGCAACAGAGCAATGAACCCCCACAGAAATATTCGCCTCTGAGAAAACTTTACAGTATATAATGATGTTTAACTTTCAATAGCTTACTTTCCCATCTTCTTAAAGTATAATTGTTTAGTAACGAATATGAACCTCTCTACCAACGTATGTAGTCAAGTTTGAAACTGGCGGTCAGCTCTTTCACACCTGCTTTGGCCTTGGTACAAAATCAAGTTCTGCACCCCAACGATCGCATTCCAGCCACTGAGTTCCTTGGTGAAGAGAGCAGAAGGAAGCGGGCCTAGGGGGTTCCTCCTATCCTGAGCATTGGGGCATTGCTCTATTGTGTATCCACCAAAACCTCCACTTACCCCCCTGCTGTCACACCTCACCAGTGTCTAGTTAATCTCCCTCCACAGCTCTTCAGCCAACATGACACAAATAACAGAATCTGAAACTAATTCATACCTACACTCTTCTGTACCATTATAATGTCTTGTTGTCCCCTGGTAGCAGTTAAGTTTCTGTCCTGCAGTAATAAGTAGAATCTAGTTAACAATGACAGACAAGCGTACTCTGTTATTTGTTGCAGTGAAGTTACCAACACTGGCCAGCTTTTACAGTTGGTCACGTGCGACAGCACAAGGATTTGATATCCAGTTGTGAGTTTAAAATGTGAGTTGTCAGATCTGTAGTGTTTTAATTGTGAAGTTAATATGTGTGATAATGAAGTGCAGAGGCTAAGGAGAATAATTTATATTCCCTTTCACTTGAAGAGAAGCTTTGTATCAAGGACCTTGGGAGATCGACAACAGATATCAAGTTAGTAAAACAACTAATATTAAAAGTAAACTAATTGTAAGAACTTTCAAACCAGATATTTATGGGAAAGTTGATTGGTTATGTGGTTGTGAAATTATAAAGAAGTTGTACTGTTTTCTGTGTCTGTTGTTTGGCAAAGAAAATTGTGGGTGTGAAACAATTTGTATGCTAACAGGCGCTGACAATCTCGGACGTTTAACACAGAAGACAAAGATATATGATCACTCTGATCATGTATGACTGCGAAGCTAGAGTACAACCTTTTAGGAAAACATGATATTACACAACAACTGGACAGTGCTTACAGGCAGTCAGCTAAAAGGCACAAGGATCAAGATTCGCAGAAATTGTTACGTATTCTCTAAAATTGTGGTTTGCATTAAATTTTATGGTGCTCTTAAGCTCACCCTTCATGAACAGGATGAATACAGTGATTCATTAAATCCAAAAACTTTGCTGTTGTAACAATTTACATTGACTCAGGAGGATGTATAAGAAGTAAACGAGATTGTGGTGAAGACCTGCCACTGAAACCGGGTTAAAAAATAAATAAATAAATAAAATAAAAATGTTGTAAGTACAAGCATGCGTGTGCATATAATTGAGAGTACAACTTTAAAATAGCTTGTACTTAGAAACGTTAAATATTAGGGAAAAGGTATCAGAATAGTTTTTGTAGGTAGTTCCACAATCTACAATTTTTCTCTGCATGTTTTCCATCATATAACAAATCGTTTCACCAAAAAATAAGACATTTTTTGTGAAACATGATCTTTTGTAAATTTTTTTGCATACACAGAATTGATGAGGACTTTCTACAACTTCATCATAGTGGTATCCTAAACCTTTATGCAAATTTTCAACTCTCTGGGAATTAATGCAAGCTTGTATGTCTATTTTGATCGGGATATTATTTCTGTACAGCAATTATTTTCCTAACACCCCCCTTTTTTTCTTTTTTTTCCATCTTCTTTTGAACCCCTAAGAAAAAACTATACAAACTGCTACTGGTGAACACCAATCTTGAGTCAGATGACAACAGCATACACCAGGCTGTTCCAGCCTCTCTGCCATTCAGAGAATTGTCTGTCACAGTGGACTGTCAAATGGGTTGACAGAGCACAGAGGACCCATGTGATTTTCCTCCAGTGCCTTCCTGCTCTGTTGGAACAGCTTGTTTAAAACACATGCACTGTCTTCATTCAGTTGGTCAGTTTGCTATTTGGATGTGGTAAAATATTTCACAGCAATAGTGTGAAAGTCTAACATGCTGAAAGTAGCCAGCTCCAAATCACTTCTGATTCTCAGTGGTTACAAGACTTTCCTGATTTCTCTACAGATAGAAGAGTTACTCACTGCAATGTGTGCAACAAAGACTTGAGGAAAATGTTAACTTTTTATCTGCTATTCTCACACAGAGTACAGTGATACAACTGTTTTTCATGACTTAACTTGGACTAGACACATGCGCACTAATGAGTAATGAATAAATTATGCAAAAATATTGTTTCTAAACCCTCAATGTAGGTTAATTTTGCTAATAAGGTTTTTTTCCTTCTAAGGTACATTCTGAACAGAAGTCACATTTCAGTCAGCATGTTGCAGGGATTACACACCAGGCAAATTTAAAAAATAAATCAAACATTTGTAACTAAACCAAATACAATGAAAAAAAATGAATTTTATCTTCACCTTTGTCAGCCATTGTTGGAGCAAACATAGCATTCAATATAGTTGAAAATAGCCAGTTCAAAAGTTTTCTACAGAAATACTGTCACTGCAGCATTCCTTCAGAATCAGCTCTGAGAAAGATCTTTATATGAAAATTGAGCAGGATAAGGGAAGATAAAGGCTATTCATACATGTGGATCTCTATCAATGAGACAACGGAAGAACAAGGTTGATATGTGGCTAATTCGACTGACACTTGCTCTGCACCTCAGCTGATCTGCAGCAAGGAGATAAAAAAGACTAACCAGAAAACAATTGCTCACTTTGTTAGTAAACCCCTCAAATTACTTTCCCCCAACAGCCTATGTTAAAATAAAGTACTTGTAATCTACACTGATACAGCCACATACATGATTGCTGCTGTTAAATTGTTGAAAGTATTTTACTCAGCCCTGATCCATATCATATCTATGCCCATGTCATGAATCAGGTAGCTGACACAATATGTCTCAAATTCCCACATGTGAATGAGCTAGTTTCAGCCATCAAAAAGGTTTTTATTAAAGCACCTACAAGAACACAGTTACTTAGAGAGGAACTTCCCAATGTACCACTTCCACCAGCACTCATACTTACTCACTGGAGAAGATGCCTAGAGACCATGAAATATTACAGCAAGCACTTAAAAGATGTCAAAAACACTGTACTTAAATTTCAGGAGCAAGCAGTGAGCAATACTTCAGATGAAGATCTTCTAAAGGACCTAACAGTTTCCAACAACACTGCATACGTAAAGTCTCATTATGCATTTTTAAAGCTTTAGAGTGTTCACAGAAACCAGTCTACATGTCAGTGCAATTGATAGAAGAACTGACAGGAAGAATCACCTTGGACCCAGGTTCTCCTAGTACAAAAGTTAGTGAGAAACTAAAACAGCGCTAAAAAATAAAAAAACAGGACTGACCACCCTCTGCACAGTGGCTGACATCTTATCAGGTAAATCAACAGAACATAAGTGTAAGGTCCCACTGTGCCTAATACCATCATTTAAATATGTTATAGTGACATCTGTTGATGTGGAACGCTCATTTTCAGCATATAAGATGCTATTGACAGACGAGATGCAGTGTGTTAGTTATTTACTAATTATGCACATGGACAATGAAATAATATGTATTTTTGTCAATCTATTTATCTTTCATGACAATAAAATGCCAAAAGGTTTTGCTCTTTGGGGCCTGCAGCACAATACAGGATGCTTGAAAAAGGCAATAATGTGCCAAAACAGTCTGTAGTGATGAAATAAAAATAAATGTAAACTTAGCAGCAAATTTGGAACTTTCTTTAATAAAAATAAAATTTCATATTTTGGTCACCTATTTTCTGATTCTTATAACCTGTTTTTGTAAGTGACAGAACTTATTTAAGTAACTAATTGAAGATTTTCAGAACCTAAAAGTCCGAGGTTTATTCATGATTGATCTCATGCAGCTGTAGAATAGAGACTTGGTACTACAGTTGAAATTGTATATTGATTTCTTTTGCTTTTGATCAATTTACTGCCACCTTGCAACCTTGTCATAAGGGTCACTTCATAGCTGTCAACATCATTTCATGTCAATGTATATTTCTAAATTTTTGTTCTATACCATTTCTTCTGAATACATTTTATTTATCATGTTTATACCAGATGTATAAGAAGAGAAATGAAGTATGAGATCTAGTGAGCAGTGCTAATTTTATGTACTTTGAGAATGAATCTTCACTCTGCAGTGGAGTGAGCCATGATCTGAAACTTCCTGTCAGGTTATGCACGTGTACTAGACTAGGCCTCAAATCTGGTGTACTCAACACTTTATCCTACAAGGAAAGGACTGGCTGTCCTCTCAATTATGTACATTTTGCCCATGGGTTTGCACCGTTAATAACCATATGAAAAACTGGAGAGACACAGCGCAATTAGTTCAGGAAATGTAATAGGTTTATGTGATGTGTAATGCTGAGGGTCCATCTAAGTGAGAGTTACATACACAATGGAAGTGACTGGAGACCTCAATGGATTTGATCACATGATTACTCAAGTCTCCAAAGTTGCACCAGCATTGGATATTTATGGGCGTATCTAAGCTGTGTTGATTCATATAAATTGTCTGTCAGGGCACCATGCCAAAGTGTTCATGCAAGCACTCCAATTAGTTAGCAGCAATTGGATATTGACAGGGTAGAGAATAGTTGTTAATGATCAGTTTCATATGATAAACAATACATTAACATTCATTTAACATCCTCACAAAATTTTCACAAGAGAACTACTGTACTAATGGATAACAGAAGTATGAAAAAAGCATATTAGCTAATGAATCTGTTTTGTTACAAGCAAATCAGAACAACATGAGGTGATGACTTTTGCTTTGCCAGCAAGCTAGAATGCAGATTCCTAGTTCTAGCATCATATGGAGACTGTTACATGTGGTGACATAGTGCCCCTAGTACATATGTAATAAACACTGATTGTGGACTTCTTTATGTTCAATCAAAGCACCCTGTTGCGTGCAATACAAAACGATGAAACACCTCATATTCAATTTAACTGTGTCACTGTGATTTAATAAACACTCCTTGTAAACTCCTTGATAACTCCTTGATAACGTAACTTCTTTGCTTTCTACAGTATGTCTGCCTAGGTGTACTTGTGTCTCTGTGAATGTGTGGGCATGTGTGCATTTGTTTACCCTCCTTTTTTTCCCCCAAGGTAAGTCTTTCCTCTCCCGGGATTGGAATGGCTCCTTACCCCCTTCCTTAAAACCCTCATCATTTCCTTTTCCCTCTCCTTCCCTACTGCCTGAAGACGCAACTGGGTTGCGAAAGCTTGCGATTGTGTGTGTGTGTGTATTCATTTATTTATTTGTGATGCTGTCACACCTGTGCTCCTTCGCCTGGTGAGTAATCTTCGTCTATTTTTTATATTTTATTACTCCTTGTAAACAATATCATCTGATTTTAGTCCTAATGAGTACATCTGTACATGCTGTGGATCATTCTCTGCTACTCTCTGAATTGTGGGCAGCAGCTGTCAAAACATGATCAGAAAGGCTCAGTACAACTACCATTGTCTTGTGAAGTTCATACCACAATTATGCTTATGTCAACTTCTACTAAATACTATTAATTCAGTTGTGTATCCTTACACTCATTGTAAACTAAAAAGAAGTTCCTGATTCCTTTTTTTTTAATGGTCCAAATGTAAATGAGAGAAATGATAGATATAAAACATTAGAAAATTAGCATGTACACTAATAAGAACATGTAATGTATATATAATCCACACACCACTACCAGCTGAATGCCAATGTACACAAATTTAAAATTTCAAGACACAACCTTCTCTAAATATAAGCTTTCCATCAAAGAATTACAACAATAATAGTAGGATAGTTGAAAACTCGTGACACAAAGGAGAAGTTGGGTAGCACAGAGCTATATATAAAAGTGAACTGATTGATAGTATTCAGCTATCAGATGAAGTCATTCATCAAGTGGACACGCACACACACACACACACACACACACACACACACACACACACACACATACACACACAAATGGCCACTGTTGTCTTCATTCCAATATTTTCAAATGACTGGAACAACAGGAGCCCCACAGTGCTGTCAAGAGTGGGACAGAGGTGACAGTTGGCCATGTATTCGCACATGTGTGCATGCCTGTGAGTGTGTGTGTGTGTGTGTTGAGGGGTTGAGAGAAGCAAACTGTTCTAATCATTTTGTTCTTATTTCAAATTTTTCATTGTTACATCAGAGAATAAAATTATAGGAAACCCCCATAGTAACAAGTAAAGACATCTGGCTTTAGGTACATGTTGGGCTAGTGTTGCAAAATGTATTATGCATGTTTAACCAACTATATATCTGTCCTGTCCTTCTGAGATTTCTTCATGGTGACAAATCAAATAATCAAAAACAATTTGTGTTTACAATAATTCAACCATAAACTATAAATAACTGCACATCTATTCGAAACAGGTATCAGACAATATAGAGAACTACAGTAACTACAACTTACGTTGAATCCTGGAGCTTTCGCTTGATTGTGCTTAAATCCATTGGATTCTTTATAATTTTCCGATATGTTGGGAACTGTTTGGTGTTCACTGGCAGCAGAAAAGGCCATGCTTCATCATGTGCCTCTAAGTCCTCAAGCAGGACTCGACATGGATTGAGATCCTTGGCAACCTTTTTACTTGCTGAACCACTATTTTTGTCCTTCTTGGTCTGATTTGTTGTGTTTTGTGTTATTTGTGGTGGAGAAGCATTTGGAGGAACAGATGAAGTATCATCATTTGGTGCAGATGGAGTTGCTGGTGGACTATGGAGAACATCAACAAAGTTTAATATAATTAGAGCCTAGATTTTCAATTTATATCAACATATAAAATGTACATATTAATGCCATGAAAAATATATAAAAATATGTAAGAACATATGTATTTTCATAAAGATGTTTTATTGAATATTTAATATAAAACAATACATTTCAACTCCAATCAACTTTTAAATCACATCTTAGCACACAATACTATCTTAATTTGCTCCTACACATGCCAGATGATCATAACATTTATTTTGAAGTGCAATGAACAACCAGATACTTCACCAAATACTTTGCAGTCATATGGAGCTGCTGATTATAAAGAATGTTTTTGTAGGAGGCCCCAAAATCCAGTATATAATAAGAACTATTTCCTTTTTTCATTCTTGGTGCAAGGCACAGCAATTTAGACTGTAATTCACAAACAGAACAACATCTGAATGATTTGTGCATGCCAACATTTTGGGCTTCTGACAGTTCTTCTCTGTGAAATTTGCCAAGAATGATATTGCCAATAAAACATCCACATAAGTCAGGTATTTCACTGATGGCTATCAACTTGTGGTTGTGACTTATACACCATCATGTGCCTCTCAGAGCCTCCAGTTTACAAAAACCTGAATAGTTTTTCTTAAATCTTTTGCTGCTATTTACATGATCTCTGTGTTTCCATGGTGAGTATGGTTTCATTATCAATTTACTGCTTGCTTGAGCTGAGAGACAGTGTTGCGTCACTATAAAATACTTTTCATCCTATTTGAGGAAACCTATTTAGTGAACATTTTGATTTTTGTGCATATAAACTGTAAACTCTGTCCTGCAGGTTTCAAAAGGCCCAACTGGTAACAACCAGCCACCACATCATTCTCCACCCATAGGTGTCAATGGATGGGGTATGGAATGGGACATGGTCAGTACTCCACAATCCCGGACATTGTGTTGGTTTCCATGACACAGCCACTGCTTCTGCATGTAGTAGCTCCTTTATTGGCTTCAAAAGGGCTAAGTTCACCCCACTTGGCAACAACGATTGGCATATCTGGACAGTGACCCATCCAAGTGCTACCCAAGCCTGACAGTGCTTAAACTCAATGATCTAACTGGAACTGGTGTATCCAGTTTGGCACTGCCAATGGTGATTTTTGTACATCTTGCAGTTCACATTTTCACTTGATAAATAACTGCATTTTGTTTTCATATTTGTCAGTGTAACTGTGCTGCAAAAAATTTAGTAAACTAATGCAAAAAATCTTAAGGAATTTGCCAAGGTAAAATTACATTGTTAAATTTAGTGTATGACTGATTCTAGCTCACAATTGCAGAGTACATATTTAGAAAATATATATTGATATTTTTGTTAAAATTAGGAGTACAACAGTTATCTCTCTTGATTCTCGAGATATATCTTTTATATTGGACTCTTCCAATTTCATAAATGATTCCAGATATCAAAATGTAAACATTAACACAAAACCTGTAGACAGTAGTAGGGTCACATGTCTAGAGCTGTCAAAGGGTTAACGTTAATGCATCAGGGATATGTTGCTCACAGTGCAGTGGAAGAAATGTGCAATAATCATTTAACTGGAGTCTGTATCATGGACTTCACAGCAATCATAGAAGAGCACATACAGTGGAAATATAATATTTCCTCCTTAGATGACTACACTGCTTTTTTCGTTGTGTGTGCATATTTGTTGTATATGTTGCACCCAATCTACTTAGTTCACTCTTGACATCAGTAGTGAAACATCATCCATCACAACTCAAGATCTTAATTTGAATGATAATTTCAGTGCAACAGGAGGCATCATGAACACAGTAATCGATCCTTAAGAAGTACTATTTGGAAACTATTTGCTACATCATGTGGCAATGTTCCACATCTCCCCATGGGCCAATTAAAAAAAAAATCTTAGTACAAATATTTTACAGGAAACAATTGTTGTGAGGGGTAAAAACCATGAACAGCACATAGCATAGGATACAACATCATAAACAAGAATAGGCATAAAACTGACACATGAATAACAAGACTTTATTCATGTTCTATTTGAGAGTGAAAACAGTTAGTGACCTGTAAAAAAACTATACAAATAGTTTCAAACTTTACAATGCTTTTTCTTGCTGACAACCAAAACAAAATGAAGTAAAGCTACAGCATTTGGCATGATGCTATAATTTATTACGTCTACACTACTCATTAAATTCACAAGAAATTTAACAGCCAGTATACACATACACCACTGAATGTACCTTTGATATTATAGCATAGTATGACACATAGTTCAGGAGATATGATCATAAACAATGAAATGTATGAAAATGCATCCTATCCTATCATGAATGAGGCTGTAATTTACTACAGCTTTACTACCACCTCAATTCACAACACTTTTGTAAACAGTTTCCTAATAGTCCCCTCTAAGTTCCTGCAAAATTACATTATTGTAGAACACATAAAGGGTGTCATAAGGACTGATCTGCACGAAAATGAAAGTGAAATGGGGAACATATGGAGCTGAAGGCAATGGATAGAGGGGGAAGAAGGAGATAGAGTAAACATAACAGAATAATTAAACATCCGGGCAAAGCTGGGAACTAAAACTACAAGTAATTATACATAAAAATTGTCTATAGTTATAAGACATATAATTAGCAACAAAATATTCAATCCACATGTTTACTAAACATTACTACTTAATACACTAAAAAATAACTTTTCAGTTATTGCTCACTACTTGGTTCCAACATCATGAAGGAAAGGTAAAGACTATATGGTCAGGCAGAAAGATGGCTTTAATATCAGTGACAGTTTTACCTTGTTATGTAGGTACATGTTCCATCATACCTTATGTCAAATATCAACTTGATCAGCAAAATAATTCTGATTGTGTGGCTATTCAAAGTAGTCACATTGACAACATTTTATTTCAATGGATAACCAGGAAAGGCATATACACTACTGTTTGCAAAAAGTGAAGCACCAAGAACAGTAGGTGTGATCAAAATAAAATTTATTCCAATGATTAGGGTAAATGACACTACACAAATGGTTAGATTTGTAGACTGTGTGACTGTGGAAATTCAGCACCGAGTAGTAACAGCAAGTGCTGCAATCAGAACCATTATACATCATGGCATGGAATCAAATAGTGTTTGAATATTCATTTTGTAGGTGTGTCCACAAAGCATCAACAGTGGCTGCAGCAGAACCTGAGTGAACAAGTTGCCAAACGACCATATCCCAGACATGTTCACTTGGGTGACACATTAAGCAAAAGTGGAGGCTAGGAAAGTGGTTGTGCTTCTCATTCTTGGAAAAAGGCTTGCGTATTCATCACCACACGTAGCAAGGTGTTATGCTGTTGAAATACGGCATTTCAAATGACCTACTGGTGGGCAGTGCCTCAGGCTGTAAAACCACTCTGGTATAGTGGTAGCTGGGACATGAGATAGTGTGTTACAGGCCATGGCACTCCAAATCATCACACTTCACTTTTGTTTGGTCCACCACTCAATAGTACAGTTTGGGGAAATTGCACTTACCGTGGCTATGTGAAATGCACACTGTACAACAAGATGAAGTTGGGAGGTTGGACTTGTCTAAAAAAAATTACACAGTGCCACTCAGCACACTAGTGTCAGCGTCCAAGTGGCCACTACTGTCTGTGGTGCTGGTGCATTCTTGTCAGTGGAAACCAACACAATGGCACAAGTGCCAACAGTCCGGTCCACAGAAGACAGGGTTAGACTGTTGATGGAGAGTTGTCCAAACACATTTCAGTGCTCCAACATGGAGCACTGTGGATGAAGCTGTTCTGTCCATTACAGCTGAGGGGACAAGATGGTGGTTTATACAGTGGTCACAATTTGTCATCCAGTGCATGTTGGCACTGTGCATAGCCCTCTTCTCTCCATTGGTATAAATTCCACACTGTTGAAACAGCATGCCATGTGAACCACAATGTCACAGAATGACCAACCAGCCTTTTGGAAACAAATAATTCTGATTACCACCCTGTGATGTTAGTAAGGCATAGTGGAAGTTGCTTACATGTTTCCACTTCATATGATGGCTCTGCACCATCTCAGCATTGCGGAACAATGATCTGTGAAGTCACACAAAAGAGGGCTCTGTTCAGTATCTCCTCGTATCTTAGGTGTTTTGCAGACTATTGCTTCTGAGTGATTCCCATTTACAAACAGCAGAGTATTTGAAACTTCGTGGCAGATTAAAACTGTGTGCCAGACCATGATTTGAACCCAGGACCTTTGTCTTTCACAGAAAGTCTTCTACAGGCCATGCTACATAAGCATACCTCACAGCCCGTCGTCACAACTTTAGCTCCTGTCAGTACTTAGTTTTCTACCTTCCCAATTTCATAGAACGTCCCATGTGTATCTTGTAGAGCTTACACTCATAGCAGGGGTGTGAGGCACACTCAGGTAGCTCGGGTGACTGAACGCTTCTCTACAGAAGACAAAGGTCCTGGGTTCAAATCCCTGTCTAGCACACAGTTCTAATCTGCCAGGAAATTTCATATCAGCACACACTTTGCTGCAGAGAGAAAATTTCATTCTGGAAACATCCCCTACACTGTGGCTAAGTCATATCTGCAAGATATCCTTTCTTCCTGGAGTGCGAGTCCTCCAAGGTATGCAGGAGAACTTATGTGGAGGTTGGGATGTAGGAGACAAAGTTCTGTCAGAACTAAAGCTGTGAGGACGGGCCATGAAGTACATTCAGATAACTTGGTCGATAGAGTGCTTGCCAAAAAAAGACAAAGAACCCGGGTTCAAGTCCCAGTCTTTCACACAGTTTTAATGTGCCAGGAAGTTTCATATCAGTACACACTCAGCTGCAGAGTGGAAATTTCATTCTCGTAGTGTATTGGTTATGGTTCACTTATAAGAAACAAGTTCTTTCAATATTTCTGATTGTTTATGAGAAGTCTTTTTCTTCATTTTCAACACACAATAAATGAGCAGCTGAATTCGAATTTGGTCATACTTGATGTATGGTTGATGAATATGAAGGATAACTCAAAACCACAACCACAGATAACAACAGTGAGAAAATTCACCATTTGGTTTTGGATGATTAGCGGTTATAGAAGAATAAATAATAATCATATCTGTAGCAGGAGTACAGTATATTTAACATGAAAAACTAACTCTTAAAAAGTTTTGTGCAACTTGGATGCTGGCCTTCTTGCATGTTGGTCAGAGGAGATGGGATATTAACTTTGGACAAAGCCTATTTACCTAAAGAGACAAAACTGAGAAGTAAGTGGATATTTGAAACACAAACACTTATTTCAAGGTTGAAAATTTGTAACTTTGATTCTTTATAATATGTAAAATTCCTGCACAGGTTGTGTCTTTGTATTTAAACTGCTCATAAATGATAGTAATAGACATATTTTGTATGCAAGCAATCACATGTCAGTTTCACTGCACTATTCACAAGAGTTGAAAAATTTGCACTTTACTGTAGCAAGATTCAGTGGAGTCATTTTAAATCTATGTTTAGTTGGTCTACAACAACAAAATATTGGTGATGGACAAATTATGGAAATTTTATTGGAACAATCATTAATGTGGAAGTATGCTGAATTTAACAAAACCAATAGCTGTATATTTCAAAACAATTAATTAAGCAACCAGTTTTGGGTTTACTTTAAAGCTATCCTCAGGCCCCCATACATCAAATAGACATTTAAGAGGGACTTTTCCTCAACAACTGTAATTCTGCGTATTACTTCTATTGCCTTTCTTGAATACTGGAGTGATCTGTGCAACTTTTCAGGGTACAGATCTTTGACTTAGCAAGTGGTTGTATATGATAACTAGGTATGGGCCTATGGCTTCAACATACTCTGAAACAAACCTAATTGGTATACAATTGGGACTGGGAGACTTGCTTTTGTTAAGTGATTTAAGTTGGTTTAATACATAGGAATATCTACTTCTAAATTATGCATGCTGGCAACTGTTCTTGATACGAATTCGGGAGTATCTGCTTTGTCTTCTTTCATGAAGGAATTTCGAAAAGCTGTGTTATGCAATTCTGTTTCAGCAGAACTGTCATTGGTAGCGTCACCATTACCATCATGTACTGAGGGTATTGATTGTGTTTTACCACTAGTATACTTTATGTACGACCAGAATTCCTTGGGATTTTCTACCAAATTACATAACAAGTTTTCACTTCGCACATTGAAGTTTGAGCTAAATTTCGTGTTACTGTAAAGGATTGTCAGGCATGATGATTTTGTGACCGTTTAAATTTGGCATGTTTTTTTTCTTAGTTTTTGCCTGAGTGATCTAACATGTTTTGAGGGGGGAGGTTTGGGAAATCCTATATTCATTCTCACTATGACAGCTCTGTATTGATGTTCTTTATTATCTCCAGAATATTTGTTGCTAAGAGTTCATGAATATTTTCACAACCATTCATTATTCTAGTGGTTTCATGAACTGTCCAGATAATTTTCAGAGAATGCATTTATTATGATATTGAATGATGTTTTATGCTTGCCTCCAGTTTTGAACATGTATTTTTGCCAACATATTGAGGGTAAGTTAAAGCCGCCACCAATTAAAATTGTATGCTTTGGGAACATTTTTGAAATTTTGTCCAAGCTTTCTTTGAACGTTTCTGCAATCAAATCGTCTGAGTCAGGGAGTTGGTAAAACGAACCAATTATTAATTTATTCTGGTTGTCACCTCTACCCCTACCATCTCACATTTTGCTACATGATAAAGCTCTTATGGCACAAATAAATACGCTGCCACCTATTTTATTTAATCTATCCTTTCTGAACATCATTTGCCCATTAGTAAAAATTTCAACTGAACTTATCTCAGGCTTTAGGCAGCATTCGCTGCCTATAATGATTTGAGATCCAGTGATTTCTATTAGCACTTAGAGCTCTGGTACTTTCCACATACAGCTATGACAATTTACAATTGTTAGAAAAATGATTTTTGGATCTGTGTTCATCCTATCTTTGACCTGAATTGAGATTCAAACCCTTACTGTGGGTTCCTGAGGCCCTCTAACCTAAAAAATTGCCCACTACATGCCATCATCGTAGCCACTTCCTGTGTGTGGTGGACACCTGACCAATTCAGCAGAACCCACAACCCCACCACCCAATGGTGCAAGTCAAGCAAGAGGTCCACAGTTGGTCCTGTCAACTATGCTGCAGATGGCGAGTTCTGCTTTCATCTTGCAAGCAAGACTAGCAGTATTTACCACTTCAGACAGTTGCTCCAAACTGGAATCTCTTCTGATCCAAAGCCACACACATCATTGGTACTGACATGAGCCACCACCTGCAGGTGGCTGCACCCTTAACTCTTCATAGCATCTGGAAGGACTTGTTCCACATCTGGAATGACTCCACCCGGTATGCACATGGAGTGTACATTGGACTTCTTCCCCTCTCTAGCAGCCATATCCCTAAGGAATTCCATTAGCCGCCTAATGTTGGAGCTCCCAACTACAAGCCAACCCACCCTCTGTGATAGCCTGGATCTGGCAGGCTGGGAGGTGATGTCAGGATAAGTGATACCATCGTGCTCAGGGACATAGTCTGGGATAGATAGTGCCTTGAACCTGTTGGAAAGATGAATTGGGAATGCCTCACTGTCGGTCTCCCAGGAAGTCTTTCACTTCCTGCTACACACAGTGGTGACCTCCCATGCGACCATGGGTGGGAAGTCTGCCCCATTGCGAGCAGTAAGAGGGCTCGTTGATGCTGCTGGCCAATTGGTGGCCACGCTGGACATCATAGATGCCGTTCAGTTCCAACGGCTGACCAACAACAATGGCACCCGGTGACCACAGCCTCAAACTGTGCAACCGAGGTTAACACAGCATGAAACTGGGAGTGAAGTGTCACCAACTACGCCTGCATCCGCACACAACAGTCACAGTCCCTATCCATTACTACAGTACCCAGAAACATGAACAACTAGAAATGCATGACATAGACTCAACAGAGAGTTACTAAGTAAACTAAAACGACTGGACCTGGTACTACTCCAACAAAAACAAAGACAGAAGACGGTCGCCATTTACATAGCAGAAGAATACACTAACCAGATACTTAATATGAAACTGAATCTAACATACGTGCGAGCACAAGAAAAATTTAATAAACTGAAGCAATAAACTGACATATCACCCAAAATATGTCACTTTTATTAAGAAGCCAGTATCAATGTGCTCTGATGTGCTGTGCTCTCGGCAATGGCCACACAGTGACTGACAGTAGTAAACAATTCTGTGTTCAAAACAAAGACAGAAGAATGTCAGGAGTCACACTCCCACTGTGTATCACTCTTAGGATTTAAACTCTGCCAGAAATTGAAAACAATATGAAACAAGACTCAGCCAACCTAATCACATTCTTCCAGTGCTCTAGAGTCCACTTTGTACCATTTTGTCACCATGTTTTCCTGTTACTGCCATTTGCATCAGTTACGAGTGGTTTGGAATTCCAGGTCACTTAGCAATTCCTTGCTTCTGGAATATTGTTATGGTGGTAACACAGTTCTTGAGCAGAACATTCTGTTTTGCAGCAGTTGTCCTTTTGTTTTTCATCGTAATTCTTTTTGTTCACCCTGTATGTTGTATAAATCTTCAGTATAGTGCCTCTTGAAACATCAGAGACATCAGCTACCTTGGCTATGGAAGCACACTCCTGATGAGCACCAAAAATGTGTGCTTGTTCGAATTCACTTAGCTCTGTCTTAATGTACTCAGAACTACACATTGTCCTGAGCATGATTAACACTAGCAATGTATGGAGGGCAATCTACATTTCTGTTCAATCATTCCAATCATTCATTTCTCATAGTGTTTCCCTATTTATGTCCAACCATAGTAGAGCATGTCTGGTGTATCAGTATCTTAAATGTCATTGTTTTGTGTTTTTAATTTAGTTTTGAACTCCTATGCATTTTAGCATTCAAATAAATGTTAAATATCAACCAACAAATTATTCAAATTCAAAACATCCCCATTCTTAAAACTTAGCTATTCTTGAGTCACACCTTACCTTATTCAACCTGCCTTTCAAGGCTGAATTCATTATAATAATTAAAAAAAAATCCCACTTAGAACCAGTTAGATACTTGCCAAGGACATACGAGTCCCCTCTACTCAGGTGATATCTAAAGGCCTCTTCATCAATCGTAATCATTCATTTCTCTAAATTTCTTGGTAGATTTTAGTGCATGTGCCTCCAAAGAAACTACAGACATTGTCAAGGTGGTTTGTTTGCCTCAACAATATGCATATCCGTACTGTAGATGCAACCAGAGCAGTGGAGTATCTGT
Source organism: Locusta migratoria (assembly GCA_026315105.1). Taxonomy (NCBI): domain Eukaryota; kingdom Metazoa; phylum Arthropoda; class Insecta; order Orthoptera; family Acrididae; genus Locusta; species Locusta migratoria. The sequence continues at coordinate 262,877,586 of CM048755.1, forward strand.
GGAGATGCCAGGCAAATGCACGGTTGCTGAAGATGGGCAACATTCTTTTCAGTAGTTGCAAGGGCAACAGCATGGATGATTGGATGATCTGGCATTCTAACAGCAACAAACATGGCATTGTCATAGATATAATGTGAACAGCTGAAGACATTCATCTCTACTATATGGATACATGATTAAATCCTCTTGGATAAAATATGGTGGAGGTGATATTGTCTCCCATTCATATCTCTGAGTGGGGACTACTCAGGAATATGTCATCATCAGAAAAAAACAAGGTAAGAGTGTGGAATGTTAGATCCCAATTGGGTAGGAAGGGAAAAAAATTGAAAAGGGAAATGGATAGACTGAAGTGAATATAGTGGCAATTTGTGAAGTTTGGTAGTAATATGAACAAAAATATTAGTCAAGTGAGTACAGGGTTATAAATACAAAATTCCATGGGGGATAATGCAGGTGTAGGTCCAATAATAAATAACAAAATAGGTATGTGGTTAAGTTACAATGATTGTCTGATCTGGCCTTCTAACAGCAACAAAGTGTACCACTGGTCACCAGAGGAGCAAAGTACTCCTAATGATTAGAGAAAAGTGCAAGTGATTCAGTTTTCAAGAAGGATTATCAGACAGCATAGTGAACACAATTGTATTATATGTAGGAGATGTTATTCGGGTAGCAGAACATGTGTGGCATCTAAATGGTTTTTTCTTTTTTTTTGGGGGGGGGGAGGGCGGGGGGAAGGTCCCAGAGTTGCTTTTACTTTAAATGACCGCATTAACCACAGAGTACAAGAGATGAAAAGCCAGCTGAAATCAGATGTCAACAGAAATAAAATTCCAAACATGCTGGAATGCATGTCACAAGGACAGACTGAATTCTGAAGGTGGAGGCGTGTTTATAGTAATAAAAAAAAAAAAAAGATAAGATCTAGAAATATCAGGACAGACCCACCCTGTAAAATAACTTGAGTGAAGATCAGGGATAACAGTGGAGCAAATATGGTCATTGGATGTTTTTATGCCACCTGCCTCAGAAGTAGTAACAGTGGTGGATTATATGAGGCACAACATAGAGAATATTTTGTGTAAACTTCGTAATCATGTAATAGTATTAAATGGACATTTTAACTTACTGGACACAGACTGGGAGACTTAAGATTTAAAAGAAGTGGAATTGTTCTAAGTACTATACCTAGAGCAATTACACAGACAACTGACTTATGGTGATAATATATTAGATCTGTTGGTGGCAAACAGACCCAAATGTTTTGAATCGGTAATTGCAGAACAGGGAACCGTTGATCATCATGATCATATAGTATCATTGTAAATAGGGACACCAAGAAAAGTAGGAAGATCTTTCTGTTTGACAAGAATGATAACAGGTAAATTTCAGCATACCTGATTGTTCAACATGAAAATTTCATCTCCAGCACTAACATTGTTGAGCATCAATGGACTAAATCCAAAAGCATCATACAATACACTTTAGACATGTATGTCCAAGTAACAGGACCTACTGTGATTTGCCAACTGAGTTAGAAAACTGCTACAAAAGAAAGAGAACATCATTGCAATTTTAAATAGGGTTCTTACCTCACAAACTAGAAAATGTTAGATATAGCTAAAATTAGTATATGGAGGGCCATACACAGTGACTTTCAAAGTAAAGTTCTATGTACTGACTTGGCAGAAAACCCTGACAAGTTTTGCTATTGAGTTAAATCAGTATATGGATTGAAACCATATGTCCAACACTCTGTGACCATACTGGCATTAAAACAGAAGAGGAGACAAACAATGTCCAAATACTAAATTTCTTTTTCCAGAAGATTACATTGTAGGTCATTCTGCAAATCATCAGATGAATAACAAAATGATGAATATAGCAATAAATGACAAAGAGAGAGAAAAGCAATTGAAATTGCTGAACAAAAGAAAGGTTACTAGGCCTGACGGAATACCAAATCCATTCTATGTGTAGTATGCAAAGGAAGACCTTCTTAGCAGCAGTGTACCATAGGTCACCAGAGGAGCAAAGTACTCCTAATAATTGGAGAAAAGTGCAAGTGATTCAGTTTTCAAGAAAGATTTTCAGACAGATTTGCAAAACTATAGGCTCCAATTAATGTCTGTTGTAGAACATCTTTTATGCCCATGTATTAGGACATTGACATGTATTACGACATCTCTGGATACCAAAAGTCTACTCTTTAGGAATCAGCATGGGTTCCTAAAGCAAAGATCGTTTGAAAGCGAGCCACAAGACCCGCAAAGCAGTAAATACAGACTCCCATGTAGATGCTGTGTCTCTGACTTCTGGTAAGCCTTCAGCACTGTTCCGTACTGTTGCCTAATGAACAAAATACAAGTGTACTGAATATCAGCCCAACAATGTGATTTCACTGGCAATTTTCTAGCAAACATAACACCGTATGGTGTTAGCAATGGAGATATAAGTGAGAAAGTTATGTGGACATGTGAGCATCCACAGCCAAATTTAAACATTACAATGAAAAAGTCTGCTCTGGCTGTATCATACTTTTTTTGTATAAAAGTCACAACCTATTTTGTGTTGCTACATATGCATCTTCAGTTGATGATGAAGTTATATAGGAAATCATTTCCATTTGTAAACTGCCCTTAATCAATTCCCCAGCATTCATGTGAAATGGTAAAATATAAGATGTTGACAGCAGCAGTCAATAGGTAAAATGAAGAGGGAGAGCACATAAAATATAGAACAGAATGAATTACACTGATCAGCCAAAACATTATGACCACTTACCTAAAAGCCGGTATCTCCAGTTTTGACACGGTTAACAGAGGCGACTCATCTTGGCATGGAAGCAATGAGGTCTTGGTAGGTCACTGGAGGGAGTTGGCACCACATCTGCACACACAAGTCACCTAATTCCTATAAATACTGGAGACGGGGGTGATGAGCTGATGCCACAATCAACTGCATTCCAGATGTGTACGACTGGGTTCATATCTGGTGAGTTGCAAGGCCAGCACATCAATTTCAACTCACACTGTGTTTCTCAAACCATTCCATCACAGTTCTGGCTTTGTGACATGGCACATTTTTGTTGTTGGGATCTTCAGTCCAGAGACTGGACTGAAGCAAGCCTTTTCATCTCCTCATGAGAATGGTAACCCACGTCTATTTGAATCTGCTAACTATATTTGTCACTTGGTCTCCCTCTGCAAGTTTTACCCCACACACTTCCCTCCAATGCTAAATTCATGATTGCTTAATGTGTAAGTATGTGTTCTACCAACTGAGTCCTTGTTTTAGTCAAGGTATACCAGAAATTCCTTCTCACCCCAATTTTTTTCAATACTTCCTCATTAATTACATGATCTACCCACCTAATCTTCAGCATTCTTCTGCAGCACAACATTTCAAAAGTCTCTATTCTCTCCCTGTCTGAACTAGTTATCATCCATGTTTCACTACCATACAGAGCAACACTTCACATTATTCTATTTAAAAAAATGTCATTGCTATTCGGTATCATGAAGGGGTGCACATGGTCTTCAACCAGTGTACAATAGTTCTTGACCATCATGCTGCCTTTCATGAGTTCGACTGGACCTGCAGATGCCCATGTGAATGTTCTCTGGAGCATAATTGAGCCACCGCCAGCTTGTTTCAGTCCCACAGTACAGGTGTCAAGAAGATGTTCCACTGAAAGATGGCGGATTCACACCCTCCCAATCTCAAGATGAAGAATGTATCAGGATTCATCAGACCATTCACTGGTTTGACACTGTGCCAACATCCAGTGATGATGGGCTCATGCCAATTTCAGCCATAATGGTTGATGTTGTGGCGGTGACATTTGCACATGTAGAGGACCATCATTGGAAATGTTTGGTGCACTGTGTGTTCAAAGTCTGATTTTAGTTCCATCATAGTTCACCACCTGCCCTTTTTACCAGTCTACCCAGCCCACTATGTCCGACATCTGTAATGAGGGGTGGGTGCTCAAACCCCTGTCGTTAGGACACAATTTCACTTCCGTTTTCCCACTTGCCGAAGACATTCACTACAGCTTTCCTCAAACACCTGACAAGCCACGCAGTTTCTGAAATGCTCGTGCTGAGCATCTGGGCCATCACAATTTGCCCTCAGTCAAACTGAAATAGATCACATGCCTTTCCCATTCCACACATGGGCAGCATGCTAAATTACACTACAAGCACAATGCATGTGTTTGACCTGTGGATAGGAGGTAGGTAGTCAAAATGTTCTGGTTGATCAGTTTATATTCAAACAAAACAGTTATACTATAAAATATAAGCCTTAGCCTTATGTTGTCGTTTCTTTGCCCATAGTAAGCCATCTGCAAGTGAATTAGGGTTTAATGGTTTACGAGTGGAAGAAGAGTTTCAAGAAGGTTGTAAAGTGATTGAAAACGACAAGCAGCACAGATGCCCAAGCACGCGATAAAAACTAAACTCTGTCCCATAGGCCTCAAAAGGTCCATCAGATACCGACCAATCACTGTGTCATCCTCCACTCTAAGGCATCATCAGATGCAGTACAAAGGTGGCGTGGTCAGCGCACCGCACTCCTGGTCATTGTGTCAGTTTTTGTAAACTGGAGCCACTACTTCTCAATCAAGTAGCTCCTCAATTGGCCTCACAAGGGCTGAATGCACCCCGCTTGTCAACAGCTCTTGGCAGACCTGAACAGTGACCCATCCGAGTACAGCCAAGCCCGACAGTACTTAATTTCAGTGATCTAGTGGGAATCAGTGTATCCACTGTGGCATGGCCATTGGCCTAATCACATGAACCAATGAAATATTGGAAAAAGGTAATGAACTGAGCGTATTGGATCAAAACAAATGCAGCTGAACTCCATGACTCTCCTGTTATAGGATGCAAAATAAGATCCATTACCAGTTTTCAACAAATTGCTTCATAATTTCCAATTGTTTAACTTGTGTTTATTCAGTCATCATCAAATAAATTACTTTTTAATGAAATAGTTAACTCTACATTACATGTAGGAACATATGATTCAATATATATCCACTTGGAGATTGGCACAAGCTTAAAACTTCTTTTGTATTAAACAAACAATACATCAGTAGACCCAGAGGAAGGCACCTGTAACCATGAACAAACTGTTGGTCCCTTTAGTAATCACAATCATTACAATATGTTGCAATAAAACACCTGGAAAATGTTTATGTCAGCTGACCCTGGCTGCAGTAGCTTAACACAATTATAACACTGCATCTTCTTCTAAACCGTCACAGAGAATTCTGAAGTATTAACAGTTGGTGAATCACTGACACAGAAGTTGCTGATATGTTGGTATGTATATTGGCTCATGCAGTAAAACTGTTTTTGTTAATTTGTTGCAAAATTGTTAAATCTAGACCCAACCAATGTTAAATTTAAGTTACTCAGCAAGTGGTCGATTAAGTCAACAATCATGAACTACTGAAATGGGTCACAAAATGTGGTTTTGCAGACATGTCTCTCAAAGTAAGGCTCAATTATTCCAGTGAAAGCTTTCTGGATTACCAAGGCCAAAATAGCTGGACAAGTGCAGTCAAATGTGGAAGTTATGCTCATGTGTTCTTTGAATTAAACAACACAGTGCAGCACGGGTTCTTACCACAAGAGGAAACAATCAAGACTTATGTGTGAAATGCAATCCAAAGAAACATCTGCCTTTGTGGCAGAACAATTCACAGTTTTCCCACCATGCTAATGCACATGCATGGTTGTGGATTTTTAGTTAAAAAATTTACTGTTATGATACCCAAGTCTACATTTTTAATCAAGTGGCTTCTTTGTTCCCAAGAATAAATAAAACCTTAAAAGGCAGTCATCTTACAAGCATAGATAATATTAACCTCTTGACCATGCTCTTCCTTGAACAGATATCTGTCCCCACCTGCGTAAATATTCCTGTCTTGAGCACTTTTTTGGAGTGTGTCATAATCTGACACATTTTGGCTTTGTAATTGTAAGATACCAATAATTTGAAGCTTTTGGTAGCAACAGCAGTGTGTAGATCAAAAAGAAACATAAGACAATTGATTATTCTGATGGTCTCAGGAAAGTTTTATTGGTGGAGCAAGTGCACACACATTACTTTGTAGAAATTTGGTGTTTCAAGACTTTCTTTTCTTTCATAACCAGTCAATTACATCCACTCTGTCCACCAGGATCTTACCTTTTACTCACATATTTCTTCCATATAAATCCCATTTCATTCAATGTCCCAGATAGAATGTGTTTCTACCAAGGAAAATAGATTTTATTTTAACAGTAAGTAATTTGGTAAATGTTAGCATTACTTTTTACTTATATTAAAATCCACATCATTTGCGTAATCACTGACTTTGCCAAACTGTCTGTAATGATGCATTTACTCCCAAAAGTCTTTAGTGCTCTTTCTTGAAGATTCGGGTAAACCAATGGGTTTATTTTCACATCTGTTTCTGATGAGCCCTATTACAGAAAGACTGAATTTTGTTTTAATTGCAGCGCTTTTATTGAGCTGGTATTATTAGCAAACAAGCAAGCAAACATTTGCAACTCAGAAATATTTCTTATTCCTGTTGTGCATATTTTCTTACAATGTAGTACAGTTTCCCCATAACTTCTCAATAATAAAGTATACCAACAAATATACAAACTGGTTTGACTGATACTAGTAACTCAAGTCACATGACCAAACTCACTGTAAATCACAACAAGCTATATCATTGGACAGGTAAAAGGCAACTGATTTTTGGTAGCCCTGTAGGCTAGTGGCAGAGTTCTTCTCAGAAAGGCCACTTTCCGCACCAAGAGCAGAGCTCAGTCATGAGTTCACTGACAAACTATAAACTCATTGGTGTTTTTAATTCAAAAGAAGTAGGCAATAATCCTGAACAAGATGTCACTGACTGCATTCTTTTTATTTCGTTCTTCCACAATAAAAGACAATACCACAATACACTGCAGAAGCATTCATTACATCATCCCCATAATATAACTAATGTCTTGTCAATTCAGTGCACACTACAGGTAGTCAATTTCCAGTTATCTTCCTGGAGAGCAATTTGAGAGTGGTGGACTGCAGCCTTAGCTTATAACACACTGAGTTTTCTCTGACACAGATAAGGTATGGAGAAGCTGCAACTGAAGCCCTATTTAGTCTCCTAACAAAGACAGTTCCTAATTGAACTAAATTTCCATTTACATTCACAGAAATTATTAAGCCTGCAGATTATTATTTGTTAATGATGGGCAAGATGGAAAAATTCTACAGAGATTCTAAGATATTCCTTTGAATTTCAAACTACTTCAAGCGACTTCGACATGCATGGTGACATGCTTCTCTTCTTTTACAAACTTCGGGCCACTTCCACTTCTGAAATAGGATGATGGGCTGTCACTGGCCAGACTGATGCCTACTGTAAACAAGGATCTAAATTGATGAAAGTGCAGTGAGCCACTCTCAGTGGTCCATTCTTGGTTAGAGTAACTTTGTGATAACATTAGTGTGTGTGTGTTGTCACCATTTCGGTATTTATGATTCTAATTCCATAACTTGCTAGCATACATGCACTGAACAATTTACTGTTACAGTTTCTGAATAATATGGTTACAGTAATTTAGATAGTGATTTTTCCAGTGATGAATCATTTGCCTCTCCATCAAAAGGCGTAGCAACTTTTTATGTGCTGACACAGAGAGGTAGATGTGTGGCCCAGGGTTAAGTTTTTGTTCAAATCCAGGGCTCATGGGTATTTATTATTTGCGTTTTAATTCCAAGTTTCTTCACAATTTTCTGTTATGCATTCCCTCAGGGGACCAGTGTGTAGTTCATTTTATTGTTCTGTCTTGAGATACATCAGGACATTTTCATGCCAGGTTATTTCATTAATTGTGAGTGGATTAAACTCTTATAGCATGTAACACACCATCTCTCAATTAAAGTTGTAGGTTTGGTGAATTTACATTCCAGATATATTTGTCTATGGACTGTAGCATTTCACAACTGCCCTAAATCAATAAGATTTTATTTAGCTATCAAAATCCCCACTATATGTGAAGAAGCCCAATGCCACAATGGTCAATGGAGTAGGCAATTAGCATGAGAGGTGAATACACCAGCTAATATGGAACAAGTGGAATGCAGTTCATTCGATTCTTATCAAATCCCATTTCTAATTACCATGCTGTCAACTTGAAATTAAACCCTATTCTTCCTTCCTTCCTTCTTCTTATCAAATCAATCTATGTCCAATGAAGTTCAACAGATACAAGCTTAATGATGAACATAGTACTATTATTTAGCACTTCATTTATATTTGTCAGTTTAATGGGTCTTGCCTATAAGGACAAGATGAACTATAGTAAATTACCATAGTTGATCTTGTCATTACAACTGTTGTCAAGAGCTGAAGTGTCATGTTTATGTCTAAAATTCACTTTGTATCACTATAAAATTAAATTGTTCTGTGTTTAGTATTTAAATTGAATATTGTTCACAAATGAAGTGCCATTTGTTAAAATATTTGTAATAATTCATGAAGAACATATCTGAATTATTAAATACATCACTATATACACAGAATACTTGGATTACTATGGAACAGCCAAAACAAAGGTCAATTAACCAGTGGGATTGAAAACTATTTTATGTGGATGAAATATTATGTTATCTGCTAACTGGATGGATTTCTCCCTTTTAAGTTTCAACTTCAAAGTCACTACAAATACCATTGTTTCAACCCATATTTCTAAAATATTAGGAAGTTAATTATGGCTTTGATCATGAAAATATATTATGGTCCTGAAAGAAACAAACCTTTGCAAAATAGATTAAGCCTGCTCAACCATGAATTAAACACAAAGTATTTGCAAAAAGCCATATCCTTCTGAATTCCAGCAAAGTTTTTGTGTATGTGTGTGTGTGTGTGTGTGTGTGTGTGTGTGTGTGTGTGTGTGTCCCTCAATGATTTAACATCTATGTTATACTCCTTACTATGAAATATTTATAAGCAGCCAGAACTTTCATGCATATAAAACCTATATTTAACATCTTTGTGCATGTATGTTCTACACTACATCAAATAACAGTTCAATAAAGTAATTACCATAGATAAAGAATGCTATGATATAGAAAGAAAAAGTTCTGCATCAAGTGTTCCTTTGCAGACTAGAACTTTAAAGATAGAGCAGGAACTTCTAAGTGACATGAGATATTGAAAATATCAGGTGATATGAATACAGAGACAGAACACTTGGAGACACAATAAACTACATTATTTGTTTTGTGTGATTAACTCAGACCAAAATATAAAGGCACAACTTTACAATTACGTAACTACAGTAGCTCAGTCATATGATAAACATTTTAAGCTTAAGTAATATTATTCTTTACTGTGAAATAATTTACCTTGCTGGAACATGGTCACTACTCTCACTTTCCCGAGGTTTAGAATGTCCACCTGAGCGACGGCCACTGTTCCGCTTCTTTGGCTGTTTTGACTGGCAAGTAGGACAGTACCACTTTCCTCGTGGAACCTACAAGGTTTTCCACAACAGATTTTCTATCATTTTAGGAAGTTTATCACATTTTAACAGGTAGTTTGATGTTTGTTGCATATTCCACAATTTAAAACTATAGGGTATCTTACCTTACTCAATACAGGCTGTAGACAATCTGTGTGATATGCCCTAGGACACAGGTCACATAACACAAGATTTTTGCCTGTCTTTTTTCCACAGACTATACAGTTTCGTTCCCCTGTTGCTTTATTCATGCATTCATAGCAATACCTAAAAATAATACAGAAATTATGTATGTAAACAATAAGCAAGAATGTATTTTAATACAAAACACAATCACATAGTGTTACACTATAATTAATGAAGTAATGAAACTCATACATTATAAGTTTGTTTGTGTGGCCATCTTCTGTAGCAGCTGTTAACTATAAAGAGGTTTTCCATTTTGTGTTAGCTGCAATTAAGACTATTATTATACACCAGATGTGTTTCAATTTTTATTTGTAAAGCATATTCCGTGCTTCTGTAAATGATACATAGGTTTGTACAATTTGTTTTGTTTAACATTTTGTGCACATTATGTGTTTTTAAATTGACAATTTGCCACGTACAATCAAAAATTGCACACCACAAACTGACCAACCCCAGCCAACAAGATGTAAATACAGCAGTAGAATTTTAGGAAGAGGCAATTACACTGTGAGTAGATTATACATCAATTTAAAGACATGTAATGTGCACAAAAAGTTAAAAATACTGTTTTATATATATGAAAGAACCACAGAAGATGCTTTACAAATAAAAAGTGAAATGTTTCGCGTGTAAAATAATTGTCTTAATTGCAGCCAGCACAAGACAGAAAACTTCTTATAGGTAACCATAAACTCTGTTTTGTATTTCATGGAATACTATGTATGGTCATTTACAGATCCTCAGCGAGCAAGAATTCTTCAGATCCAGCTCACTAAAACAATCTGCTAACAAAGTAAGATTTACATGGAATTTAATATTGCCATCATCATGATCATGTTACAGTTGTTCTTATCTTCAGGCCAAAGACCAGTTTGATGCAGCTATCCATTATAGTCTATCTTGAGCACATATCTTCAGCTCTGCTTAACTACTAAAACCTACACTCATATCAACCAGCTTACTGCATACATTCACACTTCCCTCTATTAGCAAGTGATTCCTTAACACCACAGAATAGGTCCTATCAATCAATCTCTTCTTTTAGGTAAGTTATACCATGAATTTCTCTTTTTCCCAGTTTGACTGTGTACCTCCCCATTAGTTATTTGATCTACACATCCAATTGTCAAAATCTTTTAAAAAATTTATTTTTATTGTTTTATAAACTGTTTGGAATACATGTAGGATGTAGTAGTTACGCAGAAATTAATAAACTTCCACGAGATGGACTACAATGGAAAGCTGCATGAAACCGGTCTTTGGACTGAAGATGATAACAATAACAACATTTCAATGGCATAAAAAGGTACAACCGAAATAAATATCTCCACGAAATGTGTCCTAACATTTAAATTTATATTTTATCTATATGAATATCTCTTTATCTAAACGTTTTCTTGGTTTTTGTCAATTTGCATTTTACATATCTAATATGTACTTAAACCATTAACAGTTATTTTGCCATTCATGTACCAAATCTAAGCTACTATTTTTAGTGTCTCATTTCCTAATTCGATTCCCTCATCACCACATGATTTAATATGACTACATTCTATTGCTTTTGTTTTACTTTAGTTGACAGTCATCCATTACTTTCTTTTGAAGAAAGTATAAAATATATTTTTAAGTTCTTCGCCATCTCTTATAGAACTACAATGCCATTGGCACACCTAAAACTTGCCAAATTTCTTCTTCATATCTCACTCAATGCATAGATTGACAACATCTGGGAGTGTAGTCCAGTCAACATTATCAAAAACTTTTACTAGAAATGAAAATTATTTAAGAAGTCTTTCAGTCACATATCGGGGCACCTGTCCCATGTGCTCGTAACTTCATTAGCAGTCAGCTTTGGGGCTCCATGAGAAACACCTTTCAAAAACCAAGTAATGGAGTCTTCCAGTTGCCCTACATCAATGGTTCAGAAGATGTCTTGTGAGGAAGGGGCAAGTGATACTTTCTGAAACAGTGTTGAGTCAAGGACTGAAGCATTACTGTCACAAGAAAATTTATAATATTCAGACTGAGAATACATTCAAGAATTCTGCAGCAGACTGATATTAAGAAAACTGGTCTCTCAACATTAGGGATGCTTATTACTATGTCTTCCATTTGGGAGTCAGTATGATGGTCAAGTGATAATTTAAAACTTTGACTTTTCTTTGGCTGTCTTCTATGGTCTCACCAGATGGCTCAACAAGTGACTGGGAAGAAGCCTTCAACTTGCTTATCAATTTTAAATAAACCAGAAATTTTTGGGGTTATCAGCAAGAACTTTTGCTAAAGTATGATGCAGACAGTTGTATGCTTCATGCATCAATAGTTTTACAATCATGCGAATCTCTACTACTTTTATCTGTTTTCATTTACAGATTCATATTTGAACTGAATGTGCATCCATCTTTGGAACTAATTCAGAAGTCCACTTGTTTTCAGTAAAAATAAGGAAATATCACCTAACTTCTAGTATGAAAACAGTTTTCAACTGGAAAGACAGAAAGAAAGGATAAAGTATCCCACTTACTAGGGCTCATTTGTTAATCTCTGAAGGTATTTCAACAACCTTACAGAATGAGACAATATTCCCTTCACACATACTGTCACAAGATAAGAATCTACAAAATATTCTAATGCAGAGACTTCCAAATAACTATTTCATAGAAAGGATGGAAGATTAGGTTTTAATTCACTGATTGTGAGGCTTCAAAAATGAAGAAAACAGGGACTGAGGAAGGACAGAAATGAGACCAAAATCTGAATGTTTCTGTAGGACAACAATTACTACTTCATGTGCCTTATGGAAATTTTCTAGTGTGTTCTTCCAGTTTATTGATGTGATAACAAACGTAAACAACATGCTTATATATTTGTGAACATCTGACAATTTTTTTCAACGGTAATTGAGAGCATTAAGATTTAACAATTATGAAATGAATTATCCTGAGTTTGACATTTGTTTCACCTGTATCAGTATATTTCATTAATTATTCTTCCTGCCAAGTATGAGTTCAAAACGTGCAGGTGCTTTTTCCTTCAATGAAAAACTGCAGAAAGATAGTAACCATGATAATCCCTAGAGAATTGTATGTTTATGATTAAGACCACCATATACACTAACCTAGCTGCACAACATAACAAACAGTAATGCAAATTACAAAAAAGAGTGACAGCACATACAATTACAATAACTGTTACATCACAATTTACACATAAAATGAGCTTATTGTGTATGTGTGTTCCCAGGGAGCCAGGAAAAGTTATAAATACATAAGATACTGTTAGCCACAGATATGAGAAATTTGGAAGAAGTTCTTATCCTATCCCTGTCATATATCTAATGCTGCAGCAAACACTATCACTTCTTCTAGTCTGTATAACATGAAATTTTAATTCCATAACTCCAATAAATGCATTATTTTGCAACCTTCCTGCTTTTCATACCAATAGTCAAACAAAGATTATGTTTACAGCCTAAAATTATTAGAGTATTATTATTTACTTACCAGTCCCCTTCGGGAATGTTCTCCATTTTTGGCTTGAAGCAGTACGTGTGATAGCCTTTGTCACATCCATCACACAACAGTAACTTGTCTTCGTTGTCTCCACTATGACAAAACTGGCAGTTCTGAAAAGAAATATAAATTAATATTAAATGTATTTAAACTATTATATCCCTCCCTCCCCTTTCATGCATGCACATGTATGCATGCATGCATATATAGTGTACATCTACATGCTCTAAGTTGTTTCACTCTGTCTGTGTCAGTCTGTCCCCCCCTCCCCCCTATCTCTCTCTCTCTCTCTCTCTCTCTCACACACACACACACACACACACACACACATCAATGTTCAATAATAATTTTGTACAATACCATCATAACATGTTACATAAGTGAATCATTTTTCATCCCAACAGCTGTAGGTGTAATAACCTGGAGCAAAATATTTGACTTCATGCAGTATGAAGATTGGTGAAGTTTGCAAAATACAATGTACATGTGAAATCTTATTATAAATCTAGTAATTCAGATAGAACAGAAAGACCAGTGAGAAAGGGTGAAATTCCGTATGTATCTCAATGCAAATGTATGATCTTGGTGGACCAGCAATTATTATCATTATGCATGTTTATGCAATGAATACCTTTTTCACTCAATCATCATTTATACCAAACTATGGTGCCATATGAAAGAAATGAATGAAAATAATAAGGAAATTTACTGACAAATTTATCAACAGTAAAATTAACTTACTCTGCCTATTTTCATTCCTTTCTTTGCTGTACAGATTCAATTTGCATTTGCATCTGGCTCACCTCACAGCCTAGCAATATTGATTCTTTACAATTCTCAAGCAACTGTTCTGCCATCAGTAAAAATTATTTGTGACTTTACATGAGCACAGGTTTACATTGTGACACACCATTGACCCCCGCCCCTCCCCCAATGGTAATGGCAATTGACGGTAATGCTATTAGAACTAGAAACTCCTGTTGTTTTATTATGAAAAAAGAAGTTAAACTACAAGTGTCTTACACGATATTAATTAATAATCATCTCACTACTTTCCTGTCAGTATAATAATCAATTTCATTCCTCTTTAATGTTGAGTAAGATAATTTTTAAGTTAACAGAAACTAGGGAGAAGAATTGGGTCTATGTCCCATTCTCCCAGTCAAACAGCTCAAAATCACTCATCCTTGGTATATGTGATTGTACATGGCTTGAACATAAGCAGTGGTGGTACAGTGTGCATGAATGGGAAGAAAACATTGCATAATGAAGATGAATAATAATAACGAATAATGTAATACACAAATTCTCTGTGTCCATGCAGAACATTGAGCTGTGAAGAATCTTTCTATGACAGTGAGTGCAGTTTTATACTGCAGTAATCTTCCATGGAAAAATCACTAACTGATGACAGATTCAAATTCTTTACAATTCATAACATATAAGAACACAGGTGTGCACAAAGCACTAAATAGTGACCCTGGCAGATGAAAACAGTATTGTGCTTTTAATCATCTATCAACATACTTATAGAAAACTGGTAGATTCTGAAACATGAACTAAATATGTACCCCTCGACTACATCAACAGATATTTGTGTATTTCAGGTCACTCATGCTTCAAAATGAGAAAGAGCACAACTTTTGCAGCTATGCATACACCTCAGTTTTTTCTAACATGACACTATGTGTTCTAAATGATTAGTTTATTTTACTGGTAATCATTACAATATAGAACTAATGCCAAGATCTGGCACCAGGAAGTTGTAACTAACACTCAGGATCTTCAATAAGGATTTCATTTAAATAAACTAAAGTTTCAATGAAAAGGATAAAAAGAATGTCTCTCTGTTTCTAACAAAGTTTGTCTGTTGAAGCAATGAAATTTTCTGAGATGAATTTAGTCTCTATTTTCCCAATCATGTTGCAACAAATGGATTTTAATCAAGAAAAAACAGTCCAGAAAAAAAATGAAGACTTTTAAGGAAAAAAGCCCTAATATTCTATATGTATCATATTATCTGGTGACAATATAACTAACTTCATGCTGGACATTTACAGTAGCACTGACAGGAGTGAACAATAATAACAGATATTCTGAAAATGTGCAAGCTTTTGGTGCCAGTGATTCCTTCTTCTGGCAGAAGGGTTGAAGTGGAATGAATGACAGGGACTGACACACTTTAGGAAATGTGGAATTTACAGAAAAAAAATACTGGATCAAGCCTACCTTGATCTGGGGTTCTGGGTGACTTTTTCTGTAAATCTCACCATTTTCTAAACCTCTACAGTCCCTTTCCCTCATTCTTCTTTCCTTTCCTGCAACCCTTTTGGCAGAAAAAGGAGTCTCTGATTCCTTGACTCCATATCTTTTACATTTGTTCACTATCTGATTATATCATATTATCAAAAACTGATTATATTCACACCTGTCCACTCAAGAAGAGTGTATGTCATTTCTCCTCCTATTATTACACTATTGTTAGTCCCTGGCATTGCCCATGTGTGTATGTTCTTATGTGAGACAATCCCCTTTTTCCCATCTGTGCATCAACTTTTACCCCATTTTCTATCTGTTTCAGTTTTGCTTTCATACAGCACAAACCTTATGATATGAAATTTCCTGAAAGATGTGTCCTACAATAAAATAATTACTCAGGTATACAGTGTGCAATATTAGGAAACTGTCTGTGAAGAGTATTGTGAGTAAAGTTGCTGGTAAAGGCATAGTAAAGTACAACCTCATGGATGATGGGGTGGTTTTTCATGGATTTCATTGTTTGTGAGATCATATTTCCTGAACTGTGAGTCATACAATGATATAATTTCGAAAGTACATTCAGTGACTTATGTGCATATTGCAGTAGTAAAGACAGAACAAATCAAAACTTCATGCGAGATGGCATGGTTTTTCATGAACCATATTGTTCATTATCTCATGGATTGTGTGTCACAATATGATATAATGATGTAATTTCAAAGTTAAATTCAGTGCTATATGTGGGTATGTCTGTAAAATACTTCATAAATACAGTTAGTATAGGCTGAACAGACATCCTGTATTTTACAGAATTGTCCCAACAAAATAAATATGGGACATATAGTATCCTGTTTTTTTTTACTAACTACCCCATATATTTTGAAATAAAGTGTTTTTAAGTAATGAACAATGTAACCAAATGGAGAACAAAAATGTGGTCATAAAAAATAATGCATGATTTTTGAACTTCTTTGGTTGGTACTACGTAATGCTTTCACATGACATGAACATCTTTGTCAACAATAAAAATTCAGTCATTAATAAGATCATTGTTAGAAGATGGCATGCTGAAAGAGTCTAATTTCATGGGACATTTCATGGACATTTCAAGTTCATTTCACAAGACCTGACTTGATTATATCATGAAATGAGATTATCCACTTCATGTGTTGAAATCATTTAAGTGGGTTCAACTCAAATATACTCCTCTTGGAAGCCTGTTCAGCAAAGTCTTAAAACTTTGCTGCAGTTTGTTAAAAATATGTTGAAATAAAGATGTGAAGATCAACTTTTTGAGGAAGTGAAGCACATTAAAATATATGTGAAAATAAAATTTATATTAATAAATTGTGATGCGAGTTTTTAAAAACTGGTCTCTCATTTTAAAATTACTTGCATCAGAAGACATTTGGTGTTTTTGCTAGCTGTACATGGCACTAATGCAGCTGCATAAAGAGATTTCTCCATCACAAATAGTTTATGGACTGTGAAAACAACATCTGTGGAAATATAACAAGAACTCTTTTTCAGAATACTTCATGTGTTGTTTATCAAAATCTGTGTGAAAATACCAAAACTTGGATGACACATTCTTCTGCAAAATTTAACTGATAGACAAATAAGTAAACTGTGTAAGTAACAATAATTATCTTTCCTGCTTGTTTGCATGTGACAGCTATAAAACAAAGTATTTTATAATGAAATTTATTTGGCCTTATGTTGTGTGAAGATGTTTGGTTAATTTTTGTATTTGCATTTGAGTTGGTATGTGTTAGTTACTGAGACTGCCATATAAGTAGTTCATCCCCTCCCATTAACCTCAAATTCCTATACTTGTTTTGTTGGTTTCATGTAATTTCAGGAATTACATACTTTTTGTGTTGCATCAATCATTTTATAATCAAAAGTTGTAGTTTCTATACACAACATACGATACTGAAAACAGAAGTGATATCAGGAGAAACAAATGTAAATTTGAGAACATTTTTTTTTTTTTTTTTTTTTTTTTTTTTTTTTTTTTTTTTTTTTTTTTTTTTTTTTGATGGGGTGGGGAGAGAGAAACAATGGTTTTGTTTCTTACTATACTGCATGTACATTAGTTTGTGTGTTTCTACCTGCACTAATGAATGTCATCAAGGCTGTCATATTGCATAAGCTTTAAGGGATGAAATCCATGTTCATTATGCCACAGCTAAAGGCAACATTAAGTTTTGCAATATTCAGTACACACGTATGTCCTGTATTTTGATTTCAGAAATCTGATTACTCTGAAGTAATAAATTGTAATGTCATGTGAAATGCCATAGTTTTACTGCATCAACATCGTGAAAGTAGACGACATCAGTTTAAATATCTGCCTAATGTCGTACTGCATTATATATGTAATCACTACTGCATCCATGATTGAAATAAATCTGAAATACAATTATACCAAAGAACAAGTAATTAATTCCAATATTTCCCAAAATGGCACAAGTTCAAGTTTATAGGAGAAATACACAGTGCAATGTTTAAGACCAAAATAATGTGAACTTAACATTATCAATTATGCAAATGTACTACGTAAATATAGTAAAACATATAGCAATCTCTCTCTCTCTCTCTCTCTCTCTTAACACACACATTCTTTCTCCATACACATATATATATATATATATATATATATATATATATATATGTGTGTGTGTGTGTGTGTGTGTGTGTGTGTGTGTGTGTGTGTGTGCGTGTGTGTGTGTGTGTGCAATCACACTTGTGCATGCACACATGTGCAAAAACCTGCAATTCCAAAAGCTGGTGCTACACAAAAGGCACGTTTACTAATTTCTACAAGCACATGCTAGCAAGAAAATGGTGCATAAGAAGGAACACTGTTAAAATCAATAACAGTTAATAGGTTTGAACTGTTAAGCATTTTAGTATTAGCCACTTGCATTAAAAGATGATTACAAAATAAAATTATCCACAGGATAGTAGAATACAGTTGTAGAAATCAGTTATTTCTGCTGTATTAATAAAATTGCAAAAATAATAGAAAAAGATTGGATTTAGGAATTCAGGTGGGATACAGTAAAACCATTCTCTTTCCTTCATTTCACAAAATTCACTTATATTAACTGTACCCTTCACTGCCCAAGTAAATTTGTAATATTACAGTTACTGATCCTTCATATCTGAATGCAAATACTTCTAAATCACTGTTCAGTCTTAATCTCCTTTGGTGTGAATTTAATAATTTATATTATTTACTTGAGGCCATTTACAAAGAAACAGTTTCAAAGGTAACACACAGACTACTAATACTATGGAATTGTTGGTTATGTCAGCTATAGGACAAACCATGGAGAAGGTACCTAAGTTGTGTTTTAGCAACATCAAGTCCTGTGAACCATGGAAGAAGGACAACATGCATAATTCTATATTCCTAAATTTCTTAAAAGTCTTTAAAATGCACCCCACTGCACACTGTTTATGAAGATATGGTATAAGGTACCAGATATGTGAATGGCTCTAAGTCTTCTTAAGTAATATGACCCAGTAGGTGGTCCTCGATGGTGAGTGTTCACCAGAGACAAAGGTACAGTGATGAGTGCCCCAGGGAACTGATGGATTGCTGTTGTTCTCTATATACATAAATGTTCTGACAGACAGGATGCACATCAATTGGCAGGTGTTTGCTGTTGGTTTGCTTGAAAGACTGTAGGAGTATAAAAATGGTGTAGATAAAATTTCTAGTTGTGTGCTAAACGAGAACAAATTAAATGTAGAAATATAAGATAATGCATATAATTAGGAAAACAACTTCACAGTTGGTCAAATACAGCATGAGCAGTGAGCTGTTTGACACAGACATGTTGATTAAATATCCATTCATACAGTAGTAGAGTGGTAAGAAATGGGATGAACATATAAAGGTAAAGTAGTCAACAATCCAAAGATTGGTTTGAACATCACAGTATGCATGGTCCTGTTTGGAGGTGGTATGCCATTGCCTTCCTACAACCTTCGAACTGACTTGCCCAGCCAGTTAGAAGAGGACATATAGTTTAATGTGGGTTCCGAATCATGGTGCTACTCATATTTCTCACATCAGCAACATTGCCAGAGGTGAAATAAGTGGAAAGTGACAGAGAAAAATCCTAGGACCACAGTTGTGAAAGCACATGTTGGATGCTTGGTGCAGTGGTTTTCACAGTGTATCATAGAGACCAAGAGTGAAAAATCGAGTGATACTGCACTGTTATCTAATCACAAGGAGACCTGTGAAATGGAAATTAATTACAACAAGCCAGCCATAGAGTCACAAGCCGCCATCCAACATCACACTTAAAATGAACTTGTAACACATGCACCATTTAAATATGAATCAGAAAAGGTTCGAAACCCAGTTAGTGGAATAAAACAGTATCATTTTAAGTCAAAGTGACTGGTTGCATTCTTCTTAAATCACACATAAATTAACAGTCACGGGTTCTAAAAATATCCATAATGGATAATCTAAATATCTTTACAAATGTTCAAATGTTTGTTCAGCTTAAGGGACTTAACTACGGGGTCATCAGTCCCTAAACTTACAAACTACTTATGAACAACCTACAACTAAGGACGGCACAAATATCCATGCCCGAGGGGGGATTCGAACCCCCGACCGTAGTGGCCGTGCAGATCGTGACTGAAGCGCCTCAGTCCCCTCGGCCACCGCGGCCGGCTATCTTTATAGATAAGTTTGATCAACATGCAAGTGTTGCAGAGATGCTTTTGGAACAAAAATGGAAATCCCTGGATGGAAAATGACACTCTTTTCAAAGAACGCTATTGAGAAAATTTGGAGAAATGGTATTATGAGCTGACAGCAGAATGATTCTATTGCCAGCAACTTACATTTTGTATAATAATAAAAAAGATAAGATCACAGAAATTGGGATTTGTAGGGGGGCATATATACCACAGTTTTTTCATTGCTCTAATTATGAGTAGAACAGAAAAGGAAATGAAGTGGTACAAAGTATCCTCTTCCACCATATGGCAAACTGCCAAGTATGTATGTAGATGTGGATGTAGAAATAGAAGTTTTGTTTCACAATAGAAGGAATTTTTTATTCACATCCATACATGATTGCAAGCATTGTGTTTGTCAAGTAAAAAAAGATTTACATTAAGTTTGAAAGTTAATGTGACAAAAATCCAAATGAAATCCAACAGTAGCGAAGTCCTTCGTTGTAATAACAGTTTTTGTGGATGCTACTGGAACATACACAACCCACGATTAAGACACCAACCACATCAACAAATGAAGAAAATATAAAACATAAGGCAGATGCTCTTGAAAAGATTGATGTGTAAACTGTGAGGAAATTCCTAAAGATACAGGGATCCTGTAGTCTTATGCGTGTGTTGAACAAGTAGACTATTCTGTGTAATGGATCTCTCAATACCTGTGTGTTAAATGGTAATGAAAATGCCAACACTTTGCAAACATGCTGAAACATAATTTAACAATGAAAGTTAAGCTTTGTTGTTTACAATCATCACTACTAATAAAACATGGGTTATTTTGAGTGGAAACCGTAGTTGGATGAGAAGTGAGGTAGGTCATCCTCATGGCCAAAAAAACTATTCAAAGTTCAATAAAAGGTCAAATAAATTACAATCTTTGTTTTTTATTACAATTGAATTATCATTATATATTGAGTATCAGTATGACACTTGCTTGCACATTAACAATATCTTAAATGAAATGTTATGTAAACACTATCTCAAGATTTACTTCATACTCCCTAGAGCCTTGACTTACTTTCAAAGTTGAAATAACCAGTACAAGGATGTCCTTATGACTTAGGTTCAAAGTTGAAACAAACTATGCAAGTATGTCCCTATTCATTTGTGGCCGAACGTCCTGCTGCCATTCATCAGTTGTGAAAAAATGAATGTTAGATGAAATTGTAAAATTTCCACTATAATGAGACACAGTCATCGAGAAGCAGAAATACTCTATTGAAGAAATGTAAGTAAATAAAACAAAACAAGAATACATGAAATACATAAAAAAGTAAGTAAACTTTTATGAAATGGCTCTCATATTTGACTATTTTATACATCCAAACCAAGAGCTCATCATCTTGAGTGAATTATGTGC
Organism: Locusta migratoria; assembly: GCA_026315105.1. Taxonomy (NCBI): domain Eukaryota; kingdom Metazoa; phylum Arthropoda; class Insecta; order Orthoptera; family Acrididae; genus Locusta; species Locusta migratoria. The sequence goes on from CM048755.1 coordinate 262,899,218, forward strand.
AAACTACATACAAATCATCATCATCCTCACCAGCAGTAGCAGTGGCCGTAGTGGCAACAGTAGCATTATCAGCAGCAGCAGTAGCAATGGCAACATACTCAGTTGGGCAATATTGATAAGATATATAAATAACAAAAGATTCCCTTGAATAACCTTTTGCATTTTCACAAGTTTCACCATGAATCCATTACTTTTGCAAACACTCTTGGTAGGAAAGATGAAGGGAAAATTGATTTACTCAGAGCTTTGGAAGAAAGTACTTAATCTGAGAACTTGGTACCATGGGATCTATTCTTCCCCAGTACTGTTTCAGTTATTGGGCTCCACACAATATTGTTCTGAAGAAAACATCAAATGAGTTCAAACATTTTCATCTTTGATTGTTAATGTAGGGGGATGCTCACTGTATTAATTGGATGAAACACAGAAAGGATTATGTTCTTTCAATATAGTATGACAACACCAATTATTGGATATCGACCATAAAACAAGCTTGCAGCATTAATTGCATTTTGCTTAATATTAAGCATAATATGATTGAAAAAATATGATGAATGACAAGGCATACAGGAAGTCTTTCTTCTGTAACTTCATTTGTAAATGAAACTGGAAATGGAGTTACTAATAAATGTACAAAGTAATAATTGTAATACACTCAATAGTACTTTGACTAGTACACATGCAGGTCTAAACTGTCTCTCCAATCACTTATCTCCCTCTTAATCTTCAGCAGCTTACTTCATATTATCCAGTGGTGGCGCATGCTATGTGTTCACTGGTTCAGTGAACCCCCGGAAAAAAGCTCACCGTGAAAAACAAGTAAATAAATAAATGAAATAAAAAGTGTTTTGAACTATCATTATTCGTTTCATTCAGATCATATCATTTTATATGCATATTCAAAGTGTTTTTATCACATGAGAAATGTTTTACTTTGCAGAGACAGCATTTAAATGAGTCGTAACACAGCTGGTTAATATAAGTGGCAGTGGCCGCAGTGTTGCAATGCACACGTGCAGCTGAGGTTCATATTATCTTCTGAAGCCCCTGCAGGTAGCATATGGGCGCTCCCGTGGCAGGGGGGGGGGGGGCAAGGGGAAACGCCGCTTTTAGCATTGGCATTAGAGCTGATAGACACACCAGCTCCTGGCTATTCGAACTGTGGTGGATATGTACGAATCAAGACAATGGAGCTACTGCACACCTCGCCTTGCGCATGCGCAAATCCTCCACGAAGGCAACAACCATCCCTCATATTTCTTTTCAGCTCATTGAAGATTCATCAAAAACAGGTCATATTTGGTAAAATATCTTATAACTATAAATGAATGATGCATCAACTGTAAAAGCCTTCAGAAGATCCGATCATAAATAATAATGAAGTCGTTATGCTCCACTTAGGAAGAATAGCTGTGTGGTTACTGGCATCATGTTGCTTCATCGAAGGTAGTATGTTCAATACCAACTGCAAGCAATTTTTCTTAAACCCAATTTTCTTTTTAACAAATATGGGAACAACAATGACTTTTGTATTGACATAAAAGTTTTCTGGGTATGGTACCGCGTCATTATGTAAGGCTATTACTTAAATAAAGTAATAGCTTGACATAAAAGTTTTCTGGGTATGGTACCCGCGTCATTATGTAAGGCTATTACTTAAATAAAGTAATAGCTTTACATAATGACGCGGTACCATACCCAGAAAACTTTTATGTCATCTGACTCTGGCCGCGGAAGCCTACGTAATTATATCGACTTTTGTATTGTTACTTGCAACATATCTTTGGGCGTTTAGCAAATGTGTCGCGATTTTGAATTTAAATGAATTTATACTTTTCTATAGAAGAAATATTTAGCTGTTTGAAAAAAATGTGGGGGAGAGCAGCCTTTGTGCATGCATAAGGGTAGGAGGGGGTGCTGCTTAAAGTGTCATGTGATCCAAAGGTTACTTATCAGTGTAATCAGTTACTTACTTTGTTTTAGTGTCCCTGAGCATATTCATATGTTGTTGGTGTTTATTATCAAAGGAAAATTAACAATGATCAGTATCTTTTAGAAACAAATTACTCAGCTTTAAGCTTGGAACAAAAGTGTGAAATAAAGAAGCTTGGCAGGCCAATGCCTCAGCCGGAGTTGAAGCAAGCACAAACAAGCCAAGGTAAGACATTCTGCAGTTCTTTTAACAGAAATATATCTAAAGAGGAGGGGGGGGGAGGGGAAACCAGGGCACTTTCCCCCGGCACCAGCGCCACTTGCACAGGTGTGCCAGATTCTCTCTTTGGACACCGAGCGAACGGGAGGATGTAGGGCACCGGAATTTTAACATGCCAAGGGGGGGGAGGGGGGGAAGATGACACCACTATCAAATAAGTGAACCCCCAGTCATCTGAAGCACCAGCCGGCCACTGATATTATCTTCAATTAATACTAATAGAAATGATGCCATGGAAAACGTGCAGACAGCTTAGTAACTTTCATAGATGGAGACTCTTAAGAAAATGCAGGTGGCACTTCTGTCTTTTCCTGCCAACAGTATTTCTTATGACTTTGGTTGCAAGTCACTGGTCTTGTCTTACTAATGCTACCTAACATTATGTTTCCTTCAAATGCTCCAAAACCTCCAATATTGCTTCACATTTGCAGTCAAGCCATACTTATGAGAGTTTTGTGAGTTCAACCAAATCATCTTCCATTACTCATTATAGGAACTTACTTTTCAGTTGACTTTTTCTTCATCCTTACTGACTTTGAAAACCATCAATATTTCAGCTCCGATATTTCTACACTGATCCTGAAGCATAATTTTCATTCTACCTATTCCTGCCATGTCTGCAATTATTCTCAGGAACAGTGCACATCCCCCCCCCCCCCCCCCCATGTTTTAGAATGCCTGATACCTTTTAATTTTATTTGAACACATAATTGCTGCTCACATGTCAACTTCATGTGGTTCAGAAACCAAATACCATAATTTTTGCATCATTTCTTCAATAATACATGATGCATTAATATCTGTTTTAATATGAAGCCAGTCATTACATCGCAGATCTAAGTTGAGACTCCTACTAAAGAGATGTATTTTCACTAACAACATTTGTCTGGCATAATTACAAGATATGATAGCTTACAATGTATATTACAGAGTGTGCATTAACAGTCTATGTTAGAGGTAGGGACATAAGAAATACTGGTTGGTGATCCCAACAAATCTTTTCAAACTTTTCAACAAACCATTGAGTAATTGATACTGGGTTCACTTCAATTTATTTCATCTTAGCATTATATGTTTGCAAAATGCTGTTGCCCATTAAAATATGAAAAAATGTGCCAATGCCCATGCAGAAACATGCTAAGAATCAAACTTCTTTATCTGTATTTTCCAAAAGATTTTTATTTGCCTCCATTGTCCAGTTTGGTCTTTTTAAATTTATTGTTAATAAAAGGAAATATCAATGAAAATATCCTCTTTCTTAAATTCTAATTCACAACAAAATCCCCTATCCTGGATAACCAGGTATTTGAGTAAGACATTCTCAAATGACTGTCTTGTAAGAGACATTCAGTTTTGAAATTTTACGGACACTATTCACCAATCACTAGTTTCCATAGTTTATAAAATAAACCTTTTAAAAATTTCATAATGTATGAAAGCCTTTTACCAATTATTCATAATCAGTATCTGGTATGGACACACTTCCCTTTTGCTGACAAAATTGCTTGCTTAACACATACTAATACACTAAACAGACACTCACAAGTTCATCTGACTATCTTTATCCACACAATTTTCTAGTTGTACATATGAGTCTGTACACTTGACAGTCATTTGTAAACTATTACTATTATATATTTACAGTAAATTTATTTAGTACTCCAACTAACTATAAGAACTCAAATCTAGCCTGTGATGTGGCATACATGAAACACGTCCCGACCATTTGACACTTACCAGATGGTGATTGGTAAACAGTGGTAGGGTCGCGAACTTCTGGGCAGGAGGCAAAAGTGAATACTGCCAACACACATGTCACTTTATGCCTTAAGACCAGGTTTGTAGTATTACAGAAAGTACAAATGAGCCATCACAGAGTTGTGGCCAGTTGGGACTGTTCCCAGGCTTTCCGAGAAGTCAAGCCAAGCATAGAGGATGGGGCTGGTTATCTCTGGAAGCTCTAATGTCAGGCAGGTGATGGAGTCTCCAACAAAACACTGAGATGTGGAGAAGAGACTGGCCGCAGCAACTAAGGACACTGGCTGCACACAGCTGCAAACCATGGTGCATTTTGGCAAAAACAACATCTGCTACGTGGCGAAATTTGTGAAGACATAACTATTATTTAGTAACATTGTTCTCAAAACTGCTCACAGTTCTCTGGTATGAGCAGAAGACTTAAACCTGGGGCACAGGTAATTTTGTGATCATCTTCTATGTGAATTTCTCAACCTCTGCTATCGGGCAGAAAACTTGACTGCAAATACAAAGTAAAGATGGAAAAGTTTTCTGCTTAGTAAGAGTGACAAGAAACTGGTTTCAAATTACTTGACAATTCAACATGAAAATTTAATCTCCAGCATTGACAATGTTAAGCATCAATGGATAAAGTTTAGTAACACTGTACATTGTGATTTAGACTGATATGTCCTAAGTAAAGTTGCAAGGGATTGGAAAGATTCATTGTGGTTTCAAAATCATTTTGCTACAAAATCAAAGAAAGCTACAGTGTAAATTTAAATGTAGCCTCACACACAAACAAAAATTTAATGAAACCGAGAGTAGCAGATGAGATTTTCATTTAACAGCATAATGCAGAATTTTACATGTTTTATGCTCATGTATTATGATATTTCTGGGGATGAAAGTCTCAAGTATAAGAATCAACATGAAAAACAATGGACATGTGAAACCTAGCTTGCTCTGTTTATTCATGAGAACTAGAAAGTGGTAGTTAACAAAATACGAGCTAACAGAATATCAGACAGCTGTGTAATTAGACTGAAGAGTTTCTATCAAACAGACCACAGATTGTCACTTCCAATGGAGAGAAGTCCCCAAGTAGGACCATTAATTTTCGCAATATATACAAATGAACACATCAAAAATTTCATAAATTCTTGGGGGCATTCAGTTGATGATATTTTTGTTAAGAGACTTTGAAACACTAGCAAATTTAAGAAGGGATTGGCAATTAACTCATAACATAAACAAATATAACATATTACATGTACAAAGACAGAACAATCATTAATTGTGTGATTACATGATTGGAGAACAATGACTGGAAGCAGTTACAGAGTGATTTGTACAGCATCGCCACATACAGTGAATTGAAATACAGGTGCCAGAATGTGCTCATTTGAACAAATCTTTATTAAGTGTAGTTCCTGAAATGTAGTACCTTACATAATACTCATTCAACCAATACTGGGGATCTTTTGAGATAGGCTCATTCAGTAAGCATAAAGTATCATGGAGTGTCAGTACCTCCAGTGTCAGACAATGGACAAGAGGCAATCTTCAACTCATCATGGTCTATTGCCGAAGTTTGGAGAACACAGATAGCTAGAAGAGTGAACCAATATATTCATTCTTCCTACATACATCTCATGAAAATATCATTAAGATAAACTTAAAGAGACATTTGAGCCTACACAAAGGCTTACCAGCAATCTCTGTGGACCATGAACAGTTGAAACAAGAAAGGATGAAGTGACACTGGTACACAAAGTTCTCTCCACCAAACAATGTAAGGCAGCTTGTGGAGTACATATGTAGTCATAATATTTGATAGAATGAAACATTCACTCTGTAGCAGAGTGTGTGCTGATATGAAACATCCTGGCAGATTAACATCATGTGCCAGAACCGGGACTCGAAACTGGGATCTTTGCCTTTCATGGGCAAGTGCTCTACCGAGTGGGCTGTCCCAACACGACTCACAGCCTAAGGGATGTTTCCAGAATGAAACTTTTACTCTGCAGCGGAGTGTGCGCTGATATGAAACTTCCTGGCAGATTAAAATTGCGTGCCTGAAATGGGACTCAAACCTGGGACCTTTGCTTTTCGCAGGCAAGCGCTCTACCAACTGAGCTATCCTGACACGAGTCACAATCCCGCCTCACAACTTTACTTCTGTCAGTAGCTTGCCTCATATCAGCACACACTCCGCTGTAGAGTGAAAGTTTCATTCTGGAAACATCCCTTAGGTTGTGGCTAAGCCATGTCTCCACCATATCCTTTCTTCCAGGAGTGCTAGTCTTGCAAGGTTTGCAGGAGAACTTCTGTGAACTTGGGAAAGTAGGAGGCGAGGTACTGGCAGAAGTAAAGTTGTGAGGCAGGACCGTGAGTCGTGTCGGGGCAGCCCACTCGGTAGAGCACTTGCCCGTGAAAGGCAAAGGTCCCAGGTTCAAGTCCCGGTTTTTAATCTGCCAGGAAGTTTCATAATATTTGATTACAGCTGTTAAACTACTTTTTATTTATTTATTTATTGTTTTTTTTCTTCCCCTTCAAAATAACCACATAGTACAAATTTTACTCCTGATCATGTTAATAACTATATATCGAAAACTGAACCAATTAGAGATTTCATTTGTATATAAATTTGTCCACCATCAACATGGACAGAGATTGAAATATATCTTAAATGCTTCTTAATAAGCTTAGAAAGTGAGTGATCATGGGGACAAGACTTATGTGTTTTATAATGATCTTTTCCAAAACATTGTTGTGTTTTTATAGAAAACCAATACTTTTAGTGTAATCAAGCATAAAAAAATGACAATGTCATGAACTGCAAAGAACTGTAGATTGACAAAATGGTACACTCTCTGACACTGATAATAGAGATAATTTGTGTAGGTAGAAATGATGATAAACATATACTCCCATTTCTTATAAGTGATATTTTGAGTACTAACCGTCTTGTAACAGTTCTGAAATAACCAATAAATAGACAATAAATCAGTCAGATGAGATGGAAACTAACCTAGACGAGGCATACAAATATTGGAAATGAGACTATCCTAAAACAGTAAATATTACTTTTTATTTTGTCAGTGAATGTTTGCTATAACTGGAAAAGTAATTGTATGCTCTCATATGAAACCTGCCAGATAAACTGTTACCGACTCTAGTTGTACAGATTATTTTACATGTTTGCACTTAATTCAACTTCAATGATGAGCTTCAATTTTACATATGCAGCACAGTGGAAGAAACGGCAAAAATGGAATGGCTGACAGCAATTTCTTAGCCAAGAAACTAATGCACACACCAGGCATTAGAAATCAAGTGATCCCACTACAACACAACAGGACAGCATAATTATCTAGTAACTTACAAACAATTTAGAACTCCAAAAAATTTGAAACACATCATGATGGATGATGATACTAATAATATCAATACACTAATTTATTGTACCAGTTCACATTTTATCTTTAAGATATTATCTTAAATGTCAGATTTTTATTAGTTAAACCTCCTATAATCTATGTAAATGAAGAAAGCGATTCTTCATTTCCCCAGTCTGTCTATTGGAATCATAGTTCACCGCTGTTACAATGACACTTGTGGAATAGTTTATTCTGTTTTAAGGTTTTACTGTGGAGAAAGCCAAAGGAGGATGCTAAAGGAAATAGTCAGAACTGAAAAAGCAAAATCAAGCGAATACCCACACTAGAACCTTTGCCGGATGCGGATGTAACCGAACTCACGGCTTTCATGATGCTCTTGTCCCAAGCGATGGAGGCCTCGAGCATGTAGAGAGCCATCGCAAGTTGTGCCGACGTGTGAGCACGCCCCACAGCCTCCCGCCACACGGCCAGCCCCTTGGGGATGCTGTCTTCACAGGTTGGAGTATCTCCTGATATGCCAGACAGGTTTACATCCCCTGAGCTGTGAGAAAAATAAGCATGTGACAGTAAACAACTATATATGTACCTCATATGTTATTGCTTGTAGTCCAGTTTAGTAACTCAAAGCACAATTAACCTTTATGGAAAGATATATTTCAATAAAGATTTCAAAGAAAAGTGGCTGAACAGCAGAAAGTACTTGACATACCTCATGTAAAAGAATTGTAGCCTACTGTTAGTTGCAATTTGCTCCTGCAACTATTAAGTGTACCTTATGGAACATATTAGTCTAATGTAGTTTGCGAACGAACTAGTTCGGAAGACCACTTCCACAGGCGAACTACACGAACTAGTTCATAGTTCCCTTGCCTCTTAGTTCGTCTGCTCCTTTTCCGAAGACTGACAGGTAACAGTGAGAGGATGCAAGAGCGTGCAGAATCGCGTGATTCCCTTCTGCCAGTTGCCATCGTTTCGAGCTGAGATGCAGTTCAGCTGAAGTATTAGTAGCAGTAGCAAAAGCCGAAGTGAGCGGACGAACTAAAAAAGAGCGACCTACTTTGCGGCCTAGCTGCTAACTAAAAGAGAGCTACTGGTCGTGAACTAAAACGTGCACGATAGGTCGCGAACTAAAATATGCATGACAGGACGTGAACTAAAATACGCGTGATAGATCGTGAACTAAAAGATACGTGATAGGTCGTGAACTAAAAGATGTGCGATACGTCGCGAACTAAAAGATGCGTGATAGGTCGCATAACAAAAAATATGTGCGATAGGTCATGAACAGAATTAAAAATCACATGTTTGCCTTCTGCTGATGAGAGCCATTTCAAGGTTAGCGTCTGCCTGCTAGATTACATAGTTCAGTGCTACAAAATTTCTGCTTTGAAGTATTCTGCACTCTGCAATAACTGAGTAATAAATTCCATAATGCCAAGATATAGAGATAATTCTAAACTTAAACATGAGAAATTATCCACAAACTGTTTCTTTTGGCATCTGTGTTTCAAACAGATTTCTAATATTAAAAAATAAATAAATAAAACCACCTAGATATGCCACTGCTACCAACACAAAACCCTGAATTTTAAAATTTATTGCTGTAATTCAAACTCTGAATAATGATGATTCAATTAACATTAAATGAATATTAAAGAAACGAAAAAAAAAAAAAATCTATGGCAAAATTTTGCCACCCTGAGCAGCTGCACATCTTGCACCTGCCTAAATATGGCCCTGATAGCAATGGAAAGTGTGCTGTACTTGATAGTTAACATTTTAATGGACTACTTAGTAGTGGAAAAAATATGTACCTCTCAGGCCTTTTCAGTGTCTTTTAATTACTGCTACAATATAAAAGAGACAGTATTTGAAAGTGTGTGATTATTTAATTAATTTTTATTTTCGGACTGTTATCAAGGAGACATATCTCTCATCTGATCTCCAATACTTTCTTACCCATTCCTGGTCCCACATCCCCCCCCCCCCCCCCCACACACACACAAAACCTAATGATGGCCTTACTTCACTCTTACCCTTCCGCCACCTTATAACATGCTTACCTCAATTTGTTTGCGAGAGTATCAGTATGGTCATTGGTGTGAGTGTGTGTGTGTGGGGGGGGGGGGGGGGTAGATGGGGGGCTGACAGAGAAAAGAGGTGTGTTCTCAGGAAGAGGGAAGAAGGGAAGGTGGCTGCATTTATCTACACTAAACAAGGACTGAAAGTAAAAAAAAATTGTGTGAGTTTCTGATGTGTTATTTGTATCTGTATGTAAGTGCTACTGCAGGTGACTGGTAGCATTTCCTAATTCTTGTTCACTGTTTCTTTTCAGTGATTTCTACAGGGTGTCTTGTGAAAGACGCTTGCCTGGTGTCCGCAGATCATGCAGTACGGCTCCTGGCTGCCGCCTCCGCATCTACTGGCCATGACAGTGCCCGATTCTCGGACTCTATTGTGCCACGGGCGCATACACTGAGTTAAAGTCTAAAAAGCATTGCCATATGAGTAACCTAAGCTTACCTTTATTTGCAGTAGATGTTCAAAATGGTGCCCCTCTATGGAAAGAGCGGTCTGACATCTCTTGAACACATTTGCAAACACTCAACGAATTTCAGCTACCGAAATCTGGGAAATGACTAGTCGAATCTTTTTTCGTGGAACAATAAATTCTGACTGGTATGTGAACAATATCCTGCATCCATTTTTCAAGAACTTTCAGCCAACAAAAAGCTGTACGGTTATTTCATGTAGGACAATGGAAGACCACACATTGCTAATGCTTCTATGGCAGCAATACGAAGTGTATTTAGATTATCCATTACGGATGTTTCAGAACCCATGACTTATTTTCAATATGATTTAAGAAAACTGCACCAGTCACTATTTCTTGAAATGATGTTTATTCCATGAACCGGTTTTCAAACTTTTTCAGGTTCACCGTCAGATGGATTATGTTACAATATCATTTTAAGCGTCATGTTGGATGCTGGCTCTGTGGTGGGAAAAAGGAAATATATTTTCAAAACTCGAATTGCACATTGCTTAGGTCGTCTTACAAATACAAAACACGGCCTAAACAATGTGCAATTCGAGTTTTTAAAAATATATTTCCTTCTTCCCACCACAGAGCCTACATCCAACATGACACTTAAAATGATATTGTAACATGATCCATCTGATGATGAACCTGAAAGAGTTTGAAAACCGGTTCATGGAATAAACATCATTTCAAGAAAAAGTGACTGGTGCAGTTTTCTTAAATCAATATGAAGTGTTTTTGATGATAGGATAGTTAATTGGCTTCCTCATTCTTCAGATCTAAATCCCTGTGACTTTTATCTTTGGGGAATGTTAAAAGACAAGTTGTATACCAGCAATCCCCATACGCTCGAAGAGGTGGAAGACAGGATTCAACTAGTCATTTCCCAGATTTCGGCAGCCGAAATTCATAGTGTCTGCAAATGTGTTTAAGAGATGTCAGGCTGCTCTTTCCATAGAGGGACATCATTTTTAACATCTACTGTAAATAAAGGTAAGCTTAGGTTGGTCAGATGGCAATGTTTTTAGACTTTAGTTCAGTGTATGCACCCGCGGCACAATAGAGTCCGAGAATTGGGCACTGCCGTGGCTGGCGGATACGGCAGTGGCAGCTGGGAACCGTACTGCACGATCCGCAGATGCCCAGCAGACGTCTTTCATGAGATACCCTGTGGTATAACAGTCACTGATTACATAGAATTTTTGGTAGTCTCCCATGAATTTTTTACAACAAAAATAAAATATAATAATGAGTTTCTACTTACGACATTCATTTTGACTTGCTCAGGTTAACCAGTTTTCTGATGGGTCATAGGAATTTGACTTCAGAAAATACACTTTCAGTTTATAATTGTTCTTCCACTTTCGCATTACATCCGTATTTAAATAATTACATGGAATATATAATCAAAAACATCCAGAAGAGAGCAAAACAAAATTAATATCAATACAGTTAAATGAATCTATCAATAAACTTACATTAATTTCACTCCTTAATTGTAGTTTGAAGATACCAGTATGAAAGAAAAACTTCAGAAATTCAGAGAAAATGATTAATATGTTACTAAATCAAATTAAGTTATGACAACTATCTTTGAAACATTACATTAGGTACCTTGAAATTACTGTCATTTGGACGAGAAGAAAAGTGATATTAAAGGGGGAAAAAAGATGTAATGGTTTTTGGAAATAATAAGTGAAGATGATTCCCTAAATAACCTGCTTTTCATGAAATGTCTTAAATAATAAAATCTCAGAACTGAGATGTTCTCATGTTTATTCATTTTGTCTCAGATTCATTAGCATAATCTAAGAGAATGGGGCATTTATCACAACAAGTTAACAACCAGATCATTATAACTGTTACTTGTTATGGGAAGCCTTCCACTGTTATAAGCTTCATATTTTACATCGCAAAACAACTTTGGTGCCAACAAAAAGTGATATAATGCTGAGAAAAAAACAGCATTCCGAATATTTAATTGCTAATCTTATCATAAATACAGCACATATTTTTAAAATATGTGGATGAAGCAGACTCATCCAGAATAACAAAATTTTCTAGCTATTAGTTTAAAATGGTGGCTCATTCAGCTATCCTAAATGTAGCCTTAATTACAGGTAGGAAGTGAGGGTGTTGTCGTCTTTTGGAGATATTGAATTCTCAAATACAACTATCAAGACATTATATTGTTTAAAACTGGAGCAAAGGCTGCATTGTGAATGATGAAAGAAGCCAATCATATGGCTCAGGAGCTCAGAAAGGGCAGGGGGGGGGGGGGGGGGTGGACCCCTTTCACAGTCCAGCATTAACTATCAAATCAGTAAGATAGATTATGCAGAGGAATAGGGCAAGAAAACTACTTTAGACCATGTGCAAATTTACGTTCAGAATTTCTCTTCACTAACAACATTCTACTGTACCTAGTTCTATTTGCCAGACTGTCTTCAGTTTTAGTCACAAATCTGTACAAAACTCCACAAGCTCATTTTACACTAGGTAATACCCACTGTACATCAAAGTGTGATGGGACTGTGAAAACAGTGTGGTGTGCGCCAGTAATCATACTCAATGTGTTGCTGTCACTATTAAAAAATAATCTTGAAATATACATAATAACAAAATGATTTGTGATGGGTATATTATTTCTGCTCCAGTATTATACTATGATCAGTTAAGACATTTTATTATAATGAGAGAGAAAAATATATATTCTTTTGATTTAGAAGGTCATATGAAAGACCCTATGAACAGTTTCCTTTATGGCTGAATACACCTGGACATATCAAAAACTAATTTCTAAATGTTTTCAAATAAACTAGAGAAATGACATTTGATAACTGTTAGGCCTGTTTTTACAATGTCTGGTAAAGTAAGGGTAAGAATTAACCTCTAGTAAACATTACGGTCAGAGTAGAGTTCCAGTAAATCCAGTTTCATTCTTACTGTCTGGAGGTTATGTTTTACTGGCAGTAAATAAATTTGCGTAACATTTGTAGTGGTTGGTACAGCTGTTCCAGACAAATGTGTTATCGTCAGACAGTTGTTTTGATTGTTTTGAAAGTTTTTGTGAAGGAGTTACTCGCGTCTTGTTAAAGTTTTCGAATCCTGTCATGTATCGTGTGTCGTAGTGATCTGTTTTATGCGATGGAGAGTACCGGTGCTCAGCAGAGAGTATGACATGTGAATTTTTCCACCAGGGAAAAACTTCTTAAAATTATAGAGGAGAAGTGTGATGTAGTGGAGAATAAGAAGATGGGTGCTGTGATGTGGGGCCAAAAAACAATGCGTGGGAGGAAATTGGCAAGTTGTTTGAGGCCCTGAGTGGCATTAAAAGGCCAATTAAAAACTTATGTAACAAATACGATAACATGGAAAAGAAGGCAAAGAAAAATATAGCTTAAGAAAAAAAAGAGATTTTTTTTTTTAACAGGAGGGGATAGCAAACAGCCAACAAAACTTGGCAAAAATACAGAAAATTTATTAAGACCCATGGGAATGAGTGCTGTTGGCCTGGATAATCCATATGATGGAGATGCAATGGGCAAGTTTGTTATCACAATTAAATTCATGTTTATTTTATATTTTTATCATCATCTGCTGTGTCAAAGAAATACAACTTTACACCTTTGGCTTTTAAAAACTCGTGTAAACTGACAGCTTCTGTTGTATTTCAGATACAGACAAAGGCACAAACAGTGGGTTGTCAGAAATCTGTGACCTCACTGAGGGCAATGGTGATATTAATAGTACTATTGTGATAGAAATGGCTGGCAATCGTAATTGGTCAACCTGGTCACCTGCTCTACTACAGCCAAATATGAGTTCTGATCTCACTGTTGAGGGTCCATCAAAACATATAAAACGGAAAACCAACAGTGCTAAGGATTTGTCAAATACGGGAAGCAGGAATCTGTTTTATGCATAAGAGGCTATGTGGGCAAAAGAGAGACACAGGGAAGGTACGAGTGGGAAAGGGAAGGGCATGAAAAACAAATGGAGCTGCTCAATCTGAAGATAAAATTTAAAAAAAGAAACTCAATGTTTTGTAAATAAAAATAGTATCATACTTTACAATTGTGTAAAATATTCTTGAATCAGTGCAGTTCTCGGTGTAGCTTGCTGAATGTCTGCTTCAATGGCTGCAACATGAATGTTGTTTGTAATTTAACTCTCAAGCCTAGAGAAAACATTGGAAAAATTCACTTCCAAATGCCAAAACACCTTTCGGTTACATTTCTGGTACGTGAGATTCATTATATAGCCTCTCTCGTTTGTTACTGTGAACATCGAGTGGGGTCATTAAATACAATTTCAGTGGATATGCAGTATCATCTAATATCCATGAACCCTCATAGTCTCCTCTTTTTAAGCATGCCCTTAATCTGCTATTCATGAAAATGTTACTATCATGTGCAGGACCAGGCCATCTTGCAACAGTGTCAGTAATAAGTAGCTATGTGTTAACCAGTACTTGCACATTCATAGAAAAATAACCTTTTCTGTTCCTGAAGGTTTCGGTTTCATCACCTTCAGGTGACTGAATTCTTACAAGGGTGCAATTTAACACACCCAAGACTTTAGGACATTTAGCAACACAAAAAAAATGTAATTTTGTGTTTTCGATTTCGTCTTCAGTTTCTGGCAGTTTTATATACTCTTTTGCCAATCTTGTGATAGCAATGCTCACTGTTTTCACAATTTGAGAAGCAGTTGCTGTGCTAACTCCAAAGAAATTGGCGAGTGCAATCAGCTTGCTTCCTAGAGCGTAAAATCGCAAAGTTAACAGTAACTGGTTCATCGGTGATACAGCAGGTAAAGACTGCTGCCAGTTTGCGAATAGTTTATGGACAGATGTCTCTTAACCATTCGACATTCGCGTATGTATCTGTGAGATACATGACCTATTTTTTCTCTAATATTACCGCAATGCTGGCCTACGACATCTTGTGTCATACCTTTCTTATTCCGTCACAGGAGTTTCAGCCTTATTCCGATAATGACAAGATCATAAATGACTCAGAAGAGAGCATGTGTATTTTCTGTGTCTGCCAGATACAGCGCGCCTACTAGCGTAACACATTGTCGCCGCTAATGACAGCAGCCGTAGCATTGTTTGCACCGTACTCAAGTTGCCAACTGCATTGTTGCCTTCTAGATGAAGAAACGTTTCGTTGTAACTACATGTACCCTCTTTCAAAATGAGTAAACAATGTGATTTAGAAAATCCTAAGGATTTGGAAAAGGTACATCGCCTTCTTTTCGATGGTGAGGTCACAATTGAAGATGATCTTGTAGAAAATGATTCGGAAATGGGAGAAGTACTCGAAACAAGATCTGTAGACTCAGACACAGATCATGAATTTGATGAAGAGGAAAATAATGAAGTGCAAGAAAGTGATGAAATAAAATAAAAATAAACATTGCAGGCATCAACTCAAGAGTAGTTTTCTTGGGCAACAAGAATAAATACTCAAATAGGTACGAGTACCTCAAAACTTTGGCACTGACTCTACTGCAAGTTCATCTCAAAAGAAGAGCTCTTATTATGACTCTACCAGATGATATAAAGTCGATGCTGGTAAAGTACAAAGCTCAAGGAAAAGAACAAGGAAACACTGAACTATCTTTGCACTCAGGAAATAAGAAAAGAAAACGATGCCAGTCATGTAACAGGGAGACAAAAAAGCCTTGCCTCAGCAAGCATGCATGTGAAAAATGCGGTACACATCTTTGTTTGCAAAAGCACACAGAAATAATTTGTGAACAATGTCTTTCTGTAGAGAGCAATTCATACACAGACATATACTCTGATTAGTTCAATAATTGATTTGTATCTATAATGAACTCACTTTGTAAAAGAGTTTCATGTATTTCTCCATTACAATATGTTAAATATTTCTATTAATTTGAAAGTGTAATGAGCCTAATGTTCACTTATGAATTTGCCAAATCTGTAAAAATAAAGGTAACAGCTATTTAAAACAGAAACAAAAGAAAAAGAAGCTGTAAACAAAGGCACAGCCACAAAAATCATCGCATGTATCCAGGAGATACATCGCGACTAGTGGCGTCATGAAAGATGACGCGCCTGCTGGAGAGTTAACTGAACATTGTAAAATGAAACTGTCGGTAAAGTTTCCGTAAAGGTTATCGTAAACAGTTTACTGGAGATTGTAAGAATGGGCCTTAGTATAGATACATTGTGTATCAATTTTCTGGTATAGTTTAAGTGTATGTACACTACCCTCCATAAGTTTCGAACACATAGTAATTATAGACAATAGAAAGGAAATACAGTATAAAAATGTATTTTTTTGTTTTCCAAATGTTTATTAAGCTCAAATAATACACAGGAAGATGCAACAATTAAATTTTTGATTCCTCAAAATAGCTACCCTTTGCTTTCATCACTGCCTTGCACACTCTTGGCATTGCTGCATCAGTTTTGCCAAGGTTTCAGTTAGAATTAATCTCCATTCTTGCTGCAGGACCTCCCACAATTGTGTCTCATTCGTGATTTCCCATTTTCAGATCCCCATGTGCAATTCATCCCATAGCAGTTCGATCGGGTTACAATCAGGGGATTGGGGCAGCCATTCCATGTTTTTCAAAATTTTACAAACCTCGAAAGACTTCACATAGTTCTGACACAAGCAAGATATATGTTTCAGATTGTTGTCTTGCTGCAAGACAAAGGAATTCTCAATCGGATGCAAACGAAATGGCACGATAATACTTTTGGTTCATTTTTCCACCTATTTTCACCAAATATCTGACTTTATTCCCTCCAAAGGATTTCCATGCCATCACAGAACCTCCTCCATGCTTTACAGTTGGAATTACACACTGAGGATTCAAGCGTTCATGGGGTAAACAGCATACAAATTGACAGCGTTTACTTCCAAATATTTCAAACTTGGATTCTCTTCCCCAATCCCCCACTGTCCAATGTTGGTGTGCCTAAGCCCACTGAAGTCTTTTCTTCTTGTTAACAGGGCACAACAGTGGTTTCCTTGTTGCTACATAACCTCAGAGGTTGTCGACTGCCAGGCATTGTCTCACTGTTGACCCACTCACCAGTGTATCCCCCATTGTGTTTAGTTCAGCAGTCAATTCACAGACAGTTTTTAATCTGTTATATTTACTGGTCACTACCACATACTTTTCCTGGCATTCTGATATTTCCCTGGGTGCTCCTGAGCGAGGACGATCTTCATAGGAGCCCGTTTCTCGATGCCGGTGTATGATTTTGACAATTCCGGTGATGGAAATCTTAGGTTTCTTTGCTATTTGTCAGACAGTGTTGCCTTCTTCGTGCCCAGTGATTATTGTTACCCATGATTCATAAGGAATCTCACACTTTGGGACCATTTTCAATTACTTACATACTGTGTTCCAAAACTCTGATAACAGCTCCTTCAAGTTCATAATAAAACTGTTGGCACAAGAAAATTATACTTCAAGAAAAAGATATCAAACACATGGAGCTTGAGCAGAAATTGTTCTTGGGTAATATTTTAATGTGCTCTTAAAACAGTGATTAATACAGAGAGAGCAAGCACATGTGTATAAAATGATGGTACTGGGAATGCACTGTAGACATCTTAAAGGCAGTACACCACCATATATTTGCTCCTAAATAATACAGTTGATGGGGATTTGGGATATGAATGCTCCTCTTCTCAACAAGTATTTCCTCCTACTCTTACATAACAGAACATGTTGTGTATAAGTAACAGCTAGATCTTAATTCCTGTTCAGATTATAAGAGGTGGCTTATCCTATGTGTTCACTGTTTCAGTGAACCCCCAGAAAAAAGCTTTCTGCGGGTGGGGGGGGGGGGGGAGAAGAAAATAAATAAAAAGTGTTTTAAGCTATCATTATTCATTTCGTTCTTCTATCGGGTCATTTTTACTGCATGAGAAATGTTTTAAATCACGGAGACAGCACTTATACCAGTCGCAGCATGGCCACTAAATAAACGCAGTGTTGCAATGCGTATGCACTGCTGAGGTTCAGATTATCTTCTGAACCCCCTGCAGGCAGCATATGGGTGCTTATGTGGCAGCAAAGGCAAGGGGAAATGAAACTGGCATTGGAGCTGGTAGAGACACCAGCGCCTGGCAACTTGAGCTCTGGCAATTATGCACGAATGGTCCTGAAGCAAAGACACTAGAGCTACCGCACACCTTGCCTTGCGCATGCGAAACACCTCCATGAAGGCAACATCCGACCTTCATATTTGTTTTTGGCGCTTTGAACATTCATCAAAAACACATCATATTTGGTAAAATATCAACTATAAATTAAAGACACATCAACTGTAAAAGACTTTAGAAGATCCGATCATGAATAATAATGAAGTCACAACTCTCTACCTAGCAAGAATAGCTGTTTGGTTAGCAGCATCACTCTGTGCTGTTGAAGGTGGTGTGTTTGAGACTGACTGCAAGCAATTTTCTTTAAACCCAATCTTCTTTTTAACAGATATAGGAACAGCAATGACTTTTGTATTGTTACATGCCACATATACTTTGGACATTTCTTTGCAAATGAGTGATGATTCTGAGGGTAAATGACATTTATACTTTTCATTGTAACAAATATTTAACTGTTTGAAAAGATGTGGTGGAGAGTAGCCTATGCGCATGCATAAGGATAGGAGGGGGTGCTGCTTACAGTGTTACATGACCTAAGGGTAACTTGTCTCTTCATCTTAACAGACTCATTTTGTTACTGTCACTTAACAGTGTAATCAGTTGCTTACTGTGTTTTAGTGTCCATGTACATATTAATATGTTCTTGGTGTTTATTATCAAAGAAAAATGAACAATGTTCAGAATATTTTAGAAACAAATTACTCAGCTTTAAGCTTGGAAGAGAAGTGTGAAATAAAGAAGCTTCGTAGGCCAACACCTCAGCTCGAGTTGAAGCGAGCACAAACAAGCTGAGGTAAGACATACTGCAGATCTTGTAACGATAATATATCTAAGAGGGGGGGGGGGGTTGTCACTTTGGATGCAGAGAGTGGGGGGAGGGGGCCAGCGGCACCATTATCAAGATCTTGCACTGAGAGAAGTGAACCTCCAGCCACCTGAAGCACCAGCCGACACTGGGTTATAATAAACTGAAAGACATACAAAATGTGGTATGGACTGATATTTATCATTCTTCCCGAACAATGATAATAAAATGTGTAACATCTTTCTTTGGGTAACCTCTTTTGTTGCTGTACCATATACAACATGTTAATTCAAAACAAGATGAATACAGAACAACTAAAGACTAATACAGAAGTATTATAATTGAACTTTCGTATAGATGATAAACAGCATTGCTATACAGAATATTACAATAAACTCACCTCACACCGAGTGGAGGCTTGAGGTATCTTCTTTCAATAGCAGCTTCTAAGGAAATGAGACGTTCTTTTGCAATCTCAACTGGATTTGTTTTTGCTTCATCAAGATCTGAAGGCAAACACGATGGTCTGAACACAGCAGTCTCATCTGAAGTAATCCGTGGTGGGACCTTCCATCCCTAGATACATAGAACAAGAAGAAAAGATATGTAACACAAAACACAGCTAGTTACTATAACCAGCTTCAAAACCACATATTTAAGTCAGGCCTTGTACAAATAAAAATGAGAAACACTTCATTGTCAGTCTTTACATCGCTTATATAATATACACAACACATATGTCTAGCTTTGATAAAATATGAGAAACTATCTGCTATGAACAGAAAATATGTAATATTCAGATAAGGAGAAAACCAGTGAAAAAAGACAGATTTGCACAGTCACAGTCATAAGTTGTTCTAGTTATGAATATTGGTTAAAGGAAGTGAAAGGAATTCCACTTATATGGTAATTAAAATATCATTCAATACACACTAGTTGTTATAAAGAAGTAATCAGAGAGGAAAATGAAAAAAAGTTATGAATTGCATACAAAGTGAGGGAGACTAATATAAAGCAAGTGAAGGAGAGTCTGGATTACAGAGATGGTAACAAATTATATACTGCTGCTTATATTTATAATACACAGAAAAATAATACCAAAATCATATTCTGACATAAAGCAAAACACAGCTTAGTAGAAATGTAAATTATTCATCATGGCATACCTTGATCTGCATGCTGGCATTAGCTACCTTGTCTTCAAGTACTTCAACCTGTTCCAACATCTGCAAATCAACACGAAGTGCTACTCGTGGGTACCACTGATCTGGCTCATCTCGCAGAGGTGCTCCACCAGGCAATGCTGCGATTTTGTGATCCATGTCAGTGATTGCCAGATCTGTCACGGCTTTTTCACCTCCAGCAACACAAACCTAGAAGGGAAAGACACTACTTTGACCTTGTTTCTATTTAAATTATTGTTACGTCATGAAATAAATTTTGATTACAATTGTGCATTTTCAGTTTAAATCAAATGAAACAGAAACAAACTTACAAAGAAGAAGAAGAAGAATGCTGACAGCATTGAATAAATACAAAAGTACCATTAATGAACACTGCTAAAAGCAATATCTACCACGAACAATCACTACACATGGAACTTTTACAGAAAATTTACAATTAAAGCAATATATGTAATTTTTGTGTATTTCTTGACAATGTTTGTGGCATTAATATCATTTAAATTTAAACAAGAAACATTATTTTTAATTCAGAAACAATGTTGTTACTGATGACAGCCATAATGGGGAAAAAACAAAAGTTAATGAAAATAACAATAATGATAAAGGTAATGACAGTTGAAGGAGAGTAAATTTTCAAATTGAAAACTATATGATATGAAACACAAAAGCCACTAAAATAATATTTTGTTTTTATATCATCATAACACTTATAGATAACACAGTTTACAGCACTCTACTGACAACAACCAAAGCAGCAAACTCATAAATGTGGCACTGCAAACATACCACCAAACAGTAAACATGCATTCAAATACATCATCCTCTTTTTCTATACTCACACCAGAAATGAATGTCCGATCCATTTGCTATGATGCCAAACAGAATACAAAAAATTGTAAGTATATGAATACTGAGCAAGAAATCTTTTAGTCCTAAAGAGAATTGTTTATTTTTGTTCATTTATGGGATGAACTGAAGATAAAAAATAAAAACAATAAAAAAACCTAATATTCTTCCCATTAAAAACAGAATTATACCTGTGTTTATTTTAAATTATATATACCCACCATCTAAATAATATTAAATAGTAATTTCCTCCAATTGCCATTTATTTTTCATTACATATATGAGAGAACTTAGGTAACAATGCACCATAGGTTATTTTGGCAGATGGTTACCTGTAACTTGGTGGGTGCAAAAAAGTATTGTCACGGAATGATTAAAGGTGCAAACATGTTATTGATTTTTGTATTCTTCTTTTAATATGTTACATTTTAGAATTGAAAATGCATTTTTAATACACCATGTGCTCCTTCGTGTGACACTATATACACATGTTAACAAATAGATGTAGATCTACAATACATACAGTGAGACCAAACAACCAATGATATTTAGTGGCGAATAAGAAACATCATTTTGCTTGATTTTACATACTGGACACAATGAAGAAATAACATCAGCTGATACTCCAAGAATGTTACTCATCAGTGAGTAATGGCCAATAGTATGAGAGCAAAGTATATATAATGCCTAGTCATATGGTGAGACCCTTTCACAGAGTACCAGGGGTAAACTTGCAGGTCTAATTTTTTTATATGCTTTTACAATAAACACTGGTTCAGACTATACACCTGACTATGCTGTTAACTGAGATTTTCTTTTGGTTTGTGTTACTGGGGCAAACTGAGCACACTTAAGAGGGAACCCATAAAGTGGTTCTTTGATTTGGGTGTATTAGCAACAGTGGTGGTACATCTGTGTGTTCAATGGTTCAGTGATTCCCCAGAAAAAAGTTGATTGTCAATATTATAAATGTATGTATATATTTTAATAATCTTTCTTCATTTCATTCTTATAACAGGTCATTTTCTATCCCCCCCCCCCCCCCCAAGTATGATACACTTTAGAAGTGAGTCAGACAGCACACACGAATCTAAGCACTGCCCAGGCACTGATGAGGTTCAGTTTCTCTTCTAAACCACTGTGAGTAGGCTTATAAGTGTTCTGGCAGAAGAGAGGGCTATGGAGAAAATTGCTTGTTATATCTAAATTTGCACTACAATTGTGACGAAATGCATGAAATGAGCGAAATTGAAAGGCTACATCCCACAACATGAATAACTGGGTGATTTTCATAATGTCAGTCATTTACAGAGTGTGTGGAATGAATATACCGGATGATCAAAATGTCAGTATTAAGTTGGAAACTTAATAAATCATGGAATAATGTAGATAGAGAATTACAAATTGACACACATGCTTGGAATGACATGGGGTTTTATTAGAACCAAAAACAAAAAAGTTCAAAAAATATCTGACAGATGGCACTTTTATCTGATCAGAAAAGCAATAATTAGCATAACAAATTAACACAAAGCAAAGACGATGTTCTTTACAGGAAATGCTCAATATGCTCAACATCATTCCTCAACAATAGCTGTAGTCAAGGAATAATGTTGTGAACAGTGCTGTAAATCATGTCCAGAGTTATGGTGAGGCATTGGCGTCAGATTTTTCCTTTCAGCATCCCTAGAGATGTCGGTCGATCACAATACACATGCGACTTCAGGTAACCCCAAAGCCAATAATCGCTTGGACTGAGGTCTGGGGACCTGGGAGGCCAAGCATGACGAAAGTGGCGGCCGAGCACACAATCATCACCAAACAACATGCGCAAGAGATCTTTCACACTTCTAACAATATGGGGTGGAGTGCCATCCTGCATAAAAGTCATACGTTCCAGCAAGTGTTTATCAGCCAGGCTGGGGATAATGCGATTCTGTAACATATCGGCGTACCTCTCACCCGTCACGGTAGCAGGTACAAAACCAGAATCACGCAGTTTCTTGAAGACAAAAGCCTTGATAACGGTAAATGTGGTAAATCCAACCCATACTGTGACGACAGTCCTAGGATTTTCGGTAGCCCAAATTCTGCAGTTGTGGGCTTTGACAGACCCTCGGAGCATGAAATGAGCTTCGTCGGTCCACCACAACACATTACTCAATCAATCGTCATCTTCTGCCATCTTTTGAAACACCCACACCACAAATTGCCTCTGCTTCACTAAATCGCCAGGTAACAATTCATGATGCCGATGGATTTTGTAAGGATAGCATCGGAGGGTACGCCTAAGTGCTGGTGTGACGTGCGACTGCACGAGCGTGGACTTCCCCATGTATAGACGAACCTGCTACAGTCTCTGTTTCTTCCTGAACTGTCTCAGCAGCATTACGCCTTGTGCTCCGTCAGCCACTATGGGGTCTATTGTCTAAACAATCCGTGGCTTCGAACTTGAAAATCATTCTCACCACAGCTGCATTTGTCAACGGACCTTTACCCGTTCAAATCCCTTTCCTATGGCGATAGGATTGTAATGCTGAACTAGCACATTCCCCATCCTGATAATACAGCTTCACTAAAAGTGCCTTTTCAGGTAACATCAACATGCTGCAACTGCTGGTGCATCTGATTCTCTCTCTCATTGCAGCTCCTTTTATACACAATTTTCATGCACAGTCACTTATGTTTTGCAGCCCAACACCATCTGTCAGTCATTTTTTGTACTCAAAACATGATTTATTAAGTTTTCAAATGTATACTGACTTTTTGATCACCCGGTAAACTGTTTCCGAGAATCTCTCAATAACATGAGGACTTCTGTAGAAATTATGGTACAGGATTACATGTGTGATACATCAAAAAGATTAGCATTTGTTCAGCAAATGGCATTTTAAATGTTTGATCAGTGTAATGTTGCACAATTTGCATTTTATTGATTAGGCTTTTTGCCATTCTCGAGTCAACAGCAATACATACAATATATATATATATATATATAGGTACAATTTATAATAGTTGGTCTACTGATTTATGTTTTCTTGTTGCAGCATAATGTTCTTTAGTGCTTTTTCTTGTAGTTTCTGTGCTGATACGTTTTTTAGATGATTTAATGAGCAAGTTGTTATTTGCACTTTTATTATTTTAGTAGCACAGTTCACTCCACTGACATTTATATGTTAAGAATGAATATACATTTTGTATTTTTTTTCTATTTTTATTTTTTATTTATTTATTTATTTTAATTTCAGCAGTGTGAGCTATGAACAAATATCATATTATTCTAGACTTGAACTTTATTTATCAATGATATAATTGTTTGTTAATATCTAAATTGTTTTCAATTATATTAGCTGTATACACAAACATACATTAATGTTTGTGGCTGTATATACAGATCGTAATATTCTATGCTTGTTTTCAACAATATAATTTATGTTAATATCTTTGCTATACGACCTCGTAGTGTTAGCTGCTAATATCAGCTATACTAGTGGGCAAGTTGGTTGTCAACTGAAATGCATTTCTTTTGTTTCTTGTTCCTGATGTAACATTAAGTGAATCAGGTGCTGTTCAGCACTGCATTACATATTTACACCCCTCCACAAGTACAAACTTGACTCTATTCCTACTTGACAAAAAGAGTTCCTTATCAGCCCATAGATATACTCCAATGTGTGCCACAATTTTGGCAGTGCTGTAAACAGTGTACACACTTAAGTACTATTACTGGACACCCATGTGCTGAGAGTCAAATAACACGTAAAGTACTTAATCTGTACCCACTAAAAATTACATCTTCCTTTTTGATTCTATAAGAATGTATAACTGTAGCCATTCTGATTTATTTAAATCTTCTGTGTTAACGTTACATTAAAGAAGTATCAGATTGATTATATGATGGTAGAACATAGATTTTGGAATCTGTTAGGAAGAGATTGATTTTATAATGGCAGGACAGAGATTTTGAAACTAGTTCTAGACTTTTTAGGTGCAAATGTGGACTCTGGCCTCTATTTTGAACTGTATATTAAAATAGAAGAAGATGCAAAAAGGTAGGAAATGAAAGAAATGGTGCCTAGATAATTTGAAAGAATCAGATGCTGTTGAGACTGCCTGAGGGAACATTAGGCCATAACTGACTGAAACAGCAGGATGGAATACAGTAGCAATTTAATGACTAGCTTTGAGAGATGAAATAATAAAGATAGCAGAGAATCAAATAGGAGAAAAGACAAGGCCCAGTAGAAATTCTAGGTTATCACAAGAGATATTGAGTAAAATTGATGAAAGGAGGAAATACAATTAAGAGCCAAAGAAACTGCTACAGGCACACCTATGCAAACACAGAGCTATATAAACACCCACATGATGGTACTGTGGATGGCAACCCCTGTAAAAGACACAGACATTAGGTTGATTACTGCTGCTACAATGGTAGGTTATCACAATGTAAGTAAGTGTGAACGTGATGTTATACTGGCGCATGAGAGATGGGGTACAACATCTCCAAGGTCCTGATGAGGTGGAGATTTTTCCATATGGCCATTTCACAAGTGCACCATGAATATCAGGAATCTGGTAAAACATCAAATCTCCATCTTGCAGCTGGGTAAAGATCCTGCAAGAATGGGACCAATGATGACTGACTGAAGAGAATTGTTCAAAGTGAGAAAGACAATTCAGAGGTGGGCTGCTATGTTTGTTACTGGTAGCTTCAATCAATGTGGGAGTTTTACTGAGATGCTTCAGAAACTCAAATGGCAGTCACTGAAGGGAAGGCGACGTTCTTTCTGAGAAACACTATTGAAGAAATTTAGAGGGCTGGAATTTGAAGCAGACTGCAGAAAGATCCTACTGCCACTAACCTACATTTCATTTAAAGACCACCTAGATAAGCTCAGAGAGAATAGGTCTCATACAGATGCATACAAGTATTTGTTTTCCCCTTGTTCTATATAGGAGTGGAACAGGAAAGCAAGTAACTAGTAATGGTACTAGGTACCCTCTGCTATGCACCTTTGGTGGATTGCAGAGTGTCTATGTAGATGTAGAAGTCCAATTCTTCCACAAACTGCTGCAGATTTCAGTGGTGGCCCATCAAAAAGTGTCAGTATGTGAACCATTCAATAAAACATCATTGATACAGGGTTTCAGAGTCAAAGGCCCATTCGTGTGCCCTTGCTGACTGCACAACACAAAGCTTTATGCCTAACTTGGGCCTGGCAACAGCGACATTCGACTGTTGATGATTGGAAACATGTTGCCTGGTCTGACAAATCTTGTTTCCAACTGTATTGAGTGGATGGGTGTAGACGGGTAAGGAGAAAACCTCATGAATCCATGGACCCTGCATGTCAACAGGGAACTGTTCAAGCTGGGAGAGGTTCTGTAACAGTGCGCAATGTGTGCAGTTGAAGTGATATGGGACTCCTGATACACATAAGTACAGCTCTGACAGATGACACATACATGTGCATCCTAGCTGATCACTGCATCCATTCACGTCCATTGTGCATTCTGATAGAGTTGGACAATTATACCAGGAAAATGTGACACCCCACACATCCAGAATTGCTACAGACTTTCTCCAGGAACACTCTTCTGACTTTAAACATCTCTGCTGAGCACCGAACTCCCCAGACATGAACATTATTGAGTATATCTGGGATGCCTTCAGACATGCTGTTCAGAAGAGATTCCACCCCCTCGTGAATATACATTAGTCTTGTCCATGTCACATAATGCTGCAGCGGTTCTGCTTGCTTACAGAGACCCTACATGATACTATGCATGTGTGCCAGTTTCTTTTTCTCTGCAGTGTATAAATGTAAAGCAAATGAAGCAGACAAAATGGAATACAGATGTCCTGAAATGTGACACAAACTGCCAAACAGAAGGAACAAAGATTAGAGTTTAGCAACAAGCCAATATTGCAGTCAGTGACAGAAACAAATTCAGAATGTTTGGAGGCAGGGGCAGGGAATTTTCAGATTTTCTCCTTTTGTGAGTCTCACTAAAGGCTGTTAATGAAAATATAAGCATAAAAATAGGTTAACAGATATGTGAGTGGCTCAAAGTATTCTCAAGTAACAGAATCCATAATGTCCTCAAATCACAAGTGTTTCTCAGAGACAAAGGTATTGTCAGAAGTGCCCCAAGGAAGTGTTGTAGGACTGCTTTTAACCTCTAGCTACTAAATGATCTGCTGACAGAGAGTGTAGCAATACTTGGGTAATGATGTTGTGTATGAGAAATATGTTGTCAATGGGTGACTGTAGGAGGATAAAAGATGAATTAGACAAAATTTGTAGACACAGCCTCAGTGCACAACTTTATAATCAGATGTTAATTACTCATTCTGCCTGTATCTGGCATCATCAGATCATCTACAATAGAGAAAATTACAAAATATTTGTGGGAACATACACTATGGAGAATTTATTACTGAGAACTTATAGGTGATAATCCCAGCAAACATAATTTGTAAGATACTGAAGAATGCCATGGTGCAAAAGCATAGGTGGAATAGATGGTCTATTTGATGTTAAATCAAGGCAATACTGGTCAGGTGACTTTCTAAATTGAAGCAAATAAAACATAGTGGTAAAACGTTTAGGGATTAAGAGTTGATGTGACTGAACTTAAGAGAAGGCTAAAGGTTTGGAAAAGTGACAATAAAAGTCATGCCCCATTGACAGGCATGTGCAGAGGATGTCACACTAGTTAAGAGCAGACTGACACGTAGAAAAGACTCCACTACTGAAGATAGAGTACGGAAATAAACATAGTTGTTGGGTCATGAGTGCAAATAGTTTGGAGAAACATTGCATTTGGCATTAGCTATTACATGTGGTGTTATTAATATTAATTAAAATGAAAAGGTGTCATACTTTCTCCAGAACACTAATGAAAAAGTTTAGATAAATGGTATTTTCTAACTTGCTGCAGAATGATTATTCTGTTGCCAATGTACATTTTGCACAAGGACCACAAAAACAAGAAAAAGTGGGACTCTCTTGGAGGCATGTAGAGTCGTTTTTCCCTTGCTGTATTTAAGAACAGGAAAAGAAATGACTAGTACTGGTACAAGGTACCTTGCAACACACAGTGCAGGATATGTATGTACAAGTAGATGTAGAAGTAGAGACAAAATACACTACAGCAATTGCAGGAAAAGTGTTACTGAAGAACATAAATTTGTAAACAGTGAGTACAATCTACATATACAGAACAAAATCTACAATCTTGTGTATCGACATTTGCAAAACCACAGAAGATGCTTAAGAAATAAAAAGCAAAACATGCCTGGTGTGAAAAAGTACCATAATTTCTGTCAGCATTAGCTGGAAATGTATTATAAGTAATGAATATAAATTAAAGTATTGGGAAGGCTTTCCTAAAAATATTTGTTGGGCGTGAAGCCTTGCAAGGAAGTGAAACATTGATGATAAACTACCCACGCAAGATGAGAATAGAATCTTTTTGGTATATAGTGTAAGTAATGAAAAGGCAGTGAATAGAATTGTACAGAAGAGAAATCTGTGGAACAACTTGACAAAAAGAAGTGTGGTTGATACAACACAATAATGTCAAATTAGTACAGGAGGAAAGTTTGTTTATGGGGGAGAGGGTAGTGAAAGATGAAGATAATTATCATGAGAAGGTTCAAATGGGTAGAGAGTTCAGTTGTTACTAATAGATGAAAAGACTAGGACAGAATAGAACAGCACTAATAACTACATCAAAAGAATCATTGCAATGAAGATCATCACCATCACCACAACAACATTTAAGGAAATACAGATGACAGCCTAAGATTAAGAGAAAGTGCCACACTGAAACATAATTCAGCAATGAATGAGATAGCTTACAAAACTTTCATTCAGTCAGTTCTTCTGTACTGAATATCAATATAGATAGGATTAATACAAGATTTAATATACACTTCACTTCGGTACAAAATGTCAAATATCATGGATGCAACTACAAAAATATAAGTAAAACACAACACAATAATCACAAAAAAATATTAAAGGAAAACATTTTTAACTGATCTAAGTAGTTCTTACCTTTCCACAGGATTCCAGTGCATGTTCCATGTACTTCCCAACTACCCTTTTGAGTTCACGTTCACGCACGCCTCTGGTATGCAAATTATCTAAGATTGTTTGTAACTGATCCTTGTCTGTGATACGCCACCATCCTCTTTGCAATTCTGTAATCATAATATAATCAAATAAGTTCTACATTACAGTATACAAAATAATGATACAGAATACATATAGAAAATTATAATTATATATGTTTATCCCTTCAGGTTCACCAGACAGTTTTAGGTACAGAATAGGAAATCATAATTGGCCAAGAAAATTTACAGAAATTAGTAAATCCACATTTTAACACCCCAAAACGGATCATTTACTAACTTAAACCAAAAGACAACACAAACACCCATGCCCAAGGGAGGACTCGAAGCCCCCAATGGCGAGCAACCATACCGCTCTGCAGCATGGCGCTTTAGACCGCTTGGCCACTCCACCGTGGCAAAGAAATTACCTCCAGTTATGCGACATGGAAACAACATAATTTTACAAAAGAGCATCAGAAAATAAAGCCCAATAATTTTTTCTCCTCTAGTATGCAGCTGTATTGCTGAAATTTCAAAAAGATATAGTGTGAAGTTTGCACTACAGGGGGTACACTGTTTTCATGTGAAGCTCTAAGAAGATAAGCCTGAACCAAGAACCACAAAAGTTATTGTTCTCAACTTGTGAAGAGCAGTCACATGTAGTTCAATATATGTTGGCCAGAGTGAGTAAAATTCACAGGGAAATGCATGGTGTGTATATGGGAGACAACTGTATGGACCCCAGCAATGTCTCCAGTTAGTGTGCATTCTTCCAAGAGAGCCCCATGAACCTTAATGATACGCCAGGTGGCCAGTATCATTTTAAAGCCATCAAGGCAGTAATTTCAAATGATCAGTATGTGCGACCATACACATCATCATACCAGTTCAACATTTCCTATGGTTCAGCATATGACACTGTTCATGAAAAGATGAAATTTTGTAAATTTAGTTTTTGCTGGGTGCCTAACACCATCGCAAGGGTCACTTAATTAATGACACCACGGAAGGCATAATTTTCTGAAAGAAATTGTCACTTGGTGATGAGGGTGTACCACAAAATGCCTGAAATGGAGTAGATCTGTATAGGGTCCAAACATGCTAGTTCCCCAGGAAAAAAATAATTGAAAGAAATTTTTAAAACAACTAGGTGACTCAGTCTGCTAGGAAAGTGTTTCTGACAGTATTCTGGGATGTGAAAGGTTTGTTATTGGTGCATTTTGCTGAACATAGGACCACTGTGAATGCTACAGTGAACATTAAAACTTTGGTTATATTGTGCAGGCACTTTGTGACAAGTGCCATAACATTAATTCTGTAGGTGTCAAATGTCTTCATCACCACATCTCAGTTGAAGGTACTCCATCATTCAGCTTACAGTCCAAACCTTGCACCATTGGATTTTCATCTGTTTAGTCCAGTGAAGAAATTCTTGGCTTCCCAATCCTTTACAACAGATGTGGAAGTGAAATCAGTAGTCTGCAGATGGGAACCTTGGTGGGTATGTATAAAAGTAAAGAAAATATGTAAGTTCATTTTTTATTTTCATGTTGCCAATCAAACATTTTTAGGTGAAATTATTGTGCACTAGTTGAAAACCCACCATTGCCCCAGTATTTATTTATTCTATACTCTCAGAGAATGAATAAATACCTGTGCAACAATGGGTTTTCAACTAGTCCACAATAATTACACAAATTTTGAACAGGGAAAAAAAGTCTATACTCTCAGAGAAATAGTCCAAATTCCCAAGACTGTATGCAGAATTTTAACATGAATTATTTACAGAAGAATGAAAAAGCTAGTAGAAGCCAACCTGGGGGAAGATCAGTTTGGATTTTGGAAAAATTAGAAACACATTCTTATGAAGAGATTAACAGGCTTGACAACAACACATGACAAAATATGTAACTGGTGCACTTTTCTTACAGTTACTCCAATCAACCACCATGGGTCAACAGATTATTTAGTACAAGTTGATGGTTAGAAAAGTTTAATGGTTTTGCACTGAAAATATGAGAAAATGCACTTGAATATTAATAGCACTTCTTAAAACAATTCTAATAAAAAAGCTCATTATATTCTAGTTTCCAGTACACTCTAATATTCCATAGTGTCCACATCTCAGTCTGTAGGTTCATTTCATATCATGTCATCTATATCATAGCTGCATATACAGGGTGTCCAAAACAGGACTCCCTAATTTCAAAATTAAATATCTCAAAAACAAAGATCAATAGAGGTATGCAGTAAACGGTATGTTCATTGTGAAAGCTGTAAGAAGTTTATACAGCAGTTTGAAATAATATTTACAAAAGCTACTAACAGATGGCGCTGTAATCCCCATATGTAATGCCTCGTATAAATATAATATATATTTAATATCATGTGCATTGTAACACCTCATATTTATTTACAATAGAGGGAAACATAATAAGGAAAACTGTAAAGGAATGTACAACTTGTTAAAACTCTTTAAAGGAAGTTCAGTTTACCTAATATTCAAGAAATTGGTAAAGGGTGTTGCTAACTCCCAAAGTCTTATACACTTTATGAGATTAAGTATGTAATTGGTATACCCAGGACCAGGGGGCACTAAATAACAAAATTATTTCTATTACACTATATACAACAAAACAAAAACTTTTACAAAATTGTAACATCAGAATGAAAAATAAACAAAAATAAAAACACTTTATACATTATTTATCCCATAAAAAAATATTATTTGGAATACATTTTTTTCTGTTAATCACATCATGGATGACATGTTCTTGTATGAATTAAACATAAGTCTGCAGGCAGCATATTGCCATAACATTTAATATACAGAGGTGTTGCTTACAAGAAAACAACAAACCACAAATAAACTAACAAAATAAAGAACTTCCCATAAAGGTGTTTCAATAGGTGTATGAAGGTTTTACATAATCCATGGAATTTATCTGGTACTGTGATACAGTTCACAGAACTCTTATAAGTGGGTAAGGCCATTTAGATATCTATTCTAATTAATGGTGAACAGGTAGCTATGCTGAGACTTGCTAGTACTAGCCTCCAAACTTCCCCTCCCCCCTTCCCCTACTCCCCATCATAAACCTATTGAAACACCTTTATGAGTCTCAAAGTAAAAATTATTATAAGAAGTTTTGTGATTTTGTTATTTTATTTGTGGTTTGATGTCTTATTGTAAGTAATACCTTTGTATATTAAATGTCATGGCAATATGTCATCTAGGAATTTATGTTTAATTCATAGAATAACATGTCATCCATCAATGTGATTAACAGAAAAATGTATTCCAAATAATATTTTTGTTTTATGGGATAAATAATGTATAAAGTGTTTTTATTTTTGTTTATTTTTCATTCTGATGTTACAATTTTGTAAAAGTTTTTGTTTTGTTGTATATAGTGTAATAGAAATAATTTTGTTATTTAGTGCCCCCTGGTCCTGTGTATACCAATTACATACATAATCTCATAAAGTGTATAAGACTTTGGGAGTTAGCAGCACCCTTTACTAACTTCTTGAATATTAGGTAAACTGAACTTCCTTTAAAGAGTTTTAACAAGTTATACATTCCTTTACAGTTTTCCTTATTATGTTTCCCTCTATTGTAAATAAATATGAGGTGTTACAATGCACATGATATTAAAATGTCTTCCATCTATTCAAACTTAATGGCTTGAGGACACTTTTTGTCTACACAATGCACTATGCGTATCTACAATTTCCTGAACAAGAAGATATATCCTTATTCAAAATACATGATAGTCATTCAATTATTCTCAGATATACATTTGATAAAATTGTATATACCATCAGGTACAGGTTTTGCTTGTGCAGGTTCCAGAGGCATCATTTTCTTCATTTGTTCCAGTTGAACCATCTCCTCTGCTGTTAATATTAAAGGAGCTGGAGACTCACACTGACTACCCCCCGGTGAAGGAGAAGAAAGTCTTGAAGGTGGTGGAAAGACAGGTATGCGTAATTCTGTGCCTGTCTCACACCTGCGAATGGAAGACAAAAGTTCAGCTTTTGGTTATTCTTTAAAACGATTTCAATAGAATGTTCATTTTTATTTGAGATACATGTCAAAAATAAGTACAGAATATGCATAATTAATTATTAAATTTTCAAATGTAACTGTACACCATAACAGAAAGTCTAGGCAGAAAAGTCAACAACATTTCAATACTGCAACTCGGTATAAAGATAGTAAACCAAACTACAGACAGGCACAATCAAAAGACAATCACAATCCCA
The DNA here is from genome assembly GCA_026315105.1 of Locusta migratoria. Taxonomy (NCBI): domain Eukaryota; kingdom Metazoa; phylum Arthropoda; class Insecta; order Orthoptera; family Acrididae; genus Locusta; species Locusta migratoria. The sequence goes on from CM048755.1 coordinate 262,932,507, forward strand.
CATTTAGCTGTGTTGTTGTATAAAAACATTAAGGCATAACTAAGTTTACATATAAATTTGTTTAAAATGCACCATCTTCCGAAATGCTTTATTATTATTAGTCCTACTTTAGAGGCCTATCTAAATATATATTACATATTTACATCAAAATAATGTGTACTGCTTACCGAGGCATGATTGTTCCACTTGTGACTGAAGTTGAATCACACGCATCTCTTGGTAGAATACTGAACCATGTTTTCTCAGGTGCTACATTCGCAGTACTTCCACTAAGTAGGAAACTACCATTGAGATCCTTTCCATTGTTGAACATATTTGAGGAATTTAGATTATACAAGTGGTTTAGGGCATTGAATTTGTCCCCATTCGGAACAATAACTGGAGGTATTTCACTGTTTGCTTTTTCCATGCATTCACCCAGATGTTCAAACTGAATATGTCCATGATCCAGATAATTGTCTGGTGGTTTTTCATCTTCTTCTTCAGTCTGAGTTTTCACTGGAAAGAGATATTGCTCCTTTTTACCATGCCTAATAGAATCAGTATTAATCTCTTTCTTCATGTCTTTCATCTCACTATTAAACATATCACTTTTAATTTCCATTTTCACAGCACTCAAACTATCTTCAGATGTTTCAGTTTTGACTTGACATCCATCTGAAAGTTTTTCAACTACAGGAACAGTATATCGATTTTTCATTGAGCTGTCGGAATTAACACTCACACACAAAGATTCACCACTTTCATTCACTTTCACTGGAGACTCAACACACCCTTCAGAAGAAGACAACTTTTTAGTTTCACTGTCCTCAGCTCTACAATTGTCTTCCAATTTTACCTGACTATTGTCTGTCACATGCGTAACTGAACTGTTGCCCATCTGCTCATCAAATGTCATTTTAAGTTCACTAGGTTTTTCTTTATTTTCATCTATATTATTTATCTCTGTTTTTCTTTGCTCAGTTTCAGTCTTGTCACCCTCTTCATCCTTTATCTCATCCACAGCATTTTCAACAGTCTGAGCATCAACACAATTGTTACCAGGCAGTGCTTCACTGCTTTCCTTATTACTGCGTGCTTCTTCAACATATTTATTGTATAGATCAGGCTCAGCAGACTCCATAGCTTCCACAAAGATGCCACCAGCACAAGGCAAGGACCAAAATCGTCGAAAATATCGATCCTGACCAAAGCATGTGGCTCTTAGTTGCTGAGCTGATGTACTCAGTGCCTGCAAGGAATGATCACTCTGACGAGAAAGGCGTTCCATCTTACGATGTAGTTCTTCAGCAGTCAGATTTTTGTCTTCTTCCTGAAAAACAATATTTTATGAGTAACTGGGTCATAAATGGGCTTGTATCTCAGAAGTTACCAGATCTTTTATGTTAACTTCAATTGGTTCATATACAGATGTGACTTATTACACATAAGCTCAAGAAAATATTTCTGAGTAGGTAATCCAATAAGACTAATCACTATGAACTCATAATTTACAGTGCTTCATTTCCAATGGGGAAATACAGATGAAACTCAATTTCAATTTACAGTATGGTGGGTACTCAATATCTACAACTCCTCTTATGGAAGAGACTAAGTATGGCTAATGCCATTAGGAAAGAAGACACAACAGCAATACTGTAATATCTCAGACATATTCTTCATCAAAAGATGTCTGACAAAAGATGATGAGGAGGAAGAAAATGAAGAGGATCATTATATTCCCCCCTCCCTCAAATTTATTCATTTATTTTTAATTACATGGCTTTACACATGAGCAAGGAATGTTTTGCAAATAAGGCGGACTAAAAATTTCTATATCACTGAAAAAAAAAATGTTTACTGATGTCACACTGCTAATGGAAGCAACCTGATAAAGCTTAAAGAAAATTCTGCATTATTTCCAACAACTAAAATGCTGAATTCAAGGTTGTAGAGTCAAAATACTGTAGCCAGTGTATAAATGGGCAGCTAAAACTTCAACTTTACAGACCTCCCCCCCCTCGCCTATCCTTGGGATTGTCTTGTGGCTGGGCCACTGGCATTTCCTCAGCAGAGGTACTGATTTCCTATAAGCTGCATGCACAGAAATGACAGTGGCATATGATCAATTATTTTCTTCTTCAGCGATCACATGATGGCACACTCACCTGACATAGCGTCACTTCAATCATGATTACATTATGTTGATATACATCCATGTACTTGTCAGTGCCATGCCACCAGCAGGCAGATGGTTTCACACTATGGGTCATTTGCACTGGCCATATCACAAAGCCCATCCAAGAGTCCATGTCTGTCTTGTCCATCTCATCGTCTTTTGATATCACTTGGTATTCAAGGGGTATTGTTAGTAACTGATTCATTGGCTCATTCCAGCTGTGTCACATTGGGGACAACCCTACTGGCTGAGTCATCTCCCAGTTGACAATGGAGCTTAACACTTTGCCATCCCCCAGAGCACACCATCCTCACTGGACCATTGTCCTCGCCACTTACCAGGTGGTTGCCACCGGTCGGCCACTGCCTCCCAGTGATTTACATTTCCTGACAATGCCAGTGTCACCGGGCACTAACTGCATCATTCACCACAGTGTCCATCATCAACCAGTTGCATTTGCTCAAATTCACCTGGTGCCAGCCTGCCCACACTACAGCATCATGACAGGGCCAGATTTGTATCAATATTGATTGTCATATCCTATGTCACAAATCACTGACCTTTGGCAATAAACCACTGTAGATGTCTGGTAACTGTTGTGTATTTCCTGTGCCCCTGCCAACATGAAATGACATAAAAGTAATGACAAATATTTTATGTACCCATTCATCTGATCTCATCTGTTGCATCAACAGCTGGTTGACAATGGCTAGCCCTGTAACAATGCACAAGTTAGCAGTTTCATTGTCAGCATTGTGCACTTTACACCATTTGGCCACTGTTATCTGGGTTCAGAAAAACTGTCACCCCAATGGCAGTCCTGCTCACATACACCCCTGATACCTGAAGATTCCAGTAACCAGCCATCCTGCTGGCAGCTGCCATGGTTGTGTCTCTGAAGCCCACCATTGCAGAAGACTCATCCCTTCTGTCAATACCTGCCTGGTGGCTGTCGTCCACCAACAGCTGGTACAGATACTGTTCCCAGTACATTCACCTGGTGTCATCACCTGAAGACATAGTAACTGCCATGCCTTTACAGCTGAGCCCAACAACATCTCTCATAAATGTCCCACCAGACACTTGTAGTCCAACTGTGCCTGTAGATGCCTTCTCTCAGTGTCCCACCCACCACTCAAAAGTCCACCCAGATCGGTCCATATCATACCATCTCTTGTTGGTGGATATAATATTTGAAGGAACGCTTAACATAAGATTACATGAGGTCTTCAAAGACTTGTATATGTACAATGTTTGAAGATGAGCTGCAGCAAATGGAGGCTTCTATGAAAATTAGTGCCAATATTATTATGATTAGTAATGTTTGCCAAAAGTAATTAATTACTAGTAATGAGTATAATCACATGGCGGCAGTAGTTCATAGTAGTGATATCCACTGAGATTGTAAAATTAATTTATCTGTGAAAACTTTTTTATATTTCACAGAAAAATATGTGTTGTTTGCTTTATATTTCTTAATGAATGATAAATTACACACTTGGTCAAAAATGAATGACAAACACCTTCACCATATTTCTATTAAACAAAAATCACAGGTTCCATACCCCTTGTTTGTTTCCTGTTAAACCACACATTTAATTGCATTTTCTTATAACACAATGCTAGTATGTATTACCTGCATACTTCCTACTGTCAACTTCGTAGAAATATTACCTGGTCATAACAACAGATTAAACCATACTAGTCTATGTGAATTTTTTTTTATCAAATTAACCAAATCTAAAATTATTTCCACAAGAACTTGCAGTGGAATCACACTATTTCAAACTCCTAAACAACATACAAACCTCTTCAGGCTGTGTCCCTTCACTTTCATTGCCACTCTCTCCATCATCTGCCTCATCTTCATTGTCATCATCTCCTTCATCCCCTTCTTTAACTTTAGGTTCTCCAGCACCAGTATCATTTGATTCATCACAACCACTCTGGTCTTGTTTAGGTGTCAGCTGCATGGCTGTCTGCCTCACTTTGCGACTGTGCAACATGCGCAACCTGTATGACATAACTTCTTCATTATTTCAGTACACCTTTGATACAAACAGGAGTGCTTTATTAAGCAAACACATCAAACTTTTGATATATCTTTTGCTTATATCACAATTATGGGTACTGATCACAATTATGGTCACACTATGGGATAATTTCATTTTGTATACAAGGAATGTGCTGTATCCAAAAATTACCTGGAACATTTAAATAGAGAGCTGACTCTAGGAAATAATGAAAAATAGACCTGAACTTTTTGATTCAGGTAGAGTAGATCAGGGAATCAGCGATCACAAGGCCAGTGCAGCATCAATGACTACAGTTTAAGATAGAAATATCAAGAAAGGTAGGAAAATCTTCTTATTTGGCAAATCGGAAAGGGTCAGATTTCAGAGTACTTCACTGCTCAACATGATAGTTTCAACTCAAACACCAACAGTATTGAGCAGCTGTGGATTTCAAAGTATACTGTACAATATGCATTAGATAATTGTGTGCCAAGTAAATTTACAATATATGGGAAAGATCCACCATGGTTCAACAACCGAGTTAGGAAACTTTTACAAAAGCAAAGAAAACTTCAGCACAAATATAAATGTAGGTAAAAATCTTGCAGACAAGCAAAAGTTAAATGATACCAAAATTAGCATAAGGGCTACCATGTGAGAGGCATTCCACAACTTTGAGAGCAATGTTTTGTGTACCAACTTGGCAGAAAATCCTAAGAAATTTTGGTCCTATGTCAAAATGTTAAATGGGTCAAAAGTAAATATGCAGGCACTCTGTGATCATAATGGTATTAAAACAGAGTATGATACACAAAAGGTCAGAATATTAAATGTCTTTTTTTCCAAGGCTGTTCACAGAGCAAGTTTGCACTGTAGTAAATCCTCTAAACCATCACCAAAATGATAAAATGCTAGATATTGAAATAAATGTCAGAGGGTAGAAAATCAATTGAAATTGCTCAACACAGGAAAGGCTGCTGGCTCTGATGGGCTACCAATTCGATTTTACATGGAGTGTACAAAGGAACCTGCCCTCTTTCTAGCAGTGGTGTACCAAAGGTCTCCCAAGGATTGGAAGAGGACACAGGTCATTCCTGTTTACAAGAAGGGTCATCAATCAGATGTGCGAAACAATAGGCCTGTATGCCTGACATGTCAGTTGCTAAATTTTGGAACATATTTTATGTTCGAACATTATGTCATTTCTGAAGACCAGAAATCTCATTTGTAGAAATCAACATGGTTTCTGAAAGCAACAATAATGAGAATCACAACCCACACTAGTGATCCACGATAACCAGAGGGCAATCGATACAGGGTCCCAGGAAGACACCGTGATCCTTGACTTCAGCAAGCCATTCAGTACCATTTCACATCATTGGCTGATGAACAAAGTGTGAGCATATGGAATATCAGATCAACTGTGTGACTGGACTGAGGCATTTCTAGATAACAGAACGCAGCATATCATTCTCACTGGAGAGAAGTCTTCAGATGCTTAATGTGATCTCAGGTGAGTTGCAGCAGAGTATTATAGAATGTTTGCGGTTTACAGTAAATTGTCTGGTAGATAACAATGTAAGTTCAATGAGGCTTTTTGCAGATGATGCTGTAGTTTATCAACAAATCACAAACCTGTAAAAGGGTAGCGAAATTCAGGATGATCTGCAGCATATTGGTGCATGGTGTAGGTAATGGCAATTCAGCTGCATTTACATAGAAAGAAAGATCCTTTATTATATAACTATACAATAGCAGGACACTGGAAGCAGTCACTTCCATAAAATATCTGGGAGTAAACATAAGAGGCAATCTGAAATAGAATGACCATATAAAATCAATTGTCAGTAAGGCAGATACCAGACTGAGATTCATTCGAAGACTCCTCTGGAAGTGTAGTTTGTCAACAAACGAAGTCAGTTACAAAACTCTTGTTTGGCCATTGCTTGATTATTGCTATCACTGAGGGATCTGTACCAGGTAGGGTTGATAGAAGATATAGTGAAGATCCAATGGAAACATAATGATTCCAGGTGTCTAAAATTTGTTAAAATTAATTGAAAATAAACTAATTCAGCATTTTCTGCTCTTTATTTAAACAAATTTCTTGCACTGTATCAACACATGGATTACAGCAGGAAAGAAAAACTAAGTTTGTTTAAAAATAACTGCATGAAAACCACACATGCCAAAAAAAAGAACATATGACTCTACTAAGTTATGCACTCTAAAACTTTTCAGCACATTTACATAAATACCTATTACCAGTGAAAAATGAAATAAATATTTAACACTTTGTATAGGTTAGGTGACCGTCTTATCCATCTGTAAATTAGTCTACTTTTAAGATGGTCACCTAACCTATACAAACTGTATAACTGCAACTGCAGAGAAGGAGGCCAAAAACACAAAGAAGAATTATGAATATTTATCTATTTCATTTTTATCAATCATGTTATTGAAAATAAGCAATACAGCTTCCACAATTCACAAAACTGGTGCAGAAACTCTTCAATAAGGTGGTATCAAAAATTTACAAGTAGCTATAAGAAAAAGCAATGTTGTAATACTTTGGACCATTTAACCATATTCCCTACATCTTTTGTGTTGTTACAAAATGTTGAGATATGAATATGAAGTGGCAATTATGTGAGTGTGCTAATGCATCAGACTATCAGGTCAGAAACTTCTGCTAGCATAATACTTGCCTACCTGCCGCAGTGTATTGGCCATAAAATATTAGATCAGATTAATACTTGTTCCATTGATCATGGACACAATATTTCATAATGATGTGGAACAAGTCAGTTTACTAAAAGGTAAGACATTCAATATTTTAAATTTGTTGTTATTTTAAGTTTTTGTTTTATTGTATTGGCTTTTTAGGTGACATTCCAAATTTGTATCTAAAACTGCCTTTACGAAATTGATCGAGTTGTGCTAGTTTGCTATCTGTCAAACCTTTGATTTTATTTGGTGAGTGACCAAAGACTTCTGTGGCAGCATAAGTCACCCCTTTTTGTGCAATAGTTACATTTAACCCTGAATAGTGAATATCATCCTTTCTCCTAGTGCTGTAGTAATGCACACTGCAACTACTTTTGAATTGAGTTGTGTTATTAATAACAAATTTCATGAATGAGTATATGTATTGTGGGACTATGGTGAAGATACTTAGATACTTAAATAAATGTCTGCAGGATGATTTTGGGTGGGCTTCAACAATTACAATGTAACTTCTATTTGCCATTACCTGGTTTAACATTTTTTGTAATTTTTCATCATAAATTTGTAGCCCCATGATAAACCTGCAAGACCAATGCTAAAAATTCCCTGATTTTACATTTCTTCCTAGAAAGGTTAACTTTCATTCTATGTTCTTACTTGACATCTTGCTTGACTTAATCCTTTTTTGTCAATTGACATTTTATGTGAATGAACAAGTTGTAAGCCACACTAATAACAGACAGTTAGCACTGCCTTTGGTCATGGAGTTAAGGGGTTCATGATGGTCCACCACAAACAGTATTGGTGGCTCACTAGAATTTGTCTAGCACACAGCCATGTAATGGCCGACCAGGAAACTAGCAGATGCACTTCTAAACTCTGGTGAATCAGCACAAGTTCACTTGATGGGGATAGCTCACACATGCACACAAAAGGATGGTGCAGTTGCGTAAGACTTCTAAACATCACATGATTTTATTGCATCTTTTGCTTTATTTCAGTATGCCATCAAGTTGGAACTGGCAATAATTAGTTGGTGAGATAATCTCGGATCATAAAATGAGAAAATTACAAGTTATGAACTTAATATTGGCTAAACAATAAACCTCAATCGGATCTGCAGAAATGTAAAGCCATCAGTCACTTTAAAGCAGAGTTTATTTTGCAAGTACAGTTTGTAATCCTCTTTTAAGAAGAGGAAAAAATTGAATCAATTCCCATGATGTGGTTCAAGCAAGACCACACAGCAAATGTTGCCATAGATGACACTATCTTGAAAGTAAGGCCCTTCATATTCTACCCAATTGAGAACTGATAATTTTCAAGCATCCAATGGATGGGAAGATCTCTCAAAAACGTGTGTTTTGACATATAATTTGTAGTTATAATAAACAGCTCAATTTCCTTTCAGCCAGATACAAATTACAATTTTGACCAATTTTTACTTGCTTTTATTTCTGATAACAGATAAGAAATTCATTAAGGCAAATTATTTTATAAACATTGCATTGAATGCTAAAGTCTCTCAGGGCCTACTGCAACCTTCACAGCATTTTCCTATTGGCAACCAATCACATTTCACATAGCCAATGGTATGTTATTTTAACATAACCAATGAGAGGTGAGAAAAGATGGAATAAAGTTATAGTGCCAAAATGAAAGTGATTGCCTAGTTTGGCATGTTTAGAATTGAATATTTGCAGCTGTGTGTCATAGTTTCATGCACTTAAGTTGGGACATTCCATTAAATTGATGCAATTAAATGAAGTGAGGTGTTATTGCTTTTTACAGTACAAATTTATCCACTTACATTCACCCATCCACCTACTTAGTGCCATGATTTAATTAAAAACACTAATTATTTGAAACATTGACTATTTAATATGTAAATTGCTTGGCAGAATCTGTACCAAAGCAAAGGGTTTTCTCCCTTTTTTTTAATTTTTTTTTAAATTGTGCATGTGTGTGTGTGTGTGTGTGTGTGTGTGTGTGTGTGTGTGTGTGTGTCTGCAGTCAAAGTGTCATATATTTCATGCCTTTTTATTGATATAACGGAATCTGCCTCCTGTTGTGTCAGTGCATGAATGGAAATGTTTCAGCAAATCATCAATGTGTTTCTGCCAATTCAAATAAATATATCTATAAAGATGTCTTTTACAACCACTTTTAAAGTATATAATTATGTTTGTAAAAACTGTTCAGTCATGTCAGTACTATCAAAATAAATGATTATATTTGGTCAGTTGTAGCAAAACAGGTACAGAGAGAACCACAGTGTCACTCACTTTCTGAGTTTAGTATCCATTAGCCATCGATCCTTCCTCAGCTGTCCAACTGTTTCAATAGAGTTGTCAATCTGTCGAAGGACAGCTTTGTTTTGCAACAGTTCATTGCATAAGAAAGACAATATGCTTGCTTTTTGTGTTGGGTTCAAAGCAAGGAAAGGCTTTTCATGCAGCCATTCAGACATGCGCCATGTATTGTTTTCATGCAAATGTTCAAAGAAAGCAGCATTTTTGCCACATTGGGGGATGGGTTCACCATACATATTGTGGTGATCAGACTTCTTTTCTCGATCTCTCTCAAAATGTAATCCTGTGGACAGGAAACAGAAGACAAGATATTTTCTGACCATCTAATATTGTAAAATTCATAAACAACAACAACAATAATAATAATAATAATAATAATGTAAAACACAGGCTTATATTGTATGAAGATAATCCAGTAACAATATGACTTTTAGAATACAAACCCTTCTTGGTGTAATTAATAGCTAATAAAGTAATTCCTCACAACTATCTAGATTAGAAATAAAATTATATTCATGAAAGTTTAAATGCACTTAATATATGTAGTTATTATTTCCAGTGCTGATCAGTGTAATGAAAATGGTGGCAGAGTGAAAAGGCCTAGACTAGTTGTGTAGGGCACTGAAAATAAATAAATAAAATGAAAAATAAACAAGGAATTCAACCTGTTACTATTGTTTCAGAATAACCAATCACATTGTGTGAAATCCAGTTTACCTGTATGTATGAACTTCACAGGAAGGGTACTGAACCTCAAAGGTATATTAATGACATGATCAGAAATTACATCAGAATATACATGAACCTATTACAATTAAATTATGAGAAGATAAAGAGGTAAGTTTGACTGACACTTTTGTTAACAGTTTATGTAATGAAACGCAAGATGGTAGTAGTTTCATGTGATTGTAATCACACTAGTAGTCACTTTAGAAAACTGCAAGTAGATTTGGGTTATTATATGGAATGACTGGAATAGAATACTTAATGGGCAGACTGAGGATGACATTAATGAATTACAGTTACAAATATCAGACCTGCAAGTAGGGGAGCCAACTTCAGTTCCTAGTATCATCATGGATTTTCCTTGCAATTAGCCTCACGATGCCAACAGAGTAGCTAGTCGACCGAGTAGTACCAGTTCAAGAGTCAAGAAAACTAACAATTACAATGAGAGTGGTGTAATGACCATATACTGCATCTGATGACACCACTGGCAAAGAATCACATGGCAGTCAGATTGATAAGCCAGTCTAGGGCCAGAATATGGAACATCAACTTTTTTACAAGCATATTTGTTAGAAATGTCTTTCAACAGCTGTCTGTTCTGGCAGATGGCAGAGGTTTTTTTTGTGTATAGGTTCTTACTTGGAATGAAATTGAGGACCATAATACATTGCGATTGTTTGTCACTGGTTAACAATACATGATCATTCTGTCCAACAATATGCATCAAATTTCTTTTATGAGACATTTCTGCAATTAGCTGCTTATTAGTGTGGGCATTTAATTACAACAAAGATAGCAAAAAGAGTATGTCTCATCACACTTAGCAAATGGTAGTATTAAAGGCAATAGACGTGATAGTGGTCTCCTGGAGAAACAGAGATTTCTACATAGATGAACTGTAAAACCATTTCATTTCAGGAAGATGGCGGTTATGAATTTTATAGTTTCATTGGCTTCAAATGATATAACTCAATACAGGGGTATACTGTATTAAATTCTCAGTATCTGCAGATACTATATTCATCCCACTGAAATGTTAGAAAATAGGTACATATTTTACAAAAGACCTTCCTTGCTTCCCAGTGCATAATGCCCAGCCAATGTTGGGTAGGAACTGGTATGGTACATCACCAATATTACTGGTGGACCAACCATACCTCTACATAGGCTATCATTAGAATGGGGCCACTACTCCCAAAGGCATGCATCATAATGCTATTGCAGTGCAACCTCCCTCTCCATCCCTTCCTGAGAGAGAATTCTGTGTACCCATACTCTCTGTATGAAGTGTTAATGACATGATCAAAAGTGACATCTTTTTTAAAGTATTTGCAGATTGGAGATCAGATGTCTGTACAAAACTCACTAAAAACCACATTCAGTGTCGTAGGAATAGCAGCACCCTTCATTAACCTGTGGGGCAGATTCAGTTTGAGGCATTGTACATCCCCATGTCTCAGAAGCAACAAATTAATGTGATCAACTACCAGCTGGGTTGAGTTGGAGAGAATGGAGCCTGATGCTAGAATTAATAACTTCCTTATAAACAGCAGAATAGAGTGAAAAACTTCCAGATAAATTTGTAGTACTACAGGTTGCCTTCAATGTCTTTTCATTCACAACAGCATCTCATTCATAATGGTAGATCTTTTTCTTTTTTTATTATTTAAAGATGAAGCTCAGTTCATAAAATCCCAATGCAAATTTTCTTGGACAATACCCTTTGTCACACCTTGAAAAATTTGTGAAGTGAATTATAATGTCAAGGCTCCAGAAACTATAATTTAAAACATTCCATGTACATTAGTTGTGACATACAATGTGGATACAAGGGTTGTTTTCTTATTTTATTTTATATATTTATTTATATTTTTTGTGCTTCTCTATAGATTTGTACCTGAGTTTAAATTTTCTTACAAGGCATATCAGACTAGAATTAATAAATTCCATAAAATTACTTATGTGAACCATTTACAGGTAAAAATCACAATAATAAGTTATTTTCCTTGGCCAACACATACCTGTGAGTGCTTTAACCTCACCAGTAGCATTTGCATAAAGATATATTCTCAGAATTTCAGACAAGTTTGCATGTGTAATATCAGCTTGCTTTAATGATTGTCCCAGGATAGTGGTATGGCGAGCAGGATTTGGAATACCAGGATCTTCAATTGCACACACCAGTAAATGTGTCATTACTGAAAGTAATTCTTCTTCTGCCTCTTCATCATTCAATAAAGCCATCTGCAAACTGTTTAGACTAGGCAAGCTGTCCATATCTGCAATTATATTGAAAAGAAGGGAAAATGTAGTAATACAAGAATTACAAGTATCAACAAAAATATTTTTTTTTTTTTTTTTTTTTAAAATCAGTTATCTTACCAAATCCAAGAGTCTCCCCAAAGTTATGTAGGAACTCAAACACCATGAGGGTGTCAGCAAATGCCTGACCAGACAGTTTCAAACCAGGAATTCGATTCAGTGTAGGCAATGGCTTATGATCTGAAAATGAAATCCCATAGAATTATGTTGCAAAAACTAATAATTAAGATTTTCATTGGTACCACTATTTTACATCAAATGTCATAGATATACATGGGTCATTTTAAAAGTAAAAACCAATTTATGGTGTAAGAAAAACTTTATTTATGAACATAAATCATATTACAAGCTACAATATACACATTATTTTCCTTTTCAACAGAGGCTCCAGCTTTTGGATCCCTGCATCAGAAACCTCTGCCACCTGGCCATTACACCAGTTAGTAACAGTGTCTTTCAAAATGTCATCATTATCCAAGTGCTTTCCATCGAGACATTCCTTTAGTTTTAAAGAGATGAAAGTTTGATGGTGCTAATTCAGGGCTGTGTGACAGATTATCCTGTATTTCCCAGTAACATTTGTACAGTTATATCTTTGTTCTTGCTGCAAAGTGGGGCTGAGCACTGTCATGAAGCACAATGATACCAATTTTGAATAGTGCACTTCAGCTTTAATAATTTTCTAACAAAAGAATATATTTATGGTCCCAAAATACCATGGCCAAGACTTCCATGTTGAAGGAACTTGTTTGAATTTTCATACTTTCATCAAGGAGTATGAATGATGCCACTCAGTGGATTGACATTTTCTCTCTGATGTATAGTGCACAAACCATGTTTCATCACTGGTCACAATGTAGCTCAAGAAACTCAACCAGCCTTCTGATAGCAATCCATTTGCTTTGTTGTGTGTTCTCCTGACAACATTTTTGTCACGCATCTTACATACATAGTGAAGTTTGTCAGTAACAGTGTTATAAACTAAGGATTTTGAAACTTGTGGAAGTTTCTGATGCAGTTTGTCAATAATTAAGTGCCCATTTAACAATCAACTTCTTGCATTATGTCTTTATTCATGATAGTAGACTGTCCAGATTGTTCTTCATCATGAACATTTGTCCTTCTTTCATTACACAGCCTGCACCATCTACATGCATTTTAAACATCAACAAGCTGCTGGTGAATTACAGCAGGATGAATTTGTATTACATTTAAGAAATGAATAGCCAAATGCACTTCAAAATTGGGGATTATTGATTGACATGGTGACAAACAAAGCAGTATAGCTATACAACCAACACTGGCAGAGGCATACAATGTAAAGGTTACACAGTGAAAGACTGGTCAAGAGTGGCTGACCATGAATGGATGTGACAAGACAGGATGGGCAGATACAATGCACTAATGGTTCTTACTTTAAAAATGATCTTCATACTAATGAACCTGAATGTGTCTCCCTTTAAGTGTAATAAAAAGATGTAAATGAAATTGTAAACTCTTATTGCCTTATATTTCATGAGCCATTCACCAATGTACTACATACACAGTATTTCCATAAATATACACTTGGCTTGAAATGTGTAATAGCACCCAGTATGTTACAGCAGATGGCAAAATTTCAACACAAATTAAAGTAACACTATCTGTGCTACAAGAACACATAATAATACTGGTAATGTACACAACATAAATAATTATGATCAACTTTGTAGTACTTCTTAGGGCTTTGGAGTCTTTACTAAGAAGGCATAAAATGAATTCTGTAGCATACTGCTAGAATAATAAGTTAGCACAGTCGATATTTAAATGTAGCATAGATGGTAAGGACTTAAATAAGGTTTTCCTCCCCTACCCCCGACCTCTACCCCCAAAAAAGGGGAAATCTATTTATGTAAATACTCTACCACTATCATTCATAAATAATTAACTAGTAGTGTGGAGGTTTGATGGACCAAAATAGATGTCCAATGACCTCCAAACAAAACATTAAATAAGTAAATAAAAAAATTAAAAAGTTAAATCTCTGGAAGCCCAGCCCTCAAAATGGATAGCATTTTTATAAGTAAATATTCATATACAAATGAACACATTTTTGTTAAATTATTGCTACTGTTAGTTACGTCCATTTAAAGATTCAATATTAAAGGGAGACTGTGTAACTGTTATACTTTGTCTATCATATCAGGGGGAATGTGTGCCACTAGGCATTCCATATAAGAATAGAACTGGTCAAACAATTACTAACATACAATTGGGTAGCATAATTGGTATGCTGAGTTAACATTTGTCATGGTGCTTTGGCAACAGTTGTTGCTGCTTTGTGTATTGACATGGAAACCACATGGCAGATGATTCTCAACTCTCTTTGACTCTAACACAACAACCTTGTGATTCACTCATAATAGCACTAGTATTTTGTCAAGTACTGTCCAGTAAAGGCTCCTACCGTTGTTCTGGTTTATCGTCCAACCAACCAACTGACCAGGCAACCAACCAAATTAGTAGCAAGCAGCAATTGCAGTGCCTCTCTGTTCTAGTGTCTGGTTGTCAAACTGTTTTTGTTTTCATGTGTTCACTGTGCAGGCAGTAGATTACTGCTGGCTACACATGGTACAATTTGTAGGGTGGAATGGTGGTAGGGGTCATATGTCAGATGGTCAGACCCGACCAACAATCCTACAAGAAAAGTTGGTCAGCAAGCGACTCCACACATCCAATTTATCAGACCGCCAAAAAATTGGCCCAAAAAAATTGGAATGTTTTTAGGGGCCTTAATCCTAATGATTTGAATATTATTAACAGTAGTATAGGGTTCTTTCCAATAACATCTACTTTGGCATTGCAGTTTTCACACACTTTAATGTATTTTGCTTTAGAGCTTCTGGCTGTAGTGTTATGGTGATATCAATATTCACTTCATGAGAGTAGACAGTACCTTGAACACTGTGGGCTGCCATATCAGAAACAAGGGGGTACAGACTATATAACTAAATTAAGAGCTTGTCATGTGTAATTAGTTAGAATTTTGTACTAAAAATGTGGAATTTGGTGACTTCATACACAATGGACAGAGCCTCCATCTCAGCCTCGGCATAATGGACCTGTGATGGACTGAGAGTTTTGGAAATAATCACCAGTAGCTACTCCGATGCATTTTGAGGCATCTGTAGCCAAGCCTAGTGGTTTGTCGGAATTTAAACTAACTAGATATGATGACAATTGGAGGCATTCCTCCAAAATGGTGAAGGCCTGTTTGCACACTGGGAATCAAACAAAGGGGCCAGCTTTGCACAGGAGAAGGTGCAGGGGGGTACAAGATGGTGGATGCCCTGAGAATGAACTGGTGGTAATAGGTAATTTTGCTTATAAAATTTCATGCAGTGATGAGAGACACAATAGATCCAAAATAAGGCTCTCCGTGGGTCGGTCACCATGCCATAAGATGATGTGGCTTAGATACTCAAGAGAGGGTTGGAAAAATTTTGACTTCATCAGATTGCAACAATGATCTGTGTACCAGAATTTTTGAAGGAACACCCACAGGTTCTACAAATGCTAGCTCTTAGTACAGTCTGTAAAGATGATATCATCTAGGTAATTGAATTAGTGGGACATATTGGACATGAACTGTCCCAAAAAACATAGGAAAAATGCGAGGGCACTTGCCATCCCAAATGCCAGCTGTTGTTATTGGTAAAGGTCCAATGGCATGTTGATGTCCATGAGAACTCATATCATCATCTAGGAGAACCTGGTGATAAGCCTCAAAAAGATCAAATTTGTAGCAAAATTGATCTCTTGGAAATTGTTTGAAGAGTTTGTCAGGACGTGGCAATTCATACATGTTCACCATGGATTCTGAATTAATGGTGACCATACAGTCACAGCATAGGGTTAATTTATCAGAGATTCTTGATGATGGCAAGGGGTGAGGCCCATTTGCTAGAAGAAATGGTTAACCACAACTCCAACAGAGGTGAGGCAGTGCAGATCTGTCTTGTCTAGGGAGCAGAAGGCCAGGGGAATCTGCCTAACATAAAAGACCAAGTGCAGGCTAATGGTTGCAAATTTATATCGACTTCAAAGTCTGTAACACACCCCAGACCTTGCTTAAAAGATGTCCTGAAATTCCAAATATTACTAGGGAACCTTAATAGAGATCAACTGTATACCATTTGAGATAGAAAAACCAAAAGCCTGGAAAAAATCAAACCCAAAACAGTTTGCTGAACTAGTGACATGAATGACAATAAATGAATTAGGTTGAGTTACTAATTTACAAGTGACTGGCCATGAAATGGCCACACAGGGGAATGTACTGTTTAACATATCCCCAGAGGTGCCTGTTTACCAATGACAATTGTAGGAAGCAGAGTTTTAAATATACAAAATATGCTTGGACATTAAGCAAGGTAACCATGGTATCTTTATCTATTTGCAGGCACAGTTAGCAAGAACTGAAATCCCAACAAAAATCTTGTTCCAATCACAGTCAGGAACCGAGTCCAATGGCAACATTTCCTGAATGTCCAAATACAATGTCTTGAAAGTTAGAGTCCTGTGTCAATCAGTGGCCTTGTTTCCACCATTTAAAGTGTATGGAAACCATTCCATGTTGGAGTGGCCTGCACTGTCATGACATCATCCTCCCTAGATGCAGTGAAAGCAGCCATACCACCATGTACAGCCACGAGATCGTATCACTCTTTGAGTGACATGCGAGACCTCAAATGACTGGGCTTTGGCAAAACCTGTTTGAGGTAGGGGTCTTCCAACTGAAGGGCCCACTGGCTGACCTTATCTGGGGTGGAAAGGATGAAACCATAAACCATAATATCTGTATATCGACATGTCTATGAAAAAATGGCACTTGCGACTTAGATCAGGGCAAAAGCACAATAAGGGTGATGGAGCTGCTTATGCATTGGAAAAATGCAACTCTGGCTGTCACTACATGCATGTGGAGGCAATAACAGGAAGACAACAATAAACATACAGAATAAAAAGGCCACAAGAAGTTCTTTGAGTGGGGTCAATTGGCTCAGCGCTTGATACAAAGTAGACGAAATTCTCCACAAAATAGGCGTATGACATACTATTGAATTCTCAATGTGGAAGACTTGAAAATGCTATTGAAGGAGGTGTTCATGCCCTCACTATCTACTGCTACCTAGAGAAGAGGAAATGAAGCTGCAGATGCTGCGAGGCTGGAATAAGGTCCTTCTATTGCTGTACCTATGTCTGAATCAGAGCCTCGATGCTGAGCAAAAATGTGAAAAACAAATACACAATGAAGAAACTTTTTAAGATCAAGCCTACTTGTCATGAATATTGCTATAATCCAAGCAATAGAGTAATACATGAGAACTAACACAAACAGATTTACTATACATTAGAATATTCTTAATATTCTTACTCACATAGTAATTAATGATTGCATATCTACACATTTAAGATCTGACTGGGTTGGTCTCAAAATACTATGAGCTGGCTGGTGGATGGCACAGCAGAGAGGATGCACATGCATCCAAAAATAGTAACCTTGGAAGCTCATTGCATAGCCCAGCAGCGTCGATTCTATGCAGATCACTACTATTTCTGTAGGTTAATGAATTATGGGGTATGTTGTGAATAATATAACGAGTGTTTCTAAATTATGTATCACGTGGTTTCACTGGAGTGAATGTACCAGAGAAGCTAGTAGCTGCAGGACATGTAGTAGGGATAGACTACCATATTTATTCAAATCTAAGCCTCATCTGGAAAATAAGACTCTAAATTCAAGGGTGGCGAGGGAATTTGTAGGCCACATTTCAAAATTGAAACAAAATTGATTCATTCTAACATGAGAGACAAATTGGGTAGAATGGATGAACATACAGCAACAGTAGTTGTGTTTGAGTCATAAGCTTAGCAGTTGAGGTTAAGCACAGTTATATTGGTCAAAATACCCTTTCGGTGTCTGGGGTAGTTGTTGGTAATGGCACAGTGAATCATGGAAAGCATGTGTGACCAATTGTGTGTCATTGCAGACAACCATTGAGTCTTTCCAAATGTAAACAACTCTATGTTTACACCTCACTTCCGCTATGCTATTATGTTCAACCTAACCATGAACTCAAAAATCATGAAATATTAGAAGAAACACATCAGTATATTTCTGAGAAGCAAGTGTGTGAATGTGTCAGCTGCCTTTTGTTTGGAGTGAGACAGGAAACAGTGTTCTGAATAAAATGTGTTTAAATATGACATTTTGATTATCCAAGAAGAAAACTTTGCTTTCGTACAATGCTCTGTTAACAACTCATGCTAAAATCCTATTGTTAGTATTGACACAAAGAAATTTGTTTTTTGTTGCTACAAATATATGAAACAAGGTACTTTTGAAAATGAACAACACTAAATTTCTCATTCCTTCATTGCATTGATTCCATGGCATTGCATTGATTCAGTGGCCAAACTGAAAAAAAGTTGACTCATCTTCTACCATTTTTCTTTATTTGTATTTTTATTACCATAGAAGTTTTGACACCAGTCGGCCTATTTATCTTTCAGTGCAAGGTGTTCCTAGCGTTGCTTATATTCAATCGCAAAAGTGTTTTGAAGATTTCTAGTGCCATTTTCCAGAACTTCTGTTTGCTATGCATTCGATTCTAAGCCACAATAACTTTCTGGATGTCGGAAAGAGAAAAAATTGTCACTTAGATTTGAGTAAATATGCTAATGCTGGAGCTGGAAGGGAGAATTTTTGTTCTTCAGGCACAGTTACATGATACTGGAGACACTACATATGAAAGGTCGGAAAAGTGGGAACTGGCAGTTGAGAGTAAAACTAAATAGATCCTCTTTGGGTGCTATTGGCATGGCTCAGTGCTTATCACACAGTATCTCTGACTTCCACGCATCACACATCATCATCTCATGGCCTAGGTCATGAATAACCTTCCCCTTCTGTTCCTTGTTCCCTTTTTCTTCCATCCTCTCCTACCTGATGAAGGAACACAGTTCAGAAAGCTAATGTCCTATTTTTTGTACTGATTTTCTTTTTTAACAACTAGCATTACAGAACTAAAGGCAAGTACTGGCCATCAAATCTGTCTCTTGACAAATATTTTAGCATCTCAGAGGAGAATTTCCATCAATAATCAAATAATCTTATATTTCAGAGTTAAGTGGAAAGAGTAAGGCTAGCGAGAGAGAAACTGTGAACTGCTAGAAAATACATTACATTGCTACAGTTAATACATGTGCTCTGAGACATTTTTACTGCAGATGAATATGGGATGTTTTATAACTGACTTCCTCAAAAATCTCATTCAACAGATGAAAAATGTGAAAGAATGACTACATTGTTATGTGTGAATACTTATGGTAATCAGAAGCTTCCCCTCTTATAAGAGGCTAATTTAAAACCCGAAGGTGTTTTAAAAAAATGTAAGAATTTACCTTGTACTTGCAAGTACATCAGCAGTGCCTGGATGACTTCAGAAATCTTTACAAGATTTCTCGGTTATTTAGATACTAACATGGGTAAGTCCCAAAGAAATATATTTTTCTGAAGAATGTGAACATTCGTTTTTCCCTCCCAACTGTACAGGACATAATACATGCTACTAAAGCCAGGTAAAGGGTAGCAATTGCTTGATAATCAATTACACTCTTATAAGAGGAAGGAAGTAATGAGGGGCAACATTCTGAAGGCAATGTACATGTTTGTTGATGGTTGGAATTGTGTATCACAACAGACTGTGTTAAATTATTTTGCCAAGGTTGGTTTTGTTGTATCTTTTTGATGAAGAGGACATAATCCCAAATGAAGAATCGAGTAGAATAATGGATATTCCTGAAAGCATGATATTCCAAGACTGGCTTTTGTGATGATGACGTTTTGACTGCTACATCCAAGATTAACATAAGTATGACATGTGAAAGTCTAGTGAAGGAATGTTGTGAGGAAGGAGGTAATGAGTGATGACAATGATGATCAAAAGAAGCTGATGATGAGAAGGAAGTTGTTGTACCAAGTTTTGCAGCTGCTGTGCCTTGACTTGTAGATGAGCTGATAACATCACACATGAACCACCTGGAGCATGTAATTGCAGTGTACCAGAAAAAAAAAACCTCTTTTTGATTTAAATAAATGTTTTCTCCATAAAATGTGATATATATGTGCTGCTCCATTTAAATTTGTACCAGGCTATTTTTAGCAAGTTTGTAATTGACTTACTCTTGCAACACCTACATATATATTTCAATCACGACGCTCGGTCACTCTTTCTGTGTAAATAGAGGAATAACACTACATGACACATTACTGACTTGTAGGAGATGAAGGAAGAATAACAAAAAATGAAAAGTACCAGTAATAAAACAGTAAGAGCATGTGATCTGCCTGTCTAGTTACTAAAGTAACTTAGGAGAACTTTGGAAAGAGTTTGTACAATTTTTAATAAATTTATCATTCAATTTCACAAAGCCAACATCTACATCAACATGGAATACTCTGCAAATCACATTTAAGTGCCTGGCAGAGGGTTCATCGAACCACCTTTATACTATTTATCTCACATTCCATTCTCAAATAGCACGCGGGAAGAAAGAACATCCGAATCTCTCCGTTCGAGCTCTGATTTCTCGTATTTTATTCTGATGATCATTTATACCTAGTGGGAGTCAACAATATATTTTCACATTCAGAGTAGAATGTTGGCGAATGGAGTTTTGTAAGTAGCCCATGCTGCAATGATAAATGCCATTGTTGTAATGATTACCATCCCAGATCCTGTATCATTTTCATAACACTGTCTCCCCTGTATCATGACAATACAAAACGAGCTGCCCTTCTTTGGACTCTTTCCTTGTCTTCCATAAAACCCACCTGATAAGGATCCCATACTGGGCAGCAATACCCCAAAAAAGGATGGACAACCATAGTGTATACGATTTCTTTAGTAGTTGTGTTGCATCTTTTAAGGATTCTGCCAATAAAATGCAGTCTCTGGTTTGCCTTTCCCACAACATTATCTATGTGTTCTTTCCAGTTTAAGTCTGAAGTAATATTAATTCCTATGTATTTAGTGGAGCTTATGGCCTTCACTTTTTATTGATTTATCTTGTAAACAAAAGTTTAACAGATTTCTTTTCACACTCATGTGGACAACTTCACACTTCTCATTATTTAGAATCTATTGACAATTTTTACACCATAGTGATATCTTATATAGATCATTCTGCAGTTGGTTTTGAACTTCAGATGATTTTACTGGACGGTAAATGATGGTGTCATGTGCAAACAACCTAAGAGGGTTGCTTAGATTTTCTCCCAATTTTTTTTATGTAAATGAGGAACAGCAGAGGACCAATAACACTACCCTGTGGAATGCCCGATATCACCTCTGTTTTAGTCAATGCTGTACCATTGGTTACTAAAAAACTGTGTCCTCTATGACAAGAAAGCCCCTATCCAGTCGCAAATTTGGGGCAATATACCATAACCAAGCAATTTGATTAAAAGCCATTATGGGTATACAGTCCAGACCAGAATACTTGTTCTTGTTAAGTAATTGAAGTTGTTTCACTACTCCAAGGATATCTACTTCAACATTACTCATTCTGGCTTCTGTTTGTAATTCGAAATCTGGAATATTGGTTTCGTCTTCTTTGGTGAATGACTTTCGAAAAGCTGTGTTTAGTAACTCTGCATTAGTAGCGCTATCATCGGCAGGATCGCCATTACTATCTGCCCCTAGTATATTTAACATATGACCAAAATCTCTTCGGGTTTTCATTCAAGAAAGAGTTTTGTTGTGAAAAGTATTGTAGGCATCTCCCATTGAAATCCTCACTAAATTTCGAGCTTCTGTGTATGATCACCAATCCTGGGGATTTTGTGTTTGTTTAAATTTAGCATGCATTTTCTGTTGCTTTTGCAACAGTGTCCTGGCCTGTTTTGTGTACCAAGGGGGATCACCTCCTTCTTTTATTAATTTATTTGATAAAAAACTGTCAATTGCTGTCAATACCAGTTCTTTGAATTGGAGCCACATCTGGTCTACACCTATGTTTAGTGTTTGGAATGAGTGGAAACTGTCTTTCTAGAAGCAATGTATTGTATTTCTATCTGCTTTCCTGAACAAATATACCGTATATTTCCATAGTTAAGATGATGGCTGAATCATAAAAAAGGCGCCAAAATCCAAGGTCATCTTATAAAATGGTACAAAAATAATTAGATTGGAATTTAGACTGAAATTTATATTGCGGAAAAAAGATTTTCAAAACCAAAGGTTTGCCTAATTTTTTTAAAAAAAATATTCGGTTTACAAGCTTTATTAATTTACTAAATGGACAAGGGTACATAGGATAACCTATATGCCACAAAGCAGGAATAGAATTAATTATTTACAATGTCACTTGTCAAAAATAATTTCTCAATATATCAAGAGTCACACTGAAATGATTAGCGTATATTTACATACGGAGCAGTAAAAGGGTTAAAATATTTTGGAGCTACAAGCAACAATTGTGGTTTCCTTTGAAATGCTTTATCTTCTGTTCTCGGGCAATTTTGTGTGTTTTCATCTGCATAATATGTGCATTGGTGTGATTAAATGTTGTCTCAGCACAAGAAATTACTTTTCTCTCCCGAAAACTGGAGGAAAAAAAAAGAAAAGTGCAGCTTGCATTCGGGAAAATATGGTTACTTGGGGGTAATCTTATAGACCAGATATATGCTTAAACTATAAAATTTGATGAAAATTTGAACCTCATTTTATCTGAAGGTCATCTTATCTGTGGAAAAATATGGTACTTTTGTCTATTTTTGGTAACTTTGGAACTTTCGATATTCAATCTCACTATGACAGCTCTGTGTCCACTAATACCTGTATCCGTTTTGTTGCTCATTATGAGCTCAGGATTATTTGTTGCTAAAAGATCAAGTGTGTTTTGACATCCACTTACAATTCTGGTTGGCTCATGAACTGATTGTTCTAAGTAATTCTCAGAGAATGAGTTGAGTACAATTTCGCACAATGTTTTATGAGTTCCCAAATATTTGAAAATATAATTTCGCCAACAGATGGAGAGTAAATTACAATCACCACCTAGTATTATTGTATGAGTTGGGTACATGTTTGCAATTTGACACACATTTTCTTTGAACCTTTCTGCTATTCTATTGTCACAGTCGGGAGACCAGTAAAAGGGACCAATTATCAACTTTTTGCAATTTTCAAGCACATCTCTACCCATAACAACTCAGGGAACTATCAACTTCAACTGCACTACATGATAGACTGCTTTTGATGGCGACAAACAAGCCTCCACCAGTTTTGTTTAATCTATCCTTTCTGAACACAGTTAGATCTTTTGCAAAATCTTCTGCTGAACTTATTTCCAGCTTAAGCCAACTTTTACTACCTATAATGATATGTGTTTCAGTGATTTCTATTAAATCTTGGAGTTCTGGTACTTCCCTGACACAGCTATGACAATTTACAACTGTTTGAGACAGCTCATTTAGTGTTTCCCCAAAGTCCTCTACCCTAAAAAACCGCCCATCCCATGGCATGACTGGTCTACAAGTGTAGAAATGTTCCACAGATCGCTACTGAAAGCAATGACACACCTCAATACATTGTGCCCAAGATGAACAGCTAAATGCCGATAGAGTCATCCAGCTTTTGTGAGCCCAAAATGCAACTTTGTTCAAATGACTAAAGCTGTTCAACACAAGAATGTACAAGTAGGTGAGGTATGGTTCTACTTTAGAAAGAATGTTGCAAAATATGTTCATATTTAAGCTCAACAGATTTAATGCTTGCAGATGTAAAACGAGAGTGTGCATAGACAGTCGTCCTGAATGCCATCTGGTCCCTGGGACCATAATAAATGAATCAGTAACACTACAACAACTTGGTTCATATTATACCCTGGTGCCACTTAACACAGTCCTTGAGGAAGATGCAGTTTTTATTCTTCTCTCTGGCTGTGTAAATCTGCAGCATAGCCATGGGCACTCAACGGCTCTGTGCCACAACACCAATCTGTTTATGAGCTACTTAGAATAAACCTTCTTGGCTTCTCAAAATTCCAAATCCTTTCTCTGGTTCAGGTTCAAAGACAATACCTTCACAAAGTGGATTTGGGCCAAGATATCCTATCCTCATTCCTCCGCAGCCTCAGTACTTAACTCCTCAACTCACTTCACTTCACTTTGCTGTCCAATATGACCACTTCCTGAACATTGACCTCAACCTCTGTGCTTGATCCACCCACACCTCAATCCATATGAAATTAATCAACAGTGACAGCATTCTGACAACTGGCATCCAATCGACATCAAAAGATAATCACATGTAGCAGGGACTTGCAATTATGACAAGAATTCCCTAATCTGGTATGCTGAAGGTTTCACAAAGGCCTTCAGACTATGTTAATAAGTTCTTAGCATTTCTTGCATGGATCCTAATGAGTACCATTATAGGAAATGTTTGACAACTTTTTGACCAATTCTTATTTCTATGTGAGGCGCCCAATAGATAACAACAAGATCATTCCTATTTTCTTGGATTAGGTCTATCAGCATTAACAATATCACTTTACTACAATTTTAAATAATATCATTTGTGTGTGTTGCACCTGGAGAAATTAGTAAATTGAATGTATCCATCACCTTTCTTGATCAACTGCAAAGTTTGCTAAGAAAGTTAAGGTAAAGGCCATCAATGTCTGACAAATGTGCTAGATTCACACTACAATTTGTGGAACATAAAACGTATACTATGTAAACAAAGACAAGAAATTCCTCAGAAATCACAATCAAGATGAGTGAAATATTTTCCCAAGTAGCCTGTTACCATATGGTGGTACTTAACCACTGTAGGAACAGTAGAACACTCATATTTTCATAACTGCTTACTACACAGTTTATAAAAACAGACAGTTTTGTTTATTGTAACAGCCAGTAACTACTGATAAGATATTTATTAATAGTCTGTTGGGGATATAAAATGCTGATAACAAGAGATAGCATCTTTAATCTACATGAAACCTTATGTTACTGTTTTATATTGGTATGGGTGATTTGAGTTGAAGAAACACAAAATTTATGCAAACCTGTCAGTTCCATATCTTCAACAGGTTTTCGTAATTCTCTTACAAGTTCCAACTCTATGCGACGTTGTTCCAGTTTACGCTCCTTACTGGCAATTTTCTCAGCCCTTACTTCCTGGCGTTTTCTTTCTCTTTCTTCCTGACGTTTACGTGCTTCTAGTGCTTTAACTAAAAGCATATGTTGCCTCCTACGTTCACGTTCCTAGATAGACAATTATAAAATTCAAATGGCTTTCTAAAACAAGCAGTACACTTCAATCATATTTTTTGATCACTTATAGAAAATAACTTCAAATTAAAGCAACTGTTTTTATCTTCCTCGGAAAAAATAAGAAAATGAAACTTTTGCTCAGAAATACATTCTAAGACAAATAAATAAATTAGAAAAAGAATCAATTCACCAGGAAGGAATTATTCAAATTTAATTGAAACCAGTAGGTTTGATTTTCATGTATAAACAAACATATGATTACAGTTTCACAAAAAGTGGATGATTTATTCAAGAGAAAGGGCTTCACATATTGAGCAAGTCAATAACCCACTGGTCCTTATCAAGCAGTTATTCAGCTTGTCACTGATTGACAAAAGTTTCTAGATGTCCTCCTGAGGGATATTCTGCCATATTATGCCCAACTGGTGCATCAGATCATCAAATTCTCGAGCTCGTTGGAGAAACCACTAATAATACTCCAAGATAGGGTTCAGAAAGAAAGATAACTAGCAGTAGAAACTGTCACCATGTGGGAGTGGGCATTTACTTGCAGAAATACAGTAAAAGCCCAGCATGTTTACTATTCTTGCCGGTTTTACTGTGAAATATGACTTCAACATCGTATTTGTATCCATCAACAATCGAAGTCTAAAATTATGCATTTTCTGTATATGCTTGTATGAATGTCAATTTGTGAGCAATGTGCATAGCTTTGTGCTGTGTCATTTTTGTCTTAGAATGTATAACTAAATGTTAGTATTTTTTCTTATAAAAAATAACTTTGATTTCAAATAGAAAATAAATGCACTTCTTATTTTTGCTGTGATTGGCTGAAGTAAACATTGCAAAACAAAAAGATTTCACATCTAGTATCAATAAGTATGTAAAACCAACAAGGAAAGTTCCTTCAAGCAGAAGACAATAGATTTCATACATTTATAATAATGACTAGAAGTCCGATTTACTCATTCTTGTTCATTTGTAAAATTGTTATGAGATACTTCAAATACAATAAGTTATTTCCCAAGTGCAAAATTAGAACTTACCAGATTCTGTAAACACACGTTATTCTAAAGAGAGAAAATTACATTATGACAGAAATACATTTAACTTTTTTGCTGGGTAGTTATAATTAAAAGTGCAACTACCCACAGAGATTCAGTGTGCATTGTAATTATCATATGGCAATAAAACTTTCTATATATGTTAATGCATGAATGTGGACCCAATTTCTGCTGGAAAATTATTAGTTGCAATGTCGGCTACCTGCAACAAATCTCGCACTGAGAATGCAAAAAAAGACATGTTGAAATGTTGTCAAATGTAATAAGATTAGGGATCGTATTGGGCATGAAGTGTTGAATATGTGAGAAAGTAATCTTGTTGCTTTTTTTGTTTACCTCAGTTTGGACACTTTGTTCAATATAAGCACCAGGGATGATGATGCGAACATCAACAGATTTCCATCTGATGCTCAAAATTGGAAGGACTTTTTTTTTCTGGAACTGGTTTTGCATTGGCATAGCTGACATGTTCTACATCCAATAAGATTTTCTCACTTTGGAAGCACATCTAATTTAATTTAATATAAAGCAAGTTTTGTTGACTTATGATAATTACTGTCCATACTGGACCTATATGAGTAGCTACACTTTTAATGATAGCCACTCAGTTCTACAATAAAATTTAGGATGAAAAATATTTCTACTTACACACTGGCAGCACAAAGGTAAGAATAATAATATGCACAAAGTATGCTACCTTTCAGAACCAAAGAATTTCTTCATCTGTTGAAAGAAAGGGAAATGTTTTGCACAGTAAAGTTGAGCTGACATCCATAACTGCAGACTTAGGTATGGACAATAGGAAAATCTACAATGAAATGTTACAAACATGCTGTATTTAAAAATCTGTAAAATTTTGGAATGCCAGGGAGAAAATTTTAGTGAAGGGAACAACAAGAGAGATAAGATGAAAAATCTACAAGTCATATAAAAGGTGACATAAGGAAATAATTTTGTATAAAACTTTCTGACACAAATTTTTAGAAAGCCAAGTTTCTGGAAGTGTAGTGGAAAATATTTGGGTGAGTTTTGGGAAAAAAACCAGTTTATCCAGCAAGGAAGGTCAATGCTTTTTAAGGTGAAGTTCAGAATGTAGTTACTACTTTCAACGATCTATGCTAAGGAAGATGTGTAACAGATCACAAAAGGGACAAATTTATGATTGTGAAAATTTAAAGGAGAAAAATGTAATTTGAATGGAAGTTACTTCATAGGAGGAATGTTGTGCCTGCAAATCCAGAATGTGCGATGCACCACTCAAAATGTATGTAAAATTATGAAACATTTACCTACTAAAATGGGCCATTGGCAAAGAAGCCAATTGAAAAGAACATTTGGATCAATGAAAATGGACATGCTTGTGAAATGAGCAGACTTTTCAGTAACAGAAGGCAAAACAGGACAAAGAAGATGAAAAATGTAAAAATAACAGAAGAAATATCAGGAAAATAAACCTTTTATAGTGGAAGTGTGCTGAAAGACATACAGTGAATAGGAAAAAAAAGATATTTAATGACACATGAGTAGAAAGAGACGATGTGCCACAGAAAACTATGTATATAAACCCTGAAACATAGAGGTGAGAAAAAGGTAGCAGTAACGAAGACAATATAGAAAAACTCCAAAGAAGATAACAAGAGAGACAAACACCAGAGAGGCAATAAGACAATGAAAATAACAATGATTAAAACACATAACAAAGGTTTCACTGTGCATAATAAGACAAAAACAATTTAAGTAGAAAAGTTCTAGTAGAATATAAACACTTTAAGAGTAAAGAAGACACTACGTTGTCAACAAATACACACGAATACATGAACATGCAAATAGTAGTTTTCAGATTAAATCCTTTCTTGAGCTACAATAGTTTCAGACAGTAAACTCTTGCTTTTGAAAGGATCTACTCTGAAAGGTAGCTTCTGTTTTATGTGTGTCTGTCAATGCCTCAATACTTCTAATTTTCAGTGAACATGAAGAAGAGATTCTTACAAAATGGGTAAGAATGAAACAAAGAAAATAAACTAAAGTGCAAAGGAAAAAAATATTAATTTGATATTTTTAAAAAGGAATAAAATTAACAATGAAAAACACACTAAAGGAAATATCTCAAAGTAAAATGAAATACACCAGAATGAAGCTACGAACAAATTAATTAAAGATTTTTACTTTTAAACTGCAGCAGAACAGCACAAAGAGTGAGTCACATAAGGAATATGAATTTCCATCACACAGCAAGAATAAACAAGGACTATGAGAAAACATAAATTATCAAAGTAAAAGGAGCAAGGATGACAACAGGGAACCAAGTAATATAATACTAGAATAGATAGGATATGAAAGATGCCAAGCTCAGAAAATCAGTGAGTGATGGTGATGTATGAATCAAGGAAAGAAATAGTAGATGTGGGCAAAATGTTGCCAGAAAAAGCAAAATTAGTAAACCTCCTCTTTTT
This sequence comes from Locusta migratoria, assembly GCA_026315105.1. Classification (NCBI taxonomy): domain Eukaryota; kingdom Metazoa; phylum Arthropoda; class Insecta; order Orthoptera; family Acrididae; genus Locusta; species Locusta migratoria. The sequence goes on from CM048755.1 coordinate 262,961,614, forward strand.
TCAGTGATGTTTTCTTAATTGCTGTAACTTCTTTATTTGTAGTACTGTGAAAAATAATGCTCCCATTAATAAAGCTATTTCTACTGTATTCAAATATAATCTTAATACTGCAGTAATAAAAGTTAGGAAAAACTGTAAACAGAACAGGTTGAGTGCTAGAAGAACATTCAACAGCAACTGAATTACATAAATATATCATAAACAGTGCTTTATGTACACAATAAAGTCACTGACAGTTGCGTTGTTGAAGAAGTATACTGATCACAAAGCCTGTCATTTATCATTCTCATCTTTCACTGTCAATTGCACTGCATAATGTTGCAAATTAACAACTTTTTCGACATCACTACATTCAGTTTAAGTTCCTAAAAATACACTATAATGAAATTATAGCCATCATCCCCATTCCATCCCCAAAGCAATGTGGTACTAGGAATTTTTCGTTAGTAGGGTGACTTGAACAGGTTCTTATGATACCAACTGATGAGCTATTTTAATGAGTGCTAGAGGCTCCAAGGTCTGCATACTCAACAACAGCTGCGAGAATGGTGTGCTAATCCCAAAAACCCTCAAAATTACATCCAAATCATGCCATTTGCTCACATGGTCTAGAGGCAGTTCTGTCTGGCCAATTATAAGTCAGAATGACAGAGTTTTGCTTTTCCCGAACACTCAAACACAAATGCACACACAATATGGTCACAATGTTTTTAAATTATCTTATTGAACTATATAATTCAATAAATCAAACAATTCTTGTTTCTTATGTGGTGAATATTTCCCAGTTAGCACTGAAAAGACACATGATGTATATACCCATATGACTGACTTACCAGCAGTATTAAAACTATATAAACTTTTATGATGACTGACTCAATTAAGAAGACTGTGAAAGTGATCAATCAGTAGAGCTACACAATATTTTGGACACACATATATCTATAACATCATTACATTCTACAACACACCAATTAGCCCCCCCCCCCTCTTCTTACAAAATTCCTAAGTTAAGATGCATTTTCAAATAATTTTGAGATTATTCTTATTCTCAGTTTCCACTGCACACTACACACTGTGATAAAATGAACAGTATTCATACAAGAAGACTACATAGAATTAATATTACACTGCAACAACACAGGAACAATTATTGACCACTCAGACATTCATTAAGCCCTTTAACACTGAAGTACCAAAGCAAAATAGTCAACTTACATGTAAATTTATTTAGAAACATTTATATACTTTGTTACATATATATACCACACTGTTAACAACAATAGTTAAAAGGGTCACTCCATGAAGCTACTACAGTTAAATAAAAACCAACTTTACAATTGTTTATAGCAGATTTGAGATTGTAGAGATCTCTATAGATGGTCAAATATATCTTGTGCAAGGAAATGAAATTACAGAAAGGCACAAAGTATTGAGAAATGCAAACATAAAGCATTTTATAAAACATACTATTTGTTACCAATTAACAGCAGAAGCACTGAGGGAACCATTTTCATAGCTCATTTACCAAAAACTAAAATGTCCCAATAAAGATAAACACTGAAGATACTGAACCAGGAGGATCTATCACCAAATCCAAAACATGCTTTAATTCAGTACTGGATTCAGAAAGATAGCTACAGATGATGAATATAGTCATATCGATGGAATGCAAATTCATACTAAACAAAATAAATTTTATCTTTATTGAACAACAACAAGAAGGATGTGAATTGCAAGCAAAATGAATGCTGCTACATAAATTTTTAACATACATGATGGGAGGAAAACAGACCAGAAGTGAAATCAAAGTGTAAGCAAAATGAAATATCTACACGTTCAAAGAAAAATTGCAAGCCATAAGTATTAGGAAATTGCAGTTGTATTTAGAACATAAAAATCTACAATTTTTGTTGTCATATAAAGTCTCTAATTCTATCTTTAAAATTCATGCCAACTTTTTCACATTTTAGAGTACAGACTATCACTCCCCACCCCCTCCCCATTTCCCGTTGCTTCAAAACTGGTGCAGAAATTATAACCCATACCCAAGCCAGTATTCCACATTCTCTCTCTCTCTCTCTCTCTCTCTCTCTCTCTCTCTCCCCTCTCTTTTTCTCTCTCTAACTACTTCACATGTGCATTATACACACTTCTATACTCATTTCTATGTCACAGAAAATTCTATAATACTATAATAGGATATGTTGCAACTCACTGCAAAGATGCTCATTCAACCACAGACAGTACACACAACTTAGGCTTCAGCCACAACCTTCATCAGTACATAAAACTTACTCATTCATACAATCATGCAGGCACAATTCACTAACAAAGAAGTATTCCCTCAGAAAGCAGTACCCAAAGGTGGCAGTTGTGTATGTGTGTGTTGTTCCATGAATTTTTGCAGCTAAATGATAAGCTTTGTGGTAATTTGCAACCTGTCCTCAATATATTGTTGAGAAGGTCAGTGGCAAATTATGCAAATTTCTAACAAACCACAAATGAAAAAGAAATGGTCTCAGTAGGCCAAAATCAGGCACATGTAAAAATTGTAAAGGAAATGAGGATAACAGAATAGAATAAATAGCAATAGCAAATAAAAATAGCAAAGTAGTACTCAGTAAAGAATTGTAGAGTGATTCATCTTAGACAGATTCTCAATGCACTGTTTGGTATTAAAAGACAGCAGCCACTTTATGTGGAAAGAGAAATATAATTATTTCACAGTAGCTGAGCAGAACTGATAGTATAGTGGATTCCAAAGTTCAAACAGAACTACAAATTTCTTGGTTTATTACATTTCAGAACAGAAACTCAGCTTCCACCTCTCAGTTAAGAAAGCTAGCTACGTGATTGATGAGGATTATGATGGCAATGCCAGCCACGGTGTTACAGTGATGTCTGCCTGAATCCAGATGCAGAAATAATTAGACAAACATATACACAAAAAAACTGTGCTTTTATGGATGAAAACTCATAAATCTAAATATATTAAGTACTTTCAGGAGACTTAAAGAAACAAAATGAAAAGAAGGTGCATGGGACATATAAATTCACATTAACTTGTGTGTTCCTTTTATAATGAAGTTTTCATTGACATATTATTTTACTTCCGATGGAACAAGGTTTTGGGGAAAAAATAATTTTATTATTATGCAATTCAATCTGACAGTTAGCAAACCTAATTAACTCCAATCACACTTTTTCTCTCAATATTCCAATATTCATACTGAAAAGTTTAGAATTACACTAGTTTACTTACTTCACATAAGCAAATCACAAAAACAGAAAGGTACACACAAAAGAGGGGGCAGAGTTTCGAATCAATACTGTACATATTCAACAAAGGATAGTCTGAATGGGACGGTCACCAAGCACATCAGTCATATTTAATTAGAAACTGGGCTAAAACATTAAACACAAAAAGAGAGCAGAATGCAGAATAATAAAGTTTGGTACAGACATTATGGGAGATGTTTATGGTTTTTCCACAGGTACATTTATGGAAAACCTAACAAGAAAAGGATCAGCTCTAAAAAAAATTGCAATTACCTACAGTTTTGTTATCTACTGAACTGTCTGATGAAGGTGTGTAAAACTCATACTGAAGCCTGAATCGTTATACATATGCACACCAATTGATCACTAAGCATTCACCTGTCTGTTACAAATAAGAGTAACACTTAGGAAAAACTTGCTGAAGAAGCACTCATTTAGAGTGAAAACTACTGGAACTCGTTACACCAACAATATTTCTAAAGCAATGTCCTTTGTTTCAAATGAACTAGCAGATGTAACATTTCATCTATTAAGAACCTTGCCTCGTTACTTAAAAACTAATGAAATACTTAGTAATAAGAGAACATGTTCCCTATATATGACAAATATCAGTTTCACATTTTAATATATGTGCACAAAATTGTCACAAGTCACAAATATAAAAACAACAGCACGTTTCACTGAGTTTGAAGAAATAGCTGCTGACGACAGCGGCACCTACAGAGTATTATGAAAGATTTCAACAAACACAGCAAGATAAGAAGCCAAGACAACTACTTTAAACTATGCCATATATATTGACATCATTTCAGCTTATATCTTCTTTCACATGGGACAAAAAGGATCCACAAAAGCCACCCAATCTTACACAAAGACTATTCTATGATAAACATCAAGAGTAATACGAAACAGAAATAAATTGAATGATTACTAATAGAAATGAAAATATACATCAACTACAAGTACATGCAAACTATCAATAATTACATTAGACACTTCCATCACCAAAGCAAAACTGTTTTTATTCCTGTTAGTGTAATCCTCTTTTGCAGTTAATTTTCAATGGGCCTTGGATAACTTCTCACTTTTCATTATTTAGGGTCAATTGCAAATTATTTCATGGTGCAGATATCTAAATTATTTTGCAGCTGCTTTTGATCTATGGGTGACTTTACCAACCAATAAATAACAGTCTAATACACATACAGTCAAAGAGAGATGCTATCCTAAATCATTTAGAAAGATAAGGAACACTTCCCTGGGGAACACCACATGGATATCTACTTCTAAATTATGCATGATGGCTGCAGTTCTTGATTTGAAATCTGGAATATTTACTTTAATTTCTTTGGTTTAGGAATTACAGAAAGCTGTGTTTAGCGGTTTGAATGTATTCAGTTGCTTAAAATAAATTCTTAGCCTTTACCAAACAAACACTGTTCTTACAGTCCACATGACGACAGAGACCTTCATGTAGAATGATTAACAATATTGCTTACTCAATATGTGTAATCAAACATATATCAAGTATGGGAAAAACCTTTCACTAGAAGGATCCTTAGACTGCACCCACATGACTTCTCAAAATGTAAGATATTATTTGTAAAATACTAATTCTCATTTACAGTTTAAGTGTAAGAACAATTATGTTTTGTTCTCATTGCTGTAAACACAGTGACTACATGTGTGATCTGAGTTAAGGCAATGCTGAAAATATTTACTTTTCTTTCATTCTTTCTTTAAGGTTTGTTTTATTGTGTTTGCTAGACTTTTAATTTCCCTATCATAACCACATAGTGTCAAAGAATCAGTAAACACTACTGTTTTTACTACAGCAATTAACATCAATATTGACTGATGACCAACACTGTATAAGTCAATACAATGCATGGGTGTGGCCACTAGTGATTTGCACTTGCATTTCACAGCAAATATTGCATGCACATGGATTTTTGGCATACAGACAATAGCCCCAAATTCAATTCTAGCTTAGACAACAGAGGAAGACCACATTACTAGTTATGAGGAAATTATAGAAAATTCTCTTCAAATGTTCAAATGTTTGGAGAGTTTATGGGACTTAACTACGGGGTCATCAGTCCCTAAACTTACAAACTACTTATGAACTACTTACGAACTAGGACGGCACAAATATCCATGCCCTAGGGGGGATTCGAACCCCCGACCGTAGTGACCGTGCTGACCGTGACTGGAGCGCCTCGGCCACCGCGGCCGGCGAAAATTCTCTTCCCTCAGAACATACTACACTGAATGCCTATATTGTCCATCATAAACTCACGGGTTGGGAAGAGAAAATACGCTCATTCTTTTGTGAAAACACTGCAAAATATTTGTTGCAATTAATGCAATTGAAATTTGTTAACCTCTGCCCTATGCACATACAAGAGAAATACTGGGCTAGTTTTCCATGGCCAAACCAGCAGTTGGTGAGGAAAAAAAATTCAATAAAAAGTTGTGGAACATGTTACAACAGAAGGACATGCCATGAAACTCAATGGCAATGCTACAAATATTGTGGAATATATTTCCCATAATGCTTTGAAACATACCACACCAAATATTTATAAACCTAGATGGGTAGTAATTGTAAAGTTTCTAAAACTACACATAAAAATTTTCAGTGCAAAATACTCAATATCGTATCTTTCACAAATATTAAATATAAGCCTTCTCTGCTGCTGTGTACTGCTGTAAGGCACAGATGCAAATGAAGCTGAGCGCTTACGTCGAGTGTTGGATGTGATAGTGTGCCACAGGAAACTGTGGCAAATGCCAGAGCACGCCACCACCACAGGCAAGCAAGTGAGCGGTTGACATAAACAGTGCCGAGTTTTGCTCTTGTGCTCAGTGTGTTGTTTATCAGGTACAAGCTTACCTCGCAAGTATTCGCACAGCCAGTGCCCGCCCTGTGCTACGTCGCAGTTTTGTTTTTTGGACTGGTCGTTTGTCTTCACACAATGGATACTGGTACTTCCGATGGGATTCTATGATGCCTCGTTTTACAACAAGTGGTTTTTTGCCATGGCGATCCATGCTCAAAACCAGGACATGCAATCTCTTGCTCCAGTCTTGTCTAGTGGGTCCCAACCACCGTCCATGCCCCCCCTCCCCGGTTGTTTCACCCCCCGCACCCCTCTGACTTGTCCGTAGAAGAGTGGGACGCCTATGAGAAATGGTTAAGACAACATTTTCATGCCTTTTATTGGTCTGATAGCACCTTGTGTTGGGCATTATTCCTGTCGTGGCTGTCGCCTAGTACGTATCAGCTCTTTTGCCAACTTGCACCTTTGCAGGATCCTTCGCCACTGTCTTTCGATCAAATGTGGGACTTTTTTGTACAATATTATCACAAATGGACTCGTGATAGTTGCCCATGTTGAGTTTTATCGTTGGAGAAAGCAGCCACAGCAATCCTATAGGGCATGGGCCCTGGAACTCCATGGTTTAAGCCATTGTTGTCATTTTGTTACTGATGTGCATTAAGAATTGCATGCCGGTCAAATGGTCCACCACGCTATTATTCGTCTTGCCCCCTTCACGAGCAAGCTCCCCTGTGCGAAAATCCTTTTCTTCCCAAGGTCCTTAACATTGCTCAGTCTTTCAAGGTCTTAAGGGCGGCAGGCAATCAAATTGAGTGTGTGGTGGCAGAAATTCAACCACCTTCTTCTTGCCCGTTACAAACTGGGTCACAAAGGGATGACATGGTCACAGCGGTCCGCACATTGCCACGGTGCCAGGGTGATCAGGCCATTTCATGTGGGCAGAAACTCGACCCAGGAGGTGTGCAGTCACAAAACCTGTCTATGATTCCTTCTTGTCCCTTCTGTTTTGTTGATCATGACAGACTTGATTGCCCCAAGCAGTGGGACACTTGTCATCAGTGTCATAAGAAAGGTCACACTGCTTCTGTTTGTACCTCCAAAAACCAAGATTCCGACACTGACATTGGCGTCAATTGAGTCTCAGGAATTAATGTTACACCCAATAAGCTCCTTATTGACATCACGGTTTTCCACTAAAGTTTGCGTATGCAAGTGGACCAATGGAGCTCCATAAACTTATTAAACTCAAAGACATATTTGGATCTGAGTTCTCTCTCTCTCTCTCTCTCTCTCTCTCTCTCTCTCTCTCTTCCCGGTGTCACAGAAATTGGTCAGTTACAATAAAAAATATTTCAATTGTGGGACAGTTCTTGGCCCGTCTTACATACAAATCTGTCACTCGTACGCCTACTTTTCTTATTGTAAACAATGCCCACATGGACAACGTGTTTGGTCTTGATGCTTTTCTGGTTTTTGGTATCACTATTTCTGAAAAAAGTCAACATTGTCTCTGATCAAGTCACTTATCTGCAGCTAGACTCTTTATGTGCCAAAAATTCTGTGTTGTTTTCGGTGGGATTGGGCTGTACTAATAATTTACTAGCCCACATCACCATGAAGCCCTCCACCAGGCCCCATTTTTTCCGTGCTCATCTGGTTCTGATCACACTTTGTGCCCAAGTCAAAGCAGAGTTGGATCGCCTTGAGGAAGCCGGGGTGTTAAAATGAATTCCATCAAGTGAATGGGCAACTCCCATTGTCATTGTGAAAAATCTGTCGGGTTAAGTTGCGCCTTTGTGGCGATTTCAAATGTTCTGTGAATGCTTAATCTATCATCGACACTTATCCATTACCACGCCCCAAAGAGCTTCATGCAAAATTAGCGAGAAGTCAGTACTTCTCCAAGATAGACCTCACTGATGCATATTTCCAAGTCCCTGTTGATGCTGACTCTCAACATCTCTTGGTCCTTAATGTGCCCTTTGGATTGTACAATATTTGAGGTTGCCATTCAGGGTGGCCAGTGTTCCGGCGATTTTTCAGTGCGTCCTCGAATGACTATCACTGTCAGTGCCTGGGTGTGTCAACTACCTCAATGATATAGTAGTGTCCAGCACCTCAGCGGACAATCATTTATGCAACTTCCGTGCACTTTTTACAGTACTGCAGGCAGCAGGTTTGTCATGCAATCCAGAGAATATCGCTTTTCTTGGGTTTAAGTTTTCTAGTGAGGGCAGCAGCCCCTCCGTCTGAATGTGTCCCCCATGATCTCTCTGCCTCGTCCGACATCAGTCAAAGACCTTCAAGTGGTTTTAGAAATGGTTGCTAATTATCATAAATTCTTGCCGGGGCTTCATCTATTGCCAAACCCTTGCATGATCTGGCTGCACAAAGGGACTTCTGTCCATTGGTCATCGACTTGTGGAAAAGCATTTTGCTCATTAAAGGAGTTGCTACAATTGGCACCCTGCCTCATAACCTATGGCTGTCCCCTTGTCTTAGCAATAGACGCCTCCCAACACGGGATTGGGGCAGTGCTTGCTCATAAATATCCAGATGTATCTGAGCTCCTGATCGTTTTCACCTGAAAGACCCTCACTCTGGCCCAAACCAGATATTCACAAATTGAGAAAGAGGCTCTTGCTGTCGTCTACACTCTGTTTCATGTATTTCTGTATGGCGTAAAGTTTCATCTCATAACTGATCAAAAATCACTGGTTTCCCTCTTTCATCCTTTGGCATCACTACCCGACAAAGCCGCTCACCATCTTCACCAATGGGAGCTATTCTTATCTCGCTATAGCTATGCGATACACTTCTGCCTTACATCCAAACATGCAAACATAGATGTGCTCTCCTTTCTTCATGCTGGTCCAGACCTAGACTTTGATCAGGGGGAGTTGCTATGTTTCCATGTTGACATCGCCACTCTACAAACAGCGGACAGATTTCCTATCAAGAGTGCCAAAGTGGCTAAGGATAGTGCCACAGACCCAGTCCTCTGCAAAGTGATCCGTCTTGAGACCCTACCAAACGGACATCTGACCCCCTAAGGAACTACTATGCATTTCGACACCATTTTCCTGTTGTGGATGGTGTGCTTCTCCTCAATACTGAAGAGGCCTCTCCTTGGGATGTTGTTCCATTGGCCCTTCGCACAAATATCCTCGAGCTGCTCCACTCCGATAATTGGGGGTGGGGGCGGTGGTATCTCATACTAAGGCAATGTCCTGCCATCATGTGTTTTGGCCCGGTCTGTCCGGCGATGTGTCTCATATGGTTACCTCTTGCTTACTCTGTGCACAGGATCAAACCTCCCCTCAAGCAATGTTTACCCTGTGGCCTCAACCATCAAAGGTCTGGGATCACCTGCACACCTGCACATTGATTTTGCTGGCTCCTTCTTTATGCCTTTTGGTTACTGATTATCAATGCCTTCTCTAAGTTCCCGTACATTGTCCATTACCTTTCAACCTCGGCCACAGCCACTATTGCAGCTCTGTCATGCATTTTCTCAATTGAAGGCCTCCCCACGACAGTGGTGTCAGGCAACAGTCTTCAGATCCTGTCATGCGAGGTTGCCTCCTCTTTCTACAATGCCCATGGTATCTGCCAGGTCCTCGCCCCCCTCCCCCTCCCTTTCCATACACAGTCAAATGTGTAGGCTGAAAGATTTGTTTGCACCTTCAACTTGCAGCTGAAGAAGTAAATGCCTCATTACCCATCGGATGTTGCTCTTGATCAATTTTCTCTCATCCTTTCGGTTCACACCATTCTTCGACAAGTACCCTGGAAATTCTTTGACAAGTACCGTGGAATTCCTCCATGGCTGGCAGCCCCAGGCTCTGCTCCATCTCCCGCATCCGAATTTTTACTTGTTTGTAAATCTATTAAATTCATTTGCTTGGTTATTACTCTCCTGCATCCGAGCCAGGGACATTCACCCAAGCCTCCGCCACCTCACTTCCGACCATGAATGGCTGTCTGGGCACGAGGGGTCGGGCGTTGGCCAAAGTGGATCCCTGCCATTGCCACCAGATGTCACAGCCGCTATCTCTGTGACATAAGCACAAAAGAAGGGATCTGTGCACGTCACCACGACCAGCTGCGCCTGCATGTGGAAGGTGGGGAGACCCCCCATCACCTGGCAGATAATCCCGCACCAGTGTGCTCCACTAACCATTCCACAAGTTGAAGAGGGGTTGTTGCCACTACCTGCAAGTTGTCCGCTTCAGCTACAGAAGCTGATCCAGGTTCCTCCTGTCAGGGGCCTATACCATCGAGGGTACAGTCACCCTCCACACTGGATCTGTCTCCTCCTGCTACACTGCTACCTTCTGGCCCCTGTCACCAGGTCCTGGGCCCAAGGCGGAGATGGAGCCTGAGCCAGAATCACTAGTCCTGCCATAGGGGCTGTCGGAAGAAGAAGGACATTGATGCTGCCCACACACCAAGTACTTCAAACCCTACGCAATGGTGCCAGCACGCCACCTCAGTCAGAGCCTGGCAGATGACGACGCCATTGACATATCTTGCATATGATCCTCTCCAAGGGGAAAGGAATGCTGTAAGGCACAGATGCAAGTGAAGCCAAGCACTTACGTCGGGTGTCAGCCATGAGAGTGCGTGGTGGAAAACTGTGCCAAACGCCAGTGCTCATCACACGCTAACGATTGACATTAACAGTGCCAAGTTGTGTTGTTTAGCAGGTACTATCTTATCTCGCAGGTGCTTGCACAGCCAGTGCACAATGTAGTGGGACATGTATCTAACAGTCCACTATTTTCCTCATAAATCTCAATTTTGCATTTATTCATTGTTTAATTAAAAAATGTATTGTTTTGAATGTTATTAATGTTTGAGAACATATACTTGTGTGAATTTTATTCACCTTTGTGTGTTTCATGTATAACAATGGTGCAGCAGTATGCAGAGACGGGTTCTCCGCTGACATCAATGAGAAAATTCTGGTTGCTATCATTGATTAGCCGAAGTTCGGCGCGCTGAACTTGAAAACATTGCCTGCTGTTGCAAACCGCAATTGACATTTTTTTAAAACATTAACAATGTATATAAAAAAGAAAAGGAGAGATGCTTAAAAATGTTCAGTTGGTATTGAGATGTGGTCTCAATGAGAAATGATTTTATTACCAAACTGTGATCTTTAATACGTTATATGTAATTCCATTTTCTGTAAGTTGACATCTGCACTGTTGATAGAAAAATCTGTATTCTCTTGAATTTCCCACTTCTTTTTCAAGAACAGAGCAAATGAGAATTATTGAATATGAGTGCCAACCACAATCATAAATATTAATTAAAGAGATACTGAAGTATAAAACTACACTCAAAGTATGGATATACATGGAATGACACACCATAATGAATATGCCCAAAAATTTACACCAGACTGGAATTCAAAACACACCTCCTACTTATCTTGAGTGATTATAATAACCAATTAGGCTATACAAACAAACTCTACTTCAAGACCAACTTTGAATTGAGCCTGCCCCCCCCCCCCCCCAACATTATTTCCAAACACAACTATGCCTTGTTATTTCAATTAGCAGCTTATGATAAGATCTGGGCTCAAATTCTGTTCAGGAACACATTTTCTTTTGTCACACACAATATATTCATTAAATTTTTGGTTATGTATTTCTAATTAAATTTCACTGATGTCATTTTATGTCATGAAAATTCGATTACTTTTTTTCCGCTTTCACTTCATTCCCTTTCCTTCACAAACTTTACACAATCAAAACATCATAACTTTAAGAAGAAATATAAACACAAATGAAAAATAGTTTTTTTTTTATGATTTTATTTTCTTTCCATGTGAAACTTTAAAACTTCAACAAGTTTTCATTTTAGTAACTTCAGTATGTGCATTACACATGACACTGCAGTAGGTGATGCGATACCCAGAAGTGTAAGCAGGTCAAACATCAGGACTGGAAATCTTTGGCACACATAGAAAACTACCAGTGCAAAATTTAGACACACAACACATATGTAAATCGGGAATAATATTTGATATGTATGTATTTAAACTGTAAACTCCCAGCCAGGATAATAAAACACTACATACTGTAGGCTTCTGAGAATTACTTAAAATGCTCAACACAATGTAACTGCTAATAACAGTTTCATGCTATAAGAAGAGTAGAATGGAAGTAAGTGCCAACTGAAGTAGTATCTACATGCACTTCTCAATATTACAGACACCATCGCCACGCCCTTCTGGCAACTGGCTACATGTGTACAAAGGGCATGCCGATGTTGACACTCCTTTGTTCTGTTATAAGCAAACTGTTTCCAGTTCCTGTAAATCTCTGACATTAATAAAAGAAATATAGGGTTAGCAGTCAATCTCGGGAACAAGTTTCATATAAAACAACATGTTAAAAAATATTTATAAGCATTGTCATTTATCTCGTTAAATAAAAGGCTTCTCAAAAGGTAGTGCTGGAGGAACAGTATGAAAGTATGCTCTAAAACTTTTCCTTGCATAAGATACAAGTTAATAGTTGTATATAAAAGGAATTCCCCTTGCTTTAAACTTTGTAGGTACCACAGCTTATTATTTCTAATTCCTCAAATGACAAGATATTTCTTGGAGTGACCCATGCAACAGATCTGAATGCACATTTAGTGTGAAATAAGAAACATACCAATTCCACCGTGTACAGCATCTCCCTCTGCTTACTCAGCTCTTGCATGTAAAGCTGCACCGCATGAGGGGAAACAGACAAAACAAAGAGTGTTCACACATCAGCCTGCCAGTCAAATACAATCTACCCCAACAGCTAAGACACTTCTGACAAAAATAAGCTAAATATGATTTGTAAATAATAACAATTATTTGAATATACACTTTGGATACATCATAAATTATTAATAAACCCATATTTTGAAAGTACCAAACCCCTTTCTAATGTGAGAAAGAACAAACTTGTGCCTCGGTGGTATATTGATTACAATCACTGAAATACAGGATAAAAAGTGAGCACTTGTATGCAGTTTTCCTATTGCATTCATTTAAAAATTAAATGATTCCCTATTTCCACCACAGACACAGATGCAGATAATTTCAAATATATCAGTGCTGAAGGTGACAATGACCTTCTCATGTGATTGAACCTGCAGTGACAGGAGGGGACTAACATGAAACTACATAATGAGTGCACACAGATCACTAAACATAAATAAGACTAATGGAAAAAATGCAAGAAATATCATATTACACCTCCAAAATCAAAACATAATTTTATTTTTGTCAGAAGTGTCTCACTTTTTGGGACACACAAGAAGTCTACAAAATTTTGTGCACATACATTCACATCAATCACACAGCTACGTAAAGGACTGGCTATATAAGCAATTTAAAAATATCAATGCTATGAACAAAAAACAAAATTAAATAAATGCATAATTAAAATCTGCAAAAGTAACAAACTGCAAACACATTCGAAATGAAAGCAACATAATGACATCACAAAACTGTATTGGAGGACAGAGTGTGAGGACCCATGTTGAGAAATTCATGACACTACCAAGTAGACAAAAATTTATTCAACATAAAAACTGATAATGTGCAATGTGATTCAAATCCTTCCTCTATGAATTCAGTGTACAGCAACTGGTGGTGGCACAATATAAGCTTTTCTTTTAATGGACAGCAATACAATGAAGCTTGTGTGATTCAATATTGCTTACATCTATTAATTCTTGCAGTGTTTCAATGAAGCCCATAACTGAATCTTTTTGGATAAATTTGTTTAAGACTTTACAATAAAGTACGCAAATTTCATTTTTCTTAGAAATATGGAGAGAATAAGAATGCTATAAGGAATTCAATATGCAAAAACTGACACTTCCCCTTTAAATAATTGTTTCACTTATGTGCAATGATATAAATAGTTATTTCAAGAGCTCATGTACTTGATCCCTGCATTATAAACACTCCCTTACATTTACAATAACTGCAGATAATATAGTGCCGCCTGTGTCTGAACATAACGAAATGTCACTATTAACTCTTCACTACAGATAACTCTATATTTGAAACAGCAGTGTGATGTCATTTTTAACTAATCATGATGGGTCAAACTGTTGCACTCAAAACATTTCAAAAGGGCAGTCGGAAAGATTTTATGAGTTTCACTGTTTTCTAAGAAGAGAAAATATGGTCTTTATAGAGTTCACGCATAGTAACTTTTTGCATTACTTCTATAATAATAAATATAGTAACATCTCAGAATGTGAAATAATGAGACACTTTATTGTTTTATGCCAGAATAAGTTAATTAATATTCTTCTTTATATGCCATATGCCAACAGTTATTTGAATCTTAGACTAGATTGTGTGCTTTATTTTTAACAATTCATACTTCAAACAAGCACAACACTTTGTAGAACATACATTGTACACAAATAGTAATGTGTCTTTTACAAGCAATTTTTCTTTTCTTTTTAAAGACTGAGTGAAACTCATTTGACCCACCATACAGAAACTAAAATTACTTTAATGTACTGGCACAATAACTAAAAGAACAAGCAAATACAAAAAGATACACTGTAAAGTCAAAACAGAAAAGATTTTAGCTAATTAAGAAAGCAAGCAAACAAGACAAATAACATGAAAAACTGTCCATTTAGAACAGACAGACACATTATTTACAAACAGGCACACCACAAAAATGATTCCATAATCTTACTTTGAAACATTTCTATATCATAAAAGATGCTGCTTATGAAATGTGCGTGTGTGTGTGTGTGTGTGTGTGTGTGTGTGTGTGTGTGATCACTATAGGTAATCACTTACTTTTAATTTGGTATTAACCCTACATTAGTGAACAAACTAACACAGCTTGTTTAAGTACATTGCTGTTTAGATTTAAACAGAACATTGTTCAATATGCTAAATGTTTGTTTGCATAACCTGTTTTTAAAGTCCACTTAGCAAAATACAAAGAATTTTACATGAACAAATTAAATGAAAACCTGATTTAATCTATTATAGGTACTACTACTATTATCTAATTCTAAATGTTATTGCAATGCCCTACATCACATAAAGAAGTTGATGGTGAAATCATTGAGAAATAAAAAAAATAAAAATATTTTTATTCATTTGAAACATAACTCGCACTCAGCTGTGACAGCTTCTTTGTAATATTAATAGGTAGCTAAAACCAGTAAAATGTTGATAAAAATGATGGAAATCAAAACAAAATAAAACTAAAGCCAAATAAATAACTTATGTATAGAACTGTGTTGTATTTCGATACGTAACAGCAAAAGCTGTATCTGAAGAGACAGAAATGAAGCCAACTGCAAAAGAGGAACTAAAGAGAGTTACACTGAACAGCTAACACTAATGCTCCCTGGGCTGAAAACAGAAAATTTCAGAAAATAAAGCATCTGAATGAGTACAATTGTTTCTCCAATAATAATTATAAATTGAACACAGACAGTGATGATACTGTCTCGTTAATTCCTTCACAAATGACTCAACAAGCTTTTACAGATTCATTATATGAATTTTCCGATTTGGAATATGTGCTTTCTGTTATTCATTCTGATAAATTTTCCTACATAATGAGTACAATAGCAGTCAAATCAGTGCAACTTGCACAGAATCTTTTTAGGCATTTACTATTTCCCTTTCCCTTTCACTGAATACCATTCAGATTCTCCAGCATTTACTTCAGTTTTTTCATATACTGTCCATGGACAAACTTCCTGTTCATTTTATTTCCAAATTAATAAATTACAATGAAAATTTACAACATTTCAAGAGTCACAAAGAGTAATTTTAAAACAAAAAATTGGTCAGTTACATTTATTATGAGCTGCAAGAACAGAAAAAACACTGAACCTTTAACACAGAATACTTGAAATCATATAAGTCTGGATGGAGATGATACTTACTTGCTCCTTAATCATCACAGCCTGTTGTCGCTTCAGTTCTCGCTCCTGTACAACAAATTTAAAGAAAGAATAAATAAAAAAAAAACAAAAAACTTTGCATAATTATAACAAACTATTAAACTTGTTATATACACAAAAAATTAATGACATATGAAATACCATTGTAACAAAATACACCTACTATTCTGTCTCTATAACTGTGTGTACATAATTGTAATTATGAACATCTAATTTTCATTTGCATGGCTTGTAGTATTATATATTCAAATATATGATTTAAAATACAACACCAATGAAACACTGATGGGTGTTTCCTGTAAGTGATGTTCAAATTATAACCACCATTCACTAGCAATGGTTACCAAAGTACAATTACAGAATCATTCATGTTTAATTCTCCCCAACCCAGAGAAAGAGAATTTGTACCAGCCAAAAACAGAAATGTTATTTGTTTCTCTATGAATAAATGTGAAATGTGGATCAGTGCCTTTTCATTGAAATATGGCATCTGAAAAATTTCAGTCAATAGAACGGTTTCTGTCTCATATTCCTCCAAAGTCAGCCTTAACTATTGAGGGTATCCAAAATTCACAGAAATTAAGACAGTCAATATTGTTAATGATAAACCACATACCCACCACAGATGTAGTAGACCACCTTTAATTTAAAAGTGAACATGGTGCCATACTCTGTCCAACAAACACTCAAAGTTAAATGGGTTACAAAACCAGAAAAAAACATCAGTACCTGAGTGTGTTTAGTGGCAATTTCCATTTTAATTTAGATTACAATCATTATTATATAAGGTCTACCAGTCTGATATGGGAACACTGGTGTTACACATTCATTGGATACTAGGGCAGGCTAGGATTCGAAATGTAGTCACTATTAACATCATCTGTTAAATGAAGAAAGTCGCATGAGCTCCCACTTTTATATTTCATATATATTTAATTGCTGTGGCCATATGCCTACTGGAATGACCCAGCTTTCCCTTTAGCAGGGCAGACACTTATTTTCCAAATGACATGCCAACAAATGATTTCATATGAAAGATGATGCTCAAAATAAGATGACCAGCAGTTACAACAAAAAAAAAACTTATTAAGCATTCTTTATTCATTATTGTAGTATAAGGTCATATTTCTCTAGTAACTCATTTATAGTTTCCATAAAAGAAAGTGTCAAAAGAAGGTAAATATAACACTTAATGCATTTATCAATATGCAGAATTTTAAACTGTAGATAAGTGCTAAATTAAATAATTCTGTTAAAATTTATGCACTTTCTATGTATTATCTTATGTTGATGGTATAAATTTAACAGTGATAGAAGAGAAGGTTTAGGGACATTGTGATAGAGAGGAATGTTCCAGACTAACCAGGTGGACTGAATAACTTATGTAGACGTTCTGAATCAAATTAGGAAGAAAATAACTTTATGACACAACTTGACTAAAATAATTGATAGGTTGATACAGGGTGTCCAGAAAAGGGCTCCCTGGTTTCAAAATTAAATATCTCGAAAACAAAGATCGATAGAGGAATGTAGTAAACGGTATGTTTATTGTGAAAGCTGTAAGAATTTTATACAGCAGTTTGAAATAATATTTACAAAAGCTGCTAACAGATGGCGCTGTACGCTGTACAGCTCATATCAGCATACATAAGTGAAATAATCATATGAAATCACTGATTTTCAAACAATCACATCACAATGTTTTCAAAATGTTCACCATGGGCACTACAGAGGTGGCGCAAATGAAGAATGAAATTCGCCATCACATTTCGTAGTGTCTCAACTGAAATGGATTCACATGCCACAGAAATTGACGATTCAAGCTCGTCCAGCGTAGCGGGATGCTTCGGGTAGACCATGTCTTTCACTGTGCCCCACAAAAAACGTCACGGGGAGTCAAATCTGGTGAATATGGAGGCCAATCCATGCCTGCACCAGTAAATTTGGGATATTCCAAAGCAATGACTTGATTCTCGAAGTATTCCTCTAGAAACATAACACTTGTTCGGTCCGATGTGGTCAGGCTCCATTTTGCATAAACCATTCAGTACCTGGCCGATCCTCTAACGCTTGCTGTGTGGCGACAAATTGTTCCAAAATTGCAATGTAACGTGCACCAGTGACCGTTTCTCGAATGAAAAAAGGGCCAATAATGGCTCTGCTGCATACTGCAGCCCACACAATAACTTTAGGGGAATACAGGGGTTTCGCTTCACACCAATATGGTTTTTCGGAACCCCAAAATCACCAGTTCTGCTTATTCACACATCCATTCAGGTGGAAGTGTGCTTCATCTGTAAACCAGATGCAGCCAACATCAAATCCTTCACTATCAATCATTGTGAGCATCTGATTAGCAAAGGTAACCCTTTGTTGCACAGCTCATACGGGTATGGCCTGGTGCGTTTGAATTTTGAATGGAAACATGTGTAGGCTCTTTCTCATTATTTTCTGGATGCTGGAACACTTCAAACCAGTCTCAGATGCAATTCTACAGACAGATGACATTGGATTTCGCTGAATAATTCCAGAAACTGTGGCGATATTTTCAGGCGTAACTGCGGTTTGCTTGCGGCCAACATTCCCCACTAGATCATCAGTTACGCTGCCTGTTCATTGAAATTTTGCGAAGAGCGTACAAATGGTTTTCGCATTGGGTCCTTTTGGAACATTAAATCGTGCTTGAAAACTTCGCCTTGTTGCCGTAGGACCCTCTTCTAACCTGTGGTACTCTAGCACCAGAAAAACACGTTGTTCAATGGAGTACATGGTTTTAATCTCTCCCTTCGGTACACTAACCTCCTTTAATGTTTCAATAGTGGAACTGATCACTCTGGGCTTTGGATCACTATTTATGCTCGGCATTATGTATGGTGATTACAGCGCCATCTGTAACTATTATTTCAAACTGCTGTGTAAACTTCTGACAGCTTTCACAATAAATATACCATTTACTGCATTCCTCTATCGATCTTTGTTTTTGAGATATTTAATTTTGAAATCAGGGAGTCCTTTTCTGGACACCCTGTATGATCGACCATGACACAAGAATGAATATTTAATTTGGTAATGGGTGGAAGGGAGTTCAAGGTTTAATGTCCCAGAGACAGTGTGGTCATTACCAATGGAGTTTATGCTCAAAATTTTGGGGAAGGAGAGGACAGGAAATTGGCCATTCCCTTTCAAAGAAACCATCCCGGTCTTTTCCAGGGGTGATGTAGGAAAATCATGGAAAATCTAAATCAGGAAGGCAGTAAGTAGATTTAAACCATCATCCTCCCAAATGCAAGTCCAGTGTGTTACCACTGTACCACCTCCTCAGTGTCATTGTACCAATACGGTAGACTAAATCTACTCATGTCCAATTTTGTCTATAGTCTTTATTGAGACAAAAAGTTTACAGTATCTACACAGTAAATGTCAAAATTTAGAGATGCTGGTGCCTACGTAGCTTTTATATTAAACATCACTATCACACTGTAGATTTTTTAGATATAACTGTTATTGGTTAAAACCAGTTTCAAAAGAATTAAGCAAATGAAAATTAAGCTGTTTTTTGTTTATTTGTCCCTGCAGTCAATGTTGATACCATCCTGGCTAATTAAAAAAGAAGGTCATAACTGGTTAAAAAGAGATGATGTTTAGAAGGAAAATAACATAAAGTAGGTGTATTGTGTTCAAATTCCATAACATTAGTAAACTACCTTGAAAATGTGTAAATATATAACAGATAAGTATTACTCATTACAATAAGTATTACTCATTACAATAATGAGTATTGCTAGCAACTATGTTTTACCGATTGGTTATACAGTGTGAATAAGAGGAAATGTGTGTGTGTGTGTGTGTGTGTGTGTGTTTTTTTTTTTTTTTTTTTTTTTTTTTTTTTTTTATTGCTAATACTATAGTACAAGAGAAAAAGTGGCAGTATCAACCCTGAGTATAATTGACAGTTCAGACAATGCAGTTTCAGTCACTATGAATTGTTGGAGTATTAAGCATCTCATGTTTGCCATCAATCAGATCTTTAGAATGATTCTGTAGTCATAGGTCAACATCTTTTCCATTCAAAGATTAATGTTGAATATCGAGATGGAATCCCACATAGAAACACTATGCTCTCATAGGTTGCAGCTTCTTGTTGTTGGTTTTTAGGGAACTAAACAGCTAGGTCATCTGCCCCTGGGTTGCAGCATTAAGAAATAATGGATCTGTGAAGTAAAAGGCACCACCCGATCTTCCCTGTTCATTTAGACCAGGCATGGCCAAACACCACCCCATGGGCACGGGCACCCTCGCTGTGCCCGTGCTGCTGCCCGCGGGTGGCCTTTGCCACGCCCCTGTCCCGTGCACTGTGCGCAGCGGCCTGTGGGGCACATGGTCGGGGCTAGGGCGGTCAACTACAGCAGTGTACTCTGCCCACGGGGCACGGGCGCACCTGCTGGACGGAAATGTTGTCCGGGCCTGATTTAGACCATAGGTAGACAGAGAATGATAGTTCTTGCTAGTCCAAAGCAATACACTAGGTGACAGGCTGTATTGCTGGGCATTCACTTCATGACATCTTGCATAATTATTTCAAATTTCACCTGTAGAATCTAATGATTATCTAGCAGCTAAGTGAAATTGATTTTGTGCACTGCAGAAAAGTTAGACAGATAACAGTTGTTATTCTTACAGAAGCTGCAGATGTTACAGTATTCAATAGTGATGTAAGCCATTTTCATTCGCATGGTTATGTTAATGTAACAGAATTGTTGGTGCTAGGTGCCTGAGAACTCAGCAAACACCTCTCCAAAGCTCAAATATAACAGTGTGGTGTGGTATCTACAAAACAGGGATTGGTGAACATTACTTTCTTGGAAAGGGAGATATTACAGTTACTGTGACATCAGTTTGCTCCATCAAAATGTAACATAACTTTCTTCATCCAGAATCTGAAAGGCATCACGGGACACAAGAAAAATGTGTTTCTAACAGGATGGTACCACAGCTCATATAGCAACAGCATAAATGACAGATTGCTCCCATCAAGCAAATGTGTGGGACTATAGATATTTTATTAGCAACACCTGTTACTGACACACACCCTCTTTCATCTCCGTTCCACACACTGGGATTGTACAGCATTGTCATTTGATTTGGATCATTGAGATCAATAATAATTTAACAAGTGAGCAGCAATTTACCTGCTGTATTAAAAAATACATGTTATGTATGCTTGCTGTAAAAACATACCTGTTGTTTGCGAAGCTGCTCTTCTTGCCTTTGTTTCTCCAGCATTTCTTGGCGTCGGCGCCGGACCTCAACATGGAACAGACATGAGGAAAAATCAAGCAACTAGTTGCGCAACACAAAATCATACTGCTATTATCATATTTTCCTCCCTAATAACTCACCATTTAAAACTACTGAAAAACTGTTTCAGAAATGTACTGCAGTTATGGAATAGATATTCTCAAAAGAAATACCAAGACTAATACTGTTATACCTGAAATAAAATTAATTAAGTCTCTTTTCTTTCAGGCCCGCAGCAATAAATATGTCAGAGAATGACATTTTAATATAATAATTATTCGTCCAGTTTGCTGCTACAAATATTTATTTATAATGTACGACAGCTGTTTCAGTTTTTACAACCTTTGTCAAGTACGTCTAGATGGGCCTGACGTCCACATTGCATCAGTAGTACACTGTCATGTAACTGCCAAACATATAGGTGGTAACTTAATTTTAATTTTGATAAATTACATATTTTTGACAGTTACTTAGTAGCAATTATCATCTTAAAATTAATTAAACTAAAATGATATTTTCACTCTGCAGCAAGGTGTACTGATATCAAACTTCCTGGTAGATAAAACTGTGCACTGAAACATAATTTGAAGTGGGACCTATGCAAATGACCTAAGTTTGTATCCCAGTCCAGAAAGTTTGAATTTAACTAATTTATAAATTCATTTGTACAGGATACTCTTCTTATGAGGAAATATCTATTCTTGATCTATTGCAGGTCATGTGCTTTGTGTTAAATAATAACATAAATGTCACCCAATCAGCCATGGCTTGCATTTACAGCTAGTAAAATGTTAGACCAATTTGCAGCAGTATGAAATTCTCCCATGTAAAGACCTCTCTTGCTTCTTTTGTTCTCTTCTAGTGCTAAGCAACATACTTCACGTTAAAATAACATTATTTTGTTTACAAAATTGAAGACATACCCTATGTAGTGCATTATTTGTTTACTAAATATATTTATTATTATCAGCACATAACAAGTGATTATAGATCACATTTATTTCTAGTTCGATTCCTTCTGAATAACAGCAAAAATGTTTGTGAAACTGAAATGAGGGGATTACTAATTATTTGCTAATGGGCAGGAAAGACATATTTGGACTACTTTATATTAAAGATAAATGGTTAACAGTATCTGAACAACTCTCCAGGCTATAGTGCATATTCACATCTAGAGTCTGTTAGTGTGCTGCTATGCATCACTGAGGTGATGTTCATTATAGCAGAATTTATTTTCAAATTTTAAGTAAGTGTTAGCCAATGGAAAAACACACTATTACAACAGACAAGTATTTGTCTAATAACTGAGTTTGATAAGCGAAAGATGCCACAAGACAATCACTCATTGACAGAGTAATTCCCATGTATTTATATCCACCAGTGACACATTAGTTATTAAAGCATTATATTGTACATTATCTATTGGCCCCAATACTACTGTTACATGATACAGTATTTATCTGAAGCATGCCAATTATTTTGTAAAATAACATAGCCTGGTACTCATTAAGTTGTTGTGGTCTTCTGTACAGAGACTGGTTTGATGCAGCTCTCCACCCTATTCTATCCTGAGCAAGTCTCTTCATCTCCTCATTCGACCTGCAACCTACATCCATCTGAATCTGCTTACTGTATTCATCTCTTGGTCTCACTCTGCGATTTTTACCCCACACACTTCCCTCTATTGCTAAATTTAAGATTCCTTGATGTCTAAGAATGTGTCCTACAAACTGATCCCTTCTTTTAGTCAAGGTATGCCAGAAATTCCTTTTCTCCCCAATTCTGTTCAGTACCTCTTTATTAGTTACACAATCTACCCACCTAATCTTCAGCATTCTTCTGTAGCACCACATTTCAAAAGCCTCTTTCCTCTTCTCATCCGCACTGTTTATCGTCCATGTTTCACTCCCATACAAGGCAACACTCCACACAAATGTCTTCAGAAAGGACTTCTTTACACTTGAATTAATATTTGATGTTAACAAATTTCTCTTTTACAAAAACACTTTTCTTCCCTTTGCCATTCTCCATTTTATATCCTCTGTACTACGACCATCGCATGTTATTTTACTGCGCAAGTAACAAAACTCATCTACCACCTTTATTGTTTCATTACCTAATTTAATTCCTTCAGCATCGCCCAATTTTCTTAGACTGCACTCCATAACCCTTGTTTTGCTTTTGTTAATGTTCATTTTATACACATCTTTCAACACACTGTCCATTTCATTCAAATGTTCTTCCAGGTCTTTTGCTGTCGCTGAGACAATTACAATGTCATCGGTAAAACCATATGTTTTTATTTCTTCACTCTCAACTTTAATTCCTTACCCAAATTTCTCCTTCCTTTCCTTTATAGATTGCTCAATGTACAAATTGAATAGCATTGGAGAAAGGCTACAGCCCTGTCTTACTCTCTTCCCAACCTCTTCATACCTTTATGCCCTTCAACTCTGATAACTGCTGTCTGGTTTTTGTACAAGTTGTAAATGACCTTCTGTTCCCTACATTTTACTCCTGCTGATTTCAGAATTTGAAAGAGTCTATTCCAATCAGCATTGTAAAAAGCTTTCTCCAAATCTACAAAAGCTAGAAATGTATGTTTGCCTTTCCTTAATCTATCTTCTAAGTAGGGATGTAACCGAGTGGTTCAGCCGAAACCGTTATTCGCCAAATCTAGCACACTGTCTTCGGATTCGAGGCCAATGGCCAAATACTACCGAATCCCGAATCCAAAGTGTTATATGGAAACTTTCAGTTAAGAATGTTGTAGTTTACTTTGCATAACAGTGTGCTTTCATCTGCGTTATTTACTTTATTTCCAATAGATCTGCTGAAAGACATATGTCATAAAACAAAATGAACTCACTTTGAATTTATTCAAGTGAAACGACTATGAAACATATGCAGTTGTGTGGCTATTGTGAAAACAATCTACCATATTTACCTGAATCTAAGCCACACTTTTTTCCGGTTTTTGGGGTACAAAAAACCGTCTGCAGTTTAAATTTAGTACAAAGCAAAAAACTTCAGCGCTCGTAAGACAAAAACAAAGAGACAAAAGGAAGAAAAGTCTAATTTCCTTCTTATTTTCATATATTGAATTTTAATACACCATTCAATGAAGGAAATAGAACTTTAGTATTGCTCAAATTCAAATGTAGCAGCCTTTCAAATATTAGTAGCAACAAAAATACATTTCTTTACATAAATACCAACAATAAATAAGGCTTTAGGATTCTTGCATGAGTTGCCTCATTCTGATTTCATGTATTGTTTCGTTCAATGTTGTGAAGTGCTAGGGAATGAGAACCGTAATGAACCACTAGGATTTCAAGAAGAAAGTTATTTATTATGAGAAAAAAAAAGTTCTAATCGTGCACCATTCAGGTGGGATGACATCAATTCATCAACCACTTCAATAAATCGTTTAAGGTCAAGCTTAAACACATGTAAACAAACTGCTTTTTGAAAAGTGACAGACAACTGAGATCAACAGGGCGTGTAAAACGTGCAAGTGAGCCAATGGAATGATGATACATAGAAGTGGGTTCCAAATCAGATTGCGTAACAGGCATTTAAAAATGTTCAATATCAAATGCTCTAGATTCTACAAGGGATAATTCTCTGTTGTAGTACGAAGGAACTGAATAACAAGGAATCAAGATGTGGTGATTCAGAATTACCGTACCGGTAACTAATTTCTACAACCACTGCCTTCATGCTACAACTTACGTGTTTTTCTATTAGGTGCAAGAGTTTGTTCCTATGAATCGTGATTCGTCAATTCCACACTCTCTTCAACATAAGAATAATACAAATGTAATCTTCCATGTTAGCTGTTACCACATTTAAATTCCATCTGCCTAACAAACCTTAAAGACAATGATGAACGCGGGAGAATTTATGTATCATGTTAATGTTTACATTTGTATTACTCTTATGCTAAACAGAAATAGTTAGAAATGAAGTATGGCAACTGACTAGTAGAACCATTTTTTAAATCTTCTACAAATATAAATTCTCTGCAGACAAATCATGTGATCTTAAATGTTTGAAAAAATAAATAAATCTACAAAAAATCCTTACTTAAACCTCCAGAATGGGCAATCTGCACATTCAAATCTGAAATGTCTTCGTGGCAATAACAAGTACATGCACGTCAAATAAACACAGATTTCTCTGTCTGAATGTTCTGTCCATCACTCATGGAATGCCTGTCACTATAAAATTATTTTGCACATCCTATTTTTTAAGAATCTATTTTTCCAATTTCCAAAATATCTACTCATGCTTTCAAGTTTTATTTTTGGCTGTTCCCCTTAGAAAACAGAAAAAATACAGAATCCTTTCCTGTCTAGGACTTCATTATGCAATTTTCTTTTTTATTTCATCAAAATGAAAGTCTGTAATAGAGTGAAGAAAGATTTTTAGAGCATGTAAACAACTTTTAGAGCATCTAAATGTTTCATACAAATTTCTTTTAAGGAGAGGGGGTATTAAAAATCCTTAATATTTAAAATAGAAATCTAAATAAATATTTAATTTCTTAAATTTTATTGTAATATTGTCATTTGGGATCCATCCCAGAAGGCTTTATCTTCATTACTGGATGTGATAGAGTAACAATTCATTTTAAATGCATGTACTTGAGTTGTCAGATTATTTGTGTTCCAGATCCCGAAGATTAGATTCAGGTTCGGAATTCGACACGTTTTATTTAAGATTCGGTATTCGGATTCGATTTGGTAAAATTGGGGTTCGACACATCCCTACTTCTAAGATAAGCTGTAAAGTGAGTATTGCCACCTGCATTCCTACATTTCTTCTGAATCAAAACTGATCTTCCCTGAGGTCAGCTTCTATCAGTGTTTCCATCCTACAGTAAATAACATGTGTTAATATTTTACAACCATGACTTATTAAACTGATGGTTCTGTAGTTTTCACACCTGTCTGCACCTGCTTTCTTTGGAATGGGGATTATTACATTTTCCTTAAAGTCCGAGGGTATGTCGCCTGTCTCATACATCTTACGCACCAGGTGAAATAGTATTGTTATGGCTGGTTCTCCCAGAGAGTTTAGTAGTTCTGAGGGTATGTCATCTACTCCAGGGGCCTTGTTTCAACTTAGGGCTTTCGCAAATTCTTCTCTCAGTATAGTATTTCCTATTTCATCTTCATATATTTCCTCTTCTCATATTACAATATGGTCTACAAGTTCATTTCCTTTGTAGAGCCCCTCTATATACTCTTTCCACCTTTCAGCTTTCCTTTCTTTGCTGAGAACGGGTTTTCCATCTAAGTTCTTTATATTCATTCAGCTGCTTCTCTTGTCTCCAAATGACTCTTTTATTTTCCTATAGGCGGTATCTATTTTTCCTCTATTTATACATTCTTCTACTGACTTGCATTTGCCTTCTAGCCACTCCTGCTTAACTATTTTGCACTTCCTGTCAATCTCATTTCTTAGTTATCTGTATTCCCATGTTGCCTGTTTCATATTTTCTCGTTTCATCAATTAAATTTAGTATATCCTGTGATATCCAAGGATTCTTTGTAGCTCTTGCCTTTATACCTATTCTGTCCTCTGCTGCCTTCACTATTTCATCTCTCAATGCTACCCATTCCTCTTCTACTGTTTCATTTCTCCTCGTTTCTGTCAACTGTTGCCTAAAGCTCCCTCAGAAATTCTTAAGAACTTCAGGTTCCCTCAATTTATCCAAGTCCCATCTCCTTATTTTCCAACCTTTCTGCAGCTTTTTCAGTGTCAGCTTACAGTTCATTATGATTAAGGTTTGGACAGATTCTGTATCTGCCCCCGAGTATGTCTTACAGTTTAAAACCTGGTTCCGAAATGTACGTCTTACCATTATAAAATCTATCTGGTACCTTCTGGTGTCCTCTGGTCTCTTCCAGGTATACAACCTTCTTTTGTGATTCTTAAACCAGGTGTTTGTTATGATTAAATTATGTTCTGTGCAAAATTCTACCAGGTGGCTTCCTCTTTCATTCCTTTTGCACAGTCCACATTCACCCACTATTTTTCCTTCCTTACCTTTTCCTACTACCGAATTCCAGTTTCCCATCACAATCTGAATAATTTCCATTACTTCTTCATACATCTCCTCATAATTGGCAAAGCCAGTTGGCATATAAAACTGTACTGTTGTGGTCGGTGTTGGCTTCATATCTATCTTGACTACGATAATGTGATCACTGTGTTGCTCATAGTAGTTTACCCGCCTTCCTCTTTTCTTATTCATTACCAGACCTACTCCTACTCTTTCTTGTCCTCATTTTCACATGTGCCATTTGCACTATGACAAAGTTGAAGAAGGCTCTAGATTCTGTGTCCTTATGGAAGACTCCTCAAACGTTTACCGTGGTGTAGCATTCCTATTTCTACTGGTATGCAGATCTGAATGGTCGTTACACATATAAGCATATCCCAGTAATATGAGGAGAATATTGAGACTGTAAAACTTGAGACACCATGTGGCATCATGTATAATACATTTTTCAGGAGGAAATTCTCTAAAGAAATGTCTAGCTGAACAGGAAACATGTCAAAGATGACATTTCCTGCACCACCACATATCTCAGCTAATATTAGTCACTTGACTAAACTAAGGGCATTGTTCATCAGAACAGAAAGCCAATCAATTTTTCAGTGTGTTCACCTCAATAGTGAACAAATAACTGCATCACCAAAAATTTCTCCAGTCATGAAAACAAATTCCATCAACAAGATTATCAAGTGCTTATTCAACACAACCCTTACTGCATCTGTTACTCAAGGGTATCATTCATTAAAGGAAATTGTTATGATTAGTCACAACCATTGCAATTAGTAAAGTGTACATCTCTTTTCACCTGAAGAGAAGTCACATATCCATACTTGATGTACACATATCACGGCTACAGAAAACACAGGCATGGATGAGGCATGAAGTGTATAAGTGGCAAGTTGCCTTTTGAACAACATTACAACAATGGTTCTTTAAACTAATGTCCTACAGAGAATTGCATTAACAAAATGCAGTTAACCATTTATAAACATTTGAATATCATCAGTGATGTCTACCTTACTATATAAAGCTCTGGAAACACTATAGCTGTGGTCTCTACACCAGATGGACACTCAATTAAATTTCAGGCAAAATGGAGGAAGTATCAGTGTTCCCAGAATAACTACAGTCTTCTATAACCAATAAATTATGAGAGTGTTTTGTGTTTCATAACATATGTCCTGTTAAGGAACAAATTCATAACATGCAAATGTAGTAAATGTTAGGTGAGGTAGTAAATTTTACAGACATTAAAATAACAATCAATATGTAATGAAGAAACTGCAAAGGAATTTCTACATTGGTAAATACATACATTACACCATTACAACATTTTCATTTACACTTACACATTGTAAGTATAACAGTATACCACACTTTGCATGAAATGTTACTGAATTGAATAAAAATTTACCAATTGCATCTAAGAAAAGAAAAACAATGTTGAATAGAAATCTGTCAACCGTCATAGAATTCAAATATCTAAACAGATGGCAGACAATATGCTATATTAATACATATTGCAGATAAAGAGTGCCAAAACACAGGCATTAAAAATTTATGCAAGTAGAAGGAACAAAGCCTCACACAGTGTCAAGCAAATGACATGAGGACTGGACTGAAACAGACAAACAAATACGAACAATGATAAGTATAAAAAATTTACACATGTCATCATAGATATGAACTGCTATATTTCATGCAATATTGCCAGAAATTAATGCCCCAGAAACACACAATGGTCAAATTGACATGCACATCAGCAATTAACTACAGAAATTTTATAGGGTAGCACAACAGCAATGAAATGTTCACAACTCAGCAAAGCAAAACAGTTGCACACATTGCAGTTCACGTTCAAACCAACATGGATAAACAACAATGTCAGTAAAACTTATAGTGGACAAGGGAATTGCAGTCAAATTCCTAACAGTTCAGTTTCTATCATCCTTCCTTTGTTGTTTGACCTCTAACATAAAAGGTATCATTCCACATGACACACAAAGACATTGCCCAGAATTTTGTTACAACATGTGGAAAATTCAGAACATAGTTTACAAATTGGTTAACAGTTAAGAACTTACATTTTTGCCTTATTTTAAAATATAAATTTCTATATTCACAGATTAAAATTTGGATGAAAGGTAGTTAAGAGTCCCCCACCACCAATTACTTTTTTTTTTTTTTTTTTTTTTTTTTTTTTTGGGGGGGGGGGGGGGGGGCAGTGGTCACCCACACTGCAACCTGTGTAACAGTTTCAAATAGTGAAATGGCTTGACAGTTCAACTGCAGATATTTTGGATACTGATGTGAATCAAATTTAGAGACATTTGAACCCCTTTTCCCCCAAAGACAACTGACCCACTTCCCCCACCAAAAAATAGATTATCTATGCCCCTGCACTAATACTAGCACACAATTATGTGAAAATTATTACTGTAGATTGAGCAAATTGTGGTAGGCAGAGCTGAAATAATAACTATGAATATAATGTTACACACAACTGAAGACAACAAATAGTTCACAATGTTAGCACAAATGTTTCTAAACACTTGAAACAACAGAACAAATGTTTCACCTGTGTAATCTATTTGGATTGAATTTTAGCTTTACACATGTCATAAGAGTGAGCACATTCTTAACATGCCTGTATTGATAAATATCATCTGAGGAATAAAATAATCTGTATAATGGTGGGACACCTTAGGGTGCTTCTCCAATGCAGCAAGACTACAGAAAGTATCACATTTCATGAAAAATAGGAATCCTATTCGGTCTGACAAATCTTATACAATGGCTACTGGTCCAATAAAATGTGATTTTATGTAAATATGCAGTTCTGTTTTTGAGACCCATTTATTTTTTACTAGTTGGTCTTCTTTTCCTGCATAGGACTTAACAAAATCCATTAAATATGTACATAACAATGAATTAAAGGAAAATTAAGAGTAAAATTTTATTATGCAAATGAGAATAAGTAATTACTCACAAAACAGAAGAGTAGTTGATGAGAAGACAGTTACATATCTCTCTCTCTCTCTCTCTCTCTCTCTCTCTCTCTCTCTCTCTCTCTCTCTTTCTCAAAAACCACTTGTGTTCACCAGCATTGCACCTTGAATGGGCCAACTACTGATATTGGTTGGAATAGTGATGGGGACAACAGGGATGTGTTAATAGAAACTAATTTATCAGATATGTATGTATATGCAGGTGTATCTGACACTTATGAAAGGGAGCCAAGTGGAGTACTGATATAAGAAATGCTGAGAGGTAATACAGAACAAATGTGGATGAATGGCAGCAAGAGAAAGGCAAAGCAGCTAGAGAAAGGCAAACTAATGTTAAGCCCAGTTTTTGACAATATTGATGGTAACACACTGAAATTCTGAAGCAAAAAGAGATAAAATATAGAAATCAAAAGGTTACTATCAACTCGTATAGCAACTAGACTTCAATTACAACAGCTGAAGGACATGCATGAAAGGGAAACAATAGTTGAGAAAGGCATGAAATATGTTTGCAGTCTATCCTCAATGTTATTCAAGAATGTGCAATGAGCAAACAGTGAAACAAAACGAACAAAAAGACATTTAGAAAATGAGTTACAGTTTACTGCGACAAAATAAAAATTTTGAAGCTTCCCAAAATCACTATAATTCTGTGAGGGATGGCAAATTAATTGGAAAATCAATTGGAAAAATTAATAGTTTCTTGACAAGTAATTATAAATTAAATACCAACCAAAGTAAAATAAGACTGATATAAGGCAGCCAAATCAAATTAAAAAATGAGGCACTAAAAGAAAAGCAGCAGATACGTTTTACTATATGGGCAGAAAAATAA
Source organism: Locusta migratoria (assembly GCA_026315105.1). Taxonomy (NCBI): domain Eukaryota; kingdom Metazoa; phylum Arthropoda; class Insecta; order Orthoptera; family Acrididae; genus Locusta; species Locusta migratoria. Next base: position 262,992,904 of record CM048755.1, read on the forward strand.
TTGACACTGGGTGAAGTAGATATGATATAAAATTATGCATTAGCAAGAAATACATTGATCAAAAAGATAAATTTATAAACATCAAATATAAACAGAGATGTTACAATTTTTTTATGTGGTAGTACAGAAGAATGCTGGAGATGTATAAACTGGATTTCTAATGAGAAAGTACTGAACTGAATTGTGCAGAAAGAAAGTTTATTATACAATATAACTACATGAAGGGATCAGACAATAGTATACATAATGAGGCATAAAGGAATTGTTAATTTAGCAATGAGGAAAACTTGGAGAGGGGAATTTGCCAACACCTGACTTCAGGAAGATAGTACAATTGTATATAGGTTTTAGTAATTATGCAAAAATGAAGATGTTTGCATGTGATAAACTATGAAGGAGAGCTGCATCCGTGGACTGAAGAACACATCAACTACACTAGTATTAATAAACTACAGTTGAACAGAAAAAGGATGAGTTTGCTGAGTCTCCACTGAGTCTCCGCAACTGTTCTTTTTGAAATACATCGAATGATATATTTTAAGAACTATCATCAAAAGTTTGTCCTCTGTTTGCAGATCATTGTTTTACATGTCATGTCATGTAGTACATTGGCAGAAAATGTATTTTGTTTGTTTCTAAAATGTCAGGTTTTAACAATTCATAACCTGCTAAATGTGCAAATACTTTCTCTGAAATCTGAATGCTGCTGATTCATATAAATTGATTTAGAAACATTTAATGAAGTAAGAGTTAGGCTTTCTCATCAAATCAAGGAACTGAAAACAATGAAGAGGTCCGCAAATACCTTGCTGCAAGTTTACTTTTGCTCGAGTGGATATTAATAAATAATACTTATATAGAAAACAAAAAGAACTTATTCTTAGGAGGAAAGATAGAAGGAAAATTATGTTACTATGTAAATAATTTATGAATAAAACAGACCACTCACCAAACGTACAGGCACTGGATCATCGACAGTCACACCCATAAAGAGAAGGAAAATTTGCTAGCTTTTGGAATAAACTGTACTCGATTTAAGAGCATGCACACGCACATGCGCGCGCGCACACACACACACACACACACACACACACACACACACACACACACAATAGCTTTGTGCATGGGAACTTTGATAACAGAACAAAAAAACAGAGTTAGGGGACTGAATCCATTGGTTAAAAAGTAACTAAGGACTGGCATACAAGTAGATGTAACAGCTGAAAGTGTGCCATGCACAATAAGGCAAACTTTTCCTCCATTTCAAAGATTACAAATGCAAAGGTTCTGTTTCAGTTCATACTACAAACATTTCCCAGGCATTTACAAAGGATGACTCTCATCCATTCAATATATTTACCTGATTTTTTAAAGAAAAAAAAACATTGTATAATTCTTTTGTTGCTGTCTAATGTATGTTCTCCTTCGACAGGGAAATTCAGTTCTAAAGTTGGCTCATATTTCATAGATCACCCCCAAACACTGAAAACTGACAGCTTACATTCACCAATGTACAGATTTTCAATGCAATAATGAAAGAGCTTGTCACATTAATGTGCTAGTAATCTCATGACTTCACAAATCATAAGTATTATTTCATACAACTTTGAAGATTGTAATAACACCACATTCAACCTATGAAGATTTCAGATTTCTGATACTTGGCATACTGACTGTAATTCACAGTAAAAAGTTGGTCATACTGCAAGGATGCATTTCAAAAAAACTGAAACACTATCTTTCACATTCACGTATGATTACCTTTCTTTTTCCTACTCTATTTTACACACCAAAGATAACAAAAGATTAATTTCTTGATTATAACACCATCTCTTTGTGATGAGCTACTAAGTTCTATATTTTTAAATTACGTTTTGAAGAGTAACCTATTACAAATCAGGTATAGCTGAGAAAGTATACAGTAATGCATGGATAATACTTACAGTGCTTTGTTGGCTTGATACTGAGAAGCAGTGTTCCACTGCCTTCCTTGGAAATAATACTGTAATTCATGATAGTAACAATAAACAATGTGTTCTGACCTTTTGCATACTACAAGCTTAAGTTTTCATATGGATCCAATTTGCTTTTTCACTTAACAGAATTCTCATCAATATTATTGGATTGAGAAAATACTAAATCATACTGAAAGTTTTGTTTATCAGAGTCTTTCAGAGTATTGTGTTAATTCCATTCATGACATTATGAAACTTGGCATCCTTCTATATTTTATACCAAAATGTTAAATACTGCATGGGATAAAAAAGTAAAATTCTGAAAACAATCACAATCTGAGGCTTCAAAACTTCACCTATGCTAATGGATTAACAGGAGCAACTTTGGAAAAATATACTTTTTGTCCAAGCTTATGAAAATGTGTTTAATCACAGTTTCAAAATCATCTGTGGGTATATCTTTATTTTTTATGAAAGCATTGATGCAAAAATATGTCAATTTGGAGAATGTGGGCAGTAAATTTATCATTATTGTTTACATTAGATTTATGGCTTCTTACTTTGAGCACCATTTTCTATTTCCTGTAAACGTTCTTCCATTTCATCCAAGTGCCTATACTAAATACAGTATGAAGCTAGAGAACAGATCGTCAAGATCATAATGATTCCTCTTGGATTATAATTATACATATGAGGATAGATTACTACTAATCAAGCTGAAGAGGAACTGAACAACACACAGGCTTGAAGAGTATATGATAAGTTGTTAACACAGACAAACACACACACACACACACACACACACACACACAGAGAGAGAGAGAGAGAGAGAGAGAGAGAGAGAGAGAGAGAGAGAGAGAGAGAGAGAGGAGGGAGGGAGAGAGATTGCACTTATTTCAGAAATACAAAACAAGGAGTCAGAATTAAAATAAAAAAGAAGTCAGAATTAAAATTAAAAAAGAAGTCAGAATTAAAATAAAAAAGACATCAGAATTAAAATTAAAAAGAAATAACATTACATGCAATAATATTGTGGAGGTAAATTTCAGAACACAAACAACAGTGTGATAATATAATAGATCACACAAGTCAGTGGATTACCAAAAAACAAGGAGTATTTGGCAATTAAAAGAAAATCTTTTATAATACTTGAAAGATCCAAATGAATGAACATAGTGAGATAGGCTGGAGGGGCAATTAAGTATCTGTACAAAACAAGCCGAATCAGAAATTAAAAAGATGAAATTAGAAGGGGGGGGGGTTCTGCCACTGCCACTCTGTTGACCTGATTAGACTCATTTTTAATAAATGGAATAATTATCAGCAGATGGTTGCAATGATTACTTTCAGTAAAATTCCACCTATTGTTCCAACAGATCATTATTCTCTAATTAATCATTTTTTTCATATTATTTCTTGCATTCAGTCCTCTTTTATTTGCACTCTATTAAGGCAAATTACTAAAATAATGTCAGCATGCAAAAAAAAACACTGTTTTCAGCACACACCATCTAAATCAGGAATTTGTTCAATAATGTGATGCATAATGCAATCATTATGGTCCAAATGCTCAGCTGAGTTGTGAGAAATCTAAGACTTCAAGAATATACTTTCAGGTCTTCATCATGCTCTATGAGCATTTTGCTAACATACCATGCTGTGTGCCAAAGGAAATAATCTTGATGAAAAATCCCATCCTTTAATAGGACAGACAATAATCATGAAGAGGTAAATGTGGCATCTGAGAATTCATTCTGAACTAAATCTATCAGGAGAGCTTTATTTCATGTAGATGCTATGCAAACATTCTAGAAACCACAAAGTTGGCTCCAACTACTTTTTTTATTCCATTAAATATATGTGGTGAACCCAAAAACCACACATTCTACAAAGCAGTTGTTGTTGTGGTCATCAGTCCGCAGACTGGTTTGATGCAGCTCTCCACGCTAACCTGTCCTGTGCAAGTCTCTTCATCTGAGAATACGTTCGGCAACCTACATCTCTTTGAATCTGCTTACTGTAGTCGCCCCTCGGTCTCCCTCTCCGATTTTTACTCCACGCACTTCCTTCTAATGATAAGTTGACGATTCCTTGATGTCTCAGGATGTGTCCCACCAACCTATCCCTTCTCTTAGTCAGAATACACAAGAAATTCCTTTTCTCCCCAATTCTGTTGAACACCTCCTCATTAGTTACATGATCTACCCATCTAATTTTCATCATTCGTCTGTAGCACCACATTTCAAAAGCTTCTATCATCTTTTTGTCTGGACTTATTGTCCACACTTCACTTCCATACAATGCTACACTCCAGACAAATGCCTTCAGAATGGACTTCCTAACATTTAAACTAATATTGGATGTCAACAAGTTTTGCTTCTTCAGAAACGCTTTTCTTCCCATAGCCATTCTGCATTTTATATCTTCTTTACTTCAGCCTTCAGAAGTTATCTTGCTACCCAAGTAACAAAACTTGTCTACTACTTTTATTGCCTCATACAGAAGGATAGCTCATAAGGATCAACAACAGGCCAGCCATAGTAAGTTTGGATAAATTCCAGCTTTTTTAATTGGTACTACATAGTGTCAGTGAAGTCCAATTCATTTAAGTGAAAGCCAATATGCAGCAAGATTCACTAAAATGCTATGGTATAAGTGAATCTGGTTATCATCTGGTTCTCCTGGGCAGGTTGCTTGGTCATAATGCACTGTTTTAGTCAACATTCACCTGTGACATGTTTAGTACATAGAACTATAAAGTTTCACACTAGTACCAATAATATATCACTATAATCTTCTGCCTCAGAGACACATCTGCACAGGTTATTGTTTCAACCACAAGACAGAAAAACCAGATAAACTGGACACATCAATTTTTGCTGTACATGTACTATTGTACAGATCTGATACAAGATATACAATTATCAGGTTTCTTTATTCCAGGTACTCTAATGAAATGTAATTTTAAAATCCAGAATGAAATTTTTGCTCTGTAGCAGAGTGTGTGCTGAAATGAAACTGCCTGGCAGGTTAAAATTTTGTTAAACGTTCAACAAATAGCTTGCCAGGTATACTTTTCCAGACTCCAACAAGTAGAATAATTGTTTTATACTAGTGGAGGTCTTTCACTTTTTATTTGCATGACTTTTAATTGATACAACTGTAAATAGAATTCAGCAGTTGTAATTTTATGAAAAATGCACTTCCCTTTACAAAATAAATTTTCTTTAGTTAACCACGGAAAATTATTGTGAAACACTAACCAAACTGAGACATTTGACTCACAATTGACATCATGGATAACTCTTGCCTAGCAAAATCCTCCTTCATGACAATGCACACCTGAACCACTGCCAAAATTATATAGAAGAATCATTATTTTCGTACTTTAACGTTTTGGTCATGCTCTGTACAGTTCTGAAGTCGTACCAAGCAAATATTTCCTCTTCTTGCATGTGAAACAGTGACTAACAGTTTCAAAATAAAATTAACTCAAGAATGGTCTTACTAACTGGTTCAATTCTCAGGAAGCAGACTTCTATGCAGAGGGATTAAAGAAGCTGGTGCAGTATTACAACAAAAAGTGCACAGATGTGAACAGTGATCGACTGCAAAAATGAAGTAGATATGAAGTAAAATTGTTCTGTCAATAAAAGCCTTTTCTCACAAGCTTATTTATTTATTTTTAATGGCCAAAAGACCTTAGTATTGGAATGGAACTTGTATTTTAGTATTAGTTTATGAAGTGTTAGAAGTCATGAAGACAACTAAAAGCTTATTTACAATATAACTTCACAGGGGAGCTTTTGTAGTTCAGACATGTAACACTCAGATTCTTAAGTCCACCTCAGTGTGTTGCTATTAGCTTAAGCACACATAAAACTTCCAGAAGCATTATTCATAAGGGATTAGGAAGGGTGGTGGGTAGTTTTCCCACCTATGTACAGACTTTTTTACAATATAAATGTAATTATATATCCACATTTTTCTGGTGTTTTGCTCTTTATGCTAATTTCATTACAGCAGTTTACCCTCACATATGATGACTGTTGATCCTTCCTTCACTGAATTCATTCTTGCTTTAATAGTGTAAGTTGAGATACCAGCACATTTATAATCTTATAAAGCACCATTGTTATAAAACAATGATAGGTGCAGTGTTTATTTACCATAATGAGGGATACACCCCACACAATACATTGTGATATCTTAATAATATGATAGAAACCAGTGTGAGTCAGTATAATGTAGAACTCATTCTAAAATTGAAGCAATGATGCAGGGGCTATCGTGGGGTTCTACAGTGGCTATAAAAAATTTAAGCACCCAGAAAGGGAAGAAGAAATGAAACAAAACATCATGGGATGAGAAGGTATATGATGTTATCCAACAGATTAAAAGATCAAGTCAAATTTACAAAGAACTTATCAGTATGATGTTGCACCCCCTTTGGCCTGGGGGTAAGCCTGATTTGTTTGGGGAGGGTGTTATACAGCCTTTGTACTCTCTCTTGGACAATCTGACCCACAACTGTTGGTATCATGATTACTGAAACTGGGACTAAGTTGGAACCAAAGCTGGTGCCACAAATCTTCTTATAGGGACAGACCTAGGATTTTGGTAGCAACAGGATACCTCTGGTTCACATAGAATCATATAACCTATGAAACCTGACAGCAACACAAAACACCAACAACATTTAAACAGTTTATACTATTTTCAGGTGTCCAGATGAGTGCAGTTGTCTTCGCAGCATGATATTTCGACAGTGTACATTGGCGTCATATTCAAGTGATACCTGCAGAATGAGCACCTCCATTGGATCCTGTCCCCTTTATACTCTTGACTGATCCCACCCCTTCTCCCTCTGCTGGTCATGCATAAAGCTGTGTGGAGCTGAGGGGTACTGCCACGCTGGCTGCTGGGTGCAGACCGTGATCCATCAGTTTTTCTGCAGTCTTCATCAGGTGCGGGAGTCACTTTACACTGAGGCAGTGATTTTTGTTGGCTTAGAGCTAGGTCCCAGGCTTTGCTGAGAGTGAACCCAGCATCTCTGTTGATCAGAATGTCAGCTACACATATTTCAATAGCCTCTTTTAGAACACAGGCCCCAACAAGAGGTCTGTCATAGGTCTTCTGTTTTTCCATACTCCATGGTGTGTCCTGTTAACATACAGTGTTCCACAAGCATAGAGTTTGTTGGTTGCTTCATTTTTGTGTGTTCCCTGTGTTCTTTGCATCTTTCTTTGATTGTACAGTCTGCCTGATCTATGTCATACCACATTTACATGAGATAAGGTTTGCGGAGTCCCACGTCATCTTTTACCGTACCTACAAGAGCACACATTTTTGGAGGTGAATAGAAAATAGTGTTGATGTTATGTTGCTTCAGGATTCTGACAGTTTTATTACATAGTTTGCTCGTATACTGCAGGTATGCCATTGCCTTCTTTTCCTCATTGCATTGTGTATGCCTGGCTTGTTTCTTTGCCTTAAAGCTAATTGGATTTGTCATTCATTGTGTCATTCTTCTTTAAAATGAGCTTAAGGTAGTTAAGTTCTTGTAGTAAGCCTACCAGATAGATACCCGAGAACAGTATAAACAGTTGATTCACCGGGAAAGCTTAAAATCACATAATATTTAGACAATCTACTTTTTGTTGTGCAAACCACAGTGAGTAGTTGTTCTAATCATTTACACACACACACACACACACACACACACACACACCATTGGTAGTGTATGTTTAAAGAGTTACCAACATCCAACCATGTATTTAGTTTTTTGACAGACTGCGTATTTTCAGTCCTTTGTTGTTTCTTATGCATACACTATCTTCCACTTGCATTGTCAGAAGATGCTACATTTGTTCTTTTTGCATGATATGAAATATTTCAAAATGCCACAGAAAGGTCAAGACAAATGGATCATAATTAAATTCTCAAAAGACTACATGCATACACTTTAATTCTGCTCACAAAAATCTAGAACTAATGAAATTAGTCATTGCATAGAATGAAACACAATTTGCAGATAACGCTCAGTTACTAAGCTGAAACAAGCCCTACAATTTTCAGTACATATGGACCATCTTATGCATCACAAGACCAAGTGCCGTTACTTTATATTTCTTATGTGAGCACAATTAGTGCTGTTTAGTAGTTTTTTGCTGTGAGATTTTACCACTAACTGAAAGAACAGTAACCCTTCTTTTGTACAAGGTTCCATTATGTCAGTTATGACATGTGGCGCTTGGACTAGTGATGCATAACACCGTCCATATGATCACACCTAAAGGCCACTTTAAAAAGAGAATCATTCTTGGGATAAAAATTCTAGACAGTCACTCAGATTATATTTTCAGAATAGAGAAGTGTGTGATTTGATTTGTAGTTGGCATTAGTTCTGGAACATCCCACAGCAATCTCTTTAAAAAAAATCACACTTGTTGCACAGTATATCTATTTGTTAATGTTCTTATTAATTCGCCAAAGAAACGGAAGAAGTAACATCTAAAAACAAAACAAAAACAAAAAAACTAAATAAATAAATAATTAATTTAAAAAATTGTTGGTTTAAGATTAGGAGACGTAGTAGTCATATTCATAGGTATGTAAGTGTTCAAGAACTGTGAGGCCTTATGAAATATATCTACTACACCATATAGTAGTGTGTGAGTGGATTAAATAAGTTTGATTAATACTTTCATAAGGATTTATAATTAATGTATCACATTAGAATTAATATTAGCATTGAACACACTATTTCATGAGTGTCTGAAGATGTGCTGTAAAGTAATTCCTCTGAATAGTTTTATTTTGTTCTCACAGTCAGTTGAAGTACCACATGTAATGTAATATAATGTCTACTTTTCCATACTGCTGACAAGTTGTCATGCTCTGCCATTAGAGGGCTCCTAACTGTAGCGTGCAACATGGAGACATGTCAGTGTATGAGAAACAATGGGCTGCAATCAATTTTCTTGCCGTACAACAAATGGAGAACCCTTTCAACCAAAATGACAATACCAAACAAAACTCAAGCACAGCGACATTTGCAACAATCTGACACCTCAGGTGCACTGTCAAGTCATCATCTTCCTCCATACAGTACTAATTTGGCCCCATCCAATTGTCATCTTTTTCCAAAATTTAGGGGACACCTTTAAGGGCTTCACTTTGATAGTCATGAAGTGGTGCAAGAAGAGGTGAGGTTTTGGCTCCATCAACAAAGTCAAACAGCCTATAATGACAGTAACCACCAACTGATCTCTAATAGGAAGAAATGCCCTTCACTGGAAGTATGACTATGATAAGAAATAAATACGCAGACAAGAAGAATGAAGAAGTAGAATTTTAATAAAGTATGTTTTATTTTAAAAGCTTTCAGATATTACATGAAAAAAAAAAAAAACACCAGAGACATTACTTTTCAGCACACCCTTGTAAGCTATTCTCCTATTTTTCACTGGAATGGCAAATGCTTCACATTTTACATATCACAGAGACTCCACTCTGTATGATTCATGGAAAACAACTCATGTAAATTAATGGAAAAGATTGCAACCTTTAGTTGCAGTTCTTTGATGATCTGCAGACTAGCTATTTTCTAACAGAAAAAATTTTACTGTTTCATCAAAAGTCCAGTTTATATAATCAATGCAAACAGCACAACAGCAGTTACATCTGAAGAAAAAGTTAGTACATAAGGTAGCATTTTGAAAGCCTAAGACCCACGCCATAATACATGTAACTATTACTTAAGCATCATTTAAAATGTAATGTAATAATTGTATTTCATTCTCCATCACGATAAGATACTCGTATAAATCCCCTACCAAACTACAAGTGAACTAAATCTTTAGAAGATAGTACTGTTATTTACATGTTATAGTTTTGTATCTGAGAAGAAAATCCCTATATCCCTCAAACCACCTGGTAGTGTATATGAATCTTCCTTTGTTGATAACTGATAGTAAATGATTCTAAATCAACCAACTCAGTAAAATATAAACAAACCTACAGTGTACAAAGTTAAAGGTAAGATAGCAATGGGAAGCAAAACACCAAAGTTTTATGAATATATTGATTTTTGAAGGAAATGGGTAAAAAAAAAAAAGGCATGATTTGATGGTGAATTAGGAGCTCTCACTTAATTATGCTCAAGGTATGTAGGTCAGAACTCTTCATCACATTCAAAGTAGTTCACATAATTTCTTAAATTATAAATCAGTCTGTAAACTTTTAATGTCCAAAAAAGTTTTCATTCAGAAATCAAGTGTTCATCTATGTACAATGAAAGGAGAAAAGATTGCCAGGCCAGAATAATTAAAGATTTCAAGAAGAAAGCATTGCGCATGCCCAAGTTCAGATGTGTCAGTGTTCCCAACTCTCATGCTCATTGGAGCTTCAGCTTGATATTTATATTGTCAAATAGGAGCCATGTAATAGTTAGGATATAGTGTAAGTTGACATTCATACATTGCATTTTAACTAATCCTATCAGTTATTTTGTAAACCATTTTTTGACCAAGTGGAAATGGTTAAAATATAAGAACTCCACATTGGTAAAAATTACTAAAACAACAGCCATTATACATCTACTTCAGCACCTGTGTGGATATGCTGATGGTTTGTGAATGAAAGTGATGCATGTACAAATCTAACTATGATAAATTTTATTTTAAATTTTGCACCTGTAAAGATAACCTGGTGTTTGTATAGTTTTCAGGTAAGAGAAATGTATCAGGTGGCTGGCGTATTTTTCTAAGTCCTTACTTGCAGTTTACTTGAACTAGTGAATGTGTTTTCTAGTACCTGTCCAGGTTAATATACTGATATCTGTGGTATGTGTTAGATTGAATCTCACTGCAATGGTTTTTCTTGCAAATAGCCCAACCATAGTGAAGAACTATTAAACTGGAATCAACAGATACTGGAAGGCACATCCACTACCTCGTGTAAACCATGAGTAATGTCACCGAAAAAAATGCCAATCATCTGATATGTTTCTCTTACATGGAAACTATACACACACTAGGTGGTGGTCGAAGTAATTATAAATAAATATATTTTCACTAATTTTACTGTGGCCATATGTATGTTTCTTTAAAGATTAGTCTATTATAAAATGGATTCTTTTGAAATGTGGAAACTAGAAAAGCCTATAACTGCACAATTTGTAGTAAATCAAGGTGTACAATATTACCTGTACCGGTAAACATTTAAATAAATAAATAAAAATAAATTACTCCAGTTAGATTCGAAAACACATCACTTTCATTCAGAAACTGTAAGCATTGCCACACAGTCACTCAAGCTGATGTGTAACTCTATAGTCATTTTAGTAATTTTACCAATGTGGAGTTCTTATATTTCAACCAGCTAGTCATATAATGATTTTCCAAAGAAATGATATGATGAATTAAACTACAATGAAAATTAACATAAATTTCTTCCTAAGTATTATATTGCTTCTATTTGTGCATGTAAACACCAAGCTGAAGCTCAAGCTAGAGTTGGGAACACTGGCACTTCTGGCAAGTGCAATGCTCTTTTCTTGGACTCTAAAATTATTCGGGGCAGGCGATCTTTTTGCCTCTCATTGTACAAGGATCATTTTTAAAGTAGGAAATGATTGCTAATGAACTAAGAGAAATTTTATTTATAAATGTAAATTGTGTTACAAACAAAATAATGAACATTTTATTCACCTTTACACATAATCACCATGAATGTTTGAACATATGTCATGTCATAGCACCAGTTTTTGGATCCCAATATCAAAAAACTCTGCCACTAACTGTCACATTTTTTGTAGTGAAATTTGTCAAAACACTATGATAAACTACTGACCTTGTAATTTGTGGAAATTTTTGATGCAGCTCATCAATAGTGCAATGCCTGTTTTGATCAGGATGGCGTATTGTCATGAATGAAGACTTGATGCAAATAGTTGATGAAGCAATTTGCCAAAACACATACTTCACTGTTCATGAGCTACATAAGACATTTCCACAAGTTCTGGAGTTCATCACATTGTTACTGACAAACTTCATCACAAAAGACTGTGACAGTCAGGCAGCAGAGTTCTTTGATGCTGTAATCCCAAAGCTGGTGCCACAATTTGACAAATGTTTAAAGTTTCAGGGTAACTAATATTAAGGAATTAAAAAAGTAACACATTGTACTTTGGAATACAATGTATGTTCAAAAATAAAGTTTCTATTACTCTATTACCAATTGGTTCTTACTTTAAAAATGAGCCTTGTATATAAGCAACTGTTCTTCATATGTTGCTAATCAAGGAGAAATCTTTTCAGTTTTTACTCTCCAGATTGTATGATGAATTTTGTAGCAATGGCAAGAAGATTGCATTCATAGGGAAAGGGGCCAGTTAGACAGAAATGGGATGAGAAATGAGTGTCAAATGGCATTATGGAAAAGAAAAAAAAAAAATCAGTTCATAATATTTCGGTTATTCAGTGGAGAGTGACTGAAATGATGCTCTACAAAGTTTACTGATAACTCTTCATCTTTCAAGCACACATAAAATCCATAGCTTGTAGAGATTAAGATTACAATACATTTGAAACGTCTTTTGTGAGCGATAGCATTTTCCTAAACATGCAACTACATATACGGCAGCTACTGAAGCAACACACAAGTATTTTTAGAAGCTACATCCTGATTATTAATGCCTATCTGAATACAAGCCAGATGAAGTGCTATCTAAAATTACTTGGTGGTAGCTTATTACATGATGTTATTTTCTGTCTAAACAACCCCATACAATGGATGGAGTAGTTAGTGTTACAATATGGGACTTGATTGGTAATCGGAGTTTCCTAGCTGGAAACATGAAGCCCACAGAAAATTTATAATGTTATCATGATAGCATCTATCTCTGCCAGAGCATGCTCAATGTACATTAAATATTCCAGGACAAATGTAGAGAAGTATAAATGTATCATTTCAAATGGTTAAAAGTTACCTTTCATTAACATCACATAAAAACTGAATGCAGATAAATTACTTCCATATTGCAGTCAGTATAATGTGCAGCTGTTTTGAACGCAAGTGCTATAATCCCCTGTGTACAACACTAATTGCTATCTATATTTATAGTGTATTGTATATAAAAGAAAATTATGTGTGTCAATGAAGATATACAAAAATGGAAAGAAGTGCAACGATGTTAACTTCTAACATTATTTCGTATGTCAATTCTGAATCACAATAGCAAAAATATAGCAACCTCTATAGCTAATAATTCTGATACAAGTTTTAAATGTTTTGGGAAGGTGTGGAATAAAGTACTAGAAATTATTAATGCTAGGCCTCACACAAAATGGTTAATGCATCTTGGAATAACCTCCAAAATAATTTGAAATAACAACATTAATAGAATATATGTAATAATTAGCTGACAAGTCAGCATATACTTGAAAATTATATGTTACCATAATGTGTGTGCATGTAAATAACCATGTAACTTTATTATAGTTTCATATAAAACTAAGGTTTCCATGTGAATCTGAATATTGGTGATGATTAGTAGTGTAGCTTGTTTCACGGAGGATAGCTATCAAACTATCCAGCACTGGCCCTGATGTATCAATTGAAATGACATTTTATGCTAGATTTCATAACATCTACTTCAGTGATCACTTTTTTCATGGGGTGTTGGCATCCTAATGTAACACTTACAGCCCACTATTGCTTCCCAATTAATACCAAGGGTATTTCCATCAAGTTTCTGCCATATATGTGAGTGAAAATAAAGGTGACTGGTAGAGACATAAATGAACTCTTACATAAGATAAGTGATGGAAATCAGAAGAAATCATGCTCATAGGGCCCAACAAAAGGAACTCAAGCTGTTAGGACTAATAGCAGAGTACCCATGTGTTGGATTATCAGAATCAATGAACAGCATGACTGATGTTTTTACATAGATTTATCTATCTTCTTTGTTAAGGACAAAATTATTGTATAGTATGTCAACCACCAAGCAAGGATGAACTATATTTGCTTAAATAATACAATAACCAGTTGCAGGGTCAAGGTTTTTATTTATGACTGGTTTCAGACTATCACTGTCTTTCTTCATGTGTCATACTCTTTAAAATAGCCTGTAACACGGACTCTGAAGATTCAGAACCAAATCCATTTCATCTTCTTCAATCTGTAACCTTGTTAATGTTTCTCTAATCACTCTTGTTAGCATTTTTTCAGACAAGGGCAAATCACAATATATATATATATAACGATTATTAAGACGAAAAATTCCTAGCAGGAAAAATAAAATATAAAAAATAGACGAAGATTACTCACCAGGCGAAGGAGCACAGGTGTGACAGCATCACAAAGACGCAACTGGGTTGCGAAAGCTATTCATTTATTTATTTGTGATGCTGTCACACCTGTGCTCCTTCGCCTGGTGAGTAATCTTCGTCTATTTTATATATATATATATATATATATATATATATATATATATATATATATATACACATTTCCATACTTCTCATCCTGCCCTGCAAGCACTGTGCAACAAATGTTCAAAAGCTCAGATATAACTCCAATGCACCAGTTTCTCCTTTCTGTGTATGGGTTTGTTTTTCACTGAATTCTCACCAGTAACAGCACAACATGTCACTCACCAATGAACCCTCTCACAACTGAAGTAGTGCTCGATTCATAAATCACAATCAGTGCAACAGACCGAAGTTATGTTTCTCTACTGACATGGTGAGGTCACAGCATGGAAGCTGGGCCCATAGGGGTGCAAAATTAACACCATGAGAGGAGGGGAGAGTAACATATTATAGAAGTCACATGCATAAGTAGATCCTTCATTCATTTAGAATCTACCAAGTGTGACAATGTTAGGCAAGCAGCTGTACAGGCCAATAGTGGCTGGACAATAGCTGGGGAGAAAACCAAACAAAAGAAACAGAACTTGTCATGCAATCCAATCTAAAGAAAGCAGAGTGTCTGAACTCATAGTAGGACACACACATGACAGGTGCAAATGATAGACTCACAGGCCCAGTACATGGCATTGGTTATTAAGGCACAGTCTACTGTAGAAAAAGTCATGTAATCAACAGCCTGCTCAGCTTAGTGCAGCTCACATGTAAACATGGACACTGGAAGTTCACACCAGCTCATCCGTCTCCAGCAGGCTTTTCTTTGGTAGGGATACTAAAATATGAGTAGTGAACTTTCAAAGGTAAAGATTACATCTAATACAAATTAAATGTTACAGATATATGAAGAGTAATAAGAGTGTTTACTCCTTAAAATAATTATGAACTATTAGATATTAATTGTTCAATTTCTGGAAATGTAAGTGCAGAAATTAAGTGCAAGTGGAGAATGCAGTAATGCAATAAAGTATGAAATCCTTCAGTTTCTATGAACTCAGTGCATAAGAAAACTGTGAAACCAGCATATAGCAGATGTTTAGGGTTCTCAAAAATTATGGAAAGAAGGCAAAAATATAATTAAATATTAAAAATGAAGTTTCATTATGAAACATGTGGTATCTCAACTATAGATAATCACCCCTACACCTCTTTTGGTGATACTGAAACGAAATACTTGGAGAGACACAGCAAGAAATATTAGTTAAATTAAATCTGGGAAAGAACAAGAAAAATTTATTGGAGAAGGAATCACTATTTCACTCTTGAAATTACTATATCTACTACATACATATTCCATAAGCCACCTCACAGTGTGTGGCAGAGGGTACTATTTTTCAATTCCTCCCATTCCTGTTGTGTATGATTCATGGGAAAAATGATTGCTGATATACCTTTTTAATATTATCTTTGTGGACACTTGATGAAACATAGGCTCTTGGAACTTTCAGAGACGTCTGTAGCACAATACAAAATGTCTCTCTCGCAGCATCTGCCACTGGAGTTTCCCAACCAATTCCGTGACACTTCCATGCTTAATATATGAGCCCGTAACAAAGTGTGCTGCTCTCTGTTGGATCTTCTCTGTGTCTTCTATTAACCCTACCCAGTATGGATCCCACAATGATGAGCAAAAATCAAGGGCTGGCTGAATGAGAGTTTTGTGACCTACTTCCTTTGTGATGGACTATACTTCCTGAGGACTCTCCCTATTAATCTCAGTACAGCATCTGCTGTACCCAAAATTGATTTTATATGTTTGTCCCATTTCAAATTGATATCTACTCCCAGATATTTTATGGAAGTAACTCTTCCAGTGTTCGACCTGTTGTTGTCAAGTTATATAATAAAAGATCTTTCTTTCTATGTAAAAATAGCACTTTACACTTGTTTATGTTTAGGCTCAATTACCATTCCCTGCACCATGCATTAATACACTGTAGGTCATCCTGAATTTCGCTACTCTTATCCAGTGCTGTGACTTCTCGATAAACTACACCATTATCTGCAAAAAGATTCATGGAATTTCTGATGTTATCTACAAAATCATTTACATATATTGAGAAAAGCAATGGTCCTATAACATTCCCCTAGAGAATGCCTGAGAAGACTTTAATGTCTGAAGACTTCTCTTCATTCTGTGTTCTGTTAGCTTGAAACATCACAATCCAGTGATGGACTGATATTTCATATACTCGCACTTTGTTCATCAGGCGATGGTGTGGAATTGTACGGAATGCCTTGCAGAAGTCAAGAACCATGACTTTTCCTGGTGTTGTGAAAAGTAAAGCTATCCTTAATCAGTAGGTTGGTTTGAACACCATACTAGGTACAGTACTATTTGTGGTAGTAAACCTATCCCTGTATTAAAGGCTAAACTAACCTAATCAGTCAGTTACAGCTGCACCTACATTTTAATGTAGACTCTGATCCAAAGTAAAAGTGATTATGTTTATCATCAACAATTTCAAATATCATGAAACCTTGGATCACTGAAATAATGGTCTGAATTGCTCTGTCAGTAAGGATTGAGAATGATAGCCATTGGATCACTGGTTATGGTCTTGTTTCAATCATTAGTTTTCATTCACTTTGAAGACCTACATCATTTAAAAATAAAATTCATCAAAAATGTGCTAATTAACATAAATAATAAATATTTTAAATGAAAAATGCATGCCTTTTCATTTGTAATTACATTTCACACAGCTACTCACATGAGTCACTTGATGTAACTCCTCATAAGTGAGGAATTTTTCACATGAATTTTTCACAAAAATGATAATTACATATGTATTAATTATTACACATTTGATGATTTTTATAATTCATGTTGTAGGAATTTGCAATTAACAAATGAAAAGAGGAGATAAATGCTCGCCGGCCGCGGTGGACAAGGGGCTGCGGCGCGCTATTCATGCTCTGCACGGGTACTACGGTCAGGGATTCGAATCCCCCCACAGGCATGGATATTTGTGTCCTTAGTATTAGGTAGTTAATAAGTAGTTTGTAAGTTTAGGGACTGATGACCCTGTAGTTAAGTCCCATAAGCTCTACAAACATTTGAACATTTGATAAATGCTCAAAGGAGTCGCAAACCAGAAATTCAGCAACTATGAGTCTTGAACATTTAAGATTAAACGAAGTAGCCTATCAAAAAATCATTCTAACTTTAGACTTTGGACTGTATTTTCCAAGATGTTTTAGAGCTGAATCAAACAGCTTGAATACTGAACTTCATGTATTATGAATATAAAAAAGCACAAAACTCCACTTGACATGTGGTCTTGTAAAATTACCTCAGGTAATAACTGTGTTCTTACCTACCTCACAGTGAAGAAAAACAAATACATATGGATGTGTAACTACAACCAGAACAAACTGTTATTCATAACTGATCATTACAACTAAAGAAATTATTATACTTCTTTTTTTATTTTATTTTCCTTGTTGACACAGAAACCATAATGTGTTAATGTGGCTCAAAACTGTGGGAATCCCTTCCACTTTTGCACTATATTCTAAGAAATATTTCAAATAAAAAGGAAATTTGAATTTTACTAAGTCATATTTATTCTGTCTTGGAATTTCTGTACTTAAAGTGAGCAACAATATATATATATATATATATATATATATATATATATATATATATATATATATTTTTTTTTTTTTTTTTTTAATGATTCGACAGCAACATGAGAATTCTGTGGCACAATCAACAGTCTTTATCAATATCAACAGTCTATGTCACTGGTATGAAAGACAAACTTGAAATTATGAAACTGTGGTGTAAGAAAACCCTAAATGACAATGAGTACCAATAAATATTTTAAGAAGATAGATGTAATATTTTGATATGCTGTATGGTAAACCAGTTCTTGCTCACACACAAAGAAATGTTAGAGGGTCCTTTTCAGTCGCAAATGAGTGTTAGTGTTCAGTACATCAAATTCAAATGAGACCAAGAGTAATTTATAATACTGTTAGTGACTGTTATATTTAAGAGTCAAAACTTAATCAGTGTTTAAAATGTTCTGTGTGTGGTTCTTAGATAGATATATGACTTTACACCATCATACTACAATTGTCATACTCATTATTTAAAATGCAGTTTTCCTGCAATAGAAGGCCACTAAAACATGATAATGTACAAAGAGTATGAGAAATTATTCCATGACTATTCCTTTAAATTTATTCATTGAAATTAATGTGCACTACATTCATAGTCTCTCTTCATCCGTTGAAATAACACAAAACCATTTTCTGAAAGTGTATTCTATCAGATGGACACATTTATCATCCCAGGAGCTCAGCATACACAGAAAACCATCATAGTTTTACCCAGGTTTTGCTTTGAGTTAAATGGAAGCATTGTATGTTCCAATCAAGGCTATAGGAAGGGTGGTCAAGAATCTTGAAGCCTGTCTAAGTTAATCAATATGAAGGTTTAATATTATGCTGAAGCTCTGCCTCAATAAAAAAACGAAGTTCAATCTAAACAATGGGCACAGTAAAGGTAATAACTTACCATGCAGTTGAAGCAATGCAGCACTAACTATTTTGAGAATACTGCATTTAAATGAACCTCTCATCAACAACTCCATTATACGGTGTATTGGTACCTTAACTCCTTCCATTATACAAATCCAACCAAGGACCTTTCTTTATTACAACTGCTGAATCTCAAACGTGAAGATTAATGTATACATAGGCAGAAACTGCACTTGTTTCTTTTCACACAAAATGTTGCCACACTCTCCTACAATGACAAAGAGGCATCAATCTCTTCTTGAAAATAGGAACTTTCAAACTGCAAGAACAACTTCATCTTCAGGTTTTGTATTCCACTTTCTTTGAACATTCTGGTGACAATAAAAACAGCTTTCATTATCTGTATGAATAACAATCACAAAGCAACACATGCCACTTTATACCGGGTGTCCATTTAAACTGATGAACCGAAATAACTCTAAAACTACACATTGTTCACAAAAATGTTCCAGACACAAAATGAATATGTCCACTTACCTGATGTGAAATCAAACCACTACCCACACCCCATGAGGGGTAGGGGGGACAACTTCAAAATCTTAAATAGGAATCCCCTCCCCCTTCTTTTTATACCAGATTTGGATTCCTCACTATAAAGTACCTAGAATCCCCTCGACACATTGTTTTCCATTTATTGTAGATGGTGCTGTATTCATAAAAGTGTCGGTTCTGGTTATTCTCGAGAAATTATCATTTAGATTGAAAAATAAAGAAATAACTGTTCAATGAGCCTTAAGAAACATAACTAACGATACCAGTAAAGCCGCCACCCCTACATTCTGTTGAGAGTTCGTAAAGAAAAGAGAAGTCCACCAGCACTGTGTTGCCTCTCATCATAATGTGCAGTTCAGTGCTGCCATATTACAACTCAATGCACCACATAATACCAGAAATACAAATAAGCAAACAACATACATGGATGGTGCGACCTTAGCTATTCTGTCAACAGAGCTGTAGTACATCTCTTTTGTATGTATTTTATAGTGATTCTACAATAATTCACCACCTCTAATTATTAATTTATCAACTCCATCATTGTCCCATGACTAGATGGATTATAAATTGAGCAGTATTGTGAGTCTTACCTTACATTACTGAAAAAGTACGTTTTATTGTCCATTACACCTTTTAGGACATATGATAC
Organism: Locusta migratoria; assembly: GCA_026315105.1. Lineage (NCBI taxonomy): Eukaryota > Metazoa > Arthropoda > Insecta > Orthoptera > Acrididae > Locusta > Locusta migratoria. Next base: position 263,012,988 of record CM048755.1, read on the forward strand.
TTCATATTTAACCAATTATATGGCCACCTACAATGAATAGAAAATAATGTGTCTTGTGAACCCTTTGTATTTTACACATGTTGCTGGGTGTGATCTCTCTTTTTTTTGTGTAACCTTATTATTGTTTTGCCAAGATCACTTTTTCATCTACTACAATTATCAGATTTGACTGAACTGGCAGTCATCATCAGATCTGTGGAACTGTGGTGAATCTAGTCATACCAGTAACATACCACAGAATGCCATATAAACAGAGCTACATGTTACTGGTATGACTACATTCACCACATTTCCACAGATATGACTATGACTGCAAGCTCAGTTGAAAGTGGCAATTGTGGTAGATAAAAAAGGGATCTTGGCAAACTGATAACAAGGTTCCTAGGTATTTTTGATGATGAATCTGAATCTGCAATAAAATGGGGGTTCCAATTAAGATTACAGAGTTGCCACCCCCTTCTCCCCTCAGGGGATGGGGGTGGTGGTTTGATTTCAGATCAGGTAGATGTACCCCTTGGACATACAGTATTCCTTTTGTTTTTGGTACATTTTTTGAGTATGGTGGGTAATTTTTTAATGATTTCAATTTGCAAGGTTAAATGGAACACCAAGTATACCTTCACTGCTTCATTTCTTTGCAGTGTGAGACACAATGTCACAATTGCTCTTCAGTTATGGTGTTGACATACAGAAAGTGCTTTGTCACTCCAGTTTTGTTTTGTAAAATATTGTGAGTTCCACATGAAGGTAGACCCAACATCCCCCTCCTCCCTCTGTTCTTCCACCAATATTTTCTAAGCCTTGTCAGTATTTTCTTTGCTGAGTAATGCAATTATAAAGTGGGGCATCATGGGGGATAGTCTTCAAGGCTGCAACTATATACCTTTGATATTGTGAAACATATTAAAATAGCTGTCAGCTTTGATGTGATCTTACAAAATCTTCAATTGTTGAGTCTCTTGAGGCTAATTTCTTATCAGTCAATGGAATACTAATAGTTTCCTGAACCAGTTTTAACTCTGCATGTAAGCACAGATAATAATTACACAAAGATGCTAGAACTAGGTCCTCACACTGAAAAGCTTTTCTGACACTAGTTGTAATTGTGTGTTATTATTTACTATTTGTGGGCCCTGATTTATTCCTTGCATTAGAAAACTAAATAATTTAAGAGCTGATCATTTAATTTTGTGTGTATATTTTCAAAAAATAAAATAATAAAATAAAATAAAATAAATGAGACTGCCAAAGTGCAATACTTCTGTTTGTCATTTAATTTTTTCCTAAGGAGTTCAGTAGACCTATCATTATGAAATATATGCTAACATAAATTAAAGCATCTTTAATATATTTGCTCATTGGCTTAGGATGCATATCAGATCCTATTCACCAGGACAATCAAGAGAACTCAAAGAAGTGTTATGCATGTTGTCACAAGTTAATTTACTAATAACTGGAGCATGGTGCAATTAACCAGAAAGCTATTACCTACAAAAAAACGTGATATACAGCACGCTAATATCTCTTACTTAGTTGTGAAGAACCTGTCAGCAGAGCTTACCAAATGTCCACTATCTGTATATACATAACACAGAAAATACCCTGATAAAGACAAGAGGTTATCATATGACAATAGTGTAAAGACAGGTCTTTTATCAAAGCATCCATGAATGTAATGGGAAAGACAGTGATGATTCAGTCACAAAATTTCAGCAGTGGGTTGCAGTGTATGAATGTAGATGTAAAAGTTAAGTAGCTGAACCCCTCATGGAAATTTGAAACATTGAGACATGAAGCCAGTGTCTGAAGATATTAATCTTAGTTGTAAATAATCATAAGTTTCAAAATTTTGAAGACCATGGTCTAAATGATTATTCAATTACACTTGTAACTGAATAGAGCTGAACTTCACTGATTAAAGTTTACAAAGCAAAATTTCTGTAGCTTTATTAGAAATTCTTGTGTATTGCACTGTATTTTACACTCAATACAACTTAATGAATGAAATATATTGCAAAAGACAGACCTGATATGAAACCTTACTAAGAGAGTTTGAGGTCACTCAAAGCCAACACAAACATTTGTGACTAGTTTATTAAAACAGTTTAATCCTATTTTGTTGTGAAATATTATTTCCTTTCACCACAGTTAGTGCTTACTTTTGTGGTTATTATTGCAGGAATGTTTAATAACTGTGTGGCCTGCTTATACTTTGAAACACATAAATTATGTGCTGGTATGTACTTTTCTTGTGTGTGTGTGTGTGTGTGTGTGTGTGTGTGTGTGTGTGTGTGTGTTTGTTTGTTTGTGTTTCAGTTTTAAATACTTCATATGATAGAATTCTAGTGCCCACTGAGGGTTGCATAATAAACTAATCAGAAGATGCTAAGTTTCCACTGTATTTCATTCTGTGCAAGCGGAGTATATAAGCACCTCAGAAAATGGCAGGCTGTCACTATTAAATACCTTGTGCAGTTGGTCATGCCTTAAGCTTTAACAAAATTCCCTAAAACAGTTGCCACTTTTTGAAGATTTCACATTCAGTTTTCTAAGGAACATTATCTACATGCAATGATTCATGGGAGACAGATCATTATGGAAGGACTTTAGTTTGCTCTTTTCAGTTAGCTTTAATGCGCTATTCAAGTTACATCACTCAAACTTGCACTTACTGAGTTACAACTTGCAGAACTGTTAACAACTGTCACACAGTAATATGTGTATATCATGATTTTTGTGAATTTTTAGTAGATTACATCAATGACTTGGTTAACACTGAGAGCAATAACATAACAAAAAACCATTACTAGGATTCAGACTTAAACAGAGGAAAGGAAAGAAATAGGTCTTGGGGAGTTGCATTCAAGTAACTAAATTATTGTGTGTTTAACACTCCTACAAATGTTGGAACAGGTTAATAACCTCAATTTTCTGATCCCTGGCAAATATGAGAGAAAACATTTCTGCTCTTACAAAACTTCTCCAAGTTATTCTGCCAAAGTATCAGCCACAAATTTTTTAATGATAATGTGAGTATATCTTATTTTAGAAGATTATGAGAGTGAAGATTCACTGTACCACAGTATCATGGATAAATCATAAGAATGAACAGTACTGACCAAGAACATTTAATATACAAGAGTTTAAGTGAACAGCAACATAAACATTCCAAGATGAGGAGACACACACACACACACACACACACACACACACACACACAGAGAGAGAGAGAGAGAGAGAGAGAGAGAGAGAGAGAGAGAGAGAGAGACTTGATAGGATATGAGGAATAAATGGTATGTGTATATCTCCATAAGCAGGATGGATAAAGTTACTTCAGGAAACTTGGTACAATTTGAGTGACGAACCCGGGTATTGTTCTCAATCTAGTGCAAGTTTGAATGAGTTATCTTAAAATACTTAACTATGTTTCCAACTATATGCAGCATATCAATTGCAGTACCAGTTGTAGACTACTTCTCTTCTGCAAAGTAGTGACTGCCTACCACACAGCACAATCCAACATGCGATGTTCGCTTTTTGATAGAACACACCTATCGGACTTTGGAACCAACTGTTAGCCCACTTCTGATTATCTGTACATGCAGTAGCTATTTTAATACTTTTCTTCATTCAAACTGGCTAAGCGAAAATGGATACTGTCATTACAAATCATTATTCCACCAAAATTTTATACTGCATTCTTTAAATGGAAGCAAAGGGTTACACGTGGAAAATCACACACGACGTCCTGCAAAATGTGAGCACAAGCCATGGCACTAATCTTCTACCCACCATGCTTCTGGGTAGCGGACATCTGCACGGACAATCCACAACAAGTCTTACCGTTTCCTCCTGTTCTTGCTCCTTTTCATCCTTCTCAGATAAATGAGCTTCCCCCTTTTCCTCGAGTTTCTTGGGAGTAACAGGAATGCCCAACACCTTGGGAATGTTGTTCTCATATGTAGAGAGGACGTTGGCCCGATTTTTCCAAATGGTTGCCACGGTTGAGCTCGCGAGACCTAACTCGCGGCTAACTTCTGATTTTGTTTTTCCCGTCTGGATTTTTTGAATGATGTTCATTTTTTGTTCAATGGTGAATGCAAGCCTCCTCCGACCCTGCAGAGCCAGCCATAACATAAATGGTACCTGACACAAATTGTGAACTATAGTGTTAATGGTTATCACACAATCCAAGACTCTACACATGTGACTAGGCTACATTGTCAGGGTCGGGAGAGGCTGTTACTGAATTCAGGACATTATTTTCATCTTTCACTGTTGCATGCACCTGTTCTACAAACAACACCTTGCTTGAAGTTTCCAGAACTTCTGAAACTTGTGTTAACCCAGGAGTCCATTGTGGAAACTAATTCTACAGGAAATTCTGGTACTATGTTAACATTGTTTACGTATGGTTGAATCTCTGAACTTTCTATGTGGAAACATGAATGTTTGACACTACAGAATTTTATCAGTGCAATATGTGAAATGAGTGTGGCAGTCTGCATGTGAGAAGTTATGATTAGTAAAATAAAAATTATACTTCTCAACCAAGGAACACACTAACAGAAACAAATAGATGTGTTGGAAATTAGAGGGAGAAGAGAAATAAGACAATGTGCCACCTCATTTAAATTCATTTTACCCTGCCCAGTAATCCAAATAAAGAGATATCACAGCCATGGGGTTAAAATATTTGAATTAGGATGTAATTAGATGTAGTCCATAAATTCTTCATGTCATGCCATTTTCTGCAAGGCTCTACTCACAGTCCTATGTTTAACAAATGCCTTTTGCACCTTAGAATTTTACTTTACTTTTCCAAGGCTGACTTTCTTCTCCTTCACCTCAACACATCAGTACTTTTCACAAAAAGTTGAATATCAATAATTCATTTATAGTTCCATTTTCTGCATCCATAGGTATTCAGTATATGTAAAAAAAAGCAGTAATTGAAGTGAATTGTGCAAGCAATTTTTGGAGCATGAAATAGAATACATCAAGTGCTTGTATCATTTGATTGACATACCTACTGACTCTTCTCAAAGCACAGTTGAATGGTTTGTGTGAAACATCTTCAGTATGTATGGACAGTAACTTACAAATATAGGGACTTCATTTTAAAGATGATACAGAAAAATATATAACTTTTTTCTCAGCTGTCAATCAAACTGCACCATCTTGTTAGACAGGAGGACTAATATAATCCTTGTCCACATCTCCTCCAATCATGTTCTCAGATTTCATAATACTGGTCTTACAAATCAAAGACGTCTTCAGTATGTCTGTTCACTTTTTTTCAGATTTCATCAATTAAGTGACTTAGTTCGTCTTTTTTGTCCCCTCAAATTCATAAGACCAAATTTCTATTTTTTATTATACTTTAAAACTTAAACAAATGCTGTGTGACCCACAGACTGGAGCAAGTCCTCTAATGTAATTTTATTGTAGTGACTTGTGCGTTTAACAAAAGTAAGTATCAGAACTCTACCAACAGCAAGCTTTTACTCACCTCATATTTATGGCGTTAATCAGAATACTTTCATCATTGCACTGTACCAAACTTTGTGACACAATACAATGGACTGTTTTAGTTTTAGAAAAAACTAAAAATGAGGGAAGGTTTTGATTTTTGATGTGTTTAAGTGTTGTAATTGTGTTAATAATACCAATAATGGTAATAGTTACAAGATAAAATGAATTAATGCACATGTGCACAAACACATACATACAGACACACACACACACACACACACACACACACACACATAAGTGGAAACACTATACCTCTTCCTCAGTAGCACATGTAAACTAAACAGTAAACATTACCAGTTAAATTGTTTCTAAAAATTGTAAGCCACAACAAAACATCTACACTTCTTACTAGTCTCTTCATAGAACAGAAACAAATTAGCTAAATCTGAGAGAAGAATATGTGACTCATAAATATGCTGCCAACTTTGATAAATTTGTGCTCTTCACATCCTGGGTGTAATTAATTAAGTATAAAGAAAATACTATATCACACTGACCACATTTGGAAACTGACAGAGAATTAAACCAAAGCCTTAATAGATCAGTATGCCAGGAACTATAAGTGTGAAGATCAAATGAATTATTATTCTTCATAATACTTATAGTGCAGTCTCTAGAGGAAACAAGGTGGACCTTAATACCACAGCTTGTAACTCACAAACAGTTTGCCTCAACAGCACATGAATTTGCTATTGACACTGCTTGTTATTTGAGAGAGGTATAACAATTACTCTGATTACACTGCTTGGAAATTGATGTCAAAAATGATCTCCAAATCTATTCTTTTCATCCTTAGACCAATTTAATGTCTTACTTCATCTCTTCAGTCAGATAATTCTATCATTTAGGATCCTCTTTGGGTAAAGCATCAGGATCTTGTCAGTTGCAGTTGCATTTCACTCTCCTCAAAACACAAAGTCCTCCCTGGTTTATGATTTCTGAAGTTTCAGACCACAATCTTTTGCTCTGACAACCCAAACAAAGAATGCACTTAACAAGATCCCAACACTTCTCTGGAATAGTCGGACTGAATGTTTCATAATGTGATTACATCTATGATCATGAATTACAATCTTCTTCTCTTTCTTGTATGCATTTTGACTTCTTTTTGCTCTTTCAGATATGCAAAACAAATGTACTTCATAACAAACTAATGAGGTCTGTCTGGAGGGGAAAGGATGTGAGGGGTAATGTGCAGAGGAAACATCCATTTGCTACAACATTGTTCGACTGCAGGACTACTGTACATAGTGGTTCTTAACTGTCCTCTCGAAACATAGACTTGTCTTCATGTTTCAATGTCAAGTTTTATTAGAGATAATGATCAGTCAAGTTTATTTCTTTATGGACACCTCAGACCTATACAGTTTAACTTGATTCATTCATCAAAACACCTTCAATTTACATGCATAATGTGCACTGAATTGTGAACAGAATCTGTAACTGTGTATGTGGTAAGAAAGGTATTAGTACAGATTGATATTATTAAAAAGGATGGTTAACTGGTTCTAATTAAACAAACCTATCTATGTGCCATGGCTGACTAATAACAAACTTGCATGCTACTATAGCAAGCTAAACTACACAGACAGAAATGACAAAGATGGTAAGTAAAGGAAGAAGAACATTAGTTTAGTTAAAATGCTGTCATTACCTCCATCATTTGCAGATTACGTTGCTCACGCTCTCTTCTCATTGCTTCCTGCTTCTCACATCTTTCTTGCTCTTTCAGAAACCTGTAATATGATGCTACTTATTTATTTACTGCTAATTTGATACAACACCATTAATGGTCTTTAAGCTTTTTTTTCAAGCAATTACATTATGAGACTGAATAGAGATAAGCAACAACCATAACCTATTATGTACATGTGTAGGAATTAGCCATAGCAATCATACTTTGTACCCTCTTGACCAGTAATAACAAGAGACTAAATGTGGGGAAAAATAGTGAGAGAAATAAGTTCTTGCACCTGCTTTTTCTGTAGCATTTTTTTTTTTCATTATCTGTAGAAATATCATTAAAAGTTTTAGTTGTACCATCTGATGAATGCCCAACAATTCTAATTACATTTAACCAGGTGAGGCATAGTACTATCAGCACAATGGCCAATCAATTAGCTTGTCAACAAACTGAAATTCCCAGGAGTCCCGCATTAAAAACCTTGTCACAATCTTTACCATAAAAGGTTATCCCAAAACAGCAGTAGCTTCCATAGTCTTCACTTCATAAAAACAACTGCTGGAGTACTAAGGGTGTCTCATTTCAAAAACAATCCATATTCATTTAGCGGAAAATAAAACTTGGCAGCTATGCCTGTTACTGAACATAGATCACATTGTTTTGAGAAACAAATGAGTATAGTTATGATGCCATTTCTAAAACTGACAGGTGTAATAAACACAGTTCAGAAAAATATGTAAACTGCTTCAAATTACAAAAACTTGCACAGTCAATTATGATTTTCTCAATGGAAGATATATAGCCTGATCAAGAATGAAGTGTTTATGGAACTCTAAATCCAAATCGAAGAGTGCTGTCAGTATTTCTCCACAATTAAGAGGTACAGCTATATTTGTAATAAGTGAATTTTGTGCTTTTATGTGATGTTAGGATATATGTAAGTATGTTGAAAACATAAAAGAACATCATCTACTGGTGTCACTGTTGTGGAGTAAGAGTGCTACAAGAATAAGAAACATTATGACAAAAACAGTTATTTACTAGAAATTAGACATTTCTCTTTTTGTTGATTAGCCTTCAATTAGATGACAAATCAACATGATAGGAAAGAACTGCTCTGGAAACACTGGAAGCATTATAAAAGAAACCCAACATTTGGCAGAAAACTGCAAGGTTTAGTAGAATTTTAACTGCATTTCTTAAAACTGAGATGAAAATGATAATCTTTCCATGAAAGGCATCAACAGGTACTTCTTACTTTGTAAGTCACCTTCTTGGATACAACAAAGAATATTTTATGTACCACAACCATTTCCCCCTTTCATGTTCCATTTTGAGAGAGATATGTGTAAAAATCAATATAATTCTTGACAGCTTTACAACACAATGGAACACAACTGAGACCATTTCTACACCATGCCTCATTTATGTTGCGATGTTAACAATCAAATTTTCATTGACATTGCTTCTTTAACAGGTGCAGACTATTGAGTTATATGGTTATTCCTTATATATCCAGTTTTTGTTCACATGCCTCTCATTCAAGCATGATCTGAGGATGGTTGTCTTGACAACTGAAAGTAGTCTAGTCATAATATTTTTATTTCCATACATGTACATAATCTATGCAATTATTGATTTTTTAAATAAATTTTTATTTAAAAATTTATACAAGATTGCTTTCTCATTTCCTGAAAATGTCAGGCATTTCTAAATATGTGTTGGAAGACAGAGTAGGGAAAATGAGAGAAACATATAAAAATAATTAACACTATGTCAAAATTTGAATAAAAATGAAGTCATAAGGATAAAATATAGAAATTTTAATATCACAAATAAAGTGTGTGATTTCTTCATGTCAGTACATGTCACACAAAGGTGGTCTTTGATGGCATTATAAATTCTCTTGGCCACAAGAGGAATAAATATTTATTATGCAAGTGTGTGGCCTCCTCCAGCCACAGTCAATTAACATAAAGAGTTTTCTAGGTGTTGCAAAATAATTGTCACTAAATGGTTATAAACAACATTTTGGCAATACTAGTGTTTGACAATGTGGACTGGAATACACTCTTTCAAATTCTGAAATCAGCAGGAGTAAAATACAGGGAACAGAGGGTCATTTACTACTTGTACAAAAACCAGACAGCAGTTATTTGAGTCGAAGGGCATGAAAGGGATGCAGAGGTTGGAAAGGGAGTAAGATGGGTTTGTAGCCTTTTTCCAATGTTGTTCAATTTGTACATTTAGCAAGCTATAAAGGAAGGCAAGGAGAAATTTGGAGAAGGAATTAAAAGCTCAGGATGAAGAAATAAAAACATTTTGTAGAGCCAATGACATTGTAATACTGTCAGAGACAGCAAAGCCCTGAAGAGCAGTTGAACGGAATGGACAGTATATTGAAAGGTGCAAGGTTATGGAGTGCAGTCTAAGAAAATCAGGTGATGCTGAAGTAATTAGAGTGGGCAACAAAACAATATAGTTGGTAGATGAGTTTTGTTACTTGGACAATAAATTAACACACAACAGTCACAGTACAGAGGATATAAAATGCAGAATGGCAATGGGAAGAAAACTGTTTTTGAAAAAGAGAAATTTGTTAACATCGAATATTAATTTAACTGTAAGGAAGTCCTTTCTGAAGGCATTTGTGTGGAGTGTTGCTTTGTATGGGAGTGAAACATAGACAATAAACAGTGTGGGCATGAAGAGGATAGAAGCTTTTGAAATGTGGTGTTACAGAAGAATGCTGAAGATTAGGTGGGTGGATCACATAACTAATGAGGAGGTACAGAACAGGATTGGGGAGAAAAGGAATTTCTGGCATACCTTGACTAAAAGAAGGGATTGATTGGTAGGACACATTCTCATACATCAACAAATCATGAACTTAGCATTGGAGGGAAGTAGGTGGGGTAAAAATTTCAGAGTGAGACCAAGAGATGAATACAGTAAGCAAATTCAAATGCACGTAGGGTGCTGTTGTTATGAGGAAATGAAGAGGCTTGCTCAGGTTAGAGTAGGGTGGAGAGCTGCAGCAAACCACAAGACCACAACAACAACAGCGTTTGTAATAAGAAATAAAACCCAAAAAATTAATATTGTTAATTGTCATCACATTAATAGAGAGAATAATCCCTACATGCAACAAGCTTCATCAAAAACAAAATTAACTTCATTTGCATATTACTTGATGTATTATTAAATGATGCACATAATCACTTTCAGTGCAGATTAACATACTGCATTACATGAGGCACCAGGCGATCAGTATTACAGTGAAATATTAAGTTTGACAGTCCGCATACAAATAACAATAAGAATCTTACCTAACATGTTCTTTGTGCCGTGCAGCCTCTTCCTTAGCTAAACGTTTAGCTTCTTTGGCAGCCAAAGCAGCCTTCTCTCGTTCCTGTTGCTGAACTAACTTCTGTTCTTGTGCTATCCGTGCTGCCTCCAAACTAAAATGAAACAACCTTTACCACAACAGTGTTCCTTTAGATTAAGGGATCACAATCCATTAAAATGTCAAATTTTTATTTCTGTATGAAATTCATGTGTGGGAAATAATTACAATATTCTATTACATCCTTAGACTAAGAACAGTGCTTTACTATGCATGTTCCTTATGTAGTAGTAAAACTTTGTCTTCCCAGAGCTTTGAAACAATTTACAAGGAGACCACAAGGCAACTGGATTTTTCAATTTTCTTACATTTATATTGTGTGAGCTTCAGAATTCAAATATCAGACTCAAATAACAGTTCCCAAGCAATTTGTTTAACTCTCAATTTTTAAGTATTCTGAATCAATGGACAATCTGAAGGGCTGTGTAGCTCTGTGCAGGATACAAGCCTGCCACTTGGGCATCATATGTTTGACTTTTGACCAATGCAAAGTTTTAAACACAGAAGCATTTGTGACAACCCTTTCCAAGAAACATAAAATATATAAAGTTGAAAAATTACTCTGTAATTTTTAACTAATCTATCTTCATCAACAATATTTTATAAAAGCCTGGAAATTAAGAATTTCTATTTACAATGAAGACTGGATTATTGTTCGTGATACTTAATTAGACATGTCCCTAGTATAAATCTAATGAATGTTTCATTTACATAATGTACATATTCATACCCTGCTGATACTGTTTGTTCATATTTCATACACATCTACAGTTTTATTCTGATCTTGCTGAACATGTGCACACCTGGCCTTCAAAACAAGAGGATTATTGATGCATACACAGAATTTCAAATGGGACATGGTGAAAGGTGCTTTATAACATACTTTGACACCAAGTTAGGGCTTTAATATTATCTTGAAATTTTGCACACTACATGAGATTTCACACAAGAGCAGACTTTGACACTATTTGAATAATCCCCATTAAAATTGGTACATGTATTTATGTTTCCACGGAGAGGGTTTATATACTCTACAAGACACCATATGGTGCATGGCAGAGGTTACTTTGCAATACACTTTGACACTGTTCCACCATTCATCATAAGTTAGCATAATTATTCATAGATGCCAGAAAAGGAGATGACAGAGAGACAGAAGAGGAGATGGACAGAGAGAGGAGGAGGAGACTGACAAAGAGCAGGGGAGGGAAATAATGGACAAATGAGAGGAGCAGGGGGAGGTGAAGGTGAATGGAGACACTGGGATGGGGAAGATGGACTAATGGAAGATTCTAATAAACACATAATGTAGGAAATGCTGTTTTAAATTATATATGCCACAGCTTATATCAGAAGAAAGGGAGGAGAAGATGGACAGAAACATAGAGGTGGACAGAAGTAGAAAGATGAGAAAGAGAAAATGGCCAGAGAGAGAGAGGGCCATTTGATGGCTCTAAGCAAAAAATTGTAAATACAAAAATAAATAAAATTCTTAGAAACAACCCAGGACTTTACCCAAAACGTTTATATTTGTAGTTTCTTACTTACTTAACCACCTTGATCATGTTGCATCAATATCTATTTATGCACTTGAGTATAATAACATTATCCTATTTTTATTCACATCTTAAGTGCTTATTTTATAATGCAGTTTAAGCATGTGTCGAATATAATGTTAGGACTTGAGGAAACTAGTATTGTTCAAAGTGGTTTTTAAATACCATAATTACAAAAATACTTCTTACCGTTGAGCATTAACTGCTCGAGATTTGTGGCTCCGTGCCTGTCGTAATTCTTGTAGTTTTTGGGCAACCTGATCTTCAGTTAGCTGAACCATTTCCTCAGTGCCAGGAACAGGCTGCAGAAATTCGCCAACTAAAACTCTGCAGCTAAAGCTGAAGTTATCCCTTGATAATTCGGTTATATTTTTCTTTTCCAGAAACTGCAATATAAAATTTAGATTTTAATAAAATTCATAGTAACCAATGAGCAATTTTATGAAGACACATTTTCTAGTATGTAGAACTGATAGTCTACTGCACATTAATAATTATAAACACCATGTTGCAGTTGACTGTTGAAACTACGTGAATGTTTCCCAGAGTTTATAAAACAAAATTAAAGTGGTTACTATTACTGGGTATCAATCAATTGAATAAAATGCCCTGCACAAGTACTTCTCTAAGTCCTTCAGAGTGCAGAAGCTGAAGGTAATGAATGTGTGTCTGAAGTGTGCCTGTGTGAGTGTGTGGAATGCTCTCATTTCTGAAGAAGATTGATGGCCAATAGCTTAAGTGTTGTTTGTGTTAGTGTCTTTTTTGTGCCTGTTGCAGTTCATGGTATGTCTTTGCGATGAGTTGTAAACTATCCTTATTATACTGTAAGTCCCTTAAAGACAGATAATGATCATTTTATAATAACCAATAAATTACTAACAACTCATTTTCAAAATTTTGTCACTTAAAATATAAACTGCAAAAGGGATAACAACAATGGCTGACACGAAGACATTCATCAAGCTACCAAATACTGAAATGGGAAAAAATGCAGGAAAAGTGTTAGAAAAATGTATTGCATGACTGTTAATAAGCAGAATGTGTTCTATCTTTAACTCATGTCTCATTTTATGTCAAATAGGTGTCAAAGACAATTAGTCAATATCATTATCATTTTTACACCAAAAGGAGCTGATGACAATATTATTATCATTTTTATGCCAAAAGGATAAGCATTGAAAGAATAAAGTATAAGTGTAGATAGAAATTTCTGTTAATTTACATTGCAAAATTATGTTATGAATTTCCTACACTGACTAGCTACCACAACTTTCATAACCAAATGTACAAGTTACTGTTGTTCATGGTGCACAGCTTTTAATTTAAATAAATTTTAATTGTAACAAGCATACAGTAATACTAATTGTAAATTTCTAGATTTATACCTGGCAAGTACTATAGCAGACCACAGAATAATTTTAAGTGAGCCGCTAGCTGTAATTCTTACCAACGCTAATAGCAGCATCATGCACGGTGGTGTGTGTGACTGTAGCGGAGGTTACTTATTTGTTTCATATTGAAATGAGCAACATCTCCTGTGATCAGTATAGACATTCAAACCTAGAAGTTATAATACTTCTTGGTGCCAAGTGTATGATTTCTTTTCCACGCGTGTTTGAACTCCACTGGTGCTTTTACGAGTATTCAGACATGAAGACAGTACTTCAGGTTCTTTATGAGCAACACAAGCCACCACTGAAGCTCTTCTCAAGTATCAGACAGCCTACATGGCTGCCATCACCAGTTGGTTGGCAACATTGTCTAATAGGGATTCTAAACACCTAAGCAGCTGAGGAGTAGGAGGATGTCTTTGGTGTTGTCAATGAACGAAAGTGTAAGTCTTTATTTTGTCTTGAATTTTTCCACATCTCTCCCAATACATTCCTCACATTGCCCCTCTGAGGGACCCTTTCCTCTGGAGAAATGTGGAGACTTTGTCTACATATTAGTATAAATGCATGCATGGCACTGCAGCATATGCAAATGTTATTTTGCAACAGATACTCATCACAAGTATTATTCAGATTCAGTGGTTCAAAATGTTATCATCAAGTTGACCCCTGATAAGGAAGATAATCAATGAGCGCTTCAGTTTGAAAATCAATTTTTGTTGGACATTTTGAGTATTGCTCAGGCCTTTGAGTTTTCTCATGCAGTAGGTGATCACATCAAAGGTTGGTGTGATGTTGCAGCAGAGACTCCAGATACCAGACATAGGGTGTCTGTTAGTTTGTGTGAGAAGGAAGATACAGCAATTGTTTATACTTGACATCAGCATTGTGCAAAACACAAACCACAATGGCTGCAATCTTCTCTTGCATCTTGTCCAAAATCCTTGTCCAAAATCCTTTATCAGAGTCACATGCCCTAAGTGCTTTGCAGTTTGCAACAAACATACACTGAAGAGCCAAAGAAAATGGTACATGTGCATAATATTGTGTAGTGCCCATGCAACCATACAGAAATGCTGTAACATGATGTGTCATGGACTCAATTAATGTCTGAAGTAGTGATGGAGGAAACTGACACCATTCATCCTGCAGGGCTGTCCATAAATTCATAAGAGTACGAGGAGGTGAAGATCTCTTCTGAACAGCACGTTACAAGGCATCCCAGATAAGCTCAATAATGTTCATATCTGGGGATTATAGTGGCCAGCAGAGGTGTTTAAGCTCAGAAGAGTACAGTAGAACCCCGATTTAACGAACCCCCATTTAACGAAAACCCGCTTTTAACGAATATTTCCGTCAGTCCCGGCGAATCTCCCATTAGAATAACGTTATTTTTCCCCGCTTTTAGCGAACCCCGCTTTAAGGAAAAGTCCGCTTTTAAGGAACAAACATGAAAAATTCTGGAAATTAAAATTTTGTTTTTACGCAATTCCTAATTGTGGGCAAGTTAATTTGTTTCGTTTTTTCCACAGAATTAGAAATTTGTGTTTACGTGACGTCGGTTATCGATTCTTTAAGTCAATGCATATTGAACATCTTTGCAGCGATACCGGTATAACAGCCGTAATCGATTCTTTCCGTCGATAGGTTAACGTATCGAATACCAGTGCAGCGATACCGGAGAAAGCGTTTGACGAATCAGCTAGCTATTTCCCTCATGTCTTCCATGTGTTATGGTCACGTGGTCTGACGTCAGTCGAAAATTACGAAGCGCGAGCTGTGAAATGTTGTCTTGTGTTTTATTTCAGATTCACTTTTTCAGAATTGTAGGAGTGGCGAGAAGGTGACGACCATCCAGGGTGTGTGACAATGGCAAAGAATACGATTTGGCGCGTCTTCTTTGTGCGACTTTTAGAAACAGGGAACATTGTTAAATGCCGAATCTATCGGTACCTTTGGTTGACAAAGACGAATATTCGTGTAACAATGTTCAGTTGTACTTATTAAATGTTTTGAAGGTGTGCGAATTACATAGCTGCATTCCTGTAAGCGGAAAATTTATGCAAAACAGGTTCGAAAATCGCCTCGCTAGATTAGTGTGGAAAATGCAGTGTTTTCGAACTGCTTAGAAAACGTAATAATCTCTCGTTTCAGAGAGTGTGGAAACTAAACCAGTGGATAAAACATTACGACTAATAAAATGTTATAAGGCCAGGCATTAAGTTACCCCTACGTAATTAAAAACTGCAATGCGTTGAAAAAATTACCTCATACATCAAATGCCTGAATGACTTCGAGAATTGTCAAGAATTTAGCCCCAAAGACGGGTGGGTTAAAAAGCAGATTAACTGTCGGTGGCCGCCGATTGAAGTGTTAGCGCGATGATGATCCCGCGGTGAAGGCAGCTAATAACGTCTTTAGGCTACGTTTTTCTCTTTGTAAACAATTTGGTGTTGTGGAATATTTTTTTACGAGTAATATATCGCAAAATCGTGACACATTTGTAGAGGATACGTTTAAGTTTTGACGAATTTACACTCTAATGTTATTGCTGCTCCTTTAGCTTTCAAAAAGAAAAGCTGTGTTATTGTAGTTACCGGCATAACAACATAATCGAATATCTTACCCTATTTGTAGAAGCGCTAAAGACCTGTTTGTCGTGCTCCCAAACTCCCTATAGATCAATATTTTTAGAAAATGTTTTTGACGAACTAACAATGGAAATAATTTTGAAGAAGGTACAGGTTGTTAAAAAGGTATTTATACCTCGAACCAGGGGAAAGGCGATGACGAAAATTTTGAAATTTATGCATTAGTAAAAATTATTGATTGCATATTCCGCAGAAAAGAAAGCGCTGGAGAACTTTAGAAAAAGTACATTGAGTATCAGTCGGTTCTCAGGTATAGTGTTTTTTAAGTCTGATGTACGGCACCAATTTTTGCACCTGTCGTCAGCTCTTTTAAAGTAGCTGAGTCAATAGAAACAAACATCAACCACATAGTGATAACTTTGGTCATTACAGTATGGTGGGAAAACAAAATTTAATAAGATTTAATAAAAAATATTTTTTCTGCAGAAAGTGTGATGTATTTAAAATTGTAGCAGATTATTGGTATGTTAGTAATTAAATAGCTCCTATAACACCTACACATGCTTGAATTATGTCTCTGTCACTCCTCCTGTGTACCTAGGCAAAACCCCCATTTAAGGAAAACCCCTATTTAAGGAATAAATATTTCGGTCCCCTTAGATTCGTTAAAAAGGGGTTTTACTGTATTACTGGAACCACTCTGTAGCAATTCTGGACATGTGGGTGTCACATTGTCCTGCTGGAATTACCCAAGTCTGTGGGAATGCACAATGGTCATGGATGGATGCAGGTGATCAGCCAGGATGTGTGTTTATGTGTCACCTGACAGGGTCATATCTACAACTATCAGGGGTCACATATCACTCCAACTGCACATGTGCCACACCATTACAGATCTTTCTGATGAGGAAATCCCCAAGAAAGTGAGTTTCTTGCAGGGCTTAGAGACTGTAAGAAAATATGTGCAGCAATCAGATGTGGAAGACAGCATGTTGGGAATGTTGTCAAATTTGGAAAACAACCTCTATGTACTCAAGCTTCAGGAAAAATCAAAGCAAACTAGTATTTTGGACTGGCTCAAGAAATGAATGTTGTATAGTATTTCATTAACGAGTCTTTAACCTGTAAACAAAACTTTACTTTCAAATGTCTTTTGTGTTTCATATATGGACATCACATTAAGTTTGAATTATTTTTCACTCCTCTTCAACAACATTGTACAAACCAGTATTGCATTTTTCCCTTTTACATTATGGAACATGGAGGAAGTGAAGAATGTGTTTATGAAAGTGCTGACATTTTGTGCAATATATAGTGTTCGTTAGAATAGTGTACACAAGCTGTTCTGGGTGAGAAATATGTTTCTAGCATTTTGTGAGATTCTTTTCTCCTAAGTACTTATTCCTACCACCACACTGTGCCAGCCAAACCCACTTTGTTTAGCTCACTATGTAACAAATTTCTAGACCTAAGCCTACGAAACCAGAGGTGCCCACAGGGGGGTCATGATGCAAATTGTGTCTTGAAATTACTGGAGGGGGAGAAAAATTAGTATTTTTGGCCAGCCTGAGTCTGTGTGTGTGTGTGGGGGGGAGGGGGGGGGGGCTTTATAAAACAATTCACAAAACATGTAATAAAAGACATTTAATTTCAATATTAAATGGCAAAACCATATTAGGTAATAAACTAGGAATCCAGGACCTAATAACTTGGGTGGAGAGGGCACCTCTGTACAAAACATTCAAAATTCTGAAGTATGAGATTAGAAATGGACACAGAAGATATAAGACCGTAAGAATTTTCAATGTGCGCCATCGCAATTAACAGGACGTGTTCAGTGAACTGTAGTGTGACATCTTGTTCATCTTTGTTGCAGTCCAAAATTAGGTTTTAATGCATTCTGAATGGAGGCAGATTACTATAAATGTAACAGATGATTGAAATCACAGCAAGCTTAACTTTATATTCATTAGCATAATTAAGTATCACTTCATAAAGATTTCGAAGTACGCAACGCACATGTTGGCATTGCTGCAGAAAGCTCCACTACCATTGGCTACAGAAGGAAAACACATACCCCCATGTACTAAATTTTCACGCCTTTCATCGTACTTCAGATTCCTAGTTAATTCAACAAATTAATTGATTATTGCTTTATTCTGAGTGAACACAAAAAATTTCTCTCAAAAAACATGTTTTGAAGTATAATTTGTGGTCCTATCTTGTCAGAAAATAGCTCTTTTAATTTGTACAAAGATAGCAATTTCCTTGTTGTTACACATCAGTGATTTTGTTTTTTAACAACAGATGAAATGCTTTACCGCAATTTATTGTATAAACAATGAATGTAATTTAATTTTCATCACATAGAAAGATTTTATGCAGTGTATTGGAGAGGATTAAGATTTTTATTTATACATTCTAACTGAATATATTTTTGCTCATATTTTGTGGGTTTTAACGTTTTCCTCAATTCTGCTTTTTCCTCGATTTTGCATTTTTTAAGTCCCGACCACTCTAAAATGTAAAATAGGGGTTTTACTGTAAAATTTTCCTGATTATATCATCATTCTTCATTTAATGTATTTTTAATCAGTAATTGTTTGTTTTCCTTCTCTCGCCCAGGACCACTTACATATTTGCCATGACTCTACCTTATATCTTAGTTGACAAGCCAATTTCACAAGGAACACTTTAAGAACAATCCCTATGACTGAAGATGGTCAGTAATGTCTATAAATATGCAATGGGATTAATATCATAGAATAATTACATTCTGAGAAAGAATATGACTTAGAAATATAGTTGTTTTTATTATGCAGTCATCACTCAGCCAATACTTCTTAACTGCATTGTAAATGTTATGACTAACCATATATTTCAAAATCTTGTCTAAATGAAGTAATATCATTATACTGCTAGACTATTACAGGTATAAAATAACAACAAGGGCTGTAAATGTTAAATCTCCCACTGATATCATTGCTAACAGTAATGGTGCATAGTATTTGTTTTCCATGATGTCGGCAGGGAAATAACCATAACAGAATTTCACTTAAGTAAATTAGGAATTTGAACCACCCATTTAGATATGTGAGCTAGGTACCAAGTAGCAATGTACAAACTAAGCAGTAACTGAGCTATCACTGAAAAGTTAATTAAATCTGTTTAAGAAATTGTCACTCCCTGTCAGAATACTGAAGTTGCTTCAAAACATTCAATTTTTTACACAAAAAAGATGATTTTAAATGACTAAATTTGTTTGAGGTGTTTGCCATGTCAATTAAAGTACCTTTAAATCAACTGATCAGTATACTATGTTTTCTCAACATGTTGTTGCAGGTGAGTGTTTGATATTTTAATTTTTGGAAAATGGAACTGGCTTCATTAATAAAAAGAAAGGTATGGAACTGCCATAAACATGACTTAACAAGTTGTGTTACCGTACTTTCATGTGTTGAGAAATTCCAGTTACTCAAAACATAACTAACAGTTATAATTACAATATTTAAACTAGTTACTAGGCATGTCATTGTACAATTAAGCTAAAATGTCTACAGTTTAAATTTTAGAGGTTTCTGATAATTTCACCTTTCATATACATAGTTTGACACATCAGAAACATAGGAGGAATATATTATTAAATTAGCAAGACATTAAACAACAAAGACAAAAAGAAAACTTACTCGAACAACATCCTGACATTGCCTAAAACGACGTCCACAAGGTGATATGTAGCACACCTCCCCACGCAGGAGCCCAGCTCGACTAAGAGTGCCCAAAATTGTCTCTCGCTTCCAGCCAAGCTCCAACGGTACCCGCAACGCGTGGACCTCTCGCTCACGGTCAACTTTTCGGCGCTTTGGAGGTGGCTCAGTTTCTGGCATGTCAACAACAGCTGGAATACAAAAACATTTCAAATCTATAAGTCTACCATTCCTAATTTTACAATATACTATACATTGAAACAGCACTATTGTGTTATATTCCTGAATATTTTAATATTAAATGAATGTTGTATTTATTATAAGTATGATACTGATAAAGTCTTTTCTCCTATCACTCACTCCAGTTAACACAACCTGTCACCCTGTCAACCTGCAGCACTGCAGTTCTGGCACAATAATGCACTGTGTGTGTGTGTGTGTGTGTGTGTGTGTGTGTGTGTAATTCCCAGCCTATAAATGCCATATAATCACATGTACAGGAGACTACTCATAAAATAGTTTGCCCTTTTCTCACATGATATCCTATGAACCATGGATGAAGGACAATGGGCAGACTCATTATTCCTAGATTTCCGAAAAGCATTTAATCACAGTACCTCAAAGCAGACTGCTAATGAAAGTATGAGCATAATATAAGACAGGTTCTGACATATGTAAGTGGCATGAAGATTTCTTAAGTAATTGGTTCTATAAGTCATCCTTGATGGTCAGTGTTCATCAGGCACAACAGGATTGTTAGTTGTGCCACAAGGATCTGTTATAGGAGTACTATATCTACAAAATAATTTGATCAACATTGTAGGCAGCATTTTATACCTGTTTGCCAGTGATGTGGGGTGTATGAAGATGTCATCATTGAGTGAGGAAAATATACGCTGTGAACCTTCAGGCATATTCAAACAGGTATTCAACCATAATCATTTGTAAATAAATAGTTATGGCTTAATACCCATAGTATTATCTATCAGGATATAAGATGATAGACAAAATTTCTAGTTACTGTGGTGAAGGGTAGCTAGTATCTCTAGACAAAGAAAAATGTAAAGCAACATAGATGAGTAGGAAAAACGGTACCATAACATTTAAATATAGCATTAGTAGTGCGGTGCTTGACATAGTCACATCAATTAAATATCCGGTCATAATATTGCAAATTTATATGAAGTTCAAAGGGCATGGTAAGGGCAGCTATGGACAAGGATGATGATCAATTTTGGTTCATTGAGAGATTTGCCATAAAGTGTAGCTCATTTGTAAAGGAGAATATGTATAAAAAATTAGTGAGAGCCATATGTACATGTTCCTGGAGTAGTAAAGCAACTGAAGTCACTAAACAAAAACAAATTTTCTGGGTCAAATTGTATACCAACTAGATTCCTCTCAGAGTATGCTGATGCAATAGCTCCACACTTAGCTATCATATACAACTGATCACTCAGTGAAAGATTCGTACCCAAATACTGAAAAGTTGCCCAAGTCACGCCAATATTCAAGAAAGGCAATAGGAGTGATCCCCAAAATTACATTTACATTGATTTGCAGTAGGATTTTGGAACATATACTTTGTTCGAACATTATGAACTACCTCGAAGAGAATGACCTACTAACCAATAGTCAACTTGGATTCAGAAAGTATCACTCTTGTGAAACACAACTTGCCCTTTATTCACATGAAGTGATAAACTGCCATCAACAAGGGATCTCAAATTGATTCCATATTTCTGAAAGGTTTTTGACACTGTACCTCACAAGCGGCTTCTAATGAAATTGCATGCTTATGGAATATTGCCCCAATTGTGTGATTGGATTCACAATTACCTATCAGAAAGGACATAGTTTGCAGTAACTGATGGTAAGTCATCGAGTAAAACAGAAGTGATATCTGGCATTCCCCAAGGAAGCGTTATAGGTCCCCTACCCTTCCTTGTGTTTATAAACGATTTAGGAGACAATCTGAATAGCTCCCTTAGACTGTTCGCAGATGATGCTGACGTTTATCGGTTAGTGAAGTCAACAGAGGATCAACAGCAACTGCAAAGTGATTTAGACAAAATTTCTACATGGTGCAAAAATTGGCAATTAACACTAAATAATGAAAAGTGTGAAGTAATACACATGACCACTAAAAGAAATCCACTGAACTTCAATTACAAGATAAATCATGTCATAAATTCTACCAAATACCTAGGAGTTACAATTATGAACAACTTAGACTGGAGAGAACACACAGAAAATATTGTGGGGAAGGCAAACCAAAGGCTACATTTCACTGGCAGAATGCTTCAAAGAGGCAACAGCTCCACCAAAGAGACTGCCTACATCACACTTGTGCATCCTCTATTGGATTACTGTTGCCCAGTGTGGACCCTCAACAGGTGGGACTGACGGAAGACATTGAGAAGGTTCAGAGAAGGGCTCATTTTGTTTTATCACATTATAGGGGGGGAAAGCATTGTGGAAATGTTGCGTGATTTGAGGTGGAAATCATTAAAAGAACGATGTTATTCATTGCGGCGAGTTCTATTTGCAAAATTTCAAACACCTGAATGTGAAAATATTTTGCAAGCACCCACCTACATAGGGAGACATGACCATCCCAATAAAATAAGAGAAATCAAATCAAAAACGGAACAGTTGAGGTGTTCTTTCTTCCTGCGTACTATTAGAGACTGGAACGGTAGAGAAAGGTTATGAAAGTGGTCAATGAATCCTCTGCCAGGCACTTAAATGTGATTTGCAGAGTATCTATGTAGATGTAGATATTGAGTACCACTCAAGTGTCTGGGACCTCGCCAGCTTGACTTATTATCAGAAAGTTCAATTATCACAAGAGTATTATGGAAATGCTTTGGGTACTCAAATTGGAATCCCTGGAGGAAAAGTGACCTTTTCGAGAAACACTATATAGAACATTTAAATAATAACTGGTATCTGAAACTAACTTCAGAATAGTTTTGCTGTTGACAACTTATATTTCATGTACAGACCACAAAGAAAAGGAAAGAGAAATTAGGGCCGATATGGAATTTTTGACCACACCCTTAATCAGAAAAAGATCACACACACACACAGACATTCATCACACAGTCACTCAGGCGTAACACATGCAAACATGAACACCATCTCCAACTGTTGCAAGTGGTGAAAGGCAATGAGCTTAAGTTCTGCAAGCTACTGTTGTGTCACAAAGGTGTAGTGCCCAGAAACTTGGGCCATATACTGTCATCAATAGCAAGACATAATGTCACTGCCTCAGGTGGACAATAGTAAATATATGAACTTCTGAGCATATGTTCTATTCAGTTACAGTGAGTCAGCAATAATGCATCACCTGACCATGCAACTTACTACTCATCAGATGACTTCCACCTTCAAGACTGTTACCTGCTCTAAATGCAGTTCTTAGTCTCTGTGAGGTGCCTCCTAATCATCTGCTGCTGAGAAGACTTGGACTTCAACTCCAGCTTGCTAAA
This sequence comes from Locusta migratoria, assembly GCA_026315105.1. Classification (NCBI taxonomy): domain Eukaryota; kingdom Metazoa; phylum Arthropoda; class Insecta; order Orthoptera; family Acrididae; genus Locusta; species Locusta migratoria. Next base: position 263,036,352 of record CM048755.1, read on the forward strand.
AGCTGAACTGATGGTGTCTGGCACACTATCAACCTGTTACTGTATTCATGAGGGAACTAAAGGTGGCTGTTTCTGATTTGCATCTGTGAGCAGATACCAATGCCCATGACCTCTCCTGATTAAGTTTGATTAACTTGCCATGCAGTATTTCTTCACTACCAGCTACATGTCACACAGAGATGCAGGAGTTTACTTGGGCACATCACTTTGAGGTCCACGAGAGGGCCCTAGTAAAGCAGTTTACGATTCAATCACCATCACTACTGTATGTATTTTCAAATTTTGATGGCATTGTGACGTCATGTGAGCAATTACAGCCTCAAGCACTGCACAGTTACTAGAAGTCAGAGAGTTCCAAGATTCTGAGTTGTGTCGTCTGCCTTACCCAAGATTTCAGAGAAGAGGTTTAGACTACAATGACTCACTTAAAGAGGTGGTTGTGCCACTAAAGTTCTTTCATTATTGAACATAACACCACCTGGCATTACCACATACTACACACTTGGTCATCCTGTAATTGTAAGGGTTCCTACTTCAGGCCTTACAATAGTGTAGAGCACAACAGCACTGGCCAATCAATTTCTTAAAATAACTGCATTGTTTAAATTTTCTACATTAAAGAAGCTTAGACGAAATTACATGATTTTATCTTATGTTATTTTGAAATGCAACCACGAACTTGGACCCAAAGTTACAATCTTATTTCATTATCACTCTAGCAGAAAAGTATCAGATGTCATAATGAGTCATTAAAAGCAGCATAAAATCATATGAAAATATATTTTATCTGAAACTAGTCTACTACAGTTGAGAGATAATAGCATTTCATCTCAAGCTACATACAGCATTCAACAGCACTCATAGAAATGTACAGAAATGATTGTTTCTCATGCAAAGATATTACAAAATTAACCTATAGATTATCTAATATATAAAAGTGAATGTTTGTGTGTTTGTATTTTATGTGCGGCCATACCATTCAACCAATTGTGATGAAACTTTGTCAACATATTGCTTGCACTTTCGCGATTGTCATAGGCACCATTAAATGACTGTACGACAAATAGTTCAGGAGATATGACATAATAAACAATGAAATGAGTGGGAAAAGTGTTACATCATGTGATGTCTGCTTCTAAACCATTGTACCAGATTCAACCAAATTTGGTACACATATTCCTTCCATTAGCTAACAGTTCGCGTAGGAGTAAGAACTGCTTACGACATATAGTTCAGGAGATATGATGTCATAAACAATTATGTGATTGAAAACCTGTGGTGACATGTGAATAAGGACGCTTTATTCATCCTAAAATCTTTGTGTCATTTTGGACACCTGACCTTCAAAACAACAGGAAGGTCACTGTTACATTAAACTTTGGATGGTGCATGATGGAGGATACTTTATACATGGGCTTCATCAGATTCTAGTTGTATTCCGATCCGGATGAAATTTTTAAATATGATTGAACAATTCAGTTTATCAGTGCAGTATTAGAATATACAGATTACCTACAATCATTTCAATTAATTAATGTGACTAAACAGTTAATTTTCAGATTTCAGCAAAGTTTCAAATGAAATAAAATTTCTGAAAATTCTAGCAGCTCTCTCTAGAAGTTATGTTACATTTTTCATGGTGATAATCAACAAAGAAACATTTAAAACCATTAATATTGTTCTCACCATATGAATTTTATGTAAGCAATTTAAAATAAGAATTTTTTTTAAATATGCTTCTTCAGTGGAAAGCATACTTCATTCAAATTTTTAAATGATGGGTTTATGGCTGTCAGCTTTGATGCATACTAAGTGTACTGAATCATTGGGCTGAAAACCACCAGCAGAAGGAGTTTGTTGTTACCAATATATGGTTTTAATGCGAATTTGAAAATAAATATAATATATAAAAAAAGTTTCTTTGTTCATATTTTATGCATGGCCATACCATACATCCGATTGCGATAAAACTTTGTCATCTCATTGCATGAAGTTTATAGGCATGCTAAAATTAGCTTCGTACGATGCATGGTGGAGGGTACTTCACAATTAGTAAATTCGTTTCTTACACCTTCAAGTTGAAATGGCTGTATGGATATGAAGGAACATAGGTAGCTTATACCCTGATAAATACATAGGCTACCTTTAGGAACCCACCATATGGTGCATGGTGGAGGGTACCTCACAGTGGGTCAACACTTTTGTTACTCTTCACACTGAAACAGCTGGACGGAATTGAATGAAATGTGGAATGAAGATAGCTTATACTCCAAATTAATAGATGGGCTGCCTTTTGTAAGTCTCCGTAGGTGCTTGGCGTGAGGGTACATTGCAAGAAACAACCAAATTGTTTGACTGGTCATCATGAAAGTCAACACATGAATATATGTTTTCATGAAGGAGATTTTTATAAACTGCAAGCCAGTAAATTTAGCATGGCATAGGGTACCTTGCAACTTTGTTGCCATTTGACCAGCAACCATGAAACTTGGTGCATATATGCATGTTTTCATATGTAGGAGGGTGAGATGTAGGTGGAGGAGGAGACAGACAGAAAGGGGAGGGAAGAGATGGGCAGAGAGAGGGTAGAGGAGGAAACGGTCAGAGAGAGAGAGAAGAGGATGATCACCACAAAAGTTAACAGAATTATATAACATTTCAATAAAGGGGCAATGAGGTGACTGGTAGAGAAAGGGAAAGGTGGAAATTGGCACAGTGAGGGTAAGGTGGAGATGAGCAGAGAGAGAGCGAAGAGAGAAGGAAAGAGAAGGTGGACAGAAAGAAAAGAGGGAAGGACAGATGTACTAATTTAAGATTGGAATAAGTAAGTACCCAGACTAAACAGAGTTCTATCATTCGTAATTAAAAAACCTAACACTTTCAAATTTCAAAAGTTATTTGCCAATTATTTCTTCTGCGTCAGCAATGTGCCAGGTACCAGCTAGTTACTTTATAGAAAACAATTATGTAATCAATTAGCCTCCAGAATTTTCTTTCCCACTGAGTCTAATTGTTTCCTCCCCATATATTTTGCTTATCAGTTAGTGAACAACTTTCACACCATGTTCACAGGAATTTCATGCTTAGTAAATCAAGGGAAAATGTCAGCAATTTCAACTTGAAATCCATGATTGAACAAAACCAACCTGCACATTAAAATGAGTGCAACACATACAAAGCAATGCATCAACAAAAAATCTTTTCGTTTAATGTGTGCTTTGTTTCTATAATAAATATGGTCATGATACAGAAAATTGTTTTGACAATCAAAGGTGTGAAATAGCAATAAATGACTGTGCAAAGTACAGAATCACTCATGGACAATAAGGCAGCAGTATAAAGATAATTAAGAAAGAATATTTATTAAGAAATCAGTATCAAGAATATATTAATCAGGCACTGACTAGCAACAACAAGAAGAAGAGCTCTGCATAGTGTGAACAGATACATGTATATCACCTACAAGAATGGTGATACACTACAACAGGTATACTGTAACTGGCAGACATACAGATATACCATTCAGTTGTTGCCACATTCAGAAAATAGAGAAGGATGCTGTAAACGAGGGACACCGAAACAGTCAGTTTCTGATGGCTGACTTGTTGGGAATACATATCATGATAAGTAAACCTGAATGTAAGGAAATCATTAGAAACTAAAAACAATTTCCACATGACATTGGAATGTCTAACAAACAATAATACATGTCCGTAATTTATCCAAATATATACAAATTGGAAGTTGATCAATCATCGAAAGTTGAATAGGTGTTAAGCTATAGAAAAAACTGCCAGGACAATGTACACCACTTCAGAAGGTACAGATTTTTATGAACTGCTGTGCATTAACTTAGTTGAAAATGAGGCTTTGCATACCTTGACAGAAAAACACACACACAAGATTGTAAGTGCAAAGAATGAAAGTTACATTATTATTGAATTATGTTGGAGACTTTGAGCACCCTATGCATTGAGAAAAAGGGAGGGTTATACCACAATTCAACTAAGACGGATCAGAAAAGAAATACTGAAATCTCAATGCAACAATAAACTTGTTGTCAGGTAAAGAGCAGTCTTGAAAAGAAACACAATAACAGTATGCAAAAAGAGGTCAGTTGTTCAATGGAATTATATTAAGGGGAAAGTATTTAATCCACAATGCCTTAAAGGCCACATACAAGTATCTGATGTACTTGAATACACAGCAAAACTGACATCCTAAATGGAAACTATCACTATCAATAATATCATTATCATTACAAACAAACCATTTCAAAAGACACAATTATAGTTCCCTCTAAATCTAATAATTAATTTCTGTATATAAAAATGTTGTGTTGGTTTGTATGTGTTTGTAAATCTCAAAAAGCTCTTCACCGATTGAGCTCTAAATTTGTCACAACATAGCACTATAACACAGGACAGTTTTTAGATACCTATTTATTTAACATACGTAAAAAATAGATGAAGTACACTTACCAGGCGAAGGGGCACAGGCAGTAATAGCAACAAATAAACACACAGACACACACACACACAAAAATGCTAGCTTTCGCAGCCTAGCAGCTTCATCAGGCAGAAGGGAGGAGAGGGAAAAGGAAATGATGAGGGTTTTAAGGAAGGGGGTAAGGAGCAATTCCAATCCCGGGACAGGAAAGACTTACCTTGGGGGAAAAAATGGAGGGTAAATAAATGCACACACACCAACACATTTACACAGACACAAGTACACTTAGGCAGACATACTGTAGAACTGTAGAAAGCAAAGAAGTTAGAAGTTAGACAGAGATGCCCTTCAGCATATTCTCTCTTCCCGTTGCCCACCTGGTCTCAACCTCCGCTAAATTCGAATTCCCACCCACCATCTTAACATCTTTACCTTGGTTCTCTGGACAGAGTCTCTGCCTCATGTGGCATCTCTGTCTAACTTCTAACTTCTTTGCTTTCTACAGTTCTACAGTATGTCTGCCTAAGTGTACTTGTGCCTGTGTAAATGTGTGGGTGTGTGTGCATTTATTTACCCTCCATTTTTTCCCCCAAGGTAAGTCTTTCCTGTCCCGGGATTGGAATGGCTCCTTACCCCCTTCCTTAAAACCCTCATCATTTCCTTTTCCCTCTCCTCCCTTCTGCCTGATGAAGCAGCTAGGCTGCGAAAGCTAGCATTTTTGTGTGTGTGTGTGTGTGTGTGTGTGTGTGTGTGTGTGTGTGTGTGTGTGTGTCTGTGTGTTTATTTGTTGCTATTACTGCCTGTGCCCCTTCGCCTGGTAAGTGTACTTCATCTATTTTTTAAGTATATTTTTCCTGTTAGGAATTTTTCCTCTATAATATTTATTTAACATGTTACACATAACACATTTTTGGCAAAAGCTTTTCCACATTGTAAAATTTATATAAATCCACATATGATACATATTTAAAAAATAGGTATGCAAAAACATGCGCATGATTCGGTAGTATGTTGTATCAATAATTCAAAGGATTCTGTCAAGAACTTTTGGAGATATAACATTTTGAAAATAAGACTAAACATGGTTCTAAGTTAGATATGTAGAATGAGATACAGGAAGGATAGGCAATGATGAAGAGAGGGAGGGGAGATATACACATACTTTTTTAATTGTAACCAAGACTCAAAATACCAACTTTTGTAGTTCAGGCTTCAAAAGTATTTTCATCCCCTATTTCACCCTCTTAATGGCTGATTTTCAGAAAATGCTGAAAGACGCCTTCTCTTAATACCAACCAAGAATCCACATAACAATTTATGTAGGTGTAGTTTCACCTCGTTAGGGATGGAATATCTAAAAATCGCTTCTGAAACATTGCCAAAGGTGTAAGATGAAGACCCTCTATAAATTTCAAATTTTTATCATCAGTTGTTTTGGCTGGCCGATGATGAGTCATTCATTTAATCAGTCAGTCAATTAGAATATTGCCTTTTATTTATAGATATTACTGGTTACAAGATGTTGTGATCTCTCTCGAAGGTCATCTATGCAATGTCCTCCGTTATATACCGAGTATTAATAAGCGGAGCGCAGCGGAGTCACTTACAAAGTCGCTTATTAAGTCGAACGACTGGGAGTACGACCTTGCCACTCAACGAATTGATGCACAGTGTACATATTGATTCCCTGATTACGAAATAATAGACCCCCCCCCCCCCCCCAATGGTGCAAAGAATTATTGGTGATACTGGATGCGACAAACATCAGGTATATGTATAAACAGATATAATTTCGTCACCTTTTCAGTTTTGAGGTAATAATTAAATTTTACCTAAGGTGGCGGCATTGCTAATGTAGGTAATGGAATGTTCGTTTTATGAGGATAATTAATTTACTGCCAGGAGAAGCTCTCAACCAAAGAGCAAGCACAAATTATCTGTTAAATTGTAAAAACAAAAATGAAAGTAAGTTCCCCTGCTTGCTGGGGGACACTTATGGTGTCAGCAGCCTACAGTAGTAATGTTGGCAATGAAATGTTCAGTTTACAAGAATATTTGATTTATTGACTGTGGTTCGTACAAGAACGTATTTAAAGACAGAGCAGGAACTGCATGAAATTGTTTTTTTATGGACAACAAAATGGTTCATTTGAAACATTCAATCTGATAAGAATCTCCTTTGAATTACCATTGTGTTACAGAAAACAACATTCCTGAGTAACGCACTTCAACCAGATGCTTTCCAATAATGTATGCAATTGAAGTAGCTGGGCCTCTAATGATATATATTGACTGTGCGCTTCTAAAAGTTTGCCGACAAAAGGTGGATGTTTACCAGCATAGAATTACTTGAAAATGAAGGTTTAATTTTACTCATGGCAGCTGCAGCATTCAGTACTAATGTAATATTTCACGGTAAACAAAGAACATCATTAGCCCCATTGTATGTAACTGAGTTTTCATAGAGCTGCCGCAAGTGAAATTTTACCAAAATCAATATACAAATACATTAACATGGAAAATGACATATCGATTTTTGATTACAATTATACAAGGAGGCCAATGAAACTTACATAATTAAAAAGGCACTTTGGCACAGATGTGTGCAAAACGAAAATCATGTGTATACGTAGCCGTTAAGACAGGCAAAAGGAAGCCGATGTTTTCATATTTATAGCTCTGATCGCTGCGGTGGAGTGGCCAAGTGCATTGAGGTGCTATGCTCAGATGCGCGAGGCTGTTCCCCATCGTGGGCTCGAATCTCCCCTGGGGAATGGATGTCTGTGCTGTCTTTAGTATATGTTAGTTCATAAGTAGTTTGTAAGTTTAGGGACTGATGACCCCGCAGTTGAGTCCCATAATCTTTACAAACATTTGAACATTTTTATAGCTCTGATTATGCTTTAAATTCTCCAGCTGCCAAATAAGTGAGCATCGAAAATTGAAGTGGTATCAACTTCTGTCTTGCGTACCGGTCAGGTGCTATGGTAAAAATGCGACACTGAAGTAACTACTTTTCGTGGAAATGCATTTTGGGTACATTCACGTTTAATGGTTAATTTTCAGTGAGATCGATGATGATATTAGCAATGGAAATCAAAACATCATAGAAATGAATTCTGAATAAAAAGTTTATGGGTGTCATTATTTGATTCAATTTTATGTAACAGTAACTTTGTAATAGTTTCCAGTAGATAACACATAATTTGAAGCAATTCCTTAATTTTTAATTTCTTTGTTTTATATAGGTACATCAAGGAAAAGACGATACATGCATAGATATAGATGGAGGAGGAGATGGCAAACGGATGGAAGGAAAGGAAATGATGAACAGAGGCCGGGGATTAGATAGAGGGAGGATGAAGAGGTAGATAGAGGGGAAGCAGAAGATAGATATAGCAGGTGGGATATAGATGGAAATAATGTAGAAAATTTAGCTTTTTAGTAAGGTGAATTACATGTCACACAGTCCAGAGTCAATAAACTGATTGTATGTTTGTGGAGAAAATGAATGACAAAAAATGTAATTATCTTATGGGTTTAAAATACTGAGTATCTGTGAAACTATATTTTTTTATAACTTTCGTTTCACATAGCCACAGTAGTCTAACAAACGATATTGATATGAATGAAGCATTCTCTCGGTGATTCTATGTTCACATGAATTACAGTATTTTCTTTTCTATTAATTTCATGCGAGAGTGAGCCACAGCAAAGTGTGGCTGGGTTTAGCTAGTAGTGAATAAAACTACAACATCATTAATATCATAGAAATTATAATGAAATGATTTTTTTTAAATCCTATGTAATAAAAAAAAGATGAGTTACACTGAAAAACCTGTGTAATGCATACAATATTTTCTGCCATAAAGCATGAACATAAAAAGCTTCTGTGATTTTATTTCTTACTGTTGTTTCCAGCAACAGATTCTCCCTCCTTCTTGGAGTTGTTCACAGCAGTCTCCGCATCTCCTTCAGCCTCTTCTTCACTGTCACTAGGAAACCCATCAGATGCAGAGCCAGAGTCACTGCTCACATCAGGAGGGCTGCTATCTTCACTGAGCCCTTCTACAGCTCTAATTTTCAATTTGTTATCTTCTGACCGAGAACTCACCTGTAACACGTTTTTTCCATTCATAAATGGACAAATTTAAATCAGCTTTCATGTGTAAATTTTCATTAATTCATTTTTATAAGTATCCACCCATATTCATCATATTAATGAAACAATCACAATAAAAGAGTAGCTTCATACTAGCTTAGAAATTCAGTTACAATGCAAATTTTAATACTATTGTATGAGACCAATGTAAAGGGATCGACAAAATAATATGAACACCATGCAGTGCACTACATCTTGTTGGAATTTGGCATCAATGAGTACATGTTCACACCGAGATGCAACTGCAGTGCACAGTTGATGTACAAGGTCTTTGGTGTATTATACATTTTGTTTTGCAACAGTAAACTCAATGGTGTGTAGTAAGTGGGAGAATTTGTGATCAAAATGGCTATACTGTTTAATGTTTCAGTACTGACATTACCCTTGGTAAAGACAACATACACAAAATGAGATAAAACATTGCCACCAAAGAGGAATAATGGCAACACCTACAGTTAACTGACAGTGACTGATGAGCACTGAGAATGATTGTAACCAGAAAACATAAAACTACTGGAAAAAAAGACTGCAAAAGTCAAAACTCACTTGGGTAAAATTGTCTCCATAAAAAAACAGTTAAGTTAGAACTTAACAGTCACTGAAGGGCTGCACTTGCTAAAACCTTAATAACAGAAGCCAAGCTGCCACAAAAATGGTTGCTGAACCTGGATATTTGAAGAGTGGGGGTACGTGGTACAGCCCAAAGAATCATTCTTTACACTGCTTCCTACAATCAGCTGAGTTTATGTATTGAAACCCCAAAAGAATCTTATGATACAGCATTACTGTTTCATGCAGTAAGGCACGGGGGAAGATTCCGTCATGATTTGGATTTCTATATTGTGGATTCAACTGTTTCTATCACAATTCCCATTGGACAGGCAATTTTGAATGAATCTTTTACCATCCTTTGCAACAAACTGATATTTCTAACAAATACTGCCATATTTCAAAATGATAATGCACCACAAACACAGCTAAAAAGGTTTGGGTGTTTTGTATAGCAATAGTAAGTTATTAGTCATCTCCCCCACCAGCAAAATAATTGAACCATTATGGGAAGATTTAGAGCAGAGATTGATGACTATATTTACAACTTCAACATCATTGAAGCAACTGGCAGCTGTTTTGTTACAAATATGCACTCTATGAATCGGTTCCTCAAAGTTTTTTTCAAAACTGATGGTGGGCCACCAAAGTATTATCAAAATGTCAGTTTGGTTTTCAGAAAGGCTTTTCAACAGAAAATGCTATAAATGCTTTGACTGACAAAATAGTAAATGCTCTGAACAACCGGACATCATTTGTCAGTTTTTTTTTTTTTTTTTTTTTTTTTTTTTTTTTTTTTTTTTTGTGATCTCTCAAAGGAATATGATTGTGTAAATTGAGGAAATCTTCTAGATAATCTCAAGTATTGTGGTAGGAGTGGAACAGTGCACCAATATTTCATTCTTACTTAATTGGAAAAGTGCAGAAAGTAAAATAAATGATTCACATAATGTGCCAGAATCAGGTGATTCCTCAAACTGGAGAGCTATCAAGAACAGGATCCCACAGGGCTCAGTCTTGGGTTCTTTGCTGTTCTTAATATATGTTAATGACTTGCCATTCTATATTCATGAAGAAGCAAAACTAGTGCTTTTTATTGATGATACAAGTGTTGTAATCACAACCAACAAACAAGAATTGCCAGATGAAATTGTTAATGATTTTGTATTGTACATGATTTTGTTTACAAAATCCACAAATTGTAAATTGTTACAGGGATTAATAATGAAATCAATCAAGAAGAAAAAAAATATTTCAGAAGATCATTAAGTGGTTCTGTTCAAATGGACTCCTGTTCAAGTTTGGTAAAACACAACATATACAATAGTGTACAGTTAGTGGCATGAGACCATCAATAAACATAACTTTGCATGAAGTCTATAGCTAAATTAAAACATCCAAAAAATTTAGGTGTTTGCACTGATGGGAGATTGAAATGGAAGAAACACATTGATGAACTGTTGAAACATTCCGTTCAGCAACCTATGTTATTAGAGTTATAGCTAATTTTGATGAGAGGCCTTTCAGTAAACTAGCTTACTATGCTTATGTTCATATGGCACCATATTTTGGGTTAATTCATCACTGAGTAAGTATTCATCACACAAAATAGTGTATTCAGAATAGTAATTGTTGGAGCCCACCCAAGATCATCTTGCAGACATTTATTTAAGGAACTACGGTTCTTCACAGTAGTCTCACTTATGAAATTTGCTGTCATTAAGCCAACTCAAATCAAGAGAAGCACTGCACAACTACAACACTAAAAGAAAGCATCATCTTCACTATCCAACATTAAATTCAAACTTTGACGCAGAAAGGGGTGAATTATGCTGCCACAAATGTATTTGGTCACTTACCAAACAGCATCAAAAGTCTGACAGTTAGCCAACTCCCATTTAAAAAGGAATTTTGATTGACAACTCCATCTGTTCATTTGTTGAAGTTTTAGATACAAATTAGTGATTTCACAAAATAATAAATGCGATATAAAAATTTCATGAATTCTAATATCATGATAAGGCACCTTTTATTAAACAGACACTTTCCATATCATTATGAAATGTCATATACATTCTACATGGTTAAAGTAATAACCTAATCTAATCCAACTCTTTACTCATAAATAATTATTGTATTTATATGAGGTGTTCATATAATTTTGTCCAACCCCTGAATGTCACAGTATAAGATCATGCAAAATTATAACAGTAACACTTTCTCCAGGATATGCAAATGCAAGGTGCACAGATACAATAATCATAAATATGTAACACTGTTTTGGAGACGTTATTATGTGACAGCAAGTTTTATTTGTATATCCCATTCCAGAATAAAGTGAAACAAGTGTCATCTGCAGAATTATACTGAAACATAAAGCACTGCTAATTACAATGTTCCAAACAGGAATGGAAAAGATAAGAAGCCCATAATAACTAGTATTATGGGAAGCACTCTGTGCCATGTGCATCACAGTGGTTTACAGATTAAGGATATAGGTGTCAACATACACTGAAGGTTACTTTATTTGTAAACCTGAGGTAGATTAACACTGCAAAAGTATTCTCACAGGGATAAAAAGAGAGAGAGAGCCTATTACATTCATTTCTACGGAAATTTTTATTTAAAAGTATTGTTTTTTTGCAGCAGATTCTCCTTTCTTCGTGGAGTTGTTCTCAGTAACATCCTCAGCTCCCTCAGAAATGTGAACATGCATACATGTTAAAAAGAAAGTATGTGTAAATTTCAACAACAAGATATCAATGTTAAATAAATGTATATTCAGTTTCCATTCTATAAAAAGTGGATACAAGTAAACTTAAAACCAGAAATGTGAGTCAGTGACAAAGCAAGATGTCTCAACTTTGTCAGAGAAATAGGTGGTGATAAAATGAAACTATATTCAGAAAGTTGACAAAATGAAACTGTATTCAGAAATTTATAAGCAAAAAATTGAAACTTTTTGGCACAAAAACTCTACTGAAGTGGAATCTACAGAGGATTGAGAGAATATGCTACATAAAACTTAAAAGTTGACAAATGATTCCTTGAAAGGGAACAAGGTGTTGCTCATACAAAGTAAGTCAATCACTTCACCAGAAAATGTGCTTAAAATCTTGAGAGTAGAGGTGTACACAGGGAATACCACTGACAAATTAACTGTATTTACAGTGAACGTGAAAACCGAAAGAAATTCAGAACATTTTCAATACAAAGAAACACTATTCAGAGAAGATAGAGAACTTTCAAAGCCTCCAAGAGCAAAAATTATCAAATATGAATGAGTAGGTGGTTGATAACAGTGAGAGCTGTGAAATTGCAGCTGTGTAGGAGAAACATGACTTCAAGGCATCTGGTATCATGCAGCCAATGGATCCATTATGTTATTAATGAATCCAACAAAATTAACTGATGTAATTAGTTTGAATAAGGACAATTTTGCTGTGCTGCTGGGAGATTCGAAGAATAAATACAGAATTAAGATCTAAAAGTCTATGAAATGCAGAAATAATTCAATAATTTTTATCATACAAATGAATTTGATGTGATTATCCCACAATGTCAGGACTTAGCAGTCCCGTCATGAAAAAACTGCATAATTATGAGACTGGTATGCCTAGTATTTCCACGGATGGATATTACAGTAAGTTTCAAATAGCAGCTACTATTATTTGATTGTTGGCTGCCAGCTGAAGTGGTCACTGCATAGTTTGTTTTTTAGGATGGACTAATTTCGTGCAGTCATTAAACATTTTCATTTGAAGGGTTGGACAGCTGCACAGATCAAATCCGAGTTGCATGAAATCATTGTGGGTTCTGCACCAACACTGAAGACGATTTACTTTTGGATCAATGATTTTAAATGTGTTCAGAAAAGCACGGAAGATGGAGAATGCCCCAGTTAGCTCGTTGAAGTCACCACATAGGAAACTATCGATAAGGTGCATGATGTGTTAATGAAAGGTCAAAGATTATAAGTTTGCAAGATAGCTAACATTGTAGCCACCTCAACTGAATGAGTCCATCACATCCTCCATGAAAAACTGGCCATGAAGATGCTCTGTGCGTGATGGGTGCCATGCCTGCTAACTTTGGACCAAATATGGAAACGAAAGAACATTTCTGCTCAGAATCTCACACTGTTCAGGAGCAAACCACAGGATGTTTTGTGCAAATTGATAACTGTGGATGAAACCTGGATCCACCATTACACTCCAGAGACCAAACAACAGTGTAAAAAATGGACAAAGATTGCGGAGAGTGCATCAAAGAAGACGAAGACTGTTTTGACAGCAAGAAACGTTACAGCCACTGCCTTTTGGGATTTCCAGGGTATAATCCTGATAGATTATTTGGGAAAAGGCAGATCCATAACTGGAACCTATTATGCTGCTCTGCTGGAACATTTCAAACAGAAAATAATTGAAAAATATTCAAGTTTGGCACAGAAGAAACTGCTGTTTAATCAGGACAATGCTCCAGCTCTCACAGCAGCTATCGCAATGGCAGACATGTACAATTTGGGATTCAAATTGGTTCCTTGCCCACCCTATTCACCAGAGTTGGCTCTGAGTGATTTCTTCTTATTCACAAACTTAAAACTTTGGCTTGGTGGGAAGAAATTTTCATCAAATGAGGAAGTGTCCACCGCTGTGACACACTATTTTACAGATTTTGACAAAGCCTACTTTGCCAATGGGTTAAAAATTGGAAATTCGCTGGACTATATTGAGAAATAAAGTGACTTTTGGCCTCATAGTATATTAAACAACTGTGTCACTTATAAAATATAAAAAAAATAGACGAAGATTACTCACCAGGCGAAGGAGCACAAAATCCTTCGCCTGGTGAGTAATCTTCGTCTATTTTTTATATTTAATTTTTCCTGCTAGGAATTTTCATCTTAATATTTGTGTCACTTATAAATATTAAAAGAATATATAGTACTCATACTTGAAGGAATAATCTGACATACTGGATACCTGACAAACAAATCCAATTGTGAGCTAGTTACAACAATAAATTCACTAGTCAGACAGACATACATAAATTACCAGGTGGTTTAAACCAAGAACACAGAGATGACAGAAACACAACGTTTATTACTTCCAGAAGCCACACACAATGATAACACTGAAGTGGTTTTCAGTGAAAGAACTGTACCAGAAATGCCATAAGATAAAGAACAACAAACAGTTTCACCTAAAGTGTGCAAATACCCAAATTTTTTTGAATGACATGTTCAGTCACATAAGAATAAAATTATCATGTTGGAAGCAATACTCCAATTTAAATTAAATGCAAACACAATTTTCATTTCTGAAGAATGGCTGAAATTTGATGAAGTAAAATCAATCTCAATAGAAAAAAAAACGTATTGGCAACTCGTTTTAGAACAGAGGTCTCTAACTACGTTGGTACTGCTATCTTTCTGAGAGTTTAGAAAAACTATATGACATCAATAATCACTATATTGTTGCCATTAAAAAAGATTTTCTATTGTAATCTGTCAGAACTTTTCACAATTATAGACATATAAAGAGGCATAACATGGAAATGTCAGTCTGCCAAAACTTAATTTCATAATTATTAACATATATAGAAACATCACACTGGTGAGCAGTAATCAAGCTGTGGCGAACAAGTGTACTTTTTTGAAATAATTAATGCTGCAGCAGTCACTTTTTACTAATATTTTTATTGGCACGACGCATTTCGGCAGCACACTGCCATCATCGGGTGCATTTTTACAGTTACTGGTTCATTATTGACTTATTATGTTTTGTGTTGTGGATGCCAGTGAGGTTATGTTTGGACATTTTAACCTGTTCAAACATAACCTCACTGGCATCCACAACACAAAACATAATAAGTCAATAATGAACCAGTAACTGTAAAAATGCACCCAATGATGGCAGTGTGCTGCCGAAATGCGTCGTGCCAATAAAAATATTAGTAAAAAGTGACTACTGCAGCATTAATTATTCCAAAAAAGTACACTTGTTCGCCACAGCTTGATTACTGCTCACCAGTGTGATGTTTCTATATATGTTAATAATTATTGACATTGAGATTCAATTGCCATTTCCTGCACCATGTGTCAATTCGATGCAGATCATCCAGCATTTCAATACAATTTTCGATTGTTACAACCTCTCTATATACTACAGCATCATCCGCAAAAAGCCTCAGTGAACTTCCGATGTTATCCGCTAGGTCATTTATATATATCGTGAACAGTAATGGACCCACGACACTCCCATGTGGCACAACTGACATCACTCTTACTTCAGAAGTCTTCTCTCCATTGAGAACGACATGCTTCATTCTGTTATCTAGGAACTCCTGAATCCAATCACACAATTGGTCTGATAGACCATATGCTCTTACTTTGTTCATTAAAACATCTGTGGGGTACTGTATTTAACGTCTTGCGGAAGTCAAGAAACACAACATCTACCTGAGAACCCGTGTCTATGGCCCTCTGAGTCTTGTGGACGAATAGCGCGAGCTGGGTTTCACACGATTGCCTTTTTCTAAACCCATGCTGATTCCTACAGAGCAGATAACCAGTCTCCAGAAATGTCATTATACTCGAACATAATACATGTTCCAAAATACTACAACTGACTGACGTTAAGAGATATAGGCCCATAGTTCTGCACATCTGTTCGACGTCCCTTCTTAAAAACGGGGATGACCTGCACCATTTTCCAATCTTTCGGAATGCTGCACTCTTTTAGAGACCTACAGTACACCACTGCAAAAAGGGGGGCAATATCCTTCGCGTACTATGTGTAAAAACTAACTGATATCCCATCTGGTCCTGTGGCCTTTCCTCTTCTGAGTGATATTAATTGTTTTTCTATCCCTCTGTCAATTATTTCGATTTCTTCCATTTTGTGATCTGTGTCACAATCTAGAGAAGGAACTACCATGCAATCTTCCTCTGTGAAACAGCCTTTAGAGTGTCAACCTCTGTTTCAATGCCATTTTCGTCACAGAGTGTCTGGAGATTTTGTTTTTATCCACCTACTGCTTTGAAAAAAGACCAAAATTTCTTAGGATTTTCAGCCAAATCAGTGCACAGAACTTTACTTTCGAACTCGTTAAATGCCTCTCGCATAGCCCTCCTCACACTACATTTCGCTTTGTTTAATTTTTTTTGTCTACAAGGCTTTGGGTATGTTTATGTTTGCAGTGAAATTCCCTTTGCTTCCACAGCAGTTTTCTAATTCGGTTGTTGTACCATGGTGGCTCCTTTCCATCTCTTACGATCTTGCTTGGTACATACTCATCTAATGCATATTGTATGATGGCTTTGAACTTTGACCACTGTTCCTAAACACTATCTGTACTTGCGATAAAACTTCTGTGTTGAGCCATCAAGTACTCTGAAATCCGCTTTTTGTCACTTTTTCCAAACAGAAAAATCTTCCTACATTTTTTAATATTTCTATTTATGGCTGAAATTATTGATGCTGTAACCACTTTATGATCGCTGAATCCCTGTTATGCGTTAACTGTTTCGAATAGTTCAGGTCTGTTTGTCACCAGAAGGTCTAATATGTTGTCGCCACGAGTTGGTTCTGTATTTAACAGCTTAAGGTAATTTTCAGATAATGCACTCCAAACAGTTTCACTGGACTCTTTGTGCCTGCCACCTGTCATAAATGTTTGGGTCTCCCAGTCTATATCCGGTAAATTAAAATCACCTGCCAAAATTATAACACGATTGGAAAATTAACTCGAAACATTTTCCAAATTCTCCTACAGGTCTTCTGCCACAACAACTGCTGAGCCAGGAGGCCTATAGAAACATCCAATTACCATGTTCGAGCCTGCTTTAACCGTGACCTTCACCCAAATTATTTCACACTTCGGATCTCCATTTATTTCCTTCATTACTAGTGCACTTTTTATCACTATAAACACGCCTCCCCCTTCACTGTGCAGCCTGTCTCTGTGGTATACTTTCCAACCTGAGTTTAGAATCTCATTACTGTTTACATCTTGTTTCAGCCAACTTTCCATCCCTAGTACTATGTCGGCATTGTGAATGTTTATTAATGAGAGCAGTTCTGGGACCTTTCTATAGACGCTCCTGCAGCTAACTACTACTTCATTGATATTTTCATTCCCTGTTGTGTTCTGCCTACTGCTACCTTGTTGCAACTCAGGAGGCATCGTTTTGGGCCTAGAGAGTCAATTCTCTAACCTAAAAATCTCCCATGTACACTCCACATGTACTTCGCTACCCTTGTAGTCACTTCATGTATGTAGTGCACACTGGACCTATTCAGGGGAACCCTACATTTCTCCACCCGATAGTGGAGGTCGAGAAATTTGCACCCTAAATCTCCGCAGAATTGTCTGAGCCTCTGATTCAAGCCTTCCACTCAGCTCGAAACCAGAGGACCACGAACGGTTATGGGAACGATACTACAAATAGTTAGCTAAGATTACACCCCGCAAGCGAGGCTTTCAGCCTTCACCAACTCCACCAACCGCCTGTATGAACTGAGGATGATCTCTGAACCCAGCCGGGAGGAGTCATTGGTGCCAACATGAGCAACAATTTGCAGTCAGGTGCACTCAATTCTCTCTATCACTGCTGGAAGGGCCTCCTCCACACCTCGGATGAGACCCACCCGGCAAGCAAACAGAGTGCACACTGGCCTTCTTCCCTGACCTTTCCGCTATTTCCATAAGGGGCTCCATCAGCTGCCTAACATTGGAGCTCCCAATCACTAATATACCCCTCCCCCCGTATGCCTGCTTGGACCTTGCTGAAGAATTTTTTGCAGGTCTTGCCTTTCTACCTATTTTGTCCTCTGCTGCCTTCACTATTTCATCTCTCAGTGCTACGCATTCTTCTTCTACTCTTTTATTTCCCCCCGTTTCTGTCAATTATTGCCTAAAGCTCCCTCTGAAATTCTCAAGAACTTCGGTTCCTTCAATTTATCCAGGTCCCATCTCCTTATTTTCCTACCTTTTTGCAGTTTTTTCAGTTTCAGCCTACAGTTCATGACCAACAAGTTATGGTCAGAGTCTATATCTGCCCCTGGGTACGTCTTACAATTTAAAACCTGGTTCCAAAATCTATGTCTTACCATTATAAAATCTATCTGGTACCTTCCAGTGCCTCCTGGTCTCTTCCATGTATAAAACCTTCTTTCTTGATTCTTAAACCAAGTGTTTGTTATGATTAAATTCTACCAGGTGATCTCCTCTTTCATTCCTTTTGCCACGTTCATATTAACCTACTATTTTTAACTTCCCTTCCTTTTCCTACTACCGAATTCCAGTCTCCCATCACAGTTAAGTTTTCCTCTCCCTTAACTGTTTTAATGATTTCCTTTACCTCTTCATACATTTCTTCGATCTCCTCATCATCCGCAGAGCTAGTGGGCATATAAACTTGTACTACTGTGGTCGATGTTGGCTTTGTATCTATCTTGACTATGATAATGCGATCACTGCACTGTTCATAGTAATTTACTCACATTGCTATTTCCTTATTCATTATCAGACCTACTCCTGTAATACCCCCAACTGCTTTTTATTTATAATCCTGTACCTGCTTGACCAGAAATCCTGTTCGTCTTTCCGCTGAACTTTACTAACCCCCACTATATCTAACTTCAGCCTATCCATCTCCCTTTTTAAATTTTCTAACTTCCCTACCCGATTAAGGACTCTTTAACATTCCACGCTCTGATCCGTAGAATGTCAGTGTTGTCTTTACTGATGATCACATCCTCCTGAGTAGTCCCCGCCCGGAGATCCGAATGGGGGACTATTTTACCTCTGGAATATTTTACCTGAGAGAATGTCATCATCATATATTCATACCATAGAGCTGCATGTCCTTGGGAAAAGTATCAGCTGTAGTTTTCCCTTGCTTTAAGCCATTCATTCACATTAGCTGATGTTACAGGGCCACTCCACAGATACGCCTCCGCTGTGGTTGCACCTACGGTACGTCTATCTGTATTGCTGAGGCACGTAAACCACCCCTCCTCGGCAATGTCTGTGGTTCTTGGAGGTAGCCATTTATCTAGTACATAAACATAAATGTTTGTTTGTATGTTGTTCACATTTTATGTGCAGCTGTACCCTTCATTTGGTTGCAATAAAACTTCGCCAACATATTGCTTGCACTTTTGCGACAGTTCTTGACATAATTAAATGACTGTAAGACACATATTTCAGAAGATATGCCTCCACATCAATAAGAAACTGTGCCGTCTCAAGAAACCCAGATCCACACTCAACTTTGAACGGTAAAATGTTTTTGCTGACAGGATTTATAAGTTTTTCGGTAATGGTTATCTTCAAATTTGGTGGAACTTCAGGAACTTTTGCATCTGTCTTGGTATTTAAATAAGTAATTATGGTACTTTGTCCTGCCTCACATGAATGTTTCAGCAAATTCGAAGTTCCACTTTTGTGTCCAGTGAAGAATATGTATTTTTTTTTTTTTTTTTTTAACTTACGGGTATTCAGCAAGGTATCAAAATCGATTACGGCTGATATTTCAGCAGGAGACCACCCTGCCATTTTCAAAGTGAAACTGCAGTGAGGAAGCAATGTGCAATGATCTTTAAAACCTCAGTTTTCAATGAGTACACAGGAAAAGACAACACACACCGAGCAAACAAGCACACAGTGCCGACATGACCAAAGATGAAAACGTTCAGGATAACGATAATAAGCATCAGTTCTTGATGTATGAGGTCAGATTAGTTTTGTCCCTCTGTTTTTTGACAACTGAGAGAGCAGGATCCCAAGTGGAATTTAAGCATAACCCTCTATCCCTATTTATAAGGTTGTCAGTTAGTTTTAGTTTTATCGCTTCCTTGGTAACACAATCCCAGTAGCTGGAAGTGGATGCCAGAATTTCCGTTTTGTTGTATACCATAGGGTGACTTGTATCAAGACAGTGTTCAGCCACGGCAGATTTGTTTGGCTCTTGTAAATGTATGTGATGTTTATGCTCATTACAATGCTCCTCAACAGTCCTAATAGTTTGACCAAAATATGACATGCAGCAGCTGCATGGGATACGGTAGACATCCGTCTTGCGCACACTGAGATCATCCTACACGGATCCCAAGGAGTGCGTTAATTTTAGATGGTGGATGAAACACACATTTTACATTGTTTTTACACAAAATGTGGCCAGTCTTGTTGGAATTGCTGCCAACGTATGGCAGAAAGGCCACTGACATGGGTGCTGACTCTGTGCTATCATGACTGGCCCATTTCCCATGTGGTCGATAGCGCAACACTCTTTTAATCTGCCCTTCACTATAGCCATTCTGTCAAAAAGTTACCTCCAGATGGGACAGCTCAGTGGGCAAACTGTCCAGGTCAGAAATGACGTAAGCCCTATGCACTAAGGTTCGAAGAACCCCTTCACGTTTAGCTGGGTGATGACAACCATAAGCTTCCAGACACAAACCAGTATGAGTTGGCTTTCTATAAACAGCATGTATCAACGTACCATCTGCCTTTCTTCTGACCAACACATCAAGGAAGGGAAGGCAACCATTCTTTTCCACTTCCATTGTGAAACTGATATTGGAGTGGATTGAATTTAGATGCTCCAAAAAATAATTCAAGTTCTCACTACCATGAGGCCAAGCAACAAATGTATTGTTTTCATATCTGAAAAAACAAGCAGGTTTCAACACCGCTGACTTCAGTGCACGATCTTCAAAGTCGTCCGTGATTAAATTAGCAGTGATAGGTGACAAAGGGCTCCCCATTGCAACTCCATCTGTATGCTCATAGTACTTGTTAATTAAATAAAAAGTAGGTGGAAGTCAAAACATGTTGAAATAAATTCATTAAATGAGTACCAAACTTCTGTCTCAATTAGTTGCAATGAATCAGACAGAGGAATGTCAGTGAAAAGAGAAACCACATCAAAACTAACTAAAATATTTGAGTCAGCCAATTGCAAACCCCCCAATCGACGTAGGAAATACTACCAAGTTCTTAATGTGATGTTCACAATGGCCTACCAGTGGGCTCAATAAACCAGCAAGATGTTTTGTCTCATGATATGTGGGAGCACCAATGTTTGACACAATGGGCCTAAGAGGGCATCCTATCTTTATGAACTTTAGGAAGGCCATATAATCTAGGAGGTACAGCACAAAACGATTTAAGACTCTTGATAGTTTCCTGTGACAAAGAACTTTTCTAAAGGAGGTTATTGGTCTTCCTCTTAACACTTTTTGTGGGGTCAGCAGAAATCCTGTGATATGCTAAATCACAAAGTAAACACTACATTTTTTGAAGATAATCCTGCTTGTTTAAAACAACAGTAGCAATCCCCTTGTCCACAGGTAAAGTAACGATATCAGGATCCATCCTAAGTGAACGTAAAGCAGCTGCCTCAGGTGCTGTTACATTACTCACAGGAGGACGTGCCATAGTCAGTACACAGCAAGCTTCCCTCCTAATTTTCTCTATAGTGTCAGAAGGTAGTTTGAAAACAGCCTGTTCAATAGAACTAATAAAATCAACAACAAGTAAATTTTTAGGATTCGGTGCAAAATTCAAACCTTTCACCAGAACGGATAGAGCTGTGTCATCAAAGGTTTTCTCTGTGAGATTAATCACAGAACGCCGAGTTGTAAAAGCAGACCCTGAGTTACGGAAACGTTCAAACTTCGCCGAATTCTGGGCCATTACATTTTGAAATTCCCAATCGGATTGTGACCAGGAAGCACCTTTCAACCAGTCCCAAAAAAATTCTGAAATTAAGAAATCAAGAATACACTTTTTTCCACACAAAACAGGCCACTATATCATTGATCTTTTCCTTGCCATCAAATACGAATCCAATTCCCCCCCTCCCCCCAAATTGACGATTTCAATTTGTTTTCCTTCACTAATGTCAAATCACCTCTTTTCACTTTATACAATATAGTATCCATTGGTGCACCTCGGTTGCACAGTGGTAGAGTGCCAGACTACAAATCCAAAGGTTGCGGGTTCGATCCCCGCGAGGTCCTAGGATTTTTATCTGTCACTTTCCACTTCTTTCACCTCTGACAGTATTGCTCATGTGAAAAATACCCAGTAGCACCGTGGTTCAGAACCCACGTTAAACTGTAGGTCCCCCTATAACTGGCTGGGTAAGTCAGTTTGAAGGTCGGAGGAAGGCAACGGCATACCACCTCCAAACAGAACCATGCCTAGTAAAGCACTGTGGTGTTCAAACCAATCTTCGGATTGTTGACTGCTTTACCTTTTTACCTTTAGTATCCATTGATGTCGTGTTCATTTTAAGAAAGAACTGTCACTATATTCACTACGATGTATGTTGTCACTCGGTCACTACAAAGATCTAACTGAAGGCAGCAGAAATTTGACATGGCACCTCTGGTGGTCAGTGGGCCAGTTTGCCACCCCAAAAGCACTTGACAGACTGCAGATAAGATATGGTTGCGTAACTGGATTAGGCACAGGTCCCTCAGGTACAGCTACATCCGCTGTGGCCATAGGATGAGGACAACAGACTTTCCCTTTACCTGGCCACTGCAAGAATTCCAAGAATGTCCACAGGCTTGAAGTTTTCAGCTAACATTTCGACAGACGTACTGGGCAGATACCTCGTTCTTTATTAGCATACAACACGCCGATATCAGTGTCACTCACAATTTTATCCACAAAGTAAGAAATACTGCAGATATCTGTGGATATCCGCATCTGCGCGGAGCTCTACATATATGCTTTTCCCATTTACGATCACTCCTATCAGCCAACATGCTAAGTGTCACCTTCATTTTCGTGACTAGTAGTTTTTCATGCTTGAAATGATGTGTTTCAAGAATATCTTCTTATTGTGAAGCACAAATATTTATGCAAGTGTTGTTTTTGATACATTTAAGAAACAGTTGAGAATAATGGTATTTTTCTGAACACTGGATGGGACACAATATGTTATAACCTCAAAAATAAGGCTACAGTGTGAGACACATAAGTCACAAACATACTTTTACACATATTTCCCCTTGAGAATGAGAATAAATTCTAGAATATTGTCATGTGAAACTAGTAAAAATACATAAATAAAAAAAATGTAACTTGTGCAGTGCTTCATTATTTACCTCTTTCCAAGTACCCATAATATTACGATACTATGTAAAATTGATAAGCGGGTCAAAGGCCACTATCCAGTCACTTGTTGATCATTCCAGGACAATAACAAAAGAAAGCAAATGGAAAGCTGACGTTCTAAATTTAACATTTAAGAAATCATTCACACAAGAGGACCCTAGAAATGTACCATCATTTGATCAATGCACTAACTTCCAAATGGAGGACATAGTAATAGGTATTTCCAGTGTAGCTGAGAGATGAAAACAAAAAAAGTTTCCTGGTCTGGATGGAATACCCGATCGGTTTTACAAAGAGTATTCTGTGGCATTGACCCCTTACTTTGCTTGCATTTATCATGAATCTTTAGTTCAGCGCAAAGTTCCTAGTGAAAAGGCATTTGACATAGTACCACACTGCAGACTGCTAACGAAGATACGAGCATATGGAATAGATTCACAGATTTGTGACTGGCTGGAAGACTTCCTAAGTAACAGAACACATTATGTTGTTCTTGACAGTGAGTGTTCATCAGAAATGAGAGTACCATCAGATGTGCCCCAGGGGAGTGTGATAGGTTGACTATTATTTTCTATCTATATAAATGATCTGATGGAAAGAGTAACTTGTAATTTGCAGCTGTTTGCTGATGATGCTTTGGTGTCTGGTAGGGTGTCGTCATTAATCGACTGTAATAGCATACTAGATGACTTAAGACAAAATTTCTAGTTGGTGTGAAGAATGGCAACTGGCTCTAAATGTTGAAAAACAATCCCATAATGTTCGAATACAGCATACATAGTGAGCTTCTTGATACAATTGCATTGGTCAAATATCTAGGCATAACAATGCAGAGTGATATGAAATGAAACAAACATGTAAGGTCAGTTGTGAGTAAGACAGCCGACTTTGGTTTATTGGGAGAATTTTGGGAAGATATACTTCATCTGTAAAGGACACCATGTACAAAACACTTGTATGACCACGTCTTGAGTATTGCTCAAGTGTTTGGGACCCACAGTAGATCAGTTTAAAGGAAGACATGGAAGCAGTTCAGAGGCGAGCAGATAGTTTCGTTACTGGTAGGTTTGACCAATGCGTGAGTGTCACAGAAATGCTCCAGGAACACAAACTGGAATCTCTGGAGGAAAGACAACATTCTTTTTGAGAAATTCTGTTGAGGAAATTTAGAGGGCCAGAATTTGAAGCTGACCGCAGAACAATCTTGCTGCCGCCTACTTACATTTTACGTAAAGGTCACAAAGACAAGATAAGAGAAATTAAGGCTCGTACAGAGGCATATAGACATCCCCCCCCCCCCCCCCATTGGTTCTTTTCGGGAGTGGAATAGGAAAGTTTACGTCTAGTAATGGTAGTGTACCCTCCGCAATGCACCTTACAGTGGATTGCAGAGCATATATGTAGACGTACATGTAAACATAATTGATGAAATACTAAAAGACTTACCAAATACACTGATTAAGATAAATGAAATGAAGTTACAAGTTCCTCTTATTTATGAAGTTACCAGTTCCAGTAACACTTGATGCTAAAAATGGTACTAATTCAGACAACCTTTATTACATAAGAAAGCTGCTGATGAGTATTTTGATGCCTATTATGTACATACATAAAAATAAACTACAAAAATGCAAGCAAATTTTACCTCTTAAAACATTATTTCCTACATTGTACAATTTTTTATAATTTTTTTATGGCTTGAAAAATGTAAAAGTGGGGTTCTACAAATGGGCTGTGGAATTTTTTCAATGACTTACCAGTGCACACACTGATTGCAACAATTGTAAAATAATTATGTTAAAGGGAGAGGAAAACTTTTACTGTGTTT
This sequence comes from Locusta migratoria, assembly GCA_026315105.1. Classification (NCBI taxonomy): domain Eukaryota; kingdom Metazoa; phylum Arthropoda; class Insecta; order Orthoptera; family Acrididae; genus Locusta; species Locusta migratoria. The sequence continues at coordinate 263,061,479 of CM048755.1, forward strand.
ATTCAGGTAAGCAGTGAAAATGATACAGGATAAAGTGTTATCTTTACACTGAGTAACTATGGAGAATCTGAGTTCAGTAGAAAGTTCCTAATGTGATATTTAAGTAATGGGTATTCTGTTGATCAGATAGTTGTCATTTAGTGAAGAAATAACATTTACACATGCATTAGGGTTCTAAGAGATATGTCATCATTTATCATATCTATAAAAATGCAAGCTACTGACTGTAGTAATGTTAGTATGCAAATGCATTTTGAAAGTTGCCCTCCATTGTTCAAGTGACTAATACTTTTTGAGACCTTGAACCAAATCAAAAAATGATGTTAAATGAGAGAATGCATGGGCAAATCTTCTAAAACAGGTAGCATGACCAAGGAACAGATGCTAGGAAGTGAATTGTCAATGATAATTGTTCATTTGTAAAGTCACAAAGCTAATTTCCAATTAAATTTGAATTCAGTAATATGAGGATAGTTAGCAGCTCACTGTAAAGATGGTCGCTGAGCTGCAAACAAGCAAGTTGAAACGACAACCACATTCACACAGCTTTACATGATGCACTTTTTCTGATGAAGTATGTGGCCCAAAAATTAAAGTTGTGTGAATGTGATTGTCTCTTTTACAAGCCTGTATGCCTCAGCAATCATATTACTGACATTCCAACCTGAACTTTCCATTGTTAAGTTTGAATTCAATATGACACCATTCAAAATATTTAGATGCACATTTATACAATAACAATATGAGACAAGATTCTCACCAGATGTCTCTTGTGTTTGCTGAGATCTTTTGTGTCCTCTGAAGTAGCATTTGTAGGTTGTTGGTGTGATGGCTGAGGTGAGTTCACAAGCTGTTGTGCAGTGTCCTGCTGTAGTGGCAATTGTGCAATCTGCTGTTGAACCACAGGCAGTTGTGTGGCAGGTATTGGGGTTAACAGTGATTGCATTGAGGGCATTTGAATAGTGGACTGTAATGGTGCAGGCAACTGTGGGGAATGCTGAGATATGCTCAGTTGTGCCAGTTGTTGCTGCGATTGGACCTGCTGTTGCACAGACTCTTGCTGCTGCTGCTGCTGTTTATGCTGTGTTGATGTTGGTGCTGGAGACTGTGCTAGGGGCACTGGTACTGGTAGTGCTGGTGCTGGTGTTGGCTCTTGATGAATTTTTTGTGGAGTCTGCTGTCCAACCTGGTCACACTCCTCTGTCACAGGAACACTGCACTCATCTTCCTCCATAGGTTCTGGATCAGCTGCAGTTCAGTAAATAAAACAACTCTCATGTCTTTCATTCATAAGTATAAATCATTTATGGCAAAGCATTATCTTAAAGTCATTATGTATTTGGATTGCAGAAATGTACATTGGTTTATGAATTTACTTACATTTGAAAACCTCTCTAGTACTGATGACACAGAACACATGACAGACTCATAATCTTTAATACACATCAATATACAGGGCAGGAGAAAAACAAGAGTATTAACTCTTACTTTATTAAAAATCATAATGATTTATTTTTGGAATATGCGATGAATCAGTCACTGCAAAAACTAATAGGTTTTTGGAGCAATTAAATGAATAATTTACCTTTAGGAACAGGTGATGTGACACCCAGTACATTGGATTTTAACAGTGAAACCTGGTGATTGAGCTGTGAAACATCAGGACATGCTGTAGGTTTTATTCCCATAGCACGGCTCTGTGCTAAAAGAGAAGCCACTGTGTTCTTTTTCGGTTTGGAAACTCCACGACCTAAATTTCGTGGTCTTGCATCCTGTTGTCAAGTGATAAAATATATTAATAAAACAAAATCTGTTTCAGTTCTAAATGATCAACATTATAATGTAACAGTAAATCTGAAAAATGACCAATAATATAAATACTGATGTTTTTAAGATTGACTGAATGTTTCACAATGGTAACAGTAAATAACGTTCGATGTTAACAACTCTGAGAAGTACTTTCGTTATTTGTATTATTATGGCAGATAATAAGATTTACAGAAGCAAAGTACTGTTACAAGGGTGCCGCTTCAAAAACATTTTTCCACATAATCAAAATATTATTGTGTGCCCATGCCACTCCACTTTTTATATATAATGAATTTAAAAAAATAAAAAAGCCCTCACTGTCCTCCCTCAAATGTTAATTGTCATTCTGCATTTTCTTGGGAAGATCTCTAAATATATATATATATGGTGAGTGAGAAAATGGGTTGTTTCCACCACATGGCACCCAAAGTGGCTACTTTTGTCACTTGGGCTCTTAAACCAGTCTTGTCTGTTCAGTAATTTTTCAGTCAATGACAGGACAATTAAGAAATAATATACCTTTTTCTGGAAACAGATGCTTTACCTGAATGGAGATACACATATCTGAAACTTGACATTTCTACCTCACAAATTCAGAAACAATGTGTCCCGTGTTACACCCCACCTTTCCCCATTCCCCACCTGATTTGATTAACCCTCAAGTGGGTTTGCTGTTCCTCATAAAATGAGTGAGTATGTGGTGCACTTTGTACACATGTAATGAATAGCTGTCATTATGCTACCAAGATACAGCTGAATTTATTTGAATTAAACAACAATAAAACAAAGTTACATTATATGAGTTGAGTCACTATGTAATTACGCAATAACACAAACTTTCAATTTATCACTCAGTTGCTGTAGCCCAACACATTTCCTAAGCACACACTGTACAGCAATACTTTTGCAATATAAAGTGACATAAGCTTTCTATACTGAGACACTGTCAGTTATCACATAGTTCTTCAGATATGAACAATAGTCTTGTACATTCTGAAGAACTGATTTACACTTCTCACATGTATGCATTGTTTTCACATGTCCTTTCCAAATAAAGTTAGGTCATGAGTAACACCTTATGGTGTTTTTATTTGTCTACTTATCACACATCATCCTCTTTTCCTAGTGGTAGGCACCTCAGATCTTTAAACTCGTGGTTCTTTGTATTTCTCCAGGAAAGTTGCTCATTCCACTTGCTGAGACTTTCATAAGAGATAATGCCAAGTCTTAAAAAACACTCCTCTTTTTCTTTGGATTTGTCTCATTTGCATGAAAAATGATTTCAGCATTTATTGCTGATATATCCATTAGAGCACACAATATCACCAGCAGCAATCTCCTTGTCACTCATGAAATATGCTCCTCCTGTTTGGTTGGCTATTGTCAGCTCCTCCATTTGTTTCATTATAATCCAAAACTATGCCTGATTTAGCTGTATCTATGGCAACATTGTCCATAAAGCTTCTCTTTCACTTATGACATCTCTGGCAACGTGTGTATTCTGAGAACTTATTTTTACAGTATTCTTTCCTTTTGTTTTTTCTGACTCATTAGGACAAATTTTATTCCATGTGTTATCCCTCAAAATAAAAATATCACCAGTGGAGAGTTTCTGTTCAAGGTTATAATATGAACTGTATTGTTGTTAAGAATCTTAATCTTGGTCACTTTGTGTGGTAAGTTCCTCTGCTTCCTCACAGTTGTCATTAATTTTATTGTCTATTACAGTGTTGAACACTGGATTCTGATGAGTTGCCACTCAAGCTTGTCGTGTGTCAGTTTTGATCTCACCCTGCACAGACTGAGAAGAACCAGCTTTTCACATGTTATACTTTGCTGTATATAAAAGACAACAAAATAAAACTGAAAGAAGTATTACTTACATGACTGGAGATGTGGCATAATTTGCTCACCAAGATGTTTATTTTTTATTGTTGTTCCTAAGTTGGTCACATAATACAATTTACTGCTTTGTTAACTGAGACAATAATGAACACACACTTAATTGTTACAATAAAATGTCCATAGAACTCACTCAAACAGCCAGTACAAGTTCTACCAACAAAAATGTCCTACAACTTACTGAATTAGTCTGTTCACTAAAGTGACAGTAACGTGATTTGGCATTGCTCCCAGTTTCACAAGAAGCAATGGGGTCACTTTCACTGGTTTACACCATAATCGGTGAAGATTCTTTTTCAGGTTGTTGTAGCTGGCAAGTTTTTCAAGTTGTTTGTTTTTCGATCTGCTGTTACTGCGGATAGTAATGTCAGTAATCCATTCTTTATGTTTCACAAGTGTGATGTCTGGCATATTTATTCCAGCACTGCACCTGCCTAAAGTCAGAAATATCACAGTATTTTGTCACATATTTTAGCATCTTTTTCTAGCTTATTGTCTCACCATTTCCAGTAATTTTGGCATGAATTCCAGAGAACCATTTGTATCACATCATGCCTATTCTTGAAATAAATCTGAGTGATCAATCTGCAACATCTTTCCAAAGTCTGCAGAATGGTCCTTTAGTTGAATTTTTGATTCTCACTATGATGGCACAGCAACAAAAATCATTCCTTCAATTTCCATTGAGTTTCTGTAGGTTAGTCAAGACCATTTATGTTCTTTATTCTGCCTTCAATATTCTCCAAAAATTGCCCTTACAATACAAATGTAAATAGTGGAATACATAGTAAGTAACAATTTCATGCTAACTGTAATTGGATATGAAATTAAGGACTGTCCCTTTTCCAATACATGTTTCTAAGATAATTTCAGTGTAATGGATGTAGGTTGCAGGTCTTATGAGGAGATGAAGAGGCTTGCTCAGAATAGATTTGGCTGGAGAACTGCATCAAACCAGTCTCCAGACTGAAGACCACAACAACAACAACAACAACAACAATTTCAGTGCAACAAATATTGAGATATTTTTTATTTTTCTGATAAATAATGAAACATAATTAATTAAACAATAGAAAACAATAGACCTATGACTCAAATAATTTTCAGATTTTTGCTGAAGTGGCATGAAAATATTGGCAGTATACAAATGTCACATGCATTGCTTAAATAATGGCTCATCCACTGACAATGATTGAAACTGACATTCCATTCAGTATAATACATTTAAAGTTTGATGTGCAATGGTAAAATACTTACACATACAGAGAAAATTATGACATATCTTTGTTAGTCAAGATATAACTAATAACCCTGACAACAAGTTAGCCACCACAACATAATGTAATTCACAATCAGTGATTTTGCAGCTGAATTACACAATTTCAAAGAGCTAACAGAGTGCATAAAATAAGACTGTCTGTTGTTTTTCAGGCACATACACAACTGTTGCAAAGTATCAACAATGACATAAGCACAGTTTAGGAGGTGGGTGGTTGATTTTGGTCTACTGAGAGAATTTTGGGAAGCTGTGGTTCATCTGTAAAGACAACCACATCTAGAACACTAGTGCAACCCAGTCTTGAGTATTGGCCAAGTGCTTTGGATCCCTATCAGACAGGGTTATAAGAAGAAATAGAAGCAATTTCAGGGGTGGGCTGCTAAATTTGTTACTGGTGGGTTCAATCAACACACGATTATTATGGAGATTCTCTCCTACTTATGTCCAGTTAACTATGTTGTTGATGTCTAGGCATTTACAAGGCTGCTACTATGGTAACACTGCAGCACTGTCGCATCACAATGCTATGCCAGTTTCAAATCTGCATAATCGTCCTCTAGTCACCATATGGTGTGTGGCGTGTAACCTAAGAGTTGTGATCTGTGTATGTGTTTCATATCACAGTGTGGTCTGTTTATTTTGTACAACAAAATATCTTAAGATTGTAGTGTGCAGAAAAGTGTGGTTGTTAAACGGAATGTTCAGCAATCTATTGATGTTTTGCATGGTCAGATGTGTCGTAAAGGCAAAAGATATGCATATGTCTTGAAGGTTCACAAGAAAACACTGTCATGAAAGTTTGCAAGGAAAAGTAGTGTATAGAACGGGAAGGGAATGGTCCCACTAACCTATGGAAAACTGGTAAAATGAAAATGAAGGCATAGCAATGAGTAATGAATCTGTATATATTCTGCCATGCTGTTCATTGCCACACATATGGATACAATGAGAGAAAAGGACATCCAAGCATAAAAATTCTTCATGGAGCAGATTTAATAAGTGGAGCAGTTAATGACTGCCATACCCTTTGTTTCATAATATTTAAAAGAGTTTGTTAAGGTACACTTTAAGCCTTAATGTCTGGATGAAGATCTCTGTTACATACTGTGAAACAAAACATTTGGTGCAGACTAAAAATTAGTTTTGCGGCAAAACATAAGTGGATAGCTATGAAAACCAAACTGATTCTGTCTGTGACCACAAAAAACAAATGTGATTTGCTGGATGAAAATAGTGCTCCACATGAACACTATAAGACAACTGAACATCAAATCAATGCACCAAATATTTCCAACATGAAAACATTATACCATCTGAAAATGAATTGTAAAATTTGCAACCAGTAATAATACATTTAAATAAAGTAACATAGCTGGTTGTTGTTCTGCACTAACCAATTAATTATAAATAAATAAAGTTTAAAGAGTGTGTGATCAACTATGCTTTGCTCTCAATAATTCTGTTTTTCTGAATGAACTGAAAGTATTAGGCCTAGTTTAAAAGTGAGGAAGTGTTCTCTGAGTGTGTGGTTGCAGACAGCTTTATGTGTCACACTGAAGACAGTTTCCAGTCTCTGCTTCAAATTTATTACCTTTCACTAAAAGAAGTTTACAGGGTAAAGGAAAAAGGCTGCACTTGGAGGTGGGCAGGTGTTCCCTCACCCACATTCAAGCAAACATTTATCTAGCAAAATTAATAGATTGGGTGCATTTTTTTAAAAACACAAGTATTGAAACATAGATATGGCAACACACTGCACAATGTGATGGTTGAACCTGTGTCTTTGACATAGTGTCTCTGACTCATAATCAAAATATCCTTAGTCCCAAGTTTGAAGCCCAACTATTTTTATTACACCTACTAGGTTTTGCTATATAAAATTTTTCTTGAAATGGGATGAGAAACTACATCCCAAACTCCATAGAGTGGCTTCTTCTATGTCTATGACTCACCATATATGGAATCCAAACTGCAAACAGTAAAATAATGCAGTTCTCACCTTTATACATACATCATTCTCTTCACCTCCACTGCTTGGCCTCGGAGAATCAGCTGCTGCAAAAAGCTGTTTAAGAGAAGGACTTGGAGATGTTGGAACTGCTGGTGCTGGACTTTGCACAACTCTCCTTGGTTTTGGACCTGGTTTTCTCCGTGCTGCAACATAACTGGCTTTATGTTTCTGATGATGCTTAGAGCTTAGGCTCATAACAAAACATTTTAATGATGGAACAAAAATAATGGAAAAACTGTAATAAGTAACTTATTAACCATCATCTTCTAACTTCAAATTAATATACTGTTAGTGAAGTATTGATTGAGTTGAAATTGTATAAAACCTATTCAGCATAAACTGAAACACATCACATAATTATTCCCAGTTTTTTTCATTAGTTTTAGTGATATTCCACATAACCACTGATCTTTCAACAAGTGAAACTCAAGCCCAATTACTCTATCAGCTACAGACAGAGACAGTAAAACTAAATTAATATATTGTGCCATAACTATAGATTAACAATTTCAAAGATGAGAACCTTAAACTCTCCATTAAGAAACATTATAATACTCAGCTATTCTGAAGTATACTCACATGTTCTCTCCGAATGAACAGGTGTTGCAGCAGCCAAAGATGCAGATAATGATGATAGTGATGATAAAGATGAGGAATGGGCCGCAATTGGTGTACAGTTACTCAGATTGAGACCACCACTACTATTACATAGATTAGTTATGTTGTTATTGATCACACTATTACTGTTATGTATACTGTTTGTAGTCACACCACTAATGGCACTATTAACCGTGGCACTGTTGCTCCTACTGCTGGAAGCTTGAGGTTTCATAGAAAGATTAAGAGGTAAATCATTTTCATTTCCTGAGATGCCAAATGAACTTACACCAAAGGACGGGATATTGAGGGGTACTGCTCCATTACTGCTGTGTGCAGGCAACTTTATGACTTCAACTCTGTCCCTGTCTCGTTCACGATCTCTTTCTCTCTCTCTTTCCCTCTCCCTCTCTCTGTCTCTCTCCCTCTCTCTTTCTCGTTCCCTTTCACGTTCCCGTTCTCTTTCCCGTTCCCGTTCCCGTTCTCGCTCACGTTCTCGGTCTCGGTCTCTTTCCCTTTCACGTTCACGCTCCAAAGATGCTGATGGAATTACTTGCTCACGATAGTCCAGAGGTTCCTGAAAAATAAAGAATTTACTTTTAGTTACAATAATGCACCAAAGCAATAAAGTATGGTGTATTATACAAAGTTTTCACTTTTTAGTTAATTAATGTGACAAACTATTGTAGATAGTGAACTTCTGCTATAGCCAGCCTTTGGAATTTCAATAAGTATATCAGTGGCAATATCTGTCACCACTATCACCTTCTTTTTGTCATATTTCATCTACAGTTGTTACCAATTTGAACAGGGTTTGTGCACATTGCTTTTAGACTACACTGTACATCTGTTTCTGCTCACTGTTGACTGCCTGCTGAGTTTTTGTATTGATACACTATAAAAATTTAACTCATAGTGAGCATTTTCACTTATATTCTAATATTGTGCTCACATTCAGTTAATAAAGAGCAAATACAACAAATATGAAGAATATTGGACCCTTTATCTTTTACGGTGGAGGACTTGCTGAACCTGCTTGACCAACAGTTTAGAGCTCAAAGAAAAACACTCAAACACAGATAGGTAAATTCATAATGTTCACAAATACAGCTACTACTAAAGCATACTACTTTATCAGGCATCCAATATTGCAAGTATTTTCAAAGTCAAAGAAAACTCCCGATAACATGGAAATTTATCTGAGTAAATCATTACTTTTTGGCTTTAGAGGTAAAGTTGCTAAAGTAACAGCACTCTTTTTTGTGTTAATTATCACCTTAGATATTGTGTCTGTTGCATAGACTGTTGCCAGACACTCCTTTAAAGGAAACAAGTAATTTATTACTTGCACATTATATGAAATTTGTGCATGTACTTGTCTTGATTGGAAAGCAGATTTTGAAGGGTTGAGTCAGTGTTTGCAGCATGAATATGTGAATCCCATTAGCCAGCAATCTTATACCAGGTCATGGACAATAAAAGTTGTAATACATTTGACATCAGACAGGGACATCAGGTTGGCTCCATTGAAACTGCCATACGAAAGCTGAGAAGAAGTACGGCCTTTTCACAGGCTCATAAGGTATTAATTGCCACTGAGAAGAATTTGCACAATCACCTGCCACTGTGCAGATTTTTGCAACATATACCCATGTAGAAGATTTGTATGAACTGGACCACTCAGTCTCAAGCCATGGGCTGTCCTCACCCCATCCCTTTCAGCATCAGATAACAACAACAGAAAAAAACTGCTCCATTTCTGGTAAAAAATAAATAAATAAAAAATAAAATAAAATAAAAAATATAATAAATCTGTGAAAACATGGTAATGTTATTGTCTTCAGTTGCAGCATTGGTGGCAAAAGCAAATACTAGGACTGAGTTCCCACATAAGTAATTAACTGATACAGAAATTCTTCAAAATTACAAACTTTCAAATAGATACAAGTTTGTTTGTAATTTTAATCAAGTAAGATACTTCCATATGGCTATGGTTGGCAATGTTGTCTCTGCTGCAGAGCAAATCATAGAATTAGAGTGGCATACAGGTCTTTAAACATAGAAAAATCATGTTGGATTTGGCCCTAGTGGTGTGGAGTTTACATGCTGGAGTAATAATAATAATAATAATAATGCAAACAATATAGCATTTGGTTCTATACAAACATTCGTCAGTGGAGTAGAAGGAGTTGGCTACTAGTATGCCTCTCAGGCTCCTCTTAAACTGATCTTAATTTGTAGCTAAATTTATTATGCTTGCTGTAAAAATTACTGAAAATGTGTGTTCCTGAGTAGTGGACCCCTTTTAGAACTGAAGTAAGGCCTCATGTAAATCGTTTTTGTTCCTAGTACTGTATGTATGAATTGAGCTGTTTGTTGGAAATATTGATAAATTATTTATCAGAAATTTCATTACTGAATAATATATCCAGTACTTTGAAGAGGTAGCTATAGGATGTCCATGAATTTACTCCACAAATAATACATATTGCATGCTTCAGATCTCTGAAAACTCTTGTTTTATTTGAATAGTTACTCCAAAAAAAACAAATATATATATATATATATATATATATATATATATATATATATATATATATATATATATATATATATATATATATATTTGAAAGTAAGCAAACTATGCAAGCTTTTTTATTTTTATGTCATCTATATCTGCTAACATTCAAATTGCAAATACAGATTTATTAAGGTTTTTCTGTAGTTCTATGGTGTGCTCCTCCCACCTGAAATTATTATCATGTCATAATCACAGGAATTTAATACTCTCAATCTCTCCTATGTGTTCTTCTTCATACTTTATGCATATTCTGGATAGAATCCTCTTACATGTTCTGAACTGCATGTAGTGAGTCTTTTCAAAGTTTAATGTCAATAAGTTGGCTTTAAACCATTTATTAATATCCATGAAAATATCATTATGCCATTATTGTATGCCATGGCATTTGCTTCTGGCAGTTTAACTGATGAGAGGTCATTAATGTACACTAGAAAAAGAAATGTCCCCAAGATGGATCGTTGTGGGACACCACACGTAATTTCTTACCAATCTGATCATGACTGATGGCTTAACTCATTAGTCCCTTGCACTGATACCCTTTGTTACCTATTAGCAAGGCATGATTTGAACCATTTTGCAGCATTGCTCCTAACACCATAGAATTCACTTAAAAGGATGTGGTTTCTCTAACAGCCTGGAACATTTTGGTCCTAGATCAATCTTTAACTTCCAGGTTTTCAGTACAAGACAATATACGTCTAATAGCTGATGGAAGTCTCTTCCAAATATCGGAAAAATCATGCCATGAAGTGGTCTTTGCTCCCACAGAAAGTAAAGCCAGAAATTTTAAAAAAAACATAGAACTTCTGCTTCCAACTTCCTACACATCAGAAAAGGGTTGCAGTTGATTCCAACACAGTAAGGCATTCCTACCCCTTATTTCTTACAGATAGGATATAATGTGTAATAAAGACACAAGGAAGTGAAAACTATTCACATGTGAAACTACCTTATGATTACTTACGTTATATTTTGGGTGAGAAATCTCAGACTATTTGTGATGAACACAGCACTCAGTGTTGTCTCATTACACTGACCTTATATTTGGAATTGCAAGTAATCGTCTTTATTCAGTATTTCTTTAAAAACTGCATTTTGTGCAACTTAAAAGATGATATGATAACAAATGGACAATAGGTAAGAGGATATGGGTAATACCTGTAAGCCTTCATTCTATTGTAGACACAGTGATACTTAAATGTAACATCCAAAAATAACAGTTTAATCAACCAAAAATTCAATGCTTGCATAGGAAGATATTTCTCATTGAAAATATTTCAACCATTTCATCTGGGAAAAAACAAATTTGTGCTAAGTTCATTATCAACACAGCTGACTTTGTTTATCTATTATAGTTGCTACTTAAAAAAGGAGCTAAGTATGTTTTGATTCCAATCCTGCTCAAGGTAGCATGAAATTCAGCATTATGCTTAGCAATATTCACAACTTGAAATCATCAATTTTAGCACGCATTACTAGAGTGTGTAAAATGAGATATAGTTTCATCACAAAAATATACAAACCATTCAAAGATGTGCCAAGTTTATAGAAACTATAGGCAATGTATAAATCTGCAATGATGAACTAGTCTCAAACAAAAAAATAAAAGTATATGAAGAGTTAATTATTTCATTACTTTATTCCATCTCTCTCTCTCTTTCTACCTACCTATTTATCAGTCTCAACAATGAATGAATGTGCAAGCAAGTAAAACTACTGTATACATTAAAATAACATACTCAGGTCACTACACAAATGAATGTACTTACCGGAGTTGCAGTTGCAGTTGCAGTCGCCGCCGCAGCTGCAGCCGCAGCTGCAGCCGCAGCAGCAGCCGCAGTCGCAGTTGCAGCCGCAGTCCTATTGCGCTGCCTTCTGCTTCCTCCACTTGAACCACCTCCTCCACTACCACCACCACTGCTGCCAGCACCACCACTGCCACTTCCTGTAGCACCTCTTTCAATCATAAGACCTGGTCCAAGATGTGTTGGCATTACACTCAGAGATGGGGGATCTAATGAAATTGTCTTCTTACGGCCACGGTTTGTTGTACCAGGAATTTTTGGCCCAACGATTGAAGATGTATACTTTATAATTTCTGTATCTGGTGGTAGCCTTACACCACCAAGGATGCTCGCTGGATCACTGTAAACACATTTTTTTCATCAATAATGGATGGAATGATCACTGTTATACTAAGAACACAGCAAAAGGTAACTATTTGAGCTTCCTATATATAATTACTTTTATCAGATGAAAAGTCTGACTCAATGCAGACACAGAATGAACTCATTTCTATCTTACTGAAATACTTTCATCGCCTAGGAAATTTCACACCAGAATATAATTATTTTTTAAGAAACTCCTATAGTTAATTTACAACACTGAAATATTTCTAGTCCTATTGCACACTTTTTTCTTCTTTTTAATTAAAGGGGGTGGGAGGGGGGAGTTAAGGGGCAATGTAATATTCGGCAGAGAAAACAGAAATCTCTTTAAGTGTAGAGCTCTATGAACTACAGTTAGTATAGTCAGCTAATTTTAGTTAATAATAGAAAAGAACAATGACAATAATAAACCATAAGAGCTGGGAGAAAAAACTTAAAAGAATTCTTATTTTAGCACACAAAAAATGTAAACTTGAAACAATGGACATGTGAATTATTATTTGGAAACATCTAAAGAATTCTGAACTTTCACGAGTAGTCATTAGCTTCTCTCAAGTTTGCTAATGGTAGCGTCACCCAGTTTGTCACAGGCAAGCAGTGCCCGTGACTGGGCTGGGGACGATGTCATTATCAGTACAGCCCCAGATCTTATCTTGGACATGCCATCCACTTCCCCAAACTTATCCTTGAGGTTTTCCACAAAAAACAGAGGCTTCTTGGTTGTAACCGATTTGCTGTCAGTTCTGGTACACACCAGATGACAGGCGGCATAAGTCTCACCTTGTTGATGGGCCCTATGTTCTTCCCATGGTGTGGCCCTGGAAGGATACGCTTGGGGGTCATATGTCGCAGCATTAAATTTGGTTCATCCACGCTTAGAGACACCGGTTCTATGTCTGGCAATGCTATGATTTGCTAATTTCATCGTGGTAGCTAGGGAAGTATACGTCCACCCAGGCAGACCCAGCTTGCCTGGGTAAGCCTTATACAACTGAGGTGCAGGAGGTTCCTCAGAGGTTGCTCGCTAACGACTGCTCAACCTCAACAGCCATGCATCTCCTCAGCATGTAGCACACCTTGAGATTGAGATTCAGGTTTTTTTATAGAGGTTTGTATCGTCCTCATGACCAAGGAAATTAAGCCAAGATCTCCGGGCTCTGACACGTACAATGTTCCACCGTCATGCCAAACGATGGTCGTTGAAGCATGCACAGAGCTTACAGTGTGGCGGATTGTTGGCGTGGCTCAGTCCATAGCTTGGGACCATGGGTTTGCTAAGCCCGTACTCAGCAAATTAATGCTGAGCCCCTGAGAGGAAGGGAATACAGGCGAGGGAAGGAGTATGGAAGTTCCAACAAAGGAAAGTGTGTCAAAAACCAAGGGATAATCCCACTTGAGGGCAGATATCAAGAGGATGAGACCCATCATATGAAATAAGAACATGATGTGTGACGAGAATTTTTCAAACACATCGTACTCATCAAGTCAATTTTGTCAAACTTGTCCTGACAACAAACAACAGCTTGATAGTGATGAATGTACCTCCATATCTCCTGGTGCAGACCAGATAGTGCAGAAATGGTTTCACGAGACTGGCCTTCCTCCCGAGGGTAGCCAGGGAGAGAAAGGTCCTCTTGTCAGAGGTAGTTGCATTAAATGAACTATTCCTGTATTCAGAGATGGCCATAGAATGACCATTAAGTATTTCACATGTTGCTGATACCACTTACTCCAATCAGGGGTTCTTCTCAGGGTGCCACACAGCCACAGCATAGGCCACCTGGCACAATGGTCATGGCTGAATCCTGATACCCCAGGAATATGGACATCTACTCCTTGGCTTGCATGATGAGGTAGCAGCTTAGGTACCAGAATTGGGAGTCTGTATTTGCAGGGGACTCAGTCAGAAGGGTACATAACAGCCCCTCTCTCACAGTCTGACTACACATACTGGGACCTAGTTCAGTGCATTGTTGGACAATGAAACAGCTATACCAAATAAAGAATAATTTGTCCACGGTAAGTTGACGATTCGTGCACTGGATGTTGGAAGTGGCATGTATCATGGCTGCCGGGAGGTGAGGAGCAGTGAGCGGAAAGCAGTGTTGCAGTGTTGGCAGCTCTCCGAAATAAATGGATGTCCTTCAAGTAGTGCAGATGTTTTCCACTGCTGCCATCACCAGGTAAAATCGTCTACACTTGCCAAATTAAATACTTCCATCTAATTACCAATGCACTACTAGTTTTGGTGCACCATGGAGTCATTCTCAAGATCCTATGATTACAAAAAAATATTACAATGATTCAACCGCATTAAACAGTAAAAGTTCAATTATTTATCACAAAATAAAAAAGAGTTTCGGAACACTACATTTACCAAAATGACAGTCAAACCATGTGCGCCATACTGGAATGACCGTGTGATCTGGGGAGCAATGTCGGGGAGTATGCGGTCACTCCCACTTAAAATGAGTTAGGTTAAATAAGTTTGTGAGGCTAGGGACCGAGACCTTATCAGTTTGGTCCCTTTGGATTACAAACATTCGAACATTATTTTTAATTTGTTTTATTTATTTATTTATTTATTTATTATTATACTATTTGGCCTAGGTTTTGGTACAATCACCATTACATCATTTATCTCATTTAATATCATCATCCTGTGGGCAAAATTATACAAAACTGTTATATTTCAACCATACTGTACAATTTTATTTGAATTTTCAAGTCCAACTATTTCAAAGTTCATGTTCACCAGTTCGCAAGTGTTTCATCCTTTATGATAATGAAGGGTGATACAAGTGTACCCACAGCCGAACACAGCGCATTCCGGCTCTAAATAATGTTTTTTTTCTTTTCTCTTTTTTTTTTTATTTTTTTATTTTGTGGGAAATAATTTAGAAAATTTACACTGTTTAATGTGACAATGATTTTATATATATATATATATATATATATATATATATATATATATATATATATATATATATTATAGAGGAAAAATTCCTAACAGGAAAAATATACGTAAAAAATAGATGAAGTACACTTACCAGGCAAAGGGGCACAGGCAGTGATAGCAACAACACACACACACACACAAACGCTAGCTTTCGCAGCCTAGCTGCTTCATCAGGCAGAAGGGAAGGAGAAGGAAAAGGAAATGATGAGGGTTTTAAGGAAGGGGGTAAGGAGCCATTCCAATCCCGGGACAGGAAAGACTTACCTTGGGGGAAAAAATGGAGGGTAAACAAATGCACACACACCCACACATTTACACAGACACAAGTACACTTAGGCAGACATACTGTAGAACTGTAGAAAGCAAAGAAGTTAGAAGTTAGACAGAGATGCCACATGAGGCAGAGGCTCTGTCCAGAGAACCAAGGCAAAGATGTTAAGATGGTGGGTGGGAATTCGAATTTAGCGGAGGTTGAGACCAGGTGGGCAACGGGAAGAGAGAACATGCTGAAGGGCTAGTTCCCATCTCCGGAGTTCTGAAGGATTGGTGTCAGTGGGAAGTATCCAGATAACCCGGACGGTGTAGCACTGTGCCAAGATGTGCTGGCCATGCACCAAGGCATGTTTAGCCACAGGGTGATCCTCGTTACCAACAAACACTGTCTGCCTGTGTCCATTCATGCGAATGGACAGTTTGTTGCTGGTCATTCCCACATAGAACGCTTCACAGTGCAGGCATGTCAGTTGGTAGATCACGTGGGTACTATCGCAAGTGGCTCTGCCTTTGATCGTGTACACCTTCCGGGTTACGGGACTGGAGTAAGTGGTGGTGGAAGGGTGCATAGGGCAGGTTTTACAACGGGGGCGGTTACAAGGGTAGGAGCCAGAAGGTAGGGAAGGTGGTTTGGGGATTTCATAAGGGTGGACTAGGAGGTTACGGAGGTTAGGTGGGCGGCGGAAAGACACTCTCGGTGGAGTAGGAAGGATGTCATGAAGGATGGATCTCATTTCGGGGCAGGATTTTAGGAAGTCATATCCTTGCTGGAGAGCCACATTCAGAGTCCACTCCAGTCCCGGAAAGTATCCGGTGACAAGAGGAGCACTTCTGGGGTTCTGTTGAAGGTTCTTAAATTGGGGGGATGAGGAAGTGGCTCTGGCAATTTGCTTCTGTACCAGATCAGGAGGATAGCTGCGGGATGTGAAGGCTGTTATCAGGTTATTGGTGTATTGGTTCAGGGATTCAGGACTGGAGCAGACTCGTTTGCCACGAAGACCTAAGCTGTAGGGAAGGGAACGTTTGATGTGGAAAGGTTGGCAGCTGTCATAATGCAGGTACTGTTGTTTATTGGTAGGTTTGATGTGGACGGATGTGTGTAGTTGGCCGTTGGATAGATGGAGGTCGACATTGAGGAAAGTGGCATGGGATTTGGAATAGGACCAGGTGAATTTGATGGGACCAAAGGAGTTGAGGTTGGAGAGGAAATTCTGGAGTTCTTCTTCACTGTGAGTCCAGATCATGAAGATGTCATCAATGAATCTATACCAAACTTTGGGTTGACAGGCTTGGGTGTCTAGGAAGGCTTCCTCTAAGCGTCCCATAAATAAGTTCACGTACGAGGGGGCCATCCTGGTCCCCATGGCTGTTCCCTTTAGTTGTTGGTATGTCCGGCCCTCAAAAGTGAAGAAGTTGTGGGTTAGGATGAAGCTGGCTAGGGTATTAAGGAAAGAGGTTTTAGGTAAGGAAGTGGGTGGTCGGCGTGAAAGGAAATATTCCATCGCAGCGAGGCCCTGGGCATGTGGGATATTAGTGTATAAGGAAGTGGCATCGATGGTTACAAGGATGGTTTCAGGAGGAAACAGGCTGGGTAAGGATTTCAGGCGATCGAGGAAGTGGTTGGTGTCTTTGATGAAGGATGGGAGACTGCACATGATGGGTTGAAGGTGTTGGTCTATGTAGGCAGAGATTCGTTCTGTTGGGGCTTGGTAACCAGCCACAATGGGGCGGCCGGGATGATTGGGTTTGTGAATCTTCGGAAGTAGGTAGAAGGTGGGGGTGCGGGGTGTCGGTGGAGTCATGAGGTTAATGGAGTCAGGTGAAAGGTTTTGTAGGGGGCCTAAGGTTTTGAGGATTCCTTGTAGCTCTGCCTGGACAATTCAACCAAACAGCCCTTGTGAAAGATTTACTATCCTATACTCGCAGTCTTTGCTGGAGATATCACTTTGCCACGAAGAAAAATAATCCTCTTCCTAATGATCCAGCTCCCCAAGACATCATTCAAATCGAACCCTGCCTAGAACAGTTCCATCCTCCGTCACAGCGAGACCCACCTGCTCTTCCTCAAAATCACCCTCTTCAAACCTTCCAGGAATTCCTTACTTCCAACCTTGCCTCCCAGTCCTTCCTGAGAAACCCTAATCCTACTCCCAACATTACCGCAGCTGAATCCCGAGCTATCCGTAATCTGAAGGCTGACCATTCCATCGTCATTCTCCCTGCCGACAAGGGCTCCACGACAGTGGTACTTGATCGGCGGGAGTATGTGGCAGAGGGAGTGCGTCAGCTTTCAGATAATACCACATATAAAGTTTTTCAAGGCGATTCCTTTCCTGATGTTCAGGCAGAGCTTCAAGGAATCCTCAAAACCTTAGGCCCCCTACAAAACCTTTCACCTGACTCCATTAACCTCATGACTCCACCGACACCCCGCACCCCCACCTTCTACCTACTTCCGAAGATTCACAAACCCAATCATCCCGGCCGCCCCATTGTGGCTGGTTACCAAGCCTCAACAGAACGAATCTCTGCCTACATAGACCAACACCTTCAACCCATCATGTGCAGTCTCCCATCCTTCATCAAAGACACCAACCACTTCCTCGATCGCCTGACATCCTTACCCAGCCTGTTACCTCCTGAAACCATCCTTGTAACCATCGATGCCACTTCCTTATACACTAATATCCCACATGCCCAGGGCCTCGCTGCGATGGAATATTTCCTTTCACGCCGACCACCCACTTCCTTACCTAAAACCTCTTTCCTTAATACCCTAGCCAGCTTCATCCTAACCCACAACTTCTTCACTTTTGAGGGCCGGACATACCAACAACTAAAGGGAACAGCCATGGGGACCAGGATGGCCCCCTCGTACGCGAACTTATTTATGGGACACTTAGAGGAAGCCTTCCTGGACACCCAAGCCTGTCAACCCAAAGTTTGGTATAGATTGATTGATAACATCTTCATGATCTGGACTCACAGTGAAGAAGAACTCCAGAATTTCCTCTCCAACCTCAACTCCTTTGGTCCCATCAAATTCACCTGGTCCTATTCCAAATCCCATGCCACTTTCCTCAATGTCGACCTCCATCTATCCAACGGCCAACTACACACATCCGTCCACATCAAACCTACCAATAAACAACAGTACCTGCATTATGACAGCTGCCATCCTTTCCACATCAAACGTTCCCTTCCCTACAGCTTAGGTCTTCGTGGCAAACGAGTCTGCTCCAGTCCTGAATCCCTGAACCAATACACCAATAACCTGATAACAGCCTTCACATCCCGCAGCTATCCTCCTGATCTGGTACAGAAGCAAATTGCCAGAGCCACTTCCTCATCCCCCCAATTTAAGAACCTTCAACAGAACCCCAGAAGTGCTCCTCTTGTCACCGGATACTTTCCGGGACTGGAGCAGACTCTGAATGTGGCTCTCCAGCAAGGATACGACTTCCTAAAATCCTGCCCCGAAATGAGATCCATCCTTCATGACATCCTTCCTACTCCACCGAGAGTGTCTTTCCGCCGCCCACCTAACCTCCGTAACCTCCTAGTCCACCCCTATGAAATCCCCAAACCACCTTCCCTACCTTCTGGCTCCTACCCTTGTAACCGCCCCCGTTGTAAAACCTGCCCTATACACTCTTCCACCACCACTTACTCCAGTCCCGTAACCCGGAAGGTGTACACGATCAAAGGCAGAGCCACTTGCGATAGTACCCACGTGATCTACCAACTGACATGCCTGCACTGTGAAGCGTTCTATGTGGGAATGACCAGCAACAAACTGTCCATTCGCATGAATGGACACAGGCAGACAGTGTTTGTTGGTAACGAGGATCACCCTGTGGCTAAACATGCCTTGGTGCACGGCCAGCACATCTTGGCACAGTGCTACACCGTCCGGGTTATCTGGATACTTCCCACTGACACCAATCCTTCAGAACTCCGGAGATGGGAACTAGCCCTTCAGCATATTCTCTCTTCCCGTTGCCCACCTGGTCTCAACCTCCGCTAAATTCGAATTCCCACCCACCATCTTAACATCTTTGCCTTGGTTCTCTGGACAGAGCCTCTGCCTCATGTGGCATCTCTGTCTAACTTCTAACTTCTTTGCTTTCTACAGTTCTACAGTACGTCTGCCTAAGTGTACTTGTGACTGTGTAAATGTGTGGGTGTGTGTGCATTTGTTTACACTCCATTTTTCCCCCCAAGGTAAGTCTTTCCTGTCCCGGGATTGGAATGGCTCCTTACCCCCTTCCTTAAAACCCTCATCATTTCCTTTTCCCTCTCCTTCCCTTCTGCCTGATGAAGCAGCTAGGCTGCGAAAGCTAGCATTTGTGTGTGTGTGTGTGTGTGTGTGTGTGTGTGTGTGTGTGTGTCTATATATATAGTGTGTGTGTGTTTTAGTCTCACAAAGCCCCTAAGGACATGTCCACCCTCCTCAGTCTTGTGCCCTTCCCTCCCCCCCCCCCCCCTCCCCAGAAAAAAATTCTGTATCTGCCACTGCTGAGCAACCATCAAGCTGAAACCACATACATTGTCAAAGATCCAGGGCAACATCCTGAAATAGTAGCAGTAGCTCCTGAAACAAAAACTTTGATATTTGCATCTATTCAATGTGGGGCCTATGTTACCACACAATACATTAACTGACCAAAGACACTGATAGTGAACTTGCCATAACAAGTGGGGTTTATCTACAATTTAGTAATACATGGTATGACAGTTAACACTACCATGGCTTGTGAATGTAGACTCATTGGAAAATAGTATCGGGACAAAGGAAGCATTTGTTGAAGTACCCATTCAAAGAACACTAACCAATTATGGAAATTGTCCCCATGAAGTTCTTAATGCAGTGACATGTGGTATACATGATACTTATGATAATGCAGTATTTTGACAATACTAAGTAAGGACGTACTGGGATTGTGCTACCTGTGAGTTGTGGTGCACAGCTACTAGTACAGAAATTTAATAAGTTTTTCCATCACGGCAGATTAGCTGCACAAGCTGGGGCACCGTGCAGTAGTGCGTGCGGCCGTTCGCTGTCGGGGGTTTGAGTCCTCCCTTGGGCATGGGTGTGTATGTTGTCCTTAGGTTAGTTTACCTTAGTTTAAGTAGTTTGTAAGGTACGGACTAATAACCAAGCAGTTGAATCTGATAGATTTACAAACATTTGAACATTTGACCATAAGCTTTTCCTATAATACATTTGCTCCATTTCCTTTCACCAGACTGTACACTGCCATCATAAAGATGTTCATAACCTTGTCAAAAAATGAAAGAGTGAACACTCTCTGGAAAATGCTCAGCATACCAGGCAACAGCAGTTTCACATGTTTAATACCTTTAGTGCCCGAGATATATGAAGCCAAACTTTGGTTTTTTTTTTCGTACGAGGATATTTTCAGCTGACTTGGTCTACAATTTGCTTGCTGAAAAAGGCCTGTAAAATTCTTTTCATAATTATTCTTAAAATAATGCATAGAATTGTACAAAATGGGCAAATTTAATTTCTTTCATTGAAATACTTCCTGAGACATTACTGTGGTGTCGCACAAGTACAAAGTGTGCGCCACCTACTTTCGCCGCGCGCCGCCATGCACACACGGCGCGGCGTTCTCACGACAGCCACGAGCGCCCTCTGCTGCAACTCCGCTCATGGCCACCACTGAAGGACATCGGGTACTTGGGACTGAGATAGCAACCAGTTAGGACCTTCGTAATCAGATAGGCACCAGTGAAGACTTTGCTATTGTACAGGCACTAGGCAGGCCTCTAACAACTATGTATCAACTTTCTGCAGTACTATGTAAAAGTTAAGTATTGTTACATTCTGTGCAATATATATCTCTTTCTAATTTACTCTAGTGTTTATAGTTTCTGGCTGCTCCCCTCTGTACCTGCACCAGCGTGCTATTTTTGTTCCTGTGTCGGGCTCATTCCACTCGGCCACCGACACCTACGACGAGGCTGGGACACAAAAGCGGCGACGAAGTTGGGACACAAAAATTACAGCTGAGAATCATTAGAAAATTCTGACCGCTGCATGCAAATTTGCACTTGAGACTAAACAAGTGGCTATATCTCTGGCAGTATTGTACTGATGGAATTTAAACTTTACCAATATTCATTGGAGGTATATGCGAATGTTGGGGTAAAATTTCATGAAATCTGTTATGGATGAGCAAGTAACTGTTCCAAAATTGGATGATTTGACATGGAAGGACCAAGAAGGTAGATGGTACACTAGACCAAGGAGTGTATAAGAGGACTCACACAGGTCTGTACTGCATGCAATGAATTGCCATCATCCAGCATAGAGGCAGGCAGTCCTAATCACTATAATTTGAAGGTTTGGGAGGGGGACAATAGACTTGCCATTTTTCATTACCTAGAGTCACTCTCAGCCAAAACTGCAGGGATGCAGATTCTACCAAAATTTAGCATACCAGGTATAAACAGCAATCACTGTGAATTTTGCCGCCAATATAGTGCCATATATCAAAATACAATAAAGAACCCATCAAGTATGTACAATTGGGACTCAGGTAATATCAGCTGTGCCAGAGCACAACATAAACATAACATCACTTTCTTCCTATTATTATGATTTTGGAACCACGGAGTTGTTGTGCCAAGCAACCAACTACAGGGACAGCATTATAAAGACACCCATATAAATAAGGATGCCTCAGAATCTTGTTAATAGGAACAAATGTCATTAACTTTGTTCAGTATAGGATCCCACATTAGTGGAAATATGATGAGAGTCCAGCATGAAAGAAATATCCAAAATAACAATGCAGAGATACAAGTATAGCATCTGGCACATTACCCTCCCACATTGACCACACCAGGAAAAGGAAGCAAATATTGAGCCATCAACAATATGTTGACAGTTCACCAGAAAATTATGGGCATGGCACTAATCAAAACATCATTTGACATCTACACACTAGCACCAGGCTTGAAACTAGAGATTTTTCATAAGTATTACAAGCTGGGAAAGTCCACATTTAGACAATTCTGGTTTACTTCAAACAGACCTGCTAAGAGCAGCACGACTACAGTGAACAAAACCAGTTTTTCCCTACAGAATTCCAATTAAACAAAAAGTGGGTGCCTGAAGAAGTGGATGTGTTTGACAAAATTAACAAAGCACAGATAAAATAAATTTCAGAAAAAAGGGCCTATTTATTGAATACAGCACTGATGTGTTACCAAGACGTTAAATTTTAGCATCAACTGCCATGGTGGCAAATATTTTTATTGCCAATTACACTTGTATGTTTCAAATCTTCAAAAGGCACTTTTTACTGACCTTTAAGTCACTAGTGCTATAGAAACCTACTTCTGATAAAGCACACTGTTACACATAAGGAGTACTAAATCATAAGTACAAAACAAATTGCAATAAATGAATTTTTATGGTTCATTCAAAAACTCAGTTAAGTCCAAAACAGAGTAAACATTCTTTTCCAGTAGATCCTTTTTCTTCAGTTCACGGGAAAATAAAATCACATGGTGGCAGAGATTTGTAGAAAAAAAGCAATTTTGTAGACCAAAAGTAAAATTGTATGGTCTATGGCAGTTTTAAATGAAATAACTTAATTTGCATGACTTAACAAATATTGATTATAAAGTTACTGTACCAGAAATGATTATTGTCAGTGTAAAGTAGCTTTGCATACATACATTGACAACTACTGCATAATGGATAAAGTAACAGCAACATTCAAATTTCTTACCTTTGCTCTCGGCCAGCAGCACTGAACAGAATATAAAATTGCATGTATTAGCCAATCATAAATTCAAAGTCCATGAAAAATAAAGAGTGTGGCTTTCAAAATCATGATTGAGTAACACTTAGTTCCTAGTTTTTAATAAACTATTTGCAGCATGAATAAAGTGATGTGGGTGAATAATTACAAATAAAAATGAATATGTCACTTTTAAAGCTCTGGCATTCTGTTCGGTAGTTCTGAAGAAACACTCATTACTAGTTACCCAACATTGTTTTTTATTGGTGAAAACAACAATGGTATTGAAGAGAGTGGTCTCTCTCTTTTTGTAAGCATTCACAGAACACCTCCTAATTCCCCCCCCCCTCCCCCATGACAATGGAAACAAACAGTAGTTGCCTAGCTGCTGGCAAATGAACATGTGTAAGTTGCAGTCCTCAGATTTTTATGTTGTGGGCAAAATAACAGATAAAATAGAACATTTAATCCATCAAATTTTGTATTAAGGTTGGAGATTTTCAAGTTGGAACAATGTGCAAGTTTCAACAAGTGTTTTAATAAGAGGTAATCAGTACCACACAGATAAAGAAGTGATACAACTATTCAAAGAAGAACACTACCAGTAAAGAGTAAAGCCATTCATGTACATCCTTAACATCCAAAAATGATACTGTTATTGAATACATAAGAACCCTGCTGATGCAGGATTGATGAATCATAACCACAAAATTTGCAGACAAGTTTTCAATTATTAATCTATCAAATCATTCCATTTTAAGAGAACATTTGGCCTTAGGGGGATCTCGCAAACATTTGTGCCCAAGTTACTAACAAAAAAGCAGAAAAAACTTTGTTTGGAGACTGCACAGGACATGCTAGATATAGAGAACAGTGAACCCAATTTTTTCAACACTGTTATCATTGCTAGTGATGACGAGTATGACCTGAAAGAAAGTTTCAGTCAATGGAGGAATCCGTTATCGCCAAGCCCCAAAAGAGTGAGGCAGGTCCACAGTAATGTGAAAGTCATGCTGACCATCTTTTTGACTTCACTGGTATGTTCCATCACAAGTATGCCCCAAAAGGTTGAAAGACAATAAGGTGACTACCAAGAAGTTCTGCGCCACTTTCATGATGAAGTGAGATGCAAACAGCCAGACTTAAGGTCAGTTGGCTGGAACATTGGACTGTGAAAATGCACCCACTCATCATTCTTAATGAATTCTTAGTTATTTGGCCAAACACAACATACCTACGGTTTGTCAGCCTCCCTGTTCCACTGTTCTAACACATCTGACTTTCCCCTGAAGTGCAAAATACCCTGAAAGGGGCCAAATTTCATAACAGGAAAAATATGCAGAATTCTCGGAGAAACTGCATACCACACAAAAAGAGGCTTTCCATTGATGCTTCCAAAAGAGTTGAGAGAAGTGTGTAGAACCAAAAGGAGGAAACTTTGAAGGTGACTAGAATCAAACAGTTGTATCTGAATAAAGATTGATTTTATAAATAGAAGTCAGATACTTTTCAAACAGTCCTAATATCAACTCTGTGAATCTAACTCACAAACTTTCTACATATATGTTTTTGACTGCAAACATCTCATTATACCCAAAATATAAACTACAGTAAATTGTCATTTATCATGTGAGACAATATAATATAATAGACTATGCAGGGTGAGCATATCATTTTGCCAATGTTCATATCAACTGAGACTGTGGGAGATCAGGAGAAACTACTATGTCTTGAATGCAAGAGGTAGCTAACCCACAATTTTTTAAATGAGTTATTAACATATTTAGATACTACTAAATATTACTCATTACTATCCCAAAATACATGTATTATTACTATACCCTTATACTATCCCACTATACAAAAGAAATTTTTTGGATTATCTGAATGTGTATCTTGCAGGGTGAGAGGAAGCTAGGTCAAGTGTTGATATCATGGCTGACATTGAAGATGATAGGTTTAACCATTTTGAGAAATCCAGAACTGTACAAGAAATGAAGATAACTGGAAGAAAAAACAGGCAAAATACAAACTAACTTGAGTATTTTTTGTTGTATTTCGATTCACAAGAAATGAACCTAACTTCGATTTCCTGATGAATTTGCGTCTTCTCTAACACCAAGGTGAGTTGTCACCTTGGAGTTAGAGCAGACACAAACTCACTGGGTAACTTGAGTATACTCTACACAACTAAAAAGTGGAACTGTTCTTACTAGGAAACAGGGTGGAGGTTGCAGTTCTGCTGTGAACTCTGTGAAAACTATCCTAAATTGTTGTTAATACCACATTCTTGTTGTGAATTATAATAAGCATACCTTTACTGAGTTCTATAATCTAGAAAATCGTACCTTGGAAAGTATTAACAATTTCAACCCTATTATAGACTTGTTCACATTTATGCATTGCAGGGTGGCAGAACGATTACTGCAAAACAAAAGGACCTGGGATCCTAGCTCCCTCAGATTCTTGAAAACCAACATGTTGTATACTATGCTCTTCAAGTACACATTCAAGGTGCAAACAGCAAAGAGGAGGATACAAATGACTGAACGTTAGTACATGTTTTGGTACTGATGGCTCCTTCGAGACAGTGTGACTCTAACCACAAACCTTAAAAGTAACAAGAAATTAATAATTAAGTAAATCTGAACAATACTGCATTATAAAACAAGTAATTGAGGAAAACTGAACTGTTGTAAGAAAGAGAGAGAACCAGAAAATATGATGTTGGAGAGGATTTGACGCCTAATCCCGCCTGGTATGAGTTTCGTGTCGCATCTGCTACACTAGCTCATTAGACAGAAAGATAACATATTGTGGGAAAAAAGGAAGTGTAAGGCTTCTGAAAAATTTACAGATGCCTCTGAGGCATCAATGTACAAAAACTCACACATTTAATGAACCAAGAAACTATTTTCTTGGCTCTGGTGATATGGTATACAAATCCCCTAAAAGCCATCAATACAAAACACAATAGAATTTTGGGATTTAATTATATGTTACTGTTAAAGGTTAGTTCCACATTGAGATACTGTCCTTATCTCTTGATAACTAACACAAACATTCATATACCTAAAAATAAAAAATAAAACTTACAGAGTCTCAATTTGAGTCACATATGATCATCCATGTTAAACAGTTACATTCAAAACTCCCCATCCATATTTATAATAAAAATCTTATAGAAATTTTTGCATACCTTACTACACCAGGACTGACAGTGGCAGAAACAACTGGTGTTGTTGAGGAGCGATCCTTGTCACGTTCACGACTACTACTGGTGTGTCCCGTTGCACCTGATGCTGAGACGGAAGATGATGATGACGATGATGAAGTTTTTGAGCTGGATGACTTGCCAGATTTTCCAGATGGAGCTACAGAAAAAGGCATTCATCACAAGGCTTCAAATTAATTTATCTCTGATCAGTAAGAAAAGTCATTCCAAAGGTATGTTAAACATTACACATAAAATAATTATAGTAAAACTTCATTAATGTACAGCCAATTAAAATGCTGTTACTCTACTTATTTCCACCTCAATTTTGAAGCCGAATATGTGAATGAAGAAGTAAACATTGATATGGAAATTGTGACATATTTAATACTGAAAGTCATGCCTCATGAGTCTTCCATTTCACAAGATAAAACTCAGAACAGTGGGAAGTACAGTACAGTCACCATATTTAAAACTTTTATCCATTGTGGATGACAGTGCGAAAGGTAAAGATTTTTGTCACTGCTCATCATTGGAAAGTCTGCAAATTGATTTTGCTACAGAAATGAACATAAACTGCTTGGCAAATATATAAATCAATGATGAATGTGGATGATAGGAGTAACAGTTTTGCATCATGCCCATTAAGATCATCTACCTTGTACACAACTGTATTATTCCCTGCAGGACAATGAACTTGTTTTGCCTTCTGCCAATATGACAGAACGCATATTAAAACTGACAAATCATTTTTATTTAATGCATATTGTTCAACAGAGACTGACTAGATGACAGCCCAGTGGTGCATTATAGCACGTAGATGGTGCCATGGTATGATAGAATGTACATTGTTTTCTCATACTTGCAAGTGATGGTTGAGTATATACGCTGGAAGTAAACATACTGACGTTTGAACAACAGGTAAACATAAAGTTCTGCCAGAAATTAGGCAAAACCACTGCCAAATGTTTGAAATGATAAATCAGGTGTACGGTGAGGACACACTGAGTCACAGTGTTGTGTTTAGGTGAAACCAACATTAAGTGCAAGGACAGGACAGTTTGGAAGATAATGTGCTTCCTGTTTGTCCATGAACATTTTGAATGGAATGCAAGATCCAGAAAGTTGTAATGATGATGCATGCTAACCGCTCCCAAACAGTAGCCACTCTTGCAGGAGTAGTAGGGGTTAGCCATGGTACTTGCCACAAAATTCTGATTGACGACCTCAACATGCCTCATGTCACCCAGCAAAGTGTGCAATGAATCCTATCACAAGACCAATGTGATGATCACATGATGATTTGTGGTGACGTCATCAGTTGTGCAGACAGTGATTCAATGTTTACCTGGAATGAGGCAGTGAGTGCAGCAAACAGTCACGTGGGTGACTATGCTCCAGGTGTCAAGTCTCAGAACTTATTCTATAAAATGTTCTCAGTGCACCAGCCACATAACACTGAATAAAATCCTCAAGCTTTCAATGGCAAGCTCTGCCATCATCATCAGGAGTAAAACTGACTGCCAACATTGGCCAGATGTCCTGCTCATATGGCTGAGTTTGGAACCTTCTGGAGGACCACAGAGTGCATGCGTGGAATGCCAAAGTGGGCAGTGCACTGTGGTACTGTGTGATGTCACGAGGCACACACAGCCAAGGCACATTTGAAACTGCTGCTCCTGCTTCCTTATAAGTACCAGAACTCTGCTTCCGATCCACATCCGAATCTCACCCCATGTTCTGCTGAGTGTGTATTCCTGGTCTCTATTGAAATTGTTATTATTTAATCTATCAGCTGCTTCTTATATAGTAGATGCCCAGTAATATGGTGTTTGGGACAAAATTCTCATATTTTCAAACTGAATTTTATGTCTACATCTACATACATACTCCGCAATCCACCGTAAGGTGCGTGGCGGAGGGCACACTGTACCACTACTAGGCATTTCTTTTCCTATTCACCCTCCCAAACAGAATGAGGAAAAAAAGAATGCCTATATGCCACCGCACCAGCCCTAATTTCTCTTATCTTGTCATTGTGATCACTACACGAAATGTAAGTAGGTGGCAGCAAGATCGTACTACACTCAGCTTCAAATTCTGGCCCTCTAAATTTCCTCAACAGAAATTCACAAAAAGAACATCGTCTTTCCTCCAGCGATCCCCAGTTGAGTTGCCGGAGCATTTCTGTGGCACTCACACATTGGTCGAACCTACCAGTAACAAACCTAGCTGCTCGCCTCTGAACTGCTACTATGTCTTCCTTTAAACTGATCTACTGCAGGTCCCAAACACTTGAGCAATACTCAAGACGTGGTCATACAAGTGATTTATGCACGGTCTCCTTTACAGATGAAGTACATCTTCCCAAAATTCTCCCAATAAACCGAAGTCGGCTGTCCACCTAACTCACAACAGTCCTTACATGTTCGTTCCATTTCATATCGCTCTGCAATGTTATGCCTAGATATTTGAATGACACAACTGCATCAAGAAGTTCACTACTAATGCTGTATTCGAACATTATGGAATGTTTTTCCTACTCATGTGCATTACCTTACATTTTTCTACATTGAGAGCTAGCTGCCATTCTTCGCACCAACTAGAAATTTTGTCTAAGTCATCCTGTATGCTATTACAGTCAGTTAAAGATGACACCCTCCCATACACTGCAGCATCATAGATAGAAAATAATAGCAGTCCTATCACACTCCCCTGGGGCATGCCTGACGATACACTCGTCTCTGATGAACACTTGCAGTTGAGAACAACGTACTGCGTTTTATTACTTAGGAAGTCTTCCAGGCGGTCACAAATCTGTGAACCTATTCCATAAGCTCGTATCTACATTAGCAGTCTGCAGTGTGGCACCACATCAAATGCCTTTTTGAAGTCGAGGAAAACACAATCTGCCTGTTGCCCTTCATCCATGGCTCGCAAGATGTCATGTGAGAAAAGGGCAAACTGAGTTTCACATGAACGATGTTTCCTAAAGAACGATGTTTCCTAAACCCATGCTGATTCATAGAAAGAAGCTTTTCTGTCTCAAGGAAATTTACTATAATATTCAAACTGAGAAAATGCTTCAAAATTCTACAGGTAACTGATGTCTAGGGACTGATGACCCCATAGTTAAGTCCCATAAGCTTTACAAACATTTGAACATTTGAAACTGATGTCAACGATATTGGCCTGTAATTACATGGGTCAGTTCTCTTTCCTTTCTTGTAAATGGGAGTCACCTGCGCTTTTTCCCAATCACTAGTAACTTTGCGCTGAATTAAAGATTCGCGATAAATGCATGCTAAGTAAGGGGCCCATGCCGCAGAATACTCTTTGTAAAACCGAACTGGTATTCCATCTGGACCAGGAGCCTTTTTTGTATTTAGCTCTCTCAGCTGCTTCTCTACAACAAAAAATACCTAGTACTATGTCCTCCATTTCGGAAATAGTACATTGATCGAAGGATGGTATATTTGTGCGGTACTCCTGCGTGAAAGATTTCTTACAGGTTAAATTTAGAACTTCAGCTTTCCGTTTGCTTTCTTCTATTACTGCCCCAGATTGATCAACGAGTGACTGGTTAGTGGTCTTTGACCCACTTATCGATTTTACATAGGACCAGAATTTTGTTTTCTCAGTTCTCATCCTATCTTGCTGATCATTGCTCCACAGAATGGAACAAAAGCCACTGGCCTGGCCTTGTCCGCTGACTCACGGGGTCCCTTATGTTGGTGAGAATGGAAAACTTAGGCAATTTCACCCTTGCTGTAATCATTTTCTTTGAAAACATGCTTCACGTGTTGAAATTCTGACTCCAGTTGGTCGTTATCAGAAATAACCTTCACCACAGGATGATGGAGACTCTTGCCTTTGAGGTAACAATCCGTGTGTGTTGACTTGTACACTGAATGACCAAGCCAGCCTCCTGATTTCCCCTCAACTAAAACATCCAGGAATGGGAGCTTGCCTTCCTTCTCTATCAGGACAGTGAACTTAATGTTTGGATGGACACCATTCATATGATCAATGGACTTTTGAAGTGCATCCTTGCCATGAGGTCATATCACAAACACACAATCAATGTAGCGATCAAGCAGTTCACATGGTTGGTGAACTGTTGCAGTGTATCCTTGCGACGAGGCCATATCACGAACATATCATCAATGTAGTGTAGGAAGAAGGATAGAGGCAACCTCACTGAATTGAGTGCTTGCTCTTTGAAATACTCCATGAAGAAGTTTGCCACAGCTGTAGACAGTGAAAATCCTATTGCTGTGCCATCCATCATCTCACAATATTCGTTGCAGTACTGAAAGTACTTTGTCATTAAAGTGTGGCGGGCAGTACTGTAACAAATATTATGACATGACGAATGGCACAGCAATGGGATATCCACTGTCTCTGGCTGTGGAAAGAGCAAGCACTCAATTCAGTGAGGTTGCCTCTATCCTTTTTCCTACACTACATTGACGATACGTTCGTGATATGGCCTCATCGCAAGGATACACTGCAACAGTTCATCAACCATATGAACAGTGTCCATCCAAACATAAAATTCACCATCAAGATAGAGAAGGTGGGCAAGCTCTCGTTCTTGGATATTTTAGTTGAGCGTAGAGCTGGAGGCTGGCTTGGTCATTCAGTGTACAGGAAGTCTACACACATGAATTGTTAACTGAATGGCAAGAGTTTAAATCATCCTGTACATAAAAAAGCTATCGTGAATACTAGTACACAGGGTGAAGGTAATTTCTGACTATGACCATCTGGAGTTTGAATTCCAACATTTGAAGCATGTTTACAAGGAAAACGATTACAGCATGGGTGAAATTGCCAAAGCTTTCTGTTGTCACCAACGTGAGGGACCCCCTGACTCAGCAGACAAGGCCAAGCCAGCGGCTTTCCTTCCATTCTGTGGAGCAATGACCAGCAAGATAGGATGTGTGCTGAGGAAACATGGATTGAGACCAGTGTACTGGCCCATCTCCAAGATCAGAGACATGTTATGCCCTATCAATGACAGCATAGGTTTGCGTGCTCTGGGCGTTTATTGTTTACTCTGTGAGTGTGGAAGTGTTTATCCTGGTCAGACTGTTCGAACTGTTGCTAAGCATCGTGCAGAGCACACCTGACACATAAAAAAAAAAAAAAAAATATATCTTGATAAGTCAGCCTTGGCAGAACATTGCCTAGCAAACGGACATAAAACTAATTTTTAAAGTACAAGAATTTTGTCCCAAACACAGTATTACTGGGAATCTATTATAAAAGAAGTGGCTGAAGTTGGATTAACCCTTTGTGGCACATCAAATAAATTGTCCTCAACATCAGTAATTGTTCCACACAAAGTAACAAACGAGACCATTAATGTTTATATGTAAATTTATTTTCAGAAATTTGTTTCACATAATTACAAAATCATTGGTGGTATTTTCACAATAACACTAAGACATTAAAAGGTGGAGAAGCTAATAAAATAGTGGTATTGTGAGAATACCACTGTGGATCAAAGGGTTAAATAATAACAAGTTTAGCATAGATCGGGGATACACACTCGGCAGAGCGTGAGGGGCGAGCTTTGGATGTGGATTGCAAGCAGAGGTCTGGTGCTTGTAAGGAAGCGGGAGCACCAGGTTCAAATGTGGCAGCAGCTGTGCGCACCTCGTGACGTCACTCGGTACCACAGTGCACTTCCCACATTGGCATTCCGTGCACGCACTCTGTGGCCTTCCAGAAGGTTTTGTACACAGCTTGGCAGCTGTATAAGCAGAACACCAAGCCAATGTTGGCAGCCAGTTTTACTCCTGATGATGATGGTGCAGCTTGCCATTGAAAGCTCGAGGATTTTATTTGATGTAACGCGGCTTGTACACCAAGAACATTTTAGAGAAGAATGCCACTCCGAGGACTCAGAACTTATTGACTGTACCATGTGTGAATGAGTCTACAAATATTTCATAGTAGACTTGAAGAGGACCAAATGTTAATGTTAACAATCCTGATGATTATGACTGGCAGCTAGACCTTAAAAAGCTAAGTGATGTACACTTTCCAGACAGTTTCAGTTCACAATAAAGCACACTGATGAGATTATTGAAGACAATATGAGGGACAACACTGTTAAAGATGAAACATATATGAAATTCAAATCAGTGGTTCTTCTTTTGAAATATCAAGTTCTAGATTAGTAAGAGTTCCAGCTGTAGCTTCACAGGAAATTCTGAAGTGTCTGATGACACTAACTGTAGTTACATGCAACATTGTGCACTAAAACACTATTACAAACTGATGAAAATGACCCTTCATCAACTATTGCATGTTATTTACATGCCCTCAAAAATAACAGTTACTTCATGATTTAATTAATTTTTAATTGCAATACAGATTTATTTCTTTTTTTTATGGCATATGTCATCCTTTACTGTACAGATCTATATAAATGATACTTCTTTCTGAGACAGCCACAATGTTGTCAGAACCTGCTTTGCACTTAAAGACATTTTTCTGCTTAATATACACTTCAGACTTAAACCTTTGAATACCTTTACAGGATATTGCATTAGTAACTAAAAACGTAAAAAAAGACTGGTAAACATCAGCTCCACTGCAAACAAATTAACAGAATGTCACAATATGACAGCCACAAAAAATGAAATTGCTGTCAAAGTATGCCACAAGTACATGGTTTACTGAAAGTAATATTGTGACAATGCAAGATTTCTTGGAAATAGAGGTTATCCTGTTTAATTTTTTTTTCTGTCTTTAGGCAGAACGCATTCACTTTTGTAAAAATATGTAAACACATTAGTGGCAAATTACATAACTATAAAACAAAGAGCATACAATACTGTTTGTAGTTTTAATGTAAAGATTGGCTTGACACACTGTGTGGACGAAAGTCACATGGTGTGAATAACATGAAATTAAACAGTTTTTAATGGTTGGTAGAACACTCATCTCTAAAATTAGATTACTGTATTATTGGTAATTATTAAAAATATCATATACGTGGTACAGTCAATAAATTCTGAAACTGACTGCATGATGGCCCTGTGATACACTATAGCACATAGTTGGCACCGTGGTATGGTGCCATGTCAGTTAGTCTCTCGCCCTTGCAAGAGACGGTTGAGTGCATGCACTGGAAGCAGATGTATGATCATTGTGACAGTGAGTTGATTGTGCCAGTAGGACCTTGACATGTCACAGTTCGAGCAACGGGCAAACAATAAGTTTTGCAAGAAATTAGACGAAACCACTGCCGAAACATTTGAAATGATGCAGCAGGTGTATGGTTAGGACACGTTGAGTCACAGTCTTGTGTTTAGGTGGTACCAACATTTTGAACAAGAATAGAACAGTTTGGAAGATGATGTGAGTACTGGTTGGCCATGAACAGTTTGAACAGAAAGCAAGATCAAGGAAGTTGCAATGATCGTGATAACTCCTCCTAATTGGCAGACACTCTCACAACAGCAGTAGGGGTCAGCCATGGTACTTGCCACAAAATTCTGATGGACAACCACAACATATCTCATATTACCCAGAACAGTGAGCCACAAATCCTGCTGCAAGACCAATGTGATTAGCACATGATGATTTGTGGTGACCTTATCAGTTGTCCAGACAATAATCCGATGTTTCTTATCTACATCTACATAGATACTGTACAAGTCACATTGAAGTGCATGATAGAGTGCTCAATGAAAAGTTTTAGGATATTTCTCTATAGTTCCATTCTCTAATAGCACACAGGAAAAAGGAAAGTCTAAATCTTTTTGTTTTCAATCTGGTTTCTCTTATTTTATGATGATGATCATGTCTCCCTATGTAGGTGGGTGCTAACAATATACGTTCTCAACCAGAGGTGTTATCCTGATAAGGACTGTGTCATCACTTACCCTGATTTTTGCAGATTTATGATCATTTACAAAATATTATTTGTAAACAGATATGTGGACTGTAAATGGAGCCATGTATGACATCAGTTATTGGGAAAAGGGAGAGTAAAGGATGACCTGGGGCTACACAAGTCAGTTACTTAAAATCCTATGTCAGTGTTGGATGTCATACACCAGTCAGACCACCAGGACTGAGGACATCAGGTGTAAAGAACATCAGAGGCACATCAGACTTGGACAGGGAACAAAATCAGCCATAGCAGAGCACTGCCTAGAACTTGGTTACTCAAACTACAATGACACCAAGATTCTAACACAGACCCCAAGAATTTGGAATAGTGTCATAAAGGAATCCATTGAGATCAAAAAGCCACAAAGACTCTCATCAATCGTGACATTCAATACCAGCTCACCAGCTCAGCACTGCTTGGAATCTGGCTTTTGAGCTTCTAAAGATCCATTGTAGAGCACTTACAGATCTTTAAAAAAGTGGAGACAAGAAAACAGCTGTGCAGCAGTACAGATTATGACAACAACTTTTGAGGGTGGCCAAGCTAGATGCGGACGCCAGTTGGAACACTGGCAACCTGAGATAACCATGGGCACAGGCCCCATGCAAGATACTTGGTGATTCGCAGACCTCAGATGATTACCACAACCCCAGAGGACAGTTCAGCCAAGTGCGGATCAGACAACCACTGGAACTATGCCAGGTGGACATTAATTGTGGACACAACACTTGGTGCAGCACAAATCTCAGTTGACCATTGTAAGCCCATAAAATACTACACAAGTAACGAATCACCAATGATTACCATTACAACAGCAGGGCATTAGAACAAACTCTGGAACACATGCAGCACATCAACACAAAAAGAGCATTCACAAGTAACCGCCAAAGGTTTTGGTAGTTGGAACCTGTAGAAATCAGTTGGCTGGAGCCTCTGGATATCCATCTATGATGGGAAATGGATATTTCAACTTCTCTTAGCTACTACCAACTTTCACTATTAGGTGTACATATATAGATAGCTGTATCTGAATGTACTGATAGGTATTATTTTATCCCTTTTTTTATAAAATTAATTAAATAAACTTGTAAAACATAGTTCAGTTACCCATATGCTAAATAAAAAGATGAAGTATTAAATTTAAATTTAGAGATATCAAAAGTTTCTTCACACAAACTTAACATTTGAAAACATGAGCGTACAAGAAAACCAATTATATACTGAAACTTATCTTCCTTAACAATTCATAATACTCTCAAGCATTTCAAGAAAACTGTTAAATGGTGGCTGAAAAGGTGCTGTCTTTTTGACAATATTCATCAATACTTAATTGATTTTGGAATGATACATTACCATGAGGCTGTGTATGTGGGACGGACAGCAAGGGGTAACCAGGAACAAGTGTCTCAGCTCCTGGCAAGCCTCCAAATGCCTGCAGACGCACCAGATAGTCCTGGGCTGCCATGTGGGTTGCCATGGTCCACCACGCTACACCTCAACAAAGACAACCATTACTTTATTAACTTTTCAGATGAACAAACTACAAAATATTTACTGGTGTTGTTGCCCTTAGTATAAGCTCAACAAGCTAACACAGCCATAAGAATTAGTAACTTACATAAGTACATCTCTGATCTTGTTGTTTGTTGTAGTTAGCAAGTTCAGATACACTTGTTTCTTTAATATTGACAATCAAATTCAAAATATGTAGTTTTGATGAAAACTGTAATACATAATTTTTCAGCAAAATCAATGTAAAATGAAAACTATGTTTTACACCCCTAAAAAATATATTTCACTTTCTTTATCTGACAAACAAAAAGTAGATCTAGAAAACATGGAGTGTCATCTAACCTTTCAGAGCATAGCAAGATTTCAACATTTGATTACATGAAACTTCTCACATGCATTTTGCAATCAGAGTAATGGTAACCAGCAAGACTGACAGGCTGAGAAAGCCACTATAAAGTTTCTGCCCTTCTATATCTATATCATAACTCCTGTATCCGGTACTGCCTGATACTGATTTTAGCCCAAACAATTTTGCATGTGGCTTCAATTTCTATATCAGTTGATTCTAACTTCTTCTATACTGCAACAAATAGACCACCTCCATTACCCATTGGTCTATCATTTGGATACACAACTAAATTTCCCCTAAAAATTTAAATGCTGTGAACTTCATGTCTTAACCAGTTTTCTTCATTCAGTAGTATATAAGCTCCACTCATTTTTAACAGTGCTTCTACCTCTGGTACTTTGTTGTGACTGATTTCTCTGTAAGGCATGAGGATTTTAATATGTGTGTGTGTGTGTGTGTGTGTGTGTGTGTGTGTGTGTTTGTACATGTTTCTGTCTGTGTGTGTGTGTGTGTGTGTGTGTGTGTGTGTGTGTGTGTGAGAGAGAGAGAGAGAGAGAGAGAGAGAGAGAGAGAGACGAGAGAGAGAGAGAGAGGGAGGGAGGGAGGGAGGGAGGGAGGGAGGAGAGAGAGAAGAGAGAGAGAGACCACAAGACAGAATCGTTTGTCACAATGTGCAGCTGGTTACCCTCTCTTTCCTCAGTGGTTGCTGGAGTAACTTATTTTACATATGGAATGGAGCTGCTAGCTGAGTTCACTTAGTGTTCCTTCACTTTCTTTATTGCCATTTCTTTAAGGGAAGCATTATTCTCTATACATCTGAACTGATAACAATTAATACATATCTATCCTTTTTTGTTTCTACCTCTTGACATGGGACTTAGCATGTTTATGAACATATGAAGTGAGTCTCACTGGCCCAGTTTTCGTTTCAGTGGAAGACACCACCTCAAACTTATTTGTTAGGGATAATGGTGTATTTCTCTTTTGTTGCCGTCTCCACTGTAAGGGGCACATAGACCTACCGTCGACATGCTTCTCACAACCACGTGTCCAAATAGTGATAGATCCCGTATTTACTGCAGGAAAGAACAGTACTGGAATTATCCTTGGTATCTTCGGTACAGCGCCGACAGTAGCTCTCCAAATACACATTCACTAGACAATAGCCACAGCAATTTCAAGCTGCTTTCAACCAGTAACTACACAAATAGGCTGCATTATGCCTGGTGCAATATTTTCTGATAGGCCTACTGTAGAAAAATATCTTGAAAATGGGCTTCCCAATTATTTGTGGGTACGATACGCTAAAAATTTTACCGAGAGCCTTTTTAAACTGGCAAGATTAAGAGACAAAACGAGATAGTTTCTACGACAGCAGCAGAAAAACTTGGTACAAGATTTAATAGTCCGGCACTTTTACATGGCCCCTCTCTGAGCAGCGGATGTCAGATGAGTTCGTCTGGCTACAAAATGTTTATTCTGTCTGCTAGTATTATCTACATAACAGTATTGTGCGCCATACCCATTGTGAATACACTGTCAATTCATGTGTGGTGTTGAATGTTGTCTTCCACACTGTTATTGACGAGAACAATTCCACTGTTATCCAGTGTTGTAACAATGAAAAGAGACAGAACATGTTGCTACGCACTTTCATATTCATATTTCATATATATAAGTTCCAGTTTTCGATTACTCAAACATCAAAGTGATCCTTAATTTTGTGTTCCTTATTCGACTTTTTAACCCATTACACATTATTGCTTTTAAAAGCTGTAAGCTGTTTGCTGCCTTCAATGAGGGAAAGACGAGCAGAATCAAGCTTCCGCTCCCAACGTTTTCCGCTCAGGGGCAACGTAAAAGTTTGCGACCTGAACTGATTGATTGAAATTTTTTTTTTTTTTTTTTTCGTGTTATGACCGCCATCTAATTCTACAGTACCACTAATTCTATTAATTCATGATAATTGTAGATAACATACATTCCTCGTAAAAGAGAAGCCTTAAATGACAAGGTACGGTATGTTAAATTAATACAGTAGTTACAGGGTGACTGAAAACTACTTTAGAAACTTTGAGGACTTGTAGACGAGAAAGA
Source organism: Locusta migratoria (assembly GCA_026315105.1). Lineage (NCBI taxonomy): Eukaryota > Metazoa > Arthropoda > Insecta > Orthoptera > Acrididae > Locusta > Locusta migratoria. The sequence continues at coordinate 263,099,923 of CM048755.1, forward strand.
GAAGATAACGTTTTGAATGTCATCCAATGATGCAATGAGCACTTCTTCGTCTTCAATACTGTGAAACAAATCTCTTCAACTGTGAGCTCTTTGCTTTCTGTAATTTGGGAAGAGATAATATGGTTCAAAACACAAAACAACAACAAATACAGTAAACATGGAGCTATGACCACTTGACCAGTAGAACAAATGTTTTTTCACAATATTGAGGATGCACTCCAGGGCATGGCTTCCTACACAAAACATTATGTACTCTCTCCCCTCTACAAATATTTACTCGAAGTTTTTAAATGTTTTTTTATGAATAATCCCCATCACGAAACGCCGATTCGATTCACCCAAAAAAAGATATGGGCAATATTCACAAATTTGCGAAAAATCTCGGGAGTTTCCATTTGCAAACGTCCGAATACTGCCAAATTTATTACTTTTTTGCGTAAATATATGACGAAATTAGAGGATTGGTTCTGAACGAAAGTACTGTGGTCAAACGTTTCTAAAAGGTAGAAATTAAGTCTACAGTTGACGATATAGAACTTTGATGCACTTAAAGTTGTTCATAAAAAATTGCTCATTTAAAGACTAAGTACGTGTACGACCCTGCACGACGGGCGGAGAAATAAGTGCGTCAGTGCGCGCGAAAAATAGCCGTTCTGTTCCCCGTTGAAGGTTCGAGTCTTCCCTCGGGTAAGGGAGTGTGTATCGTCATTAGTATAAGTTACTTTAAGTAATTTGTACGTCTAGGTACTGATGGCCACTGCAGTTTGGTCCCATATCTTTACAAACATTCGAGCATTATTATAATAATTTTTATTTTCCTTTTTCCCGTCCTTCCGGGTGTTGGTTGCGTAGGGGCCGTAGAGATCCAACACGGCGTCCGCATACAGGCCTGCCGAATACATCATGGGTCATGTCATTTAAACAAGGCCTCCCTACTCGACCATCACGGATTTTACTGAAATTTTATGTGAACAATCGCACATGCCTCCAATGATCATTGATTGAGTTTAAAATTCATTGATGCAGGAGATAGCACTTTTTTAGTCCCATGCGCAACTTCACGCGCAGCTGCCGTAAATTTCTGGCAACTTCCAGCTATAGTATATCGGGCATTATTTTGTTGAAAGAAATTAAAACTGACTATTTCATACAATTCTATGCATTATTTTTACACTAATAATGAAGGGAATTTTACTAGCCTTTTTCAGCTAGCAAATTGTAGACGACGTCATCCGAAAATAAGGCCCTAAGAAAAAAATTCAAAGTTTGCCTTCGTATATCTCGGGCACTACAAATACTAAAAACGTTAAACTTGGCGTGTACATAAAGTAAGTACAAAGTTTAAGATTTTGTAAAAAGGCCAAAAGTGTTCCCTTTTGGCCCATTTTTGGAAAAAAAAGTTTGTTAAAACTTTCCAAACTGGGCTCATTAGAAATACCATGGCTTTAGCTGAGAAAAGAAGTATATTTAATCATCCAAAGCGGATTATATGATTCGAGGTAAAAAGAAACACGAAAATTACGAAACAAACGTAAATTTTGGATATTTATATCTCTTGAAGTCATTCCATGATAAACATGAAACTAAATACGTAATAGCTCAGCAGCACAAGGATGTGGAATACAAAATTTCATCCTCCTACTGTTTTCCAATATCTTACAAATTGATCAAAAAATGACATTTTTGTGAAAAGGTGAAAATAGAGTACATTGTACACGGCTACTATTCTTAAAATAATGCATCGAATTGTACAAAACACTCAAATTGAATTTCTTCCATGAAAATACTTCCCGAGATATTACAGCTGAAGTTCGTTAGAAATTTCCAGGTTTGCGGGCGCGCGAAGTTGTCCCAGGGACTAAACAAGTGACTATATCTCTGGCAGTATTTTAAACTTTAGCTATATTCATTGGAAGCATGTGCGACTGTTCACATAAACTTTCAACAAATCCGTGATGGTCCAGCAGGAAACTGTTCCGAAATTGGGTGATTTTACACGGAACGAACCCTCATTCGTATGATCCTGCAATTTTGCGGATCGATAAAACAAAAATTTGGTACGCCATGTTACCGCTTTTGTAAAACTCCCAGAACTTGTCGATAGACGTTTCTGTACTTTCCACGTCGAATAACACGATTTTCATAAAAATAACCGAAGTTCAAATGCAACATCACGGTCAGAAAACCATTTTTTCGTATCTACGAAATGAATTCTACCAATTATGTGCGGATGTGCTGAAATGCCAATCGTGAGCAAGTCCAAGTACGTGGTACACAGTTAATGCTAATTTCACTTTTTTTTAATGGCATAGTCCTCCTGTTGCTATTTTAATGGCCAGTACTATACAAGCTGTAAAGTACAAGTGTTTACAACGTAGCACTGTGTATAGATCAAGTCAGACAATAATGTGAATGAACATTCATGGTCTATGAAGCCGGCACACAACTATTAATCTTAAAGAAAAAATGTATAGAACATTCAATGAAGAACATTTAATGTAGTTTGATTTTGTACTATAGGGATTGTTTTGGGTAGAAGGCACGGTTTCGAGTTAATCAAGAAAACGCACGAAAATGACCTTCAAACACGTCTCCCCGCACCACACACGCGCGCGCGGTAGATTTACGACGTTGTTCAGGTCACAAAAATTTTTAACTAACTGAATTATTTCCCATATTCAAATTTTTGTCTTCATTGGGCTATAATACCAACGCTAGTAAAAATTTCTGTAATTTGCTATTGACTTTTATTTATTCCTCATACGCCAGTCTCTAGTATAAATTTTTGTACTTCCTCATAAAAGCAAGACTCCTGTTATTGCCGCCACTCCGGTCGTCTGCATGCCAACCAAGCGCCTTGGCTCCTACACCGCTATGACCAGCCCGGCGACGTTGATAACGTATACGAGTTAGGCATGGCAATTTCATCTCGGTTTTCGTGGAAACCAAGGTCCAGTGGAACAAATCCTGCCAGCTTGATCGTATGGAAGAATTCCCTCACAAAATACCAGCGACCCATCACAATCCGTTTGTACTATAATTGGCGTTTCTCTGATTAGTTTGTGCCGGCGGTATGAAATGTGAGAACTGAAGTTTGAAGTACCATTACTTAAAACTTCCGGGCTAAGATGACGTGGTCCGTGCATTAAACTTTCCTCTAACGTTTCGCCTTCGACTGCGGAAGGCATCGTCAGAGGTGAAGCGGCAAACTGTAAGTAGAGATTGAGGGTGGCCGTATATACAGAGTGGTTTACGAAGATAAGAAAATATTTTAATATGTTATTCTACAAGTAAAACTAAACAAGAAAGCTCCCATAAACATAAGTCCGCAAATGCTCGGTTACGGAGCTACGGCAAATAAAATATTTTGTCCGAAATTTAGCAACCCCGCTAATATGACGACATCTCAAAACTGTACGAAGTTACAGTAAAGCACGATTTCCATTTATTTGGTTGTTATTGCACTGGTGAATCTAATAACACATCTCCCAGCCGTGCATCTGCAGTAGTTTTTCAGAAATTCCCGAGAAGTAAAGAAATAATTTGGGAAATTTTGTGATTCACTAACTATAGCTGCTGGTAGATCTTTCGGGTTATAAGGCCGTGGTCCATAAGACTTTGCGGTTTTCGCTGATGCCGGTCAGTCGGCAATACTTAGCGTAAGTAGGAAGACCTCCCAAGATGTCCGTCGCAGCTCTAGACGAAACGTCAGGGAAAACTGCGAAGTTTTATGGACCGCTGCCTTATAACCCGAATTATCTACCCGCAGCTATGACATCCGGTCGTTAAAGCCTTCACTGTGTAATTTATTAACTATTTGGCCTTTTTTTTAATTCCACTAAGTATTCCAGAGGAGTAGTAGAGAAGTTTGGAAAATTATGGTAACAACTCACTAACGTTTGCCGACATTCTTAATGGAGCGTAAACATATTTACTTGCATAATCTCCGGAATCCCGGAAAACTAATGCAGATACATGTCTGGGACATGTTTTATTAGATTCGCCAGATCAATAAAATAAATAGAAATCCTGATTTACTGTAACCTCGTACAATTTTGCGATTGTTTCATATTAGCGAGGTCGCTAAATTTCAAACAATTCCGCAACTAAACATTTGCGGACCTATTAGTGTATGAACTTTTTACTTGTAGAATAACATATTAAAATATTTCCATATCATTCTGTATATGCCATATAGCCAGATGATATCGCTACGTAGACGACAACTTTGTTATATGGAACACATGGTGTAGAGGAGTTGGATGCCTTCCTGATACATCTTAGCAATATAAATCCAAAAATTCTATTTACTATGGAGACGGAGAGCACTGGGCCGCGCGGAATGGCCGCGTGGTCTAAGGCGTCATGCTGCGGACTGGGCGGCCGTTCCCGTCGGAGGTTCGACTTCTCCCTCGGTATGGATGTGTGTGTTGCCCTTAGTGTAAGTTAATTTAATTAGTTTGTAAGTCTAGGGGCTGTACCTGAACTTTTTAGATGTCTCTGTGATCAAACTTAAGGACGGGACATTGAGTGTACTGAACAGACACACATACTGACCGTTATCTACATAACTACCACCCAACGCATAAAGGAGGAGAGGGCGTACAAAATATGTGAAGCAGTAGTCTTGGAAGATGAGATTAAACACCTGCGATTGACGTTCAAGAAAAGTGGCTATTATATATAAGAAAAAGAAGAAGAAGAAGATAGCTCCAACACGTCGCCCTAGGCAGAGAACCAGCATGAACAAGGAGCGTTACCAGCCGAAAGGGAAAGGTTTTCTTCCATTTATCAGAAACCAATGGGAAAGTTTTAAACCTATATGATGTGGAAACTGCTTTTAGACAATAAAGGAAAATAAAAGGTCGGCCGCGGTGGCCGAGGGGACTGAGGCGCTCCAGTCACGGTCTGCACGGCCACTACGGTCGTGGGTTCGAATCCCCCGTCGGGAATGGATATTTGTGCCGTCCTTAGGATAAGCAAGTTGATAAGTAGTTTGTAATTTTAGGGACTGATGACCCCGTAGTTAAGTTCCACAAGCTATACAAACATTTGATTTTGAAAATAAAAGAATGTCTACGATCTGTAAAATATATACGACATCCGTTGGCTACAGCATGTGTTTATAAAATTCCTTGTAGTTGTACACAGGCTTGGCTTGGCACAACAAAACGAAGTGTTAACACCCGTCTGAGCGAACATAAAAGGAACTGCCGCCTGGGACATACTGATAAATAGGCCGTGGAGGAACATGTTTATTAAGCAGGTAATCATGAAATAACGTTCAGCGAGACGACTGTCATAGCAAAACATCACATCATCATGCGCGTATGTATAGAGGGGCCATAGAGGTTTTCAAACACTGAAACAATTTTAACAGGTAATAAGATGTTAAACTGGATAAAATTTGAATGACAACATTGCAGGGACAAAATGACAACCGAGATTGTTGGTAAAATCTGACACCACAGCGCAGGCGACGTCAAGTAATTGACAGTGGCGTTGCAGAGTGTAACACAAGCTGCCAGGTAATTTCTTCATCTTCGCAACTGCAGCGCTGCCAAACCACAGGGTTGTAAAAAAAAATACCGCGAAATGATTGTCTATTGCATGTGTATTTTGAGTGATTCAGCACATTCAAAATACCCTCTCATTGCTGAGAAGCAAGAGAATAATATTACGAGTAACAAGTGTTCGTTTACGGTAGTTAGTTGCCCTTTTATACTTGGAAGAAAATCCTTAACAATTCAATCACTTCGAAACTTCGGGTCTTAATGAGAATTGCAAATGTTAACCACTACTTCATAACATTACTGTTGTATAAATGTAATGCTTCCGATTGCACTTAATCAACTATTTCAGTATAGCCTGCTTCGTTTCGTACCTCAGTTTCACAAAAATTATAGGCCTGTATACTGACATGTTTCGGTGTTTACTTACTAGTTTGAAAAAGTGAACGTGTACAAATAAATAATTTGTCCGTGTATAAACCGTTAACATTAGCACGTCACATTATTGAAGATACTGAACTTGATACCTGTCAAGCAGCTACGAAATTCATGACAGGTAGTCGCAAGGCACAAAACCAATGACAATGTGAAAAGAGCGTTTATAAGGACATGTAGAACTTAGTCTCCATGAATTTAAAAATCGTGTCTAGTATTGAAAATATTATAGTGTCCGAAATCCGCTAAAACAAAACTCATGCACCGTGAGAGTATGCATCTAACACGCGAATATCTTCACAATCACTTCCTTTTGAACTTGAAACACATCAGGTTCGAATCCATTTGTGCTCTTAAAACGTTTTTGGACGATACGATTAGGACTGGTATTGCGAGCCGTATGATTTACAATGCATTGATATTTTGTTATTGTAGATTGTCATTAACAGAAGCAGTGATTTACTTTAATGACGTTTTCATATTTGTATCAGAAAATTCACAGTCACTTTTGGTGACTAGAAAAAATGAAAGTAACAGCATTAAAAACAGCAAATTCTCAGTTTTACTCCCCACTGGTCGCTTCCTCCCCTGTATAGCCATGTATGGAGAAAGTACCGCCAACTCGGCGGCGGCATCCATTGTTGGGCCATGAGCTAGCGTTCTCTCATAGTGTACCACAGAGCAGCTCAATTAAAACTAGTTTAAACGACTAAAAATGTATACTGAAGCACAGTACTGTGTAGGTGCAGATACAAGCAGTCGACACGACGGAATTTATGTTCCGTCTGTTAGTGCACGTCCGTAGTCACAGGCTTTCATCTGCTTGCTAGCAGAAATGAAATCATAATAAACTTCTGTTCATATGAAAATTCAATAGCTTCCTTAAATACTGGAGTAGAGCTACAACTAACGGCAGAACACAGGCATTATTCCTGGAAGAGTAATAAGAATGAGAAAAAGGTCGTATTACCGTACCGTTAGGTGTAATAGCTGTCTCTAAAACTCAGTTTTTCTAAATTGTCTTACGAAAAGAAAACTGATTAAATGAAAATTACAATACGCGCGTGGCGGAGGGTAGGCTTACTCAGTACCACTACTAGTTACTTGCTTTCCTGTTCCACTCCCGCATAGAACGAGGGAAAAACGAATACTTGTATGCATTTGTACGAACCCTAATCTCTCTAATTTTGTCTTTGCGGTCTTTAGGCGAAATGTAGGTTGGCGCCAGTAGAATGTCCTCCTTTTAACCGATCTGATGGGGACTCCAAATACTTGAGCAATACTCAAGACGGGGCATTCCCGTAGACTGTCCTAATATGCTCGTTCCATTTCATATCGCTGTGCAGCGTTATGTCCAGGGACTTAATTGACGTGACTCTGTCAAGCAGGACACTATTAATGCTGTATTAGATAATTATGGGATTGTTTCTCTTACTCATCTGCATCACCTACATTTAGCGGTAGTTGCCATTCCTCACACCATCTAGAAATTTGGGCCAAGTCAACCTGTATCCTAGTACAATCATTCAATGACGACACACCACAGCATCATCAGAAAACAGCCGCAGATTGCAACTCACTCTGTCCGTCGATCATCTATATATATAGAAAATAATAGCGGTCCTATCACACTTCCCTGGGGCACCCCTGACGATACCCTAGTCTCTAATGAACATTCGCCATCGAGGACAACGTACTGGGATCTATTACTTAAGTAATCTTCGAGTCACTGACATATCTGGGCACCTATTCCATAAGCTCGTACCTTCGTTAGCAGTCTGTAGTGCGGTACCGTGTCAAAAGTCTTTCGAAAATCGAGAAATATGCATTCTGCCGGTTGACCTTCATCCATAGCAAGCAAGATGTCATTACGCTACTAAAACCGTCAGACACGAAGGGGGGGGGGGCTAATTAGGCTGAATCTCTCCCCCCCCCCCCGCAGCACCTCCGAAAGATTTTTTAATTTTATTATTTTTTATTCTTTTTTTTTCATAGGTCGGCAACGGAAATTTGAAATTGTGCACATGTAATAAATCGCATCGTAACTACAATTCGCCAAGCACAAGTGAACGTGACAATGGGTCGCCAACGTGATGCCGCCACTGAACGTGTGGTGCTGTTACTGTGAGGTGTTTTAATGCCGCCGCGACCAGCTTTCATGCTGCCGTTATTGTTACTGCTATGCTGAAGTTACGAGCCGATTGTTCATATGCGGCGACCCGCTGCTTAGCAGGTCAGCGGGGCCACCAAGTGGAATCTTTGAGGGCCGCCATAAACTACGAACAACAATAGTGTTATTTTAGTTCAAATTTTACTCATCGAATCTCATGTTAATTACACAGTTATAACATCGGCGACCTTCTTATATTTCTTATGGCGAATGATAAGAACCCTTTAGCATTAATAAATTCAGTAGCCTTTATATTTAAAAAATATCGCCTTCGCCACTGGGATGCGCAATCTGTACACAGTAGGCCTAGTACTTCGTAATGTCACCATTGGTTTGTAAGAGAGTAATTAAATGAGACGCTATAATTCCACAGTTACTTGTATATTATGAAAAAGACGGCATATAGGTATTATATTAAACATCACGCAGACATGAGTTAATTAGAGTTTGCCTCATACTCAGACATATGAACGATATCGCTCGGTGCGCCAGAGTAATTTAAATAAGAAGAGGCCGTGTGAAGGCTTGAAGTCTATACTACAAAACAGTCTATTAAGATCTTTTCTTGAAAGAAGAAGAACTTTTGTGACACACCACTTTCTTAAAGAAGAATGAACCTTAAATTAGTACATTTCTGAAATATACATATTAGCTAGGTTGGCCCAGGAATGGCTGCCGAATACCACGTGACGTGCAACTGACCAATGCTAAGACGCGATTGTCGGCAATGCACACAGAATAGGTTGTCGGTACTTTATATTAGAGCTGCGAGAGTAACGAAAAGATCCGTAACCGTATGCAACCGTTACTAAAAGAAGCAGTACTCGTTACAAACGTATCGTTACTAGTCACCAGTGCCGCGCAGAAATACGCCTGCTACACTATCTTTGAAACCGTGAAAATTTTTTAACTGTTACACGTGATTAAAATTCAATTCCCCCGTGATTAAAATACAACTGTCATACAAATTGATCAAAATTAGCGGGACCCACCCGCGACCTATATTTAAAGTACTGTTGCGCACTTTACTTTGTGGCTTGGAAAGTCAGAACCGGAATACTTCGTGACGACTGTCAGTGTGACCTATGATAGTAGTAGCAATACATTTGCGAGCTGTCGGACTGTTGTAATTATGTGACATTAACAATTAAGATAATACCGTCATGAACGAAAATGTGTAGACGATAACTTTTGAGTACTTTTTACAAACTTTTTTATACTAGACAAGATCAAAACAAATAACCATTAAACTGAAACCTTTATAGGTAAAAAATACAATAAAACTTATATTTGCGTCAGGTCATCGAAGATTAACCTGCAAACACGGGCTTAGAAGTATAATGCAAATCGTTTAAAATAAAAAATAACAACCTAAAATCGTAGACTTATACAATATGCACTTAAAGTTAGTCACAGATGACTATATAAATTACTCATTTCGTAATAAATAGTATCACAGAATATAAGCATTATCCGTATTGATCTTCTTTATAGAGTTCGGATCGATACGTTAGATGCGAATAACAAAATGTATGTGAGTAAATTCGTATCGATACTGCAGATGCGAGTAACAAAACGTATTCATGAATAACGATTCAGTATTTCGTTTCAGCCAAAAAGTATTCGTTACTCAGTACGGAATACGAGGTACGTCCAGAAAGTAAGTTCCGTTTGGTTATATAAAACAAACGTCTACAGATACAGAAAAAATATTTATTGTACAAAAATCTACAACTATTAAACTACTTTTCTAGATAGCTGCCGAAATTTTGTAGGCACTTGTCATAGCGTGGCACAAGTTTATGTATGCCTTCTTCATAGAAGGTTGCCGCATGTGTATTCAGCCATGTGGTAGCATGTTCTTTCAGCTCGTCATCATCGTTGAAATGTTGACCACCAAGGACAGATTTTTAAGTGTAAGAAGAGATGAAAGTGGCTAGGAGCGAGGCCCGGGCTGTACGGGTGATGACCAAACACGTCCCAGTGAAATTCACGTAAGAGTTGTTTGGTCACATTCTCCACATGAGGTAGGGCACTATCGTGGAACCAAACACCACCTTTTGATGGAAATCCTCTTCTTACACCTAAAATTTGTCCTGTCAACACTTGAACGATGACGAGCTGAAAGACCATGCTACCACAGGGCTGAATACACAGGCGGCAACCTTCTATGAAAAAGGTATACAGAAACTCGTTCCACGCTATGACAAGTGCCTACAAAATTTCGGCAGCTATGTAGAAAAGTAGTTTAACAGTTGTAGATTTTTGTACAATAAATATTTTTTCTGTATCTGTAGACGTTTGTTTTATATAACCAAACGGAACTTACTTTCTGGACGTACCTCGTATTCCGTACTGAGTAACGAATACTTTTTGGCTGATACGAAATACTGAATCGTTATTCATGAATACGTTTCGTTACTCGCATCTGCAGTATCGATACGAATTTACTCACATACTGTATCGATCCGAACTCTATAACGAAGATCAATACGGAGAATGCATATATTCTGTGATACTATTTATTACGAAATGAGTAATTAATATAGTGATCCGTGACTAAATGCATATTGCATAGGACTACATTTTAGATTGTACCTCGTACATACGGTTTTCTACAGCTCTACTCTGTATAGCTGGGCGTCCTCGGGATGGCCTGTACGGCGCTCGCTCGAGCTCAATTTACTGTTTGCCGCTTCGCCTCCGAGGATGCCTTCCGCAGTCGAAAGCGAAACGTCAGGGTACATTTAAAATACGGACGACGGCATCTCAGCCCGGAAGTTTTAAGCAACGAGAACAACTGCCTCGTCTGAAGTAGTTCACTGGAAGTGAGTGGTTAGTTCACAGCAGTGAGCAGTAGTAGTAGGGTAGGAGGTACTTACCAGCAGCGGGGTTGATGCCGAGCGAGGCAGCCTGCGAGGCAGCGACGCTGAGCGTGCCCAGGCCGCCGTAGGGCGGCGGCGGGGGTGGCGGGGGCGGGCCGGGCGCGGGGGCGGGCGCGGGGGGCGGCGCCGAGCCGGGGGCGGCGCCGGGCGGCCCGGGGGCGGCGCCCGCCGTCGAAGCCGGGGGCGGCGGGCCTGCGGGGGCGGCCGCGGCCGGCCCGGGGTGGTAGCGGCCCGCGACGCCGCCCACGCCGCCCAGCACGGCGAACGGCAGGTGCGGCGACAGGTGCGGCGCCAGGCCGGGCGGCAGCGCGCCGAACAGCGAGTGGCCGCCGCTGGCCGCCGCCGCCGCCGCTGCGGCCGCTGCGGGCACACGCCGTCACTGCATCTGCGCTGTGCTGGGCACTAGCTGAGGCGCGAGCAATTTTTACCGAGATTGCGAGAGTCAAGTGGCAGCCAACGATTTTCAACTGCATATCACCGTCAATAAAATTCTTCCGGGTATGAGACCGCGTCGTCATTTTATAAACTGTAGCGACGTTTCGGCCACTGTTGCAGGCGGCCTGCAACAGTAGCCGAAACGTCGGTATAGTTTATAAAATGACGACGTGGTCTCATACCCGGAGGAATTTTATTGATAGTGACAACAACCGCGGAAGCCTACGTTTGCATTTCACCAGTTTCACAAAGAAGAGGCAAAGGAAATTTCCACTACATGCGGGGATCCCCTACGTTACAATTTCTACAAACGTTTCCATAGAAACAGGTGAAACTCGCAGAAAGGACTCTGGAGGTCTCAAGTGCACAGTGTCCACTTCAGTAATAATTACCGTATTTTTTCATTTAGATAGACAATTGCAATAAATATTCTTATTTTATGATAGGATACAATGTTCTTCAGCGTATTAACACCATTTCAGAATGTCCTCCTCATTTGTTAGTAATTCGTGCATCACAGCGTTACGGTATTTCCCGTTTACTATCTCTCGCGTAAGCTACCGCGATTATTTACAGACGAATGGAAAAAACTGGTGGAATCAGACCTCGGGGAAGATCAGTTTGGTTTTAGGAGAAATGTAGGAACCCGCGAGGCAATACATTACGACTTATCTTAGAAGATAGGTTAAGGAAAGCGAAACGCTTTTAGCATTTGTGGATACAGAGAAAGCTTTTTACAATGTTGACTGGAATACAGTCTTTCAAATTCTGTAGGTATCAGGCGTAAAGTATAGGGAGCGAAGAGTTATATTCAACTTGTATAAAAACCAGACAGCAACTATTAGAATCGAAGGTTATGAAAGGGTCGCTGTGGTTGAGAAGGGAGTAAGACAGGATTGTAGCCTTTCCCCAATGTTGTTCAATCTGTAATTTGAGCAAACTGTGAAGGAATGCAAGGAGAAATTTGGAGAGGGAACTTAAGTCCAGGGAGAGGGAATAAAAACCTTGCGGTTTACTGATGACAGTAATTTTGTCAGAGACAGCTAAGGACCTAGAAGAACAATCAAATGGAATGGACAGTGTCTTGAAAGGAAGACATAAGATGAACATCAACAAGAGTAAATGCAGTCTTAGAAAATCAGGCAATGCTGAAGGAATTAAATTAGTTAGCCAATCAATAAAGGTGGTAAATGAGTTTTGTTACTTGGGCAGTAAAATAACAGATGATGGTCACAGTACAGAGGATAAATGCAGAATAGCAATGGGAAGAAAAGCGTTTTTGAAAAAGAGAAATTTGTTAACATCGAATATTAATTTAAGCACATGGAAGTCCTTTCTGAAGACATTTGTCTGTAGCGTTGCCTTGTATGGGAGTGAAAGTTGGATGATAAACAGTGTGGACCGGAAGAGGATAGAGGCTTCTGAAATGTGGTGCTGCCGGTCGCAGTGGCCGAGCGGTCTCCGGCGCGCCAGTCACGTTCTGGAAGGCCACCACGGTCGGGGGTTCGAATCCCCCCTCGGGCATGGATGTTTCTGCCGTGTTTAGTATCAGCTAGTTCATAAGTAGTTGGTAAGTTTAGGGACTGATGACCCCGTAGTTATGTCCCATAAGCTCTACAAACATTTGAAATGTTGTTTTACAGAAGAATGTTGAAGATTGGGTGGGTGGATCGCGTAAGTAATGAGGAGGTACTGAACAGAATTGGGGAGAAAAGGAATTCTGGCATACCTTGACTAAAAGAAGGAATCGATTGGTAGGACACGTTCTTAGACATCAAGGAATTGTGAACTGAGCGTTGGAGGGGTAGAAATCGCAGAGGGAGACCAAGAGATGAATATAGTAAGCAAATTCAAATTGATGTAGGTTGCCGTTCTTATGAGGAGATGAAGAGGCTTGCTCAGGATAGAGTACTGCGGAGAGCTGCAACAAACCAGTCTCCGGACTGAAGACCACAACTACAACAACTCTGAGAGTTCACCGACAATGTACGCCATCGTGCTCGAGAATGATTCGAGGCGGGTGGATTACAGTTTGAACACTTACTGTATTTTTTATTCATTTTATTCATTTATACTTATGATAATATATACGTTTTATCTTCATGAAAACTACAGGTGTGAACTGTTGAGATTTCAGCTTCATGGCAAGCAACAGTCTTTAAAAAATTGTTATTTCATCTCCCATCGCCCCATATGGAGAGACCGGTAGCAGAACAACAAACTCACTCTTTAGTCAACAGATTGTAAGAATTAAAATGAAGCTAAGACACAGAAAGTCGTGACATAATTACAACGCAATTTAAAAATACTTTAAAGGTGATAATGGGAGGAAAAAAAAGGAAAAGAAGAAAATCTGTCTGTCTTTATCCATAGATTAAAACCGAGCGATGTGGCGCATTGGTAAGACACTGGACTCGCATTCGGGAGGACGGTGGTTCAAATACACCTCCGGCAACCCAGATTTAGGTTCTCCGTGGTTTCCCTAAATCACTCCAAGCAAATGCCGGGATGGTTCCTTTCAAAGGGCACGTATGATTCCTTTCCCCATCCATACCCAATACTCCGAGCGTTAGCTCTGTCTCTAATGACCAAGCTGTCGACGGTACTTTAAACTTTAAGCTTCCTTCCTCCCCCCCCCCCTCCCCCATAGATTGAATAAAAATAAATAAATAAATAAAAATAATTAAATAAATAAATATAAAGAGTGATAAAGAGACACATGAAAGGCGGACAGCGCGGTTAAAAAACACTTGATCACTGGAACACTTGAACAGTGATACACTTGAAGGAACTTGAGCATGATGAAAGACGCACCAGAAGTAATACGGAGCAGTGTCACTTTCACGAGATTTTGAAATGGGGACCTGCATTCGATGGGAGATGGAACAAGAGGTGCGTATGGGGAGAGATAGGAGAGTGACACTGAAGAGGATCATAGAGTGGTAACAGGTGTTAACGGGGTAGGACTGGCTATCAGCAACCGGAGAGAGAGGAATGGTTGGTATTCAGAGCCAAAAAATGTGAAGGAAAGGGGTGGGGAGTGAGAGGGGAGCAGGGAAGCTGTGATATGAGAAGAGGATGGGGAGGGAGACGGGAGAGGGTGGGGTTCAGAGTTGGTAGGATGGGTATATGCAGTTGCACGATCCTGGAGAGGGAGGCGGTTGAAATTTCATTGGGAGAGAATGCAGGTGGAGGTGCGGTGGTTATTTGCAGGTACAGGCGCGGCGGCAACTCGCTAAGATGGGAAACTAGAGGCGGTAGGTTCCTCACCGTCGGAGGTTTGAGTCCTCCATCAGGCATGGGTGTGTGTATGTGTGTTGTCCTTAGGTTCGTCTAAGTTAGTTTAAGTAGTTTGTAAGCATATGGACTGATAACCACAGTAGTGAAGTCCCATAGATTTACAAACATTTGAACGGAAGACAAGGCGGAGTGCAAAAAAAAAAAAATAAAAAAAATAAAAAAAAAAAATGCCATGAGGCGTAATACGTGTAACACACAGCAATATGTATTCACAAAATATGGATACACAAAGATGGAAACAAACAACTGAACAACTGTTGTATAATTATTTTTCATAGAAAAGTACCGAGCGAGATAGCGGTGTGGTTACCACATTTCACTCGAATTCAGGAGGATGCCAGTTCAAACTTGCCTCCAGTTTCGAGTTTTCCATTTCCCTAAATCGCTCCTGGCAAATGCCTTTCAGATGACACGACCGATTTCCTTCCCCAACCTTCATAAGAGCTTGTGCTCCATCTCCAGTGACCACACTGTCAACGGGACGTTAAACCCTAATCTTCCTTACCTTTTAATAAAGTCGTATGGCACGAATGACTGGGAGAACCCGAATGGCATGTTCAGCCGCCTAATTGGAAAGGTTTTACCTATCCTCCGTGCCCGCAGGCACCTTCCCTTTGCGAAGTGTGAGAACTGTGTGCTGAAGTGTTTGTGTTTCGTGTAGATGACTGTAATGGATGCGTGTGTAGTGTCGTGATCGTGTTGGAGATGATGGGAGAAGGGAGAGGGCGTAATGGATGGATGACAAAGCGACACTATAGAAGAAAGAGTTGGCGCAGTGGTTAAAGACACTTGACTGATTCAGCTAGGGCGGCTTCTTGCCATCTTTAGTTCCCAAGCTTAATCACAATATGGCTGAGCAGGAATAGTCACGTTACGGATTTCGCAGCCGCTCTCGTTGGAGGTTCGAGTCCTCCCTCGGGCATAAGTATGTGTTGTCCTTGGCTAAGTTAGTTTAAGTAGTAAGTTTAGGTTCCGATGACCTCAGCAGTCTGGTCCCTAAGGATTACAGACATCTAAACATTTTTTGAAAACTTATCTCCCACGCTGTTATCTGCGTAAGATTCTGTCCGAGATGTCTTGGGCTAAAGTTCTATTTTCCCGCTCCCCCCCCCCCCCCCCCCGTTAGCCCACCAGTATGTCTGTTAATCTCAGCAAGCTTTTCCTCCTAAAAAAATTAAATTACTGGAATTTAAAGTAAAGAGCAATAAGCGCTTCCTTGTTTAATCTGGTTTGACCTCCAGTGGCCTATTTGATTCGATTATTCATTTAATTAATACTCACTGTACAAATTATAATTTCCACATTTTTCAAAGTCCATTGATTTGCAAACTTCGGCGTATACAACAGGGTTAAATTGTGATCAACAGTAAATTCTTATGTTGAACTTCCGAGTTGTTTATCAGTATCAGGTCTAATACCTCGACTGGCGGATCATTGAACGGTCGTAATCCTGCAAAATGCACCATTATGTTTATTTAGATTTGGTGTCCCACCTTATTACGTTGATTGTGGCAGCATTATGTGAGTATTGCCTTTACATTACTAGTTAGAACATACATTACGACCCCCAACGTGACTAATCGTTCATTTTATAATTACCTTCTCACGCCATTGTGTACTCCTGCGTAGAACTAAAATAGCGTATTTAGCGTTCTAATGTTCAGTGACAATTACTTCCCGGCCGAATCTGAGAATCTAATGCTATTTTATGTAGGCCTACGTCATTGTAAGCGTATGACATCTGTGACATGGTGCGTGAAGCCCAAGGCGTACAATACCCGCTCGATGGTGTCCCGGTTGCTCTCAGCAGGACAGAGGTTACATGTCCGCATGTGAGAAGCAATACAACCACACTCATCCCTGTGAGTGGCCACAAGTGGGGGGAAGTCGACTGCGAGCTCTGCCGTCTAACAAACGTTTGCTCACAATCGGACTCAAAGTTCCTGTGGCGTTTCCCGGTGAGAAGACGTATCAGAAGCCAGCTTCATTCCATGTTAACCCCTAACCCCCGACTCGAGAATATTTCCATCACTTTGTTGATCGTTTCCCTGTTGGCAAGCAGGATTCTTTATATGATTTTCGGCGCGTACTAAATACTAGTCATTCCAGGTGAACATTTATCATACTTTGAGTGTCCAGCGGCGTTGTTCCTACGCCCATGCAAATCTCTGTGCCCAGAGACGTGAAGTGAACTGAACCATGCTCGTGCGGTGATAGTGAAGTGGACAGGGGTCTGTGTATGGTATGACTCCTCATCGCTGTTGGAGTGATTTGCGACACTATGACCTGTATTACCTGATTCTGCATGGTGGGACCAATAAAAGTGGCCGAATGACTGGGTACGACTGGACGCGCACACCACGTACACCCGCCACTTGATCGACACTGGTTATGAACATAGTGGGTGAGGGCCGTGCCTGTGTGAGTAGAGCAGAGCGAAGGGGACCGTGGCACTCACAACGGAGCAGCGGCTGTTCGTCGTGGAAAGTTACGTGACGACAAAGTTGTGGGAGCGGTATGGCCATTTGTTTGCTGAGAAGTTTAATGGTGTCTAAGTGGCACCAATGAGTGACGTGAAGCGCTTAGCCCGAATATGGAGTCAGACAACATCTGTTTTGAGCAAGTCAAAAAAGCATTCGGAAACGTGCCCTTACACCAGAAAATGTGGCTGCACTTCACCAGAAAATGCTTGAGAGGTTTACCAAATCAACCCTACGCCTGACATATCAAGTTGATCATGCGGAGAAGTACCCCACTTCGACATACACATGCCTTTTGTTCGTGCATCAAAATCAGCAGGTGAGCCTCAGCGCCTCCACATTCGTAAGTGGTGTTCAATGAGTTAACAATGTTCAAATGTTTGTAAATCTACGGGAATTAATTTCTTTGGTTATTAGTCCCAATGACACACTAGCTCCTTTCATTTATTTACACATCATTTGTGAATAGCAACATAAAGATATTCCAAGCAAGGAAATCTCTGGCACCAGTAACAGGTTAGAACCTGCGCACTTTGACACAATGAATAAAACATGTTATCAGTGTCAGACAGTATTTTACATACCTCCTGTTACTCATTCCAATATGCAGTTTTCGCGCTCGGAGGTTAGGCGGTTGTAGTGGGGCAGAGCAAGTGACAAACAACCGGTACGCGCAAAGTTTATAATCTGTACTTTCAGGTAGTAACTACTTTCTGCCAGAATTATGGCTAAAATTTTCGGGCGGGCTCGATTGCAGGGGCTCCTACTTTGCAAGTGTGTTTGCTCCTTAAATCTGAGGTCAAGCCTGGCAATGTTTCCTCGAGAGATAAAGTGTCCCTGAGTGGGACGTCCGCGATCAAATTCGACGAGATCGCGCGCCTTGCCACTCCTGGGCTGGGCTGTTGGCGCCGAGGGCCAACACAAGGCGTGATGACATCGCAGCCACGTGACTCGCCGACTGTTCCACTTACGTGCCGACATCGCTCCCCCCCCCCTCTCTCTCTCTCTCTCTCTCTCTCTCTCTCTCTCTCTCTCTCTCTCTGTGTGTGTGTGTGTGTGTGTGTGTGTGTTTACACAAAAGCATCTCTAATAACCGTTTACAATGTTCGCTCCGTATCCGCCAAAACGACGATAGGAATTATGATAATAAAAAGAAACTTACGGTAGTACTTTTGAATCTTTCACGTATTCTCCCCTCACTACATCACGTGAAACTGCCAGGAAAGCCCTTCTTTTATACTGTAATGACCTCTGTCGACAGGATGTAAACCGTTGCTCCGTAATCCTTCCTTTAGGATTATGTTCAACCCATGCGGGACATTGGCTCAAATGTCTGTTAAGCCGTCAAAGCTTTGACACTTCATGTCAATTTCCGCACTTGGTCGTTTTGCTGTAGGTTCGTATCGGTAACACTAATTCTCGTGATCCGTGATGATTCCGCGATGGAATGCGCGAGCGCTCTAAGGCGCCTTGCTGATGAGTGCGTAGTTGCTCCCCGTCGGAGGTTCCAGTCATCCCTCTGGCGTGTGTGTGTGTGTGTGTGTGTGTGTGTGTGTGTGTGTTGTCCTTAGGTTACTTTAAGAAGTTTAAGTAGTTTGCAAGCTTAGGACTCTACTCTGGTCATCAGTCCCTTAGGCTTACAAACTACGTAAGTAGCTTACGCTAAGGACAAAATATAAATACATGCCCGAAGATGGACTCGAACCTCCGATAGCGAGCAGCTGCGCGCTCGCAACTACGCGTCTTGGAACGCTCGGCCCTCCAACGCGGAGGGCATGTGTGTGTGTGTGTGTGTGTGTGTGTGTGTGTGTGTGTAGCGTAAGTTAGTTTAAGTAGTTTGTAAGTCTAGGGACCGATGACCACTGCAGTTTGGTCCCATAGCTTTACGAACATTTAAACATTTTTAAACACCTGATTTGCAGATGTTACTCTAATGCGATATGTGACTTAAAAACGTTGACACGCTCCGGATAGAGGTCCACTAGTTAATACTGCCTGACTAGTGTGGTATGTTGTTTACAGTTGTTGGTTCAATTTGCCGCCGATAATTCTGCACTGATGTCGCTTATACGCTAGGAATAAAATCAGAGACGGTACTTTTTGGACGGGCAGTAACGAAAGTATACGACACAGATTTCAGGACACATTTCTCACGTGTAGTGCTATGTGAACAACGCCCGCAAAACGCTTTTTTCCCACGTTAAACCCCAATGTCTGCAACTCAGTAATCAAGGAAAATACACAAGAACAGAACGATAGAATCACGGAAACGTGTACTCCTGGTGACGTCTGATTACGTTGTCATATCATTGGTGTCCGCCTGTCTTTTGTTTTTAATGTCAGTGTTGCAATTCGTGGTACGTCATCCCTTGTTTACAGGTACGCTCAAATGTTCCAGTTCTCAATACGACCTTGGTAAATACCCAGGTTACTACGTACAGTTAAGGACAGAGGTGGCTCGTGCAATGACAGTATACCCAAACTCATGCAGAGATGACAGGAGCGCATTCCATGTATGGATTACCAGAAGAAAATGGGGCTCGCGCTAAACGTTTGCACCGGAAGAGATTTCCAGGACGAAAGTGCCCCGACAGGAAAGGGTTTGAAGTCATTAATCGTGGTCTCAGGCAAATACTCACGGCCGTGGGAGGCCTAGAAGACGATGCAGCAATTCTTCATGCAATTGAAGACAACCATATTAGTGCCAGTACCAGAGAAGTAGCTGACCACATGACTGGCGAGTGTAACACGAGGAACGTGCCATTTACAGCGTGTGCAGGCAATGTCAGCAGCTGATTGTCCTGCACAGGTACTAAACAATGTTCAAATGTTTGTAAATCTATCGGACTCAGCTGCGTGGCTATTAGTCCATAGCTTACAAACTACTTAAACTAAAGTAAACTAACCTAAGGACAACACAAACACCCATGTCCGAGGGAGACTCGAACCCCCGACGGCGAACGACGGCGTGCATCGCAGCATGGTGCCCCAATGCGCACGGCTAATCCGCCGCGGCTGCACAGGTACTATTCTGCGAATGGTTTCTTTTAAGAAAGTATGAACCCTAATTTTAGTGCGACGGTGTTGCTCACGCGAGAGGCATCGTTTCAACGATATCAGTTTTTCAATTTTCACAATCGGCATGTATGGGCTAACGTCAATCCTCATGCAACAGTTGAAGCAAGTCATCAACAACGATCTTCTGTCATTTTTGGGCTGGGATTGTTGGTGAATATCTGGCTAGGCCTCACGATTTTCCACCCAGGCTCAAAGGACCCAGGTAACGTAATTTCGTAGAAAAACCTCCACCTGCACTTTTAGAAGGCGTGCCTTCAGCTGTACGACAAAAGATGTACTTCACGCACGATGGAGCACCGACTCATTAAATTTGAGGTCATGCCCGTCAGCTTCTTAATAACAGATTCGGTGACGGATAGGTAGGTGAAGGTGGACCAATTGCCTGGCCTCCATGGTCCCAGAACTTAAACCCACTGGTCTTTTATTTGTAGAGGGCGTTTGAAAGCTCTTGAGTGTCGAACCCCACTACAAGATGTTAACAGTCACCGTGCCTGTATTATGGAAGGCTGTGAAACCATACGAAATACTCCATGGATACATCAGCTTATCTGAGGTTCACTACGGCGATAGGTCGATGTGTGTATCGATTGTCACGGAGGGCATATTGAACATCTTCTGTGAGAAAGAATTGCAAGTTGTATGCTTGTACATTCCGTTATTGAATGTTTCCCCTCATTACTGCGTCGGAAACAATGGTGTGTAACATGGAAACAAAGTGTGTCCGTGCCCATGTTCATATAGCATTATATCTACGTCTGCGTGTGAGGAACCGGTCATTGCGTACTGCAATTTGTTTGGTACATTTTTGTTACACCATGTATAGCAGTCAGCATATGTCACATCTAAGGCATTTCGTACACAGAAAAACGGGGTAATCCGTCTTTTGGGTGAGAAGCAGGTACTAAAAGCTGTCCAGCTGGCAGTAATATATGTATGATCCACCTAATTATATTGATCTTTACGGATTTATAACGGTTGTTTTCAAATGACTGTCAAGAGCTCAGATAAAAAAACAATGCGAGGCAAAAAAGGGAAAGCTGAACCAGAAGATCAGTTTGGATTCAAGAGATATGTAACAATAGGAGAGGCAATATTGGACTGTACGACTTATCGTAGTTAAGGAAAAGCAAATCTTCCTTTATAGGTTTTGTAATTTGGAGAAAGCTTTTTACATTGCGCAGCAAAATAGCTGAAGCTAGATAAAGTAAATAGGGTATAATATGTAAAACCGGAAATGACAAGGAAATTATTTCTGATGAATACAAATTTGTTAACATTAAATATAGATTCAAGTCATTTCTTCAGACATTTGTCTGGAGTGAAGCCTTGCATGGAAATGTAATGTGGACCATATGCAGTTCAGGCAAGAAAAGGATAGAAACTTTGGAAATGTAGTTTTACAGAAGGATTCTGAAAATTAGTTGAGTAGATCATGTAACTAATGAGGTGGTGATGAACAGAATTGGAGAGGAAAGAAATTTCAGCAAAACTTGATTAAAAGACGGAATCGGTTGACAGGACACATTCTGAAACATCAAGGGACCATCAATTTAGAGTTGGAGGTGAGTGTAGGGGGGGGGGGGGGGGCATGAGATGGATAAAGTAAACAAGTTGTAAAAGATGTACGTTGCAGTGTTGGAGGTGAAAAGGCTGGTATGTGAGACCTGCTCAAACCAGTCTTCGTACTGAAGACAACAGCAGGAGTTATCAGTTACGACTTCCTCGACACGTTTATCTCCAGTAGTTTCGGTGCGTGTTTCAATTTCGTGCTCCTGCTTATATTTATACCACTTCTTGCGACTGCTGGCGAAGTAATTCTGAGCATTTCGTTTCCTTCATCACCTCAGGTACAGCGTGGAGACTAAACGAAAAAAATACCATTTGAGAAACTGCATGTTTGTTGTTTATAGCCGGCCGCGGTGGCCGCGGGGACTGAGGCGCTTCAGTCACGGTCTGCACGGCCACTACGGTCGGGGGTTCGAATCCCCCCTCGGGCAAGGATATTTGTGCCGTCCTAGTTCGTAAGTAGTTCACAAGTAGTTTGTAAGTTTAGGGACTGATGACCCCGTAGTTAAGTCCCATAGGCTAAACAAACATTTGAACATTTTTGTTGTTTATAATATCTGGATGGATGAAGAGGTTTTGTACCCTGCTTCTCCTAGATTCGAAAATGTTCAAATGTTTGTAAATCGATGGGACTTAACTGCTTGTTTCTTGGTCCCTAGCTTACAAACTACTTAAACTAAGTTAAACTAACCTAAGGACAACACATACCACGATGCCCTAGGGAGGACTCGAACCTCTGACGACAAACGGTCGCGCGCACCGCAGCACGCCGCCTCAGTGCACACGTCTATTCCGCCGCGACCCCGGATTCGACTAAACGACTTTCATGATTCTGCCGCCTCATTCGACTTTTCATATCGAGTGGTGCATTACATGCCTCTTGCTTTGAATACATGACAGGATTTTCACTGTTCATACACCCCTGCAGTCTTTTATGTTTCACTGGAATCACTGACAACAGCTGAAAACTTTTTATTCTTTTTTTTCGCAATATTTCTAACAAAATTTCTAATACTTATGAGCCAGATAGGCATGCATTGTCATTGAAACTAGTATAGACTACAGTTAAGGTCTGTGGTATACTGTTCCGAATTGAGGACAAGATATTGTGGCAGTTCACATAATTAATGAAGTAGCTTAGTGAAATGAATGTCTTATGTAACAATAATCAAGTTGATGCCTTAGGAAGAAGGTTACGGCTTAACGTCTCGTTGACATCAAGGTCACTATAGACCGAGCATTAGACCTGTTAGGCGAGGATGAAAAGTAAGTAAAACATACTGCTATTGAATAGTCCATCCAGGCAATCGTCTCCGGCGATTTAAGAAAATTACAGAAAACCTAAATGAAGATGCCAGAAAGTAATTTCTACCCCATACTTCGCAAACATAAATCAGTGTTATTATCACTACATCATCTTAGTTGCTTGAAGACTTTCAAGAAGTGTGGTAAGACCGTTAATCTTGACGGTATACAAGAGGACTTTAAACAGTCCGAATAAGTTACTCATTATTAAGAGCCAGTGAGGTGGCGCACTGGTAAGATACTGGACACGAATCTGAAGACGGTGATTCAGTCCACCTACGTACATCCAGATTTACGTTTTCCGTGATTTTCCTAAATCACTCCAGGAAAATGGTGGTTATTTTGAAAGGGGACGGCCAATTTCCTTTCCCATCCTCAACCAAAAATCCGAGCGTGAGCTTCGCCTCTAATGACCACGTTATCGACGGGGCGTTAAAGCCTAATCTTTCATCCTTCCACTTTTTTTCTCAATTATTACAACAGGTCAAGTACCTTTTCAAGCTACTTTAGCTGCCCGTTGCCACTGAATTAAATTAGGGCGGAAAATTTGAAAACTTTTGCCGGACTGGGATTCGAATCCGCGTCTCCTGCTTATTGGGCAGTTGCGACTAACCTCTTCCCCATCCGGACACAGTGGTCACCACAACTACACAGACTACCTTTCTCATATAAGCCACACACTATAGACGCAGTGGCCCTGCTCATTATCCCCTCTACTAGCGGCATTTCGCCGATTCCCGCGACTTCGAGCATTGTGTGCATCTCCACTGAAGTAATCACTGGCCTTAATGGTGTATTGTATGGTGTCTGATCTTTCGGACATGCCATGATCTCTCTGTTCTGAACACAAAAAGAGAAAAAATTGAGAGTAATGGAACAATTTATTTTGTGAGGTGAAATACGCAAGATTGCATATAATTGGACGTCGTTAAGGAGGACTATTTCGGTGGTGTTTAATTCCACGACTTGCACTGTGTGTAAATTTTTTCCGTTAATTACCCGCGAGACATACGAATACACAAAGTTTTCTATGGGGAAAGGTGAGGGATTGCAGAGCGCCCCTACAGACAAAAGCCATGCAAGCGTAGAACTAAAGAGTTGACTTACCGCCCGTGGTGGCGGCGGCCGCCGCATCTCCCCGCGGCCAATAAGCTGAAACAGATTAACGCTCCGTCACCACACCGTACATCTCTCTCACGTCACCGTCCACCGTGGTGGAAGTGATAAAACAGCGCTTGCAGCATACATCTTGTGCGAAAACATTGACCAATTTCTAACAAAACAATTATGCTCGTAAGTTCACAGGTATTCGAGATATAACATGAGGCAAACATATGAAATGTGCAGTATAAGGTGTCCCGGCAATATTGTAACACGTGTACAGTTACACGCACAGAAAAACCGGCAGAGGGCTGCGTGAGCACTTACCGTGTATGTCGTCCGTCCGACGATGTAACGCAGAACGCTAAAGACCATCGTATAAAAATACGGCGCCTCGCATCGTTCAGGCTGGATGTACGGTTTCAATTGCTGGACAGATTCCTTCCGGATATCAGCAATAAATCGTGGTGCCGATATTCGTAGTGTAATCTTCCAAGCTAAGGTGTCGTCACTTGTTGAAACGCATTTGAAATTAGCTACCGAGGTGGTCGCTCGACACGTGTGTAACTTCATATGTTGCCGACACCAAGTCAGCCAAGAGCGGCCAAGAATTATCAACCACCAGATGAAACTCATGCCCATGCAAGCCACGAAAATGATACACACACACCTTTGCTGCAGGTCACCCATACTAAATACAGCCTTCGCAGTCACCCCTGAAACTCAGGAAGCGACGTGCCAATGTGTTTCTTATGCCGCCACTTACGGAATGAATGTACCGTTCTCTCACTTCCTTTCCACAATATTGATCAGGATTGTAACATACCCCGATCTGGCGTCATACGGTTACGCTGCGAAAACTACCAAACTTATTGGACACTAACTAACTGTACCTGGTTCCACTGCCCACGGTCAGGCATCGAGTCACGGATGCCATTGTACGAGTGAAATATAATAAGCTGGTCACCGAGTATTAAGGAAAACACTTTGCAGCTTACGGTATCAAGTGTAAGGTGGGATATGTAATTCGGTTTCTTTATTCTGGGCAATATGTACTGGATAGACAGCATCGATAAATAAAGACAAAATACCGATTTTAAGTGTTGGGTTGTAGAATGTGATAGAACTTGTCCATACTGTCGGTGTAATCTCCTCTCTCCTGCGAACTCTAAAATGATGCCGGGAAAAAAATCGTATGGTATTTGCTATGTCGCAGAAAGTGGTGCTTCGAGCCTTGAAACCGATTAACTGAGCAGTTTGGTCAAATAGGTTTACTAACATCTGAACATCTCAGAGCGCTACGCTCGCAGAACCGAGTTCAAATGTTTGTAGAACTTATGGGACTTAACTACGGGGTCATCAGTCCCTAAGCTTACAAACTACTTATGAACTACCTACAACTAAGGACGGCACAAATATCCATGCCCGAGGTGGGATTCGAACCTCCGACCGTAGTGGCCGTGCAGACAGTGACTGGTGCGCCGCAGACCGCTTGGCCACCGCGGCCGGCCAGAACCGAGTTATCACCTTCATACCGTGCTTCGCAGTGCCTCGAGACTTGTTCCCGTGTTGAGATTTAGAAATTATCGCGGACAGTCAAGGAACTTTGAAGTTCTGACTTGCATATGGATTTTATCCGTCTGGAATGATTGTACATTTCCAACGCCAAATACTTAGTATTGAGTTGTATCCAACAAATTTCATATGCTACTTGTGTCAGGTCCTATGCTGGACAGTGTTGAAGACGTAACTAAGGGCGCCCATACCCGGGGACACGGGCGGGCCGCCACCTTATCGCACTTAAAAGTTCACATTCGTCTTCCAAAATATTAAAAATACCGGATGCACCCAGGTCTTGCCCCTCTCTCTCAAAGGAACCTCGCCACCTAAGTCATTTTTAATTTGTAAGTTGTCTCATCTGTGGTGTGGTGAAGATGTAAGGAACTGAGGTTATTGAAAGGAATTTTACAATAAGTAAAGAGGTATATACTGATTAGCCGACCTGGCTTTTCTGTCAACATTACAAGAACAAATAGGTATTCTTTAAGAAACAGCACAAAGAGAATTAGCAAATAATTCATATATAGCAATAATTTTGTATTGGGGAGAAAAAAGGCCGGCCGCGGTGGCCGAGCGCTCTGCGGCGCGCTAGTCACGGTCTGCACGGCCACTACGGTCTGGGGTTCGGATCCCCCCTCGGGCATGGATATTTGTGCCGTCCTTAGTATTAGCTAGTTCATAAATAGTTTGTAAGCTTAGGGACTGATAACCCCGTAGTTAAGTCCCATAAGCTCTACAAACATTTGAACATTTTGAAAAAAAATGGGGAAATAGAGACAGTTTCTCAGTTCAAATATATATAGGCGAAACCATACCGGAAACCGATCGGGAAAGGAGAACGAAAAGTAATCCGGAAAATATTTGATCCAAATTACACTGGTTAAGGAACATCCAGAGTAAGAGGTACACGTACTTTTTTCGGATATGAAGAAAAGAACCCAAGCGAAAATTCTATAGACATATGAAAATAATGGAACAACAAGATAAACCAAACAAGGTGTGGAAATCTACAAAACTCCACGTAAGGCAAAAATTGAAACAATAAAAGGGATCAGTGTAGGAAAAGAAAATTTTTAATAGAAAATCACGAGAGGAGAGCTGAACTGACTACAACTAACTTGTCTGACTAGCGGAAAAGAACTTACTTCATGGAAATGAACGTAATGTTGGCACAAGAAAGGCTAAAACAAAACTCTGAAAATTCCCTTTATTGTGCATCGCGTGGTACAGTAAGACTGAACGTTTTCGGAGTGGTCCTCCTCCGACTTGCGTGTCATCTCATTCTGCAGGTCCTAAGACCATTGGTATTGTAAGTGTAGATGTACTTAATAAACCGCGACATTACTAAATCACAATCCAGAGGAAACGACACAATTGACTGAATTATATACATTCTTAATATACAGTAAAAAAAAGCGTGTGACAGATAACTTTGCTGTTTCATATAGTTAAGGTGAAGCTTGAAATATAGGAATTCGTTAAGCATCATTTCATGTATTGGCTATTGCGGCTAGTATATTAGAATTACAACAAACACATGAGCACATTGCGTTGAAAGTAATGTAGAATCGAAGTAAAATTTTTTCAGAAATATACATGTTTCGCTACAGTTGTAGTATCTTCAGTGCGTCTTTTTATTGCTTCAAATTAAACAATATAAATATTTTAGTTTGTGCAGGTTATTATAAGTTTTTACTGTTCATTAGAAATCAATACAAATTTTATATATGTATATATACGTCGTTTTTATATACTGAACTGGTTAGTTTTCCATTATAATCACACACACACTCACTCACTCACATAGTGTCAAAATTCGAACTTCCTACCCCAACAAAGTCAAATGTTAACTCCACCTGCCATCTTGCCCAGGTTCAAACTTCCCACTCACAACACAGCTGTCTACTCCACTCGCCATCTTGTTTTCATAATTCGTAAACAGTAACAGTGAATATTGAAATAGTGCTACTTTCTTTCACCATTCCGCCAATGAAAGAACCAACACATGATAACTGAACACAGTTCATAAGCAAACGAATAAACACACACACACACAAAGATGCCATTTTTTGTACATAAGTGCCGTATAAATGCAGATAACCTACGCAGATAATGTAGGAAAACAGTAACCAGTTCAATATGTAAAACCGAGGTATATAAACATACATAAAATTTGTATTAATTTCTCATTGACAATACGAACTTACAATAATCTGCTCAAAATATTTATGTTGTTCAATTTAAAGCAATAGAAGATCCATCTAAAATTCTACAACTATAGCGAAACATGTATGGGTATGAAAATAAAAACTAGTGTTTTGCTCAAGGCAGAAAGGCAAGAAACGAAATACTTATAAAGTAAACACGGAACAAAAGAGCATCAACATCACGATGATGAAATAAAACTTGAATTATGATTGTTGCTTATAACTGTAAATTAGACATAACATTAAACACTGTTTTCTGGACAGATCAAATTAATCGCTGCCAATAAAAACTACGAATCCACAGCGCTGTTTCAGACTAATTTAACTCTCCGCTTTACTAAGTCAAATTTTCCAAGCTAGCCGCGCTGCTTCCTAAAGTGGGAGACATTTTGCACCCCGGCAAAAAAAAAAGTAACATGTCAAGAAACGGCAATTTCAGTATATTTCACAAAAAATACGTCTGCAAAGCCGCAGTGTGCACGGAAAAGTCACATATCTATCTCGCAATTATCCGCTCTAGGGCAGTGGATATAAAAGTATTTAAAGAAAATATGTATACATCATAATATTTGCTCGACATCGACAGAAAAATCATTGAAAATTGGTGCCACTGTACAGACGTAACTGCAGCGGGACAACAAGGAAACAAATGACATGAATGACAAACCAGTGCGAGACGACTCAGAGTGCGTGGTCGAGTAACACATGGGAAGGAAGCAGGGTGGCACAACGGAAGGGCTTGGATAGCATTACACTTTGATAACGGGTAGGTAAGAGGCTGACGACAGCGCTAGGCAGGCAGCGTCATCTGTCCACCGCTGTCGCAGCTCGATGTTCAAATGTTTGTTAAGCTTAAGGGACTTAACTGCGGGGTCATGAGTCCTTAAACTTACAAACTACTTATGAACTACCTTACACTAAAGACGACACAAACATCCATGCCCGAGGGGGGATTCGAACCACCGACCGTAGTGGCCGTGCAGAACGTGACTGGCGCGCCGCAGACCGTTCGGCCACTGCCGCTGGCTGTCGCAGCTCGAGACCGCGGGACTCTTCATCTCGACTTCACTGACGTACCAGTCGGCAAACAGATGTCATGCAGAAAGACTGACGCCAGGCAGCATAACAACCGCATACGGGGTTCCCGGCCTTATAATACTGTTGTGGGGGTGTTGGTAATGCGACGTACGTACACTTTCAACACAAAGACCCCACAACTTTAAACTCTCCGTGGGAAATGGAGCTATGCAGTACAAGGAGGGCAGGCAAATACAAGAAATTAACTTGCCATCGGTAGGCCAACTACTACTCACTCCGTAACCATAAATTGGCTATTGCATGAGGGGGAGGGGGGAGAGATAGTTGTAGCCAGTGATTACCAGAATGTAAGCAGATGTCTTAATGGTTTGTCTGCAGAATGGGTACGTTCAGGCTGTCAGCTCGGTTCCTTCTAATTAAAAGGAGGTTGAAATGCGCGCGCGCACACACACACATAGTCAAGAAACGGCAATTTCAGCATACTTCACATATTTATCTCGCAATTATCCGGTTGAGGGCAGCAGTATCGGATTTGCCGTAGGCTAGTTCATAGTTTGTCACCACAAGAACAACGTTGCTTTCTGAAGTATTACATTTTTGAACTATTTCACTGTTCTTGTGTAAGTACGGTTTGTTCAAACTGTGCCTCGGACGTGAGTATGGGCTTCAAATGCACAGGTGTTGTGTGTGTTCTCTAAGTCGGCCTACATTGTAGCACAGACCTAAGAACGTTTAGGTTAGAACTACAGTTGTTGAATTTTGGTTGAATGTATGATTTCCGGAAGATAAAAAAGGAAGGAATAAAAAACCTCGAACTCAAATGAAGAAGAACACATGTACGGAAATACCATAAACAACAATATCAAATAACAAAAATAAACCAATTCTATGCACACGAGTACAGAAGATCTGTAGTAATTAATGTGCTTTCAGCATTTAGCGCTCTGCCGTATCGCACCATTTGGTATTATCACAGTCGTTCCTAAAAAGAAATTAACGAAAGTTGAGAACAATTATACCTAAATACTCCGCTCATTGTGATAACAAACACACATTAACAAGCTCAAACACCTTTTTAACGTCCTGCGATAAGGCCAAGCGAATGAAAATAGTCTTGCTATTAAAGCGACAAGAGTGTTTATGAATGGTACTATGCGTAAATATGTGTTTACTCAGTTTTCAGGTGCTTTCATTGGTGCTTCATGTGTTTTGAATACAGTAGCATCTCGCCTCATTGTTAAATCATAACAATCCGTAAAATCCATTATCCCCGCCAATAACAGGTAACGTATTACAACTGTTCTGAATCACCGTAATCAGTAGACATAGCTAGATAAGAAACGTAGGCTCAAATGTGTTTTAAAATCGCTAAGTACAATATTAAAACACACTAAGCTCATTCACTTAACTACAAAGTTTTGACGGCAGCACTAAAGACGAGTAACAAGGAATAAAGATAAAACAGAAAGTAAACGAATGATACAGCCACATTACCTTATCGCACGCGACAGTGTACATAAAACTCACCGCCGACGATTCTCACTCATTTTAGGTCGGACTTTATTCCACAAGTCACAGCTGCTGGAAGGACCATTACGCAGTACTATTTACAGTATGACTGTTTACTCTGTGAAGGAAATTAATGCTTTTCACAGTACACAGGAGAAGACACAAAATTACTTCTATAACTAAGACACGAATTGCAATCATAGCACTGACAGAAGCACTACGAGAGTCATTCGGAAGTGCGGATGGTTCTTTTCTAAACAAATTTTTATTTCATATAGTTATACTAAACTGTACTTTTACATACAATTGGACACGCAAGCTACTTTTCTATGTAGTCGCCGTTCGAATGTAGGCACTTGCAGGTTTTCTATGCTTGCTGCATACTCAATTGCCGATAACTTGTTGAACCGCTGATTAACGGTTTGTGTAAGCTCATCATCACTTCCGTAGCGTTGCCCACTCAAAAAATCTTTCAATGCGTGATAATCACCGATCTCGTTTGATTTCAGTTTCAAAACTTGCTTTGGCTCCGTCAGTCACAGTGAACCTGGCGGGAGCTATTTTCTTCATGAAAATTTTTCCGTCCGCCATTAAACATGATACACCACTTCCGAATTGACGCTTCGTTCATCAATCTCAGTTATCTGTCTATAAATTATGACCGATCGGACTTTTTGTGTGTTTAAAAAGCGGATAACACTGCGTACCTTGCACTTAGAAGCATAATCAATTTAGTCACACATTTGAAAGTCGCACAGCCAAGCAATAATTAACCGTATTGGGCCGTAGCTGCCATCCATCTAAAGCAGATCAAAATCAAAACAAAACATTATTTTACTTTCCAAATGAGCCGCATATAATGCATACAGTAACTTCCAAAAAGCTTCATGTATTCAGATAACTCCCCTTATTGTCAAGTATTTAAACATATATAGCGAACGAAACAGATTAATTCGTTGGCTTTAGGAAAGTAGTACAGCTGGAGCTACAATGAATATAAACTGACAAATCCACACCGTTGCACTTAAATTTCTGAAGTGCAGCTAACACACACGGATTTTCATTGAAACTTGTTCTCGTCTATAATGCCCACGAAGTCGACGGGACGTTAAACTATAATCTTCCGGGGTTGGAACACTTGCGCGGAGTGACACTTGCGCGGAGTGACACTTGCGCGGGACCCGGGGCCCTTGGGGCGGCTGATGGCTTTTCCTGGGTACAGGCACACCAAGAAGTCTAGCACTGCTGTGGTCAAGTTTCCACACTGTCAACATAACACGAAAATCAGTGAAATTGCACAACCCTTTCAAAGCTGAAGAGCAATATAGTAACTTGTTCTAAAAAATGTTCAAATGTTCAAATGTTTGTAAAGTCTATGGGACTTAACTACGGGGTCATCAGTCCCTAAACTTACAAACTACTTATGAACTACTTACTAACTAGGACGGCACAAATATCCATGCCCGAGGGGGGGATTCGAACCCCCGACCGTAGTGGCCGTGGAGACCGTGACTGGAGCGCCTTAGTCTCCTCGGCCACCGCGGCCGGCAACTTGTTCTAACTACATATTAATCCGTTGAGTGTTCCTCCTGTAAACAAAAAGGTATTTTAATAGTGATAATGTTTGGAGAGTTATTAAGACAGTCTCTGCTACTACAAGACGATGACTTTAGACATTCATACCTCCTAAAAGCATATTATTCAGAACACTAAGCATATCAAGACACCTGCGCAAGCAATAAATATATTAGGCATCCTGCACAGCTACGTTGATGTAATTGACCGCTATGTAGTTAACCCCACTATCACGCAACTTCCATCTCTTTAAAAATAGCTACTATGCTTTTTAATAGGAGACGCAACCTTAAACCTTCAATTAAAAAACGTTAATAATAAGTCAATGAGTATTTTACATACTTGAAGCGTTTATTCGTAGACCCCAAAACGATTTGGCTGTATTCGAATTACAAATACATCTAAGAAATATATGAAATACGGAATGTGTAAGGGAATGTCACACACCGAAAAATGCTGAAGATAAATTCTATTTTCCATCACCGTCATATAGAACAATTTTTACTCCGAACTCGGCATAAACCAACAGGGAGAAACAAGTTGCAAGACTGCCAGCAAAAATGAAGCGAAATTGGCAGCCAATAGTTGGTTATAAATTACATTGCCTGTTAACTGTATAAATATAAATTACGGAATACGCGGAATTACTGTTCAGTACAGTCAAAAAGGTCTAAGGTAATAGGCAGTGGTTTACAATCAGATATCCATCCGTATTACTCTCCTCCTCAAGAAGTCTGTGTGAAGATTTATATTCCGAACATTCAAGAAAATGGTGTTGAAACTACAAGAAGCAGCTCATTTACTCAGGAAGGGAAAACGTTCTGGTGGCCGTAAATTTGAATGGCTGTATCTCTTGTAGTAAAAAAAAAGTAACATTCATTTTTTGATAAAATGTTAAAATCCAATATACCAGAATTTTGTTTTTCTAAACTCAGTGCCAACTTTTTTTGTCAAAATTTTTGCAGGAAGTAGTCTTGACGTGATTTCATACTTCTATGCATTAATATTATCAAACATGTAATTTGTGTCACAAATTGCGCGGCCGGTCCGGTCGGAGGTTCGAGTCCTTCCTCGGACATGGGTATGTTTGTTTGTACTTTGTCTAAGTCATTTTAAGTAAGATTAAGTAGTGTGTAACTCTAGCGACCAATGACCTAAGTAGTTTGGCCGCATAAGACTACACATATACACGTAATTTATTTATTTCATAACTACATTTAAGAACTAATAATTAAAGAAACTTAAATGTAGAAATTTGAAATAAACACTGAAAACAAATGATTGATATTTCTCATAAGATGAATGCACACAGCCGTTGAATTATGTCTTGTGAATGTACCTACAAAATCTGCCATATGAAAATTTTAGTGTGAGTCCCAAATATGTTTTTTCTATAATAACATTAAAAACATATTAAAAATTCAGAACTCGAAAACCAGTGAAGTTATGGACTTGAAGCGTTTTGTGTTGCTAAATCTTTACATAGTAAACACGATTCTAAAATTTGGTTGCTATCGCCAAAGTAGACGAAAAGTTAAATTTTTTTGTGTAATCTTCGCCGTGTAGACTGTATGTTGTAGAAGTCTACGCCGAACCCAATTATAATCATACCTCTGAGGAGAGAACGTTGTTTGCACTTCTCCTGCGTTTCTAGTCGGCCGTGCTGTGGTACGTAACGACATTATACCGTTCCATTTCACCGAGAGCTATATATGTATTGGTGTGATGTCTGTTCTTTCGAAATAAGACATCACACCAATATATGTATCATTTAGACGCAAAGATTCTGGGTTCTCTTTTCATCGCTAACGCGATTAACAACGTTAGACCTTGTGTGTAAACAGTTAAAGGTTATGAGTGCCACTGGAAAAATGCATAAGTAACACCTGTTGTTTGAGACTTGAAGATGACCTCATATTAGCCGAAATCGATAACTCATAATAAACATAACGTGTAGCTGTCTATATTTAATAATGCAATTTCTAACATATTTAAAAGCTGCTCAAAACCACCTACAAAAAACCTTTATAATGAGACTGTATATAATTCCACGATCAAATTGTGTTTTAGTTATTTGTAGAAATACACCTAAAGATCTGCCCTTGCTTTTAGTGCCTTGATCAGCTATTTATTTTTAGAGGTAATTCTAGGGACAGGAAAAATTCGTGTTTGCGATAAATGCGAATATAGATGCGAATTCTGACTCAAAATGCAGTAAATCCGAAATTGTCATAAATGGTATTTTGGTGTGAAACACTATTTAATCAGAAATATTGGGAGATACCTTTATTTTCTGCCCTTAAATATGTACAAAGTAAACAGTAGGTACCGGAAAAATTCGCATTTTTCAATGAATGCGAAATATAGGCCCATGCTAATTTTGGGCCGGAATGCGAGAGACGTGAATCTTGTAATATACCCTATTTTTAGCGAACGTCCCGTTACTACTGCTCCACGTCGCTCGGTGGGCCTTTCTCTGAATACGGCACAGGTAGCGGCTGGAGGGCGAGGAGTAGGGGTGGTGTATCACTACTTCTGGAACACCCTGTTCACTACCTGCAGCGTCCGGGTCTCCGCGCAAGTGTCTACACATTCCCTTTCCGCGCAAGTGTCACTCCCCGCAAGTGTCACAAACTCTAATCTTCCTTCCTTCTAAAACTTGTTCCCGTACTGCAATAAATAGAAGTCACAAAATTACTGTCATTATAAATCGCCATATTCTGGATTATCACAAAATGCCTTAGCCGATAAAATTCATGTTTTAACAGGCGAACAAGAAGTATTTCGATATGTGAAAGATGATAAGCACACAGGCTTCATTTCACAGCCTTCATCTCGGCATATAAGTCTTCACCATTTAGCAGTCGCACTGTACATAAACTGAGTGAAAAGATAAGGAAAAATGCTTACAACTCAAATACATTCATCGTCCGTTATTCAATATTCTAATAATTTTCACGATTGTTAACATTCATGACATATATGCACCGTAGAATTTGAACTTGAAATGTTCACCGTCTTACTATACGTAACAGGTAGGACAGTCATATTCTGTCCACGTCTTCCTATAGAAAATTCTGACATTTCATAGTATTGCAAACATTTGAACTTTTTTTTCCAGAAATTCGCATTTTTCAGCCAGGATCATCATAT
The DNA here is from genome assembly GCA_026315105.1 of Locusta migratoria. Taxonomy (NCBI): domain Eukaryota; kingdom Metazoa; phylum Arthropoda; class Insecta; order Orthoptera; family Acrididae; genus Locusta; species Locusta migratoria. The sequence continues at coordinate 263,135,230 of CM048755.1, forward strand.
CCCGTTCGAATGGCGTCAGCTGACGACTACATTGCATGTTGTACTAATCACCAAAAAAAAAGTCTCCTATATCTTCTGGGAGAGCGTGAACAGCACACCTGTGCTCCACTATCCCATGCCTTCTGCTAAGTCAGTGTAAATGATATTTTCCTAATATCCTGGCAAAAGGTTTCGAATTACAACATTGAATCAAGGGCTTAGTCTGTGGTCTGTGAAATGATTAGCTGTAAGGTTTTACTTAACAGCGAACCATTTCAAGGTGTTCTTCTGTCAGACACACACTACTTTACGAATGAATGTTGGCACAAAGTCAACCATCTGAATTATTAAAAAATGATAACACTTCGAAATTATCTGTAAATAATATTTATTTATTTACTCGCCCACTAACCGGTTAGTTCAAATGTTCAAATGTTTGTATAGTCTATGGGACTTAACTACGGGGTCATCAGTCCCTAAACTTACAAACTACTTATGAACTACTTACGAACTAGGACGGCACAAATATCCATGCCCGAGGGGGGATTCGAACCCCCGACCCTAGCGGCCGTGGAGACCGTGAGTGGAGGGCCTTAGTCTCCTCGGCCACCGCGGCCGGCTAACCGGTTAGTGACCTAGTGAATAAATCTTATTTTCAGAACATCTGCAAGTGTTTTCCTTCTTTAATATTTTATCGAGTTCTGTCAAGCAACGACCCGACGGAAAAATAATTATCTACCATCTGAATATTATAACAAACTAATTATCAACTCCATCCATTGTGCTGAAAGTGATTTCTGTAGAAACTCTCTCCGATATGTATCTGGCTCATCGTTCTATAATTTTGCATCGGTAAATCTAATCAAATAACTGTGATTACATTTACCTTTCAAAAAAGTTTATTAATACACGAGTTCTAATGTGCATTCCAAATTAACCCAAGAGAACTATTTTTATGAGAAGAGTAAAGCCGAATCGATTGATTATATTTATTCCCAGATACTACTCGGCAAGTTAATTCAACAAAGGGTCAGGGTGGAAGAGTTTTGCCGGACGCGGTGGCCGAACGGTCTGCGGCGCGTCAGTCACGCTCTGCACGGCCACTACGGTCAGGGGTTCCAATCCCCCCTCGGGCATGGATATTTGTGCAGTCCTTAGTATTAGCTAGTTCCTAAGTAGTTTGTAAGTTTAAGGACTGATGACCCCGTAGTTAAGTCCCATAAGCTCTACAAACATTTGAACGTTTTGGAAGAGTTTAAAGCGTCCTGGAGACTTTTCTGAGGACCCGAGATGGAAAGATACAAACTTTACCGGAAGAACCGCTCATTTCCTCTTGGCAGAACTACTCCTGTGATAGAAACGAACATTTAATGTTCACCCTAGCACGTGTTCAGAAATAGCTGTAGCTTTAATCACGGCATGATCGTCTCCGAAATGAATAGTTATTTGGGCTGCACTAGGTTCAGGTCTGTCTGGGCTCCACAACGAGCAGATCTTGGAGGGAAAGGAATGGAAACTCAACAAAGGGCCAAGGAGAGCACAAGAAGCAGCCACCCGCGCACCAGGCAGAGAGGAGAGCGCCGGAAGTCGGCCGTGTCACGACGCCCGAGTGCCACTCCGCAGTTGCCTCTACTTCAAAAGCAGCGGCAGCCGCAGCGTGTCACTCTGTGTATCCCTTGCCGACCGTGCTTTCTACAGCTGTGTCAAGCACAATGGGTCGCGAACTGTGCGTGTAACTGGGTGCTCTCCATAGATAACATTTCTTATTTTTACTGGTGGATCTTTCAAATGTTCAAAATGTTTGTGAAGCTTATGGGACTTAACTGCGGGGTCATCAGTCCCTAAACTTACAAACTACTTATGAACTATCTTATACTAAACACGGCACAAACATCCATGCCCGAGGGGGGATTCGAACCCCCGACGGGGAACGGCCTCGCGCATCGCAGCATAGCTCCTCAATGCGCTCGGGCGCTCCGCCGCGGCGGTGGATCTTTCATCTAAATCCACGCACCACCGACTCGAGTGAGAGAACACGCTGATGAAGAATTAAGAACCGTCTGCTGGCGAGAGAATCCTCTTTTATAATCTTTGGACCGGTTATTTGACAGCTCACGAATAGCTGAGATTGTCTACCACGTAGTGTAACTTAAAAGACCAAATAAGAAGGAAACCATGAGAACTTTACTATTGTGGAACATTAGTCATGCCAGATAAATGGGCGTTTACAAGTACAGGTAGCTGGGAAACACTGGATAGTTACTGGGTCTATGCGGATAATACGTGTATATTATTAATGATACTTCGTGGACTTTTTTGTTGATCACAGTGTATTTCAGGGTCACACAAAACTGTAATAATAACTGCAGCTCGTCAATCATATTGAGGTAGTCAGTTCTGAAGATAAGTTCGCAAAGCTTACAAAAAAATGAACTGATCAATAATACACTGTGTAACATAATTGGAACTAAACATAATCATTAATCGCGCCTTAAAAATGTTGATGCAAGACAGAAATGAATTTCATCACGGTTATTAAAGATACATAATCGTTTAGACAGCAGGCACATATTCAAATAACTCATAAAGCTGACTGTGTCCGTGGTTTATTCCAAGCGTCGCTCTGTTGAATACCGTTACGACGCTTTCAAATGTCCTGAAGAGAGACAGCAACGTACGTAACAATCAAAGCGTAAAACGAGTACAAATTTGGCCGAAAATATATCTTTCACGGGGTTTAATATTTAATGCCTTGTCAAATTGACCCTGTTCCCACGCGAAAAACTCTAATATCAGCTGTAACATGACGATAAACTCGTGAAGCTATATGAAAAGAAACACAAAGTGAACGAATCACGAATGCTATAAATAAAGTCGTTCGGGTCACGACTTAACATTTGCCAAAACAATACAGAAATGTCGATATGAATAGGTAACAGGGAAGCAGGAAGAAAAGCAACAGATGAAGGTGAAGACAAAAGAAACAAGATTCAGCACTTAACACAGTACTGCACTATGCACGAGAACGCATCAAATAATTAGAACTAAACCAATCGGAGACGTGTAGAAAATTTAAGAAGATAGACACAAGCCGGTCGCGGTGGCCGAGGAGACTGAGGCGCTCCAGTCACGGTCTGCACGGACACTACGGTCGGGGGTTCGAATCCTCCCTGGGGCATGGATATTTGTGCCGTCCTTAGTCTTAGGTAGTTCATAAGTAGTTTGTAAGTTTAGGGACTGATGACCACGTACTTAAGTCCCATAGACTTAAAAAAAAAAATAATAAAAAAAATAAATAAATAAAAAGATAGGCACACCCCTCATCCAGACGTAGAGCACCACTGTTGTTAAAATGGCCAGACTGGGGGATGAAGCTCTCAGCCCTTAATCGGATACACATATCACTACTTCAACGTCCAATGTAATTAAATACAGCAACGGGTCACTGTAAAAGCGACATCGCAACAATAGATGCGCATTTGTCACGCAAATGGCATCCGTCGCCAGATAACGAACGGACGAGCTCCTGTTACAGAATGATGTATGAAAATATGCGTGTTTTAAAAATCAGAATCGGTCGTACATTTATATGACCGGTATTTTAGATGAAAAAGTTATATCCATTTAGAACCACACTTGCAGGCCCTAAAAGAAATGAACCAATGAAAGTTGAAACCTCAAGCAACAAAAACAACTGCAAATTCATTGCACACTGTTTAGGTTAAGAAAAATGGAAATCTGAAAATGTTGTTTAAACGTTTCTTTACAAATGACACGGTCATTGAGGTCATTTATTGGTGCGAGAAACTCGAACCTCTCCTTGCACCCGAGAACATCATATCTGGTTCTCATACCGTGAAAATCGTGTAGACCTCTAAATATTCCTTTTCTTTGGCAGTATACAGATGGCTACTACAGTAAAGTAAAAATGTCAGAGAAGTAATTATCTTTCACAGTTTCACGATGAAAATTACTATAATTCTAGTGCTCGTGTAAATGCTTAACAAAGTCAGAAAAAAGAAAGAGAGGGAGAGAGAAGAAGCAACTACTGGAGTTTAACGTTCCATCAACATCAAACTAATTAAGAGTCGGAGTACGAGCTTAGAAAAGAAAAGGGAATAAGATCGACCATAGCCTTATTGAAGTATTCGTTAAGATATTCGATTGAGGCTACTTGGAAAGACCAAGGACGAAACAAATTAAGAGGAACTGAAAGAGGTTTTCACCGGTCAAGACACACAGAGAGAAAGACGGAGAGTAAGAGAATTTCCTTCAGCGTTACTTGGGTGTTAAACCGTTATTTATGGGAACATGGAAAGGAAGCCTTCTGTAACTGGTACTCCAAAAGAAAAACTACCTCTCGAAAATCAACTTGTAGAACTTAAAGATCTGGTTAACAGGGAGACCACTTTCGTAGTTAATTGCAGCTCGCGCAGATAAATAAGAAACCAGTAGTTCTTCTCTCATATCGTTGTAGCATGGAATAGACAGAATATTTATTATGCAGTATATTCTGCGTCGTGATTTGCAGGCCATTGGGAGTCGCTGATGCCTAAAACTATCAGAAACGACTTTCAGCTGATGACAGTCGTGTCCCATGGGAGAGTTATATGACGATTTCTTTTCACAATTTACATAAATGACCTCGTAGATAACATCGGAAGTTCAACGAGGCGTTTTACAGATGATGCTATAGTTTATCGAGAATTCGCTACACCGGAAAGAGGTAGCGAAATACAGGATGATGTGCAGCGTATCGACGCTGGGTGCAGGGAATGGCAACTGAGCCTCAGCATAAACAAGCGTAAAGAACTGTGTTTACATCTTTTGTTATTTAACTACACCATAGCAGGACAAACACTGGAAACAGTTACTTCCATAAAGTATCTGCAAGAAGACAGAAGTAGCGGTCTGAAATGGAACGACCATATGAAATCAATCGTGAGTTAGGGAGATGCCAAGTGTAGTCCGTCAACAAAGGAAGTAAGTTATAAAACACTCGTTCAGCCGTCGCATGATTATTGCTCATCGTTGTGAGATCTGTACCAGGGAAGGTTAATAGAAGACATACAGAAGATCCAACGAAGAGCAGCATGCTTCGTTACAGCCTCATTTAGTAAGCGCGAAAGCGTCACGGAGATGATTAGGAAACTCCAGTGGCAGAGACTGCAAGAGACTTCTGTAATTTTTTTTTTTTTTAAAGAGGAAGAAGCTAACAAGGACTGACGAGATTCGAACCCTCCTCCCATAAATTTTTCTAGGATCGTTTACAGTGCTACCCTTCAGCCTCGGCAACTTTCGGAAAATTGCGTCTTATAGAAGTAGAGAAACTCAAAAGATTAGAAAGTCGATTTCCTCTAGAATTTTTGAAAATTCCATTGAATGGCTTTGAATGATTGCTGTTTGAGTTCTGAAGTTCGAGTAACATAAATATAAAAAATTACAAAAATCCGATACTCATGTGGTTTACAAAAATCCGATACCCATGTGGTTTTCTTGCTATATCTAGCGGTGTGCTTAGATACATTATGTGATCAAAAGTATCCGTACACCCCCAAAACATACGTTTATCAAATTAGGTGCATTGTACAGCCACCTATTATCAGATACTCCATATCAGCAACCTCAGTAGACATTAGACATCGTGAAAGAGCAGAGTGGGGCGCTCCACGGAACTGACGGACTTGGAACTTGGGTCAGGTGATTGGGTGTCACGTATGTCCGACATTCCTAGGTCCAGTGCTTCTGATGTGATAATGAAGTGGAACCGTAAAGGGACCCGTACAGCACGAATGCGTACAGGCCGATCTCATCTGTCGATTGTCAGAGACCGCCGACAGTTGAGAGGATCGTACAGTGTAACAGGCCGACCTGCCCAGATCAACAAACAGGAATTTAAAATTGCTCAGTGGACGTCGTCTACCTACGCGTGTAGTGCCAACAGTAAAATTCGGAGGCGGTGGTGTTATAGTGTGGTCGTGTTTTTCATGGAGGAGTCTTGCACCCCTTGTAGTTTTGCGTGGCACTATGACAGCACAGGTCTACATTGATGTTTTAAACAACTTCTTGCTTCCCACTGTTGAAAAGCAATTCGAGGATGGCGATTGCATATTTGAACATGATCGAACACCTGTTCATAATGGACGGCCTGTGGCGGAGTGATTACATGACAATAACATCCCTGTAATGGACTGGCATGTACAGAGTCCTGACTTGAATCCTACAGAACACCTTTGGGATGTTTTGGAATGTCGATTTCGTGCCACGCGTCACCGACCTACATCGATACCTCTCCGTGAAGAGTGGGCTGCCATTCCCCAAGAAACCTTACGTTTGCCTGCGAGAGTGGAAGCTGTCATCGAAGCAACATCATATTGAATTGCAGCATTAGGGAATTTGTAAGTGATTTTCAGGCAGGTTTTGATGGCGCCGCCACTCCTCGGCACACAGTAGCAGCGCGCAGCAGTAGGCGTTGGTGGGACCGCTAATTGCGGCAGACAAAGAAAGCGCGGACAGGCCGTGGTATTGATCGCGCCGCTGCCCGTCTTAGGCGCGCCACACAAAGCCTCACATGCTCACTCCCATCATTTACCCTAAATCACCCGCGCTCTCTCATAAAATTTACCCAAACGGGGGGAAAATCTCTCTCACGCAAGTAATTTAGTCATTTACTTATCGAAATTTAAACAGTTCTCGTTACGTCTCTTACAGCGGTCTCCGCTCTGCATATAACGTCCCTAGACTTAATGTACATAGCCCTACACAAACAACAAACTACCAGCTTACAGAGAATCCGCTTACCTCTTTCGTTTTCCAGTCTCGCCTATTAGATGTAATTTAATTTCCTCTTACGGCAACTTGTATACTACGCGAATACGTTTGTACTGTACTGTGTGTGGTTCAATTTTAAAACATTGTTAAAATATTACATCGAAGAACTACGTAATTGGCACATGTTCGTATAGAACGTCAGAACGTGAGTAGAACTACCAATATAAAAACAACGTGATTATTTGAAGCTGCACTGATGAAGGCAAAGCGGGTTATAAACAAAAATATAACATTAAAGCATCATTAATTTACTCATGGTTTGCATAAAAAATCGAAAGTTTTCGGGGATATTCTCTCGGTATTTTGGTGTAAGGGATCCGTGGAATCCGGGCCTCATGCAGTACTTTCAGTACCTTTTTTTTTTTTTTTTCTTTTGATTTCTTGTCCTGATTTACCTTTGTACCTGTACTGCACTGCAGATATCTGTACAACACTCCACATGTCAGTTGTGTATCTTGTATGGAAACAAACATTCCCTCGTGGCACTTGCTGTTGACATCAGTAATGCCAACTTTACTCTTCGCCCCCAAGCTTTCATTCAATACCGCTCGGTTCTGCTTCGCGTTTGTATTTACGGCAGTGTTAGTTTTATGTACGTCAACAGCGGTACACAGTAGTATGGATGGAGTGACTGATGGACAGATGACCGATATGAACTTTGTGTATGGTTTCACTGATTTCAGGGGAGGAAACGGCAAAGGGACTCTGAGATTAACACGTACATTACAGTTCTTTTATATCGGTCTTTTGTTTTACGTTTTGGCGATTACACGTTATAGACTTTTCACAGCTGTACAATTACATTCAGTAAAACAATGGTAACTGGGATTAAAATACTAATAGATTACTCTTCGCGGACTCCCTGAGATTACGGGTCCTTTAGACCACAACAGCATAAACGCTATGTGATATACGTATAAAAATATAAATAATAAAAAGATAATAATATATACGCTTCATATAATACTCCGTCCACGCTCAAAAAATCGAAGTTTGCTTTTACGGATGATATGTGGTGACAATGATGCTTATGTGCAGCTGTGCGCAGCTAATTGTTGTCTTCAAAGTATGTTCAAATGTTTGTAAATCTATGGGACTTCACTATTGTGGTTATCAGGCGCTAGGCTTGCAAACTACTTACACTGACTTAAAACAACCTAAGGACATCACACACACGCCGAGGGAGGACTCGAACCTCCGACGGGGAACACCGCGCGCTCAGCAGCAGCCTTTAGAGCGAAAAAATGTTCAAATGTTTGTAATTGTTATGGGACCAAACTACGTGGTCTTCAGTCCCTAGACTTACAAACTACTTAAACTAAGTTAAGCTAACCTAAGGACAACACGCACATCCATGCTCCAGGGATGATTCGAACCGAGGCCTCGCAATCCGTAACGTGGCGCTCCAGACCGCTCGGCTACTCCCGCGCGACCCTTTAGAGCGCTTGCCCATTTCACAGCGGCTCAAAATATGTAATGACATTCTTCAACCCCTACTACCCCAAAAGTAGATTCTTGCGATATTTAAGTACATCTAGAAACTTCCTTCGAGTGTTTATCAGATGAAATTTTTCATAATTTCGGTTAAGCCTTATACGCGCTGTTTGCCTTTGTATACATACATCTCATGCCTCGTGTTAGACTTAAATGATATACATTACCTCAGGTATATTTCAATTCAAGCCGCAAATTCGATTTGTAAGCAATTTTCTGATCTCTAACCTGTAAAGCGACCACTACCATTTGTTTTACTAATAACTGACCTTGCGTATCGCCATGCACTTAAATGTGATGTGAAGGGTATTATGTAAATGATTTGTAGATATAGCACCAGATTTTGCATGACAACGGGATCCACATATTCCTCATTAAACATGCAGTTAGAGGCTTCTAGAGTTACACGTTTCGTTAAGTGCACCGAGATGTATTTCTCTTTATTAGGGGATTCTTGCAAATCTTCTCAATATCAGAATGTATATGTCAACCATTTTTTGCGGATAACACTTACTGTATGTTTAACCAACGGATTGTGACCACTGTTTCCCTTTACGAATATACACTTTTTCCACTTCCAGTGGTAGCAATTCTGACTAGCAGTCGTTTTGAGTTGTGGGAAATACGAAAAACAAGTTAGTACGGTATCGTTCAATACAGACAAGCAACCTTTGCGTACTTAGGTGACACGGCATAACTCTGGTCACATTGGTTCTTTCCAGCACAACAAGTTGCAACTATGAGCAGGAGTATTACATTCAATACACATTCTGTGACTTTCTGCAAGAAGAGGCGGAAGAAAAGACAAAAACATATGTTCGTAAACCTATGGGACCAAACAACTGTAATCATCAGTTCTTAAGTAAGTTCCATTATTTTACTGTTAATACAACTCATAGAAGTTAGTAAAAATAAATAAAGAATGAGATAGAAATGGGTTATTAGGAACCAAAATTATTCTCTAAAACAGGGCGTAATTATATATTGAAGTGTTACCTGCGTCTTGGTAAAAACATATACGCTGTCGCCATATAGTCCAAACGCTGAATCATTACATCCAAAATAATCATTGAAGCTTGGATGCAAACTTGGCTATTTTCTCTACATCTACATGAACATTATTACAGTGCAACACACACTTACGTGCCTGGCGAAGGGTTTATCGAACCACCTTCAGGCCATTTCTCTACTGTTCCATTCTCGAACACTTTGCGAGATAAATGAACATTTAAAGCTTTCCGTATGATCTATAATTTGTTATTACGGTTGAGTTTTGTCCCTTTGTTGGCTGACGTCATCATATTATTTTCACATTCAGAGAAAAAAGCTGGGTGTTGAAATTTTGTAATAAATAAAAAAAAGGCCTCGCAGCAACGAATAACGCCTTTATCAAGTTACCTTCCATACGGAGACGGAGAGTATTTTTGTGTTCCAGGATAGTGAGCAGCAATCAGTCATCGTCCTCGTTGTTTAATATTGACTAACCAGATCTAGCTTTTGGCTTGTAACCAGCCATTACCAGTGCATGTATTTCAGAGCAGTATGTTAACATATGCTACAGCACGCCTTAAACAGGTTATTAAATACTTGTCACAGTTCATTTTAAACTATGAAAACTTTACAACAACATGTAAAATGTTACTTATACCGTTGCACGCCTTAAACATATTGTCGTACATTTGGCGTACTATGCTGTCCAACACACTACTCTGAAATGCATTCACTGATTAATGGCTAGTTGGTAGCCAAAATCTGGGCCTACTGTAATAAAGCTTTTAAATTAGAACGACAACTGATTGATGCTGACCACCCTGTTTTGATAGACGCATTAACTTATGAACTGCCCCCCCCCCCCCCCCCATGCTGTAAGCTTTCTGTGTATCCGCGGTCAATCTTCTCTGGCACAGATCCCATTCCACGCAACAAAAGGATAAGCGCAGTACATGTGTTACATGTCCTAAGCCCGCTACCATCTTGCTGCAAGCTTTGATTCGTCATTAAGTCTTCCCCACAGCATATCTATGTGACCGTTCCAATTTAAACTGTAATCCCTACGTATTTAGTAATTCGCTGGTAGCGGCTAACGTACTCAATATATTCCAAGACACTGGTTTCCGTCGTCCTCTTCCCAGTGGCGTCGCTCTTTACTCCAAATCAAGCGTCGCTTAGGACTGATTTAGAACTGTGTGGCTTATGAGGATTCACAGACAGTCAATTTGCTAGCAGAAATATATACGAAGTGGCGTTGGAAAATAAGTTTCCCGTGTCGATTGTGGTCAGAGTTGCGTCTGAAAGGGGAAAATAGAATGAGACATTAAAGATAAGACGTATCTTTATTTATCTATGTAATTTCCAAGTACATTGAGACATTTGTCATACCGCTTTATAAGCTTAAAAAAGCCTTCCAGGAAAAAATCAGGGCATTGCATATGGAATAAGAGTTGAACGGCTTGTTTGACGTCGCATTGCTTCCAAAGCGCCTTCCGCAGAGAGTCTTCTTCAAAGCTGGATACAGATGGAAGTCACTTGGAGCGAGATCAGGACTGTATGGCGGATGGAGTAGGCGCTCCCAACCAAGAGTTGCAATATAGTTTTGCTTTGCCGTCGCCGCGTGTGGCCTCGTATTGTCATCCAACAAAAGAGCACCAGATCTGAGAATGCCAGGCTGCTTGTTCTGAATCACCTCTTTCAATTTCGATAGAGTGACACAATACCGCGCAGCATTGGTGGTTGCATCCTACATAAAGTCCAGCAACAAAACTCCTTGGACGTCCCAGAAAACGGTTAGTAGCACTTTATCTGCATACAGAGTGCTGTTGAACTTCTTTCGGATAGGTGATGACGGATGTTTCCACTCCATAGCCGTTCAACGCTTCTTCCGTATGCAACTACCTGTTTTTTTCCTTGACGGCTTTTTGAAGCTTATAAAGCGGTTTGACAAATGTCTCAATGTTTCTGAAAATTATGTAGAAAAATAAAGATATGTCTTATCTTTAATGTCTTATTCTATTCTTTTTCTTTCATACACAACTCTGCCCACAGTCAATAGGGGAACTTATTTTCCAACTCTCCCTCGTATATAACGCACGAGGCCTGTTTTTAAGTGAGGTCTATTTGAACATAAGTACACAACGAAAGGTTCTTTGGAAAAAGTAAATTTATTTTCAGAAAGTACATGATTCATTTTTCGACATAGTTGCCAAGTTTGTTCAAACACTTATCATACCTCTCAACTAATTTTAAAATACCCTCTTCGTAAAAACTTGTCGCCTTTTCCGATAACCAGGAGTTCTGATCTCGACACGTCAAGAAATTCGTTTGAGGCCTATTATTGTGAAGCGCCTGTTCTCGCGAATCCTCGCTTCAACTGAAGCCACCAAATCGTCTATAATCGCGGAGCGGTCCTCATCTTGAACGTTGTCATGGCTATCTTTGATTTCTCGTACCCACTTACGCATTTTGCTTTCACTCATAACAATATCACCGTACTCTTCGCAAATTTGTCGATGAATTTATGAATCAGACAGGTTCCTTCCTGACAAAAACCGTGTCACTGAGCGAACCTCACACGCAGCGAGCGAGTTGATAGTCATAAACATTTTGAAGGCACAGAACAGAACCATACAGGTTAGTTACAGAGCTGAAACTGAGCACAGTTTTTCCCGAGGCATGTCGGTACACGAAGAACGCACTCGTTGCTGTGTACGTGCGAACTACTAATGTCTAAAACAAAACGCACCTTACTTAAAACACACACACACACATAAACAGGCACCACAAACTTCCATACGCACTTCTTCAGAAGCTACCTCCCAGCGCAAATCTCCCGCAGCTCTTCCATGGTTCTGAGAGGTGAATTTTCTCGATAGTGAGTTTTCATTTGAATATCACCACATTTCAATGGCCCGTTAACACATTCCAGCCCCTTCCGATATCTTGGAGAATTAGAAATCCTTCCAGAGAAGACGGTGAGGGAATTGGCGTCACGGATCTGGCGCCGCACCGAGCCACGGGTCTGTTCCTGTCTTCGTCGCGATCGAACATCCAATTTCCGCTGCAGCTCACAAACAGGTAACGCTAGCCGTCGCCCTGCAGTTAGCGCAGTGACTGCCAATCGACGTTCATCTCAAATCGCGGACTTCAGATCTCATTAAGGCCCGCCAACTGCAAAGCGGTAGAGTTACAAACATTCGCCGTGAACCGCTATAGGATCCTTACTTGAGTTTCAGTGTGAAGACTGCAATCGTTGTCCATCGTAGATCACGTTAAAATATAAAATAATTCGTCGCGGGTATGTAATTACTGTTGAAAAGCATACGTAACTTGAGTAACACCATCGGTTCAAGTTGATCGCCACGTAATGTTGGAGTGTGATCTAATGGAAAATATACCCCCAATTCCCACAATATCACTCCAATATGTCGTGAGCAGGCCAAAATAAATATTTCATTTTTGTCACGGGGCGGAAGGCCTGGTCAAGAGTCATGGTCATTTTCATGACATCTTTCGATGGTCCGAAAGTGTGGAGAACAAACAATTGGGTGTTTCGAAAAGATTTATAAGGTTCCATATGACTATATCTCTTACGCGAATGAAGTTATAAACTTACGGTGGATTTTAACACCGAGGCTTAAAATTTATCTTAGTGCAAGTCGGTTCATACGGCTGCTACCAAGGTTTTTCCTGGTCGTTTGCTCTTTCATCAACGTTGTGCTGTGGTGAGCACATTGGACTCGCATTCTAGAGGACAATGCTCCAACTTCCAGTCCGAACATCAAGATTTAGGTGTCCTGTGATTTTCCTAATCACTCAAGGGAAATGTTCCTTTGAAAAGGACACGACGGACCATTTCCTTCTCTATCCTTTCGTAATCTGAGCTTGTGGTCCACCTGTTATTTTCGCAGGGTCGACGGGAATTATAATCTTACTTCGTTCACTGCTATATTACTACAGTATGGAAGGAAAGTCACGAACGGTTAGTATCCAAAAACGTAGCATACAGTTTCGCGGTTGCGATAATCTATTGTCGTTTTCTAAGTTAAAAATAATTTTCGCTGCCCGCAGTGCGTTTGTCTTATCGTAGGAGTCACTCAAATTACAACAATGAAAGAGTCACTCCACGAAAATTCGGGATACGATCCTGATGTTTTGTTTGTTGTTCTACCGAACACTACGACTTGTTCAAATGTTTGTAAATGTATCGGACTCAACTGCGTGGTAATTAGTCCGTAGCTTACAAACTACTTAAACTACGGTAAACTATCCCAAGGACAACACAAACACCCATGCCCGAGGGGGGACTCGAACCCTCGACGGCGATCGGCGCTACGACTTGTGATTGTGTTCGGTTTTGCTACAATAGTGATACTGTTGTAAGCGTTTGTGTTATACTTGGGGATACAAGCAGTTTTACAATTGTAGAACGTCTTCTTCTTAGCTAATGGGTGCATGAAAAGAAACAAACGGATGAGATGTATCATGAAATTAGGAAAAAACGCTTTCAAACTCTTCAAGAAAGAAGCCCCAGTGGATGCTAATCTTCGTAAACTCGAAAGAAATACAGACTTTTGCAAATGGTCCGTTGACTGATCACCAAGCAGTGAAAGGCCCAAGAAACAGGACAACGATAATTAAGTCACCGAACGTTAAATTAACTCTGCTTCTTTCACCAGCAAAATCGACTACGAAGCGATCGGTGAATATGAACTTTTCCAGCGTCATGTAAAGAAGGAAGGATAGACAAAAAGATGATAGAAGCTTTCGAAATTTGGTGCTACAGATGAATGATAAAAATTAGGTTGGTACAGCGCGTAACTAATGAGGTGCTCAACATAATTGGTAGAAAAGGAGTTTCTGGTATATCCTGACTAAGAGAAGGGATAGATTGGTGGGACATATTCTGAGACAACAAGGAATCGTCAGCTTGGCATACACATCACAATGAAGGGCCCTCGAAAATTAAGCAATGCTTGTAAATGTACAACGCCAAATAAAATTCCCTATTTAAAAAACTGTAAATGGACTTTGGACGGACTTCTCTAAAGAAAGATTTGTTCCACATTTACTGAAAAGAACACAGAATGACAGAAGTTTGCAAGTTGAAGAAGAGGTATATGACAATACCTATTGAGGAACAACGCTATCTTGAGCTAAATGGGACTACTATTGATAGGGTGTTCTTGAAACGTCGAGCACTGAATCATTATTACTTGCTGCCAATGGTATAACGTGGAAGTCCTGCTGCGTATTGTAATAGTGTTGAAACGTCAGATGTCTAGTGGTGCAGCGCTCATGGCATACAGACCGCTTCTCTTCCACGCATAACAACCAGGTGCTTGCGTTAATCCGGTAGCACCGCCTGTATTCTTACATCACCGCCGACTGGCGTAGGGAATACCCGCTTAGCAAAGGTGTTTATGTAGTTTCGCTACAGTATTTCCTACGAATATCTACGCAAAGTTCAGAGACAACAGATGTGCATTCCTGCGAATTTCGCGCTTAAGTTTGCATTTATGTACTTGTTTTCGGTATACAGATACGACAGTACAAATTACTCTGTGATTTTCTTTTCTCTCTTTCATTTTAATACATGCTTTCCAGAGACTTTCTTCGGTCAGAACCCATTTTAAGTGAATGGTACTTATTGTACAAGGCATAAAAATGCTGCATAGCGCTGCTTAGTTTAATCCCACGTCATTTTAAAAATGTTTATAAGTCCAGTGTGAATAGATTAATTTTTAATTATTTTTAACTGCATGATATTTCAAAAGGAATCATCCGATTCCACATGATTATATCTCCATCATAAAACCGAGCTACGCGGCGCAGTTTAAGACACTGGACTCCCATTCGGCAGGACCATGGTTCACACCCGCATCCAACCATCCTGATTTAGGTTTTACACATCTACATCTACACCTACATGGGATACTCTGCAAATCACGTTTAAGTGCCTGGCAAAGGGATCATCTAACCACCTTTATACTATTTATCTCCCATTCCATTTTCGAATAGCGCGCGGGAGGAAAAAACACCTGAATCTCTCCGTTCGAGTTCTGATTTCTCGTATTTCATTCTCATGATCTACTTATGTAAATGGTAGTCAACAATATATTTTCGCATTCGGAGGAGAATGTTGGCGATTGGGGTTTCGTAAGTAGGCAACGCCGCAGTGATAAGCGCCGTCATTCTAATGATTCCCATCCCAGAGCCTGTAATATTTCCTTAACGCTGTCTCCCCTGTATCGTGACAATACAAAACGAGCTGCCATTCTTTGGACTCCTTCGATGTCCTCCGTCAAATCCACCTGATACGGATCCCACATTGGGCAGCAATACTCCAAAAACGGACGGACAAGCGTAGTGTATGCAGTCTCTTAGTAGTTCTGTTGCATCTTTTAAGGGTTCTGGCAATAAAACGCGGTCTCTGGTTCGCCTTTCTCACGGCATTATCTACGTGGTCTTTCCAGTTAAAATCTGAAGTATTTACGGCCTTCACTTTTGATTGATTTATTTTGTAAACAAAGTTTAACGGATTTCTTTTCGTACTCATGTGGACGACTTCACTCATTATTTAGAATCAATTTGCCAATTTTTATTCCCTAGTGATATCTTATTTAGATCGTTCTGCAGTTGGTTTTGATCTTCAGATGATTTTACTAGACGGTAAATGACGGCGTCATCTGCAAACAAACTAAGAGAGCTGCTTAGATTTTCTCCCAAATCGGTTATGTAATTAAGGAACAGCAAAGGCTTATACAAGGATAAATTATTTACAAGGTCCGCCTCCGCGTCGTAGTTACCATACTAGATGGGGACCATGTAAAAGC
Organism: Locusta migratoria; assembly: GCA_026315105.1. NCBI lineage: Eukaryota > Metazoa > Arthropoda > Insecta > Orthoptera > Acrididae > Locusta > Locusta migratoria. The sequence continues at coordinate 263,151,363 of CM048755.1, forward strand.
CCCTGGATCTACTTTCAGTACTGCAAGTATCTTTCCTCGGTGTGAGGACTGATAAGCGGTGCATTTAACTTCGTGATACCAACTGAGACGTAGCGGCTCTACCGAGGGAATGGTATGGTAACCACAAGGCCCTCCATACGTTCCAACCGGAAGTTCCTCACTTCAAGATGACGAATTGGGACAATTTTATAGGCTACTCTTCGGTACTTCACATAGATGCGTATGCAACTGGTGATTTACAGAAAAAGAAATGATATATTTCCTGTATGTCCTTCACGTTTGTACACCTAACTAGTATATTTATTACTTTTCAAAAGAGGTAAATTTATATGAATATGACATTAATCTGCTGACATATTTTTACCAGCATGGCGTACAATGGTAGTTGTTCCTACTGATCATTCCTAGAGACTTAGTATGTAGAAAAATATTACATCGAGTTCAGCTTTTAACTTTTTTCTAATAAACATTTTTGGACTTCGCAATTACTGTAACTGATTCGTACATAACATAATGTTATATTTAGTAAATATAAAAAGCTAAAGTAGTCAACAATCATAATGCTTTACTAGGAATGGTCCTATATGGGGGTGGTATGCCGTTGGCTTCCTCCGAACTGACTTACGCAGCCAGTTATAGGGAGACCTACAGTTTAACGTGGGTTCCGAACCACGGTGCTAGTCGATATTTTTCACACCTGCAACACTGCCAGAGGTGAAAGAAGTGGAAAGTGACAGATAAAAATCCTAGGACTTGAAGGGGATCGAACCCACGACCTTTGGATTCACAGTCTGGCAATCTGCCACTGTGCTACCGAGCCACAGTTTAGTACGTGTATGACAATTAATTACGCCGCACGGGAGTAGCCGCGTGGTCTAAGGCATAATGCTATGGACTGGGCGGTCCCTCACGCCCGAGGTTCGAGTCCTCCCATGGGCATCGGTGAGTGTGTGTGTGTGTGTGTGTGTGTGTGTGTGTGTGTGTGTTGTTCTTAATGTAAGTTAGCTTAAGTAGTTTGTAAGTCTAGGGACTGATGACCATGGCTGTATGGTGTAACAGGTTTACAAACATTTGAACAATTAATTATATATTCACGGAATTTACCACGTTAACTGCGAATGGGAAAAGTTGAAAATGTATACCCAGGGCTATTCGACCCCTAGGCAGTTGCGCTGACCCTACGCCACTGGGGATACAGCGATCACCACACCTGCACGGACCTCAAAACACGCCTCTCGTCAGATTCACGTTTTCAACTTTTCTGTGCCCACTAATACTTAAACTAGTGGTTATTGTTGTCTATTCCCGTAAGAGTAAGGGCCTAGGAGTGCCTCCGCACTGAAGAAGAAAGGATTATTGCCCGTCATCAGCTATTTGCTGTCCCGTGTGGTTGATCATATAAAAGAAATTGATCTTTTAAAAGTGTATCTGAACAGATTTAAAGTTAACAACCATTTAAATTGTTAGTTTATTTGAGAATATAGGTCGTGTACTGAGCGGTTTCTCTACTTCTGCACTATTGAAAAGAAGAGTGGTACCCTTCAAGTCTAAATGTAATTATTTCACCACACAAGTTCCTCGCTAGTAGACCTTAACAGCCTCAAGATCAAGAAGCAACGACGTACGTGCCGTCTTCTGCGCTGCGGACCCAAATTGATAAGACAACAGGTTGGCGGCAAATGTGCAGTGCAGTGAAAGTAACTTACCGAAGAGGCTGGCGGCGTCGAGCAGGCTGGGCGCGTCGGCGGCGGAGGCGGCAGCGGCGGCGGCGGCGGCGGCGGCAGCGGGGGCGGGCGCGGGCGCGGCCTTGTCGCCGCCGCGCTCCACCTCGCTCTCCTTCTCCATGCCGCTGCTCACTCCGCCACCTGCACATCACACACATCTTGCACTCCCAACACACTAACTAGCACACGAGCACAAAAGTGCACACTCACGCCTTTTACTGTTTTTAATTAAATAAATCGCAATTTGCGATCACTTATGGCTTCACTGTACTAGGTTTAGATGTAATACCGATGTGCAGCGAATGAAAATTTGGGTCCGGCCGGGATTCGAACCCAGGATCTTCTGCTTACTAGGCAGACGCGTCGACCACTCCGCCAACGAGGACACAGTGACCAACCCGACTGCAGAGGACTCTTTCCTGCACGTCTCCCGCCACACCCAAATCTTCATTCGCCACGTTGTCTCTATTACCACAGCCTATTTATTCTGTAATACTCGCAGTCACAATACTGCATTCCCTCATCAGGGAGAACAGACCGTGAGGTATCGAGACACAATTAATTGTCGTCAGGAGCCCAGCCTCGGCTTGTATACAATTATTTTTTTTTTTTTTTTTTGACAAAGTTACAGCGTTCAGATTTAATGAAATATTTCATCAAAAATGAAGACTGTAACGTCGTCAAAAATATATAACTTTTACTGTTTGTCACGGTCAGCGGCGAACAGAGCGTGCTCGGAAGGCATATCGCTACGCCCTTTTTATTTGACTTACCAAACGTCATGGGATAGTCGCCTAGTATCGTGTGAGGCCTCCCCTGGCCCTGCAGACTGCAGTGAGTCTCAGTGAAAGTGAGTCTATAATTGCCTGGTACTCCTCTGGACACAGCTGACACCAAACCGTTTGCAGGGCGGCAGCCAATTCTAGTCCGTTCGTGGTGCAGGATTCTATTCATCCCAGATATGCTCGATGGGATAAAATCTGGACTCTGAAGCGGCAATCTCGGTCCTTGGGCCTTCCCTATGATCCTGGAAGCACGCCCTGGTGACGTGGGAATAATGTGGCGGCGCGCTATCATCTCGAAAACACCGCAAACCGCCAAGGTGTTGGAAGGCCAAAGATGAGTGTAGAAGGTCTCTGAGCAGCTCAACATATCGCGGACCATTCAACTTTCCTCCCCGAAAAGATGTGTGTGTGCGGGGGGGGGGGGCATTCCATACCAAGATAATGCACCACATAACATAACAGAGACAGTACCAAGTTGTACCGCACCATCTGGTCAGGCAGGTTCATTTGATTCACAAGGCCTGCGCCACACATGGTGCTTCCTACCAGCTTGGTGCAGCTGAAATAGTGATTTGTCCGAACATATCATGTTCTGTCATGTTTCCAATGCCAGTTCCTGGTCATAGTGACAAATGCGAGTCGATGTGTCCGATGATATTGTTTTAACAATGGCACCTGCGTGGCCATTCCCCATGGAAACCATCGTCCTACAAATTGTGGACTGTTAGATGTATCTAGCACGTTCTGTGATTCGTTGAGACGTGATTTGTTGCAATGTTGCAGTTTTATAAGTATCGATGATGCGTCTCACCGATCAAGGTAATCGAGGATGGCTAGACGGCCGTTAGTTCCCTTGTTATGGACTGTGACATCCTCATTCAACCTTTCACGATACACCTATGACGCGGTTGAACGTGTGAAGCCGAAATCGAAATTCCCATTCGTCGAGGAGCACTCATCGTACCCTGTTCGATAGTCGTCAGGTCACAACAACGTTGCTAGTTGTGCAAATCACTAGCGAAAACACGTCTCATAATGTCTCGTATACAGCAGGCACAGGGAGTGAGGCGCGCGAACGATACACCTGTGCCCCACTATCCCATGGCATCTGGTAAGTCTGTGTAGACGTAGATGGTGTTTGCGACGGTCATTATAGAGTACAGCCATGCTTCGCCAACGAGTACTCCTGCTAAAGAACTTTAGCAATTTGGACGGAATGGCAATAAGGTCCAACGGGAAGGTGATGGGCGTACAGCGGATTGATGCACATCTTGAACGTAAAGTTTCGGCAGTGTGTCGCTGCTCTTAGCAGCTGTCTGTGGAACATTCCGATGCATGTAGAGCACGTTATGGACATCCGCGTAGTATTGCGTGAACATCGGTGGTCGTCCGATCATCATCCTCGGAAAAAATCTAGGCACATGTTCGTCTTACTGTTCCTTCAAGTATCGTTAAGACGTATCAGACGAAACTTTTTTCCCGGGAAAACCGCTTTAAAAAGTGTAGACAACCGGCATTTGCAATAGACTGCGGAAAGATCTTACTGACGACAATATGAATGTCGCGTATGGGCCGCGAAAACAAGATAACAAAAATCAAAGATCGAATGAAAGCATTCTGCCGCAAAAGTCCTGCTCACTAGGTCCTCCGGCGATGTAACAGGTGGTTCATACACAAGGGTGTTCTGATAACACCACAAGGGGGAAAAATCGATTGGGAACACGTCTAGTGATCGTGGTGGCCATTCGAATGGCCCAACGCGACCAATTCAGCGGCCGGAGAAGGTTGCATATAAACGTGCCCTCATTTGTCTGTTGAAATGCGCGGAGGCTCCGTCGTGCTTAAATCGAATGCGGCGACGATTAGGCATGGGAACATCATTCAAAATGTACGATAGAATCTCTCCCAAGAATACGAGATATCGGTGGAATGTAGGCCCAATTAAACAGCTTCCGACGACACCAGTGACCGTAGTACTCTCTTGTGGCATTTGAAACCCCCATTTCCTGCGTAATTAGTAAGTCTTGTTGGGAGTCTGATGGGCCGTGTCTGCAGACGTTTTTGTAGTCATCCTGCACAAGTATTTTCCCAGTCACAGTTTTGGAGGGAAAAGGAAGGGGGAATAACTAACAGAAATACAAGGAACCCTTGGTCATACGAGGAATTGTGTCTTGCAGACTTTGCAAGTAGACGCAATTATGGACACTGAAAAGTCGCTCGCACAGTAACGTAGCACGTGTTTAAAGTAAGGAAAAGAAAACGGCGCAGTGGACTGATAATGTGCAGTAACGCGAACTCCGGCCACAGGTCCTGGCGGGCTGATAAGCACTGACCGGCCGCAGTGTCTCGGCGTGCAAAAGCCGCTCTCCCGGCCCTAATCAGGAATCGTGACCTGCAGCCCCTGCTTCTCAGTCCAGTAGCTCCCTAGTTGGCCTCACCAGACTGAGTGCACCCATTTCCATCCCTTAAAATCTTGGCAGTACAGGAAGCGAAGCCGGATCCTTAGCATGGTATTCAGCACTCACTATTTCTGTTTCCTTAATTTTTCTTCGTCTTGTTTGGGGCGAAGGGGGGGGGGGGGGGGAATCAGTTACGTGTGACCGTCGGGCGATGTATTTTCAGTGTATGTCAATGATAATTCCACACGCATTTGTTAGGAGAGATCAGGCCTTAATTTTCGCTCCCTCGGGGATTTTCTTCTCCTATTAAATTGCAACGTAACTATAATTTGCCGCTGCGCCGACTCTGAGGAACGCAACATGAAGCATTGAGCAGGGGCAAAGGGTGTGGTACTGTGTGTGTAATAAAACCCAAGGAGTGGAAGACGAATGGCATTTATTTTTCGTACCCCCTTGGGAACTTTTGAACTGTGCGTCCGCCGATTGGGCCAGAGACATCTTCATCGTCGTTCATCACAAAGTGCTTTATTCAATAATACTTCACACAGGAGGTACAGTGCAACTGTCTGAAAGTTGCGGCTGGCAGCAGTTCAAAACTTGACTTCTTATTCGTGAGGACTACCAATCTGTATCGATATGTATAGAGCATAAAATGATTTTAACTAGTCAGTGTCAGACACAGTCATGACTTTTATGGTGGTGGTGGAGACAGGGGTTGAAGAAATGCGCAACGACACCTGACATTTTACAAATTAAGCTCTGTCCCTGACCGGACGCTTTAGTTCCATTAAGCTACAGAGGTGAAAGATAAAGCGGAGCACTGTAGTACGGTAATTCACTTTCGGTAGGAAGGGAAATGTTTTAACTGCGTCAAGCTAATCCGCAAGGCTAAAGGTGTCATCTGGATTAGCCTGATACAGTATGTGCCCTGCTGCAGGAACCGCATTATCCTACCATTCTCGGCCTTATGAATGGGCTGCGCCATTTTATGTTCGCTCTCCAATAACGTGCTACGGTACTGTGACGAGCAGGACTTCCAATTACTTTCACGACAGCAGGTATATAACTGCAAACAAACAAAATTATCACGTAACTTTATTTTTTGGAGGCGATTTAAAATTTTATGGCTACCACGCGTAAATACCGAACATAATCAGTCTCAAACAATAAGAACAAGTCGCATTATTGATAATTATTGATCCATCGGTTGAGAACGTTCAAATTGGCAACCTTCCCGATGCTACTTGGAAGCAGTACACGCTAGATTTAAATGTAATGCTGTTCACAGGCAAACGGTTGATTTCAAATAGGCAGTGTCTTACCAGACATTCATGACTTACTCCGACCTCTTAACTAATTTACACAGGCAGATGGAATGTTGCTGTGCGGTATAGGATCGATACAAGATAGGATTGATAGACGACAAATGCTTGTTTCTTTGCCGCGGGATCTGTTTACGAAATTTCAGTCTCCAGCTTTCTTCTTACCGAAAATATTTAACCCCACCTACGTAAAGAGAAATGATCATGATAATAAAGTAAGAGAAATCAAACCTCGAATGGAAAATTTTAGATGTTAGCTTTTACTGCGCAAGTAATTTACGGGAAACAAATACGTACATACGTACCAGCCAACCATGAAACAGGACATACAGACTTGCGCGCAATCGACGTATGACAGTATATAAAATGAGGAAGAAATTAACAAAACTAAGATAGACACATAGAAATTTATGACTTAACTGTCGATGGCCACTAAATTAAAATAACGGGGAATGCTGAAAATTTGTGCCAGGCGGGAATTCGAACCCTGGTCTTCACTTTACTAGGTAGTTACTCTGACCACTACCCCAACTGAACACAGCTGTCATCGTGACAGCACGTATTACCCAGCACGTCTCCCGCTAGGCTAAATTTATAACTTATTCACACGCTGCTACCCATTTTAAATAATTATTTATTCGAAAATTGTTATTTCCACTGAATTTAGCACTAAAATGTGTCCGACCAGAAGGGAATGTAGACAAGCGTAACATATGGAAGTTTGGGCGTTGTCGGGGAGCGTCCTCGGGTGACCGAGAGGTTAAGGCGACAGCTCGCGAAAGTGGGAGATGCGGTTCGATTTCCGTTCCGACACAAATTTTCATTTATCCCAGAATAATAGACCACCTTAAAAATAGCAGCAGTCGCAGAAATCGCAAATTACGAATAAATAATCAATTATTTGGTACGTACATCTGCGGTGCATCTTCAATGTCTGCACTTTTGGAACAGACGTTTGATAATAACTGCCCACTACTCGCCGCAGTGGGCGGATTCCAGTAAAAGTGTGAGGTTGGTGCGCAACATCTTAGCCTTACTTACAACCCTGTACTTGAGAGCAATCTCTAAAGAGGGTTATCCAATTATTGTAAGGCATGCTTCTGTCGGAAATATAACTGAATAACACACAATTTGAGATTTTCCTGATTGGTCACGGATGACGTATTCGTATAGTGTTTTTACGTAATTAATTAGGCTTGCATACACAAAAGATTTAAAGTCTCCAAGCAGCCAAAAATCCATGGGATTAAGATCGAGAATCGAGCTGGCCAACTTGCTGGACATCCCTCGCCAATCCATTGTCGATTAAATAGCCGTGTAAAGAGTACTCACACAGTACGTTACCGTGTAACCGCTTTACTGTCTTGAAGCTTCTACAATATATCCCCTATGAGCGTCAGCTCTGAGCGAAACCTCCAAGACTGGTTTTAAGATCAGACTCGCGCCGTAAACTTCGTGTCCGACATGTTTCCCACCATTGCCGTGATTCCTTGAGTATCCTGTTGAGGATTCGTTCACCATTTTTGTCTGAAATAGTGTTAGTACGTCGTATGAAATGAGCTTGCTCTCTGGCTGACGTTAAACCTCAATAAAAGAAATAGTACGACGGATAAAATAAAAGACATCTCGTTCCTATACATTCTCGGAGTAAATTACTGCCCAAGGTAAAATACACTCTTCATATGTGTACAGCATAAACCGTTTCCACAGAAATAAAAAGAAGTATATTAGTGAAACATTCAGATCAATGGATACTTTGTTCGAGTCGTAGGCACACAGTAGGAGTTAGGGCAGCTACGTTTAGCGATCTTACAGAGGGCTAAATAATGGCTTCGAAAAGAATTAAAACTATTGAAGTGAATTAAAATTGTTTTCTGTAGATAGCGATACAAGGATAAAACAACATTAAAACGTTGCATGTAATTCTTACTATTCACGGTACAGAAAGAAAAACGTACATACACTGTTACTGTTCCTTACGACAGACTAGGAATTTGTTCCCCAACGGTTTGTGTGTAACGGCGTATCCATCCACAAACGCTTGAGAAGGAGAGGGTTAGGACAGGAAAGGGTAGTTACGTCACCCTGCCTCCTTCTGAAAAATGTTACCAAATTCGCAAACTGAACTCGTACCCTGACCAACCACAACATGAAACGCATGCTTACCAATGGTAAGTATTACTGTTACACAGAGCCATTTTCCGTGAAATGACAAAAATATTTTCACGCTCATTGCTATGCACATTGCAACTGAAACTATCAAATGGTTCTGGGACCTAAAAAGTACTACAAACGTTGTACCTTCATTTCCCGATATATTTCCTTGTTTTACCAGCCATAGATAAAGATTTGTAAACATATAGAAGCAGAAAGTATTCGCGTGTATCTATAAGTCTGCCTAAGAGCGAAATAAAATGTACAAATTTCATTCGAACTACATTCTGAAATCGTTGATAGTCGGTAGATGTTATGTAGTGGTAGTATTAGCATGTTTAGTGATTAATGAACACTGTTATACAAGAGTTTTGAGTTTACTATTAAAAGAAAGTCACATGCTGGAGGTTGCGTGCTATGCTTAGAAGAAACATCTATGGGACTGATTTCTCTCTTTTTTCTTATACTTTAACTGTTTATGATCAGCGTAAAATAGCTAAGAAACTGTGGATAAATAATTTGCATTATTGCTTTAATATATACTCACAAATGAGTTACAACGCCATACGCCTCATCCAAAGAAATTGCTAAATCACTCTCAAGAGCACTAGAATTGTAGCAATGAAGCATTTTTAGAATATTATGTATTGCCTAAGCAATCGTAAATCACTAAGCTAACGACAAGCAACCTATTTAAATGAATCGAATGCTGAACACTTTTGAAGCAGTAGGGTTCTTAGAGGCAGTCTCCGACGAAGAAAACTAACCAAATGTCGCTGCTATATGGATTGGAACGTAACCAAAATATCAAATGTTTGTAAATCAGTGGGACTTAACTACTGAGGTAATCACTCCCTAGGCTTACAAACTACTTAAAACTAACCTAACGACAACACACACACATACACCAACACCCCCCCATACACACACACACACACACACACACACACACACACACACACACACACACGCACGCACGCACGTACGAACGCGCGCGCGCCCGCGCACGCCCGGGGGAGGACGCGAACCTCCGACGGGGAGCAACGGTGCGCTATTAGACCGCTCGGCCATTCCACCGCGGCGGAACAGAACCAATTCACAATTGCGAATGAAATATCGTCTGCTGTTCTCACATTTTAAACGCCACACTAATTACTTTCTCATGTACTGTGTTCTAGTTTATGAATTACTACTTGACTTCTAGCTATATGTTAACTGAGCACATATACTACTTGACTTCTAGCTATATGTTTACTGAGCATATTTTATATATAATGTGCTCAGTAAACATATAGCTAGAAGTCAAGTAGTAATTCATAAACTAGAACACAGTACATGAGAAAGTAATTAGTGTAATGTCCTTGCAACAGTTGACTTGCTGATTGTCAGTCATGAATTTTCGGTCGCTAATGAAAGCCTTATTGACGCCACTTCAGCGACTTGCGCGTAGACGATAATATGATATGACGACAAACACACAACACCGAGTCCACTGCCGGGACTCGAACCCGGATCCCTTCATGGCGGTCATCGACTCTGCCGTTTTTTGTATTTTTTAGTTCATTTATTTACTACATAGCCGTCCCGACTTTGCACGGGTAGCACTATTCATGATTACATTTAGTGACTGGGAAATAACAGCATTTAAAAAAAGCAAGTTATTCTTCTGCAGTGCAGCCGCTTGAATCGCTAGCGTCGCCTCCGTGTTGCTGTGTTAGATTGTCCATTGATAATGCACTTTCTCGGCTAGGGGCGCTACTGTCGCCTTGAGTGCCATATTTAAACTTTTACGTTTATGTTAAGCTGTGACATTAGTATGTAAATATGGATTAAACACGCCGAGGAGAGTATAACAAAGTATGCGTTATGTTTGATCATATTACATGGAATATAGCAATCAATAAAAGTATTTTTGAAATATAGTACAGTTGAAATGTCAGTTAAAAAGCTTTTCCAAAGAGTAATTTTTATTCCACATTTCACGTAATATTCTTCAAATCAATAAATATTTTGATCCGATTGCTACTAAACTTCACAGGTTCAACTGCTGGGCTAATCTGAAGATTCATCAAAATTTCTCCAGGCGTCTCCAGTCCACAGCAAACATACATACACACATCAGTTTTTATAGATACAGATAGATTTATAAGATCGATTCCTTGCGAGAGTTGGATGGCGTATTTTCATTGGTGATCTGCCACTCAACTACGTAGGCAAACATATTTTGCTGAAGAAATAAATTGATCCTGTTGTCCAGTCTTCGGGTTGAGTCCAGATTTACCTAGTTAAGGATAAGACGCGGTGGAAGCGCAGCCGTGCTAACGTTGCGCTGCAACTTGTTTGATGTGACGGACTAGTTGTCTTGCGCAACCTTCATAAAAAGCTGAAGCTTAATCGTCGCAAGAGACACTGCCTGCCGTTCTCTGAGAAGCACTTTACTTCCTTCTCGTCCTTGTCTGCCTCTTACCCCTGTTTCTATAGGAAAGGAAGAGACTGTATTTCCGCTACTTTATTAAACTACTTTTTCTGGTAACATTTTCACTCTATAGCATGGTTTCATGTGGTTCAGAGAATTCGAGATCAAAGATGTCCCCCTTGTTACAGAATCGTCCGCGGAAGGCGGCAGTCTCGGCTTGTTCACAACTTCTGGTAATATATTTTGTTATAGGTTTAAATTAACAGATCAGAAATTAATATCGGAAATAACAAAAAAGGCGATGTAAACGGAAGTGAATTAACTTTATAATAATCACAATCACAATAACTGGACCCTTTTGTGTGTGTGTGTGTGTGTGTGTGTGTGTGTGTGTGTCAACGTCGCTAATCATTTAAGACATCGAAAAGTTACCCATTGTTTCAATATATACAACAAATAAGGAACCGACTTCTAACTACACAATCCGTAAAAATGCCCCACGTTCATTTCTTTGGTATGTGTTCCCTTGCTCTACGAATTCCAACGCATGCCTCGCCATATGAAACTAGTGTTTCTGTGTAACACATACTACCAAACAGGAAAAAGGCATGTTGCAGTATGGAAACCTTGGCACAAAGATACACCTCCGATCATGATGTCATCTATTAGAAACTACAGCAGCAAGAGTACACATGTAGTGAGTCGCAAATCCGTAGTTCGAATCACGGGCAGGGATATACATGTCACTTCATAGAACTTTTTTTCTCATTCAAACAAAGAGGAACGTAAATAGTATGACCTGCGTACAGCTTCTCTCCTCTTTCTTCGAATACCTCGCTACCGCACAGTCTGCACAAGGTACCTCATGTTGCGCCGAAGTGTAATACATACAAAAAAATCAAATGTTTGTAGAACTTATGGGACTTAACTACGGGGTCATCAGTCCCTAAGCTTACAAACTACTTATGAACTAGCTAAGACTAAGGACGGCACAAATATCCATGCCCGAGGAGGGATTCGAACCCCCCACCGTAGTGGCCGTGCAGACCGTGACTGGAGCGCCTCAGTCCCCTCGGCCACCGCGGCCGGCTTAATACCTACTCTAAACCTATTACATACATCAGACATTAAGAAACTGAAATTATTACGATAGTCTGTTGGCGACTTGCTGTTTAGGAGTATTAGAAAAATTGTCCATAGTAACAGTTTTGTTCAGTTGAATAAACTTTAAAGTCTTGACCACTAATTTAAATTTATTGAGGCCTTACGCGTTTCGACGTTGCGTCATTATCGAAGGCTACAGCAAGACAATGGAATTAATATTCATCACACATTTCGATAAAACATAAATGAGAACACAATAATCACACTCACCATATCTTTTAAAACTTATTAAAAAGTGAAACTAAACATTCCTTTTAAAAAATGACTGTCAAAGACATATGTCAAAAATAAAATAAATTTAAAATTTAAAATTCCCCCAGAACATCCCTGTAGGATGGCCAAGTGCAAACTAAATTCAGCGTTGCGGTCAGTTATTAAGTGGAGAATCCGCCAGATGGCGATGTTGTCATTCTACTTCTCTCTCACTCACATATGCGCACTCACTCCCTCTGAGATTTTTTTTTTTTCTTTTTTTAAAATCTACCTTACACCTGCACAATATTTTGTTACTGTTATGTTATACAATTATAAACATACAACTAAAATTTACAATCACTGTGTACAAAACTTTCTTTTACATTATACAATTATATGAGTGCTGCACCAAATTTTCCATACTATATTTTGACATCGTTAGGAAAGATAGCGTTTAGTGACACATTGCTGGCAGTCACCAAAATCATGTTATCTACACAGTATTCTGGTGAGGAAAGTGTGTGGAGGGGAGGGGTGAAGGGGGACGGACATAAAAGTGCTGGGAAGGAAGAACAGCCATCAAGCACCATCTGCTTTCAAAAACCACACGGTGGCCTCCACAACGTACAACCCCTCGTACAAACCACAATGCTGGCAACAACAGCGATGCAATATGTCAAAGCAGTGTCACACCCATTTAAATTTGATTACTTGTAACACGAGGAAGTACTATGTACAGTATTACAGTTTAGGCAATGCTGATGTGAAACAATGTCTACAATATAAACTCTTAGGGTAGTTAACTATCATCTTCCATAAGTGTATTGCACATGTTAGCCCTCTATTATAAAACATGAAATAAAAGAGTCTTAAGCTATACTGATTAAATGCTTAACAATCAAGGCTCCTAAAATGAATGAATGTTATAAGTAAAAAGGAGTGGGGGGGAGGAGATGGTTGATGGAGCAACTACAGGTTATAAAATATAATTTTGTTCACTCTTACAGTTTGTAGTAATATTAACCTAACTATGCAGCTCCATGAAAGAAACCTTAGATTTACTATAGTAGACTGTTAATGGAAAATGGACTTTAAGTAATACAGTATACTACGAGCTACGATGGGACTGTGTGGAATAACAATGTTCGTGGAAGGACAAAATTTGTTAAGAGCAGGGAAGCTATTCGGCTAGGAAACCTCTTAGTGAACGCTGTACTGTAGTGGAATGCAAAGTGTCGCCATCTATTGGCGTCTGTTGTTTCTATGGAAGTGCCTAACGGAGTTGATGAATAGATTGAAGCATCATCTATCAGGTACATTCGTTACCATAGAATGGTCTACAAATGTTCGGCGAAAAGACTAAAGAACCAGTTTTTCGAAAAATCAATTTGTTCATTTATTATGTGAGAGGGAGATTTTGATTTTTCGACAAAAATCTCTAACTTCACTAGTCTATTCAACATTGAACGGAAAAAAGCCCATTTGTGTACTTTTGGATGGCATGAGTCAGCTGGTATAATTGTGTCTCTATAAGTTGGTTTTCTGAAAATTCCAAATGAGAGTTTTCCGTTGTCTCTGCTTACCGACAGATCTAGAAAATTTAGTGTTTTATTGTCTTCATGTTCCACAGTGAATTTTATGTTTGGGTGCATGGCGTTCAATTTCTCAGCTAGATCATTGATTGCTCCCTCGTTACCTTTTATCACAATAAAGGTGTCATCTACGTATCTGTGGTAAATAAGTACATCATTCCAGATGTCATTTACCATTAAATGATAACGATAAAGCAAAAGAGCTGAATACATTGGAATACATTGCAACCTCTAACGGGTATAATAGTAAAGAAGTAAGGTATCTGTACAATAAGCTCTGTGAGAACACCGCCATTAAAACGCCGATAGAACAACAGAAACTAAAAATGAGTATTACATACAAAGGGACATTGACTGATTCCGTCGTAAATAAGTTCAAAAAATACAAGGTAGGTTTAGGGATGAAAACCACTAGCAAACTAGGTGATAGGTTACGACACACAGTGGGACCCAAACGAGACAAGTTTGATGGCACAGGTGTATACAAAATAACATGCGAGACGCTTTACATAGGACAAACGGGCAGGTCATTCAGGCAGCGATTCAAGGAGCACACGCGAGACAGCAACGACGGATGTATCAAACGACACCTCACACGAAATAACCACGGATTAGGAGAAATAGAACAAAGCATGAAAATACTACACAACGCACCAAAAGGCCTAATGCTTAACACCCTTGAGGAAATAGAGATTTTTGTGGAAAAATCAAAATCTCCCTCTCACATAATAAATGAACAAATTGATTTTTCGAAAAACTGGTTCTTTAGTCTTTTCGCCGAACATTTGTAGACCATTCTATGGTAACGAATGTACCTGATAGATGATGCTTCAATCTATTCATCAACTCCGTTAGGCACTTCCATAGAAACAACAGACGCCAATAGATGGCGACACTTTGCATTCCACTACAGTACACCGTTCACTAAGAGGTTTCCTAACCGAATAGCTTCCCTGCTCTTAACAAATTATGTCCTTCCACGAACATTGTTATTCCACACAGTCCCATCGTAGCTCGTAGTATACTGTATTACTTAAAGTCCATTTTCCATTAACAGTCTACTATAGTAAATCTAAGGTTTCTTTCATGGAGCTGCATAGTTAGGTTAATATTACTACAAACTGTAAGAGTGAACAAAATTATATTTTATAACCTGTAGTTGCTCCATCAACCATCTCCTCCCCCCCACTCCTTTTTACTTATAACATTCATTCATTTTAGGAGCCTTGATTGTTAAGCATTTAATCAGTATAGCTTAAGACTCTTTTATTTCATGTTTTATAATAGAGGGCTAACATGTGCAATACACTTATGGAAGATGATAGTTAACTACCCTAAGAGTTTATATTGTAGACATTGTTTCACATCAGCATTGCCTAAACTGTAATACTGTACATAGTACT
Source organism: Locusta migratoria (assembly GCA_026315105.1). NCBI lineage: Eukaryota > Metazoa > Arthropoda > Insecta > Orthoptera > Acrididae > Locusta > Locusta migratoria. Next base: position 263,166,517 of record CM048755.1, read on the forward strand.
TCCTCGTGTTACAAGTAATCAAATTTAAATGGGTGTGACACTGCTTTGACATATTGCATCGCTGTTGTTGCCAGCATTGTGGTTTGTACGAGGGGTTGTACGTTGTGGAGGCCACCGTGTGGTTTTTGAAAGCAGATGGTGCTTGATGGCTGTTCTTCCTTCCCAGCACTTTTATGTCCGTCCCCCTTCACCCCTCCCCTCCACACACTTTCCTCACCAGAATACTGTGTAGATAACATGATTTTGGTGACTGCCAGCAATGTGTCACTAAACGCTATCTTTCCTAACGATGTCAAAATATAGTATGGAAAATTTGGTGCAGCACTCATATAATTGTATAATGTAAAAGAAAGTTTTGTACACAGTGATTGTAAATTTTAGTTGTATGTTTATAATTGTATAACATAACAGTAACAAAATATTGTGCAGGTGTAAGGTAGATTTTAAAAAAAGAAAAAAAAAATCTCAGAGGGAGTGAGTGCGCATATGTGAGTGAGAGAGAAGTAGAATGACAACATCGCCATCTGGCGGATTCTCCACTTAATAACTGACCGCAACGCTGAATTTAGTTTGCACTTGGCCATCCTACAGGGATGTTCTGGGGGAATTTTAAATTTTAAATTTATTTTATTTTTGACATATGTCTTTGACAGTCATTTTTTAAAAGGAATGTTTAGTTTCACTTTTTAATAAGTTTTAAAAGATATGGTGAGTGTGATTATTGTGTTCTCATTTATGTTTTATCGAAATGTGTGATGAATATTAATTCCATTGTCTTGCTGTAGCCTTCGATAATGACGCAACGTCGAAACGCGTAAGGCCTCAATAAATTTAAATTAGTGGTCAAGACTTTAAAGTTTATTCAAGTGCATCGCTATGACCACGTCTCATAGATCTCTAATGGAGACAGCAAGTTGTGTTCAGTTTCAGCTAACATTTTTCTAAGAAACAGAAAAGTAAGAAGAACGCATTAATCCATACATAGAAATGATATAGGTTCATAGGGAAAAACAGGGTGAAAATTACTAAGACTCATGATAACCTCAGAGTAGGTACTAAGTGATACGTGAAATGCTGTGTCGTCTGTCACATTGTGTGTGAGAGAGAGAACTAGTGTAGAAGTGTGATACACGCATGCGCACGAAGTATAACTCCGGCAGAAGACCAGGGTGCTATCTGAGCTATTTACGGCAACTTTGTTATTTGATATCTCCCTGAAAATGCGTCAATACGCACTCCGATCTCAGGCTTGTCTTGTTGTGTTCTTATCTCGTTGTCCTCAATAAATAGATGACAGTGAACGGCGGCACATTATTTCGAGATTGTATTGTAATATGAGTTTGAATCAAGTATTGCAATAAGTTCTCAATCGCGAAGTTTGTACTTTCAGTACATCTGCTTGTTCCGTTCAACACAAGAATTTAATTGATGATTAGTGCAGCTTTATAAAGAATGCGTGGTGATATCAACACATGTTTCGCTACTGCTAGGTACAGATAATGACAAGTATCTTAACAAAAATTAATACCACGTCAGAGTTAGGTTACTAGGGATACAATCTGAGAGCATCCGATCAATCACAGCTCCTTGGCTACCAAAACCAGCACCACAGGCAAGACTTTATGTTCCGTTTTTTTTTTTTTTTTTTTTAAAGCGCGAGGTAGCTTACCATCGGAGGTTCGAGTCATCCCTCGGACATCGGTGTGTAAATTGTCCTTAGGTTAGTTTAAGTAGTTTGTAAGTCTAGGGACTGATAACCGGAGTAGGTAAATCCTATAGATTTTCAAACATTTGAACATTTTTGGTAAAAATAATGAATACAAGTGGTACTATTGAGGCTGAAAAGTCCAAATATATTTGTAAACTGGCTTAAGGACAGAGTTTGGAACGCTATGGCAGTATAACGGTATGTGAACAGATCACCTTTTCACGTGCCACGATAACATAAAAACTCTTATAAATTACAATGTCTTTGGCCGTATAAACGGTTTCCCTGTACTTTCAGTAGCGACCGAGTTCCAAATCTAACTACTGTGGTTATCAGTCCCTAGGCTTACAAACTACATAACTAAGGTAAGAACAAAACACATTCCCACGCCCGAAGGAGGACTCGAACCACCGACGGCAAACAGCCGTGCGCAACGCAGCAAGACGCATTAGCGCGCACTGCCATTCCGCCGTGGTTTTTCAGTCAACAGTGTCAAAAGCTTTTTTTAATTCTAGACGTAGCTTTATATCTTTCACTGGATGCTGGCCAGTTCACCAGCACACCTAAATTGAAACACCACCCTCATTATAGTCGGAACGGAAAAGTCCTCTTACGTTCTATGCACGAAACAATGGAAGTGAAACAACGTTCAACATGTGCTATAAACGAACATCACGTTACAGAAATAAAAGACTGATTTGTATGCTCCGAAATGGAACAATATTAACGAAAAACTGAACGTGTATTGGTTGGGGAGGTGGTGTGTGTGTGTGTGTGTGTGTGTGTGAGGGGGGGGGGGGTATTTTTGTTTTGTAGTTCACAATAACTATACCAAGTACGATAATTAGTCCAGTGAACGAAGTAATGTTATGGGGAATGTGTACTTGCAAACTTTTGTTCGGTGGTAGAAAGAACTATTTTCTCGAGTACTAACAGCTTCGGCGTTGAAGAGAATGGAAGATGCAGTTATTAAAAAGAGTGTCTTAATAAGATAAAGTGAAAGTATATTGTAACGTGAAATGAGTTAAGAAGCAACACTAAAAGTGTGTGCCACGTCTACGCACAGTAGAGCCGTACCGAGGGACAAATTGCGTTTGGGGGTGTAATAGGGTGAATAGTAAGGGATGAAGTACGAGTGGAGGGTAGAAGTGCGAGACAAGTAAGTCACCAGATTGTGATCAATGCAGTTGCCTCCCACGTCACAAAGTTATACCGTCACTGACGACGGAGTGCAGAGGCATGCCCGGAAGGGGGCAGGGGGAGGGGTGTTTATTTTCCTCAAGTGTGCTAGAATGGAAACTGTTAGCCATCTTGTTCGGCAGCTGTAGCGTTCTTCCGGCAAAGCCAACTTCCCTCACCACAAACGCTGCTTGCTTTTCATTCTGCAAACATACTATATTATCTCCGTAGCATTTCCTGTCCAATTCTCTTACGTGAGTTGGGGGCGGAAAGGAACTTCACTGAGGTCGTGTTTGTCTGGAGATACATCCTGTTTATTAATCGAGCACTTATTTGCAATTGTTAAGCGAGGGTGTACGTAAAATACGTTGTTACAGACCTGACTGAGAAGCGTTTGAGTGATGTTAGAGACCTTTGCAGTGCTTAGGGTTGCTAACTTCTTAAAGTGGATGTAAGGGATAACAGAGCATAAAAAAAAAGAAAATAAGGGATAAACACAAAATCAATAAATAAATACATTAGTGAAGGCATAAAAAATGGTAAATAACAGTATTGGTATTATTTCTCTTTATTTTTTTAAAAGAATATTACTACATTGCGAGCACAAAATTTATTTTTAATACCGTACATGAGTCACTGAACACTTGCTTAGTTTCAAGTTGTAATCCGTGCTACTGTAAATTAGGTTATGTTTTACACTTCGGTACAAAGAGATCAGATCTGCTACAGTTAGGCTGCAAACTCCAACTTAGATATGTTTCATATATGCCTGTTTGACTTCCCTTTCCCCCTCTTTGAGGCCTATCAAGACATAAATACAACTAATCAGTCACTGCTGCATTTCCTACATTCCGAAATGAATTCCATTTAATAAATATCGACTATAGGCATTCCATTCATACCACTTACTATTTTATTACTTTCACTCGCTAATTTTATTCTCCACTATATTCGCCCTCATAACGAACTCCATATAAAAAATTTAATTGGTACACGTTGTCGTCTTAGAACGCAACTATGACTGATCGATACTAAAAGAGGATTACCTCGTCACGCATCGAGATTTGTAGGACCAGCGCAGCGCCGAACAGAATTCATATTGGTGAGCCCCTGAATCATCATTAGGAAGAAGGACCAAAGAAAAGAAAAGAAAAGAACCGCGGAGGCATGACTGCGTGATCTAAGGCGCCATGCTACGAATTGCGCGACCGGAAAACCTAGCACCCCTCGCGGTGGATGTTACGTTTCCCGGAGGAACGCAGCAGCTACCATACACCCCCCCCCCCCCAACCAAGGAAAAAAAAACCCAACAACACTCATCCTCATGCTCTACTTGTACACACATTTAACATTTGTACTAAACCCACATAATTTAACAATAAAATTTAATTTAACACACTAAACATAACCTTTTCCATATTCTATAACTCGGGAAAATCAGTGTAATTTAATTTTTACTGGGAAACATACTCGCTACAAGTTATGGTTTTCGAATCATTCTAGAAATAGATAAAAAAATTACTTTCACAGTCCAAAAAATGTTCAAATGTCTGTAAATCTATCGGACTCAACTATTGCGTTATTAGTCCGTAGCTTACAAACTACTTAAACTAGGCTAATCGTATTCGGAAGGATGGTGGTTTAAATCCACCGCCGCGACGGAGCGGACGAGCGCATTGAGGCGCTATGCTACGATGGGCGAGGCCGTTCCCCGTCGGGGGTTCGAATCCCCTCCCCCTCGGGTATGGACGTTTGTGCTGTTTTTAGTATAAGGTAGTTCATAAGTAGTTTGTAAATTTAGGGACTAATGACCCCGCAGTTAAGTCCCATAAGCTTAACAAACATTTGAACGTTTTTCAAATCCACCTCCGGCCATCCACATTTAGGTTTTCCTTGATTTTCCTAAATCACTCCAGGTAAATGCCGGGATGGTTCCGTTCAAAGCGCGCGGTCGATTTCCTTCACCCATCCTTACCCAAAAATCCGAGCGTAAGCTCCGTCTCTTTTTTTTTTTTTTTTTTTTTTTTTTTTAATTTTAAAGCTTATGGGACTTAACTACGGGGTCATCAGTCCCTAAACTTACAAACTACTTATGAACTACTTACAAACTAGGACGACACAAATATCCATGCCCGAGGGGGGATTCGAACCCCCGACCGTAGTGGCCGTGCTGACCGTGAGCTCCGTCTCTAATGACCACGCTGTCAATTGGACGTTAAACCGTAAGATTCCTTCCTTCCTTAAATTAGGGTAAACTAACCTAAGGACAACATAAACACCCATTCCCGAAGGGGGACTCGAACCCCCGACGACGAACGGCCTCGAGCACCGCGGCACGGCGCCAATGCGCACGGCTAATCAGCCGCGGCTTTTACAGTCCCTCACCCTCTCCCTCCCACGCTCAACCACTGCCTTACACCCTGCAGGAGACGATTTTAAGTATTTTGTTCTTGATGGACATTTCTGCCACTGTACAAAAATGTGCGAGTACACGATTTTGTCCCTAATCGATTTTTCTAGCGCTCGTTGACTGCGCTAAATGCTTCAGGAATTAGAAGACTGACTTGCCGTGTTCCATACAGCCAGCAAGACAAACTACTTTATCTTATCACTGCCTTGAATAAATGGTGAATGTAGGTATGACACCTTGAATAAGGATGCGACCAGTTTCTTCCTACAACCTTCTCTAATGAGTATAAGGAGGGGCGTTACAATCTATAGACTTCTCTGCTTTGTTGTTGCGCATGTCATTCATCCATTTCAATTATAAAAACTGAAAAATATGGTGCACTGAAGGATGTTACCCGTCATGATGTCAAAGGCACGGGGTCGTGGTCTTATGCACAGGCGTCTTGGCTACCATGTGTAAACAAGACTTATTGACAATCCAGCGCGCAAAGTTATTGTTTATGCGCCCACTGTACGCAGAAGTGCTGCTTAAAGAGGAATATTCACGCTAAGAGCAACGATAATCCATAGATGTACTGACAGTTAAACTTCATCAGCAAATGTTTCCGTAACATGTGGGTCGTAACTTTTACGACGATGTACCGGAATCTGCTGCTGCGCCACCACGCGGTTTTATCCAATGGGCCCCCACAGCATACGGTTCCGCTGCTCATTGACAATGCACCCCTACTGTGGACAGTAACAAGAAACACTTTTGCAGTTGTTTGGTTGTACAGAATAGTAGAGGAGGACCTGTTGCACAATCACACGACATAACATCGATAGAATTTTCACGAACACCTGTGTAAAACATCGTGTATACCATCTAGATAACATCAGAAAAGAATTTATTGTACGATTCTTCGTAGCTTTCGAGTAAATCAACTATTGTCAAAATCGCTACCACAACGCAATTCGAGTGGCTTCTATAATTGTGCAAGACGGTAATTTATGGACAAATATTAACTTCTTTTCATCGAGTCTTCTTTCCAACGACGCTACGTGTCACATTAAGCAGTGTATCTGTGAACCTGTGACAAAAATGATCATTATTTTGATCAAGAATGTAAACATACACATAAAAATTGCATTCTTAGTGGTTGTAGCGTAATTCATTTTACTTGTGTTTACATCATACTGAAACTGCAGAAGACGATATGAGAAAATATTAATGCCTTCTCTATTATTTCGTATGTTAATTTCTGATCTATTTCAGAAGTTAATGTAAAACGTATAAATAAAATTAATTTTTTACATAACATATTTTTCAATATACGAAATATTTACGCATTCCTTACAATACTTTCCTGGAAATTTATCCGCGGGACCTTCGTAGGCGTCGTAAGTACAATCCTGGCTTGGGAATTTATTAGAAACCCTAAATTGTCTATTTCCTTTCCTTTTATGAAAATATTAATAAATACCATAAGTTGGACACTATTTAGATTTCTTTGCAATGGGCCATTTTCCTATGTTAAAATAAGGTTCTAATTGTTGTTATTCTCGATGATTATACCATACAAATAGCATTTTCGCTCATGATTCTTAAAAATCATCTGTTATTATTCTGAAATTAAATTAAATTTGAAGATTAGGTCACGTGAGTGAAATCGTTCTGCTATTGGCTGAAGCTCGTCTGACGTTAAGTGACACGAGAAAGAAGAATCTGTATTTGTGTTACAAAGTGTTATGGAAAGTTACTAAATGTTTCCTTACTTTTTCTGCATACATTTTTGTGACGGAAACGGCATTTACAATGGAAAATAATTTTGTGAAGTGTGACTGCGAAAACCTTCTCGAAGTTGATAAGTTTATGTTATCTTAGTTTTCAAAAACAACACAAATTTTCTGTGATTCAGAAATACACAAAAGCTGTAATGAAGGCTACACATTCGTCAGTAGTCCTGACTGTTGTCGAATCAGAAGTTCATCTTCAGCGATACACAATAATGCTGAAGATAAATCAAACATCGTTTTTAACTTTGACAAGTAGAGAGACAATGTGCATGCCGAGGTCTAGTGTTTGATGCGCTATTTATTTCGGAAGCATCCAAGACATAGTGTTTATGGTGCATTTGGCAGCAACTTAAGAGAGGGGACGGGTCGAGGAAATGTATAGATTTTAAAAGGGCTTTTACCGTTATGAAATATAGCAAATATGGAACTTTAAATGAAACTGTTGGAGTTAAAAGGGATTTCGCCTATCAGAGAGTGACTACGTTAAGTGGTAATTAAGAGCCTTGCGTAAGTGGTCTTTAAGCCTGTTCGGAATGAAAACAGAACATCACTTCAGACCGTTCACTTCCGTTTACGTAAGAGACGGAAACGCTTCACTGTTAAGAGTGAATACTTTGATCACAGAACATTAAGTGTGAAAACATTCACCAACATTCCACTACGGACACATACTTGAACTATAAGCCAAAACAAGCTTCTCAGGCGAAAGCGCTCCAACTAGCAGGATTCTGAGTAGACTACAGATATAGTTAGACTTGCTTATGAGTTATAAGATTTACAACTATAAGCTGGATCGGGACTCCATCTTCTAACTTCGATTTTCTGGGATGATACTTTTACCAACGGAGCTATCCTTACGTCACTCATGATTCCCCCTCCCCCCTTAAAAGCTTCAATTTCACGAGTACTTCTCCCCTACTTTATTTCGCGTTTCCTGCTATCAAAATACAAAAACAACATCAAAATAGGACAATTTCATTTAGTCTTAAGAAAATGCTCAGTAAACATGGCTTCCAAAAAGCTTTACAACATCTCCGCTATTGAGGAACATAACTCTTCTATTACAAACCGCCGCGGTGGAGTAGCCGACCGCTTTAAGGTTGCCTTGCCTAAGTATTTTGTAAGCCTAGGGACTGATAAACGCACCAATTAAGCCCCTTAGATTAACAAACATTTGAATTCCATAACAAGTTATTTGCTATTACAAACGACCTACAAATGATTACATATTCGTCGGGTATTGTCCATGGATTAATTGATTAGAAAATGAGATTCTAAAAGAAATATGGACAGAAGGAAACATGATATGAAATGTGCACTGGAACTAGCAACACAATCTTTCCCTAAAAACAGAAAAATTATAACGGCGAAAATAGACATAAGATCAGGAAGTTTTATCCGAAAGTATCAGGCACAGGCATATGAATGATAAACATACATAGTAAATAGTACAGGCAAGAAGATGATAGAAGCTTCAGAAACATGTTGGTATGTAAGAATGCAAAGCATAAGATGTAAAGATTGAGTGCCGCGGTGGAGTAGCTGAGCGGTCTCAAGCGTCTCGCTGCGGAGCGCGCGGTTGCTCGCCGTGGAGGTTTGAGTACTCCCTGGGGCACGGGTGTGTGTGTTGTCCTCAGGTTAGTTTACCTAGGTTTAAGTAGTTTGTAAGCTACGGACTGATGATCACGCAGTTTGGTTCGATAGATTTACAAACATTTGAACATTTTTTTGATTGAGTAAGTAGTGACGTGTTACTTCAATGAACTGGCGGAAAAAGAGCTTAATGACACAACTAGGCTAATTGAAAGGAATAGGTTCACAGGAAACGGCCTAACACATCGAAGAATAATTCGTTTGAAAATGGAAGGGGGTGGGGAGTCGGAATTGCAGAGAGAGACCCCGACTTAAGTACATTGCGGACGTTAGGCACTTACTACAGGATTTTCGAAAGGTAAACTGGTGTGGAGAGTGACATAAAATCAGTCTCATTATTATCAAATTAATTCCTTTTCCAGAGACAGATGCAGCCTCAACATATTAAAGATAATGTTTACAAGGCGAGGCATTGAATTAACATCTGTGCCACTGCGGGATTCGAGCGGGTCTCCTGCAGTCGATTTTACCAGGCTGGCTTGTTCTCATACCGTTCAACGCTGGGGTTGCTTGCTGCTATTGCAGAACTTAAGCGGCTGATACAAATTACATAGGGCAACATCGCGGCAGAATTGAGGCTTTTGCTGTCGAGAAAGACGATTATTCCATCCATTCGCGTTTTCCATTATTATGAAAGTTCCGAACTTCACGTACCATAAATTAAATAAAATAAATCTAAAATCCGATACCCATGTGGTCTCCTTGTTAGCGGCAACCCACACAAGGGGAGAAGGTGGTTTTATTTATTTTTCTATTTCTTATTTTTTAAGGATAATTACGATAAAGAGCTTTTCCGTTTAGTAGATTTTACAGCAATAATGCAAACGACGTCTCCTCTGGAGAATGTACGTTTGGAAATCTCAGCATAAACGCTACAGGCTTGCGCCAACGAAGGCGATCTTATGGCGAGCGAAACGAGGAGGTGTAGAGAAGAAGCCTTAAAAATCAAAAGGTTAAATTGGCAGCCTAGTGAGCAGGAGACCCGCCTTCGAAATTTTAATTGAGTGGCTTTTTTGCAATCATAATTACACAAAACATCCTTCATAATAAAAGAGTCATCTAATTTATACGGTAACTATTTTAACTTGGCGGGACATCTTCGCGCAACCACATTCTACCAGCAGACATCGAGATGTTACAGCATAGATTGCTTCTACAGGCCACAGCGCTGCAGTTCTGATGCTACTATATGTAATATTACTATGTAATGGGGCATGTTAAATAATAAATAAATAGCGCCGGCGCAGTAGCTCGGCCCGTTCGGTGGGAGGGCGGCTGGGTGCTCCCTCTAATAATAATTTAATATATAAAAATGAATGTTTATAATTTTGTTCGTATTTGAAGCGCTGCCATACCGTTCATGCAATTGCGATGAAACTTTGTCAACATATTGCTTACACTTTCACGAAGGTTGCAGGCATTAGTATATCACTGTACTATACAAGGTTCAGGAGATACGACGTCATGATCATTGAGATGAATGAACAAAACTATCGCATTATGAATTATCTTTAATTTTATTACTACTTTGCTATTACATATATTCGCAACATATTTTGTAAACAGTATCCATTTACGCCAATGAATGTACCTACAAAATTATTTCGTTGTACGACTTCTAGTTTAGAAGATATGACTACATAAACACTGAGACGGGTAGGAAAATGTCGCATCAGGTTCCTATTTAATGCGCTACAGTACCGTTCATCCGACTGCGATGACACTTTGCACACTTGATCTTCAAAACAAGAGGAAAGTATACGTACAATTGTGTATGCTGAATGACCGAGGATACTTTACCTACGAACTTCGATAAAAATCTAAATTTTTATTCCGATCTTGATGAAATTTTGCACATCACTGTCTGGCAAAGATTTCATACGGTGCACGGGGGTGGGTACCTTCCAATAAACTTAAGACACCACCTGACTTGTCACCATGACAGTTAAAAGAGTTAAACAGTTTCCCCCAAATGGAGGAGGCAATGGACCGAGAAGGTGACTGCAGAGATAGGGGAAGGTGGAGATGGGTAGTGAGAGGGGTAGGAGATGAACAGAGGGGAGATGAGGAGATGAACAGAGAGATGGGAGACGAGAGGGGCAGAAAGAGAAGGAAACAAAAAGTACAAGGAAGGAGAGATGGACTAACTTAGGACGGCAATAAAGAAGTATCCGGGCGATGCCGGGTTTTCAGCTGATAATAATAATAACAATAAGAAGAAGAAGAAGAAGAAGAAGAAATCTATTCGTGGAATAAAATAAGGGAGACGTTAACGCGGCTGACTGCCGTGATGAGGAACCGGGTTCAAAAATAAATGATCAAATGTTTGTAAGCCTACTGGACCAAACTGCTATGGCCTTAAACCAACTTACACTAAGGACAAGACGCACACCCATGCCCGAGGGAGGTCTCGAACTTCGTCTGCAGCAACCGCCCAATGCGCAGCAAAATTCAAATGTTCAAATGTTAAGCCGGCCGCGGTGGCCGAGGGGACTGAGGTGCGCCAGTCACGGTCTGCATGGCCACTACGGTCCAGGTTTCGAATCCCCCCTCGGGCATGGATATTTGTGCCGTCCTTAGTATTAGCTAGTTCATAAGTAGTTTGTAAGTTTAGGGACTGATGACCCCGTAGTTAAGTCCCATAAGCTCTACAAATATTTGAACATTTTTTTCAAATGTTAAGCTTATGGGACTTAACTACGGGGTCATCAGTTCCTAAGCTTTCAAACTACGTATGAACTAACTTATACTTAAGACAACACAAACATCCATGCCCGAGGGGGGGAGGGGGGGATTCGAACCCCCGACGCGGGAGGCCGTGCGTGGCGCTCCAGACCGCTCGGCTACTCCCCCGCGGCCAATGCGCAGCACGATGCCTTAGACCGCGCGGCCATTCCCGCGTGCCGACCCGCGTTCTGCAGTACTGCCAAGGATATTTTTCCTTGGTGGGATGACTGTAATGTGGTGAACTCAGGCTCGTGAGTACTGGGCTTGAAACAACGGTGGGCAGACAGCGGTCGATTGGCCGAGGCAGAGCGCTGGCGCTGGACACAACAATGTGTGGGCGCGCTGGCTGTAATGAGTGGAGTGGAGCCGGGCGGCCGGGCCCGGGCGCTGCCATATTGATTTACACTGGACGCGCCCACCTGCGCAAAAAGCGCCGTTACCGCCACTCCTCAGCTCGCAGCTCGCCGCTGCCGCCTGCCGCGCCGTAAGCCTATTACTCCACAATTCTTACGCTTTATCCCAACCGTTTTGCGGCTGTACGCGGGTCTGGATACATCCTCGGAAAATGCAAAGGTACTCTACGACTCAGTATTGCAAACGAGAACCGTGCGGACACAGATACAGTTGAAAACCCGTTCAGTGCTCGAAACGTGTACAACTACTCCCTAACGATTGGAACTACACCAGGAATAAGGGAAAATTGTGAGCCAGTCATCCCATTTATTACTCTGATGTCTCGGTGTCAACGCCTGACGGACAATCACTCGGACAGAATTTAGCAATATATATATGGTGTTTGGAATCTTCCGTTACAAACTTTCGAATCTGGATTTCGCGCTTTCTGGATATCTGATGGGCATTGTGATAGTTAAATCGTAAAAACAGGGAAGCTGCACACTTTTCAAAGCAAGACCTGTGACAATAAATGTCTCGCCCTATGCGGGAATCATTGTTAATATGCGTTTACTATAGAGCAAAAGAAGACTGTGTGTGGCATATACAAGGTGCGACTGAAAAATTCGGTGAATGGTCCCATATTTTACAAACCGCGCTGGCGAGGATGAGATGCCCGCGCATATACATTGAAGGACATGTCAACAAGCGCCCCCTAACGTTCAAAGCAATGCAGTGAAGCTGTGGCACACGCTGCGACCCAGCTAACAGGATCAGTGTCAGACCTTGTGTCATTACAACATGGAGAGAAAATGGAGCAACGTGTTAACATCAACTTTTGTTTTAAATTAGGCAAAACGGCGACGGACCCCCACGGGATGTTAGTGCAAGTGTATGGTGTTAAAGCAGTGACTGAAAAGTGTGTATTTGAATGGTTTAAAAGCTTTAGAGACGGAAAGGAAGGTATCGAGGGTGAGCCACGTACGGTCGACCGTGCGCAATCACAGTCCCTGACATCATCTAAAGAGTGCGACGGATGCTTGTGGATGATGGCCGGCAGTCTTTGAGAATATTGAAGTTCAGCAACGGTTGCGGAGATCTAAGAACGCGTGATCTCAGCGCTTCGAGCGATTCCACAAGAAGCGTTTGATGACAGCTACCAACAGCTGTACAACCGATGTCACAACTGTATTGTAGCCAATGGTGATTACTTTGAAGGCCAGTAAAGATATTTTTTGTGACTCTTGTTTCTCATATATCCTGATATCATTCACCGAACTTCTCCAACGCACCTTGTAGAAGTTTCTTGCGGAAGAGCATGCACGGATAGCCAGTTGTAAAAGTCATCCATTGCGAAAAGCGACAAATCTCGGTTTGGGTTCTGGTCCGACATAAATTTTTCTGTCTTCAACAAATTTCCAAATGTGAATAGATTGCTTACATTCATGAAACAGTAATCGCCGCAGTGCCCATTGCATTCGTTAAATCATACTGCTCATTATATTGCGCGAGGATCGCTGAATGGACAGTTTAAACGTCACCGTGACGCTCACTTCCATAGTTTAGTTTCGTTAATTCGGTTGGACAGAAAAGAATTCCACTGTCGCCGTTGTATATTTCGCACAAAGAACATAAATATAAGCTTAGAGAGAGAGAGAGAGAGAGAGAGAGAGAGAGAGAGAGAGAGAGAGAGAGAGAGCACTGAAGAAATCAATCATTTTTCCTTGGATTCAATCGCGAACTGAAATGGTAAGCGAGTGATTAATAATGATACCTCAGATCCCCGATATGTTTCAGTGGAATGCCAATCCAGGACTCGAAATGAGCTCAATGTAAAAAGACGCCGCGGTGGATGGCCAAGAGTTCTTAGGCGCCTTGCTGCCGAGAACGATCGTTAAGGAGTACGTACAGTATGGACATCTAATTGTAAGAGCCACACTGACATGAAGGATGTTGGCGGGTCCTAAATGAGGATACCTGGACTGAGATGTAAGCCCTGTTTTTCTCGAATATTATCATCGGAATCAAAGTTGGCATGGTACACCGCTTCATAATTAAATAATTTCTAATATTAAAAGGAGGGAGAGAATAATGAGCCTACTGAATACAGAGAAACTGTATCATTTGTGAAACTATACGCAGGACGAATCTTTCCCCTCCGCCTAGCTGTCACATTTATTTTCAAAATAATTTCCTACGACAAGTAGAACAACTGGCACTGAATGCACACCATTAAAAACTGCTGGTTTAATTGTAACAGGTTTCTCTTTCTAGAATCACAGCGAGAATAGAAATTGTAGGACATAACTTTTAAACAGCAACGATTGTGGGAAAACCTAAGGCGATGGACGGATGACAAACGTGACATTCCGAACTAGCTAGAATCATTGTTCCCTCTTCCGCTCGTAAGAGTCATATAATGCCATATAGTACAAGAATATTTCTCATTAAGAAACTGGTGTAAGGTAACTAGTTGTTTATGGGCAAATCCAGCCAATATACCGCACTAACTCACCGACGGAGATTCCAGGCACAAAGAAGGCTAAAGTTTAACATCACGTCAGCACTGCAGTCATTACAAATTGCACTTGTACGAAGTTGTGTCTGCGTAGAAAGGTGCGTCGATATTCTACAAGTGTTATTGAACACGGCTGAAGCCGAGAAAGGCTTCCTTCAAACGACAACACTAATGTAAACACAGCTGGTAGCTTGCCAAAGAACACATGGTATAATTTAAACTAGTAAAAAATGAACATAATATATTATAAGAGTTTAAAGTCCCGCGGACGGCGATGTCGTTAGATACAAATCACAGGTTCTGGTTTGTCAGGTTGTGTCATCCTGATTAAAGAAACCCACGGAAAATAAAATGAAATAAAATAAAATAAAATTAAAAAATGACCATTTAAGAAGGATTTACCGCTGGTTACAGCCTGCTATACAGAATGCGGAGTGAAATGGAAAGCCGAAGACTTGAGAGTTTATTGAAGGGGAAGGAAGCCCAAGAGCCAGGAGCTTTAACACTCTAATTCTACGTCTCCTCCTAAAAAAACTTCATTCATAATCTTTTTCCCCTATTTCCTTTTTTATAGGCATTATATAGGTGTTTCGGGTTAGAAAAACAAAAGTAGATCCGTATTTGGCAAACGAGATTTTTATATAAGGTTTGAAGCATACATCATTAAGAAACACCCTGTTAAAATATCTCTGACAGTAAAGATGAACATTTTGTGATAGACGTATAGATCGCTAGAATCACAGTAGTTCCACAATATGGATAAATGAACAGCTCGTTATCTGGCAGAATTTTATTTTAGCCGTCCAGGCGTAAAGACGTTTACAAATGATATTTAGGCAGATCAACAGCGATGTTTGGATCATTTTCCCACATGATAATCTAACCGTCTGCCAAGAGATTGTATCTCTTCAATAATAGCCTTGCCACTTCTATATATTTAACTAGCGTTCGTACCCAACGTTGCTCGGATATGTTATTCCATTATTATGTGACTTGTTATGAGCACTGCCAAGATAGCTTCTGTTGAAATTTGTTTATGTTTGTTTTATTACCAGTTTAAAATGTTCGAAAAGTTATGAGACGTAACTGCAGTGGTCATAGGTCCCTTAACTTACAAACTACTTTAACTTATCCTAAGAACAACACACACAACAATGCCCAAGGGAGGACTCGAACCTCCGACGGCGAACGGCCGCGCGCACCGCAGCAAGGCGCCTTAGTGCGCACGGCTATTCCTTCGCGGCATTACCAGTGTCAGCAGAACTAGCTGCCATGCTTAAATGCTCTCACTTCATAAAACTAGGTGTCGTCGTCGTTGAAATGGGAAAGTGTTCAAGTTGTAAAATATGTTACCATACTGTGTCGTCAAATAATAAAATTACTGAAAAAATAGACTGAGGTAGTATGTACAAAAATGGGCTCTTTGTGCTTGTGATTTTAACAATGATATATAAAAGAAATTATTTAAGTAATTTTATTATTTGACCATTCAGTATGGTAACATATTTTACAACTTGAACACTTTATTATTTCAACGACGACGATGAGACTTAGTTTTACGAAGTAAGAGAAACTGGTAATGAAACAAAATGAATTTTCAACATAAGAGGTCTTGGCAGTCAATATCACAAGTCACACCATATGGCCGCAACAGAATGTGAAAGTTATGTTCTTATGTAAGTACATTCCCGTCTTCTTGCTCCGTGCATTGCCTTCTACCCCACTTTCTGTCCATTTCAGTTTCGTTTTCAAGCTGCTTAAAACTTAGGACGTCATATCTCCAGAACACTGCGTCCCATAATAACATAATTATTCAGTAAATTGTCCAGAACTAGAAAAAAATTATATAGTATTCGACATAAGAGAGGCAGAAATACTTAACCTACTGACTTCACATATTGCAGTAGAGAAGCATCACAGCATTGACTGAAGAGTAGTGGTATTTCACAAAAGGAGAACATCTGTAAAACTAACTGACCTCCATGATCCACACTCAAGACGTTTAGTTTATACACGAGTTTATACCTTCCATAAATGAAATGAAATGATCGTATGGCATTTTTGATTGGGAGATCCAGTGTGGGGTTATTCGAACGCGCAGCGCAAGTTTTTTCAATTGATGCCACTTTGGCGACTTACATGTCGATTGTGATGAAAAGCATGATAACACACAACACCCAGCCCCTTGCCGGGAATCGAATCCGGGCCACATGTGTAGCAGACGACGCTGCAGTCTGAGCTACGGGGGCGGACGCCTTCCATAAGCAAGTCCAGTCAAAGCGCATTTTCGTCCACAATGGGCACTGGTCACTATTGTTCTGAGCTTCAGAGATGAGTAGCAGCTCTTCTTTCACTTTGTGTTGTTCAATATACTTCCACAAACATTCTAGACAAGAAACCTAACTGAATGACTGCTTTGCAATTTCCTTGTGTTTGCATTTGTTTACTGTTAACTACAGCAAGCGGATAAAATACGTTACCCCGGGTACTTGCAGTGTATGCTGTTAGAGGAGCTTCAAATTCAGTTTTGTGTAACGTTTTTAATAACCGTATATTTGCGTGACACGGTTTTCAACAGGAATATTGGGAAGGAGGGCTTTACAGAATAAAAATATGGGGAGTTATATAACACAGCGGTTTCACTGCAGCACCGCATGCTGTGCTGAGCCTCCTTTCAGCACAGGAGAATCACTGTGCAACCTCTGTTTCGCCCACAGACCATAGATAACACCTGTGAACTATGGGTGAGACGGTGGAGTCACAGTGAGATTCCTAAGCCACGAGGGAATACAGCATGATAAATACGTGTGTCTCAATGAAACATCTGTGGCACAAAGGGTTAAGAAATGGAAAAATGTGCTGCTGTCAATATCATAAAGGAGTTACAAGTGACGCAGTCGTAGTGAGTGGTTAGTGTCAACGACCGTCCCAGTGTGGCTGTCCGGTTCCCCGAGTTAAGCACCGTCGGGCGTGGTTGTCTGTCCCTCCGTCGCGTGACCATGCGGGCCGCCATGCGCTGTTGACCTACTGGGTTGCCACTCAGGCTACGATGCCAATTGAGGAGCTACTTGGCCGAGCACAAGCGGCTGCAGGTCACGAAAACCGACAACGGCCGGGAGAGCGGTGGACTGGCCCCATGCCTCTCCACATCCGCATCCGGTGACGTTAGTCGGCTCAGGATGACACGGAAGTCGGTCGGTACCGCTGGGTCTCCCAAAGCTTGTTAGGAAGGAAACTAAATTTATTTAGTTTCTAGTGTCTGTTTTGTAACTTATCATGGATTGCTGGCTACACAGGTTTTTTTTTTTTTTTTTTTTTTTTTTTTTTTTTTTTTTTTTTTTTTTTTTTTAATTAAGGTTCAAGGTCTGTGGTCATAAAGATACAGTGAGGTGACAAAAATCATGGGATAGGGATACGCACAAATACAGATGGCGGTAGTCTCTCGTACACATGGTATAAAAGGGTGTGTCCATTGCCAGAGCTGTCTTTTGTACTCGGATGATCCATGTGAACAATTTTCCGACTTGATTACGGCCGCACAACAGACTTTGAACGTGGAATAGTACTTGGAGCTACATGCATGTATTATTCGATTTGGGAAATCATTGTGGAATTCAATATTCCGAGACCCACGGTGTCGAGGGTGTGCCGGGAATACCAAATCTCTGGCACGGAGCCGCGGTGGAGTAGCCGAGTGGTCTAAAGTGTCTCGCTGCGGAGCCCGCGGTTGCTCGCCGTGGCTGTTCGAGTCCTCCCTGGGGCATGGGTGTGTGTGTTGTCCTTAGGTTAGTTTACCTAGGTTTAAGTAGTTTGTAAGCTACGGACTGATGACCACGCAGTTTGGTCCGATAGATTTACAAACATTTGAACATTTTCTCTGGCACGGACAGCATACTGATCGACAACCTGCACTTAATGCCAGAGAACAGCGGCGTTAGTGTAGAGTTGTCAGTGTTAACAGACTAGGAACAGGGCGTGAAATAAACCGCAGAAATCAATGTGTAGCGTACGACGACCGTACCCGTTACGCCAGTGGTGTTTAAAGAGGTCTGGCAGCAGGCGAACGACTCGAGCGCCTTTGCTAACAGCACATCTACAACGCGTCTCCTGCGCTCGTGACCGTTGCTGGTGGACTCGAGATATAGTGAAAAACCGTGGCTTAGTTAAATGAGTTCCAGATCAGCTAGTAAGTACTGATGGTAGTGTTGGAGTGTGGTGCAGACCGACGACACTCTGGATCTAAGTTGTCAACAAGGCACTCTGCAAGCTGGTGATGGCTCCGTACTATTTACACAGAATGGACGGGGTCCCTGGTCCAACTGAACCGATCATTCACCGGAAATAGATCGGTTCGGCTACAGAGAGACAATTTACATACATTCGAGGACTCCATGTTCCCAAACAACGATGGCATTTTTATGGATGATACAATTGTTAACGACTGCTTTTAAGAACTTTCTGTGCAGTCCTAAGGATCGCCCGACATGTATGGACGTAAAGGAGGTGTCAGTTCGTGCACCAATTTCTGCACCGGCAACACTTTCCCAGTTATGGACGGCCATAGAGGCAGCATTCTTGCACGGGACTTGCAACGACACATCGAATCCATGCCACGTCGAGTTTCTGCAAAGAAGCAGGGCAAAAGAGGGTCCCATGACTTAAGTCACCTCAATGTATAACACACGAAAAGCGTTTTGAACATCTCCTACAGCCTCTTCTGCTTCCGGGCTGAAATCTGGGAGAAATTATTTTGATCTTCAGACTCAATACGACCATTGTTTCCCTTCGAGAGAATAAAAATTTCTTATCGTAAACTTTAAACTGGCTTAATTGGAGCTGTCTAACTCCTGGGGAAGGAAGCAAGGGATCCACCGTCAGTATGACGTAGTCGCCGAGTGGGTAGCCACCACGAGGAGGAAGAAAAATGCCGGTAGAAGATGGAAAAGAAGAGCGCAGAGGTGGGATGTAAATGGAGAAACGCCAGCGGTGCATGTAAGAGGGGCCGCGCCTCGCGGAGGCATTAATGCTGTCGTGATCGTGCCTACACGGAACTCATTCAAATGAAGAAACTACCCAGCACACAAATAGCCCCCACCGCGCTGCACGACGTGCCAAAACCTGACCGGCAAACATGTGCATAAATCTCGCTCCTCACAGAACCCCGTTGCTCTAATTTTTACAGTCTTGAAGCAATGAAATGAGAAAGAATGGCCAAGGAGTACCGCCAACAACCACAAATCCCGAGTACATTTGTCCAACGAAAATAAAAAGCCTCTACTTCGTAAACCGCTCATATTATCATTCTTTCTTTATAGTATCCAACTGCGGTGTAATAAAACAGCTTCCAATGTGTTATTAACTTACTGCTGCATCTATATTTCAAATATTTGCCGTTAAACTTTTAAGGTACAAAATAGCTTGGGGTTTAACGTCCCGTCGACAAAAATTAAATTAAGTATTAAATTAATAAGTCATTAGAGCCTGAACGCACGCTCAGATGTTTTGGTAAGGATTGGGAAATAACGTCTGCTGTTCTATTATCGGCATTTGCCTGGAATGATCTAGGACAATTATAAAAAACCTAAATTGAATGGCCGTCCTCCCTAATACGAGTCCAGTGTGTTACTATTGAACCACTTCGCTCGGAATAATAATAATAAGTTTGTTGGAAGTTGCTACGTGTTGTCTTTACGAAACACTACATGAATATAATTTCCGTAATTTGCGCCCCATTTAAGTATCGTTTCTTGCTCATCCGAAGCATGGGTGGGCAACCGGCGGACCGTGGGTTTATTCGGCCCGCCATTGGTTTCAATCCGGGCCCTGTACACGTTGGGAGGAGGGGAAGAGTGAGGGGGGGGGGGGGAGATACAGAGAGGGGGAGAGACAGAAAGGGGGGAGAGAGACAGAGAGAGGGGGAGAGGGAGTTGAGACTCCATATGATGTGGTCCGCTTATGCTGGCATGTGAATCCAGAACGCGGGCCGCGAAACGTTGCCCACGCCTGATGTAATGTTTATGGCGTAATACCTCCTGAACTATGTGTCGTACCATGGTATCACTTTACAGGTACTTTCAGTGGTATATGTAGATACTGTCTACAAAGTGTGTTACGAATGAAGTTGGCAGCAAATAAGTAATAAATTAAATAGCTATGTCTGATGTTGAAGTATTACTGCAGTGACAAACAAAATGAAGTACGAGATATTCTTTCCGTTTCATCATTTTCAGAGGGCTGACAAGGAGAAAAGGTTTCGTAAATGTTTAAAATCGCCAACTGCTCTCATTCGCAAACACTGTATGAATAAGCAGTTTTGGACATGATTTATAGGGGGGAGCAACCGTAATAGCTTTTTATTTTAAAAAAATAATACATTAAACAGCCAATAAGTTACGCATTGATATAATAAAAACTTTATCAGGTTATAACATCAACTATGGATGTCTTCATCAGTGGATATATAAAAAAATATTAACTATAATGTATTGTAGACAAAGTATAGTAAGGAGTTACATGATTTTAATAAACATTTTTCAAAATTAAATTACTTAAGATATCAGCCCCTTGGCTGACAAACTACTTAAACGATCTTAAGGACAACACACAGACACACCCATGCCCAAGGAAAGACTCTAACCTCCGATGGAGAGCAACCCGAGCATAAACATTTTAATGAAGTTCGTACTCACATGAGGTGTGTTACACTAGAGCGATAAAATTAAGACAATAAAAGTCATAACATAAAATACTTTAACCCACTAGACATTGCTAGTTACAACTGCATAAGATAAATGTGTCGCAAATCAGGTTAGACTAACTCAAGTCAACCCCGCAGCTTCCAGTTCACCTTTTAACACAGGATTATTCCTCTTAATATGCTTTAAGGCGCCGCTTTCCGGAACGTGGAGGATGGTCGGCGCCGATTCGAATCCGCCCAGCGGATTAACGACGTGGATCGCTGTACCGGCCAGCCTGAATGTGGGTTTCAGGCGGTTTTCCACACCCTCTAGGTTAATACCGGGATGGTGCAAGATTCACAAACGATTACAAAACTTTCGCTCACTTTCACATGTATGAAAACAGTAGGGTACATAAATATCCTTTCGGGAAAGGAGTGGGGAGAGGTGACGATAGTAAGGGCATCCAGTCACACCTTACATTAACATGCCAAATCATTAGGAACAATGCCGACGCTGCGTCGATGTGGGGATAAACGAATGAAGGAGATTACTGCAGCATTTAACTAATCAAATTCGAACAATAACCAGGCGAAATATTTTGTTGCCCCTGCAAGCCGTTATATAGGCAATCTGCATCTGTATCTGCCTTCCGGGTTCCGGAATAGAGACTAACAAGGGGACGCACTCTACCGGGCTTCACGAATTTTAAAGTCCTTTTTAGGACAAGAAAGAACTCGTCACTGTTTAGCAGTTTCTGAGACAATTTTATTTAACTTAGCGCTATTCATATATCAGTACTATTTCATAAGCTATCGCCAAACGTCCATGTCTCATACGATGATCAACCTTTTCCAATGTTGGCGGTTTGTGTTCGATTCCCGGTCGGGGCATTTTTCTTTTCCTTTGCAATCTGACGATATAATACACTTTCTTCCAAATTTTTTCGATTAATTTATGGGTTGTATCTCAATTATTCTCTATTATTATTAATTTATTCTAAAATTTTACAAAAACATTTACATATAAAGCAGTGTGTCCCACCGTTTGTTTTTGTGTACTTATAACACACAAATCTACAGTTTTGTTTCAATCTTAATGAAAATTTGCACACCTGACCTCCACACCCAGAAGATGGTCGCCGTAAGTGAAAGGATCGCGTATAACACATAGTTCACGAGGTATGACGTCATAAATAGATGTGCAAAAAACTGCTGCATCACGCGTCAATGCTGCACATTTCCTCCTAAAACACTAGACCGATTTCAACCAAATTTGCTACACATATTCTTTACCGTGAGGTAGCAATGCTGTAGGGGTTAAGAAGTACAAACTACACATGGTTCACGAGATACGTCATACCTGCCAACTTTTGAAAAGGGCTTTCAGTAAAACTCACGTGCCGCAAAATAACTGGGAAATAATTTCCACATAGTCCGGCTTGGCGAAAATAATGATATTTCAGGGTTACAAAATACAACAATGCAATACGTCATAGGCCATTGTTCAAGCGGACATAACAATCAAGAAGAAATCCACGTTAAATAGTAGTAGGCACGGACTTCCTTGATAAATTAAGCAGATATGATATAGCTGAAAAAGGTTTTACACAATAAAACTTCTTTAAAGGCAAGAAATAATAACACACACTGCAAATGATATGCTAGTTCGACTATAGCCTAATTTTCTCTCTTGCATAAAAGGAAAACTTAACCAAGAAAAAAAGGAATGGAAGAAAACTGTACATCTTAAATTTTGTCTCACCTTGAGTGCAAACGCAATTATTTAGTCACAGGAGGTACGTAAAGAAGTACTTCCTCATTGATGGAAAGAAATGGTATTTCCTGTATCCTGGAAATCGATAAGTATGTTCTAGGTCTGAATGCCAATAACTGACTCATCAGCACTTCTTTGAATTTGCAGATCAGAGCCTGTCGGACACCTGAGATTCACATAAAACTTGAACTGTTATGCCGCCTTTAAATTCAATTCCAATGGCGTCACCACAGAACACGGTGTCACGAACATCAGAGTTAAAAGTACCAATCAGATCGTTAAAAGTACCAATCAGATCAATGAATAAATTATCGTCTATCGTAGACGTATCTTCGCCCCACACAAACAATCAATTGAACATACGTGGTATGATTATTGAACGTTAACGTTTCAATTTTTTTTGTGCAAGTCGTAAAATAACACCGACCATCCGTAAAACCGTAAAATGGTGCAATTTCCGTAAATTTTACGGTCAAACCGTAAAAGTTGGCAGGTATGCAACGTCATAAACAACAAGAATCGTACAAAACTACTACATAATGCGACAAAATTTTATTCATACTCTGCATGAGAAAGAGAGTACTTAGCGACTTGCAACAAACCTTAAACATAATTTCATACCTTTATTATACTTTTTCTCGCTAACAACCACATCAAAATGATGAAAAGAAAGGTTTTTATCTTTTTCTTTATGTGTGTAGAAGAAGAGATGGTACATATAGAAAAAGGACGAAATAATTCCTGAAAGAGGTTTCATGTAAATTCTGAGTCCTGGCTGCACGATCCGTTACAGTCATGCGGTTATAATGCCTGTCATCTCGACTGCTAGTGATACGAGACCATGGGATCCAGCACGGCGTTCCGTATTGCCCTCCTGAACCCACCGATTCCATATTCTGCTAACAGTCATTGGATCGCGACCAACGCGAGCAGCAATGTCGCGATACGATAAATCGCAATCGTGATAGGCTACAATCCGACCTTTATCAAAGTCGGAAACGCGATGGTACGAATTCCTACTCCTTAGACGAGGCATCACGGCAACGTTTCACTAGGCAACGCCGGTAAACTGTTTGTATATGAGAAATCGGTTGGAAACTTTCCTCATTTCAGCACGTTGTAGGTGTCGCCACCGGCGCCAACCTTGTGTGAATGCTCTGAAAAGCTAATCATTTGCTTATCACAGCATCTTCTTCTTGTCGGTTAAATTTGGCGTCTGTAGCACGTCATCTTCGTGGTGTAGCAATTAGAGACTAATAACCACAGAAATCCCTTAAATTCACAAACATTTGAACATTTGATTTTGAACTGCTGAACAAAATTATACAAACTTAGGAAAATAACTTATTGTATGCGTCAGGGTTCTAGAAACGGAATACTCCTTTAACGAGCACATACATATGGGTACAAAAATAAATCATTAGAGATCTAATTGATGCAACCTCTCCAGCATTCACTTAAAGCGACGTGAGAGAGCTGAAGAAAACCTGAATATTAGCCGAACGGGTTTATTTCAAAATCATTCGTCCCTATTACAAATCCACTCACTTGTGAGCAGGAAGACATTGTGGTCAATATGTTAAAACTGTCAGATGATCTCTTGCAGCAATCTGTTTGTCATTAATTTTCTTATGCTGCAAGTAGGCGCAATAAAGTTAGGTAAGTGGTTTAACACGTTATACGAAAATAGAGATTTGGACTGTTACTTTATTAAAAAGGATTACAGAGAACACTAATAAATTCAGATTTCCACATCGTATTAACAGATCGGCCCTTTCCGATACCAGTTCACTGTACAGCATGTCCCCCCTCCTGTAATATTAACAAACTCCAATATAGTTTCTCGATTTACTCGGGAACGCCCTTATTGTGAATAGAAAGAAACAGAAACCTTTCAATACATAGTAAGTAACTGTTTAATCAGTGCGATTTGTTTCATATCGTCATTTTCACGAAGTTTTCTGCGCACGTATGATATAGCAGAAGTTGACACGACTTTCTTTCCATGTAAATTTTATTTATTTTGGACGCCATATTTTGACCCAAGGGTTTTTTTAATAAAGTTTCACAGTCACGTATTATGAGCAGACGAAGAGTACATGCGAAAGTAACTACAGTGGTACACATTTACATTAAAATGTGCATGAAATTATTACTATTCATAAGTTCAGTAACTGTACATCACTAACAGAGACAATTCATTGGCCACATCTAAAAGTGTTCATTAGATTCATAAATGGATAGCACAAAAATAGCAACGAAAAATACCTCGTAATCAAATCACCTCAATCGCTACGTACACGGATTCTGATGGCTACTGAATATTTCTGGATTGTACCTACAAAGGGACGAGAAAGTTTGTAAGTTTGTTTCTTCTTTAACACTTTCAGACCTGATTTTTTTCTGGGGTAAGTAATTTTTTTGTGCTATATTCCTCTTAAGTTAAGTTTTTAATGGTTTTAGTAGCAAGATTTACGCTGTTGTATGCATCCATTTCCATACTACAAAATTGCATATGCTGAAAAGCAAGGCTTCTTTTTATGGACTAAAATAATTAATTTTGTAACACTAACTTTTGTACTAAATGTACTGATCATTCAATAGTTTCCATCCAAAAAATTACTACTACTTTTCAGTTGTACAGTGGAATACAAGTAACCCACAACTTGCGTGTTCTTTGGAGTTCACAAGCTGCTGCGCAGTGCAACACTGACTACTTGGTATTTTTATAGTGATCTTCCGCAGTTGACAGTAAGTGTGCACGATGAAAAGGTCGATGAAAAAGTTGAACACTCATAGTCATATACATGTTGTTTCAATTGACAAAAAATGTTTCTGACCGATCTTAGACACTGTAAAAGTTATGTATACAATTGTAGCCAGAGGGTCTGAAAGGGTTAACTGCCTGCTAATTCACGCTTTTTATTATTTACCCTTTGACTGGATAATAAAGAGTTACTATCATTATTTTACATTTAAGTGGAACAATACTCGTACATAGTTCAAGTTTTCACTATTTACTAGCGACTTACTTTCAGTTATTTAATTTGACCAAAAGAGAAATCAGTGGAACCACAGTCTCACTGCGCATGGTTAACTCAGAAGTGACCGACATAACTTAAGACAACTGTAGCTTTCAGTGGCGGGTTCTAAACATGCGCAGCTCGCCTGCTCGATATAGGCCAATTGTGAACGTCCTCTATTATTTTAACAAAGGCAAATAGACTGTCCTGCCTAAGATAGTCGCTAGTTCTTCAGCTATAATGTAGCGACATTTACGGAGCCTGCAGCGCTGTACTTACGTACGTTTTCTGTATAATTACAATATGAAGACGCGGCGAATTAGGTTTTCAAACACTGAAAATAAGAATTTCATAGTTTCTTTTGTAGCCCGTAAAAGCGATATGTCGCTAGTGAATGATGTCCACAGAATTAATAAGTGAAGATGTTAGATTAGGTACTCACAGGCCATATCCGGACTGACGATGAACTTCCACAGGCGGACAGCAGTACCGGTGCTAAGCTTCCTGCGAGCTGGGCATGCCTATAGGCACTGAAAGTAGGGAGCCACGGACGCTCAGGAATAAAGCCGCAGACGTACGAGAAACGTGCCAACTGGACCGAGGGCTGCGTCGCAACTGGCGTTCCTTGCACGGAATGCTCCAGCGTCACGTAGCCCACACTCCTGCTACGCGAGCCGCCAAAGAACAGGAAGACCAGTCAGCCATGCGCGGCATCATTCACAAGACGCCTGCCGCCTTTGCCTTTACGCGACCGAACACTTCTCGGTGTGCGAGGAAGGGCCAAAAAAAGAAAAGAAAATACTGGACTGAGAACGCGAGGCTATTCGTGGACGTAGTAGACAGTTTTCCCGCTAGATGGAGTTAATAGAGACCACGAAACAACTGCCCACTCCGAGTCAGTTTGTATGGGAACGTTTAATCATAACGTTTTTATTTTACTTATCTGGGTGTTCCGTCTGTGAAGTCATTAAGGCAGATTTTTCGAACAAAGAATTTGTTTGAAATCTTGTTTGAAATATTGTCAACAACAAAATTTCGCACAAGATGCTATGAGACACACACGTTTCTAAATGGTTATGGCGCTTTAAACGTAGTGAGTGGTGTGTTTGAAACTATGCATGATAGAAGGCGTCCTTCAACATCTCGACTCGAAGAAAATGTTGAAAAAATCCACTATAACAGCGACGACGATCGTCGTTTCAGGATCGACGAAATTTGAGAAGAGCTAGGATTAGTTGCAGTTCGTGCCACCGGATTTTGACTAACGATTTGCCACTAAATTTGTTCATCGCCTTCCCACACAACATAAAAAAAAAAAAAAACATTCGATCGCATTTGAACATGAAAAAAGAAACCGAGACTGAAAATGATTGAACCAAACTCGTTCATCGAAGACAATGCAGGTAATGAGAGTTGGTGTTACTCAAACGACTCATACCTGATACAAGCATCAAGCCAATGGAAGACTCCCAATCCCGCAGATGCATAATTTGTTCCCTCTGGCCAGACTGTTATGTATTTGGCAGTTTCAAGACGTTTGCAAGAGGAAACGGCCCGAACTTTGCCGATCACGTGACTGAAGCCTTCATCACAACATCGTCCCCATAGGCAGAGCCTTATCTGCGAATAATTACCTGGGAAACGCAGGAGGAGCAGTGCTCGACCAGCCAGTGGATAAGAAGAGGATCTATTCCTGGGTCTGCCGCGGTGGAGTAGCCGAGCGGTCTAAAGCGTCTCGCTGAGGAGCGCGCGGTTGCTCGCCGTGGAGGTTCGAGTCCTCCCTGGGGCATGTGTGTGTGTGTGTGTGTGTGTGTGATTGGCCTTAGGTTAGTTTAACTACGTTTAAGTAGTTTGTAAGCTACGGACTGATGACCACGTAGTTTGGTCCGATAGATTTACATTTATATTTTTTATTCCTGGGTCTCACCGACCATCTAACTTAAACCCACTTGACTTTTCTATATTTGCATGTATGTCACGTATGTGATTAACACAACGCCCTTCAATAATGAAGCCTCTCTTCTTGTGTGAGTTGTTGAAGTATGCGAGACAATACGGGGTTTGTCAGTAGTATTCGAGCATATTCGCAACTCGCTTGAAAAGACTATAGCCAAGCTGAAGACAAACACTTCGAGAAGTTTGTATCAGGTGTTGCACACTTTTCACAAAATGCAGCAAATGACAAGAGTAATGTACAATTCCTTCAACTGACAGTCTTAAAACCCGAAGATCAAGTATTGCCAGACGCATGTTGATGTGGTCTTACTATAATACCGGCAATTCGCTACCACTTCGTTAACACGTGATACACACAAGTCATTAACAAAAAGTAGTTCCATAATCTGTTGTTTTCAGAAAATGAGCTGTTACGTGAAGAAGCTATTAGAAATAATACATGGAAAAGTGAGTCTAAAAACCCAGTAGCAAATAGTACTCGGCAGAGGCAAAAAAATCAATTTTTGCTCACAATACGATTATCAATTATTGATTTGGACGTCTAAATTGGTTTGTCGGAGGATGAGTTATCACATAGTTCCAAATTAATAATTAGCACGAGTCATGGTTTTGAAGACAACATTATAATCTTCTGCAAATTAGGGGAAGGAAGAAGGATTAGGCAAGAAAGAATTGACAGTGGCTGCATTAGGGCACTGAAATTAAACAATGGCGACAAGTGACAAATTTGAGTCCGGCCGGGAACCGATCCGCGCTACCCCGCTTTGGGCCATCGGTCGCCTAACCACTTGGCTACCCATGCTCGCCTCCCGTCCATCTCACGCTTAGACAAGTCGCAGGCTATGGCTGCAGCGCCCCTACCGTGTATGCCCTCTTACACTCGCCATTACGGATCCCCGTGCGAGGTCGAACGTATGATCGCATCCGCGGTTAATTATATTTGCGTGGTGTCTGTTATTTCGTACATCACATTCTCATTTGTACATACTGTCATACTCTCCAGTCAGTCTCAAAAGGTGCAATAATTACTTGCGTAGTATACTGTTCGATAAATGCCCGCTTCTCGTTATTGGCGACGGAGGAAATAGTATCATACTGCACTTGTTCGCTGAAATTCTGTAATGCAAGTAGAATTTGTTGCCCATGGCAAAATATGTGTAGTGTTGTTTAATTGACTATCTGGCGAACATAAACAAGCATTTCTAAAGTGATGTGCACTCAGAGTAACCATACTGATTCAAATAACTCTACTCATCCTACTGCCATTTCTGAACATCATTACTCGTCACATTGACTGTGTTTCTGTTTTAAAAACGACTAACGTATAGCTAACACGAACGCGACCAATCTATTTACCACCCTCCACTGTGATCCAGTAGATGCTCAATGCCGCGAGTTAATGCGCGTCGTACTGGTTATCGTCGTAGAAGAAAGGTTAAGACTAAAAAGTCTCGTCGACAACGAGATGGCAGGGCGGTCGACTATCGATAAGCTGTCGCGTGTGGCGTACTTTATAGCTAGCACAGCACACTTACTTCGCTGCTGATAAGGTGACAGCTCACTTTGCAACGGCCAGGCCCATTGAAGTTGCAACCACGTTGCAGTATTAGCTTAAATCAGTAGCTGCCCAGACACACCCCCAAGGGAACTATGTCTGAATCGTACTTCTTTTTGTTGGGTTTGCACAACGAAAACAATGATGTGAGGAATTTAACAATTCTGAGTTAATACAGTTGAGTAAAACCTCTTTTTAAACGTAACTTTCATATTTATTTTAACTTCTTTGATTAAAAATTTGCAAATTTGATTTTTCCGTTGCATTCCACCCATACCGTTCCTGTACACGATTTATTTCATTTCATTTGAACTGTTTTGTGTATATAGTAATGAGTGACGTAGTTGTCAGAGTTAACAAGGATTAATGGCATATTTTACTGACAGAAAACTTCAAATTCATTGAAGTGGCTGCATCGACATATCCCTTCAGGGCCAGTATACACAGGATTTTAATTACATCAGATATAATCGCTACATAAATACTCTTAGATTCTAAAATGTACATTCGTTGTAATAGATCCGAAAGAAAACAAAACATGGTTGTTCAGTTTCACGTCCAACAGTCTTTCAACGATGATACTTTCCCCTATACTACAATGTTAGCAGCCAATCGCCCCGTTAAGGCATTTACGCAATTCCTTTGAAACAGGGAAAATAAATCGAAACGAATTGAATTCATTATTTCCGCAGTGTAATTTTGACCGTATTGTTGAGTGATGGTGCGCAGATGTATGGATAACATCGAGGTCCCCATGTCCTACAAACTACCTGATCGAAAACTAAGAACTACGGAGGTGACAATACCACTACTGGGTTGGTGTGGGTGGAAGGACCCATCCTTGCTACCGTATAATCCGCGATGCAAGTCGCGCAGTTAGCTGAATCAAACAGTAAAGGGTCACAATTTTTCACCAGTCTAAATGTCTTATGCAGTCACTCAATATGTAATGTCTCAGAATTCGTAATATGAACCAATCCCTTCTTTTGGTCCAATTTCTTTTCGCTTCAGTTGAATTCAGCACCTCTTTATCTGTGAATGTAGCGTCAGCATTCTTCTGTTGTAAAAATTTTAAAAGCTTCAATTCTCTTCGTGTCGAATTGTTTATCGTCCACGTCTTAGTTCCATATAAAGCTACTCTCCAGACAAATAACACCAAAAAACTCATCCTCGCAGCTAAACCGTTATTCGATGTCAACAAACTTATCATTTTAAGAAATACCTTTCCTGTATCCTCTTTACTTCGTCTATCGGAAGACTACTACTTTTATTGTCTCGTTTCATAGTCCACTTTCCGCAGCAGGTCTCGCTACAACTGGTTAGTTTAAAGTTCTGAGGGGGCAACGGCACACCACCTGCAAAACGATCACCCCTGTTAAACACGGTGATGTTCAAAACAACCTTCAGAATGGTGCCAGCTTTTCCTTTTATGCAAGTACTAAATGATATTAATCGCTGTTTAATACTGAGGAAAAGACGTATTGCAATTTCCGAAAGTACGTCGTGACATCGTCTACCGTAGACTTCCTGTAAATACTGATAGTTATTCAAATAATGCTAAGTATCTTTTATCTGCAACCGTAGGTAAGGGTACGAAAAAAACTAAATGGAAAGATAAGGTTTTTTTTTTCGCAAGAAGATGAAGATTAGGGCACGTGCACCTACCACTTTTCATACCCCGCCGACAAAATATCAGTACCAAATTAAAGTGCTTACCGACAAAGGAAAACACTGTGGCTAATTATGACTCGGTATTTTCCTCGAAGATGTACGAAATATATAGTTCAGCTGAAAACAAATGTATTTTCAAAAATGTTCAAATGTTTGTAACGTTATGGGTCCTCACTGCAGTAGTCATCGGTCCCTAAACTACTTAAACTAACATATCTGAAGAACAACACACACACCCATGCCCGAGAGATAACTCGAACCTCCGAAGTTGGAACGGCTGCGCACACCGTAGCAAGGAGCCCTAGGCCAAACGTATTGTCATCGAGTTTTTTGCAGGAAGATGTGGCATCTCATCGATTCTTATTTACGGAGCTCTGTCGTCTTCGGTATTTATAGGGTGATTACAATAAAAATTTTGCTATTTGAGCCATAGTAGACGTAAAACTATTTACTACTGTAGGGGTATCCAAATGCACAGGAACGATGTTGAGATTGTACGTTACAGGGTTTGCGTTGTTATCAGCGTTGGTGTCACGCCAACAGGGGTCTGGACAAGGTGAGTAGGAATTTACTTGTAAAGCTGTTATATAAAAACAAAGTGTGCTGCTACTCTTCACAAGTATCGACGGATTAAAGGGTTGAAGAAAACGATTCGAAGCCGCGCAGGAGTGGCCGTGCGCTCTAAGGCGCCTTGCTGCGGAGTGCGTGTCTGCTCCCGGTGGAAGGTTCGACCTCGGGTATGGGTTGTGTGTGTTGTCCTTAGCATAAGTTATTTTAAGTAGTTTGTAATTCTAGGGACTGATGACCACTGCAGTTTGGTCCCACAGCTTTACAAACATTTGAAAACAATTTGTAACTTGAAACTGATTGGCAATTTGGGAATTGCTCCTGGGAGTGGGCGACGACCAATTGCAGCATAAACTGAAGACGTTATTGTTGTCATGGCAGAGAATACTAGAGCATGTTCGGTCTTCATGCAGTGGGCGAGCGTCATCACCACAGCTGAAAATTCCATGGTCCACTGTTCGAAGAGTTGTGCAATGTTATCTCTCGTTCCTGGCCATCGTGGATGCAGATGATCGTCGCGTGGAGCAATGTTTCTAACCTTTAACGTCAACATGGCAAGCTAATAACAAATGTTACTATCTCATGTACAAATTACGTTTCTTTGAATGGTTTATTCGTTATTTCTCATCTGAATGAACTTACCAATATTTTCAAGGTTTAAAACAATTACTTGTTTTTTAAGGGTATCTCGCAAGTAGCGGAAGTTTAATTACTATCATTTAAAAGCCTTTCTTGTCCGACTTCACGAAAGGTTACTTTTCTTTAATCAAGTGATAGTTTCACAAACTAAAGAACGATTATTGAATAGTAGTGACCAAGAATTCTATCACGCAAAGAATGAAATGAAAAGATCGCATAGCATTATCGTTCGGGAAACCCCATGGGGGGTTATTTTGACCGCCTACTGCAAGTATTTTTATCTGATGCCACGTGGGCGACTTGCGTACCGATGATGATCTAATGATGAGGAGGGCGATACACAAAACGCACTTCTTTGCTGGGAATCGAACCCGTCCCCCAGCATGACAGTCAGCGACGCTGTACACTGAGTTACGGACACCGAAACTCGCGTCAAATGACACTCTATGTTGATTAACATTTTACAAATCTGCAAATGGAACAGTCTAATGCGTTATAATTATTTACGTTTTAGACAAGTTATTTATCCCAGCAAAAGATAGGAGATACCGCCAGCACATTAAGGTAGAAATAATAATTCTGAGAACAGAGAGGTGGACACATTTCGCAAGTACAATATTTGAACGAAAATATCAGGACAACCTTATGTAATGAGCAATTGAGCACAAAATGTCACGAAAGGCGTATCAGGAGGCTAGGAGGAATGTACTGTCATAGGCAGCAGCTCAGGAGAACTCGACTGACTTGGAATGTGAACTAGTCACTGGATGTTACTTGAGCAACAGATACATCAAGGACATTTAAATGCACCCCACGCTGCACAAGTCAAATATGGGGATGATATTGTGAAAGGGAAAAGCGAAGAAACAACCTCAGCTACACACAAGAATAGGCAGACATCACCCACTGACCAACACAGACCGTCTAATATTGTAAAACATAGCGGAATGTCAGAACAAGGAAGCATTCTTGAGGCCCAGCAGTCCAACAAGCGCACTTACTGTGAGCAGGGAAGGAAGAATGGGGTACTATGGTCGCGCAGCTCTACGAAAGTCACACGTTTGTAGAGTGAGGGCTATGCGACGCTTAAGGTAGTGTGAACAGGGACGCCACTGAACAGTGAATGACTACAAACGATTAGTCCATCCGCTTATACTCTGTGGCAATCCGACGGTTAAGGTCTGGCGAGCGCCTGGAGAACGTCACCTGTAACAATGTGGGCTGCCAACGTTGATGTACGAAGTGTTGCTGTATGCGGATGCGTTCTTGGTTAGCGCGTGGTCCTCTTATAGCGCACAATAAACGCCAAATGTGAAACGTTAAAAACACAGTTTACAGCACTGTGTACTGCGTACTGTAGGGAAACAGTTCGGGGACGGTGATTCTATTAGCCTGACAATGTACCTAGCCGTAAAGCTGCATCTGGTTTGTGGACAATAAAATTACTGAAATGGTCTGTATTCCTAGAGTCCCGACCTAGTCCTATGGAACACCACTGGGATGAGTTAGAACATGGGCTTCCTTCCAGTCCTCAGCGACCAACATCACTATTCTCTTGAAGGATTGCTTGCCATTCCATCACAGATATTCAGGGACATGAGCAGAATTGAGCTTAAGCATATCCCACATTAATGCCCATCAACAGGTGTCTGGATCCTTAATTTCTATTCTGGACATTTGCTGTAATGAGGCTCAGGAGGATCCCGCTCTTTAGAGGGCCTCTCTCCTCGTGCCGTTAGGTGTTGGCGCTGCCCACACGCTACAGAATGAAGTTTGAGAATAGCTGGTATTCCTTTTTTAGCTACAGAAGAAGAGTATTTCGATGAGTAAGATGGATAATTCTGTGGCAGGCGGGCACGGGTGCACATTAAGTCAAATAATTAGTTTGACTTAAATTTAAGCACGTCAGTATGTGCTTCATTCGTCTATTTCTACCCCTACATTCAAAACATACTGAAACTGAAAGCTAACATGCGCACTTGTCATCAGTTATGTGCACTACTGAAATAATGTCTCGTCACCCAATGTTCATACCACCAATTGTGAGAAAGCGACAGTAAAGTACGTACTCGTTGAAAGAAGATACTCGGCAATGAATATTATTGTTCAAGGTATTTATTTAAAAAAAAACACGATGAACGTAATTATAAAGAGCAGATTTAGGTAAACAAACAATTCTCATAGATAAGCTAACGACAGTGCATGTAGTATAAAAACAGTACGAAATTTAATTACGGAAAAACGTAGGAGAAATGTAGAGATTAATCTTGCTGCTCAATATGAGTTTAAGGAAATGAAACATTTAATGACAGCCGTCTCACAGCTGCGTCTAGAACGCAATCTTAGAACGTTTTCTAAATTTTCTGCTTAGCATGCATCTGAGGGGCGATAGTAGCCGGTATTCCCCAATTGTGATGTAGGAAACAGAGCAAAATCCACAGCCAAGCTCGGAAGCTCACCAGTATTCCCCGTTCACCCGCGAAGCGGATTCGATACCGGAATCGCAGCGTTAACAGGCTCGCCTAATTTTACAGTTGGGGCGAATAATCGTAGTTTTTATAACTCTGCACGGTGGCGTAGCTGGACATTGGCAGTCTTAATAGTGTATACAATGACACGGTTAATATCGTGTAACTATCTGTACAGGTGATGTGTATAAGTACCACTTATCAGTCAAAGCAATTAGGCTAAACAGAACCCAATAATGTTATGATGTCGTTGTTTCTTTCTTCTTCTCGTGAAAGCCTGGCTGTATGTCACTTAATTGCAGGAATTTTAGGGAATTGAAATTAATATGTCCCTCTCACCCTTCTTTAACATACGTTGTTGACTATTACGCAGATCGAAGAGCATGTTTCATTTTTATCAAGTGGAATAAATCTCAGGGGGTAACGCACAATCCTAGCTCCAGAAGTCGACAACTAATTCGTTATTTTATTCACCAGAACTGTAATAGCCTTCGGTTTTAAGGCGAGTAATATTAGAATGGTATTACTATCCACCTGATGTGTGATTTAACTTGGTGGCAGACAGCTCACTCTGAACTGCTCCCCGAATATCCAAATTCGTATAGTGTTTTCTATTGGTTACATGTTTTTCTCAAAACAACGCGCGCGTAAATCTATTTTTGGCGCCTATCTTCAAGTCTCGAGCCCACGAGGCGCACACAGTTTTCTTCATATTAGTTTGAATAGCGCATCAATTAAAAAATAAAAATAAAAAAATAAAAATGGAAAATTAGACGTAAGAGCAACAGAACGATGGGATATGTAAATTTATTCCAGGCTCACAAGGAGACAACTGCCGACTGTAAGTGAAACACAACACATGTGGTATACAGCTTGAGAAAGAAAGAATGAATGAATGAATGAGCAGCTTACCCGTTCTTCACTGACAGATCCCGAGGGGTTGTTCAGCCGCCTAATCGTAAAGGGCTTTTCTTCCTCCGCGCACAATGGCCCCTTTCCACGCGGTGTGCGAGAATAGCGTCTTAAGTGAATCTGTTCTATTTAGGTTGCTGTAATGGATGTTTGTATGCTGTGGTGTCATGTTTGTGTGAGAGTGGGGAGAAGGTGGAACCTGGTGTCGATACGTAGTCTACTCCTCTCGATTACCGCCCAAGGTAACCATCGGGGTTAACTTGCCCATCCTACGGCCGGACCGCTATCAACAGTATCACATTCCCTCCGCTGCGGAGGGCTATGCACTAAAGTCGACTACCCACGAGTCAATTACCGGCCACGGAGGTGGGTAACCATTTAATAAATAAAGGACGAAGTTCTACCTTCACCTATATACACGTATATATAGCAACAGCCTTGCTGCAGACATTAGACCCTTACTGAGTATAACACAAACGCATGGAAAATTTAAAAAGACACAGAATCCCCAAGACTGGCTATCTTTTACAGAAACTCGCAACCTAGCGTCGACTTCAATGCGAGAAGCTTATAGTAGTTTCCACAACGAAGTTCTGTCTCGTAATCTTGCAGAAAATCCAAAGAAATTCTGGTCATATGTGAAGTACAGTAGCGGCAAAACACAAACAATACCTTCACTTCGCGATAGCAATGGTAATACAACCGATGACAGTACTGATAAAGCAGAATTGCTAAACACAGCTTTCCGAAATTCGTTCACCAAAGAAGACGAAGTGAACACTCCAGAAATCAAACCAAGAACAGCTGCCAGCATGCGAAATTTAGAAGTAGATGTTCCTGGAGTAGTGAAACAACTTAAGTCACTAAACAAAAACAAATCTTCCGGACCAGATTGTATACCAACTAGATTCCTCTCAGAGTATGCTGATGCAATAGCTCCATACTTAACTATCATATACAACCGATCACTCAGCGAAAGATCCATACGCAAAAACTGGAAAGTTGCCCAAGTCATTCCAATATTCAAGAAAGGCAATAGCTGTGATCCCCAAAATTACAGGCCAGTCTCATTGAAGTCGATTTGTAGATTTCCGGAAGGCTTTTGATACTGTATCTCACAAGCGGCTTCTAATGAAATTGCGTGCTTATGGAATATCGCCCCAATTGTGCGATTGGATTAACGATTTCCTATCAGAAAGGACACAGTTCGTAGTAATTGACGGTAAGTCATCGAGTAAAACAGAAGTGATATCTGGCGTTCCACAGGGAAGCGTTATAGGTCCCCTACTCTTCCTTGTGTTTATAAACGATTTAGGAGCCAATCTGAATAGCTCCCTTAGACTATTAGCGGATGATGCTGTCGTTTATCGGTTAGTGAAGTCAACAGAGGATCAAAAGCTACTGCAAAGCGATTTAGACAAAATTTCTACTTGGTGCGAAAATTGGTAATTGACACTAAATAAAGAAAAGTGTGAAGTAATACACATGACCACTAAAAGAAATCCACTGAACTTCAATTACGCGATAAATCAGTCAAACCTTAAGGTCGTAAATTCTACCAAATACCTAGGAGTTACAATTACGAACAACTTTGACTGGAGAGAACACATAGAAAATATTGTGGGGAAGGCGAACCAAAGGTTACGTTTCATTGGCAGAACGCTTCGAAGATGCGACAGCTCCACCAAAGAGACTGCCTACATCACACTTGTGCGTCTTCTCCTGGAGTACTGTTACCCAGTGTGGAACCCTCAACAGGTGGGACTGACGGAAGACATTGAGAAGGTTCAGAGAAGGGCAGCACGTTTTATCACGTTACGGGGGGGGGGGAGGGGGGGGGGGAAGCGTCACGGAAATGCTGCACGATTCCAGGTGGAAATCATTAAAAGAATGGCGTTATTCGTTGCGGTGAGATCTATTTGCGAAATTTCAATCACTAACTTTTACTTCTGAATGTGAAAATATTTTTCTAGCACCCACCTACATAGGGAAACATGACCATCCCAATAGCGCGCTATTAGAGAATGGAACAGTAGAGAAGGGTTATGAAAGTGGTTAATGAACCCTCTGCCAGAAACTTAAATGTGATTTGCACAGTATCTATGTAGACAGATGTAGAAACCACTCATTCAACTGTTTAAACCGATATTATAATTTTAGTTTGATGACGGTAGTGTTGGAAAATGCAATACATCTCAATTTTCGGGAACACAAACTTGGTGCTATAGATGAACAAGGTAATAAAAACAAAACTGATAAGCACAACTAACATTGTTGAATCAACCAACATACAAATCAGGAGAAAGAAAAAGCCTTTATGAGAGAAAACATAAATTCCTATGAAGACGAGTTTATAAAATTAATACGGACAAGTACCGTTACATACTTCTTGTATTTCATTTTTTTATGATCGGTAGAAAAATATGTATGACATTTCCCTTACGGCAACGAAAACAGTAATTGTGAAAATTCGCAGCGAACCATCGTTTGTATTTAACCTTTAAATACTTTATCGGGATGATCCTTTCAGCATGGAAATGGCTAACTGGCACGCCCACGCTTGTATTCTTTCAGTCTCTGCCTCGCTACCACTGATATGATGTCGGTGGGATGCTAAACCTCTTCTTTATTTTTGCTCTTGTAGCGAGAATGGGAGCATAATTCTTTGTCCCTTACGACAAAGCTGTGCTATTGACACGGTTCCAAGTATAATGGGACCGACAACTGATCTCCCCCACACAGCCCGTCGTTGGCTTTAGGAGAGCCACACATATAACATTGGGTGCCTTTCTTTTGTCTGTTCTGGCGGAATGTCATAATTTTTTGACAGTTAACATTCTCTAAACAGATGGCAAGTAATTACTCAGTAGTTTCTTAACGCCCCAATACACGGACATTCTTATTTTTTTTTTTTAATTTTTTTTATTAACACAAGGCTACTTCATATAATATGCTGGATGAAGGACACACTAAGACTCATCGACATATCACAGCAGCAAATAGTCATTTCCTACAACGTAGGTAACGACATTGTAAAGAACTACTGACAGAAAGCGGATAGCCATTTCAGCACATACCAAAAGAGAGAGATAGGAGAAAGAAAAGAGACAGATAGGAGGGAAAGAGGGGGAGGAAGGAAGAAAGAGGGGTGTAGGGGATGGAAGTTAAAGATACGTCCTACTCAATATAAAGATAACATAGTGTATACAGTCTTGAAAGTAAATAAGGGGCAAAGATGACAGTATATGCAAAGTTACCTACTACAGAAATTGACCTCCATTAGTCTGCTTTCCCCCCAACTTACGTCGATAAACTCTACGATTGAACAGTCAATATCTTTCGAGCGCAAAGTTTAGAAATATTTCGACAAATTTTTATTTTAATGGCGGACACCATACGATATAAAATATTTTTAATTAGAAATATGTTGTGGTGGAACGACCGAGCGCTCTAAGGTCCATTGATGCAGAGCGCGCGGTTACTCGCCGCCGGAGGTTCGACTTCTTCCTCGGGCATGGTTGTGTGTGTTTTCCTTAGTATAAGTTAATTTAAGTTAGTTTAAGTAGTTTGTAAGCCTAGGGACTGATAACACCGAAAGTCAAGTACCTCAGATTTACAAAAATTTGAACATTTTAAAAACATGATCAATATCTCCTCTATGACAACACTTTAGGCGTAGTGCGCCTTTGCAGACAGCTGAGTAATAAATTCAGGTGAGTGAATACTTACGGTTAGGGCGCGTTCTGGCAGCCGCGGCAGACATTCATGGTTCCCTCCACACCTGAAACCAAAGGCTCAAGTCAGCAACATGTTGCAGTGGAAATTTCAGTTTCTTAGAAAACGCCAGGCTTCACATTCACCAGACAAGGGCGCATATAAAGCTGACACAAACTATTCAGATCAATTACAAGTTCATCGATTAAATTCTTGTATGAGTCGTATTTCACACAAGAAAGAGCATGAAATGTAAGAGTAAACTAGTGTCCGACGAACTTTGCGGAAATATATGCCACTGGAACTCCGAAGGTAATGACGTTGGTTTCAATAACGCAAGCTAAACTGTAGCTCAGCAAGATGGTATGAAGGCGAGACGAATAAAGAAAGACATTTGTTTACTTTTTTGCAATTAAGTTAAATGTAGAAGTCTCTTTCTCTAAATCGACTTTACACCGTAGAAACCCCCTTATTACTGAAATATAACAAAACTGGATTCCTTGCTATGTTTCTTATTCCTTTTGTAACTAATAAGTGACCTATACTGAAATCATACATGTTAGTTTGAGTCTTTACGGATGAATTACAGTTGTTCCTTTCCGACCTTTCTTCTAGCCGACGAATCAATGCTACTACACACGATACTACATAGGACAAATAAATGTCTTACTTCACAGACTAGCACATTATCGCAAAAGAAAAATAAACGTCCTTCTTCACTGACTAATCCACCCGCCTCGGCAGCAGAGGTCGCTAACGCACGTCTGTTGTGTGGCACTCGTCTCAGTGGTAAGTCGTTTCGAATTCTGGTTCTGGAAAATTCCACTGCCAGAATTTGCCCGGCAAGGAGGAAGCTGGTGGTGTAAAGTTTCTGAACACCAGTGTTTGCACCAATGCCGTGCATTAAAGTACAGACCACTCCGAAAATTGAAGTGACACTGTTGATGATGGGGTCGTTAAGCTCGGCAGCCCCCATGGCGCTATTCGAGAGGCGTGCCGGCGCTGGGTTTCACCCAGCCCCCTTTTCATAACAACGCCACACTACACTACACGCACTCATCACAGGAGACTAGGGTTTAACGTCCCGTAGACAGCGCTGACTTAGAGACGGAGCACAAGTATTTGGTTGGGGATGGTAACGGAAGTCGGCCGAGCCCTCTGAAAGGAACCATTCCGACATTTGCTTATGGAGATTTTAGTTAATTACAGAAAACCCAGATCTGGATGTACGGAGGCGGATTTTCCTGAATGCTAATCCAGTGTGCGCCACAGATACACAATTGAAATGAAACAAGAAAGATTAGAGTTTTATGTCGCGTCGACAGCATTATCATTAGAGACGCGATACACAGTCGACAGTTCACAACAGGCCGGAGGAAGGCCACGGTAACCCCCCCCCCCCCCCCCGAACTTCTAATGGCCTTGCCAACGGCAGCGTTGCAGGTCCCTTGCATATGCTCCCCTGTACTCATTTCCATTTCCTGAGTATTGGAACCACTCCGAAAAAAATGTTCAAATGTTTGTAAAGCTTATGGGACTTAACTGCGGGGTCATCAGTCAAACTTACAAACTACTTATAAACTAACTTATACTATGCCCGAGGGAGGATACGAACCTCCGACGCGGAAGGACCATGCCGACTTTGAAGTAATACGTGATAGGAGCAAGCAGTAGATTCTCTGCCGCTTACTCTGTGCAGTAAGTGCGCACTCCTCCCTGGCGGACTGCCGAATGGAACGAAGAATTGTCTGCCTGACATCTTATGCATGCTAATTTCACTCTCTTAGCTTTATCTCAGCGCTATGAAATTAAAAATATATTGTCGGAGCGGCAAAATATTTTTAAAGTTAATATCAAGTTTGCAGTAACAACTAGTGAGCTTGCCTTGTCACATTTGTTGGTTTACGTATGAATTTTCTGTTGTCATCTTTCGTATACACTTGTTGAACGCCCAGCATTAAAATCCGCAGCAATTTGAGGAAGGGTTGGTACTTCTGCCATGCTGGACGATTCTCTTCAGTCGTTGTTGTTCCCGTTCTTGCAGGATCTTTTTGTGACCGTAGCGATGTCGGAGATTTGATGTTTCACGGGATTCCCGATATTCACGGTGCACTCGTGAAATGTTCGTACGGGAAAATCTCCATCTTGTGGCTACCTCGGAGATGCTGTGTCCCATCTATCGTGTGCCAACTATAACATCACGTTAAAGCTGACTTAAATCGTGATAATCTGCCATTATAGCAGCAGTAACCAATCTAACGTCTGTGCAAGACAGCTGATGTCTTATACGGGCATTGTCCTCCGCAGCGCCGTCCTCTGCGAGTTTACATATCTCTGTGTTTGCGTACTAATTCCTATACCAGTCTCTTTGGCTCTCAGTGTAATTATCGTTATGGAGCTTACGCGATGGTGCGTGGGCAGAAACTAGTTGTTCAATACAGAAATTTTATCAGCGCCTCTAGGCTGGAAATTATGACGTTCTTCAATATTTTATTGCTTATTTATTCCATCCGAAAATCAGTAACTGTCCCCCTCTGCCACTTTGTTCTTTTTTTTTCCTATGGGGCTTAGAAACTATTTGAACTAACTAAAACAACACACACACTCATTCCCGAGGGAGAACTCGAACTTTCGACGGGAGCGGACGCCCAATCCACGACATGACGCCTTAGATTGCGATGTCATTCCCGCGCGGCCTAAACATTCCTCAAAAGGACCTAAAGAATCAGCTCTCACAAGCCAGTAAACTGTCGCAATTTTTCTATCAGTAAAAGCGGAATGATTTCGCTTGAACCAGTTATACAAAAACTAATATCAGTTAACAACATTCTGTACAGATTAACAGGAGATAACACCCTCTTGAGAATGGCTAAAGTATTTCGAAATCCGACAGGAGTTAGGAGAAATCTATCACACTACAGCTGTGATCCTTCCATTCTTCAAAATGGGCAAACTGTGAAATTTCAACGCGTGACTGTCTTCTGTGACATACGTCTGACTTTCACATTTCGCACACAAAGGCGACGCATTATTACCGGGTCTTGAAGCGCAATAAAGATTTTTTTTTACGTGCGCGTTAACGTTTTTTATTGACAATCAATTAACATTCCAATATTGTCCGTGTTGATTGGTGTTTGGTACTTAGTGTCTTCTATGTTTAGTAAGACAGCACCATAGATGTCATTGAACTTCATGATTAAGTAACTTGGTTAAATCGACGTCACTAAGACTATTATATTATAAAATTTATTCATAAAAATATATTCCAACTCGTTGCTTCATATGAAATCGGCAATGGCATTTGTTAACATGATGTTAATCAGAAATTCTTCTTTTGGTAGTATAAAATGCCTTGTTTATGAATAACTAAACAACCATCAATTCTAATTTGTAGTAGTTGTATCCCAAATGACGCACATGTATAATTTAAATGATGCTAAAACCTTCACAAATAAAAATAGCAATAGTAATAATAATAGTAAGAAGATACAAAATTTCAACTAATTTCATACTTGAATAAAATATGACAGTAAGCGACGAACCAAGTACCTTTAATTTGAAACCATTTTTCATTCAGAAAAAAATAGTGCGAAAGTACCGAAATTTACCAACAAACAGTCGCTCTTAGTCATGATGCTGGAAACTATGGCGAGATATACTTCACTGTCGTAGTAAAAAAAAACATACCGGCTTCTCTGAGCGATGTACTTACAATAACTTCAAAACTATACCGTCGGGTGCACTCTAAGGTAAAGGCCTTGTAAGATGCCTTCTCTACTAGAATGTACTACGTGATGATACTAACAATTTGCTGAACCAGCACCATCGACATTTGATTAAACATGAATGAAACTGAATAAGAGACTAACATGCGACGAATGAGCTGTACATTACGCTACATACGTTTGCGCTGAGCACAAGTGTTTTAAATTCTAGGCGAAGTCCCGCAGTTCGCAGACGAAACCGGGCACTGCAGTTGTTTCCTTCCCGGAACTGTCACATCTGAGCAAGTGCTCGTCTCTCACGAGATGGTGACGCAGCGACTGTTACGCGCCAGC
Organism: Locusta migratoria; assembly: GCA_026315105.1. NCBI lineage: Eukaryota > Metazoa > Arthropoda > Insecta > Orthoptera > Acrididae > Locusta > Locusta migratoria. Next base: position 263,209,896 of record CM048755.1, read on the forward strand.
ATGAAAAAAAAAAAAAAGCAGGTTATTCAGCAGTACTTATGTCACACGCCAGTTACTGCTTCTATGTATGCAACTTCTCTATCACGAGAATTGAAGAAAAATATCTTTCCGTTCTCAATCTTCCGTCGCCTATATTTCCACTTCCAATAACGGGACATAAACTCTAAAAGATATAGCAGTAAATTCTTAGTCTACGACGTCGAATCACACATTCGTAAAGACTTTTCCTGTCAATATAATACAAAACAGAAGCAAACAATGATGAAATCCTCACAGTTGAGGAGTGTCAATCATTGAAGCTTTCCAGCGGTTTGTGTGTACTACGTGAATTCATCGTTTTAACATTAAATGCGTAGGGCAAAGGATACGTGGAACATGCAGAACAACAACAATGTTTAGCTGTAGATTATAATACTGCGCTTAGGTCCCACGTGATGTGCAGTACGGTCACATATCACCTCCCGCTCCAATATAACCCTGAGTGCCTTCGAACTTGATTTTTGCGTTATAGTACTTTCATTTCTAGAAATTATAGGAATGTATTGTCGACAGTATTATTCAATTCAATCTGATAAAGAAGTGTCTTTGTCACTTCTGGGCGATATCCACAAATGCAACAACTGCAATAGGTAGAATTAGTAAATTATGTAGAAGAAAACCTCTAAAATTAGCATCGATCGATAGGAAACTTGTTATCGTATCACGTTTATCTCTACATTCAACTAACGGAAAAAGGGGGAAGATTTTCAAAGGCACTGTCTTCCAATAAGACTTTTAAACACAAACTCACAATCTTAGTTTACATTTATCCAGGTCACGCATTAATCCAGAACCGTCCAAGCCAGAGCGATTCTCACGCAGCAAGCAGGGTAGTCTGTTGTTTCCTGGTAGAGAATATTTTATAAGCTAATGAAGCCAACAATGCAACACTTTTGAAGAGAAAAATGGGCGTAAGCGTGCTTGTTGAATTAGTGCGAACTTAGCGGCCTCAGACTGCGCGGCGTTCACTGTATTCGACAGAGATGTTTATTACCAGAACGGACGTTACATTTTGTGTGCACGAACGACAGCAGGGAGATGAAGCACTCGCTTTAATAGCAAAAACTGATGAGAAAACTGAGACATGTTGCGCTGTTTATCACTGTTGGATTATTAGAGAGATGTATTTATTTATTTTACATAGAATTTCGTGGCATTTAAAGTGGTTTACTGAATATAGATTATAGACATGTTTTCCTGTGTGTTTGAAATATAAACTGTCGAATAGCACCAATTATGGCCAATATACAGGAAACCACCTGTTGAGTCACATAAAACCGTCAACATTGGGCCACAGTAGTGCTTCGCACAGTAGTAATGGATATGCCGTGTGGTAACACGACATGCCACAGCAAGTCTCGGTAAGATTTCTAGCCGCGGCGGATTAGCCGCGCGTGCTGGAGCGCCGTGTTGCGGAGCGCGCGGCCGTCCGGGGTTCGAATCCTCCTTCGGGCATGGATGTTTGTGTCTTTAGTATAAGGTAGTTCATAAGTAGTTTTAAGTTTAGGGAATGATGGCCCCGCAGTTAAGTCCCATAAGAAAAAAATCTAAAGGCCATGTTCAAACGCACAATAACAGTTGAAATTCGCAGAAAAAATAAATAAAGTGATGTAAATAGAAAGTTTCGTCTCTCTGTCACACGTCACGTATCAGTCCATGCAGAAAGTGGGATACCTGAGAGGAATTGGCTGTGAATAGGTAAGTGATAGGTGACGCTAGAGCGACCGTGGGAAAGATGTCTGAATTCAGTTACTGGCAACAAGCGCGACGCACTTGAGGCAGTCAGCAGTCAGCGGTGCTTCGCAGCTGAGGGTGGCGTTAGTCACGCGTGCGCGGTACAGTCGCCGCCAATGCGATGCAACAGCCCGCGCGGCCAGCGCCAGCTCCCACCTCCGCGGGTTAATGTTACCGGTCAGCTAATAACCTAACACTTACCCTGCTTCAGTCACTCTGCTGTATAATAAGTGACACTACGCTACCTGATTCTGGAACTGACGACGAAAAGTGTTATTTTATAAACTTAGGAATACCGTCGCAGACATCAATGAATTCACGTCGAAAAAACTTTAAATGTCCTTGCTGGAAAGCATATCTTTGTCCACGAAGTTATGCTAGATTCTCTAAGCAGTTTCAGACATCAGCTGTCACTGACATTTGAGTACGAACACTAGTACTCCAATTAGCGCAACAGCATGAATTATCACCAGGAGCTTGAAATATACTCAAATTCTATGTACGTGGTGAAAAACAATCGAATAAAGTAAAAAGGAGCCACCCGACGTCGAGCGTATGTAACGACTAGTTAGATTGTGTTTAGATTTTCTAACGATCATGTCGGCAGCGAGTTGATAAGATGCGGAACTCTTTATTCAATTGACTCAACTAATAAGGGAGGCAGAGCCAACAGACGTACGCATCCAGACACTTAACTGTGGTGATTTAAATGAACTGCGAAACACTGAATCAGGATGAATTGACTGGAATACAAATCCACTCTAGCCCAGTACTAACGTCGATTTCGGCTATTCTAATGTCGTCTTAGGTGGCTCACATTTGTAGGTTTCTGATAAAAATCCTTTTCACAACATGGTTTCCGGTTATACCGCAGTCGCGACAACTGTCAGTTACAGAGGAACGATAGGACTGGAAACTAGCGTGTTACTGTTTTCAAACTAATAAACTAATGTACATACCATGCACCTAAAAAAATAAAAAAAAAATAAACACACGTGTTACTCAGATCTGCAACTTGCAAGATGCGGCTGACGGAGTAAATTCGTTCTTCGAAAGGACGCTGCAGAAATTGTCACCGCTGTGCTAAGTATTGCAGTATATGCAGAAGTTGGAAGCGGCCCAAGTTAAGTGTGACACGCATTGCGAAATGCAGATCGGCGATTAGGGAGAGGAAGCAAAGGTCGGTCGGCGGGCAAGCAGATACCATCCTGGCTTTTGTTGCGTAACATATGCAGACGCCAGCCTGTTTAAACAGGGACAGCTGTTCCTGCCGCCCTAGGTCGAGGCTCCAGCAACGCACGTGTAGCCACCGGCGCCAGTTTAAAAGCTAGCTCGACCACAGTTTAAAATTTACGCCGGTCAAGGTTTTTGCTTGTGAGCTAAGGGTCCCCCATCTACCTACAGGAGCACATTACTTCCTGTTTCCTAATGTTACCAGCCTTTCTTCGGCTTGCGTTTTAAACCAGTGCCGACGAAGAGTTCAGATAGGCCCCGAGGGTGTATATTTTTCACTAATCGCTTTAATATTATACAGAATTTAGGGGTATCAACATAAACTGAAAAAACGCAGGGATAAAATCTACAAGTTAGTAGCAGCACTCTTCCGGTTAAGACAACTCATTCTCCTCGCCCCATCCCTGCCGAACACACACACACACACACACACACACACAAACACACAGAGTGTTGTTCGCTCTTCGGTTTCCATACTTAAATCGCATTCGTGATGGAAGACAACTGGGTCAGCAACGTGAATGTTGAGCTTACAAATCGATTCTACAACTCAACTAGACACCTCAAAGTGCATCGTCTATGTATCATGTTGTCATTCACCAGGAGTGTACGTATTTTCAAAATCTTTAATATTCCATTTCTCTGCGCTGTAAGAAATTGTTACATGTTCTACGCATAATGCTGTGCTAAAATACCAACCAGCCTATAGCTCCATCGGTAAGTTGCTAAACACTGGTTTTCCCACTCGAAGTATGAACGAAGTCTTCCGAGTGCGCGAGATCTCTGAATGCACTAACATCTCTTATCTCCTGCACGCGGAGGTCATTACAGATGCAACCTCAATGGACATGGATAAGGATGATCGCTCTAGTACCGTCCTGTCTGAAGGCCCTTAAAAACGAAATTAAACGCCTGTACCGTGATTTGTGCCCTGCTCCTGCCGAATGCTTTCCATGTAACAGGCTTGAACACTTTTCACAAGGAAAAACAACGGAAGATCACTCGATCACCGCAGTCACGCGGTCGCTGATACCATCTTTTGACATATCCCAGTCTGGCAAGAAAACTGACACTTCAAGAAACGGCCATTTTTAGTTTATCGCATAAAATACGTCGGAAAAGCACGAAAAATGTCGCATCTCTCTTTCGAAATTTATCCGCTAATGGACAATGGTGTAATTTTCATTGATTTGTGTCGGTAAGACCAGTGTCACAATTCTCCAGTATTACGGTTTTTAAGTATTGTCACTATTATTGTCAGCGATGTGGCGTCTTATTGACGCTATAGAGGGCATGGGGCAAACACGCCGTTTCCGAAAATTCGAAGGCACTACTCCTCATTTAAGTAATTTTTGAGCTGGCATCACGAGGTTGAATATTTAATTTTCCAGTGCTAATAACAACGAAAAATCCATGGAGTGGCCGAGAGTTCTAAGGCACCTTGCTGTGGAGCGCGCGGTTGCTCGCCGTCGGAGGTTCGAGTCCTCCCTCGGGCATGGGTGTGTGTCTTGTCCTTAGGTTAGTTTAACTTAGTTTAAATAGTCTGTAAGCGTAAGAACTGATAACTGAAGTAGTTAGTCCCATAGACTTACAAACTTTTTTTTAAATCCACGGAAGTACCGGGATCTTTTCTTGTGTTCTTCTTATACGTCGGTTCTTTGTGGACGTGGGACCGTTTTTGTTCTGTGTTGATCGATGAGGTTTTTGCCCTATTCTTAGCGAACGTACTGACCTACCGCGTCGGATTCAGTTTAGCTACGGAGTACAGAGTTTCTTATACCCATAAGTACATATTACCCAATTACAATAAGTTTATCACTGAACCATCGAAAAAGTTGTTATAATACCACCAAGGCTTTACTTAAGGCTGAAGCGCGTCCTATATTAACTGTCAGCTTCTGATCAAGCTTGTGCTGTAGTTGACTCGCCCTTCCAGAGTCAAGTGAGTACACTTTGAATCACATGGTAAACGAACTACAAGTGACTGCAGAGAAGTAAACAAAGGTTCCGTGACGTAACTCATTCATTGTTTGCCATTTGGCGTAAGTAGTCTGCAGAAGGCCTGCTATCTTCGTTTCCATTCCCCCTCTCAATTTCGCAAGTGTATTAGAACGGAAAATGTGTTCGTAAATGCGAATCTGGCTATATTTCATCTGTATAGTTTGTGTGTGCGGGTGAGGGCCTGGAACCCGGTTTGGTGTTAATGATGCCGCAGGCGTTGGAGATGGCAGATGTGCCTGCTGTACCTGAGCGCGTCGGCGCTGCGTTTCCGTAGATGGCGGCGACGGTCCCACGGCGTGGCGCGGCCCACGTGCTTCCAGCGGGCTAACTGCAGCTTCCTGTAGCAACCGGTTCCAGCGCCACCGCCGACATCCAATTTGCAACACACCGCGCTGCCCCTGCTCCTAACACTCGCGCGCACGACACTCGCTCCACACCGACACTTGTGTGATAGCCAGACATCGACTGGAAATGCACGGGACACTGCTAAGACATCGAAGGCGTACAAATAAACCCCCCACGCACACTGCGTCGCCCAAATCCGCGACCTTTCTCTGCCAACGCGCTTCGCCGAAAACGGCTAATCACAAGCTTCGCCTACAAGGGAAACAGATGTTGACAGCGGACTTTACTACAATGCGCGTGTAGCAGATTTCCTTTTTATAATCAATATTGTTCAATAAAACGTAATCTGTGCGATTATCTGACTTACTATTTCATTTTATGTATATAGTACTTCCACTCAATGACAAATAACACCATCAGACACCTGGCTGCCAGGATTACGCTGTTTTCCTCATACCTAAGATACATTACATTACTGCCGAGGAAGAAGACCCTTTGTCGATGCATACCTGAAATGCAAATGAGGCACCTGTCGTGGGGGAGAGGAGGTGGTAAGGCTTACGTAGGTAAACTTTATAACGGAACGATACCACAACTTTACTAATATATGAAATTTATTACAAACAAATGAATATTCATCTCTGGGCGGTGGGTAAGCACATTAATTCAGACTGATGAAAGTCCAAACGTTTGGGTAAAAACTTACAAGTTCCCTTGGCAGTTCGCGAAAATTTGGAATCCTCAATATGTAAACAAGTCAAGAGGCACTGCGGATCACTGTACTGAGCCCAGGACAATCTTAGTCGAAGCGATGCACTCTCTTCTGAATCGACGTACACTCTGCCGACACGATGCACGCCGCCTCAAAGGCCAAATGTTCCGGCAATTTAACGACAGTTTAGCCAATCAGAGAGGACACACGTGACAATCTTCACAACTTGCGCGGCCTCCGGCGAGAATGCAGGACGGTGCCAACTGTCGGCGTTCCCGCGGCCGTGCCTGCGATGGACGCCGGTAGTAGTGTCGTGATCTCCGATGCCGACACTACACTACGGTATCAACTATCACGTACGCGTGTAGATAGATGTCAAGACCACTGCTATTCAACTGTGTTTGAAACGTTTCGGACCCAGCCCTCTGTATATTCGCATATACTGCCGGAAATACATAGCATAACCTATGACTTGCAATAAAAAATAGTAAAACGAGTGTGAACATATTGAGAATTAAACCGCAGTAGCGTGCGCTAACGTGGCCTGCACGTCATAGTTACATCAACTGCCATCAAGGCTCAGAGCCTTCGTGCTTTAACAGCGGTTCTCGAGCCTGCATAAAAAGTAAGTATCCCTTTTTCACTGCATCTTTCCACAGGTCGTATTATATACTTTAAAAAGTAGTGACAACTGTCACACGATGACCTTTCGAATAGTTATAGTGGCGCCAAACTGATATTCGGAAACAAAAAGCTATTGCTTCCAAATTACGTCCATTACCATCAACAAAACTGCCTTTCGGGAATAAAGTGATCTTTCTTATTTTCGTTGACTGTAATAGCAACACAAGCAGGGGCATAGATAGACAGGGGCAGAACAGGCAGCCCAACTCCTCACCCGAACTCCGAGGCATATTCATGCAGATTTTTTCTTTCTTCTTCTTTTAGTCGCGCACAGTGTTATAGTGCAACCTGTGTTCCAGTTATCTTGACTGTTCAGTTGTACATATTTTGTATACTGATCTCAGTAAAGACAACTGAAACCTCCTGCCACAAAAGAATAATTTATCGCTCTCGAATGCTCAAGACATTCATTAACAGGAACAACATTTCTTGAATAAGTCAGTGAACATTATAAACTTCACGAATTGCGCTGCCTAGATCGCTTAATGCTTTTTCAAAAATTATTACGTTTATTCATAAAATATTTCTTAAGAAACAAACTTAGAACTTACGAAATAAATTTCAGTGTCAACGTCAAAATGGAGCGTTAAATCATAAATGAAACACAAGTACGAAACGATATAGCTTCTAAATTATCTTCTGCCAAGATCATGTTATGAAGAAATCATTCGCCGAAAGTAACGCATAGACAACATGGAATACCAAAATAATTATAGCTGGACATTGTTATGAATTCTGCTAATCCTGTAAATGAGTTCAGTTTCTTAACAGCTGTACGTCAAAGTATTAACAAGGGTCACTGCGCCTCGTTCCATTACTATTTTTACACGATGAATAATCATTTGAAGATTCAAACCACTAATTACAAGATAACGCTTTTGCTGATTCACACTTTTCGCGCTATCAGACATCATCCACCCCGACTATCACCTTCCATCGTGAACACAAAAAGAACGGCAATAACAAAACGGGTCTAAGACCTCTAGTCTCAATACGAAAGTTTAATTTCTTTTCTTAGCGGAAAAGATCTCAATACAAAGTTTTCGTGCTAAATGTCACGACACAGTTGTATCTGTATCAACATTTGTAGCTAACAAGTCTACTTGTCACTTGTTATCTGAAGAGGTATTTCCTTATCTGGTAAGAGCTTGCGACAGTTATTCTGTTAGCCAGGCGCCCGAAGCAGCCATGCTAATAACAGTCATGTCGTTAATCACAATGACGAAAACACAGCTTCGCTAGAAATCTTGATAGACAGCCCTGATAATTGTAGATACTCTGAAAGAGATTTGTAACGACCTTATTATTGAATTCACCACTACCATCAGGTATGCCCCCCCCCCCCCCCCCACGAAGCTTAAAAAGCTTGCAACCTGTGATCCAATTTGAAACGTTGAAACGGCTGCAGATATTTCGGATACTTATCTGAATCAACTTCTTGTACTGAAGAACCGAAGCCCCGTAAGAAAAAATTATCTACGCCCCTTCATATAAAACAGTAGGTGACAATGGCTCTCCAAGTAATCTGCAGTCGAAAGTTTCTTCGATGAAATATCGGGAAAACATATATATACTTGCGCGAGGATACTTACGTAATGTTTTGTTTCACATTATTTCAATACACGTAAACTTCACGTGTGTCAACTAGTATACAGCCGGCCGCGGTGGCCGAGGTGACTGAGGCGCTCCAGTCACGGTCAGCACGGCCACTACGGTCGGGGGTTCGAATTTCCCCTCGGGCATGGATATTTGTGCCGTCCTAGTTCGTAAGTAGTTCATAAGTAGTTTGTAAGTTTAGGGACTGATGACCCCGTAGTTAAGTCCCATAAACTTATCAAAAATTTGAACATTTGAACTAGTATACAGATATAAAATCACAAGTTCTAACAAAATCAACTTATGTATCAAAAATCTATTACTACTATAGTGTTCGACTGTCCTTAATTTATCAGATGCTTAATATAAACGTTTCTCAAAGCACTTACAAATGTGATATAAGATTCCATTTCTCTCTCCCTCTCCTGACAGTCTCTCTCTCTCTCTCTCTCTCTCTCTCTCTCTCTCTCTCGCACACATACACACACACACACACATAGCCACGCAGACAAATATGAATTTGAACAATAATATAGCTAGTACAATGTCCGGTCTATTTCTAAAGCTCATCGTGAGGTGATTAAGATGGGAGGGGACTACAAACTCACGTCCCAAGTGCAAGTCTAGCGTCTTCACTACTACGCCATTCACGAAATTTTTGAAGATAAGTATGAAGAGAACAGTAAATTCCAGAATCGAGATGTTTTCTCTGTATAGGGCACCAAATTTTTTACCTGTCTCTAATGACCCCAGCTTAGCAGTAGTAGAAGAGCTCGTGGTCAACACACTGCTCTCGTGGCCGCTAATGTCCGCTTTCGTAACTAGAATCGATTCTTCCCTTAGACTGTTGTGAGATATACGCCTGAACGCATTTCCTCGCAGTGAAGAAAAAACTTTGTCACTCTCTAGACTCCAATGAGATTCCCCTGGATGCCGAACGTCGAGCTAAGGAGGGGGACACAAAAGCACGTTTACAAAAATATCATGAACGAATCTGCGGAGTAGAGGGTGACTTACTAATAGCATCGATGGGCAGTGACTCGAATAGAACAGCTGTGACACACTTCGCATCGTAATAACTCACTGCATTCCGAGTAGGTTTGTTGGCGAGGACGAGTGTATGAAATTAATAGCGAGCCACGTCGTAACCACAGTTCGTGCACAAGGCTCCGCGAAGCAGTTGGAAGACGCGCAGGAAATCATTTAGTTAATCAGTTGGAGTGAAACTGGTTGTACCACACACTTAGGCGTTTAAGTGAAGAACGCAAGGTGCCTCTAAGTATGGCCCAAGCACCCACAGAGCTTCACTAGGCATGGATGTGTCCAGCTGTTATCTTCCTCCGTGTACCACTTAATATGGTCAGAAAAAACATATAAAATTTCAAATTAATTAATTCTTGTTACGCGTTCAGTCAATCGGACTGCGTGACCATGATAACTTGACAACTTCACTGGTGATGATAGAAGTGGATAATATCGAAATCATTTGAAACATACCCAAATGCCTGCCAGTGTAGTAAACGCTTACTGAATTTCAAAATGATGGAATCTGTAAGAACGCATCTAAATTCATCCTCTTCGACAGTTTTAATCGTAAAAAGGCAAAATAATTGCCTTCTGGTATTTCTGGTTTTCTGCACGACTTATTTCAGTGAACAAGGATTTTCTGCTTAAAAACAAATCAAGGAATCTATTAAAAGTAAGTGATGACGAACGTGTAGGTTTGAGCAACAGGATTAGCCTTCAATTACTGAACTTGAAATAAGATGAAGATGTAAAATCACATTGCTGCAAACCGAAATAAATATTCTACTAAAAGTTTCTATTACAGTAGTATTGTCCATACACACTACTTTCGAGTTTTACGAATGTATTATAGATTTTTTAAAAATAGGTAATCGTTAAGATGGTGTTTTTAATGCTTCATATGTTCCACGTTGCCTCCCACACATCAGTACAACTCGCAGTCGCGCCTGAACACTGGTTTATTGGTTTCAATGTCGGTTCTTCCATCGAAGAGTAGACACTTCACGTGAATCTGCACTTTTGTGGTAGGTTCTCCTTGGCGACCCATGCTTATATCTTACGAAAAAAAAATCAGAATTTTCTGTTAAAGGCAAGCACTCATCCCAAAAAACAAACCGGAAGTTACTGTCCCTAAATTTATTCCTCATGAAGTCCAGTGGGAATACACGTCCATTTAAAATAATTATAAATCTGTAAAGAACATACAAAATTTGAAAATATGGATTGTCTGAGAATCTATTCTAAAAGCAGGGAATATATTTTTACAGTACTTTACAAGTTGCTCCTCCCCGCAACTTTTGACACACTTCGGAGGCGCTTTCTCTGTGTAACACTACCAACAAAACTAACTGGTCGAGTGCAAAATTGTTGGTATCATTGTTAGTTCAAGCTGCCACTGCAATTTCTGCGCTGATGTCGCTTATAAGGCCACGTATAAAACCAGTCTTGGGCGGAGTATACTTTACATGAACTCAGAAACAGAAGCCGGCAATTTACCTATTAACAAACATCGGTAGGTTGGTTGGGATAGGGGGACCAAACTGCTAAGGTTATCAACCCTCGGGGAGGAGTGGGGATAGGAAAGGAGGGGAAGGGAAAGGAAATGCAGTCCAGGGAAGAAATGAGGAGAAAAGACTGCATTAGCTCGGGGCCCCATGGTCGCCACGCACGTACTCACGAAAGATCCGTGAGTCGCCTGGGAGGGTGGGAGGGGGGAACAAACATTGTCAGAGGTGAAAGGAGTGAACAGTGACAGCCAAAAGTACTACGATGATGATCGAAACCGAGAATTTGCATCTGCAGTCTGTAATTTTACTACTGGCAAGAAGACAGTCCCAACTTGAGGTCAAAGTTTACAAACGCCCTTTTCGAGTAATAAAGTACTCGTAAGAAAAACTAAAGTGTCCCCCTTTTGGGCGTCAAGCTCAGCCGCGTACGAGGGAAATCAGTTTGAATAAAGTGACGTCGATTAACGTAGCCGTACTGTTTGGTGAAATACCGCGTAGATCGACTGGCTCAGGGGATGTCAGCGCGATGGCTTAGCACGCTCAGCGAGAGGGCTCTAATAAAAAAACTGAGCCAAGAACGTAATGATGAACAACGAACAAACGTCCGCAGCAACGGACTGAACAACTCCAAGAACAACAAACGTAGTTCACAATGTCAAAAGAGTACAAATTCAAAAGTTCAAATGTTTGTATAGCTTATGGGACGTAACTACGGGGTCATCAGTCCCTAAACTTACAATCTACTTATGAACTACTTAATACTAAGGACGGCACTAATATCCATGCCCGAGGGAGGATTCGAACCCCCGACCGTAGTGGCCGTGAAGACCGTGACTGGAGCGTCTCAGTCCCCTCGGCCACCGCGACCGGCCAAACGAGTACAAACTAACATAATAACTGAGCTGGCAGTAGAAGGAAAACTTCATCGTGATTGCTTCTACTCAGAAAATTATTCCACTCGTTTGACACGAGAATTAGTCAAATAAAACTTTTTTCCCCACCAGATGATAATTTGACCGAAAAAACGGCTGTGAATAATAAATAAATAAATAGTGTTGAAGCACTTCTGTCGTACAAGTTTTACGAAATATATAAATACTTCTGACAGTTGCCCGAAGAAGACATTTAAGTGTACTGTACATTTTTGTAAAATTTTATAATAAATCGGCGTAAATAATGAAAATAAGTTGTGTTCCAATCCACAGATTAATCACTACGGTAATGGAAGAATGATACGTCGTCAGCTAGTGACAGAGAAGGAAAATGCCGCGACAGATTAGCCGTGCGCTCTGGGGCGCCGCGCTGGGTGCGCGCGGCCGTTCGCCGTCGGGGGCTCGAGTCTCCTTCGGGCATGGTAGCTTGTGTTGTCCTTAGGTTAGTTTAACCTCACTTTAGTAGTTTGTAAGCTACGGACTGATAACCAAGCAGTTGAGTCCGATAGATTTAGAAACCTCTGAACATTTTTGAGAACAAAATAAAAAGAATTAAGATTAACGTCCCGAGCGGGAATCGATAATGGACCGCCCGATTACGAACCGGGTGTTCATTCTCTGAGGCAGGCGATAATTTACGCAACAGTACGGTTAAAAGAACCGCGACACGTTATTCCAACCGATTTTCCTCAGAAGCGTTGGCGGCCAAAAGGACAGTCTTGTTTACTTACGAGACGGACTTTAAAATGCGTGCCCCCAAGTGTAGACTGCCATTTGTGCGCGCCGCACAGACGTTAAGAAGCTCACGGCCAAGTGAAAGGTCGCAGCGCCTCTGGTGAAGACAGGACCGAACCGACATGACGACAGACTTACGATGCGCGTCTAGCGGATTGAATTTGTACTAAATAGGTCGTCCGCTGTGCGCACTGTTTGTATTACAATCGGTACACATTTAGCACTCTCAATAAAGGTACAGTGTGCGGAAGAGTGTTCGGTTGAAGGTTACGTAACGCGTCTAACGAAATTAAGAGAGAGAGGGAGAGAGAGATAGGGAGAGGGGGCGCGCTCATTACGGCGATATCCGGCGGGGGCAGCGGCGACGGCGGCGGCCGGGCGAGTCGGAGTTAAGGCTATCGATTGGGGCGGCGCCATCTTGGCCGCGGCGGCTTTGTGCCACCGGCCCAAAAAGGCAGCGGCCGGCCGCCGACAGCGGCGCCATCTTCCCGCGGCTGACGCATTCGCAATTCCGACGAGCGAGCCACGCGTCGATACGGCGCCGCAGGTGACACCGTTAATTCCGCCCGTCTGAGAGCTCTGCCAATTTCCGGGAACGCTGCTGCTGACAGATTTCAGATTTCCGCTGCCCACGGCTTCCCGCAGCTTCGGTAACAGGTGCTCCGCGTCCGTCCACTCTGCGCCGTTGACAGCCTTTCGTGCACGTCCGGCAGTGTGCTGTGCGGTGTCCAACTTTGGACACTGTTAACGAGCTTTCGTCTTTCTCGTGCCCTACCTCCGTGCGTTACGCTTGGAAGACTGTCCATCACTCCGATTTCTTTTATTCCGTGTTCCAATTTTCTGTTTCTGACGTAACCTCGTTCTATTGCTTCTCTTGTGCAATATGAAAAGAAAGACAAAATCGCCTTGTAAGTAATGCACCATTAACGATTAGCGACTCTGGCATATTAATAAATATCCAAGTTTTTCAGTTGTTTAATTCAGTTAAGTCCATCGTGTGGTCTTGCTCTATTATTAGATGTATACGGTGTCATAATTTTCGTTATTTTTCAGCGATTTTTTCTGACAATTTTGACATAAAACGTACATAAACCCTACATCTACCAATATATATTCCGCAAGTTATTATACGGTGTTTCGCGGAGTGTACCTCGTATCACACTACCACTCATTTTCCCTGCTGTTCCACTCCAAAATACAAATGGCGGTATGGTTCCTTTAAAAGGGTACATCCGACGTCCTTCCCCAACCCTGACAGACTGTGTGCTGTGTCTGGTAGGACCACGATGTCGACGGGACGTCAAACACTAATGTCCTTCCTTCTGCCTGAAGGAACGCGGAAAAGCGCCTAAAAATCCCACTCCGTCTGGCCGGTGTACCAGCAGCACGGCAGTTAATCCGCGGCGCTGGCACACCTTTCTAACTCGTAATCTAGCACAATGCGTGTCACGCTTCTTTCTTTCGTTCATTTTCGTAGTCATCTTTTCGTAAGTGATTCTGTGCAAAGGTCGCATCGATGACGACCTATATATTTTTGTATCATTTGTATTGCAAAGATTGTCAATCCCCTGACCGAACGCATTGAGCAACCTTGCAGGCGTAATTTAGAAACCGGCAAATTAAAAGTGTGTGCCGAACCGCGACAAGAACTCGGTACAACTGTCCCTCATGGGCAATTGCCCTAATGTCTGAGCAATCCGAGCAGCTATATGAGCAGGTAGCGCAGACGGTCGATACAGGCAAAGTATAGATAGTGTGTGGAGGAAGAAATAAAACACAATGCAATGACCCGGTGACGAGCCGCCGTATTCCACAGGTAGCTTACACCAAAATAATCCTAATCCACATTCCGTATCTTGTGGAGAGAAAAAAATGTTCAAATGTTTGTAAATCTAAGGGATTTAACTGCTGCGGTTATCAGTCGCTGGGCTTACAAACTACTTAAACTATCTTATGCTAAGGACTACAAACACACATCGCTCCGCAGCAAGGAGCCTTAGAGCTCTCGACCACTTCACCGCGACTGTATTTTGTGCATAGAGTTAGCGTTCACGGCGTGCATTAGATTAGAAGGCGATCAGTCACGAATGTTACACATACGAGTTTTCACGTGATGGACTGTCCTGTTGTGTAATGCACGCATTGGCCTCTCCGATAGGAACTGTTTTTATCGAGGTAGTTACAGGGAGATCAAAAGCTTTCATAAGCGGGGATATGCATGGCAATGTGTCGTGTTGAGGAAAACATCTTCGCATTTGAAACTTCCGGGCAGATTAAAATTGTGTGCCGGAACCGGGCCTCGAACCTGGGACCTTTGCCTTTTGCGGGCAAGCACTCTACCACTGAGCTATCCCGAAACGACTCATGGTGCCGCCCCATAACTTCAGTTCTGCCAGTACCTCGCCTCCTACTTTCCAAACTTCACAGAAGTTCTCCTGCGAAACTTGCAAGACTAGCACTCCTGGAAGAAAGGATAGGGTGGAGACATGTTTCCAGGATGAAACTTTCGCAGGAGAACTTCTGTGATGTTTGGAAAGTAGGAAGCGAGGTACTGGTAGAACTGAAGTTGTGGGGCGGCACCGTGAGTCGTGTCGGGATAGCTCAGTGGTAGAAAGCTTGCCCGCGAAATACAAATGTCCCAGGTTCGAGTTCCGGTTCTGGCACAACATTTTAAGCTGCCAGGAAGTTTCATATCAGCGCACACTCCAGAGCGAAAGTTTCATCTTCGCAATTGTCTTAAACGGCATGGGGATCTAGAGAAGACATGACATCCAGGGGAAGAACGCCAACCTGCACCAAAAACATCGTTGTCCTTCATCGCAATTTGCCCACTTCAAAGAAATAGTCTCATTTTCGTTCTAGGTTACTTCATGGTCCGTGACTAAGTATTGCATCTTTTAGTTGTGTCACTGCTCTTTTCGGCGTGCAATATTACAGTGGCGCACGGGAACTTGAACGTCATTGATTCGGAACACAGCTCCCGTAGCTCGCCCAACGTGAGACTTTAAATGTTCAAATGTTTGTAAATCTATCGCCTCGCTGCGGAGCGCGCAGTTGCTCGCCGTTGGAGGTTCGAGTCCTCCCTGGGGCATGGGGGTGTGTGTCCTTAGATTAGTTTACCTAGGTTTAAGTAGTTTGTAAGCTATGGACTGATGACCACGCAGTTTGGTCCGATAGATTTACAAACATTTGAACATTTTGTAAATCTATCGGACCAAACTGCGTGGTCATCAGTCCGTAGCTTACGAACTACTTAAACTAAGTTAAACTAACCTAAAGGGCAGCACACACACCTGCCCTACGGAGGACTTGAATCTCCGACGGGGAGCAACCGTGCGCTCTGCAGAGAAGCGCTTTAGACCGCTCGGCTACTCCACCCCGGCTGTGAAACTTTAGTTGCCCTCAAGGAGGACGACCGTACTCCTCGTAAGACCCTAAGAACTGTTTTCTATGCCGCAAACAGGTGCAATATATAGCTGATTTTCGACGAACAGTTTTCACGTCGCACGATGAGATTGATTATTACAAGCACGCATCCAACGTACAGGGCCGTGTTCCGCTTAATTGGTTGCTAGCTGCCTTGGTGCTCCACAGTTGACAGTACCATGATCAGTGTACCATATGATTTAATGTTTAGAGACTGTACGAACAGCCTGCAATCATATTATCACGCCAAAATAGTCGCCAAATCACTTCCTGATCAGAAAGGCACCAGTATGGCAATACCGGGAGAAACGCGTGCCTAAACAGAAATACAGAAGCTTGGCAAGCATGCAGGTTGCATTGTATCTGACCATGGACTGCACCTGTGGTATGTTCCCAATACGTCCCTTGCAAAGTAAACATCTCCGATTTCATCTTAAGGCTGATCGGACATGGATTTGAACCGCCGTCATCCCGAATTCGAATCCGTAGTCGTACTACTGCGTTTTCTCGCTCAATGATCCCTCCAAGCACGCACCACCCTGTTGTTACATTTCTATATGCCTATATCTCCCGCCTACGTCACTACATACCACGGCAGTGGCTCCCAAAGTTTTTTTTTTTTTTTTTTTCAATCTAAACGTACATTACTATGGATTATATTATTGTCAGTCTGGCACAGAAAATTACTGTTTCCTTGTCGCTGCGCCTGTTTTTGAACTGTTTTTCACTGATTCGTAAATCTCTGCCGCTCACATTTCGTAAAGCCTAAATTAAGGTTATTAGAAGTTTCCAACGGGCCTTCATTTATGTCAAAGGGAACCTAATGACACAAAAATTTGTGAAAATAAAATATTTTCCCACTGATTTGTGTTGTTGATTTATAACCTTTTTTTATTTAAATATGATGTATTGAAAAATACCATAGATAAAATTACTTTTTAAAACGTTCTCTACCGACGGGATATTCAAATATAACTCGATTTATTATATTTCAATTTGTATAATTTTTATTGGCACTTCACGCATAACAAATTCTTTGTAAACGCAGTCGGCTTGCAATGTTATTACCGTCGGAATACCGCATGGGACTTGCAACAGTATCTTTTACACCGAATTAAAATTTATTTGATAGTATAATGAAACTGATTACGCGGCGCGAGTGTCACATTAAAAGCGTTTTTAATTGTTTGCACACTGATAATATAAGCTTGGAGGTTTGGAATAAATAATGAATACCGCAATCGAATGACATTTCAACTAACGCGTTGTAATGCTAGTGTATCCAGTTAGTTAAATTTATGTATGCCGAGTCAGTATTACATGTAAAACATGAAAATAGTAGCATTGCTGTAAACGAAGGCTAGAAATTAACGTATCGTTATTAGAGAAGGAGTGTAGCTAAGATGAAGAAGAGGTTCGTGATACGACTGAAGGAAATATTCCAGAATTCTTCATAAATGATTAATGTAAAAGCCTGTATGATAGCTGTGACGAGGTCACGGTCGGTTTCCTTCCCCATTCTTCCAGAAATCTGAGTATGCTTTCCATTTCCGATGACCGTTCCATCGATGGGGTGATAAGCCCTAATCTCCTTCCATCTTCCAGTGTGCCTCATCGTTCGAATGCGTTACTGGATTATGCTGATCATAAAACAATTACGTAACGATACGAAAGGAACTATAGCAAAGTCTTCTGATGATACAATCGGAAGGCTGACACATCCATGTTCCTCTGTAGGGAGCTTTCAGTGTCAGATGCTAAGTTAATTCATTTTTTAATTTACAGTAATTATTATAAGTCCGTTTCCGGACCTGATTGCTCAGCGCGGCTTGCTGCAGTGAGGGGACCTGGGTTCGATTTCCGGTATTGCCAGCGGTTTTTCTATGGTGGGAGGATTGGAATGGGGTGCACTCAGCCTCGTGATGCCTAGGGCCAGAGAGCGGAACTTTACCCTACCCTTATTATACTTAACATAAAGACCATTAATTGCAAGTCATTTACTACGCCCAGCATTTACAGAGTTCGAAGATTTTATTTAGGCGCAATCTTCCCCCCCCCCCCTTTCCCTACCCGCCGCTGGCGATACTACACCGACCTACCGTATTCTGAAGAGGTTAACGGTGACACCACCGTACATTCTCGAGAATATATCTTGGTGCGACGAACAAAAAATAGTTTCTGATTTTTCAATGCGTGTTCGGAGACTAGAGGAAAAGCCTGCTTGCTTCAGAGCATAGAGGGAGGAACTAAACAAGTTAGGAGAACTTAGAGGCGGCGCGGCGGGGAGCAAGTGCCCGCCTCGAGCAGCCGCGTCCGCGTCCAATGCCACGCAATCGATATCCCTTGGCAACCAACGGCCCTAACAAATCTCCGGGATAAAATGCGTTCCATGCTGCACGCGCCTCGGCTCTACTATCTGCAGCCAATTTTCTGGCTGCAGTTTCAATCAGCTGTGTGAGACACACGTTTGCGCACACTAAATGTTCTTATTCTGCGAAGATTCCATCAAGAACGAACAAAAAACGAAGGCATGTATGATGCACGTACACGCGCAACCGTGTGCGGTCACACACACACACACATCCTCGTCTCCTTCTTCCCCCACACCCCCCCTCTCTCTCTATTTGTAGTGCGGTACTAAATTCAAGAATACTCGAAGCTAATGAAAGCTATAAGAAGACGGATTAAAAAAATTCTTGTGATCAATATTTCCGCAAAGTGATTCTACTTTGGTGGAGCCCATGTCATGTGTGAGTGAAATAGGATTTCGTTCTCATCTCCGCAGAAATACTGATTTTTATGCTTCTTTATAGCTTTGTTCATGTCGCAGTCTCTTGAATATATAAAAAATATTCTCGTTAACAGTATCGGCAAGAAGTTCCCGATGCTTAATCTACTACCAAGCATCGTTCAGATATATAAACAAATACAACTAGGCATTTTGATAATAAAAAACCGTTTAACACATTTTATTGAATATGCGGTAAATCGTTGCACGACAAAAAGTATTTTATCATTTAACGACGCTTCAAAGCCGCGCGGTCCGAGGCGTCATACCGCTCCCGCCAGAGGTTCGAGTCCTCCCTCGGGCATGAGAGTATATGTCGTCCTTAGCAGAAGTTAAAGTTAGTTTAAGTAGTGTGTAGGTTTAGGGGCCGATGACCTAAATAGTTTGGTCCCTTAGGTCTTACACCAATATAAGGATTTTAACGTACTTTAAGATGTCCGAAGTGGCTAAATATAAATGTACGAAGTTTTAGCGGGTTAAGGACATCTAAAGATGGCAACTACTTCTCGAAAGTGATAACGATAACATTTTTTGCAGCTAAACGATCATGACGTAATAGATTGTATACAATTATTTACGAAGGTCGCATAGTTCCAATCTGCAAGATGCAAAATTATATATATATATATATATATATATATATATATATATATATATATATATATATATATATATATATATATATATGCTTATTCGCCTCTGATGCACTTTACTATAAAAGGAAAACATAACAACAAGTTTAGTACATTTGAATTACCTTTGGAGAATTGAAAAATGCAAATGGACAATTCTATAATGTACAAAATACTGTCAATAATATTAAAAGCTCCGGTAATAGTATAACACGATGCAGCAGGGTAGAGCTGGTTCATTTACATAACGAAGGACGTACTGGAAATAAATATACATATGCAGGCAGCACTGTGAACAAATTTATACGGGAAAGTGGTTCACTCTCTCTCTCTCTTCCTCTGCTGTTTTTTTAGGACGTATCTTCTATAACTGAGCACATTTATTCACAATAATATTATTCTTTCCTAAAGGAAATCTAGAGGATAAAGCCACATTACTTAGGATGCCACTAATGCTAGTTTCTAGATCTTCCAAGACCAGTCAACTTTCAAGATGGTTCAGTACCGCGTTAGGCCGCGCTACATTTATGACTGAAAATCAGTCTCTCAGCATGCAAGCCATTATAAGCGTTGAGCGACTATATTAACATCTGCAAAATGAGATCAATACTACGTTCAGCTTCTATGCCATCGCGTGCCCCCTAGCTGTAGTTCCAGTGCGATACAATTACGGAACCAGAGTTATTTGATCATTCAGGCATTATTTTACCAGGTAAGTGCAGGGAGGGGGGGGGGAGTAACAGCAGCAAGTAGTATATTTCCACAAATTATTTTGTTCAGTGATTTGTTAGAATTACTGTTAAGATAAATACAAATCAAATGATAGAACAAAAGTTTTTCAGAGGAAGAGATAGCAACCCATATAACAGCACATACACCATGCAATAAACCCATACAATGGCTAGATGACAGTGCAGACAGCGAAAACGCGTATGATGCAAATACATGTTCCTATAAGCAACAAAAAATTGACAAAAAAGTAGGTTATTATCAGCTCAAAATTTATTATGCACTAAAAATATATTTGCAGTCATGTTTCGTCAGACAAATACATACTTTTGTGATTTTACGGAAAGAGAGAGAGAGAGAGTGAGAGAGAAACACAATCTTGATCGTGTTTCTATTGTGACGCTCAGATTCGGGTAAATTTGACCTTCTTGAGATCTAACGTACAGAACACATGTTCGCGGGCCTCCACATCAGCTGATTCCGGTTGCCAGCTGGCATATTGTCCACACTCCAAATCAGAAGATGGTCTAATGTGGCCAAAATCGTCACCGCAAATAGAAGTTCAAATGTTTGTAAATCTATCGGACCACACTGCGTCGTCGTCAGTCCGTAGCTTACAAACTACTTAAACTAAGGTAACCTAACCTAAGGACAACACACACACACACCGTGAGGTGACTTGCGAAGCATGTGTGTATTTGTGGAAATGGAAATGAACAACTCCAAGTTCAAATTTACGACATTGGTAATAGTTTCTTTGCCAATATTCCTATTATTTCTTGGCCCAATATACTTGCTCGCATCTCATCTCCTCCTCTGCGAATCTTCCAAGCACGCGGAGGCGAAGAAAAATGAAGCATGCCCGTTTAGGGTAAGGGCTAGGAACTACGAACGAGGAAAGGGGTACCCGCAATTTGCGACCGTACGGCAAGGCCAGATAGCTGTGCCCTCTGTTTGGAACTGTCTTCGCCCGCTGTCCTCTTTCCTGTCAACGGCTGGCTATTTCGAAAGCAACGACAAAGTTGAAGCAGTGGCGGACTGCGAAGGCTTCGCTCTCTTACGTATGTCACGTTACATGCGCTACTTTTTCCTACGTTTCCAGGATGGACGGACAGAAAGGCAGACGTTACTGCCTTCTCCGCAGTTTTTACTGAATGATCCGTCTCAGGATTCTACACCAACCGCGTTATCCTCCTGAAAGCACTGCTGGTCAGTTTCATACACCGGTTTTCAATATGACTGAGAGCAAGTACGTTGTTATTAAAACATGTCTCCCTCTTACTGTTTCGACGTTCTCGATGACACAGACAATAATACTATCTACAATGATTCATTATTCAGTAAACACGAGGGTTATTCCAAAAGTAAGGTCCGATTCGCCGTAAATATTTGAAAGCGGCGCCAAGGACAAAACACGCATGCGCGCCGACTCCTGGCATACCTTGCGCGTTGTTACTGTTGCTGTGTGCTGTTGATAGTGTCAGTTCACAATGTTTAAGACAATCAACCCGCCGATTGTGAATTAAGGGCAGTGATGCGGTTTTTGTCTGCAAGAAACATTTCAGCGGCAGAAATCCATCGGCAGATTACCGAAGTGTACGGTCCTGACATAATGAGTGACAGTAAAGTGCGCAAGTGGGTGAGAGCCTTTAATGAAGGATGGGGAAATGTGCACTATGCACCACGCTCCGGCCGACCATCCGTGATTTTAGA
The DNA here is from genome assembly GCA_026315105.1 of Locusta migratoria. Lineage (NCBI taxonomy): Eukaryota > Metazoa > Arthropoda > Insecta > Orthoptera > Acrididae > Locusta > Locusta migratoria. The sequence continues at coordinate 263,231,729 of CM048755.1, forward strand.
CGAGTTGGTTCATGGAATCAATTGATTTCCACCTGTTCCATTACCTAAACGTGTTTCGTGGCGGCAAACACTTCGAACAGATAATGAAGTGATAGAAGCTGTTAAAGACTGGTTACCTTCGAAGGCGGCCGATTTCTACGACTTAGGCATTCAAAAGCTTGTTTAATGATATGACAAACGTCTAAGTAAGTACGAAGATTATGTAGAAAAACAGAGAAAGACGGAAGGGATGTCAATAAACCAATTGCGTTGGAAACAAGTTTGATTTAGGGTGTTTTGGCTTTAACCGGACCTTACTTTTGGAATATCCCTCGTAGTTACAATAAAAACTCAACACTAAGAAATCTATAAAAATAACCAAAACTTATTTCATTTGTTAACGGAAACAGAAGGGAGTCAACACACAGAACGACTAACGTGCTGTAATGTATGAGGTATCACAATGTTGTGTTCTTGGTCGATAGTTTTCTTGAAACATAACATTACTTACCGCTATGCGTTACAGACGACTTTGGAAAATATCTTTGTTCAGATGGCACTAATCTTATGGCAGAATATGTGGACTATAACGAACATAACAAGCTTTTTGTTCATGTGCAACATTTAGGACCTTGTGCTGGAAGTGAGTGCGTCCGACTACAAAAATAATATCAACGTTCGTACAGACTGAAACATGTAAAAATATTCGCATCACTCAGTTCCAGTCTCTATTAAGCCTTATACTCTGTACAGCGTGTATCCTCAATAGATAGTCCGGAAAAGGGACAGCAGAGTTGTGTTTCTGACAAAGAGCTCTTGTAAGTTCGGCCACCGTGCAGTAGGTGGTCCCTTGGCAACATCTACCGAGCCTGCATCACAAGAAACAATACCAGACTCCACGATTCGCATATGCATTGGCAACGGGTTCTTTTGTATGCGCCTGTGTTCGACATAAGTACATTACATCTTCCCGAAGCCCATCTGCTAGCCATCCTTTAATTCACAGCTTTAGTTTACGTTCTTTACAATATAGTGCCGTAATACATAAGAAAACTACATTATGTAGCATGTTTTACTATGGTTGTTCTTTACGCGCTGTTATTTTTCTACTATTTTAGAAAAACGAGTGGAAACAACAACATTACGACAACTGAGATAGTGGTAATAAGATAAAGCTGTTGCAAAGGGTGTTGGTGTTGAGTTGTATTTGCTCTACCAAATGAATTACACAAGAAGTCGGGTTCAGATAGCGTAGTGAGAAGGTAGTGCAATGCAGCACCAACGTGACTTATCCGAAACTATGGCATGGAGAGCCATAGGAAGGTTGGAAGCGGGACAGACACAGAGGGAGGTAGCTACAGCTATTAGAGTGTTCCAAAGTGTAATTTCCAGGACCTGGACGCGATTTCAGATAACAGGAACCGTTAAAAGAAGGTAAGGTCAATGCCATCCACGGGTGACATCAGCAAGAGATGACTGTTATCTTTGGTTAATAGCCCGTCCAGACAAGAGGCTGAACGCAACTCAGCTGTTACTTACCCTCCAAGGCAGCAACAGCACGCGCAGTATCAACACAAACAGTCCAATGTCAACACAAACAGTCCGAAATCGCTATCGGGAATTTGGCCTGTACGCATGGAGACCTATGGCTTGTGATCCATTAAAACCACAACACCGTTTAGCCCGCAGAAACTGGGCGGAGGAACTTCAGGATTATAGTCTTAACGAATGGTGCCGGGTTCTATTCACTGACGAGTCAAGATTTTGTGTTCACTCGGACAATCGTCGTTCCGTCTTCTGAAAAGAATGTGGAACTCGGAACAATCCTGCTTATGAGCAGGAAACGGCACCATATCATGGTGTTGGACGAATGGTGCGGGCAGGAGTTAGTATTAACGGACGGACCGATCTCTATGTCGTCCAGAATGGCGCTTTGACTGTTCAAGAGTTATGAAGACATCCTTCGACTTTTTGTTGTGCCCTACGCTGGTGCCATGGGAGATGGGCTCCTTCTGGTTGACGATAACGCTCATTCCCACAGACCTGCACTGGTGGACAACATCCTTGAAGCTGATGGAAATGAACGAATGGAGTGCCCAGCTTGTTTACCGGACTTAAACCGCATTGCGCATGTCTGGGATGCACATGGCAGATGCACTGCAGCCAGACCAGCACCTCCCACCCAACGGTTTCAGATATTGAAATCATGGATTAATAGCCAAATATCCGTCAAGAGCTGACTGATAGCCTCATACTATCGATGCCACGCAGGTGTGCAACTGTACTGGCCGATTAAGGTGATTACACACCCTATTAGAGGGCAACGAGATTGACTTTTTGACTATTATGGTAGCCTCGTGGTGCCTCGCTCTAACAAAAACGCCATGGAAACTAGAAGTAATGAGTTGAGACATCAATATATCGTACTGTATCACATATAAAATACAATTGTAACCAATATCTAAATAAAATAAGTTATCATATGTATATTGTGAATGATGCGTGTTATATCGAAGAGCAAAGAAAAGGAATTCGTTTCCCTCTCTCTAAAACACACAAACACATACGAAATACTTCACTGGAAGCGAAACACTTATCTGTTAACCTCACAAAATATAGTTCAGGGATGTGCGCATACTGGAGAAGTCTGAATTTTAAAAACGCATATAAAGAATGGAAACGGGAAAAGTAAAGCAGTCAACGGATTGGTCTGCTCTATTAGGCATGGTACAGTTTGGAGGTGGTATGCCGTTGCCTTTCTCCGACCTTCGAAATGGATTCCGAACCACGGTACTATTCGGTATTTTTCACATCAGCAACACTGTGAAAGATGTGGAAAGTGACATAAAAATCCTAGGACCAGGCCTGAATCAAACCCGCGACCTTTGGATTCATAAGTTGGCACTCTACCACTGTGCTTCCGAGCCACACAGTAAATAATAAGAAGGAAGAAAGGAAGATTAATGTTTAACGCCCCGTCGACAGCGTGGTCATTAGAGGCGGAGTTATCGCTCGGGTTGCTCGGGTAAGGATGGGGAAGGAAATCGGCCGTGCCCTTTCAAAGGAACCGTCCCGGAATTTGCCTGTAGTGATTTAGGAACATCACGGAAAACCTACATCTGGACGGCCGGATGTGGATTTGAACCACCGTCCTCCCGAATGCGAGTCCACTGTGTCACGACTGCGCCACTTCGCTCGGTAGTAAATAATAAACGGTATCAGTAAGGGCGAGTCTCCTATTTGTATACTTTCTAATTTAAGTGTTCCTGCACTAGAGTTACGAGCAAGCAAGTCTTTGATAATACTATGAAGCAGGAAGGACAAACAGCATGGTTTACAAAAAATGTTCATATGTTTCTAAAGCTATGGGACCTAACTGCAGTGGTCATTAGTCCCTCAACTAACAAACTACATAAACTGGCTTATGTTAATAACAACAACACCACACACACACACACACACACACACACACACCCATGCCCGAGGTAGGACTCGAACCTTCGACGGCGAACGGCCGCGCACTCCGCACCAATGTGCCTTAGAGAGCACGGCTATTCCCGCCCGGCAGCATTGTTTGCACAGGCGCTAAATAACCTTAAAGATGGAACACCAACATTATCGACACACATAACAGTATCAAAATTCGGAAACCGGTCTTTAAGAACAAACAAGAAAGAAATATAAAACAGCCTCATAACATCGAATAGCTCTGGCAGCAGAAATAGGAATATATGAAACGAAGATAAGCGAAAAAGAAGAACATATGCACAAAGAACTGCAGCAATAATTATTTTAATGTGTTCCGTAACAGGGGTATTCGAATAAATAAATAAACACAATTATAGGTACAGAAACTCTACCAATGATTTGTATGTCTTTCACAGAACAGTTTCCGCTAACATCCATCTAATAATGAGTAGCACGATATGGTTGTCATGGTAGGAGAATGAAAGGGATTTCAGTGCACTAGGTCACAATTAACTGTTGCGTCTACTGCAGTCTTCCTCTTTTTACATGGCAGAGTACGCTATGGTCAAGATAAAGAAAGGCGTATTATTGATCAACACCAACTCGGCGTCCAGATGATTAGACACTGTACTTTCATTGGATGGGGAATGATATGCATACACTTTTAGCCCGGATAAGTGAACATGCCGGATTTACTGAAAATCTGTCCCACTCGTGCAGAGTGCCAATTCAGCGTGTTAACCACATAGAACGACTTTCCATCTAGGAAACATTTCGAGTGGACTACCGTAACCACTGCTTGCGTCATGAGCGCACCTATAGCCAGCAGCGGGATGTGATGTTGAAGAGCAGGCTGGTAGCTGTGGCAGGCGAGTTTTTGTGTGTGGGTCTGCTAACGCGGTGGAGTGACGGGGCAGAGGTCGCTGAAGATAAGCTGCGACCGTGCATCGCACCAAACAGGCGTGCCGGCACACCAAACGGCCGCTCTTCCGCCTGCCAGGAGACACCAGCACCGAGACATCCAGTGGGCCAGCACCGATGGCACGTGGCGTGCTGCGCGCAGGCTCAATCACGCCACCACTGGCGCGGAGAGCCGCAAAACGAGAAAACGCAGAGGAGGGATGAACGATTGATGGTTAGAAAGACGCGTGTGTAAACGCGACTTGTACAAACGTGTGTGTTCTGCTCTCTTCCACACAAAAAGAGATTCGCGAGAAAAGTTACATTCTAAACTCGCCATTCCATAGCGGCAATACTTCAGATTTATTCCAGCGAAGATGACAATAATAATAATAATAGACTCAAAGCTGAAAGACACTATTAGTCGTTGCATGATGACGTAGATAAAAATATTAAGCGGGTCTGGGAATTACATGTGAAATTTGTTGCTAGTCTTACTGATATTTTAATGTCCTAAATTAATAAAATGGACAAGAAAGTGGATGTATACTACTCACTAGATGCAATGGGAATTACACGTGAAAAGGTTTTAAAGTAGCTGATGAAGTAGTGCGAAACGATACACTTTTATGTATCGTAGCAGTTCTTTCGTCAATTTTTAGTGGAATAATAAAAACTATTGTAGTCTCATTTCTTGATGTGTCAGTACTAAATAATTATATGTCCCAAAGAACAAGCAACATACGTACAATTGTATTTATCTCAACAGGCACACGACGATTTCACAGCGGGTGCACAGAAATCTTGTGAGCCCTTGCGGGACTAGGTATTCACCTGAAGAGAGAGGGACAATGGACGGGGGACACCACAATAGTATCGTATCTCAAGTTGGGAATTTGCGTCGGATTGGAAGCGTGTTCGAATGGTGGAGGCGGTGAAGACCGCTCGCGAGAAGCGGGATACCGGGCTCGAGTCCGGTTTCTGTACAAATTCGTAAATGTCGACGCTGATTTTATATCTACGCCCTGGAACAGCCAAAAAGTTAGAAATTTCTATTTCACGAGGCACTTACATGATATGACTATCTGTTTCACACGTTTACAAGAAAAATATCTAGGATTAAAAAACAAAAGCGGGGATAGACAAAGAGAAAGATGAAGTCAGTTTTGTAGCGGAAAAATAAAAACAAATTTTAATTGTTTCTTCTGCTTCTATTCAGTAACTGTAGTTATATTTCAAGCTGTGTCAGTATTACATAAGTTCACATTCTTTTTATAAGATCTCAAGTAGTTTCTGTCTAACGGCTAAGAAGCCAGATAACATGTCACGTATTGTAAAATTTCGAAATTAAAGAAAAAACCGAAACTCTAGAATTCCACCACAAAATTCCACCTACCGAACCGCCTGGGCAGCCCAGCTACACAGCACTGAAGCAGGATGCCTCCTGTACACGGGCGAAATTTCGTCAACCATTGCTGCGCCTTTATTATGAAGGAAATTGTGTTGCGAGGATTTTGGTGAACACTGTTTATGGAACACAGTACCTTTTAGTCATCGACAATGTTTTCAGAATGAACAATGACAACTGCATACATATTACAGTTTCAGTTTGAATACTTTTCCAAGAGGATACTTAGAGCTCGTCATGAAGGTTCTGTTTCACGTCGTCAGTTACCTGTGCTAGAAACTTCTGTGACAACATTCCTTCCTCATCCTTCTTCCATCCCTGGCCTGCTCGACCCGTCCAGTGTTACCCTCACCTTCAGTTGACCCAATTATTATGCGAGCGGATATATGCCATGAGCTAGTTTCGCAGGGTAGAATAATAGACCTATGTTGCGCGCTTCTACGGAACTACAACACACACATAACGAGTTTACGTTATTCATCTGTTTTGTACAGCCCAAACAAAAGCAAAAGTTGCTACAAATTATATAGTACTACTATAAAATACTTCTAGAAAGTTTATTTCTCTCTGGTCACTAACAACAAAATAGCGGATACAGGACGATTTCTACACAATTTCCTTTCCCAGCAGTCCACACGCGAACTGGGAAGTTATTGGGCACGCATAATACGTGTGAAGTATGCCAGGTATCCATAATGTTAGAACTTAAGCGTGCTCTCCACTGCAAGTTTAGTAAGCGTTGCAAAAGGAATGTGCCACAAAATAATTACATGTAAACAGAAAATACTTGTTGGAGAGTCCTGATCACTTGTGGATTCTCATAACCCAATGGCAACTAGGGTCTATTACAATGTCCACCACGCACAAAATATCTCATCCGTGAATAACAAGTATGTGTGGTAGACGGGATAATACCCATTTTGGGGAAGAAACCATTGCATTAATGCTAGCATGAGGTGCAAAATCGCACAGTTCTGTTTTCGTAGTGGTTATAGAAGATGTGCTTATAACAAGTGACACATCATTTACTAGCGGGATTGAGTCTCTCTTTCTTTAAATCCTGCATTCCCACACCAACATTTGAAGATCAAACTCTCTAGTTGTCAAATTAGTCCATAAATTTCAACATATGTTCTGTGGTGTGGAATGTCTTGTTGCTCAGAAAATCCGTAGTCCAAGCAAGACTGAGAGTATCACACGTAAAAACAGGTGCACTGAAATATAATTGCATAGGCTTCCGTGGCCAGAGTAGGTGGACATTACCCAGAAAACGTTTATGCTAAGAGGTGCAGTGAAAGCTTGGAAGCAGCAACTAGGAACTGTAGATGGTGCGAGGAGGGGCTTGGTTAGTTAGTGCACCTTCCACATATGCGTACCTTACAGGCCAGGCTGAAATAGTAGACAAATGATCCGCTGAAATGAAATGATCGTATGGCTTTGTTGGCGGGAGATAACGTCTAGAGTAGTTTATCCGTGTTGTTACAAGTTAATTTGACGCGAAGTGGGCGACTTGTTACCTATGATGACGGCACACAACACCCAGTACCCAACAGGGAAACGAACCTGGGTCCCATGCGCGGTAGTGACGTTGTCTATTGAGCTACGGAGAGCGGACTATGATACGCTCAGTCTCACTTAAGAGCACCTTAAGTTGTTGGCATCGTGACACAACTTGACTATATAGGCACTTCAACTCCTGCGTATTGACTACTTAGTTTTGATACATACTGTATGGAGACAATGGCCACACGCTCAAGAGGAATAAGAAAGATCCTATACGATAAACTGAAAAGAAGCACAACAAGAAGACATCAGGTGAGAATCTCTGATGACAAAGGTATGCAGAAAGTCGCAGAAATTCGCAGCTGAGAGAAAATCTTGAAAGCATCTGCCACGGAAAGGACACAGATGGTAGGCTCAGATGAAGATGTAACACGAGAGCCGCCCTCCTGCTGATAAGTATAAATAGTCGCCTGCCGCGCCCCTACTATTATTAAACACACAGATATGCGGCTAGTCAACACCACTCCTCTTCTAATAAAAGCAACACACTGCCATGTTTGTCAACAGGGAGCTCACGACACTTCGGTAACGCTATAAATTTTACGAGACAATGTCCTAATGGAACAGCTTATCACTGCCTTCATCAGACTAAGTAATCGAATTTCGGAGAACGCATTCCATTCCCTATTCGTTTACTTGGAATCCAAGCAACACTAAAGCGTGGTACTTTTCACGTAAAAAGTCTTTCTGGAGTAAATGTATTATGAAAATCGTAGTCTCCGCGGAATTCGAGCAGGAAAACGTCTCGTTGAACAAACGTTTTGTGTATTTGTTAGTAGTATTTTTAACAAGCACTAAGGATCTTTATATCACTGAAAGTATTCAGCAATATATTACAAATCCTTGTGCATAGGGTCCGAGGGAAATACTTTTTTTTCTTTAATTTCCGAACAATTTGCGTTTCTAAATCACGAAACTTACTTTACTTTCAATGTTATATTTGCAGGTATGCGAGCGCTCAAAGACCGAAACCAATATCAATGGCTCATGTGACACTCAGCAATTCCGATAAGATGATAAACCTACAGAACCCCGTAATACGCATCGACTGACAAACTTCCAGTTTAAAAAAGGAGACCATTGACACTATGTGGAAACCTATCCCTAATAAATATAAAGCAATGTTCAAATGTTTTTTAAGCTTAAGGGACTTAACTGCGGGGTCATCAGTCCCTAAACTTACAAACTATTTCTGAAGTACCTTATACTAAAGACGATACAAACATCCATGCCCGAGGGGGGATTCGAACCCCCGACGGGGAGCGGCCTCGCGCATCGTAGCATAGCGCCTCAATGCGCTTGGCCACTCGGCCGCGGCAAATATAAAGAATCTGGAAATTAAGAGTTCATTAAAAATTAATTTTTTATGGACTGACTTTCACATACTTTCCAAACTATTTCTGTCACACACGAGAATCCCACTACGAAATTATTCCTCTCTCAGAATTCTGAATAGGCTGCATGTATTCAGGTACTTGATGTAAAGATAAAAACTTCTCAAATGAGAAAACATCGCTACTACATCTTTGACAGCAGATGCTCCGGCATCCTCTAGATGATTAATAGTTGGTTACTGAGATACAGTAGGTGCCAAGACTGATTATCAACCACTCAGACGTCGGTTACCTAATGCCGCGCAAGAATGGCCGTGCCCTCTAATGTATCTTGTTGTGTTGTATACGGCTGCTCCCCGTCGGAGGTTGGAGTCCTCCCTCGGGTATGGGTGTGTGTGTGTGTGTGTGTGTGTGTGTGTGTGTGTATTGTCCTTGGCATAACACAGTTTAGGTAGTTTTAAGCCTAGGGATTGATGAACATAGCAGGTTGGTCCAATAGGTTTACAAATATTTGAACATTTGTGCTAATAGACATTGTGTTGCAGGGGGAATAGTAAATAAAGCAAAAGCCGGCCGCGGTGGCCGAGGGGACTGCGGCGCGCCAGTCACGGTCTGCAAGGCCACTACTGGCGGGGATTCGAATCCTCCCTCGGGCATGGATATTTGTGCCGTCCTTAGTGTTAGCTAGTTCATAAGTAGTTTGTAAGTTTAGGGACTGATGACCCGTAGTTAAGTCCCATAAGCTATACAAACATTTGAATAAAGCAAAAGAAAACGAGGGTATTTTCATTTATTCTTGCATCGGTTCTTGGTACAACAGCATCTTATTGAATTAAAAGCACAATTTTGTGTGTGCTCTATACGTTAATTTTTATTTAGTTAGCCGTTTTCGGATTTAAAGGTAAAGCTAAATCAACTTGAGCATATACAAATTGTACTTTTAATTCAAAATGATGATGTTTTACAAAGGACTGACGGAAGAATCAGTGAAAATTTCCTCATTTGCATTTGCTTTAATTTTGTTCGGGTTACATGGTATCCGCGCGGATTGGCCGAGTGGTCTAAGGCCTCATGCTACGGACTGGGCGGCCGTTTCCGCCGGAAGTTACGAGTTCTCCCTCGGGCATGCGTGTATTCTCCTTGGCGTAAGTTAGTTTAAGTAGTTTGTGAGTCTAGGGACTGATGACCATAGCAGTTTGTTCCAATAGGTTTACAAACATATGAACATTTATTTGGTAATAACTATGTCTCAGTAATCAATAAAAAATGCGCACATGATATATGGCATTTTTATTGCAACACGTCTATACTACCACCTCCTAAAATATTTACTATTCTTCCTAAAACACCCTGTATTGTCGTAAGTGGCGATATGAGGTATTCTCGAATTTAAAATTTGAAGATGTTGGGAGAAAACAGAACAATAACGGAGCGCTGTCAGATATGAGTTTAATTATTTTCACAGCTCGGACCGGATATAAACGGGATGTAACGAGTCTGTGGTTCCGTCATTTCTACTAGGAAGTGGAACTGCTATTTGTTTGCCTCGTACCGTACGTACGCCTCGCTTTGTTGGCAGGCTACGGAGAGGAGGCGCCCGAAGGCCAAGACACGCGCCAGATGGCTCACAACGCACAGCGCTGCCTAGGCAAGAGGGGGCACCATTACAGGCCGAGCACACTCCCGATAGTTTTTGTCGCTGATAGGGGAGCAAATCCGCCGTGCCGTTTGAAAAGCACCATCCTGGCCTTTGCCTGGAGTGATCTAGGGGAAATCACGGAAAACCTAGTCAAGTCCAGTGTCTTACTACTGTGCCGCCTCGCTTCATTGCTCTCTCATAAAACTCTGAGAGTAACGACTTGAAATTCGTTTCGAAATTCTCATGCATTTCAAGCAGTTGCTGTCTGCGACTGTATCAAAACGAAGATTGAACACTGCTGAGCGAAACGAGAAATACCATTTCACACGACTGCCACAAACATTTCTCAAGGTGGTGAGATACGGAACGCCTCAGTTCAATCCTACGGAGTTGAAAGTTAGTTCTACCAGCTAATTGTTAGGTAATTTCCTGGCTGTGTGGTCTGAGGTGTCATGCTACGGAGCTACGGACTGGGCGGCCGTTCCCGCCGAAGGTTCGAGTCCTTCCTCGGACATGTGTGTGTGTGTGTGTGAGTGTGTGTTGTCCTTAACGTAAGTTAGTTGAAGTAGTTTGTAAGTCTAGGGACTGATGATCATAGCAGTTAGGTCTAATATATTTACAAACATATGGACATACGAGTTATTTCCAGTGTTTCCCCCTCCACATTCTAGTAGTCAGATGCTGAATTTTGCTTACATAAAATAATGCAATAAATACATTAAGATGATCGGATAAGAAGTTCTGTACTTACACAAATGGTAAAGGTGGCTTTATAGTTGCATAGGCCTTTCATTTCATTTCCTTTTTAAGTTCCTGGTGATTTCCTCTTTCAAAGTATTGATGTGTAAAACGTATACTATGCTAACAATAAGCCACCAGAACTGGTTTACAATTTTTATTCCACCAATTTCGAGTGATAGAATAATCGCAATCAATACCTAGCCAAAATATATATTTTTTTAACTAACGTCATACGACCTTACATGTTATTTTTAAAGTATAATCGACTTTTGTTTGCACAAGGATTTAGCTTTTTTTAAAAATTTGTGTGCCAAACCAAAGATATGGTTCACTATTAAATTTTTACGTTTTATGAAAACCGATTCATATAGTATGCAAGACGTAGGACGGTCTTTCGATCTTAAGTGCCTGTCAACAGTAAGAATCTTGTGAAAAATCTCATAAATATTGTTCTTATGCTCGTTAATATATAATTAGAAATTTTTGGAGAATGTGTAAGGATTTCTAATTCCTCCAAAATTCTCGTGTGGCTTTCTCTATTCCATGAAAAACGGAGTGGTTAGTGCTTAAATCCACTGCCGAGTATCGCTGTTCTGTGAATTATATTAACTCCAAGTTTATTCTTAAACTGATTTTAATGTGGCTTTATTCGGTTTAAGGTTTTCAATTTTTACTATCAACCTAGCGTTCTTAGTATACGAATGAATTCCTCATCTTCGTATTCATAATAAAGAGATGTATTTGTCAGATACAAATGAAATATATGTTCAAATGTTTGTAAACCTAAGAGACCAAACTGCTGTGGTCATAGGTTCCCTAAAGTTTCAAACTATTAATGCAAAGAACAACACACACACACACACCCATGCAAGAGGGAGGACTCGAACCGCCGACGGTGAGCGGCCGGGCAATCCGCGACAAGACGCCCTAAACCGCACAGCCATTCCTGCGCGGAAAAGATACATGCCATTTAGGTAACCTACCATCAAAAATGAAGTGGGATGGTTATTAGTAGTTTGAGATTTAATGTGCTTTTCCTCAAATTTAGTTCTTATGCCCCGACACATATTCATTGAATCAACTGCAGAAAATTGTCTCCTCTTCAATATATGACTGAGGACTCTCGTGCTTACGGTAAAATGCTCGTTGTGTCTCGCAAAAGAAGCACAGGGCACTGCTGTATACAGAGGGCAGATCAGGATAGTAGACGCCGAATTTAAGTAGCCATAGACCGGAAATACACCGTTGTAGAGTTACAGCCATACGATAGGCAACCAAGCGGCAAGCTTACAGAAATTTGTCCGATAAGTGAACGTGTTAAAAGCCGCAACAAGTGTTCGCGACGTGCCTCCGGATTTTTCGCTAGAGTGCGCCAGTCATTTGTTCGACGACTTCAAAATTGAAGGGCTGCCTGATGTAAGAATTTCGAGGGTTTGCTCTAAATAGGTGACACGAGAGAAAGAGCGTCCTGAAACTCCTAGCTGCGGAGCGTGCCGCTGCTCGCCGTCGGAGGTTCGAGTCCTCACTCGGGCATGGGTCTATTTCTTGTCCTTAGCGTAAGTTAGTTTAAGCAGTTTGTAAGCCTGGGGACTAATAGCCAGAGTAGTCAAGTCACTTTTCACATTAACAAACATTCCCAGCGAGAAAAGAAGGGTCCCGTGAAAGATAAAAATTCTAGTATAGCGGACTGAACTCATTAGGCACTACATCATATGGCATTACGAAAAATAATTTTGGTAAACACAATCTAAAAATAATATACATACATAAAAAAAAAACATCTAGGCTAAAGTGTAGTTAGCTGAACTTAAAGAAACCGTCGTTCATATTGCCACGTGTAGGCTCTTATAGAACATGTCTGAAGTACATTATGGCTTTTCATCTTTCAGTTCCATGGTCTCATTTTGGAGATAGGTTTGTTTGTATTTAAATAATGAGTTCACACCCTTGCAATGGTTGGTTCTAATGGGGTTTGGAAATAACAACAATGTTTGCAAGAAATCAAAGCCAGCGGAATTTTTTTTAGATTCGCAGTGGCAGTATCTTCACAGGACTTCTTCCTGCACTGTACAATATGAAAGTTATTTTGTGAGCCATTCTTACAGCCTATTATCGCTGCGTAGGAATAACCGTGCGGTCTGGGGCGGCTCGTTACGGATTGCGCGGCCGCTCGTTTCGGAAGTTTGAGTCCTCGCTTGGGCATGGGTGTGTGTATGTTGTCTTCAGTTTATGTAGTTCGTAAGTGTAAGGACCGATGTCCGTTTGAACAGTCTATTATCGCAATAAGTTAATGGCATTACAATACTATTACCTTAGCCGCGCTTTACACCCAAAACAAGACAGAAAGTTAAAGCCTAACGCAACCAACCATAGAATTTTTATTTAAAATTTGTCTAACTTGAATGGTCAGCTTAAACCATCACCTGCAGCCAATCTGATTAGTAACTGCGCTCTTAGTATAACTCGAATTAGCTGGGGAATATTGTGAAGGAAATAGGTGATGATTCATATTAACTATACAAAAAGGGCAATAAAACACATAATTTTTCACGGCCGTACCGTTCAAGCGATTGTGATGAAACATGATCAAAATATTGCTTGCACTTTCGTGATGGTCATAGGCACCATTAAATTACTGTACGGCAAATAGTTCAGGAGATATGACATAATAAACAATGAAATGCGCGGAAAAGTGCTGCATCATGCGACGTCTGTTTCTAAACCACTGTACCGATTTCAAACATATTTGGTACATATAATCCTTCCATGAGGTAACAATTGACGTAGGGGTAAGAACTGCTTATGACAGTTCAGGAGATATGACGTCGTAAACAATTGTGAGACAAGCGAATAAGGACACTTTATTCATCCTATAATCTTCATGATATTTTGGACACTTGACTTTCAAAACAAGAGGAAGGTCACTGTCACAAAATTTTGAATGGTGCATGACGGAGGATACTTTACATATGGACAGTTGTATTTGGATCCTGATGAACTTTTTTACAGCCGGCTGCGGTGACCGAGGGGACTGAGGCGCTTCAGTCACGGTCTGCACGGCCACTACGGTCGGGGGTTCGAATCCCCCCTCGGGCATGGATATTTGTGTCGTTCTTAGAATAAGGTAGTTGATAAGTAGTTTGTAAGTTTAGGGACTGATGACCCCGTAGTTAAGTCCCATAAGCTTAACAAACATTTGATTTTTTGAACTTTTTACATATGATTGAACAATTCAGTTTATAAGTGCAGTTTTAATATATTCAGATTACCTACAATCATTTCAATTAATTAAAGTGACTAAACAGATAATTTTCAGATTTCGGCGAAATTTCGAATGAAATAAAATTTCTGTAAATTCTAGCAGCTCTCTCAGGAAGTTACGTTACATTTTTCAGGGTGATGATCATCAAAGAAACATTTAAAACATAAATATTGTTCATACCATCTGAATTTTATGTAAGCAATTTAAAGTAAGAAATTATTTTTAAAAATATGTTGCAGTGGAAAGCATACTTCACTCAGATTTTTTAATGACAATTTTTTCGCTGTCAGCTTTGATGCATATTTAGTGTACCGAATCATTGCGAGGAAACCCACTAGCAGAAGGAATTTGTCGTTACCAACGTATGGTTTTAATTCGAATTTGAAAATAAATACATTAATCTAATACATAAAAATTAATGTTTGTTTGTTTGTCCTTTTTTCGTATTTTATGCATGGCCATACCGTACATCCGATTGCGATGAATCTTTTTCCACTTATTGCTTACACTTGCGCGAAGGTTGTAGCCATAGGCACACTAAAATTAACTTCGTATGGTTCATGTCGGAGGGTGCTTTACATTTACTTAATTCGTTTCTTACGCCTTCACGATGAAATAGCTGGACGGATATGAATGAAATTTGGAACGAAGATAGCTTATATCCTGATTAATACATGGGCTACCTTTCATAAACTACCGTATGGTGCGTGGCGGAGGTTACCTTACAATGGGTTAATATGTTTGCTGCTCCTTCACGCTGAAACGGCTGGACGGAGATGAATGAAGTGTGGAATGAAGATAGCTTATACACCGAATTAATACCTGGACTACCTTTCGTAAGCCTCCGTAGGCGGAGTGTACGTTACTGCAAACATATCATAGTCAGCACATAAATGGTTTCATGAAGGTCAGTTTTATAATATGCAAGCAAGTGAATTTAGCATGGTGGAGGATACCTTGCGACTTTGACACCGTTTGTACAGGCACCATGAAGCTTGGCGCATATGTTTTCACATATTGGAGGGAGAAGAGTAGGTGGAGGAGGAGAGGGACAGAAGGGGAAAAGACGGACAGAGAGAGGGGAGAGGAACAGAATGACAGAGGGGAGATAGAGACAGACAGGTGAAAGGAGATGAACAGAGGGAGGGGAGGAGGAAATGGACAGAGAAAGGGACAGGAGGAGAAGGGAAAGGAGCAACTGAACAAAGAGAAGGGAAAAGAGGAGAAGGCCTAATAGAAGATTGGAAACATCATATATATTTGCTCATATTTTATGCGCCACCATAACTTTCATCTGATTGGATAAAATTTCGTCAACTTACTTCTTGCTCTTACGCGAAGTTATGCACATAGTACAGTTAACTTACAGTAGGTGTCGCGCGAGTCGTACCGGCAAATTTATTTGAAGGGCCATTGAAGTAGAGAGCTGTTTGAACGTAAAACAAACATATTAGCGTTTTATCGTATCCTACTCATTTCGATTCCGATAAATGTTAGTGAAGGAAAAAATATTATCTACCCTAAAGCAGTTGAGTAATGAAGTTACAAAAATGAAATGAATGTCAGTTACACTTTTCCTTTATGTATCGTTAAATTTCAATTAATGTATTTATTATCAACTATTAAATAAATATTAATTTCAGTCATTCGTAACTAAGCAATCTAACACTTTCAAATTTCAAACGTTATTTGCACAATTACTTCTTCTGCGGCAACCACGCGCCGGGTACCAGCTAGTCTCTATATATAAAAATTAATGTTTGTCTGTATGTCCTCTATGTGTACATAAACCATTCATTCGACTACAATGAAACTTTGATGAACTGTTCACCGTACGCTCGCGAAGGTTCCTGACCTAAAAACAGAAGAGCACGACACATAGCTCAGTAGATATGACGTCATAAATAATTAGAGGCCACCGCGTGAGAATACCAGGTTTATGCGTCAATTATTAGAAAATGGAAGTAGTCAGTGGCCTGCAACAAAGTTTGCATGTAATTTCGGACGTTAATGAAGCGTTCTGTAACTGACCCCCTCCCCCACCAGGACCACCCACAAAATTATGAAACGAAAAGAAGTCTACCGCTCACAACAGTTTCGCCGTAAAACCGTCGCATCAGGCACGAACTTGCATCGAATAAAGTTAGCGTTACAGATTTGCATGTTACTATTTAATTTTGTCTGCAAGTTTCCCTTAATTCTCTTACATCCAAAATTAAGCAATCTGTGTTCGTAATCTCTATCTATATAAAAGCGAAAGGACCCTCACTCACTCACTGACTAAACACGAATTCTCGAAAACTACTTCACCTATGAAGCTGAACTTTGGCAGGAATATAATTTATAGGTAGAAAACGTCAGCTAAGAAAGTATTTTGTCATAGGTGCATGGCGGAGCATATTTCTCCTACAGACTCACGAAATCTACAGTTTCATTCCGATTTTCACGAAATTTCGCGCGCTTGACCTTCAGAATAAAAGGAACGTCACTGTCTACCTTAAGTTTCATACGGTGCATGGGGGAGGGTGCTTTGCAACATAAAAATGGATCCCTAAATACCTTGGTTGCGTCATAACTTGAGAACGGCTCGACCGATTTCACAGATCCTTTATTTTTTAAATTTTATTTCGTTATTCTCTAAACAAGAGTTGTATGAAATAAAACTGGAATATTTGATAACAACAAAGTGCGTTTTTCAATGTGACCCTGCGTTTCAATTGCATTGAAATCTATAGTTTTGTCCCGATATTGATGAAATTTTGCACACTCTACATTAAAAACAAGAGGAATTTCACTGTCTGTATAAAATATCGTTCGGTGCGTGGTGGAGGGTACTTCACGTACGAAATTTTACAAAATGCATAGTTTTGCTCCAATCTTTATGAATTTTTGAACCTACGACCTTTAAACCTAGAGGTAGATCACTGGGTACATAAATGTTTCTATGGTACATGACAGAGGGTACCTTGTAGAAAACTTTGCCGAGAGGAGGAAAGGTGGAAACGAATAGAGAGATGGGAGAGAAAGAGGCGGCTGTAGAGAGAGGGGGAAGGTAATGTGGCCTACGAGAGTGTAGGATAAATAACCGGGCAACGCCGGATAATTTCTCGATGTGTCTCCGTTTGCAAGAACTCGTTCACTTATTGTCCTATTCGTGTTATATCACACCGATCACTAACGAAACGTGCGCTGGTTTAGCTAGTTAATTTAAATACACACAGTCCCGCGTGCATTTCCGATTTGCCGTTATTCGGAAAATTATGCTCGATCCGCCGCGTTGTACTCTTATTTTCCTATAAGGAGACGTGAATGACGTACGGAGCCGGCAAATCGGACATGTATTAAGACACGGGCTATTGGCGCGACAGGCAGCAGAAGATAAGGTGCAGATTACGGGCGCAGCCAAGATGGCGAGGCCGGCGGACAGCAGCGAGCAGCGCGGCGAGCACAGCCGCCCCTCCCCCCCCCCCCTCCCGGCGCGCGCGCTCTTTCCGCCTGGCCCTCCCCCCTCCCCCCGCCACTTCTCTTCTCTCCTCTGCTCTGCTCTGCTCTCCTCTGCCTCTTCCACCGCGGCCGCTCTCGCCGCGTGTGAAGAATTTCTTGTATTTTCTCATTTCCCGGCGATCTGCTTTCCCGCAACGCAGGCTGCGTCAATAGCGTCCGCCGCGCAGCGCCGGGACCGCGCAGCTGCGTCGCACAACTTCCCCCGGCCCGGGATGAGAAATGCGAGCGACTGCCACGCAGCCGAGTAGCTTCCATCAAACCGGTGCCTTTCCAAAGAGGTTCACTGCAAATCCGCAGCTGCTGTTCCGACCCGCATTTTCAAATATAGACAAAAAGGCGAGGCGAAATAGGACTACCTGGCAAAGGACTGTCATTAAGAGGCACGGCGTGCACGCACGTGTGCTCATCTACTCTTATAAAACGAATAAGCGCGCGGTTGCTTACAGATACAGTGGTTGCATATGTGAAACTAATGAAGTACATCAGCGGTGGGGGCGTCACGTTGCATGTAAATGAAAAGCAACTAACGATGGTTTATTGAAAAATATCAGAGAGGAAAAATATTCTAGCAGTAAAGTTTTACTAGCTGACCCGGCTACGCTCCGCCGGTCTGATACGACATGAATGAGGCAGTAAATGAAAGAATTGTTGTAAACATAGACTCACCGGGAAAATAAACAAATCAAATTAATGCCTTGTTTTGCGTTGCTGTGGCTATCTGGAATGAGAGGAAAGTAAGAAAAAATGTAATTGTCCTTGTGAAAAGCAAACTTTTCTACATACCACACGCTCTCTCTGTCCATTTCGTCTTTTGCTCATCGTAACTGTTAAAAATGAAGTAATTAGGAAGTAGGAACTTCCTTCACATTTTGAGGTGACAGCGGTAAATGACCACAAAGTTACTCTTACAGAATAATAGGGAAAATAAAGACGCCAATAAATGCAGTCATAATCAGACTTCGTAGTATCATGCTCCATTTCCTATACTGACATCATCATCGTTCTAGCAGTTGTGGCACGGCAGGTGCGCCGAATGCGTGTATTACTGGAAATCAACTATTTAAACACCAACGACCCTAGAATTCCATTTCACGGAACATTGCTACTCTTGTGTGTCATTTCTACCCTAACAGTTAATCGGAATGCAAGGGAAAACTTGGCAGACATTCGATGTTCAAGTATTATTATATTTATTAGTATGACAGTTGGAGATTTTAATGCCTAATAATAAAGGTGACATCAGAAATAAAAATATGAAAACATCGACTTCATTTTACCACTCTTAAAGGCTACGCCCATACATGATGCATGACGCCTCTTTAGTGCACGTGTTTGACAAATCACCTTTCCAATTGTATAAGTTTCATTAACCTACTTGTATAATTAATATTTAAAGTTGGTACTTCAATTTTCAAGTTCACTTATTAAAATCATTGTTCCGTAACTAGGTTTGGGCCAACGCCGATCATCAGTTGGAATATTTAGAAATTAGTTCTGCATTACAGAAATACCGTCGTTGCAGAAACAATACAAAGCAAGCGCTCAGCTGCAATCTGTGAAATAACAAAGTCAACACACTGCGACTGCTACGTAACACTGTACGCTCACAACTGACTGGTCGAACACTCATATATTTCGCAGACGTCGCTTATACGTCAGGAATAAAATCTGCCTCGAAACCTTTTTGGTCGGTCGGTGTATGACAAGCAATAACGGCGTGCAACGCTGCAAGCGCTTTAGAATTTAAGCTGTAAATCGCAATATTGCTTCAACGACGAAAAGCAAAATTTATACGAGTATCCTCGCTGTCGTGTGATGACATGCGTAGACTAAAATCCAGTAATGGAGAAATAAATTAATGGTACAAAAATGGAGTGACTGTGTGTTTTCTTCTTCACTGCGCTGTTGTTTCGTAGTTTACAAAATCCCACTCTGGCGGCAGTTCTTCCGCCCTCCCTATCTCTCTCTCTTTCACACACACACACACACACACACACACACACAATCGCGCGCGCGCGCGCGCGCGCGCGTGCTTTCAGATTCACCACATCCTAAAACTAAGTCATCGAAACTTTATAGGGGAAACAGTTGACTCTTTTGACAGCTGAAGCGATGCAAGTGCACCAAGCGGCCAGCAGGTGGTACCAGAAGAATGACATGATACAAATGAAACGGTTCCCATTTGAATGCTGTTATTACTGCCAGCGTTTTCTTGCCTCCTTACCAAATATAAGAATGTATGTTTTGAAGAACCTCACATGCAAATAGTAACAGTTTCTTGGCAGTTTGTACACAGCCATATTAAACATATGGTACTACGTGTTTACTTAAAGTAATAAGTAACCGGAAAACATGCCGGGATATAGTAGTATTTTATTTATTTACTGAAACTAAGCGGGCTGTATTGGAAAAGTTGATTATCTCTAATCGTGAAAGTTCAGAAACTTTTTTTTATTTTTATTATTATTATAGCATTAATATCATGGAGTAGTGGTTCAGCCTTTGCTATTCTCATTAACAGCCGGAGTTCTAAAGAGGCTACGAGTGAATGAAAATGTTAAGGAGTTTCTTACATCCCCGAAAGTACAATTAACCACCGTAAATGAGTACTTATTACTGCTAACATTATTCTCTTACTTTTCAGCATCCTTTGCAATTCCAAAAAGATATACATGTTTTACTGTATTTTTGATAGCCGCTACAATTTAGAGCGCCAAATCAATAAGCTCCGAAATACGACAGCATTTTCAATGTGCTGCTCCAATCCAACTACACACACAATACGCAAACGTTTTGCGGTATGTTTATACAACACAGTCGCACGACAACGCTGCACTTGGGAAGGTACAAAAGATCTCTGGAAGTTTCGTGCCTCTTGTGTTAAACTGTAGGTCTACACAACGTTCTGAGAGTCATGGCGGAAATGACAAGTGTGCAGAAAGATGGGAAGAAATAGTGGGCACGTTGTAGAAAAATGCGTGTGTGGCGCCATCTTGTGGGCTGCAGCTGCAGCATTTTCAGAGTTTCGTCTGACCAGCCGAAACAGGTATTACAAGGTGAAAGCCCGGCGCGGCGCGGCGCGGCGACGGGAATTCCACAGTTGCCGCGCCATCTGCGTGCTGATGTATTCGGTAGCCGGCAGCCGCCGGCTGCTCAATTTTCCGTCACTCTAATCTAACTGGGCCACCGCCGCACCGTCATCGTCCTAATGTGCTCAGTGCAAAGCGGGACCCTACCAAACAAGCCGAAACGTTTTACGCCTTTCGTTAGGGTGTCTGTAGCTCTCCACAGAGCAAGTGTTTGCATCTGAGTTCTTACCCTGTTTTTCTTCCTTGTTCTGCTACTTCTTTCCAGAGTAAATTAATTATGTCATTCTAGGATTATTTAATGAAATTGTATATAAGAAAGTTAACAACATCTGTCGTAAAGGATGTAAATTCATTTGCAACAAAATTCTATGGGAATCAAAATCAAATGTTTGTAATCCTATGGGAACAAACTACGTTGGTCATCAGTCACTAGTCTTACAAACTACATAAACTAAGGTACACTAACCTAAGGACAATATACAAATCCATGCCCGAGGGAGGATTCGAACCTCCGACGCGGGAGGCTGTGCGATCCGTAACGTGGTGCTCCAGACTGCTCGGTTACTCCAGGGCGGCTGTATCAAAAGTCAGTTCGTGTAGCGGTCGTCCGCTCAAAACACATAATTATTCGTTTCGTGAATGAAAAAGCATGTTTTTCTTCTTGCAATGTATTTGTTATTCCTCGCAGACGCGTTTCGCCTTTTTTTTTACTTTACGGCGTCTTCAGTGGGCACTCTACAATTACAGTTTGGTTTTCATGTGTGTTTTGTAGCCGCGGTGGATTAACCGTGCGCACTGGGGCGCCGTGCTGCGGAGCGCGCGGCCGTCCGTCGTCGGGGGTTCGAGCCCCCCCCCCTCTCGGGCATGGTGCTTGTGTTGTCCTTAGGTTAGTTTACCTTAGTTTAAGTAGCTTGTAAGCTACGGACTAATGACAAAGCAGTGGAGTCCGATAGATTTACAAACTTTTATTTGTAGATTAGAAAACAGTTAACGTCTAATTTCGTACGTTGCATAGGCCGTTCCTCTCATCTTGTCACAGGTTTGAGGTCGCACAGAAGCATCATTTATGCAATTTTCGTACAGTTTTATGTTATGAACTTGGTCATCACAGTTTTCCCTATTCTTTTTGCTCTTGTGGAGTACTGTTGTACTTTTCGCACCATGTGATATACAGTCACAGCTCACTTTGTGTCTCTTTATATTTCGTTTGTTTTGTATTGCCAACCTGGCATAGTGTATGTTGAATACACACGTCAGTTTATTTATTGGTGTGTATATGTGTGTGTTTGTTGTTACAATAGCTGTCATACAGTGATTGATAGTTTTGGTGTTTAGATGGTTTGAGTTTTGGTTTAAATGATTTGCGGAGGGATTCATGATGACAATGACGGGAAAGAGTTTTGCTACTACTGTAGCTATTATGTGAGTTGTTTGATATGTGAACTTGATCGTTCAAAGAATCCTGTTTTCCGCTTAGGTTTCTTGTATGTGTAATTTAGAAGGTTTATTTCTTTTTGTTTATTCTAATTAATTACATGTCCCCTTCTTTAGAGGTGATGAATATGTTCATATATAGGAAACTGCGTGAATTAATGACGGAATTTTGCGACCTCAAACCTGTGAGCAGATGAGATGAACCGCATATGGTAATCAGAAAGGCGAAAAAATGTAAGTAACCACTTATTTACGTAATAGATATGACGTGAACCTTTTAAAATACCACACATGAAAACAAAACTGTAATTTTGTAGATTCCATTTAGTAAAAAGGCGAATGCGTCTAAAAACAATGAAAATGCACTGCACAAAGAAAACTGAATTTTTATTAAGAATCCGAATAGTTCTGTGAGTATATTTGCGAGGTTTGAATTGGGTCCACTGCAGAATGTTTCCTGTACGTGGGAAATGTGTGAGCAGTGGCGAATTACTTAAAATCTCTCCTTCACGAAATATCTGTTCCGATGCTAGAAAAAACTGTGTTTCATATCTGTAAATACTATACGCTACTCCGAAGGTTTTAAAAAAGGCAACAAAAACTTTCAGAAAAAAAAAATCGATAACTTTACATTCAACTAATTTGCCGCTGTGTCATCGGTTACATGACGACAGGGCTCCGTTTTATGTAGTTTTGTCTTTAACAAAACGTTGAAACCGACATAACACATGGCTTGGCATTGCCAGTTAAAAGGTAATGATGAATTTCAACACTCTGTAAACAGTTTGATCATCTGAAAAGTAACCTGGCCGGATTGAAGCCGATAATGGAACAGAAAAAAATTAAAATATTAAGTGAATAATTGTTTCTTTTTACAGTGTATATCATCCTAAACAGTGTTTCAAAGTTTAATTAAGAAAAGAACTCGAGCCTGCTACGCAAAACATACATCACGTATTACTTCACTCACGTACAATCTAATTGGAGGTTATCACTAACCCAGAAAAAGATATGGGAAACGTTAAAGAAATTTTCCTGCTGACGATTTTTCTAAAATAAAATGCGTGTGGGTAATGTTAGGAGCATTTTATTTCGGCGATGAAAAACGCAGTACCGAAATTAAAATCAGCAAGCTACTAACGGACATCATTCAAATAATAACCAAGTTTTAAGATATTTCTACAAAGAACAAACAAAAATATATCAGTGTTATACATTTTCCTGATACTTTCGGCCCCCGAGATTTGTTCCCATAGGCAGACATGTACAACCAGACCGGCCGCTTTCTGCTACTTTATAAAGTAAACTGCGATTAATACGAGCATCAAGATTCACTCGGAAAGAATAAGTGATGTGGGTCCGGCACACAGACGAAAGCGGTTCTATAAGGGAGGAATGATAAAAGATCGTTGCAAGCGGCGCAAATTAATCATCACTTTTTAAATATCAGCTCGCACTTGCATTGCACCTGTTAATCCTAGTTGTCTTTTGGAACAGAGTAACATCAGCGCTATGAAACTTTTGTTTGGAATATAATTATACTCGTCACGGTTAATGCTTCCACCACGCTTACCTCTGATTCTGCGTGTACTTGAAATCACTGTGCCCCATGCCCAGTTCATGTTGATGAAGTGACCAGACATATTCGTAAGACGAAGAAAACTCCTCGATATTACAATAAATTTGGACTCTTTCAATGTTTTCGTATTTTGAACTGAGTAAAAGTATGTTGTACATTATGATTATCCGACTTCCGCGTGCTTAAGTCAATTACCTAGCTTACGTGGATGACACCTGGAGAAATTTTCCTTTACTGAGTTACGAAAAGGGATGAGGTCAGGGAGAGAGGATACAGGAGGATTCGCTCCTCTTTAATTACACAGCACCGAAATGCGCCCCGATAATGAATGCAGCACAAGCTAGGAGAGTCACGCGATCACGAAACAGTTTCTTTCTAATGATCCAGCATTCACACCGCGAATATCTCTTTATCACCCAGAAATGTGGCGGGGAGACTCCTTTAAAGAGCTATATTTTATTGGAAACAGCAAACTGGGAGAAAATGAAATTGAACGTTACGATAAGCAGTGCGGTAGTGAGGTCAGTAAAAATGTGGGATAAGGCGTCACGTGAGCGTGCGAGAATGTTTATTTGATCGCGTACGGGTGCTGTCTGGCAGTTCACACAAACGAAATTTTATCGCACCTCAAATAAGCTGAGTATTCCTCTTCCACTTTTTCCCTGTGGCCACACTCACTAGTTTTGCGTGTACCAAGATAAGTTCTAAACTACTTGCCATTTCGTTTATTTCACGATCATTTTATATACTTATTTATGATTTAGTTCACATGTTGCCAAACTTATACAACATATTATACCTTAATACTCGCTTGTTACATCTTCTCACACTGAAAAACAACGTAACAACTCTGCCACTGACCGGTTTGGTAACGTAACCATTGACGGCTCATCAGTAAAAACAAACATAATAATACGCACTATTTGTATTAACGATTATTCCCTGCAGATTTTTGCGTCTTAACACTCAATTTTCATGGGAACTAAATTGTAGAAATATGATTAGCCCACTTTACCGCATTGTAGTAAGATAAGCGGAGTATCCTAAATCGTTGAAATACATTATACAATAGTGATTTAGCCGAACTATCGTTGACCCTTAGCTTTAAAAACAATCAGCTACCAGAGGCAATGAACATATAGTTGTCATCTTTCGCGCGATTTTTGTTTCTGGGAATTTTATGACGGGTGTAGAGAACAGGTTTTATTAAGTATTACTGAAATTTATCCTTGTTGTAAGGAACTGGTGGAAGTCAGTTACTGTGTTATAAATTTATGAAATATTTTTTTAGTATTGTTTACACCCTCACCAACTGTATGATTTGTTGACGATAAAAACCTGCATCAAATTACGAGATTGAAATATTTCATTTCGGGCACTTGTTGCCCTTCTTCAGAAGTGTTTGGTGCTTATGTGTTCAATCAAGGCATGGTAGGAGGACACACTACAATGCCTGGACTGAACAAATAAGGTCGTCAATATACTTCTAAAGAAGGGCATCAAGTGCCTGAAGGCGATCAAAATAAAAAAAAATTCAATAATGTAACTGGTTGCTGCTTTTTTATCAACGAGAGATAATTTTTACTGCCTGAGTCACTTCTTACTAATATTTATTAGCACGACGCATTTTGCCAGCAAACTTCCACCATCAGGTGCTCTGAAATTACGGTAACTTAATCACATCGCACCTCAAAGTTAATGTTTATGTAACAGTAACGCATCCAAAAGCAACCGAAATGTGTCATGCTGAAAATAAATATTATTCATAAATTACTCAAGAAGCAAACTTTATTTTGTTAATTTTGTAAACGATACGTAGGACTCTACAGACAGCACCAGATAACGATAATGCCCGTCTACTCTCTACCCCAAATGTACTAAATGCAGCCACTGCAACAGACAGTTCCTCTATTCGGTGTGCCAAAAGTCATTAATGTACACCAGAACAGAGGGCCAGAAAGTATGACCTGTATCACAGTGACTGACCTAACTTCCTTACTACTCGCATGCGAGGAAAATGGTGGGGCGGAAAAGTGATACTATGATATAAAAGAGGAGACAGTAGGAAAAACGTGTAATGGATAGGGGAACATACAGGTACAATAGAGACTGTGATTCGTCAGTACAATTAACAGATTTATGTTTTTTACTTAGGCCTTGATCAGTCATTCCACGTACACTTCGAAAAGAAGGCTGAAATTTGTTCCTCTGCAAAGTGCTGCCTTAAACTGTGTCCACCAACGCCTCGACATTTCGTAGACATGGAGCAAGGTGACTGAAGTGCAACGACGCTTTTACCTCCGAAGAGGCACTCAGATACAAAAATCACTGCTGAAGGCATATTTGGCCATTTGAACCATAACTGCATTTCTAGTGAGTTATACTAGGAGGTAATAGTTCGTATGGTTTCCAGAACGATGGCGCAAAAATCCCTATGCGCATCTGTCTTCAAATTTAATGCAACCACAAATTAGCATACGCTGTTCCCGCAAAAAGGGGCGCACACAAGAAAATAATTCCAACTGTCGGAACTTAAAATGGGAACAAGACGTTACGGCAGTGCCGCCAGCAAGCGCAGATGATTGTTGTATAGTCGCATGTTTCTACGCTCGATTAAAAGAAGTATATAATAAAATAAAATTATGGCGTAACTAGGAAGACAGCATACGAACACGTGGCAGCACAGAAGACCAAGTAAAATTATTCTCCGTCATCCTGCCGGCAATTATGTGCGATTCCGAAATCCGGGCTACGACTAGCAACTCCAGCTTTCGGGATGTTCAAAATTCAGCCAGTTGTTCCTTCCCACACCTCCCAGCTCCCTCAGCTGTGGTTCTGAACAACACGTGACAACAAAAGCATTCTTCAAATATCAGGGTAGACACAATTAAAACGTTGGCACTATCCTATTCTTCACGAAAGAGTAATAAACACCTCAATACGGCCAAATGAAGGGATAAAAAAAAGAAGTAAAGAAGAAATAAATGTAAATCATAATTGTAACGCTAATCGTGAGAATAATTTTTACCTTTTCCACGGATTTTTTTATTATTGTTCTTCACGAAACACCTGTACCCAAACCGTTTTAGGCATAGTAAATTTTTTACAAAGAAACGAAATAATTTACTTTTGCACAAAGTTGTAGAAATGTCATATTTTTAGTATTTAATATCAAATCAAAATATAAACTTATTTCGCGGCAGCCATTGTGGCTATTCTTGACGAAACAAACACTGCAATGAACGGACCACGTAAGAACAAAATCCTCGCTTTGTCCTTTTTTAAATAACGTTTCTCCTTTGCCAACGTACATTTCAAAGTCACAGCTTCATCATCACTGTTTCCGTTGTTATGTAAGCACAATTGTATGTTTTTAAGTTATGCAGACATTAGGTTGAAGTTGCTTCATTGTGAGATAATATATGACAGTAAATAGAAAAATCACAGATACTAGATTCTGGCACGTTGGCATCACAACTAAATATCCGAGGATGCAACTGTGACTGAAATGTACGGAGACAAAAGTGCAAATGCTATTGAAAACAGACCAGCTGAACATTATTACGTTGATAACAACATTTACAGCTAATCAAATATTTCTTTCGATATAATTAATTTAGCGAAGTCAAAGTCATGAATGATACTCTCAGATCACTTTCCGGGGGTCAAACTTCAGTTATCTGTCGGTGTGTATCAATACCACATAAACATGCGCATTGAAAACACGCGGAGTCACAAAATAAAAACACCTGTTCTCACAGGAAGCCCTCAACTTACTTTTAAAAAGGCACGCGCAGATTCAGTTTTCAGCTTATCCACATTAGCACCTATTCACAAAATCAATCATTTCCTGCAGCGTGTGACACCAGTCACGTCTCATTAGCTGCCTTCTGTAAATCTGACCAGTGCAGGGGAAGGCAAACGATGACACTTCATGCTGCTGTGACTGCCATAGAACAGGGGCGCTTTGGTGAATGGGCAGTAATATTGGTAGGTGAAACAAAGAATTTGGTTCTGCTTGTTTTTAAAAGTAAGACGAGGGTTATTGTCTAAATGAGTTTGTTTTTATTTTGTGCTCTTCAAGTGCATGTTTATCTATGGTTACCACAGCCGGCCAAATGTGGGAGCTTGGTTCCCGAAACGCGTTGCTGAGGATTACATTCCTAAGTTTATTGGTTATATGCTAAATTAAATAAAACGATTATCTCCAGAAGTGCTACCTACGATTCATAGGACGAATAATTATGGTACAGTCACCGTGTTATATTTTGCAGCTATAATATATACATACACATATGAGGATCGACAATGAAGCTGTAAGTGAAATAATTTTACGTCAGTTGCCATCTGGTGTTGAACGATGAACGGCGACATACGAAAATGTGAGTCGGCCAGGATGCGAACTCGCATCTCTGCTTACTAGGAGGGTACAGGCACACGTTTTCGTATCTCTGTGTCTCCGTTGACCAATCAACGCTTTGATGGCAACTGACTTCAAATTATTACATCGACAGCTTCACTGTCGGCCTTCATATGTATATAAATATTATAATTATTTCATTATATCTTTATAGTAATCTGAAATGCTTAAAATAATTACGCGAAACATGTACGGTAATAATAAAAAATAGGTTTGCAAAAGGCGCTTAACAGTTATTCATTACATCCATTGTGGATGACGAACTGCTACTGTAACTTGATTTCAAGGTTAATGTAGGCATAATACGCGACCTGTCACTTCTCGAAGTCGATGTGATCCATTGAACCATTAACCAGTTTTCGAATCACTGCAGCTCATCTTCAAAGGAAGGTATTAAAAGACGTCGACTTATAATACTGACACTCTCATACCAAAAAAATTAATCACAAACATTTTCACTGTACTGTCAGGCAGAAAAGCCAGTTTGTCCAAAATTAGTGTGCCAGTGAAAGGTAATTAACTCCGTGCTACGCATTAGTGAAGGGAAAAAAGAAATCAAGAATACGTGCGAAAACCACGAGTAAGTTTTCTGACATACGAGGTTTCCAGTATGCATTGAGACGCTAAGGCTGCGGTGATGTCGGAAATAACGGTAATTTAACTAAATCCTTACACCTGTATCCGATGATGAGGCTGCATCGAGTCGAAAACTAGTTACTGGTGCAGTAAATCGGTATCAAATACAAAAGGCGACTAGTATCGTCTCGTAACTACACAAACGGCTAAGATAACCGGCAGTGAAGTAGCAAGGGAGAAAGATATGAGAGTAAATATTAGAAAAGTAATTAGGCGCACACGAGCAAGCGCGAGAGAGGCGGCAGAGTTTTACGGCTTAATCGGCAGGGAGAGCGCGCAGGCCCCGAAATGGCGACGGCGGTGCGCTTATAATGGTGGCCGGCTAGTTCGATCCACACAAAAACTGGCCCGGCCGAAAACATCCGGCTGCGGCTGCGGCTGGGCGCGGGAATGTGCGAGCACAAAGAAGCTGCAGCACGCACCCTGCAGCGCTGCACAGGAATGTGCCACGTAGCTGCCCGCTGCTCGCTGCCCGCTGCCGTGGGCCAGTGCGGCCGCAGCACTCTGCCTAACGAAATCTCCACACTCCAACAGAACCCTACATCGTATTAAGTAGCAATAAATTAAGTTGCTGTATGTACAACACGTATATAAGTAAGTGTTCAGAAAGCATGTTACTGCAATTAAAAACGTTGTCACCGCCAAACGGAGTTACGAGGTTTTCATTGCCTACCATCGATACAGTCGCGACAGTCTCGTTCATTTCTGATATACAGTGCGATAGCAAGTCTCCAAACGGCCAGCAACGCGTTATGGAATGAACGCTAATAGTATCGTTTATAAATGATTTTGATACTCAGCCGTAGGCAGTACACTTCAGTCTATATTATTTTCCTATACACGTTTCATTCCAGCACTACCTCTGCTATCACAAGTGGCGATTTCTTTGTTCCATATTTTACATTACGTCAAAAAGGACAGAGTAATAACTTATTAATGATTGGTGCTACAATTTAACACAGCTTTTCATTATTTTTTTAGCTCCTGATTTCTCTTGTTTTCTTCATGGCGATGCAACTGTATCCAGTCGCAAAATAACACAGTAGCATAGAGTACTACCACGGACAATACGTGAAAAAACGTTTAAAGAAAACACGAGAAATGAGGATTCAAAAGAAAAATGAATCATGAAAAATTATATAATAATAACTCAGTCCTTTTTGACGTGATGTGAAAAGAGGAATAAAGAAATCCCCACTGATGATAGCAGAGATAGTACTGAAACATGTCTGGGAAAATTATATAAACGAAAGTGTCTTGCATAAGGCGGAACAACATCCACACCATTTATTTTGAGCAAGCACTGTAGAAAGACTAGCATCAACATCAAAACGATGATAGTACTTTTATATTAACTTGTAACACAAGGGAACGTATGTGGTGCCACAAAAGTCGAAAATAGCTCAGTCCCACATTGTTTTTCTTCGATTTCCTACGGATCTTGGGAGCTATGAAACGCTACTTTACAATAAAATTTAGATGTGATTCTCTTGTAACTTCTGGAATTTACTGAAGAATGGCGTTTTTGGTTAACAACAAAAACGTGTACTAAACAGCATAAGATATGTGTCTCATCGCAGCCCCCTCTCAAATTTAGTGGTAAGAGGGCCCGGTTCATAGCCCGTCAAACCTGAACAGAGGTCAAGCATGCGAACAGGAGGAAGGTGTACGGAACTGCGAAAAACGTAACAAAATAGAAAAGGTGGACTATTCAAGAATCCAGTTAATTGAAATAGTCGAGGCGTCGTAATTTTCTGCTCACGATGTTGGGTTGCGAAGCACGAGACCCGCGTTCAATTATCCCAGTGTTCAATATTCAAACTTATGAATTATCCGTCCAGTCATTGACGTATTTGTATTCATTTATGTGTCTGTGCCCTGGTGCAACGTCCGTTTACAACAGCAAGGTGTTAGGAAGGAACCTATAATTTGCTTGACACAAGTAGCATATGTTATTACTCATCGTTCGGTTTTGGAGAGTTGTAACGTAGTTAACAGACCGTTCATTTGTTGTTTTAATTTTGTTAAGAGATGTATGCACCATCTCTCCTGCTGTCACTATCAATCACATCTTCTTGAGGCTAATATTTTTATCACTAGTCGTATTGCATAACCAATATACAGTATGACATTTGACAAGACAACAGAGAGAAAAACCATATTTTCGGAAGGTAATTCCATCATTTGTCGCGAATGACAAGCCTACTTTATCTTTCATCATTAAAATACCTCTTGGTATGTTTACTGATATTTAACAATGGTTGATTCATTTACTTAAATCTCTCAACTATACAAATTGTGAAAAACGTGATTCAGCCACAGTTAGTTACGTATAACATACATACACGAGGTATGTTCCAAACATCGTTATGGGAGTCGAGTAAGAATGAGATATTACACTGTTGAAACCAATAAAATAAGATTTACTTCGCAACTCTCTTCTACAAATCTATATTGATTCACGACAAACGATGTCTGCCTGCCAGCTCACTTCTACGAAAGCTAAAGCAGTGAGCCTCCACGAAGCTAAGGTTTGCTACAGAATCATGTATACAGCGAGATAACAAAATTCTCGGTTTTTCTTTTTCATAGAAACTATAATGATGGCTACGTGAGAGACGGCGGGGGACTACTTTATGCCTACCCTGAAAAAAAATTCAAAAACATACGGATTTATAAATTGTTCTTGATTAACCGTAACACACTTTTCAAAGCGATGCTGACGTGGAAATATAATTTAGACCGAGGTGACTGAGGCGCTCCAGTCACGGTCAGCACGGCCACTACGGTCGGGGGTTCGAATCCCCCCTCGGGCATAGATATTTGTGCCGTCCTAGTTCGTAAGTAGTTCATAAGTAGTTTGTAAGTTTAGGGACTGATGACCCCGTAGTTAAGTCCCATAAGCTTAACAAACATTTGAACATATAATTTAGAATCAGAAAATATCTTTCAGCTCACTTTTGGTTGTAATGCTAATTTTATTAATTGTTGTCAACTTTGACTTAAACTACAGATTCTAAAATGATACTGACCCGTAAATACGACCCTGAACCTGAAAATATTGAATATTACCTAAATAAGCATTTATTATAAAGATTTTTATTATTTTAGCGTTAAAATTAAAAATAATTATGTAGTGTGGTAGAAGACTTTATTATAAAAATATATATATATTTTTTAGATTAGATTAGATCTGAATATAACGAAGCTGAACAGATTAGAATATTTTCAGAAAGTGAACACAAAGTACACTCCACCCCCTACTTTGTTTTGTGACGGTTTCTAATAACTTTTGAAACAGTAAAACAGATATTCATCCTTCAACTCCAAAATAAAATGCGTGTATTCCTACAGTACAGTCGACTGTAACCGGCACGTTACATAAAGACGCATTCAGGCTCTCACTGATCACCGCCTGGGCAATGATGCCTGAGCTTCATCAGCCACGTACACCATCATAATTACGTTCCAACTCAGCTTCAGTTTCGCAACACACGACTTCCCTCACTACATCGATAGGCGTCATTTTAAAGTTAATTCAAAACAACTGACGAATATCTCCATCAGCTGCGTGAGCACGACTGCGATTTCCTGGAAAACTAGTCACAACTGCATGCTGCGATAGTGCGGAATCGTGGCTAGATTGTGAAGGCGAGGATTCGGGAAGTAATTTATTGCAAACCATTGACTTTCGCGTTCCCACATGTAAAATTACTGATATAAGTTCTTTTGGACATGTTCGAAAGAACAGAGCCGGTCAGTGGCCGAGCGGTCTGCGGCGCTCCAGTCACAGTCTGCACGGCCGCTACGGTCGGGGGTTCGAATCCCCCCTCGGGCATGGATATTTGTGCCGTCCTTAGTATAAGGTAGTTCGTAAGAAGTTTGTAAGTTTATGGACTGATGACCCCGTAGTTAAGTCCCTTAAGCTTAACACACATTTGAACATTTTTTGAAAGAACAGATACCAAATATGGTTTAATCAGGTGATGACAGCCTATGATCCTTTCTTCAGTGCGGATGCACACAAGGCCCTAACTCTTACAGGAATCGGCTCATGTCACGAGTGATTATGGGTAGGGACACTACGTCAGTAGTGTGCGGATAACTCGAGAATGTGCGTCTAATGCGAGGCGTGCATGGGTAGCCCGCACGGCCGCCGTATCGCTGGATCCCCAATGGCGTACTGGTCAAGCGCGACTGCCTAGTAAGCAGAATGACCCAAGTTCGAATCTCGGTTGGGCACAAACATTCCACTAAGTCCCCTGAATTATATCAATGCCCAGTAGCAGTGAATTCCTTGTGTATAAATTCACTGCCGGGGCACATTTTCTTGTCTCGTTCTCGATGCAGCGAGTCGGCGTGAATGCCTTGCCACGTGGAGGCTTCCTCGCAGTATCGCGTCCACCGCCTCTTGTCCAGCGGCCGCTGCCGTGCCGTGCCGACCTAGTCTCGGGGCATCGAACTTCCGCGAGCGCTAATAGATCGTAGAACGCAACGTGTCTGTTGTTGCTTGTGCCGCGGCTAGCGAGAACGCAACACAAAAGTGGGGAATGATTTACACGCCGGAGTAGTAAACGTCACAGGGAGGAAGATTAGGGTTTACAGTGAGGTCGATGAGAAGGTGATTAGCGACCGGCCGTGTAGAGACGGGCGCCGTGGAGAAAAGCAGGGAGCGGCATCTGGCATCGCAGCGGCGCCGTAGGTGACTGCGGCTCCAGACAGAGGTCAATTCACTCAATGCGGCCGCGCTGGCGTCATCCGGCGCAAACATCTACACGCACACCTAGCCGCCCGACGCCAACACTACGGCCGCAACCTTACAAACTTCTCACTTTTTTACTACAGCCAACTAGTTCACTTTTAAATCGCATCGTGCTCCAAGAACTAAATTCGACTACGAGCACACTAAACATGTTTATATCACACTATTCCAACTGAATATTTTTGAGAGAAGTTTACTTTGATAGCTAAAAGTTTAACATACTTCATCAGTGTATGCAGTCTTCCTCAGTGCTCAGTATGAATACAAATTCCATCGCTTCGATGTGTAAGCAAGAATAGTAAGGATATGTGCTTTAAACTTGAGCAAACACAATTGTTGCTTTTTATTTACCCGGAGAAGCTTCTCCATCATAGGTCGATTTTTTTGTGTTGTCTTTTAAATGATATGTAAAGAATTTTGGTATTAGATATAAGGCAGTTTTTTTCTTCGAAGTATTTACTGAAAGTAACAGAAAAATTAACATATACCTTAATGTTACATTTTATATTTTACGTGCCTGTCTGACATTTGCAACTCAGCTATAATTATTGTCTTACAATATGTAATTTGAAATTAATAATGGGTTCTTAACGTATACTCAAGTAACCTAAACAAAATGAGAAAAAACATCGTAGTATTGCTTTATCTACATTTTAATTTGCTTTTCGTTCCTAATATTTCATTTTTCCTTTTTTTTACCTTATTGTCATTATTTTTACGTTCCATTAATAACAAATATTCGCTATTTCATTTTCTGCTGGCGTTTCCTTTCCATCCAACGTCTTTATTTACTTAGGTTACTTGTGTGTAACACAACACTGAAATCCATTATAAATTGCAGATAACATACTGGAAGACAATAACTATAGCTGAACTGCAAATATCATATATTAATTTTCCTGTTGCTTTCAGTAAATGCTTTTCTTGTCTAAATAACTATCGCTCAAAAACCTGTCATAATACTAAAATTCTTTAAATATGTCATTTAATAGAGAATAAAGAAAATTCCACAGATGATGAACTTCCCCGAAACATGTTTAGTCGCACGGGCTAAGGCATCATGCTACGGTCTGGGAGGCCGTTCCCGCCGGAGGTTCGAGACCTCCTTCGGACACGAGTGTGAGTTTGTATGTGTGTGTGTGTGTGTGTGTTGTCCTTAGTATTAGTTTAAGTAGTTTCTAAGTGTAGGAACCATAACAATTTGATCCAATACGTTTACAAGCATTTGAAATATGTTTTTGGAGGAAAAAAAAACCAACTGTGCTTGCTCAAGGCAGAAACACTTTTCTTCACTATACTTTAGGAAGCAAACACCAGAAAAAAAAGGTTCAGCCACAAACAGCAAGAAATTACATACCCCAAATTCAACTAGGTACAAAATAATACTATATATATTCACAAAGAAGGACGGGAGGAAGGTTAAGGTTTAACGTCCCGTCGACTGCTCACAAAATATCTTCTGTTCACATTCCAATAAATGTTTTACCTGGAAAATTAACTGTCTGAAGCACAAAAGGAGTCTGAAATGCTCTGAAAAATTTTGTTCATTATTATTAACAAAACGTAACAGCAGAAATATCAGGGATTTGTACCGTTCGAAGTTGCAAGACAGAAGACAAACTGTAAAAAAGATAATGCAACTTTAATATTATCTACAAAAATGCATTTGCTTACAGAACTTCACCCCATATCATATTAATCAATTTATTGAATCACGTTGATTTTCTTCTGCAATCAGACGCCAAAACCGACTGGCAGCGTGTTGGAAGGGATCCTTTTTGTAACTCCGTAAGGGCTCCACACGACAATGGAAGAGAACATTTTGGAGACAACAGCAATGTGGAAATTTTCTGCAAATTTTCATATTTTCCATGACTACAGGACAGCCCAGTAAACACCATCACACAAAGGAAAAGTTGTACTTTTTCTTCACTAGCCTCTATTATTAAAACAAAGTTGAGGCAGATAGTCACTGCTAAAGCCACAATACTTCCCGTCACACTCAGCAGTGCTAGGTCTACGATGTAATACAGTCATCGATAATAATTTCTAGAAGCGCAAAACAATTCCGCAAGGAAGTATTTCCAGAAGGAGGCAACTGCCCCTTCTTGCCTTCCCTTGCGGACGTCTATGTGGATAACTGAAAAATATTGAGCGGTAAGGGTAGATTATTTCATTTAGAAAAGGGGCTTACATATTCAAGCTCTGACGGAACGCTTGGAGAGTCTGGTACTTTGATGGAACACTTTGTTTATTTTTAAGGATAATAAAATTATTAAGTTTTAAAGGACGCAAAACTCGTTTAATTCAGTGATTGCTGCAGTTTCAAACGAGAACAGTTGACACCTAAATCATATGCTTTAAATCAGTATCGTTGAAATGTCTGAAGAAAAACCGCCTTGTTGTGTATAGGTTCTCGTATGGCACTTACAGAGTTCCCGCGGAACATGGTCTGGGAAATCCTACCAGTAAATCCCCGCTTCATTAACGTATAAAAATGTTTCGAACGTCTGATTGCTTTACAAATGAGTTGAAACGTTGAATATTTGAATTAAAGCATTTAAGCGAGAGGAAATTTAGGAAAGGTTTGAAATTATGTCCGAAGTTTGTTGGAAGTCGCTAACTGCTCTCAACTTCAAGTAATGCACGAATATAGTCCACGCATTTGCGAGCCATGAAAACACATACAAACTGCAGATATCTATTGTGACAGCGTTTTCATTTTTTAAATTCGGTTAATAATTACGCGATGCTCCGGTAACTGTTGTAGGTTTCCGGGACAGTGGTTAAGTGCACGCACTTATTAGTTAAAGACCCACAAACCACAACAGCAGTAATGCACTCAAGGCGGCAGACTACATCACTATTATTTGAGTCAAATTAACGACGGAAGAAAATCTTACACCGTATCTGACGAAAAGCTTCTGCTTCCTGAAACAACTGTACCAGAGCTGAAATTTGTCACAGTTCAGTTAGACATTAATCTTAAAATAAATTGCAAGTCCAATATACAATATGTAATGTCGACACAATTCTCTGTCGGTGCCTGACAGGCAATACTTATGGAGCAAACATGAATCAACAGTCGTGCGCCACAGCAGGCAATTACTGTTCTCAAGTGCGTGGGCTTGTCACCAAATCCGTACACGTGCCGGGAAACTATGTATGAATTATCAGGTGTGAAACAGTGCAAATCTTTATTTTCACAAAGAGCGTTTCTTATTACTGTCGTAACACTGTTTTGTTCATAAAGAAACCAAACCGATGTCGGACTCCAAACAAAGAATGGGGAAGTCACACGATTATTTCTCCAAATAGTTTACATAGGAATTCGATAACGTGAATTTTCTCGGCTTGTCACGGTAACTGGTAGACAACCATTTGATAGGTCAGTTTCTGCTCTGAAATGGATTTCACATTAAGCAAAGCTCTCCATTTAGGCTATGCCGGTCTGATGTGTATTACAAAATAATGGATACATTGGCGCGCTGTTAGTGACTGCGAAACATGTTTACATGCAACATGTATGCCCAGGTAGCATCTAAAGCATATTTTTAAAGCTACGAGTCAAATAGATACGTGTTACTAAAAATTTCTTAGATTTGCCAACATTCAGTGAATATTAACTTCCAGTGCAGCTAATTAAGTTTTAAGAGCTGTTACAAGTCGAAAAATGAACATAGCTTTTACGTGTATAGGATATGCATAAACGATCCCTTGAAAAGACCAGCTGAAAAACTGCGGTAATGCGCAACAGCAAGTAAATCCGATGATTTGGGTCTAATACTGTTCAGCTGAGCTACCTATCCGAAACAACTACTCGGACAACTGTGCATAACATCGCGAGAATTTCATTCGAAAACATACCAACAATGAAAATAAAGCTAGTGTCTAGAACAGTATATGCACAAATGAGCAGCCATGACAGAATAAACTTCAGGGCACACAGGCCTTAGAGTATCTCTACGCGGGAATGACTCACTAGCTTGACACTGTGCGTTGCAATTCAAATATTTACTAAATACATTGTATTCACCGTGACACTAGCTGTTTCGCGTTAACATTAATTGCCTCGCATTTGTATCTGGCATTACACAGAAAACGAGGTTGATATAATTTGGCCTTCTGTCGGAGCCGCACACAGCGGGATGTGTATAATTAGAGAATTTACTCGGTAATGAAGAACGCGCTGAGCGAGAGCACAAGAGTATAAAAGGACAAGAGCCCTAGAGCCCTCATACCAGAGTATATATTTCAGGTATGGCACATGATGTTAAGTCAAGGAACTTTTTCAATAATTGAAACATGCATAATATACCTCTTACAGAACGGCAAATATAATGTAATTTTACTCATATTTTGCTGCTGTGAACGTCACTATATTCAATACACAAAAATATGAAAATGCCTTAGTCACAATTATTATTTCGTGTTTTAATGAATTACACGATGCATTTCGGACCCTATGGGTACGTCATCTGGTGCAAATCGTACTAATATATATTTAGATCTGATCTTGGGAACATATATTTCGCCTCACTCAAGAGCAGAACTAAAATTATGTAGTAAGACGATCTGCACCTGATTGACCTACAGCGAGTGAAATGTGTGGTGTAACTCGATAAAACGCGAAAAATGTAACCTGCGGCGTTTTCTTGATATTACGCTCTTCATACGTACTACCCAACTCTAAATGAAACACGTAACACGGAATTACGCAGAAACGGGATTAAATTCCTGTTTCCATCATCGCACGTTATTTCACGGTCGTTTCTCCATTCATTTCAAACGAGAGTCAGCACGATGTCTTTAAAAAGGCTTGTATGTGCTGCTGACCTAATACACCGCCTTAATGAGATCGCTGGCGGCAGGGCGTTGAACACTTAACAGCAATAAAGAAGCATTCGCAAATCCAATCAACTTTCTGCATTCACTTTCATTTACTGTTAAAATTACCACCATATTATTGCCTAAAGTAGTTGCCTGGAATTACTGCCGTTAAAGTTGTATATCACCCAAAAGCAAAGTTATTACATGAACGCAGTTATGCAAACTCACTTTTCAAAATAAATGCATTAAATTCACTTTTTAACATTATTTACTGCTGACCAGCGCGCCGTTCGAAATCTCGCATCATACATCAATTGGCGTGCGCGCCTCTCCCTCCCTCCCTCCCACCCTCTCTCTCTCTCTCTCTGTGTGTGTGTGTGAGAGAGAGAGAGAGAGAGAGAGAGAGAGAGTGAGTGTGTGGGTGAGAAAAACAGACAGAGAGAAGGGGGTGCTCATGGAAGATAGAGGGACGTCTGACTAACAAGTGATTAAAGTACATTTTACGCCCTGGTTTGATAAACAGGTTTACCACTTATCTCACACTACACGTACAGTGGAGAAAAGAGAAATATATCTGGCATCGGGCGACCTTCACCCTCTACAACTACATCTCCGGCCGCACAGTGTGTCGACAACTTTCGTCCACAAAATTAAAGAGTGTATTCAGTCGGATCCTTCAATGTAGCGTTGAGTCACAAGCCGAAGTAACACAGATGCCCGGGGGCAGAAGATAAGAAATTTGTGGGTCAGAATCCGACATATACATGACTGATTAAAGATCAGAGAGTTTTGTAACAGTCTTGTGCCACGTATACGACACTCCTCTTGCCATAATACAAGTCTTACAGCATAAATAAATATCTGTATTCCGGAATTAAGGACTTCAATCACAGTTATGTCACCGCTACGATGATTTTCTCTGGATTCATGGGCCGCATTTGAATTTTCTATATCAAAGTCTCCGACCACGTCGATCGTTAGGACTTAACTGGCTTAGTTCATAAACTACAAAAAATTTCCAACTACACAGCAATGAGAGGAATTTTCCCAACAGCTGCAACACATCTAGATACGTATCAATGTATTTATTGCGAGAAGAGATGGGTGTTACAAGAAAAACGAAGTTATTTGTAATTTGTAAAACAGAGGAAGATGATAGAATTTAACGTTCCGGCGATGGCAAAATCATCGGTGGTGCAGCGCAGGCTCAGATCAAGGAATGGAATGGGCCATGCAGTTTTCAAAGGAACCATCCCGATATTCGTTTTTGATGATTTAGAGAAAAGACGAAAACTGTAAATCTGTTTGGCCCAACAGAGATTCGGATGCGAGTGGAGTGCGTTTGGCCCCTGGGACGGAGCAGCACGCGTCGACAAATGACCAGTGGCGTCTGCCGCGCACGCAGCAGTTGCGTTATCACGCTTCCGGCCCGATGGACTGCGCTGATGCCAAATCAACAAACAGTGACTGACAAGTGCGAAAGTTCAGATAAACCAATTCCCAGCGAAGCGGCACTCGTCAGCGAATAGCCGA
The DNA here is from genome assembly GCA_026315105.1 of Locusta migratoria. Lineage (NCBI taxonomy): Eukaryota > Metazoa > Arthropoda > Insecta > Orthoptera > Acrididae > Locusta > Locusta migratoria. The sequence goes on from CM048755.1 coordinate 263,271,810, forward strand.
GTCTGCTCATGCCACCTAAATTGACCGTTCCATTAGAAATTCTGTTGGGACGCATGCGCCTATGGCCACAAAAGATTTTTGTGTCATATAACTATCAGTTAATGCGTTTACATGTTGTTTTAACTAATATTTATACGAAGGAGTGCTGAAAGGTTGTGCATCCTAATTTTTATTACGTTCCCAAAACTGACTAAAGTATTACACGTCATACATATTACAAAGTTGACTTTCCCACTTCGCTGACGCAAACTGCGTTCTCTGCCACCAGGGAGCTTGGAACTGTAGCTTTTTAACTGGCCGGTGCGAGATGTAACGTGTCGCAGAGTGAAAACTGAAAGTAGGAATTTGAGGAGTTGGTCCACACACGGAGCACCTTCTCCTTCAACACGACAATGCCAGACTACACACGAGCGCAGCGACATCTGTAACAATCTTGACACCTTAGGCCTCCTGCCATCGATCACCTTCAACATATTCCCAAATTAGACTCATCCGATTTGCACCTGTTTCCAGAACGCAAAGACCTTCGAGCACCTCACTATGATAGTGAAGCGGCGCAAGTAGTGAAGGAGGAACGAAGATAAGGGTTTAATGTCCCGTCGACATCGTGGTCATTAGAAACAGAGTACAAGTTCGGAAAATTTTGTGAAGGATGGGGAATGAAATCAACCGTACCCTTTGAAAGGAACCATCGCGGAGAAATGAGGATGTAACTCAGATAACAAAGTCAAACATTCCACGGTGACATCAACAAACTGATCTCTCATAGAGAGAAACATACTCGTCAATAAGATGTTGAGAAACTAATGCAGAATAAATGTATTGACCGTTAAAAAAGAATGTTTAATTTAAAAAGCGTTTCTGCTTTCACATTTAAAATCTCGGAGGCATTACAGCACAGTGGCAGAAATGAGAATTTTAATGTGGATGAGTCGAATTTCAATAAATGATAGAATAAGGAATGAGTACATAAACAGCAGAAATGGGATCCATGAAAAAAAAAAGCAAGTAGTTAAAATGTGGTATGGACATGTGCAGACAAGAGGAAGACAAAACCTTAGTTGGGAAGAAAAGGCAGCAGGGGATCTAAGAGAAAATGGTTGAAAGAGGAAGAAGCATTGGACAGACATTTATGCAAGAGAAGAATCGAAGAAAGCAACGCCGGCCCCAAATAACAGGCTGAGATTAAGAAGAATACGTTTAAGCACCCCTTTGTAACTTTAATAATTATATTTGTAGTTATAAATTTCTGCTTCTTCTTGCCATAAAGTTACCAACAGACAAATTCGCTTTCAGGTTCTGAACAACAAAGTCTTTTACGAGTGTATTATCTTAGATCTCTTAATTTTAAAACCCGAAAACCGCTCCACGCCTTTAGTTTCTCTTGTTGGCTAGTCGCTTCGTAATATAGTATAGAAAATTCTTCCATAAGCGCCATATTCGTTAGAACAGTTTGTGTTCCAGAGAGTATCTTTATGTGTGTGTTCCTTGCTTCATACAGTTCGTGGTCCAATCCGTCCTTTTCTCGCTCGTACATGTATTAATTGGGAGTTAAAATGTGGAAATCATTTTGATTTGGCCTAGAATGATTGGATGAAGCGAAACAGAAGAACCAAAGCCCGCCAATTAGTTGTGTACATGGTAGTTCTGACATGCTTGATTTAGCGTACTGTATCCACCAGAAAAGACTGGTGCTTTGTCGTAAACTGTGACCGATTATGGGCTCGAGGTTCTACCACTGCCTTCTGTAATTAGCATTCATTTTAAACTTCATCGTTTCATTGCCGCAACTGTATCTGTTTGCCTAATTAAGACGCACTGTTTCCCTTACTGTACCCAGCGCTTTGTTTACGTAGATTTCTATCGCAATCAATTCTTTATATCTCGCTCAACCTCTTCACGAATTGTTGCATATTTTTAGTCAAGCCGAACAACTGAAACCCTTGCAAATACCTTTTGACCTTCATATTTTCTGCAAGGCTCTACTTTCTCATATTTACGACATATCCAACTTCGAGAATGTTACGCTGCAAAATTGTGTTCTCCCGTTTCTTGTCACCTGTTGCTGGTCATGGTCTGCACGGCCACTACGGTCGGGGGTTCGAATCCCCCCTCGGGCATGGATATTTGTGCCGTCCTAGTTCGTAAGTAGTTCATAAGTAGTTTGTAAGTTTAGGGACTGATGACCCCGTATTTAAGTCCCATAAGCTTTACAAACATTTGAACATTTGAACATCACCTGTTGCTGGTCAATTAACGTACGCGAGTACCATAATGAGGCCTCACAAAGTATAAAGCCAATATGCATTTTTTTTTTTTCAAACGAACGCCAATATAAAAACAAAATTTTAGTTCCGCTGTTTTGTCTAAATAATAAGAGGAAATATAGATTTTTGTATTAAGTTGAGACGCTGGTTAGCGTTCCACAAGCAGAAGGCTGAGCGGCGGCCAGCAGCAGCGCGGTGGCGTCACAGGCCGCTCTCTGGCATTTCTCCTCGCGTGCCGTGTGCGCCACAGACCAGCTACGCAACACTCGTTTCTACCACTTCTACTCACTCTTGTGTTCGTTTGCTGCGTCCTCTCCACAGACCTGCTACTTTTCAAAGAATGGCGAGCTACGGACTAACTTCGCATCTGTTAGTGTTTGCCACTTGTTCAAATGAGTTGTTTATTAATCCCGAAAATATATAAACATCATCGCGTTGTTTTTATAGCTACGGAAAAGACCACTGACTGTCAGACTGTAAATATAGAGATACTATTGCTGTTTATGTAGCATCGTTATTGCTGTACGACAACAATGGAATTAAAATAACAACACATTACGAGTGACAGAAATACAAATTCAAATGCATGGTACGCAACATGGAACCGACAACTTTGGCAGTGATAAATGTATATGTGAAGGAAGGAAGATTATAGTTTAGTCGACAGTGTGGTCATTACAAACGGAGCTCACGCTCAGATTTTTTGTAAGCATAGGAAAAGAAATCGGCCGTGCCATTTGAAAGGAAACATCGCGGCATTTCCTACAGTAATTTATGGAACTCACGGAAAACTTAAATCTGGATGGCCGAAGGTGGATTTCAACCACCGCCCTCCCGAGTAAGAGTCCAGGGTGTTACGACTGCGCCACCTGACTGGTACGTGTATGTACAAAACATATCGGTTCTATTATCTCCTACTATTTATTTTACTTTGAGTGACTCATTACTTCTACAACTAACGGCACACCAGAAGTGATAGCATATATATTGGAATAATAATTTTATGTGAAATTCGTAGATTTATATTATGACAGTTTTCAAGTGTATGTTCACAGCATATTGTTGTGGTTTCAGTTAGATACTATCTGCAGGATTTTTCCGTTATTATAAAAGTGCGTGGTGGTCAAAACTAGTAGGTAATGAAGACTTGTTTCTTATATTGATGACGGTGTTACATAAAAATTGCATTGTTTAAATATCCGCAACCCGCAGTGGCCGAGCGGTCTGCGGCGCGCCAGTCACAGTCTGCACGGCCGCTACGGTCGGGGATTCGAATCCCCCTTCGGGCATGGATGTTTGTGTCGTCTTTAGTGTAAGGTAGTTCATAAGCAGTTTGTAAGTTTAGGGACTGATGACCCCGCAGTTAAGTCCCATAAACTTAACAAACATTTGAACATTTTAAATATCTACGAGCTGCGGTGGTACCGTCTGAACCACTAGTATATCTTTCTCCGCTGCAGTGTATTTTGTGTGTCACAAATGGCGAGTTACGTTACAAGTCCATGAGAGCAATACTAACAATTTGGTAGTCTCATATTGCATTTTGGTGCTGCTATAATTCTACTGTATTAAAGAGGCCTAGAGATAGCGTAATTAACACCAAATTTGTTTCAAAATAAAATATTAGCTTAGAGTCCTATTTCCTATTAACTTTCCCAATGTGGTACCATTCACACTGTAGTAGAAGAGAAGGTTCACATTAGCGGACATCGATTTTTTGTATCCTTTCAGATACATATAATGATGATTACGTGACATTCACATGATCACCTGGCATCAACGCAAACTATCTGACAAAACAGGGCAAGCAGCAATCTGAGACTGTTTGTTGAAGATGCTGTAGTGTACGACAAAATGTCCTCGTTGAGTGACAGTATAAGGATGAATTAGTCAGAATTTCTGTATGGTGTGACGGCCAAACTTGCTCTAAATGAAGAACAAGTAAGTTAATTGAAAGAGTAGGAAAAAAAGTATTGTAATGTTAGAATACAGCATTGGTGATACGCTGCTTAATACAGTCACGCTGATAAAATATCAAGAAGTAACGTTATAAAGCGATATGAAACGGGAGGAGGACGTAAGATCAGTAGTAGAAGTAGTGTGAATAGTCGACTTGGGTTTACTGGGTGAATTCTACGAGGGGTGTTGAAATCAAAAGGTACAAAACGTCTTAAAAAAAAAAATAAAAAAATAAAATCAAGGCTGTGCCCTCAGCAGGCAAGGAGCCGCTTACCGTCTTTTTCGACGTCCGAGGTCCGATACTCATCGAATTCCTCGAGCACGGAAAAATCATTTACAGTGACGCGTACTGTGAGACACTCCGTAGCCTGCTCAAGTCCATCAAGAGCAAACGGCCTGGGCTGCTCACGGAGGGAGTGATTGTGCTCCATGATAACGCGCGTCCACGCGTCTCCAGGGTCACACAAAGTGTACTGGCCAAGTTCAAGTGGGGGCAGCTTCAGCAGCCTCCCGAGAGCACGGACATGTCATTCTATGACTTCCATCTGATTGTCTGTTACAAGAAATGTCAAAGTTAAGCGCTCAACTCGGATGACGAACTAAAGGACACAGTAGAGGACAGGCTCTTGTCACAGCCACAGGAATTCTGGGAACAGGGAATCCTTCGCCTCGTTAAACAGTGGGATAGTTGTGCTCAGGGCTCTGGTGATTACTTTCGAGTTATACCCATGGTGTCGTTTCGTATCTTTTCGTTTGAACGCTCCTTATATTAATGTGAATCCAATTTATAAAGGAGACCGTGTACAGAACATTAGTGCGACCCACTCTCGAGTCGTTCGGATCCCAAACAGGTCGCGTTACTGGAAGAAATGCAAAGTATTTCGAGGCGTACTGCTACATTTTATAGCTGTAGATCTGACCATTTCGCGAGTACTACGGCAATGCTTCATGAATTCAAGAGGAAATCCGCGGAGGAAAGACGCCTTTGTTTCGCGAAGCTATATTGAGAAACAGTAGACAACAGGGAGTTGCAGATGTGTGCAGAGCTATTCCAATGCCGCTGCCAGCACGCATCTCGCGTAATGACAGCAAAGGAAAAGATAAGAGACATTAGAGCTCATACAGAGGCATCTGTCAAATAATTTTTACCGCGCGGGAATGGTCGAGCGGTTCTAGGCACCACGTCAGGGACTGAGCGGTCGCTACCGCCGGAGGTTCGACTCCTCCCTCGGCCATGGGTGTGTGTGTTGTCCTTAGGTTAGTTTAAGTAGTCTATAAGTCTAGGGACTGATGCCCACAGTAGTTTGGTCTGATAGATTTGCAAATATTTGATTTGTTCAGTTGATTTTGCCTAACTCCATTTATGAGTACGAGAAACAGAATCATTGGTAGTGGTAAAAGTTATCCTTCGCCAGCACTGTATGGTGGCTTACGGAGAATCCACGCAAAGGGATACCACAGAGAGGGGGAGGGATCCAAAGTCCTACGAAGTAAGATTAAGACCAATAAATACAGCTGAATTTGGCATTCGTACTAATAAGGGTGAGCTTACAGCTGGCGCTCTACGAGATCGTACTGAAAAACAAAAAAAGGATCCTATTTTTTTTTTTTTTTGTTAAAAAACCCTTCATGCTTTCTAAGTAAAGCAAATGTTGTTAACATTCTACATCCTTTTTCTTCGAGTCTACATATTTATTTCTCAACGCAGTCACCCTGGAGAAGTGTACATTATTCCTACGAGAGACCAGTTCATTGATACCGTAAATGTGTGGACTTCAAAAAGTTTTCCTTAAGTTTTGGAAACAGATGAAAATCAGCTGGGCGTCAGATGGGACAACATAAAGGATGATCGACGACAGTGAACCTAATGTAGAAGTCTGGCATTGTTGTACTGAAGGAGAGGCTGCTCCAGGTGAGAACCAGTTCTTTTTTATTTATTTATTTATTTTTTATTTTTTTATTTTAGGTTTTCTTACGAGACAGCACAGATCCGTTACAACACACCCATGTTACAAGCAACAATTCGGAGCCCTATATCGGCAGATGGTTGCAAGCGGGAAAGTCGTCAGAGTAATATGCATGACACATAATAACTCGCCCATATTGAGAACATATTAAAAAATCGGAGGCATTACTTTTTGCACACCCTCGTAAGATGGGAGATTTCTTTCCATGCGTAGACATTTTCCCTTTATTATTTTAGTGTTTCTATTTAATGGTGAGTAATATTGTACAAGTTGCAAAAAAGAATATGGAGGGTTTAACGTCCCGTCGGCAGCCTAGTTATTCGATACTGAACTCACAATCGGATTGTTTGGGGAACGGAATCGATTGTGCCTTTTCAAAGGAAGCATCCCGGCATTTACCTGGAGTGACTTAGGAAAATCACGATAAACCTAAATCTGGATGGCCGAAGGTGGATTTGAACCACCGCCCTCCCGAATACGACTCCATTGTGCTAATTACTGCGTCACGTCTCTCGGTGTAAAGTACCAATCTTACTTTTTGCGAATGTAACTGTTCTAATTATAATCACGGAGACTGAAACTGGTAGATAGCAAATGTTTGCTTAATAGGCAACTCGACTTCCTTTTAAGTTGGTATCGATATATTCTGTCTGAGGCACGAAAAAAAGTTTCCGTTCGAAAACCACAGAGTCCAGAATCGGCATGCTTATCAGCCAAAACTGCCGTAAGCATTGAGGCAATCCTGAAGCATGAAGAGGTCCTCAAATGCCTGCCACATATACTCGCCCGAAAACACCCTTAAAAGCCTTTTTAAGGGAACTAAGGTATGATATAGTAGGGAGAGGGGGGATAAAAGGCCTGTATGACGGGTGCTCGAGTAGATAGTTATTTCCTACATAAGCTAGCGTAACGTCCGCGTAATGGATGCAGTTGGTCTCCAAGATTTGCCGACGTCTTGTGTATAACTGCGGCCAGCACTGTACTTCGCGCACAATTCCACAACGGTGGATTTCGACAGACACGCTGGCACATACGCATTCTTCATTTCCCGATGGATGTTTGCAAGTGTTTGTCCTTCGGCAGCCAAGAAAAGAATAACAGCGCGTCGTTCCAGTTTGGATGCATGTGGTAATGTCACCGCAGTCGACATATACTGTGGCGTAAAGTCAGCGCCACAAGCCAGACGAACGAAAACGATCGTGAAGAATGCAGCGGACGACCGGCAGCCAATCACACGCCGTCGCTGCGCCTTCTGGAGGGAGCAACCGAGAAGCGTGCCCTCTACAAGCAGCTTTATCTAGGCCGTCATGCGTCTGGAAGGGCACTCTGAACATGCCTCTGAACTCGGCTCCTAAATAGGCAGTCACTAGGACTCAGTGCAGGTGGCATCGTGCAAGAAGACGCCGCCGCGAGAACAGACATATTCTCTTCAAGTTGAGTACTGTGTATTACTAATCTGTATAGCAGTTTTAGCTGTCCACGCATCCCACGCGTCCTGAGCAGATCCTTTCCTGAAAGTCAGGCCGCGGAGGACAAAACAACATACACTGAATGCACGCACGTCAGAAAGGTACGGACGCCACACTATGTCGGCGCCCCTTATCGTCGGTAGAGATGCGTGAGTGCGAGCGAGCGCACGATGCAGCGGAGCGGTCCCGTTTCTATATTGAGAGAATGTCGCGGCGGCTAAATCAGGCCGTGGAAGCGCCGCGGACGCTGGCCCCCTGCCACGCCACGCCGTACACTCGCCAACGCCGCTCCAGCGCACCTCGCGTAGCCTTCGTCTGCCAACCCACTCTCAACTACCAACGTTACGGCCACATCCTGCACTCGCACGGGATGGGCAAGGAAATTGGCCGTGCCCTTTCGAAGGAACGAACCCGGCATTCGCCTCGAGTGATTTAGGGAAAACACAAAGAACTTAGGCCGAGGAGACTGAGGCGCTTCAGTCACGGTCTGCACGGCCACTACGGTCGGGGGTTCGAATCCCCCCTCGGGCATGGATATTTGTGCCGTCTTTAGTATAAGGTAGTTCATAAGTAGTTTGTAAGTTTAGGGACTGATGACCCCGTAGTTAAGTCCCATAAGCTTAACAAACATTTGAACATTTTGAACTTACATGTTTCTCTGACTTGCAGGAAAACGTCAAGGAAATTCGGGGAGAAAAATCTCAAATGACGATGCAGTATTAGTAGTGTAATGCTTGATACAGTTGTGTCGATTAAACACCCAGGAGTAGCGTTGCAGAGCAACATAGATTGGAGACAAACATGTACCGACAGTTGGTGGGCAAGGCGGATGGTCGAATTCGGCTTATTGGGAGAAGATATGGTACTCATGTAAATAAGACCACATATACAGGGTTTAACCGTACGAGCTCTCGCTGCTGAATGGCTGTAAATATATCTGAAGTCACTTGTGTACGAGACAAGTGGATACGAAGATTGAATTAGAATTGCAGCTGCCTGTGACGTAATAACAGACGAGGATATTTGTCAGGGTGCGTCAGAATCGATATCATGCTTGTATGATGTTGAAGACTGTCAGTGTCTGCACATTTTTTAAGATACAGTCCAGATGGTCAGTTAATTTTGTCAATGATGGTATTTACACTTAATTGCAATACTACCGATGACAGTACTGCTACAGCAGAATTGCTAAACACAGCTTTCCGAAATTCGTTCACCATAGAAGACGAAGTGAACACTGCAGAGTTCAAAGGACAGATGACAGCATTCGAATTTTAGAAGTAGATGTTCCTGGAGTAGTAAAACAACTTAAGTCACTAAACAAAAACAAATCTTCCGGGGCACATTGTATACCAACTAGATTCCTCACAGATTATGCTGATGCAATAGCTCCATACTTAGCTATCAAATACAACTGATCACTCAGCGAAAGATCCGTACCCAAAGACTGGAAAGTTGCCCAAGTCACACCAATATTCAAGAAAGGCAATATGAATGATCCCCAAAATTACAGGCCAATCTCATTGACGTCGATTTGTAGTAGGATTTTGGAACATATACTTTGTTCGAACAGAAAACGACTTATTAACCAATAGTCTGCACGGATTCAGGAAGTATCGCTCTTGCGAAACACAGCATGTCTCTTAATCACATGAAGTGATAAGTGCCATCGACAAGGGATCTCAAATCGATTCCATATTTCTGGATTTCCGGAAGGCTTTTGACACTGTACTTCACAAGCGGCTTCGAATGAAATTGCGTGCTTATGGAATGTCACCCCAATTGTGCGATTAGATTCACGATTTCCTATCAGAAAGGACACAATTCGTAGTAATTGACGGTAAGTCATCGAGTAAAACAGAAATGATATCTGGCGTTCCCCAGCGAAGCGTTATAGGTCCCCTACTCTTCCTTGTGTTTATAAACGATTTAGGAGACAATTTGAATAGCCCCCTTAGACTGTTCGCGGATGATGCTGTCGTTTATCGGTTAGTGAAGTCAACAGAAGATCAACAGCAACAACAAAGCGATTTAGACAGATTTTCTACATGGTGCGATAATTGTCAATTGACACTAAATAAAGAAAAGTGTAAAGTAATACACTACTAAAAGAAATCCGCTGAACTTCAATTGCGCGATAAATCACTCAAATCTTAAGGACGTAAATTCTACCAAATTATAGGAGTTATAATTACAAACAACTTAGACTGGAGAGAACACAGAAAATATTGTGGGGAAGGCGAACCAAAGGTTACGTTTCATTGGCAGAACGCTTCGAAGATGCACCAGCTCCACCAAAGAGACTGCCTACATAACATTTGTGTGTCCTCTCCTTGAGTACTGTTGCCCAGTGTGGGACCCTCAACAGGTGGGACTGAAGGAAGACTTTGAGAAGTTTCAGGGAAGGGCAGCACGTTTTATCACGTTACAGGGAGGAAAGCGTCATGGAAATGTTGCACGATTTGAGGTGGAAATCATTAAAAGAATGACGTTATTCGTTGCGGCGAGATCTACTTTCGAAATTTCAATCACCGACTTTTAGTTCTGAATGTGAAAATATTTTTCTAGCACCCATCTACATAGGGAGACATGACCATCCCAATAAAATAAGAGATTTAGGTATTCATTCTTCCCGCGCGCTATTAGAGAATGGAACGGTAGAGAAAGGTTATGAAAGTGGTTAATGAACCTCTTCCAGGCACTTAAATGTGATTTGCAGAGTATCCATGTAGATATAGATTTCTGTGGCTCGCGGAGTATGTGTAGATGTAGACATCTGCAGACAGACGTCAGTTATATAGTGAAAGCCTACTGGCACGTTTCAAGAACCGATACTCAATAAAACAGTCAAAAATGCAACCTACTTCCGTTCCAAAATGTTCAAATGTTTGTTAAGCTTGTGGGATTTAACTGTGGGGTCATTACTCCCTAAACTTACAAACTACTTAGTACTAAAGACAATACAAACATCCATGTCCGAGGGAGGATTCGAACCCCCGAAAGGGAACGGCCGCCGGCCGCATGACCGAGCGGTCTGCGGCGCGCCAGTTACAGTCTGCACGGCTGCAATGGTCGGGGGTTCGAATCACCCCTAGGGCGTGGATGTTTGTATCGTCTTTAGTATAAGGTCGTTAATAAATAGTTTGTAAGTTTAGGGACTGATGACCCCGCAGTTAAATCCCTTAAGCTTAACAAACATTTGAACAGGGAGCTGCCTCGCGCATCGGAGCATAGCGCCTCCAACGCTCGGCCACTCCGCCGCAGCGCTTGCGTTCCTGTAGGGAACATGAAGACAAAATTACACTAATAACAGCCTCTACATAAACATTTAAGTATATATGCGACGTTCAAAATGCGATTGGTATGGGAAAGAAACCAAAACATGTGGCGGTCATGATAAGTTGTTCGAAGGCCATACGGTTCAGAATCGTTAATGAGGTAAAATCGCCGTGAGCATTTACGTAATTTTCCCACCGGCGCACCACATTGGTGAAACACCGTGACCTTCTGTGAAATGATGTGCCGATTTCCTGATACTCATCCCAGTTTCACAGGAAGCCTCGACCATTAGAGGCCATTGTAAGACACCGAAGGCGTGATAACCTAGTGGGGAGTGATCACAACTACAGGCTGAGTGCTCTAGTATCTCCCACTTGAGTGGGCTTAACGCATCTGGGATATGGGGACTTGCGTTTTGGTAGTTTTCGACAGACATGCTCCACCATACACATTTTTCATTCTCCGACAGGCGTGATAACCTAGTGGGGAGTGATCACAACTACAGGCTGAGTGCTCTAGTATCTCCCACTTGAGTTGGCTTAACGCATCTGGGATATGGGGACTTGCGTTTTGGTAGTTTTCGACAGACATGCTCCACAATACACATTTTTCATTCTCCGACTGATGGCGGTTGATGTTTTTCCTTCGACGCCGAAGAAAAGAATAACATAATGTCATTAAGTCACCTTAGTTGACGTAGGAGAGGCAAGAATGCCACGCGAATACGTCGCCTACATGTCGGTGCTTACATAGCCATATCGGAGTCGCGTACGTTCAAATACGCAGTAGCAGCGCCCTCCAGCGGAAACGCAACGCCGTCGCCTCGTTTGGTGATTTCATTGTGATTTCCATTTAGGACCGGGGCGATACGTATATATACGGAGTACTACAGCTAAATCAGCGCTCTATTCCAGAACAGAACAGGAATAAGTCCAATATGTGATACGAAAGTACCCTATACCACAGAGTTCACACTGTTTTGCAGACTACACATGTAAACGGCGGCATCTTCGTGTAAACCTTCTAATTTTGTGTCTATATAATTATAAAAATTAATTCTATGTACTTGCGAAGGACCAGAGTTAGCTTCCAAAGATGGTCAATAAAAGGCAATAAAATTTTATAACAGAAACTCTACAAATAGTCATAACTTGAACCAATTTTATTAAGCCACTGCAAGTTTTGTGGGTTAAAGCCACATCATTAGGTGCATTTAAAAATTTAGAAAAATCGTGGTAATAGAGACGGCGAAGAAAAATCACCCAACCATGATGGTTAAAACCATAATAATATCCGTTGAACGGATGGTCAAATAATTAAAATTTGGGCGACAGATAAATTCCTCCGGGTCACAACAGCTGCACATACAAATTTTAACTTGGTAAATAATATAGCGGAGTCCACAAAGTTTTTATTTTTACGTGCATCTAATACATTGCATAGGATGATGTCTGTCGCCAAAATTTTGATTCATTTATCATCTGCCTACGAATATTATTATGGGCTTAGCTATGACAGAGTAGTGTATTTTCTTCGCTGCATCCCTTACCTTGTTTTAATTTTTATATACATCTGCCGAATTGCTTTTAAGCTACGATACAGGTAGTGCCTTAATACAACTGGTGCAAGTGACAGCTGTGTGCGGAGTTCTTGTTATTATACTTACTACCGCGGTAGATACGGCTGCTCTTACCACCGGGCCGTCCGTAGCAAGATTGTCTGTTTTAGGGGGCAACGCGGTTGTTGAAGTGACTCGCATTCGGTAGCAACCACGTTCAAATCCAGTGTCTTCAGCAAATAACCTCAGGCTGATGGCACGTTTGTCCCTACAAGAAAACCGGGAGGGATTTCCTTACACTCGTTTAACGAGTTCGAAGCTACAGAGCGTTCAACCAAAACATTCCTTACCTCCTGGACTAGCCATAAACAACTCGGCAGGTAGAACTTTTCTTATTTTACGTTTTTTATGCAGTAAAAAAGATTGCTACACAACCGAGGTCATTAAAGGAGTAAGACAGCGAAAACTTCACCTCGCTATTTCTAACTTTTGATGATCTCGAGATCTGTAAATCGACAGAAGCTTGTGCCAGTATCAATAAGAAACAATCGACACTTGTTTAATGACGCCATAAAAACGTGAAATTGTGTGTGACTGTTAGTTCGAATGCGGACCCTAGTATTTGAAATTTTAGCAACAGCCTATATCTGAAGAAAATAATAAATTTTACTTAGATAAAATGTGCATTTCGATTTTAATTCAACAAATTAAATTGACGGTGTATCACTTTGTCCAGCTTGAGAGGGGTGGGAGGGGGAGAGAACATCGTGATGAAAGATATCACGTGCCATCAGCCTGAGGTTATTTGCTGAAGACACTGGATTTGAACGTGGTTGCAAAGAGATCCAAGTATCTGGCTTTGATTCCTGACCAAGCTTAGTTTTGCGTTAACTGACTGTTCCGTCGGTTCTTAGTAGAATATTTAATCAATTATGAATGCAAAACACAAGAAAATTGTATAATATTCTACAACATTTACTATTTGATAACCGGTTTTCGGACATTACGGCATTATCAGAAACAGAATACGGAGATAATGTTTAATGTTTGTAAACCTATTGGACCAAACGGCTAATATGGTCATCTGTCCCTAGACTTACAAACTACTTTAACTTACAGTAAGGGCAAAGGACACACACACACACACACACACACACACACACACACACACACACACACACACAAGGGAGGACACGAACCTCCGGCAGGAGTGGCCATTCCCGCGCGGCGGCTGGTGTATACAAAGTATACTCAGTTCATTTATTGAGACGACAGGTGTTATAACAAGAGTTGAAGAGTTATTCCATTGAAATTGCTATGTAAAATTACTGACCATAGATAAAATATGGCCGGGGCAGAATAGCCGTGCGCATTAAGGCGCCTCGCTGAGGTTTGCGCGGCCGTTCGCCGTCGGGGCTTCGATCCTCGCTCGGGCATGGGTGTTTGTCTTGTCCTTAGCAGAAGTTAGTTAAAGTAGTTTGTAAGCCTAGGGACTGATGACTTCTCCTTCTTCTTCCTTCCCCCCCCCCCCCCCCCCCCCAACTACATACGTTTTAGGTCTCTGCGCCTTTTATGACGGGAAAGTCAAGTTGCTGCGTGGTTGAAATTTCATGTTGAGATATGAGTTCACTTAGAACATGCTAAGAGACCCGGACACTGACCAAATGGCCGGAGAGCGGTGTGCTGACCACGTGCCCCTCCAGACTGCATCCGTCGACGCCTCCGAGCTAAGGATGACACGGCAACCGATCGGTAGCCTATAGGGCGGAGGTTATTATGGGGAAGGGAAGAGGAGGCTCATGCCACGTTCATCCCAATCTTCGGACTTGATGACGGGTTTATGAGGCAAGTTGAAGTCACCAGTAGCATGCTGAGGTTAAACAGCGCCCATTTTGCACGGGCCATTAGATGTTATTCGTCGGCGCTGCTCCGGCTCCATGTGATGCGGGGCGGAGCTAGCGCAGCATACCTGGAGCGAGGCGTTATTTTGGCCGGCGGGCAGCAGCGAGATGCCACCTCGCGAGTATTTTAAGCGGCGGGATTACGACGCGAGCCAAGCACTTCCTCTGGCCAGGCGCAGCTAAACGTCCCCTTGAGCGCGTGCGGCCAACGTCATCAGGCAGGCTAACTTACTTTTGCAAGCAGGCCGTCTTGAAATGTGCTCTTTAACCATGAACCGAGCAAAAGTGATTTTTCCTAACAGCCATACTGCACTGCTTACCATCCAAAATGTAACACCAAGAAGGAATGGAGACATCAAAGCCAAATTTATTTGGGAGATAACGCGCTGCACGAAGACCGCGTGATTGAAAATACGGCCCCAAAATACGGCCCCTGTGAAGTGAGAAAAATGATAAAATCAATGCAGAGTGCTATCAGCATTGCTGGCTATAGTGGCTGCTACACACCTCGGCATTGAAACAAAAAAGGGTATAGTAGTTCCTGCTGGTTCCACACATTTTGGCCAGATGACCTGGTGTAGCAGCGGGTGGTGTCCCGGGCCAGTCGTTCCGCACTAATCGACCAGGCGTTTTCGATTGTCGAGAGATCGGCAGAAAAGGGAGGCCAAGGCAGCAAAGCGATCCAGTGGGAAACGAATTAGTCTTGAACATTGCGTGCCACGTGTTATCCTGTTGCAATGTGGTCGTCAGTAAGCAACGAAGGCATGGCAAGACAGCAAGCTCAAACACCACAGACGTGAGGCCATGGCTGGTCAGTGTACCGGCAATGCGGGTCTGGGTGTGGAATCCAATACCACCCCAAACCATCATATCCGGTGCGGTAACAGTATGACGATGCAGAAAGCAACAGCTCATTAGTACCTCACCATGGTGTCTCCAGACTCAAATCCTAGCATCATTATGGTGACAGTGAGACAACATTACGTTTACTGACGAATTTCGTTTCTTTCCGAACTACCACCATGCTCGGATTAGAGGCCTGAGACGCCGCGGTGAGAAACTGTTATCTCCACGCGGTATGATGGTTTGGGGTGGTATTGGACTGCACTCCCCGACCCACCTAGTACACAGGGTTAGACGGCTTCTGGAGCTGGGCCTGTTGTTTAACGGAGCCAGCCGGCGGCCGCATTGCCAGAGTATAATGCGCGTGCACTCGCAGCCGGTAATGCTGAATACTTGTTCCTCATCCATCCGTGCATTGCTTTATTGGCCACCCTCTTCTCCCCATATCCCGCATCAAGAAAACATCTAGTTGATTATTGCACGACGAATTGCCGGAGATACATCACCGACTGCTACACCAGATCAATTTTAGCAGTAGCAGTAGCTAGTAGTATGGACTGGTATACCCTATCAACCGCCTCTTCGATTCAATATTGAGGCGCGTGGCAGTGGTTATACCCAGCAGTGGCGACAACGCCTAATACTGATTTCATAATCTTCCTCCTCCACATGGCCGCGGATTCTGACACGCCATGTTAGTGATTTCGCGGTCACTCCCATCGGAGGTTCGAGACCTCCCTCGGCATGGATATGTGCGTTGTCCTTAGAATACGTTACTTAAAGTTGTTTGTGAGCCTACGGACCAATGACCTTAGCGGTTTACAAACATAACTTCACATGGGACTGTATTTTCAATCACTTTATCTTTGCACAGCGTATTATCTCCCAAATAAATTTGGCTTTGATATATCTAGTCCAACTTTGTGTTTCATTTTGGATAGCTAGCAGTGTTATTTTATAATGAAAAGCGTAGAGTGAAGTACGACGACTCGTTCTTACTTTAATGATTCCTGCCTATCAGCTTTCGGTTTATTCTAAACGAAAAGAATTATATGTTGTTCCACAGTTTATCCATGAATAGCTGAGCAAAATTTCTCAGAAAGACTTCAGGTGCCCTTTCATCTTCAAAATTCATAACTCTTTGCTGTTCGATGTCTAGGCAAGTCTTTCTCTACTAGCTAGACCGAAATTTAACCACAGACGTAAACATCTTCACGCCGTAGAAACACCTTTCTCCTTATGCGAGCAGATAACGCAGATCACCTTTTCTCTGGGTGCTCCAGTTTACCCTGAAGTACTAAAATGTTTCTACAAGACCTTGTGAATGTTCGTCATCTTTTGCCAACCCATGTGACAATTTCCTTAGCGATACAAAATCACACTTTCGAACGCGATGTGCCGGCCGCGGTGGCCGAGGGGACTGAGGCGCTCCAATCACGGTCTGCACGGCCACTACGGTCGGGGGTTCGAATCCCCCCTCGGGCATGGATATTTGTGCCGTCCTTAGTCTTAGTTAGTTCATAAGTAGTTTGAAAGTTTAGGGACTGATGACCCCGTAGTCGAGTCCCATAAGCTATACAAACATATGAACATTTTTTTGACCCCGTAGTTAAGTCCCATAAGCTATACAAACATTAGAAACATTCGAACGCGATGTATAGATTCACTGCTGCCACAAGTATCCGTAACTGAGTGCAACATATCGCAGTGACGTAAACTGTTTTATGTGGTGAGTGAGTAGCTACTTGGCCGAGTACTAGCGGCTTCCGGCCACGAGCGGTCTACTGATCACACGTCTGTCCATATGCGCATCAGATGACGTCAGTCCGCTGAGGATGTATTGGAGGACGGTCAGTACCGTTGGGCCTTACGATCCTTGCTAGTACGAAATTTTTAAACGGTTAATTAAGTGCGATTACTGCAGTAATGTACTGTCTATTACAGGTGTGTGTGTATGTATGTATGTATGCATGTGTGTGTGTGTGTGCGTGTGTTATGTAAGACTGAGCTGGCTATATGCCACTCCCGAAAACTTGTGAACGGGGACGTCATTCAAGTCTCCAAAGGTGTATCTTGGCCGTTCTCTAGTGAACTCTCTCAATGTGCCGCGGCGGAGTGGCCGAGCGCATTGAGGTGCTAAGTTCCGATGCGCGAGGCCGTTCCCCGTCGGGGGTTCGAATCCCCCCGGGCATGGATGTTTGTGCTGTGTTGAGTATAAGTTAGTTCATAAGTAGTTTGTAAGTTTAGCGACTGATGACCCCTCAGTTAAGTCCCATAAGCTTTACAAACATTTGATTTGATTCTCTTAATGTGTAAACTGTTGCTGTTTTAAATACAGGTTAAAATGCAATGCACAAATTTGGTACGGACGGACAGAAAATCAATTAAACACACTAATAATATCCACCTGGTGTGGGATATAAGAAAAGCGACGATTCTGGTCTGCAGTGCATAAACTGGAGAAGTTAACACACTGGTCACGTATTAGGGCGAAGTGGGATTCCAACTTCCGTCTGGTTTTTAGTTACGGCGAACAAGAGTACCATCCAGTCCTTACTTGATGAACTAACATAACGCTGCCTCTCTATCGAGCAAATCATAGACAAGTCATTATATTCTAACTTTCCTTTTCTCCTTCAGCCAACAACCGATTATTTTACACAAATTATTCTAGACACACCACAAGTTATGCTGTGAATCGCGCGTGCCTCTGACAACCGACGGCAGACACGACATTCGCGACTTTGAAGCTGCAACATTCACTGAATGTTGCTATCAGCTACCGACACTCGTAGCACTGACACTCAGATACAGCAGTGTCATAGAAAAGGCAAAAGCCACAAAATAAAGTGAGAGCAAACAAATCCCACTCAAAAAGGTATAAGTGCCTTGCGTACCCGCACGTACAGTGATCGCAACGTTTTCTACACTAAACGACAGCTTCAGCCGAACACAGTGATAAAATAAACAGAGGCGAGGCAGAGAAGCGCGTGTTACGTAAACTGCGTTATCTGTGACCCGCTGAGCGGCCTAGGTCTACTGCTGTGTTTCCGATTTTGTGCCGGAAAAACTAACATTTATAGCATAGCATAGGTGACAACCGATCGCAAGTGCTTTGCAGGACAGGGCAGTTTTCACGGCATCATCCCAGCCCCACATTTCAACAGCAGATAAACACTGCCAAACGGAGCCTCAGCCCGCCACTTGCACTACCTTTTCCAGCTCAAAAAGCGACAAATTCAACTTTGGCCATCCTCAATCACTCCAGGCAAATGTCGGGGTGGTTCCTTTGAAACGGAATGACCGATTTCCTATCTGCCCTTACCAAAACAATCCTCCGCCTGTAATGAGCACGGTGTCGACGAGACGTAAAACCCTAATCGTCCTACCTTCTGCGCCAAAATGACTGTGCAACACTAATACCCGCTTGCAGCCGGACACATTGTAAATCGGCATATGTTGTAGACTACGTTCTTGAGAGAAACCTCATAATAATTCACGAAGTCCAGATCATCTTTGACCTTCAAGAGTTTCAATACCAACTTCGGTTGTTTCCCTGCGATGGTAACTGGAACGAAGTGCTCTGCTTCAACTGCTTGTAGTTAAATACCGTTCTATTTGAGCTGCTAAATGAATTAGCAGGTGGTATTTTCCCGACTGCAATAGCGCACGTAAGCGGTTGTCATTATTTACTTACAAAGAGTCTAATTAGAACTTCTTAATGTAGACGATTACACGTAACGACTCTCATAACTGAATGATGAGAGAGGAATTATCGAACCTCTCAGGTACCTACACCACGCACTGTGTTCGTGTCCGGTAGTCAATTCTAGACCACTACAGAGCATAACACGCTGCCATCCTCTGCCATGGGGTGTTGTGAGAATTCTGTTAGAGGAGTATGAGGTGAGCACAATGCTCCTCTGAAAGGCGCACTATGGTTTATCGCCCCGTTGACATGGTCATTAGTGACGGATCACAGGCTCGGATTCGTTTTGTTGAGGATGCGGAAGGAAATCAGCCGTGCCCTTTGAAAAGGCTGAACAAATTCAGGAGAGTCTTTTAGAGCGCCGTCCTCCCGAATGCAACTCCAGTGCGCTAACCACTGCGCCATCTCGGTGGCTCTCGTGGCCGTTGTTCGACTCTTTGCACCTTGGAGCTGCTACTTCTCAATCAGTCAATCAGCTGGACTAACGAGGCTCGGTGCTCAGCGTTCCAGTCTTCCGCATGGCAATCATGCCTTGGTGATCACCAGTTACGATAGCGGAAAGTCAGTGCTATTGTGCGATTGAAAGAAAGAATATTCGAAACCAACAAATTAATAATTTCGTCTCCGATAAAGTGATTTCTTTCCGATATCTCACCGAAAGTCCCGCTCTTTTTGTCTCTCTCTCTTTTATATTGCATCCTTTAGAAATTTTTCATCCAGCCAGCCTTCAATACAAGATTTATTACAAATTAAAAGATATACCCATTCAAACACATACACCCCACACTTGACAGTGGCAGGAAGCTCAAGTCCACTAAACACAACCACTGAAGAAATTCAGGTGTCATGTGGTATGGCAGTGGGCAGCCGAAATGATAACGTCCATGTCCTACCCATGCTTCAATCACACAGCGGTAAGTCAATGAGTTGTGCCGGATAGAGGTGCAGTCGGAACCGCCAATGGTTACATACCGAAGGCGACTACGGGCATCGAGATACATGTGGTTGTATGGCTGCATGATACCTTTCTTTTTTATTGATACTAAAGGTACCACTAATTGTTCCACAACGCTCTGATCTACTGCTACAAGTCTTGTAGAAGGTCCGTGCGAGGAACATGTTTGTAGCCTTCGGCCTGTGCCAGATGACACTTAGCCAGAGCGTCGACGGTTTCATTGCCCCTGATACCGTGAGGCCACTTGACTCACAGCATGGTTATTTTCTTGTTACTGCGCCAGAGAGCTGCAATACAGTCTATTATCTGGAACAGCAAGTAATTCGAGGTGATTCATTTACTATGTTCCTGTTCACAAGTGCATTACAACATCAACTGGTTTCATGTCGGCGTTTTGTCAATACAAACCCTCTCCGCTTTGATGCGTCAGAACCAAAGTAGCCTGATTACTACGGAAGTGAGTTGAGCGACGGGCTTCAGCTTTAATCGGTGCGTGACGTAGAACAGCGTACGCACGCACGCGCCCACGCACACACACACACACACCGAACTCATTCCCTCTGCTGAAATAACACATGCCTTTCTCCTTCTGTAACGAACGTACTAGTTTACATAAAATTGCTGCCTCATCATCTTTTTCCACTCGAGACCTATGCGAAGCACAACATTCAATACCTTACTGAATAAATAATACACACCATCGACGCAACCGGTCAATGACAGTCTCTTTGCTACTATTAGTAATTTCTCAGAAACAGTAAAATTGTATCACATTATGCGTAGCAGTTCCCGCGAGGCAAGGGGAAGTAGGTAGTGGTTACTATAAGGCAGTCGGGTGGCGAGGGGGAAAGGCATATTCGAGACGACAGGACCAGCTCCGTTTCGTATCTCCACGATAGTCCATAATATTAGTGCAGAGCGTTCGCGAAGAAAGTTTGGGGAACTCCGAAACCGCCAGTGTTATATCCCAACTTCACCGTTACGTTGCATTCACAGTTCAAAGTTGCGGAGCTCCTCTGACACATTAACACCTAAAAATACATTTGCATCATTCCCTGTCAAATTATCGACGCACCTTATAGCGCCCATGTTGAGTTTACTTGAAACAAAGAATTTGGTTTAATAAAGAAACATTTCAATTTTTAAAAAAAAAGTTCATTGGGCCAAATTTTTATGGTCAACAGTCCTTAGACTAACTCACACACAGGGCAACACACGCATCCAGGATCGAGGGAAAACTCGAACCTCCGGCAGGAACGGCCACCGAGTCCGTAGCACGACGCCTTAGACCACG
Source organism: Locusta migratoria (assembly GCA_026315105.1). Lineage (NCBI taxonomy): Eukaryota > Metazoa > Arthropoda > Insecta > Orthoptera > Acrididae > Locusta > Locusta migratoria. Next base: position 263,293,011 of record CM048755.1, read on the forward strand.
CTGCTATTTTTCACGAAACAGCATGATCAACACGCGAAAGGGACGCGTGACTTTTTCGCTTAGATTAGTCGCCCTACTATTTTTCTTTTTATTGATACTAATAAGAAATCACAACAGTTTTCCTGATACACTTTATTATGTCATGAACGGTTTCGTTCAAAAAGAACATATCACATGTTGAGTTGATGTAATTTATACAAACACGATACTATTGTTTCTATCCTAGGTTTGGCTTATCCAACTTCCAACGAAACCATTCGCTACGTATAAATGTGTAACAACACAGCTGTCACGATTTCTTATAAATATTATCAAGAATCAGCTGTGAAGGTCAAGATAGCAAATTATTTTTCTGCCTTTCCGTAAAACGTTGGACGGCCAGTACTACGTTTTAAAAAGTGTGTAAGCAGCAGCCACGACGGAATAGCCGTGCGCACTAAGGCGCCTTACTGCGGTGCGCGCGGCCGTTCGCCGTCGGAGGTTCGAGCCCTCCATCGGGCATGTGTGTGTGTGTGTGTGTGTGTTGTCCTTAGGTTAGTTTAACATAGTGTAAGTAGTTTGTAAGCCTAGGGACTAATAACCAAGCTGTTAAGTTACTTAAATTTACAAAAATATGAACATTTGTAAGCAGCAGTTGCTCCTTGTCAGATAAATGTTTACAAAAATGTTAAATGTCGACCCGTCTGTCAACACTGTGCTACATGATACGTTCAGTATCACAAATTATCATTAAACGAGTTCTGGTTTCATTACAGATCGTTATTCCCTCACCCGCTTTATTTTATGGACAAATATCTTATATTTCCATCATGTTCCTTTAAAGGCCAATTAAATATAAAAGTATAATACCTGTCTCTATCTATCTTGCTACCCTCAGATTTGATGTTAAATGGTTTCACATACAGCGTTGCACAGCATAGTACTCAATCATTCGACAGAATGTAGCCTACGACTGTACATACTAGAGTGTCACCACTACACACGTACAGTAATAAAACCAAAGATCATGTATAAATGAACGAGTTATCTAGCACACACGAAGCACAGATAATAAACAAATCCGTACCTCCCCTATTTTCCCTTCTTCCTGACAATCGATTTGATTTCTCAGTAATTCAATGCTCTTTGTATCAAGAGAGCAAAACGCTTTAAATAATCCCTGTTTTGTACTGCCAGTATCTTTCATGAAAATGGATATTACGCATTCAGAATTACAACGAAATGTAGTTGCTGATGTGCTGAGCTACCGTAAACCCCGAACGACGCGATAAACGATCAAATGAGTGTCTGTTGAACCCCCCCCCCCCCAGCTTTGTACTACACCTCACTTGTAAACCGGCTGACAGCTGCTAAAAATCTACTCGACATGTATACTGTATTCTTTGAATTTTGCGAAGGGGTAAAGAACGTCGCCATTTTTCCCGCCAGAACAACGATGTTTTTTATAACACTTGAAAATGCAGATTTATTCATAAAAGAATTACATGATGAAAGTAAGCAAGTACGCCTTAGAGTGCACGGCCACTCCCGCGCGGAAAAAGGGTTTACAGTGACGGTACACAATAGTTGGATAAATCCGCGTTTGTGTACGTAACGCTTCTTTAAACGGGAGAGGTTATAACTCGCGTAAGTATAATACGAAACCAATAGCATCTTTACATGCTCCTGGTTTTGGACAGTCGTAAGTGATCGACGTACGTGTTGCAGTAATCTTTATTCGTCTTAATAGAAGGCTATGACTATTAGCAGGTTGTGATGGACGTTCATGAACTGCTAGTTGACACAGAACAGCGGGCATAAAAGGAAATAAACAGAAGCCCCCCCCCCCCCCCACACGCACACACGTACAATAAAAGTTTCAGATACAGCAAAGCGAAAAGGCAACACAAACTGTGTAGGTAAATACGTGGGAACTTTGTTGCTATAGTCTACATAATCGATTTACAAGAGTCAAGAACTGCTAATAGTTAATACAATTTATTATCAACGAACAGTCGCAGCTGTTGGCTAATAATAAGTTACTAAGTTGGTTTAACGAGGTAACTTAAACCACAAGTTTCTAAGAGAATGCTGCGCTGGGTTAGCCAAGCGGTCTGGAACGCCACGTTGCGGATCGTGCGGCCTCCCGCGTCGGAGGTTCGAATCCTCCCTCGGGCATGGATGTTTGTGCTGTCTTTAGTATATGTTAGTTCATAAGTACACTACTGGACATTAAAATTGCTACACCAATAAGAAATGCAGATAATAAACGGGTATTCATTGGACAAATATATTATACTAGAACTGACATGTAATTACATTTTCACGCAATTTGGGTGCAAAGATCCCGAGAAATCAGTACCCAGAACAACCAACTCTGGCCGTAATAACGGCTTTGATACGCCTGGGCATTGAATCAAACAGAGCTTGGATGGCGTGTACAGGTACAGATGACCATGCGGCTGTCGGTTAAATTTCACGTCTGTAGCACGTCATCTTCGTGGTGTAGCAATTTTAATGCCCAGGAGTGTAGTTTGTAAGTTTCGGGACTGATGTCCCCGCAGTTAAGTCGCATACGTTTTACAAACATTTGAACATTATTTCTAAGAGAATACAAATATGTAAATACATGTTCTACAACTGAATAAACAAGCGCGAATCGGGGGCATATTGTATCAATGTAACGGACAGACACACTGAACCTCAAATACAGATACAAAATGATAGAACGGAAAGGCAACCAGTCATTTGCATTGTAGCAGTCATCGCCAAGACACTCCTGCACAATCAGCTTTCGATGTCGATTTGCTGTACAGATAGAAATGGGCGAGGGGAGGGTAGGTGGGGAGAAGGAGGAGGAAGAGAAGGTGAAGGATTGGGGGGGGGGGGGGGGGGGGGGGGGGAGATGAGGGGCAAGGTCATCAGCAAGCACTGGGTCTGAATTGAAAGGGCCGGTGGGAGGAGTGCTAACGCACAAGAGCGTATTTTGGAAAAAGACAAAAACGTACATATAAGCAGATCTATGTGGTAGACACTGTCACATGTGGAATTACTTGTGCACTCTAATATATGACAGGCGAAACATTCTGAATCGTCCTTACTAAAGTGAAGCACAATTGACGGCTACTGCCGGATAATGATAGCACTGTATGTTATCCCGATACATGCTGTCAACGTTAGGAATAGGACAGTGCTTTCACACTTGGACGGAGAGTTTCATGAAAATCACATAGTGCTTGTGCTTGTAGGGGAAGACTGAACAACGCTAGTTATATCGATTTGAGGCAGCAACGCTTTGTTAAACGGTACGCTAAAATAAACGCAAAACCGTTAGTTAGATAGTACCTCATCCATTCTTCAATATTTTAGGATATTATAAAGCAGCACTACATTCGCATATATTTTTGAATCTCCCGGAGAGGACGTGTTGGGAGGATTTCGATAATAAAAACCGTCCATAAGGCGGTGATACCTAAAAAAATTAATGCGCTCCGCATAATCCACAGTGCGTTTTGAACAAAACTTCGGAAGAGGCCGAGGAGGCAATTGTGTTCACATTCCTGTAAAGTCTCTTGGCTCCTCTATTAAAATGTTTGTAAACATACTGGACTAAACTGCTATGATCATCAGGCCCTAGTCTTACAAACTACTTAAACTACACTAAGAACAACACATACACACATGCCGAGGGAGTCGAACCTCCGACAGGAACGGCCGACATGTCCGTAGTATGACGCCTTACACCACGCGGCCATCCGCGCGACGTCTGCTCATTACTTTCACATGATATCTACAGCGCTTCTAAATTTCTGTACGTTGTGCAACGACAGTTTTAATTTTTTATTCCGCAAGAACCAAGCACTGTACAGATATCAAGAGAAATCCTGAAAGTTTTTTTATTTTATTATTTTTTTAATGTATATTGCCACAGCGTAGTTAGGTAATTTGCCGCTATAGCGGATTAGCCGTGCGCACTGAGGCTCCGTGCTGCGGTACGCACGGACGTTCGCTGTCGGGAATTCGAGTCGTCCCTCTGGCATGGGTGTTTGTGTGTTCCTTAGATTAGTTTACCGTAGTTTAAGCACTTTGTAAGCTAGGAACTAATAACTAAGCAGTTGAAGCTCATAGATTCACAAACATTTGAACATTTTTTGGTAATTCAAATCATATGTTTGTAAATCTATCGGACTCAATTGCTGGGTCATTAGTCCGTAGCTTACAAACTACTAAAACTGAGGTAAACTAACCTAAGGAGGGTGCTCTCGAACCCCTAACAGCGAACGGTCGCGCGCACCGCAGTATGGTGCCCCAATGCGCACGGCTAATCCGCCGCGGCTTTTGGTAATTACCGATCGTCAGGGGTAGTCGCAAACATGGCAAGACCAGATGCTATACTGCGCGGGAGTAGCCGAGTGGTGTGGAGCGCCACGTTTCGGATCGCGCGACCTCCCGCGTCGGGGGTTCGAATCCCCCATAGGGCATGCATGTATGTGTTGTCCTTAGGTTACTTTAACTTCAGTAGTTTGTAAGTCTAGGGCCTGATGACCAACGTAATTTGGTCCCATAAGAATTACAAACATTTGAACATTTCAGGTGCTATACCGGCCATGGAGCGGTCGCTGTTGACAGGCAACACTCGTGGCATAGTGGTGTACAAGGAAACACACTCAAGAGGCTGCAGCATGTCCAATTACGAATATCTAGTGGCACTGCTCTCGGCGAAGAAGAATGGCCCGAACAGTTTTCGACGTGACAAGACACAAAAACATTTACATTACGGGAATCACGCTCAAATTCAGTCCATTGGTGTGGATGCTTTGTACCACAGATTCGACAATTATGACTGTTCCCTTTCCCATTAGTGTGAAAGTGCCTTCGTCGCTAAAAATTAAGCGATCAACAATGCCACATCCAACCCCATTCAATTGCTGCAACTGCGAACAAAACTCAAAAAGCTTGTCTTTGTCGTCGTCATTGACTTCTGCACTGGCTCCAATTTGAATAGTTTCATAGACAGCTTCTGTCGCAGGTCTTTCCACACTGTCATTGCTGTCATTTCGAGTTCACGGTATGCACGACGCACCCATTTCTTTGGACACCTTATTAATGTCTCTCGTATGCGTTCCACATTCACTTCACTCACAATGGATTTGGACAGTCATAACTGAACGATGTACGTGCTGCAGTAATCTTGATTCGTCTTAATAGAAGGCTATGACTATCAGCAAGTTGTGATGGACGTTCATAAACTGCTAGTTGATATAGAACAGCGGGCATAAAGGGAAATAAACAGAAGCGCCTGCCCCACCCTCACACATACATACACACACACACACACACACACACACACACACTTGTACGTACAATAAAGCGAAGCGAAGCGAAAAGGTAACACGAAGTGTGGACGTAAATACATGCTAACTTTTTTGCTATAGTCGACATAATCGATTTATGAGAGTCGACAACTACTAATAGTTAATACAATATATTATCAGCCAACGGTCGCAGCTGATGGCTTATAATAAGATAGTAAATTGATTTAACAAGGTAACTTAAACAACAAGTCTCTCAAAGAATACAAAAGATAAATACAAATCCTACAACTGAATAAACAAGTGTGAATCAGGCGCACATTGAGTAACGTACAGACACAATGAACCTCAAATACAGATACAAAATGATAGAACTGAAAGGCAACTGTCATTTTGATTGTAGCAGTCATCGCTGAGGCATTCCTGCACAATTGTAACGAATTTGATGTGCCAGTGGTAAATGGCCTTGCTTGTTGGTGGCTTTTTGCCATACTTGGTTCTAAGCATCCGTTGAACAGTTGTAGCACATAGAAAGCTCGCTCCGCAACCGAACTCGCCATATTTACGCCCATCGCTGACTGTGGGCAAATTAACAAACTACGCTGTGGCGGCATACGTGAATAAAAAAATAAAATTAAATTAAATTAAAAAAAAAAAAAAAAAAAAAAAAAAAAAAACTTTCAGGGTTCATTATGACATATGTATGATATCTGTATAATGCCTGGTTCTTGTCCATTAAATAATTGAAAGTGTCCCGGACCTTATGAAAACCCTGAATAAACACGTTGTTGAAGAAGTAAAATACCCTTAACCCTTCCTTCCTTACATCGGTCGGGCAAAAACCCGAAAAATCTTATGCTCCAAATTAACTCGCTAAAGAGAAAACAGCAGCAGTAATGGAAACTAGACGACTGCAAATGTGAGATGTAAATGTTGTTTGTAATGAGGAACAGCGTAAGGTTGTGTGTTATTAAATGAGACGAGTAGGTATGCGCGCGTGAGGGAGCGGCTCGTAACCTGGGCAGCAATGGCGGCGGCGGCCGGAGGGGCTTCACACGGAGCGTTTTTTTGGAAACAACTGCCGCTCAGTGCTGCCAGCATTCAGTCTGCAAGTTATCTGAGCCAGCCGCGTCGGCCTACAGTATTGACAGGCCGCGAGCAGCTGCAGCGAGGCCGGTGTTAATGTCGGCGAACAGAAAAGGCCGACGGTTGAGTCGGCAAATAAAATGCTGGCCAACGGCTTTCTTGAGGTTTGTCGCAGCGCGCGATGGCTGTCGCGTGTGAACACTGCCCTCCTTTCCGAAGTGCTGCGGAAGTCGTAGGCAATTCACACTAGCGGCGTTCACACGACGGAAAAGCAGACTACACACACGTCTAATACCTTAGCAACTGGTTCACTGCTCACCGTAGTAATTCGGCCACAACGCACTGCAACCGACTCGTATAGGTCGCTCGCCATTTTGACAGTTATTTTTCTTTCGGTATTTTTTAATTCTGGTAATGAAGTCACAAGACAACGTGGACTGACATAAGACGTTCTTTAAGAAGAAACTATCTGGGACATGTTGTTTGTTAATTATCAATATCGATAGTGCATTCTAGAGCGCTACCACTGGAAGGAAACAAATGTTGAGTTATAACGTCCCATTGATGACGAGGTCACCACAGACGGAACAGAAGCTCATACTGGACAACGTCGGTGAAGGCTCGTCTGGTCCTTCTGGACTGGAAACGTAGGAGCGTGGAAAACGGGTGGGGGTGGGAGGCAGGGGTTCCCCCGAGCCATATTCACAAAGCATTTAAAGTCGCTCACAATGCAGCCAGTGTTGCCGTTTGAAACGCTGAAACGGCTACAAATATTTTGGATTCTGATCAGAAGGAACGTCTGGTACTGGAGAGCTGACCCCTCTGGCCACTATAGCCTTCCTTACCCTATACGAACAAAGGCGTCATCTTGCTTGGTGATGCCGCCAGAGGCTAGACAGTTTCTATTATGTGAGGACAGACAGAAAAGTGTTCTTTGTGATTTTCATTTAGGGACCATTCGTATAATTTATCTAGTGAAGAATTAATGTTTAACGTTGTGCCCACAGCTAGAACACAGAAGACGGGAAGTTACAGTGAATAACTTTAATATTCGGACACTGAGATATTTTTACTTTGGGTTTATTTCGGATCACGCACATAATACTGTACGTGTGTAGTGGTGACACTCAAGTATGTACAGTGGTGTGCTACATTATGTATTCTGAATAGAACATTAAAAATTGTATAACCAAGTATTGTATGATAATACGATTTAAATAAACCGTCTTTGACGGGCATGTTACTTTAATATCCGGACAGATGTCAGTATCGCACTTGTTTTCGCCGTTCACGCCGGGGTAAATACTTCCGAGTCAGAAGGACAGTGTGTGTTTACAAGCGCGGTCGACTGTCCAGACGGCATGATGCCACGCAAAGCTAATACCAGTTTTGAGATACGAGAACTTGATTCTTCACAACGCGGAAGGTAAATCATATAGACCAATTGCTGCCACGTTCAACGTAAGAGTACTGGGGCAGATATCATCAGACGATTCAAAAACGATGACCATATAGACTCTACCGCAAAAGGACCAGCCACAGAAGTTCGATGGACGCGGCAAGAGGAATCGAATACAGAAAATAAAAATGGATCCGCCGGCCGCGGTGGCCGAGGGGACTCTGGCGCACCAGTCACGGTCTGCATGGCCACTACGGTCGGGGGCTCGAATCCCCCTCGGGCATGGATATTTGTACCGTCCTTAGTATTAGCTAGTTCATAAGTAGTTTGTAAGTTTAGGGACTGATGACCCCGTAGTTAAGTCCCATAAGCTTTAGAAACATTTGAACATTTTTTGAAAAAGGATCCTACACTCAGTGCACCCAGATTAGCAACTGAGCTTCTACACGAAACTGGCAAGAAGGTACAGACTCAAACGATTTGCACAGCATTGAAAGAAAGTGGTGCAATGGAAGAGTGGCTTCAAAGAAACCGCATGCGAATGATCAGAATAGAAAGAAGAGGTTGAACTTTGCTAGGGAGTTTATTACGAAGGACGAAATATGATGGAACGACGTCACTTTTGTCGACGAAAGTAAATGTAACGTTTTCGGGTCGGATGGACGACGAAAGGTGTGGCGGAAGAAGAATGAAGAATTTACAGTCACAAACATTAAACAGATTGTAAAGCAAGGAGGGGGCAGTGTTCTCGTCTGGGGCAGTATATCGACATTCGGACCGAGAGAAATGGTGTTCATCGACAGTATGTCTACTTCAACAACAAAAAACAGCCGCGCGGGAGTAGCCGAGTGGTCTTAGCCCAGTGATTTCCGCCCGAAACTATGATTGTTGTACGATTTCATTCCCTGCGATTCTAACAAAGCCAACCCGTGCCTTGGAGAAGCAAGATCCCTTACTAGGTCTTTATTAGACACAATTACTTCAGGTCTAAACAGCCAGCGTGTTCTTCGTCTTTTGTGTTTCGGTGCTTCGCACGTGGTGCGCTCTCGTCCTCGCTCCACAGTCTCCACTGTGTGAAGGTGTTCCTTAAAGTTCCTATGACCGGTCGTTATTCCTACCATATGTTTAATCCGTCCCTGTCCAAACTGAGTATTACAGAACTCCTCTTAAAATATTACTTTACCATGTCTTTGTTTTTGTTTCCTGGTCGAATAATCTCCGTGCTGCTTCCGAATCCAGGACATAGTTTCACTTTTACCATCATCTTAGTGAGGGTCAGGACGGGTTCCGGTCCTATAAACGGAGCCGTTGCGTCTGCCCCCTTGTGTGGTTACTTCTTTTATTTCTTTGTCCATACCTGTTATTGAAAGGTGATTCACGGCGTCATGACGCTGATGAGAAACTTTCAGCTTTCTTTTTTTTCTCCGAAATGTCAGAAACGATTCCCGTAAATCCCACTGATCTCGAACACAGAGTAACATCTTTGTCTGTGGTTCGAAGTAGCCGAAGTAGCCGCGGTGGAGTGGCCGAGGAGTTAAGGAGCCTCGCTGCGGAGCGCGCGCGGCTGCTCGCCGTCGGAGGTTCGAGTGCTCCCCACGGCACGGGTGTGTATGTTGTCCTTAGGTTACTTTAACCTTGGTTAAACCGTTTGTAAGCCTAGGGACTAATAACCAAAGAAGTAAAGTCCCATAGATTTACAAACATTTGAGTTCGAAATATTTCAGGTAAGCGTTTGCAGTGGGAATGTCAATATCTAAGTTCGAACACGAGCCTGATTTATTGGCTCCAACGTTGGAGATGATAGGTGGGAACTCAGTTTATCAGATTAGTGAGTAGCCAACTGCTGGATTTCAAGATTTATTGCATTAAGCTACTAGTTTCGCTGCTCCAATAGCATCATTTTCATGTGTCACACATGATTTGATAATTCCAGATGACCATGTAGGTACCACATGCCTTTTCCAGATTTCGAAGATGGCCGGCTATCGTAGGGGCCCGTATTCAATCACGATGGTTCATTTGGATGGTGCTGTCGGCCACCGATACATAATGCAATACATGTTAAAACACAACTGCTGAGGGAACGGGCCGCTCTGGCGCGCTCCTTCCCTCGGCGACAAGCGGGCAGGGCCTTGCGTATGGCAGCGGGCGCACTTCCGGCGCGTCTTCCGTTTCCGGGAAAACGGTTGCCGTCCACAGGCCCTACCTCAAGAACATTACCTTCGCCAAGGCACTGCCCAAACACTCTATACTGAGAAAAGGTACTCTGACTTCGACATGAAACCCATTTCAATAAAATTTTGACAAGCTCTTATGTCTCTTTTGCCTGTTGTGTAATACTGAGAGACGTGTGAAGATATGCTGCGACGCAAAGGAAGGGGCAGCACAGTATTTGACGATTTCAAAATTTGGTCTGGGTACTTTCCTTTGACCTAGCATCCTCGCGCGCAAAATGTTCTCCTTTGACTAATACAGTCTGCGGCCGGCAACGTGAGAACCGAATTCCTGCAAGGTTTCACCTTGCGATCCGCGGACAGTAGGTCACGCTCCCAATAAAATGCCAGCCCTTGTATAAGGTCGTTCGCGTCTTTGATGATGTAACATTTGTTGATGTCTATACTCGACATTTCACGTTAAGAAAAAACAGTTTTACAGAAGAAAACAGCCTTCCTAACATTCATGACTCTTTTATAACAAAAATCAAATGTCCTGCTACACGTGAGCAGAAGGACGTTCAGTGAAAATTTTAAAACTTCTTTCAGACTTTGAATTTTTATTCTAAAGACAACATATCAATCAGTGAAAAACAGAATAACAACAGCAAATTCCAAAAATCTTCATTGTCTTCTGAAGTTATGTTCGTAAATTATGTAGACGGTTTCAATCCAAACCAAAACAAGAAGTCTATAAAATTCTTACAAGCTGTCAGAATTTTCAGATCAATGACAGTTAAACGTAGCGAGCAAAATGTGCACATATTTTATCACAGAACTCAATAAAAATCAGAAAGGCGGCTGGCGAGCAGTCAGTGCTACACATTCCCCATAAAACGCGAGTCTTTGTTTCCATTACCCTCTTTGACTGGAAATTAAGCTGTTAATACGTATTAACCTTTATGTTCAGAGGCACAATGACACCGCATCTCTAGTCCGAAAGCAGTGAATAGACAGGAAACTGCTAGATTATAATCAAATAAAATGGTTTTCTACCAAAAACTGATTTTAACCTTATACCGTTTTTATTAGAAAAGGTGTGTACTTTACGATGCGAAATAAATGACCTTAAATAGACGCATCTACCAAGAGACCACAGGGTTAGCAATTTATTCGATCTAGTTTATCATCCTCGTTGACGAAGTAACTGAGAGATTAAATAAAAGAGGAAGGTAAAAAAAGAAGGAATATCTTCAAAGATGGAACAATATATATGGACGTGAAGATACAATCTTCGAAGAGGCAACTTGTGAGTCCTGCAACGTTACTTAAAGGAGATTAATAAGATGAAGAAGTATAAGCAAGATAGACGTCCATGTGATATTTCTCACACTATCGTGCTCAGTGAAATATCAACTGCAGCAAACAGCATACGAACGAACGAACATTAACTCCTTCAGCCTGCGAATAAATCGCCTGTGCATCCGTCAAGTTACGGCAAGGGATACAGCGAAAGTCCAGGTCTTCCACGCACACACTAAGATGCAGCACATCTGATACATTGCTGGATACTGTTTTAAGATTCGAAAAGGCACGCAAAGATTTTAACGGTGTAGAGGTGAACTACAAGCATGTAATTAGAACAATAATAATAATAAAGCATTTCCAGCTCCTTACCTCTCCTTGGGGCATATGATCAGCCGCGGTGGAATAACCGTGCTGCGGTGCGCGCGGCCGTTCGCCGTCGGGGGTTCGAGTCCGCCCTCTGGCATGGGTGTATATATTGTCCTTAGGTTAGATTACCTCAGTTTAAGTAGTTTGTACGATAGGGACTAATAACCAAGCACTTTAGTCCCATAGATTTACAAACATTTAACAGTTTTAGCATATGATCACCACACAACATTTATGTCTTATACCCTGAAAACGATTGTAGGCAAGTGCCATACTGAACGTGGCACATCTCATTTGTTAGTTCCGAAATATTTTCCCTCTTAACAAGTTACAAGATTTTCCGTCGTGCTAGAAATCATAGTTCTATTTGTATCGTACTATCACTATGTGTATTAAGCAACAGCTGCCACATAGACGATAAAAGCGTCATTTTATGACAATGCTGACAGCAACTGATTATTACAAAACAACCAAGGACGGTTTCACTGCTGCAACAATAATATTAATAAAAGTAAAAATGAATTCCGCACGAAATAAGAGTGAAAAGATCAAGAAAGGAAACGGTTACATCTTTTCTTCCGTGTGTTGTAATAGCGAATTTGAACGTAGACACTATTACATACAGCGCTCCTCTAAATTCATGTTCATACGAACCGTTGTTAGATAAATAATCTGGTTGCAACACACGAAAGAAAGCAACCCATAAAATCTTACTAAAATAAATAAATAATATTTGCATATTATATTTACTTATACAAAATACGAGGAAGTTTTAAACGCTGAATCACTCGATTCTGTTTCCACTCAAACTAGGTTACATAAATCTCCTCCATACAGTGCAAGACGCTTCGCCGTAACACATGCAAATATTTGCACCACGCCCACGTGTTTAAAGCCTGTAAACAAAACTACGAGTTTTAAACATGCACTTTGATTCAGAACACTACTTTAGACACACACACACACAGCTGATCCCCTGCACAGATCTAACAAACGTAACCGAAGAAACACAACTTTACTGTAATGTATTATCTTGCTTTATCACAGTTCCGTTTCACTGAGCTCTACTAAATATTGTTTTGTGCATTCAGGAACAACTGACACAACACTGTTTAGAGGAGAGAGAAAATGAAGGACTAGGAAGGGGTAAGTGGACACACACAGAGGGAGAGAAAGAGAGAGACGTGAAGTGCGCGCGAATACATTGCGCACACAGCGACAAAGACAACTGGAGAGGGGAGGCAAGGAGTGGAGGGGGAGAGACAGAGACGCACTTAGCCCCTAACTGAAATACGATCGTAAATTCAGACGTCAGTTTCGCTACTGAAATGAATCAAATAAACTGATACAACACCCTGGAAATCACCAATATTAGGCTTCCTCTTGGAAACCAACGTGTTACATATTTATCATTACTGACATTACTAGGAAGACTGCCAACTGTCAAATCGCGTGCATACACAATGATTTTGAAGTTCTTGTTTAAGAGAAATGGTAAAGTTACGTCTCCAAACAGACTTGGTCGCCGTTGTAAGTCTTTGCTCTTGTCTTACGTATTTAAGTTTTCAGTGTACACCTCATAGCTGTCCTCCTTGACCTAGACCATGCCCCTTATTTAGTTCCCATTGTTTTCGGAAGCTGAATTAGCATTGCTGCCTAAACAAGCAGGTGTGTCGTGCTGCTTTTGTATGACCCACAAATAATTACAGTACAGTGATGTGATTCCGGCGTCAACTCAAGAATAAAATATAAATAAAATAAAATAAACTCAAAAAATTGCAGTGAATTAACCGTACCTCAGTTAGGAAATAACAGAAACATTAGTGAAAAAAATGCATTCCTCACTAAGTAAGAAAAATGCTTTGAGAAGCTGTCAGGCATCATTTCACAATAAACACGGTGTGACGTAATTGCAATCAGGTGGTGCATGATTCAGCACCGATGGTGAAGTGCTGTGTACTGTTTCCGACTATCACTCGTCGGTGGAAGCAAAAGTATAACAACGTTGGAGTGATTGAGTCGCCTGGACTGCAACGAATGCAGTGCGTTCAGCCCAAAATGGCTACGGCAATTTTTTCCGGTGGTCTGTCCCGGCGCGGAGGCCCAGGTTTCCCTCTAGAGGCGTAACAGCTCACTGCCACCTAGATGCGCTCACTCAACAACAGACAAACCGATGCCGCAGGTTGACAGAAACTGCACTTACGCGCGAATAAGCAGTAGTCCGCTCTCATATTAATATTCATTCTTTACCCTCGTGCCGGGGAAACACCCACACACATACACATACAGACTACAGTGCCGATCTAAGTAGGACAAACATGCATCACGGGTTTGCTTAGAGAGCTTATATTGAAATTACTCGTAATTGACACTTACGCATTCCGAGTGATTCACGGTGAACTCGAAAAAGCAGCCCATTCCCAGGAAACCAGCTTCGAGTTGCGTGAAACAGCGAACGAAGTTCTAGTTCTCGTAGCACCTGAAGTCCAGCAGCTTCTCACGTAGTCTCGTCGCAGGAAAACACAGTCATTAATCTCGTCCGCCGCCTCAGGGTCCAGCAGTCTGAAAACGCAGGTGACCGCTCCGCCTCAGAACACAAGAGAACCCACAGTTTCGAAAGACAGTACGTGCTCGCGTCTCCCGCCCTCGATACGAAGGGAGAGCGGCGACTCGCAGTCGGCCGGCTACTTTTACGCAGTCTACGAAAATAGCACCATTCCCACAGCTTCTCGGAGCTTTGCGCTCCCTTCTTCGCGACAGGGCTGCGGAAGCGGTGCGTCAGGCGGCGAAACGGAGCGACGTGCGGCGGAAGCGAGAAAGAACGGCGACGGGGGCCCCGGTGCGGGGATTACAGCGAGTCGGGGCGCGCGAGTGACATAAGGAGCGTCGTCGGCGTCGGCGTCGGCGTCTGCGTCGTCAGCGTCAGCTCGCGGCGCACACACACACGCACCCACTCGACATTCGACACTACACTGGCGCGGCCGCCGCCGCTGCATCGCGGCCGCCGGCCGCCTGCCGGGGAGGGGGCATGGGGCGCGGGGGGCGGGGGGAGGGGACGCCGAGGAGAAAATAAAACCTGAAGGGGAGAGCGAGGCGAGCCGCTGCGCGCCGCGCCGTGCGCTGCCTGCCGGGCCGGCCACGCCGCTACGCCGCGACCTGAAAACATCCAGCGGGCGTGCGCAGCCGCCGCCCCTCCAATTACGGCGCAAATCTAACTAATGTATCGTTATTGAACGATTACGACTGCGTGCATCGCGCGCGCAGATTAATTCCGCTGCGCAGTCTCCCGGGCCTCGCAGCCCGCTTTCTTCTCCACCCCCTCGCCCACCCCTTCTCTCTCTCTTTCTCTCTCTCTCTTCTCTCTGCCTCTCTCTCTCTGTCCCCTCGCGCCCCTCCCGCCTGGCAAATAAATGATGTTCGCTGCAGCTGGTATAGTCGGCTGTGTCATTTCGCACCGATGACATTAGAAGAGACCGCGCAGAAGATAACGCGGCGCCTCGCGATAAAATAACGAAATGTTTGTGAGTGTAGCGGGCCCGAGGCTAGCTGGCGCGCCGTTACGGGCAGCCTGGCCCGGCAAAAAGAATGTTGGCGTTGCGTGTCGGGAACAGGCTTGGCGTCCCCGCTGCTCAGTGCGACCGAACCCTCTTGTCCGCTGCCGCCTGGCTCCACACGTTGGAACACTGAACACGCGTAGAATCTTGCGCTTATTATTTTCTCGTGTACCTGATTTCGCAATATCGCTCAGAAGAAATTGCTTGTTACAGAATGTTAGGCGCGTGCCTGTAAACTTGTGCTACCTGTCAAGAACACAGCAATCGCGACAAAAACCACTTCCAACAATCGCGACCGTGGCGGATTTCCTGTAATGTTGTCCTGTATTTTTGGCCCAGAAACGGGCGATTCAAGTAATAAGTTATGTGAGCTCGCGAATCTCTTATCGTACTGTGTTCCGTAGCTTGGGAATCTTGATATTGGCCTCTCAATACGTATGTTCTTTAATGTTGTTTGTTGTTAACAATATCAGCTTATTATTCTCAGGAGATGACACCGAGCGAGGTGCCGCAGTGGCAAGACCCTAGACTGCGGTTAAAACTCCTCCGGTCATCCCAATTTAGGTTTTCCATAAATCACCCCAGGCAAATTCCAGGATGGCTCGTTTCAAAAGGCACGGCCGATTTCATTCTCCATCTTTACCTAAAAATCTGAGCTTGAGTTCCGTCTCTAATGACCATACTGTCGACGGGACGTTAAACCCTAATCATCCTTCCTTCCCTCAAGAGTTAGCAGCTTTCACTCATTTAATACTAGGCAGAAATAGAATCTGCATTGGGATCGAACCTCCTCGGCTCGAGCAGAACCGCGTACAATATTCTGCTGCATCCATTGTCAAAAAACTGCCACATAATTTCAAAAATCTTAACAGTAATCCACGCACTTTCAGATCTAAACCGAAGATTTCCCTAATGGGTCCACTCCTTCTGTTCTGTCGAGCAACTACTAATTTTTTTAAGCTAATTCCTGTTTTACTTGTTTGGTTACCTTTAGTTAAACCTACGACTTGTCATTTGCACAGGATTCCTAGACAATTCAATTTATCTATTATTACTCTTGGATAGGTTAGCGTAAAGAACTCCATCAAGCCAGTCTTTGGACTGAAGACCACGACAAAATTCTATTCTTACATTTTGATTTAACGACTCGTTCCACTTAATTCTTGTCTCCTGCGTCTGTCCATAATTCTGAATCAGCTTTTATACATAAGAAAATAATATATAATTAGTTACGATTAGGGTGAAAAAATCTTGCGTTATCTTAATGTCAATTATTTGACACTAGTGCGACGGCGGAGCGATGTCATGCATGTAATGACAAATGGATAGCTAATTGTGTACTACCCCTAGAAAGTATCTTGTTATCGTTTTTGATGAAAATAAATTAACTGTAAATTTAATTTTTATCTGAAGTCCAGTTGCAGGCCTGTATTACTATTTTTAAGTAAATATTCAATCCATGTTTCTGTACATTGGTACTTTTCGTGTGCTTGAATTTATTTTTGGTGCTGATAGAGTAACTGAACCACAACATAATTTATGAACCACAGTACAGAGAAAAGAATGTTTGAGGTGTGTACAAGATTTTTGCTCTCGTCTTTAGAATAAATAGCTCTCCTTAGTAACTGCCCTGTGAGCACCACTGACTGCAATGAGAAGGCCCCGCTTTTAATTCCCAGTACTGTCAGGAACCTTTCCGAGAATTGCAACGGGGTGCATTCAGCCTCTTAAGGCCAGCTGAGGAGCTGCTTGAAAAAACGTACAGGCTCCAAGGGCAGGACAGCTGACAACGGCTGGGAGACCAACCGTCTGATACGATACTGCATCCAAACAACGCAATTAGCGATCTGTATGGCACAGACATCTGTCCACATACTGTTTACGATGCAGTGACAGCAATTACATTCAGCGAGGAAATTTAAGAACTGCCAACGACATGTTCAGCGAAAGACTCTGTGCACATACCACAGTCTTCCTCACATGAAAGTAGCATGGAAGTACACCGCGTGGAGAAAACACACGATAACAGTAGGAACTCCCCAAGCTAGACTTGGTGTCAGTAGATAAACCACCAAACACTACATAACCGTATATTCCACTGCAAACTGAAGATAAATCAACATTCTTCCTTGGGGACTTCAACAGCCGCCACACCAGCTGATCAGAATGGCGAAGCTTTAAAGCAATGGATCGAAGAAAAAAAATTATACCTTAGCTATGACGCTAAAGACCAAAAAACCTTCCACTCAGCACTCTGGCAGACAGATACTAATCGTGACCTATGTATTGCGACCACCAACAATGAGGGGATTCCTATAGCCCACACGAGAAAGGTACTGTCCGGTTTTCCCAATCCCCAACATCGTCCAACCTTAGTAAATGTGGGCACAGAACTCCCACTGATAGAATCAGTCAAGAAGCCAAGATGGAATTTCAGGAAAGCAGATTGGGCAACTTATAAAAGAGAAATTGACACCAACATAAGTTTATTCCAGCAAAGAGAGACAATTATGCAAGATTTGTTGGCCTTATAACAGCGACGGAAGAGAAACATCCCAAGGGGATATAGAAAGCAGTACATACCATGCTGGAACTCTGAAACTGAAGAATTATGCAAACAATACCAGGAAACAAGTAACCCACAACTAGGAAGCCAACTGCTACAGTCACTCAATGAGCAAATGAAGAAAAGATGGGAGGAAACAACTTAAAATATGAACTTCGCCCATTCTAGCCGGGAAAGTTGGTCGTTGTTAAGACGAAACCAACAATATCACCAAACCAGATTGCCTCCCACATAAAGGAGAGAGCTGAAAATGTAATGCTGAATCAAGGGAATAGGACATCCGATAAGGAGTCACTCAAAGAAGTAAAGAGCACCCTACAAGAAAATATACAGTTTTCAAAACCTTTTACTATCAAGGAGGTAAACATAGGTATAAAAACCCTCAAACAACGGAAAGCAGCTGGTCCTGATAATACATATCCTGAATTTGTAAAAAATCTTGGACCAATAGCAAGAACCTGGCTCAAAGACTACTTCAATGACATACTAAAAACTGGAGATATCCCGAAGTAATTTAGAATGTCTCTTACTCTGACCATCCTTAAAATAGGGAAATCTCCTGAAAACCCTGCAAACTACCGCCCAACAGCCTTACTGTGCATTTGCTATAAGTTGCTTGAGAGGCTGATCTACAATAGGATATACCCAACGATAGACAAACACCTGCCTCATGAACAAGCCGGATTCAGAACTAATCGAAGTTGCTGCGAACAAGTATTAGCCCTCACATCATACATAGAATCGGGATTCCAGAAAGGATTGAAAACATCAGTAGCCTTTGTCGACCTCGGCGCAGCTTACGATACGGTATGGATAGATGGTCTCATCCTGAAATTTGCCAACATGATTCCATGCTTGAAATTAACAAACCTGCGGGAAAAAATGCTGAAAGTCCGATACTTCAAAGTAAACCTGGGGTCACAATGTAGCAGGTCAAAAAGAATAAAAAACGGACTCCCCAAGGATCTGTACTAGCTCCACTGCTTTTTAATGCCTATATCAGTAACATGACAGACACTAGGTCACGTTAGTTTTGCTACGCTGATGACATCGCTATAGCTACTCAAAGCAAATGACTAGAAGATGTTGAAAGCACTCTAACTGCTGACCTAGAAGTACTAAACCAGTACTATAAAAAATAGAGACTGTACCCAAATCCAAATAAAACAAAGACCTGCGCCTTCCATTTAAATAACAGAATAGCAGACAAAGAAGTACATATTACTTTCTGCGAAAGCGAATTAAACACGACAAATTTCCCAAATATTTAGACATAACTCTTAACAGGTCACTTACCTTCAAGGAACACCTAGAACTAACTAGCCAAAAACTGAAAACCCGCAATAACATCATCCGGAGATTAGCAGGTGCCACATGGGGAGCGGATGCAAATATACTACGTGCTGCAGCAATATCACATGTCTATTCCATGGCAGAGTATTGTGCCCCTGTGTGGAGTGGGAGTGTCCATGTAAAGGAGATTGACATCCAGTTCATGAAGCCATGAGGACGATAACAGGGACATTAAAGTCAACACCTCTAGAATGGTTTCATTTCCTCTCAAACATTACTCTGCCTGAAATCCGAAGACAGCAGGCGACGATTCAGGAATGGCAAAAAATAAATCATCCAGATAAGGCTAGAGTACTACCGGTACACCAAGTACTAGATGACTACTGTCGATATCGCCTCAAATCAAGAGCGCCAATATGGGAAGACAGAACACTTGCCCAAGGAAATACCTATGACTGCCACAAATCCTGGAAAACTAAGTGGAACAATAGTGACATTAACCAACACAACATAGAGGACCCCACCCAACAACTCCCAGGAATGCAGCTTCCCCGTAGAATCTGGTGTCAGCTTAATCGTGTGAGAACTGGACATGCAAGAACTAAATCCATGCTGTACAAGTGGGGTGACAATGATACCCAGCACGTGACTGTGAAAGTGACGAACAAACATTACAACATACAGTGCAAGATTGCCCACTGCGAAGATTCTGTGGTGACTGGAGAGACTTTCTGGAGGCCAGCCCTGCTGCTATTGAATGGCTGTCACGTTTGAACATAACTTTTTAGTGAATTGTAGCTGTCATTCTGTTTCAGCTTTGCCCACATTTAATAATCACTGTTGTTTACCCGCTCGGTTAGCCGTGTTGTCTAACGCACCGCTTTCCGGGACGGGGAGGCGTACCGGCCACGGTTCGAATCCGCCCGGCGGATTAACGAAAGGAGTCGGAGTGACGGCCAGCCTGAATGTGGTTTTTAGGCGGTTTTCCACATCCCCCTAGGTGAATACCGGTCTGGTCCCCAAGTTCCGCCTCAGTTACACGATTCGCAAACATTTCGTAACACTTTACACTTTTACACACATCTCACACTATACACAGACATTTGGGGTGCACATTTCCTCCTGGGGGAGGGGGGGCATGGGGTGGCGGCAGTAAGGGCATCCGGCCACCCTGTAAATATTAACACATGCCAAATCCGCGTATGGCATAGTGCCGACCCTGCATGTGCGGAAGAAGTGCCAAAGAGATGGATAGAATAATCATTGGTGTTTGTTTTGTTCATATTATTATGTATATGGATATGTGTATTTCTATTTATATCTTATGTTTTGTAAATGTATGATGTCAATACCGCACTTGCAGTTGTAAAACCATACGATAACTAAATAAATAAATAACCCCATACACTTCCCTCCAAAGCTAAATTCACGTTTCATTGACGTCTAAGAATATGTCCTACCAATCTAGCTCTTCTTTTAGACAAGGTACGCCAGAAATTCGTTTTCTCCCCAATTCTGGTCAGTACTTCCACATTAGTTAAGTGATCTATTCAACTGATCTTCAGCATTCTTCTGTAGCATCACATTTCAAAAGCTTCTATTCTCTTCCTGTATTAACTATTTATCGTCCATAAAAAATTAAACAACAACAAAAATGTAATAAAAAATCCTTAAAATATTGATTGTCAAGTGTAGACAACATTTACTAAACTGACACGTTCTACATCATTACCAAATGTATATATGATCTATGGAACAATCTAATCTAAGTTAGTTTAAGTAGCTTGTAAGCCTGTGAACCGATGACCACAGAAGTTTAGTTCCTTGGGATTGCAAACATTTCAACAGGAAAGTCTTTCTTCATCGCATAAAAAGGCAACATTCCTTGTGTGAGGAGCACAAGACAATAATATGCGCCCTTTGTGTTGGAAGCAGCGAGTAACAGAAATTTTATTGAGTTGTTCTTTTGTCGGTACCTTGTTTATTTTTTTTTTAAGTCCTTAGTGTGTAAGTTCCTGTTTTCTGAGGTCTCAAAACATATCCTCTTTTAGAGCTTGAATTAAGTGTATGAATATATCCTGTTTACCTCCCAAACTTCCTTTTTGGTGTTACTACATCCTAATTTGCGATTCTCTCCAGTTATTTCCCTGAAGAACTAAGAATGGTGCATTTTGATTTAAAAAAATAAATAAATAAAAAATCAAAAAAATCGGTGTAGCTAAAGAATGGAGTTTTTGCTGAAATAATCTAATTGTAAGAGAACGGCGTCCGTAAGACGACAACTGGTATTTAGGCACCCACAGATACCAGGAAGGTTAAAGAAGAAGAAGAAGAAGAAGAAGAAGAAGAAGAAAAGGAGGGAAGAATATTGGGAATGGTGTT
The DNA here is from genome assembly GCA_026315105.1 of Locusta migratoria. NCBI lineage: Eukaryota > Metazoa > Arthropoda > Insecta > Orthoptera > Acrididae > Locusta > Locusta migratoria. The sequence continues at coordinate 263,314,409 of CM048755.1, forward strand.
GGAGAAAATATAAACTTTAGCGACATTTTTGTGGTAAATCTTTCGTATTAAAACTGTACCCGTGTCGTATTCAGATAATAAGAAACGGCGTTGTTAGGGCCGACCAGACAGGTCGTTGCAATGTAGCTGAGCGGTTTGAGTGTGTCTTTCGGGGTACGTTAGCAAACAAGCGGAGTCACGTTCAGGACTTCGCCGCCCTGTTCGCTTGTCTGTTTCCAGTGGCAGTGGCTCGTCGGCAACATCGCTTTTGTACGCTGAAAGGCCACACTGCAAACCTATGATGCCCACTTCTTTTCTTTCAGCTTTTTCGCTACAGGTTCCCTTAACAAAGCGTACAACGGTGCACGGCCTTTTCGTCGGGCTACGAGATAACGGATATCGGGTCTCTTCCTTGCCAGTTGTGCTGCAGATAAGTACGTTTCTGTGCGTCTGCAGAAATGCGAAGCGTGCTGTGACGCCGCGGAGCTCAGCCTCACATGACAGTCCAACAGTACTTCGTCTCCGTTTATTCTGCCCGCAACGACAAGGTTAGACATTTCAGCAGCTATATGTAGCGGCATGTGGCGCTGTTGGATTTAATAATAAAAAAATAATAGTAATAATAAATGAAAAAATCAAATGTCTGTAAATCTATCGGACCAAATTGCGTGGTCATCAGTCAGTAGCTTACAAACTACTTAAACTAAGGTAAACTAACCTAAGGACAACACACAAACCCATGCCCAGGGAGGACTAGAACCTCCGACGGCGAGCAATCGCGCGCTCCGCAGCAAGGCGCTTTAGACCGCTCTGCTACTCCACCGCGGCAAATTTAATCACAAACTGCACTTCTGCAAAGACTTCAGTACGTTGAAAGTGTCAGTCGTGGTCCGAACACACGTCTGTTGTGTTCAAATGTTTGTAAATCTATCGGACCAAACTGCGTGGTCATCAGTCCGTAGCTTACAAACTACTTAAACCTAGGTAAACTAACCTAAGGACAAACACACACACCCATGCCCCAGGGAGGACTCGAACCTCCACGGTGAGCAACCGCGCGCTCCGCAGCGAGACGCTTTAGACCGCTCGGCTACTCCACCGCGGCGTCTGTTGTGTGAAGGGTACACTATGCTGGAGCCAAGTGAATTCAGACTTAGCCAGATCGTTGGCGCTCGTAAACAAGCTTGTCGAAGTGTGTAAAGTATGAAGTGGCATCGTGTTGAAGACTTACACTGCTCACAGGAAATCAGAAAAGTACGATCTACTAACAAGGCGAGGGTAGACATGTGGGTTACCGATTTCGATTAAATTTTGCATTGAGGTACTATATTGAATATAAAGAGACACGTGTTTCGGCCTTTTCCTAGACATTCAATAGTTTTTGATAAAATCATAGTTGACGATGGAAAATCGCATTTTCAATGCTGTACAAGTTGAAAGCCACAACATGAGAGTGATCGTGCCATACGGTCACTGAAGAGGATTGTGTCGAAGAATAAAGGGGACGACAGCTGCAAAAGTCACTACACAAGGGAGAAGGAAGGAAGGTTAGGGCTTAACGTCCGACACCGTGGTCATTAGAGAGGGCCACACGCTCGAGTAATTGTTGTCAGGGATACGCTAAGGAACTCGGCCGTGCCATTTGAAAGGAACCAACCCGGCATTTGCCTGGACAACAGGCAACAGGCACACCACGAATTTATCAACTGACGTAGCGCCGCACAGCAGACTGCTAACGAAGATGCGCGCACTTGGAATAACTTTCCAGGTATGTAAGTGACTCAAAGACTTCTTAAGCAATAGAAGCCAGTATGTTATCCTCGTCGACGAGTGCTCATCATAGAAAAAAGTATAGTCAGGAGTGCCCATGGGAAGAGTGATAGGACCGTTATTTCTCTATCTACATAAATGAACTGACAGGCAGGGTGAGTCGTAATCTGCGGCTGTTTCCTAATGCTGTGGTATACAGGAAGTTGACATTGAATGACTGTAGTAGAATGCAGGATGAGTTAGAAAAAATAGATCTAAATATAGAAATATGTTAGGTGATACAGATGAGTAGGTAAAACAATCCTATAATGTTCAAATAGAGTTTTAGATTTACGCTGATTGACAGGAACATTATGATTAACTATGTAGGTCTAACATAGAATAAGCCAGAAACTCCTTTTCCGTCGCGTTGGAGTAGCCGAACAGTCTAAGGCGCCTTGCTGCGGAGCGCGCGGTTGCTCGCCGTCGGAGGTTCGAGTCCTCCCTGGAGCATTGGGTGTATGTGTTGTTCTTAGGTTAGTTTAACTTAGTTAAAGTAGTTTGTAAGCCTAAGGACTAATAACTAAAGCAGTTAAGTCCCACAGTCTACAAACATTTCAACATTGCAGAGCGATGAGCGGTTTGAAATGGAATGAGCATGTAAGGGCGACTGTATTGAAGGCGGATAATTGACTTCAATATATTTCGAGAATTTTGGGAAGATGTGGTCCATCAGTAAAGAAGAAGGCGTATGAAACACTTGTATGACCCGGTGTTTTGGATATCCACCAAATTGCCTTAAAGGAAGACATAGAAGCAATTTAGAGGTGGGCTGTTAGGTTTGTTTCTGGTAGGTTCGATAAATGCGCGAGTGTTACAGAGATGCTTAGGGAACTCAAATGTGAATCACTGGGAGGAAGACGACCTTCTTTTCTAGAACACGCTGAGGAATTTTAGACGGCCGGAATTTGAAATTTGTCTGCAGAGCAATTCTACTGCCGCCAAATTACATTGCGCGTAAAGGCTGCAACGGTAAGAAGAATTAGGGCTCGTACCTACATTTCTTGCTTTTGTAGATTTGGAGAAAGCTTTTGACAATTTTGATTGGAATACACTCTTTCAAATTTTGAAGTCAACGGGGATGAAATACAGGGAACGCAAGGTTATTTAAACTTGTACAAAAACCAGAGAGCTGTTATCAGAGTTGAAAGCCATGAAAGGAATGCAGTGATTGGGAAGGGAGTAACACAGTGTTGTAACATTTCTCCAATGTTATTCAATTTGTACATTGAGCAAGCTGTAAAGAAAAGCAAGGAGAAATTTGTAGAAGCAATTAAATCCAAGGTGAAGAAATAAAAACTTTGCGTTTTGATGATGATATTGTAATTATCTCAGACACAGCAAAGAACCTGGAAGAGCAACTGAACGGAACGGACAGGCTCTTTGAAGGAGCGTATAAGATGAATATTAACAAGAGCAAAAGAAGGGTAATGGAGTGTGGACTAAGAAAATCAATCGATGCTGAAGGAACTAGATTAGGTAAGGAAACAATGGAACAACACACACACACACACACACACACACACACACACACACACACCTATAACCGAAGGAGGCCTCGAACTTCCGGCGCGAGGAACGGCGCGATCCGTAAAGTGGTGCCGCAGACGACACGGCCATTCCCACGCGCAGAGACCATATTCCTGCCCCACAAATGGTACAGTCTTCTGGATAGTCTTGTGCAGGAACTTCTGTTTCGTATATAGGCAACAATGCAGTGACATGTGTTTTTTGAAAGATCGTCACGTATCTTCCCGATGTGACCTCCATGAGGACAAGAGCGGTCTGGTGAATAGCTTTGTTGTAAGTTAATGACTTTCCTCATTCCGCGAATGCGCTAGGGAAGAAAAGTGTCGCATGGGATCATGCCGAACCGATCTGGTACCAGGAGGTTAAGTGTCCTTTATGAATCGGCCAAATTGTATGAACTATCTACAAGAAGTAGAAGTAGCCAAAGATTAAGAACTAGATACCAGAGATTTCAAGGACGAATTTGGGTTTTCTACGAGTTCCCTTTACTGCTAAGGCAAATATTGCAGTGGTTCCTTTGAAAATGAAACCACCAATTTTATTCCCATTCTTCCCCGAAATTGGAGCTCCCTCATCGTTGGGAGGATAAATTGTAAATTTCTTCATTTTATCTTTAGCGAATATAGTACGAACAAATAAATTATTCTTGAGAATATGAGCTAGGCAATCCAAAGTTTCACTATGTACAGAAAATGCGTACGCAGCATACAGCCTGTTGCCTCCAACTGCATATTCCGAAGGCAAATTCACAATACGCGTAGTGGCCACCCCATACTACAGATTATAGGATCGTGTGGAAAACACCGAAAAGAAAACAACTAAAACAGACGGTCGTATCGTCCGTATAACAGATATAAAATGATAAGATGAGAAAAAGGGCGGTAGTAATTTACTGAGTATTGCGCATGTAACTGAGTAAAATTCTAATAATGCTTAATACTTTCACTTTGTTTGTCTCCTTTCGCTAACGCGCGCGCACAGTTCCACTACGTAGAAACAGTCTCTATCTATTATCGATAATCTACTAAAGACTTCTGCTCGACTGCAGTGGAATTCGATTTTTCGTCCCACTTTATACAATTCTGAATAGTCTTCAATCAAGTAATTGTTTCAGTTATGTATTTAATAGCTTTTTTCAACATGGATTGTAAGCTCTCTTCTCAAGCACTTAAATAAATAAAGATAAACAATAAAATTTAAAAAGTTCAAATGTTTGCAAAGCTATGAGATCAAACTCCAGTGGTCATTAGACCCTAGACTTAGAAACCACTTAAACTAACTTACGCTAAGAACTACACACACACACACACACCCATGTCCGCGGGAGTACTCGAACCTCCGACGGGGAGTTGTCACGCAGTCCGCAGCAAGACGACTTAGAGCGCACGGCTCACGCTTTTCAGAAAATACAAATTACTCCCCACCTTCTTGGAAGAACATGATTTATATATATATATATATATATATATATATATATATATGGCAACCATTCTGAATTAAAGTGTCTGAATGTTTCGAGTTATTAGATTAAGTGTTGTTAGCTAGTGTTGGCATTTGCGCAATTTTCTCTCGAAGACGGTTAAAGGGACCACGACCAAATATGTCCCTCATTAAACATTCTTTTCTTTCTTTTACTCCCTTCTTTTCGCTCAAACGACAAAACAAGCATTAGCGGTAGAGTTGTGAGGAATCACGATAGCGCAGCAAAAGCAAAAAAAGCATGGAGTGGAGAATAGGCGTTGGACGCATTCAGCTCTTCCCCATGCGCAGGGCTACCATCCAGATCAAACTTAACTGTGCGAGCCCGGCGACCGTATTAAGCGCTACATCAGGTGTGTAAATTAAAAAATAACATGTGCTTCGCTTAAGTTTTTCAAACATGTCTTCTGAAACGAAAACTGCGAAAAATAAGACATGTTTCAGGTATGCATTACTTGTTGAACTCGAGAGGAATGGAATTTACAGAAAATAAACTTTGCGCCAAACGAGACCGTAAATTGTGGTCGTGAAAATTTACAGAAATTAAAAAGCGTGTATTCTTTCATTCGTACTTTCTCCCTAGCTTTTTCTTTTTATCGTTCCAGGTTTTTATTTATTTTTCCGTCTTTTCTGACTTGTTGATTAAGTACTTTAAATATATAACATTTAACAGTTTAAGCTTCCACACGTCGAAATATTGGCAGAGACTGACGATTGTTTTTATCAAGGAAAGGGTAATTGTAATTGTGGAACTAGATGCACTAGATGATACACACTATCTCATCTCATACAACAGTTTCAGCCTGCAGACTTCGAAGTACTAGCTGAGATTGACGATTGTTTTTATCAAGGAAAAGGAAATTCTACTTGTGTAATTAAATGCACACTGTCTCATCTGTTCTGATGCAAATTATATTATCTAAAACAATGAGATGCAACAACTCCGTGTTAGATATCTGTTTCGGTGTACGATTTAATTTAGTAGCCGCGACGTCGAATGACCTTCTGCCTGCCTACTTCAACATATACAAAAAATGTTCAAATGTTTCTAAATCAATTGGACCAAACTTCGTGGTCATCAGTCCGTAGCTTACAAACTACTTAAACTAAGGTAACACACACACCTATGCCCCAGGGTGGACTAAGTGGACTAAAGCCTTATGTGGAAACGGCCGCCCAGATACATTAATCATTAAAATCACACTTTTATTTTAAATTTCCATCATTTTGGAGTCTATTTATCGTATCTTTAAGACTTTACGAGCATACCAGTTTTTATTATGAGCTTCAACTCAAAACGGAAGTACTTGCATATTTATTGCTAGAGAAAGGGAAGTTTCTGAACGTGTTAAAATACTTGAAAAAAGCCAGATGACTAACTCGTAGAATTTTACCAATTCTTTCAATAACACTGTATATCTTTGCGAACCAGTGTTGTAAGAGACACCGGTCACTGGTATTTAGCTGAGAAGAACCGAAAATCCTACTGATTATTTCACAGAGGTACCGAAACGTGTTTATGCCATACGAAGAACATTATTCCGCAAACAGGCGGGCCTTATTCAACAATACATTTCAGTAGTACAAGTATTTTCGGAAGGTAGGCTATTTGTGTGGAATAAACATTTTCTCGGGGGTGAAATGCGATCAATGGCCAATGCAGAATAGCCGAGCGAGGAGGAGCAGTGGTTAGTACACTGGACTCACATTCGGGCGGACGGTGGTTCAAATCCGCCTCTGGCCATCCAGATTTAGGTTTCCCGCGATTTCCCTAAATCATTCCAGGCAAATCCCGGGATGGTTCCTTTCAAAGGGCAGCTCTGATTTCATTCTCTATCCTTACCTAAAAATTTGACTGTGAGATCAGTCTCTAATGACCACGCTGTCGACAGGACATTAAACCTTAAGCTTCCTTCCAATACAAAAAACAAAACATGAAAATATAAGCTCTTGGAATGTTTAACATTGGATTGATAATTTTAGGAATTAATCAGGAGTCTGAGTGTACCGTGATGGAGAGCGACTGTCTTGCAGCGTCTGCCTCTGGATTTTGCCGTTCGTTTCCTTGACTATTTCGCGTTTATTAAATGAACCTGTAACGTAGCTGCTGCTTTCCTTTAAATATTCTTTATTTTCTCTATCAACCATATTTGGTACAGATACCATACTTATGAGCAATATTCAGGTACTGGTCGAACGAGTGTTTTGTAAATCTCTTCCTTTGTTGGGGGACTAAATTCCTGAGAATTCTTTCAATGAATGTCAGCTTGGCAATTGCCATTCCCACGATTAAATTTGTATGACTGCTCCACTTCAAATCGTTCCTCATGCACGCTCCCATATTTTATGGCAGTCATTGCTTCAAGTGATTGTTTTGCAATTAAGTAGTCATTTAGTGACAGATCTTTCCATGTATTCTCATTACTTCATCACTTTTTATGTTGAAGAGCATCGATACGCTACATATCATCCTGCCTTTCGCTACAATTTACCAGAGTTGCGATTTCTAGATGAACTACACCTCACTGAACTTCTGGTGTAATCTACGTCATTTATAGTCTACATATTGTGAAAAGTTAATGATGCTATAGCACTCTCTCGAGGCATGCCAGAAACACTTTCACGTCGGAAGACCTCTCTCCGTTGAGAAGACATACTGTGTTCAATTTGCTAGAAACTCTTCAATACAATCATAAACATAGTCTGATATTCCGTGCGTTCTTATTACGTTCATTTGCCAATAGTGCGGAACCGCACTGTAATTCAAAAAATATATGTTTGCTGTGGCCTCCGTTACATTTAAATATGGAAAAGTAAGGGTGCCAAATGAATAAATACTGAAATAACAAGAATGAAACATAAGGTAAAATCGATCGACTGCAATATCAGGCATATGTAGGGTGACCAACATTTGGTCATGGTTTTAAGGAAGAAGGCCGATTTCTGACTATGCGGGAGATTTTATCTATAAATTTTGTCTACACAACTACATATTTTTGAAATATATGACGCCGCGTTAGAGTAGCCGAGTGCTCCAAGGCGCCTTGCTGCGGAGCGCGTGGTTACTCGCCGTCGGAAGTTCGAGTGCTCCTTGGACATCGGTGTGTGTTGTCCTTAGGTTAGTATAAGTTACTTTAAGTAGTTTGTAAGTCTAGGAACTGATGACCATAGCAGTTGGTCCAACAGGTTTGCAAACATTTAAACATTTGAAATGTGTGACAATAAAGATATAAAATACGGCATGCTTTGCTTACTTTTACTACGTTTTCGTATTTTGGGATACATCCAGAAAATGAGGAAACGTTTTAGGGTGCAAAAGCATGTAATACGTCTGTGGTATAAATTCAAGAACAGCAAGCAAGCCTAAACCTATTTAAAGACCTGTATTAATAAACTACTGGTTCTTAGTCAATTTATTCATTGCTGCAAATTGTTGAAAGTAAGACGTCTCTTTATAAAACAAACAGCTGAGCGCACAATAGCTATACTACGAATAAAAGCAGACAACATAACTTTGCTCTTCTGTTTTCAAATCAAATGTTTGTGGACCTAAGGGACTAAACTACTCTGGTCATTGGTTTCTAGACTTACACAAACTAATTAAACTAACTTATCCTGAGGACAACGCACACACACACACACACACACGCCCTAGGAAGGACTCGAATCTCCAGCGGGAGCGATCGTAACATGACACTCCAGAACGAGCGGCCATTCTCGCGCGATCCTGCGTTTTCGATTGTTGCCAACTTAACCGACTTATTACTACTGTCTAATTGTTTGAGTAAACTGAGAAATTAACAAGTGAGTGTATTTAAACTTTGATGTGTCTATATTCCGCTTCGGCTAATCCTGTTATTTCAGTTATATATACCGTACCTGCTGATCGGTACGAGGCGACCGCATCTGTGCGTTATCATTACTGGCCAAGAAGCAAGTAAACAGCCATCGTCTCACGACCCCTCTAGACCTGTGGCTCCCAACCTTTTCTAGGTCAGGGATCACTTTGATTTGTTTGTTGTGAGCAGGCACCACGAGGTTCAAGAAAAATAAAATGTGTCAATCTAAAGATAATCTTTAATTAAACTTTTAACATACTCGATAAAATCAAAAGAAATATAATATAAATAAGTAGTAAAAAAATAAATTCGGTTTGCAGCAATGTGATTTTAGAGCTTCCATCTTATTTTCAAGTTCGGTAATCCTAGAGGCAACAATGTTGCTCAAAACAACTCTCATGTCACCACTTTCTTTCAATCGATTCCTGGATTTGTTTATAAGCAGGAAACGCTTTGTACACCTAAACAAGTCGTGAAGAAAATCGTGAGATGGTGGAAGCCGATTTCGGGAATGTTATTGTACGATTTTGTTTCCTTACAACAAAACTATCCACGAGGATGAATTCAAAGCATTGCTATAGTTTTTGTCATTGTGGTATTTATAAGCGTTAAAAACACTAGGAGCCAGAGGAACATATTTCAAAGAGTACCGACGTAACCAACTTCTGTCATCACTGGTGACGTCATCACGTTTTCGCGCACACAGTACGACTGACTGATCACGTAACAAGAAATTTATAATTTAAACTGAATAAAGTTTGAAACTTTATATCTTTCGCGGACCGCAGGTTGGGAACCACTGCTCTATACGCATAGGTATGTTATTTTTTCCGTTACAAAGGTAGAAAAGAATGAAGGAGGATTAGGGTTTGACGCCCAGTCGACGTCGTGGTCATAAGAGACGTCATTCCGTTATAGGTAATGCCGCGTTCTGCTTATCCGTGGAATGAGGAATACAAGAAGAGGAGAAGCATGGGAGAGTTGTTTTTTTGACTGGTCGGCTGGACAGAGGGCGCCAGTGACCGCGGCTACCTGCGGCAGGCGGTTGCGTGGATTCGCCGCTACGGCTGCAGGGTTGCCACAGCTGCCACCTACCGCTCACACGCAGACGCACCCCCCCCCCCCCCCCATTCCAACAACCACTGCTTCCGCTACCCACAATTCGCGACTCCGCGCCCTGCATCACGTCTCAAGTTTGCGGCATATTTCTTGTCTTCAGGGAACTCGTATCACGTGGATACGAACACGATCTAAAAGTTAAATCACCTAAACAGACGAAGATACTCACATATCATCTGCGGTGACTTAATACCGAAATCATGCCTTCTTAGTTCACTGCCACTGCGAAAAACTCCGGACTCTTCGTCACTGCCTCAGCTGCACACATATCGCCCATTTCCATTCTCTCTCTCTCTCTCTCTCTCTCTCCTCTCCCACACAGACACACAACAAAACGTAACAGTCGACTCTTTCTCAAGGTATCATCCACCTCGGCAATTCCATTCAGACACACAGTTTATATAACTTAGTTGACTGGTCAACTGCTCGTCTCCCGCGTCGGGGGTTCGAATCCCTCCTCGGGCATGGATGTGTGTGTTGTCCTTAGGTTAGTTAGTTGAAGTAGTTTGTAAGTTCAAATGTTTGTTAAGCTTAGGGGACTTAACTACGGGGTCATCAGTCCCTAAACTTACAAACTACTTATGAACTACTTACGAACTAGGACGGCACAAATATCCATGCCCGACGGGGGATTCGAACCCCCGACCGTAGTGGCCGTGCTGACCGTGACTGGAGCGCCTCAGTCACCTCGGCCACCGCAGCCGGCAGTTTGTAAGTCTAGGGACTTATGACCAAAGTAGTTTGGTCCCATAAGAATTACAAATATTTGAACATTTATTACTTAAGTCCCATTGAACTCTTCACTCTTCTTCTTCCTCTATGTTTTGGACGATTTTACCCGTTCAGGCCAACAAAACAATTGACAATTTCTTCCTTAGTGTCCCCCTCCGTCTTGTCTCTGTTCGTAGCCAAAGATTTGAAGTGGAAGCACAGAGTAACATTTCGCTCATTTGCTGCAACACAGTCATATAATTTATAAAAGTGAATGGCTTTTCTTTATGTTTATCGGTATTTTATGCGCTGCCGTACCGTTCATCCGATTGCGATTAAACTTTGTCAACACATTGCTTCCACCTTCGTGAAGGTTAAATTTTTTTAAAATGTTTGTTAAACTTATGGGACTTAACTGCGGGGTCATCAGTCCCGCAGATTTTTATGTCAGCATAGCAAAAACTTTTCCCCATAAATGTGATTTAGAACTTCTGAGGACAATGTTACACGCTCATCTTATTCTATTGTCCCTACAAAAATGTTCAAAAGGTGTTAAGTTTATTGGACTTAACTGTGGGGTTATCAGTCCATAAACTTACAAACTACTTATGAACTACCTTATACTAAAGACGACACAAATATCCATGCCCAAGGGGAGATTCGAACCCCCGACCGTAGCGGCCGTGCAGACTGTGACTGGCGCGCCGCATATCGCTCGGCCACTATTGTCCCTACAAGGGATCTTTTAGTATCTGGTCAATGTTATTAATAAGTTAATACTTCATTTAAACTAAAACTTATTTTTACATTCCCAGATATTAGACTTTTCCACCATTTACATTACTTCCTGTCTTTTCCAGCCTTAACTCTTTAGCTACTGTAATTGTGGCCTTCAGTCCAAAGAATCGTTTGACGCATAGCTTCACACTACTCTAAATTGTGCAATACTCCTAATCTCTGAATAACAACGGCTTCAGGATTCTTCTGTTGCACCATATTTCAAAAGCTTCTATCATCTTCTTGTCTGAAGTGCTTCTCGTCCATGCAAGGCTACACTCCAGACGAATAGCTTTAGAAAAGACTTCCTAACAAATTAATCTTCGATGTTAAAGTATGTCACTTCTTCAGAAGTTCTTTCCTTCCCATACCCATTCTGTATATGTATCTTTTCTACTGCAGCCATCGCCATCTAAACAAATAACAAAACTCGTCTACTCAAATCAAATGTTTGTAAAACTATGGAACCAAACTGCAGTGGCCATCGGTCTCTAGACTTACAAACTACTCAAACTAACTTATGCTAAGGACAACACACACACCCATGGCCGAGGGAGCACTCGAACCTCCGACGGGAAGCAGACACACACTCCGCAGCAAGACGCCTTTAGAACGCTCGGCCAATCCCACGCGGCAACTCGTCTCCTGATTTTTTTGTATCTCCATTCCTAATCTAATTCATTCGGCACCGCCTGATTTTATTCGACTACATTCCGTTAATCTTGTTTCGCCGTTGATAATGTTCATCTTATACCCTCCTTTTGACTCTCGATTAATTCTTTTCCTGCCACTAAAACGCTCATATGAAAACCCCACATTTTGCGCTAACAAAAGCTTGAATATTAACTTTCAAGTCAGTTTATATGGAAAATACATCGTGTATCCTCTCACACACAATATGTAGAATAATTCATAACAAGAAACTGGTTGGTTTTCCTCAGAATATACACCGATTTGGTTTCTAGGAGAAACCTTTACATTTTTTCGCGTGTTGCGTCAGCTGACCGTGCACGTAACTGCAATAAACTATTAAAAACATCATCTAAACGTTTCTTCTTTGTAGCTGTATATAGAAGTTTCTAATAATTTTACGTCACTTTACCCATATTTTTTCTAGATAATTTTTTGATAATTTCCCAGCAAGGCCCATTTTCATATTGGTAATAGAACTGTCACTAGGTATGCCGTGGTTATCATGCGTACACTGTAAATGTTCCCACCATCTGTTTCTGTTAAGATGTAGCTTCTTGTGCATTGAATCAACTTGTGATTCATTTCTCATGTCTTCATTTCTGAAACAATCTCATTAACGCAGCCTTGATCTTGCTCATAGCCTTCTGCGAGCAAACCCAGGTTTCAAATCCACAGAGCAGTTTCACAGTCGAAATTTCGTTCCGCATCACAACCGAGAAACTGCAAGTGGGTTACATTATTAATGGACGCGTTAATGTTATAGAGGAAAACAAAATAAGGTAATAAACGCCTCTTTCAATATTACCTTGAACTATGGAATCTTTGTGTATTAGATTATTTATTCCAGCCCAATTTCAGCATTTGGGAATGATCATGAAATCACTAATGGGGTCGGACTTTTACGACATGGCACCAAATTGGCAAACTGTCCCACCAACTGTTTTCTCTTATGCATGGACAACAAGCACTGACCTATTCCAGCAGTAAACGTTACACAAAGATCAGTCAGATCTTTATGGCCACCTACCCGCTATCGATATAAAGCCGTCCAGACGATGGCAGCCTCGCCTAATGAGGAATGACTGCTAGTCAGAGACACGCACAGTGCACGTAGTGTCCCTGTGTACAATGGGGAAGGCGCGTGATCTGAGTTTGATCGAGGCCAGACTGTGATGGCCCGGAGGCTCAGCACGAGCATTTTGGAAACTGCACCACTTGTTAGCACTGTGGTGAGTGTCTTCGAAAACAAGGTGAAGCCACGTCCAAACGACGAGGAGTTGGGCGGTCATCCCTCTTTACAGATGTCGGACGTCGTAAACTGAGAAGAGTAGTAAAACAGGACAGGCGGCGAACTGTGGCGAAACTAACGTCAGATTAATGCTGGGTATGGTACAAGTTGTCTGCACGTATAGTACACCGAACATTTGGCCGCTGCCGGCGACGCGTGCTTTTGCCACGACATTGGCAACTACGACTGAAATGGACATGAACCCGACATCACTGTTCTGTCGCGCGAGAATAGCCGTGCGATCTAATGCACTTTGTCGCGTATTGCGCGGCCGCTCCCCGCTGAAGTTCCAGACTTCCCTCGGACATTAACGTGTGTGTTGTTTTAGCAAAAGTTAGTTTAAGTAGTTTGCAAGTCTAGGAACCGATGACCCCAGCTGTTTGGTCCCTTAGCTTTACTAACATTTGAAACGTCATCACTAGAGCGCTGGCGCAATGCCAGAGCGTTGTACAGTCTGATGAATCCCGACAACTTCGTCGTGCAGATGTGAGGGTGAGAAGCCATCGTCTTCTAGGCGATTACCTTCTGGACAAGATGGCGGCGGCTCCATTATGCTCTGGGGAACATTCACGTGGGCATCCAACGGCCCAGTGAAGTTCGTGCAAGGTACTTTGACGGCCGAGAACCTCGTACACTGGTTCAACACCACGCGGCACTAGCATTTTTCAGCAAGATAATCCTTCGTGTCACATGACCAGGAATGTGGTGGAGTGGATTGAGGAACACAGTGGCGAGATGCAGTTGATATGTTGGCCTACCAACTAGTCAGTTCAGAAATCGATCGAACACACCTGGGATGTGATTAAACGTGGGGTCAGAGCTCATCGCACACACCCCCGAATTTCCGGGAATTACGTGACTTGTGCGTGCAGTTGTGGTGCCAACGCATTCTAGCGAATTGAGAGGCTTCATCGCTTCCATGCCAAAAACCGTCCGTGGCAAAGCTGGACAATCCTGATTTGCATGGCTGCCGACAGATGGTGACAGAGGGTGAAAGTGCCCTTGTGAGAACTAATGTACGAATATGAAAATGGACCTTGACTTTTATTACCTCAAATATCCGGTTAATTATCAAAGGAGGATCTGCAAAATATCGATAAAATGACCTAATATGAAATAAAACGTACGTAAAGAGTTATAAAATGGGTGAGAGAGATTCGTCGCTCGTGTAAGGGGCCCTTAACATCAAAATTTGCAGTGCTGTTTTTGATGATTTAGAGCTGTTAGGTGCATGGTCATATGACGGGACACATTTCATAATTTTTGAAACGGCCCTAAAATGCTACCTCTGTTTCTGACAGAACCAAAACGTTTTAGACTAAAGACAAAGCAACGCTTTTGTGTTATGCATAATCCTTCAACATATGAGTCTGTGGGCATTAACGTTAGGTAATTTCCACAGTAACCGATATGAAAGTCGATGTTAAAGCTTATATTAGCGGTTCAAAAACGCAAAATGTGAAAAATATTTTCCACACTAAATATTTAATGTCAGGAAAACAATTAATTAAGTGAACGGAGTTAACGGTGGAAGCAACAGAAAATAACGTGAATATAGGGGAAAAAGGTGATATTTGTGAATGCAGGTTTTACTATAATTAAACTGTTAGCTTGTTTATAATATTGATTAGGTGCTAAAACTACAGTGTACAAAACAGCAGGAGAATATGATGAGTAGATAACAAAATTCTCAGAATTTATATATCACATGTGTGGGGAAAATGTTGAGCTCTGCTGATATCAAAACCAACGGGCGCTACTGCTTAATATACAACAGAATCGCACGTAAATTGCTGTAAAAATTCTCTTTTGGTTTAACTCGTTTAAGCAAACGAGGACGAATGAAAGTTGATATATTTCACTTGGAATTATGGAATGAATTACTGAATATCTGTGAAACTCATACGTCTAACAGAGGTCTGACACTTGTGTTTCTACGTTTTCGATGTCTTATAGAGTAGACGTCCAAGGTTCGTGGCCTGCTTCATTGTGGGGTAAGGGGTTTAACTGTTCCGTTAATGTGTGTTAATAAACCTATAGGAGTAAAAATGTAGACCATCACAATATGAATATTAGTCCATACATCTGCGCATCGATTCTTTCTAGAAACATTAATGACCAGGTCTCCAGTCATTCTCTGAGTGAGACATTCTGAGTAAATATGAGCTGAAAAAAGAAAGATTAGGGCATACTGTACTTGCGATCAGTACTGAAAATGGGTGAAGAAGGAAACAGGCCTTGCCCTTTTCCAAGACATTTGGCTCGTTCTTCCAAATACGAGCAGCAGTCACTCAGCCGATATTCAGTTTATGCCAATGAAGTGTATGCGAACTGTTGAAATTAATGCTCTAATAATTCACTTCAAATTCATCTCTTTGCTTGCGCCGGCTCTCGGTAATTTACTAGCTCCATTCGCGTAAATCGGCAATGCGTCACAATCATGTTGCCGTAGACTCGCAGACTTCAGACAGCCTTTCCGATATCCAACTCGGTCTAGTGTTCTTTGTGACACTTTATAGTTTACGCTGGCGAATATAGTTTGCTTTAGAAAATAAAAGATTCTATTTATGAAGCTACTGCAGGCAATTTTACGGTACTGATGACGTTGCTCTGTTGCGAACTGTTAGTTGCGTAGAGAAGGGGAGTTTTACGAAGTTAGGCATAGATGTTCACGTACCGAAGAGCACTGCTCACTAAAATATAATACATTAGTTTACTTTGTCTTATTTGTCAGACAATTGTGCCGCTATGAATCTACGAAAGTACGTGACTGCAACGAAACAAAGAACAACCACTACTGTTAAAAGTGTATCTTAAAAAATGTCCACTAGTTTTCTGAAACAAATGTATGACTGACAACTTGTAGAAAAAGTGCAGGAGTAGAGAGGATATTCGAAAAGAAAGCAGACTCAATATTCTATTCCAAGCTATATTTAAATTGATATTTCATAAGTCAGGTAACATTACATGAGAAGAGGCACTTTACACCAATGTTGGACTCAACAGTCCGCCTTCGCAAGCGACTGGAGAATGCGTAATTGTTCATCTGTACATAAATTCCAGTACGCGCTCTGAAGTTTTATCTTGGCATTACTCCCCCTTTTTATTCGAAGGACGTAATGGAGCCATCAGAATCCTTTTAGACTCCCTGCCGAGTGCCATCTCTCTAATACTTCTTTTCTACGACTTCTGAAAGAGGTACCACGAGTGACTTTCAACGTTAGCCGTGTAAAATCCGTCGAAGTTAAAAATTCATTCATAATCCTCGTGTTCCCGGAAGTTGACTCTGATAAAAACAGGAGTTCACGAAGAAGCGTTTTCTGCAATAAATACGTAAGCACGGCCATCACAAAAAAATGCCTTTGGGCATTAATAAGTTATGAAAGCTTAGTGCTCTCCACTTTGAGATGTCGCGGCTTTGAGACAACGAAAAAATTGCTACTAGCAGTGTAAAGCATGAAACGACTTCGTTTTGGCAGCTATGAATTGATAAGTGTACAGCAATTCTCTGCCGTAGAATTGTTTTCGCCTAGAAACTGTTGATGCATCCTGTAATACTCGGTGAGAGACTGTCCACACATCGTTTTCGAGTTCGCGGGTCCCTTCTCCGACGGGTCGCAGTTTACCTACGTTCAGGATAATATTTTGTGTTGTGATCATCATCATTTCATCATCACCGACCCATAAATCACCGAAGTGGCACCAAATTAAAAGTGAAATCTACATCAGGCACCCTAACATCCCGGATGAAGACATCCGGACAAAATACTTTGAGCACGTTACATATTAAGAGATTGCATTAGTTATATGCATATTTGGGAGCACATATATCCGTCCGTTAAGGAAAAACGCGACAAAATATGATCTCTGGATATATTATACTAACAAAACAAGAAAGGTACATTTACATACGTAGTCCGCACTCCACATTAAGGTACGTGGCGGAAGGTATGCCTGTCTCCACCACTACAGGTCATTTCACTTTCTTTACCACTCCCAGACAGAACGAAGGAAAAACCCATGCTTCTATGTCTAAATGTTCAAATGTTTGTACAGTCTATGGGACTTAACTACGGGGTCAACAGTCTCTAAACTTACAAACTACTTATGAACTAAGACTAAGGACGGCACAAATATCCATGCCCGAGGGGGGATTCGAACCTCCGACCGTAGTGGCCGTGCAGACCGTGACTAGAGCGCCTCAGTCCCCTCGGCCACCGCGGTCGGCTTTCTATGTCTCTGTACGAGTCCTAATTTCACTTATCTTTGTGGTTTTACGCGTAATGTAATTTGGAGGCAGTAGAATCGTTCTGCAGACATGCCGCGAGGAAGTGGCCGTGAGCGCTAAGGCGTCTTGCTGCAGTGTGAGCGGCCCTTCCCCGTCGGAGGTTCGAGTCATCCCTCGAACATGTGTGTGTTGTTCTTAGCATAAGTTACTTTACGTAGTTTGTACGTCTAGGGCCCGATGACTCCTGAAGCTTGGTCCCATAGCTTTACAAACATTTAAATATTTTTTTCTGCAGTCAGCTTCAAATTCCAACCCTCTAAATTTTTGGAATAACGTTTCCCGAAAAGTACGTCGCCTTCCCTTCAGCGTTACTTTCTCGCACTGATCGAACCTACCAGTAACAAACCTAGTAATCAGTCTCTGAATTGCTTCTATGTCTTCTATTAAACCGATCTAGTTGTGATTAAGCAATACTCAATCATCAAAAAGGGTCGCACAATTCTCACAAAAACGTGCCAACAAACTGAAGTCGGCCCATTTTCCTTCCTCACGGCTGTCCTCACATGCTCATTCCATATCATATCTCTCTGAAACACTACGCCTAGATATTTAATACGCCACTGTCTCAAGCAGCGCACTACTAATGCTGTGTTCAAACATTATGGGATTGTTTTCTCTACTCATAATACATTTATAACTAGTTGTCATTCATCACATCAACTTGAAATTTTGTTTACGTCATAACGCATCCTACTACAGTGACCACACTTTTCCGCAAATCACAGAAATCTGGTTAATGCAATTAACCAGGCTCCCAGTTACCTGCCATCTCCACAACATCGATGGAGCTAAAATTCCTGAAGATGGTCTAAAAGAAGACCGAAACTAGTCCAATAAAATAAATTATTGCACTCTAGACTGTTCTCTCTATATAATGTAATTAAACCGTTATAAGGCAACCACGTCAAGATGCTCACTCAACGAAGATAAAATCTATTATTGCAGAGAGATATATTGCACCCATCAATCCAAAAAGTATCAGTCTAGAATGCATGAAAGAGAAACACGGTGTTGATTTTAATGTTTCGGATGTTACGTGGTTACCTGCACGTGAGAAAACTCATCGTTCCTACAACGATGCGAAACTGTCAGAAGAGTCCAACTTTGTATTGTTCAACTCGAGCAACACATTGGCTGGAATGGCAGTTATGTCGTCAGTGCGTTGAAGCTTCATGTGAATTTCTGCACTTTGTCGTTTTGTGATAGGTTCAGACTGATAACTGCAACTCTCGTCATCGGAGATGATTGAATTGTTCGCATTCCAGTAAAGTCGCGGCAGACAATCAGACGTCGTTGCTTTTGTTCGGGAGTCGAGGTGCAAGGGATAAACCATGTACACACTTTTCTATTCTTCAAAACACAATTCAAAATGTCTTAGACACGTGTTGTGTTGTGTACTTTCATAAAGGCGGACCCATCTCCAATTTAATATTATTTTAACCCAAGTACGAAAATGACATGAGAAAATCCCATATGATAATTTCATTTACAAATGTTACACCGCTGCAATTTGTGCCAGAAAAACGTCGGCACATTGCGGCCGCACTTCTACTACTGAACACAGTCTGCTCACAACTGACTGGGCGAATGCAAATCTGTTTACGGTTGTTACTTCAAGCTACTACTGCACTGGCGTCATTTACGGGCCAGAAATAAAATCAGTCTCCCAACTTTTTGGATGGACGATACACGTTTAAATTTTTGCTGTAGTTTTCAAGCTCTCATTGTGAATTGTCCATCGTCTCTCATCAGCAGGACATTAATGACAAAGCTCCGGGTCAGATTCAGCGCACTTAAGGAAGTCACTAAATGTAACGCTGCTGAATGGTAACATCGGGCTTTGGTAGGATTGTTTCAGGGCACTCACAGGATAACTAATTTGGGCTCTCTCTGAGGAGTTTTTCAGTGAACCCACAAGAAGCCTAATCTGGGATGTTCTCCCATGACCTCAATGTGCACAGGTTTATCGTCGTACACGAACTGTATGAGTTCCCTGGTACTGCAAGTTGTACAAGAAAGTATCAGATGCATGCTGAGCTACCCTTATACAGTGACAGTTTTGCGCGGCGTTCAAGATGATTGAAAAACATCCAAACAGTGCGGGATATAAGGTGAGATGGGTTTCGTTTCTGTGGAAATAGTGGCTTGTAGCTTTGGGAATTCATAATTATGTTGCATAAAACACTGGCTGATGGATATAATTACCATTTTACATAACAACGTGCGTAAAAAAGTTTCATTACTGATGGCTTGAAATAAGTAATGAAGGTTAATTGCCATTTTATATAACAATGTGCGTAAAAAAGTTTCATTACTGATGGCTTGAAATAAGAAATGAAGGTTGTTTCACGTCTTGTCGGCGTCGAAATTATTAAGGGCGGAGCATTATCTCAATTGAAATAGAACTCCGAAAATAATCTGTCTTAGCCACAGCAGAAGAACCACACTAGCAATCGACACAAAAAAACTGAGGAAAATACCAAGAATCTAAATCTGGAGGGTCGTATGGGATTTAGGGCCGCCGAAATTTACAAGGGAAACTTCTAATCGCTTCTCCCTCTGATTCATTGCTAAGATGGCCCAGTGGATAGCCCATCGAAACTGAACATATATCAGGAAAAAGATGTACAGAACTCTGAAATAGCGAAATGAGCGGTCCAAGCCTAAAGATATGCAACAAAGCGGGAGTGTAAAGAGCCATCGTACAGTGGTCCTATGGTCATGGTGTTGGACTCTGAAACGAGAAATCCGTCTTCACATCTGCCTCGTCTCGATTACTGACATGTCTTTTCTCTTTCACTAATCTTGCGTACTATACAGTGATTATGGAATTTGTATCATGTGTTATGCATATATTACCGTCATGAATAGTGAGAGCATGGGAGATGCCACGTAGGCCTCTCACATAAACGAAAATAACAAATAAACGGTTTGTGAAGTACATTACAAAGAGGAATTCAGTAGCCCGTATTTCCAAAACTAAGCGCACGAGTCATAACATGTGCTACTTGTGTACATCAAATTATAGGTTCTTTCTTTATACCTCGCTGCTGTAAACGGACATTACACAAATACAAATGTTTGTAAAGTCTATGGGACTTAACTACGGGGTCATCAGTCCCTAAACTTACAAACTACTTATGAACTACTTACGAACTAGGACGGCACAAATATCCATGCCCGAGGGGGGATTCGAACCCCCGACCGTAGTGGCCGTGCAGACCGTGACTGGAGCGCCTTAGTCTCCTCGGCCGGACATTACACCACGACACAGACACGGTGAATACAAACGTCAGTGACAGGGCGGACAATTAACAATTTTCTGAAAAAAAAAAATGAGCATAAGGAAGATTCGAAAACGAATGTCCCTCTTTGTTTCTAACACGGGGACCACACAACCACGACACCTCGGCTTCTCTATGTTACACATCTAGAGCATGGCCCGTTCACTTTTTCTATGTTCCTTCTTTTTTCACAGTTCCGTACAGGTTGTTTCTGTTTTCAATTTTTACGGGCCAACTTACCACTAAAACTGAGGGGGGTGCGGTGCGGAGTTTCCCTTCTTAGGAATAGGCGTTCAGTGTCTAGTGGCTGCCCCACGATCAGACTTTTAAGTTAAACAAATTACAGGAAACGTTTCTTCACGATTGAGGGAAATTAATTAGATTTACCGCGTTACATTTAAATTCCATTTCAAGCTATCGACAACCCAATTTACCGTCGTTACGAGCTAACGGTCATAACTGTTGGTGTGCCTCAGAAGTCTAGAAGATAAGGGGAGTGATTAGGAGAGTAAGAACCGTCACGTAAAGAGGGCAGTTACCGGGGCAATGTGCAGCAGCACGAATGCCTATCAACAACTTGTGCTGGGCCTGCTCCCCTGTCACCGCCACAGTCCTGCTACTTCTACCTATCAGAGAACGATTTAATTAGACAGAATGAGGACACAGCGGCCGTCAAGAATTGGATACGACGGTGCACACCTGACTTCCAAAAAGGATTCGAAATCTGGGTTTAAGGAGGTTTAAAAAGTATCGCTTGTAATTGAGAGAGGATTCATTATTTGCACAATTTGAGCCGTCTCCACCAATTAATTAATTTATGAATAATTTTTCATTACCTTCGGTACAAACACAGCATTACGACGACTCAAGTTGCTTATAGTCTTCGTGAATGTTACTTATCTGTGCCACAGCCTTTCATCTTTGTTTGAGCAGAATGTTCGCTTGGCCGTATGTTTCGTACCGCGCGCGTTACTAAAATACTTACATTCTCCTTCCGCTATTCAAATTACATTGAAGTGAGCTAACGGAAAACATATATCTGCAGTAATGTAATGTACATTACGGCGCCATTTAATTAACCAGGAGTTGCCGATACGTGTGACACTATTTGAGTGTTGACACATCTCGTGAGGTGGAGACCGCCATCAGCCCGTCATGCGTTTCCGAATGAGAGAAAGCACACAAAAGCCAGCAATTCTGTCATCCTCGTAGCCTGCAGGAAATCCTGTATGTCCCCTCTAGCGTCTTCACTGCCAACGCGAGAATATTCGTACAGCGTACAGCTGCCTTTATTTTGCCTTCCCTTCACTTCTATTCTTCTTTCCAGTGGAATATATAAAAAAGGAGTATATTCATTTCGTAACCTTGTTCAGACGCATATATGTTCGGGTACTTTCAACCAATCAAACGAGACAGGATGTTTCAAACGAAATTGTATATCTTCGGCCTCCAACATCCTCCCCACATGAATGCTTCATATTACACATTTCAATTTCCTCACCCACACGCTCAGGAGTAAAATGTTCCGCACTAGAAACGACATGGCAGCGAGCAAGGTGTGTACCAATTAATATCTTTAGTAGCTCTTCCAATGCGTATCCTGCAAAGCCATACTAAGACGAAGTCACCTACAAAGTTATCTTGTTGTCGTGACACTCTCTTTCTCTCTCTCTCTCTCTCTCTCTCTAACACATTCTGACTGGTCTGTCTCTTCTGTATGAGAACATGAGGCTGAAGTATTTCTTAATTCTGTAAATACAAATATTTTAGGTTACCGTGACCGTGTTGATATTGAATAAAAGAAACAAGTTTACTAATAACAAAGGTAATTTCAGCAATGGTCGTTGTGATAGAAATATTTATTCATGAATATTGAATATCAATTTCGATCAATAATGGACCGTCTTGAGTGCAGTAATATCTTTAGTAGCTCTTCCAATGCGTATCCAGCAAAGCCATACTAAGGCGAAGTCACCTAGAAATTTATGTTGTTGTCTTGAAACTCTCTCTCTCTCTAACTCATTCTGAGAACTCAAGTAAACTGTGTAAAATATTAGAATTACCGTGCACAAATCACGGTTGTTCAGAATCAAATTACAGATTCAACTGGCAGTTTAGTCTGACCAGTCATGATTTCTGAACGGCAATTGTTATACTTTGCACACTGTGTATCAGTCGTTAGGACTTGATTGCTACCCTGAAGATGGTCCATCACTGATCGAAATTGATGTGCAGTATTTATAAATAAAGATTCATATCCCAACGACCAGTGCTGTCATTCCTCTTGTCAGTACTACTGCGATGGTCGTGTGCACACGACTCCTAATGGAGTCTTCATATAAGTTTACTATCACCAGTCACTGCTTGATTTAGGGAAATGATTGAAAATCTAAACCAGGATAGCCGGAGGCGGGTTTAAACCGCCATCCTCCCAAATGCGAGCGAGCCCAGTGTGTTACCACTGTGCCACCTCGCTCGGTCTGTACCTCCCACAAAATATGCAGCGGTGTTCAGCCACTGTGTATAATGACTGGCCAAACCGCAACGCCTAGGCTACCGATGACGTTTATTGACATTTTGTGGTGTGCAATGTGTCCCGCCTTCTCTCCGCCTAAACTTGCCACAGTGAGACCACCACTCTTGACCACTTCTGCTGACCCCAACTAACATGGGAAATGTGTGGAGTAGAAATCGCACAGGGTGCCTAACAGAAGAATACAGAAAGTAGGTTCGAAAGGATTTAGATTGCCGTTCTTATTCAGGGATGAAAAGGCATACACAGGACTGAGTAGTGTAGAGAGGTGCGTAAAAACAATCTTTGCACTTACGATCACACGAACACATTACTGACCGGTTGTTTCATAGCAGTTTGTTTCATAGTAATTGGCAGTTGTTCCTTATAGTGTATATTGTTCTTTAGCTGTTGTAAAGCAGTGTATTATATAGCAGTAATGTTACTATATTGTGATGTAGTTAGTTTGCAAAAGACTGGCACATACTTTTTGTAAAGGAAAATTGTGTTGTAGCAGTGGGCGCGAAATAATTTGTGAGCGGCTGGCGCGGCTGCAGGCGGCCAGAACCGGACTTTTAAATGTTGGGCCGGGCGCAGCCTTCTCGATCGGGATTCCACGCCGCATTACGGCGCTGACCTTGCACGCTAGCCGGCCCACAGAAGACGACCAAAAAGAAAAAGGCCGCTTTACATTTCACGTAGGAGCGGAGGGCGCTATCTGCGGCCCCACCAATAAACACACTACCGCTCTCAGGCGGCAGAAAGCGAAGCAAATGAAGCTGCGACGCGGGTTATCGCCTAGTATTTGTGCAAGATTTCGAAACGGTCTTCTTTAGCGGGCGGGCGCGACGTGCAGGTGCCTGGAGAGCAGCCAATTCAAACACTTACGTAAGAGCGCGCACCCAGACACGCTTATCGGCCCCTAACGTTATTTGCGCCAGCTTCTCTGTGGAAACGACAAGTCTCGTACTACCACGGCCGCGGTATGAGCGCAGAATCCGTAAATCCCTCCCCCTACCCCACTCGCAGCGGCTAGTATGACCCTCTGAGGCGTCGCAGTGGTAACACTGGACTCGCCTTCGCGAGGAAGGCGCGGCGGATCGAGATGCCTTCGGCCATCGTGATTTATGTTTTCCGTGATTTCCCTAATACACTCCAGGCAAATGCCGGGATGTCCTTTTGAAACGTCACAGCCGGTTTCCTTCCTCATCCCTAACGAAAACTATCCGAGTGTGTGCTCCGTCTTCAATGATTACGTCGAATGCGGGACGTAGAACCTTAATCTTCCTTCTTTGCAGTGGAACAGCAAATTTTGGTATTCTGGTATGCGGCAGAAAAGCCACGCGCGGCCGTTCGCAGTCGGGGATTCGAGTCCTCCCTCGGGCATGGGTGTTGTCCTCAGGTTAGTTTAACTTAGTTTAGTAGTTTGGAAGCTAGGGACTAATAACCAAGCAGTTAAGTCCCATAGATTTACAAACACTTGAACATTTATTTTTGTATTCTGGTACGGATGACACAATGTTAAAGACAAAACATTGAACTCAATTATCTGATGTCTAAATGGTCAGCATACAGCCATATTTAAATAAGAATTCTGTTAAAAATTCTCTACACTGACTCGTTCTTATTACCATATGTTCTCCAAAATACCCAAGTATTCAGAGGTACTAGCGACCCCGACACGGAAGAACTGGGTGTTTCCATAAAAGTGTGCAAAAATTTAAAAGAACATATAAAATGCTCCACTGAATAATATAAGGCAGCGAACCAGCCGGTTTAACGAGATTTGGAAGTAAACTTGTCTACCGTTTTGTCTCGCATTACCTACAGCGTATTTTACAACTAACATGCTTACCACTTTAGACGTACTGTGGTGTTTATTTGAAAATACTTTCTTTATTTCCCACAAGGAAACAAATAGGACGAGCATGATTACTAGGAAGTCGTGATTCCTTGGCGCTGGATTGGAGGGAGGTGGGGTGTTCTATTCCACTGCCTGTGTGATCACCTGACCTGAATCCTCTGGATTATTTCCTCTGGGGATATTTAAAGCACATCGGTATGAGAATCCAGTGGATACGGAAATGGAATTGGTTGCCAGTGATTCGAAACACACCAGGGATATTTCTAGGGTGCGTTAAAATTTTGATCGGCGATGTCATCCTTGCATTGAGGTTGTTGGTCGTCAGTCATTTTGTTAGAAACAGTTCAAATAATACGTTCATTGTGTCACTGATGTTGCAGTAAATGTAACTAATGTAAATAGGTAAAAAGTACACATTAATATGATTGTATTCCTTTTATCTGGCTTCTCCGACACAAAGCTCCCTATCTCACATTGTTCAGTGGAGCATTCTCAATGTTTCGTTAATTTTTTGCACGCTCTGAAGAAAACCATTGCCAGTTGCGCCCAAACAGGACCAACGTGTTGTTATTCGTTTCTTGGCTTCTAAAGAAGACATCCATTGGATAATGAAGAATGTGTATTATGCATGATGAATGTCAGCCGAAAATCGCCGTTTAATAATCTGCCATGTTCTGTAAAAATGTTGCTTATACTATTCTTTGTTTACCGGGTTCAATGTTTATTGTGTTCTAGTTACCTGGTGTCTCCATCACTGAGGAACGGTACTGCGCAACGATGAAGGAATTACGGCGTCCAATTAAGGCAGTTCCGGGAAAACTGTGACAAGGGTTGCTGCTGTTTTATGATAACGCACGTCTCCATATCGCAAATGTCGTCACGCAGAAGTTGCGCCATCTCAAGTGGGAGAAACTCGAGCAGCCGCCCTGCAGTTGTCATCTCTTTACTAATATCGTACCTTCGGTCCCTTAAAGATTGCATGTTCGACGATACCTGTAAGACGGGGATGTGCAGCAGGCAGT
The DNA here is from genome assembly GCA_026315105.1 of Locusta migratoria. Taxonomy (NCBI): domain Eukaryota; kingdom Metazoa; phylum Arthropoda; class Insecta; order Orthoptera; family Acrididae; genus Locusta; species Locusta migratoria. The sequence continues at coordinate 263,340,603 of CM048755.1, forward strand.
TATGAACTTCATCATGCATCAGAACACGTTATTTTGCCAAATGGTATCCTCATCCTGGTGCGTCGGAGGGATGGTTGCTTTCGGTCCTCTCGGTGATTTTTCCTGTTTTTCATACCGATTCTGGACTGTATGGTCTTCGAACGGACTGTTTTTGACCGTCCATTATTAAAAAAAAAAAAAAAAAAAAAAAAAAAAAAAAAAAAGCGAAGATTGAAGGTTTCCGTTGTTATTGCAGGGAACATTTCCTCTCAGAATACAGATTTATAGTTGTGAAGATATAGATTGTGACAATACCCGTTAGTGATTAAATAGTGATGTTCACGAAGAGCAATTTGAGCAGCTAAGCGACACGGAAATTGGGAAGAAACTATGGTCGGTAAAGGAACAGAGCGAATACAAGGCGATCGGAGACGAGACACTGAGACACTGAAATTCGTTTATCTGTTGCCGGAGTCGCAGGACAAAATTTATTTCACTACACTGATGTTTTTACTCTGCGGAAAATAAGATCCGTCCTAAGAAAAAAAAAAGTTGATGAACAACTGAAAGGGAAAGGAAATGCAGTGTGTGATTTAAACGTTACCGAAATTCCGTATACCAGCTACTCATTTCTGGCGTAAAAACTTAAATGTCGCATGGTATTGTTAGCACGGATGTGTTCAGCCGTCGGTGAGAAAGGATGTTTTTCCTCAGCGCCTCAGGGCGGTGTCGTACGTGTATTTGTGGAAAGCAGGTGAGTGTAATGAGTGCGTGTACAGTGTAGTGTTGTGTTTACGTGTTGAGAGACGAGAGGGGGAGAGACCCGGTTCGGGTACATGGCCTATTACCTCGAACAGCACCAAGGAGCCACCCAGCTTGAAGGACGGACCCCTATCAACCGTATCACGTGCTCTCAGTTCCTCAGACACTGCGGAGAGGTCTGAAATTTCATCCACAGAAGTGACGATAAAACCGCTGATCACCAACAGCACCTCTCCTCCCTTTTATAAGGAAGGAAGATCAGTATTTGACGTCCCGTCGACATCGTGATCATTAGAGACGGAGCACACATTGGGTCAGTTTTTCTCAGGAATTTATCTAGCGTGATTTAGGGAAATCACAGAAGACCTAAATCAGGATGGCCGTCCTCCCAGTATGTTGACACTTCATTCGGTCCTCTGTAAGGGGATGAATTATCTTTGGTTGCTTTACAGGAGTGAAAGAAATTCAATGGTGACAAGTGAAAATTTGTGCCAGACCAGGATTCGAACCAGGTATTCCACTTTGAGACAACGGTCGTCTTAACTTCTTGGCTGTTCGAACACGCCACGGTCCGTCCGCAAATTCCAAGTCACACATTAAGGAGTTAGCGCTCCAATAGTCCATTAGTTCATAGTTCTTTTATGCTCGCCGTACCGGGTTTCCCCAAGGGGTCGAACATTGTTACACATCTGCGGTGATGGTATGAAACTAACGCGTATTATATATATTCTTCCCTTGCCGGCCAAACACTGCCGTGAAAATTCCATCCACCATCGGGATTCGAAGCGGCTAACTTCTTATTTTAGCGCTTCCTCTAAGACGTACATTTGCGACTTCGCCAGCGGAGGCAAGTTTCCTGTGAATAAATTGTAAGTAATACCGTGGGCTTTGCAAACGGGAAGTCCAGCATATTTCGTACATACGTTAAAGAGCAGTTTCCAAGAAAAAACAACAACAATAAAAACATGTTTCATTTGGACTGTCAGCGTTTTTCTCTTAGGAACGAAGGAAGCGCGGAGTTTAACGTCCTGTCGACAGCGTGGTCATTAGAGACGGAGCGTACGCTCGGAGTGTTTGGGTAGGGATATGGAAGGAAATCGGCGCTGCTCTTACAAAGGAACCATCTCGGCATTTACGCCGGCCGCGGTGGGCGAGAAGACTGAGGCGCTCCAGTCACGGTCTGCACGGCCACTACGGTCGGGGGTTCGAATCCCCCCTCGGGCATGGATATTTGTGCCGTCCTTAGTCCTAGCTAGTTCATAAGTAGTTTGTAAGTTTAGGGACTGATGACCCCGTAGTCGAGTCCCATAAGCTATACAAACATTTGAACATTTGAATTTCGGCATTTACCTGGAGTGATGTAAGGAAATCAAGGAAAACCTAAAGCTGGATGGCTGGAGGTGGATTTGAACCACCGTCCTTCCGAATGCGAGTCCAGTGTGTTACCATTGCGCCACCTCGCTCCGTTTTTCTCTTCACTAGTGCAGCCTCGGTTTTGCAATAATTCGCGTAACGGGTACTTGGTGTGATTTTATTTGATAGAGGGAAGGAGGCAAGATAGGTCCGTTTAAAGAATGAAGCAGAAATTTCTGACCTCTTAACTGATCGCCGCGTAGGATTAGCCGAGCGATCTGGAGCGCCACGTTACTGATCGCTCGGCCTCCCGCGTCGGAGGTTCGAATCCTCCCTCGGGCATGGTTGTGTGTGTTGTCCTTAGTTTAGTTTAACTTAGTTTCAGTAGTTTGTAAGATTAGGGACTGATGAACAACGTAGTTTGGTCCCATAGAATTATAAACATTTGAACATTTTTCTTCTTCTTCTTCTTGTTAGCTGATCCAGGGAGTTGAAATGCATTAAGTGTCGACATTTGAAAATTTGTGCCCTACCGGGACTCAAACTCGGATTTCCTGTTTCTCGTGAGTAGTTGGCTTAATTCCTCGGTCATTCAGGCACTCTTCCGTTCCTATCCAAATTGGCAACGCTAGTATTTTAGTGTCCTCCATCCAGTGTCCCTCTTGTTCGCCACTATATCTGTATCCCAGCATACGATCGTACGATTTTTGTTCATCGGCATTGAAATCGTCGTCTCCCCGCCGATGCAAAAATACAAGCAGGCCTGTAAGTAGGTGTCTGTTATTTCAGATATAAAACAAATAGCGTACCTACAACTGTTTAAGTAAGTCTACCATTGGTTGAAAAAAATATAAATCACCATAAGCACTGAATTTCGCGATTACATTAAGTCTGCCACTTTGTTTTAGGTTCTCGGAAAAGAACTAAGCATTATAATAGTAAAAAATTCTGTCTATGCTGGCCTTGGTTAACACTTTTTTTTGACGCATCGACAGACGAGTTGTTTAGCCGAACAGCAAGTTTGCAAAGAAACTTATAATTTTTAGGGGAGAGATGATGAAATCCAACTTGATACTGAGTTTAGTCTTCACTTATCTTGTGACTTGTAGAGGTTATTAGAAACTACGTGACGGTCAAATATTAGCTCATAGGGCCACACATTGCTTCTTCTTGATGATTAACTATATAATTTATAAATCTCTACAAATGTTTTACGATCCCTTGACATATTGACTAATGGAAGTAAGGGAAATTAATCACCAGTAACAAAAGGCTCCGAAGAAATGGTGAGGTGTCAGTGGGCGTCCAGAGTGTATTCCCGACGGAAGCTCAGCTTTTGCTCTGTGGTGAGGCAGGCACGCACTACCAACTTTCCCATCGCAGCCCGCACTTGCAGGCTTCTCGGCTAAGCGCGTTAAGCACGTGTCTGGCTCGCTTTATCTGAATTACCTCGGGCTGACGTACAGCCGCGCCATACTAAAACTCGATGTGGCCTCTCGCACCTGCAGCGGAATCTGCAACTATTCATTTCGCACCGCTCTCTTCATAACGAGGTCTATCAGACTCAACTGGCTCCTACTTGTAACAGACCCAGAACCTCGGCAGCTGTGTACCAGCATTGCTCAGCTACAAGCAGATATTTTCAAACCAATGACACACACACTTGTCTTCTCTTTCTGTTAAATGATGCCGACAAGAAGGCAGCACTCATGTGAAAAGGTTTTCGAAAAACAACTTCGACGGCTGTCTGGCATGTAATTTCAGTAAATTGTAATGTGTGTACCGCCAATGTTCACGAAGAAAGATAAAATTTGCACTGCAATGAACGCGAGAATATAAACATGATGGTTACATCTGCACATTAGTATTCAACATCCAGTCGACGACGAGGTCATCATAAGTGGAGTACAATCTCAGATTAAGAAAGGAGGAGCGAGAAGAACCATGGAAAACCTAAATCAAAATGGCCGAACGCGGATTTGAAACGTCCTCCTGAATTCGAGTCCAAATGATAGCTACTGCGCTAGCAGTACTTGACTCAGTGATTTCTGTTTTTAATCATAGTTTTAACTGATATTTAGTGGGCGTTCTTATGCTGGAACTATTTTAATATCTTCTAAACTGCCGAACAATTTCAAAATTAGTAAAACATACAAGACATATGAAAGATCACAAAGGAGTACGATAACTCAATCCTACCAAACACCATTGGACTCAGTTTCCCGCCAAGAGCACAAATAATACTATACAGTGGAATAACAAATTCTCTAAAGGAATGTGAATAATTCAAATCCAAAGTTCACAGGTTCGGTCCCCATCAATCTTAGGGGTTTCATCTCCCACTTATCACATCTTTCACCTCTGTCAATGTCGATGATCTGAGAAATGCCGGTTTGCACCGTGGTTCGAAATGAACTTTTAACTGTACTTCCACCTGTAACTGGCTGGGTAAACCACTTCACAGGGCCACGCGGGAATTACCACGTGATCTGGAGCACCACCTTTCAAATGTTTGTAAATCTAAGGCACTTAACTGCTTGGTTATTAGTCCCTAGCTTACAATACTTAAACTAAGTTAAACTAACCGAAGGACACGACATACACCCATGAACGATGGAGGACTCGAACCTCTACAACTACATGGGATACTCTGCAAATCACATTTAAGTGCTTGGCAGAGGGTTCATCGAACCACCTTTAAACTTATGAAAGACGGACAGACACTGCTATTCGTGATTATGAAAGCAACTACGAACATTATGGCCACACAAACGAAGAATTTTTGACCTTTATACTGTTTATCTCTCATTCCGTTCTCGAATAGCGTGCGGAAAGAAGGAACACCTGAATCTCTCCGTTCGAGCTCTGATTTCTCGTATTTGACTCTGTTGATATTTTCTGCCTTTGTAAGTGGCAGTCAACAATAATTTTCGCATTCGGAAAAGAATGTTGGCGATTAGATTTTCGTAAGTAGCTCACGCTGCAGCGATAAGCGCCGTTGTTGTAATGATTCCCATCGCAGATCGTGTATCATTTCCGTAACGCTGTCTCCCCTGTATCGTGACAATACAAAACTAGCTTTGGACTTCTTTGGACTCTTTCGATGTCCTTCGTCAAACCCACCTGATAAGGATCCCACACTGGGCAGCAATACTCGAAAAAAGGACGGACAAGCGTTGTGTATGCAGTTTCTTTAGTAGTTCTGTTGCATCTTTTAAGGGTTCTGCCAATAAAACGCAGTTTTTGGTTCGCCTTTCCCATGACATTAACTACGTGTTGTTTCCAGGTTAAGTCTGAAGTAACAGTAATTCCTGGGTATTTTGTGGAGTTTACGGCCTTCACTTTTGATTGATTTATCTTATAAGCAAAGTTCAACGTATTTCTTTTCGTACTCATGTGGACGACTTCACACTTCAATAATGCCATACTGCGTATAACTCAATGACGTGTCTGAAAGTTACAATGATGTAACCGCTTCTTGGTCGAGACGGAATGTTTTTACAGTCAAAACAGTCAGGTGTTGAGTGATCACTGTGAAGGACACGGCGATGGCACATGTTCGTGTGAACCAGAGTTACGGTATCTGGAAGTTTGAAAGATGCCTCAGTCCGAGACTCCATTTGGCTGGTTGCTCGAACTGTGTACTATTCAGATCTGTGGTGACTGATGTTGAAGTAGAGACACACTAACTCCTCGTCAAGGTTCCGGTCGATCATGTCTGATCACCACGGCGGAGGACCATCGTGTTGTGTACCGAGCAAATTATTAGGCGTGCTATCCGTGAACAAGTAATGGATTTCCCGCCGCGGCGGATTAGCCGCGCGTACTGGAGCGCAGTGATGCGGTGCGCGCGGCCGTCCCGCAACGGGGGTTCGAATCCCCCTTGGGTATGGATGTGTGTGTCGTCTTTAGTATAAGGTCGTTCAAAAGTAGTTTGTAAGTTTAGGGACTGATGACCCCGCAGTTAAGTCCCTTAGGCTTTACAATCATTTGAACATCTGAATGGATTTCCCGTGACGTTGTATCTCATCCCACACAGTGTGTCGGAGACAATCAGTAGCTGAACTGCAGAATTACCGTCCCATACGCCAGCTGCCTTGAACTTGACATCTTTTGGTCCAGGCAGCATGGATTGCCGATGCATGTTGTCGCATTGTGTTCAGCGATAATCGCGGTTCTGCAGTACCTTGTATGGCCATCATTGGCGGGTACAGCGGCGACATTGGAAGGGATCCGATTCTACTCATCACGTTAGAAGCCAATTAGTACGACTTGAGCTGATGGCTGGTACCAACTGAGGGAACACTGACGTCACGGGCATCCTGTGTCCTCGTGTGTTTCCTCTCTTGCGGTAATATCGTGGTAACGTTGTTCAACTGAACAATCTACATCCACACATGCCTGAGTGATATTGAGGCACTTGCGTGGCCTGCCAGATTTGTCCACCGCGGCGGATAGCCGTGCGCACAAAGGGGCTTTGCTGCGGTGCGCGCGGCTGTTCGCCGTCGGAGGTTCGAGTCGGGCATGGGTGTTTATGTTGCTCTTAAGATATGTTAGTTTAAGTAGTTTGTAAGTTTATGGACCGATGACCACTGCAGTTAGGTCCCCAAAACTTTAGAAACACTTGAAAACTTTTTAGTGTGAGACCAGCTCAGACGTCAACTGTGTGTAGGATATTAAGGACCAGTTACAACACTGTTAAGTTTAATTTCGTGTGTTCCTCCACTTCCTTCACTTAATTTTCTTTCTTTGGCTAGAGAGAGTATATCTGCCATACTGGTTAAACTGTACAGCCCGAGAGTCACCAAGAACCAACAGACACAAAATCAAGAAAATTTCAACCATAAATGTGCTGCGCGCCACATGCTATGTAATAACGCGACAGTATCGGAAGCAGTAACGTCATAATGAAAAGTCCACCGATTACATCGATAATTAATAAATGCTAATAGATGACGTTACATCAGGTAATATTGAAGCGCGTCGTCAGGTTTTTCTATGCATATATGATCAGTTGAGTCATTCAGTAACATACATGCATTAAGAACATAGAGATAAACTGATGTTGCAGAGCCATTTTCGAACTTCAGAAGACTGAAATTAGGATGGGTCGATTTAGCTCTCCTGTTAACACAGGCTCGTTTTTATTCAAGACACAGATGGATTAAAATATTAGCTGCTAGTGAACATCGAATAATATGAAGAGGAATAGCTGAAAATATGTGCCTAACTGGTATTCGAACCCGGGCCTCTTGGATATTTGATAGTTGCGCTGATCCCTAGGCCATCCGGACACAGTTGACACCATAACGACACACACTACCCTGGCACGCCTGCTGGATGACCCAAATTTTCAACTTATCCACACAAAGACACACAATACATTACTAACGTGGTGCACTAGCCTATTATCCTCACAACTCGCGGCATATCAACGATTTCCGTTAAGTCAGAAACAACGTAAACCATTTTACGGTGTAGCCGTAACACCTAGCAGGATGGCGCAGCAGTTCGACCATTGGACTAACATCCGGGAGGACGACGGTTGAAACCCGTCTCAAGCCATCCAGATTAACTTCAAAGATGATCTAGTAAATAAGACGATGAAATAATAATTTAAAAAATTCGAATAATCAAAATATCAGAGGAATATACAATTTCTAAAGCTAACAACAATGATGCAACGTCGGCCAAGAAGAAAATCAGTAACAGAAGGTAGAATGTATTTTACCATCAATTTCACCTGCCGAGAACCATGTAGATCAACATGTCTTAGTAATCACTGTCCTTGAAGGTACTGTAACGAAACTAAAGGAATTCTACTTTATGCACACACTGAGAATATACTTTGCTTTACGCACGCGATGAAATCTTCCAGGGGAGCGGAGATGTTGAAATCAATAGCGACCAGAAACACTGGTTATATTTGTCAGACATTATCAAGAAAGATACAAACAGGACCTTTTATTACATGAAGAAGTGATACTGGTTACATTACGACCGAGATGCAAAGACCATGAAACAACAGGTTTTCCTCACTGAAAATGAAGTGTAACAATAACGCATAAAATCGTAATTGGAAGACAATTTCCCAGAAATGTGCTATATCTACCGAAAACTTCCCAATTGATTCCAGACAACGTATTTTCAAGAGACAGACTGCAAACTGTATTCTCTGCCTTCTTCAGAGAAGGAATTACGACCATAAAATTAGATGAAATACGGCATTTTCACCGTGCAGAAACGACCGTGATTATTCTGTTTCGTAATATGTTGGAAGTTAAGCGTTTTATCTAACAAAAACTATAGTGAAAACCAAAATTTATTTTCTTTTTGTAGGTGGTGACTGGTTTCAGTTGTGCTCGGAATAACCACCACTAGACCAAAGCAGCTGTTGACAGATATTTTATGGCACAGAGCACCAACTTCTCATTTGGTCTGGGTAAATTAAATTTGGTCTGTTGATGTTTATTATGTCTAAAACCGGCCGTTAGTGGTGGCCCATAAAATAGGTTTGGTCATTTGTATGCAGTGGAAAATTGTAAATGTGTTTGTGGAAAAAAATTAAAAAAAATGTTTTAACAGAATAAGAAGTACAAAACATCACACTCACGCGTACGAGCAATAGTTCTTACCACGCTTTGCCAGTGACCCCAATGGGAATGAAACTTACGAGAATGTACGGTACAATGAAAAACGCTACGTTCAAGATACGTCTTAGCGGCACTCTCAATAAAAATGCAGTTGTCCTCTTTCAAACAGGAGAGCGGAACCGAGATGAAGAAATAAAAATAAATACAGAAATATGAAATGCATTTATAAGTAATGTGTGGTGCTATACAACAGTATTCTACAAACCGGTTAAAAAGTACACGGGCCACTTCATCATTCGACCAAATCAAAATTACAGGCTCTGGAGTAGCTCTGACCACTTATTACATCTAAGATATTTATCTTCTGTTGGAAATCGTCTTTCTTTTTATACATATTATGAATTCTTTCAGTTACATCATTTAGAGGACAATCTGCATAACGAGAATCCCATTAGTTTACGAATGGATTGCGCAACACAAAAAGGAATATTAAGGCGTTTAGTTTGTTTTGTCCACTTTGGTGTAATTGGCTGTAAGCGTGCGATGGTGCATGATGAGGATACAGTACCCAGTTCAGTTTTTGTGACACCATCCGTCGTTAAATTAGCTTTCCCTAGAGCCATACGAAAATGACTGTAGAAAGAGAGAAAATCAAGGAAAAAAATACTGGAACACTTAATATTGTTTCCAATAAATGTATGCGTTTATATAAAAGATCTTTTGAAGACTACTGCCATTCTCCGGAGCCTAACAAAAGTGAGTTGGCACGACACCAGCAACTACACAAAATCTCCATTAACACATCGTAGACATGACACACACCTGTAGAGTGAGAATACATAGGCCCTATGCAAGAAATGAGCACAGTTATCATATTTGAAGAATGGGCTTCGTCAGGCCCGGACAACGCAATAAGATCTACAGGTTATGAGACTGACACGCGAATAAACAATTGAGATTGGACTTTAGCTCCCCCCGACATAAAACAGTTAATTTAAAACGTCACATTATCCGTTTAAATAAAGATCAAGATTATTTATGTCAGCCTTGTATTTTGTGATGCAGTTGATTGTGAACTTTAACTAATCACTTCCTCTTCTTCCCAAATTAATCTTCTATGTCTTTCTTTTCCTTTGATCTGCCAATTTTTTTTTTTTTTTTCCCCTTCCAGTGACACTTCTTCAATATTTTTGTTTCCGATTTTGCTTCTGAAATATTTCCAGTTCAAATGTTTGTAAATCTTTGGGACTTACCTACTCTAGTCATCAGTCCATAGGCGTACAAACTACTTAAACTAACTTATGCTAAGGACAACAAATAAACCCATGTCCGAGGGAGGATTCGAACCTCCAACGGCGAGCAGCAACGCGCTCCGAAGCTATACGCAGCTAGTAGATTTTTTTCAGTCAAGCGAGTTAGTTAATTTCTCCTAAGTCGTCGTAGGAGTGAACTGTAAGAATTTTTCGCACTGTGTTCTCGTACTACTTTTTTTATCCCGTTTCGAAATCATAGCATTAACTTTTTATCTGCGGCAGTTTTTTATGAATTTACAAAAATTTCACCGGAAAACGAAGTTTTTTTAATGACAACACGGTTAAGTACTTACGAACAAATATTAGATTGGAATATAAAAGCGTTGCCAATACCACATTTAATCGTCTATTTGCTACTTTATTACTGTACTACGCACCAATAATCAGAAAGTGAACTCGAATAAAGCAGAAGTACTATAAAACCAATTAAAACTAGAAACAGAAGCTATGGGAAATCAGCACAAATTTCCATTTTAAAAACAGATAAAATTTTCAAGACATTAAAAAAAATAAAATAAAATAAATAAATAAATAAAAAATAAAAAAATAAAAAAGATGAAGAAGAAAACCTTCTATTCGTTGTGTAAAGTTATCTAAATAGCTGTGAAAACACATAGTATTTCACTAACCATAAAATCCTTATCTGAAGAATTATCAGTGTATTCTAAATATTTTAAATATATTAGCAGCACTCAATTCATATATGTATCGCAACAAATACTGTAAGAAATGAAAGAAACTGGGATGTCGCTTCAAACAGCACCACCGACAAAAAAAGTATCTTAAGGTACACTTTAGTCCATGATCACCACTCTTCCTTGTATACGTATTTAATATTGACGAGGATTTTAGGGCTCCTGTCGTTTCCCGCCTCTCAGACCCCACAATAACCTATTTTGTATGATTAGATTAGAAAATGTTCAAGTGTTTGCAAAGCTTATGGAACTTGACTACGGGGTCATCAGTCCCTAAACTTACAAACTACTTACGAACTAACTCATACTAAAGACAACACAAACATCCATGCCCGAGGGAGGATTCAAACCTCCGACGCGGGATTAAATCAGATTAATACTCGTTCCATAGATCATGAATACGACACTTCTTAATGATGTGGAACGTGTCAGGTTAATGAAGGGTGTCTGTACAATATGTTACATTACACAAAATTTTACATGACACAATATTTTTTATTTATTATTATTATTTTATTTTTTTAGATTTACTCATTTATGTCTAAAAAGTCATCCAGTGAGTAGAAGGAGTTGTCATTCAGTAACTCTTTTGATTTATTTTTAAATGCTAGTTGGCTATCCGTCAGGCTTCTGATGCTGCTTGGTAGGTGACCAAAGACATTCGTGTCACCATGATTTACCCCTTCTGTTCTAAGCTGTGATTTAGCCCTACATAGTGAAGATCATCATTTCTCCTGGTATTATAGCTGTGCACGCTGCTATTCTACATCTACATGGGATACACTGCAAATCACATTTAACTGCATGGCGGAGGGTTCATCGAAACACCTTTATACTACTTATCTCCCATTCCATTCTCGAATAGCGCGCGGAAAGAAGGAACAACTGAACTCTCCGTTCGAGCTCTGATTTATCGTATTTTATTCTGATGATCTTTTCTACCTATTTAAGTGGGAGTCAACAATATATTTTCGCATTCGGAGGAGAATGTTGGCGATTGGAGTTTCGTAAGTAACCCACGCAGCAGCGATAAACGCCGTTGTAATGATTCCCATCCCAGATACTGTATCATTTCCGTAACGCTGTCTCCCCTGTATTGTGACAATACAAAACTAGCTGCCCTTCTTTGAACTCTTTCGATGTCTTCCGTCAAACCCACCTGATACGGATTCCTCACTGGGCAGCAATACTCCAAAAAAGGACGGACAAGCGTTGTGTATACAGTTTCTTTAGTAGTTCTGTTGCATCTTTTAAGGGTTCTACCAATAAAACGCAGTTCTTGATTCGCCTTTCCCACGACATTATCTAAGTGTTTTTTCCAGTTTAAGTCTGAAGTAATAGTAATTCCTAGGTATTTTGAAGAGTTTACGGCCTTCACTTTTGATTGTTTTATCTTGCAAACAATTTTTAACGGATTTCTTTTCGTACTCATGTGGATGACTTCACACTTCTCATTATTTAGAGTCAATTGCCAATTTTTACACCATAGTGATATCTTATTTAGACCGTTCTGCAGTTGGTTTTGATTTTCAGATGATTTTACTAGACGGTAAATGACGGCGTCATCTGCAAACAACCTAAGATAGCTGCTTAAATTTTCTCCCAAATCGCTTATGTAAATAAGGAACAGCAGAGGACTAATAACACAACCCTGTGGAACGCCCGACATCACCTCTGTTTTAGCCGATGCCTCAGCATTAATTACTACAAACTGTGTCCTCTCTGACAGGAAATCCCTTATCCAGTCGGAAATTTTGGGCAATATACCATAACCACGCAATTTGATTAAAAGCTGTTTGTGAGGTACGGTGTCAAAAACCTTCTGGAAATCAAGAAATACGGAATCAATTTGAGAACCCTTGTCGATAGCACTCATTACTTCGTGTGACTAAAGAGCTAGTTGCGTTTCGAATGAACGATATTTTCTAAATCCGTGTTGACCTGGTGTCAATAGATCATTCTGTTCGAGATAATTCGTAATATTTGAATACAGGATACGTTCCAAAGCCCTGCTGCAAATTGACGTCAATGAAAGAGTCCTTTAGTGGGTTACTCCTACTTCCTTTCTTGAATATGGGTGTGACCTGTTCAACTTTTTGAGGTTTGATTCCATTTCCTGGAGGTGCTCCACGACCACACAATGATGAACACGCCAGATGTATTCACATCATTGGCCGTTAATGTTTTATTTAAAAAAACACAGATCGATTTCAATCACCTAGTGATCATCTTCAGTGTCCTTCAAACTATTGAACAAGATCATAAGATCAGTATGGAATTACAAACAAATACAAAATGAACTGGAATACAATATTAAATATAATATACAGACAACATACATACCGAGCATATGAATGCCCTGAATGTAACTGCAAAGGTAAACATAAAATTGCAGTGTCAAAGTTTGAAATAAGCGCGCTGCTTACAAACGACATGCAGCGGCGCTGTAGGGATGGGTGTTATTAACGCCCTCTATTACTTAGATGTTCCATAAATTTTTTTATGCAAACAAAATAAAAATTAGAATGTATTTTCACACATAAGGTATATAAGCTGAATAACCAATAAAAATGAAAAAACAGCATACAGAAATATATAAAATATCAGGTAAAGGACAAGAGTATGATGTTAAGCACCTTATGCCAGTTATAGATACTACTAGCGTAGTAAGTTATTTCAACAGGAAAATTTAAAAACATTTTAAAATTTAAAAGAGCAGTACCATGAAGGATAGTAGCCTTTATACATTGATTATAGCTACGCTGCAAAATCTTGAAAACGACGCAGAAGAACAAGGGGATATAATTTTAATTTTATGACAAATTAACGAAGGTTAATTGCAGCGCCACCACGTTTTCCGTGCTTGAAGCACGTTACATAGCGTTGAGAAAGTTATAGTACAGTATAAACATAACATCAGTCAGAAGCAAAGTATACCTAAAACATAATGTAAAAGGCTTAAGTTGTACAGAGTAGTATGATTTAATGTTAAAAATATAAAATAAACAATCACGTAAAAGAACGAAGATATCAATCATTACAGATGACGTCTAGGGAACGCACTCGTTTCCGTGCTGAAGCACGTTACATGTAATTGACAAAGTCATAGTATAACAATACATCAGTCAGCAAAGCATGCAAAAATTACAATGAAAGGATAAAGCAGCACACGATGGTGCGATCCAACGCTAAAAAAGCACAACGAAAGAGACCACTCAACATGGATGGCACACGGGAAACGCACCCATCCCCCGCGCCTGAAGTACGTTACATTTAAGTTCGTTACCAGCAACACATTAGTAAACAGAAAGCATTATAAAACATAAGATCTAAGGTTAAAGTCGCACAAGGTGGTGCGATTTAATGCTAAAAGTTGTAAACTAAAATACCATGACAAAAGCAAGCTGATATCCCTCAATGTAGATGAAGTGTTGGGAATGTGCTCGTCTTGTAAGCATATAGCGTGTGAATATATAAGGACCAGACATTGTACATGTTAAGATGAAACATTATAAACAGATCCCTTTTATTTGGTGTTCAGCAATGATGCAAAGAATTCCCCATGAATGTCCAGCGCCACATCCTCGGGAAACCTAGTTTCCAGTCGTCTATCTGTTTGTCCGACATAAAAAGCATTGCATTCAGCACATAAAATATTGTTTACCCCTGATTCATCTAGGAAATTTGTTTTGTAAATATTATTAATCAAAAGCCGTCCTAAACTATTTTCATTTTTAGAAAGCAAAATTCAGTTTCACTAATGTGTTGCTGGTAACGAACTTAAATGTAACGTACTTCAGGCGCGGGGGATGGGTGCGTTTCCCGTGTGCCATCCATGTTGAGTGGTCTCTTTCGTTGTGCTTTTTTAGCGTTGGATCGCACCATCGTGTGCTGCTTTATCCTTTCATTGTAATTTTTGCAGGCTTTGCTGACTGATGTATTGTTATACTATGACTTTGTCAATTACATGTAACGTGCTTCAGCACGGAAACGAGTGCGTTCCCTAGACGTCATCTGTAATGAATGATATCTTCGTTCTTTTACGTGATTGTTTATTTTATATTTTTAACATTAAATCATACTACTCTTTACAACTTAAGCCTTTTACATTATGTTTTATGTATACTTTGCTTCTGACTGATGTATTATTTATACTGTACTATAACTTTCTCAACGCTATGTAACGTGCTTCAAGCACGGAAGACGATATGGCGCTGCAATTAACCTTCGTTACTTTGTCATAAAATTAAAATTATATCCCCTTGTCTTCTGCGTCCTTTTCAAGATTTTGCAGCGTAGCTATAATCAATGTATAAAGGCTACTATCCTTCATGGTACTGCTCTTTTAAATTTTAAAATGTTTTTAAATTTTCCTGTTGAAATAACTTACTACGCTAGTAGTATCTATAACTGGCATAAGGTGCTTAACATCATACTCTTGTCCTTTACCTGATATTTTATATATTTCTGTATGCTGTTTTTTTTAATTTTTATTGGTTATTCAGCTTATATACCTTATGTGTGAAAATACATTCTAATTTTTATTTTGTTTGCATAAAAAAATTTGTGGAACATCTAAGTAATAGAGGGCGTTAATAACATCCATCCCTACAGCGCCGCTGCATGTCGTTTGTAAGCAGCGCGCTTATTTCAAACTTTGACACTGCAATTTTATGTTTACCGTTGCAGTTACATTCAGGGCATTCATATGCTCGGTATGTATGTTGTCTGTATATTATATTTAATATTGTATTCCAGTTCATTTTGTATTTGTTTGTAATTCCATACTGATCTTATGATCTTGTTCAATAGTTTGAAGGACACTGAAGATGATCACTAGGTGATTGAAATCGATCTGTGGTTTTTTAAATAAAACATTAACGGCCAATGCTGCGAAATACATCTGGTCTGTTCAACTTTCCAGTCTTTTGGTACAGATCCTATTAAACTGGGTTGGATTATTAACAACAAATTTCATAAGTGAATATATATATTGTGAGGATACCTAAATCCTTAAATAGGTGTCTGCAGCATGATCGTGGCTCCAGCAATTATTCTGATTACACGCTTTTGTGCAATGAATACTTTTTTTATTCAATGATGAATTGCCCCAGAATATGATGCCAAGCGAAAGTAGTGAATGAAAATAGGCATAGTAAGCTAATTCACTGAGATTCTTATCGCCAAAATTTGCAATAACCTAACAGCATACGTAGCTGAACTCAAACGTTTCAGCAGAGCGTGTATGTGTTGCTTCCAGTTTAATCTCTCATCAATGCACACGCCTAAAAAATTTGAAAATTCTACCTTAGGTACAGGCTTCATTTCAACGTCTACCTGTTTCCTACTAGTAGCAGAAAACGAATGAGATAAATTACTGCGAATGATCCTGTGTCTTTCAAAAATGTTTCAAGAGAGCAAAGACATTAATCCTGGGCGTTTGCACACCAGAACAGGTGGTTCGTTGTGGAGCCAAGTGAAACCAAGGAATATATAGGTAAATTAAAATTACAAGTCTTACTTTTGCGGCAGACTAAGAATAATCTACGACGAGGAAGAATAATAAACCTATAACCTCGTCCCTTGTAAATGAACAATGAATTATAAAGGTAACTTATTAGCGATTTAACTGAGGAAGAAATTATATAGGTGATACAAATGAATATCGCTGAATTGAAACGCTATACTAGATGTGTGCAAAGATATTCTAAAGCAGTAACTGTTCCAATTCCGGTATGGACACTAAAATTCAGAGACCAATTGAAATCAGAGTAAGCAATATGTAACAGTGATTTCATTGCTACTCTGGGCATCCTCTAAACATACTAGAAGACAGCTGCAGTGCATTTACTGTACGGATGTCAACAGTGATTGCAGTATGAATCCCTCCGCCCCCGTTTCAATAATTTCACTCATTCCCAAACTTGGAACGGCAAATATTTTAGAAAATATGCGTCTACGTAAGTACAACACTTAGTGGGTGCATCTTATATTTGAAGGTTGTTATTACTTTGCTTCTTGATATTCATAACAACCAATCATGTCATTAACGGAAGAATCGAAAAGGCTATCGCGGGATCAGCTGCTTAAGATCAACACCTACCGGATAAAAGGAGGTTTATAAAAACTGAATGAAACAGCCTCACTAGTGCATAGTTCATATCACGAACGGGAGTAGGTACAGTTTTCACACAGGCAGCGTAAGGACGATATACCTGGTTGTCGGAAGAACAACACGAAGCAACAGCAGGCAGGTCATGGGGAGATAAACATGGATTATTTTAGAACCCAATATAAGCATTCAGTTTTCTCCATACGCAGGCAATTGAAACCAATCAATAACTGTCTTCCTGCCATTAACATGAACAAAAACCTTGAAAGAAAGATCCTTCTTTGTATAATAATGCATCTGAAATGAAACGACCACATAAAATTAATGGTGGGTACGGCAGACGCCTGGCTGAGGAAGGAAGAAAGCTTAGGGTTTAATGTCCCGTCGACAGTGTGGTCATTATAGACGGAGGTCAGGCTCGGATTTTTGGGTAGGGATGTGGTAAGAAATCGGCCGTGCTCTTACGAAGACACTATCCCAGCATTTAGGGAAATCACGGAAAAATTAAATTTGGGTGGGCGGAGGCGGATTTGAACCACCGTCCTCCCGAATGCGATCCACTGTGCTACCACTGCGCGACCTCGCAGAGAGATCGGAGCCCTCACAGAGGCATACCGGCAATCGTTTTCTCCACGAACCAAACGCGACTGGAATAGTGGGAGGAAGTGACTGTGGTACACAAAGTACCCTCCGCCACACATCGTGGTGTGGCTTGCGGAATATGGACGTAGATGTAGACGGATACACATGGCGTTTGTAGATTTAGAGAAAGGTTAACTGGGAAGGTAGCAATGGTAACAGAAGGTTATCGTGAGCGTGTAAGACGGCGAGGAAGAGGAGGGCGCCGACTACCTGGCCGGAATTAATTGCACAAGGTGGAACCGGTCGCAGTGCACGGCCTCTGGCACACGTGAGGCGCGGCCGCCTGCTTTTGTCGCAGCCGCAGCCACTTCTTCTCACGAATATGCTGCGCGCACCTGGCCTCCTGTTTTAAGCCTTTCCCGGCAGGTATCTGCCGTGCGCGCCACTCGACTACAAATATTCGTGCATAAGCACTCTTCTTTCTTCATGAGACGCAATACTCGGGCAGATTCCGAATTCGGTGCGTTTGGAGGGGAAGTAAAGAAGCTCCGGCTGTTATCAGCCGTCACTAGTCGAGATAGTGCGTCGACATGTTTCGTGCCGAATATCAGTTTGCTACCTTAAACACATTGTAGATAAGTCTGGCTAATTCGATACATCTTACATTCGAAGATGCTTGAATTAAAACGAATGAGCGAGGTAAATAATTAGCCGAGTAAAATAACACACATTATATTGTTTTCTGGCTTGGTTCTAATTTATTCTTCCGGTTAACATTATTGTAAAAATGTTCAAATGTTTGTAAAGCTTATTGGACTTAACTACGGGGTTATCAGTCCCTAAACTTACAAACTACTTACGAACTAGGACGGCACAAATATCCATGCCCGAGGGGGGATTCGAACCCCCGACCGTAGTGGCCGTGCTGACCGTGACTGGAGCGCCTCAGTCACCTCGGCCACCGCGGCCGGCCTTTATTGTAAGAGAAATATATTATTCATCCCGAAGAATAAATTATTCTACGTGTAATATAAATCTCCAGTAACTCTGAAACGTCAATTTCATAAGCAGTGTTCGAATAAGACTTTCGGACAACGGTAACAGTACAATGGTTGTAGTTACCTTTGAGACAGATACATACCAACAATGACGAAGCATCTACTCTACTAGATGTACCCATTAAGAACAATCCAGTCACCAAATTTACATACACGTTTTGCTCTGATCTGGAGAAACCTCTGGAGCAATCGCCATTGTTGGTGTAGCAAATGTTTGTTAAGCTGATGGACTGAACTGCGGGATCATCAGTCCCTAAACTTACAAAATACTTATAAACTAACTTATACTAAATACAGTACAAATATCCATGCCCAAAGGAGGATTAGAACCCCCGACGGGGAACGGCCTCGCGCATCGGAGCATAGCGCCTTAATGCGCTCGGCCACTTCGCCGCGGCCTTGGTGTAGCACTGCTGGAATAGCGACTCTAAATGTCAGCACAGCTAATGCACCTAATAACTGTACAATGTTTAGCTTACTTGATATTACCGGTATGATAACTGCTTTGTCACAGCTCGTACCAGAACCATGTAGAGTCCGTATCAGAGAGCGTCGATAATACCTTCAGTAAAGAGGAGGGGGAAAAAATACTTTGCTGGCAGGGGAGGAATGCTTCTTTGGAGAGCCAGGCAATTATTTAATTCGAACTCTGTGGGGATATAAAACATTATTGCTGAGTGGTGTCTGAGGAAGAAACGAATATCCAGAGTTTAACATCCCGTCGACGACGAGGTTATCGGAGACAGAGCACTAGCGCGGGCCACACGAGGCTACAGTAGGAGAAAGTCTATGGCCTTTTCAAAGGAATCATCCTGAAATTATCTTTAATGATTTTTGGAAACTTAAATGTGGATGGCTGGGCAGATATTTGAAACCTCCTCTTTCCAAATGCCGAATCTCTATCTTCAGCGCTGAGGCATCGCGCTCGGTGGAAAGATAAGCTCCGGTGTAGTGCAACACGCTATGTTCCGAGATAACTTGTACCGAAATCACTGTGGAAGTCTCTTACATTGCAAACGGTACGTCTGGAGTCTGCAACAGCGAAAATTGCAGCTTTCATGCGATACACGGCCCGTGACTGCCATCGGAGCAGACATGTGATTACGCTAGTGAATATGAATTCACAAAATTATCCACTGATGGTGGTTTCGTGATACAAGATCGAAACGGTTGTTGCGTAAATATATACGTATTAAAATATTTGCGTTGCACGACAGATTATCTATAAATCCAAAGTAATAACTGTGCATTCAATAAGACCATACGAAAAATATAAGAAGTGTCAATTTTAAAGAAGAAATTCTACGAGATTTACCACGAATTATTCAGAACAATAAATTGTACCTTGTCTAAAATCAGGTTAAATATTGCTCACGTCAATTAAAATAATGGATCACAGACAAGTACGTAACTTACGATCTAATTCCCTTAGTCACCCTATAGCTTCCTCCTGTGAAAGGTTTTACGATGTTATGAACATCATTATTTCTCTCAAGCATTTTCGCCTGCAGGATATCCCGCTTCTCTTTAACTGCTCCTGTACCACCGCCTTTCTTCCAGTCATTAGGGAATACATATACGATGTATCATTGAAAAGCTTTCCTGATGTTGAAATGTAGAATTCACTCCCTCTATCTTTTCACCATAATTTGTACGTACTTATTTTTAAGGCGGCATTAGTTCTACAATTTTACTTCATATTTTATTTTATCGTTTATTAAAAGTACTTCACTATACATTTGTTTTCCATTTACTTACGGTTAAAGCATTTGTAAATTTCGACAGAGGTTTTATGACCGTTGACTGCAATAATCTCTGTAAATGTCTGAAGATAGTATGGCTAAAATTCAAAGAGTGAAAAGTTATCTGTAAGTTGTACAAAAATCAGAAAAAAAGGGCATGAATGGAACCAATAGTTGGAATGGAAATACAACATGTTGTGACATACCAGCAAATTTATTCTATTTTCGCAGACACAAGAAGAGGGTAAAACGTAATGTGGTACCATAGATGAAGACTGAAGACTACATGGGTATATCGCGTAACTAATGAGAAGGAAATAGAATTCGGGAGATATTATTGGCGTAACTTGACTAAAAAAAGGGATTGACTGACACATCAACGAATAGTTACATTAGTATTAGGGGGAGGTATGGAGGATAAATTTCACAGACAGACTAAGAAACGCCGCGCGGGAGTAACCGAGCGGTCTGGAGCGCCACGTTACGGATCGCGCGGCCTTCCGCGTCGGAGGTTCGAATCTTCCCACAGGCATGGATGTGTGTGTTGTTCTTAGATAAGTTTAACTTAGTTTAAGTAGTTTGTAAGACTAGGGACTGATGACCAACTTAGTTTGTTCCCATAGAATTACAAACATTTTAACTTTTAAGACTAAGAAACGATTACAGTAAACGTGTTGAAATATATATGAAATGATGTAGTTATTCGGAGATGGAGAGGCTTGCAGAGGACAGAGTAGCGTGGAGAGCTGCATCAAACCAGTGTTCGGACTGAAGACCACAACAGCAGCACATTGAGCAAGCTATCAATGAAATGGGGAAGAAATATGGAAAGGGATTTGATATTACCTTAAGAAGACGTTACGGGATGAATATCAATAAAAGTAAGAAAAGAGAAACGGAATGTAGTTGAATTATAACACGCAATGCTGAAGGAAATAGATCACTGAGACACTTAACAGCTGTTGAAGAATTTCGTTATAAGGGTTGTAAAAAACTTACGATGGCCAATATGGAAAGTTTTCTGCTATGGGACAAAGAAAAATAAATTATAATCTGAAAAGGGAAATTTTGTAACATCTAATATAAATTTGATGTATCAGGAAGTAAGTTTTGAGAGTATTTGTCTAGAGTGAATCCTTGTTTGGAATGGAAACGGACAATAAAATCGTAATTTTTTTTTTTTTAATTTGGTGCTACATTAGATTGATCATCAATAGACGATAGATCGAATAACTACTCAGAAGATACAGGATCGAAATGCGAAGAAAATACGTTTGTGGTACAAATCGCCTAGAAAAAGGCTCAGTTGATGGGACACATTCTGAAACATCAAGGAACTGTAGTTAGGTAACAGACGTGTCTGGCCAAAATATTGTATAAGTGTCGTCGAACAGATCCGCTGAATTATAGGCCAATATCCCTGACGTCGGTATGTTTGCAGAATTTTGGCACACGTTTTAGGCTCATCTATTAAGACACTCCTGAAGGCTGAAAGTCTCCTCTGTAGGAATCAACATGGGTTCCGAAAGCAAGGATCTTATGAAACTCGGCTCACTCTATTAGTCCACCACACTTAGAGGGCGTTATTTATATACGGTTCCTCACTGACGCCAGATAAACCAAATACACGAGAGTAAACATGAATGAATAACAGTAACCGTATATACAGATATTAAAAGAAGTAATACAGGCAACCGGCTGCGTAAATTTTATGGTTCTTGACCAGGTTTAGTTACCATTAAGGGTAACTTCATCATGTAAACTTTTTTATCTTCTGATAGAGTCACTTTTAGTAGTAACGAAACCTGGTCAAGAACCACAAAATTTACGCACCTGGTTGGCAGTATTACATTTTGCTAAATACGAGAGCATGGAACATCAGCTCAAATTGGTGACTGGATTGAAGAGTTTCTAGCGACCAGAATACAGCATGTCAATCTAATGCGAGAGGTGTTTTTGATGCGAAAGTAATTTCTGGCTTACCCCAACGGAGTGTTATAAGACCGCTACTTTTCACAATATACATAAATGACATACGGTGGAAATTCCACGAGGCTTTTTGTGGATGTTCTGTAGTATACAATGAAGTTGCAACGCCTGAAAATTATAACAAAATGCAAGAGGATCAGGAGCGTAGCGGCGATTGGTGCATGGAGTAGCAACTGACCTTCAACATGAAGAAATATAAAGTGATGTGAATACATAGAAAGAAAGATCCTTTATTACATAATTAAGAAATAGTAGGAGAAACACCGGAAACTTATACTTCCATAAAATATCTTGTAGTAGGCATAAGGAAAAATCTGAGAAGGAACGACAACGTAAAATTAATCGAGGACAGGACAGATGCGAGAATGAGATTAATTGGAAGAATCTTCATGAAGTGTAGTCCAGCCATACTCGTTTACCCGATGCTTGAGTATTGCTCATCAATGTGGGATCCGTACCAGATATGGCTGATAGAGAAGATATAAAAGGAAGCAGCACGCTTAGTTACAGGTTCATTTAGTAAGCGCGAAAGCGTAACAAAGATGATCAGCAAATGCAGTATCAAACGCTGCCAGAGAGACGTTCTGCTGCGCTGGATGGTCGTGTGGTCTAAGGGATCATGCTAGGGACTGGACGGCCGTTCCCGCCGGAGGTTGTTCTTAGTGTAGGTTAGCTTTAATTTGTTTGTAAGTCTAGGGACTGATGACCAAAGCAGTCTTGTCTAGTAGGTTTACAGAGATACTGAATTGAAGGAGAGCCATGGAATTAAAATTTGTAGTGCATCCAGAATTCGAACTAGGGATCTCCTGCCTACTATGCAAGCGCCATAACCACTAATCCACCGCAACCTAATGGATATTGCGATTGCAAGGACAGTCTTAAAGCACGTCTCCTTCTGGACATTGATTTATTATTTGATGTTTACAAACTGAACGTTTTGAGAGACGTTCTGCATGGAGGTATTAACTTCTGCCAAAGTTTCGTGAGCGTACGTTTGTTGAAGATTCAACCAATATATTGCTTCCTCCAACGCATACATCACGAAACGACCAAGAAGATAAAATGAGAGAGAGTAGAGCGTACACGGAGGCTTACTTGCAGCCTTGTTTTCTGCGAATCATACGTGACTGGAAGACGAAAAGGAGGTACACAAAAGTACGCTCCGTCATACACCGCGAGCGGGCTTTCGGTGCATGGATGTAGGTGTAGGGAAATAAAGGCTTGAGTACAGGGAGCAGGTTCAGATGAAAGTAGTTAGGCGGAAATGAAGAGGTTTGCAGGTGGAGAGCCGGGCCATTAGAGCAGAGAATATTGCAGAGCGGTCAGCGCGAGGCAGCGCACAGCGGGCCCGCTATCAGGCGTTATCGCGGCCAATTCTTGTCGGCGGGCGATACGCACGACAAACAGCACCGGCGCTCGCTGCAGACCACTCTCACTTTCACTCCCTTCCCTGCTCTCAGCTCCAGTCTTCTTCACTTGCGAGGCAACACCGGGGTGCATCGCAGTTGACCATTTGTACCAGGCTGATGCCCTTAGCGTTATCCAGTAGGATACTTTTTCACACTGATCATCCACAACATTATTACCACATAACTAATAACAGGTAGGTCCACCTTTGCCACGGATAACAGCGGCGACGCCTCTTGCCATGGAAGCAAAGAGGCCTTATTAGGTCGCAGGAATGAGCTGGCACATCTACACGCGCAATTCTCCTAAATCCCGGGGGAGGCGAAGAGCTTTCACAACAGGTTCAGTCGTATCCCAGATGTGATCGATCACGTTCAGATCTAACAAGATCGGGGGCAGCACATGAACTAAAATTCGGAACTGTGTTCCTCGAAACACTTCGTCACATTCCTGTCCTTGCGACTTGGCGCATTATCTCGTTAAAAATTGTCGCTGCCATTGGTTATGAAGGGTTTTACGTGGTCTTCAACCAATGTTCATTACTTCTTGGCCATCATGATACCTTTCACGAATTCCACTGAACCCATGGATAGCCGCCACCAGCTTGTCTCCATCCCGTAGTACAGGTGTCACGGAGCTGTTCGCCTGCAAGACGAGGGATTCGCAGCCTTCCATCGACATGATGAAGGTATCGGAATTCATCAGAACATGCAACGCTCTACCACTGCGCCAACGTCCAGTGTCGATGCTCACGTGCCCATTTCAGTCTACTTGCCGATCATGCAGGGGTCGTCGTTTGCGGAAGCCCATCGTTAGGAGTGTTCGGTGCACTGTGTGTTTAGACACGACTGTACGCTTCTCAGCATTAAATTCTGATGTTAGTTACGTCACAGTTCGCCGCCTGTCCCGTTTACCAGTCCGCCCAGCCTACAATGTCCGACATCTGTAATGGGCGGTGGCCGTCCAACCCCTCAACATTTGGACGTGGTTTAACCTTCGTTTCGACACTTGCTGAAGACACTCATCACAGCAATCCTTGAACATCCGAAAAAACGCGCAGTTTCCGAAATCCTCATGCCGAGCCCCGGGCCATCAGTCTACCTTCGGTTAAACTCAGATCGTGCGCCTTCCCCACTTTAGACGGACAGCAGCCTTATGAATACTGCATGCACCGTCCGTATGTCTGACTAGAAGTGATTCTTCGTCAGGTGACACTCTATCCCCTGGAGAGGTTTATAACGATAGTAGGTAGGTGGTCAAAATATTCTGACTGATCGATGTGCACATTGGTAGCTGCTGGGAGTATGACCTGCGTCATCTAAAAAGTACTTCAAATGTAGGTGTACACTGGGATGACGAAGAATGCTACATAGCGTAAGCTATGAACGCAGTGACAGGTAACAAGAGTAAAAATATTATTTTACACGGACATCAATACATCACGTTAACCCGCCCTGTTAGGTCCGCGGTATAAACAGATGCTTTCTCGGACGGGGAAGTGTGTCGACCCCGGTTCAGATCCGCCCGGCGAATGAACCACGTTGGTCGGTTTTCCGGCTAGACTGGTTGTCGTTTTTTCCGTTTCCCACTTGTCAGGGGAGTACCGGACTGGTAGCAAAGTCCCACCTCAGTTACATGATTCGTAAACACGTTCGCACCCTTTCGCATAAGTAACACTACACACAAGACAGTTGGGGTGCACAAATTTCCTCCTAGGAGATAAAGGGGTGGCAACAGGACGGTCATCCAGCCACCCATTAAACTAACAATGCCAAATGCGATTAACTACACCCTGCGCATGCGGGACAATGGCTAAAGAAGAAGAAGAAAAAGAAACTACTACACGTTAGCATTAAGATAAACCAGTCACAAGAACAGAATCACTTCATCGTTATTTTCGGGATCGCTCGAAAACACTGCTTTTTACGCTTCTTTACGTATGTAATGGTGTCAATGTCACTGGAACCACCCTCCAAACTATAAAAACATTCATTCACACTGTCCTCACAGTTGCCGGCCGCAGTGGTCAAGCGGTCTGCGGCGCGCCAGTCACAGTCTGCACGACCGCTACGGTCGGGGGTTCGAATCCCCCCTCGGGCATGGATGTTTGTGTCGTCTTTAGTATAAGGTAGTTCATAAGTAGTTTTTAAGTTTAGGGACTGGTGACCCCGCAGTTAAGTCCCTCAGGCTTAACAAACATTTGAACATTTGATCATCACAGTTCATCTAACTAGGAACATCTGAATAATGAGTCATAAACATCCGAAAGTATTTCAGATTCGTTTAATTTGCTTGCGTTTTTAAACAAGACCATCATCTCTAAAAGTAGGAGCAACTTCACGACGAAAAAAGGAAGCTATTTAAAATAACAAAATACAGTCCAATGAAAAGATACACTGGCTGGCATCAACAGAGCGTGTATAAAGAATGGCGTGCGAAATACGAGTTAACTCGCGTTCCTCCCGATATGTTGAAGTGACTTCGTTCAAGACGATAAACTGGAAAACCTTCCCTTACTCGTACCCCTCTTCCTCCCATCTATAGTCGCTCCACATCTGAGAAGTACTTCGTTAATTTTTAACAGAAAAATATCCTAGCGGTTGGGCGCTTTCTGAATCAACGGATAAATAAGGAAACAACACATTCTTGCCAATAGTAAACATTGCTGAATTTAAAGTGAACAAATAAGTTAACTTAGAATTCATACATCTTTGACCATCAGGGCTTTGGACAGCACGAAACGATTGCTAGAATAATCATAAAAAGTAGTATTATCATTACCTTACAACATTTGGATTCTACCGCAAGTGACATTTCCAAAGAAAGAAAGAAGATATTAATAATATAGGATGGGAGTACTAAGTAATTAAATAACATCAGCGTATCATTACATTTTCTGTCAACAGTGTCAAAAAAACCTCTGCTTGAAGTAATTATAATAGCGCAAAACACATACATCCTACACAATTGAAATTGCTTATACTAATCCTCTAAGTGCATATGGTGAATTACGACGAAGAGTTTCAAACGAACTGGAATATATTTATGTTTTAATTACTTTGCCGAAATCCCGCTTCCGCTCTTTGAGGACAAATAGACGCACCATCAGGAGTGTAGGATAAAAGTGTTCTGAACTGTTATATTTACCACACACAGAGGGTTTTAGTCAATGATATTTGAAAATTTTTGTCAAGTTATGGGACATAACAGCAGTAGTGGTTATCGGTCCATAAACGTAAAAACTACGTAAACTAAATTATCCTAAGAACAACACACGCATCCATGCCCCAGGGAGGACCCGAACCTCCGACGTGGAACGGCCGAGCGCACCGTAGCAAGGCGCCTTAGTGCACACGGCTATCTCGCCGCGGCGTATAATTTCCCTTCTATGGTACTGATATCTTGTTTCTTTGTTTCAGTCTACTAAAATATCACTTGTGTAGAATGAACCACTGAAACATTTTTCCTTTATTTACTTTTTATTTATTTATTTGTATTATTATTTTTACTGCTAGAGAGTTATTCTAAGCATGGTTACCAGCGGTTCCGAGCGTTCGAGGTCAAAGGAACGCTTGTTTAAGACTAAAGAAACTATGAGGCAACATAGTCTTACGAAAGGTTACTTAATAAAGATTCTGTTTGGTTCTATGGTATACTACCTATTTTACCAAGTAAGGCTTCACGTACTACTATTAACGATCGTCTGTAATGGGCGTGAGCAACTCTTTGGGACCCGCGGACAGGATTCACATACTTACGTAAGCTCGAGGGCTGCGGAGACTCATGAAGTAAAGCCCATGTACGAATCGTACCCTTTTCCCGACACGCCATATCAACAAATTATGACTCAAAATACACGTTTTGGACACGCCATATCAACAAATTATGCCTCACAATACACGTTTTGGGCCGTACATTTATGACCATCCCAATACACATGTTACATTTAGACTGGTCAAAACAATTAGGAGATCAGTTGAGGTATCCAGATTCTGAAGTACTAAAATGATTCGACGTCTTTCCGTCGGTTCTACGGAGCGGAGACAAAAACATCACGGCAACCGTGATAGTGGTAATAACAAAGTTGATACAAAGGGGGTTGATGTTGACTTATGTTTACTCTACCAAATGAATTACATAAGCAGTTGGGTTTAGATAGTGTAGTGAGCAGATAGTGCAATACAACAACAACGTGACTTACCCAAAGTTATTACATGGAGATAGGAAGGTTGGAAGCGGGACAGACAGAGAGGGACGTAGCTGTAGCTGTTGGAGTGTCAAATAGTGCAATTTCCAGGACCTGGACGCGATTTCTAACAAGGACCGTAAAAAGAAGGCAAGGTCAAGGTCGTCCACGGGTAACATCAACAAGAGATGACCGTTATCTCCGTTAAACAGCCAGTCGAGACAGAAGACTGAATTCAACTCAGGCCGAGGGGTCTGAGGCGCTTCAGTCACGGTCTGCACGGCCACTACGGTCGGGGGTTCGAATCCCCCCCCCCGGGCATGGATATTTGTGCCGTCCTTAGTATAAGGTAGTTGATAAGTAGTTTGTAAGTTTAGGGACTGATGACCCCGTAGTTAAGTCCCATAAGCTTAACAAACATTTTGAATTTTGAATTCAACTCAGCTGCAACGCACGCTCCAGGCAGCAGTAGGGCGCGCTATATCAACACATACAGTCCGAAATCGCTTTCGGAAATGTGGCTCCTACGCACGGAGGCTTATGGTGAGTGTCCCATTAAATCAATGACACCATATAGCCCGCAGAAGCTGGGCGTGGGAACATCAGGATTGGAGTCGTAACGAACAGCGCCGGGTTCTGTTCACAGATGAGTCAAAATTTTGTGTTCAGCCGAACAGTCGCCGTTCCCTCGTCTGGAGAGAACGCGGAATTCTGAACAATCTTGTATATGTGCAGGAAACATAATAATATCATGGTGGTGGACAAATGGTGTGGGCAGGAATCAGCAATGGCGCGACGTACGGGCCCCTTATGTCGTTCTGACTGGCGCTTTGATTCCTCAGAGGTAGAGAAACGAGATCCTTGTTGTGCTCTACGCCGGTGCCATAGGAGATGGGTTCCTTCTGGTGAACGATAACGCTTGAAGCTGTGGGAACTGAACGAATGTGAACGAATGGAGTGGCCAGCTTGTTAAGCGGATTTAAACCCAATTGAGCATGTCTGGGATGCAATTGCCAGGCGCACTGCAGCCAGACCAACACCTTCCACAACGATTGCTGAGCTGGATATTGCACTCATGGAAGAATGGCCAAATATCCCTCAGGAGCTGATTGATAACCTCATACTGTTCATGCCACGCAGGTGTGCTACTGTACTGGACGTCCGAAGTAATCACACACCGTATTACAGGGTAACGAGAATGACTTTTTCACTATAGTGGTAGTTCCATGGCGCCTCGCTCTAAGTAAACCTCATGTAAAAGGTTGAGGCAGCAAAATAACCTATTGTATCACACACAAAATTACAATTATAACCAATATATGAATAAAATACGTTACCATATGTATATTGTGTATAATATCTCACCTGATTTCCTCATTCTTTTGAGCAGTGTACTTACTTACGTAAGCTGGCGGGCTGCGTTGTCTTATGGACTAAAGCCCAGATATGAATCGCATCTTTCACCCGACACGCCATATCAACAAATTATTCCAACACTCGTTTTTGGCCCATTTATTTCATGTCCATCACAATTCAGACGATTAAATTTACTTATGCATCTTTAACACTATTCCTTTAATTACAAAGTTTTACTTTACCCATCTACCTTTCCCACGAATTTACTCTGCGGGTCGAATTGAAACCAACGTATCTGTAGTGTAGCCAACGTTAATAACGCGACGTGAAGGTGCGTAGTTTCGAATCCTTGCAATTGAACATTTTCGCTACCAGTCTTTGGCCGGCACGAGGTGGTCAGGTAGTGGCATCAGGTTCCTGATCACCAACACTGTAGTGCTATTCGAGAGAAGTAGGCCAGGTCATATGCCGGTACCAGGTTTCACCCTCTCGCTTCTTTCCAACCATATCAACACGACACTGTATAAGCACTCGTCAACGTAATATACCCTGGACAGACATACACTTGACATTTCGAAACAGGTCGAAGGAAGGCAATGACAAGCAACCTCCACTCTGACCTTCCCTGTAGCAGTGATGGAGGATTGCCGCATCAGTTGCCCCACGCCCAATCCCTAAGTAAGGGATTACAGAGACTTTTGAGTCTGTTAGTGACAAACATTCTTGATTCGCTGTCTCCAGGGCCGGCTCCAGGCTCCAGTGGGGGGCGAATGGGGCAGCGACCAGGGCGGCAGGTTTTAGAGGCCGGAAACATTTTAAATTGTTCAAAAATGTAAAAATGTTTGTTAAGCTTATGGGACTTTACTGCGGGGTCATCAGTCCCTAAACTTACAAACTACTTATAAACTCACTTATACTAAAGACAACACAAACATCCATGCTCGATGGAGGATTCGAACCCCCGACGGGGAACGGCCTCGCGCATCAGAGCATAGGGTCTCAATGCGCTCGGCCACTCCGCCGCAGCTTTTAAACGTAATATGGTTTAAAAGGATGAACTAACGAGGCATTGAAGTTGGCCGCATAAGTTGGCTAAATCAAATGTTCAAATATTTGTATAGTCTATGGGACTTAACTACGGGGTCATCAGTCCCTAAACTTACAAACTACTTATGAACTACTTACGAACTAGGACGGCACAAATATCCATGCCCGAGGGAGGATTCGAACCCCCGACCGTAGTGGCCGTGCAGACCGTGACTGGAGCGCCTTTGTCTCCTCGGCCACCGCGGCCGGCGCTTAAGTTGGCCGCGCTGGAGTGGTCGCGTGGTCTAAGGCGCTATACTACAGACTGCGCGGCCGCTAGCGTGGAGGTTCGAGTCCCCCATCGGGCATGGCAGTGTGTATGTCCTTGGTTTAAGTTAGTTTAAAAACTATTTAATTATAGGAGCCGATGACCTTAGTAGTTTGGTCCCTTAGTTTTACAAACATTTGAACATTTTTTGATAGTAGGTTGGAAACAAATCATTCATAAAATCTCGTGTCTTTCTGGAAATTATGTACTGTATTTTGAAACAGATGGCAATGGAGACGCTGGAGATTTCCACCCTGGGCGTGTTTTTCAAAATAGTGAAGTTTGCTAGTATCATTTTTGATAATTCCGTTTGTACAAAACGCCTACACAACACTTGAAAAATATCTCCCGTGAACTATTAAGTCCCTACAGAGCGAAAACCTTTGTTACACAAATATTAAGATAAATAATATCAACACACGATAGACAGTTCTCATACTTACCGGATCAGCGGCCCATTACATGCCACTGTCTTTTGAATGAAAGCATTATGATGAATCTGCGTTTACTAATGGAACGATGTGATCTGTTTGCGAAGTTTCAATCACCGACTTTTAGTTCTGAATGTGAATATATTTTGCTAGCACCCGCCTACCTAGGGAGACATGACCATCCCAATAAAATAAGAGAAATCAGATCGAAAACGGAACGATTTAGGTGTTCTTTTTTCCCGTGCGCTATTAGAGAATGGAACGGTAGAGAAAAGCTATGAAAGTTGTTAATGAACCCTCTGCCAGGCACTTGAATGTGATTTGCAGAGTATCTATGTAGATGTAGATGCGCGGCATCCTTCCACTGCCACTCCTTCTTAGGCTCTGCTATTAACACTATTTGCCAAGTTCTACCTCATTTATTAGTATTTCTCGATGTTGAAGGCATAATCGATAATATTAAGATTATACGGAAAACAGCAATGAAACCGCGGTGGAATGGTCGAGCGCTCTAAGGCGTCTTGCTATGGAGCGCGCGGTTGCTCCCCGTCGGACGTACGAGTCCTCCCTCGGGCATGTGTGTGTGTGTGTGTGTGTGTGTGTGTGTGTGTGTGTGTGTGTGTGTGTGTGGCTAGGGACTGGCAACCACAGTAGTTAAGTCCCACAAACATTTTAAACTTTATTAAAGTGCACTGAAAGAATTGTTTATCCAGTTTCATCTTACGAATAAGAGTGATACGTTGGCTGTGTAGGAAAGTACAAGGAATGGATGTTGGCTGTGGTGATGGTGTTGGGGACGCAGGTTGGTGGTTGAGACTATCCCACAGGACAATAAATTCTCTGGTGTCCACCATACTGTTTTTCGACACACGGATATGACTACTACCAGAGTGTTGAAATATTGAAAAGAATGTTAGAATGTAAGCGTAAAGAAACGGCAAATAATATTCGACGACAATGAGGTACTGTGTCTCCGTACTCGCAGATTTTAAGATCTCCAGTCGACACTGAAAAGTCGCGGCGGATTAGCCGTGCGCACTGGGGAGCGCCGTTGCGGTGCGCGAGGCCGTTCGTTGTTGGGGGTTCAAGTCCTCCCTCGCGCATGGGTGTATGTGTTGTAATTAGGTCAGTTTACTTTAGTTTAAGTAGTTCGTAAGCGAGGGACTAACAACCACGAAGTTGAGTCCCATAGATATACAAACATTTGAGTTTTGACACTGAAAAACATGTGTTGTCTATTAATTCAAATCGTCAACGACACTGTCTTCCACTTTCTTTGTAAGTTTATCAAAGACACGATATTTCAAGGAATGTCATATACTTATGAAATTCATCTTGCAGTTACAGCCGTGGCTGCCCTAGGTAGCACCTTGGAGGAGAAGTACAGCCTTGAAACACTGGGCGACTACTATCACCAAAACCAACTGAAGCCAAACCCAGCTAAGACTGATGTTTCCTGTTTACATTAGAGGGATAAGAAAGCCAAAGAAAGCTACACGTGCCGGCCGCGGTGGCCGAGGGGACTGAGGCGCTCCAGTCACGGTCTGCACGGCCACTACGGTCGGGGGTTCGAATCCTCCCTCGGGCATGGATATTTGTGCCGTCCTAGTTCGTAAGTAGTTCATAAGTAGTTAGTAAGTTTAGGGACTGATGACCCCGTAGTTAAGTCTCATAAGCTATACAAACATTTGAACATTTTTTTGAAAGCTTCATGTGATTTGGAACGGGCAAGAGGTAAAGCACTGTTACGCTTCCAAATACTTAGGCGTGAAGTTGGACAGAACGCATTTGTCATTCAAACAGCACTAAGGACAAGGTCAGCTCTAAGAATAATAAAATTCACAAACTGATCAACTGAAACAGGGGTACTTCGAACAATAGCCACTGGACGTAGCCTGTCGGCAGCTGAAAATGCTGCCCCTGTTTGGAAGAATTTGGCCAGCGTGAAATATAATTACGCGGCCGTAAATGCGTCAGTCTGCAACATATCAGGGTGTTTGAGGCCCACACTGACAGAGGGGATCTGCCTTCCCACAAGGATAGATCCCCTCAACATGCGACGAGGAGAAGAGGAAGAAACAAATGGCATATAATCGACACCGTCTACACAGCCACCAGCAAAACTCAGGCGCCGGCCGCAGTGGCCGAGCGGTCTGCGGCGCGCCAGTCACGGTTTGCACGGCCGCTGCGGTCGGGGGTTCGAATCCCTCCTCGGGCATGGATGTTTGTGCCGTCTTTAGTATAAGCTAGTCCATAAGTAGTTTCTAAGTTTAGGGAATTATGACCCCGTAGTAAAGTCCCATAAGCTCTACAAACATTTGAACATTTTGAAAAGCTCAGGTGACTTTACTCAAAAAAGAACTTCCTTTGGGCATCAGAACCAACAGAGCCAATCAGTGATACCGTAGAAGAGGGGAGACTTCTAGCATTGAAAGCGGCAACGCCAAATCCTACCCAGTCGTTGAACGAAGAACGTACGGCTGGAGCAACTAACTAATCTTTCACAACATGGGAGGGTCTCAACAGGCTGAGGACTAGGGTCTTAAATTGGAATCACAGCCTTGACAGATGAGGCTACCGCGGTGAGGAACCTCGAAGGAGACTGTGGGAACATACAAGTGGACGATCACCTACTGAAGTGCCCAGACGTCAGCACAAGCCGTAATCAGAGGCAAAGTTTGCACTCAGTTTCGTATAGCCACGTCATTCTTTCTGGAGTTCTTATACAGGTAACTTTCTGAATCCACCTTGTGGTCTTGTTACAGGGGACACTTTTCACCTCGAGCACACTGAATCGCACGTAACCGTGATTAGAATAACACCCGATCATAAAAACAGCAATGGTATGTCGTTTCCATGGAAAACGATGCACTTTACCGCAAGTGACACATAGAGAGAAGCAAAGTAACTAGATATCAATACCATACGATGGAAATTATATGTAATTCAATGACGTTACCGGTAGTGTATCATTACTTTTTCAATCAACAATGTCAAAAAATCTTAAAATGCTTAAAGTAATTACAACAGCATAAAACACACTTATCCTACACATCTGATGGTGCTTGCACGTGGTACAGTCTTTCGGAGACTGACTGCATGACGACCCTGTGGTGCACTATAGACAGTTGAAAGCATGCACTGGAAGCAGAAGTACGGTAGTTGCTGTGACGGTGAGATGATATCGCCAGTCCCACTTTGATATGTCACAGTTCGAGAAACGAGCAAACACCAAGTTCTGCCAGAAATTAGGCAAAACAGCTGCCGAAACGTTTTAAATGATGCAGCACGTGTACGGTAAAGACGCATTGAGTCAGAGTGCTGTGTTGAGATGGCACCGACGTTTTGTGCAAGGACGGGACAGTTTAGAAGACGATGTCGGGCACGAACAGTTCGAACGGAACGCGAGATGCAGGAAGTTACAACGTTGGTGCGTGCTAATCGCTTCCAATCGGTAGACGCACTCGCAGCAGCAGGGGTCAGCCATGGTACTCGTCACAAAATTCTGACGGACGACCTCAACATGTCTCGTGTTACCCAGTGCCACGAATCCTGTTGCAAGACCAACGTAATGATGGCATGACGATTTGTGATGACCTCATCAGTTGTGCGGACGATGATCCGACGTTTCTCAACCGGATAAAAACTGCAGACGAAAACATGGTGTTTCCTTTACTATCTACAACTTACACGACTATCAGTCACTTGTAATGCGGCAGCTTGTGCAACACACAGAGTCGTGTGAGTGCCTATACTCCAGGCGTCAAGTCTCAGAACTTAAAAAAATAAAATAAATAAAAAATAAATAAAATGTTCAAATGTTTGTTAAGCTGAAATGTTTGTAATTCTATGGGACCAAACTACGTTGGTCATCAGTCCCTAGTCTTACAAACTACTTATGAACTACCTTATACTAAAGACAACACAAACATCCCTGTCCGAGGGAGATTCAAACCTCCGACGGGGAACGAAAAATGTTCAAATGTTTGTTAATAAGCTTATGGGACTTAACAACGGGGTCATCAGTCCCTAAACTTACAAACTACTTATCAGCTACCTTATCCTAAGGACGGCACAAATATCCATGCCCGAGGGGGGATTCGAATCCCCGACCGTAGTGGCCGTGAAGACCGTAACTGGAGCGCCTCTGTCCCCTCGGCCACCGCGGCCGGCCGACGGGGAACGGCCTGGCACATTGGAGCATAGCGACTCAATACGCTCGCTCACTCCGCCGCGGCTCAGAACTTATCAATCCTTAAAGTGCAGATTTCTATGAAGTGGTCAAAACAAAGTGGAAGAGAACAATTTACACACCTCACTGAAGCCACGATTTTACATTCAAAATCGTTTTCGCATCGAGGCAGTACAATATCAAAAGCCACATTAATTACATTTTCAAATGATGGTATGGATATGCCTTTCACAAAGCATATTCCAGCATGTGCTCTTATTTGGGCATAGAGAATTGACTGTGAATCACAGAATGAAGTTTGATTGTGTAATAACGACAATGTATCTCTTCCACATTGTTTTAACCACTACATGGAAATCCGCATCTGCACCTTGAGGACTTACGTAAGCACTACCAGGTTTTTAAAATACTGTTTTCCTTCTTATGGTAACGATACGTTGTTACTTTGTTTCCGTCTATTAAAATGTCACTTGTGGTACATTGCAACGTTTAATATGGAAACGACAAAGCCTAATTCTTTTTATGAACGAGTCTTATTTTACGCGTGATTTCGTGCGTTTCCGAACGTTACCTGTTAGATGTAAATCTGACGTAATGGAATGTGCATCAGCGGAGGCTTCCAGCAGCTTCCTCACGTTTCAGACTGCGTGGCCACGGCGATTGTTACAGCAGCTGCACCGTTACAGCGGGCAGGGATCCGTTGCTGGCAGCCAAAAACCTCTGGGCTGGTTTCGGCTGGCACGCAGGCGGGCCGCTGGACCGTTGGAATTGGCAAGCGGTCACTGAGGCTGAGTCCGAGGTTCTCTTGTGACACGACAGCGACGAGTGCCGCGCACTCCCTCTCTTTCAATTCACGTGCCATGTAATTACTCCGAGGCGTGCTTCTGAAAGAGGCACTTCTTGAAATTGATAGAACGGAGTGTAAAAATACAAGAAGGTCAACCGCTACAAAACTAAGTCTGTGGAGAAGCTCAAAAAATCCTTTAGACGTCATATCAATCAAATATTATAAGTATTCAATTTGTTTATTCGTAAAGAATTTTGTTTCGTATTCTTGAAAAAGTAGTGGCTACAAATGTACAAAAATCTAATATATTGATGACATGTGAACACATTACTTGTGCTCAAATTATTTGTCGAAGATTGGGACACAAGTTAAGTACGCAATGAATACAGTGAGACCTGTTAAGAGCAGTGGTGACGCAAGGGTAAGACACTGGACTCATTTTCTGGAGGATAACAGTTCAAATCCGGTCCAAACATCCAGATTCGGTTTCTCCTTCACTTCCCTAAGACAGATTCTGGGTATTTCCTTTGAAACACCACAGCCGATATCATTCAGCAATCCGGGTATGTGCTCCGTATCTAATTATCTAGTCAACAAACTTGTATTGTTAAATGTTCAAATGTTTGTAATCTACGGCACCTAACTTCTGGGGCTATTAGTCCCTAGCCTTACAAACTACTTAAACTAACTGAAATTAACTTACACTAAGGACAACACACACACACTAATGCCCAAGAGAGAACTCGAACCTCCGACGGCGAGCAACTGCTCACTCCGCAGCAAGGCGCCTTAGAGCGATAGGCCACTCGACCGCGGCCTTTAATTTTCCTATTTAAATTTTTTCGTACAATTGAAGTAATGCGTGAACATTGGTTACATACGGTGTATATTTTCTGAATATGCTCATGAGGACGTAGAAAGCATGCGTGCTGCTAAGGAGGCTTATAGGCGTGACTCACATCACAGATTTATCCAAATGGACTGTCACCAGAAGACCTGTTGGATAGATGGTACTACAGATTATCAATTTCAGAAGAGGAACAATGTGGGTGATGGCTTATCTTACGAGATAAGGAAGTATAGATGTTTTATTATGACCATAAACTATAGTAACTGTATATTAAAGCTTGTAGTGAAACTATTTGGCTTACGGTAATTTTTGTTTGCCTTCGCAATACAACACAAAGATGTATCATTACACACTCACTTGCAGGGTGTAAATACAAAATATAGCTTAGGTAGGATACCTTCGATGTCTAGTCTCACGACATTATTTTTGCATGAGTGTCTCGGACGACCGGTACTTCCGTCGTTACTTCCGCTGGATGAATGCGACAGTGAAGAAGACAGCAATGTCTAACACATAGATCAGGCGGAACCATAGCGGTCATTAACTTACAGTGGGCAGAGAACACAATTGAACACGATATAGGAATTTGAGACCATGTCCAAACATTGCACAGTATGCAGATGATGACACAGATAACTGTCATCTTGTTAAAATTGTGTTACTGCACTCCTCAATAAAAAGATATGACAAACAGTGCAGGAAACTCCTGACGTAAAGATATTTCGATAGAATAAAAGGAGAATATAAACCATTTATGGAAGACCGTTTAGATTTCATGTCAGTAGGAGCAAACACAAAGAGAATCGACAATCGTCGCCGACGACCAATAATTCCTTCAGTGCAATGCACACCATGCTCGAACTCTTACGGGAACCAACTGAATGCCACGAGTAGCGGGTAGAATGTGCAGGGGACTACCTCAGTGTTGTGCGAATAAGTTGAAAATGAAGCGCAGCCCGCGTTGATATGCTGACCATTGTGTAAGGATGGCGTTGTGGACAGCGCAACTACCTCTTACGTAGCAGACACAGGTTCGAATTCCGGTAGCAAAAAAAGTCATCTTTTCTCACTGATGTAATTTCTTTGTGTCTTTAATTTTCTAAATGCCAATACCGTAGTTGTTCACATAACTATGCATGAAATCTTCGTGGTGACCTTTGGGCTTCAAGAATGATGATTTAAAACGTAAACAGCGATTTACTACAACAGATATTGATAGATTGGATACAAAAAGGCGAGTATTAAATCATACTAATGTACTTACCAAGACCAGACGTAGCTTCAGCTTTCAACGATGGCTGATGTTCACTACGGGCCTGAAAAAGGTAAGAGAATAATTACCACCTTTTCAGTGTTAATTACGACAAAGTACTACGTACGCTAATATTTAACACAGCCACTTTTATAGTCTCTGATGAAAAGATAAAATGTAACAGCTAATCTTGGTTCTAAGTGGTTTGGCTCTGAAATTTGGTGAGCTGCATAGGAAATTCCGTGCGGTCTGTAGCGCCAAGATACGGATCGCGCGGCCGCTCGCGTCGGAGGTTCGAGTCCTCCCTTGATATGGGTGTGTAGAATATTTTTTTAGATTTTCTGGCGAGTAGGGTATCCTCTACACATTCACCCACCTTTACCAAGAAATATTATACACAACATTCGAACATGGAAACGTAAATAAAAGGAGAGGTATAGCATCAGTGTCACTGCTGCACATGACACAGAGAACACAAGACAATTTGTATCATATTGGGTCGAGAAACTCTCTTTGTGGTGGATGCACCAATCTTCTTTATATAAAAACCACATGGTCCGTCTGTTTGTGTGAAAGTATTGCACACAAATCTGCAGTTTTGTTTCAATCTTTATGAAATTTTGCACACGTAAGCTTCAATCTACGATGACGGTCGCCGTAAGTCTAAGAATCACGTACAGCACATAGTTCACGGGATATGACGTCATAAACAATTAGATGCGCGAAAAACTGCCGCATCAAGCGAAAATGTTGCACATTTACTCCTAAACCACTGGACCGATTTCAACCACATATTCCTTACCGTTAGGTAAAAATTGTTTTAGGGGTAAGAACCACATATGACACATGGTCCAGGAGATACTAAGTCATATGCAATGGGAGTGGCAAAAAACTGCCACATAATACTATATGAGAATGACAGTACTTCATACTTTCAACATAATTTCAAACATTTATTAAAGTTTCTCTCGCTGACAACCACATAAAAATGATGAAAGGAAAAAATTTTCTCGCTTACTACTTTTCCCTTGTTCATGGATCAAAACTACAGCATTCGTTATGACGCTACAATTTATAATTTCTACACTACAAATTGTACTCGCGAGATATTTTACAGACAGTATTCACAGTATTCATACACAGCTGAATGTACCTTCTAAATTCACGAAACGTAGTTCATGAGATATGAGTACATAGACAGTAACGTACATGGAAAACCGTCCCAGCAAGTATCACGTTTTAATCTATTAAAATGTTCAAATGTTTGTAATTCTATGGGACCAAACTACTTTGGTCATAAGTCTCTAAACTTACAAACTACTTAAACAAAGTTAAAGTAACCTATGGACAACACACACGCATCCATGCCCTAGGGAGGATTCGAACCTCCGACGCGGAAGGCCTCGCTATCCGCAACGTGGCGCTCCAGACCGCACGGCTACTCCCGCGCGGCCTTTAATCTATTACTTCTTTACTAATAACTGTATACGCAACAGATTTTACAGACATACAGCACTTATACAAATGAATAGCTGCAAAATTATACAATTGTACAACATATAATTCCACAAATATGAGACATTTGTAGTGCAATGGGTAATAACCTGTCACTTCATACACTACGTTTTAATATATTGAGGTACTGAATACTAAGACATTCCTGTATTCCAGTCAGATTAAGGAAATTCCTGAAAGACAAATTTGAACCAACTTTGAACTGTGAAGCGCATACGGATGGAGGCGAAAGTAATAATATTCTATAGACCTACAAGGAAAGGAGAGAATAAAACAGTGTACATCAAACGAGTACCCACTGTTTCTGATAGATCTACATTTTAACTTCAAGAGACTAGTTTCCAGTGAGACTTGCATTTTCTATTGCAGGTAATAAATCACAGGGCAATCTATTAAATAATGCGGAGTGGATTTGTCGTTTGCATGTATCTCACACGGATAGCTTTATGTCGCTTGATCAGGGGTGGGCTCACCAAAGAATTTATTCATATTAGATCCTGGACAAGTAATAAGAAATAATGCTTATAGTCAAGTTTTTAATCAAATGACTTTTTGAAAGTTACATACCATTTGTATTTTGATTACTATCTTTCTTTGTTTGGATACTGCACTTACAATTTTGTACATTATTCAAGAGTCTTATTTCTTATATATTCTCCCATAAATGTAACATTTCTTTAGAAAAGAAAGATGGACAGGGGAACGCCGGGTTTTCAGCTAGTGGGAGATGTATTCTAACATTCTTCATGAAATGAAACGCGTAGTTCGTCCGTGTCTCAGCCAGTGGCTATCAAGCGTTCAACAGTCTTAGCATAGCTCTGCCGTGCGGGAGCATCCGAGCGGTCTGGAGCGCCACGCTGCGGATCGCGAGGCCTCCCGCGTCGGAAGTTCGAATCCTCCCTCGGGCATGGATGTGTGTGTTGTCCTTAGGTTAGTTTAACTTAGTGTACGTAGTTTGTAAGCCACGGACTAATAACCACGCAGTTGAGTCCGATAGATTTACAAACATTTGAACATTTTGAACAGACCAAATCTGTGTTGTCGGCGGTAGGTCTAGCGACCTAGCAGGCTAATGCAGCGGTCGGCAACTGGTAGACTGCGGTCCTGGTCCGGACCATGGAAGGCCAAAAACTGGACCGCCAAAATATTTTGAAAGTATAGGTTACATACTAAAATAAATAAATAAATAGATTCTGTAGATAACAATTCGTATGAGAGCCACCCTTACATTTTTTCTAGAATTTTACAATAAACTGCTGAGTAATTAGAACCTTTAATGATTATTACAGGTAGATTAAATAAATGGTTGTCATGATGTACAACACATGAGAGTACACTGACAAGCGGCGGCAGAACGGAGCAAACTGGCAGGTGACACACATAAAAGCTCTGTGCACACGAATGCAGCACCTGAACTTTATTTAATGAACAATGAAATTATATAAATTGACTTCATACTCTGACAATCTTCGAAACCTCTACTTCAGCGGTCAGGACATATCCATGTAAACGCCATTTTTGTGCTCCTAACGACAGAAATCCTGAAGATACTTTGCAAAATAATATAAGTTTTTAGGATTTTTCATACATTTCTATTTTACATGTATTGTATTTCATATCAGTTTGAGAGTGAAACTTAAAAATAATAGTGAAGAATATTACTTTTTCTGGAGTTTGAATACAAATATGCCTGTTTGTTGTATTTCATATTATTTTGTGAATAAAAATTAATAAGGAATATGAGATTTCAAAAATGTTCTAATGTTTGTATAGTTTATGGGACTTAACTACGGGGTCATCAGTCCCTAAACTTACGAACTAGGACGCCACAAATATCCATTCCCGTGGGGGGATTCGAACCCCCGACCGTAGTGGCCGTGCAGACCGTGGCTGGAGCGCCTCAGTCCCCTCGGCCACCGCGGCCGGCTATGAGATTTCACTTGCGAACTCCGTGTAAGATTACTTGCCGACCTCTGGTCTAACGGGTAATGTCCGTACTTCCCAAGTGTCTTCGCTGGCCAAACAGTATGCTTAAGTTCGTTTGCTCGTTGCCCACTGTCCGTCTATCTGTTCGGTTTCGTGAGAGCATGGCAGACAACTTAGAGTCGTAACTGATGGCCCCCAAAGCATAATCTTGTGTATCACATCATTACGAATGTCATCTAACATATTAAGGATAAAGCAGGATAGTGCAGCGTAGGTAGTCTCCGACTGTTTTCTTAGCTTTACGGTCAAAATATGTATTCGGTCCAAAATAAAAATATTTAAAAGTATAGTGAAAAAGAATATGAGAGTACACGTGAACTGTGGATATTTTTACATAACTTACTTATACTGAAAAAGAAGAGATTCTGATACCACACAATTATTTTGCTCATATCTTCACTGCAAAACAATAATGCAACAAATTAGAAAATAATTAATTTATTAACGACGTTCTAGGGACTATATCGAGGAACTAACTTGGTCAATAAGAAAGCTGAGGTTTCATGTGCCATTTCTGCTGTGACACGACATTTAATACGTGATGAAAGAAGTACAGAAACACGGCAGTAATGCGTTAAGTAGTAGGATAGTTCCCACTGTATTTTGGGCGTGCAACCGCCGTAATTCTAAATCTTCATCTGAAATTTCGGCCGCGTATAGTTTGCCCATCCTCAGAGTAAGTAACAATGCAATTTGATCATACTTCTTTTCACGTTTTTTTTTTTTTTTTTTTTTTTTTTGAAACCCACATTATATCCTTCTATTATAAAGATGTTTTACTGATAGACTCTGCTTACCACACAAACTGTGAATCAACTAAACGCAGAAGACTTGACGTACGGGACACGGAACTAGAGAGAGACCATGCAGGGTCTAGTACCGAATATTTGAAACATATTCTTAGCAATTTGGCAGAACTCTAGGCTCATGCAACGGAGTACCGAAAACATAATAACGCGTTTTGTGAAAAAGCGGCACTAAGAATCTTTAAGTTCTGGTCCTTCATTTAAGTCGAAATGAGTCTTGTTCACTCTATTGGAGACTGCATAACCGGAAGTTAATCCCAAGTGTAAACTGATGTAAGATTTGGAACGGCGTCTATCTGGCGGAACTTGGCAGAAGGTGTCCATCAGCAGCACGTTTCTCTTCAGGCAGCCGTGTTCGTGCCACACTGCGGAGGAGCATACTACGTTGCGATCGATGGACTGCGTCGTTCGCTTAGTCAAGTGCAGCCCATGGCGCAGTTTTCGACGACAGGCAAGTGTTATCTCGTTATATTTGTCTGCATTCTCAATCGCAGTTTTCCTTCGTCATTGGATTCACACATATATCTAGATGCACCGTTGAAATGAGCACGCATGATTGGTAATAGGGATGGCAAATGGTCAACAGCTTGTGCTATCTTAGACCAAGTTAACCACAATAAAATAACAATTTCTAGATACAAAATAGGGCAGCTATACTAGAATTTTGTTTCTGACTCTGTCCTTAATTCGATACGAACAATATACTGAGTAGCAAAAACATATCTAAAGGAAGATTATAAACGCGTGTGGCTGAATGGCCAAGTGCACGTCCTTCACTTGAAGGCCACTTCGGGGAGTTGTGTGTCCGCCGGCCGCGGTGGCCGAGGTGACTGAGGCGCTCCAGTCACGGTCAGCACGGCCACTACGGTCGGGGGTTCGAATCCCCCCTCGGGCATGGATATTTGTGCCGTCCTAGTTCGTAAGTAGTTCATAAGTAGTTTGTAAGTTTAGGGACTGATGACCCCGTAGTTAAGTCCCATAAGCTTAACAAACATTTGTTTGTTTCAACTTGTGTGTCCCTAATCTACTTCATTTATCCAATCGAAAAGACACACTATTTAACGCGGAATTCGAACAACGGAACCTGGTGACTATTCACATCGTTGGAAGGAAAAGGATAGGTCGAAGGCAGACAGAAAATTTTAGTGGTCCAACCGGATCCAATCTAACGTCTTGACGCTTTGTTGCTGCGCCACCAGGTCCAACATGTGTAGGGTGAATAGTGCAGCAAACATATTGTGACTCCAATTTTTCGGCTGAGCATTCATAAATTAAAAAAAAAAAAAAAAAAGTTCAATTGTTTGTAAACGGACTCGACTACGTGGTGTTTAGTCC
The DNA here is from genome assembly GCA_026315105.1 of Locusta migratoria. Taxonomy (NCBI): domain Eukaryota; kingdom Metazoa; phylum Arthropoda; class Insecta; order Orthoptera; family Acrididae; genus Locusta; species Locusta migratoria. The sequence goes on from CM048755.1 coordinate 263,384,238, forward strand.
GTAGCGTACAAACTACTTAATCTAAGTTAAACCAACCTAAGGACAACACACACATCCTCCGTCGCGGAAGGGCGCGCGATCCGCAATATGGCGCTCCAGACCGGTCGGCTACTCCCGCGCGGCGAAATTTTATACACTCACAATTAATATGTAAAGAACATATAATTTGATTTTAGTGCTCTTTTAGCTAAATGTTCATAAACGGCTAAGAGAGATTGAAGCAATTGTTCTGTGATCGTAATGACCATATACCACAGTAAGTTTCCTCTGTCACCTACGGAAACATATCATTCATATATTTCTTGGTCCGTGTGCCTTAATGAAATCAAAGTGTTTAAACTTCGTGATGAATCAGCGAGTGATACTGGAAACTTAGTATAAAAAAGCTGCTATGGAAACAAGCTGTGGAAACATGTACTTCGAATAATAACGAGAAAAGGAAGTCGCGGAAGATATAGTGTAGGAATTACTGGAGGTAACCACAGGGATCTGTCGCATGTCTATACGTTACGGTCTGTAACGTACTGTGCTGGAATCGGAGAGTGTAAATAGGCATCTGTCGATACACACTTCTGTTTTTGATCTAGTACCTTCGGGTGACAGCAGAACGCCACGCTTGCAAACAAAGCGGAACGCAAACCCCACGAGAACAATCCAGGCGCACCAATCACGAAATCTGCGGCACACAAGAAGAGTCTGCCATACAATACAAAACACTTCTACTCCGTGCTACAATACCCTTCAACTAGTCAAACCGAGGAGGTCACGTTTTTCGTTGCTTCGGTGATATTTTGTGGACCTGAATCACAAACCGCATGAGTTCCAACACATAATAAATACGAGACCAAGAGGATATTAAAAATTTAAACTATAAATGACGTGTAGTTAATACGACTTCGTTACACATATTAAGGTTTTGATAAAAACACGCCTTGGTTAAAACAGCAATTGTGGTTCACAATCGGATGTCAGTTAAAAAATAGTAATATAAAATTAATCGACAGTAAGGTTTGAGAATATCTAAATACAACTTTTTATACGTAGTCAGGGATACGTAAATGCAGATAGCACGGCGACAAGAAGGGATTTGAATCGCCGTCCACCCGATACCTGTCATTGTAGGGTAAAATATCCTGAGAAGACTAGTTTACGAAATCTGATTTGTGCCAAAATCACTGCTGGTTTCCTTAGCATGAGTTAAGACATGTACTTGCTTTAAAAACTATCCATGTCAGGACGTACCATCCTAGACTCCATTTTGCCCTTTAGCCACAGCACCAGAGATGAAATCCTTAGGTGGGTTGGTTGGCTGTTTGAGACATGGGGACCAAACTGCCAAGGTCATCAGTCCCCGAAGGGGAGGGGAAGGAGTGAGGATAGGAAAGGAGGGGAAGGGAGAGGAAATACAGTTCAGGGAGGAAGCAATGGAGAAAGACTGCATTAGCACTCACGAAAGAACCGTGAGCCGTCTGGGTGTCTTTTATACGTAAGTGTCACTTCAGGACTTCGCTACCACACTACCTATTGAACGGCGAAGTGAAGCGTTATCTGTCGAACAGTGAGGAGAAGACTCTGGTTTTCAAGTGAAAATTGCACTTATTTGTCGTCATAAGCCTCTTTCTGGCCAATTTATTTCGCCCAATGATTTTCTAGTGAGTACAGCCCCTCCTAAACGGTAATTACCGAAGGCCAGCACATATACGACCACCAAACATTTTCCCTGCACTTAAAATATGTTCAAAATATACATTTCTTCAGATATAAGAATAGGTGGACACCAGAAGGTGCCAGATATTGTGATTAGTGTGGATGCTACAATCTACCTTTGCCATTTCTAATACTAGATATCGGTGAACTGCTCTGGCCGTGAAGTGGTAGGTCTACGTCGAATTAACGTAACAAATCTGTTCATAAAAACGATTTGATTCTTTTGAAAACAACTGAAACATAGTCGAGAAATTTGCTTCCGCATTTTCTCTTCATTTAACGAATTCTGATAATGTCCCATACCATTTTCTCGTTGCTAGCTCTTCACGTAATATGTACGATACGTTTTCTCCTGACATGCCTGTGGCATAAGTTAATTCGTACATCCTTAAACGCAGATGGTTAATTACCGTATTGACCTCTTTGTCGAGGTTTTAATTACTGTATGTGATATTGTACTTGTGGCTCCTTACGCAACCCCAGGAAAATGATGGTTGTAGGGGAAAAGAGCGTTGAGAAGGACGATGGAGAATGAGATCGAACAGTTTTAGTTTCATTAACTCCATCTTTAGATAAAAAGTGGGACTGTGGTTGCCCAGTTTTTTGTAGCAAAATTCCAACCCACTTACGCAACAAGTTTCGGTGCCTCGGTGATACTATCTTCAGGCCCTCACACACGAAACGATAAAACCATCTGATCGACTGTGTTTATAGGTAATTGGGAGCCGCATATTTTATGTACACGTGGCACCACCACATATCATCCGACAACTAAACATACAAATATTCAAATGGTTTTATCGGTTTCTGTGAAGGGACCTGAAGATTGTGTCATCGGAGCACTGAAACTGATTGCATAAGTGAAAAAACAACTTTAGATTACAACGGTAGGAGTTTTCCTACAAACAGAATTTTTAAGCTAGCCTGCAAGTCCTATGACGTCACGCCTGAACTCACCGTCTCCGCGTGCTCGTATAGTCGACTTGCATGTCTCCGCCGCTGCCCATTCTACTGAAGACTCGTCACGTCTGTTCTTGTGCGTAAGTGAATTCGACCCACGCAGAAAGAGGACCGACTACAGGGGTTCGCCTATGTAAATGCGGACTCGGGACAATGCAGGTGTATAAGCAACCGTTGGATGCGAGGGTTATTATATAAACTTAGTAGTGAGGAGACTGATGACCTAGATGTTTAGTTCCCTTAAAATCCGTCATAACCAGCCAACCGGTTAGCAGTGAATATTGCGCAGCTTCAGTCAGGCCAGCCAAACACTACTCATCGCATCTTTCATGCGATACCCATTGTCAAAAGGAAGCACCAGGTTTGTTCCCTGTTAAAAACGAAGTTGTTTTAAAGTCTAATTTTAGATGCAAATTTGACAGAACCGTCCCAGATTAGTCTAGTACGATACTTGTTTAATCTGTGTGTTTAAATAGGGGCCGCGCTGACTGCTACCGCCATGCAGCAGCGCTACTCATCTGCTGCTGGAGTAGTGCTTATTCTTTGTTTTATTGAGTCTCTGAAGACACACAGATAAAACTAATGTTGTTATAGAGTAAATTATCTTATTTGTGACGGGAAAAAACATCTCTACGTCTATACCTACATCAATACTCCGCAAGCCATCTCACGGTGAGTGGCCGAGAGTACTTTGTGTACCATTGTCACTTCGTCCTATTCCAGTCGCATATGGTTCGCGGGAAAAAAGACTACAGGTATGTCTCAATGTGTATTCTAATCTCTCTCATTTTATCAAATTAAAATTTTCAAATGTTTGTAAAGCTTATGGGACTTAACTGCGGGGTCATCAGTCCCTAAACTTACAAACTACTTATGAACTAACTTATACTAAAGACGACACAAACATCCATGCCCCAGGGGGTATTCGAACCCCCGACGGAGGACGGGCGCGCAAACCGCAACACGGCGCTCCAGCACGCGCGGCTAATCCGTCGCGGCTCTCATTTTATCCTCACGGTATTTTCGAGACCTATACGTAGGAGGAAGCAATATATTGATTGATTCTTTGAGTTACTTACACTTTGACAGAAGCCCACACACATAACGTGATGTAGAACGTCCCTCTTGCAACGCGACCGCGGCGGAGCGGTCGAGCGCATTGAGGCGCTATGCTACGATGCGCGAAGTCGTTCCCCGTCGGGGCTTCGAATTCCCTCCTCGGGCATGGATGTTTGTGCCGTCTTTAGTATAAGCACAGAGTAACATATATTTGTCTGTGTTATAAGTTACTTCATAAGTAGTTTGTATGTTTAGGGACTGATGACCCCGCATTTCCGTCCCATAAGCTTTACAAACATTTGAACATTTGCACATCTTGCAACGTCTGCCACTGGAGTTTGTTTATAATTGCCGCAACGCTTTCGCATTTATTAAATCGTCGTTTAAAGAAGCGTGCTGCCCTCTCCTAGATTTTATCTACCTCTTCTATCAACCATATCTCGTATGGATACCATACTGATGAGCAATATTCAGGTATTAGTTCAACGAGTGCTTTGTTACCTATTTCGTTGGTTGCTGGACTACAAAACTACGTCAAAACTCGGCGTCGTATGTCGTATAAACATGTTATGAACAGTATTTGGTTCGACCGATTCCATATATAAACAATGAAAAAAAAAAAAAAAAAAAAGAAAAGAAATGCCGGAACACGAGCGAATGCGCTTGACGACTTTTTAGTAGAGACAGCCTGCTTGTCAAACAATTACGGTGACATACAATTTTGCGGCATTATCGAGACTCTGACGACAGCACCAGAAAACATGAAATGAGAGTGAAGTGTATCCTCTAAATGGTGCTCAAATAGTAAAACTGATTTTCAACAGTCTTTCAAAACGTTACAGAAATAAATGGTTAGCTACAAGACTCGTTGTTAGACCTAAACGCAAGATGCCATGACCAAAAGAATACATAAATAGGGTGTTTTTGACCGCCGAGACGTAACAGTAACGTTTCTTTGTACCCAGTCTTTGTTTAACCATGCACGCATGTTTTCTCATGGCGGAGGTAGAATAAACAAGAATACAACGACTTTATCTGCACTGTACTACAGCATGGCACTTATTCCAGCACATCACTTAGTCTCTAATGGGAAACATTTGTAATTGTAAATAGAACAACGCTTAATTTTCGTTTACATTCTTAATAGTCTCAATAGTCTCACAAGACACAACTTCGTTAAAAGATATTTGATTCAGACAATCGTTCTTTTCGCCTTGTCATGGCTACTTTGCAACATCACGATCGAGCACGCATCTTCCGTAGTAAGTCACGACTGGCCTTACACTCCTGCACGCTTCACTGAGAGACGAGTCGATGATTATGTAGCAATCGCAGTGCCACTGTTCTCAGATTCGCCATACTCGCGGAATGACAGCGGTAAGGAAGTAAGGCGTGTTTCACTGACGTAACAGCGGCGCCTTAATTTTAATGTATGGATACTACAACATTAGCTTCCTACACACTCCGTTTCTGGTATTTAAAGGACAGCGTAGACCAAGGTGACAAATCATGGGATACCTCCTAAAATCGTTCCGGGCCTCCTCCTGCCCGGCGAAGTACAGCAACAAGACCTGGCATTCACTCAACAAGTCGTTGTAAGTCCCCTGCAGGAACACTGAGACATAATGCTTCCATAGCCATCCATAATCATGGAAGTGTTGCAGCTGCAAGATTTTGTGCTCGAATTGACCTCTCGTTTATTCTCAGTAAATGTTTGAAATTTTCTGTGGGGTTCATGTCAAGCAATCTGTATGGTCTTGTCATTCGCCGGAATGTCCTTAAAACCAATGGCGAGCATGGAGACACGGCGCACTGTCATTCATAAAAATGACATTTTTGTTTGGGAACATGATGTCCATGAATGACTTCGAATGGTTTCCAAGTAGCCGAACATAATGTAAGGGGACAGTTTCGTGGGTACACTTGAAGTCTGCATTTCTGTGGTAAATCGCGCACATGCGCGGGAATAGTGATGTTTTGACACCTACCGAGTTGCCGTAGTTCAGGGGTTAGTCAATAGATAGCGGCACCTCTCATCAGTCAAACGAGCGTCTGCTCGCTCGCTTTGTGTATACGACACGTGACTGGAAAATCTAGGCCGATATGCAGGAGGAGCCCTGTTTGGCCTTGGAGCAATATGCAATAAACCACTTAAAATTAATAACTATTGATATATATACGATACAAAGGAGCGCGTACGCTCATTTTAAAGATAAAGACTAGACGGATGCGCTGTTATAACACACCTCCTGTCACTTTAACAGGTTTTGAGTTATAGTAAATCAAAAATCATTATAAAATAACAATTTTGTAAACGATATATCTTGAAAGCAGCTTAACCAAATACTACATACAAGGTGTCAAATGATAGATCTAAGTGAGTACTATTAAGATGTATATTTAGGTTTTTGCGCAAATTCAGTAAATTTGAATTAGAGGCCAGTTACATGGTTTCCATGTATAAAAGCTGGATTTTTAATAAATAAACAATAATAACTGTAGTATTAGCGGCAGTACGGTAAGTTAAACTTAAGTAAATAGTTAATGGAACAGGATTAATAGTACAGTGAATAATCTATGTTTAAATAGTGAAAAAGCAAATGTAGAAAAGTTTAGCTTTTTGATAATGTAAAAACTACTATATGTACAATGTTTTTGATGCCATATCCTGTTTCAGAAGAAAATTTCCGTTAAATACTATCATCAGATGTATTTATTTCATTTGTATTTTATGTAAAAGAGGTAATTTTGTGAAAATAAGATATGATTTGACTTCAGAGTAAGCCAGCGAGGGTACTTGAGGCGGCCATTTTGGCTTGTTAATGGCAGTCAGTTGGTGTAGGTTAGACAGACAAGACGTGTCGTTATGATGGGCGACTGTGGAGTCGCTTGATTACTTGTAAAATTTCAGCGAAGTGTTCTATTGTGGAACTTCGAAATATTTGTTCTGTGGTGCTTCGAGAACTTCGATTTTATTGTGCGTCTGTGACACTTAGAAAAAGTCTTCAGTGGTGCTGCGTGGGCTCTAACTATATTCTGTGACAGTGGAACTTAGAGTTTTTCAGGATTGTTGCTAGACTTTAATTTTTATTGGCGACTTAGAAACTATTCAGTCAAGTTTCCAAGTTTTGGCGTGGCAGCTTAAGGAACTCGGTATTGCTCTGAAGACAGGTGTAACAAATATTCACTGACGGATATTAGGTGGAATAAACATCAATCTAGTTAAAAGTGAAGACTGCGTTTGTATATATGTATATATATTGTTCCTGCCTGCATTTATTTAAAGCTACACATTTTGTGGACATTGCAGCGGGTGTGGTTGGCCCCTAGACACGACGCAACCAGTTTGTATAATAAAATAGGGTCTAGAGCCGCACTTCACGGAGCCCACAGCTATGAATGGGTGATTTGTGTTGTTTTATTTACTTATTTTTCGTGCTGTAGCACTGGGGGCTCGAGCCAACTGAAGGAAATAACTGCTAAAATAGTGTCACGCTGCACATAATAGTATTTTTTTCCTTGTTTGTGTTTGGAAAATCCGCGTGTGAGCTCACAACAAACATTTTGATTCTCTGATTGGTTCAGGTGGACCCCGTGGACCAGGTCCATTCCCTGTAAAATCATTATGGAGCTACCACCATCTTGCACAGCGCCTTGTTAGCAATTTCAGTCCACGGTTTCGTGGTGTCTGTGCCACAATCGAATCCTACGATCAGCATTTACCAACTAAACGAGTCGTGACCAATCCACAGTTTTCTAGACGGCTATGGTCCTTCTGATATGATCACGAGCTCAGGACTGGTGATTTATGCAATCTGGTGGTGTTAGCAAAGAAACTCGAGTCGGTCTTCTGCTGCCATAGCCCATTACTGCAAATTGTGCCACACTGCCCTAAAAGACGCTTTAGTTGTACGCCCCACAATCAAATCTGCAATTATTTTACGCATTTTTGCTTGTCTGCTAGCACTGAGAACGTGATACAAATGCCGGCGCTCTCAGTCATAAAGTGCAGGCCGTCGTCTACTGCGTTCTCCGAGGTGAGAGGTAATGCTTGAAATGTAATATTCACGGCTCATTCTGGCCACTGTGAATCTCTTAATACTGAATTTCTTTACGATTTCCCAACTGGAATGTCCCGTGCGTCCAGATCCGAGTACCATTCCGCGTTCAAAGTCTGTGAATTCCCATCGTGCGGCCATACTCATTTGGGAAACCTTATCACACGAATCACCGGAGTATAAATGTCAGCTGCGCCAATACACCGCCCTTTACCTTGTGTACCAGATACTACAGCCATCTATATCTGTGCACATCATTATCCCATGAGTTTCGTCAATTGATTGTATATTTAGACAGTATATTACTGCATGTGCTATTAACGCAGTCGCGCTCTCAGGCGCCCTACTGCGGAGCGCGCCGCTGCTCCCCGTCGCAGGGTCGAGGCTTCCCTCGGGCGTGTGTGTGTGTGTGTGTGTGTGTGTGTGTGTGTGTGTGTGTGTGTGTGTGTCCTTAGCATAAGTTAGTTTAAGTAGTTTGTAAGTCTGCGGACCGATGACCTTAACAGTCTTGTGCCATAGGTTTACAAATATTTGAACATTTTTTAGAAACAAAAGGCCGAGCGATTAGTATGGAGATCTGCCTGTATATCTCGTCTGTGACTGTGAAGAGGAAGTCTGCTGCGTTCAGATGGCTGTTTCAGTCGGCTAAAAACAATAATTCATAATTTATTCTTATTAATGAGTTTTATTTTTGCGTTGTTTAAGAAAACCTACTGGAATCACTATCTAGTGGAAAGCTCTTTACATTCCAGCCAGTCAATTATTGGTTCACTATTACTGCCGACGTGGCTGAGTATATTAATTTCAATCCTCTGTTTGAAGGGGCACTCACATGAAAACGAGACACAATATATAACTAGCGTGGCGCAGGCGTAGCTAACACACCAGTTGTATGCATAGAAGTGCCCGCTATCGGAAATCTGAAAGCGACAGTGCGAACGTACACCGCTGCGGCATTTGTCTACACGTCGGTGTTACACAGTTTGTGATGGCGGAGGAGTATCATGGAGTGAAATTCGTGTACAAATGTCTGCCGTGTGTGGCGAACACAGTACGTCACGTGCGTGTGGGTCTGAGTGGAATAAACGTCTGAGTGGAATAAACGATCTCAAATAGGCTGGGTGTTATATAAAGACATCAGTCGGCTAGGACAGACTCATCATGTTATTACCGCTGCTGTCGCGCCTGCGGTAGTTGCTGCCGACAGAACAGACGGACGGCGGCAGACATTCATCTCACACTGGCCATCGGTTACAGAAGTCGATATTACTGCTGCCTCTGGACATGTATGAGAAATATAATTTCTCGTCCCGTAAGACGAAAACTTGGTGTCAACATTTTGACCTAGAAAGCAAGCGTCAGAGCTAACAATACAGGCTAGGGATTCACCCCTACGAAAATAAATAAATACATAAAAAATTCCAAAGCCTTGCACATCAGCTACAAGAAGCCTGTGGTTATCTGAAAATAGAATCGTGTCATCTGGTGCAAACACCCATAAATACTGCAGAAGTTTCACTGGAAAGACTTACACGTCATCCATACAGCCATACAGTCGCGATCTCTCTTCTCGCGATTTACGAAGCGAGGTGGCGTGATGGTTAGCACACTGAACCGCATTCAAGAAGACAGCGGTTCAGATCCACCTCCTGACATCCAGATTCCGTTATTTCCCTAAGTCACTGGACACTGCAGGCAAACGGCGGGATAGTTCTTTTGAAAGGGCACGTCCGATTTCCTTCCCCATTCTTAAGAAAAAGACACCAGTCTGAGCTTGTGTTCCGACTCTACTCGCTGTCGACGGGACGTTAAACCCCAATCTTCCTTTCTTCCTTCCCTCTTGTTGCTACTAACGTATTTTTGGAGCTCTGAAGGGAAACATTAGTGGATGTTGATTTGCTTCGAAGTGGTGCACGTTTGCCTACAATCATGTTTTCGTAGGTAACAGCTAAAATTTTTCCAGTGGAGGAATTTACAGTCTTGTCTCGGAGTGGGATAATCATGGTTATGGGGATTACTTTTGAAATAAACATTTTACTTACCTTTTTCTTCACCCGACCCGTTTCCATTACTCTTTCCTTACGCGTACGACCCGTGGTCTGTATTTAATGCGCTGCCGCGGAAACTTCAAGGACGCTTGATTACTCGTATCCTACGCTGACGTTTGATGTTATAAGATGTACGTGTCATCTTTTTCGCCGGCCGCGGTGGCCGAGGGGACTGAGGCGCTCCAGTCACGGTCTGCACGGCCACTACGGTCAGGGGTTCGAATCCCCCCTCGGGCATGGATATTTGTGCCGTCCTAGTTCGTAAGTAGTTCATAAGTAGTTTGGAAAGTAGGAGGCGAGGTACTGGCGGAAGTAAAGTTGTGAGGCGGCATCGTGAGTCGTGTCGGGGTAGCTCAGTGGTAGAGCGCTTGCCCGCGAAAGGCAAAGGTCCCAGGTTCGAGTCCCGGTTCCGGCACGCAATTTTAATCTGCCAGGAAGTTTCAGTTCATAAGTAGTTTGTAAGTTTAGGGACTGATGACCCCGTAGTTAAGTCCCATAAGCTTAACAAACATTTGTCATCTTTTTCGGTTATAAATGGCCCGACAGGACTAAATAAACGGTAAGGAGAGAATTATAAGGATAGAATCGAAGATGTCAGAGACGTTTTAGCAGATTTTTGTAGGTATTGAATTAAATTCAATGAGGCGGTTGAAAATTTGTGCCTAGACAGGGGTTCTTTTGCTTATTATGCAGATGCCCCATCCACTAGGCCACGTGAACGCGGTGGATATAGCAGCTGCAGGAACTACCCAGCCACACTCTGTCAGACAAATTTCAACATATATCCTATTTTGCTATCGTAGTGTCCCTTACCCACTACTCTCGTTTACTCGCGGGCACGGTTAGCCGATTCCCATAAAAATGAAGCCTCGTTTGCACCCTTACTGATATGTAAGGATGTTTACGCTTGCCGTTACATTAATTACGTGTGTGGTTTGTTCTTTCGGACATGTTCGAAAGAACAGATACCACATAGGTATGTAAATATAGGAATTCGTTAGTGAAACAGCAAAACCGTACAGTTAATTTATTAATTAGCGAACTAGAACCGCCCTGCAGTCAACAGGCAAATTATCATTTTGGTTACAGTTTATTGATAGACTGTCAGTGCTAATTAGACCGCAACATATCCTGTTACAAAAACCTCTTTCGTCGAATAAAAGCCGCGGTGGAGTCGCCGAGCGCTCTGAGGCGCCTTGCTGCGGAGCGCGAGGTTGCTCGCCGTTGGAGGTTCTAATCCTCCTTCGGGCATGGGTGTGTGTGTGTGTTGTCCTTAGCGTAAATTAATATAAGTAATTTGAAAGCCTAGGCACTGATAAATGCAGCAGTTAGGTCCCTTAGATTTACAAAAATTCGAACATTTCATCGAATAAGGAGAATAATCTACTCATTAGAAGAAAATCAAATGTTCAAATGCTTGTAAATCCAAGGGATTTAACTACTTTGGTCATTAGGCATACAAACTACTTAAACTAATTTATGCTAAGGACAACACTCACATATACCCATGCTCGAGGGAGGATTCGAACCTCCGACGGCGAGCACCGGCGCGCCTTAGAATGCTAAGCCTCTCCACCGAGGCAGTAGTGCCTTATAAGCCCTTCAACTGTAGGTCTTTTTTTCCGTTGCAGTGAACTTGAAAGTTGGGTGCGGCAACAGTGAAATTTTACGAGACAACAAGGCGTAAGAGAACAGCCGCTCGGCTATTAGGAAGTAAGGGCACGGTTGGCCATCGTCGGAGCTGATACAGGGCACAAAAAGCAGCCTACTGAGAAACTATTCGCCGCAAATGGCGCAGATAACGTACCGTCAGCTAGCAAAAATTATGCCGTAAAATCTTATGCGTGAACGCTTTTTCTGACGGAGCACTTGTTAACAAAGACATACATTACCCGACAAATCATTTATATTGCTGTTTCCATGGAAGCGATAGCAGCGAATTTGTCTTACGATGCGCTTTCCGTCAGGAATATGTTAACAGTGAATTATTGACAGTGAATTACTTTTTAGAATGCATCACTTGTGTTGAAGTAGTAATACATGGAATTTTCTGGTGAAATGAAAAGTGGAGAAAGTTCTACGTGCCAGAAGTGTTACTTTCTAGGCGAATGAAAAAACAATGTATCTCTATTCGTACACGATTATTGCATTAAGAAGACTGAGGAATTCTGAAACCACAAATTATGCTGCTCACCGGAATAATTAGACAAATTATAAAATATTATTAAGAATGTACTAAGTAAACTGACAGGTTATAAGTGCCAATTGGAAAGTTTTTATAAGCTGGTTCGTGCAAAGGAGAAATCAACAACGAACCACTGTTAATAATGCAGCTCAAATGTTCAAATGTTTGTGAAGCTATGGGACCTAACTGCAGTGGTAATCAGTCCCTAGACCTACAAACTACTTTAACTTATGCTAAGAACGACACACACACACACTCGTGCCGGAGGGAGGACTAGAGCCACCGACGGGGAACAGCCACGCACTCAGTAGCAAGTTGCCTTAGAGCGCACAGCCATTCCCGCGCGAAAATAATGCAATTTATTTACACAGATTCCGCCATTACCTGTAACGAACCGGATGATTTATCTTCTGGCTGTTTGCGTTTATATACCAATTTCTATTGTTTATTCTTGCCTATTTTTGTGCAGTAACTAACTTAAACAACAAAAAATTTAATATAAACGTGAACCGCCGTTTGAAGATCAACCTACGGGTTCCAAACCGCTAACGGCGCTATTTGCCGAAATGAGCTGCGTTATTGGCAGTGAGTGGTAACTGTTTTCTACAGTTCAAGAATCAACAATTATACTGACAGCAAATGTCATGGAATAGGCACCCAATAAGGCGTGGGGCCTCCTCTGGCAGTGAGTGTACAAATGCCCGGTACTCCTGTGGACGCAGTTGTCACCCAGTCGTTTGGATAGCTGCAGCCAATTGTCTGACCTGTTCGTGGCTGCATAATCCTGAGCCTGCGTTCCATGAAATCCCAGATATCTTCAATAGAGTTCATATCTGGGCTCCCATTTCAGTCTTTGGCCCTTCCCTACATATTCCTGAGCAAGCGAGCGATGTAGCGGCACATTACCATCCTGAAATAAAACAGAACCGTCAAGGGGTTGGAAGGCCAAAAAGGGTAAAGATGATCCCCGAGTAGCTCAACGTACCGCGGATCAAAGTCTCTTCCAGAACAACTAGGGAGCCTATTCCATACCAGGAAAATGCACCCCAGACTATAACAGAGACACCACCGCCTGGACCACACTTTCCTGGCAAGCGTGATCCATCGATTCCTGTGGCCTGCGCCACGCACGTTGCCTCCCATTGGCAGGGTTAAGTTGGAAGTCTTGATTCCTCCGACCATATAACGTTCCGCCATTGTTCCAGAGGCCAACACATTTGCGCCATTTGTGCCCCAGTATCCCATTACTTTTCGAAAGTCAGTGTATAAAGGTAGCGACGCAAAAAAAATGTTCAAATGTTTGTTAAGCTTATGGGACTTAACTACGGGGTCATCAGTCCCTAAACTTACAAACTACTTATCAACGACCTTATACTAAGGACGGCACAAATATCCATGCCCGAGGGGGGATTCGAACCCCCGACCGTAGTGGCCGTGCAGACCGTGACTGGAGCGCCTCAGTCTCCTCGGCCACCGCGGCCGGCATAGCGACGCAATGATTGCCCTAATGGAAAGTAATCCGTTTCACTTCCATTTTCACGGACTACGTTGGGGTTACAAATTCATCAGAGATTTTTTTAGCTGTCTGATTTATTCCTGAAACAATGTCAACTGATTTACATATTACACAGACCAGAAATTGATTCTACGTGAACCTAACATCAACATAAACTGAGTAATATAAATAAATCAACATAGTACGTGTAAAAAAACTAGTTCGATATCAGAAAATGTAGCAAGGTGAAGAAGTGTTAAAGCAGTGTATTCGCATGGGGAGTAGGTAGGTTTAAATCCTCGTCGGCCATTTGGATTTAGGTCTCCGTTGGTTTCCTTAGACCACTTAAAGGGCGGGACGATATATCATGGCCCAACTGCTTCCCCGTTGTCGTAGAATCTACACTGTGCTAGTTTCCTGGGATAATGAATGGGCCGGATGGCAGTGGTACTTCAATCATCTTGCTTCAGCTAGTTTTACGATTGTTAAGCTGCTTAATAAAAACACCGATGAAGTATTTGAATCTGACAACAGATTAAAACTGTGTGGCATGCCGGAACTATACATTTATTTTGTTGGTGGACTCTACCCTTACCGATGAGCTATTCAAGATAGCAACCCCGTCATAGTCACAGAGGAATCGGCGAATAACTCACTAAAAAATGTTCAAATGTTTGTAAATCTATCGGACTTAACTGCTTGGTAATCAGTCCGTAGCTTACAAACTACTTTAACTAAGGTAAACTAACCTGAGGACAACACGAACATCCATGACCGAGGGGGGAGTCGAACTCACGACGGGGAACGGCCGCGCGCAACGCAGCAAGGTGCCCCAATGCGCACGGTTAATCCGCCACGGCAAGTAACTCTCTCCTTCTTTCTAAACTCCACATAATTTTCTCTGCAAACATTGAACGATTGCCATTCATGGAAAAAAGAATATACCAGAGACTAACTGAGGCTCAGCACAGGATGAGATGTATTAAAAGAGTGGCGCTGTGACGTGTGCAGCAGCAGCTTAATCAGTAAAGGCATGAATAGTGTCCTCGAAAGTCAAGAGTGCACGCTGCAGCCGCGCGGTAGTAGCCGAGCGGTCTGCAGCTCCACGTTACGGAACGTGCGGTCTCCCGCGTCGGAGATTCGAATCTTCCCTCGGGCATGGATATGTGTTTGTGTGTGTGTGTTTTGTCCATAGGTTAGTTTAACTTAGTTTAAGTAGTTTGTAAGTCTAGGGACTGATGACCAACGTAGTTTGGTCCATAGAATTACAAAAATTTGGACATTTTGCATGCTGTAAAATTAATGACAGATTTAAAAACTGAGTCCACCTCAGAGAAGAATGAAATACTTATTACGATTATGTCTTTTTCGCATAACACATACTTTTGGTAAAGATAAAAAAACGAGAGGAACGTTTGCCAGGAATGAGAGTGAACCATTGACAATGTGTGGAGACTATATAAAACTAACACTGTCCCAATCCATGCATAATGTCTAAATGGTAGACTACATATCTTCTCTGCAGAGGAATCGAAAGAGAGAAGTGAACTGCAGTTCCGTCGACAATGAAATAATTATAGATGAAGAACCAGATCAGTTGGATAGGTATGTGGGATGCCTTAGTGAGCACAGGCGACAGATGATTTGTAATAAAACAGCTCTGCCGGCCGCGGTGGCCGAGGAGACTGAGGTGCTCCAGTCACGGTCTGCACGGCCACTACGGTCGGAGGTTCGAATCCCCCCTCGGGCATGGATATTTGTGCCGCATTTAGTGTAAGGTAGTTGATAAGTAGTTTGTAAGTTTAGGGACTGATGACCCCGTAGTTAAGTCCCATAAGCTTAACAAACATTTGAACATTTTTTGAAAACAGTTCTTTGTAGGGGCAGAAGTGTCGAACGGAAAGTTGCGTGCAATGGATAGACGTGTACGAAGAAGGAACGTAAATTCAGTTTCGAATGTGTGATCAGGGGGAGAATCATTTCCGAATTTCGAAATAACAATTCTAACCCGAGAGCACTCGCGCTAAGAGCAATTTTATCACAGTTATTTTAAAACAATTATTTTCAATCAGTGAAATATGAGCATTTTTGTACAAAACCAACAAAAATACTTATTTACAGATATTAAGTACATTTCAAACTGTTAATTGGGTGTCAGCAAAATGTTATACACGCGATTGATCTCGCACCTTTAAAAGCCGCGAGCTCTCGCGCAGTAGTGTATTTTAACGATTACAGTTCCAATTTCAGCCATAATGTGAGGTAGAACGGGAAGTGCCATCTACTCTAGCGATACGAAGATATCAGGATCTTTTTCCTCATTTCTAACTTTGCATTTATGCTCCTGACGACCTTTCGTAACTGAATGGAATCCTTACCCCTCTGATTACGGTAGCTATGCGTCGTCTGCGTCTTCGTTGACGAAGTGTACTTACGACATTAGGAGTTTTGCTGGCGCCCCCAGGCTACATTCAGCCAAACGTTTCAGGAACAGTTAAGTGAGAATTTTGATGCGTATCTTCATGGAAAAATCTCATTTATCGACTCTGCGTCAAACATGCATCAACTACCTTCACCAATTTCTTCTCTGCACTTTTGGTTGCGCCGCTAACAAGAATAAAAACATAGGCCCGTTTCACAACGGGAATGTTTCTGTCTAAACAATAGCTGAAACATTTAACATTTCACAGTAATTCCTAACAGAACTACAAAATAATTTCAGAGCCTAATTCTGCATCCACAACGGTTTCCACCTGACGCTGGCAACTGTACAAAGCACACGACAGGTGTCAGCTAGTTCTTGCGGTGTCATACAGCGATAGATCCAACGACACTAGTGAAAAATTCAGTCAGATAAGCAATTTCAACAGAACCACATGATGAGTTATACTGTCACGGTTTGTAGTCAGATGATTTGTTTAAAATGAATAACATTAAAGGAAACGGGAAAAAGTTCACATTTCGACGTCAACTCATTTGACTTAAGAAGTTTGCCTTTTTACCGTTTCACTGTGTTCCCTAAAAAAGCCTCTGGAAACGTAACTCACTACATTACGAGTTGTCGCAGCTAATTAATATGCAATACTCCTTTAGAAATATCAGGATTCTCCTGTACCACAGTGCCCAATGGTTTTCTTAACAACTGGCTTTCTTTCAGTCATGTAGAACAGCCCGTGAACTCTTCTCGTGAACTTGGGCGTTACTCGTTACTCACAGATAAAGCGAAAGATATCTGCAATGATTACAGGAAGTAAAGTGGCCTACGGCCGACAAATACAATGTGATAATACGTGCGATAGTTTTTGGGGCACCTTAGTCACACAAACGCTCGTTACAAATGTAATATTATTATCAAGAGAGACTATTATCCAGGCGACTAAGACAGCTCTTGTCATGGGGCGATAACGTACATCGTTAAACAGTCCAGAAAAATCATACTGTTGCATACTATTAATAATAAAGTAGGTAAAACCATCCTCAAACCGGACGTTAATTAGAGGCCACATTTATTTCTCTGGCATGTGTCTACTGGAGGTGTAAGTATAATAATGTCTGTTCGTTCCTAAGAAAGAAAGCTGAAATTTATAGACGACTATCTGTGGAACCCCGCATTTCCCGAGTATATGATTTTTCCAGTCTTATATTAGAAACGAAACATATCTATTCTATACACTTTTGTATGTATTTCCTGTCCTCATTCTCTTCATCTATCTCATCGTCCGTTAATCAATGACACCTCATCCTCAACCCTCCTGTCCATCTCCCCCGTCTCTCTCTCCAACCTTCTCTTTCCTCTCACTCCCTCCTCTCTCTCTGCATCTTCTCCTACATAATGTCTCATACCAACATCCCCCCTGTCAATCTCTTCCTACCCTCTGTATGTTTGCCTATCTCCTTCTTCTCTCCATCTCTCTGTTCCATCTCCTTTATATCTATCTCTTCCTTTCCAGTGTTTCTCTCTAACTCCCAATCCTCCTCTCTATGTGTCTTGTCTTTCAGTCCATCGGCTTCTACCTTATTATCTGTCCATTTAAGTGCCGCTTTCATGCAGCTCCATACTTACATCTTATATCCTTGACTATGTGTCCTATATTATTTAATTTTCCAGATTTGTAGAGTGAAATATTAGGAAACTGTCTGCGATGAATAAATAGTGGATGAATGAAGTGTCGTAAATCACGCGTCGCTTGATGGGAAAGTTTTTGTGACTCATTATTTACGACGTCACATCTCCAGAACTATGTGTCGTAGGTAGTTTTTAGCCCCACAGCGATTGTTGTCTGATAGTAAGCAATATGTCTGTCACTTTTAGTTGAAATCTGTCCATTATATTAGGAGGAGATGTGGAAAAATAGTGCATGATGTAGCAGTTATTCGGAAATTTCATTGTTTATGTCGTCATATCTCTTGAAATATGTGTCATACTATGATATAAATTTGAAGGTACATTCTGTGATATATATGTGCCTAATGTCTGCAAAATATGTCGTGAATGGTGTTAGTAGTAAAAACGCAATAAATCGAAACTTCAAGCGTAATAATGCGATTTTTCATGAACCAAATTGTTTATGACCTCATATCTCATGAACTACTTGTCGAACTATAGAAGTAACATTCAGTGGTATTTATGTGTACTGTCTGCGAAATGCCTCGGGAATACAATTTACAGTGTAGAAGTAATAACTTGTAACATCCTGCCAAATGCCGTAAATATACATCATGAACATCGGAAAAGTAGTAAGCATAAACTTTTCTTCCTTTCATTATTTTGTTGGGGTTGTCAGCGAGAAAAAATTTCGTAAATATTAGAAATTATGTTTAAAGTTTATTGCAAGTCGCTAAGTGCTCTCATTCTCAAATAATTGACGAATAAAGTCACGCTATCACGCGCCACAAGATGGGGCAGTTTTCATTGTTTATGACGTGATATAGTATGAACTATGTACAGTTGGTGGTTTTGCCACCATAGGAAATGATTCCTGACCTTAAAGAATATTTGTACCAAATATGGTTGAAACCGGTCTATTAGTTTAGGCGCAGATGTAGAATATTATCGCATGATGCGGCCGTTTCTCACAACTGTCATGACTGTTTATGACGTCATATCTCCTGACGTATGTGTCGTCGGTGGTTTTTACCCCGACAGTGATTTTTTCCTGATAGTAAGGAACACGTGTATGAAATCGGTCCAGTAGTTTAGGAGGACATGTGGAACATACATACATACACACACACACACACACAGCCAATGTTACAAGATGTATAGATTACAGACAAAAACAAGTCGTATGGGATGCCGCTTGTAAATATTATTTGAATAAAATTTGAGGTATGATCCCCGGAGTGTAACGTATACATCTGAAGTCTCCGATCATAAAATGCGGGAAATACAGATTGGTACACCCTCTTAGAATTTTCCAATTCAAACGAGAGTTATTGTTTAGACATTGTAAATGAAGTGCATGAAACGATTACATTTACAGGTCAATAGCTCAAGCGGTACTGAGGTACCACGTGTAGCTTCAAGATGAAACACTCGTATTAGTACATGGTGTAGCCTCTACAAGCAGCAATGTAGGTCCTGATTCCGATGTCCTATCGATCATACAGATAACGAATACTGTCTTGGGACACATTATTCCACTCTTGCTCGACCTGTCCACGTTGTTCTGCAACCGTGATGGTGGAGGAGTCACACGCGTCAGTTGTCGTCCCATCATGTCATATACGAGCTCGATTGCAATTACGTCCTGGATTAATCTGGCCAGGGAAGTTGCTACACGTCTTGTAGAGCATGTTGAGTTTCATGCACAGTGTGTTGGCAAGTATTATCCTTTATAGACATTGTAAAATATTTACTCGAAGGATGCTGCTTTTTAATGCATTATTTATTCGACAGGCCTGTTTCGGCGTGAATGCCATCGTTAGGTTAAATTGGTACCTCTTCTTATCCTTGTAAGAATGCTGTTTATCTGATCTGTTTGGTTCTTATTTATCATATGTATTAGAACTGTTGTTGCATTAGTTCTTTATGTAGATGCACATATATTTTTTTAAAAGTAATTCTTACGTTGTCGACATGTGACAGCTATTTTGAGAGATGTGTCAGCGATATCATCTATCAAAGTAGCAGTCACATATTGACAACGTTAGAATTGTTTAATATACATAAAGAACTGCAACAACAACAGTTCTAATACATCTGTTAAATAAGAACCAAACAGATCAGATGAACAGCGATCTTACAATGATAAGAAGAGCTACTAATTTAACCTGACGGTGGCATTCACGCCGAAACAGGAATGTCGAATTAAACAGTTTATGAAAAAGCAGCATCCTTGGAATAAATGGTTTACAATGTCTAAATGACATATATGACGCAGCGGGACCAGAAGATTACAAATGAGTATTATCCTATTGGAACAATATATCATCTTCCTGTTGCGAGAATAGCAAAAGAACAAGTCTTACATTCTGTACATATCTATCGGACGTAAGCGTTCCCACCACAAACGTCATTGGTGAACGTTAGCTGTAAATTATCGCATCCCAAACCGTAAGGCGTGTCTTCGGCGAATGCCTCTACGAGACAGCGCTCGACGCGTCTATGACGTAGGCGCAGACGACCGTCCCGCCACTCAGAGGGACACAATTTGACCCCTTTCAGATCAAACCAGCTCAGTTGGCTGTAGGAAGCAGGAGTGCGTCTCCGTGACGTGGCGCCTGTTTCAAATTCAAATGTTTGTTAAGCTTATGGGACTTAACTACGGGGTCATCAGTCCCTAAACTTACAAACTACTTACGAACTAGGACGGCACAAATATCCATGCCCGAGAGGGGATCCGAACCTCCGACGGGGATCGGCCTCGCGCATCGTAGCGTAGCGCCTCGATGCGCTCGGCCGCGGTAGACTCAGATTAAGAGAATGGGTAAGTCATGGTCGTTATGTCACCCGAATCTTCCCTCCCCCGTCCATTTCATCAAAACCGTTGTCGTCGTTCCAGGTATACATTTTCTCCGGCAGTGTATTATTGTAAAAAATAATTCTCGAAGTTGGAAAACAGAGAAGAGGCCGTCTAGTTGGAAAACAGATAAGAGGCCGTCTAGACATTTATGAAATGCGCATATGAAAACTGGACGAATGTTCATGCTTTGGTGACTGTATAACACAACTATTAAGGAACTTGGCATGAACACAACTGAAGACGGGACAGGTATGTCTCCTCACCAAACAACCAAAAACTGAAATGAAAAATACTGATGATGTAAAAAATACTAAATTGGAAAGTACAATCCCCATTCTTCTAGTGGCTTATTACATTCCCCAGGGTGTTGAATCCGATGACGCTAATCTATGTTGCGCAATAAAATTAAAGCGTAACTTTTTCTAAGCTACGTAGTTGCCATCCGTTTTGACGCAGAAACTTCAAATTTCGCCTACATCCGTAACGGTGCAAAAGCGTGGCGCCATGCGACGTCACTCTTGGGCTCAACAACGCTTCAAACAGCAATGTGTCGACGCTTGTGGATGAAAGGCCAAAGCTCAGGATTTCATGTGAGATGCGAGGTGCTTTAATGCTGGCACCTTGGCACCAGATTTTACGACAATTCGGACCAACTTCCCAGTAGACGTCCCTCTCCAACACACATTTCACCCCTTATTTTGACGCCTCTGCGATGTTCAGAACCGCGACACCTAGCGTCCAAAACTGACGACTTTTTCTTATGGATGGCCGAGAAAACCATTTTGACATACTGCTTTGAACTGACACGAAACGGCCTAAGAGGTTTGCATAAAATATGTCAACGAAACCACTCCTTCCCTAGTACCATTTACTTCCACACATTTTGCGGTCCAAAACGACAGACCGCAGTAAGATGAGTAACAGGACGACGTTCTTGACAAACTTCGACGCTGCAGACACTCGTCCGTCTCTAATGATCACTTTGTCGACGGGACTTTAAACCCTAATATTCCTTCCTTCCCTGTTGCAAAAATCCACGGATTTCACGCCCTCCTGTGTTGTGATCGTGGAGGTATCTGACATTGACATATGCGCGAATAGAACGGCAAAAGATCTCGCCACTGGCACAGTGGTAGTGGGTTTCATGGTCTGATGAATCCCTATACCTATGGGAGGGTGCCAATCTGTCGATTTCGAGGTGAACATCTCCTTGACACGTGTAATGCAGGATAGATACAAGCAGGTGGCGGCTCAGATACACTGGAGGGAACGTTCTTGTGGGCATCCACTGGTCCAGTGGAGCTCGTGCAAGGCAACATGACGGCCAAGAACTATCGTACACGGGTTACAGACCACGTACATTTCTTCATACTGAACATACGTCCCAATGACAGTGGCATTTTTCAACCGGATAATGCGGCATGTCACAGGGACAGGAGAGTGATAGAGAGGTTCGAGGAAGACAAAGGTAAGTTGCAGTTGATGTGGTGGTTCCTGAACTTGCCATGTATGAACCCGATCGATCGCACTGGGGTGTGATTGAAAGTGGCGTCAAAGCTCATCGTTCCCCTCCGTGGAATTTACGGGCATTAGGTGACTGATATTCCCAGCTCCCTCCAGCCTCTACCAACGACTCGTTGCTTCCACTCCAAGACGAGTGGCCGCTGCTTCCCGCGCCAAAGGTGGATATAACGGCTGTAAGGTATGTAGTCACAATGTTCTGCTTCATTCCCATGCATTGATCTCACAGTTGATCACTGTCGTGTAGATATTGATGTCACACATTGAAATAGTTTATATGGGTAGTGTTCATGTCACCAAGTAATAGCTGGTATGAAAAGCCACTGTATGTATTTCGTATGATTTCTTTCTCCGTCGACTTGCATTTATTAGTACTCAGACAATTTGTTCCGCTTTATAAATAGGTTTGCTAACGTGGCGCTATGGATTATCTGAATATTCCCCTTCAGTACCAGATATGTGACTTTGTATATCGAAATCGTGAGTTTGTTCTGAGAACCTCATCTGCCTATAAAATAAAAATAACTAGTCATCAAATACGAGTCCTTTTCTCGAAAGAGTTTGTTGTTACCAAGGCTATCAACCTCAAAAGTTGATTGTCCCTTTATGCTAAGTAATTATTTGATTATAGGATTCCGTAAAAACGCTTCTCTTCTTCCAAACTAAGAGAAATGTATCTGTTTACCACTTTGACAATACCTTTCGACTAGGCTGTCATACAGCTAGAATTCAAATTTATATGTTGTTACATTTTAAAGTCACTTTTTAAATATCTTACCCGAAATTAACACAATCTCACTAATTTCGAATCAAAAATAACAAGGACTGATGACCTAGCAGTTTATTCCCCTTTAAAACATCAACAATGACAAATAATAAGCTTTTATTTTCATACCTACATGATATAATATTCGTTCCTGTGGTCCTCATTCGTTTACAGCATTTTGTGCTGCATCATTCGCTCCAGTCATAAATTTTTAAAGTTAATTAATGCGGAAGTAGTTCTACTTTCCGATTTTCGTACACACTTTTTATAAACCCGCTAAGACCATATACATTTTGCGATCGCCTTTTAACAGCTCGAACTTTAAATGAAAATAACGCCTGACCCAGAAATTGAATACATGAATTTGTAGAGGAGATATTTCCCTACAACTTTTCTCTCTTATGTGTGTGTGTGTGTGTGTGTTTTTCCATATATCGCATCGTTTAAGAGATATTTGCAAAAATAATTGCGATTTTAGGATGTCTGACTGTCCGTAACGTGTTCCCACTTTTTAAGTCGAACCGTTCAACCGATCAGCACCAAAGTTGCAAAAATAATTGCGATTTTAGGATGTCTGACTGTCCGTAACGTGTTCCCACTTTTTAAGTCGAACCGTTCAACCGATCAGCACCAAAGTTTACAGACATAATTGTAGGCCGCCAGAGACCAGAACCACCCTTTTTCAAATTTTTCGGGCAAGAAATACGTTAGTAACACTAAAAAAATCCGTTTGTAATGTAATTGTAATGGCAAATGAACCGTTCATCTGACCCGAAAATTGAATAACCGAATTTGTAGAGGGTAACATTCTCTACAACTTCGATCTGTAATTTTTTTTCATATATTTCATCGTTGCAGAGATATTTGCAAAAATAACGGGGATTTGACGATGTCTGTCTGCCTGTAACGTGTTCCTACTCTTTAGGTCGAACCGTTCAACCGATCGGCACCAAATTTTACAGACATAATTGTTTGCCACCAGGGACCAGACTCTCGCTTTTTCAAATATTTCGGACAATTACGTTTGTAACACCAAAAAAAGCCATTTTAATTGCAAATAAACCGTTCATCTGACACGAAAATTGAGTAACCGAATTTGTAGAGAAGAAAATTCTCTACAACTTTGCTCTCTTGTGTTTATTTCATATCTCGTATCGTTTGAGAGATATTTGCAAAAATAACGGCGATTTGACACCTCCCATTGAATTTACGAAAACCAGCCGTTCGGAGATGTTACGTGACATTCCTCGCCCAGAACTCTCTCTGGCATACGCCATCTTGCGTTGCGTATTTGATGATTTTCTTATTATAACTTACACGTTGTTATTTCAAAGCAATGGCGCACTGACAAATTAGCAATACCACGTCGTTCCTCGTACGATAAATGATAATCAAGTGTCTAAAAATGCCATATTAGGATCGGTTAACAACTGCCATCAATATTACTAGATTAAAGGACAAATTTTCTAAATTTTCGCCGTAGTGAGTTATCAGCGCGGTGGACTGTAGTACAAATTATCAGTGGTTCGGAACCCGCCTCTACCAACATTTTTTCTCCTTTTTTCCTAAAAGGGTTTCGGGCACTCTTATTAATTACATAGAGCTATATTCTTCAATATGTAAGAATGCTTCGTCTAAAATGCGTGTCTGTTCTATTTCGTGAACATGCTGTGAAATACGTAACAACGAAGCATATGCTCGTAAACTCGGATGATACTGTAATAATGAATATTCTGAACAACGTCCTGATACAGGTAGTTTCGTATATAAAGGAAGTACTAGCTTTCTGTGGCTGCTATGGACGCTTTTAACGTAGATGGTATTACCTTTCCTGTAGTTCAGATATGACTTCGTTCATGTTACTTTGTTCTGCACTAAAATAAGGAGCAAATATTCTATTTCACGCCGTGATTACGTTCTCTTTTACAGCTAAAATCACAGACGGAATACGTGTGGTAATACTGAATTCCGCATAACTCTAGTACTTAATGTATATACAAAGTTAGTAATACCATTACGTCATTTACAACAGTCATTGTAACAGTATCTTCGCAATTTATGTACATGTGATAAAGAAGACTATGTTTACAATTCGTTGCTATGTATTTCATGGCTTCTTCTCGAAACAGAAGAAATGCACTTTTCAGATAAAGCGCTGTTACCTTTGAACAACTCGGAATATTGCAGAATATAGCTGTGTTCAGTTAAAAGAGTATTCGGAAACCTTTTAGGAAGCAAGAGGAAAAAATTGGCAGTGGTGGTTATATATACATATATATTTTTCTTCAGGCATATCGATGTTTTACGGTCGTTTGTTCATGTTCGTTCTGGGTTATTCATTGAGAATTTTATTCAGTTTTTATTAGAGATGGCGTTGAACCAACGCCGTTTGAAGAGAAGGTCTGTGCGCTGCCGTGCCACGTCACGTCAAGCAGAGTAGGTCGCGATCGCGTAGCTCACTGGCTGGCTGATGGGACACAGCCCACCGCCTCACATCGGCCAGCCAGTGAGCTACGCGATCGCGACCTACTCTGTTTGACGTGACGTGGCACGGCAGCGCACATACCTCTTCAGACGGTGTTAGTTGAACCGTCTTTCTTTTTCTCTCTTTTCATTGGTTCTTCAGTGTGATCGGTACTTTGTGGACTTTTTTTATCGTTTCGGATAACTCAGTTTTCTCGTTACAGAGGGCTACCATGCCGGCAACCCTCTGACTGAGCGCGCTGAGCCACCGCGCCCAGTAAGTTTCGAACCGCCGTCTAACATGTTCGTACATCACAAACTAATTCCTCACCTATTACGCTATGGCGAACAGATGCGAGAGTAATCCGTGTTTCTCGTACCATCGATGGCAGGTATTAACTAACTAACAAACATTACATTATAATTCATTGTCCTAAGAAAGACGTGTTTTTGATAATTTTCAGTGTGCCATTGCTTTGAAATGACAACGCTTGAGTTATAATAAGAAAATCATGCGGTATAGAAAACAAGATGGCGTAAGCAAAATAGATTTTCAAGCGAGGGATGTCACGTGACTGTTTTACGAACGCCAAATGTACGCTGCGTTCTATCCACTAGTCCGAACGCCAAATGTACGCTCCGTTCGTTCCAGGCTATAGTCATTCGTAACCAGTACAGGCAAAGAAAATAAACTTTGAACTACCAAGGCAAGGCAGGAGATAATATAATATAATGAAAATGTGGGAGAGATATTAAAATGATAGTTCAAAGAGGTAAAAGTTCAAAAGAGTATGTTTCTCAAAGCTAAACTTAAATGTCATATAATTTTGGCTGTTTGTTAAAATACGGTCAGAAAGAATAATACGTATTGGGTGCATAGATATTATCACAATAGTAGAGTCTTAATTTTTTATTATTTTTTATTATTTACATTATTATTTTGGTCTAAAGTGGGCCACAAAACAAGTCAGTGTGATTTTTTTTATTCACCATACCGAGTTAGTAGCATTTAATAAACACATATTCGCTTCTGATTGCTATCTTAAATTCATGGCTGACAAATAGCATTGCGTCGCAGAAGACTATACTGAGGGCTGTGAGGTCAAGACTGCTTCATATCGACCGATACGAGACCTAATACAACCCTTGTGAGGCGGTTAAACATCTCCACGCTCAACAATGAATTTTACGAGTGCTTGCTTCAAGATCGCGCGCCAGCGCCGGCAGTCGTTAAAGAGGAAAGCACAGATGTGGCCGGACGGTAATAGGCATAGGTTCTCAATTTTATGGTCGCGTGTCGGAAGAATATAAAAGAGTAATTCACGTGTAGGTAGGGTCGTCCACCATTTAAGCACTCGTGAAAGAAGAAATTTTATCTGAATCTCGTAGAATAATTTTATTACTGCAATTCATAATAGCTTTCGATCTAACCGTCCAGATAACTGAGCACGTTTACCCTCCATTCAGGGATACGGGGAGGAGAGGCAGTTCCAGTTCGAATCCGCCTCACAGGAAACGACGGCTGGTAAGCCGGCTATCCTGGATGTAGCTTTTATACGGTTTCCCACATCCACGTAGGTTAATACCGGGTTGGTACCCATATCCCAACTCAGATACATTTAGCAGTTCTTACACTTGAAATTAAGATTAAACGTAGACGCAGACACATGAGGTGCAAAACGTATGTTCTAGGCGGGTGGTAGAATCAGAAAGGCCATCCAGCCACCAGATGTCATTAACATTGCCAAAAAAAACAATAAGAAGAAGCAGAATAGTCGATAAAGGAAATAATAAACTGATTGTGACGGCTCAATCCATTATGCTTAATGATCTCCATGCGACCAATTAGCACAAAAAGATCGACAGAGGTGGCTCAATTTTATAACAGACTGGATTCTCATTCGGGAGGACGGCTGTTAGAACCCACATCCGGCTATCCAGATTTAGGGTTTCCGTGATTTCCCTAAATCGCTCCAGGCTGAGCGGTAACCGCCATGTATAAGTAGACACGTTACGTATGGTAATTTGCTGCAAATTTGATCTCGATTTTCTTAGAAATCAAGGCCCGTTGGAATAAATCCTTTTAGGTTGATGGTCTGGAGGAATTCCCTCACAACATACCTGCGACCCATCAAAATCCGTTGGTACCATACTTGGTGTTCCCCTTGTCAGTGCTGTATTTCCTGGTCGCTAGAATGGAAGGGAAGGTCATATTCCATGACCTGCGAGGTCACCTAACCTGGATCCACATTGATTATTTACTATGTGGATACCTAAAAAGTGACTTGTGTATGAGACTCCAGTGAATTCGGCGATGGAATTAGTTGCCCGAATTGTAACTGCTAGTGATATGACTCGAAACACACCAGGGATATTGTTCAGAGTGCATCAGAATCTTGTTCGATGATGTCACGCTTGTACTGCAGTTGATGGCCGTCAGTTTCAGCACATTTTGTAACACGCAGTGCAAATGGTACGTTCATTGTGTCACTGACATTATTTACAGTTAACTGTAACTAATGCAAATAAAAACGTACACAGAATACGCTGCCTTTTCCGCCCCCAGGTTCCCTACCCGTTAAATTGACGGATACACCGTGAAGTTTGGTGAGAATGCCTCCGCTATGTGCTTCCAGTGCTGGCTGGTGTGCGTGTATCCTCGGAAGGCACGGCTGACTGCAGCAGCGAGCAGCGCTGACCGGCGTGACTCATGAAACCTGACACGGCTTGCCACCTCACAAGGCCATCGCACCTACTTTCGCGCTGATGTGCGTTACGTAATATTCTCCACAGATCCAAAACGACTTCTGCGCTCTAACAGCACGCTTGGCTGCATAGAACAAACGCAAGGTGACCAGCTCTCTATTGCCTAGATCCGAACTCGGTTAACAAAATTGTCACCGTCAACAACCTCTCTTTTCCACACGAAAACTCCCCAAATCACACTGCTTGTGAATGACGGCAGGCTAGGAATGAAGGCCGTACTTCAGAACGCTCTCAAATTGTTGACTACAAAATTTCGTCGTTTTTTAATTGGTTTCTGTAGATTACGCAACAGACACCCAGCAGGTCATACGTGCATCTACAGATAACGCACCTCTGGAATCACCAAATGTCGTCGCTGTACCGAGTGAAATATCTGAATATTAAATATCGTTATACGGAAGCACGGTAACTCTAGATATATTTTTTCTTGAAGGTCCAATATGTCACGAAATTAAACCCACAGTGAAGCTCCGATGAAGCATTACGCAGATGTGTCACGCAGTGTCTGTTAAGTATGCCCGTCGATCGCGCACTTGTACTTTACAGTTCCGAATGAAAAGTTAATCACGTAAACATGCCTAGAACAATGAAGTCTCCCTGTCATTGGATTACTCCAGCCGGCCGCGGTGGCCGAGGAGACTGAGGCACTTCAGTCACGGTCTGCACGGCCACTACGGTCGGGGGTTCGAATCCCCCCTCGGGCATGGATATTTGTGCCGTCCTAGTTCGTAAGTAGTTCATAAGTAGTTTGTAAGTTTAGGGACTGATGACCCCGTAGTTAAGTCCCATAAGCTTTACAAACATTTGAACATTGAATTTTGATTACTTCATGCTAAAGGTTTCCGCCTGATTACCGTGCAGCCCACATAACGTAACTGTGACGAGTGGCAGCAAGGGGCGGCAATGGTCAGAAACCACGAAGTATGACATTAGATGTTCATGATACCTGCGGTCAGGAAAGGAAGCGACTGTCGCCGATAATCGTGTACAGGGAGTGGATCAAGCGACATGAGAAAATAGTATGCAAATGGCAATTCTGAACACGCGTAGAGCAATGTTGTCAGCAGCCAATGTCTTTTTGTATGACACTGCAACTGCAGCAAGGACTCTCCTACAGTGGTTTCGATGGGCAGTGTGGTCACCGCACACACACAGCGGGCTTGGATGCCTATGATTTTCATCCCTTAGCTGTCATGTAACGTAGACTATGAGGACAGCGTTTTGGCACAGGCAACGATTTGCTGGAATGGGAGGGTATTGGAAAACGGGACCTCGCTATGACAGATGACTAAGTCAGAGCGACGACTGTATATAAAAGTAAATGAAAGATGTATATAAATGTTTACAGTAAAACATCTTCAACTTTCAGTGTGGTTTCCATTTCGTGATCGACAGGAGGCTAAGAGCAAGACCCTCGTATATAAGCTGTCTGAAGATTCCATACCAAGCGTGATTTCAAGAATTACGTGCCATTACGAATTCCCTCAGTTCCTTAAGACGGCATAATTCATCATCCCACTGATAACTAATTTGGATATAGATGTTGCAAAAGTAGTCGTACAATGGAACTTAGCAGTATTTCACTAATCCGACATACACTACTTCCTTAGTCCAAGAACCTATTTCTTTGGCACACTGTTCCTAGCCGGCCGCGGTGGCCGAGGGGACTGAGGCGCTCCAGTCACGGTCTGCACGGCCACTACGGTCGGGGGTTCGAATCCCCCCTCGGGCATGGATATTTGTGACGTCCTTAGTATAAGGTAGTTGATAAGTAGTTTGTAAGTTTAGGGACTGATGACCCCGTAGTTAAGTCCCATAAGCTTAACAAACATTTGAACATTTGAACACTGTTCCTACTACACAACTTCATCCTGCACATTATGAATTTAGTCTGTGCTGTTCTGATATACGGAATACCCGACAATCGTTTGTGTTATTATCACAATGGTCGCATGGCGCAGTGATAAGACACTGAAAACGTATTCGAGACGTCGGCGGTTCAGACGTCTGTCCGGCCATTCGTATTTACGTTTTGAGCCCTTCGCTAAAGCGCCTGACGTAAATGGCAGGAGATTTGTCTGAAAGGCACGACGTCACATTTGAAGATCCAAAACGGTTGTAAATGCAGACATATTTCTAAGCAGAAGCAATTAAAATGTGTGGCTTTTCGGGTAATAACGAATTGTGGAACACCAAGCATACAAAGCACATTGAATAGGATTGCAGTGTTTTGAAAATCAACAGCGGCCTAAAGTCTGTAATTCAAAGGACTTGGAAGTAATTAGAATGCAGGCCGACTTGTTTCCCATTCCTCAAGCTGTTACACTACATCTTTATTTAATTGTATTCACTGTACTCATGTGCAGGCATTTATTCCATAAAGAAACTAAAAAACAGTGTTTCTCATATAAACACATTCATTTAAAAATTGCAACCGGTGTCGGTCTCTCTTAGACCGTGATCGTACCATACTCCAAACGTGACACCGAAGTGGTAATGCTCGGAATGACGGTTCAAAGCCGCCTCCAGTCATCCTGATTTAGGTTTTCCGTAATTTTTCTAGGACATTTCAAGCAAATGTCGGGTGATTCTTTCAAAAGGCATGGCCGATTTCCTTATCTATCCCTTGATATGTCGCAGAGGTGCTCAATATCTAAGTTAAGCACTCAAAACGACACGTCACTGCAAATCCTCAGTAATTTGTCCATACATAAGTCCAAATTAACGGGACAGTCTAACAGGTTCTCTACACATATCACTACTTTGTTGAGAAGACAAACAAATTTATTTGAACCACAGTCAAAAACACAAAAGTCACTTGCACTTACAATTCTTTTACACTGTGTAGACTCATACCATACATCGCTACTACCACCGGTACTACCAATACAGCACACATTTTCTTTCTGCCTTTGGCATCTGCCAACAGGGTTTAAATGCCATTCAATAAGGTGGCTACGTCACGTTTCGTCACGTCATGTGACATCACGTGACGTTCAATTTTCACTTAAAAGTTTCTATTAAGATTATTTTAGATTTTTAAATAGAAAATATACTTCAAATTACAATATAAATGATCTTTTAATGTTTAGTAAAGATTTTTTATACAAATGAAATTGAAAGTAACAGTTACAACTGCTATGCACTTTTCTTTTAAAGGTACAAATAAATATTTTAATTTTTAAATAACAGATATTCATGTAATTGCATTATTATTTGATTATTTGTGCCTACTAATGGGTTTTATACAAAATAACATTTTAGAAGCAAGTTACAATCACTACGTACAAATGCTGATAAGATCGTCTTCTATGTTTAAGATCTTTGTCACAGTTCTAATGACAAATCAAAACAAACGTCAATCTCATACATGCCTTGCCTGTGATTTTCGAATACAAAAATTAAGTTTAACATTTATATCTAGTTTAAGGTAAGTTTAACCCATACAGATAACTGTAGTTACAGTTCACGTAAAACACGCGAATATTTGCGCGATTTTCTTACGTTACTAAAATTGAAAGTTCCTATGAATCGTAACACCCTACCGAAAACTATCCGAGTGTGTGCTCCGTCTCTATTGACCACAACGTCGACGGGACGATAAACCCTAATCTTCCTTCCTGTGGAACACAAAATTCTGGTTTCTAGTGGGCAAATGACACAATGATAAAGATAAAACACTGAGCTCAATTTTCTGATGTCTAAACGCCAAATGTGGCAGGCGGAGTCGGTGACATTGAGCGGGAACATTATCTACCACACACGAATGTCAGCTGCTCCCATTTGACATTTTATTAAATATTGTTTAGAGATAGTTTTTTCAACTGTCTGACTAGAGTAAACAGGTATTTAATTAAATACTAATTAATAAATATTCAATTTGTGCACAATGAACCTTTGCATCAAACATCACACAGATAGCTCCCGGCAGTGGAACTGAATGATTAACAAGTCAGTCGCTACACAAATAGCTTCATAATTCGTTTGCTATAGGCAGCACGAACAGTATGCCCCATCTCTCTTGTGAATGTTCGTGCAGTGACCCACCTTAACGAACACACAATCTAATATCCTAATGGTTCACTGTAAGATACGGAAACGGCTCAACACTGACACTTTCAGTTCACGTCACAGCGTAAGGACACAGTTAACGGTTCTTCTAAATATTATAGACGAACCGACAAGACGTACACTAATAGCTGTAATAACAACGCTCGGAAAATGCTGAGGACACACTCTCGGTTCAGAAAACAAGCTAATTAATACAGACAACAGTTAGTAGAAATTTATGCGTCTGTAAAAAGATTGATGTGGGAAGCATACAACAGCTGTCACCGCCATAGCCTAGGAAACGGTCTTGCCAATAACCAGAGCAATTTCTGGTCTTACGTAAAATCGATAAGTTGATCGAAGGTTTCTATCGAATCACTCGTTGATCAGTATGGTGTGGAAATAGAAGACAGCAAAAGGAAAGCAGGGATTTTAAATTTCACATTTGCGAATTTCTTTACGCAGGAGGTTAGTACAAACATCGTTTGATCATCACACACACTCTGGAAGAAGTAGTTCTATGTATCCATGGTGTAGAGAAGCAGCTGAGAGAGCTGGAAGAAGATAACTTGAAAAGTTCGGATGGAATCTTAGTTCAGCTTTACAAAGAATGATCTACATCATTGGTTCCTTACTTAGTTTGTGCTTATCGCTAATCTCTGTCTCCACGCGAAGTCAAAAAAAAAAAAAAAAAAAAAAAAAAAAAAAAAAAAAAAAAAAAAAAAAGGTAAGAAATGTAAAAGAACGGACCCTCATAAACCAATACCTTAACGGCAGTCTGCTGCAGAATTGTATTCTTAGTTCGATACAATAAATTATAAAAACTCACTCGAGTGAAACTCAGCTTGCCCTTTTAAGATATCCTGCGAGCCACGGATGGAAGGTAACAGACTGACTTCATATTCCTTGATTTCCGAAGGCGTTTGATACGATGCCCCTCCACAGACTTCTGAAGAAGGTACGAGCATACCGGAGAAGTTCCCAGATATGAGAGTGGTTCGAAGACTTCTTAAATAACAGAATCCAGTACGTTGTCGTCGACGGCGAGTGTTTATCAGAGATAAGGTATCATCAGGAATGCTCAAGGGACGTGTGATAGTACCGCTATTGTTTTCTATGTATATAAACGGTCTGACGGACTTAGTGATCGGCAATCTGCGGCTGTCTGCTGAGATGCTGCGATGGAGGCGAAGGTATCGCGTCGAATGACTGTAGGACACAAGATGACTTACAGAAAACTTTTCACTTGATGTCATGAATGGCAGCTAGCTCTACATGTAGAAAGACATAAGTTAAGACTAATGTGAGGGGAAAAAACCATTCCATAATTTTCAAATACAGCGTTGGTTGGCTGCTGAGGGATACAGTTCCGTCGTAATGTGGCAGAGTGATATGAAACTGAAGGAATATGTAAGGACAGTTTTGGGGAAGGCGGATGGTCGACTTCGGTTTATTGGTAGAACTCAGGAAAGATGTTGTTTACCTGTACAGGGGACTGCGCATGCTAGTGCGACTACTAAAGTGTTTGGGATCCCCATCAGATCGTTTTAAAGGAAGGCATGGAAGCAATTCAGAGACGACTTGGCACATATGTTACTGACAGATTCCATCAACACGCTAGTGTTGCAGAGATTATTCGGGAACTGAATTACGAATCCCTGGAAGGAAGGTGACGTTTTTTTCTCCGGGAACACAATTAAGGATATTTAGAGGTCTGGTTTTTGAAGCAAACTGCACAACATTACTTCTGTTGCCAACATACGTTTAGTGTAAATATCACAAAGAAAGATGAATTACGGCTTGTACGGATGCATATAGCCAATCGCTTTTCCCTTGCTCTATTTGTGAGTGGAACAGATAGGAAATGACAAGTATCGGTACGACGTACACTTCCCCACGCAATCACATGGTGGCTTGTCTTATATATGGAGATGTACATTTAAATGTCTCAGAGCCCTTATATTCCCTATTGAAATTGCTAAATTTACGAACCGTATAACAAAATTTCGAAGTGTAGTCGGGCCCGGTGGGCTTGGGGTAAAGCGCTCGACTGGAAACCGAAGCGCTGCGAGTTAGAAACCCGGGCGGACCTCGGAATTTTTTCAGCCTGCACTTTAACCCATCCTTCACCTCTCAACGATGTGAAGAGTCGCCAGAAACGACTGTAGGTCCCTTTTTCCCGGCTGGTTAACTGGTGTAGACTACGGACACGCAAGTCGCTGAAGTGGCGTCCAATTGAAAGACTTGAACGAGGCCAATGAGCCACACGAAATTATTATTATTCGAAGTGCATTCTTTCATCGTCTGCAACGTAAGAAAGGAAATTAATATTTAATGCTGTTATCACAATTCGCCAGCGAGCTGCTGTGTAAAGCGGAGAGCGCAACAATAATTACCGGGGCAAAAAGAGGGTTCGCAGTTTTTTGTGGCGTACATGAAGATCCAGAACTTGTGGACGCTTAATGATCGCTTAAACTAACTAGTAAACTACGTTTAAACCAAAGTCAGATTATTCTGAAAGTCGGGCTGGAATCACTTCGTCCTTGTGCCACACTTTCCTAACTCACAAAACCAGTTTGTTACCACTGCGTACACCTGACAACATGTGCTAATGCTAATTCCATATTCTGATGTAATTAAGGCAAGCTTTTTAATACTTATCGTCGATCAAGATTCTTGAGGAATTGATTCCATCTATTTAATGAGAAGTTGATTCGAGTGTGTATGTTAGTCTCAGCAACGTTTCTACCTTTAGGCAGTTCCAGATGAGAGAAAGTGAGAGCGCGACATGGCATTTCCGAAAAGAGAGAGAGAAAAAGAAGACTGGCTGCAGACGTGTATTTAGTTTTTAAATGCCGTTAATACAACTCGAACCTAAATGTTTCAGTCACATTAGATGTTTACGTGAAGTCAATTTCTTTCGCTTTATAAGTGGCGTTCAAGTTGATACCTATGAATTCCGATTTGAGTTACATGTTTGTTCTTATGTAGTGTAGTAACCTTGTACAGAAACGTATTAAATTAGATAATAAATTACTACAGGTGTATTAGCAATAAAAATAGGGAAGACATGAAAACCTTGAGAAATATAACTGACACGTTCCCCCCGAGTCACAATATAACACTTATAAAATAATTACAATTTTAATTAAGAAAGAGACTGTATACCTGATACTGTACGTGTCTTATCACTTTTTAACTAAAAGTTTCGGAAGTCGAGCTTGCCAAGGGTACAAGACGGGTCACAGATGGGGAAGAGCGAACGATCCATCAAATATGGTGGACAGGTGCGAATTCAGAAGAAAGAGTTCCGGACCAAGGCAAAACAATTTCGAATCCATTTTGAATTGTCTTGTAGCAAGCACGATAGTGGTCGGAGTCTTTTCACCAATGGTGCGGCTGAAATGTATATTCTGTAACTACCTCTTCCAGTCTTAACACTCAGAGTTCACTCGATGAGCCTACGTAACGCCACCAGATTCCAGCATCACAATATTACCCCAGGTGGTGAATCCAATACCAGTATTCCACGTGCAACTGGTCTTTCGGAGTCTAGGGCGA
Organism: Locusta migratoria; assembly: GCA_026315105.1. Taxonomy (NCBI): domain Eukaryota; kingdom Metazoa; phylum Arthropoda; class Insecta; order Orthoptera; family Acrididae; genus Locusta; species Locusta migratoria. Next base: position 263,419,842 of record CM048755.1, read on the forward strand.
ACAGGTTAAAATACAATGTGATCCAACAGAGGAAATCGGAGTCCTCTGGCCAACTCGAAGCGAAAACAAGTACATTTTTCGCAACACTTAATATACAAACACTCAGGACCGTATTTAGACAGGTGCAACATGTGCAGCTGCACAGGGCGGCATAATTTTGGAAGCGGTAAAATTTTGCCATCGAAAAAACATTTTAATATTACTTTAATGTTAATTAACCGTCATTATTCAGAGTTTCGATTACCGCAATAAATTTTAAAAGTCAGGTTGTTGTGTTGATAGCAGTGGTGTATCGAGAGAGGGTTTCAGTTTGAATTTTGAATCCCAGATGCCGGTGGGGGGGGGGGGGGGGAGGGCGTAAAATAAATTACTGCACAGGGGCGTCACATACCCTAAATACGGCCCTGCAAACTATTGCAACCAGGTATGTTACATAAATTGGGAGATTAAAAGAACAGAAGATTCAAATTTTTGAACTTCAAGAAACACGAATGGTGGACAATACCACCATGGACTTCGGCAATTAGGTTAAGGGAAAAAATATAAGAAAACGGTGGGTGATTTCCTGCACTTAAATAGACAAACCAAAATGGCTAAATACTTGTCATAATATTCAAAAAATTTAATTTTAAAATAATGTAAACGCATTTTAAACAGAACACATTTAAAAAATCGCACTGGCGTGTTTTACGGCCCACTTTAGATTTGCCTGTAATTTTATGATTTTTGCAAACGTTTCGAACACAAGTAATAAAAATATAAATAATAAAAGTTGATGGACCGTACTATTACGGATCTACTATTGTGATAATATCTGTGTATCCAAAACGGCAATATTCTTTCTGGCCGTATTTTGTGTTTAGCTTTGACAAATATACTCTTTTTTGAACTTTTACCTCTTTAAACTATTATTTTAATACCTCTCCCACATTTTCATTATCACTTAATTTACTCGTCTTAGGGAAAGATCGTATTGTATAAATAAGATAGATGCCAAGATCGCAATTTTTATTTTATTTATTCTGTCAAGGCTCCCCGTTTCGACAGCCTATGGTGTCATCATCTGGTCTCATTGACATTAAACTGCATATTATAGTGCCCCATATAAAATCTAGTAGGTGTACTGGATAATAGATAAGAGAGAAAAACGTGTGCTGGTGGTTATTAAGATATAAAATGGGTGGATGGTCAAAATTACAACAGTAAAATATACATAAAATAATAACCACCACAGTGCACATGTCTGGTTGGTTTTATGGACGTACTCAACATTTGGCGTTCGGAAATCAGCCACGTAACATCCCTTGCCCGAGACACTCTTTTGCGTACGCCATCTTGCCTTCTGTATCTGATGATTTCCTTATTATAACTCAAGCGTTGCCATTCCAAAGCAATGACGCAATGAAAATTATCAAAAACATGTCGTTGTTCGGACAATGAATTACAATCTAATGTCTAAAAAAGCCATGTTAGCAGATACCACCTGCCATAGATGGTACGAGATTACTCTCGCAGCTGTTCGACGTAGCGTAATTGGTAGCTAATTAGTTTGTGATGCACGAACATCTTGGACGGTGCGCGGTGGCTCAGAGCGCTCGGTCAGAGGGTTGCCGGCGCGGTAGCTCAGCGAGCTGGGTCAGAGTGCTCGACGCCCTCTGTAACGAAAAATCTGAAGTCAACGACGAAACGATCAAAATTAAATTAAATAAACCAACGTCCACAAAGGACCGATCAAACCGAGGATCCAATGAAAAGGAAAGAGGGCTCGACGCCATTTGTAATAATAATATAATAATAATAATAATAATAATAATAATAAAAGAGCAAAGGTCTCAACGAAGAATCCAGAACGAAGATAACAAACGACCACAAAGCATCGATCTGCCTGAAGAACATAAAAAAAAATAAAAAAAAAAAAAATAAAAAAACGCCACTGGCATTTTTTCATCTTGTTTCCTAAGATGTTTATGCACACTCTTGTTAATTGAACGCAACTATATCCTGCAAGATTCTCAGTTGTTGAAAAGTAACAGCGCTTTTTCTGAATAGTGCATTTTTGCTCTATTTTGTGAACATATGAAATACATATCACCGAATTGCAAACGTAGACTTCTTTATCACATGTACACAAACTGGGTAGATACTTTTACAATGACTGTTGTAAATGACGTAATGATACTAGTAACTTTGTATATAGATTAAGTACTAGAGCTTTGTGGAAATCGGTATCACAACACTTACTCCGTTTGTTATTTTAGCTGTAAAATAAAACGTAGTCACGATTTGAAAGAGAATATTTGCTCTTTATTTTAGTGCAGAACAAAGTAACATATCTGAACTACAGAAAAGGTAATACAATCTACGTTAAAAGCGTCCATAGCAACCATGCCAAAGACAAACATTTTAGTAGACACAATGATTCTAATTAATGACTTTCAACATATTCCGTTAATAGTGAATAATTGCTTAAAAACAGGTAATTTGTTGTAATGTATAGACTTCTGTTTCATTAAGGAAACACAGTGCCACAGAACTATAGGACTCCTTTTATATATGAAACTACTAGTATCTGCACGTTGTTTAGAATATTCATAATCACAGTATCCTCCCTGTCGTTGTGCAAATGCTTCAGAAGACCAGTGTTCAATTAGTTGTTACGTATTTCACGGCATGTTCACGAAATAGAACAAACTCACATTTTAGAGGGAGCACTCTTACATCTACATAACTCAAAAACATTGCAGAAGGTAGCTCTATTGAATTAATAAAAAAGCCTGAAACCCCTTTAAGGGCCAAGGCGACGAAAATGGTAGCGGCGGGTTTCGAAATATTGACCACATGCATAAGAACGTAACACATTATCCACTACACCACGGCGAACAACTAAGGCATTTTCCATTAATTCTCGTACTATTGCTGGCAGTTGTTAACCGATGCTAATATGGCATTTTTAGTCACTAGCTTATTATTTATCATAGTATGAACGATGTTTTTTTGTTAATTATTCAGTGCACCACTGCTTTGAAATGACAAAACGTAAGTTATAAGAAAATCCTCAAATACGCAATGCAAGATGGCATATGCCAGAGCTCTGGACGAGGAATGTGACATTTCCTAAAGCCTGATATACGTAAAATCAAGAGGCGGTGTCAAATCGCCGTTATTTTGCAAATATCTCTGTAACGGTGCGAGGTACGAAAAAAAAGAGAGTAAAGTTGTAGAGAATTCTCCTCTACAGAGTCAGTTATTCAGTTTTCGTGACAGATGAACGGTTTATGCCATAAAAGTTTTCTGGGTGTTGTACCGGGTCATGATGTAAGGCTATTACTTAAATAACCGACGTTTCGGCCAACGTTACAGTGGCCTTCATCTGGGTATGAAGGCCACTGTAACGTTGGCCGAAACGTCGGTTATTGAAGTAATAGCCTTACATCATGACGCGGTACAACACCTAGAAAACTTTTATGTTATCTGACTCTGGCCGCGGAAGCCTACGTAATTATATCAGATGAACGGTTTGTTTCCATTTACAATGAAATTACAAACAGTTTTCTTTTAGCGTTACTGACGTATTTTTGCCCTAAAAATTTGAAAAAGGGAGGTTCTAGTCTCCGACGGCCAATTATTATATCTGCAAAACTGGTGCCGATTGGTTGAACGGTTCGACGTAAAAAGTGGGAACAATGATGTAGCAATTTAATACCATAACTAAGAAGAAATTTTAAATTTCCAAGTTAGGACAGGGGCTATACTGCTTCTGACCATTATTTAACGCAATTAAAAATATATCTTCAACCTCAAAAAGTCTTCAAAACAAAATGTTAGCCCAAAATTTGACACTTATAAAATAACTCCAACTCTAACAAGCGGAGTTGACAAAAAGCAATCTAACAATTGGCGAAGAATAAAAAAAAATTATCAAAGCAAAAAAAATTAATTGGGCTTCGAAAGAAACAAAGCATCCTTGGTGCAATGCGAATTGTGAAATAGTAGTTAAGTCTACGTATGAGGCATTCAAAAATTGGAACAGTAACAAAACTGAAAATACGTACACCACCTTTCTAACTGTAGGAAAAGGAACATCTAAATTAATCTGACAGACTAAAGAAACTACGAAAATGTTCAACTTTTAGAAATCGAAAGTCTTCCAAAAGAACATCACAAGAAACTTTTATAAATCATTCAGAACAAAACCAACCGGTTACCAACCTCAAAGTCTTTGCTTAAAAAATTAAAATGGCAGTTTTGCTCTTAACAACCAGGAAAATTGTATGGTACCTACTAATTATTTTGAAGAACTGTTTAATTGTCCAGAACCAGCGAATAAATTCCAACTATAGCCTAATAATATAACCAACCGTAACTCTAAAGGACCTGATGAAATCGAAATAATTAAACAAATTAAAAGACCAAAAAAATACAGCATCCGGAAAAGACGGTATAATTGCAGAACTACTAAAATCAGCTGGCCCTCACTCTATAAAAGAGATTACTCAACTAATAGGACGTATTTGGCAAATTGAGAAAATATCCGAGAACTGAAAACTGCCTTAATTCATCCATTGCATTAAAAATGAGAGAGAGTTTGTTAATAATTACTGAGTAATCTCTCTTCATCCTATCATACATAAAATTCTCTCGAAATGTTTACTTGATCGAGCCAAAAGAACAGTTTGGACCTAAAATTGATGAATACCAAACAGGCTTCAGACCAAACAGATCCTATCTGAACACATTCTTAATTTAAAACCAACCCTTAGGCGCCAAAGGATTTTTATTAAATCTATTGTATATATATTTATATATTTTAAAAAGACCTACGACTCAGTTGATCGTAAATCTCTCTTCCACATTTTAAAGGAAAACGTTCTAGGTTAGTGGTTCCTAATATTTTTCGTACTGGGGCCCACAATCTTCCTGGAATAATTTTGGAGACATGTACAACACTTACTGGACGGCAATTTGTAGTATACTCAATGAGATTCGTGGTTGTCTTTAGTTTTCGTGTTAATTTTACATTATGTATTCTGGACTGAAACTTGTTAGTCTTAGGCGTAAATCGTGTACTATCCAAAGTTCTCTTTACAAAACCAAACTAGAAAAGGTACGCTCGTATTACTAGGTAGTTGTGGATCCGATCAATTCCTTCAATGTCGTATTTGTAAACACGATCCATTCAAATGTTCAAATGTTTGTATAGATGATGGGACTTAACTACGGGGTCATCAATCCCTAAACTTACAAACTACTTATGAACTAGCTAATCCTAAGGACGGCACAAATATCCATGCCCGAGGGAGGGATTCGAACCCCGGACCGTAGTGGCCGTGCAGACCGTGACTGGAGCGCCTCAGTCCCCTCGGCCACCGCAACCGGCCACGATCCATTCCACAATCCATGTGCCCATTATGAAATAAACAGAAACCATAAATACAGTATAAAATAAAACGAACCGCCATTATAAACAAAGATACGCATGCAAAACAACAAGAAAATAAGGTACGATCTCTCAGTCACAGACAAAATAAATCAACTGCATGATACTTATATGACACTTTATGGAAGGAAGCTTAGGGTTTAACGTCCCGTCGACAGCTTGGTCATTAGAGACGGAGATAACGCTTGGAGTTTTGGATACGGATGGGGAAGGAAATCGGCCGCGCCCTTTGAAAGGAACCATCCCGAAATTTGCCTGGAGTGATTTAGAAAAATTACCGAAAACCTAAATCTAAATGGCCGGAGGTGAATTTGAACCACCGTCCTCCAGAATGCGAGTCCAGTGCGTTACCACTGCGCCAGCTCGCTGGGTTCCTTAACTGGAAGCGGACGCGGCGTTTCCATGTCGAAACGAACGCTACGGCTGCGTTGCTCTCGTAACGCCCTGAAGAAGTTATTAGCCACATTGATTTCTTGTTTAGAATGAGTTTTATAAATAACTTTTCACATTATAAAAATTGCTCTTGAAATAGACTTTAATATTTTTCAATCGTCAAGTTATTAAGCTTTGATATTTTAACGTCGTCCGGCGACCCACCTAGTACATCCCGTGAGCCACTAGGGTGCCCTGCCGATAGTTTGGGAACCACTGCTCAAGATAATAGAACATTACACTGATTAAAGAACCATTTTATACAACGATTCGTGTTAGATAGGAAGATGGACCACCCCCTTACTTTTTTGAAAAAGGTAATTACAGAGTGTCGAGAGCAAAATTCGAGCAAAATATAGATCCAGAATGAAAGTTTCACTCTGCAGCGGAATGTGCGCTGATATGAAACTTCCTGGAAGATGAAAATTGTGTGACGGTCCCAGGCTCGAATCCTGCTTCCGGCACACAATTTATCTGCCAGGAAGTTTTAAAAAAATAGATCAGTCAATCAACTTAGGTAAAAGTAATAATAAAGTAGTTAGCCTTGCATTTGCAGATGATTTGGCAATTTTAACTATGGTTGTTACCACAGATCAAAAACAAATTTAAATTTTTAAACAAATCTCATTCGACAAAACGCAATATATGTCCTGCAACAAATAAGCACCAAAGCCTCTGAACACGAAATATGGAAAAATAAAAGGGGTTTCTCATTTTAAATACTTGGGAGAAATCATACAACAAAACGGTCTGGTAAAAGCTACGAAGTTCGCTGTCAAAAAATGGCAACTGCATTCAGATTGACACAAAATATTTTAAATAAAAACCTCTTTCTAAATTCAATATAATTGAATCTCTTTTTGGAGCAGAAACTATAATTTTAAATAGAAAAAGGGGTATTAAAGAAATAAAAAAAAGATTATTAAGAAAATATTAGGTCCCAAAATTACTGACGGAAAACTTATAGGTGAGAAGTAATAAGGAAATAAAATATACAGACATATTGGTGGCATGAGAAAACAAAAAGTTAAATTTTATGGGCATGTTACAGTAATAGCACCCACTAAGTTGACAAGACGAATAGTAGTATTCTACGAAAAAATAAGGCGAAAACTGAACCAATTAAATGGATCGCTGTGATGAAGGATCAACTTAAACTAACTCAGGCAGACGTTACAGACAGAAACTCATTAATCATTTAGACAAAAGACACTTGATTTTTGAAAGTTGGTCAGAGGGAAATTAAAAATCGGACTGGAGCTCCGTGGTCTGATGGAAGAAAGAGATTTCATTCCGAAAGGATGAAACATGCCTAGGTACAAAGAAAGGACAACCATCAAAAGCGACGTTGACTAATTGTACTTCGCGTGGTCCTATTGGGCCCATACTAGAATAACAATAAATAATTGTACGTGGAAGCTGATTAAGATACATTGGCTACAATGAAAATAAAAAAAATTACCGAAGATAAGAGTTAAAACAACAAGATATTGTAGGCAACCACAATTTATTTTTATCTGTGTAATGTTTTTCGGAGTGTTAACGTTCATCGTGGGCTACTTACGAAACTCCAATCGCCAACATTCTCCTCCGAATGCAAAAATATATTGTTGACTCCCACTTACAAAGGTAGAAATGACCATCAGAATAAAATACGAGAAATCAGAGCTCGAACGGAGAGATTCATGTGTTCTTTCTTCCCACACGCTATTCGAGAATGGAATGGGAGATAAATAGTATAATGGTGGTTCGATGAACCCTCTGCCAGGCACTTAAATGTGATTTGCAGAGTATCTCATGTAGATTTCATGGGTATTTATGTCAGACATATATTTCTTCGCCGCGGTGGAGTAGCCGAGAGGTCTAAGGCGCCTCGCTGCGAAGCTCGCGATTGCTCGCCGACGGACGTTCGAGTCCTCCCTGGGGCATGGGTGTGTTTGTGTTGTCCTTAGATTAGTTTACCTTAGCTTAAGTAGTTTGGAAGCTACGGACTGATGACCTGATGACCACGCAGTTTGGTCCGATAGAGTTGCAAACATTTGAACATTTATATTTCTTCTATGTATGACCTTTGTTTCATTTTGACACTGTGTGACAAAAAAAAAAAAAAAAAAAAAAAAAAAAAAAAAAAAAAAAAAAAAAAAAAAGAATACGACTCAAAGTTTTTAGAGGGGTCTATGATTGCAAAGATAAATACTAATATGTATTTGTCCAATCATTACGTTTTTGTCTTATTACATTTATATCACGTACACTTTGTACACACTTGGAAAGCAACGATAGCTCATCAAAAGATAATAGGTCCATAAAACATACAAAACAATAATGGAGATGGTTCGTACCTCCGTTGCGAAGTATTTTTGGTGAGTCGCTGGTCACACCGTAGGCCACGCACTGTGGGTTGCCGTTTCTCAACCATATTGTACTAGTGATCAGTAGGCAGTACAGAGCACGCGCTGCTGGTGTCCAGGTAGTGGGACTATTCATGGGCACAGAGTTGTATTCAAGGTAGATGTTTAGATGTGGGACAGCGCGCACACAAAGTGAGCCAGTGAAACATGGTGCACGCAGAACCGAGGCGCCAGTTCTTCAATGAGGAGACCGCTCAAACTGCACCGACGATGGGTCCACATCTTGAACAAGGCGTTGTAAAGGGCCGCAGAACTCACGCGACCATTGACAAGGCCAGGTCTTCCGCTGCGAGGGTAGAAGGAGAGGCTTTGGTATCATCTTTTGCAGGAAAAACCATGACTAACAAAGTAGCAACGTACATCTACTCATCTACATCTACATGGGATACTCTGCAAATCACATTTAAGTGCCGGGCAGAGGGTTCATCGAACCACCATTATGCTATTTATCTCCCATTCCATTCTCTAATAGCGCGGGGGAAGAAAGAACACCTGAATCTCTCCGTTCGAGCTCTGATTTCTCGTATTTTATTCTGATGATCATTTCTAACTATGTAAGTGGGAGTCAACAATATATTTTCGCACTAGGAGGAGCATGTTGGCGATTGGAGTTTCGTAAGTAGCCCATGCCGCAGCGATAAGCGCCGTTGTTGTAATGATTCCCATCCCAGATCCTGTATCATTTCCGTAACGCTGTCTCCCCTGTATCGTAGCAATACGAAACGAGCTGCCCTTCTTTGGACTCTTTCGATGTCCTCCGTCAAACCCACCTGATAAGGATCCCACACTGGGCAGCAATACTGCAAAAATGGACGGACAAGCGTAGTGTATGCAGTTTCTTTTGTAGTTCTGTTGCATGTTTTAAGGGTTCTGCCAATAAAACGCAGTCTCTGGTTCGCCTGTTCGCCTTTCCCACGACATTATCTAAGTGTTCTTTCCGATTTAAGCCTGAAGTAATTGTAATTCCTAGGTATTTTGTGGAGTTTACGGCCTTCACTTTTGATTTATTTATCTTGTAAACAAAGTTAAACGGATTTCTTTTCGTACTCATGTGGACGACTTCACACTCCTCATTATTTAGAGTCAACTGCCAATTTTTACACCATACTGATATCTTATCCATATCGTTCTGCAGTTGGTTTTGATCTTCAGATGATTTTACTAGACAGTGAATGACGGCGTCATCTGCAAACAACCTAAGAGAGCTACTTAGATTTTCCCCTAAATCGTTTATGTAAATAAGGAACAGCAGAGGACCAATGACACTACCCTGTGGAACGCCCGATACCACATCTGTTTTAATTGATGCCTTACCATCGATTACTACGAACTGCGTCCGCCGGCCGCGGTGGCCGAGGGGACTGAGGCGCTCCAGTCTCGGTCTGCACGGCCACTACGATTTTGCGAGCTCAGACGAGGCAGTGTCGTGCAGTCAGCAAGCGTACACTAGTGAACCTTCGGCTCCGAAAGCCCATATCGATGTTTTTTTGTTGATGGTTCGGACGCTGACACTTGGCCGGCCGCGGTGGCCGAGGGGACTGAATCGCTTCAGTCACGGTCTGCACGGCCACTACGATCGGGGGTTCGAATCCCCCCTCGGGCATGGATATTTGTGCCGTCCTTAGTTGTAGGTAGTAAGTAGTTTGTAATTTTAGGGACTGATGACCCCGTATTTAAGTCCCTTAAGCTTAACAAACATTTTAACTTCTTCTTTTTTTTTTTTTTTCGGCTGGAGCGATGCCGGAGATTTGATGTTTTATCGGATTCCCGATATTCACAGCGCAGTCATCGCTACCTCGGAGATGGTGTGTTTCATCTCTCGTGCTGCAATTATAAGACCACCTTCATATTTACTTAAATTGTGATAGCCTGCCTTTGCAGCAACAGAAACCCATGTATAAACTGTGTCATGCACTTGTTGGCTGCTGTAGCGCCGTCCTCTGAGTTTTTAGATATGCCTGTTCCAGTTTCGTTGGCTCTTCAGTGTATGATCATTACTCCGCGTCCACGCTGGCGCCAAACTTGGCCAATATTTTGCGACAGCAGCCACACATTGGAACCAACATTCAGCTGAATTCGTAAACATATCTGATGCACAAATGTCGGCCGATGCATTAACGGTTTTGAGTGTGTATAATTACATTTTGTCATTACAAACCAAAAAAGGAAACTTGTAAAAATGTTGGGGTGTATCACTTCCTACCGATTATTAATTGCGAAATCAGTAAGTTTTAAAATATGTTACAAGTAATCGATATACTTTTTTTTTTTTTTTTTTTTTTGAGTTAGTGGGGGAGGGGTGGGCAAGTTTGAAGCCCTTACTCTTACGGGAATTAGTTAAACTACGAGTTTGAGTACTATGGGCAGGGCGAAGCTGGGAATTTGTATCTGACGGGAGGCGTGCATGGGTAGTCCTTGCAGGTGCGGTGATCACTGTGTCCCCAGTGGTGTAGGGGTCAACACAACTGCCTAGAAAGCAGGAGACCCGGGTTCGAATCCCGGCTGGGTACACATTTTCAGCTTTGCCCATTAGCAGTTGAAGTCATATATTCTATGAATATTAAATAATAACAGCTGCAGGATCAGAATGTGACGTCTGTTCTTTCCGAACAGACGCCACATGTATATATATAATATGCCGGTGACGGGCAATGATCCTATCGTTAGTGGGGAGGGGTGGGCAAGTTTGAAGCCCTTACTCTTACGGGAATTAGTTAAACTACGAGTTTGAGTACTATGGGCAGGGCGAAGCTGGGAATTTGTATCTGACGGGAGGCGTGCATGGGTAGTCCTTGCAGGTGCGGTGATCACTGTGTCCCCAGTGGTGTAGGGGTCAACGCAACTGCCTAGAAAGCAGGAGACCCGGGTTCGAATCCCGGCTGGGTACACATTTTCAGCTTTGCCCAATAGCAGTTGAAGTCATATATTCTATGAATATTAAATAATAACAGCTGCAGGATCAGAATGTGACGTCTGTTCTTTCCGAACAGACGCCACATGTATATATATAATCGATATACATTATTAAAACTCAAACCTGCTACTTTAAATGATTGAACTTAAATAAGAAAGAAAGTTACGTTTGGGAGGTAGAGGAAAGGGTTGTAGCTTGGGACATATTTTTACATTTTAATTTTTTTATGCTGTAAATGTTTTTACAAGGAATTTGAAAATTTAACCCATCACAGACACCGATTTTAGGTAATGTAGAATGAACAGCAGTTTAGGCTAGCTCCAATATTTACACAAGTATTCACCAATAAAGACTTTTGTGACACTTGTCCCAAGGTACAACCTATGGTTTCACCTTGGGGCAGTGGTGATTTTACCTTGGAACATGGTAATGTATTTCAGTTTCTTAGTTTTATGAATGAAAAATCATATTGGAATTAGATATTAAATGTTTATTTGTTAGTCCAAATACAAAAGTTGTTTTACCTTAAAACAAGAGACGGTGGGAATAAAATATTAAATGAATGAAACCCACGACGCACCACTGAAGCTGGTAGTTCTTTCACTATATACTGCAATTAACAGTGCTGACGTTCTCAACATTAGGGAATACAACATGAGTCCTTTGCTTCCTTAAGAATTTCACAGTTACATCTTGTTCTGTGCTTTCTAAATCCACTCCAGCGTAGTAAACATGAGATCTGCCACTGATGTCAAATTTTACCAAAACACAACTACCTTGAGCAGAAGAAAGTGTTAATTTTCCAGATGGAAAGAATGATGAGAAATCCTCTTCTTCAGGAGACAAATCCAATATACTACCTCCAGAGCTACTGCCAAGCTCGGGAATTTTTCATCATCGGAAGAAGTGGAAGATGAAAACTCCTTTTCCATTTAGTGGCTTCTTTCTTTCGGAAAGACTTCTTTTTCTTATTTTTTTCCTCCTCAATTCTTTGTTTTTCTTCCTCTACCGGAAGTCTTCTTGGGACGTGCTCTTGGGAATGGATGGATATGATCTGATGTAACAGAGACAGATGTTTGCACTGATGAACTGCTTGCTAAAATGATTTCTTCTCGTGTTTCTTCTGTGTTGTTTTCAGTCTTGGATGGTGTATTTGGTAGATGGATTAAACCAGCTCATCCAGGATATGGCATGTCTGTCATTTACGCAGGTAACAATTCATCATCTCTAAACACACCTTGAATGAATGGCCAGATGCCAGTAACCCTGAAACCAGCAGTTACATTGTTTGGAGTGAAAGCCAAAGGAAATGCCCTGCCAACTAGTGCAGAAACATCATAAATATATATTGTCTTTCCAGGATTGTACCTTGGGACATGTCCCAGAGTGCAACCAGAGAAGTATCCCAAGGTAAAAACAAGTACACATTTATACCATCATAATTTATGGTATCAATAGCTTGCTTAAACAATGCCCTACAACACTGTATTGAAGAAATATCAATAATTATGCTTACTTTATATATATATATATATATATATATATATATATATATATATATATATATATATTCTAAGGATGGTAGCTAAATTTTACTTTCGAATACGAAAATTTGTAAAACTCCTCCTCAGATCTCAAACATCATCTAAATACAACATGGCTTTCTATTTCGTCTGAAAATAGGTCTGCCAACTTTACTTTGTATTTCTTAGAGTTGCCACTAGAGTGCACTGCCCTTTATTAAAAGTGTACCAAGGTAAAACCGTCCCAAGGTACAACCCTTTCCCCTATGCTATACCTACTAATGTTCTTTCGGTATTGACGCTTCGATTTCTTGCTACAGGAGACAGTTTTAGAAGCCTACACTTTCTGTTTAAAATAACCATATAATTAATATAACTAGTAGTGCTTGAAGTATGCAAAGCAATATGTGAAACTTGACAGGAAATGTTAGGTTATGTTAATTTTAAAAAAAAAAAATGCATTCAATAATTGAGGGTGTCAAAAATCTGAAGAGTTTTTAATTTCACTGATCGCGCCTAAGTTTCGCCGTGGCATTTCGATTTTTGTCGCTGCTTTCACAAATGTATCACTTTCTGGTACAGTTCCAGAATTTACAAAGAAATTTTAAAACTTTAAAATAAACGGCGACGAAGAACGAATGAAGAAAGAAACAGTTTCGAGACGAGCAGACGACAAAGATAGAATGAAGCGTTGGCGACGTCAAAATACCAACAAACAATGGAGCCGTACCAACATTGGAGCCAACATTGGTTCCCGTGCTATTTCACCAATCTATACATTGGACGACCACTGTTGGCGCCAACGTTGGTTCCAATGTGTGGACCCGGCCTGATGAAACACACACAAAACACTATACTTCATGCGCATCCATTATATTCACTTACACTCGACAGATAGACATACCTGTCCACAACAAACGAGGCCACTGTGGGCGGAGGAGAGAAAAATCCTTTCCGACTAGGCGTCTGAGCGTCCTATATGGGGTCGCCCAGCCAACCATGCCGTACAGCTTTACTTTGCAACTTTTTTGCGCTGACTAGCATCAACTGAAAAACTAAGGGGCCGGCCGCGGTGGCCGAGGAGACTGAGGCGCTCCAGTCACGGTCTGCACGACCACTACGGTCGGGGGTTCGAATCCCCCCTCGGGCATGGATATTTGTGCCGCATTTAGTGTAAGGTAGTTGATAAGTAGTTTGTAAGTTTAGGGACTGATGACCCCGTAGTTAAGTCCCATAAGCTTAACAAACATTTGAACATTTTTGAAAAACTAAAGGTTATTTAACGCAGTACAAAAACGGTATTGTGATATTGTCATAGACGCATTGGTGATGTATGGTTGCGTGCTCTAAGGCTTCATGCTACCCTTCGGGCATAGGTGCGTATGTGGTCCTTAGTGTAAGTTAGTTTAAGTAATTTGTAAGTCTACGGACTCATGACCATAGCAGTTTGGTTCAATAGGTTTACAAACGTTTGACCATTTTTTGGTGACGCATGATTTGGCAGTGATGCACTAATTGCCCACCACACCCAATTTCAAGGAATAAATTTCCATTCCAAATCAAATAACTTTCACGATCACACATAATGCCCGTCAGCTTGTTGCAGGAGAAAACAGTATGCCACCACTGAGCTCCCAAAATGTTTTAAATTTGAACATATCTTCATCGATTTGTAACGAATTATTTGTAAATATATACAGAAGGAGCTGGCTGATTTTGTTAAGTGGCGTACATCATGATAAACTTGACGTAACTGTTACAAATCGAAAGTATGTTTGTTTGTAATAGCTTTTCAGATTTGAAAATAGCATTAGCTACAAAGGATGTCCCGCACTTCGAACTGCTAAATCCGACTGGAAACGCGTTTAATATGTGTTTTACCTGCTCGGAAAGGTATCAACGCCATTCCTCTGTAAAACTATGTCTACAGTCGCTATCGTCACATGAAGGTCAGCTCTTAGCAGCCGCAGTACGTAGGACGTACATACTGGATAGTAAAGACGTAAAAGTGGAGGATGGGCCGTTTTCATACCTGTTATGTGACACCATAATGGCAAAATATATGGATTTAACAGAATATATTTGATAGGAATAGTAATTATGAGTCTGCTGGCGGAGAAGAAACTACACATGGGTATGACAGTTTCAACAGTCCTCTCCAGCAAATGAAGGAACCCCTCATTATCCTATAATGTCAATAATTTCTTATATTCTAAGAAGAGTATATTGACATAATAACAAGATTCAAAATGTTCAAATTTTTGTATAGCTTATGGGACTTAACTGCGGGGTCATCAGTCCCTAAACTTACAAACTACTTATGAACTATCTAATCCTAAGGACGGCACAAATATCCATGCCGGAGGGGGGATTCGAACCCCCGACCGTAGTGGCCGTGCAGACCGTGACTGAAGCGCCTCAGTCCCCTCGGCCACCGCGGCCGGCAATAACAGGATCACTTTCCTAAACACTGTAGTATTTAGTAATGCTTATAGTTTACACTATGAGTGTCGCGTTTGTGAGGCAAACAGAGGCTATAACACCAAATCCATATGGTCACAGAAATGGGGACAGTTGGCAAGGGAGTTCCTACAATCCCGCAGGTGGGCGCGCGGTACCAACTCAATCACGAGTGTGAAATCTGATTGGCTGCAGTATAGTCAAATAGACGGCGTATACGACCTGTAGACAGAATATGCCTCGTGTCCATAGAGACTACATCGTGGTCACAGAATGCAAGGAGTTCATCAAATGTGTGCCTCAAGTTAGCAGTGCCACGATCGAACACAGACTTTTGCGATTTCGACAAAGTGCCACGCTGCGCGGAACAGCGCCGCAACACTTAATACCTGTGCTGGATCTTTGAAATGTTACAGGCAGCACATCAGACTTTGAAGTTTAACACACGAAGCCTGGACTTTACCAGTCATAATTTTACTTCTACAAGACCAAGTTGAGTAGTAAATTACAATGAATTTCTCTGGTGTCAGTAATGTTGTGGGATCTTTCTCTTAAATAATGCGTACGTACACATACCATATAACACCACCACAACACCGAATAAATAGATTTATGAGATAAAATTTAATGTAGAAAATTATACAACACACCAACAGCTAAGCAGATGTAATAGTATAATGCCACGCATATGTTTCTGAACATTATAACTACTCTTATACAATATCATACAAAATTACTGAAAAATATTGCAGGCATGTACATCTGAATACGGCTCTTCTGACGAAATAAGCAGCTCACAGTTTAAGCTATAAGCATTATTAAATATTTCAGTTTTCTGGAAAATAGTCGTGTTATGATGTCACTGTCATCAGTTTCCCATGAACACATTCCACCGTATCTTTCCGTGTACTTCACTACCGAACACCGCATCGGTTACGCTCATACTTTCTGCACAGCTATGATGATATGGGGCTGGTAAGCTGACCTTCAGAAACCGATAGCGTCCGTTTACGTAGCTTTACAGATGAATGCGGTTGACAGTTTGTCGAATAGGGAGAAAATTACACATTAAACGCGTTTTCGATCGACTTTAATCGTTCAAGATGCAGTCGGTCTACTTTGGTGTGTTGCTTGTATCAGGTTATCTAGTGTTCAAACTGCATTCATGTGAAGTGATAAACATTTCTACTAGGAATAGTAAGACTGTTAGTGCATAATCTCCTGAAAGACAGCGAAATTTAAGATCGGTATCCCATCGACATCGTTGCATATATGACTTATTCTGTTAATTAAATTGAGATCATATTGCATGAAGAATATATTCAACGCTAAGTTTTATAAGTTATAAACCGTTACCTTATACTGACAAGTGAAATCCGTGGTTTTAGATGTCCTAATACATCTCTGAGATGCATATCCAACCTGCCAGGAATTTGATATCTTTTTTTCCTTTAGGGCCATGAACGTGAACTGAATAATGGTTCATACTGCGCATGCAGACGTCACTATTAACGTGCAGACCAATTTCGTTAGGAGAAAATGCATGATAGCTTACTACTTAGATGTTTCAAGGTCTTCTGTAGGAGGTGCTGCTTTTTACCATTTACTTTCAACTGTCCTGACGTACCTGGCTTTTGCATAATGTCAAATTTTGGCAAAAACTGACGTCAGAATGTTAAATAAGTTCTTCCGTCAAGAGAACTGTCGTACGGCCAGAAAAAGAGCGCACGTAAGAACCAAGCTCAGAAAAATATACAGATGGACTTAGGTTTACAAACTGATAAAACTAACTCGCGCTGAGGACAACACACACAGCCACGACCAAGGGAGGACTCGATCCTCCGCAGCAAGGCGCCTTAGAACGCTTGGCCACTCCACCGCGACAAGAACCACCGCCACCTAGAGAGAAGGCCGCGGCGCTCTCGTGTGACGTCAGGCGGAGAAGGTTGCGCGCGTATAGCTGACTGGCTCGCTGCTTCGGCTTAGTGGGCCGTGCCCCAGCGGCTACCCAGTCAGCTATGCGCTCGCAACCTACTCTGCCTGACGTCACACGAAGCGTCGCGGCATTCTCTCTAGGTGGTGTTGCAAGAACCAACCACCTCAGTAAACAAAGCGGCTGTGCATTAAAGACGTGAGTAAGCCTACAGACGTACGCTATTACACACACTGGAGTACGATAGAGCATGAAGGAAGGAACCTACTGCTGCACGTTACTGAAACCATGTATACATTCGAGGAGGTGGGTGCAGCACGACAATGTGCCACATAAAAGTCCCATTCAAGTTGTTTTCATCCCAGCTTCCAACGCGGTCACCAAGTGTACATACACAGATTACTTGTTGTTTCTGAAAACGCATCACCATACTTGTAAGCTCACTGTGATTGTCACGTAAAACAGCCAAGAAAGCTAATTATTAAGATGACCGGTTAAACTGCTATCATCTGATATTTCAGTTCATGCATCAGATCACATGCATCTCATGCATGGAACATGCCAACAACCGTTCCGTAACAAGCATTGGAGCTGTGACTTGTCCACTGAGCCACATGATTCCATGTCGCGTCCGCATATCAACGATTGTCTCGTTTACACCTGACCAGTCTTAAGCGTCTCAGAGTTACCAATATCTTCTCCAACGTTTGATTTTGAAAGATAGGACCCGTGACATACTTCTCAAAATTCTCGTTCTCGACACAGCAGTCGATACCTCTTCCACACCTGCTCCTATAGTTTCGATGTTGTGAAGTGTCTTGTGTACGAGATACCAGCGAACATAATGCTTGTTTTGGGACGATGGTCACCAAAGGCGAAAAGGTCATCACTTTTCAAGGAGACTCCGCTTGTTTCGAACTGATAGCCACTAATAGCCTGCTTAAACGACGAACGGAGAACTTCTTTACGTGACCTTCATTCACCCCATATCTTGACGATGTCACGTTAAAAACAAAATAATGTAGACAGGCCGGATGTCCTTCCTGTCGCCAACCCTTTCCACCCAGCTTCCACTTTCGCTGAACGGAAACCGTATCCCCGCAACTGTCTACGTCTAGGGCCATTCCAAATGATGGAACGTTTTGTTAAGGTTTGGGTTGAGAAACGTGTAACTGAGGCGGGTCATTGGTACCAGTGCGGTATTCACCTAGTCGGATGTGAAGAATCACCTATAACAACATCCTGGCTGATAAGTACACCGTGGAAGCTATCTCTGTCTTTGATCTTTCGCTGCATTCCTGGAACCATTCCCGGGCAACGTGGGAGCGATGCGGCGGTGCGTTATCATATTGAAACATCAGAGTTTTGGAAGGCTAAATGTGGGTGGAGATTCCTTCGAGCAGCTCAACGTACTGCAGACCATTCAAAGTCCCTTCCAGAAAACAATTTCATACCAGAGAAATGCACCCCAGACCATAACAAAGACACTACCGCATTGAACCACACCTTAGCAGACGGGACTCATCGGATAATGTTGTCTGCTTCCCAATGGCATGGTGTAGTTGAAATGTTGATTCGTCCGAGCATATCAGATTCTGCCATTGTTACAGTATCTGGCCATGTGACGTTGCAAATGCAAGCCTTGCATCCTGTGACATTTTGTTAATAGCGGCAGTCGTGTGCGGCGCAGGCTAGTATAAACAAGGAACCCATGTTCTTGCGGATTGTCCACTGGGGTGCTTGTCAACCACATCCTGTACTGTGATTTGTTGCAATGTTGCCCTTCTGTCTTTTCTGATGATCTGTCTCAGGCACAAATGTTCAAATGTTTGTAAATCTACGGGACTTAACTACTGTGATTTATAAACTACCTAAACCAGCTTATGCTAACCTAAGGACAACATACACACCCATGCCCGAGTGGTACTCGAACATCTGATGGGAAGGAACTGCGCGCTCCGCAGCAAGACGTCTTAGAGCGCACGGCCACTCCACCGCTGCCTGTCTCAGGCGTCAATGAGGGTGACTGGACAGCCGGTAGTTCGTCATTCAAGATACACCCCTTCCGGTCATCCAGATTTAGTTTTTCTAAGATTACCCTAAATCACTCCAGGCAAATGACAGGATGGTTCTTTTCAAAGGGCACTGCCGATTTCTTTTCCCATTCTAACCGAAAAATCCTAGCGTGAGCCCTGTCTCTAATACTACGCTTTCGACGGGACGTTAACCCTGAGCTTCCTTCGGATCACCATAGCCCATTATAACGGCGTCAGCATGTTAGACAAATCACTTGCACAATTACGTTCCAGTATGTCTCGCGTACAACTGCAGCTGGCGCAAGACGGAGAGTGGTGCGCATACAACACACCTGCGCCATCTTTACCCCACTAACCGATGACATTTGTAACGTGCTTTTTATTAATAAATCATGTATCAACTGACAGTTATCATACTCCATGAAGATACTGGAGTTATGTGGGATGTTTTTGTTGTGATCTTCAGTTCGAAGACTCCAAGCTACCCTCTGAAAGTCTACTGCACCCACATCCATTTGAACCTGCTTATTTACTCTTATCTTGGTCTTCCACTTTTTACTCCCCACACTTTGTTCCATGACTATTCGTTGGGGTCTCAGAATGTGTCCTTTCAAACTATCCCTTTTTTAATGGAGTTATGTCAAAAACCTCGTTGTCTCTCCAATTCCATTCAGCAACTTCCCATTAGTTACGCGATCTACACGTGTCATCTTCAGCATTATTCTGTAGCATTACGTTTCAAAAGCTCAAAAGTTTCTTCTCGTATGGACTGGTTATCTTCCAAGTTTCATTTTCGTAGCCGTTAACTCTCTACCGCTGAACAATTCATATACCATCCACGCATTTAGATGACGTGATGTGGGTAATGGAAATAGTACTTAGCGACAACTGACAGATTCTCGGTGAACATACACTTACTAGGACTCTTCATACGGTTTGCCTAAGCGACATGAAGAGAATATTATAAAGTGGATTATTTGCTTCCTGAAGTCCGAAAAGCTTTCCATTGTGTATCATCAGTGTATACTAAAGAGATTTTTTTATTCGCAGGGATAACTTATAAGTATTGGGAATATTTCAGCATCTCGGCTGTTTCAGGGGAATGGCGTAGTTGAAAATTTGTGCCGGACCGGGAATCCAACCCGGATTTCCCACTTGGGAAGCGGCAGCCTCAACGATTAGGAGATATCGACACGTTTGTCGTCCTATGAAATTTCTCAATTCTCTCACTACGTCTGTAGTGGCCCTTATCCATTATTTCCACTTGTTCATAGCTTTATCTGTATTCCTGCAAGGGCTAGGAACTGTCTGTTTATACGCATTGAAATTGTTATTTGCCTGTTGGAAACTTTGACAATTACATATATGGTGCCTGTTCTTTGGGACATATCTATAGTATCCTGTAATGAGGAGAGGATGGACGACTTCTTAACGGTAAACAAGCAACATGTTATCTCGGATGCATTGGTCACCCACGGCAGTATTTTTGAGTATAATCGCAGGTAAGGGTGACAGGATGAATACTTCCCAGGTTGGGAGTCTAGTGCAAATTAAAATCGAACAGCTTTCACTTACGACGCAAATTCCAAAAAATTGTCAAATGTAGTTGGTCCTGAAACAAAAATATTTAAAACTAGTAATGCCTGCGTGTAACATGCCACTTCAAAATATTTCGTGATTGTATTAATAAAAATAAATAAATAAAATAGAACCAAGGTGGTGGTTTCATTGCTCCAAGTTTTCCCCATAGTCTCCCCACAGTTGACTGCAACAAACAGATATTTCAAACAAGCATGTGAAACTGTCATAAAATAAAAAAAAATTTCTTTGGCTTGTTGCTTAATTCGCGCATCATTATTGGCTTTGAAGGTCATGTCGTCAAACCGTTAACCATGCATGTGAATTTCTGGACTTCGTACTTTTGTTGTACGTTGGTTTTGATAATACCAAGTCTCGTCACTCAAGTTTTTTTTTCTTTTTTATAGAAAGGCCAGCTTGTTTCATCACAAGTCGCGGCAGGTAACCGTGCGTCTTTGCGATAGTTCGGGAGTATAGGTATGCGGGACACGCCCTGGGCAAATTTTTCTCTTCATCCATATATTTTAGAGAATGTTGAAGTGATCTCAGGCGTGCCCCAGGGGAGTGTTATAGGACCTTTGCTTTTCACAGTTTGACCTCGTAGATAACATCGGAAGTTCATTGAGGCTTTTCCCGAAAGATGCTGTAGTTTATCGAGAAGTCGCAACACCAGAAAAGAGTAGCGACATGCAGAACTATCCGTAGCGTATTGACGCTCGTGTCGGGAATGGCAATTGAGCCTCAACATATACCAGTGTAAAGTGCTGCGTGTACACAGAAAAAAAGATCCTTTGTTATGTAACTATGCAATAGTAGGACACACACTGGAAGAAGTTACTTCCATAAAAAATCTGAGAGTAGACATTAGGGGCGATCTGAAATGGGACGACCATATAAAATCAGTCGTGGGTAAGGCAGATGCCAGACTAAGATATATTGGAAGAATCCTCAGGAAGTGTAGTCCGCCAACAAAAGAAGTAGTTTACGAAACTCTCGTTCGGCCGTTGCTTGAGTACTGCTGATTAGTGTGTGATCAGTACCAGGTAGGGTTGATAGAAGGCATAGAGAAGATCCAACGGAGAGCAGCACGCACCGTTACGGGCTCATTTAGTAAGCGCGAAAGCATCCAGTGGCAGACGCTGCAAGAGAGGCGTTCTATATCGCCGTACGCGCTTTTGTCAACGTTCCGAGACCAAACGTTTCACGAAGAGTCAACCAATATATTGCCTCCTCCTACGTATATCTCGCGTAGTGACCACAAGGATAAAAAAAAAGTTCAAATGTTTGTTAAACTTATGGGACTTAACTACGGGGTCATCAGTCCCTAAACTTACAAACTACTTATCTACTACCTTATACTAAGGACGGCACAAATATCCATGCCCGAGGGGGGATTCGAACCCCCGACCGTAGTGGCCGTGCAGACCGTGACTGGAGCGTCTCAGTCCCCTCGGCCACCGCGGCCGGCCACAAGGATAAGATCAGAGAGATGGGGCCCACACAGAGGCATATAGGCAATCATTTTTACCACGAACCATACGCGACTGGAATAGGAGGAAGTGACAATGGTACGCAAAGTACCCTCCGCCACACACCGTGAGGTTGTTTCCGGAGTATGGATGTAGATGTAGATATTGCTGCGGCATAATATGAGATAACAGCGTTGACACACAACGATCGCACAGAACTTATCAACACTACCTGCTTACAAATGTTCAAATGTTTGTAAATCTATCGGACTCGACTACTTGGTCATTAGTCTGTAGCTTACGAACTACTTAAACTAAGGTAAACTAACATAAGGACAACACAGACACCCATGCCCGAGGTGGGACTCGAACCCCCGACGGCGAACGGCCGCGCGTACCGCAGCACGGCGCCCCAGTACGCACGGCTAATCCGCCGCGGCTGCTCACAAATGACTGGTCGTATGCATATTAAGTATAGGTTCTTTCTCTCTCTGCCTATCTCTAGTTCATGCTGCCACCGTAGTACCGCGCTGACGTCGGTTGTACAATCAGTATCGGAACTTTCTGGGCGGGCGGTGTATGTAATAGGGCGATAACATAGGCTCAGTTGAAGGCAAACAGATAACAAGGTATTGTATAAATTTAATAGATCAGCACTCGTTATCAGCCCAACTATAACTTTTCTTTCCACTTCAGTTTTCCTGTTAACACCTGCTGAGTTGTTGTTTCATATACGATCTCTAGCAAAGTTAACACTGATACAGACGTTGAAAAGTGTGCGAGTCAGTAGGTCGTATAGTACGTACACACACACACACACACACACACACACAGCTTTCGCCTTATTGTTTTGTACCATGTCGATGAGTGAATCTTTTATGTCAGGAGTGAAATGTTCACTTTGCTGCAGTCTTTGGACGTAGTCAACACTTCTTGCGCACCGGACTATATCAGCATAATATTATTGTCATCATCGGGTATAGTGGACAGCCTATCTGACTACCAGCGTTGGACTGCTAGTAAGCACATGAGATTTGTGTGTGGTAGGGAAATACTGAGAAGGTGGGTGTAAACTCTGTGAAAATATTAACGACATCTCTACACGCAAGTCATCAAAACTGGGCTCACGTATTAAGACTTGCACGAAACCGGCTGAGAATAACAATCACTGTTATCTTTTAGTTTTTCACTTAAAATTAAAATAGCACTATTGAATTTGTTATTTTTAACATTTTGTGTACGTATAAATTATTACTACGATACTTCATCAGACATTACTTTAAACGAAAAAATGTGCGTGTCAGATCTTCATTTGTAACTGTATGAACAAGCTTTACTAGCGGAAGGCCAATGAATTGTTCATGACCAAGCTTGAAAGAAAAGAAAGCAGCAGTGTATCCGTGCCAATTGGAAGTGTTAGTATGCATTTTACGCTCAAAATATGGTGTCATAGAAGGTCGTCTGACAAAACGTTATGTTGGCTTTCAAATTGTTACACTTCTTGCAAGAACGAAACTATACGTCAATTGAAATTTTCAGCAAGGGTTGACTTGTTAACACAATGACACATCTGCAAACGATCATCAGAGCTAAAACATCGTAATGTATGAATAATTTTTACAATAACGGTATATCAAGACGGCAAGCAGGAAATCGGATCCCAAGGCACAGCGATTTACCTGCAAAAATACGTTTCTGCTCCAAAAAATATCTTTCCTTTTTTTCTGTTGCTCAATTTTTGGGATAAGTCACACGAACTAGTCACCCCAGTCACACATTTCACTCAACCTTATGTAAACATTTAGCCTCCGTATGTTCATGGAGAAGATTTTAATGCTATCCTCTCTGGTTTAATGATCGAAAGGGGAGTGTAGCCCTCAAGACGCGTATACCCAAACACATAATTACAGCGAAGACGGACAGTGACCTTTATCCAGTGTAGAGTCACGCCAGGCCCGAACTCTAACAGCAATTGCCGAAATGCCGCGAGCAATTATTGGAAATGGGCTGAAGCACTACGTTAAAAATGTGTAGATCAACTGAAAATATGCGTCTGGCAATGCAAGGCAGGATATAGATTTAGAGACACGAAGGAGAAGGCTGGGGTAGGAAAGAAGCAGAGGGACGTGGAGGAAGACAAGGTAGAGGGGAGAGAGGGAGAAAGACAGATGGGGAGGAGGATATAAAGAAAAAGAGGGGGGAAGGAAGGGGAGGAGCAGGAAGAGGCAGTGGATGACAGTTGAAATGGATAGAGAATGACAGAGCCGTATAAATCAGGGTACAGATTTGATTAATGTGTTTTGTCCCGTTCATTCCATATCAGACTGAGCCACTGCCAAGCGCGACCAACCTTAGCCAGTGCTGTAAAGTGCAGTCACAGAAAACAAGTGATTGTAATTTGCCTCTGTTTACGCTGATCATCACAGCGATGTTTATTCAACAGGTTGCGTTTGTCTGACAGAACCCTTTGCGTTACAACTTTGCGACGACCACCTCTATACAAGTGACAATGCGTAGTATCATTTCTGTTATAACCTTCTAGGGACTTTCGCCTAGTCAATCGCTGCAGCTTTCACTAAAAGAAATGGAAGGTAGTTGACTGAGCCGAAAGTCTTCGTCCGGAACTTCTTAGACGAGCACAACCAAAATATAACGATCGATCCAATCATATAGGATTTGTAGTGCACTCAAGGTTGATTATTGCACATACGATCTTTCGGAGATTACGCTTTTTAAGGTGTAACATTGTTTTACCAAAATAATCACAACGAAGTAATGAAATACTTATATATTCTGCAATCGACGCTAGCTGCAGCACGATATAAAAAGTTAAAGCATTGACTAATAATAGATTACTAAGTGGAAAAGTAGATTTTACGAAGGATCTATTGTACTGACTGTAAACAAACAGTGATCTTTCGGACGCTGTAATGTAGCTGATTACAAAATCATTTAGAGCAGCTTTGTGCCCCATCTCCTGTGACATTTTCAGTTGTTTTGAATAGTCTCCGATTCTCACCTGTCCAACAGGCACTAAAAACTTATGTTCAAGTGAAATTCATACGATATGGAACGTATAATTGAGATACCTTGTATTCTACGAATTCCAATCTCGCGTATTTAGAGGAAACACACTGTAGCTACATATTTAAAGCCTACTCTTCCGTCAAAGATGGGTCTCAAACTCTTGACCATAGCTTAATCATGGAGCGACGCTAACACATCATCACACAAGACGGGATATTTTAGGCTGCTCTGACCATTATCTCGATAAATAATAAAATGAGTAAAGTTCAGTTTCTGTAACGAGTCGTAGAGGAAGAACTACAGTAGTCTTTCTAATGACAATGGAATACTTAAAACGTTATTACGATATTACGTGCTCACTCCCTTCTACAGGTACGCGAAGTATGTAACGGAGACCCTGTATGAAGATTTGATCCTCATGTCAACAAACAAAAATCTGCAGATATGGTATCTGTTCTTTCGAAGACGTCCGAAAGAACAGACTGCATATCTGTAATCGTATGTACGCCTCCAACAGGCAAATGACACCTTTTGTGCTGTTGCACAAATACTCTTCATCCCTTGCGCTAATACAGTTAAAATTGTGAGCTACAGGAAGTAATTGGCAGTAATCGTAGTGAGCAACAAGTTGAGAATCTGGGCTGGAGCGGTGGCCGAGGTGACTAAGGCGCTCCAGTCACGGTCAGCACGGCCACTACGGTCGGGGGTTCGAATCCCCCCTCGGGCATGGATATTTGTGCCGTCCTAGTTCGTAAGTAGTTCATAAGTAGTTTGTAAGTTTAGGGACTGATGACCCCGTAGTTAAGTCCCATAAGCTTAACAAACATTTGAACATTTTTTCTGGGCTGGATGGAAAACGTGTGTGGATAGCCTAACTGCCAGAGCGGTGGCTCAATACGTTCGATGAGAGGGCTGGATGCTCTCTCTAATACGAATACATTACAAAAAACTGTATCAAGAATACAACGATCAACACAAACAAGCATGGAATCAATCTAGCCGGTGAGGGGGAGAAAAAAATATTAAGGCTACAGCTGGCCAGTCCCAAATGGGAAATCCGGGTACCGACTGTCGATGCGGCACATCTTTTCAATTTCGCCACTGAATTTATTTCAGTGTCCTGTAACAGTCGAAATGTTTCGATATTTCTGCTTCGTATAACACTAGGTGAAGAAGTACTATTTTGTTACACCGAGAGCTGAAAGTAAAGTGAATAAACAGCAGACACTCACCGTCGAAGAGCGGAGAAACGGCGTGCCGCTTAGGTGGCGCGTCCACAACAGACTGGCGGGGTCCGTGACTCACAGCAAGCTTCTAATCGGTCTCCAGCGGCCTCGCGGTCTGGCACGCCAACGCGTCCACCCGCCTTCAAGTATTCCTGCATTTCTGCGTGCGTCTGCCCGGAAGCAACGGTTTCCGCGCACACAACACATTGCAGGAGCACTACTTCTGAAGTCAAGAATAACCGGCTTACAGAATGACACGTAAACGCGCTTGTTTCTGTGTGTGTGTGGTTGGTACGAGGCCATGGCTAATGGTACAAATGATCCGAAAATCAAAATGTTCTGCGCAGGGTGGCATCCTCATAGCACTGTAGTACTTAATCAAACATAGACGTTGGACTGCTAGTAAGCACATGAGATTTGTGTGTGGTAGGGAAATACTGAGAAGGTGTAAACTCTGTGAAAATATTAACGACATCTCTACACGCAAGTCATCAAAACTGGGCTCACGTATTAAGACTTGCACGAAACCGGCTGAGAATAACAATCACTGTTATTTTTTAGTTTTTCAATTGAAATTAAAATAGACACCTTCCAGAGTTTTCTCTACTACAGATATGCGTGGATTTACGTCACGTTTTCATGGAAGAGTGAAAAGTCACCGTAAAAAGGTTATTCTGAGTGACGTGTACGAACTAATGGCCTTTCAACCCTCTTCAAATTCCTTCGTTCTCAACAATATGGGGAATGGAATTTCGTCGACTTTGCGACATTTCAGGTTAATTTATGAATACTTCGTGAAAAAGAGATTATGTCGCAAAGTCATAACTAAGTCAGGTTTCATGCATGTTGATGCTTGTTACAAAAATTCAGATGGTTTTAACTCTAACGGACCAAACTGCTGAGGTCATCGGTTCCTAGACTAACAAACTACTTTAACTTACGCTAAGCACAACACATACACACACATGCCCAAGAGAGGACTCGAACTTCCGACGGGAGCGGCCGCACAATCCGTTACATGGGCCTAAGAACGCGCGGCGATGCTAGTTAATTTTTTTTTAATTTATAGGTATCAGTTAAACAAGTACAAGGCCCAAACGAAAAGCAATAACTATTATTTTTCTCCGTAATCACTTATTGACAGAGGTAGTTATAATCACACTCCTCCAAATAATAGTCGCCTTTATTTATGACCTTTCACCAAATGTTCGCAAGGCGTCGTATACAATATGTGCGTCTCTTTCTGTTCATGTTCTGTGTTGACCACCCTATCGCATGGATAATGTCAACTATGGAGTTTTACTGTATCTCTCGTTGTAGTTCTTTCACTTTCGCAAAGAGATTGTAATCACAATGAATCATGACGTGTGAGTACGGTGGAAATTTTATGGAAAAGCACCTCATCATTTTGCATGAAAATACACGATGCCATACCTCTGTACTAGTTCACGACCTCTTACGCCGTTATGGGAGATGGAATTTCCACCAATTGAGTGCATTTGACAGATGTCACATCGTTGGACTGCATGGAGCGAGATGGTCGTATCGTGTAACTGCCAGGCACGTAACAGATGTCACAGTCTCCCGATGCATTAGGGAGCCCAGGTAAGTGGTGCAGGTTCGGATCGACAAAGAAACGCCACTTCAAGGAAGAATCGCCGTATGATTCTCGAAAGAATGCCGGGGTTCCACGACCTCGGCACCCGCCATATGGAAACATGCACTAGAGACTCTACAACATACTCTGAGTTCCCGCCCACTCGCACCTGCCGAATTGAGGTCCTTCCGCCCCATGCTTCGATTGTCAGCGAGAACAGAACACCTCTAGTCGTCGTTCAGCAGACCTTGGCGACACACCGATATGTAACAGAAATTCGTTCACACGTCCGACTCCTGATGGCACAGCACCCTTGGGGAGTGTTCCTGCCTACAGCATGTAGAAGTTCTCCAGTGCCGAGAAATACCTCCGGACCTCTCCATAATTGAGCACTTGTGGGATGATACTGGAAAGGAATTCCGCCCCATTATCAATCTGCGGGATATGGAGGGACAGCTGCAACACAACTGTGGGCACACTTGAGGGAGGATTAGAATGGGGTGCTCAGCCTCGTGGGGCCACCTGAAGAGCCACTGCACCGAGTAGTAGTGGGTACAAGTGAGGAAACCCCACAACGACCAGAATAGCAGCGCGATAACTATATGCCCCTCCAGTCCATATCCAATGATGCCATTGGGAGAGAATGACACGAAGGTCGGTATCGCCCGATTGGCCCATTTATGGCCAAAACGCGGAACTTATGATTCACAAGAAGTGAGTAAAACACTTGATAGTTAATTTGCTAAAAGGAATTTCAGCATGTATGAATAGTTGTGGTAACATTATCAATTACTTAGAACATAAAGATCTATCGACCCAACGTCAAAAGAAAATCGATCTTGTGAAACACAACTAGCTCATTACTTACATGAAATAATTTGTGCTATCAACAAAGAATGTCAAATGGATTTTAGAAGACTTTTGATGCAGTATGTAACAAAGGGCTTGTAATAAAATTTCATGCTCATGGAATATCGCCTAAGCTTGGCGTACGTGATTTACTGTCAAAAATAACATAGTAGTAATTGATGGAAAGGCATCGACTAAATCAGATGTGATATCTGGCGTTCTGCAGGGTAGATTATTTGGTCCTCTGCTGTTCCTTATGGGCTAGAACGAAATGGGAGAAAATCTGAACAGTCCTCTAGGTTGTTTGCAGACTTTCTCCTCCTATTGCGAAAATATATTGTTGGCTACCACCTAAATAGAGAGAAATGATCATGATAATAAGTGCTCTTTGTTCTCGCGCGCTAATATAGACTGGAATGGTAGACAGATAGTAAGAAGAGGGTGGTTCGATGAACACATTGCCAGGCACTTAGATATGATTTGCAGAGTACCCATGTAGATGTGACACTGAATTACCAAAAATCTTTTCTTTAGTAGCGGACGACAGAGCGACATGTGCGTGGGCGCAGAGGAGAGGAGGAGAATTTAATTTGTTCGGTTGTTGAATGGCGGTGTTGACGAGCGGCTGAGAGTGAGCAGACGGCGTTTTTCGCCGAGTGTTTCTCGGCGGAGAGATAAGCGCCGGAGCGGAAGCTGTCTTCACGTGCTGACAGTGAGCACGCCCTATCGCCCGCGTCGGTACGTGCCAGCGCCCAGGCCCCTCCACAAACGGCATCTTCCCATTCCAACACCACACCACGGCGCTGCCAGAGTATTTTGGGACTAGGCATCAAGTATCACGCGGCTCCCGCACACCACGATATCCAGAATGGAGAGTTGAATCAATATCTGGTGTGCTCCCGAGATGCGTTTTACGACTACTGCTGTTCATGTTATACTTTAGTGGCATAGGGCCAGTATATGCTGCAATCCCGGACTTTTCGCATGAGATGCGGTTGCCTATAAGGAAACTCTATCCGATAAAAATTGTAGTAATATACGATGAGGTGAGAAAAGTCATAGAAGGCGATATGCACAGATACAGATGGCAGTTAGCATCGCGTACACGAAGAATAGAAGAGAGTTGCACGGGAGAGTGATCATTTATACTCCACTGATTAATATGAAAAGGTTTCTGACGTGACTATGGCTGCACGACGGCAAATAACACAAATTGCACGTTTTTTGGTATCTGGAGCTAGACGCATGGGTCTTTAGGGATTACAATATTCCGAGATTCACAATGTCAAGAGTGTGCAGAGAGCATCAAATCACCTCTCACCACGGACAACGCAGAGGCCGACGGCCTGCACGTAATAACCGAGAAGAGTGCCATTTGCGTAGAGTTATCAGTGCTGAGACACAAGTAACACTGCTTGAAATAACAGCAGGAATCAATGTGAGAAATGCGACGAACGTATCCGTTAGGACACTGCACAGAAATTCGGCGTTAATGGGCTACGGCAGCAGACGACCGACTAGAGTGCCTTCCGTAACAGGACGGCATCGCCTCTCCTAGACTCATGATCCTTGACTACTGGAAAACTGTGGTTAGGTCAGATAATTCCAGATTTCATTTGGCAAAAGATGATAACAGGGTTCGAGCGTGGCGAAGACCCCACGAAGCTAAGGACCCAAGTTACCAACAAGGCTCTATGCTAGTTAGTGGCGGCTCCATAATGGTGTGGGCTACTTTTACATGGAACAGATTGCGTCCTCTGGCCCAAGTGAACTGATCAATGACTGCAAATGGTATTTTCGGATACTGAGAAACCGTTTTCAGCCATTCATGGACTCTATGTTCCCAAACAGCGATGGGATTTGTATATATGATATTGCGCTGTGTCATCGGGCTACAGTTGTTCACGATTGGTTTGAAGAACATTCTGGAGTATTCCAGCCAAACCCAAAGAGAATCTTTTCTGGAAACGGATCTACGTTCAGAGGTAAGAAATGATACATTTACGGTTAGCTGTTAACACGATAACTCTGTTAGAGACGGCGAAGTGCTTGGAAAAGCATTTGAAAACAATGGATAGTGCCTTTAAATGAAGTTATGAGAAGACAATCAACAAAAGTAAATCATAGGTCATGAAATGTAGTCGTATTAAACACGATGATCCTGAGACATACCAGGAAATAAAATTCTGAAAGTAGTAGTTGAGTTTTGTATTTGGGCACAAAATAACTGATGACCGTTGAAGTAGAGAAGATAAAAACGCAAAAAGACAAAATAAGAAAAGCATATCCTAAGAGTACCACTTTGTTGGCATAGAGTACAAATCTGAATGTGAGGAAGCTTTGTCTGAAGATATTTCTCTGAAGTGTAGCCTTATACGCAAGTGGAATGTGACCGGCGACAATTCAGTTGCGAAGAGAATAGAGGCTTTTAAAGGGTGGTGCTAAAAATAACGCTGAAGAATGGGCAGAGACGTCGCGTAACTCATCATAAAGTACTGAAGAGAACTGTGAGGTAAAAGAATTTGTGGCTTAACCTAATGAAAAGATGGAATCAACTGATAGGGCACATTCTGAGATTTCAAGGGATCGTTGGTTTTGTACTGAAAAGAAGTGTGTGTGTTGTGGTGGTGGTGGTGGTGGGGGGGGGGGGGAGTAAAATTACAGAGACGAAGGTCGATGCAGTACGCAATTCAAGTGGATGAAGGTTGCAGTGGTTACGCAGTAATTGAGATACTTGCACAAGATGTATTAGCATGGAGAGCAGCATCAAAACAGTATTCAGGTTAAAAGACTCAACAACAATAAGAAAAACAGCAGCAGCAGCAGCCACTTGTTTACGAAGAAAATGTTACGCTGGTGAAAAGATTAGCAACTAGCTCTAGATTTAGTGAAATTCAGAGTTCTGTACCTTACGAAACGTAGATGTGCCGTGCGTTTTTACACTATTATCAAGGAATCACAGCTGAATTCAAACACGTCGTACAAATACTGGTGTCTAAAAGTGCCTAAAGACGTGAAGTGGAAGGATCAAACAGATATAATTGTACGTGTATCAAATGGAAGACTTCGATTCATTGGTTTGTTTATAGAACAGATCGTATGCAAAACACTAACGCGTCCAATAGTTGAACACTCGATACGTGCCTGGTAATCACGTCAGGTTTAACTAACAGGGTACGTTAAAACTCGTAACTTTCAAATAAAATGCGTATCTCCCGAGAGCCTGCTTATATACCCCAAGAACCAGCTTAAGATGGAGATTACAACTAGTAAGCAGAGTCTAATGTAAATATCACGTCCATATGATGAACATAAAATGAAGCAAATGTCAACCAGTACAAAGATGTAAGAGCAGTAATTCTTCCTACGTCCCATCATTGAATCAAACGGGACGAAATAAAAACATATAATACAGTGGAAAAGTACCCTCCGTTTCATACCTGAGTGATTCTCAGAGTACAGAAATAGAGACAACTTAGGTTGGCTGGGAGGTTGAGAGTGAGGGGTGTCGTAGGGGGATTGATAGAGTGTATGAGTGCTCATTATGTTCATCTTAAACACCTAACATAGAAAAAAATCGAAGCATAAGCTCCAACTGTTGTGATAAGTATGTGGAAGGTCCCAACTCCGTCTTTGCATGGATGGATTTAGGGACATCAAAAAATACTTAAATCTTTATAGCCGGACGCGGTTTTGAACCACTGCGACACCTCGATCTGTCTCCCTAAAAGGGTGCAGGAAATGAAATGAAAATTCACGTCTTGAGAGAGTACCTGACGTGATTTCAGCGATAATAGAATCGAGTAAAAATTTATTAAGAACTTGCTAGTATGAGGCCTCTTTGTATGACATTGCATCCCTTCCTTCAGCCCCCTCACCATCCCCAGGCATTGATGATTCGGTTGGAAAGGACGACATGAAGTAATGGCATCCTCCGCTGAGGCCAGCTGGCCCACATCTGTTGTATCTCGTCATAGACATCCTGGATCCTGGCACTGGGACGGATTTGATATTCTAGTTGACAGCACACATGTTCTGTCGGGGACGGATCTGGAGTTCGTGTTGGTAACGAGAATTCCTCGACATCACGCCAACAGCCCATAGGAGCACTTGCCGTATGTGGACGAGTATTGTACTGTGACGCACGTTGTCTGTGTAGTACCGCCGTGCTGTCTCACGGTCCAGCACAAATTTTCAACTTTGTCGTTGAAATTTCACATTTAAGAAATAGATCACACAGGAGAATCATACAAACATACCATAGTTTAACCATCGCACGGACACCCGAATGGAGAACATAGAAATAGGTATTCCTGATGCAGCGAAGCACCTGAGAGAGTTGAAAACAAATAATCCACCAGGTCCGGATGAAATCCCGACTACGTTGTACGAGAAGAACTCTGTCATTGTTTAGCTTGCATTTATTGTGAATCTTTGGCCAAGAACAAAGTCCCTAGTGAGGTAAAAAAGCGCAGGTGATTACTTTTGATAAGAAAGGAAAAGACTATACGCACACAAATACAGCTCAATATCTTTAACATCATATTGCCTCAAGGTATAAATTCCGTAAGAGGAAACCAGCGATCAGTCGCAAAACAAATTGTTGATTACAGACTAATTTCGGCCACGTCCTAGCCAACTTCAGTGTTACAGCTAAAATAAAAGGCGCATGCCATATGAAGCAACGATACATACATAACGGTATATGACATGAACCATGTTGTATAACATATAAACATACCGTATGTTAGCAGGTGTGGTTACAACAGATGCAGGTACACTAGAAGTGAAACATGTGCAAGATTTTTCTTTTTAAAGATTGCAGTGGACTGTGACGTTATGTTAACAGTTTGTCCACACACAATATCATGAGCGTCCACTACATGGGCCATCTATACAGAAATTGAAGTTAATGTTTTTTTATTATTATTATTTATAAATAAAACTGCCAAAATTAAATGAGATAAAACTTTACATAAAATTCAACCATTGTAACGGGCTCATTACATAAATAATACAAAATTGTAAAGTATAAATGGACAGCATCATAAGATACTAGTACATATGTAAAAGGGCATTGTGAATAAAATGTTCTTTCGCTGTGCCGCAGTGGGGTGGCCGAGCACATTGAGGCGCTATGTTCCGATGCGCGAGGCCATTACCCGTCGGTGGTTCGAATCCTCCCTCGGACATGGATGTTTGTGCTGTCTTTAGTATATGCTAGTTTAAAAGTAGTTTGTAAGTTAGGGACTAATGACCCCACAGTTAAGTCGCATAAGCTTTACAAACATTTGAACATTTTTTCTTGCGCTGTTTGGCGACATTGCCCCCACAGCCTCTGCACATTTGTTCTTATGACCAGCGCTTTTTGGGCATCGGACCTCTCAGGAAGAAAGAAGGAAGATTAGGCTTTAATGTCCCGTCAACAACGTGGTCATTAGAGACAGAGCTCAAGTTCGGATCGTTCAGGTAAGGATGGGGAAATCACAAAAACCTAAAGCTGGATGGACGGCGAAGGATTTCAACCCCTGTCCTTACGAATGCGTGTCCTGTGTATTACCACTGCGCAACCTCTTGAAGAACGAGTGTCACCGCCAGCTGCCGGTGCTTCCGACCGCTGACCGCTGTACTTCAGCTGCACTGGGTGGCCTCTAAGACGGTTGACGTTTGCTTCACACTGTACGATTCTGATTTCAATGAACCATATCAGTTTCTTATGCCTGCTACAGCGATAACTGTTGCGTACCTGGCGAGTCAACCACACAAGAACGAGTCTGGCAATGGAACGCGGTGTAAATCTAAGGTAACTGAATACTGGAGCCTGTGAACCCCTTTAACAGCACTACGAACAATCTGTTTCAATTTTCCGCTCTCTCATAATGAAACGAACAGGCATTTGTTGCCGACGTATTTTATTGTACGTTTGTATTTCCCCTGTAAGCTTTCCTGGAGTGCATTCAGTCGGCTGTCTGTAGTTGTTAAGTCATTAAGCGCAGATCCACACTTGCCCCACTCCGCTTAAGAGGGCCATTCACCACAGGTAGCACTAAAAGTTTCTGAGAGAATGGCATTCAAATATACGACACCACTTCATCGTTACACTCCCACGGCATGAAACGGGGGTCGTAGCTCAGTGGCTAAGATACTAATTTCAATTTTTCTTAAAATTCAATATTTTGGGTTTTTCAGTATTATTGCAGAAGTACGTGATCAGTATTTTTTTCTGATATCGTGAAATACAATAGAATTATCGACAAAAGAAGTAACAATTTCAGATCTATGAAAAGTTGCTTTTATCATTACACCTAACACGGATTAACACTTTCCAAAAAAAACAAACTATTATCAACAGTTTGTGTTTCTCACTAAGCAGTCAGTGCAAGTTCATCAAGACGTAAACCATTTAACGGAATGGCATCAGAATGTGAACACAACAGCCTAAACATTTGAAAAGGTTACAAAAAAAGGTATGTTCAGTTTTTGAACTAAGTTTCGTCAACTACCTTAAAATATCTGGGCCATTTCTGTGCGTTAATGACTCGTGGGGTGGGCGAATCGATGCCTCCTTAATGATGGTTTGTTTCGCAATTAATTCGAATACCGATGTGTACATAAAAAGTAATTCTGGCAAAGAGTATGCCGCTATGTCGCCCCTATGACGTATACTTTTATTGAAAGGTGGAAAAATTATATTTAAAAAAAGGAAGAAAGGCAGCTTAGGGTTTAACGTTTGATGACAGCGTGGTTATTAAAGACAATCTCTCGCTCGAATTTTTGGGTGAGGGTGGGAAAGGAAATCAACCGTGCCTTTCCAAAGAAATAATCCCGGCTGTTGCCTGGAGTGATTTAGGAAAATCACGGAAAAACTAAATCTGGATGGCAGGAGATGGATTTGAATCACCGACCTCCCGAATGCGATTCCAGTGTGTTACCACTGGTTAAAGGGCATTCAAATGGAAATGGGGAATGTGAAGAAAGTAAGTAAATTGTTTATTATTTCAAAAGAAATCAGATTTTCAAATTTTTGTAAAGCTTATGGGACTTCGGGGTCATCAGTCCCTAAACTTAAAAACTACTTATGAACTAACTTATACTAAAGACAGCACAAACATTCATGCCCGAGGACGAGCTAATGCAGTCTTCCGTCCTTCTTTACTTCCCGGAATGCATTTCCTTTCCCCCTCACCTCCTTACCTATCCTCACTCCTTCCCCTCCCCACCGGGGGACTTATAACCTCAGTAGTTTAGTCCCCCTATCCCAAATAAACAACCCAACGCAAGCCCGAGGGGGGATTCGAATCCCCGACGGGGAACGACCTCGCGCATCGTAGCATAGCGCCTCAATGCGCTCGGCCGGTCCGCCGCGGCAGGAAGAAAGCAGACACTTGTTAATACATTTATCCCATTGTATACAAGACGGTCAATCCTACCACATAAAAATGTTTTCGGTTGAATGATTGCACCCAAGCGTGCAACTCCTGAAACTAATTGAAGCCCACAAAAGTCTTTCTACAGGGCTCCAAAAATATGGAAATTGCATGGGGAGGGCTCGTACTGTATGAAGATATATTTATGGGTTTCCAAGCGGAACATCTACATCGCAGGCGAAATAACCATGGCAGTATGCGGACGGCCATTATCCTGCAACGCTGCAGACTTTTCGCTAGAAAGGCCTTACACATCCTCCATACAGTTCCCATCTCTTCTCATGCGATGTCTATATTTTGTATTCCTGAAGGGAGACATTCATGGCCGTTGATTTGGTTCGAACATGTAGTTGCATGTATGGGTAAAATCATGGTTCCATAGGCAACCTGAAACACTTTCACGTGAATGCACTCACCATCTTGCCTCATAGTGGGATAAATGTATTAATAATTATGACGATTAATTATGAAATATACAATTTATTTACTGGGTTTTCACCTGTCTTATTTTAATTTGCCTGCATCTTAATCGCCGATTACAGGTGATGTATTCTTGTCGCACAGCAAAGAGAAAGCGCAAGTAATGCACCTAAAATACACCCCTCTCCCCGTAATCCGTTGCAAGACCCAGCTTTTGAGAAAATAGGTAGCTATTCGTGTTTTACCGATAACTGGAACGCGAGGTATTCAGCTACGGCTGCCGCGTCGGAGTGGCCGAGGGCATTGAGGTGCTATGCTCCGATGCGCGAGGCCATTCCCCGTCGGAGGTTGGAATCCCCCGCTCAGGCATGGATACTTAACAAACATTTCAGCATTTTGCTACGGCAACGAGCTTGTTTTAAAATGTTATACACACAAAATCTGACTGCAGCGTATGTCCCTTCCCAAAATTTTGGTTCCGCTCCGAATCTCTACGCTTTTAACGTTTTTGTAATCGATGTCACTCCCATAAAAGTAAAAATCAAAGCAAAACTTAAGACAGTCTACAAGTTTATAGCTTTTAATTGGAGTCAATTATATAACATTACAGCGTATAAGATTTTACAAAAAATTGTTCGTACACTGGAACAGAAAACGAAAGACTAAGATTGGATCTAATAAAAGAGCACAAAAATTAAAACTTTTTTTCTCACTCACTGAGCTACTGACTCAGTTTAACAAGGCGCAAGTTATTGTATTGGCACCTAAGAAAAAAATGTCTTCACCCTGCCAAGATTAGACTGTGTTAAAGAGCGACCTATAGCAGGTTTCTCTTGTCAGTATATATTACGAACAGAAATGAGAGTATTTATCTGCCAAGAAAAGTGGTTCGAAGTGACTGAGGGAACTAAATGCCATTTTAAATAATAGATTTCCTACGTTATTTCTACTACTGGCAGATATGCTCTATCTAGGGCAGCGGTTCCCAGACTGTGGTAGGCGTACCGCTTGTGGTACGCAAAGTCATTTCGGGTGGAACGCGTACAAATAAACAAAACAATTACTTATATAGATATAATTATTTTGTTACGTTACTCTATTTTTAAAGGGACAGAGAAGGATGACTGATAGAAGCCGGCCGCGGTGGCCGAGCGTTCTGCGGCGCACCAGTCACAGTCTGCACGGCCACTACGGTCGGGGGTGGATTTTTGTGCCCTCCTTAGTATTAGCTAGTTCATATATAGTTTGTAAGTTTAGGGACTGATGACCCCGTAGTTAAGTCCCATAGGCTCCACAAACATTTGATTTTGATTGATAAAATTACCTATAACGTCTGTATAATGTTAAAGAAACGGTACTTTTCGTTGAATGTTTGATTTGAACAGTACGCAGCACACAGGAAAATCGGTTTATAACACCCCTCCCCATAACTGCCTCATTAGTTGTCCCTGCCTTTGCCGGGAGTGATTCATCTTGTTTTGACATAGCGATATTTCAATCGGGACTTGTTGGTTCTTATTGGGACGTTTTTCGTGACTCTTTGCAACTGGTGCCAACTTACATATATGTGCCGTTGAAGTAATCATTACGAAGTGAATGGTTTAATGTTATTGTCCCCTTCTTCAACGTCACGTGAAATGTGATCGTGATACGGAGAAAGTTTGCGTCCGCAAGCATTGAGCGAATATTGCAAAAATTGATTCTTGTCAACTTAATCTATGGTGTGAAGTTTGATTGCGTTAGTTATACGTGATTGTGTTTTCAGTTAACGATAAAGTGATTCTTCAGCCTGGACGCTCCTTCTACCACCATATTATTTGCTATAGATAAGTAGCAAATGTGAACATAAGGCATCCGTAAAAAAGTGTTTTCACGAAATCTTATTTCTCCTATACATAATAGTTGATCGGCACGACACAAAACTATTGTATGTTGTCAGCACTGAGCAAGGTTGTGAAATCCTCACCACTGCGGCAGTTGTTATTTGTCGTTGTACCTTCTGCACTGCTCCCTCCCCAGCCCTATCCACCACCTCAGGGGTCGTTTAAGGTAAATGAGCTACAGTGGTACGCCGAAATATCTAAACATGGTAAGTGGTACGCACTGAAAAAGTCTGGGAAAACCTGCTCTAGGGCAATAGGACCAGAAACTCATATACTGTACCTGCAAAACATCCAAAAATTAGGAACACGTATTAAAGAAATAACGTAAAGCGAAAGGTAGATGTATAGGAGTGGGGTGGTGTACATACAAAAGTAATAATGGAAGATGCAATAAAATAATAATTGTTGAATGATACGCCATAAGGAATTAACTGACAGATTTTCAACAGGTTCTTGATAGTGTAGAAGTATAGAAGATACCTTTAACTAGAAAAAGCTGTAAAAAGTTGTTGGGACTGCAAACATTGCGGCCGCTGTTCATTGCGTACTAAAATCGTTATGCTAACATGCGCGGTTGACAAAGAAACATGTTTCTCTGACCGATTTTCCTAGACTAAAATAGATTCAAGTGCAATGTGAAGAAAGGTGAGATCCTGGTCTTGGGCAATGACCAAGACACGTGCACAGAGATCTAAGTGATAATATTCGAAAAACCGGATCCTCGTCTTCCGAAGTTTGGTTTTGTTTATCTAATAACAATTTGCACCTCTTCATTGGTGTTTGTTCTGAAATTCGAACTGAGCAGTTAACGTTTAGAGAATAATACAATAAATCCTTTCACACACATAAGAACGATAGTGCTGGAAACCTGTTTGCCACGGTCTGTTTGTACTTCGGAAGCAAGTCATACTTTTTATGTACAGTGTGGCGGAGGAGGTAGGAAAAACGTTACTCCAATCAGAGACTAATTCAGACGTATTCGATGAGTAACAAACTAAGTAAAAGCACTTTGTCCACATAAATTCAGACGGAATCATCAAAGTTGATGTGTGACACACATCGAAACCGCGTTCCGGTGTAAAAAAAAATCAAACGTTTCTTCAAAAAAAAAAAAAAAAAAAAAAAAAAAAAAAAAAAAAAAAAAAAATATTTGCTCCAAAGCTCCAATATATTTGAATAAATTCGTGTTACCAGCAATGGCTGCTTTTTGTGAATAACCAGTAACTGTTCCCCAACCCAAATTCTTTATATAATCCTACTCACTCGTATAAAACAGTGGATCAGTACAGTCTGCATAATATGCGCTCAGTTTTAAAGAAACTAGTTTTGCATGTACATATCTTAATGTTAATGAATGCATTGCAAATAGAATTAGCAGTAATAATTTGAAACATCACGCCTGATGCTTAACGTTTAATCCAGGAATAGTAAAAAAATATATTAAATGGCAAGCTTATTTAATTATTTTGTGGGTTGTTAGCGGGAGACGTGTTCCAAAAGAAAATATGTGTAAGTCTGTTTGAAGTTGCTGTTCTCAAATACTGTATTAATATGGTCCGGATGATCTGCTCGCTGCGAGTTACAATGTCCCAAAAGATGCACACAGTTTATAGGTTTATGGTTTCACTTATTGTTAGACCTTTAAGATAAGGTTCTAACTCTTGCAAGGAGACCTTCAGGTCGCGGAAATTCTTTTTGGGATGAGGCTTCGCATGTTAGTAGTATACGTCAAAAGTGTCCACTCGTAGTAATTTTAAACCGCACTATCAAAAAAATTAAACGAAAAAGAGCTCCAAAATTTACATACAACTGAAACACCTGTTATATACTAACCAATTATCCCATCGATGTAATATGTAGCTGAGGCAGGGGCGTTTAATAATTATAACTAAATAAAATTAATGATGTAAAATATTATCAGTTATATCAAAAAGTACTTTATTTTATTTATGAAATGACGCGTGCAGCTAATTCAAAATTTAATTACAATATGAAGTCGAATAATTCCAAATGTATTTTACAATTAATGTAGTTAGGTTAAAACGATAAATACTATTGACATAAAATTTTATTACAAAGTTAGGCGATACAGTAAGATGTGGAAAGATTATAAATAATCGTTGTAAATTCGAGGAACTGGTTTCTTTATGGAAAGCAGAGAATAGATGTTGCCCTATTGTTTGTATAGAAACAGGCAGACAGGAAGAGTCAAGACCTGATAAAAATATAATCTATAGTCCATCATCAACTATCATCACCAATTTTGAAGGAAAAGATCCGATATGCCTGCTTTGCTTCCAGGATTTCTAACGAAAGAGAAATGTTCAAATGTTTGTAGAGCTTGTGGGACTTAACTACGGGGTTATCAGTCCCTAAAGTTACAAACTACTTATGCATTAGCTTATACTAAAGACGGCACAAACATCCATGCCCGAAGGGAGGATTCGAACCCCCGACGGGGAAGGGCCTCGTACATCGTAACATAGCGCCTCAATGCGCTCGGCCTTTCCGCCGCGGCCACGAAAGAGGAGTTTTCAGGATTGCCAAAGAAGTATCTTTTTCGTCAGATCTTTTAAAAACCAACTGTTCTGTAAACAATCGTTCTTCACTAATTGTGCGCCGGCCGCGGTGGCCGAGGTGACTGAGGCGCTTCAGTCACGGTCTGCACGGCCACTACGGTCGGGGGTTCGAATCCCCCCTCGGGCATGGATATTTGTGCCGTCCTAGTTCGTAAGTAGTTCATAAGTA
The DNA here is from genome assembly GCA_026315105.1 of Locusta migratoria. Classification (NCBI taxonomy): domain Eukaryota; kingdom Metazoa; phylum Arthropoda; class Insecta; order Orthoptera; family Acrididae; genus Locusta; species Locusta migratoria. The sequence continues at coordinate 263,461,212 of CM048755.1, forward strand.
GTTTGTAAGTTTAGGGACTGATGACCCCGTAGTTAAGTCCCATAGACTATACAAACATTTGAACTAATTGTGCAAGATGCCTAAATATTTTTCGCTTTAAATATTTTTATGAGAACTATCATTGAGGTGCTTGCACATAAAATACAGAATAGACAAATGAACATGATATTGCGAAAAATGTTATATAGTTAAAACTCCTTCCGGTATCTTATGACAGAGGTAATTAATTTACCTACATTAAAATGCATTTGAAATTGTTCGACTTACTTTAAAGAAAACGTTAAGTTTCTCACTTCAACCAGCGCCTTTAAAAGTTATGCGATCGACCACGTGTATAGCATTTTTCTGACAGCCAAAGAACAGTTTATAATGTACTTAATGTCTAAATAAGTATTTCGAGTTGAGTTTATAAGAAAACAAACATATTTAACTATTTAAAATTGGTACAATGCAGATTGTTTTAAAATTAATGTGAGCAAAATGCTCACGGGTTAAGTAACTGTAACAGCCATTTAAAAACCCAAATTAAATGATTTATGAATTAATCGATAATACTTTACGTAAAAAACCTTTATTTAAAAGTCATAAGTTTTAAAACCATATTCTGGGTAGGTTCATACACATGAAAGATGATTATGCGACCATCTACGCTATTCGACAGTGCTGCGGCACAATATTCCCTGTCCTTTTTTTTTTCTTTTTTTTTTTTTTTTTTTGGAATTTTCTGGATAGTGCTCTTTACAACTTCTATGAGTGGACACCCATGCGATGTCTCATCCCAAACTCAATTTCCGAGATATGTGTTGCCCACTGCGCCACCAAAACACAGTGTTCACCGCACCTGGACAGAATACCCTCGTGTAAGACCCAAATTCTCAACTTATCCACATCCACACACTACTGAAGTAGTGCCCCCATCTCACTTGTTCCTGTAGCAGTTTGAGCATGGTGTGCATCCAGACTAAGAAGGCATCACTAGCCGTCTTCGCCTTAATTATACAAAAAGATGTTTATATGTTTGTAGAGCTAAGGGAGCAAACTATTGTGGTCGTCTATCCCTAGACGTACAAACTATTTTCACTAATTTATCCGAAGGGCGACACTCTCTCTCTCTCTCTCTCTCTCTCTCTCTCTCTCTCTCTCTCTCTCTCTCTCGGGGAAGGACTCGAACGTCCGGCGGGAGCGACTGCACGCATCTCAACATGACTCTCCAGAACACAGGGCTATTCCCGCGCGGCCCTTAATTATACACTACTAACCATTAAAATTGCTACACCAAGGAGAAATACAGATGATAAATGGGTATTCACTGGACAAATATATTATACTAGAACTGACATGTGATTACATTTTCATGTAATTGGATGGCGTGTACAGGTACAGATGCCCATGCAACTTCAACACGATACCACAGTTCATCAAGAATAGTGACTGGCGTATTGTGACGAGCCAGTTGCTCGGTCACCATTGACCAGACGTTTTCAGTTGGTGAGAGATCAAAAAAATGTTCAAATGTCTGTTAAGCTTATGGGACTTAACTACGGGGTCATCAGTCCCTAAACTTACAAACTACTTATGAACTATCTTACACTAAAGACGGCACAAATATCCATGCCCGAGGGGGGATTCGAACCCCCGACCGTAGTGGCCGTGCAGACCGTGACTGGAGCGCCTCAGTCCCCTCGGCCACCGCGGCCGGCGGTGAGAGATCTGGAGAATGTGCTGGCCAGGGCAGCAGTCGAACATTTTCCGTATTCAGAAAGGTCCATACAGGACCTGCAACATGCGGTAGTGCATTATCCAGCTGAAATGTAGGGTTCCGCAGGGATCGAATGAAGAGTAGAACCACGCATCGTATCACATCTCAAATGTACCGGCCACTGTTCAAAGTGCCGTCGATGCGAACAAGAGGTGACCGAGACGTGTAACCTATGGCACCCCATACCATCAAGTCGGGTGATACGCCAGTATGGCGATGACGAATACACGCTTGCAATGGGCTTTCACCACGATGTCACCAAACACGGATGCTGTAATCAGAACCTGGATTCATCCGAACAAAAAATGACGTTTTGCCATTCGTGCACCCAGGATCGTTGTTGCATACTCCATCGCAGGCGCTCCTGTCTGTGCTGCAGCGTCAAGGGTAACCGCAGCCATGGTCTCCGAGCTGATAGTCCATGCTGCTGCAAACGTCGTCGAAATGTTAAAAAAAAAAGTTTGTACAGCTTATGGGACTTAACTACGGGGTCATCAGTCCCTAAACTTACAAACTACTTATGAACTACTTACGAACTAGGACAGCACAAATATCCATGCCCGAGTGGGGATTCGAACCCCCAACCGTTGTGGCCGTGCAGACCGTGACTTAAGCGCCTCAGTCCCCTCGGCCACCGCGGCCGGCGTCGAATTGTTCGTGCAGATGGTTGTTGTCTTGCAAATGTCCCCATCTGTTGACTCAGGGATCGAGACGTGGCTGTACGATCCGTTACAGCCATGCGGATAAGATGCCTTGATAGTGATACGAGGCCGTTGGGATCCAGCACGGCGTTCCGTATTGCCCTCCTGAACCCACAGATTCAATATTCTGCTAACAGTCATTGGATCGCGTTCAACGCGAGCAGCAATGTCGCGATACCATAAACCGCAATCGCTATTGGCTACAATACGACCTTTATCAAACTCGGAAACGTGACGGTACGCATTTCTCCTCCTTGCACGAGGAATCACAAAAACTTTCCACCAGGCTACGCCGGTCAACTGCTGTTTGTGTATGAGAAATCGGTTGGAAACTTTCCTCATGTCAGCACGTTGTAGGTGTCGCCATCAGTGCCAAACTTGTTTGAATGCTCTGAAAAGCTAAAAAATTGCATATCACAGCAATTTTCTTCCTGTTGGTTAAATTTCGCGTTTGTACCACGTCATCTTCGTGTTGTAGCAATTTTAATAGCCAGGAGTGTATATTGTCCGTTATTTCAGACTGTTGTGGATGCATAGCGTGCTCGAACTCTTTTACAGAAATCCTCGAAATGCCGCGAATAGAATGTAAAATGTGCTGGATTGTTACGTCACTAGTGGTAGGGGTAAGTTGAAATTTTGAAAATGGAAGGTGAATTAAGTTTAACGTTCGGTCGGTGCTCACGCTCGAATTGTTTTGGTACGGATGGGGAACTAAATCGGCCGTGCTCTTTCAAAGGAGCCATCCCGACATTCAATGCTGCTCGCCGTCGGAGGTTCGAGTCCTCCCTCGGGCATGGGTGTATTTGTTGTCCTTAAGAGAGTTTGTAAGTAGTTTGTAAGCCTAGCGACTGATGACCAGAGTAGTTAATTCCCAGAGATTTACAAACATTTGAACATTCCGACATTTGCTTGGAGTGAGTGCTTTTTAAAAGGAATCATCTTGGCATCTGCCTGGATGTGGATTGGAACCACCCTCCTCCCGAACACGGCGCCACCTCGCTCGGCGAAAATTTGCACCTGACAGGAAGTATGCTACGGTAATTCGTGCAGGTGTGTTGAGCATTGTATTCAGGTGGCGTAGTGGAACAGCGCTTCTAGCTAGTTAGCAGGAGACTCGGGTTCGAATCCGACCAGGCACAGATTTCCAACTTTCCTCATTGATTTAATCCACTGGCCACTGGCAGTTAATGTCGTACGTGCTTTGATAGATGCTTTATTGAAGACTATTTCGGGCTGCAGGTAGGAGTATAAATGTGGAGAGATGTGCAGGCGGCGGCTCGTGACAGGGCAGCGGCGGCGGCAGCGGCGGCTGTTTGCGCTGCTATTTGTGGACAGCTGGGGTCACGGGCTGCGCGCAACCTCGTCCCGCTGCGTGCGCACGCCGCACTCGCCAGCGCCCACACGCTGTCGTTCAAATCCCATAAAAGGAGGAAGGCGCACAGCCACGGCGTAAACAATTCATTTTAGTGCTCGCTTCACACAACGTTCCGATTGCGGGAACGGCGAGGGCAAACTTACTTAACCATTGCCCAGTTAACACAACGGACGCGTATGATCTCTAGCGCTCCGAACAGGACGAAACCGTGCCTAGATAAAAGATGAAGCATAAGAAACACAGTGTTCAGTGCCATTTCCACGTAAAATGTTGCATTCCACCACTACTACTGACATTTGAATAGACAGAAACAAAGCAATCGTTTTGCATGACAATGATACAGAACACTTTCGTTAGTAGATTTATTGTACCTTCAAAGTTTTCCGCAAATAAAAAACAGTCACTGATTCTCCTTCCCAACAAAATTCTCTTTGTGATCATTCCGATTAAAGTTGTTTGTGACTGTAATCCCCCAAGCAATTAGTTGCACCCAGAAACTTTAAATTTGTGTCATTTCTTGTGTAACCTAAGTTTAACCGATTTTTAAAATTAGTCGATGTGTTTTGTTGTATTATTCCTAGACGGCTGGCTTTGACGTTCTGTGGATACAAATGCTGCCTTGAAAATTGGGTTTGATTGTTTAATCGTGTGACTGCGGCGGACGCGGCAACAGTTCAGTACCGATGTACACGTACCCGTAATACGGTCCATTTATTCAGACATAGGCATATTAAAAAGTTAGCTGTGATGGAATTACATTTTCATTAGACGGCAGTCTTGACGCATAAAAACTTATGACCACCGACTAGCACACCACATCTGTAAAATGTTGACAGCATTCAAACATCTACACATTGCCATCTCAGAGTAATTAGCTTCCTACATTTTTACGATCGATGTGAAATGTCACTTCTTCTTTAACTATTCCGCTATTCGCCTGGCTACCAGACGTAGACAGAAACTGGTACAGAGCGAGGTAGCGCAGTGGTAACACACTGGACTCTGATTCGGGAGGACGGTGGTCAAACCCGCTCCGGCCGTCCAGATTTAGGTTTTCCGTAATTTCCCTAGATCACTCCAGGCAAATGCCGGGATGGTTCCTTTCAAAGGGCACGGCTGATTTTCTTCCACATCCTTGCCCAAAAATCTGAGCGTTAGCTCCGTCTCTAATGACCACGCTGTCGACGGGACGTTAAACCCTAAGCTTCCTTCCTTCTTCCAGAAATTGGTTTTCTGTGCGGTCTGGAGCGCCACGTTACGCATCGCGCCGCCGCTCGCGTTGGTGCTTCAAGTTCACCCTCGGGCCTGGTTGTGTGTATTGTCCTTAGTAAAAGTGAAAGTACTTTGTAAGTCTAGGGACCAGTGACCAGAGTAGTTTGGTCCCTTAGAATTACAAACATTTGTATATGGAAACTGATTATGAGAAATAACACTGTACACCAACAGAGATGGAATCGGAAGATCAACAGTTACGACCTGACCTAATGGAACAATGTTGAGGCCATATAGAACATTCCAACTCCCCGCAGCGATTTTCTCAATTCGGTTCCTGAGGAAGAAACATTTATCCGGAGTTATTCACTACTAAGAGGTTTCCTCCAATATCCTTCTATTCCGGCTTGTGCTCTATCTGTACTAATCTCGTCGGTGACAGGATGTTAAAGCCTGATCTTACTTCGTTTTTAGTAAGGTGCGCTGCAGTACGCAATTCTTCTCATGCCAGCAATATGTGAGGTGCAGCTATCGCTCACCAGATGGAAGAACCGCGCGAATAATAATGGCAGGGCAATCGTACAGCCCGCGGAGCGTATCCGGGGCCGCGATTGGATTCAATCCGGCACGCGCAAAAAACTGATGGCAGAAGGGAAGAGTTATTGTTAAACGCCGTAAGTACTAATAATGTTCAATATGCGCGAATAAATGTAACCGTATGAAATGGCCCGGACATAAAATGAATGTCGGCTGAAACATGTTCCTCTTCAGGAATAATGTGTTGCTGTGAAGTTCAAAAATGTTCTAATATTTGTCAAGCTTATGGGACTTAATTGCGGGGTCGTCAGTCCCTAAACTTGCAAACTACTTATGAACTACATCAAAACGTCCATGCGGCCTCGCGCATCGCAGCATAGCGCCTCAATGCCCTCGGCCGCACCGCCGCGGCTGCTGTGAAGTGTCGGGAGAAAAGTATACGATTCACATAGGTGCGTTACTCCACGTAACGAATATGTGAATCCAGTCCGCGGTTCGCGAAGGGTTGTCCGGCCTGGCCTATGTGATGCACAAACGTGCCATGTTATTAACGATACGGTACACTCGACGTTTTGTGTAACTCTTACAGACTGAGTAGGAGGGAGGAAGGTGGATTAGCGTTTAACGCCCCATGACACTGTGGTCATCCGAGAGTGTGCTCCACACGCTCGGATAGTTTGTCATGGATGGGGACGGAAATCGTCCGGGCAGTTTGAAAAGAATCACCCCCTCATTTACATGGAATGATTTAGGGAAATCACAGAAAACCTAAATCAGGATGGCCGGAGCGGGTTTGAACCACCGTCCTCCCGAATGCGAGTCCATTGTGTTACTAGCGCCATCTCGCTCGGTTTACAGGTTAAGGAAGAGCTACACTTTAGACACCCCAATAAAAACAGTACGAAAATAATTTCGTTCTACCACATGAACGGAACGAATCAGCGCTCTACATGGTATCCTTCCGTGAGATTTTGAAAATATGACATAAGAACGACATTCCGGAGCAGATTACATTGTAACTAACTATAGGAGAAGTAATATATTTTATTGCCATATAACAAGAGAGGAGGTGACGCAAATGGTTCCAGCTCAAATGGATAAAATTTAGTAAAGTTTGGAACCCAAAGTTCTTTATAGCAACGTCCAACTGCCAATAATCAGAATTACTATTCCTTTTACTTTGAGGTCAGCAAAACACATTCATATACAGCGTGTCCCATTTGTTGTGACCACCCAAAATATCTTTGTAACAACAACAGCTACTGCAAAACGACTTTCACTGGTATGAATGTAAGGCAGGGGCTCATGAATGTAAATAATTTGAAACATTCTAAAAGGAAAACATATGTGTTTTTTAACACAACTTATGTGTTTTAATCAACAATCTATAGCGTGACGAATCACATAAACAATGGCGTTGATTGCATCGCAATTCGCCAATTACACAATGAAATGTTTAAGTTAAACTAACCTTAAGACAACACACACATCCATGCCCCAGGGAGGACTCGAACCTCTGTCGCGGAAGGCCTCGCTATCCGTAATGTGGCGCTCCAGACCGCTCGGCATCTCCCGCGTGGCGCCAATTACACCCCGAGATATTACGCAGTGAAGTTGACTCTCGAAATAAGCGAAACGCCGGCTAGCCCAAGTCCTGGGCAGCTTGGGGTTCACACCTGAGTCTCAGGACTTGCGCTAGCCGCGCGTTTCGCTTATTTCAAGCGTCAACTTCGCTTCACAATATCTCCAGATGTAATTGGCGTATTACGATGCAATCAACTCCATTGTTTATGTGATTTGTCATGCTTTAAACTGCTGATAAAACAATATACGGTGTCCATTTAAAAAAAGCATAAGTTCGTTCTAAAAGCCACATAGGTTTTCGTTTTAGAATTTTGAAAATATTTACATTCATGAGCTCCTGCCTTACATTGATACCGGTGAAAGTCGTTTTGCAATAGCTGTTGTTCCAGAGATATTTTGGATGGTCACGATAAATGGGACATCTGGTATACTTCTTGCGAGTCTGTCTATGTTGATCCACTCTCGATAACGTACTGCGATATGCCATATATAATAGTTCTCTCTGTCAACATAGAGGGTATATCTTCAATGAAGAGGAATTACTTCAACACCTAAACTCTAAACACAACATACAGGAGATACACTATAAGTGCTCATTTATGTCAGGATCCAGCTGCTATTTATATCCATACTAGCTGGAAACCCGGCGTCGCCCGGGTACTCATTTATTCCAGTCTTAAGTTGGTCCATCTGTTCTTCCCTACTCTCTCTTTCCTTTTCTCTCTGTTCATCCCCTCACTTCCCTTCCGTCTGTTCACCTTCGCCTACCCCTTTATCTACCCATCTCCACCTTCCTCTTTCCCTGCTTTCACCTCCTCGTCTCTCTGTCCAACTCCTTCTCCACCTCCTCAGTCCATTCCCTCCTCCATCTATGAAAAATAACATAACTGTTAACTTAAACGGTGATCAGTTAAGTGATGTCTAAAATTATTTCAAAATACCCTCCGCAATGCACCGTATGAATCTTACGTCGACGGTGATGTTCCTCTCGTTTTGAAGGTTAAATATGCAAAATTTCATCAAGATTAGAATACATGTGTAGATTTTGTCGAATTTCTTAAGTAAAGTACCCTCTGCCATGAGTCATACAAAATTTTACGTAGGCGTTTCTCTTGATTTGAAGATCAAGTGTACAAAGTCCCATTGCAATCGGATGAACGGTACGGCAATACATAAAATTGGAACAAACATGATGCCTCAGTTTCCCATACGTCTCAGTGTTTAAGACGTCATATCTCCTACAACTATAAGTTGTAAGTGAAATAATTTTGTGGTTTCATCATTACCATAAAAGGATACTGTGTGCCAATTATGTCGCGAATAAATTTAGAAGCACAGTTGTAATAGTTTTAAGTCATTCACAATGTGGTAGTTTTTCACGCATCTCAGTGTTCATGACGTCACGTCTCGTGAAGTGTGTGACCTACATTTATGCAATTATTCATACAATCTTCGCGATCGTTCCAGCAATAAGTAGACAAAGTATTACCGCAAAGGCAGTGCATAAAATACAAACAAACATACATACAAACATTCCTTTTTCTATATAAGATTACCCGTACTACAACACGTTGGCATAGAGACTGCACAACGTGTCAAAAACTTATGACATAAAATTCACTTTAACAATACTTCGCTTCTATTATGATAGAACCAATAATCGGTTTCCTACACAACACCATCAACACGTTGTGAGGTATTACGCGTATACCTCTCAATGCTGCATGCAGGCATAAGACCGGTTTGACATGGTACCAATCGGTTATCATTTGGTCGCGTAAGGGGCCTCTGACAGAAGCAGCGCTGTGAAGAAGGTGAATGTGTTTGTGTGGCCGGCGGGCAGAGATTCCAGCAGGGTGAAAATAGACGCGCCATGTAGGCGGGCGCGCCACGAGGCGACACGGCTGCCCTGCATTTTGCAGCCTGCGCTGCGTCATGACGCGTCACTCGCCACATTCGTCACCGTCCCCTCCTCAATCAAGTGCCTTTTGCTGAGCACTGGACTGCACTCTCCATTCCACTGCCGTTGAAGATTAAAGCTGCAACAGCATCGACACAGTCAAACGAATTTCTGATAGTGTCCGCTATTGGCGCATATGACAGCGCGCTACTGTCACCTGTCGCACTGGAAAGACGTGGATGCAGGACATGCGAAAGTCCCGACCACGCTCCCCCTCTTTATTTATTTACGGCGTACCCGCCAAAGCTCCACAATACCTAATATTTATGGGAATTGAATGGAACCCTAATCTCGTTCTGCTTCCCTCTATCTCTCCCCTTCTCGATGAAAAAATACAGAAAATTGCTAAATTTGATGGTGGTTGTTCAAACCAAATATGCCGTTCAAGTGTCAGCTGTGACAGAGAGTGCATACAAAAAATATTATTTCAGTCGAGCCACGGTCGTCGATGGTGTGGCGTGAGTGGAAGAAGGGCTAGCCCATAGTCCAACTGGTAGTATCCCGTTGGCAACAGTTCGTGCTGACATTCTGGGCTCACAAACCCTCTGATCTGTGCTGTGGTATATGTACGATCTGCCACTGCTGCCCTCAGAACACAATGATACTGTCGGACGTCTGAGTTGCGTGGACGCCCAGAACCTCATCGTTGCGTGTTCATGTGACCATTGCAACCGGAATTGTTGAACAATTGACGCAGCACCTCCTACTTGTGTGGCAGTCCTCGAAAGGATCATCCAGTCACTCGGAAGACCACAATTTGACCCCTTTTAAATTCGCTCTGTTGGCTGTGTGAAGCACGAGTGCGTGTCCATACCATGGCGACTGTTTCGTTCACATTTTGATTTCACCCTGACAGGGGGACACCTTTGACCTCGAACGCCCGGAACCGTATGAAACTATGCTTACAATAACAAACGATCATAAACAAAACATTGACGTGCGTCATTTCCATACAAAACGCCGCACTTGACTGGTAGCGCTACTAGATGGTGGAATAGAGACTGCATACAGTACGCTTGTCCGTCCTTGTTTGGAGTATTGCTGTCCAGTGTGGGATCCTTATCAGGTGGGTTTGACGGAGGACATCGAAAGAGTTCAAAGAAGGGCAGCTCGTTTTGTATAGTCACGATACAAGGGAGACAGCGTTACGGAAATGATACAGGATCTGGGATGGGAATCATTACAACAACGGCGCTTATCTCTGCGGCATGGGCTACTTACGAAACTCCAATCGCCAAAATTCTCCCCCTAATGCGAAAATATATTGTTGACTCCCACTTAAAATAGGTAGAAAAGATCATCAGGATAAAATACCTTTCTTCCCGCGCGCTACTAGGGAGTACAATGGGAGATAAATAGCATAAAGGTGGTTCGATGAACCCCCTGCCAGGCACTTAAATGTGATTTGCAGAGTGTCCCATGTAGACGTAGAATAGTGTGCTACACTAACAAGATCTCCAGTTGCGTGAGTGGTACAGTTGCAGTACGTATCTGTCTCTTGCAGTGTTCGCAAGCGAGTTACTGTGCACAGTGCAGTGATATCATGAAGAGAATTAATCCTACGCATGTCGTACAAATGTTAGGGACCAAGTTGCGGGGGGGGGGGGGGTTCGAATCCCCCCTCGAGCATGGATATTTGTGCCGTCCTTAGTCTTAGTTAGTTCATAAGTAGTTTGTAAGTTTAGGGACTGATGACCCCGTAGTTAAGTCCCATAGACTATACAAACATTTGAATATTTGAACCAAGTTGCGAAGTGCTGAATATGGAAATGACATCGAGGCCAACGATATGGAATCCATGATCGTTATTTCACCGTGAAACTTTACTCTATGATTTACAATCAATTTGCTGCACCTATTTATAAGCTTATGTTTCAATATGCTTGGCGAAAGCCAGGGTATGACATTGACACACCCACATCATAATTTGAAATTGTAAGTAGTGTGACGTTTGATGTAGGACTGTGAAAGTGATTGGAATATGATAACGTGGTTTTAGTGAGGTGTGCACATTTTTCTCTCCCACTTTGTTTTAACCACTTCATCGGTCCCCCATCTGCACATTGAGGACTAACATAAGCACTTCCAGGTGTGTGGTACTGCAGTATAAGTGTATTTTGCGTTATTATAAGTACCTTAAGCAGAGCGATTTTGGCGTTGATAATTGAATATGCAATCATACACTGACGCCAATAAATTACATTTTATTTCCTTCCTATATATTGATATCTTGTTACTTCATTCCTGTCTGTTAAAATGTTACTTGACGTATAAATGCAACGTTTTGCATATGAAGCACATCACTGCCCTGTTTACTATTGCCTGTTCTTCAAAGCATGGTTTCGAGCAGTTCCGAACGTTCGAGGTCAAAGATGTCCAAATTCAAATTTTTGTTAAACTTATGGGACTTAACTACGGAGTCATCAGTCCCTATACTTACAAACTACTTATGAACTACCTTATACTAAAGACGACACAAACATCCATGCCAGAGGGGGGATTCGAACCCCCGACCGTAGCGGCCGTGCAGACTGTGACTGGCGCGCCGCAGACCGCTCGGCCACTGCGGCCGGCTGAAAGGTGTCCCTCGTGAGCTTTATAGCTGTAAACAGTTCCTATTAATGGGGACTCACAGATGGCGCTTTGATAGGTATGTCGCTACGCTATGACATATAGTATTCCCCAGATGGCATATGTCGTTATCGGATCAAAATCGACGTCGTCTTTCCAGTTTTACTTTTTTCTCCGGCAGTGTATTTTGGCAAGATAGCTGTATGATCCGAAAATTGGTATTTGAGAGTGAATAATAAAAAAGAATTCGTTAAATTTCGTTTACATTATAAATTACATAAATTTAAATTTGTCATTCCAGTTCAATAACTAGAGATTACAATTACGAAAAACTTAAACTGGAACCACTGCATTCAAATATTACGGCTTGTCAGAACTCTTGCAAGACGTTAAAATGTACTGAAGAGTGTGTACACAACGCTTGTTCAAACTCTACGTGCAATGGGATCCTTATGAGGTAGCATTGACGGTGGGCATCAAAATATTTCATTGAAAGGCAACTCGTTTTCTACATGCATGAAGTAGGTGAGACAGCTAGGCGGAAATTAATAAAACAGTCACTCTTCGTCGCAGGGAAATATTTTCACGAAACTTCTATCTCCAACTTTATCCCCCAAATCCAAAAATATATTTTGTAGACTCTCAACTACAAAGCGAGAAAGAACATGGTAATAAAATATGAAAAATCAAAGATTGTATGGAAACGTTAAAAAAACGTTCAAATGTTTGTTAAGCTTATGGGACTTAACTACGGAGTCATCAGTCCCTAAACTTACAAACTATTTATGAACTACTTATGAACTAGGACGGCACAAATAGCGATGCCCGAGGCGGGATTCGAACCTCCGACCGTAGTGGCCGTGCAGACCGTGACTGGAGCGCCTCAGTCCCCTCGGCCACCGCGGCCGGCTATGGAAACGTATGGATGTTCATTTCTCCTACGATTTATTGGAGAATGGGACGGTAGAGAAATAGTCTGATAGAGTATCTGCGATTAATTTTTCCCTGTCGGCTTTTTGCCAAAATCTTTAGAAAGATAAAATATCCGACTTGACCTTAGAGCGATCTGGCGTCGATTCTGCAGCAACAGACTATGTTTTGCCGGACACTCGACTTTGTTTGACGGGAAACTGAGGCCTAAGTTATTTCACAGTTAAGAGACCTCACAAATTGTATGAGGACGTCGTTGTAGTGCAATCGAAAAGGAACACACGCTCCGTATACGGCTGGCCTTGAAGAATAGTCATCGTTGCGATCAATAGAAACACCGAAGGGCCGCTTCTCCAGGAAACCAATACAATACATGATCTTACAAACTGTTAAGAAAGAAGGTGTTGATTCGCTGAACGTACATCAGGAGTGCCCGTGGCGCTTAACGCCTACAGGTGAGCAACATTTTAATTATCACTTCGAAAACATGAAGTTATGTCATTAATATTTCGTTTGTATGCAGTTATACGTCTTCATTGCTGGCATACGTTGACAACCCTGCGCAACAGAACCGCAACACGTCGCAAAATGGTGCAGCACAAGGATGCAGTTAGCGTAAACACCGCTGACGGATAAGGGCTCTCCCATGTTCCGACAGACCTACTGCTCCCCGAAACCTCTTCTACACGATTGACTTTCTTGTCTCACAAGGAGACCACATCGGTATCGGATTTTAGAATTTTTTTTATATTTATGGTACGTGAAGTTCAGAACACAAATAACAATAAGCCAAAGCCATTCAACCCAACTCTCAAAAATTCTCGAGAAAATCTACTTTGAAATTTTGCAAGTACACGTAAGTACCAATAACTAAAACAGATGCACCATCTGTCGATGTATCTTAGGTGGTAGCGTGCTAACCTTTCAACCACCTGGTTGGTGGTTCGAGTGTTGCCGTGACAATTTTTTCCGTTGTGTTCCAGTACTTACACAATTTTAATATCTAATAGTAATTTTTGCGAAAAGTGCACGTATTTTTGTTTATTCGTAATTTTTTATATTTTATAAAAGGTTGTTGGTAATGGTGGTTTCAATCAACAAACGTAAGTTACATGTTTTACAGTACTGGTTTCACTATTTGTTGACAACGGTAGCCTTTGATTGTTCAGTTTGTGAAGAGATACGACGCTGTTCTTGGAAAGTCATCTCCATAGCTACAAATGAGATTCCAAGCAGCTAACTTACTAAACAAACGTATTACGTGATGACAAAGTGTTCAGATCGTCTACATACACATAAACAAAAACTGACACATCACATGTAATTAGAGATCCCAAAATGTTTTATATAACTAAATTCGAAAACAACGAAAAAAAATATTTGTAACATACTGATTCGAACCACAGAGTTTATAGCTGTGAGGTCAGAACGTTACCACCTGAGCTACACCGACAGATGCTGCATTTGTTCCAGTTATTGGTAGTTACGGGTACTTGCAAATCATAAAAGTCGATTTTCGCGAGAATTTTTGAGAGTTGCGTCGAATGGCTTTGGCTGATTGTTATTTAAGTACTGAACTTCGCATATCATAAATATAAAGAAATTCTAAAACACGATAGCCATGTGGTCTCCTTGTCAGTTGACTACTCGAGAGCCGCGGTGGTGTAGCCGAGCGGTCTAAAGAACCTTGCTGCGGAGCGCGCGGTTGCTCGCCGTGGAGGTTCGAGTCCTCCATAGGGCATGGGTGTGTGTGTGTTTGTCCGTTGGTTAGTTTACGTAGGTTTAAGTAGTTTGTAAGCTACGGAATGATGACCACGCAGTTTGATCCGATAGATTTACGAACATTTGAACTACTCGAGAGAAGGAAGGAGGAAGGAAGCTTGGAGTTTAACGTCCCGTCGACAGCGTGGTCATTAGAGACTGGGAGTGTTTGGGTAAGGATGTGGAAGGAAATCGGCCGTGCTCTTTCAATGGAACCATCCAGGCATTTGCCTGGAGTGGTTTAGGGAAATCAAGGAAAACCAAAATCTGGATAGCCGGAGGTGGATTCGAACCACCATCCTTCCGACTGCGAGTCCAGTGTGTTACCTACTCGAGAGAAGTGAGTCAATTACAGCGCCCTTGGTGTCTTATGCCTGAAGGAAAAGTGGTCATTTTCGTATACGCAATAGCGCCAGAATTGCATGTGGTGTTAGAGCTGTATGCTGTGCAGTTTCTCTCTGAAATGTGAAGTCTACTTGTGGGGAACTATGCTTTGTATCAATAAATAAATATTCCGCCACACAACAATGATTACCGTTACCAGTCAAAGTTTATTTTATTTTACTTCCACAACGCATTTCATTGGTTCAAACCTCGATAATCAGGAGTTTTTTGTGGTATGTTAAAGTGACGCGTGTGTCGTGTTACGACTTTAGGGTAGCCAGTGGCATCGTTACTCTGTGTCATTAGACACAGCATTCGGGAGGATGGCATTTTAAATCCGCCTCTGGCCATCGAGATTAAGGCTTTCTGTGATTTACCTAAATCGCTCTAGGGAAATGCGAGTACCTCAAAGCGTACGGCCGATTTTCTTTTCCATCCTTATCGAAACAATCCAAGGTTGTGCTCCGCCTCTAATGACCCTGCTGTCGAGGGGACGTTAAACACTACAATTCCTTCCTCCCATTTCTTGAATACCGGGTTCACTTCTCGACACGTAATTCACTGCCTGCCGCGGTAGCCGAGGGGACTGAGGCGCTCCAGTCACGGTCTGCACGTCCACTACAGTCGGGGGTTCGAATCCCCCCCTCGGGCATGGATATTTGTGCCGTCTTTAGTATAAGCTAGTTCATAAGTAGTTTGTAAGTTTAGGGACTGATGACCCCGTAGTTAAGTCCCATAAGCAATACAAACAAAAAAAACGTAATCCACTAGAGTTTTATTGAAACTATGACAGTTTACAATGTGAGGTTTTACTACACGGAAAGGAACATGAGATCGCTGGAGACGATGCCACAGGTTACCCTAAAGTCGTAGCACAGCCGACACGTACCACATTAACACACAAAAAATATAAAAATCACTTGATGATGGAGGTTTAAACCTTTGAAACACATTGCGGAAACACAATAAAGGGAAAAAAGGAATGATAACAGTAAACCTGGTGTTTCATTGAATATCAGTAACAGTCGCGCTAAAGCGTTATCTTACATGATTTCATTTAAAATTGAAATATGGTAACAAAACGTATAAACAAGCAATGATAATACAGTTTATTAATGACCAAAGGAATATTCAGAGGTAGATTTTACACACATCGGAGAACTGGAAGGATGGAAAAAATATCGTTCAAACTTTTGTGTCCCAACTTCGTCGCCGCTTTTGTGTCCCAGCCTCGTCGTAGGTGTCGGTGGCCGAGTGGAATGAGACCGACACGCTGGTGCAGGTACGGAGGGGAGCAGCCAGAAACTATAAACACTCGAGTAAATTAGAAAGAGATATATATTGCACAGAATGAAACAATACTTAACTTTTACATAGTACTGCAGAATGTTGATACATAGTTATTAGAGGCCTGCCTAGTGCCTGTACAATAGCAAAGTCTTCACTGGTGCCTATCTGATTACGAAGGTCCTAACTCGTTGCTATCTCAGTCCGAAGTGACCGGTGTCTTTCCGTGGTGGCCACGAGCGGGGTTGCAGCAGAGGGCGCTCGTGGCTGTCGTCGTGAGAACGCCGCGCCGTGCGTGCATGGCGGCGCGCGGCGAAAGTAAGTGGCGCGCACTTTGTACTTGTGCGACACCACACAAACATTTCAAAACATATAAATTTATTTGCTTGAGAAAACCTTACTCGCAAACACATGAAACAAAATCTAGAAAGCAATAAACATCGGCTTTTTTACTTTATCCTTTGTATCTTGTTTATTTGCTGACTGCCAAATAACATCGCAAATAACTTTGATTGACAAATAATTCTCAATTTTTCACAGCTGAAATTATTTTTTGCAACATGTTTACACTTATTTATATTATTATTCATGCAGAGTGTAAGATTTTTCTCTGTAAAATGTAAATATATTGCTTTTATATATTTCGTATCTCCCTTAGAACACTACAGAAAAAATACCAGACCCTGACGCATCTTTTACAATGTATAATTAAACTCAAATGGCCAAAATTGAAGGAAGGAAAGGAAGCTTGGAGTTTAACGTCCCGTCGTCATTAGAGACGGAGCTTACGCTCGGAGTATTTGGGTAAGGATGTGGAAGGAAATCGGCGGTGCCCTTTCAAAGGAACCATCCCGGCATTTGCCTGGAGTGATTTAGAGAAATCACTGAAAACCTAAATCTGGATGGCCGAAGGTGGATTTGAACCACCATCCTTCCGAATACGAGTCCAGTGTGTTACCACTGCGCCACCTCGCTCGGTTGGCCAAAATTGGGAGTCCAACAACCAAGTGATTTACATACAGTAAGTGTGGTGCACAGCTTTTCACTAAGCAGATTTTAAATGGAGTTTAAGCGTGTAGCTGCGGCAAGTGCTACTATGGAGTGGAGAGGTGCACAAAAAGCATGCTTTTTAACCCTAAATTTTGATAGTTAACTTTCTTTTCTGAAGAGTTGTAGGTAGCAATCATGATGCCCAGTAGATTTTTTTTATCAATCTATAAAGAAGTTTGCTGCTACTAAGCAGTGCCTACTTCATGATTTATTCATTAGTTCCTGGTAAAATAAACACCTAAAAACCAAATACCATTTGTCATTTTAAAAGTCTACTGAGAAAATTCTTTTTTAATCTAAAGTTTGGTTAGGGGATACAATTGATAACATTAGGGAGGGAGAGGGTTATTAAGGAACTTCTCTCTGCTCTGTAATTCACACAGAATGTTTGGCAAGAACTTATGTAAATGGTTCCTGTACTCCTAAATACGTCATATGCACCGTGGTTTGGATTTAGCACATTATAGGGCACTCCATAACTAAATGACGGGGACTGATGACCTTGCAGTTTTGTCCCCCTAAAGCCTACAATCAACAACAACTAAATGACGGTCAGAATGGTTGTTCCTTAAAATGCCTTTATATATGAATTGCGTTATTTTTTCTTTTCTTAAGTTGTAATACCACCACATGTACAATACCCTTATAAAAGCCATGTAAGGATGAATAAAAACAATAAGAACTACTACTACAATTACTACTATTACAATGTTTATTAATCTCTGTTACGAGACTCTCATGCGTTAACATAACGTTAACTTACCCTCCGACGGAATAAACGACTAACTCTTCTTTCATACTCGAATCTGCTCCCAGGGCGAATCTACAAACAAGAGAAAGTTTTTCATCAGTAAAATTACATACGTTTTGAGACTATGACAGCGACGAAAATTGGTTGTCATGAAACTATTGTCAGAGGCAGGATAGTAGAACCTATGTTAAATTGTTTCGTAGCACCAAATCATATTTTTAAGAAGAGCGTCAATTCCATATATCCTACAACAAACCTGTAATTCCTTTTGATGAAAACGTTTTACAATGTAAGACATAAACTCTTAAACTGACATGGACATTACAATAAAAATTGCTCGCTATTTACATATTTTCGATGTCAGAGATTTTTTTTAGTCCTTCACATAGGCATTAATACCTAGGAAAAGAAGGAACAGGGACTATCAGATCTGTGTAGTACGTGGAAGACTGCATGGCCCGAGACATCAATAAAAATAAAAGAAAAATTTTGGATAGTGAATAATCTGTAGTGTTGATTTCACTTCGTTCACGCTTGGTGGTACAATTGTCAACCAAGATGTATATGGCAATTTTGTTTTCGGAAAAAACTACTAAGATATCTAGATCATTTCTAACATTTTCGGTACCTTGGCGGACGCTAGGTGACACGGCAAGTATTCCAGTTGTGGTCACCGTGGCGGAGTGGCACAGCGCATTGAGGCGCCCTCGGGCATGAATGTTTGTGTTGTCTTTAGTATAAGTTAGTTCATAAGGAGTTTGTAAGTTTAGGGACTGATGACCCCGAAGTTAAGTCCCATAAGCTTAACAAACATTTGAACCAGTTGTGGTTTGCTGACACTACTGAAAACGGCTGCTATTAATAATAGTTGCGAAGACTGAACTTACTGCAACGCCTGTGAAAGGCGTCAGTTCTTACATGGAAATACTCTTTACAGTGGTGGGTAGAACCCGTGCCAACACTCTTCCTATTGTTTTTACTACGTAGTAGTTGCTGTTAGTTGTTCGCGTTACGATACCAACGATATCTCTTAAATCTACTTCCATTAACTGAATTATTTCCTCGCTCTTCATAACTACCCAGAAAAATATCCGTACTGTTTATAGCAACACCGTCCTGCTAATATGAAAGGTTTCGACGTTATCGATGCTTTCTCTTTTCTACTGACCGTGTCGTTTCCTAATTACGCGTGAGACATAATATTTTACAAATGCTACTGTTTAAGTTAAAGGAGTTCCAGTTTGTGTGCGTGGCTATTTCCGTATCGTCTACAAAGCAGATATTGTTTCCTCGATTAGCAGCATCTTTCCACCATCATAGTGTGACTCGATTGCTCGCACACTATTTGTATTATTATTCTCATACCGCAACTGCAGATAGTAGCTAGGCACATATTTATAATTAGTTACACAGAAAAACGACTAGGTTACATAAAGTTTTATGTATCACTTCTTTCATGTGAATTCGACGCCTGTGAAAGTAAGCTATCTTTAATCGAACAGGCGTTCCTCGTTGCATGTTCGCCATTTTGTTCTTATATGTACTGAATCGTAGCATGAGTAATAGTTGTCAGTCTTCATTGTTATGCACTATCCTCTTTGGTACATCTAGTGAATCTATTCACTTCTTTCTCTGTAGCGTTGCCTTTATAGAGAACTTATGGAGATAATATTTGTGTTAAAGTCACTGAAAGCCATTAACCCAATTCTCCTAGTTTGTTCCATTTTCTCTAACAACGATCTTAATTTTAGGAAGATGCTTCTATAAATATACTTTCTCAGTCACATGATACATATACAAGAACTGATTGTAATTTATTCAGCTTTCTGTTCTTTAAATTGTGTAAACATGCAAGTACAGCCGCAGCGGAGCGGCCGAGCGCATTGAGGCGCTATGCTGCGATGCGCGAGGTCGTTCCCAAATCAAAATGTTCAAATGTTTGTAAAGCTTATGGGACTTCACTGTGGTGTCATCAGTCCCTAAACAGAAAAATTACTTATGAACTACCTTATACTAAAGACAACAACAACAACAACAAAAGTGACAACGGCCTTGTTCGCTGATATATCTTACCTCTGCATTTCCGCGTGTCCTCTCTTAACAAGCTATTCAGAGTGCGGCAGACAGCACTTGGCAGTGGTGCCAATAGCTGGGCAGCCCTTTATTTCAAGCAATTAATGCAGAAAACATATCTGCCAAGTTTCCTTTTTCTAGAACGTCATTATTATGTTGCAAGCAATGGGAACGTAGCTTTAAATCCCATTGTATTGCCTTGATATGAAATACACTAACTGATAGAACATTCAGGTTGAATAGTTTAATTAATCTCAAATGTTCAAATGTTTGTAAAGTCTATGGGACTTAACTACGGGGTCATTAGTCCCTAAACTTACAAACTACTTATAAACTAGCTAATACTAAGGACGACACAAATATCCATGCCCGAGGGGGGATTCGAACCCCCGACCGTAGTGGCCGTGCAGATCGTGACTGGAGCGCCTCAGTCCCCTCGGCCACCGCGGCCGGCTTAATTAATCTAGTATAGCATTTTCATATTTAAATGCCCCGAGGACCGACTCAGTTCTTTAACTGTGAACATCATGCGTTTTCTTCTTTTTCCTTGTCTTATCCAATGCCTGCACGTTATTCTGGAAATGATAATGGTAGAGTATGGCTGAATGCCCTTGCTGTCGCCCGCTCCCTCCCCCGGTTGGAATTTGTGTACCCCATTTGCGGCTATTACTAGCCCTAGTGATGGTATGAGAATGTTTTAGAAACGTTTGCAAATAGTGTAACTGATGTCTTTGGTACTCCCCCATGTTCACCTTGGCTGATGTGAGAAACTGCTTAAAAACTAAATCTAGGTTTACTGGCGCCGTAGTTAATACGGCGTGCGGATTCAATCCGTGTCGGCGCGCATCCCAGAATTTCGAAAGGGCCCTCGTAACGCGCGCGTCTATCCGGACATGTTATGATGTTCATGTTTTTTGGGTACTCAGCCTTTGGGTCAGCCCTTTTGTTGTAGTGTAGTAGGTCGACATTCGATTTGTCTTACTCTAAAATATCTGCAAATGAATTCTTAGCTACATACAGGATCACCGAAAATAGCACACCAGAAGCACATCGGATGTAGATGCAATTTATTAGACACTGGGGGGACCTAGCGGATGCATAAATCTGCGTATTTTGGCATGGCGGCGTCTTATTCTTTATGACCTAATATTTTCTGAAATCTGTTGTTTATGAACTAGGAACCTTTGCGGGCCCCGGTGGAATGGCCGAGCGTTCCAAGACGCCGAGCTATGGAGAGCGCCGCTGCTCGCCGTCGGACATGGGTGTATTTGTTGTTCTTAGTATAAGTTAGTTTAAGTAGTTTGTAAGCCTAGGGACTGAAGATCACGGTAGCCATAGCTTTATAATCATTTGATTTGATTTGAACCTTCGCGGCCATGCAGAGAACAACTCACCAAACTTTCATCGCAAACGGATGAAGGTTTTAAGAACACACAGAGGAAAAACATAAAAACATTCATTTTTATATAGACCTATAGAGAAAAAGATTGATACAAATGAGAAATTCCGTTGGTCCCAAAATAGAGGGAAAAAAATGACAAAATGTTTGTAAACCAAGAAGACCAAACTGCTTAGGTTATCGGTCCTTAGCTTTACAAACTACTTTAACTTATTCTATGGACAACACACACACAAACACCAATTCCCGAGGGAAGACTCGAATTTCTGATAGAGGAAAAAAAAAAATGACAAAATGTTTGTAAACCAAGAAGACCAAACTGCTTAGGTTATCGGTCCTTAGCTTTACAAACTACTTTAACTTATTCTATGGACAACACACACACACACACACACACACACACACACACACCAATTCCCGAGGGAAGACTCCAATTTCTGACGGGAGCGATCGCGCAGTCCGTGACATGGCGCCTTAGACAGCGCGGCCCAAATTTAAAAAAATGTTCAAATGTTTGTATAGCTTATGGGGCTTAACAACGAGGTCATCAGTCCCTAAACTCGACTTTGCGGTAATCGGTTCTCACTGTGGTAGTGGAAGACATTTTAAGCGACAGTATTAGTACGGCAAGGGGAGAATATGGCTGATGGAAATTCATGATCACCAGACCTTGCGCTAATGAACTAGATTAATTTTCAAACCTCTCCGCAATGTTATCGTATAGCGAGTTCATGTGGCACTGTTGATGGTGATACGTCCATCCCGTGGGAACGTTACTCCCAAAGGAGTAAGGGTATGTGCCAGCACCGAGTTAGACTCTTTCCCCTCTCTTTTATTACACAACTCAAACGTAGCGCCATACTACACACACCGCCATCTACACTCAACAGAGATAACATCTAGCGCTCCTCAGGGTTCTGTTATTGGTCTTCTACTGTTCCTTATCTCTATAAACAATCTGGTAGAAAAACTGAGAAGTCTTGTTAGGTCGTTTAGAGAAAACGCTGTCATTTAATGTCTAGTAAAGTCACCTGAAGATCAAACCCAACTACAGAACGATTCAGTTAATTTATCTGTATGGTGCGAAAATTGGAAATTGACCCTAAATAATGAAAAGTGTGAAGTCGTTTACATGAGTACTAAAATTTAAACTGGAAGGAACACATAGATAATGTGGGTAAAGGGAACCAAAGACTGCGTTTTATTGGCAGAACATACAGAAGATGTAACAGAACTTCTGAAGAGAATGCCTACACAGCGCTTGTCTGTCCTCTTTTTGAGTATTGCTGGGCAGTTTGGGATCGTTATCACAGTGATTGACGGAGAACACAGAAAGAGCCGCGCGGAATAGCCGCATGATCTAACGCGTCATGCTTCGGACTGGGAGGCCAGTCCTGCCGGTGGTTAAAGTCCTCCCTCGGGTATGTTTGTGTCTCTGTGTGTGTGTGTGTGTGTGTGTTGTCCTTAGTGTAAGTTAAACTAGTTTGTTAAGTCTAGGGACTGATTACCATAGCAGTTTGGTCCAATAGGTTTACAAACATTTGAACATCGAAAGAGTACAAATAAGGGAAGCACCTTTTGTATTATCCCAGTAAAGGGGAGAGAGTCGCCAAAATGACGCAAGTGTTGGGCTCAGAATTACTACAAAACTGGCGGTTTTCGTTGTGGCAAGATGTACTCTAGAACTTTCGATCGCCGACTATCGCCTCCGAGTGCGAAAATATATTGTTGACTTCCACTTACATAGGAAGAAAGGACCATCGTGGTAAAATACGAGTAATCAGAGCTAAAACGAAGAGATTTAGGTGTTCTTTCTTCCCGCGAGCTATTCGAGGATCGAATGGCAGATAATTAGTTTGAAGGTGGTTCTATGAACGCTCTGCCAGACACTTCAATGTAATTTGCAAAGTACGTCATGTAGATATACTAGCTTGCCGCGAGGAAACCAGCCACTGCACTCAGAACAAGAAAACGGCTTCCGATTAGGAGCAGAACCTGCCCGCCAGGGTTTCCCATACAACTACAGGTGCAGGCATAAAGAAGTACGGAAGCTACGTAATTACAGCTGCATGTACAAAGACACGTAAGTTTGCGTCTCTACCTATAGACGTAAGAACTCCCACATAACGGAGGCATTCGTTTGAGTGATACGTAATGTATGCGAAAGAATTTGAGCTTCTTTCTGAAGTGATGCCACTGCCCAAGTTGGCGGCATTAGAGAAGGGAACCAGCCCAGGCAGCAGTGCGTGTTCGCGCGCCATTTTAGGCGAGTCGGCCCTGGCAAGGCGGATTAACGCCGGCCATATGTAGATTTTAGGCGCTCTCCCACATCCGACTAGGTGAATACCGGACTGGTAAGTACGTTAGTAGACACTTAGGAAACGACCTTACATTTCAAGACGGATAACACTACAGTTGGGTAATTGTATGGCTACAAAAAGGAGCATCCATACGCTCCTTAACTTAGGCGTGTCAAATCCAATAACAACCACGCCGACACCGCGTACATGTCAAGACACTGGAGAAAAAGAAGTAGCAAAGTTAATGAAGAGAACAGCTGACCACTGATGCTCGGTCCGCTATAAATGTTGGTGTTCTCATTATCAGTCTCTTGTTTGACGTACGGTGAGTAATGCTTCTGTAGTATTGCGTACGTGACAATACCGAAGGTCCCGATACCACCCCTCTGTTTTGACGAATGATGCCATGGACGGGTATACACCAAAGAGAAAACAACCGGGGAAAACAAAATGGCGAAACACAAAACTCGCAAAATAAAACCTTCCATTAGGCACAAAGGAACTAATCGTCGCCACAGTGTTCTGCCAAACAGTTTGCCATTAATAACGATCAAAGTTTCAAGTTATTAGTGTTTTTTAATGAAATCATGGTGCTCGATAGGTGAATGTTTGCACGTAAATTGACCATTTGGTATTGTAACAAGTAATGACACATTCGTAAAAAGTAAAAATGATCAATGTTTTGAGTCATACAACACAACACGCCGGCGTTAGGGGTCAAAACCGACTGACGGTATCCTGTTTCAGTTGCCCCGAGCATGCGATAGTTTTTGTACAGTGCTTTACTGATATCACCCTCTTGTATGCTCCACTGAGTGGAGATTCTAGTTGGAATGGGGACGAGGTGCTATCGTTTTATAGCAACAAAGATAAGCCAACGATGGTAGTCACATTCCTTTCTCACCCTGCACTTAACGTTATAGTGCATAACAAGTGGTCAGAAATGGACGACCTATGCTTCAGTTTGAACTGTCTTCAGTCTGTAGTTAATCTTGACAATCTTCTCGCTTAAAAAATATCAGTATTGCAAAAAAGAAAAAAAAAACACTTATGAACCTGTATTTCATCATATGTATGTGTTAATGAGTTAATCTGAAGCGGCTTCACGATTCAGTTTACTCTAATTAGGCGATGGGAAGAGGTACAGTGCATTGTCTAGTACGCTTAAGAAGTTTCTAAAAGGCATCAATACCACTTTCTCAGCTTTGTCATTGAATTTACGTTCTGTTAATGTCTTCTGCGCCTCGGTTGCACAGTGGTAGAGTGCCAGACTACAAATCCAAAGGTCGCGGGTTCGATCCCCGCTAGGTTCTAGGATTTTTATCTGTCACTTTCCACTTCTTTCACCTCTGGCAGTATTGCTCATATGAAAAATACCGAGTAGCACTGTGGTTCGGAACCCACGTTAAACTGTAGGTCCTCCTATAACTGACTGGGTAAGTCAGTTCGAAGGTCGGAGGAAGGCAACGGCATACCACCTCCAAACAGGACCATGCCTAGTAAAGCACTGTGGTGTTCAAACCAATCTTCGGATTGTTGACTGCTTTACCTTTTAATGTCTTCTAATGTAATAAACATTTGAAGTTCTTAATAGAGGTTCAGTTTCAAAAAAATGTTCAAATGTTTGTAAAGCTTATGGGACTTAACTACGGGGTTATCAGTCCCTAAACTTACAAACTACTTATGAACTACTTACGAACTAGGACGGCACAAATATCCATGCCCGAGGGGGGATTCGAACCCCCGACCGTAGTGGCCGTGCAGACCGTGACTGAAGCGCCTCAGTCTCCTCGGAGAGGTTCAGTTTGTGTCCTTTCACGACAAAATGAGGGTGTAAGCATTCAATATGAATCTTGAGACAAAATAAAGTGACTGACACAGGTAATTGACTTACGACGCCAATTGGGGAAGTAAATTCCGGTCTCTTAGGTCATGCAAGTAAGTGGCCGACCTTGTACCATAGTGTAGCTTAGTTCAGTACGCAGTAAACGTAACTGTGAAGCTGTATTCGGTCATTTCCCCACCAGGACAGGGTTTAAAATATTGGGAGCAATAGAGGATACCGAAAAGTGTGATACGCTATTGTGGGCAAAACAAATAATACAAGCAGCAATTCAGCGTGAGGTTACTGAAGTGTAATGGAACATTGTGAGTGACTGCGTTGTTCGACGTTGGTGCCGTGCATTTCGTGACGGACTCAGTAACATCAGCAATGAAGATCGAAATGGCCGACCGCCTGTTGTGAATAATGAACTTAATGCAAAAGTGGACGATGTGGCCAGATGCGCGGGTATTGCCGCGCGGTCTGCGGCGCCACGTCACGGAATGCGCGGCCGCTCCCGTCGGAGGTCCGAGTACTCCCACGGGCATGGTTTTATATGTTGTCCTTACTGTAAATTAGTTTAAGTAGGTGTAAGTCTAGGGACCAATGATTCTACAATTTGGTCCCTTTGGTACAGAAATTTTGAAACTTCTTTATTGAAGTGACTAGACAGAATCGCATTTCTGAATGGGGAGCACAAGGACAGTGACAGTGGGTGACTACACTCACATGTGGCAGAGCTTTATGCCGAAGCAATTTCGAAGCTCGTGAAACGGTACGACAAATGTTTGGAAGTGAACGGTAAATATGTTGAGAAACAGCAGAAAGAATTTACTATTCACTGGAATGTAGAAAAAGTCACAATAAAGTGTTTACTGACGTAGATATCGGAACTTATTACGGAAATCGACCTTGTAATTTATCTTTTATGTCATGAATAGTCAGCCGGCCGCAGTGGCCGAGCGGTCTGCGGCGCGCCAGTCTCAGTCTGCACGGCCGCTACGGTCGGGTGTTCGAATATCCCCTCGGGCATGGATGTTTGTGTCGTCTTTAGTATAAGGTAGTTCATAAGTAGTTTGTAAGTTTGGGTACTGGTGACCCCGAAGTTAAGTCCCTTAAGCTTAACAAACATTTGAACATTTGAATTTTTTTCATGAATAGCCGCAGATTTCTCATCACACTCTAACATGGACGACGTAAGAAGCAAAAGAAACTATGCGGCATACTTTAGAAAACAGAGTGTCTGGATAAATGAGTCTCTGACAGAGTTCAAGATGCCTGCAGTAGGATATATTAGGGCCTGGAGGTGGAAGTTAAATAAAGTGTCTCCAGTCTGCACTTTCCTTCCCAGGATTCGACCATGTACCCTTGCATTTCGTGTACAATCCTCCGACCGCTTGACCTATTCATGCACGAAACACGATCCTCTACTGTTTCGCTTCTGGTAGTACCTGTCTACGACTGACCTAACTTCACGAAATCTCTCCTGTATTCCTTGTTACATTCCTGTAAGCGAGGCTATTGCTGAGGAATGGCTTAGACACATCGCACGGGATATTACTCAGAATAAATCACTCTGCAGCATAGTAGTTGATCCTCAAGGGCCCCGGCGGAGTGGCCGAGAGCATTGAGGCGCTATGCTCCGATGCGCGAGGTCGTTCGCCGTCAGAGGTTCGAATCCTCCCTCGGGCATGGATGTTTGTGCTGTCTTTAGTATAAGTTAGTTTATAAGTAGTACGTAAGTTAAGGAACTGATGACCCCGCAGGTAAGTCCCATAAGCTTAACAAACATTTGAACGTTTCTTGATCCTCGAGGGGAAAAAAGTGATGCGTAAGAATAGGCGGAAAAACAGTTGATTGCTCCACTAGCAATCAATGACGAGCACAGGTATATATGTTAACAATATACATATCCAGACAAAGAGTCACCAGAAAAATCCTACGAAAGTTTCCCCGCAAGAGCGTTGGTTTATAACTCTCGTAGGACCGTTTCCGAGCGCTAGAAAGTTTGAAGCTTTTTCTTATTAATATATGAGATGCGTAAAATTAAAAAGCTACTGTGCATTTCATCGCAAGCCTGTTTAATCAATGAGAGAGCTTTACGGAGACGCTCATCACATCTGGTAGATGACGCGACAGGAGAAGTGTTTGATCAGCCCGAGGAGATTTGCTGTTCAAATGTTTGTATAGCTTATGGGATTTAACTACGGGGTCATCAGTCCCTAAACTTACAAACTACTTACGAACTAGCTAACACTAAGGACGGCACAAATATCCATGCCCGAGGGAGGACTCAAACCCCCGACCGTAGTGGCCGTGCAGACCGTGACTGGAGCGCCTTAGTCCCCTCGGCCACCGCCGCCGGCAGATTTACTGTTAAATTCCTGTGCGGACGTTGGAAGAACAGTGACCAAACATAACTTCACCTCTCACATTTATCTTGCGGAAAGATCATTATAACAAAATTACAAAAAGAAAAACCGGTGTTGATACCAGTTATTCTGGAACAGAACACGAAATCAACACACAAAGGGCTTACACAGGCATTACCCGCCTGTGGATACTAAATAAATTCTATGGAGAAAGCCGAAAATTTCTGCCAGACCGGGATTCGAACCCGAAAAATGTAGTAAGGGTAGGGAGAGTGTCACCATCGGTCACTCATTGTAAGGCAGATTGCGGAGTGCAACTGTTGATGCGGATAATTAACTCGACTCTTCATTAGAGCAGTATGTTTACCGCCGTGAATAGGGAGTGATTGCTGTTTCTCTCTTAATTGGCACCGGTGATGAGACAGGACAGTCAGTGGGATTAACTTTTAACGGAGCTTATGATCACATTTCGTGGCTGGGCTAACAGCGCGTACACAGGCTTCCTGGCGCTGCATCGTACAAACTTTGTTCACTTAAATATCACTTCTTAGGATCTCGGTGCTGAGCGTTTCAAAAATGTTCCAATGTTTGTTAAGCTTATGGGAATTAACTGCGGTGTCATCAGTCCCTAAACTTATGAACTACATTATACTAAAGACAACAAAAACATATATGCCCGAGGAAAGATTCGAACCCCCGACGGGGAACGGCCTCTCGCATGGGAGCATAGCGCCACTCCGCCGCGGCGCTGAGCGTTTGAACATTTACAGAGCACGTCCTCCGCTGTGAGAGCTTTATGGTGCATTAGCAAACTACCTTTGTTTCACTCTTCGTTTGTGACGCACTTCGGAAGCATATTTTACAGACGGTGGCTTTGTTATGTCAGTTAACGTATAGTTACTTGCAACCAAATTGCACTTTCAATAAAGCTCTAGCCTTTTACGGCAGTTTTACTGTTTCCAACTTAAATGACTACTGTTTCATTCTGACTTTCATAGGTTACAATTTAACGTCGAAATCATGATGATGATTCCGTGTGGAATTTATGGCCGTTAGACCCCAACTGGGGTCATATTGGGTCTGCCTCCTGGTGCAAGTCTTTTGAGCTGACGCCACTTCAGCGACTTGCGTGTCAATAATGATGAAATGATGATGACGACGACACACACCCAGTCTCCGAGCGAAGAAAATCTCCGACCCAACCGGAAATCGAACCCGCGCCCCCTGCGTGGCAACCCACCACACTGTCCACTAGACTACGGAGGCGGACGTCGAGATCATCCACACCCAGGGCCGTATTTAGGCAGGTGCAATATGTGCAGCTGCACAGGGCGGCAAAATTTTGCCATCGGCAAAAATGTTAACTGAACCGTCATTATTCAGGCTTTCGATTACATCAATATTTTTTTTAAATTCAGGTTGTGTTGATAACAGTGGCGTATCCAGAGAGGGTGTCTTTGTATTTTTTTAAATACCAGTTGCCAGGTGGAGGGGGCGTAATATAAATTACTGCACAGGGGCGTCGCATAACCTAAATACGGCCATGTGAACACCACAGAATGCGGACATTGGGGTAAATGTCACATTTGCAGGACCTTTTTCTTTTCTTCATATGGGTCCAAACTGCTGAGGTCATCGCTCCCTAAACGTACACACAACTTAAACCAACTTATGCGAAAGACAACAAACACATACCCAAGCCCGAGGGAGAAGTCGAACCTCCGAGACATGGCCCCTCAGTCCGCACTGCTGAAGGACTATATAACGTGTGTTTTGGAGGAAAGCATTTGCTATCATTCTTCGTTGTTCCACATGTGATGTGATGCTGAAAAATAATATTTTTCATAAAGAAAGTATATATATATATATATATATATATATATATATATATATATATATAGTCGTGGTTTATAATAGGTCTACGGTTAGGTCGAAGTTTTATGTACTAGTAACTACAGTGTGACCGGTTTTAAATGTAACGCCCGACGCTCAAATCATTCTTGACAGTAACTTATAACATTATTTTATTCTTTTCACGATAACAGCATTATCATACATATTCTAGCCGGTTTTGAACAACACAGTGAAATGATAGCCGCCACCCTATGTAAGAATTATCCAAGTGTAAATTTTAGCAGCAAAGGTCTTAAGAAATGGCACACAGAATGTATGAAGGTACAAAGAAAAAACATAACAGTGCCCCATGAAACTGTATCTCGCACACCTTGTAAGTCAAGAAGCTTTCCTCATAAACAATAACAATTGGACGGCCCTGCTTGGCATCTTAAGAAACAGAAACATTTCCCTTATAACTGACTAATAATTTAGAGATTCCGAAGAAGGGCTCCTTCCCCGTAGGTCATAATCCATAATTTATAGGACACTTGTTGCATGAAATTGCAAGACGCCCCAAAAGACTGTATTTCTGCAGCTTTATATGCTCGCTTCCTGAATGATTTCCATAGTGCAAATCTGTACTACCCGTAGATAGTTTACAGTAGACCCTAAAATGAACAAAGTAAGTTCTTCGTTAAATGTTAGTTTCACAAGCAATTTGCAACTCTTAGTGGCCATTTACGACTAACTGAACTTAACACAGTTTGTGTATATCTTATCGCAGGTTACAACAAGATTATTCTCGCCATACATCAAAGACCATCCATAGGAAAAAGATGTATCCTTTTTGGTGTTCTACAGGTGATCGTAAGTATAATGTAATAATGAATGGTATGTGACACTGTGTCTGATAATCTTAGTATAATCTTCGGCAATCATCAGTTAATTATTGCAAACGTGTGTTCAAATTTCTGAACAAGATCAGAAGCGTAACTGAAACACACACTGGGATCACTGAGTTAACATAGATTGCAACTACAGAAATGTCATCAGTTTATGATACAATGTTTATTGGCGTTTAAGGGAAGAGAACAGAGTGCCATTGGAAAAGAGGACTGAATGTACTTGGAAGATATTAAATACTATCTATTTACGAAAGGAAAAATACGGGAGAAACGGTATGATGCTGAAGCGCAAAGAATTTTAATATATAAACCTCGAGGGAAGACAAGAAATGTGTTCAAAATGTTCAAATGTTTGTAAATCTATCGGAATCAACTGCTGGGCTATTAGTCCGTAGCTTACAAACTACTTCAACTAAGGTAAACTAACCTAAGGACAAAACAAACACCCATGCCCGATGGGGGACTCGAACCCCCGACGGCGAACGGCCGCGCGCACCACAGCACGGCGCCCCAATGCGCACGACTAATCCGCCGCGGCCGAGATATGTGCTGCGATGTAGATGCTTCTCCGATACTGAGAGCAGTTCAATGAATATTTCTGAACCTCTGTTTTAAAAGATTTCTTAACTAATATAGTGTACAAATGGATACGAAAAAATACATAAAACATTTATTGTAATTATTTTTCTCACCTTCAAAAAGAACAGTTTTAGAGATAGTAGCAGCAAAATATCGTTAGTATAAGAGGAAAATGATGTACGTCATTTCCGTGTTCTTGTGGCAGCCTGGTGTGAGCTTCTGCGGTCATGTCGTCGAATAGCGTGTTACAGTGTTCCCCTTGTGACAAGACTCAGCGTGGCTGGTGTATGTTTTTGTCTTTCTCTTTCTTGATACAGGCATTCTGACCAGAACACACTTTGCACTGGTATGGAATAAAAGCTCTGTTATTTGAGTCATTTGTCTTCGCAGACGTTATGCAACGATTCTAATTGACTCGTCTAAGGTATAGGTCTGGTTTTCACTATGAGTGGGGCAAGCTATATGCAAATTACCTGTCATTCTACGTCTGGAAAGGCAAGACAACACGTACAGAGGAAATGAGTACTTAACTACAGGAATAGAATAGAGCTATGATCGACCGACGCCATTTTCTCTCGTGGGCAAGATTGGGAAGAGGGTCCGTAACGCACGTAGTTCAGTGTATCGACCAAAACTAGCATTCGTGAATATTTATTGAGAAAACCTACAGTAAAGTTTGGAGACGTTCATCAATGATCGCCGGAAAAAGACTTTTCTGAAAGTAATTTATAGTAATGTTACTGTATTATTTAGTCATTAGCTGACAGTTAACAGCAATTAATGACTGACCGGGCACCACGGAGCGCGGCAGAAAGGCGCCTCGCTGCGGAGCGCGCGGTTGTTCGCCGTCAGAGGTTCGAGTCCTCCCTGGGGCATGGGTGAGTGTGTGTTTGTCCTTAGGTTAGTTTACCTTAGTTTAAGTAGTTTGTAAGCTACGGACTGATGACCACGCAGTTTGGTCCAACATGACTTGCCCATGAAAATAATTAAAACTGACAATTTTTTGTTTTGTAATGTAATGACTGATTTTTGTAAGGATCATTTCATTATATTCGAATAATAAATCAGAACAATAGAAGTTTTACAAAAGTAAACAAAATATTTTGGAACATTTTGTCATAATAATAATAATAATAATAATAATAATGAAATAATAATAATAATAATAATGTAAACTGTTTAATTCCATTATCCATAGATAATCTTGAATCAATTATTGAACCGATGTAACATTTATAGTTTGTATGTCTGTCAAGTTCCCACTAAGAGTCTATTAGCATTTAGTTTGTCGAGTTAACACAAAATCACTTTCTTACATTACCTCAAGTCTACTGGTATTTCTTGCTCGAAATATGTGTGCTTAAAAACACATCATTCAGTTCTTTACCCACATTTTCACATTGAGTTTTTTTTCTTACCGAGATAAGCTTAAGGATTTTAAAAAAAGGATGCGGATTTGAGATCTGCCTGGACGAAGTCACGGGTAAAAGCTATATACTGACTATAGAACTGAGTGGCTTATTAGGAGCTTTTTACGCTTGCTGGGCTGCAGTTTACACAAGAGAATTTCCTTCCGCCGAATTTAGGCGATTTTTATAACCATCCTCCGTAGTGCTCAACGGCCCCTGTCCGTCAGTACATGAGGTCTGCCTGGTCGCAATTTAGCTGTAGTTCTTCCTTCACGTTTCTACCTCACAATGACAGAGACCCAATGGTTGGCCCAAGTTCGAGGTACAACAAATACTTTTGCAGTTGCAAATATGCTTGAGCATCAGCTGTGCAATTTGTTGGTGACATAAGAAAATTTGTGCCGGAGCGGGACTCGAACCTGGACTTTCGACATCATAGCCATCAGGGCATCCTTCCACGTCTCCTGGACTGACCCAAACCTCCATATGCCACACATAATCTACTATTACCCTATAGTGCTGGCACAGTATCTGTGATTGCCGTGCAGAACGACACATTTATTTAGTGTCGCACGCCCTTCTTTGGTTTGAAATACAACGCGCAGCGTTCGTGTATAACGATTGAACCATTGTTCAAATACGTATGCATGTCTGAAGGACATTCCATTGGTTAATACGTAAGAACACGGACAATGTATATAGCACATTCGATGTCACTGGGCCTGATCGAATCATCTGTTATTGCTACAGCTTAATGACGACACAGCTCCTTTTATAATGAGGGCTCGCCTCACGTAACAAATAGCTATCACTTTCACATCACATAAGGGGTCCGAATACTTTTGATAACAAAGTGTAGCTTTCAAATATATTATCAGTGCTAATAAGGACGCTGCGGTTAGAATATAGCAGCCACAGGTGATGTGACCAAATCTGTCATTAAAGCGTTTCGAGAAACTCGAATCGAGGGGCACATTGGTAATACACTGGATCCACATTAGGTTCAATCCCACCTCCGGCAATGCTGATTTAGGTTTTCAATTATCTCCCAAATCATTTCACGCAAATGTCTGGATGGTTCCTTTCAAATGGTATGGCCGATTTTCTTCCACGCCCTTACCAAAAATCAGTACGAGCATGAGCTCACTCTCTAATGACCATGATATAGATAGGTGGTTAAACCATAATCTGCCTTCATTCTTCTTTTTCCTTCATTATCAGAATCCATACATCAGAATCATACATAAATGTATTGCGTTTATACACTATGGTCATGCTAAATTACATTCTTAGTGACATTTTTAAAATGTTGATATACTTGTAAACCTATTGGACGAAACTTCTATGGTCATCAGTTCCTAGACTAGTCTACTTAAACTAAACTAAGTTCAACACACACACACCTATGCCCCAGAGAGGACTCCAACCTCCGAGGGCGAGCAACCGCGTTTTCCGCAGCAAGGCGCCTTAAGCCGTCGGCATACGGAGTGTGTGTCTGAACGTGTGTGGTCAATGTGCGCAGTCCAACGCGTGGCTTGAAGCTCGGAGACCGCGACTTTTCGTACGAGACGTGTGTTTCAACTAGCTACACGCTATCGCAGCGCCCTCCAGCGACTGTTGTCGACGGCATCAGGTCCTGGTATCACACTGTTAACGAAATGAAGGGTGTGGAATTTCTGCTTTACCTCTATTGAAACTCGTATTTCTGCGCTTGTGCATATGTTTGTCATGCTCTGTCTGTGATTAGGCCTACATATGTAACAACGGAATATCTATGAGCATAATACTCTTAGAAAAGTTGCGTGTTATGTCAATAAAGGCAAAGACTAACAAGTGTTGCATGAGAAATTGTGCGCCGGCCGCGGTGGCCGAGGGGACTGAGGCGCGCCAGTCACGGTCTGCACGGCCACTGCGGTCGGGGGTCCGAATCTCACCTCGGACATGGATATTTGTGCCGTCCTTAGTATTAGCTAGTTTGTAAGTTTAGGGACTGATGACCCCGTAGTTAAGTCCCAAAAGCTATACAAATATATATATATATATATATATATATTTTTTTTTTTTTTTTTTTTTTTTTTTTTTTTTTTTTTTTTTTAGAAATTGTGTGATATTAAATTAGAATACGTCTTCCATAAAACAAACATTATTGCAAAAGTCGCGCTTTTTAGTAGAACTTAGAGGTCTTTCAACCTCAATCATTGATCACATTCAGTAGTAGAATCTTTAGAACGTTTAAAATACAAGACATGAAACAATAAAGTGCGTATTTTACTCTAAGTAAGGTGCAAACTTCCCTGTTGATAAAACGAATCCAATCCACTCACTCCTCAGAGAATGCACACTTATATAGATCCGAATATTATACAGTATACGTCTATCAAATTAATTAGTCTTGAGTCTATTACAAAACTCGAATACGAGAAAACAATATTTGCCTATGGCGAGTCTTGAAACAGCACCACTAAAATACATAAGGCCAACCGTCCGTTACTCTACTGCCTGCGCTACGCCAGGCATACAAGTTATGCATCTCCTACGTAGTAGTTAGACGTGTTGAATATACTAGTTGTAGATATGTCGGTTATTGACACGGAATTACAACAAATTATCTAAAGAATAATTCGTTTTTATGGATCTTCGGAGCGTCGTTGCCTTGAATCGGCAATTTCCATAATACGGAAATTCTTCAACAACATATAAGACGTTTCCAGTAATTTATTCCAAGAAATAGTACTATAATGACCGGTTTCGAAAGATTCTCAATCTACTTAGATACCTTTACTTGCTTTGAAATGACACATATTCATAAGATCTGTTTTATATATAAAACCCATCAAATACGAGCTTCTACTAACGGCCATCTCTCTGCCGAAAAGAGCTGCCACCTTTCCTGGATAGCCACGTGGTGTGACGTCTATGCCGTTCTCCCATCTTATTAGTGAACGTTAAGACGCACTTTGAGAATTTCTGGCATGCTTTATACTGCCCCACACGTTGGACAATCCACGCCAACTTGCGGTTCGTACGTTGTGACGTCAGAAACTCGGCACGTTGACCACACTCATTCAGATACACGCTCCGTGTGCCGACTCGGTCACTCCACCGCGTTAGTGTAATTCAGCATGGCTAAAGTGTATAATGCAATACATTTATGTATGAAGTTCTGACCCAGGTCTGGATTATGATGAGTTTAAAATGTTTAAATGTTTGTAAATCTATCGGACCAAACTGCGTGGTCATCAGTCCGTATCTTACAAACTACTTAAACCTAGGTAAACTAACCTAAGGACAAACACACACACCCATGCCCCAGGGAGGACTCGAACCTCCACCGGCGAGCAACCGCGCGCTCCGCAGCGAGACGCTTTAGACCGCTCGGCTACTCCACCGCGCCATGATGAGTTTTTCGAAAAAAAAAAAAAAAAAAAAAAAAAAAGATTTGGTCACATCATTATTTTATTCTAACCACAGTATCATTAGCACAGAGAAGAATTTTAAAAGTTATAGTAATGAGTATATACCTCATGCAAGACTTTGTCATGTCTGATGAAGATAGTGCAGACGTCGTGCATCACGTGTAGCTAGAGCGAGCTGCAATCACACACGACCACGATATACGTGCTGTGTGAAGCAGCAGGACCGTTTCCGTGCGTTCACCAGGACTATATTGGAAACGTCAGTGCGCTGTACCCTGAATGCCAGGTTTTATGCGGAGGTGGTTTAAAGGTCCCCAGCGGGGTACCTCATACAAGCAAACGTTATCCTGAGATCAAACAGCAGTTTACGTCAATCTGCACCGAGATGTGTCGGCAGACATCAAAGGTCTCCTTCGCACTAGAATATCTCCACCACCTGCCCCAAGGACGTCGTGTTGCCAAGTGTGATGTAGTTGTGCGCATAGTTGCAGCTGCTTTAAGCACCACTACAGTGTGCACGGGCGCTGGAACTGCACAGACGCAAATGTCTGCTCATTGCAGCCTGCGGCTAGCGGCAGTGCTGTGTAGGGCGGTTCTCCTGGCGATAGCGAGAAGAAGGAAGGAAGGAAGATTACGGTTTAACGTGCCGTAGGATAGCGGCAGGTGATTCTGGATGTATCGCTGCTCACCAGTGGTAGAGGGTTTTGTTTGTGAAGATGACTGTCACACGCTGGGATCATTCGCAAGTGGCAGACTTCTACTGACACAGGAATACAAGAGTTGATCCGATGACATGTCAAGTGTCTCAATTCTTTTGATTACTATATCGACGAATAGCACAAACATTTCTGTACCAATTATCAATAAAGCTTTTCATGTAATTATAATGGCTTTGTTTAAGAATCATACAGGGTAACTTACTTTCGAGTTACGCCTCGTAGCTGGAGGAAGAAACTTACTTTCAAACCTACATTACGATTATCGTTTGTACCAGTTCGCGGTACCCGTCAAACTGGACACACAAGCTTTGCGTGTAAACCAGTACGTTTTTACTTACTTTTGATATGACCCATTACTAGAGACCTTGTCATTATAATTAAGCAATGAATAAACTACAGATTCTGTCTTCCTTCGAATAAAATATAGAACAGTAAAATTTACCATGGTGTAATTACATCGTAGCATTTTCTGCAAAGAGCAGGCTTTGTGACGTGGCCTGAGGAATTTGCAGCATTCTGTCACTTGTAATGCGAGCAGACATTAGGGGGGAGTGTGGTGAGAAAGCAGAGAGGGCCGCAGCAGAAGTGGCGCGCTTTCACCGGGGGACTGCTGTCTCCTCCCGCACTGCGTTTGTCCTCCGGTCTTATTCGCGGCTCTTCTCCGACACCACTGCTACCCTATACATACACGATATGGGAGAAAATCTCAGCAATCCCCTTAGGTTGCTTGCAGACGATGCTGTTTTTTTTTTTTTTTTTTTTTTTTTTTTTTTTTTTTTTTTTTTTTTTTTTTGTCTAGTGAAGTCATTTCAAGATCAAAAACAACTTCACAACGACTTAGATACCTGTATCGTGAGGAAATTGGCCATTAACCATAAATAATGAAACGCACGAAGTCCCCCACATGAGCACTGAAAGGAATCCGATAAACTTCGTTTGTAAGATAAATCAATCAAATCTGAAGGCTGTAAAGTCAACTAAATATCTAGGAATTACAATTACGACAGCATTAAATTGGAAAGAAATTAAAGGGAAGGCGAAGGAAGGAAGTTTATGGTTTAACGTCGCCTCGACATCGTGGTCATTAGAGGCGGAGGTTACGCTCGGATTTTCGGGGAAGGATGTGGTAGGAAATCGGTCGTGCCCTTTGAAAGTAACAATTCCGGCATTTGCCTGGAGTGATGTAGGAAAATTACAGAAAACCTAAATCTTGTTGGCCGGAGGTAGATTTGAACCACGATCTTCCCGAATGGCCGGCCGTGGTGGCCGAGGGGACTGAGGCGCTCCACGCACGGTCTGCACGGCCACTACGGTCGGGGATTCGAATCCCCCCTCGGGCATGGATATTTGTGCCGTCCTTAGTATTAGCTAGTCCATAAGTAGTTTGTAAGTTTAGGGACTGATGACCCCGTAGTTAAGTCCCATAAGCTCTACAAACATTTGAACATTTTTTTCCTCCCGAATGCGAGTCCAATGTATTACCACAGCGCCACCACGCTCGGTGGGGACGGCGAAACAAAGACTGTGTTTTACTTGCAAAACACTTAGAAGTAACAGAATCACTAAAGAAACTGCATACACTATTGTTTTGGACCATTGCTGTGCGTATAGGATTCTTATCAGGTGGGATTGACGGAAGATATTGAAAGAGTACAAAAATGGGCAACTCGTATTATCACGATGCAGCGGAAAAAGTCTCATAGAAATTATGCAGGAGTTACAGTGGGATTCATAACAACGGCTGTTTCCGTTGCGACGATATCTACTTACAAAATTTCTTCCCCTCAAAAGCGGAACCATCTACACTGGGAGAAATGATCATTACAAAAAAATATGAGAGATAAAAGCTCCAACAGAGAGATTCAGGTTTTCTTTGTTCCCGCGTGCTATTCGACAGTGGAATGATCAGATAAACGACATGAAAGTGGTTTGATGACTCCTCTGCCAAGCACGTCAGTGTCATTTGCAGATGTTGAGCTGTGAGTGCAATCGGTAACTACTGTTTCCCCCCACCCCGACCATTA
Source organism: Locusta migratoria (assembly GCA_026315105.1). Lineage (NCBI taxonomy): Eukaryota > Metazoa > Arthropoda > Insecta > Orthoptera > Acrididae > Locusta > Locusta migratoria. The sequence goes on from CM048755.1 coordinate 263,499,928, forward strand.
CTAAACCAATGATAATCATTTTTTAAGACTTTCATTTTTAAAATGATTACGTATAAGTGATATTTAGCGTTTTATTAAAGCGTGGAGCCAGGATGCCGTTCTTCATCCGTGGCCAGTTTTAGTTATCTATCCAGTAGGCATAATTCCTCAAACAGCCTTACGAGGCTGAACGCATCCATTCCAGTCCTCTCGACAAGGAAAACTCCCTGGCAGAACCGGGACCGAACCCAATCCCCGTGCATGGTAGTCAGCTGAGCAGACCATACAGCTTAGGATGACGGCATATACGTCTCCATTTAATATCAAACAAGTTAAAACATGTGCACTCTAGGTCTCTGTAGATTTAGGCAGCAAGGGGAGAAGCGCAGGGGTAATGACAACCATAATATCCTCGGACGTGGATGCGACAGCTCCACTACAAGTAATACAAGTTGAGGCTTTCACATTGCCAGTCACTCGTGCTGCCGAAACATCAGGTAAATCGTCAACAAATGTCGGCCGAAGAACTTAAGCATAACCATGAGCGTTGCGATTGATGTTCTGACTTTCCATTTATAGTTATGTGTTATCTCCGTTATGAGAAAGATAGTGTAATAGCTACTACCCTTTCATGTACTTTCAGTTTGCCCGTTATTATACAGTAGAGGAATTTATCACGAAAATTAAAAAAATCATAATTATAATTATTATTACTATCATTTTCAAAGTGATTATCATCTACATTTCAGCCGGCATGGAAGAAGCTGATCACTACCTTTCCCCACTCGAGGTGGTACACTTATTGAAATACTGGACTTTTATTTGGAATGAACAGCACCTCAGTCACTCATTCTGATTTAGGTATTCAGGAGTTTCCCTAAACCACTTCAGGTGAATGCTGAAGTAATTCCTTTACCAAATTCACCATCAACTTCTACTTTGATATTCAAACTTTGACAACAATCTTTCTGTGTATAACGATGGCCAATTAAGTGGAGATGCATATCATACCCATCGTGTCAACTGCTTCAGTTACTACTTCATCAACGTCATTTGCAGTAGTATTTCCTGCTTTTTTGGAAGCTGAATATTTATTTGTATGATTACTTAGCATTATAATTCAACTTTCTACAAACGTTTTGGGCGATTATAACTGGCACGTTTTCAGAAAAATTTCGAATGTTTGTAAGCCTATTCGACCAAACTGCTATGGTCATCAGTCCCTAGACTTACAAAACTAACTAAACTAATTTACACTAATGACAACACATACACCAATGCTCGAGGGAGGACGCGAACCTCCGGCTGGAACAGCCATCCAGCCTGTAGCATAACGCATTAGACCACGCGACCATTCCGCGCGGCGGTACGTTTTCCATATTTAATCTACGTAGGTTATACAGGCCGGCTACGCGTGTTTCATTTGCCGCTCCCACCGGAGGTTCGACTCCTTCCTCCAGAATTTTATGTCCTATTTAGCTTACTGTAGTAACACTAAAAGTGGGCCTTTGCGATCGCCTTTTGACAGTTCGAAATTTGAATGACAATAACGACTTAACCATTCATCTGACACGAAAACTGAATGAACGAATTTGCCGAATTTGTAGAGGAGAAAATTTTCTACAACTTTGCTCTGTTATGTTTTTTCATAACTCGCACTGTTACAGAGATATTTGCAAAAAATACGGCGATTTGACACCGTCACTTGATTTTACGTAAAGCAGGTGTTCGGAAATGCCACGTGCATTCCTCCCCCAGAACTCTCTGGCATACGCCATCTTGCTTCCTGTATTTTATGATTTTCTTATTATATCTTACACGTTGTCATTTCAAAGCAATGGCGCACTGAAGAATTAACAAAAATAAGTCGTTCTTCGTACGATAAATGATAATCTAGTGTCTAAAAATGCCATATTAGCATCAGTTAACAACTGCTATTAATAGTAAGAGAATTAAGGAACAGTTTCGTAATTGTTCGCGGTAGTGTAGTGGGCTGCATGTTAGATTGTAAATCTCAAGCTCGTGACCGGTGATTTGAAACTCGCCACTACCAAAAATTTTCGGACACTCTTATTAATTAAATAGAGCTATGTCCTGCAATATTTAAAGTTGTGCATATGTAACAACGCTCCGTCTAAAATGCGCGTTTGTTCTATTTCGTGAACATGCCGTAAAATAAGCAACAACGAATTGAACAATGGTCTTCTGAAGCAAACGCACGTAATTTTTGAAAGCATTTTTGGAAACAGCGATCTTAAGATGTTGAATAATTAAAATACGACGGTCCAGATCGCAAGTTGCTAAGCTTTTTATTTCGGTCCTACAGGACCCTCATCAGGCCTTTGGTACCTTGTTGGTCAACTGACGCCTGCTCCAGCCACCGCCACCGCCACCGTCCACCAACAAGCAACAAGGTGCCAAGAACTGATTATGGTCCTGTAAGACCGAAACTGGTTGCCAATAAGAAACACAACAACTTGCGATCTAGACTGTCGTATTTTAATTATATGCACGTAAACTGGGAGGATACTACAATAATGAACATTCTGAACAACCTGCTGATACTGGTAGTTTCAAAAATAAGGAAGTCGCCGCGGCGAAAGTGGCCGAACGCATTGAAGCGTTATGCTCCGATGCGCGAGACCGTTCCCTGTCGCGGGTTCGAATCCTCCCTCAGGCATGGATGTTTGTGTTGTCTTCAGTATAAATTAGTTTATAAGTAGTTTTAAGTTTTGGGACTGTGACCCCACAGGTAAGCCCCATAAGCTTAACAAGCATTTAAACATTTTTTATAAAGGAAATCCTAGATTTCTGTGGCAAACGTCGTTCCTTAATGAAACGAAAGGGAAGTGTATACATTGCAACACATTACCGTGTTTATTTTTTTCTAAGCAATTATTCACTATTTATGAAATATATTGAAAATCATTAATTAGAATCAATGCGTCTACTAAAATGTTCGTCTTTGACATGGTTGCTATGGACGCTTTTAATGTAGATTGAATTACCTTTTCTATAGTTCAGATATGACTTTGTTCATGTTACTTTGTTCTGCGCTAAAATAAAGAGCAAATGTTCTGCTTAAAACCGTGATTACGTTTTCTTTTACAGCTAAAATAAGAAACGGAATAAGTGTGGTAATACTGAATTCCACAAAGCTCTAGTACTTAATCTATATAGAAAGTTACTACTATCATTACGTCATTTACAACAGTCGTTGTAACAGTATCCCCCCAGTTAATGTACATGTGATAAAGAAGTCTATATTTACAATTCGTTGGCATGTATTTCATGGCATGTTCTCGAAAGAGAATAAACGCACTTTTCAGAGGAAGAGCTGTTACCTTTGAATTTTTATTTCAGATGGCGTTGAACCTCCTTTCTTTTTCTCTCTTTCATTGATTCTTCGGTTTGTTCCGTACTTTGTGGACGTTGGTTTGTTTGTTCTATTTTGATCGTTTCGTCGTTGACTCAGTTTTTTCGTTACAGACATGCCGGCAGCCCTCTGACCGAGCGCGCTGAGCCACAGCGCCCTAATAAGTTTCGAATCACCGTCTAACAAGTTCGTGCATCACAAACTAATTCGCCGCCCATTACGCCACGCCGAACAGCTGCGAGAGTAATCCGTAATTTATCGTACCATCGATGGCAAGTGTTAACTGCTAAAATGGCATCTTTAGACATTAGATTATAATTCATTGTCCTAAGAACGACGTGCTTTTGATAATTTTCAGTGCCTCATTGCTTTGAAATGCCAACGCTTGAGTTACAATAAGAAAATTATCGAATACAGTAAGCAAGATGGCGTACGAAAAAGAGTGCTTCGGGCGAGGGATGTTACGTGACTGATTTCCGAACGCCAAATGTACGCTACGTTCCTTCCAGGCTACAGTCATTCGTAACCAGTACAGGCAAAGAAAATAAACTTTTAACGAACTACCAAAACAAGACAGGTGATAATATTTTAACGAAAAAATATAATGGAAATGTGGACGATATATTAAAATAATAGTTTAAATAGGCAAAACTTCAAAAAAGAGTATGTTTGTCAAAGCTAAACTCAAATATCTAATAATTTTGGCTGTTTGTTAAAACGCGGCCGGAAAGAATATTACGTGTTGTGTGCATAGTTATTATCACAATAGCAGAGTCGTATTCGTATTCCCCTTAATTTTTAATTATTTGCATTTTTATTATTTTTGTCCGAAATGTTTGCAAAATATCATAAAACTACAAGCAAATCTAAAATGGGCCGTAAAACACGTCAGTGAGATTTATTTATTTATTTTTATCCGCATTGTGTAACTGACAACGATCAGTGCTCATAAAGTGTAGTGTTTGGTTTGTGTTGTTATGGAGGAATGGAAAGGAGAACGTGAACCTCTCCTCTCGAATAACACTACAGGACCACATTCACATGCGGTGGACAGTGACACGTGCCCTCACTTCAAAAGACACTGCGGAGAGGTTTGGAATTTAATACAGGCCGTTGGAGCAAAGAAACCTTATGCCACCTAGCCTCTTCCTTGCTGGCCAAATACAGGCAGTGAAATAATTCCACTAGAAAGATTCGCAACGGCGTACCTCCGAGTTGAGCGACACTGCATAAGTAAACGTTGTCGAGTTGGTTCAGAATGACGCAGGCCGTGCAAATGAAAGGATTATCTGTGAACATGGTAATGAGACTGGATCCTGCCCAGCCGGTTGTTCAGGAGTGCAGTGAGCAGAAGCCGGCACGTCCTCGTTTCTGCCATAGCCCAGCGACAGCTTTTCCCGGCTGCGCTGCATCGTTGGTACAGCCAGCGCATTCCGAAGGTCGTGTGCGTACCCGCTCAACCGCACACCTGCTACTGCTTCTTCTTTTTCCTGGCCTTCACCCCATATTTTCACGGGGTCGGGTGTTAATTTTTGGAACTGGCAATGTCAGTGGTAGAGGGTAGCTGGATGCAAAAGAGGTACGTTGCTACCCCCCTTCCTCGCTCGTGACGGAATTTATGGACTATAGTCCTTTCAAGATTACTTCAGGATTGACTGTTAGAGGAGGAGGCCACGCGAGAAGCACGGACCGCACTCCGCCAATGCCACGGTGCCTGCAGTCGCCTCCAAGTTGATTTCAATAAGAAGGTCTAAACAGCAACTTACTCCAAATGAGATTCGTATCAGGAGTTTAATATACACCACAAAAAAAATAAAAAAAATAACTTTTTACAATATAATTTCTGTAATACTGAATCACTTTTACAACGTGCGCATGATAATTTTGGTGAATGATTTCAGGAAATATAGGAAACTAGTGTTACAAACAAAATATTTTTACTGGGCTTCAAGGTAATCGCCATTGGCTACAATACACTCCTGACATCAGTTGTACAGCTGTTGGGAACTGTCAGCAAACGCATCTCGTGGAATCGCTCGAAGCACTGGGGTCATTCGTTGTTGGATCTCCGCAACTGTTGCCAGTAGTAAGCCTTTCAGGGCTAATTTAAGGCGGGGAAACAGAGTATCCGCAAGCATCTATCGAACTTGTTCGATGTTGTTTGGGACTGTGATTGTGGACGGACGACCTGAACGTGGCTCATCCTCGCAATCTCTAAAGCGTTTAAACCACTCAAACACAAACTTTTTACTCACTGCTTCACCACCCTACACCTGCACTAACATCCCATGGGTCTCCGTCGCCGGTTTGCCTAATTAAAAAAACAAAACTTGAAGTTAAAACGTTGCTCCATGTTGAAGTGACACGAGTTCTCAGAGTGATCCTATCAGTTTGGTGGCAGCGTGTACGACCGCTTCACTACAGATGCAGGATAGGGGATGCTTGTTGACGTGCCCCTCAATGAGTACGCGCGAGCACCTCATCGTCGCCAGCACGATTTGTCAAATATGGGACCATTCACCGAATTTTTCAAAAATGTTCAAATGTTTGTATAGTCTATGGGTCATCAGTCCCTAAACTTACAAAATTACTTATGAACTAGCTAATACTAAGGACGGCACAAATATCCATGCCCGAGGGGGGATTCGAACCCCCGACCGTAGTGGCCGTGCAGACCGTGACTGGAGCGTCTCAGTCCCCTCGGCCACCGCGGCCGGCCCGAATTTTTCAGACGCATATTGTATTTCCTCATTCTATACTGGGTGACCTATTTAAGATGCGTTTTAGCAGATCAGGAGAATTAAAAACGGGTTAATTATAAACATGCCGATTATTTTCTCGGAACGGAACCGTACGGGTGACCACTCAGTGCTTGAATCGCCAGCGGGCCATAGTGCGTCATACTTCGGGAAATTATCTGATGTTACAAAACTCCGTCATAGATCCGGTTTCTAATAAAGAAAATTCGATCTATTCTTTACACTTAGTTCGGTTTATGTGCTTACGTAACATCAGTAACAAAGTTTTCCGCATATCGAAAATTCTGTAACATCGTCAGAAAATTCGTTATCGCGAAGTGTCTGCACATAGTCTTAATAATCTGTTGCCGCAAATAAAAGTAAATGACAATGTAGTGCATTTCTTTCAAAACACATTAACACAAGTTTTATATTTACAGTTTTATATTTACACAGGGAACAGGTTGAGTGATGAGCGACGTGATGGGCCACGAGTTCCTTGCGGGACGTGGCAACTTTCTGCCGTACCTCCATGTTCTCGAAAGAGAACTGTCAGTTCTAAAATAATTTTGAACATATGCGTAATGTGTTACATGTTGTGAAATTTTCAGACGTTTCGCAAATATCTGCAAATGGCGTAGCTGACGTAGGACTTGGATACCACTCCATTATTCACATAATCGGATGTGGCATACTACTTAAAAACCACATGCAGACTGACCGGCACTCCAGCGCTCGTTAAATCAACCGGGCGGATTCTATTCGGCGCCCGACCACGGAGGCGGCGTGTTATCATACCGGTTCTCTTAGCGTCTGCTGATTCTTTAGCAAACAGGAGTGCTGATTTAGTATGGTGCCCTATAAAGTCGGGACGCTTCAGCGCGTACCGAAAATTGGTGGACAGTGCAACTGCCTAGTAAACAGGAGACCCACGTTCGGATCCCGGCCAGCCTCGAATTTTCAACACGCCCCATTGATTAAATTCAGTATCCACTGGCATCTATGCAGTGAATTCCCTTGTGCATTGATTCATAATACATGCACTGTCACGAATTATGTCTGTTCTTTCGGGCATGGTTGAAAAAGGACCTCCCCCCCCCCCACCACCACCACCACCACACACACACATATATATGTCTTTATATATAGAAATCCTTCGTCACGGTAAACAACGAAACTACTCAACTGATCTTATTGAAATGTTTCACACCGTGCGTAATTTGCTGCAACTTAAAAATTGGGTAGGTTTTACTGCAAATTAAATGATGTCATGTACGTTGGGTAGAGATGCAATAGATGCAGCCTTGCTTCGAGTGTTTCTAATTAACAAAAATCTACAGTTTTATTCCGATCTTACTAAAATTTTGTACACTTGACCTTCAAAACAAGAAGAAGATCACTGTCTACAAAAATATTTCGTTCAGTGCATGGCGGAGGGCACATTACAACAGATATCGACATGTAAGTTGGCACATTATGTACGTTTTCATGGAGAAGGATTTTATATTCCGCAAACCACCTTACGGTGCGTGGTGGAGGTACCTCTGCAATAAAAGTCTACACCGTTCCACCGATGCTCTTGAAAGTTGAGGTATAGAATATTTAATTTCATTTACAAAGGACGAGATTGACAGAAAGGAAGAGATGGGGCGGGGGGGGGGGGGGTTGGAGAGACAGACAGACGGGAACAGGACGTGGACCGATAAGGGGCAGAAGGTGAACCGAGAGATGGGGAAGAGGATATGAATAGAGAGAGGGGAGAGAAGGAGATTAACCCGCGAGCACTCGTGCGTGAGCATTTTGCTCACAGTAATTTTAAAACACTCGGCATTTTACCAATTTTAAATAGTCAAATATGTGTATTTTCTTATAAACACAACTAGAAATACTTATTTGGACATATTAAGTACATTACAAACTGTTTTTTGACTGCCATAAAATGCTATACACGCGGTCGATCGCGTAACTTTAAAAGGTGCGAGTTCTCGCGGGTTAACAGAGGGGACTGGGAGTGGGGAGGAAATTATGGACTACTGAGAGGAACAGATGAACAAAGAGGGGGAGAGAAGCATTTGAACAGTAAAAGGGGGAGGAGGACATGGACTAATGAAAGATTGGAATAAATACATAATGTAGGAAATGTTACTATGAATTATATGCGGTGAGAAGGGAGCAGGAGGAGGAGCTGGACTAACAGAAGATCAGAATAAATAAACACCGGCACAACGCCGGGTTTTCAGCTAGTATATATATTCTAGAATGAATCTGTCACCCGACTTGCACGTGTGGGCTGATAAACTGAAACAGCTTGCCGGACCGATACTCTTATAAGAAACCTTGTCTTTCGAGGGCAGTGTTCATACTGGCTGAGGTAGCCAGGTACGACGCCACGTTACTTTGCCAGTACCTTTCTATTTCCTTCCATACTTAGCAGAACTTTTCCTGCTACGCTGGAAGACAGGAGGAAATACTGGCGGCTGTAAAGGGGAGTCGTGCCTAGGACCGACACAAGGCTTTAATCTGCCAGGAAGCTTCAGTATATCTGTTGATGGCGAATCATCTTCCATATAAATTGTACAAATCTCTATTCCGTAAGTGAAGTAAATTTCCCCAAAGTAAATGGGGCCTGCGACAATGAAGATAATAAAAGTGTTTTACAAACATTGCGCCGCCTTTGTACGGAGAGTCCGTTATAGCAAAAAAACCAAGAGGCTCACCAAAATGTGGATTCCTCTCTACAAGCGCCCTCTGGATGTCAGGGCAGGTGACAGTTACCATTGTTGGGGTTAATATTCCTCAGTATATTCCATGTTGATTATGATTAAATATAGGGGGATTTGATTATTATCCCTTAAAGTTACAAATCTCTGTTCGCCAAGCCAGAACGGCGAGCTCTAGTATTACCAGCCATCACATGGGACCAGGCCCATAATCACCGGGAAAAATCTCGCGGTGGCCGAGGGGACTGAGGCGCTCCAGTCACGGTCTGCACGGCCACTACGGTCGGGTGTTCGAATCCCCCCTCGGGCATGGATATTTGTGCCGTCCTTAGTATAAGGTAGTTGATATGTAGTTTGTAAGTTTAGGGACTGATGACCCCGTAGTTAAGTCCCATAAGCTTAACAAACATTTGACCACATTGTTTTGCATGATGTCGTCCCTAGAAACAGCCCACGAAACAGACAACTTGTGCGCCTGTTCCAAGCATGATACTGCCTTAGACGAGGACATGGCGCTGACATGTCAGTCCCATTCCACAACAGTTGTACCACGGTCAGTTGCACACAGAACCAGTTGCAGTGACAGAGAGAATCACTGTTGAAGCTAAACCGTGACTCATCTACGAACATTACACCCCCCTACTGTTGTTGCATGCACTGACGTTTAGCAAGACGCAGTATTCAACGACCGTCGCGGTGCTTGGGAGTGAAGGATCTGAGAGTGCTGAACAATCCGTCCAAGACGCAATACGCCATCTGACGTAGATGAGTGACTCAGTGACTATAATGAAGTCTCTAGTTAAGGTAAACATAGCAAGCGTTTAACCTTCGCTTTTCCGCCGTTGACTATTTTCTCTATACACACAAATTGCAATTGTAATAATTTATGTTGTCGCCTTCAGTCCGCAGACTGGTTTGATGCAGCTCTCCACGCTACCACGTCCTGTGCAAGCCTCTTCATCTGAGAATACGTACGGCAACCTAGATCCTTTTGAATCTGCTTACTGTATTCATCACTCGGTCTCCATCTACGATTTTTACACCACACACTTCCTTCTAATGCTAAGTTGACGATTCCTCGATGTCTCAGAATGTGTCCCACGAACCTATCCCTTCTCTTAGTCAGGATATGCCAGAAACTCCTTTTCTCAAATCAAATGTTTGTAATTCTATCGGACCAAACTGCGTGGTCATCAGTCCGTACCTTACAAGCTACTTAAACTAAGGTAAACTAACCTAAAGACAACACACACACACCCATGCTCCAGGGAGGCCCCAGCGAGACGCTTTAGATCGCTCGACTACTCCACCGCGGCTCTCCTTTTCTCCCAAATTCTGTTGAGCACCTCATTAGTTACGTGATCTGCCCATCTAATCTTTATCATTCATCTGTAGCACCACTTTTCGAAGGTTTTTATCATCTTTTTGTCTGAACTCCTTTCACTCCCATACAATACTATACTCCAGACAAACGCTGAAATGTAGGGTTTTGCAGGGATCGAATGAAGGATAGAGCAACGGGTCGAACACATCTGAAATGTGACGGCCACTGTTCAAAGTGCCGTCGATGCGAACAAGAGGTGACCAAGACGTGTAACCAATGGCACTCCATACCATCACGCCTGGTGATACGCCAGTATGGCAAGGACGAGTACATGCTCCCAGCCGCGGTGGAGTGGCCAAGCACCTTGAGGCGCTATGCTACAATACGCGAGACCGTTCCCCATCGGGGGTTAGAATGCCCCTCGGGCATGGATGTTTGTGTCGTATTTAAAATAAGATAGTTCATAAGTAGTTTGTAAGTTTAGGGACTGATGACCCCGCAGTTAAGTCACAACGAACATTTGAACACGCTTCAAATGTGCGTTCACCGCGATGTCGCCAAACACGGCTGCGACCATCATGATGCTGTAAACAGAACGCGGATTCATTCGAAAAAATGACGTTTTGCCATTAGTGCACCAAGGTTCGTCGTTGCGTACACCATCGCACGCGCTCCTGTTTGTGATGCAGCGTCAAGGGTAACCGCAGCCATGGTCTCCGAGGTGATAGTCCATGCTGCTGCAAACGCCGTCGAACTTTTCGTGCAGATGGTTGTTGTCTTGCAAAACATCCCCATCTGCTGACTCAAGGATCGAGACGTGGCTGCACGATCCGTTACAGCCATGCGGATAAGATGCCTGTCATCTCGACTGCTAGTGATACGAGGCCGTTGGGATCCAATACGGCGTTAAGTATTGCCCTCCTGAAACCACCGATTCCATATTCTGCTAACAGTCGCTGGATCGCGACCAACGCGAGCAGCAATGTCGCGATACGATAAACCGCAATCGCGATAGGTTACAATCCGACCTTTATCAAAGTCGGAAACGTGTTGGTACGCATTTCTTCTCCTTACACGAGGCATCACAACGCCGGTCAACTGCTGTTTGTGTGTGAGAAATTGGTTGGAAACTTTCCTCGTGTCAGCACGTTGTAGGTGTCGCCACCGGCGCCAACCTTGTGTGAATGCTCTAAAAAGCAAATCATTTGCGTATCAAAGCATCTTCTTCCTGTCGGTTAAATTTCGCGTCATCTTTGTGGTGTAGCAATTTTAATGGCCAGGAGTGTACTTGTAGGTCTCACTACTGCAAATGCCCGTCCGTTTCACTGCACCCAGTGCTCGTCTCCACGAAATTTTTGTTTTCTATTTTTTCGGGTAGTGAAGCGCACTTTTCAGCTCCACGAGTCTTCCAGGATTCTGTCAACACCACTGGGACCGCGATAGAGTATCCGAGCGTCCTAATGCGCCTGGCTGCGGTGCGGGCGGTTGCTCGTCGTCGGATGTTAGACTCCTCCCTCGGGCATGGGTGTGTGTGTTGTTCTTATATACGTTTAACTTAGTTTAAGTAGCTTGTAAGTCTAGGGACTGATAACCATAGTAGTTTGGTGAAATAGGTTTATAAAAATTTGAACAACAGACGATTGATTCAGACATCGGTGTTCCAATTGCTGCAATTCACTCTCTCTTTTACATTCAACGCAGATGAAGGGGGTTCCCCAAGTGACAAACCTTACATTAAGGAAAACCACACTCGGCTGAACAATACACTCGACTGAACAATGCGAAACACATTATCCTAATCGATTCCGAGACTCAACTCCCTGTATACAGAGAAATCGTCGCCACACAGCAGGGACGAAACTCCTTAATTTGACAGCGAGGAAACTGTAAGCACATGTTAATACCATATTTTGGCAAAAACTAACTACCCGTAAATTTTCCAAAATGTAATACTTCGTAAAGAAAAATAATGTGGCATCTGCACAAATAATATGAGGAAGCAATGCTGTAGAAAATGACTAGGACTGATGTCACGAAAGTTAAGATTGATATTGTAGAGATCTTTCAGTAAGAGGATGTAGGTGATTAGTGAAATATTGTTAGCGTATCTTGCAAGGAAAAATCGGAAATCAATATATCTGGAACACGATAGAAATAGACGCCAGAAAAAACAAAAGGTAGATAAATCAGAAAAGTTGGAAGGGAAAAAATGGGCTGAAAGGGTTGTAAAATAGAACAAAGAAAATAATGTACAATAACAACAGGTTGTTTACAGACCTCTCTTGTTAATAAAGCAGGGGAATTTAAAGTTGAGAATGACCGCCCGTAAAGGCGGGCTAACTCTTAATGAAAAGGAACGAGGATGAGCAGATGGAGTGCTGACGAGAATAACACAGTGACAAATTTAATCTGTCATGGAACACGACGATGATATTCTAGTTTAAAGACCTCTGGTAATGTGTCAGGTCAATATGTAGTGCCTAGCGCTGCGTCGCGAATTTCTCATCACATCATGATTTCATACCATTTGCACCCACCAAACAGTTCACAAAGCCGCACATATATGGTCAGCACGAAAATGCACCCGGCAGCCCATATGAATAGTAAATTAAATTCTAAGTTATCTAACCCTTTAGCTTAATTCATTATTTACAGGACATAGTGTGTGTGCCGCCACCGCCGTCCTCAGCCACTTTTTTATGTAGATCTCTGACTGACTTGCAATGTCTATTACATCTCCAATCGATGTACGTCGTTAACCAAGAAATGCAGCCCAAGACTATTTTATAGAGGTTGAGGCAAAATTATCAGAGCCACTTGTATGTGCCTGGTGTACTCCATCGGGTTAAATACACTATCTGAAATTTATGGGCCGGCCGCGGTGGCCGAGGTGACTGAGGCGCTCCAGTCACGGTCAGCACGGCCACTACGGTCGGGGGTTCGAATCCCCCCTCGGGCATGGATATTTGTGCCGTCCTAGTTCGTAAGTAGTTCATAAGTAGTTTGTAAGTTTAGGGACTCATGACCCCGTAGTGAAGTCCCATAAGCTTAACAAACATTTGAACATTTTTTTATTCTTTTTTTTTTTTTAATTTATGGGTAACACTTATCACCTAATACTCTTCCTGTGAGAATATTTATCAACCTCCCTTCCACTCAGATAAGTTTGGATTTTGTATTATAGTTACAGGATTCAATTTAAAATGTTCAAATGTTTGTAATCCTGTAGGACCAAACTACTGTGGTCATTGGTCCCTAGATTTACAAACTACTTAAACTATCTTACGCTAAGGACCACACACACACACACACACACACACACACACACACACACACACAAACAAACACGCCCGAGTGAGGACTCGAACTTCCGACGGGAGCGGCCGCGCAGTCCCTGACATGATGCCTAGAACCGCACGGTCAATCCCCATGCGCCCCTAATTTAATAGCTTCTTTAGTACATCCACAACTGTTATGTTCAATTATTTATATGGTCTGTTCTTTTCGGACATGTCCGAAAGAACAGGCACCATTGTAGACATTAACGGCCGTAGTTTTACGAATTCGAAATATTTAAACATTTCGATCGTTTCAGGGCATTGAAATAAATCCAATGGCAAAGTTGAAAATTTGAGCAAATCCAGATTCGAAACCCGGTCCAGCACAAATTTTCATATTTGCCATTGAATTTATTTCAGTGCCCTGAAACGATCGAAATGTTATATTGAATTGTAAGACATTAATTTTGAGATATTGTAAGGATTGATGTTCACCGTAAACGGGTTGTACTTTGTGACACAGCTGGTGGAGAATTTATAGAAGATTGAATTAACGACAACTTCGCGAAATAAATTGGAAACATGGGGCTACTATTTCGGTGTATAATAAAATGCGTGTGGGAGTGACAGTGTAGTGACATGGCACTGAAGAGCGCCCGTAAAGGCGGGCTGTTACTCTCAGCCTGGGCGGCGGGAAGAACGGAGGATGTGGAGCAGTGGAGAATGGGAGCGGCCACAAATGTTTGCGCATGCGCACTGCGCTACAGACCTGTTGCGTTCAACTGCCTCCTGGCTAGACAATGCCCGTTGTCCCAACAAGTCTGTTAATGTCGACAGTTATTAGCCGCCAGCGGAGCGTCAAAGAGGCGCATTACAAATGCCGCCAACAATCTTGAGAATGGCACGCGGCTTTTTGTGCTTGAAATAAGAACGACTGGTGTGTCAATAATAATTTCACTACTGAGGCGAGGGAAACAATAAGTTCAGAGGTGATAATATTTTTTATCATTGCATTTCCTGTCGGCATACAGACTGTTGCGCCGTACTTCCAGTCGATAAATTATGTACGGTATTCGACATGAGACGGTAACCTGGCTACTCCGTTCTACTCTCAATATTTTCAGATCCTGGATATACTAAGGCAATCTTGGGATAATGCCAATTACCTCGATCAATTATAGAAAATTGCATCACTGTTGTCCAATTTCATGTACTGCTGTTTATTCGTATACCTGGCTTTCGGAGCTGAAAGTTGTTAAAGTTGAAAAATGTATATTCAGTTTGTATAACAGAGTTAAAGAACATATATTGTAAAGAAGCTTCTTTAATTGCAGTAACTGTCTTGAAGTCACTCATATTAAATAAACACATGTAATTGCGCCAAGTGAGACATAATTTGTCCTTTTTATACTCTGTTTTTCAGAGAACAGTAATTTTACTCCACTCAAAAACGTAATCAAACGATATATTTGCTATCAGAAAAGTCCCTATTTGCGCTTATATATTTTAAATACATATACCAAATCCCATTAATAACAATAATAGCTTTTACAAATATATGATTAGCTTAGGGATGAACGTAATTAATTAAATTACTTATCTAATGAGTCAACCCGGCATTGGAATATTACCTTGTAGGAAATCACAGGAAACCTAGATCGAGACGGTTGGAGTGGAGTTAAAACCACTCTTCTTCCCAATGCGAGTCTACAGTAATAATGATACGATCCTTCAAGAATGATAATGGGACTAAGTGATAAATGCACTTAATGAGAGTCTACAGAAACTAATATGGCTATGCAGAAGCCTGTGGCTGGAAAATTTTGGGATCTATGACATATGAAGATATGGACATCACAATAATCACATATGAAGATATGGACATCACAATAATCACCTCCATAAAAACATAGTTTCCAGTATCAGAGCGTTATAGTCAATCTCCGAGGAGGGGGATACAATGCATCATTAATGAAGATTACAAACTATTTACCAATTAAAAGGCGGCATACAGATGCAGTCGCAAAAAAAAATCTATGGCGGGAAAAGAAAACACTGCTTATGTTAGATTCCTCATCGAACAGAATATTCAGCGTATGTCTTGTTCCCTTGATACATTGCGATCTCAGTATGGACAATGCGGTCTTAGCAAGGACCGGAATAATGCAGCAAAACGATAGGTGTCAACAAATGTACACTCACTAACATAGTGCTAGGTGGCTGTGTTAGTACCATCCACAAAGCAAATGTTTCGTGTTATTTAACTAAACAAACGTGCATGAAAAAGTTTATTTCATCACTGCAACTGTTTGTGTGACACACCGTTAGAAAAGAAACTAAGCGAACAGCTGAAATTTTTAATTATATTTGGTATAAGAACAGTGAACACACTATATTTAAAAACAATAATTGTCTTCTCCTAAAATAACTATATTTTCACGAAAACAATACGCGTGTTGCAGAAATAACTACTTTGTTTTTCTATCGTGTTACTTCCTGGCATAGAAAATGAAACTATACATGTTATAAAATGTGTATGTGTGTATGTTCCGCATCTCCTCCTAAACTACTGGTTCTATTTCAACCACCAAACTTGGTACACAAATTCCTTACTATCGAACAACTACTGTGGGGTTAAGAACCACCTTCAGTTCAGAAGATATGACGCCATAAACGAAAAACAGCTAAATGTTCCATATCTGCTTCTAACCTAATGGACCGATTTCAACGAATCGTATTAGAGATATTCTTTCACATCAAGAAACAGTCTATGTTTGAGTAGAATAGACCTACACACAAAGTAAACAATGAAAACACACATAAACAATGAAAACTGCACCATCATGCGATGCGTGAATAAAGAGGCTTTATTCATCCACTATTTGAGAATGAGAGACTGTACACATAATTTCGAACTCTTACAAAACTTTTTCTGACAACGTCGAACTAATGATGAAAGGAAATACGTTTATCGCTTACTACTTTACCGCTATTCATACAGTAAAACTAAGGCATTCAGCATTATGTTATAATTTATTACTTTTACAGTACTAATTCTATTCGCAAGACATTTCACAGTCAATATGTACATAAACCACTGAATGTACTTCTGAAATTATATAACAGTACGACACGTAGTTAATTAGATATAAGGTCTTAAACCATTTGGTTCATGAAAAAACTCACCATTTCGCATGAGGTTTACGTCTTTACTACTAATTCTAATCGCGTAATACTTTGCAAACGATGTGCACATATACCACTGAATATACATTCGATTATCATAGTACGCCACACAGTTAAGAAGTCTATGAAATGAAATGCGTGAAAATCTGTCCTAATACGCATGATGGTGAAGTTTATTACGTCTTTACTACCAAAAGCATTCGCAACACATTTCACAGACAGTTTTATAATATTCCGCTCTACACAGCTGGAAAATTATAGTGTAGTAGAACACATAGTTAAGGAGATATGAAGTCATAAATACTGAGCTACATGAAAAAGAAACTGAAATGGATAGTGTAGGGTAGAAAGCGATAGACAGAGAGGGAAGAAGGATTTGGATTTACATAAGGAAGGAATAAATTTACACCCGGGCAACGCCGGAACTAACACTAGTAAATAAATAAACGTCTCCTCGCAAAATCACCAGTACTCCACGAATACAATACGTGCACTAAGGAAATAAGTGCTTGGTTTTCTATCTCGTTTCGTCTTGGCATTTAGGAATGTCTAGTACTCCAGTAGTTCCTTAGGGCACTGACTACCTACTTCACTTTTTGGGGTGTTTGCGGAGGGGACACGTATGTAACAGTGTTCCAAAAACGCTTCAAACAGGTTGTTAATAAAGACAGTAAACAGTTTGAACATAGGGAATAGCTGTTAAGTATTGTTTGTATTTTTAATTACTCATAAAATCGATATTTTTGTTTAAATCTGCGCCCAGTGTTCAGTGACTTTTGCGCCAACCTGTACATAAGATCTGGTGATACCGTAGGTACCGTCCAAACCGCTTATACCATCTAATGTATGTAGAAATTACAAAACCGGGTTGTATTTCGCCTTTCGTGTCAAGCTTTTCTACAGTGACTAATATTACGTAGATGCTAAGATTTATTGTTTGTTTTAATAACTTTGAGCGTTTTCTGATATGCTCGTATATTATTCTCTTCGCCCACAGTATACAGTTGAAGCCACGGCGGATTAGCTGTGCGTACTTGGGCGCCGTGCTGTGGTGGGCGCGACCGTTCGCAGTCGTGGGTTCAAGTCCCCCCTCAGGCATGGGTGTTTGTGTTGTCCTTAGGTTACTTTACCTTAGTTTACGTAAGTTTGTAAGCTACGGACTGATAACCAAGCAGTTGAGTCCGATAGATTTACAAACATTTGAACATACAGTTGAACATCTAAAAGCTCTACAAAGTCCGTTACAGGGCATTTGTTTCACTGAATCAAATTTTAATTTTTCTTGCCCTTGTATTCATAGGCATACTTCGGAAGAATGTCTGTTACATGCTCCCCTACAGAAATGTTGTTTCCCTTATTATACCAGTGAGTAAAATACGGAAAGTCTTTTTTTTTATTAATTTTAATTTCTCTTTCCGTTATAAACATAGAATATTCCGAAATTGTGAAAGTTAAATTTAACAATGTACAAGTTGCAGGTAAAAATGATGACACCAAGTAAAATAAAATCTTAAATAACAATAAGATTTAGCACAATGCTCTTCCGAGAAGGGCGAAATCTAATATATAAAGCAGAGTGTCCGTATGTTTGTACGTGTTCCATACAAATCTACAGTTTTGTTCCAATCTTTATGAAATTTTGTACATGTAAGCTTCAATCCCTGAGGACGGTCGCCGTCAGTGTAAGAATCACATACGATATATAGTTCACGAGATATGACGTCATAAACAATAAGATGCGCGAAAAACTGCTACATTTTACGACAATGCTGCACATTTTCTTCTAAACCATTGGACCGATTTCAACCAAATTTGGTACACACTTTCCTTACCGTGAGGTAACAATTGCTGCATGGTTAAGAATCACATACGGTACATGGTTCAAAAGATATTACGTCATAACCAATAGAAATCGCAAAAAATGCCATATAATGCGGCGAGATTTTCGAAATACACTGTATGAGAATGACAGTACTTAGCGACTTGCAACTAACTTTAAACATAATTTCAAACCTTTATTAACCTTTTTCTTGCTGGCAACCAAAGTAAAATGATGAAAGGAATAAGGTTTCTCGCTTACTACTTTTCCGCTTTTTATGGAGTAAAACTACGGCTCTCGGTATGACGTTACAATTTATAATTTGAACACTACAAATTGTAGCGACAGGAAATTTTACAGACAGTATACACACATACAGATGAATGTACCTTCGAAGTTGTATCACAGTACGACACGTATTTTATGAGGCATGAGCATACACGTATTTTATGAGGTATACACACATACAGATGAATGTACCTTCGAAGTTGTATCACAGTACGACACGTTTTTTATGAGGTATGAGCACATAAACAGTAACGTTTATGGAAAATCGCCCCATCACGCACCAAGTTTTAATCTATTGCTTCTTTACTACTAATTGTATTCACAGCAGATTTTACAGACATATAGCACTTATACAAATGAATACATACCTGAAAAATTATACAATTGTACAACATATAACTCAATAAATACGAGATCGTACGAATATTACGTCAACTGCACTTATAGTTCTGTACATTATGCGACACAGCCTTACTTCTTATTTATTCTCCGGTAAATATAGCATGATTTTAGAAACAAGGAGATGGACAGACAGAGAAAGGATAGGAGAAGTTTTAAATCAAGGCAGAAATAAATAAATAAATATCCGGGCAAAGCCGGGTTTTCAGCTAGTCTATCCTATTTTAAAAGTTGATAACACAAGGAAATACATTGTAGGAAGAATAAATATTCCTAAAAATTTCTAACACATTTCCATAAATTTTGGGGTACAGATAAACAACACACCCGAATCAGAAAGAAGACGTCATAGGGAAATAAGAGGTGAAAATAAAAATTTTGAATTTCAAAAAATTACACACAATACTCTGCATATTTATTCATTCTGTCGCTCAAAACAGAAGGGGAAAAAAGTCAACGGATAGGAGGAAGTAGTTAAATTCGATAACGGTGCAGGGAGCAATCGAAAACAGTCATCTTGAGTTACTATCACATTATCAAAAAGCAAGAACCATGACTGACGGACGATTGATTGGAACCCGAAGGTAGTTTCTTCCCATGGGCGGAAGCAGGGTCTTTTTCGGGGAGGGATTTGTGGAAATGGTAAAGTAATCAGAACTAAGAGGCATCAATAAATTACGTCACATTTTGTAAGTAAGGTTTTTATTTCTTACTGTACTACTCTTCTGTTATCATAAATTTCTTCCGTTTTATTTATTTTTTTTTTATTTTTTTTTTTTTTTTGGGTGGGGGGGGGGGGGCGGTGGCGACATATCCATCCTCTTGCGTCCGCCACTATCACTTCTCAACAGGTACGAAAAGTTTCATTATGACCCCAAATCGCTTGAAAACATGACGACGGATTCAGTTTAAAAAATAAATATGCAGAAAGCTAATCTGCACGTAATGAAATCCACAGGGAAAACTTCTATACACACGAAGCAGTTGAAACGTAGTGATGGTGCTCGCTTAACGTATTTATGTTTTTCTTTGAAGCTGATAAATCGAAATTAATATTTGCCAAAGGACTATCTGCCTGAATTTCAGAATTTTTTCAGCTGACGAGCGACATAGCAAACTGCATTAGCAAGACTCGGTTTATCTTTTAATAGCGACTTAACCGTTCTCAGCAAATTGATATTGCCCAAGCTTTGTTGATACAACTTCCTTCAGCATTCAGCAAACTATTAAATGAATTAAGAGGTATTGCTGTTATTGCACGATTAAATCGAACGACTCCCGCAATCGACATTACAAGTATCGTAAATCTCGTTACGACGGGACTAAAGTAAATTACGCTGTATTTAAACGAGACGTAAACCACTACATCCAATCATCTAGCAACGCTTTATAAGCTCCGGCTCAAAAATCAAATAGCATTGAAAAGATGTATTTTTCTACAAATAGGAATGATAGGATTTAATAGCATAGGAACAAAACAAAACTATGTAAACACTGCTGCCTGAAAAGTAGTGTGTGAGATACAACGCTTTGTGAAGCGGAAAATGACCAGCTGAAAAATGCTTCTGCCGGAACACAGAAAAGGCAGACATGTTCCTGTTTAAAAGCAAAGTGGGGAAACAGCTGTTTCAGTTCCCTTTCCGCCTTCCTCAACAAAAATTTTGGCATGTGAATATATTGGGGCTTTTTTGTGCTGCAAAGAGAGTAGCAGAGAGTGGCGATGGAAGAGGGGAGAGCGAGAGAGAGAGAGAGAGAGAGAGAGAGAGAGAGAGAGAGAGAGAGAGAGAGAGAGTGGGGGGTGGGGTGGGGAGATAGAGCAGACAATCATTTTGATGGAGTAACAGTTGATGCAAAACAAACTTAAATGGATGGATATTGTACTACAGAAGGAAGACGTGCAGAAGTTTTCATTCTGCACTAGATATTCCAGCCCGAATTAAAAAAAAAAAAAAAGAAGAAACTGTTTTTCGCCTTTGCTTCCAAGCATGATGAGTACGATCAAATTCTTGAGCTAAGAGATGACCCTTTAGCCAATACTATGTGTGGAGTCCGGAACACGTAAATCTAAACCAAGACTAGACAGAGAGTATATTCTACAGATGAGTGTTGATAACTCCGTACGTCATTATTCAGCAAGGGATTGCCCAGCGTGACAACCCTCGCCCAAGCACTCCAGAAAATATCTTGAATGACTTCCTGAATGAGCAAGAATTTTGATTACGGCAAAGGGAACATTTTTAACGACTAACAGTATTTTGTACAATAAGAAATTCATTTCATACAAATTATATTTAAGCTCAATGGGATTTGTGGCATTTTTTAGTCTTGGTGTTAATGGTACTTTCTATATCTGGATTGAAGTTACTAATTTTATACGAAAATCGTTTTCCACGCAAAATGTATTCTGTGTCTGTTTTGTAAAAGAAAAACAAACTTTAAAATGCATACTAGCGTAAGTACGTACTCGTGAATCCCATTAAATCCTATCTGCATATACTCGATTCTCTCCCTTTATGTCAATCCAAAATGGAATTAGGTTTGAATCTTTAAAGAAAAGTTTCCACAGAAGAATCACCTGATAGTTGTCAGGGCGTCGTCCTCATGCGAAGTTTTAGCTTTTTATAGTTGTCCTCCATAAACGGATATCTTATCAATAAGAATTTATAAGGAATTCTTGGAAAGTTATTCCTAAAAGAAGAACCAGTTTTAAGTAATACTCTTGCATAGGCATGGACCTAATATAAAAGTTTCTATAAACTTATAACATCAACCCATAACCACCAGCATTTAAAGAAAGAAGCAGTAGAAGTTAAAGTCTTACTTTTCTTCATTGGGTGAAAGGAGAACAAGACTTACGAAATGTATTTCCGTATCTTTTTCAGTCGCTAAGGTATCTCACCTGAATAGCTCCCGCGACGCACTAGTGCTGTGTTTTTTAAGCTGTGGGTCGGCCCCTCCCCATCCCCACTCCAGGGGGTCACAAAGTCATGCTCGGTGGGTCACGTTCACAGGAGGAAGCAGTTGCACTATAAAACAAGCAGCCTAGCTTATGTCTAAGTACTGGAATTTACGTCATGCAAAAACATTGGCTTAGAAACGTGCAATTTGTTTGTGTTAAAATTACGTAATTCCTTGTTTAACATTTATTCTGAATCGAATAGAACGTAGGCTGTTTAATAATAAATACAATCCGTGAACAATGAACAAACGCAAGATTGGAAACAAGTTTTCAGGAACTTTTCGATAACTAAGCGAACAAGATGCAATAAATAACTTCAACCATAACTTCAACCAACTCGAAAAAATGTACCTCAATACAAAATTGACTGTATTGGGACCTAGCTTAACGAGTATAATGTGCTTCGGAGTCTTGCCTGGAATATGAAACGCTCGTCACGCAAAAATTATTTTTCTGCAGGAATTCATGTACAAATGGGGTAATGTGTTCCATTCAGAAAAATATACTAAAACAATTTATGAAATAGTACTGTTATGTATAATAATGTACATTATTTCTTAAGAGAAAGAAAATTATCTTCTTTGAAATCACAGGTATAGTTGTATTATGGTTGGCGGAGGGCGGCTGAATATTTTTACTTGGAAAGGCTTCGTGTATTCAAAAAGATCGAGAAACACTGCACTAGCGGGTCGCGGCCCGCAGTTTGCAAACCACTGCTCTAATGAACTAATGATATCGAGTACAACTGAAATTACAGTGGATCTTTGTCGAGAACAGACAATCGTTTATACGCTCACGAAAAGGAAGCGTGTACAAAACTCTCGTTCGGCCGTCGTGTGGGTATTGGTCATGAGTGTGGGCTCCGTACCGGGTAGTATTAATAGAAGACATAGAGAAGATCCAACACTTTTCGTTACGGGTTCATTTAGTAAGCGTGAAAGCGTCACACAGATGATTAAGAAACTGCAATGGCAGACGCTGCAAGAAAGGCCTTCTGTATCGCGGTTCCGAGGCCAAACGTTTCATGAAGACTCAACCAATATATTGGTTCCTCCTACGTATACTTCGCCAAGCGACAACAAGGGTAAGATCAGAGAGATTAGGGCCCACACAATCATTTTTGCCGCGCACCATACGCGACTGGAATAGGAGGAGATGACAATGGTACGCAAATAGCGTACAGCGCACAGCGCGAGGCGTCTGCAGTTTGCCGTTACGCGGCCGGACGGGGCAGGTAGGGGGGCTGCAGAAGCGTGGCGCGGCGCGGCCCGGCCGCCCATCTGAGTCATGGTGCGGGCTGGCCAGCGACGCTGCTCTATTGATTTTTACAGCGGCAAACAAATTTCCCGCGCCGGGTGACACGGCGTCGTTGCCATCTTACCCACCTACCGCCGCCCGGCCTGTGTCGCTCGCGATAACGCCACCGCGCGCAGCCGCCATGACGCTGCGCTTTTGTCTACCCCAGTACCACGCACACACTTGCACGCCGAGCCGGATCACACGACCTGTATCCTTTCGTAAACGGGAGCCGTGTCGCTCTACAGTGACAGAATTACTTCAGTTTGACGAGAAGATTAATAATTTCTGGTCGTCAGGAATACCCAGGAAAGGGTTATAACTGACGCCACACATATTTCCGCTTCATATTTGAAATAAGACAAAGCTAATTTCAAATGTAATAGGATAATATGCGTGCATGATAGTTTTGACTTAATGTAAATTACCGAGCGAGGTGGCACAGTGGTTTGCAGACAAATGACGGGATAGTTTCTTCTGGGCACGGCCGATTTCTTTCCCAATCATTACCCACACAATCCGAGCGTGAGCTCCGTCTCTAATGACCTCTCTGACGACTGGACGTTACACATTAATCTTCTTCCTTCCTTCTTAAGTCAAAATAAACCATATCGGAGAAAAATTATGAAAGATAGTCTCTTTTAAAGCCTGAAAATGCAAGAATTCTGATTATAAAGCCGAGTGCGGCCGTTAATATTCGCTGAAGAATATTTGTTCAGGGGTGCAGTTGATTGATTTTATCACTGCTTAAGAAAATGTTGTTGTGATCTTCAGTTCGCAAATTTATTTGATGCGGTTATCCACGCTACCCCTGTCGTATGCAAGCCCCTTCAACTGAGAATATGAACGGCAACCTACATCTTTTTTAAATGCTTACTGTATTCGTCCCTCGGTCTCCCTCTACGATTTTTACCCCACACACTTTCTTCTAATGCTAAGTTGACGATTCCTCGAAATCTCAGAATGTGTGTTATCAACCTATTCCTTCTCTTAGCATAAGCCAGAAACTCCTTTTCCGTCGCGGTGGAGTGGCCGAGCGTTCTAAGGCGTCTTGCTGCGGAACGCGCGGTTGCTCGCCGTCATGTGTTCGAGTCCTCCCTCAGGCATAGGTGTTTGTGTTGTCCTTATCATAAGCTACTTTAAGTTAGTTTAAGTAGTTTGTAAGCCTATGGACTGATAACCAACGTAGTTAAGTCCCTTAGAGTTACACACATCTGACAAACTCCTTTTCTCCCCAATTCTGTTAAGCTCCTCCTCATTAGTTACGTCATCTAATCTTCATCATTCGTCCTTAGCACCACTTTACAAAAGCTTCTATCATATTTTTGTCTGAACTGCTTAACGTCCATATTTCACTCCCATATAATGCTTGCTTCCACGATATATCTGTAGAATTTATACAGCTGTAACATTACCGGTCTACTCCAAATACTGTCGCTCACCGTCGTCAGTAAAATAGTTCCACCGAAGCTAGAAAATAGAGGAAAAGTACTACAAATAGACCGAGCAAAAAATTAAAGATTTAGTAATGAACAGTTGCTTAAATTGACGGAATTCAGTACGTTAGAACAGGTATGTAACAGGACACAACAACGTTAACCTTAACTGCGGGGACAAGAGTCCCTAAACTGACAAACTGCTTAAGAACTAACTTATACTAAAGACGTCACAAACATCCATGCCCGAGGGAGGATTCAAACCTCCGACACGGGAGGCCGCGCGATCCGCAACGTGGTGAACTTTGTTCATACCCATCGTCAACTTATAAATGGTCCGTCAGAAGTACTAAAGCTGTCAAAGAAAGACTGGACTAGACTCAGCTGAATACGCGAGAGGCAACGACAATAAACGTGGACTTGCGGACATCCGATAGTGTAGCTCAGCAGCACCTGTGCAATCTTTGTATCACATAAAAGAGTGTCTTATAACAAAATAACGAAGCACAACTTCATATGTCTCATGCAACGAGGTGGTTACATGACCTGGACATCTAAATATGCTCAACAACTGATCTCACATGATAAATATCTTAATTCTGCGCCTTTTTAGGTAATATTACCTCTTTAATGTTTTTTACGTCATGTTTATTGCTGTATTAGTAATATGTATGGTGCCTCGTTTCTTTTTTTCCCCCTCTTTCGGACATGTTCGACTGAACAGCCATATATTCATGAAACTAAAATTTCTCAAATTTTGGCTGTCACAGGGCTCTGAAATACATTCAACGGCAACAGTTGAAAATCTATTATGGACCAGGATTTCCCCGATTGACGCGAACGTTCGCTTCAACCGCCTCGGACATTCGGACACGCCTCTCGTCCTACGCCGATATTGAACTTGCCGCACACTAACATTATAGTTCCCCTGTTCCACTGACTCTCTGGCTCGATAGATCATACAACATACAAATAATGGTATAATATAATGTCTCGATGGACCATCGACAATTTCAGTGTGAATCCACAAAAATCGTCCGACCCCCTGTGGTACAGGTATAGCTGCGAGAAACAGGGATAACGAACGGGGAACACTAAAATAGTACTATGCGGCAATTTGAGAAACCGGGTACGTGGGGAAGCTTGTCTGGATGGCCGAGATGGTCCGGCACAAATTTTCATCTGTTACATGGGACAGCCAAGTCGTAAGAATTTTCAGTTTATTTGTGCCATTCGATAAATAAATGAATAAAAACGAAGCTCCAGTGTAACATTTTACTGTTGCAATCGTCGGTACCTACATATTTATGACACTGCTCAGTCCTAAATGTAGGCGATATTGTTTGTTTTACGATATATGCCATTAATATGAATGTGTATTCACTCCATAAAACTTCACCATCTATCTCAAGAAGCACACACAAGAGGAAAACAGATTATCTAAAGCGCATGTAGTTGCACAAAATAGTGAATAATTAATAGATTTGCACCGGACGACGGCAGCATGTGCCGTGCTGAAATAAGTATTGTTAGTAAATGTGAATGAAGCAGGAAAGTGTGTTGCTTATAAAAATGTAACTGAGTTTCATAAATCCCAACGCTGCCTTCGCATCAAACATAATTTTGTGAGCGTATTTACATAGCCTGTTCTTTGCTTTGAAAACAGTTAAAGAGTTTACTTGAGAATGTTTACTGTGAGAGCGTTTAATGTTGGATTACTTTCCATCGGGTTCTGGCAATAGTAATATAGGCAACCTGTCTTATCGCGCAGAAAGAAAACCAACGAGGCTCGGACTTTCAGCTTATAATAGCATCTCTTTTCAAATCAAATTTCCATGCATTTAGAGTAGAATTACAAGTGGCTGGCTCAATATGTAATTATATGAACGAGTAATGCTTCTTCACCTATATCTACATCTAAACGACTACTCTGCACTGTGCGTGGCAGAGGGTTCATTGATCCACTTTCACTCTGTTTCTTTACCGTTCTTCTCTCCAACAGCGCGCAGGTAAAACGAACAATTAATTTTTCCGTCTTTTATTTTATTACAATAAAATTTCTCCCTATATAGCTGAGTATTAAAAATATTTTACATTACGTAGGATAAATTTGGAGATTGAATTCCGTGAAAACATCTCCCCGCATCGAACGTTGTCCTTGTTTTAATCATTGCTACCCCAACTCCCGTATCATATCCGCGACATTCTCTCCTCTGTTTCGTGATAACATAAAACGAGTTGATCTCTGAACTGTTTTGATGTCTTTAGTAAGTTTTTGCAGTCGCGTTTGATTTGCGGAAAAAGTGATTGCCAGTGACGTGGTGGAATGACCGAGCTCTGGCGTCTTGCTTGCTTGCTTCCCGTCGGAGGTTTGAGTCCTCCCTCGGTCTCGGTCTCTCTCTCTCTCTCTCTCTCTCTCTCTCTCTCTCTCTCTCTCTATCTCTCTCTCTCGTGTGTGTGTGTGTGTGTGTGTGTGTGTGTGTGTGTGTGTGTGTTGTCCTTAGGTTAGTAGTTTAAGTAGTTTGTAAGCCTAAGGACTTATAACCACAGTAGTTAAGTCCCATAGATTTACAAACATTTGAGTTGATTGCCGGTATGCCTCCCTGTGGGCTCTAATCTCTCTAATTTTATCCTTGTGGTCTTTCCGGGAGACATATGTAGGAGAAAGCAGTATATTGACTGACTCCTCGTGATATGTTCTGGGAACTTTGACATAAGCCAGTACGCGATACAGAGCATCTCTCTTGCAGCGCCTGCCACTGGAGTTTCCTGATAATCTATGTGAGACTTTCGCACTTATTAAATGTACCTGTAACGAAGCGTGCTGCATTCCGTTATAGCTTCTCTATGACTTCTACCAAACTTACCTGGTACGGCTCCTACACTAGTGAGCAATACTCAATCGCCGGCGGAAAGAGTGTTTTTAACCTACTACCTTTGTCGACGGACTAAACTTCCTGAATATTTTTCAAATTAATCTCAGTCTGACATCTGCCGTACCAAAAATAATTTTTATATGGTCGTGCCATTTCAAATCGCTTCTAAGTGTTCTGCCACTAATACGCAGTCTTTGCTTCGCCTCCCCCACAACATTATCTGTCATCGCTGTAAATTAAGTTGTTCGTAATTCCTATTACTAGTTATTTAGTTGAATCAACAGCCTCTAGATTTAAGTGAGTTAAAGGTGAAATTTAACTGATCCTTTTAATAACCATGTGTATGAGCCCACACTTTTCAGTAGTTAGTCTATTGTCTCTTTTCGCACAATAGAGAAATCTTATCTAAATCACATTACAGTTGATTTTGATCTTCTTATGACTTTCTTAGCTATCTCGTCATTCTATTTCATCCGTTAAAATTAAGTTGTAATACTCTGATACGGCGAGATTGCTACTTTTGTAGCATGAACTACTGTATAAATGGAGTGGTGTGTGTTCTTTCAGACATGTCCGAAAGAACAGACGCCATACCATCTATATATGTATTTCTACGCGACGACGGCATATGGTTCATTTATACACGGCAGATGCGATAATATCGTTCGACCTCGTGCGAGAATACAAATGACAGGCACAGAAAGATATGGGCGATGGGAATGCGTCTTGTGAAGTTTGGAGCGGACGGGAAAAGTGTTCGGAAAGCCTGCAGATCGAGGTGACCGCTGGCCTGAAGCGAATAATTCGGGTTAGAGTTCGATCCGGCACAAATGTACACTTGTCGCCATTGAATTATTTCGATGCCTAGTGCAGTCACAGTCATTCTTCTCCTTCCTCTGATTTAAATGCATGTGGTTACCGATTTGAATTTGGTGTCCGAAGCTTTTTAAAGGTTTGCCAATCTTCAATATTGCAATTACTTTCTTTCTACATGTAGCGGAACTCATCTTAATTTTATCAGTCATTACTAAAGCGCTAATTTCGCTTAAACAATGCATTCATATGTGTAAACGGAAGCTACCTCCACAACTGAACTCACCACACGTACATGACTGCTACGAGGCGAACGTGGTTTATTGGTAGATGTCAGTACCGCTTAATGTTTCCCGCAGCGCTTCTTTACTTCAGCTGATCCTATCTTTCTTTACAACCGAAAGGAACTAAAGATAAAGCACATTCAATAATGGCTCATAAATGGAATTATTAGTCTTTTTTAATTGCAGGTTTTGTGTTGGAGTTTCATTTGCCCTACCCTGCATCAAATCACTGGCGCAGTGGGGTACTTGCAGCACACACATCCTGCACTGAAAATGAATACTGTTTCGTTTGAATTACTTCAAACTTCGGTACATTTCACGTTTGATTCCATAGTGCCACTTGTACTCAACGACTGTTTATGTGATTTGTAGAAAATTTTTCAGCAATCAGCCGTAAATATTAATTTATGCATATCTAGATTTAGAACACTGTGTGGTCATTATCAATACTTAAAACACACAAAACATTTCGACCTCCATGTTGGAAATTACGTTCATACTGATGCAGCTGTTTAAGCATTGATATTGAGCACACAGTGGTCGAAATCTAGATCTGAATAAACTGATATTTATGACTGATTGCTGAAAAAATTTCTATAAATTCGGTACATGTTATAGACACAGGGACTATCGCTATTATTAAGAATTCAGGAACTGCTATCGGTTACCAAAAATTGATGTGGCCATTTCGATTAACTACAGCTTACGTTTAGCCAGTTACGAAAGCGACTGTATCCTTCTTGCTTTCGTCATATAACTTTTTAGCCAGTCTCAGTAACGTGCTCTTAACTCACTTATTAGTCACTATCCACACAGCTGTTTTTGTCGAATTAAAATATTACAATACCAGCGTCAGTTACAGAAAGATTCCAATGTTCAAATGTTTGTAAATCTATCAGATTCAACCCAGTGCGCACCACGGCTAATCCCCCGCGGCTTACAAATAGATATTATAATATAGGTGTTAGAGGAGGAACAGTAAATATGTGTTCAATTTTTACTGAGTACAGAGCTACAATGACATTTTCATTGATCTCCAGCGATTCTTGGTACATCTCCATCATACTGAAATAAAAAAATAAAATAAAATAAAAAGAAAAGAAAAGAAAAGAAAAAAATGTGTATGTTCTACAAGTTTATTTTTATTTATTTAACAGGTTTTTGTCTTACAAGACAATCGACAATCTACACACTTTTAAGTCCACCTTTTAAAATATTTACTATTCCTCCTGAACCATCCTGTGTATACAGAATGTAAGGGGTGTAGTTACACATATTTCTACTGGTGACTAAGAGCGGTCTACTGAACAGTATTACATCAGTGTTAACGTCATCTGCAGACTCACAATTATAGCTATTACAAGTAGTATGTTTATAGGTTAGGTAGTATCTCGACGTACACATTACACAAGCAAGACCTTAACGTATATTTTCAGCAGAGGTTCTATTGAGAGGGGTAAAGCGGTTAGGCACTCCTCTCGATAGCGAAACTGAAAGCCAAGCTCCCGCCACATAACATAAAAAGCAATAAGCGTTATTTGTCGTACACACATACTGCAAAACTGAGAACACGGGTGTAAAAACGTCTGATTGATGATTTAAAGCTCGTCCCAACCTTGCCAATTCTTTTTATTGTTTCCCTAATGTGCGTAACACTGATGCGTTATGGAGCAAAAAGCAAACGGAAAATAGGAAGACATGATACATTCTACAGAACTTCAATTACGATGCAAAACAAAAGACTATTCGGCATTTTCTGGCTCGTAAGATAAAAATTAAGACACTCATGAGCTTCCATACGAGAATAACAACCCTTATTTCTGTCACGTCCTTCAAAGCAGATATTAGCCTCAGCAGCTGCACGGCAGGCATGTAAGCGACGTCCACATATTCTGACGCTTGTGACAGCTTCTTGGATTATTCAGTCGCTTCAACATCCATGACATATCTGTAGACTAGTTAAGTGACGTGGGAGCGAAACGGATGGTCTATACTGATAGGCGTAGTTCACTTTGCGGTAAAGATATGACCGTGCTGAAAACTTCAGGAGGTAAAATTTGTGATGTGTTTGTGGCGAGGACTCAAATACGCAGAGAAAACACAGCCAATATACTGATGTGCGTACATAATAAGGTAGCATATATAGAAATATATGTAGTTGTACCACTATTGTTGTCATCGACATCTTATCTGTTACTACTGGCGTGCACGAACTTTGCCCACGATATTTTCGTCCGCCTACCTTATACTCATTCCAAATTGTGTCCGATATGGTCTCCAGCACGACTGCTACGCCGCTCCTAATGCCGTTTTCACTGCCGGGAGATTCTTGGGGCGCCTGTTACTGGATCGCGCCGTCTGCGGATTTTCTTTTAGCTCGTCTATCGTTGCAAATGTATGTCTTTTTAACTAGGTTTTTCAATTTTGAAAATGAAAAAGGGTTCCGAGGGGCAGGTCTGGAGACTACGGAGGATGATGATGCAGACTAGTGATTTCGTTTTTTGTGCACTAGTCACGTACCAGTAATACAGGAATGTACGGGTTTGTGGCAACACGATCCATTGCAAAAAGTTGTCAGGATTTCAAGACATGATCCAACTGAAATGTTAATTCTGCTGCAGTCTCTCGGACAGTCTGTCTTCGATTGGCACGCACAATTCCGTTGACGCTCCTGACATGAGCGTCGAAAGGCATCCTGAACGAGGCTCACCTCTTTAACTTCCTCCCGGCCATTTTTAAACAGAGTGAACCATTCGTTACACCGGTACTCATAATCCTTGCATCATTCGGTGTGTCTCTGCAAAGTTTTTTTGTGAGTTTCACGCAAAATTTAATACAGACACGTTGCTCCTCCAACTCTGCCATCTCGAAATTGGCAAACTGTGCGACACGACGTTCTACTCAGTACACCACTGAACAATAACAGACACTCAATAATGAAACTTCCAGCAGTTACGCATTCAACAGGTGTGTACAGGGGTTCCAACCGCATTTCGCTCCAACGTTCCATTGGGGGGAAATTACGTTTCGGAATATTTTGAACAGATCTCGTATGGTCAACGAGTATATGTGCAGATAGTTCTATATATTCTACCATATATGTAAACAGAGCCGGCCGCAGTGGCCAAGCGGTCTGCGGCGCGCCAGTCACAGTCTGCACGGCCGCTACTGTCGGGGGTTCGAATCCCCCCTCGGGCATGGATGTTTGTGTCGTCTTCAGTATAAGTTAGTTCATAAGCAGTTTGTAAGTTTAGGAACTGATAACCCGCAGTTAAGCCCCTTAAGCTTAACAAACATTTGTACATTTATGTAAACAGATCAATATGTTTCTTGTTTTTTCTGTGTGGTCCCATTTATGTCAACACAACCCACAATTGATGATACTGCGTTTTCTCTATTTATGTGTTAACTATGTTATTACAGTTAATCGGGGAAACGTGTCCATTAACATGATACTCAGATTTTGGTATTACTCTGGGCACGACAGTGTACGATAGTTTATCCACAATGTTCTTAGCCGGTAACCATTACAGAGTTATAAAGATACACGGTGACGGAAATAGATGTAAAAAAAATATATATTTATTCATCTGGGCCTGTTTCGTCATATATGTCATATAACGACATTGTAAGAAACTTCGCTGTATCAAAGACGCTGCTATATGAAGAAATCCTTTATTAATTACGATACGCCAGTTTCAGCACAATTGCCATCTTCAGGTTTCTGTGAAGATAATATAGATAACATAGAAAACTTGCAAATCATAAAAACGTTTGACATAACCAGTTCTACAAATATATATATATATATATGCAAATTCGTAATTTATCCAACCTATACAGACAGAAATATAATTAAGTAATCCCAATGAAATAGAAACGATTATTATTAGTCTATATTATCACGTTCAAAATTGCAATATTATTCCGACGTTATCTATATTATCTTCACAGAAACCTGAAGGTGGCAACTGTGCTGAAACAGACCTGTCGTAATTAATAAACGATTTCTTCATACAGTAACGTCTTCGATACAGCGAAGTTTCTTACAATGTCGTTATAAGATGTAAAAAAGTTGGGCAGCTATTATGTTTTGAGGTAACGGTTTGT
The DNA here is from genome assembly GCA_026315105.1 of Locusta migratoria. NCBI lineage: Eukaryota > Metazoa > Arthropoda > Insecta > Orthoptera > Acrididae > Locusta > Locusta migratoria. The sequence continues at coordinate 263,532,809 of CM048755.1, forward strand.
CATTCTCCTAGCGAATTTGTGAGGAAGATTCAGACTAACAGAAAGGTTAGGACAGAGAATGAGAGTGAGGAGGAGAGGAGAAGGTTGGAGGGAGGGAGCAAGTGGGAGACAAGTGTCTATAAAACTCTAAGGGAGTAAGCAAGCGTTTCTCTCTCGTCAGCAGTACTTGGATACTCCACTGACCCAACTGGATCCTCGTCCTGCTTTTATCCTGCATTGACGAAGGGTCGGCACTGTTACCATTGATTTGGCATATTAGTTTAAGGGGTGGCCAAATGCTCTCTCTGTCGCCACACTAATACCCCCCCCCCCCCTCCAACTCCTCCCTGGAGGAAAAAAAAATGTGAACCCCTAATATGTTTGCGTAAACAAGTGAAATGGCGTGAACGTTTTCTCAATGTTTGCGAGTTGTACAACTGAGGCAGACCTTAGGAACCATCCCGAAAATCATCTAGCCGAGAACCGACTAGAAGTTACATCCATGCTGGCCGGCACACCGAACCACGCTATACAAGTCCATCCAGTCAGTGGGCCCATTGAATTATCAGCATGAATTAGAAATATGATTCAGTAATATTAATGAAACCACATTTTCAGTCGGAGTAAACATTTCTACGAGCTTTTTATATGAGTATACAATAAATACATAGCAATGTGTGAGAAGACGGTAATTCCCAACACATCGATAACATTCGGATATTACAAATTAGTGTAGGAATAAACCTGCAGGAATCGGATAGTATGACAGACACGCACATGACTTGCAAGGGGTACAATAAACGCTTTCAAGATAGGTCACACAAATGTTATGTTTACTCATGTACTATAAGCGGATACAAGACTTGGTTATTTAAATTCATTGAGGAATGGGTACACTTGGACAATGGCAATTCACACGGATAATGAAAAAGAAATGCTACGTGCAGCTACAATGCAGCACGCTGACAAAACTCTGGTTCAATGAATGGAATATGAAGAGGCGTTGTTTCGCTACAAGCAACAGGTGTTTCAGTCACAAGGATGATCTTCATAGTACGCCGTCCGAGCAGCCTTTATATTGCTCTTCGTCAAGCAACAGGTGAACAGAACCAGTGCTGAACAGCAGAAGGAGCTTTCGCGTCTCGGGATGAGAAGCACTAGTGCTTCTTCTTCTCTTAACACACGTCAATCTCTGTACTTCTATATTACTTCTCCGTCAGTGACTCAGATAACGGCAGATAGTACCTCGTTTTGCCACAAATTCGTACCTGCGCGCGGAAATTAGTAACGAAGAAGGTACCATATCTTCGACGTTATTAGAATCATTATTGTTATCGATAGTATGGCTGTGGCTATTGAAAATGATTGTAAATCTAAAGGATTTAACTGCTCCGGTTATCAGTCCCTAGGCTTAAAAACTAAAATAACTTAAACTAACTTACGCGAAGGACACCACACACACACACACACACACACACACCCTTGCCCAAGGGAGAACAAGAACCTCCGACGGCGAGCAACCGCACGCTCCACAGCAAGGCGCCTTAGAGCGCTCGGCCAGTTCACAGCGTCTGTGGCTACTGGCTTGCCATGTGATGTACTGCAGCTTAGAAGCACGATTATCACGAAGCACCTACGACGTCTAATATCGGCTAATCAGCTCTAATACATCCTGGTATTACTTTTTATCCTATGGGTAAGACTGACTGTCAAGTCAAAAGTAAGACCATTGGAGATGGAGTACACTAATTTAACTTCGCAAAAGTAACACATTTATAACATACGATCTTCCATCGAATTATAAGCATAATTAATTGTCGTCATGCTGGCTACGTTTACGAACCTGACTTGGAAAGATTAATACTTGTATTTTCTGCTGTCGGTCACATTTATTTTTGTTTTAAGTTTAACATAATGCAATGCGTTTCGAGCACTTGTTGCTCGTATTCAGGGTTTTTTGACTTATAAAAAAATCTGTCACTTAATGGTAAATAACATTGAAATTATTTTTAAGGAAACGTCCAGGTTTATTTGTGACTCAACAGCTGTTTCGGCTGTTTTCCATTATCAAGCGCCAGCGTGTATATAAGAATTACATAAATGAATGTTTCAAATTCTGATAAGAAACATAAAAACGCCATAAAGATAACTTTATTAAGACTGAGAGCCAAAGTTAGGATACGACTACCACAGATACCTAAAGACATCACATCTTTGATCGTAGCCTAAAAAATATAAAACATCTACGGTGCAAATGTCATAAAAGTACATAAAATAAAATATTTGAAAGTTGTCAGATCAAAATCCCACGTCACGCTACATGAAAGCATAGAAGCACGGAAATAGACGTAATAACAAAGCTTCATGTAAATTTCATAAAATATAAATTTCAAGGAGAAGAAAATAACAAAGATTTCGCGGTTCTCTCCCACTTTGTTTTAACTACTTCATCAAAATCACACATCTGCACTTTGAGGACTAATGTGAGGACTTTCTGGTGTTTGGTACTGCTGTAGATGTGTGTTTTGCGCTATTATAAGTACTTTAAGCAGAGAGTTTTTAGCGCTGCTGATTGAATATGTAATGATACACTGACACCATTAAATTAATTTCCTTCGTATGGTACTGATATCTTGTTACTTTGTTTCTCTGTGTTAAAATGTTACTTGTGGTAAAATGCAACATTTTGCACGAAAATGACGCACACCACGTTCCTGCTTATGGTTGCCTGTTACTTCAAGCATGGTTTCGTGCGGTCCCAAGCGTTCGAGGTCAGAGGTGTCCCTTGTTAGCGCACCGCCTCACTTCAGTGTGGATGTCCGCAACCATCTCAATGCTCTGTTTCCTGGTCGCTGGATTGGAAGGGGCGGTCCTACTCCATGGCCTACGATGTCATCTGACCTGAAACCTCTAGATTATTTCTTGTGGGGAAACTTGGTATGAGACCCCAGTGGATAAGGAGATGGAATAATTTGACAGAATTGTATTTGCTTTTGATGTGATTCGCGGCCTACCTGCCCCGGTTCGAATCCGCCCGGCGGATTAACGAAGGGGGTCGAAGTACCGTTTAGCATAGGTTTGATTTTTAGGCGGTTTTCCGGATCCCCCTTGGTAAATACCGGACTGGTACCCCAGTCCCGCCTCCGTTACACGACTAGCTAACATTTCGTAACACTTTTCACCTTCAGACATGTAACAATACACATTTCCTCCCGGGGGGCATAAGGTGGCGACAGGAAGGGCATACGGCCACCCCGTAAATATTAAAACGCCAAACCCGAATTTAACAAAGCCGACCCTGCATGTGCGGGAACATGGCCAAAGAGAAGAGAATGTGATTGTTCAATGGTGCATCCTCTATGTCTTGTTCAGTGTTTGCACAAAAACGCCCTATAAGAAACATAAAACCGCCATATCTGCTGTTATCTCTTAGAAAATACTTCACCTCCAAAACAACTCAGTGAAATTACAAGGAGCTTTCACAGTTAATCTTAAGGAAGTTTGGGCAACATACAGGAATCATTTCACCAAAATTAGATCGTGGTAAAAGAAGATCTCTGGAGCTTTCGTGCCTCGTTTGTCTGTCTGTTTAGACAGGCTAATCTCATTAGTCCCTAGACCAAAGGGAACGGAATTTTCACTGGTAGCTTGATGCAACATACCGGCTTTGTTTCATCAAAATCGGATCAAAGGAACAAAAGATATATTAATTTAATGTTTTTCTTTTTTAAAATCTAAAATCGCCATGTGTTCGAACACGTTACTCTGCGAAACGAACTGATCGGGAGGTAAAGATATTGTAATTAAAAGTTCTTCGAGTCTTCTTTTCTTAGTAGTATGCACCAAAGTAATAATAGACGACTGTTGTTAATTTCGCATTAAACCAAACAATTCATAAATTCTGTTGATACATTTTTAGATTACAATTAGTAAAAGCAGTATTTTCGGATGTTGGCGTCAGTGGCGGAATTAATCTCTGCAATCTTATTTATGGACTAATATTGATTCTACTTGGCTACCGCGTAACGATTTCCTCATTTCGCTTTGCGTAATAAAAACTTAACACAGCTTTTTTGCTTCTTTCGACAGACTTCTTTCATATCCAACTTCTTGGCTAGGACAATATTAATTTTTGGTCTAAATAATCTTATAAGGGATGTGTTCCTGCCGATTGAGGTACTGAATCCTGAAAACCGATAGTATGCGAAGTCCCTTATTTAAATTCCATGAATAAATTTTATACTATTTATATTAACCCGCTGTGCTTACCCACAATGAAATTTTCCGGGACTACTTGTCATGCTTGCACTGCACATTACTTTTAACTGAAACGTGGCTGTAAGTGGTCATTTGATGACGTTTTCTTTTGCTACAGTTAGATCTATGACAGTATCTGATATAGTGTCTGTACTTTTGGACATCTCCGAAAGAACAGACATCATTGGTTGACATCAACGGCCATAAATTTACGAATTCGAACCCGGATCTTCCGCATCGGGCCAGCGGACCCCTTAACCTACTGGGCTACCCAGGCATGCTTGCGTCCTGCCCAAATTCTCAATCTGTCGCACAATACGACAGTAGTTCCCTTCCCACTCGCATTATTTCCTCTTCCTTGGAGCTTTGTGTTCCCGCGCGGAAATGGCCGTATTGTTTGGGGCGTCAAGTTACTGATCGCGCGGCCGCCCGCGCTGGAGGTCCGAGTCCTGCCTCGGGTGTAGTTGTTTGTGTGGTACTTAGTATAAGTTAGTTCAAGTAGTTTTTAAGTCTACGGACCGATGACCAGAGTAGTTTGGTCCCATAGAATTACAAACATTAAAAAAGATATTATCGTCTGTTCGCCTCCAATACGCAAACGACAAATTGTGTGCGTATCCACAAATATGACCTATCCCATCCGGAAATACAGTAAACGCTGCGAGAGAGAGGAAGCATAATCGCAGTTCATTACATTGGACAGGACGGGAAGCGTGTCTGGGTAAGCTAATTTCGGGCTGCGCGTTAGCTCTGTGTGTTTGGTCAGAGGACTGGCCATACTCTGTAAGAAAAAAACTGAGCCAAGACATCAGCGATCACGATAGCACAAACACGCCAAAGTACGAATTATGGATTTAAAAAAATGAAAACTGTTAAGGCGACCGCTATCCCCAAAGAGGAAAATCCGGGTTTGCATTCCGTTCCAGCACAAATTTTCAACTTGGCTGTAACAGACGAGATGTTTGAACATTTGGAATTCAACTACATTTGGCTTTTCTTACGCATTTATTTGGGCAGTGTTATTACGCCGTGGGGCCAGGAAGCGGCGGGAGACGTCCGGGAAGGGAAGGGGGCGCTGGCGCCGCAGTCGCCTGCCGCCGCTTCCGCAGGCGCGATTCTTATCAGGGCTCCACCACAGGGGGGCGCATGCGCACACCACGGCTACCTGGCCGTCTGCACACCGACACCTCCCGTGCTGATCCATCTCCTCCACTGATACATACAACGTTAAGGCGAAGACGGACAATCATCCCTTCAATGCAGATGGGAACTATACTCCAAGTGTTACGAGAATCGCTAAGCAAATTGGCATAGTGGTAACACGATGGACTCGCATTCGGGAGGACGGCGGTTCGTACCCAATTCCGGTTATCGTGCTTTACGTTTTACGTGATTTCCCGAAATCTCTCCAGGAAAATGCCGGGATCGTTCCTTTCAAAGGGCACGGTCGATTTCCTTGGACCTCCGTCTCTGATGACCAAGATGTCGACAAGGGTTCAACTAAAAACTTCCCTACTTCTTACAATGACGTGACGTGCGTGACGTAATGGAGCCGGCCGCAGTGGCCGAGAGGTCTGCGGCGCGCCAGTCACGTTCTGCACGTCCACTACGGTCGGGGGTTCGAATTCCCCCTCGGGCATAGATATTTGTGCCGTCTTTAGTATTAACTACTTCATAAGTAGTTTGTAAGTTTAGGAACTGATGACCCGTAGTTAAGTCCCATAAGCCCTACAAACATTTGATTTTGACGTAATGGACAGCGCAGGTTCCTACTTAAGCAGGGGGCCTGGGTTTGAATTCCTGCCCACCGCAAATTTTCAACTTTTCCTTTGATGTATTTCAATGCTCAATGGCAGCTGATGTCTTTAATGCTTTCGTTTTAGTCAATGCAACCAGTGGGCTGAGATCCATAAATTTTGAAAAGAAAGGTCTTTAATTCTTTTGTATATTGATCTTCGCAATGACTTTCACAACTGCTGAAGCGAGGGTTACGTAAGATTTACGGAGCAAACACAACGACCTACGTGATCTCACAATAAATTCTTTGAAGAATGGAGATCGTTCTTCCAGCTATTTGTGGACGATTCTACGCTTGTGGCAAACAGCATTATAAGTTTCCGGTCTCTGCACGGAGATCCGATTGGTTTATACCCGAGTAAGTCCTACACAAAAATCAAATGTTTCTAAATCTACGGGACGAAACTGCTGAGGTCATCGGTCTTTGGACTTACAAATTACCTAACCTAAATTATGCTAAGGGCAACAAACCCACACACACATACACACACACATATGACCGAGGGAGCGGCCGCACAATGCCTGATATGGCGCCTCAGACCGCGCGACCCTCCTAAAAAGATAATGCTGCTAGATAATGGCGAGAATACTACCGCGATTATAACGATGCCCATACTGTAGTGTGTTCTTCCCACTCTGGCAAAATTTTTATTCTCCGATGTGACCGCTGGTCACAGGCGCGTTTTTCTCCTGCAGATACACGCGGGAATGTCCGTGCGGTTCTAGATGCCGTGTCAGTGACTGCGCGTCCGCTTCCGCCGGAGGTTCGAGTCCTCCCTGGTGCATGGATATATGTGTGTGTGTGTGTGTGTGTGTGTGTGTGTGTGTTTTGTCCTTAGGATATGTATAAGTTAGTTTAAATAAGTTTTAAGTCTAGAGACCAATGACTACAGTTGTTTGGTCCCATAGCTTTACAAACATTCGAACATTTTTTCATTTTTTTTATAGGTTTTCGTCACAAACAGCGACTATTATATGTATGGAGTCCGATCTTTCGGGCATGTAGGTGTCTACATGCCTCGACTAACAGACGACAATTAAAATACGCATGCACAAAAATTGTCCTATCCCCTGCGGTCACACAGGTATATCTGCGAGGCCCAGAAGTTTGATATCGGTTAAGTAAAAGGGGCATCAGAGCAAATCATCCTCTGAATATGAGCAGCAAAACGGATACAAAATTTCATGGAGTGTCTACTTAAAATTACTTACCTTATCTTTGCGTTAGTCTTGCCCTCTCTCCCAAATATATATAACCCCTAGTGCTGCGAGCAAGAGGGACAATTAACGGCGGACAGTAGTTATTGTGCGGAAAGATGGTAATTTGGGTAAAGCGGGGAGTGTGTGGATAGCTCAATGTTTAAGGAGACCACTAGCCCCCCCCCCCCCCCCGCTCCCTGATGGAAGTATGAAGTGTCTGGTGCGCCGTCCCACATCGTTTATCCGGCGGGAGAATTGGAACCGGGGCTGGCAGACCTGCAAAATCGGGAATTCACAGTTTCAACTGTGTGTCCAACCGAGCTGGTTGGAAGGGGCATAGGCCTACTGTTGAAATTTCTGGGGCGTACCTATCAGTTAGTGTCAGCTACTGATAACTTCGACATACGTCTCGCGATATGACCACGAAGAGAATATCAGAGAATGTAGAGTTCATACAAAGGTCAAAATCAAATCTATTGTTTGTATACCAATTGGACCAAACTGCTATGGTCATCAGTTCCTAGACTTATAAACTGGTTTAACTTACACTGAGGGCAACACACACACACACACACACCCATGACCAAGGGAGCACTCGAACCTCCTGCGGGAACGGCCGCCCAGTCCATAGCATTATGCCTTAGACCACGCGGCCAATCCGCGCGGCTACGAAGGTTCATCGACAGTTGTTCTTCCTACGTAACATGCGCGAGCGGAACACGGAAGAGGGAAAGTAGTAATCGCACCAGAGGTACACTCCTCCCCAAGCGCAGAGTGACTTCACGAGTATGGACGTATGAGTCTATAACGTCAACCAGATTCAAATCTGTTTCATTTATGCACTATCATTACCACTGGTGTAAACAGAATGCATACGCTTCAGAGCCGATCATGTAACAAATGTTGTGATAAAAACTCGAAAGTCTGTTTGTCCACTGGATTATATGGACGGAATGGGACGGGAGAGGGGTGGGGGAGGGGAGGAATTCCGCTGTTACATTCAGGGTACTCTTCGCGAAATTTACACAATCTAAGTTTACTTCGGACATCGGTGGGATCTAAAAGTTTGCCGTTTCCATGGCGGTTATTTACAATTGGACAAATGGATAACTCAAACGATGTAAATTTATCTCATCAACTTGCGAAAAGTTCCAAAACATTCATTTGACAGTTTAAATTCTCATCAATAGGTACATCTAAAAATTATTTCCTCGCCATATGTTACACTTAGCATGTAATATATAGATACACAGAACCGAATATGTTTGTTTCTTTTTCCTTAAATTGACAGTGAAACCATTCCCAGAAAAAGAAAATGATGTTTCTAACAAGTAGTCGATGGACGAGCCACTGCACACGATTTGCACAAATATTCAGTACCTATGACTATGTCGTTACAAGAGAAAATTTACACATTCGACAAAATGACAGTCCCGACTTCCTGTTTATTGTGGATCGTGAACAGTCGTCTTAACCACTAGGACAGCGGAGTCTGCTTCCAGGATAGGAACAATATTTTAATATCTGCGCAGTCTGCTCCTATTACTTCTAAAGAATTCAATCAAAAGTTGTCCCGCGCTTTATGGCGGACGGACACCCCCATGAAAACGAATCTGTTGGAGTAGCATGGCTTAATCAGCTGTGGAAATTTACATCGGTTGCATTAAATTGGATGAAACGAAATCACTGGAATCAATGAAATGGAATGACATGAAACGATGTCAGTGAAATCTGATCAGAAATGCTGAACGTACAGTCTAATGAATATGTAGTGTCATATGAAAATTCGCGCCAGTCCGGGAGCGGGATCCAAGCAGATTTAACTGATAAAATTTCACGCCATTGCATTTCATTTATGTTAACCTATAAGGGGCGGCCAAAACTTTTTCCGTTTGACGGCATTTCCGCAGGGTATAAACAACATAGGCCGACTCCGATGCGGGTATATAAACACCGAGAAGTAGGCAGGGGAATAGTATTGCTTTCCTGGCTTTCTGACGTTCGTGCCGTACCTGTGAAAACGTGAATTGTGCCGACGTTATTACCAAATGTGTCATGGCTGCCGAAGTACAAACATTGGTAGACATACAGGGTGCTCAAAAACAGTGACGAATACTTTCGAGAGGTAGTAGTAAGTAGCTGGCTAATGGTGGCATCCATTTCGTGCCCATTTTTGCAATAATGTTACCAAGCAAATGCTCTGCTATCTCAGGGTATTTATTTGCGACTAAGTAATACGAAATGATAGATGGGGACAATCAGTTTCACTAAAATACCGTTATTCCAATATAAAAAACTCGATAAATGTCGAAGCTTTTGAGGCGATATTATGTTTAACTCACTACAAGAGTTCCTCTCTCATCGACATTTTAAAGTATATTATGCTTTTTATCTCAATCTTATTTCAGTGTATGTACTGAATTAAGCAAAAGTAATAATACATAAAGGATTATTTTCTGTAAAAACCGGACATTGTAGACTGAAGCGCCAATCATTACTTACAAATGCCTAAAAAACATTTCACGTTTATTGTTGAGGAATAGTAAGAAATCCAAATACTTCCTTCTAATTTTATAGTCTGTATTCTCTTCCTGAGTAAGTCGGAAACCAAACGAATCGCAGTACACTTGAGAAGGCTAATTATGTAGCTCGTAAAAAGAAAAACTCACAATGCGATGGTTCGAACTGTTTGTTACTCTTTAGTCGACCAATTTCGTAAAAAGAAAAGAAAAACTGACAATGCGATGGTTCGAACGGTTAGTAACCCTTCACTTGGACAAATTCAAAAAGAGTACCATAGCACTGATGCAAGGTATCTCTGACAAATGGCACTGCACCTCCCTTTCCTCCCAACACCTCTCCTTTTCCAAAACCAAACGCTGGAGTTTCGCCCGTACTACAGAAGCGACCAGTAACCACAAATATATTCACTTGCCTCCCAACTGGTATTGTATTATAACTCTTCAACATACTTCCTGTCACCTCTCTCCAGTTTAAGTAGTGACTACGAACAACGGAAGAGGAGTTTTTAAACTTTAAGAGTTTCTTAAATGTCGGGCTCATAGGATACGAAGCACAAGCATGAATTGGGAGTAGACTAAGAAGCATTTTGATCACGGCTTTACTTAAACCCACAGACTGGAGTGATGTTAGAGAAATCATGAGAAACTCAAATCTGGATGGTTGGTCGAGTGTTAGAACCCTGAGTCTCCGTAATACAAGCACAGAGTCCAAAGCACAGCAAGTTTCCATTGATTTGATAACTTGGAACAGAGCCAAGAGCGAAAGAAAATGAGATGCAGCAAAAGCGTTTCATTTAACGAATATTTCCCATGTCTTCTTTATAGGTTCCAGCTGTTTATTTATGGAGTATTATCGATTTTTACTGAGAGCACGGTGTTTGACGGACCGTAAGATTTGTAAAGTCTGGTTCAGATAATGAAAAAAGCAAAAGACAATGTAGCATAAAGTGGTGCGCGGCACGTTTTTAATTTAGTGAATGCCCACGTGTGCAGGCGTTGTGGTACCAATAACTATTGTTTTCTATACATGATAAATGACCATTTATGTATCCCAATTGATTACACCAATCATTTGTAGGTTGACGCGATTGTAGTATCTGTGACTCATTTGCAGCCCTAACAATATACAGAGACAATAGTTTTATTACCGGCCTACAAAGATAAATATTTAACTGTGAATAAAAAATATCTGTGAATAACCAGCACTCGGAACAAGTACTAGATATTTCTTAGTATTGAGTGCTTTCATCTCCGTACAGAGATTTTTTTTAATTGATACTTTTCAATTGATACTTTCACTCGTGTATCATACTATCGAATGTTCTTCACGATAATTATTTGCAAATGTTTTGCTTACCTAAAATTTTGGCCTTGTGACTCTCTTCGGACATTTTAAACAGCTTAACGAGGGAGTACCAACAGATCAGCGACTGAACAAGTATTGTGCGTGCGGGCTGCAGGACTGAATATCTGAGTATACGAATAAAGAAGGAAGATTAGGCTTTAACGTCCCGTCGACATTGTGGTCATTAGGCACAACTGAGTGTACGGAAACCTGCAATGCTCCACCGATCTGGACAACTTTTCGTTCGAAATTCGTTCGCTTGGAATCCTCTCGATCCGCAATTCCACTTACTTGTTTGTTTCTGTATGGTCCTTTAAAACAGTTGCAAAAGCAAGAATACGGAATCAGCTGGCAAAATTCCGCCTACCATACGTAAATCTTGACAGCATTTTAATAAGCTCCATAATAATTAATTGAGATTTAAAAAAGTACAGTCATCGAAACTATTTCAAACATGAAAAACCACCACAAAAAGCAAAATAAATAATTTCTTTAATAATATAATAAAAAGTTAACAGAGCATTACATATTTGTAAGAATAAATACCTGACAACGTGGCTGGAAGATAAACTGTTCTTCAGTTTTGTATTTCAAGTTCCAAACTTTAAAAAATCGTTACCTGCAATGAAAATAAAAATGTTGCTTTAGTTAACGTTATTCTGTATATAATACTTGTTACAATCTATTGCCTTTATTATAGATAGAGCTCAAATTTACAGATTGGAGTCGACAGTGAATATCTAAAGTAAATACCGGCACCGTTACAAACATCGGATACTTTTTGTATATTTTTGTGAGCAGGATAGATAAACAAGAGATAGATTTTAGCAAACAAAGTTTAACAGAAAGTACTCAGAAACTGCCAGTAAATGTTAGTCAAAATATTACTATGCAATATCTGTTTTCTTTATTACATCAAAATATTCCAGGACTCAGAAATAAACTTGATGAACTACTCATTTGTATTGATGTATAGATTCCTCTAATCCAATTGACATAATTTGGCTCTCTGAACATCATGTGGCTACTGGTATAAATATGTTAAACATTCCAGGATTTAATTTAGCTTCACACTTCTGTAGAGTAGATATGGAGGGAGGAGGAGTTGCCACATTCATTAAAACTGCTATAAATTCAAGAATATTGATATAAATAAATTCTGTCTAAAGCAGCTTTTAGAAGCTTGTGCAACAGAAGTAGAGCTCCATAACAGATGCTATATAATAGTAACTAATTTACCGAACACCTGCAGGAAATTATAATCTATTCCTAAATCATCTAGAAGCTCTATTGGGTTATTTAACAGGAAGAAATAAAGAAATTCTGGTTGCTGGTGACTTTAATACAGATTTTCTTATGCCGTCCTCCAGTAAAAATTTATTGCAGTCGGAAACTTTGTCTTTCAACCCAACTCATACTATAAACTTTCCAACTAGGATAACTAAAACCTCTAGGACAGCAATTGATAATATTTTATAGACAAATCAAAGGAACAAAATCATATCATAAAACCAATAATAAATGGCCTATCAGATTATGATATGCAGCTCCCTGTTTTAGGTATATATTCTAAACAGATTATGAAGACTGCAAAATCTGCATACAGGAGAGTAGTCAACACACCAAAAATTGAAAATTTTAGAAAACTCCTCAAACACATGAACTGGCATGAATGAAAAATATAACATATTCATTAATAATGTTAGTATCATGTTTGAAAACTGTTTTCCTCTAAAAGTAACTCGAATTAAACAGAAGTCAATAATAAAACCATGGATTACACAAGGAATAAAATTTCATGTAAGACAAAAAGGAAAATGTATCTATCAGCCAAGAGTAGTTGCAATGATGATGATTTAGCTAAATATAAGGAATACTGTAAAATATTTTTAAAAAGTTATTCAGGCATCTAAACAAACGCACTATGAAAAGAAGATAGCAACACCAGGAAACCAAATAAAGACAATATGGGATATAGTGAAAGAGCAGACTGGTAGAACCAGAAAGGAACAAGAGCAGGTAGCATTAACAGTAGATGAGACATCAGTAACTGATGGGCATAGTGTGGCAAATCTATTTAACAAGTACTTTATATCTGTTACTGATAGTATGGGATTGTCTGGGTCAGTAAATAATACCCTTGAATATTTGAAACTAGCATTTACAAATAACTTCAGGTACATGAATATGTCACTCACTTCACCACAAGAAATAACTTCCATAATAAAATCTTTAAAAACAAGGCATTCTAGTGGTTACGATAAAAATCAACAAAATTAATTAAAGCATGTTCTTGTGAAATTAGTACAATTTTAAATTATTTGTGTAACCAGTCTAATATAACTGGAACATTTCCTGATTGGCTAAAATATGCGGATATTAAACCTCTATTCAAGAAAGGGGATAAAGAGATACTACCAAACTACGGACCGATTTCACTTTTGCCTGCATTCTCAAAAATTATAGAAAAGGTAAGGTACAAGCAGCTTCTCAACCACCTGACCACGAATGACATATTCTCTAGTACACAGTTTGGATTTCTAAAAGGTTCCGATATCGAGAAGAATGTACTTAATTCATTAGATAATAAATTGCAAGCAGCAGGTATTGTCTGTGATTTGTCAAAGAGATTTGATTGTGTAAACCATAACATCTTTTTAAGTAAATTAGAATTCTATGGTGTCACGGGAAATGCTGCAAAATGGTTCAAGTCGTACCTCACTAACAGGGAACAAAGGGTGCCAGTGCAAGTTACTTGTGAATTAAGCCAACACTCATCATCGGATTGGGAAGAAATTACATGTGGTGTCCCACAGGGATCCATCTTAGGGCCATTGCTTTTTCTTGTGTACATTAATGACCTCTCATCAGTTACACTACCAAAAGCAGAGTTCGTTTTGTTTGCAGATGATACAAGTATTTCAATAAAAAGTACGTCAAGCATAGCTATAGAAAGGTCTTCTAATGATATTTTCATGAACATTAATAAATGGTTTAAAGCCAACTCATTGTCATTAAACTTTGATAAGACTCACTACATGCAGTTCAGAACATGTAAGAGATATCCCGCCAGCATATGCATTAAGTATGAAGAAGGGCAGATAGAAGAGGTTTACAGTATTAAATTTCTGGGATTACAGCTTGATAATAAATTCAGATGGGAGGAGCACACCACAAAACTGCAGAAACGACTCAACAAATCTGTATTTTCAATACGAGTGTTATCAGACATAGGAGACATATAAATAAAAAAGCTTGCAGAATTTGCTTACTTTCATTTCATAATGTCGTATGGTATAATATTTTGGGGTAGTTCTTCAAGTCAGGGAAAAGTCTTCAGCGTCCAAAAGCGTGGAATACGTATTATTTCTGGAGTAAATTCACGGACGTCCTGTAGAAGCCTGTTCAAAGAACTGGGTATATTAACTACTGCCTCTCGGTATATTTATTCCTTAATGAAGTTTGTCATAAATAATATATACCTTTTCCCAACAAACAGCTCAGTTAACACATACAATACTAGGAACAAAAATGATCTACACAAGGACTTAAAAGCGCTTACTTTAGTTCAAAAAGGGGTCCACTACTCAGGAACACATGTTTTTAATAATTTATCATAAGTATCAAAAATTTAGCTAGAAATCAAAGGTCAAGCAGTTAACAATCTGAAGATTGGTTTGAACACCACAGTGCTTTACTAGGCGTGGTCCTAAACTGGAGGTGGTATGCCGTTGCCTTCCTCAGACCTTCGAACTGACTTACCCAGCCAGTTATAGGGGGACCTACAGTTTAACGTGGATTCCCAACCACGGTGCTACTCGGTATTTTTCACATGAGCAATACTGCCAGAGGTGAAAGAAGTGGAAAATGACAGATAAAAATCCTAGGACCTGGCGGGGATCGAACCCGCGACCTTTGGATTTGTAGTCTGGCACTCTACCACTGTGCAACCGAAAAGATAAGTTTAAGAGGAGCCTAAAAGAATTTCTAGTGGCCAACTCCTACTCCATTACTGAATTTCTAAATTGTACCAAATGATGCATGTATCGGTATTCATACTTTATTAGTATTATTATATTATCAGCTAAGAAAAAACCTTAAAAACACTTGTATCTGTATTTATATTTTTAGTATTACCTATTATTCACCTTGTAGATTTTGTTTTTTGACATGTTCCACATCCACGAGGATCTCCTCAACAGAAATCTACGGTACGAAAAACTAATCTAATCTAATCTTTTACGAGACTTGCTGTTCAGTTTAGATTCCATACTAGAAACTTATACAGGGTACAAGGTTACGTATTACTTAGCTTTATCACTATGTATTGAGAAAATCAGGTGGATGCTGTCAAACACAGGAAAAAACATATTTCTGAAAGCTACAAGGCGGGCGTTATTCAGCTGTGTGCTATCAAAACCGCAGAACTCCACAGACTGAAGCAGAGAGAAAAACCCTAGTACCCCCAACGTGCAGATGTTAATCTCTAACGAAGTACGTTCACTTCTGCCTGTATTTGAGAGTTTAAACTGTATCCTCCTCTGAGTCGAGCACCACCAGTGACATCTCCGATGGAACAACAAACCTGTGTTACCTACCACAGGTTATTAAATACGTGCCCATGGAACCAAACAAATGGATTCCAACTACTAAGAGGACTTTTAAAAAGTTGTAGGTTACGTATAAAAATTTATTGTTTCTGTGAAAATCTTTAACAGGTCAACACAAGATTCGGGCAACACCCATGAACTGATGATCAATCATAATTATGAATTACCACGAGATTGATGTAACAGTCGTGTAATGCACAAGAGCTTTTAACCGCCATGCATACTATAAAGAACCAATAAATTTTAGTCAAAGTCTTTTTATTAATAGGTTGCTTGAAATTCCCGCTACCAGTCATAACTATGAAGTAAATGTTAAAAATATTTAACAGCGACATGTTCCGATGCTGTGCATAATCAGGCTATAGGCATGCAAAATATATTACTAAAGATGTACATTAATCTATTTTGACAACATCTTGAAGTTTGTGGCAACGAACCTGTGAAAACAGAAAGACGACCTTTGTCTGTTTTCACAGGGTCATTGCCACAAACATCAAATGTCATCAATATAGATTAATTTAAACCTTTAGTACTATATTTTGCATGCCTATAGCCTGATGATGATACACAGCATCGAAACATATCGCTGTTAAATATTTTTAACATTTACGTCATAGTTGTGACAGGTAGCGGAAATTTCAAGCAACCTTTTAATTATTTAGATACAGTCACGGTCGACACACTGTCAGCATGGCTTTAAATTGTCTTTTATTAGTTATAATAATGGTTGCCTTTGTCCATCATTAGTTTCAAATGTATTCTAGTTTACAAGATCACCAGTTTCGTTATTGGCAATAGAAGCAAGAGGAACCGTCCAGCCGTGCGGGAGTAGCCGAGCGGTCTGGAGCGCTTGTTGCGGATCGCGCGGCCTCCCGCGTCGGAGGTTCGATTCCTCCCGTCTTTAGTATAAATTAGTTCGTAAGTAGTTTTTAAGTTTAGAGACTGATGACCCCGCAGTTAAGTCACTTAAGCTTAACAAACATTTGAACATTTTAGCTAGATAAAGAAATACAAGTACGCTTTAGCTACATGCCGATTATGTGATAACTGCTGCAAGCTGTCTGACGCTTATAAGCGTCATATGCATTTATAGCAAACAATTCTAACAACGCCTCTGATTTATTATAAACTGGGCAGAAAATGAAATTCAAACAAGCGATAAATCCGCTTCATTGAGAAAGAATTAGTCTGAAAACACCAAAAGCTTTATCAAACGGAGAAAAAGAAACAGGCTCATCTGCAATGTGGTGCTATGAAAACCCAATCCAATATAACAAATAAATTTGCAAGATGTATAGTCGATCTTTTTATAGCAAACCACTAAAGACGAAAACACACGACTGCAGACAGCAAAACGTTACGTAATGTTTTTTGGTTGGTTTGTACTAACACGAGTGCACAACCAAACAAACTAAACTGAGTACTCAGCTAGCGCGCCGCTTATAAGCGTTACCCGCACTGGCGTGTTGATCGCGGAAACGCTTATAAGCGTCAGCCGCAGCGAGCGTGTTAACATTCATTTGAACATTTTTTGAAACCGTTCAAAAATATTGTGATTTGATCTAAAATATGTTATTACTATGAAAAAATTGGCTAAGGTAAAAATATATTTTAAATTCAATGTATTTGTACGTGTCCATGTGTGTACACACGATGTTTCACAAAATCAAATGTTGGTAAATCTAAGGACCTTAACTACTGCGGTTATCAGTCCTAGACAAACTAACTCCTTTATCTCAAACTAACTTATTCTAAGAACAACATATAAGCCCATGCCCAGGAGAGGTCTCGAACCTCCAGAGGAGAGCAATCGCGCGCTCCGCAACCAGACATTAAAGTTATAAACCAATTGGAAGAATGGGGGAGACTGAAACAAGCAAATATACCTCTGGAAACCAGTATTTTCCACGATACGACGTATGTGGAATCTACTATGTAAATAAACATCCTTACTCTGAAAGAATGGACCAGCATACATCCAAATGGCTTTTCTAGAATACATAGCTCGAATTTTCGAGATCAAGTATAATGGTCGTGGTTTGGCAATACCAGGTTTCCAGACGTGAACCCGTTGGGATTTTGTGGAAATATTTGGTCTATTCCAGCCCTGTCGATTGTATTGACGAAGGCCAGGAAAGCAATGTGGGTGGCTATCAGTACACCTTACATAATGAAACGGAGTCGGGTATCGATGAGGATACGTGCTGTAGCCCGCCTAAGATAAACGGAGCTCATGTGGAACACTTGTAGTGATGTATTTGCCGCGGCAGATTAGCCGTGCAGATTGAGGCGCCATGCTGCAGTGTGCGCGGCCTTTCGCCGTCGGGGTTTCGAGGCCCCCCCCCCCCCTCCTCAGGCATGGGTGTTTGTGTTGTCCTTAGGTTAGTTTACCTTAGTTTAAGTAGTTTGTAAGCTACGGACTAATAACCGAGCTATTGAGTCAGATAGATTTACAAACATTCGAAAATTTAGTGATGTTTGTTCTCAAGCGCATATCCGCGGGGAAACCATTGGTTTAGCGACCTGTCTTTAATAGACATATACGGTATTTTCTTCCCTGTAGTCTACTGTCCCCTTCCAATTCGAACTGTTGTTGTTGTGGTGGTCTGTCCTGAGACTGGTTTGATGCAGCTCTCCGAGCTGCCCTGTCCTGTGTAAGCCTTTTCAACTCTGAAGACTGACGGCAACCTTTTGAACCTGCTTACTGTATTCATCTCTCGGCCTTCCTTTGAGATTTTTACCCCACACACTACCCTCCAATGCTAAATTGACGATTCACTGATGTCTCGGAATGTGTCGCAACAATCGATCCCTTCTCTTAGTCAAGATATGCCAGAAATTTATTTTATCCCAGTTCTGTTCAGCACTTCATTAGTTGCGCGTTCTACCCCCTAATCTTCAGCATTCCTCTGTTACACCACATTTCCAATGCTTCTATCATCTTTCTGTCTGAACTCCTTATCGTCCACGTTTCACTCCCAGACAAATGCTTTCAGAAATTGAATTAATTTTAGATGTCAGCAAATTCCGCTTCTTCAGAAATTCTTTTCATCCCACAGTCATTCTACATTTTATACCTTCTTTACTTCGGCCACCAGAAGCTATTTTGCTACCAAAATAAAAAAAACTCGTCTACCACTTTTAGTGTCTTATCACCCAATATAATTCCCTCAGCAACGCCTGATTTTCTTACTTTACATTTCATTACCCTTGTCTTGCTATTGTTAATGTTCAACTCATAACCTTCCAGGACACTGTCCATTCCGTCCAATTGCTCTTCCAGACCTTCTGCTGTCTCTGAGAGACGGAGTCACAATGTCGTCGGCAAACTGCAAAGTTGTTATTTCTTCTCCCTGAACTTTAATTCCTTCTCCTAATTTTTCCTTGCAATCTCCACATATTGCTCAATGTACAGATTGAATAACATAGGGGAAAGGCTACAACATGTCTTACTTCTTTCCCAACCAATGCGTTCATTTCATGGCCTTCGACACCCTATAACATGAAATACCTTTTGCTACTCTTTTTTATTAAGTCGACGTTTTTTGTTCGTGTAAAGAGATGAAGAATCAGTAGAAAAAAGCTAATTAGATCCCATATTATAGCAGGTAAGTGGGAGGAATCGGAAGAACGCATTTAATCAAAAATGTACGCGGGCAGAATGTGTGTGTGTGTGTGTGTGTGTGTGTGTGTGTGTGTGTGTTAGAGAGAGAGAGAGAGAGAGAGAGAGAGAGAGAGAGAGAGAGAGAGAGAGTGAGAGAGAGAGAGAGGGAGAGAGAACTGTTACAACTGCACATAATCCTTAAAAAAAGACTACATATTGGATTTAATTAGTCGGTTGAAATATTAGACGCCACAAAAAATAACCAGAGCTAAGATATTAAGATTGCAAAGCAATAAATATAGTAGGTAAGTTCAGACTCCTAACAGCACCCTTTTCATTGAGACGTTTGTATTTGAATAATTTAATTTAGCTCTGAGTATGCAATTTATCCATTCGTACGAATCAGCTGATCAAATCGATCGCGCATAGAAAATGCATTCAAGGGAAAGGGCGTCTAGGCATTAAGCTTTGGCATCTTCTTTTACGGTGACATTTAAATTTACGGAGCTGGGCTGTAGCACTTATAAAATCGATGGAATGACCCATTGTATTTTTTTACATTTATTGTTTTGTGGTGGTGAACATGAAAGTAATTACATGTATATCATATAGCACGAAGTATTAAGACCAATTATGGCCTCTTTTTAAATCAGTTGTTTGGACGTTTGGGTAACAAACAACACATTAGAGCCTGGAAGTATGGAACATACTATTCCGGATTTGCCGAACACCTAAGAACACAACCACAAACTAACATTCAAAGAAGAAGACATGAAAGTAATTTGAGTAAACAACAGAAGGCAACATCTAACACTAAAAGAAAATTACATTAAAAAACCAAAGCAGAAAAGAAAAATTGAAATTCAAATGTTTGTAAATCTATCGGACCAAACTGCGTGATCATCAGTCCGTAACTTACAAACTACTTAAACTAAGTTAAACTAACCTAAGGACAAACACACACACACACACACACAGAGAGAGAGAGAGAGAGAGAGAGAGAGAGAGAGGAGGAGGAGGAAGGGGGGGGGGGATGAGAATCATCATCTTTTTCGTACATACACAAAACACAGACGCTCCGCATACATACTCAGTTAAGTGAGCAACACATTAAACAAACTATATCCTAAACAAGATACACCTTCAAGCATGTGGAAGAGTAAACATTGAAACAAATGTTCAAATGTTTGTTAAGCTTATGGGACTTAACTACGGGGTCATCAGTCCCTAAACTTACAAACTACTTATGAACTACTTACGAACTAGGACGGCACAAATATCCATGCCCGAGGGGGATTCGAACCCCCGACCGTAAAACATTGAAACAGTGAGTGACAAAATGAAGAAGGAAATACAATAATTTTAGCGATGCTATGTGAATTCAGCCAGTGACCAGGTGGAAAGATCACCATGAAAATAGAGAGACTATAAAACTGAGTAACCTGTATTATTTCGATTAAAACAAAGTGAATCGTTTGTGATCTGTTGAGGCGAAATCAGTAAGCAAAAAAGTAAATTCCAGATATAGAACCTACTGATCATGCCCTAAAATAATGGGCGAAACACGTATGGAGAGGATTGCAGCGAGGAAACGGCTGTTTCGTTTCCGAAAACAAATACCGAGAAGGAACTAGCCTGCCCGTGCTTTTGTCAACGCAGTGTCTTCCTCTCGTCTGGAGAGCAACTCTTGGCGTAACGAAGTTTAAAACAGATTCAACGGGCAGTTGCGTCATCTGCCTACTGTGAGTCAACGTGCCATTTCCTGCATTTCCCGCAGTGACTTGGACGGCCACAGGACTCCTTTGACGGCCCTCTGCGCGTGCTCCCACGGAGCAAAAGAGCGGCGCGCAGGCAGTTGCAGTGCGGCCAGGAAACGACATAGCGCCATCGCCAGCGCCACTCACCGCTATCTGCTGCGGCACAGAGGCGCAGCCCGCGCTACCTGCCGGCCACACCGAGAACTGCCACACCGACGCCTAGCTTCTCGCCCACTTCCTTTCCTTGTTATTTTATTCCTTCAAACGAGTCCAGTTGCTTAAATCAATTTGCGATATATTGCACAGTTACTTTGATTCACTCGCCGTTACAGTACTACGTCAGAATTATTCTGCACTTGTCATGTGAGGTCCTCATTACCTTGGGTTTAGAAAGTAAAAAAAAAAAAAAAAAAAAAATTACGACATTAAGCTAGTCTAGCGAGAAAGAACGTCGATAAAACCATGGTGCATATCACATCTATGATCTTCATCAAACAAGGTGGTCAAAGCACTGAAATCACACTCGGATGGAGTTAAGTTCTAATCTATGTGCATCGGTAACCAAGCTTCCTCTTTGTCGCTTCAGTTGGTGGAGGCAAAGTTTCTTAAGCCCAGACAGTTAAATTTTCCTCCGCAGTTTGTTGTGACGAAGACTGGAATTAAAAATGTTCAAATGTTTGTAAATCTATGGGACTCGACAGCTTGGTTATTAGTCCCTACCTTACAAACTACTTAAACTAAGATAAACTAACCTAAGGACAACACAAACACCCATGACCGAGGTGGGAATCGAACCCCCGACGGCGGATGGGCACGCGCGCCGCAACACGGCGCTCCAATACGCGCGGCTAATCCGCCGCGACAGACTGGAATTCATTTTCCTTGTATCTTAACAGAATTCTTCACATTTTTCATTTAGACCGTGTCTCAGAATGAGGTTTTAAAAATTTAGGGGATTTTAGAGGGGTCTTAAAAATTATGATAAGGAAAGCATTTGCGTAAATGTCATGCAACGATGCTATGAGTTCTTCTTCATCTTCTATACCGTGAAACAAAACTCTTATACTGCAAGCTCTTTGCTTTACACTTTCCGGGAGGAGGTAGTATTGTCCAAAACTACAAAAACAGTCCAGTGACTATGGACTCTAAAAGGCATACCTTAAGACCTAACAGCACTTCATCTTCGGTGCGGCACTGTGAAACATCTCTTCAGCTGTTCAGTACGTCACTGCTACACTTTTTCCCCCCTTCGTTCCATGCTTCACGGACGCCGCGTCGGATGGTATAGTCCAAGATGCAATTTTTTCCCTTGTTTTATCCATACTATCTCCTTCCAAAACAATGAAAACAACGAACTTTTAGTAGAGGGGATTTATTTCACAGTATTGGAGGTGAAGAAATGTTCATACCGTCGTTAAACGACGTTTCCGGACATTGATTCTTATCAAAACTTTATCTAGTTGTCTATGTTTTCCTATATAATCCTCCATATTTTTAAAACGTAATGCTGAAACACTCTGTATTACTGAGCAACAACTTATCAAGATGTTAATAGGTTTAAAAATTGTTCTTGTTGTCACTAATGTCTGACGTATAGTCTTACACTTTACTGCAATCATTACAGTGTCTTAATAACTTATAAATATGATTTTGACTTTACTGAACTAAATTTCTTGTTTTTAGAAACCAAATGTAATGGTATCCTAAACTGTTTTTATAGTAATTACATTTTTAAGAAAAATTGGGGCTGCGTCAATCTTTTGTCATACGTATTAAAGAAATTAAATAAATGGAAAGCAAATTTTAGGTTGTTACGTTTTACGAGTAAAAAAATATTTTCTATGTGATTATTCATTTCTTACCAAGTATCATAGGTGCTAAATATCATTCTCTCTTTAGAGATAAAATCTCTGAAATGGTTAATGCTGACTTTTTTCTCCTTGATGTTATTTAACTTTAAAATCGAATAAGTTGGACTGAATTTAAGTGCTTAGTTTATGTTACATGCACTTATAAATCAACAGTTTTGAACAGACTTAGAAACGTTTAAAAACATACGGCGTGACAGTAGTACAAACAGCAAAGTTAGCTCCAATGAATTGGCAGTAATAATCTTACGGAAATTAAAGAAATGTATACAACACGTGATCTTGGCCGTAACTGGCCGATTTGACTGAATATAGTTATTATCTTATAGGAGTACTTTTACCGTGCACAAACTTTCTTAATATCTGTAGATGACAGCTATTTAGGCCGATGAAATGTGGAAAAAATTAAAAACATTTAACACGCGACATTGGCTGCGACAAGCAACAGATCGCTCTCAACAACATGTGCAATTTATGTTAAAAAAAACCACGTTTGGTAATGTTTCACAAGACCGATTATTTCATCCCTATGCATGTATGCAACTCTGAACTAACCAAGCGTAGGAAAACTTGGAATTAATGTTGCGTGTACGACGAAGTCATTTGAGACTCGGCTTCTGCTTGGAACAAGAGAGGAAATCGATATGTGTCGAAACTATCTTAAATCATCTAGGGACACCTCGCAAAATTAACTCTTGATAGCCGGATGGTGACTGCACCCAAGTTCTCGCGAATGCGAGTCAAGTGTCTCAACTACTGCTGAAGACTCATTTCGTACATTGGAGGTTACGAGAACTGATCCAGAGAAAGTGTCACTGCTACCTTATGATAGTGTAACAATATTATTAACAACGGCTAAACGTGCCCCATTTATCTGGGAGGAATGTTGATCAAGCTGCAATACGTCCACAGAAATTAGGTAAATCCTCAAATTGTCGCTTCGTAATCTCTTTAGATCACAGTGGCAGCCTGTATGGCTCAAGAATCAGAATGACCAACCTCCTAAAAGTTTCAGTACGTAGCGTTAGTTGTACTTCAGAACTCATATTCATTTGGGAAAGTTGTCTCCATCATAAAAATAGCAATCAGGTAGATAATTACATCGCTTTAGCCCTCTTAGTAGTAGGCGGGGTCGAATGACCCCTGCGGTAATGCTTCTTCCCCAGCTCATTCGCGGAATACAGAAAATCCATTAAAAATCTATAATACATTGATGTGATTTATTAAACCGATCCACCTGGTACTAGGAGGGTTAATGTTTCCTATATCACGATTCAGTACATTTGCAAACCGGCGAAGCCGTGACTCATATTGTACGCAAGAATACCCCGACCGCACGCGAAGAGGCAATGAATAGTATTTTGATAACTGTGATACAGATTATAGGGACTATGGTTAAAGATTTTTATTAGAAATTTTAGGACGATATATAGACGATAAATTTATGTTTGACAGGGTTTTCCTAATTTAGTCTTTGGTTGACTTTAGCATTATACTCCCTACATAATAACATACACAGAAATAATAAATACAATTATACCATCTTTATTACCTTTTCTATATTTTTTTTGGAAAAAATTGTAAACGTACAATATTCTGAGGCACTGACAGATAACTGAGTAAAATTCGTATGTAAGTATAATATTGAAAGAGCACCTCATAAATATCGCATAGTCAGTTAAAGCAGTTACAGCCTTGTATACGTATGTACTGCACTATATTATCGAAATTTTGTAAATTTTATTTATATGGTACTTGGCTACATATTGATAACAGAAAATGTTTTTGCAGAAAGACACCCGACGACGCACTTGTGCCGAAATATATATCTAGCGCATAAATAAATAAAAAATATAACAGTATTCTGGACTAACCAATTAAAATTTTAAATATTATCTTGTGGCGTTGAAAGGCAGCGGTCATATGTAGAAAAAAAAAAAAGCCACAAGAGTTTCCTTTACTATAGGAACATTTTAAATATTAACTTGGGGCGATCGAAGGCAGCGATCATATATGGAAAAAATCTGTCACAAGAGTTTAAGATTTTCGTAGAACTTAAGTGCTGCCGGAAAGGCGTGGCTAGTTGCGCAGATCGTGCGAAAAGGTCTCTTAAATATAGAACCCAAAAAACAAGCAGTTCTGAAAATAAGTTAATGGCAGCCTATCGGCTTTTGAAACTCCTGTTCTGTTAACGAATTTGTTCTTTCTTTTAATTGTAGACTAGGCGACTAGACGTATTGGCCGTCGCAGATGGCCCAGGGCTGGAAAGAGGCGTCTTGTAGCGGAGAATATGCAAGACATCGGTGATGTGAGCCCGGGGCACGAACCGCACGTCCAACTGGTAGCCACTGCTCTGCCAGACATCAGTACAAGGTCACGCACAAGGACAACGCCATTCTTAGAAGAGCAACTGACATCTCGTTAATTTCCTCTCGCCAAACAGAGCACTGCCACAACTCGTTTTCTGTGAGCCAGGTTTTGTACCGTAGTCAGGTCTGCTACAGGGCGAGCGTGACGATGTTACCGATTTTGAAAACTGATTTTCATGAATAATACATTCCAATAAAAGCGGTATCAACAGAAAGGGAAACTTTAAAAAAATCGTAGCATATTACAAATTTTGAATATGTGAACGAAGTTTCCCCAGACTAAGCTAACACACAATCCAGTTCCGATCTCTACTGTGAAGTGTTGCTGACTACCTCAAGTTACGCAGATGCCACGTGGTAGCAGCAATTGTGAGTTCTTGTCACCCATTTGTGAGTGCCACAGAAACAGAAAAGGAAACTAGGTACATTTAGAAACGGAAATCAAGTGCATGGGTGTTTTAGAGATGTGGGGGACTAGTAAAAACCCACGCATTTTTGTTACGGAGCGCACACATATACACTACCAGAGCTATTTGTAAACCTGTGGTCCGCCACAGAAACGTCTGTTAATGAAGCCCTGCCGTGATCGGTTGAGACAGCAGTCGAAGAGCTCTGACAAATGACTGGAGCAATTTTACTGCTTGGATGTGTCATCCTAATGTTACGAGAGAGATCTGTCTTTCGAAATTTAATTGTTAATGATGAAGAAACTTTCCATATCTCATGACAACTCAATGCAGGTAATGCACTGATTTCAGCATAATAACATTCCCACTCATACGCGGCCCTGACTCAACTTCTGACAAACCATGCAACAAGGAGATTAAGGCTTTTTCATTATTCATTATCGGATTGATGTGTACTGTGTGTGACAAATTCTGCTTTCTTAATGATTTGGAAAAATCTTTTGAGCCTGCATCTTTGTATCAATACTCATTTTAAAGTAATGTATTATCTTATACAGAATAATTACTTACTGAAATCATAAACATCATTTTTACTCGCATCATGTTACTAATTTATGAAAATAGTTATCACCTGACTGGAAAGAGTCCACTCTTTTGGTTTCCGTTATTAATCCAGTTCCTTATGAGCACTAAAGCTAAAGGTCCCACAATGAATCTCGATCCGACAAACATTTATATTTTGTCAGGAAGATTCACTACCCACTATATTTAGTCTGCAACGTAAATAAGTTGTTTTCATTGCCAAAAAATTCTGAGGATATACGATATTAAGCAGCGTATTCCGTATCAATATTCAGACAATGAATACAGTAAAAGTTTATTTCTCTCATCTAAAATGACTTATTGCACTGAATTAGTTTAATACAAAAACTAGTAGACTATGGTGATTTCTATGAGTAACATCTTACTGATGTGTGAGATGAGTTCCATATGCTAAAAAACTTTTATAATCGAATAAATTTTAAAAGCTTTGAGTGGTAGAGTATCAATTAATGATACACCAACACCTTTTAAACAGAAATAAAGCAAAGCATCAAAGTAATATCTTAGAAAGACTGAAAATTCTAGCTGTTTGACTATTACGTGATAAGAAAGAATCTCGCATTGATGACACAGAGATTATTAGAAAAGTTGCAAAAGAAGGAATCGGCTGGGACCTAGTCTGGGCTCTCGTCAAGAGAAAATTGATTCTACCAGTGTTATCAGGAAGCAGCATCGTCTGCTTCATTCTCTCTCTATTTTCTATGATCTTTCTGACAAAAGCGAGCAAGTTAGCGCCGTAGTTACGAAATTGTACTCGTAATCGAGAGGATGCACGTTCAAATCCTCTTGCGCGACCCTGGTTTAGATTCTCCGTTGTTACTTTCAACTACAGTGAATGCCAGATGTTTCTTATGAAAAGTACATTATCGATTTACTTCTCCATCCGTGCTCAATGCAAACTTGTAATTCGTCTCTAATAACCTCGCAATCAACGATACGTGTAGATCCAATTTCACTTCCTTCTTCCTACAGAAAGCTGCGTTTGTTTCTCGCTAAAGAACATCTTGTGAAAGTCCCGCCGGCCGCGGTGGCCGAGGTGACTGAGGCGCTCCAGTCTCGGTCAGCACGGCCACTACGGTCGGGGGTTCGAATCCCCCCTCGGGCATGGATATTTGTGCCGTCCTAGTTCGTAAGTAGTTCATAAGTAGTTTGTAAGTTTAGGGACTGATGACCCCGTAGTTAAGTCCCATAAGCTTAACAAACATTTTTTTGTGAAAGTTCCTGTGGGCGGCTACCAGATTAAAACAATTTAGGCCCTTATTGTGTGTTTAATTGCACCGCGTTGTTTACTTCAAAGACGAAGAAGTTTTACAGTAATACTTCTGAACTGTTTTAGATAACTGAGAAAGACTACGGTCGACGTTTCTGTTTTGCTGGAATTTAGCTTTCTCTTAATGGGAGTGACGCTATGCACGAGCTGATTACTCAGGTCAGAAAGTCAGTCGTTCCTTGGGGAAGCTATCGTAAGGAAATAGTTGAAAAGAATATGACTTTTGTGAACCTCAAAATAATGTTGTCTTAAATGAGCATGTTGGCTGCTACACGATTTTCGGTAAATAAGAGGCGCGGTTCGTACGGTACACATGAATGAAGTGCCTCACTTATTTGAGATGTTAGACACGATTATCGTCCTAGTGGCCGTCTTTTTCCGACTTGTATACGATGTGTCAGATATGTAACTGAGTCATGTCGATGACAGATGAGTGCTTCTACACTGTAGTGTTTTATTTCAGTTGATTTGGAACGCCATGATTTAATTATTATGTGTTACACACAGCACTATAATTGTCGAAGCTACACTTCATTATATGGAAATACATTTTGTCTCAAAGGCAACGTCCCTCGTTAACAATGCCACAAAGCAATAAAATTTTTAATAAACTGCACAGAATCTTACAATGTAATGACAACATCCTGGACTGACTTCAGTCCATAAAACGGCCGACTCTGCGAACATCCATGCACTGCGGTCTGACTCCCAAAAAATTGAAGGAGGGGGACAGAATGAACCTCCGTGAACGCACGTAGCTCACTCCATTCGTATAACAGCAGAGGGACTGCATGCTTAGTAACCCCGTCCAATCGCTGGATCAACCACCACACGCCTCCATTTCCATATAGCGAAGAAGTTTGACAAGTGACCACCTGGCGGCCAGTCTTTTCTCCATCACTATGATATGTCTCTTTTTCTCCATCAGTATGATATGAACCGCTTTCCGAGCGAGGTAGCGCAGAGTCAACACTGAAATCGTATCCGGGAGGATGGCAGTCAAATTTAAGTGTTGCAAGTGTTTAAATGTCACTTAATTGAAATATCGAGATAGTTCCCTTAAAAAAGCGTTGCCCACTTCCTTCCCCATACTATCCCGATCCAACTATGTGGGCCAGTGGCTCTCAACCTTTTTTTAGACCAGAGATCACTTTGATTTCTTTATTTCGAGGAGGGACAACAAAGTCCAAGAAAAATAAACTATATCAATCTAAAATAAACGTTAATTAGAGCTTTTGATATATTCGTTAAACTCAAAATTAATATGTTCTGACAGTTCTATTGTAATAGAAACTTTTAGAAGAAAATTAAGTTCAATGAACACTAAGGTGATTTTATAGCTTTCATCTTTGTTTCAAGTTCGGTAATCCTAGGGCTGATACGGTTACTCAAACCTACACGCGTTTCATCACTTACTATATCTGGGTGAAGCGACAGCAACAGCATACTAGCAGTAGTTTCCATGACTATCGATAGTATCTAGTCCAGTGTTCCTGATTTTTCTGAGTACTCAGCACACTTCCAAGTACAATTCTGGCGACCTCCCTACCTGCACTGTAACACCACCGTGTGACTGATTTTAAAGGCTACGAATCTAATTTCCTTCCGTTGATTCACCTTTACTGTAAAAAAATGTACAGCATTATACATTAAAGGATGACTTATTTTTCGGAATGGAACACATTATCGTATTTTTACTTGAATTTCGACAAAAAAATGTGTGGCATAACGAGTATTTTGCACTGCAGATAAGACTCAGAAACGAATTATGCTCGTTAAGCAAGGCCGCACTGTATACTCAATTTGTAGAACAAGTGGAGCTTTTTCGGAATGTCTCAAAATTATTTATTATTGTATCTTGTTAATTTAACTATCCATTAGTTCCTGAAAACAGTTTTCAGAATTTCTTTCATTCATCGTTAACAGCGTATTTATTACACTATAAAAAGATTCATGTCCTATTCCACTAAAAATTTGTAATAAATAAGGAATTACGTACCGGTAATTTTAATATAAAATAATTTCATTTTCCTTATGTCTACGTTTTTGTGTTATGGAACCCCTTCTGTGGAGGCATGCACGGAGCTGGTTGTTTAATGGTACAACTACTTCCTCCTGTGATCACGACCCCTCCGAACCGACTCTGCGCCCCCCCCCCCCCCGCGCCGCTGGTTGGAAACACTGCTCTAACGGATCTGCAAGGTGCAATGCAGACAGATCCGCCTCATAGGAACCAAGGCTTCCACCAACTGAGCCACAGCTCCACGGTCTCAACCCATATCGACCTATTGAGTCCTTTAAGACTAAGTAAAGCGCTGTTTACTAGGGAAACAATAAGACAGCTTAGAGGGAGATTCGGTGACAAAGTGAGGCACAAAATGTGTGGCAAATGGAGCAGGTCGTTGAGTGGAGGAGAAGGGCAAATAGAGACAGAGAGAGGGAGAAGGCTGGCGGTGGCAGGTGAAGAGGTGACCAGCTGCAGAACAAAGCGAGGTGTGGCACGTCACGTGACCCGCGCCTCAGCGCACCCGCACCCGCCCGACCGGTTGGCCCGGTCAGCTGTCAGTGCAGTTTTTGCACCGCCCCACTCCGCGGCTCAGTCCCACGCGCAATCCACAAATTACTCCACCTCTACATTTCTGCCGTCCAACTGCACATTTGGCAACGACGGTCGGTCATTGATTTCTAGGAGATGACTACAACGTCTTCTCGTCCTTACCCAACAACTAGCGGCTAAACCGAGCGAGGTGGCCCCGTTGTAGCGTGTTAGCGCACTGCACTCGCATTCGGGAGAATGGGCGTTCAAATTCACCTCCGGCCATCCAGATTTAGGTTTTCCGCGATTTCTCTGAATCACACCATGTAACGCCGGGATTATTCTTTTTAAAGGGCACGGGCGATTTCCGACCCAAACAACCCGAGCGTGAGTTCCAAGTCTAATGACCACGTTATCGACGGGACGTTAAACCCTAAAATTCCTTCTTTTTTTAAAAATTGGAAAATCCGTCACATTATTAGTCATATACAGGATGTTCGGAAATTCCCGTTACAAACTTCGAGGACTTACAGAGGAATTTCAATACATAATATCTTGGCAAGGAACTCATATCTGGAAATGTCATATAGTGAATATCGGTACTGCTTTATCTTTCTCACTGAGGAACAAATCTCTTTTACTGCAAGCTCATTGCTTTCCATATTTCGGCAGGAGGTAGTATGGACCAAACTAAGGAAAAAAATCTAGTAAAAATGGAAATTATATACATCTGAAGAGCTATGAGTACTTGACCAGCAGAAGAGACGCGTCCACAGTATCCAAGGTCAAGACGTGCTCATAGGTCTTACGTTATGCATTTTTAGAGCTCTCGTTTATTATTTGTTTTATTTTTGCCGGTATCACCTCCTTCCAAAATATGGAACAAATGTTTCAAATGTTTGTAAGGCTAACCCGTCGCGGCAAAATATGGAACTCAAAGAGCTTGTAGTATAAGAGATATGTTTCGTGGTGCCAAAGACGAAGAAGTCCACATAGTGACACTGGAAGACATTTCAGGACATGGGTTCCTTATCTGCGTCACTTCCCATTACCAAATTAGCTCACGTTATTAGGTCCCGCAGGGATTTGAGATGGAAACATCACATGATTTACTCCCTGTGGTGTGCATCAGAAACAATTTTACAAACTTTGGTAAAAAATTTATAATTATCTCTGAAAGTACCTCGTTAGCAAGTTATTATCGACACAACATTTTACGAAGTTCTCTAGCTTTAAACTCACAACAAATGTTCGAAACAGTATCTGATCACTTTTACGCGTGCGGATACTCCAGCAAAATTTGTGACTAGATAAAGACCTCATCGTAAAATTCTGGCTAGACTACAGCAGCAGGACTGACCAATACATCCACTTGTTCGCCCACCACGTCTTAGGACGAGATTAAAGTAAGTTACACAGCATTAAGGTAGGCCAGGTAACTTATATTGAATGCCGTACTACGTTTCAAAGTGCCACCGTTACACGACACAATTGTGAACGTAGTCACATTCTACAAATCGTGCAATTCACCGACGACAGAATTTCGCTCCTCGGCCATCGAACCATTCTATATTCTCTGTATGGATGTCGTTATTGTAGGAGTCTCTTCCCCAGATGTTCTTTCAGCTTGCCTAAAATATTGATATCAAATAGAGCCAAATCTGGATTTCTCAGTCAGCATCATTAGCGTTACATTGAATTTTGTCCATATACCGACAGAATGTCACGGTGAATCTGTGAATTCAGAAGTTTTGCACACAACGCGGCAACGTTCGGCGTTTGAGGTTTGTTTCCAATTTCCGTGCTATTTCACTTCCACACTGATGCACCAGTTATTCGCACCGCAACTTATCTCTCTCTGCACGAAACCTGGGACATGTTCTCTCTTCTAACAATGTAGCACTCTTGTTCGACGATTGTCTTAGCGTGGGACATGTGTAACTTCGTTTTTGAAGTATTCTATTTCATCTCGCTTATTTCCGCTTAGACTTTGGGGTCGATACTATTATTATTGTTTTGGCATGGTTTGTTTTCCGCCAATAAAACGCAGCAGCCGGCCGAGGGGACTGAGGCGCTCCAGTCACGGTCTGCCCGGCCACTACGGTCGAGCGTTCGAATCCCCCCTCGGGCATGGATATTTGTGCCATCCTTAGTATTAGCTAGTTCGTAAGTAGTTTGTAAGTTTAGGGACTAATGACCCCATAGTTAAGTCCCATAAGCTATACAAACATTTGAACATTTGAAACGCAGCATTTGGCTTGCCCGCCACTCGATATTTTCTGTGTGTTCTTTTTAAATTAAGTTGTTCGTGATTGTAATTCCTAGATATTTAGTTGAATTTACGGCCCCTAGATTTGATTGATTTATTGTGTCAATAAAGTTCCACGGATTTCTTTTACAGCTCAAATGGACGACCTCACACTTATAGTTTTTTTAGGATCAATTGCCATTTTTGCACCATACTGATAATTAATCTAAATCGTTTTGCAGTCGCTTTCTATTCTCTGATGACTTAACTACTCGATAATAATAATAACAATAATTTCGTATGGCTTAGTGGCCTGGTGCAAGTCTTTCAACTGGACGATACTTCAGCGTCTTGCGTGTCCCTAACCTACCCCAGCTATCCGACCGGTGAAAGGGAACCTACTGTTTAACCACGTGCTGTTTCTGGCAACTCTCACATCGTTGAGGGGTGAAGGCTTGGTTAAAACGTAGACTGAAAAATTCCGTGATCCTTCGGTTTTCAGTCAATCGCTTTACCCCTAGACCGCTAGGGGCGAAAGTGGACGATACACAACAGCGTCTTCCACAAATATCCGAAGAGATCTGCTCAGATTATCTGCTAAATCGTTTATGAAAACAAGAAACAATAGGGGACCTATAGTACTTCCCTGGGGGACGCCAGATATTACTTTTGTTTTACTCTATGACTTTCCGTCAGTTACTACGAACTGTATTTTTTCTGACAGGAAGTCTAGAATCCAGTCACACAATACGATACTCCATGAGAATGCACTTTGATTAGAAGCCCCTTGGGAGGTACGGTGTCGAAGCCCTCCCGGGAATTCAGAAATATGAAATCGCTTTGATGTCTTTTCTAGTGTAAGTAATGAGCTAGCTGTGTTTCAAAGGAACCATACTTTTTAATCCGTGGTGAGTATGGATCAACAGAGCATTCTCTTCGAGGTAATTAATAATATTGGAACAAATTATATGTTCCCAAATCCTGCTCGAGATCAATATTAGTCATATGACCCTGTAATTTTACGGATTACTCTTATTCACACACTGACGGCCGAACGCGTTATTGAGCCGTCGGAGCACTCGACGCCCTGCAGCCTTGGAGAACAGGCAAGATCGCGACTTGTCGGAATACATTACGCGCGTCGAGTGAGCCACTGTCCAATTTGTCGTTGCTTGTCCCAAGCAAGACGCGCAGCTTTGCCACTGTAAGAAATGTCCTTTTTCGAGGTACCCCACTCCTCATGTAGTTTCCTTCGCAACTTGGCGAGGAAATTCTTTGCGTTGGACCTGCCTTCACAAACAGTACCAATGCATGTCGTGTTTGATACCGATTCTCAATTAAATGACATGACACACGACTCCAGTCCCTACTGATTAGCGTCTTTTCACGACCACTACTCTTACGCCATGTTACACAGCTACGAATGCTTCACAGCTCCTTGCAGACCCTCTGGTGAGTACACGTTAGGACATCAACAAATGTGGCGACTTCATTTACGGTTTGGTTATGGGAACATCCAAATACGACAGTTGCCTATACCGTCCCACATCGTCCCATCTTACTGCGGTTACTTTCACACAAGCAGTTATCGATCCGAAGATTGTTTTGACACCACATTGCTTGACTAGGCAAGGTCCTGTTGGAAATAGTATGGCGCTACCTTCCCCCCACCTTTGAACTGATTTCCCCGGCCAGTTCAAATGTTTGTAAAGCTTATGGGACTTAACTGCGAGGTCATCAGTCCCTGAACTTACAAACTACTTATGAACCAGCTTATACTAAAGACAGCACAAACTTCCATGCCCGCGGGCATTTGAGCTGTGCAGCTGTTCAGTCTTACTAACCCCATGCCCATTCTGTGTAATTAAAATGTCAGATTTTGTTGAATTGTGTTGGTCACCGTAAAATCTGTCTTATCGCGGTTTAGTATCAATTTATTTTCTACAAGCCAAGCATTTTTGTCTTGAACTGCATTATTGGATGCTGTGCCAGTATTGCATACAACAAAAACAAATATTTCAGAATCACCTGTTATACCAGAACGTGTGTCACGTATAGAGGCTCGACAACTGACTCCTGTGGCACCCCTCTCCCCCACCACTGTGACTGCATCTGTAGCGCACTTACAGCGCTCCTGAGCGACGACTGTAGAGTGTAAGGAGGGTGGCTAACTTATTGACAAATGTCGAATGTATGATCGTACATATAATCCCCCGACCTCGGTCCTTTGGATTATTGTGGTCACCTTTAGCAACCGATTCATGCAGCACATATTCCTAATGCAGAAGCTCTTGTTTAAGGTTGTGAAGCCACTTAATACCTCCCGGATATGTCTCAAAGTGTGCGACAGCCCCCCCCCCCTCCTAATCTGGTGGGACAGGAGTTACATTAGAAAAAGTCTGAAGTGTCTGACTTGAGAAAATTGTAAACTACACTGTCATTACACTCAAGAACGAAAAATTTTCGGTCGTATGCTTTAGTGATTATTTTTTCTTTTATTCCTGTCATGGAGTAACGAACACGCACCCGCATTTTGTAAAGTTTTTTTAATCCATCTTGTGTATTCATCCATTAGCCATAACAAAAGATCACACCCAAAAGATTCCAAAAGTGTCAAATAATAAGAAGAGGTGCTGATTTCACACCAGTGTTTAACAGTATAGCACATATTATTTCCATTAGTGGAGACAACCAGTGCGGTTTGGGACGAAAGCCACTTACTTCAACAATCTCCGCTGTTAAGTGCACGCTAATATTCTCGCGTGACTTTAATGCAGCCTTCCACATCATAATCATGTTCATGTTAATTTCTGAACAGGATTACATACCAGTTCCAGGAGGAAAATTCACAGAACAATGGAGTCGGATTGAGGAGGAATATTTTGAAGTAGAATATCTCCCAGGGAATCTTAACGTTGCCAGCACTGCTCGATATATGCAAATATGGTCTTTACGTGATGAACGTTTACTGTAGATTATGTCGCTGTTGATGGCAGTATTTAACTGTGGTGTGTAATGAACTGTTTTTGTACTCCAACAGTAGTTTACACCCCTGTAAACGACAAAATTAAGAGCAATACATCGGCTTAGTTCTCTTTGTAGGCTGCAATAGCTACTATCAGTATAAAGAAATTAACAGAGTTGAACTGTTTTAGTTTCCTCCACCGACAAAATTATTTTGTATATGCCGATGACTCTTTACGATAGCGTTCTCTGTTCGGACTGTCAAAACGTCTCTATCCTGTATAAACCCACATTCTACGCGGATGAATTTTCTTTCTCGGTAGCTGATCCAGGGCTGAAAGTTTTTCGAACGTCTAAGAAAACTTGATCAAACCAGGTTCATCAACGACAATTAGAAGAGGTTGCGAGGAGATCCTGAGTGAGGCTTTACATAATATATATTCGTTACTCAACCTGGTTTCCAGGAAACGTCTGTTTTTGTTTCAGTCAGGTAGGTTAAAACGTTTAAAATTAAGATGGTCTGCAATTCCGCCATTTAATCTGCTGCCTTGATCATAAAGTACACAAAGAAAATCCTTAGTCAAATAAAATAGAAAACAAGGAAGGGAGAGACTCAATTTTGAACTACTTTTCACATCTTGCTCGTCGAGTAATTCCTTTTGCATTAAAATGTCAACAATAAATTCTGTACTTCGTTTTATTCGAGTCAAAACTTGAAAAGGAATACTTGCTGGTGGTCAGATACAAGTGAAACTAAAGCTGGCGCGCGTTTCCCAACCAGGCAAAACGTCCTCTTCAATTCCATAGTGATCTGCTCTTTTCTTTAAGAATACAGATGTCCAAGTCTGACCGATCACGTCCTGGTCAAGTGCGCAGTATACCTATATCTGGAATTTTGATCGACACTTCCGAGATATGTGGAGACGAGTCTGAGTCACAGCGAATTCACCTCACGGATTCGCGACGAGGACTGAAGAGCCGTATAGCCTGGCTGTGTCTTTTAAGCGGTTTTCCATATGTAGTTAGGTGAAATGCGGTTTGTTGCCCACAGCAGGCCTCAAATACACATCAGCCTTTCAAAAACGTTTTCACTCTTTGACATTGATTTACACTACACGCCTATGACTCAGCCATATATCCTTTCTTCCAAGAGCAATAGTCCTGCAACGTTCGCATGACTTCTTTATAGTTTGAATGGAAAGAGATGTACAAGCGCTGGAAGTGGAGCTGTGGGGAAGGGTCGTGCTCGGGTAGTTCAGTTGGTAGAGCACTTATGCTCCAAAGACAAAAGTATCAGATTCGAATTCCGGCCCAGCACACAGCTTTAATCTGACAGGAAGTTCCAAATCAGCGCATACTCCGCTACATCGGTAAATTCATTCTTGTTTCGCTATAATCCGTTGCTGTGAAATATCTTGTGCGTTTAAATCTCGCACCTTTCCCTTTCTCGGGCATTGGTCCTACCAAATTAGCTAAGGAGGCGTTACTCAAGACGCGGTGTTACAACTTCAATTCTACCAGTACCTCCCTCTTCCTTTGGAGATGGGCCACCGATAGTTCAGCTGATATGAACGTGGTAATAAGTTAAATAAATAAAAATAAATGTAAATTTGTAAACCTAAGTGACCAAACTGCTAAGGTCATCAGTCCTAGACTTGCACTACTTAAACTGGCACCCCAGACTGCGCGGACATCCCCGCGCAGCTGAAAACATTGTCCGCGAAAAGGAAGTAGCCTGATTAGAGTCCCTATTATGGGGCATAAATTTGGTCTGTGAGGAAGTTTAAGCAAATACTCGCCGGTGCTCGTCTATACATGTAGTGTAATGTTGGATGACAGCAAGTCCTTATTTACAATCAGAAACGCTCCTATTTGGTACAATGGAGAGATAATCGCTGTCGTCAGAGGCTACCACTACTTGCCATTTGACACTGAGAGTCGGTTTGGTGTACAGGTATTTTGATCTAAAGGATGTTATTAATCCTTGCTTACATATATGAAGAAACGTGTTGCCGGTACCAGTATGTGTTTCATGTTGAGTATTTGCTGAATTTAGCTACGGCATCGACGTTACAGATAGCAGCCGAACTTCGTAAAAACGCGTGGAACGAAACTTGTCCGCGTGGTAATGAAGAACGTAGGTTTCGGCTGGCAAGTGATAAACTTCAAAACCTGCGCAGTCAGTTATCTCGTGCGCTTTCCATGGATAAAAATAAAAAAAAAAAAAAAACCGCCAAAGAGAGTTCTAATGTGGCTTTCTCTCTTCTGCGTCTATTTCACTTATTCATCTACAGCTGTGTAAAGCTGTTTGTCCCACGTGAAAAAGTTGATTCTTCCCAATGCAGACGGAATTTAGATCTATTTATATTCTCATTTATGCACTGTACAGGGTTTTTGTACAGAAGTCGTAAAACATAAATCATATCGCACATCCAGAAATTTCGTCTCTTTTGTAGCACAACTGGAGGGAAATATATATGAAGTTAGGATGAATCGCGCCACGTGTCACGAAAACAAAGCAAGCAAGAAAGTCAAGACCAAGAAGACACAAAATCCATTACTGTACCGTCAGTGAGTGTGGATTGAATAGCGTAAATTCCGAGGTTAGCGCACGCCAGGATCCTTCCCAGTAAACGTCACAACTTTCATTCCGAGAATCTTTGACGGAGACATTACGTTCTGTCCGTTCCATACTGTGACAGCCAACATTAAGTATGACGTGATACAGATGAATGTGCCCGTAGGCGAAAAGTGTCAAGATGAAGAAAGTTCAGATATCGGGAAAGGCTGAGTAGTTTGGGTTTCGTGCTAAGGATACCTGGTCGATTACATTTCGTCCTTATATTATAGTGTTTCATTACATGGATTTCCTTCACGCTACGAGATTAAGTTGTCTCATATTTTCCCTGAAATTCTTACGTATATAACATTTGTCTGAGGTAAAATATAAAGTGATCACGGTGCCCTCAAACGCCGTGTCTTTAATTAAAAACTGTCACCGAGCGAGGTGACCAGTGGTTAGCAAATCAAAATGTCCAATATGTTTGTAAACATATTGGACCAAACTGCTACGGTCAACAGTCCCTAGCATTACAGACTACCTGAACTAGCTTACAATAAGTGCAACACGCACACCGATGCCCGAAGGAGGACTCGAACCTACGGCAGAAACAGACGCCCAGTCCGTAGCATGACGCCTTAGACCACGCGGCCATTCCGCGCGGCTGGTGGTTAACACAAAGGACTCGTATTCGGGAGGACGGCGGTGTAAACCCGCCTCCGGCAATTCAGATTTGGTTGTACCGTGATTTTGTTAAATTGCTCCAGGCAGAAACCGAGATGGCTACTTTGAAAGGGCACAACTGATTTCCTTCCTCACATTTAAGAAAAATAAATAAAATAAAAAATTTAAGCTTGTGCTCCGGCTCTAAGACCACGCCGTCGATGGGATATTAAACCTTAAAATTTCTGCCTTTTAAAACAGACGTATTTTCTGGGTGAAAGTTGGTCTTCTTTATCACGCAGCATTTAAGTCAACTTACGGCACTGAGTGACCAACAGTTGACGTGATCGCCATGTTTCAGAAAATTCGATATAACACAGAAGAAAATTTACTCTGTTTATAGATAGATTATACACAAGATTTCTCTCATTCAGCTTACGTCACGACAGGAAAGGCAGCCGAGCGCAGAGATAGAATAATTTAAAACCAAGATAGAAAAAGCAGATTGTGTGTGATATGATAAACACTGCAAGAAAGATGGATCAGACTGTTTCATTATGCTGATTTAGAATTTTACTATTCTAAACTGCGAAATTTATACTGCAGAAGCAAGAATATTGTGTGTGGTGAGGGATATTTCATGTAGCATTGTAACTTCTTCCTTCCCTGGCCCAGTCTCGGCTGGTGCGCGGGAGGACCGTTTCTTAAGTGAACCTCCGAGTCAGATCTTACGTTTGCGGTTTTCCCTGATGTTGTGGAGGCTCTTTTAAGAACGTAAGTTACAGGAATTCAAACAGCAATGTGATACACGTACATATACTCATGACTTGGCATGTGCTTAGAGAGGGCAACAGATAATGTGTTCTGGAGATGCAGAGATCAAAGTACTGTAGGATGCGTGCATTACACTTCGCAAAATAGACTTCGTTGACATCAAAGAAATATTCGAAACTACCATTAACTTACACCATGAATACCGAATAAAAACTGTCATAATTGCTAACAAGCGGCCACAGTGGCCGAGAGGTCTGCGGCGCAGGGCCGCTACGGTCGGGGGATCGAATCCCCCCTCGGGCATGGATGTTTGTGTCGTCTTTAGTATAAGGTAGGTCATAAATAGTTTGTAAGTTTAGGGACTGATGACCCCGCAGTTAAGTACTTTTAAGTTTAACAAACATTTGAACAATTGCTAACACACTTTCAAATGAACCCTATTAATGACTGAATTTACAACTTCGCACTCAAGGGTCCTTTGTATAAGAGTCCTCATTTCGGATACAGTTACAAAAAGAAAGTTGGTTTTACACATTGCCTTTCAATATGCTATAAATGGCGTATATTGATACAGAGTGCACATATTGTTAAGAATGTAGTCAGTGACATAAACAGCATATTGACTCACAGTTGAGTATTTAGGATAGCTGTGACATTAATAGAAAATATTCTTGGCACCCTCAGAAATTATACAGGGTATGGTAACGAACGATACAATGAAATCATAAATACGCACGTATCTTTGCAGAAAGTCAATGTAAGTTCGCTAACATGACCAAAGGATCAAAGGTGAAACCACAGAGATGTCAAGTGTTTATTATCTGTCGTACTAAAAAAGAAAGACAACAAGCAAAGACATTCCTGGCTCAAGATCATGGAACGCAACTGCTACAAATATTTCCAATTCATGTGCTGTTCAGTTACTCCGTGTCTGTTGCAGTTTGCATGTACAGCTGCTTCTGTTTCTGAAAAGTAATGATGCGTAAGAGATGTCTAATTTATTTTTACTTACTTACTTCAGTGAAGGGACGCAAACGCTATCAAGCGTAAAATTTCCAACAGAAGCTATTCAAGAAAAGGAGGCCCAACTACGCCTTTAAAAGGCCAATTAAAATCTTTGCTGAATATGAAGAATGTAGGAAAGTCGGAGACAAATCAAGTGTTAGTTCACTATACTGCACTTTAGCCGTGCTGTAAGAAACAGGTAACTTTGAAGAAATCACTGATCAGAACTAAAAAAAAAAAAAAAAGAGGGAAACTAATAAGTTGATTTTTGAAACGACTGCCCTTCAAGGCAACACTTTTAACTACGTCACTTCGAGATTAGGAGGTTAATGTGTAATTTGCAATTCAATACTGACAGTTAAAGGAAGATAAATATGCTTTTGTGTTCAATAAAGATTTTTATTACAGCTTGTAACAGTTAATTAAAAAGTAATTTATGATAAACCAAATATAGCATAAATAAATTAATAAACATACGACATGGCCTCCCATTTTTCTTTGATTCGGGCATGGAAGGTTTCCAAAGAATCCGAGAAAAAAGTCTTTTTCATCACGCATCACGACAATAGAAATGGCACACAAACTAACCAAGTATATCCACAATAGGAAATCAGTAGCCGGCCGCGTTGGCCGAGGGGACTAAGGCGCTCCAGTCACGGTCTGCACGGCCACTACGGTCGGGGGTTCGAATCCCCCCGCGGGCATGGATATTTGTGCCGTCCTAGTTCGTAAGTAGTTCATAAGTAGTTTGTAAGTTTAGGGACTGATGACCCCGTAGTTAAGTCCCATAGACTATACAAACATTTGAACATTTGAAATCAGTATTCATTAACGCGAAGATACCATTGTGCGTGACAGTAATACAGTCATGGGTCCTATATACAGCATAATCCCAAACTATGAACACACCTGTTTAATTGAGAAATAAGAGAAAGACATGTTTTGAGGAGAATCGAAGGTCTGCTCAAAGCAAACTGTAAATTTTAAGGACAACACGAGCTTGAACTCCACACGAATCAAATAGGATTGTTTATCACAGTCACAATATTCGTAGTCCTATGAGACATACCAAGTGAATCTATCGTTACTCCTCCGCCCCCCCCCCTCAAAAAAAAAAAAAAAAGGAGAGAGACAAAACACCTACAACTAGAGGAATAAAACAAAAACAAAATGCACTGCGCGCATGAGGAGCAGCTCGCTTTTTAAGAAAAGGCAAAACAGTAAATAAGCAAACCGATAACTGGAGTAAGGTGGGGAACAGCAGAGGAATCGAATCCGGAAATACCGGTCTGAAATTGACGACGAGGCGAAAGAAAATGGAAAAATGTTCAAATGTTTGTTAAGGTTAAGGGACTTAACTGCGGGGTCATCAGTCCCTAAACTTACAAACTACTTACGAACTAGCTAATACTAAGGACGGCACAAATATCCATGCCCGGGGGGGATTCGAACCCCCGACCGTAGTGGCCGTGCAGACCGTGACTGGAGCGCCTCAGTCCCCTCGGCCACCGCGGCCGGCAGTACATACTACTTCCGACTCTGACTTCTGTCAGCTTAATACACAGCCTGACTCCAAATTCGATTCTGAACAGCCATTGAACCCTAATCTGTTTACCAACGTCCCTACTCTCTTACGACCGTATGACGTGGACAAAGCCAAAATAAGAAATTAACCCTATTTCAGGCAGTGCTTTTGATACTCAGAAAGGAAAACTGCCGCGCAGAATGGTCGTGCGGTTCTAGGCGACATGTCAGGGACTGCACACGCTCGTGCCGGAAGTTAAGAGTCCTCCCCCGGGCACCTGTGTATGTTGTCCTTAGGATAGCTAAAAGTCAGTTCAAGTAGTTTTCAAGTCTAGGGACCGATGACCACAATGGTTTATTCCCATAGGTTTACAAACAATTGAATATTTTGAAATGAAAACTACACAACACAAATAAAAAACCCTCTCCATCGATAAAAGAAATGTACTACCATCCCCGTCATATCTTTCCCTTTCCTCTTCTCTTACGACTACTGGAAGAGGTAAACTGTCAGTTTCAGACAGTGTTATTATTCAGAAAAGATTCTCACACAAGTACAATCTCCGCGTCTGACAAAAATAAATAAATAAAAAAGTCGTAGCTTTTGACTCCGTGATAAGGTCAGATAAAATCACCCTCGTGACATCTATAATCTGTAGCTCTCTCTATACGTCTTCCTCACGAATACTGGACGGTCGAAGCGACAGCAAGAATGTAGAAGCAGACAATGTAAGTCGATGCTTTTGTCATTCATGAATGTTAACGTAAACAGCACTTATGGATTAGGCCTTAGTAGGTTCCGTCTGGCCGATTGCTGCCAACTAGGCAGTACGACGAGCGGTATGTGAGCGCGGGACATGTGATCAGCAAGTCTCCAATGCCTCCAGCACTGCCTTCGTGATAAATACAGGCCTTAGCATAGAACTGGCGGGAACGCGATCAGCTATTCCATTGAGGCGGTGGACGGAGGATTCGAGCGTTTGTTTACCTTTAGTTTCATGATGTTTTTTACTTGTATAATGCCTAGAAACTGCTGTGTCCCCGGTTGCCATCTAATTACTATGAAGGGAAATATATTCCAGTGTTTTCTTTTCCTTTTGATGAAGTGCAGGGGAAAATTTCGATTAACAAAATTCTGAGGGAAAACTTGGTAGTGAGGAAGAATACAGGAGTGTCCATCCAGTATTTTCATGATAATCAAATTATTCGTGAATCCAGATCACCTCGACCTGAGGGTAAGTAATTATTAATAGGTTACTCATTCATGGGTGCAACAAGCGTGGTTATTGTTTTATAGGTTCCTTAATACTCGTTCCACGTAAAAGTTGGATTTGGAAGCTGATGCTGTCCCGTGTTTATTTCCGAATCTTCCATCACATTTGTCCTCTCCTGATGTTTCACAGCTCACTCACCCAGACGTCAGAAGAAAGGCTCACGAAAAACGTGAAATGGACAAATATACAGAGTGGCTCTCTGAAGACAATAGTTTAGAAGGCATTACGAATAATGTAGACAGATTTACCCACAATGACTAGCTAGTTACATAGCTGGTCAACCAAGTATACTTAATGATAACAGAATTTAAGGAATGCCCTTCTATTAAAAAAGTTTTGACATTAAAAATAATATATTTCCGTAATTAGTGATAATGTAAACATAGAAGCTAGGAAGAAGGTTTGATTGGATTTTAGGACCAAAACGTTTATGTAACACATATTCTAAATTGCCAAATTTATTAAAAGCTGTAGAACATACAGTTCAGGAAACCATGTATAAAATTCAAATACTATTAACTCAATGTATGGATAAAAGTGGAGATGATGATGATGATCTAATATTAGGACTTAAGTTCATAAATAAACAGCTGCTACTTCTCACATTCAAACAGCTGAGGGTTTGAAGAAAAAGCCTACAAATCTACAAAAACTGCTCTTTATCATGTAGCTGCAAATATACCACGAAAGGCTTCAATATTTTACGTAGTTTGTGTAGTTAGAAATTAATCACTGTAAATTGTCATTTACTGGTACTGTAAAAAAGGAGAAACGGAAAGTAACAGTATTGTTTGACCTCAACTCAAAAGTGTTTGTTTGAATTGTTATAGAGGGCACAATATAGATTTGAAATGTTTATCAGTGACAGATGGATCCTCGTAACTTTTAGCATATGTTGTCATGGACATTTTTCCGTTTCTTTGTAATGTATGGATTTCTGTATATTCCCGGTGTTAATTCCTAAACTAACAAGGTAAATTAGGTACTACGAAGTTTAACGTAATGTATGTACATTATCCTAAACATGACAAAGCGAGGTACAGAAATCGTCTTTACGTACGACTGTATACGAATCGGCCGCTTCAGCTCCGCCTCAACGCGTGACGTCATCAAAGCTATGCTACGGCCTGTATTCATCACGAAGGCAGTGCCTCCAGTCGTTATTGCCAGTATTCACTAGAGCTTAATGGATCTCCCTATCTCAGAAAAATATTTGCGGGTTTACCGGAAATCAAACCCAGGTCGACTGTAAAATCAAGCAACGGCGCTAACCATTTACTCACAGAGGTAATCATTCATTCATATATGGTAATTATAACACACCTAAACATCCATGGAAATAAGCGCACTGCCTCAGATTCGTTATCGGGTTCCGGAAAAGTCACCCCCTTTACAACCCTAGTTTGTTAACCACATCGTGCCCCCCTTCTCTCT
Organism: Locusta migratoria; assembly: GCA_026315105.1. Lineage (NCBI taxonomy): Eukaryota > Metazoa > Arthropoda > Insecta > Orthoptera > Acrididae > Locusta > Locusta migratoria. The sequence goes on from CM048755.1 coordinate 263,577,379, forward strand.
TTCTCTTTCTTTAACCCTTTATAAGACAAAACTTTTTTCTGAAGATTTGAAGGTTACTCCTTATATTGCATCCCATTTGACTAATATAGCCATGTAACATATTCAGAATTATTTTATGTTCATTTAACTTTGAAGTGAAAGGAAGAAATAGGTGGCTGATGTACAGACCACTATCCATTTTGGATGGGGCTTAGACTACTGTAGATAGTGGTCATTTAAAAGACCACCTTTTTATATCTGGAATAGGTAACTAAAATGACATTTGGAATGCAAAGAAGATGCAGTTTATTAACTAATGTACTGAATTACAAAAATTGAACACATTACAATATTCAAACAATAAAACATTACTAAACACTATGAAATATTACAAATTCCAGTGCCAAACTTGTTATTTAGAATGAGCAACTGTGCATCCCTTGCATATAATACTACTTCCTTTTGGTTGCTATTTTGTGCTACAATGTGCACACCTTCTGCTCGTACCCTTCTGCGGCAAATGGCCTCCTACGTTCATCACTATCTGTGGATCCACGTTTGAAACATTTTGGCCCCTCATGACTTTCAGGGATTACACATGATTGTTGAGGTGATGCAGGAATGGTATAACTACAAGAGTTATAGAATGAGTTATCTCTCCTGTTTGAATTTGTGGGATAAGTGTCTGGCAACACGTCGTCGGCATCTGAACACGTCCACACTCAGAATCAACAGCTTGATCATCGCCTATTTAGTCTATCAAACTTTGGAATTCTTCTGATGACATAGCTTTAATTCTCGAAATGAAAAAAAAAAATGTTATTAGTTTTGTGTATCTGTATAAATGAATTTTGTCAGTGTTCATTTTCTAATTCGTTAGCCAAACACTAAGTCTGGCTTATATATATTGTAAATTACTCGTATATTTCTAGGTATTACGTAAATATTGGATAGTCCCTCATACATATTTGAAATAAGAGCACTTGTACGTAAATGTGATAAACGACACTGAATTTTTGCTACCACGCCCTCGTTTATCTCTGTATTATTACTTGTATTCTCTATTGAGGTACATAAAAGTTATATACATGGTACGTCCAGAAAGTAAGTTCCGTTTCAATTTATCTCCGCTGCAGCGCTGCGATTGCAGTTCCGCACATGCGTTGTAGACGATGTGTATCAAGGAGAAGAACGTGCGCCATTTGGAGATCGCTGTCAGTTACGTACGCTTTGTTGTGCTTGTTTGAAATGTCGGCGTTGATTGAAAATCCCGCCGCCTGTGAAATCAGGTCGGTGATTCGGTTTCTGAATGCGAGGAAAGTGAAACCAAGTGAAATTTATCGGCAAATTTGAGATGTTTACGGACCAAATGTGATGAGTGATTCGATGGTGAGAAGATGGGTCCGACAGTTCAATGGCGGGCGTAGTGATGTGCACGATGAAGAACGAAGTGGGCGTCCACCTTTGGTTACTGATTCACGCGATTGATGACAAGATCCAGGAAAACCGTAGGTTTACTTCGGGCATGGATGTTTTGTGTCGTCTTTAGTATAAGGTAGTTCATAAGTAGTTTGTAAGTTTAGGGACTGATGAGCCCGCAGATAAGTCCCTTAAGCTTCACAAACATTTTTTGGTTAGTGTCTTGCTTTATCTAGATACTGTCCATCTTCGCGTTTTCTAAAAGGACGAGGGACATCCTGATTAAACTAATGGGAATATTTTCAGTAATATTCCAAGTTGAGTAGATATGAGTCCTGTGCCTCAGGAGTGAATAAGTATTCTAGCAGACATAGATTCATTCAATGCAACACCTTGCCTTGCGTTGCTGGGGCTGTGTGAACTGAAGTGAAACGATACAAGATGTTTTCGGAGACAAATTTTGTTTTTAATGTGAAGCTTGCATATTAACTACGGTTTTTGTTTTGTACGTTTTCTACATAAACATAAAGATCAGACGGTTTACTGATATATAATTGTACATGAGAGAAGCAAAGTTTTTCTAAATTGTCCTTGCGCTTTATTGATAGTCCATAGCGAACGCAAGGTGTATTGGAAGTTGAAGTCGACAAGTTGGTCGGAATGTGTTGTATTCGTGGATGTTTCCTGAATTATACGTCATAGCCGCGGCGGCGAGGCCTCGCGTGGTGGAATAACCGGGTGCACTAAGGCGCCATGCTGCAGTGCGCGAGACTTTTCCCCGTCGGAGGTTCGAGTCTTCCCTTGGGCATTGGGATATGTATTGCCTTTAAAATAAGTTAGATTAAGTAGTTTGTAAGTCTAGGGATTGATAACCATGCAGTTAAATCCCATAGCTTTACAAACATTTGAACTTTTTTAAAAAATAAATTAAACCCCGCGGCAGTTTTTCACGTATCTCAGCGATTATTGCGTCATATCTCCTGAACCGTGAGGTGTACAATGACGGATTATTGACGATACTTTCATTGGTATATCTGGTCACTGTCTACGAAGTATTTTCAGCATAAAATTAGTAGCAAAGGAGCATTAAAGTCACGGTTTTGTCTTTATGGTGTTATCCCTCATGATCTCTGAGTCGTACCATGAAACAATTTTGCAAGTATATTCGCAGGAAGATGTGAATACGTCTGCAAAATGTGCCTCGAATATTCTTCGTAGTACAGAAGTAATAAATTAAAACGTTTTTATTTTGCATCTTTTTTTTTTCACGGTTCGGTATTGGTTTCTTCCTGATATTATAATTGATCTGTGTTCAGTTTTTGACGCGTTTTCCACTGCGCTAAATCTAAGGGGAGTGCGATGGGGACTTTCCCTTGTTAAGTGTTGGCAACAAGCGTAATCATGCGGAGTGGCAGGAAGGCATACGACTTTCTACCGATTACACCGGAGCCACGTAAAAGTACGACTAGTAGTAGGCTCGACTTCGACAGAACAATCGCGTTGTCTCCGAACGCGTCTTCGGTTCCGACAAAAGCACCCCGTTATATCCCCAATACTCCACACCCCTTTCCTCTCCTCCTGCTACAAGGGGTCGTGAGTGTGTGATTTAAAGAGCTTCCTCGCATCGAACTCCCGAGAGAGAGCAAACGTTTCCGCCGAGGTTTCGAGACGGGCGTGCGGCGCCTACGTGGCTGGGAGATGTAAATTGCAGGCAGGACAATGGAATGCGCCTTAGCGTCCAGCGCGCGTAATTAGAAAAGGCGAGGCGCGGCGAGGCGGCGGTTGTGATGCGGCGCAGCGAGACAAAGAAGCGGCCCAATCAATAGCGGCCAGCCTCGCCCGCTGCCCGCTCGCGCACAGCCCCACAACTACTCCGCTGTTGACAGAGCTAGCAACACGCAAAAAGGGCACGTTCCCGCCATCCCGTTTCTGGACTTTCGGTTCCTTTTATTTCGCCCCGGGAACAAAAGGCAGCGGTTCGCACTCGAAAAATGTTTCTGCGTTATCCGGTGAAACATCGTTCCGGCTGGAGGCATTTCAGTATGAAACGAAATCTGTCGAGCGCCATTCAAAAGAGTGCTATTAAAACGAATTTTTTTAAAAAAAGCGTTCGATTCAGACATCCAGGGAATTCGATTACAAATTTGTTTTCGCGGCTAAGAGACCACTGTGACGTACAATTTGTTTTCGCGGCAAAGAGACCACTGTGACATACGTACTCTTTTTCGCAAGTCACGGAGAAAACAAAACAAATAGCAAAGAAGTACAGCTGGCCTGATAACATTAAATATTTATTGTACCGTGAGCAAATGTTCTAAATGCAGTACGAAAACTTCCGCATTGCTATATCTCTGATATAAGAGGCCGAACACAAAGTTGGAGGAAGCAGATCGATACGTGCTACCCGTGCTCGCAAACACACGTCTCCCATCTGTTTTGCAGCACTGAATTAAATTAAATGGCAAAGTTGAAAATTTTGTGCCGGATCGGAATTCCAACCCGGATCATCTGCTTAGGGCCTGTGTCTCCGCAACGATTTTTCTTAGTTTTGTTCTTATTGTAGTTGATCGTTTGCGGCCGGGAGATTGTTTTCTTGTTTGTTGTTGATCGTGGAGTTCGTATTTATTTTTTTTATTTTTTTATTTTTCAAAAAAATGTTCAAATGTTTGTTAAGCTTATGGGACTTAACTACGGGGTCATCAGTCCCTAAACTTACAAACTACTTATGAACTAATTACGAACTAGGACGGCACAAATATCCATGCCCGAGGGGGGATTCGAACCCCCGACCGTAGTGGCCGTGCTGACCGTGACTGGAGCGCCTCAGTCACCTCGGCCACCGCGGCCGGCATTTATTTATTTATTCCAGAGAACGACTAGCTCCTGGCGGAACGCGCTCAGCTACTGCGCAGGCAACCAATTTGGCTATGCAGACGCTCTTCTCGAGCTGCTCAACACACTTGGAGTTAGTATCCTCTAGCCACTCCTGCTTAGCCAGTCAGCAATTCTTATCAATCTCATTTTTCAGACGTTTGTACTCGCTTTTGCCTGCTTCACTTGCTGAATTTTTATATTTTCTCCTCTCATCAATTAAGTTCAGTATATCATGTGTTATCCAAGGATTTCTATTAGGCCTAGTTCTTCTGCCTATATGATCCTTTGCGGCTTTCACTACCCTATCTATCAGAGCTACCCAGTCTTCTTCTACTGTATTACTTTCCCTCGTTTCAGCCAATCCTTGCCTAATGCTCCCTCTGATACTCTCAACCACCTCTGGTTCCTTCAATTTGTCCAGGTTCCATCTCCTAACTTTCCTGCCTTTCTGCAGTCTCTTGGTTGCCGAACTCATTCTCAGATGAAGAGACTTGCACAGGACAGAGTAGCATGGAGAGCTGCATCAAACCAGTCTGCGGACTGAAGACCATAACAACAACAACAACAACGAGTTAGTACCCACTGTCCATTATCCCACAGCGCCGCAGGAATGGCCACGCGATCTGGGAGTCTTTTTACTGATTGCGGGAGCACTCCAGTCGGAGGTTAGAGTCCTGTTGCCCTCAACGAAATGTAGTTTAAGTAGTTCGCAAGTCTAGGGACCGGTGACCCTGGAAATTAAATTTCTTAGTATTACCAAACATTTGAGAATTTGAGCATTACTCCACTTGCTCACAGTTTTATCTGAAATTCGGGAAGGGATATGGTGTCTTCTTTCCGAGATATCAGTTATCATATAATCAAATTTTTGTAAACCTATTGGACCAAGTCCCTAGACTTACAAACTACTTTAACTTACACCAGGACAATACATACATAGACATACACACACACACACATACCCGAGGAAGGTCTTGAACCTCCGTCAGGAACGGTCGCCCAGTCAGTAGCATGACGCTCAGACCACGCGGCTATTGCGTGCGGCGATATCTGTAATCCTATCTGGTTTTTTTTTCGGTGGCAGATCTGTGGAGTGCTAGACCATGGATTCATCTGTTAGTTTAGTAAATACGTTAGTATTCAGTTTATTGCCGCTTCCTCTGAGCTAACACATCTGCAAGTAAGATGCATTGTTCTGATTTTGAATACTCCGCATTGTAATCATATAAATGAATGCCGCTAATTCTTCGAATACAAGACTTCACCTGAGGATATGACAATTGTTATGTGGAATGAATTTAACTAAGTGCTAATAAAACCGGTACCTTGTTGGAGGAACAAACTGAGGAAGGATACCGCCCCGCTAAGACCTCGTATTGCCTGTTACTTGTCTCCTGATCATGCTACATACATAGACAAACGTTTTGCGTCATTTTGAAGTTCACAGCACAGAAAACAAACGTCTTACACACGTTACAAATTTCTAGGACTTGTAGAGGGCACAGAGTACATAACAATTTGATAAGGAACCCACGTCTGAAAATGTCATCTAGTGACGCTATGAGCACTTCTTTATCTTTGACACTGTGAAGCATTTGCCTTTCATTGTAAGCTCTTGGCTTTTCGTGGTTTGGAAGGAGGAAATGCTAACCAAAATAACAACAAAAAGTCTAATAAACATGGGCTCCAAATTACATACCTTAAGAGCTGTGAGAACGTCTTCATCTTCAGTACTCTGAACACGCCTCTTCTACTAGTCGACCGAATAAGGTGGCGCAGTGGTAAAACACTGGACTTGCATTCGAAGGTCGGTGGTTCAAATCCACCTCCGGCCATCTGGATTTACGTTTTCCATGATTTCACTAAATCACTCCAGGCAATTGCCGGGATGGTTTCTTTGAAACGGCACAGCCGATTTCCGTCCCATCCTTACCTAGCAGAGGACAAAATAGGTAGGAAGGCAAGACCTACAAAAAATCCTTGGATATCACAGGACATACTAAATTTAATCGATAGTACAGTCGACTAAGAAATGAGATTGTCAGGAATCGCAAAATGGCTAAGCAAGATTGTCAGGAAGTGCAAAATGGCTAAGCAGGAGTGGCTAGAAGGCAAATGCAAGGATGTAGAAGAATATATAAATAGGGGAAAAACAGATACTGCCTACAGGAAAATAAAAGAGATATTTGGAGATAAGAAAAACAGCTTAATGAATATGAAGAACTCAGATGGAAAGCCAGTTCTCAGCAAAGAAGGGAAAGCTGAAAGGTGGAAAGAGTATATAGAGAGGATCTACGAAGGAAATGAACTTAGAGACAATATTGTAGGAAGGGGAGAAGAAGTAGACGAGGATGAAATAGGAGATGCTATACTGAGAGATGAATTTGACAGAGCACTGAAAGACCTTAGTCGAAACAAGGCCCCTGGAGTAGATAACATTCCCTCAGAGCTACTGAAGTCTCTGGGAGAACCAGCCATGACAAAACTGTTTCACCTTGTATGTAAGATGTATGAGACAGGCGAAGTACCCTCAGACTTTAAGAAAAATGTTATAATCCCCATTCCAAAGAAAGCAGGCGCAGACAGGTGTGAAAACTACAGAACCATCAGTTTAATAAGTCATGGTTGCAAAATATTAACACGAATTATTTACAGAAGGATGGAAAATCTGGTAGAAGCCGACCTTGGGGAAGATCAGTTTGCGTTCAGGAGAAATGTAGGAACACGGGAGGCAATACACACTTTACGGCTTATCCTAGAAGATAGATTAAGAAAAGGAAAACCTACATATTTAGCTTTTGTAGATTTGGAAAAGGCTTTTAACAATGTCGATTGGAATAAACGCTTTCAAGTTCTGAAGCAGGCAGGAGTAAAATATAGGGAGGGTAAGGTTATTTACAACTTGTACAAAAACCAGACAGCGGTTGTCAGAGTTGAAGGACATGAAAAGGATGCAGTGGTTGGAAAGGGAGTAAGACAGGGTTGTAGCCTTTCTCCAATGTTATTCAATTTGTACATTGAACAAGCTATAAAGAAAAGCAAGGAGAAATTTGGAGAAGGAATTAAAGTTCAGGGTGAAGAATTAAAAACATTGCGTTTTGCCGACGACACAGTAATTCTATCGGAGACAGCAAAGGACCTGGAAGAGCAGTTGATCGGAATGGGCAGTGTGCTGAAAGGTGCATATAAGATGAAGATTAACAAGGCAAAACTAGGGTAATGGAGTGCATTCTAAGAAAATCAGGTGATGCTGAAGAAATTCGATTAGGTAACAAAACAATTAAGGAAGTAGATGAGTTTTGTTACTTGGGCAGTAAAATAACAAATGATGGTCGCAGTACAGAGGATATAAAATGCAGAATGGCAATGGGTAGAAAGGCATTCTTGAAAAAGAGAAATTTGTTAACATCGAATATTGATTTAAGCCTAAGGAAGTCCTTTCTGAAGGCATTTGTGTGGAGTGTTGACTTGTATGGGAGTGAAACATGGACGGTAAACAGTGCGGACAAGAAGAGGATAGAGGCTTTTGAAATATGGTGCTACAGAAGAATGCTGAAGATTAGGTGGGTGGATCGCGTAACTAATGAGGAGGTACTGAACAGAATTGGGGAGAAAAGGATTTTTTGGCATACCTTGACTAAAAGAAGGGATCGATTGGTAGGACACATTCTTAGACATCAAGGAATTGTGAATTTAGCGTTGAAGGGAAGTGTGTGGGGTAAAAACCGCAGAGGAAGACCAAGAGATGGATACAGTAAACAGATTCAAACAGATGTAGGATGCCGTTCTTATGTGGAGTTGAAGAGGCTTGCTGAGGATAGAGTGTTATGGAGAGCTGCATCAAACCAGTCTCCGGACTGAAGACCACAACAACAACAACACCTTAACTAAAAACCTGAGCGTGAGCTCCATCTCTAATGACCACGCTGTCGACGGGACGTTAGACCCTAACCTTTCTTCCTTTCTCTACTTGTCAAGTGCTCGTAGTTTACAAAACTTTTTTCTCGTATTGGTCGCTACTGCTCCCTTGCAAAATATGGAAAGCATAGAGCTTGCAATAGAAGAGATTTGTCTCACAACGTCGAAGACAAAGCAGTACTTATACAGTCACTGGACATTTCCGAATATGGGTTACTTATCAAAATATTTCGTACTCAATTCCTTCTACAAGTTCTCGAAGTTTGTTTCGGGTATTTACGAACGTACTACAGGTTTCTGTGACTGACAGACTATCATACACTGAAATTCTGTCGTGTTATACAGACATAAGTACATTCCACAACATCTGCAAAAGTTGTGAAATGCGCATTGAACAAAATGTCCGCTACAAACATACACACTTATTACTCGGACTCTGGTGGGGGGGAGGGGGATGTTTGGTTCCGTGTTTCCTGAAGTAACAGGTTGAGGCCGTTCCCGCCTGCGCTTGCGCAGTACTGCAAACCTTTGCCGCCGTGAAGGAGTGCGTTCTGGAGCGTCATGTTGCGGTGCGCGCGATCGCTCCCGCCGGATGTTCGAGGGCCTTCATCGGGCATGGGGGTGTGTGTTATCCATAGGATAAGTTAGTTTAAACATTTATATCACCTCGGTCGGAGGAACAAGGCGGGATAGTTCCTATTAGTTTAAATAGTTTGTAAATCTAGGGATCGATGGCCAGAGTAGTTTGGTCCCTTAGGTCTACAAACATTTGAACATAAAGCTTTACCAAATGTCTTGGGTATTGCCTATTCGATTTTGCTTTTGTTGTTCGTTGCTTTTTGTTTATTGTTAATGTTTCGTATTTACAAATGAGTGAAGATTCGACGCTACCATAATCAAATTCAAATGTCTGTAAATCAATCGGACCGAACTGCGTGGTCAGCAGTCCGTAGCTTACAAATTACTTAAACCTAGGTAAACGAACCTAAGGACAAACACACACACCCATGCCCCAGGGAGGACTCAAACCTCCACGGCGAGCAACCGCGCGCTCCGCAGCGAGGTGCTTTAGACCACTCGGGCCACTATAATCATGGCGTTCGAGTACGAGTCTCACAAGGAAAACGAGATTCGTAATACAACGCGGTGCGCATAAAATGATGCACAAAGTGCTCCGACGTGAAGAAGGAGCGCAGAAAGCAACAACATACAATCGCTCTGTTCGTAAGGGAGTTGCCACTTACACCGGCAAAAATGTACGAACTCTTGATAGGATTAACAAGTTTACAAGCCTGAAAAATGACGTGGCACTAACAGAGTGTAACAACACCTCGTTAAAATATATAAATAAATAGTAGTTGCTTAATTAGTTGGGATTTATGTGGAAATTTGTAATGAGCAAAAGAAATTCCTTGTTAGAACGTGGTGACATTGTTCTGTAGGCAGTCACCTTTCGTATAGGGTGTTATGGGGTGGGTAAATGTTCTCAGAAGAATAACGGTGGCAAGTGTTGGCTTGAAATACAGGTTTCTTGAAGGAAGCGACACATAAGGGACCAAGTCTTCTATTGTGACACGTCAGCAGCAAAGAAGCTCAAAAATCAAATGTTTGTAAATCTATGGGACTTAACAACTGAGGTTATCACCCCATCAGTTCCAAGCCTTACAAATTACTTAAACTAACCTCAAGGACAAGAAAAACACACCTATGCCCGAGGAACAACTCGAAACTCCGTAGCAAGACGCCTTAGAGCGCTCGGCTACTTCACCGTGATTAAAGAAGATATAGAAGATTCTTTTAATTGTGTAACTCCAAACGGCTGGGAAGGCTAACACGGGAATGTGCATGATGATGTGCACGATTATAGCCGGCGCGATGGGTCACTGAAATTGCAGCTGACGACATTATACGCTGTACATGCTAATAAGTCCAGTGATGGCTCATCGAATACAGAAACAGCACAACATGGCAGCTCATCTCGAACGCACACAGCTCAGAGTAAATTTTCACGTACGGGAACGGCCGAGTGTAACGGTGAAAGTGAGTTGCCGCGGTGGAGTGGCCGAGCGCTCTAAGGCGCCTGCCTGCGAAGCGCGAGGTTGCTCACCGACGGAGGTTCGAGTCTTCCCTCGGACATGTGTGTGTGTGTGTGTGTGTGTGTGTGTGTGTGTGTTTGTTTGTTGTCCTGAGGATAAGATAGTTGAAGTAGTTTGTAAGCCTAGGGACTAATAACCGCGAAGCCCTTACATCTACTAATATTTGAACATTTTTTGAAAGTGATTTACATACATCCTGAAACTGTTTACGCAAAATTTTAATGTTTTAAGTGTTGAAGCAATTTCATTACATTGCTATTTTATTATCATTTTGTTTTCTTATTATTTAATATCATTTGTGACAGGTGTTAAGTTCGATATAGCAATATTTGTCGTGGTGTAGAATGTGTGTGCTACAATTTTAACTTCTCCAATTGCGCACCGCGTTTTCAGACCTGGTTTCACTGAATCACAGAAGTGACACTGACGTAGCGCGCCAGCACTGCGAGTAGGATGCGGGGCTCGCCCCTCCGAACCTCTCCACTTCCCTCTGAACCTCTCCACTTTCCTCTAACGGCCATAGTTCTCGTTTGTTTACGCTCGCCGCCGACTGCCACGGTACAGTGTCTAAGATATAACAAAAATGATCAAATGTTTGTAGAGCTTATGGGACTTAACTACGGGGTCATCAGTCCCTAAACCTACAAACTACTTATGAACTAGCTTATACTAAAGACGGCACAAACATTCATGCCTGAGGGGGAATTTGAACCCCCGACGGAGAACAGCCTCATGCATCGTCGCATAGCGCTTCAATGCGCTCGGCCGCTCCGCCGCGGCTAAGTGATAACAAAGTGTTTATGTTTGTAGTTCTCGCTAGTTGTTTGCCAAGACTACCAGACATATTGTTTACTGTACATCTGACACCTTTTTGGAGGTACTATAGAATTGAATTGTATCTGTACAACACTAATTACAATAAAATTACGTCAGATGATGGCCCGTAACCAAGGGACGCTGCTAGTGAAATAAAAGAAGAAGAAGAAGAAATGTAGCTGTTTGTGCAAATGTGATGTTTCAAACGTAACTGAAAGCTGTAGAACATCGTCTACTAACAGTAATATACATTTCAATATGACCAGGTCATCAAATAAAAATAAATAAATAACTAAGCAAAAGAGTCAAGACAAAATCAGCTGTATCCCATTGGGCGGCTTCCCACAGCACTCCTGAACAACGTAAAAAACGTAGTGGAACGTCTCCTTGCTCGGTTGCAGGCTTAAATTAGTCGTTATATACCGTGAGATGAGCAAACCGGAACTGGCCCAAGTTATCCCACTGTTCAATGGCGATTATGTGTAAGTCGCGCTGAGTACTTGGTCGTTGTCGACATCCGAATACAGATCGTTTCTATTGCCCCCATACATTATTCGCTTTAGGTTCGTGTTCAGAAAACATGCTGGCCTCTCCATTCTGGTAATCCTAGCATGCTGAAAGAACTTATTTACAAGATAACACGATGAGCCGTCGAGCTATCATCCAAAGCTGAAATTTTCGCCAAAATGTTGTTTATAGGGATTCACTATTGGTTTCAGAATCTCGCCACTGCGGCGTAAAGCAGTGAGACTACACTCAACCACCACTAGAAGTGTTTGGTGACCCCATGTCTCCAGAACATCATTCCAGCACTACGTAGTTGCACATACGGGGCACAGTGTGGATAGCGTTCGATACTACCGAGTTCTCCCTAAAGAAGCTGTATGATATTACTAGAGTACCGACAGATCCGCGTCACGTACGTAATAGATAACTGACGCCAGTCCTCCGGCCTCCAATCGGCATTTGGGCATCTGTAACGGAGTCCACGGTGTTGCGAACGACGTGGTGCTGACTATGGTCGCCCACGGGGCAGTTTGGCATCACGCAAAGTTTTGATGTCATACATAACGCCCTTTAAACTATTCGAACGCAGAGTTCAGTTGTGAAGAACTCCGCGCACGTTCCTATGGCTCAAATGTAGTAGATTCTGTTCGTCATGCGCAACTGTTTAGCGTGGATGGCCTATGCGAATTAAGTCATCAACAATACCTGCCATATGGAACCTGCGAGTCCGATGCACCCGTCGAGCAGTCTACCCTGGTTGACAAGCTTTTTTCGCGTAACTTCAAGATGCGGACCTTGTCACTAGCAGCGCTAATCTTTCGTGACATGATAGATGTCCACTGTTTCACAGACGTCTTAATGCGCCCACATTGTTGCTCTACTTTCAACTGCAATGCTGCAATCCATTAGAGTGCGGAGTCCTACCCCTAGGTAGTGTTCATGGTAACTATGTGTTTGTTTGAAAACGTCTGTCAGGAATGACACGACTGCTACAGGAACGCTCACAATAGCAACACACTTGCATGACGTATCAAGGTGACCCAAAGCTGTTTTTGATTTGTGTACTTACGTGCGATACTTTCTCTTCAAATATTTTCAAGATGTATCCCACAAATGGCCAATACTTTTAAAAATGTCACCTTACCGCCTTGAGCTACTGAATAAAATATAAATTTTCAACTTCATGCTATAGAACCAGTTCTAGGGAATGCACTAACTGATAGACATCTCAGCCTGCTACCACTCCTGCTTGATAGCTTATTATGGCACCGATGCTTCCTATGGAAACAATTCCAAGAAACATCTAATAAATAAAGGTTACTGAAGGTACCTGAAAGCCTTTTATATTACTGGGACTGCTTTTAGGAAGCTATGTTCATGGTCAGATGGTAAACATTCACACTGAATGTTTATAGAGACGCGTTTGCTTCGTACTGGGCGCCAAGTTCGATTTTTAAATTCTTCGTAGTTTTCCCGAATTTCCCGGGAAACACATTCATTGGATTTAACAGCGAACACCTTTGGCTTGCACACATAGCTTTTGTGTAGCCCATATTACACACATACACACACACACACACACACACACACACACACACACACACACACACACACACAAGCGTTACGCATATGCTTCACAACAATTAATGAATGGAATGATAGGAATGAGGAGTTGTATCAGATAGGAAAAAAATTAAAGAATATGCCCCCCCCCCCCCCCGCCTCTCTGCCAAGTTCAGTGTATCGACCTGGATAAACCTCGAAATTCCTGAGAATCTCCTCACCTGTAATATCGTTGTTGAGGTCCAAAGACTGGTTTCATGCAGCTCTCTACGCTAACCTATAACGCGCTAGCCTTTACCTCTTTGAAAAAGAACGGTAAGTTAAATCCCTTTGAACCTTCGTACTGCATTCGTCTCTTAGTCTCCCTCTGCGATTTTTACCCCCACACATCCTTCCAATGCTAAATTGACGATTCCTTGACGTCTCAGAATGAGTCCTACCAATCGAGCCCTTCTTTTAGTCTAGATATGCCAGGACTTTCTTTTCCCCCTAATTCTGTTTAGCAGTTCCTCATTCATAATGCTATCTGCTCATCTAATTTTCGGTATTCTCATGTAGCACAAAATTTCAAAAGCTTCCATCATTTTTCTGTCTCAACTTCTTATCGTCCTCGTTCCAATACCGTAAAGGCCACACTCCTGACACATGTTTTCTAAAAAGACTTCCTAACACATAAATTAATATTCGATGATAGCGAATTTCTCTTCATAAACGCTATTCTATCGATAGCTATGCTGCATTTTATATTTTCTTTACTTCGACCATCATAAGTTATTTTGCTACCCAAATAACAAAACTGATCCACTACTTTTATCGTCTCCTAATTCCTTCAGCATTACCCGAGTTTCATAGACAACATTTAACTACCTTTGTTTTGTTCTTGTTATGTTTATCTTGCACCTCCTTTTCAAGATACAGTCCATTACTTTCAGTTGCTCGTCCTGGTACTTTGCTGTCTCTGACAGAATAAGCTTGCAAATAGCAAACTTTAATTTCAGATCCAAATTTCTCCTCGCTTTCGAACTAAACATTAATTAACATCTTTTAGCACCGCGCGGGTGTGGCCGAGTGCACTAAGGCGCCTTACTGCGGTGTGAGCGGCCCATCTCCGTATGAGGGTCGAGACCTCCCTCGGGCGTATGAGTGTGTATGTATGTGTGTTGTGTGTGTGTGTGTGTGTGTGTGTGTGTGTGTGTGTGTGTGATTGTGTGTGTGTGTTGTCCTTAGCGTAAGTTAGTTTAAGTAGTAAGTCTAGGGACTGATGACCATAGCAGTTTGGTCCAATAGGTTTACAAATATTTCAACAGTTGAGTATCTTTGTATCTTTTAACGAATCAAAGGCAACTTTCAAATTAAAACTAACGATGTGTCACTCAAATCGTTCCTAACCCATTGGTAACATCGTCACTAACTTACATTCAAGTAGAGAAGGTTTCAACGGCAAATGAATTTGAACAATTCGGATAAACGCTGGGCCGGCCGCGGTGGCCGAGGGGACTGAGGCGCTTCAGTCACGGTCTGCACGGCCACTGCGGTCGGGCGTTCGAATCCCCTCTCGGGCATTGATATTTGTGCCGTCCTTAGTATAAGGTAGTTGATAAGTAGTTTGTAAGTTTAGGGACTGATGACCCCGTAGTTAGGTCCCATAAGCTTAACAAACATTTGAACATTTTTGATTTGATAAACACTGGTTACAACAGTAAATACAATTTCCTGTTGTCAAGTGGAAGCCGGAACCAAGCCGTATAACAGCGCCCAAGCGGAAATCAGAAGTCAGCTCTTCTGCTGGCCTATTTTCTGTCGTCAACCTTGCTGACTACTCGTAAGATGTGGCGTTGCTCGGTAGTGGAAAGGTACTGCTTTCCATGAATAACGACAACATACGCGTGGTTAATACTTTATTAAAACATCATTGCTTGAGATATCTTGTCCTGTTATTTTTGTCTGTGTTATACAAAGTTTTCGATGCAACGGCAAATTTTATTTAAAAACATGTTCAAATGTTTGTTGAGCTTAAGGGACTTAACTGCGGAGTCATCAGTACCTAAACTTACTTGTGAACTACCTTATATTAAGACGACACTAACATCCAAACCTGAGGGGGCATTCGAACCCCCGACGGGGAACGGCCTCGCGCATCGGAGCCTAACGCCTCAATGCGGCGGAAAAGTTTTATTATGGGCGCGTCTATTCTTGCGATAAAGAAGGAAGGAGGAATAGGGTTTAAAGTCCCGTTGACATTGTGGTCATTAGAGACGGAGTACGCGTTCGAATAATGTTTTTAAGTGATGGGGAAGGAAATATGCCTTGTTTGGAGGAAACCACCCTGGCTTTTGCCTGGAGAGATTTCGGGAAATGACGGTAAACCTAAATGAGTATGGCCGGAGGGAGTTTGAACCGCCGTCCTCCCGAATGTTTTTAACATTGTGCGACCTTGCTTGGTCGTTTTATGATAGTAATAGAACGATTACGCCATATGGCACATCGTATAATCTCAAATTTTGGTTTTTATGGGACATTCTGCTAATATTTCAAATGTTCAAATGTTTGTAAAGCTTATGGGACTTAACTGCGGGGTCATAGTCCCTAAATTTACAAACTACTTTATACTAAAGACAACACAAACATCCACGCTCGAGGGAGGATTCGAACGTCCGACTCGGCCGTGCGATCCGCAACGTGGCGCTCCAGATCGCTCGTCTACTCCCGCACGGCTGCTAATCTTTGTGTAACTGCAGAGGCAGGTTATACACTGGAGTTAGATTGTCACCTTGTCACAGGATTAACACGTGCCAGCGCCTTTTGTACTGCTCTCAGAGTACAGCAGAGACGTAAACTTCCGCCAAGTTACTTTGCTCATGGCGAGATAAAAGTGGCAGGAAGTGGTGCCACAAAGCGTCCCTGACACGTCGCTTTCATATTTTCAGACCTCAAACAAACAAATCATTGATACAGTCGCTTTAAGCGTCACTGCTACTTTTTGATTCCACAATCAAGTATACCGAAAGGGAAAATTAGCTCATCCATCTCAATACGCGGGACTGATGACCTATGTTTAATCACCTCAAAACAATAACAACAATCTCAATACGTGTGTTCGGCTGCGGGACTGACTGCAGCGCTGTTGCGATGAACGGCACCAAACGTCGTCGGTGCAAAATGTGCTGCATCTGTAATACACAATCAGACACGCGGTGATAGATAAGAGTTCCGAATACACGGAGGCCGCACAAATAGTACGATCGCTTTCGATGATACGACTTTGCATACCGTATATCCAATGGTGCTAGTCCTGTGTATGTCATGATCAAATGGCGCGTATAGCTTGCAGCTTCTGTAGAAGACAATTGACAAGTTCCGTAACATGTGGTCTTCTTCTCTAGCCCTATCTAAATCCAGATTAACCCATACACAATATTGAACCCGGATAGAAGGGATTTTTAAAGACACGAACATGGATCAGTAAATTATTTTGAAACCTAGCCGCTCTCTAGAAGGTATATCAGTTTTTAGTTGAGAACTTTGTTTCGAGAGTAAGAGGATCACAAATATTTTAAACACAACATCCATGAAAGAATGTTTCTGGTGCACAGTGAAATGGGGTGGCCGTTTCTCCTCTCCATATCCTAGTTCAGCAACAGTTTTTTCCAACCAGTCTCTGTTGCAAGTTTTTGGATTTATTTATCAATGACGCCATTCTCGCTTTTGGCGCACCTTCAGACCGTATCTTGAACTGCGGAAACTGCATTGGTCATGATTAAAATAAACACTTGCGAGTACCAAAGCTATGTTGCCTGCCTACCTAACACCGTACTCCCATCATGCTGCGGTGTTTTCTTAACAGTACTCACGTAAGCGATATTCGCTTCAGTGACATTATTTTAAATAATTTTAAACATGACGAATGAGACTTCCGCAGTCTCTTTTAACGAAACTGGCGGATGCGATTACTCTCTTCAATGCCACCATTTTAGATAATTTTAATCATGACCAATATAGCTTCTGCAGTTCAAGATATTGTAATTTTAAGATGTAGGTAAAGCGTGAAACGCTTCGTTGATAAACGAATTAAGAAACTGCAGCATAGGCGTTTTTAAGAAAGAGAGAGAGAGAGAGAGAACTTACGAGAGTATCAGTGGTTAGTTGACAGTACATTTTTTAAAACTTGCTTAAATATTTCATAACAATACGATAAATATACCAGCGTTTTTCAAAATATATAAGCCTGAGAAAGATATATAATTAAATGAAAATCCACGACGACAGTTGACATAACATTTGCGTGACTCTGTTGATACCAGAGTTACCATGGTATACTGGAATGGTTTATCTCGAAAACTGAGCGTGTGAATACTTCGGAGCTGCTTAAGCTATTTCCTCGCGAAACGTCCAATCAAGTGCATATTTGACGAAATTTTATAATATTTAAGTGCCTCTGAGATTTTTATCTTGAACTGTAAACAATGAATCTGTGAGACTAACAGGAACTTATTAATCACATGCAAGTTGGCCAGTTGGGAGGCTACAGACCCACCTGATAACTAGTTTTCACATTGATCGGATCGGTTCTCCAAAGTTAGAATATAAGCAGTCTACGGTAACATAGTTGTTATCTCTTGCCACTTGGAGCGTCGAATTTTACGGTGCATGTAGAGAGGAGTGTCAAAACTAGAATTACGAACTTACCTATCAAAAGTTTTAAACTCAAAGTAACGATTGTGAAATTGTTTTCACAATGGAATACGTTCCACGGACGTCTGTTATGCTTATATTATTCCCCATTTAAGGGATACAGTTCTCAGTTATTTTCGAAGAGAACAGATAAAGCAATATCTGGGAGCTATGAATCTAATGATACGTAAAATTCTACTGCAACTGACGAAAAAGAAAAACAACACTCTAGAGCGTAAAACGCACAAAAACAATAAAGCAATACGATCAGAGGGTGTCGATACCAGCATGGGGCACTGGCGAAAATGAGCAACTAACGTTATTCCTCTCAGGATAAAAAATGATTGCACTTTCCAGTGGTAACGACCTCTACTCCCTGCATTACACCAGCATGTGTTCGAAAATTTTCTTTCATTTGTGGTTCCGCTTCCATTCATCCTAGTTATTCCTGATGAGTTTATTTCATGTATAAAGGGCGTTGAGTAGAAATGTTTCGATAATTTGAAGAGTGTTTTTATCCGCAAAAAGTAAACATTTGCTAGTAACAAACGTAAGATGTAATATCTTTCGCGAGTACTTGAAGAGATTTGTAGAAAGATAAAAGGAAGAATATATATATATATATATATATATATATATATATATATATATATATATATATATATATATATATAATGGAAATTAAGTACTTGGTTAATAGTCCCTAGCTTACAAACAACTTAAACAAAGTTAAACTAACCTGAGGACAGCACAAACACCCATACCCGAGGGAGGAACCCCCGATGACGAACGACTGCGCGCACGGGGTTGGAACACTTGCACGGAGTGAGTGACATTTGAACGGAGTGACACTTGCACGGACGGAGACCGGGGCTCTTGGAGGGCTAACCGGCTTTTGGCCGGTACAGTCTCACTAACAAGTCCAGCGGTTCAGCACAGCCGCTCTTACGAACAGGCTGGCGCTCACACCACGGCAACCATGTTTTGCTCATTAACGCGTTTCGTGGCAAATTTATTTTTAAGACTGTTGCAGCAACTAGAACTGACAATGAAATTCAGCATAATGAGAACGGACGATGAAATTCATCATCTCTTCTGATATTTTGATGCTGTAAAGATCGGATGGCAGCCAAGTACAAAACTGTTTTACGACTGTTACAGCCTTATTGCCGTTTTAAGACGAAATTTAATGTGGTAAATTTATATATAATTAGTATTTGTTTTAAACATTAAACATAAAAACGCGGTTGCTCGCCTTGGAGGTTCGAATCCTCCCTGGGGCATGGGTGTGTGTCTGTTTATCCTTAGGTTAGTTTACCTAGGTTTAAGTAGTTTGTAAACTACGGACTGATGACCACGCAGTTTGGTCCGATAGATTTACAAACATTTGAACATTTGAGACATAAAAACAGAGAATGTCAATGAATATTCTTTTCCTTTTCACTGAAGGAAAAATGATCCTACTTTTCCAGTAAAGCTAATTCGAAGACAAGATCTTAAGTTGAAATCTGCCAGTGAGCTTCTGTGGTTTGATATCGCTTATGCGCAAAAAAAGCAGCATGTACAAGGAAGTCTAAACATCAACATAATAGTAACTGAAAATTTACACTGAAGAAACAAAAGTCTACGAGATTAATGTTGTAATGAACTAATAACGCAAACTTCATGCGAAGTGAAGCGAAACAATTGACAGCCGCTGTGGCGGAATAGTCGTGCGCACTAGGCACCTTACTGCGGTGCGCGCGGCCGTTCGCCGTCGGAGGTTCAAGTCCCTCTCGGGTATGGATGTGTGTGGTGTTCTTATAAATTAGTTTAATGTAGTTTGTAAGTTCAGGGACGGGTGACCACTGAAGTTAAACATGAACATTTAAATTGGCAACCAAACTTCGCATATCAGTTAATTTGTTAACTGTGTAAATAGTAATTATTAGAGAATACACTGAACTTATGTTCAGTACAACTAAAGACTTCTAAGGAAATAGGCAGAGCTTACAGTAAGATAACCGTACCAATGCCCTTCCTCAACAAGTCTGTGAGTGGAGTTTTAATCACAAAATTCAAGAAAAGGCGATCCTGGTGTCGAAATTACGAGAGGTAGCCTCATACGAGCAAGAAGGGGAAAGGTTATGGTGCCGGTAAATTTTAACGGGTTATGTCTTACAGTAACATTCATTTTATAATCGATTTTATCGGAAGTTTATAATTTTAACTCGATGAAAACTTTTTTTTTTTTCATCAGTATTAACCAATCTGAATGAAATTTTTGCAGGATGAGGGATGATGTGTTTGCATACTTCTATGCATTAATATTATCGAACATGTAACATGTTTATTTTAAGATCACATTTAAGTTCTAATAACTTAAGAAAATTTAAGGGTGAAATTTGAAATATACACTGAAAACATAACCAATACATCACATAAAATGAATGCAGAGAACTGTTGAAATGTGTCTTATGAACGTACTGAGAAAATCACTTGACTGTACCAATAATTGGCTAATTAGATTACTATTAAAGGAGATTACAAATTGAGAACTCTAAAACCAATTAAGTTACGGATTTAAAATGTTGTGTATTGCTACATCTTTAAATAATGGACACAGTTTTACAATTTGTTGCTATCGCTAAAGGAGAAGAAAAGTTAAATTTTTTGGGTGAGGTCTCTCCATAGACACTTTGCCGTTTAATACTGTATGTTAGTTTTAAGTCTACGCCGAACCTAATTATGATCGTTCCTCTAGAGAAAGCACATTGTTTGCACTTCCAGTCGGTTGTGCTGTGCAACCTAACGACGTCGGACCGTTCCATTTTACCACAAGCTCTCACAACTCTGACGGTGAGCGAGCCCAAAGCTACTTGCGGAGGATAGGCCGGTGTGCCCCAACTGTGGAAAAGACTGTCCACTACCTGCAGTGTCCGCGGCTCCGGGCAAGTGTCAATACTTTCCGTTTCCGGGCAACTGTCACTCCGTACAACTGTCACAAACTCGCGCACACCGCAGCATGGCGCCTCAGTGCGCAAAGCAATATATTGGTGAACGTATGGTTTCGGAACTTTGACAAAAGCTCGTACCACGATAAAGACCGTTCCTCTACATCTACATAAATACTCCGCTAATCACATTTAAGTGCACTGTGGAGGGTTAATAGAACAGCTTTTATGATATTTCTCTACAGTCCCATTCTCTAATAGTGCGCAGGGAAAAGGAACATCTGAATATTTCCATTTTAAATAAGATTTCTCTTATTTTGTTATGATGATCATGACTCCCTACGTACGTGGGTAATGACAAAATAGGTTCGCATTTGGAAGATAAAGTTGGTGACAGAAATTTCGCCGCAATGAATAACGCCTTTCTTTTAATGATTTTCGCCCCACCTCAGGAAGCATATGCCGCTGGAGGTTGTCGATCATTTCCTTGACGCTTTTGCGCTTACTAAATGAACCTGTAACCAAGCGTGCGACTCTCCGTTGGACCTTCTCTATCTCTTTTACCAATCCTATCTGGTACGGCTCCCAAACTGAAACGCAATACTCAAGCATTGGCTACTTCCTATCTTGGTGGACAACATTTCCTGAGGATTCTTCCAATTAATCTCAGTCTGGCATCTGCCTTACTCACGACTGATTTTATTTCGTCGATCCATTTCAAATATCTCCTTACGCTTACTCCTAAACGTTTTATGGAGAATGGTTGTGTGTGTTGTCTTTGGCATAAGTTAAAGTAGTTTGTAAGTCAAGGGACTGATGATCACTGCAGTTTGGTCCCACAGCTTTACCAACATTTGAAAATTTAGGAAATATTTTATGGAGGTAACTGCGTCCAGTGTTTGTCCTACTGTTGCGTGATTATACAGTAAAGGATCATTCTTTCCATGTATTCGCAGCACTTTGCATGTATTTATGTTGAAAGGCAATTGCCATTCCCGGCAGTATTCGTCGATTGCACATATGCCGCAGATCCTCAAGCATTTCGCTACAATTTTACATTGTTTCGACTTCTCGATACACTACAGCATCACCCACGAAAAGCCTTATTCAACACACTCCGCGATTCCACACTATTCATCCTCAGATATTTGACCATACTGATATGTAAAATCCTCAGTTCATGCAATCCGCTTTAATGATATTAAAATATAGGAGGAACGTATGTTCCATATTCATCAGCACATACAAACAACATTCAGTTGTATTTAACCCTTTACAGGTCACCGGAACGCATACGTAACGATCAAAGATATTTGTGTACACACAGCCCATAAAAACTTAAAAGTTTCCAAGCACGCCACTGTAGGTCAAAATGATACTGCTTTGAGTTTACAAGACAATGAACATGCTTTACGCTAGTGTACCAAAACCGTCTTAGAGATATAATTTTTTTAAAGCTGTGGTACGCTATTGAACCAAGTTCTAAAAAAGGAAGGCCGCGCGGGAGTAGCCGAGCGGTCTGGAGCGCCACATTACGGATCGCACGGCCTCCCGCGTCGGAGGTTCTAATCCTCCCTCGGGCATGGATGCGTGTGTTGTCCTTAGGTTACTTTAACTTTGTTTAAGTAATTTGTAAGCTAGGGACTAATAACCCAGCAGTTAAGTCCCATAGATTTACAAACATTTGAACATTTTTTATAAAGGGGAGGTGTATAAATTTCTATGTCGCATTCTACGGAGGAGAAATAGCATTGAACATCTCATATGTTGTTTAAATATCTCAGAAGATATTGATTTTAGGACCCATCTTTAAGGAACATTCAATACTTGTTTTTGATGTATAATACACACGAGAGCTGAAGCCGAATCCACAGTACGAGTAAAGAACGAGTGTTTTGAACGCTACTGTAAGAATAAAGTGATATATGCTAGTTTGTAAACAGCCCTTCATTTGACTATAAGCTTATAGTGGCTTGAATTATAGCACACAGAAGAATAAACATTCCTATCCAACAAACTGCGAAGGATCCTCTCTCTACCCGAATCACCACATATCATAATCGCTTTGTCAACAAAATCCTGAAAGTTCAATATAAAGGGGGTATATCGTCCAAATAAACGTCTCATCTAAAGAAGCCAAAATACTCTTTAGATCCACATTATTTCTAGAAAATAACAGCCGCGGCGGAATAACCGTGCGCGCTGAGGCGCGCTGCTACGGAACGCGCGGCCGTTCTACGTCGGAGGTTAGAGTCCTCCCTCGAGCATGGGTGTTTGTGTTTTTTTAGACTAAGTTAAAGTAGTTTGTAAGTTTAAGGACCGATGACCACTGCAGTTAGGTCCCATAACTTTACAAACATTTAGAAAATAACATATTGGCCACTTTGCTTTGTGATCTATTTCCACATTATATTTAATTTTACTTAAAAGACTGATGAGGACGCTCGCAACCAGGCATAAAAACTATTAAAAACTGTTTATTTTACTGGCATAAAGGCGTTGACTCGCAACAGTAACATACGACCATCCGGGAGTAACTAAATCAGAACGTGCATTGGCCGCAGATGACACTATTTGCATATGGCCAACAGCTCGCAGCTAACTCTGTGTGAGATTCATTGATAAGGGGTTTCGTGAAGCACACAGAGCACAACCCAGCCACTTCCGGTGAATTAATGAGTCGGCTTACCACAGATATAGAGAAAATTGCGTAGTCTTACAGAACTAGGCAAGAGCCTGGACGCCTGTAATAGCATACGCGAGACCATATGGAGTGCATCTAAAGTGCGCCGTAAAAATCATGCTCCTCAAATGGTAGTAACGTCGTTTATTTACGTCCAATACTGCTAAAAATAAACGTACATCCAAAATTATACTATCCGGAAACTATTTTCTTCCAGTTCTATTTACGGCTTGATTGTACGCCTGTGTGCGACCTGTTATTAGTCTAATTTTGCCTTCGCACCATCTACTGGGTCGATACACAGAGGGGTAAGAATATTCACAGTTTCCACGCTGCGGACATTTTACTGGAAATTTGTAAGCAGTTATTCGTGGAATATAGAGTACCAGATATTCAAAATTTTTGTTATTGTTTTCATTTCTGTTAGTCTCTCGCCATTCTTCGTATGTACTCGATGTTGTCTCTTACACCGATCTCTCGCACGTTTGACAAATATTTCAGCATCGAACGCAACAAAATGTTTCGTAAATGATCTGTTTTGTACAGCCTGAATTTCTTAAGAGTAAATAGAGCACTTCAATTTCTTATAAAGACATTCAAAAATCTGGAAATCGCCTCCCTATTTCAATAATGGCATCCCGTAACTAAAAAAAGTCCACATAGACAACAGAACTGACAGTGCTTCTCTGGAAAATTATTAGGAACCTTGATCAGTTGGTTTACGGGGTACTTCTTAACGACAACAACGACTCTAGAGACAATCACGTAATATCGTCGTATCTGCAAGATTCTAAAGTGAACGAAGTAGGGTATGCAGCAAACAATAAATACTTTCAAGTAAATTAGACTGCGAAAACATTGTAGAACTACTCTATGGAATCAGCAGCGGTGGAATGGCTGAGCGCTCTAAAGCGCCTTGCTGCGGAGCGTACCGCTGTTCGTCGTCCGAGGTTCGAGTCCTCGCTCACGCGTGTGTGTTGCCATTAGCGTAAGCTAGTTTAAGTAGGTTGTAAGCCTTGTGACTGATGACCAAAGTAGTTAAGTCTCTTAGATATACAAACAGTGGAATGTATGGAATCCATCTATACAGCTACATTCACAAGGTATTTTCCCCCCACTGGAATGCGCTATCTTGATAGTTGTGGTTCGTCCAGCTTGAACTCTAGAAACGCAATACATATGAGTTCTGACGTGTCGATCGCAAGTAACCTTATGGTGTGTGGCGAAGGGGATCTCTCTCATATCGCCCCTTTCATATTTCAAAAATGCTCAAATGTTTGTGAAGCTTATGGGACTTAACTGCGAGGTCATCTGTTCCTAAACTTACAAACTACTTATGAAATAACTTACACTAAAGACAGCACAAACAGCTATGCCCGAGGGAGGATTCGAACCCCCGACTGGGAGCGATCTCGCGTAACGTAGCATAGCGCCTCAATGCGCTCGGCCACCCCGCCGCGGCCTTCAATATTTCATTTGTAAATGGTACTTGGCAAGAACAATTGTCAGTAAGTTTCCTCATGAACTCGATTTTCTATTATTTTATCGTCAAGATCATGGCAGAAAATGTATGTGCGATACAGCAGCACGCTATCTTATCAAAAGTATGTGGAATCTATAATCGTACATTTATATGTGTTGTATCAGTTAAGTGCCATACATTTACAAACTTTTGAATTTTTTATGTTGTACATACCCTCCGCCTTCACGAAGGATTGAACTCTGATCGGAACACTTTTACTGAATGTCTTGCAGTCTAAACAAACTGACAGTCCTTTCTTCATCAAGAGCCGAAACCACAAACTGCTGAGATGAGACAAATCGACTGTCTAACGTATCCCAGAGGTGTTTAATTGGGCCGTGTTGGGACTCTGGGCAGGCCAGTTGATTTGAGAAGTGTCATTGTACATAAATCATTGCTTCACGAGTGTTGCTTCATGGTTGGGTGCGAAGTCACGTCCATACAAGCTATCTCCTTCTCCGAAGTGTTACTCTGATGTGAATATATGTAGTGCTGTAATACGTGTTTATATCGGCACGCATTTAGCGTTTTATTACTCGCAACAAGCACACCACAACCCAACTAGGAAAACACCCACACGTCTTAACACCGCCTCCTTCGCACTTACCGAACGAGTTGCCGCAGTGGTAACGCACTGGACTCGCATTCCGGATGACGGCCTCCGACCATCCTGATTTTCTTAAATCATTCAAAGCAAATGACAGGGTGGTTCCTTTGAAAGGGCACTGCCGATTTCGTTCCCCATCCCTGACAAAACTATCCGAGCGTGTGCTCTAATAATCAAGATGTCGACGGTACGTTAAACCCTCATTCTCTTTCCCTTTTCCTCTGCACTTACTGTTGACAACACACAAGATGGCAGCTAAAGTTCTCCATCCTTCCTTTGGATTGTCACAGAGTACAGCGTGTTTCAGCACTCCAAATAACTCGCTTTCAGTCATCCAATGTTCAGTGGCGGCGCTCCTTACACCACCTCGATGGCAACGAATATGTTTTTTGTCATATGAAAAGCTTTTGAAGTAAAAGGCATAACATCAGCAGACGAGGCGTCAATGTTAGCATTGAATAGGGGATCATGGAGGAATTTTATTAGACGTACTTTGCTCCAGACTGAACGCTGAAAGGCATAACCAGTCTCTAATGATGATGATGATGATATGAAAAGCTGCTTCTACCACTGCACTTCATTGTTTTTAACTTCCAAGATGAGATCTGTCCATACTGGGTGTCCCGACACCCCGGGGTGTCGAGTAGTGGCACAAAACGTGTTGCGAAAGAACTAAATTCAGAATCTTTAACAAATTAAAAAGCTTGTGAAAACAATACAAAGCACTATTCTCTTAGATCAGTGTATACTGAAATTAGAAATGAATTAAAAATATGTACAGCATCATTTATTACAATATAATCTCTCTTCATTAATATTATTGAAAGGTTGTCTCGTGAAACTCGTTTGTGGGTGTTTGATTAGGTAAAGTTCGGAAAGCTCTGTTTTGTGCACGCTTGACTGTTGGCAGCACTTTGGAACTTACAAGTCTTTCCTTCAGCTGACTGCATGAGACTTTTTACAGTCACCATTCGCAATGCTCGTCCATCCCCGTTCGACAGACCATAAGGACTGGCTGCTCATGGTTTATCTCTGTTTATCGCCTTCAGGTTTCCACTTCACAAGGAAGGAATATTAAGGTTTACCGTCTCGTCGACAACGTGAACATCAGAGACGGTCCACAATAAATCACCAACAGGGAGCTTGGGCAGATTTAAAAGAACTCAAATGCTTCTAGTGGATTTGTCGTCTGACATCTAATGTCAAGAAAGCCTTGGAGATCACTGAGTTCTGGGCGCAAGTGATTCCATGAACCCTCTGCCGGGTTTCTAAGTGTGAATTCCAAAGTATCCATGTATGTGTGACGTAGCTGTTGCTCTCCTGACCCTCTCATTCCGCTGTCACTACTTCTCAATGTTTGTAAATCTATGGAACCGAATTTCTTTTCCATAGGCTTACGTATTATTTAGACTAATTTAAACTAACCTAATGACAAAACACACACACACACACACACACACACACACACACGTCCGAGGGAGGAATCGAACCTCCGACGGTGAGCAACCGCGTGCTCCGAAGCAAGGCGCCTTAGACCGCTCGGCCACTCCACCGCGACACGCTGCTTCTCCACTGAGAACACGATACCCTCTGACCGGCCGCGGTGGCCGAGGGGACTAAGCCGCTCCAGTCGCGGTCTGCACGGCCACTACGGTCGGGGGTTCGAATCCCCACTCGGGCATGGATATTTGTGCCGTCCTAGTTCGTAAGTAGTTCATAAGTAGTTTGTAAGTTTAGGGACTGATGACCCCTTAGTTAAGTCCCATAGACTATACAAACATTTGAACCATTTGATACCCTCTGTCAGTGGCGTAGTTTACTCTTCTGGAGGCAGGGTCAAGTTCTATCCAGATCAGCATCCCCAGCAACTCAACTGAACTGTCAAAACGTTTTAACGTTTACAATTGGGACATAGGTTACACTGTACGCGAATTCAAGCGGTACGATCGAGGGTTAGGGATGAGACAGTAGGGCGTGACGACTCGAAAGCACCGATAATTTCTGATGCTGCCGGTGCTCAAGCAATTCTCGAGAATCTCACGAAAAACGGCGCTGCGGCGCGCGTCGCTCTACGCCAGTTGACTGGGGCACCACACCACGCGCTGCGGTTCTTTGAACTGAATGCTGATGCTGACAGTCAAAGTTCGCAGCTCGCTGTTGTTGTCATTGAAACACGGACACACGAAAACGAAAGTCCGGGATCTGGCAGTACTTTACGGAGAATGGAGATAACGTCTATTGTGACATAGGTTTTTTTTTTTTAGTTTCGTAATGTTGCAAAAAATGAAAAGGGCATGATAAGACATTAAAATTACGCAATATATCCAGCATACGAACACATACGCCCACGAATAGAATCGCGCATTCTTCTATTAATGAAAGTCAGACAAAATACCCAAGGTTATCCATTCATACTATATGAAAAGGAATTTCTGTAAAAAATTAGATAGCTCCGGAAACAGTCCACCAGTATCGGACAGCATACAAGATGCATCAAAATTAACACTACCGAAACTTTTGGATAGTATGAGGATAGAACAACCAACAATCGTTATTTTAGTTGTAAATTGTGGCAGCTGTGTTTAGAAAGTACTAGAGCTTTAAAAATGTCTGTAAATCTATCGGACCAAACTGCGTGGTCATCAGTCCGTAGATTACAAACTACTTAAACCTAGGTAAACTAACCTACGGACAAACACACAAACTCATGCCCCAGGGAGGACTCGAACCTCCACGGCGAGCAACCGCGCGCTCCGCAGCGAGGTGCTTTAGACCGCTCGGCTACTCCACCGCGGCCAGAGCTTTAAACTGAAGTCATAAGGACGAAAGCAAAAACCGACAATCCTGGTAAGTTCTGCCAACATTTTTCTGCAATAAGTAAATGTGTGAAAGGAGATTTTGGGTGTAGGCTAATATGTTTCAGCATTTATCTCTTGTTTAAGTATAAATACATGCGGAATGCATACTTGTTTTAAGTAAGAATTAAGTTTTCGTTTCGTGTGAAATTCATGTTTTATTAATTGT
Organism: Locusta migratoria; assembly: GCA_026315105.1. Taxonomy (NCBI): domain Eukaryota; kingdom Metazoa; phylum Arthropoda; class Insecta; order Orthoptera; family Acrididae; genus Locusta; species Locusta migratoria. Next base: position 263,605,991 of record CM048755.1, read on the forward strand.
CCTATGTTTTTTGTTTTCTGTGAAAAATACTACTACTACTAATTCGGTACAAATAAAGCCACGTACTTGACACCAATGTGTAAAAAGTACAACTTGTAACTTGCACGTACGGAAGACGACGATTGCGATTGCTCTGCCACAATGCTTCATTGTTCATTAGTTTCGCTCAGCCTCCAGAGAACGCAGCACTGTCGACATCTTCTCAAGACTACTCGAGAATTTGCCTTAGGCTAATGCCACACTAGGCGTTTTTCTCCGCTGAAGGTCAACGGTTTTTGTCGCACTGGAAATGGAACTCATTGTAGCAAACGGAGGGTGCCACACCGGACTGTAATTGTCGCCCCGTGAAGTTTCCGCGCGCGACTGTCGCTGTCGAATGGGCCCGGGCCTATTTCTGGCGTGGCAATACTCGTCTCCCCTGCTGTATTTGTCGGCAGTCGCGCAGCAGCCAATAGGTACTGTACTCACAAGGAGTCCATGTGGATATCGGATTTTAGAATTTCTTTATATTTATGGTACGTGAAGTTCTGAACTTAAATAAGTCAGCCAAAGCCACTCGACGCAACTCTCAAAAATTCTCTAGAAAATCCAGTTTGAAGTTTTGCAAGTACCTTCACACAAGTAACAAACTGCGGCGTTTGTCGGTATAGCTCAGGTGGTAGCGTTGTGGCCTCAAAACCATAGAGTTGGTGGTTCGAATCCCGTTATAACAAATATTTTTCCTTATTTTGGAATTCATTTGTAAAAAGCATTTTGGAATCACTAATTCCACGTGTTGTGTCACTTTTTGTTTATGTGTATCTTGACGAGCTGAACACCTTGTCGTTACTTAAACGATGGTTGAGTGGGTTAGTTGCTTGGAAAGCCATTATTTGCTACGGAGATGACTTTCCACAAAGAGCGTCGTAGCTCTTCACAAACTGAGCAATCAAAGACTACCGTCGTCAACTAATATTGAAGAAATAGAAAATGAAATGTAGCTTTTGAAACCATCATTATCAACAACCTATTATAAAATACTGAAAATTGCGAATAAACAAAAATAAGTGCATTTTCGTAAAAATTACTATTAGATATTAAAAGTGGGTAAGTATTCGAACGCAACGAAAAGAGAGAGAGGAAAAACCAAATCTGTTACTGCAGGATTCGAACCACCGCCTCTATGTTTGTAAGGCGTGAGCTACACCGACAGATGGTGCAACTGTTTTAATTATTGACACTTACGTATATTGCAAAACTTGAAAGTCCATTTTCTAGAGAAGTTTTGAGAATTGCGTTGAATGTTGGCTTTGGCTGATTGTTATTTGTGTTCTGAAATTCACGTTCCATAAATATCAAAAAATTCTAAAATCCGATACCCATGTAGTCTCCTTATCAGTTCTGTTTCGTCTGTGAGTGACAATGTCCGAAAACTCTACAAATGTCGTTCCAGTGAACCATTTGGCCAGCGAACTGATAATAATCGCAAGATTATAAATATAGCCTACGATGACTGGCTGATTGTTATTTGTGTTCTGAAATTCACGTTCCATAAATATCAAAAAATTCTAAAATCCGATACCCATGTAGTCTCCTTATCAGTTCTGTTTCGTCTGTGAGTGACAATGTCCGAAAACTCTACAAATGTCGTTCCAGTGGACCATTTGGCCAGCGAACTGATAATAATCGCAAGATTATAAATATAGCCTACGATGACGAACTACATACAACGTTACCGCAGCTAAATATTTCAGAAGCCACCGACTTTTGTCGTTAGTGCGACACCGAGTTAAAAAGTACGGCGCGACTTCATCCGTTGCGGTTATAATAGAAGTGTGGCACTTAAAGGAGACTATTTCAGCCGCGATTATTATCGAGAGGAGAAAATCGCCTAGTGTGGCATTAGCCTTAGCGTCGCGCGTTTCTCGAGAGCACTTATAACCCATCTCTATCGAGGGTGACGAAATACGCTTATGTTCTTTGGATCTTTTTCTATCTCCTATTTTATATCAAATTAGAGAGAGTTCCAAACTAAGTCGCAGTAATCAAGGAAGAGTTGTACGAGGATTTTAATGTCAGTCCTTCATGAGAAAATTACAGTTCCTCAGAATTCTCCCAGTGAATCTCAGTTTTGCACCACCATTTTGTACAACTACTTTTAGGGACTGTTTCTCTCTAGGTCGCTTCGGATGCATGCTCTTGGATATTTCACAGTTGTGATTATTTCCAATGATCGTCAATCGTGCTATCAGATAATAATGGCTCTTACCGCGTATTTACGTTCAACACTACTTTCAAAAACAGATAGATTTTTTTACACTCATTAATTAGGAAAGAGGGGCAGCAGCCTTTTCAGTAGTTACAGGGGCAACAGTCTGGATGACTGACTGAGATGGCCTTGTAATATAAGCTTATGTGGCTTTGTCACACACTGCGAACGGCTGAAAGCAAGGGGAAACTATAGCCGTTACTTTTACCGAGGACATGCAGCTCTTCTGTATGATATGATGATTGAATCCTATCAGGTAAAATATTCCGGAGGTAAATTAGTCCCCCATTCGGATCATTCGGATCTCCGGGCGGGGAGTACTCAGGAGAATGTGATCATCAGGAAAGACAACACTGGCATTCTATGGATCGGAGCGTGGCGTGGAGTGTTACCGAACGAGTTGTTACCGAGTGTTAAATCCCTTAATTGGATAGGGAGGTAAGAAAATTTAAAAAGAGAAATGGATGGGTTGAAGTTAGATATAGTGGGGATTAATGAAGTTCGGTGGAAAGAAGAACAGGATTTCTGGTCAGGTGAGTACAGGATTACAAATACAAAATCAGTTGGGGGTATTACAGGAGTAGGTCTGATAACGACTAAGAAAATAGGAACGCGGGTAAACTACTATGAGCAGCGCAGTGATCGCATTATCGTGGTCAAGATAAATACGAAGCCAATACCGACGACAATAGTAAAGGTTTATATGACAACTAGCTCTGCCGATGATGAGGAGATCGAAGAAATGTATGAGGCGGTAAAGGAATTTATTCAGACACTTAAGGGATCGGAAAACTTAATTGGGAGACTGGAATTCGTTAGTAGGAAAAGGAAGGGCAGGAAAAATAGTAGGTGAATATGGTCTGGGTAAAAGGAATGAAAGAGGAAGCCGCCTGGTAGAATTTTGCATGGACACATAATTTAATCATAACAAATACCTGGTATAAGAATCACGAAAGAAGATTGTATACGTGGAAGAGACCAGGAGACGCCGGAAGGTACCAGATAGATTTTATGATGGTAAGACATAGATTTCAGAAACAGGTTTTAAACTGTAAAACATACCCAGGGGCAGATATAGACTCTGACCACATCTTATTGGTCATGAATTGTAGGCAGAAACTGAAAAATCTGCAAAAAGGTAGGCAAATAAGGAGATGGGACCTGGACAGAGTGAAGGAACCTAAAGTTCTTAAGAATTTCAGAGGGAGCTTTAGGCAACAATTGACAGAAACAGAGAGAAATAAAACAGTTGAAGATGAATGGGTAGCACTGAGGGATAAAATAGTGAAGACAGCAAAGGACAAAATAGGTAGGAAGGAAGACCTATAAAAAATCCTTGGATATCACAGGACATACTAAATTTAATCGATGAAAGGAGAAAGTATAAAAATGCAGTAAATGAAACAGGTAAAATGGAGTGCAGACGAATAAGAAATGAGATTGACAGGAAGTGCAAAATAGCTAAGCAGGAGTGGCTAGAAGGCAAATGCAAGTCAGTAGAAGAATGTTTAAATAGGAGAAAAATAGATACCGCTTACAGGAAAATAAGAGACAAGAAAAAAAGCTGTATGAATATAAAGAACTCAGATGTAAAACCAGTTCTCAGCAAAAAAGGGAAAGTTGAAAGGTGGAAAGAGTATATAAAGGGGCTCTACAAAGAAATGAACTTAAAGAGACAATATTGTAGGAGGGAAGAGCAAGTAGATAATGATGAAATAGGAGACACTATACTGAAAGAAGAATTTGTCATAGCACTTAAAGACCTAAGTCGAAACAAGGCCCCTGGAGTGGACGACATTCTCTCAGAACTACTGCAGACTCTAAGGAGAGCCAACCATGACAAAACTATTTCATCTACTGCGTAAGATGTAGACAGAGGACATATCCTCAGACTTTAAGAAAAATGTAATAATCGCCACTCCAAAGAGAGCAGGCGCAGACAGATGTGATCAGTTTAATAAGTAATCGTTGCAAAGTTTTAACGCGAATTATTTACAGAAGGATGGAAAAACTAGTAGAAGCCGACCTCGGGGAAGATCGGTTCGGTTTCAGGAGAAATGTAGGAATACGGGAGTCAATACTCACGATTTGGAGACACTTTTGATAATGTTGATTGGAATAGACTCTCAAAATTCTGAAATCAGCAGGAGTAAATTATAGGGAACGGAGGGTTATTTACAACTTATACAAAAATCAGATAGCAGTTATCAGAATTGAAGAGCATGAAAGGGATGCATATGTTGGGAAGGGTGTAAGACAGGGTTGTAACTTTTCTCCAATGCTATTCAGTTTGTAGATTGAGCAAGCTATAAAGGAAAGCAAAGAGAAATTTGGAGAAGGAATTAAAGTTCAAGGTGAAGAAATAAAAACATTGCTGTTTGCCGATGACATTGTAATTTTGTCAGAGACAGCAAAGGACCGGAAGAGCAGATGAACTTGATGGACAGTGTGTTGACAGATGCATACCAGATGAACATTAACAAGAGCAACACAAGGGTACTGGAGTGCAGTATAAGAAAATCAGGCTGAAGGAATTAGATTAGGTAACGAAACAAAGGTGATAGATGAGTTTTGTTACTTGGGCAATAAAATTACACATGATGATTGTAGTACAGATGATATAAAATGCAGAATGGCAATGGAAAGAAAAGTGTTTTTGAAAAAGAGAAATTTGTTAACATCAAATATTAATTTAAGCGTAAGGAAGTCCTTTCTGGAGGCATTTGTGTAGAGCGTTGCCTTACATGGGAGTGAAACATGCATGATAAACAGTGCGGACAGGACGAGGAAAGAGACTTTTGAAATGTGGCGTTACAGAAGAATGCTGAAGATTAGGTGGGTGGATCGCGTAACTAATGAGGAGGTACTGAACAGAATTTGGGAGAAAAGGAATTTCTGACATACCTTGACTAAAAGAAGGGATCGATTGGTAGGACACATTCTTAGACATAAAGGAATTGTGAATTTAGCGTTGGAGGGAAGTGTATGGGGTAAAAATCGCAGAGGGAGACCAAGAGATGAATACAGTAAGCAGATTCAAATGGATGTAGGGTGCCGTTCTTATGAGGAGATGAAGAGGCTTGCTTAGGATAGAGTAGGGCGGAGAGCTGCATCAAACCAGTCTCCAGACTGAAGACCACAACAACAACAATCGAGAAAGCCTTGCTTACCAAAAAAGATACCAACTTATTAGATTACGTAGTCTAGGGATGTTGCTATTCGTCTAGTGTGTTGCGCGATTCATCTGATATTAAATTTTAACAGATATTGTGTGAATGAACGATAAATCGTAAGGTAGAAAAACAGATGATTCCTGGTAAAAGTACTTCAGTACGCGGCGATACACAACGTAGAAATGCACAATTACATGCATATTTTGAGACAATTCACTCTCCGTACCAATGTGTCAGAAATATTACGTATCCTACAATAAACACCACATATTCTTCTTATATTGCGTAATATTGCATACAAAAAGAAACCGATCGGAAAGTAGCACCTTCTTTAGTTTTATACCAAGGCAGGCTTACATCAGAGGCCTTTCTTTTATTTATGTGATCGACTGAGTGTTCATGACGTTAGGACATTACTTTTAATTTTAAAACACCACATTTCATTTCGCAATCCTGAAGACGGGGAACCAAAGTGTAAAGAGTGGGGATTCATTTGCTCCAAAGCAGCATCTGACAACACTGCGGTTTGAGCTGGAACGCTCATGAATTACGAGGGTTAACGGTGAAACGAGCCGTGCTGCGGCGGATCTATTAGGATGCTCCCCCCACAGCCACGGTTACTAGGTTAGTTGCGCCAAGGCAAGCGAATCGCCCGCAGCAGTAGCACAGGGATACGTCTCCACATAAAAGCTGTCTCTCGGTCGCGAATAACGCAGTCCGCAATACCCTCCAAGACAAACACCTAAGCATCTTTAACATGTGGAAGTCTGTCGTCTGGTGACTATTATATCCTTATCACGACACAAAAAAAACCTTCTTGATGTCAAAGATCGTAACAGATTTGTATCTTGTTGTGAAAGGCTAGGTCCTATATCGGCTGTTATGCTTTGGAATGAACAAAATTCAAGTAAAAGTTGTTCTTAATTTTTTATCGAGTAACTTTTTATTTATTTATTTATTTATTTTTCATTTTTGACTTAAAGTTGCTACATACGTCTAAGGCTACAATTCCAAATGTCTCTGCCGTACATTCTTTTGCTGTAAGTCATTTAATGGAGATTCTAACAATGATTTGAAGTTGATATTTCATCTAGGCACGAATATATCGCAGGATAGTATATTCGTAATTATTAATCATGATTATTTATTATTGGGATTGGTTTATGAAATTTAAAAAAAAAATACACAATTTTGTGTTTGTACAGGTTTGTTTATTTTGCGAATCGATTTTCGGCTTCTTACGCCATCATTAGATATTTACTGAAGGTTAGTCGAAGAACTTGCATTCTCAACAAACCAGAAGAGATGTTACATGCAGAGAAAGAAATTATCTTCTTTGATGGAGCAGTTACAATGGAAATAAATATTTAAATGGAAATTTGTAAATTAATAGTACTGCAAAATTCCTTCTTTATGAAGTAGTACATCTAATTTAAATTTGGTACAGCCACTGTTATCTACTTTACGTGTTAATATCAGTCTAGCTTTCCAAAGTATCACACCTGTTTTGTATCTTTCTTTGTTAGTACTAATATTCCAAATTATTCTGCACTCTGTCCTTACATTAATTCTTTATTTAATTATAATCACTGTAATTGAATATGTTTATTTTCACAGTTTTTCAGTTCGAGTGCATACCACTGATTTGTAATGTTAAACTTCACAATTCTCCAATGTACTCCACCTATTCCCTCCCATCCCACCCCTTCATTTTTGTCTATTTGTGTATTCAGTTATAATAGTGTCCTAGGTTTCTAATATTTATTAGGTTTTCTGTCACCTTGTATTTGGAACAACCCTTCAAACTTTAGATTCTTGTTTAATCTAATTTTATTCGCTATAGTCACCGTTGTCAGGAAATTGTTATGTTTGCACTGTTTCTCGATGTACAGCATCAACGTTTCCTTTTTGCAGAACTATTAATTTACAAATTTTCATTGAAATATTTATTTCCATTATAACTGCTCCATCAAAGAAGATAATTTATTTACCTGTATGTAACATTTCTGGTTTGTTGACAACGCAAGTTCTATGACTAAACTTTAGTAAATGTCTGATGGCGTAAGAAGCCTGAAATCGATTCGCAAAATAAACAAACCTGTAGAACAAACACAAAATTGTGTATTTTAATTTTCATAATGAAATTTGTTCTACCAAGAACCGACGGAAGAAATCAGTTAACGGGATTGGGTTAGTTATTTCCGAACGCGACCAGTAGGCCTATATGAACTTTTGCTGTAATTGATTTCCTTTCATAAGGTCTCCCGAAACGGCTGAAAAGTAAAAGAAACTATGAAAATAAAAATTGGGGCACAAACCCCGCTTTGCCCACCCCCTCCCCAAAGTCAACGGTGGACCAACTCCTTGCTAATAAATAAATATTGTGTCTGTGATAAGTGGTTATATCATTTTACTCACTCCCTGTACAAACGACTCCCATCGATTTTAACTAATCATCTGTAGCGACTTCATTCCCAATCACGGTTTCGTTTGTCATAACAATGAACATGTCTCACGCTCAGAGAGACGGGTAAGCGGAGTAGAGAGGGGAGAGAAGGAAATAGACGCACAGAGGAGACAGGAGGAGATGGACGGGGAAATGGGAAGAGAGACTGGGTAGTGTGAGGGAGATGAGATAATGGACAGTGAGGGGGATGGTGGGAGTGTAGGATGTATAATCCAGCTCTCGTGCATAGAGGATGATTCAGCTGACACTACTGTTTTCGTTTTATGCAAGCACGCTATACGTTACGCTACACTGCTGGGAGACACGCTTGTATTACGAATACATCAGAGAACATATTCCGACATTTCGCTGTTTTTTGCATTATTTACTTTACTGCATTAATTTCGCTCTGTGTTACATCCGGCCACGAGGTACGACACATTAACATAATTACAGTATAGACGGATGTAGATAAATGATTTAAAGAATCGATGTTTTGCCGGACGGACTACAGCGCTTGTCGGGTGTGTTCGGAATCGTTTTCAAGATGAGCTTACGGAACATTTTCATGACACATTTGCTCTTCTGTTTCTGTTCCGGCCTACTGACAAATCGGCCTTTGGAAGGGCCACAAACAGTTTTATACACCCATAATTCGCATAGAAAGGGCATTTCACGTAAATTAAAACGTTAAAAACTATAAAACATGGTTCGAACGTCGCCTCTCACATGCAAGACCTCTCAACGATCTGTCTGCAATTACCAAGTACAGCACAATATGTGTAAATTACAGTGAAATAAAGTATGTTTTAAAGTGCACATTGACGGAATATGTACTCTAATTCTTCGTAAAACAAGCATATTCCCAGCAGTGTAGCGCGGGAAACAGCATGGCTGCATTGGTACGGCAGTTCAATTACCCTGTATTTACCAATTGTGAAGTAAGGGTGAGTAGTGTGAAAGTTAGAGCCATATTATATTCCATATCATGAACGGTTTAAAATATCAAAAAACGAAATATCGAATCGAGGTTTACGGCGAATGACAGTGCGAAATGTAGCGGATAATTTTGTTGTATGGATAAGTTTTTCACTCGTGCATCAAAGCAGACATGGTAGCAGTTTTTAATTGATTGATGCACTTTTTAGCAACATTCTAAAACTCTTGAAAATAATAGTGCAGTGATATACCGCTTGCTACTGTTAAGGGTAAAACTTTTCGCGAAAATACCAGTGAAAAGGCCTAAAAAGTAAAGGCAAGGCGAACGGAATTGTCTATTACAGTGTAAACGTCACTATTTGCGCCTGTTACGCAAGGCTCCGTCGTTGTATCAAGCCGGAGCTTAGACTGATTACTTCTTTCCATAAAAGTTGTAAGTTCAGCATAGTACTACACACAGCTGAAATAGTTTCCGTAAGTCCTTTGTTCAATATTCAAATGTTTGTTAAGCTTAAGGGACTTAACTGCGGGGTCATCAGTCCCTAAACTTACAAACTACTTATGAACTACCTTATACTAAAGACGACACGAACATCCATGCCCAAAGGGGGATTCGAACCACCGACCGTAGCAGCCGTGCAGACTGTGACTGCCGCGCCGCAGACCGCTCGGCCACTGCGGCCGGTCTAAGTCCTTTGTGATAACACAGAAGCTAGAACATAGTTCCGTTTTCAACTATTGTAGCTGACCGTATCTACATCGTATAAAATAAATCAGAGAGAGAATCCGTTTTATCTTAGAAGGTACGCCTATCATTTATTTTTTTCCCTGCATACAACGACGAAGCCTGGCATGAGAGCAACTTTAGCCTTTTAATAATTTCGGATTACATTAGGGCAAATAACATTAATAAGCGTTCTATCGCCGTATTCGTTTTAAATGTTTTCAATTGCCGTTAAAAATTAAGAAATCTTATATACATCAGTGTCTTGACAGTATAATTAGGTACTCTATGCATAATATCGTCCGCAGAAAACCTCGACTTGATATCTTAAACAAGTCACAAAATAATGTCACAATCTACACGAGACCCTTGAATAGGTCATCGCGGCAAAATTGCATCAAGGTACTGATTGTGAGAGAAACTGCGGTAATCAACAAAACGCGTGTGGCACTAGGGAACCTTTCCAACTAAATTTCAAATGTTTCATATTTTCTTGAAACATTATTAATAACCACAGGGTTAATAATGTCGAATTTAATTTTCAGATGTGCAGGTACTTAGAAAACCCGATGGAGCTTTTGGGCATTTTCTCTACTGTAGTCCATTCACCCAGACAGCTGTCTTCACAAAAATTCTACTTTTCATCCAAAGCAGAAAAGAGGAGTGCTCAAGACATTAGTAGACCGGACTAAATGAATTTGACTTGGAGGACGAGCTGTATCATTTACGAATTTCCGTCAAAAGAAGTGGTTAATCTGACGAAGAGAGAAATCGGGAAATACACCTAAACAATCTGGCTCTTCTAATAAAAAAACCAAGTAAAAGAGGAAAAAATTTCCTTTCTAAAAGCTCCCGCAGATAGCATCAGCAGACTACTGAGAAAATAGAAAAAAGCGTGTATATCAGCAAGTGGCGAATATTTGTCTCTCTCTCTGGCCACAGTAGAGAGTGTATAAAATCCCATGAGAGGTACATCGAAACTACAAAAAACAATCATTAACACCCGTCTTAACAATAGCACTCATTATCTGGGCAACACGGATCAATCGGTAGAAAATCATGCACTGGGAGCAAAGAATTACCAAATTCGTTTTTCTGGTACTGTAGTTTTGTCAAGAGATAAACATCCCTACGCCGGGCAACAAAGGAGAGCTGCAAGTAAACGAGGACATTAAGCGAACCGAAATAAACAATCCCAAGTCTTTCAGTGCCTATGGTGAAACTGTAATATTTTTTTGAGTAGTTACAGCATCCGGTGGTGGGCTATTTTCTTATTGTTATTTCAATTCCCCACAAAGCGGACGGGCTGGCAGCAGATAAACACAGCCTTTCAGCAGAGGTTACATAAATATAATATACAAAATAGTGACAGTAATTGATGATGACGTAAAACACATTGGCGAATTATATTTACGATTTTTAATAAAGATAGATGATAACAAGTGAAGTTTTTCTACAATATACATAGGAGATATAATTCAGTCACTGATGAAAATGGTGACACGTAGCGTGATGGCAATGACGGTTATGATGAATGTGGAAGTTATGGACGGAGAGGATAAATAAAGTATGAAGGTGGATAGGAGGAATATGGATGTAATGGGACAGCAGGGTACCTGGACTGCTGATTAGTAAGTGGGAAATTAGGAGCTGGGATTTGGTTTTGCTATTGATATATTGTATTCGAAGGTGTTCTAGTAAGAGAAGAAGATGTGGTACGATGGTACAGGATGAAAGTCGGAGAAGGCAGGCGGAGTGCCTGGCTTTCTAGGATTTCGAGGGGTTTATAGAATTTGGGAGAGGTGGAGATCCAGGCCACATTGGTATAGGTTGGATGGATGAGGTTTTATAGATGAGGATAATGGTAGAGTGATGTAGACCCAGGGTACCGCCAATAAGTTAATTCAGTAGGCTGCGTCGGTTTCGGGTTTTGCGTTTGGTGGTAAGGAGGCGTACATGTCACGTTGGGTTTCTGTCGAGGTTTCGTTCTAGATATTTCACTGTGTTAGTCAGAGGGACAGGTTGGTTGCAGATGAAATGACAGAAATTCGTAGGCCGAAAACGCCGAGTGGTGCGCCCAAAAGATGGGCTCAGCTTTTCTCCACCCAAGAAGTAATTTGCCACCATTGCACTGTAACACAAAAAAACTGTATCAGTACTGAAGGTTTGCATTTGAAATTTTGTATAATCCAAAATTAAGAAAATGCAGAATGTTTTCTTTATTGTAGGGTTATTATTGTACAAAATGGGGCTGTGATACGAGAGTTCCAGAGATAAATATGTTTTTGAAGATTTTTACTGCACCGAAGAATAATTATTATGACTTCAAATGCGTATTTCGTATCTTTTCTCTTTTCATATGATTTAAAGTATGTATTTTACAGACAATCTGATGGTATAATAACATTTATTTCTGGTAATAAGTATTCTATACTGTAACTTTTTCAACGCTTGTGTTACATAAGTTTGTAAACAAGATTACTTTTCCTTTAACATGATTTATTGAAATAATTCCCTGCTTTGACCCTACAGATCCATGTAATAATGCTAAGACTTTCGGAAACGATAAGCAATGTTGCTTCAAAACAAGCGAGCGCCTGAAGGTTAAATGAGAAATACACAACAGTCTCCTATACAGGTTGTTTCAGGAGGAATAGAAAATATTTTAGGAGGGGGTAGTATAGACGAATTGCAATAAAATGTCACAGAGATACAGCTGAGTTCAAAGCGTTTTCGTGTATTGGTACACGGGTTGCTATGGACGTATTTATCGAATGTCAGCAGTAGAGTGTCGATGTTCAAGTTGTGAAGTCGTGCTTTAGTTTACGTTGAAGTTTTCAGTGTGGTTTGTTCGCCAAGTGTACTGTACTGTAGCGTGTAAACGTGCCGCACGTATTTTCATGTACCAAGTATGCCGATATGGGTTTTTTCTGTAAGAGCTTTGTAATGGAAACGCTGCTGCTGCTTGTAGAGAATGCGGCATACGATTTCCTAGCAGCAGACAACCAAATACAAGAGTGTTTACTCGTGTGTTCAAATGTTTGTAAAGCTATGCCACCAAACTGTATGTCATGAGTCCCTAGACTTACAAACTACTTAAACTGACGTCTACTGAGAACAATACACCCACACCCACACATGCCCGATGCAGCACTAGAACGTTCGACGGGGAGCAGCCGCGCACTCCATAGCAAGGCGTCTTACGAGCGCAGGGCCATTCATGCAGCCGCGGCAGAGTGGCCGAGCGCTCTAAGGCGCCTTACTGCGGAGCGTGCTTGCTCGCTGTCGGAGTTTCGAGTCCTCCTTCGTGTGTGTGTGTGTGTGTGTTGTCCTTTAAGTAGTCTGTACGCCTAGGGACTGATAACCGCACAGTTAAGCCCCTTACATTTACAAATATTTGGACATTTGGATTTTGCCATTCCTGCGCTGCTGTTCAATACACTGCGTGACACTTCAACTAAACCTGACATTTTTCGGTAGATATCGGCACGTTTCTCGGCCACCAAGGTCCCCGGCTCTTGTCCCTTAAGATTTTTGCCTGTGTGGATTCTTGAAAGACGGTGCCTACAAAGATCGTTCGAATTATGAAGTGTGGTACTCATAAAAGAACGCAAAGACGACCTCAGAAGAGCTATACTAGGCATTATCGAGAGCTGTCAAAAGCGCAATGAAGTTGATGGGATTTTTTAAAATCAACTGTGAACGTGCTCATTTGCCTTTGTATCTCTGTATGGCTCCCGCGCAGAAAGCTGCTCCCTGGCGAGGAGAAGCGTTAGCGGCGTGGGCAGCGCTGCAGCGCGTTGCGACATGCCGACGTCACCGCCAGCATTTGGCCCGGCCCGCTCTGCCGAGCTGCCCACTGGCGCCTCTCACGCAAAAAACATCCGCAGCCAGCGCTACACCACGTCGCGAACATATTGCCCACACAAACTGCAACTCGCTATCTCTGTCACCGCTATCGTAACTCACTAACTCCATATATCTCTTCTCACAGCATCGCTCTTCATTCAAAACCATCTCCCGTCTTCGTTCTCCACAGTAATGAGATCGGCTATTATGTCCCTTTTACATGAACGACTTTAGTGCCTCAATTGACTACTGGAGGCGAGTGGGTATGCTCCAGCGGTCCTACCCTGTTATTCCCGTACTGAGTGTCGTTAGTTTCGAGTGATCATTTTAATTTACGCGTTACAGCAGTAAATTTGAAGAGCTGTCTACACATCTGAACCTTGAACTGAGATTGTAGGGCCACTGATTACGCAAGAACTAACGAGAGTAATAGATTTAAATCTAAGTTTAACCCAAAAAAGCGGATTTCTCCACTGCATTATGTACAGATGCACTACCCAATGGTGACATAACGACAATATGTGCCGGAGCGGGACTCGAAGCCGGATCTCCCGCTTTTCGCGAGAGGTCGCCTTGCCATTCGCTATTCGAACATGTTTCCACGACCGACCCAAACGTGTTCACATACCCGAATGGTAAGCGACCTCTCGCATAGAGCTATAGATCCAAATTCGACTCCCCGTCCGGCAAAAATTTTCGTATTTCACAATTGGATAGTACAGCTTTACTTAATACCTGGAAGAACTTCACTATTGCGAATAAAATTTTTATTTATATTATTTCGACCATTTTAATATGTCACAATCCAGGAATATTAGAGATATTACAGTTTATCACTGGCCAAAGGAAAATTCACAGTGGATGTTCTCGTCAAAGGGCATGTGGTAAATTGTCTACATCCTAGAGAACTGAAAAATAGGAACAGTGTCACCCAAATAATCAAAACACATACATTCATTTGCTCGAGAAAACATGACCTGAACAAACATCAAACCTCATCTAAAACGCAGTAAAAAGCGACGTTGTACTTTACTTTTCATAGGACTACCTTGTTGTCTTGTCAAGTGTTAATAACATCAAAAATTATTTTTATCGTGGAATAATTCTGAGTTTCTCACTACTGAAATAATTTTCTTTAACACACATTTTACGTTCCAGTTTGTGTTTATGCATATTGTAGGCTTTTTCTATGTAAAACATAAGTACCTATCCGCTTTCAAATATTTCGTCTGTCTTGTAGGAGAGCGCCAGTACAAAAATAATTAAATAAATAAAAATAAAAAAGGTCATGTAACGGATCAAACTTTTCAATGTGACAAAAAAAGAAAAAAAAAGAAGCAAACAATAGAATAAAGTTTAAGAATATGTGAAAGAAGTTCTATAATAGGAATGAGGTCGGGAAGAATTAGTTAACTTCCAATGCTAACAGATGTTCTCGCGCTTGTGCAGTGTGAAACACACTTAGAAATTTCGAACTCCACCTTCGAAAAAATTTATAGATCAGTAATATCATAGCAGTACTCGCGGTGTGGTCGTTTGCTGATTTAAGGCACGAAAGGCGCACGCATTTCAAGTAGCCGTTTTTCACCATATAATTAATCGTCTAAAACGGGCTTCAGATGGCGTCCGAATGGACCACCATTAAGTGGGGAGTACCTGACGGGTATTATGGTATCCATAATCACTAGCAAAAGTGCTTTAACGAATAATAATGCTAATGGTATGTTCTTTAGACTGAACAGTCTTTTCACGTCACATTCAGTATCACAGAAGAATAAGTTTCAGCTGTACGTAACACTGCTGCGACCACTAAACGGTTGCGAAACATGGGCGACATCAGCAACGTCGAAAAAGCAATCTGTGCATCGAGAGGACTGTACTTCAGAAGATCTATGGACCCGCCTACAATACCATGGAAGTAAAATGGGTAGGAAGAACGAAAAAAGAACCTTTAACAGCGGTTTGGAAAGCCACATACTGGACGATTATTACGTCAGAAGCGGCTACGTCTTTTGAACTGGTGGATCCCTCGCTTAACGAATTCATCAGAGACGCGATTAAACGATCAAGTAACAACAATCTTTAAAAAAACCGCAATAAATGAATTCTTATTCTGATTTAGAGTATGTCTTGCCAGTCACAGAAGGCTATTTTTGCCTCATAAACGAGCTTTTCGAGCAACGTGTGATGTAATTTCACGAGTCTCTTGTTATCCATGCTCAAGAGTCTCAGAATTCTCGATATATATTTTATTTATTGTCGTTTGTTGTTAACAATGTGGGTTTATTCGAATTAGCAGCCTTCACTCGGTTAATACTACGTAGTTTGCACTTCGATAGCACATCATTGACTCTTGTGCAGCAGTTTGCTGAATCCATTTTCAACTGCCTACCACAAGAATTAATTAAGACTATTCATAGTAATAATTGAGAACTGCAGAATCTCCTCATGCTTAATTCCTTCTATTCTGTCGGAGAGTTCCATGAAAAGCATTTAATAAATTTATGGTCCCACGCAGCTAAACGAGGAAAATAAAATAAATAAAAACTAAAGCTCTTCCCTTTCACATCTTCATCTATTTTCCATAATCCACGTTACGGTGTGCGGCGGACGATACACCTGCTGCCTCGGTCATTTCACCCATTCACTCGTTAATGGTATGTGGGAAGACTGTTGTGGAAAAGCGAATTTTCCTAAAAACATGTTCAAATGTTTGTAAGGCTTATAGGACTTAACTGCGGGGTCATCAGTCCCTAAACTTACAAATTACTTATAAACTACCTTATACTAAAGACGGCACAAACATCCATGCCCGAGGGGAGATTCGAACCCCCGACGCGGGAATCCTCGCGATCCGCAACGTGGCGCTCCAGACCGCTCGGTACGCCCACGCGGCCACTTTTCCTCATTTTCATCTGGTTGTTATTTGACGCCATAAGAATAGTGTTAGTGACAAACACTTTTGGCCACTCTAGACAACTAATGCTAGGTACCTATATTTTATTCATAATATTCCTCCTTCAGTCACAATGCGGTATTTTTATTTTTGACGGAAGTTAGTGGCAATTACGGGCATCCCACTACTTTGTTAACAGCCCATTTTCCAGCTATTAACGTAGCCTGTGATTTATCGCTATTAGCGTAACGGGAATGGTTCTACAATATGTAAAAGCTATACCAGTCTATGATCACAAGTATGTGTTTTATTCAGTTGCCGGTTTCAGTCGCAATAATCTTGAGACTGACGGAAAGAGAATGTGAATACTTGCGTGGTATGGGCAATACGATAAGTTCTGAACATTGTGAGCTGTAGCGTGATTCGCGTTGCCTGAGAAGCAACTAACAAATATAGCTGCGTCCTTGAAGAGGCAAATACAATTTATGGTTATGATTGGCATCATCATATGGCCCACGATGCAGGGCCGTCGTTAGCACACTGCACTTACAGCTGGTCGCACGGAAATGGCCGTGCGCTCTAAGGCGCCTTGCTGCGGAGTGTGCGGCTACTCTCCGTCGGAAGTTCGAGTCCTCCCTCGAGCATGGGGGTGCATGTGTGTTGTCCTTAGTTTAAGCAGTTTGTAAGTCTAGGGACTGATGACAAATGCAGTTTGGTCCATAGCTTTACAAAACATTTTATTTACAATGTCGTGTCACGAAGTCGGGGACATGGATCTCTCTCTCTCCCCTCCCCCTTCGTCTCTCTCTCTCTCTCGCTGTGTGTGTGTGTGTGTAAGAGAGAAGATGACATATCCTGACTTCTGTGTGTATAATTTATTGCTTTTCTATGGTCGAGTGTTGTGTGATTTGGGACGGGGTTATTACTTTACAATATAAGAGCGCGCGCACCTACACAAAACACACACACACACACAATGAAAGAGAGAGAGAGAGAGCTAACAGATCTCCCTTTACAACCAAAACAAACAGAGGACGAATGCTTTCCGCAACATCAAAACAAAAGTACACAAAGTGTTGTGATGGTGATTGTTTTCACAACAGCAAAACAAGAATATTTAGTGCCAGTGCCAGTGAAAGTGCAGTGTACCTGTACTACACATGTATAGAACAATGAGAAGAAGATACGGAAAAACAGGGAGCAGCGATAATAGTTATCACCGCTTACAGTACTACTAACTTAAACATGAGATCATAACAAGAGTGTAAGAAAAGTCACATTGTTACAGTGAACATTGAATATGTTTTAAAATAAAACGAATCGCATTTGGGATTAATAAGAATTTACAACAGTTGCAAAAGACGCCACTTAACTTCTATAACCTGTATAAATGGGACTGCGGAAAAAAGAGGCCTTAAAAGCAAAGCATGCAATATGTATCTTAATTTTTCTTTTCCTGTCTCAATACCTTGTAGCGGTGCAAGCTAGCATGTAAACGCCATGTTTTGTAAACATACGATATCGTGGCTGTAACTGTCAAAAAAACAAAATCAAAATTGAAGTACCAACCAAATTTGACAGTCTAGATGCAGACGCCTAGATGTCATATGTATGGCAGGCCATCTTGACATAACCGTCACTTGAAAATGGCAATGTAAATCGAAACAGGAGCGTCGTGTTAAAATAAATATTAGTAAATAGCAGCGTTTTGGTTAATTATTATTATTAAATAAATATATTTAATATCTCGCCCAATCCTACTCAGTACGTTAAAAACGTTACGTTTATGGCAGCATGTAAGACGTCATGGGCACTCCACTTACGTGTGACTACCGAAAGAAGCTTGATTGTAAAACGAAACTAACAGTTTCTCGCACTGAGACATTTAAACAGATATTATCTTCGTGTTCCATCCTGAAATTGATAGGAAAGAAAGAGCACATACGGCCCTTTACAAAACAATGTATTTTCGCGTGGAATTATAGATATTGTTGAAGAAGTTGCTACAACAACCGAACAAACATATATACAAAAAAATGTGGTTCGTTCCGGTTCACTGTGACATTTTTCATTCTGAAAGAGTGCACAGTTTAGACATACTAACAATCGATCAAGAGATATTCCTAAATTATCACCTGCCTCATCAAGAAGTACTGAACTTAATCATTACCAAGCTAAAGGATCAGATGCAATGGTTTTCAATCGAAATCATAAACGTAATTCAGTTACAGTCAGCTGCAGCCAGAAATGCAATCATCTGCACGCTTCACCTGTTGGAATAGAATGCAATACTTAATGACGATCAAACCCAAGCAATTCGACAACAATAAATTCCCAACCCACCTGTTGTACCGAAGGAAGTTTCAATGCCTTGTTTGTGTAATGAATATCCAATATTTTGTGAATCAGGTATATGGGACAACACAAATAATTTACAGAGGCATTAGTTAACGCCGAGTTTTGGCTTTCAACATCGGCTCCAATCATGCTGCAATTTCATGATTATTAGCTTATATAAAAACGATATATAATAACTATATAAATCCAAGAGACCTTACTATCTAATGATGTTATGTTCATGATTTATAAATTTTTATTTGATTGACTATTTATTAATTATTCAATTACAGCAGGCTATTTTTATGGTGGTATCGTGTGAATCATTTACTGCTGCCTATATATTTGCAAATGTCAATCAATGTAATGCATAGTAGAACAGGTATGAACCAGATACAATACAAGCTTGTTTATATATGATACAATAATGTACATCATCTTGATATATGTTACAATAATATAAAAGTACTCTATAGCATGCATTTAATAGTGATTTGCAGAATTCAGATGTAAATATTAAGGTGTTACTGTATATTTTCAACATCAGCTTGCAATTTCAGACAGGCCATCCGCTTGCAACTCATCAGAACTTGTAACGTATCACATGCGAAAGATGCATGAAAGTTTCCTTAAATGGGTCCAGTTTCATGAATTGTTCATGAAATAATGCGTTCATGGTCTGTACGGGGAATCAGAAACTGAAAGGGAGGCCTGTATGAATTAGATGAGACACGGAAAGTGACACTTCGTATGGCTAAGAATACTTCCAACCGCGCTTTTAACAACAATAAACTCGTTAAACCAACATTAATATAGGAATACGGATGAATTAATGTGAATACGACTGCTAGTTGAAACACCTAAAGTGCATTTACGAGGTAATATTCTATTGGATTTCCCCAGTCAAATATAAAGTGATTTTAAATTTTGTGTCGAATCTGATCGACGGTGCAAATAATATTTTTCACAATTACAAATCACATTTAAACTTGAAGTAAGCACTTAGAAAAAATCATGCCACCATCTAGAAATAATGAATATTCCCCCAGCTTCTAAGTAAAATTTATTTTTAATCAGTTTTTGCAGAAAAAATCACGTAACTTGGAAACTGATGAAAGTGTTAACACCTACAAACTATTTTTTTCCCTTCCACTTAGCCACAGATATACTCTCTACTTCGAGCTATATATTATCGACAAGGAACAATATTTTACATTTTACGTGATTTATAATATAAATTTTTCCAGAACATCTGCGATAATCTTGATGTGGAAGCTTAGCTATGTTTCCCTCATTAAAAATAAATAAGTCTTATGGCCTATATTTTTCGTGTTATTGCTGTATTTTAAAACTGCCCCGTGGCGATAAAAACTTATGTAGACTGGCAACAGCACCTCAAGATGAATTCCTAATACTCGAAATGCATCGTGCGCGGAATAAGTCAGGATTGATGATTAAAGGCGCGTGGTATTCTTAAATTCAGATTTAACTTTTTAGGTGTCACATTATAGAGAAACCTGCATACAGCCGCCCTTAAATCGATTGCTGGACGGTGGAGAATTTGTGATCGTTTTTATGTACAGCACAAAAATGAAGAGGGGTCGTAATTACAAGCGGCATGTTTTGTTTACAAAATAAAAGTTTTATGCTCGTAGCTCGTAATGCGATACGAAACATAGACTTGCAAGCTTTATGAGTGTCTAAATTGTTACTTATCCTTCATTCATGTGGCTACAAATATGACACCATATATAATTCCCACTCGTAAACACACACACACACACACACACACACAAACTACGGAAGTACATTACGCGACGCTGAGCAAGCGTACACAACATGCCGACAATAGTATCCGTTAGTTCAAAAGAAGCAAAGACATCACCACAAGTTATTTCTTATTTTACGTGGCCTTTTGTAGTTGCAATAAACATTTTTTTTACAAAAAGCGGTTAAAATAATTTGTCATGCAATTTTTCCACGGGGAAACTGATGTCAGTAGGGATAATTAAAACACATCAAGCAGAAAAAAATTGAAGAATTCCATGCAAGTGTCCCGGAAACTAGTAGAAGTTAAATACACTCAACTAACGGTATATGAGACTAGCGGGCGAAAAAAGAAAAAAAAAAACTGATTGGTACAACTGGACACCCCACAGTGGCCGGGCACACACTGTTTCAACAGCCACGGTGTTGGCGGACCACAGCAATTCTCCGCTCGGAACACAAGACATGCTGACGAACCACTACCCTCCAGAGCACCTGTTCAGCGTTTTGCGTCATTGCGCACGACTATCTCAAATTACTGCCTCAGCACAAACTACCTATCGTGTTCATGCTTGCATCTACCACGAAAGCTGTAGATCTGTAATTGCACTGAAGCATTCGCTGCTGTATCTTCACATATTAATCATTCGCCGAAGCGTGTCATTTGAAAAAGTTACTCCGTGCCAAGACGAAGATATTAAAGACAATACACATTCCCTAAAAAGAACGGAAGTTTGTTAGTTGAGATCTACTTCACAGAATTACGGATATGTTAACATCTCACTTCGTTCGTAAAAGTTGTTCACTACAGACAAGACATTAAAGCCTACAATACTGAAATAGCTCTACATTTATTTTGATATTTTTTACTAAAATAACCTAGCTTCATTTAACAAATTTATCTGAGCGGAAATCTTCATGACTCAACAAGTCAACAAAAGAGAAAAAGAGATGTCTTATTCCTATGATTTTGTTTATATTTTAATTCTGTTCATACGCTGAATGTACGTTTCGAAACATAAACCAGAGTCCGAGACAAGTGGGTTACATGGTAAAGGCAAACGGAAGCATAAAAATGAAAACATATATTTTCTTTGCAAACGGAAATTTTCCTTCAATTCAACTTCAGTATGCCAGAACTATCACCATCGCTCTAACATTGATTGTTACTGCTTCTTCGAGTGCACAAATGAATAGTTTTAGCGGAATACATGAAACTGGTACGGAAGTCTAATTAGTTAATTAGCAGAGTCAGAATCATCCAATTAAAGATTTTTGTGTGCTATTTAAACAATACTAAATAATCCACGTAACCTCACTTGCCTGATCGAAGTATATAAACAGTAGTGACAGTTTCGAAGGCAAACAAAAATTATGTAATTACAGAATGTACTACAAGGTATCATTGGCATTTCAAAGGTCAATTAAAAGCAAAACATGACACTTTTAAAGGATTACAGAAATGATTGACGCCTTTTTGAGTTGTTTATATTGTCTAAAGCATGTGGGAGTTATATATTTGTAAACCTATTGGACCAAACTGCTATGGTCATGAGTCCCTAGGCATTCAAACTACTTACACTAACTTAAAACTACATTAAGGACAACACACACACCCATGCCCTATGGAGGACTCGAACCTCTTACAGCGAGCTACTGCGCGCTCCGCAGCAAGGCATCTTAGAGCGCTCGGCCACTCCACCGCGGCTGGAGTTGTTACTTGGGGCAAAGCATGTTAGTGTTGTATGATTAATATAACTGGCGAAAATGGACAATGTTTCAAACGTAATTTTTGCATTAGGAGTAATGCTGTGGACTGAAATACTATACACAACTCATTATCACATTACCATGAACGAAAATTAAGAATTGTACATCTGATCGTCTGTCGCTAGGCAACGTTAAAGCAGTAATGGGACCATATAAATGCCACATCACAAAAGATAACTGGTTGCAGTCATTTCTGAAAACCTTTATTGTTCAAAGTCGTAGTGTTCCACATCCCTGTTGGATGAACATTACCTGTTTCCAGAAAGGCATTTTCCATTTCATTGATGATTTGCTGTCCTACGACAGTAGTAACAATATTACTACCATACATTCTCGTACTACCTCGATTCAGTACGGTGTGTGTGTGTGTGTGTAGTCGTCGTGAGATCGCTCTGTTATTGTTAATGGCGAACTTGGGAAAGCGTTTAAAGTCTCTTAATCGTATAAATGACAGCTGTATTTGAGGGGCAGTGTTACTTTATCTTTCGTCTGCATAGTTCACGTAGTGGGTGTATCTGAATTTAAGAAATTACTGACATTCATTTCATGTATACCATTACACGAAGGTCCGGTGAAAGCAGTATTTCAAACGATAAGAAACAACAAACGTTTAGAGCCTATGACCTTAATATAAGTTTCAAACACAGAAAGCGGCGGAAACCTTCAATCACGTGTTAAGCGTATTAACGAAAGAAGTCAGTGAATTACGAACTTCAAGAATTGTCCAGTTCTCATATCTAAGTCACTACCAAGAAAATTAAACAGTGTGATGCACGAATTAACCGTTGTGGCCATACTATAAAATGCACTTACTTGGTTTACTAGCAGAATTTGACATGAACCCCCCCCCCCCCTAATTTAACATTCATCGTGAGGTCGAAACCCTTGTGAGCGTGTTAGCTTGTAAATAAATTTATTTTTGGATGGGACTCGCCATGAGCAAACACACTTTTTAATTCTTCTGCCCAGACATATCTCGCTGAAGTTACAGCATCAGCAGTGTTTTTCTTATATTTCCTTGTATACAATTTATTACGGACAACTTTAAAGTGAAATAAAGTACCCGCCTTTAAATATATTTGGATTCAAATTTTTTCCTGCTAGAGAGAAAAACCTTAATAAACAACAAAGTTTTTGGAAACAAGCAATCACTAATAAAAGTTACCTAGTCTGATACCACCAACAATGGTGTTCATGTTGACTGGAGCTGCTCTAAATATGGAGAGGAGATTATTAACTGTGATGAAGCCTGCAGTAGCTTCAAAAACGCACAGACGCCAATGTCCTACCAAAAATTATGTTAAGTGACGAGTGAAGCTTCTTTATCACCAAGAAAGAGTATGACACTCTGGTATTTTATTGTTTTATTTTTTTAAATCATGATTCATACAATTCATAGCCAAAAATCTAATTTGGCAGATACGCTCACGATAATTAAGGAAGGTAATTTATATAGTGTAAGATCACGAACATAAGTGTAAATAAATCGTAAATACGTCTTTTGCCGAAGTAATTAATTGTGTCTTTCAAGATTCGGGGTAAAAAAAGAACCAACTCTAAAGACCTAACAAAGAAACAAGCATTCCTACGCGACGTAAAACAAAATAATCTCCTCTGTCCCATTCCTTGTAACTCGAATATCATTAACAATTCGGATGTGCCTCGGTAATGCGTTCCGCGAAAAAGTTTTCACGCAGATATGGCATGGCCGCTCTTCATCCAGCATGTGCGTTTGTACGCCTCTGGCGCTCATTGAAGATAAATGCAGAATGACGAGTGGGCGACTAATCGATAGAGGTGCTTGCTGGGCTGCACTAGCCCACGCAAGACGCAGGCCTGCTCGCGCTGCACAGGTATAACGATTCATCTCAATATATTTCACCTGGCTTGATGCGTCAGCTCTGCACCTTAGTGCAAACAGCGGGTCATAGAAAAGAAAAACATAACGTACGGATTAGGCAGTTAATACTACATTCAATGTAACCCTGTGTTATTAACTTGTTTACTGGTACATGTCTGATAGCTTTGCCTACTCGGTATTGGACTAAATAAAATCCGTTAATAATGTACGAACGAAGAAGAACAAATAAACCGTCACAGGTGATAAAGAATTTCTAACAACATTTTCATTCATTCACTCGTCGAAGCACAAGAAAAAAGTAAATAAATAACAGTAAATGTTTAGAATGTATGAAATTAAAATAGTCAACGATGCATGTTAGATAAACAAAACTATTTTTGAGCTATTCATTTTATGATGGAAACTGCGCACAGTAGTTATATCGTGCAACTTGCTTACTTGTTATTTAAAACAACAGACTGATGACCACGCAGTTTGGTCAGATAAATAAACAAACATTTGAACATTTAAAACAACAAAATGCAAAGGCGCTCTCTAACGTTAAATTTTACACAGCGTAGTTGACATAAGGTCGTTTCTAGGTGAGAATTTACATGCATTGTTAAAGCTTCACAAAAATAGCCACGGATACTTCAAATGATACATCAACACTGCTTGTAATGCAGAAATAAGTTTATCATTAAACGTGTACAATTAATTTTTAAGAAGAATATTTTTCACGATAGGTATGCATCATATGTCAATAATAATATAACAGTACTTCACACATATTGTGGACTTGACCGTATCTCTTCTTTTTTTCTTTAGAACCTTAGCACGTGAATGGTGTTTTGGGATTTTTCTCCGTATCTTCGATGTCAACTGAAAAACAGATATCGAACTCTACTAGATATTGCGCCTAATGGAATTAATATTCTCAGTTATGCAATTATTGCTGTCTAAGTAATTAGGAGAAACACAAAAGGTTTGACGTAACACCATTCGTGATAAAAGCAGGTGTTAATATTTGAAGTCTATGGATTTTGATTCATAACAATGAACGGTGGAAATATATTTTACTCCTTTGGACAAAGTTGCACTGTCAATCAAAACAAGTTATTTAAAAATCAGGACGAAATTACAATTTTTTTTTCTTGATTGGAAGCGTGCTACGAATCAATAGGAAGTGATGTTTTTAAATGACACCTCATCCTTCCTTCAGTTATGTTTCTATGCAATGGTTTCTCCAACATACACAGAAAGTGAAAGTATATATATCAGTTCATATGTACATTGCACTGTTATTTATTCTACAAAGTTAGACAGTGCGATTGAGGTAAGTGATAAACGAAAATAAAATTTATCACTGAAAAACAGGGCGTTCAATGAAATAAGGGATTGTTAATTAAGTGACTAAGGATCATCTCAATCGTGAGTTTTCAGATCTATTAACGTCTTTGTGCGTTAAATAACGATAAAGACAGTTATGTAGATGCATCATGGAAAAACTCGAGTACTGTTACATCAATGAAAAAAGAATATCAGAAGAAAGTGAACGAAAAAAAATATTTATTCAGACTGTTTACATAACTGTTGTTTCATTGTACACACGTACACACACCTAAATAAATAACTTCAACTGCATAGTTTTTACAAACTACTTAATTGTTAATTACACTATAAACATATTGCTGCAAGTAGCATTGTTTATCAATTGTAAACCGCAGTGAATAAATATTTGTACGGCGAAGGTGGTGTGGGCGTAAGCGTGAATGAGTCATCATGCACCTGTTTTGTATATACAGATTTAAAAAGTAAATACTTCCTGTAGCTAAGACTTTTCGTAATTAGCAACAGTGTCAGTAGTCGCATTGCAAGTGTGTATATTTATTATCTGTGTTCCTGACAGTTTAATGTTAAATTCTTTAAAATTGGTGATTCACATGACTATAAAAACAATAATGAAAATTTCATTTAGTAACTTATTTGTGCCAATAAACATAGCTAATGACAGCTGTAATTCCACGTGTAATTTGTAATTCTGATGCACAATTCGAAGATGCGTAATAGTTTTTCTTCGTTCACTAATAACGACTGTAATTGAGTTACGTTTAGTATCGTAGAGCTGATGTATGGACGCAAGGTAGGCCGACTGATGAAGAACAGTGAAATAAATGGTTTCACTTCCCTGGCACGATACGGTAACAAAGCATATCCTAGAAATTCACTGTTATTGAATGAGAGCAATAATTAAAAAGTATTAAAGGTACTGAAATTCTACAAATCCAAATGTTTTCTTCTGTGATTGTTTCTCTATTATGAACGTTTCCATTCCTCAGCAAAAGCATTCCTAATGTTAAAATTATGTGTATGCATTTGTAACACAAACAAAACATTGTTAGAACAGAATTATACAATCAAAACAAACTAACTTCATTCATTCAGAAACAGATATCATCAGGGAATTATTACACTGAAAATTCTTTTATAACAAACAGCGGTCACCACAAAACGACAATTACGGAGGCACAAAACAATTGATGTCCTCTGAAGATGTGTTTCAGAGTGATTTCAAGTAATAAACGATTTCTTAATATAAGTGTACGGATGGAGCAAATTAATAGTACAATAACTACACATGTGTCGTAAAACATGCACAAAACTGCAACTGAATTAAAACTTCATGTCTACATCGCTCCTGAGACAGTTTCCTCTACTGCTACCACTGAACAACAAACACAGTTTACTGTTAGAGTGCACTGACCTTTAGTTCCTCTCGACTGTATTTTCTCTTGCACTGGAAGATCTCTTATCACACTCCTTTGCGCTAGTTTCACTCGGTTAGTTTATTCCTATACGAGTCAGCTTTTCTTAGACGCAACTGTTGACAACTAAAGTATCTGTTTATAGTTCAGTGTGTATGTAACAAACATAGCCAATGTCAAGGACACGGTGGAACCACGTGGTACTGTCAGTACACTCGTAAATCACGTCTCTATGTACGATTTTCAAGCAGCTGTAGGTCACTGCGCGTCTGCGTCAAGTTTAGAATCAAACCGAGCACAAGATGGTCGCCTGTGAACTTGGGTGTCAGGCGAAGCAGCCAGCATTCAGCGTAGCACGAACGAGCGCCGAGGCTAGATTATGGAACACTCCAAGTCAATAATCATATCCCCTCCCCGTCTCCGCAGCGGCCAATCCCCTCCTTTCCCCTCTCGCCCCCGCCACCGACCACTGCTTCCTACATTCTAAATACGACAGCAGCTGCGAGGTGGGGAGACAAAGGGCTGGCCTCACGCATGTACCTCGTCTACTGCTCCCGGAATTAGTATTTTGTGCCGTTAACAACAATCGCATACTGTGCAGAGTTAATGTGCTCACATTTACGAGAACATCGTTCGGAATCCGCAGTATATGTATCACTGACTACAATCGGTGATCACAGTTTGTACGTCTCAATGCACCTCTCGACATATTTTCAGGGGACCTGGCATGCGTAATGTCAATGCGTATGCAGCACACACACACGGCAATCACCGAACTCACGGAGCGGCTGCTCGCGGTGTCAGTGACACACTTACCTGTTACTGTCGCTGTGGAAATAGGCGCCGTGAAGCAGTGGCACGTCTTGGCGCTGTGGAGACACGCCTGAGAAAGCGGAAGGAGGCGGCCGGTTTGGCGACGGAGCGTGTCCAGTAAGATATCGGTCGTTAGGTGCCGCGCTGGGTAGGTTTTGAGTTGCCGGCTAAGCCTGGTGGGGGGCGAGCGCTGTGCACGTCAGAGAGAGGGGGAGCGGCGGGAGAGGGGGGGGGGAAGGGCGCGCAAGGAGGGGCGGCGGCTCCGCACGCGCGCTCAGCCTCACTGAAAACTCTGGAAAATATCTGCACCGTCTGCTGCTCCCACGTTACGCGTCCAATTTTAACAATGATTGTTACGGCACGACGTGGAAAAGCTCTCACGCACGCATCTTTGGAGCTGGCTAGTGCAGCAGAATCGCGCTCTTGCATCTCGCTGTAATCGTAGCGCAAGGGGGTAATAAGAGTTGTCTCCACAATTATCTACATTGAGCAAAGAATAATTCTGCTGCCAAGCGCAATCCGATGGAACGCCATCAGCAGTTGTGTAATGAGTCTCCTAATACAGGAATCATCATTATTGGGACTCTGATATTTTCGAAGCTTGTGGTTTCGTCTTACGAGGGAAGGGAAGGAGTACATACGCACAGTCAGGAGCGGAAATTTACGAGCTCGTATAAATGACGGCGTACTTCGCCGTAGAAAACGGCCAACAGGCGAGGACCAATGTTCTCAGGCTAGCTTCAGGGACCCAAAGAAACTTGATAAGCCAAGGAAGGGGAGGCTGGTGAAGGGATGACTTGCATTTAGAAGTAACACAGGACGAGAGTGCGCTCGAATGCTTTCCTCTTCTGAGAGACAAAAACAGAATTAGTATCTGTCAGTGTGCTGCGGAGTCCGAATGCACAGATGTAACAAAGATGAAGCGCACTTCTAGCCCAATAATTGAACTAAAAATCAGTTACAAATATACTTCAGAATAAACAAAATACGGTATGTTGTTCTTAGTAACAAAGAGAAAGGTGCAGCTTGTTGCTGGAAGAAGATTATTAACCTGCAGTAATCCACTTGTGGACATTTAAAATAATCTTCCGTCGGGTAGCGACAATATTTCGAGTATATGTGTATTTTGTCGGACCTTTTCAGTTTCGTACCAGCAGCCATTACTCCAGGGTGTGTCATAGTTATTGCTCAAACCCGGCGGTCTACCATTCTAATCAACGTCACCAATGTTTTGAACCAGTCTTTAAAAAAAATTCTTCTTGCTATTTTCTATTCTGATTTTCGCAATTTTATATTACGTTGAGTGATTATTGCTGTACATACATGTGTAAAAATCGTATAATTTCATTAACTTTTTGGCAACACTATGGTTTACGGGGAAGGAGCTCGAACTCTATCGTAGTTGGAGAAGACTGAAGACGAGGAAGATAATTCTGGCACTCCTCTGTTGCGAAGCCACCCATCAACTTCAAGCATGACACAGAGCTCTGTCATTGTCGATGTTGCGATTGCGGGAGATCACGAAATGTAAGTAAATTCTTTTTTCTCCATCATTCCAAGATCCTCTGTATGTTTGTCCCGAAAGTCATGGTTAGATTAACATTTATAAGAATATGTATATTTTTAAACTCAATGAAAGACAATGATACTTTCTAGTGGAAATCGTGAATATTATTTTGTTGTTTGTTCAAATATCAGGAAATATCTGTACTTTTTTTTGGTAACTTTTAACAAGTTCCGCAACGCCGGATTACTCAGCTAAGCTCCGTCTCACAGAAGTAACTCCGTTTGTCTACTAGACCAGGGGCCCGTACAACACATCACCTTATTAATATAGACAAGACAAAACATATGGCATATCCATTAATCCATGCGACTGTTAATCCAAACAAGAGTTAAAGGAACAGGATGTCATCAGCGATTTCATATATTATTCGCGGCTTGATTGGGTGCAGAAAGTTTGTGGACGTTACGAAAGAATTTTGTGACAGAGCAGATAAGAGTTGATGGGGGCAAAGAAGATGTGCGTGACCAAGCTGAGAAGGACAAGGACTCATAGCCATCGCGTTATTAAGATGACTGCAAACGGGTCACTAGCGATAGTAGTTGAAACTTTCAGTGCATGCTGTTTTACTAACCTTGGCATTGGGAATCAGTGTTACGATGTGGGTACAAATGGGACTTTAGTTGTAGCTGTTGGATCGGATCGCTTTAGTAACTAATACAAAAGGTACATTTTATGTATTAAAGACATCTAATTGATTAAAAAAGCGTTCAAAAGAGTAATAGAGAAAGTACATGAACCACAATAATAAGCGAAACAAAAACAAAAGTTGAATACCAGAGACATAGAAACTAAAGAACAGAAAAAAATCGAGTGACAACAGTTCATAATAAATAAAGTGAAATTTGGGAGAGGCTATACTTCAATAATTACTCATATCATGAAGGCGCTTGCCAAGCTAAACAAAGAAGAAAGCACTCAGGCGCGACGTATCACAAGCGAAACCAGCAGTATCAAAAATTTTACCTGTATCTACTTGCACTGACTGAAATATTGGGATGTATGCCTAAAATCATGAACTACAAAGAGTGTGATAGTTACCACAAAGTCGAAAGTTAGTAACACTTCGGAATACCTTATTACAGACCTGTATTTCTCATAAATGCCCTACAGCGTTCGCATATTATGACCGAAAAACTCCTCTGTTGGAATCTATATGGATTCTACAAACAGCGACGTTGTGAAAGTCAGTTAGTGACGTTCGTGCACGCCAATCAGAAGGCAGCCAATACCGGTGTTCAGGTTGATGCAGTGATTCTTTTCTTCCGAGATGATATCAATAGAATCCCGTACGGCAACCTAATAAACACAATACAGCAATATTAAATAACAGACCAGCTTTATCAATTGAATGAATAATTTCTAGAAAATCAAGAACAGTTTTCTGTCATTACAGTTGAAACGTTTTCAAAGCAAAGGATACTTCGGGCGTATCCGAATGGAGTGTTACAAAAACGTATATATACGGCGTTTCATTACACATTTACTTACGTTGGGGCACGTTCCTTACATACAAACAATTTCATCTAAATAAATGTCCGCAAGTCCTTCGTTTTCGAGTTTTAAATGAAAATTTACAATTTACGTGATTGGAGCTCGTCAACATATAATACTAGAAATGCCTCCTCTTAAATTCTAATCACGTATGCACTTGTCGGATCATAGAATATCTCATCCTTTCTTATACTTCCAGACGATTTCAATGGCTACGCAGGCTTCCATAACACGTCAATGGACAGTTTCTACATTCCGTTGGTCTGCTGAATAGACCAATTGTTTAACGTGCCCCCAGAGATAAGAATCCATACGACTGAGGTGGGGGGGAACATATAGGCTCGAGTCCTCCTTCGGGAATGGGTATATGTATCGTCCTTACTATCAGTTAGTTTAAGTAGTTTGTAAGACCTCAGCAGTGTAGTCGCTTCGAATTAAAACTATTCAATTTTTGAATGTAAAGGCCACGGAACATGTACTCCTCTACCTAGTTAATATTGATACCATCGAGTGCATCTCTGTTATTAAGACTTAAATATGGTGGAGCTTCCCATGGATCATCTTATGTGCAGGGGCACATGTTGAAGACACTCCAATGACGAAATGTACGGGATTTGCCCAGCTAGTAATACACCGCACTTTTTCTCAAGCGAAAACAATGTTTCAAATGAAAAGCGTAGCTGCAGGACCATTTCAAAAGTTTCTGTAACTGATATACGTTACAAGCCATGTGCCGTCACTGAATTTTTCATTGTATAGACAGAAACTGGGGAATATTCACAAAAGTTTGTGCAAAGTCTATGGGGGCATATGCTATCAAAAGGAGTAGGCCAACATTTAATCTCTGGGCACAGAACGTGAGGGCACAGAAGTCGGTTAGGCGGAGCTCCTAGATTTGCAGCGGTAAGGGACACCATTTACGGTTGTCGCACCTGACATGCTGCAGCCAGCTGATGTAATTCGCGAGGGCACACGCATTATGACTCGGAATTCGGTGCTGAATTTGACAGTCAGCAAAGACAGTTTGGTTGCAATTAACCGCGCTCTTAGATAAATAATAATAATAATGTGTACAAGGTTTCCACGATGTCTAATGGTGGATCATAAAAATGAATCTCCCAGAGGAAAAAAAAACAAACCATTTGTTATGATTTGTTGCAACGTTTTGAAGCTGAGAGGCAGGCGTTCTTGTTCTGTTATTCGTGGAAAACACTTCGAGGACGGCGAGGAGATGATTCACACAGTGAATAAATGGCTCCGACACACGAACCAGGATTGATACCGACAGGGCATATAGGCCGTTGTTTCGCGCTAGAGGAAGGCCATAGAACGCGACGGAGATTACGTGGAGAAATAGGGTGTGTAGGTGAAATATCATTCTTTCGTGTTTGTAATTATCATTGTGTGCAATGAATAATTGTTGAAGAAACAATATTGTGCATTACTTTCTAGGCAGCTTTCGTATACACGTCTCCCTTGGCAACACAACACCATCTGGGATAGACTAGGTGTAACGTAATACACAGATAAGTGAAGTTGTAGGGTTGCTCCTGGAAAGACACGTAACGTCAAATTAGATTAATAACGTATACACGACGGATTTACAGGCGTATATTTATGTGAGACTTTTTTTTTGTGTAAGGTACCTGTCCTCAAAACTCTGTAAAAGTATTTTTGAAATAAACAAGTATTTTTTACCTACAGATAACGTCGGAAGTTCCATAAGGATTTTCATGGATAATCCTGATGCGTAGAGAAAAGTCGCTAAACTAAAAAAACTTTCGGTGAAATTCAGGAAGACATACAGTCGGTTGACGGCGTGTGCAGAGGTTGGACGTTGATCCGCAAAATAAGTAAACGTACCACATTGTGAGTGTATGGGAGGAGAGCCCCGTTAGTAGTCCTCACAGCATTAAGTCCTTCATATGGTACTCTTCCTGTTGAGAAAATCTGTGGACGAGCTGCCTGTCTGATACTGTTCCTCAGAGAGAGCGGATGCAGCTTGGAGTAGGTGCTGGCCTCATGGCTGGGTGGACCCATGGGTCCAGGGCCCGGTGCTGAAGGTGGGCCGAGCCCAGCCCTAAATGATTCAATTCTTCGGTTACTGAAATTAAAAACACACTAGAAAAAATGTTGAATATTTTTCATACAATGAAATTTTAGAAGATTCTACAGGCAATTGTAGTAGATATTTATGATAAACTGCTTATCTTAAACTATTACTTCGATTGATGCCCTTAGTTATTACTATTGGTTGGTATTGTATTTGTGTATTAACTAATGTGACTTTTTTTCAAAGGTAATTCCGTACAAAAAATGTTCAAATGTTTGTATAGTCTATGGGACTTAACTATGGGGTCATCAGTCCCTAAACTTACAAACTAACTTACACTAAGGACGGAACAAATATCCATGCCCGAGGGGGGATTCGAACCCCCGACCGTAGTGGCCGTGCAGACCGTGACTGGAGCGCCTTAGTCCCCTCGGCCACCGCGGCCGGCTAATTCGGCACACCTATTTGTCCCGGATTTAACAATTATGTTCCGATTTAGAAACTTATCTCACCTGTATCGGTCTATTTTATTATTAGTTTTAATTATGACGGGAACTGTTTGACAAAAGGTTCGTTAGAATTCAGGTACTTATAACAAACTGTCGAAATCGTTTCAAACTGTTTCCACTGAGCATACGCACACAAGCTATACCAATGAGAAAATCAGTGAATGGACTATTAACATTACTTTTTCAGGTCAAAGATGGATTGGTAGTATTTCAAATGTTCAAATGTTTGTTAAGCTTATGGGACTTAACTACGGGGTCATCAGTCCCTAAACTTACAAACTACTTATGAACTACTTACGAACTAGGACGGCACAAATATCCATGCCCGAGGGGGGATTCGAACCCCCGACCGTAGTGGCCGTGCTGACCGTGACTGGAGCGCCTCAGTCACCTCGGCCACCGCGGCCGGCTTGGTAGTATTTCTCATTGCAGATAGAATCATGTGCCATTCTCAAATGTGCTTAAGACAGTGCAGTTGCTCCTCTGCCTTTACGGAAATAATGCTGTTACTGAAAGGGTATTTTCCCCACATGAATAATATATGGACAATGACCAAACACAGCGTGCCGTAGAAACTGTGAAATCAATATTAGTAACTAGAGTTAATTATTATGCAACTTGTGTAGGATTTTTTCACATGCTGTTGAAAAATACAGACTTGCTGAAGAAAATTCACTGCACTGTTAAAAACAGTTGTTCTCATCGCATTCCTTCATCATATAAAGTTCTAATAAAGTGTAAATTAATGTACTTTTTTTAACAACTTAAACCGATATTTTGTAATTATTGCTTTCACTAAAATCTTCTTCTAGTATAATGCAAGTATATATACAAATTTTGAAATGTGTCCCGGATTTGGATCTAGAAAATGTGGTTATGTCCCGAATTTGAATCTAGAAAATATGGTTACCTTAGTATTAACACAGTATGCATGTTTTCTCCTTGCGGAGTAAACTCACTGAACAGAGACGGTGCTTATGCTGCTGAACTGAATTTAGATGTGATGGTTTTTTTGAAAATGTTGAGAGTTTTTATTCTTTATTCTCTATTAGGGCTGGTCATTGGGAATTGTTGAAACAACTTGTCCCTTTGTCTAAGTCTTGCTGCAATCGAAGGCTACAAATATTCCGCCAAATTTTGAAGCAACAGCCTTCGATCTTCAATATTTTAGACGTGTTTCTGCTGTATTAACTCCGT
Organism: Locusta migratoria; assembly: GCA_026315105.1. Taxonomy (NCBI): domain Eukaryota; kingdom Metazoa; phylum Arthropoda; class Insecta; order Orthoptera; family Acrididae; genus Locusta; species Locusta migratoria. The sequence goes on from CM048755.1 coordinate 263,640,375, forward strand.
CAGCAAAAAAATATTAATTTGGATCTCAAGAAGTACTTGACAGCTTTCAAAGGCCTCTTGATATCATTTTGGCGTAATATCTTTACCTCTATTGATCACAAAAATGTCGTTATACAGAACAACGGAACTTCTCTCAACGTAGCGATGCCGGTGATTCATTTAAAGATATTGGGCCGTATGAATAAAAAAGAGCACATGCTCCAAAGAAGATTCTCAGAGCAAAAGAACGTTCTCTAAGTAAGTTCTCAATTTCGTATAAACAAAAACTTCGAAGCATATGCTCTGAGCAGGTAGTTCATTCTCTCTACCTCCCCTCCTTCTTGAGTAAGTTCTCCGTCTGTCATGTCCGGCATAGAATAGCTGTTCAATTATATACTTCTTTCAACTAGCTTAATAAGGCAAATTATTAAGTGTATAAATGTGGAGTAGTCATCTACGTGTTCAGGAAGAACTGTACTATGTTTAGATATTAATTTGTTGTGAAGGAGCATATTATTAAGACTAAATGTGCACTTTTTACGAAAATGCACTCTTCTGACTATACAAAATTTTCGTCACGCGAGAAACTGTTTTGTTAATGAAGTTGGGTTAACACAATTTGCGAACGAAATTGTAAGAATGCATCACATATTCATGTGTTTCAACGTGGAATGCTGTCGGAGTTTTTTTAACATGAGATAGGCCTACTTGTTGTTAAATATGACACCTAATGGTCTGCTCATAAACGTTAGGCCATGTGACTTTGTTACAAGAGACTTTGTTACAAGAAACTGACTTCTAGGTATGTAATTAATCAGTTATTAATTTTCCTGTCGTGTCTATTTACTTCTAACATAACAAAAGTTATGATTACGAAGTCAGAAAACGCATTTTGAATAGGCCGACCGGTTTCGATAGAAATAATACTTCAGTCGGCCTACCTGGGATTGCAGCAATATTTATTTTGTGAGAGAAACTGTGAAGTCTTGTTATACACTTTATTTGGAACTAACATCATAAGGCCTTACTAATTAACCCTATTTAAAAACGATATTATTTTGCTATGTACCGGTAGCTGTTTACAACAGTAAATATACACTCCAAACAAATGGGTAAAACACGCAGCTGAATACACTTGTGTTTCATTTCTATGTCAGTAATGGAAACATTTCTCTTACATCACTCTCGTCACTATATAAAATGCCTGAAGTGTCACACTCATGATTTTTCTGAAGGAACCTACTCGTCAACAAAATATTTTTATTCGCATTAACTTTTTAAATCCCCTCGTATTTCTTAAAGACTACGTATAAAGGAACTTGTTTGTGCTTCCAAGTCACAGAAATGTTGTAATTTTTATAATAAACCACAGTAAAACGTAACTTAATAGAAGTTACTCAGCCCGAAGTATGCTAGAGAGCTCACTTCAGAAATGGGAGAATGTTCTCCGGTAGTGAGAAACTTCTCTAGTTTTATTCATACGAAATTGGAGAATGTTCTCTGCTGTGAGCAACCCTATTACTCACGCTGAGAACATACTCGGCTGAAGTATATTCTCAGACTCACTTTATTCATGCGAACCTAAGTATGTTCTCTGGAATTCAGAGTATAAAGTAGATACTCCGTTTTATTCATACGGCCTATTATGACATCACTCTGAATGAAGAAAGAATAGTTTCAGAGGCAGTTGGCATTTCATCAGAGATTATCAATATGAAACCTGATGCAAATGAAAGGTCAGCTGAACAACTTCAGCTGTAAGCATCAATTTAATTCAGATCTTTTTTTGCCTTTCCCGTTTTTAATTTTGTAATGCAAGATTTGATAATATTTGCGAGCTATGAACAATTTGATCATGTATTTTCACCAGTTTTTGGATTTCGTGGACCTAGTAAGTAATGAACTAAAAGTTAAAATCACCGTTCCCATCTCAAAGTATCCTTCAGATTTAGCAGAACTGACAGTTTCTTTGAAATTTACTCATGTAGACCGTAGTCAGTAGCTCTGCAGTCTGTCAACCATAAAAGGATCCAATGAAGGTTCTCAGCACATTTATGAGAAACGCTTCAAGCAATTTTATTGGTACTGAGTAGAACAAATAGACAGTTTTGTACGATTCAGGCCCGGATTAAGGCAATCGCAAGTACCGAGGCCGCCGGGGCCCCGAACTAGAGGGGCCCTGCCATGATCGCCTTCGAAATTTGTCACTATTTAACAAAGAGTCTTGCTTCCTAGAGAAAAGGGAAAAAATCATCGAATTTAGAATATTAACATGATGCATTCACACTAATCCCGCCATCCTTTAACGGGACAGTTGTGTTGAATACCACGGCAGTCTTACTTCACGTGAACCAGCGACAACACACATTTCGATTTGTTGCCCAGTCGGCCACCAATTTGTGTGGAAACACCAGAAATGTTTGATGTCGCCGACAGGCGCAGTTCCCCTTTTTGCGTACAATGCGGCGCTTTAGGCCCACAACAGTGGGTAGTGTCTGCAGAGGCTGCCCTCAGCCGGTGCAACATCTGCAGTAATCTGCAGTTTCCTCCGTTTCTATGAATAATTTGTAAGTAAACTTCTGTTATTACACTCCTGGCCATGACGTGCTACAGACGCGAAATTTCACCTACAGGAAGAAGATGCTGTGATATGCAAATGATTAGATTTTCAGAGCATTCACACAAGGTTGGCGCCGGTGGCGACACCTACAACGTGCTGAAATGAAGAAAGTTTCCAACCGATTTCTCATACACAAACAGCAGTTGACCGGCGTTGCCGTTGTTATGATGCCTCGTGTAAGGAGGAGAAATGCGTACCATCGCGTTTCCTGCTTTGATAAAAGTCGGATTGTAGCCTATCGCGACTGCGGTTTACCGTGTCGCGACATTGCTGCTCGCGTTGGTCCCGATCCAATGACTTTTAGCAGAATATGGAATCGGTGGGTTCAGGAGGGCAATACGGAACGCCGTGGTGGATCCAAACGGCTTCGTATCACTAGCAGTCGAGATGGCAGACATGGCATCCGCATGGACCGCATGGATGTAACGAATCGTGCAGCCACGTCTCGATCCCTGAGTTAACAGATGGGGACGTTTGCAAGACATCAACCATCAGCACGAACAGTTCGACGTCGTTTGCGGCAGCATGGACTATCAGCTCGGAGACCATGATGCGGTTACCCTTGACGCTGCATCACAGACAGATGCGCCTGCGATAGTGTACGCAACGCCGAACCTCGGTGCACGAATGGCAAAACGTCATTTTTTCGGATGAATCCAGGTTCTATTTACAGCATCATGATGGTCGCATCCGTGTTAGGCGACATCGCGGTGAACGCACATTGGAAGCGTGTATTCGTCATCGCCATACTGGCTTATCACCCGGCAGCCACCTCTTGTTCGCCTCGACGGCAATTTGAACGGTGGCCGTTACATTTCAGATGTGTTCGACCCGTGGCTCTACCCTTCATTCGATCCCTGCGAAACTCTACTTTTCAGCTGGATAATGCACGACCGCATGTTGTAGGTCCTGTACGGGCTTCTCTGGATACGGAAAATGTTTGACTGCTGCCCTGGCCAGCACATTCTCCAGGTCTATCACCAATTGAAACCGTCTGGTCAATGGTTGCCGAGCAACTGGCTCGTCACAATACGCCAGTCACTACTCTTGATGAACTGTGGTATCGAGTTGAAGCTGCAAGGGCATCTATACCTGTACATGCAATCCAAGCTCTGACTCAATGCCCAGGCCAGACGTGATTGTTCTGGGTACTGATTTCTCAGGATCTATGCACTCAAATTGCATGAAAATGTAATCACATGTCAGTTCTGGTATTATATATTTGTCCAATGAATACCCGTTTATCATATGCATTTCTTCTTGATGTAGTAATTTTAATGGTCAGTAGTGTATAAATATAGAAAAATTAAAAGTTGATTTATATCAATAGGAAAAACTTCTCATAATGTTCCAATAAACTATTAGTTGTGTACTGCTGGACACGTGCGCGTCGATTAACTATCTAGCCGTAACGTTGCAGAGTCATATGAGCTGGAACAAATATTTAAAGACAGGCGTGGGGAATGCTGATGGTCGACTTTGGTTTAACTGGAGAAGTTAGGGAAGAAGTGGTTCATCGGTAAAAGAGAACGTGTTGTTTAAGTAGACTGAAGTTTTAGGTTGTGCGGTTAATGGTGAGGAAGCTGCAGCTACTGGTGTTGGTACTATAGAGGAAGGGAACAACTTATTTTATTTTGAAGATGACAAGTGAAGAAGTGATGATGACGAAGAAACTACTCAACCTATCTTCATGAATTATGGCACAGTGCATGTGATTTGGTTCATCATAAGAGATAGGATAGGTTTTATCTCGATGATTAATAACCTCAGTATTATTTTTATTGCAAATTAAATGTTTTATCTAGGTTCACTAAGTAACCAGTAACTGGCGCTATTCTTCAACTTGACGTCTGGTCTAACTGCGAAGTTCTCGGTTGGAGACTGGGAGCTCATGGGTTCAAAACTCACAGCGGTCACGAAATTTTTCACTTTGAGACTGAACCCGACCACCACCTCTTAGCGATGTGAGGGGTCACCATAAGGGACACATAGATTGGATTCCACGGTAAATTGTAGGTCCTTTTTCCCCGGTTGGATAAATGGCGTAAACACATGTTAGGCGTCGAAGAAGCGTTAAATAGAATGACTTTCTCCAGGTCACTGAGCAACACGAAATTATTATTATAATCCGTCCAGGGACTTACCTTGGTCCTACAATTTATTTCAAATTACACATTTTTTCGCAAATTTATACAAGGCATAAAAATGCTTTTAAAATTTTTCGTGTATTTCATTTTATTCCAATTTTGCTGCGTTTTATCTATATGTATAATAATCAACGGACGCTCCCGCCTGGTGTTCCGAGTTCTCCCTTAGGCATCGGTATGTCTTTTGCCCATAGCATAAGTTAGTTTATATAAATTCTGTGGACCGATGACTTGAGCAGTTTGTTCCCATGGTTAAACTATCAATTGCTGTGAGGTAGTTTCGCTAAAATTCAGAAATGGCTTCACCGATTCGAAAAGAATTTTGTTTTGTTTACTTCGCTTTAATACAGGAGTTGTTTATGAAAAGAATGGGAAAACCCAAAGGAACAGCTGAAAAATCTAAAAAAATTTAATTGGTAATTTCGGATTGGTAAGGTAAGTAACATGCACTGAGATAGGGGAGAAATGGGCAGAGGGATTAGGGGATGCAGTGTAGGATGCTACAATTCTCATCCTTGTTAGCAATTGCGAGGCCTTGACGGGTTCGCTAGTATTTAATAAATAAATACACTGCCGGAAATAAATTGTACACCGTCGTAGAGTTTTCCAGTTCACTCAAGATTTATCGTTGAAACAGTGCACATGGAGCACAAGAAACGATTACTTTTATACAAAAGTAGCTCAGGCGCTACTGAGGTACCAGGTACAGATCCACGCTGAAACACCCATATTAGTTCCTACGTGCTGTAGCCTGTACGGATGGCAATGCAAGTGATGATTCTGCCATCCATTTAATCATACAGATGGCAAATACTGTCTTATTCCACGAATGCTTTGCTGTTCTCGTAGTTCTGCCAAGAGCTGTGGTTGACGAATCGCACGGGACAGTTATCGTCTTATCATGTCCCATACGTGTTCGATTGGAGACAAGTCGGAGATCGTGCTGAGCAGGGAAGTTGCTGCACGTCTTGCAGAGCACGTTGAGGCGTGTGGGTGGACCTCATCCACCTGGAACTGCACCTCACTTTCTTGTTCAAAGAATGGCAAAAGAACGGGTCTTACAGCTTTCAGCGCGTACGGAACTCGGGTCAGCGGTCCCTCCACTAACACCAAAGGTGAACAAGAGTTGTAGCTTATCGCACCCAAGACCATAAGGCCTGGGGTGGGGCCAGTGTGTCTTGGTCTAATGGACTCTACGAGAGAGCGCTTACCAGGTCTACATCGCCGGCCGCGGTGGCCGAGGGGACTGAGGCGCGCCAGTCACGTTCTGCACGGCCACTACGGTCGGGGGTTCGAATCCCCCATCGTGCATGGATATTTGTGCCGTCCTTAGTGTAAGTCAGTTTGTAAGTTTAGGGACTGATGACACCGTAGTTAAGTCCCATAAGCTATACAAACATTTGAAACAAGTCTACATCGAACGCGCAAACACCCATCACTTACGTGCAGGCGAAAACTGCTTTCATGGCTGAAGACACAGTCCGCCATTCCATCTTCTAAGTGATCCTCTGACGGCAGCAGTCAAGCTGTGCAAGACGGTGGTGGCGTGAGTGGGAGACAGGCTAGGGGTGTCGTGACCGTGCTCCCACGGCTAGTAACCGACTGCCAGGAGTTCCTGTTGACAGGTCTGGGCTCACAAACCCTCTGGCTGTACCATCTGCTATTGCTGCCCTTAACAATACGATGATCTTGGCGGACGTCTGTGCTGCGTTGACGTCCAGAACCTCGTCCATGAGTTCCGCCACTCGGAAAGCTACAATTGACCCGTTTCAAATTCGCTCAGTTGACTGTAGGAAGCACGAGTGTGTCTCCACGGCATGACGCCTGTTTGCTTCACATATTGATAACACACTGAGCCTTACGGCTAAGAACATTCCTTATTATAGGGCACTGGTGGTGCTCTGGCAGCAATGTGACTACGCTATATGTCGGGGAAGACATATCAGCATTATCAGTAATGCTAGTATTAGACGTCGTCTCTCCAGGTGTACTAATTTTTTCCGGCAGTGTAAATAAAATTAATGCAACCACTTAAATGCGTCCACAGAATTTCATTATTTAAAGAGCTAGAATGTGATTAATGATTTAGTTTCTACGGTCAGTCTACTAACAAGAAATTGTCGTCGGGACGTTAAACCGTAATATTCCTTCTTTTTTACCTAAATCAGTAATCAAACAACAATACACACTCAACACCTAGTTTTTCTCGCTCTCACTCAATTGCTTACACTAATCGCCCGCATTCTTTCGTAGCCACGCACCTAATGACCTATATGACGCGAATTTATCAGAACATGAATTTTGTTGCTGGTGCGGCGTCATGTTCAATACGTATTGTAGATAGTTAATTAACATGGCATGCGGAAAACAGTATGGAACTGCCACTATATGTAAGTTTGTACGACATCGTGCACCGTTTGCACGGAAATACTTTTAAGGGCATATTTGTTGCAATGTTGTGCAAAACGTTGAAACTTTGTATTTTTTAATGCCAACGGACTTGAAAATGATGACGAGGGCTCATAGAAACTAGTAATCAAAAAATAGAGAATTTTAAAGTGAATTTGAGATCCTGGCCAACAACTTCCTATTGGGAATTTTTATCAACATTTTTAATGGTCGCTCTCCTCATTCCGTCATGTCAGGTAATTTTAATTTAATTAAAGATTAACGAACTCAAAAACAGGCAACCGAAGCTAAAGAGCCAGTTAAGATTTCTTTGATTAACTTTTAAAGTTAATCCGCTACTCGAAAAATTAAATGTCTTGTGACCAGATATGAAAATTTCTAGCGAACAGAACGCAGTGTGTAATTTGCGATGGAGAGAAGTAAGGGCGTAACATTACGGTTTAACGTTCCATCGACGGAACACACACTCAGATAGTTTTTATCAGGGGTAGGGAAGGCAATCGACCGTGTCCTCTGAAAGAAACCATTCTGGCATTTGCCTGGAGTGATTTAGGAAAATCACGAAAAACCTAAATGAGTATGGGCGTAGGTGGGTTTGAACCGGCGTCTTTCCGAATGCGAGTCACTTGTTGCTACTGCGTATCCCAATAGTGTTATAGGTTCATTACTTTTCACAATATGTATAAATCACCTAACTGATAATGTTGGATGTTCCATGAGGCTTTCCGCGGATGATGCTGTAGTTAATTGAGAAGTTGCAACGCTAGAGGATGTGCAACGTATCGACGCTTGGTACAGGGAGTGGCAACTGGCCCTCACTATAAACAAATGTCTTGGACTGGGAATAGTTGTAAAGCAATAGTCTTTTTATATGATTGTACAGTTGCAGAATTATCACTAGAAGCAGTTACTTCCATAGCATATCTGGGAGAATGCACACGGAGCGATTTGATGTGTCACGACAGCACAGAATTGCAGAATTAATCGTGAGTAAAGCAAATGCCAGACTGAAATTCACTGCAAGAATTCTCCGGAAATGTAGCCCATCAACAAAGGATGTGACTTACAAAACACCATTTCGACCAATCATTGAATATTGCTGGTTAGTATGAGACCCGTACCTCACAGGAATGAAAGAGGAGTTACAGAAGATCCAGAAAAGAGCAGGGTTGTTACAGGGTTATTTAACAAGCGCGAAAGCATCAAGGAGATGATCGGTCAACTCCGGTGGCAGATGTTGCATGATAGGCGTTCTGTATCACTGTATGGGCTCATGTCAAAGAATCGAGAGGGCACGTTTCTCGAAGAGTCATCCACTATTTTGCTTCCTCCTACATACATTTCGCGAAATGACCATGAGGATGAAATCAGTCAGATTGGAGCCCATACTGGCAGTCACTTTTTCCGCGAATCATACGTGACTGTAACAAGAAAAAGAGGACGTGTCCTGATGCACAAAATAACCTTTCCCACTCAACGTCAGATGGCTTGCGGATCATGGATATAGATGGCTCCTGCACATGCAGGGTCCATCAAGGAACGACGGAAACCTGGAGTTTTTGCAAACCAAGAGTAACCTACAAAAATTTAAAATTTTATGAAGAGACCATTTTATCGTCATTATTGCTATATGATCATTATAACTGTATGTTGTACTTAAAAACCGCATTCGTAGGGAGTTCTACAGGTTATATACGTTCTACGCTATGGTGGTATACTGTGAGTATTTTATATCCATCGTGTAACTGAATGAAGCGAGGATGGGTATCTGATTTGTACCACCACTTTAGACGAGGGGAGAGAGAGAGAGAGAGAGAGAGAGAGAGAGAGAGGGAGGGAGGGAGAGAGAGGAATAAATTGCTTCGAAGTTAGGCACAGAGTACAGATTAGCTACTATGGTAGAAACGCACGGATGTAAAGCTTTGTAAAAGAGCTTTATAAAGATGTTCATTATCAATTTAGCGCAATATGTTGCATTAAATTAAGCCTGTTGTAAAACTTATTATAAGAACAGTTAGATAAACTTGTTGGCAGCAGACAAAAATAAGACAACGTGGTCACGAAGACTACCGACTTGTTCCGATACGTATCGAACAAATGTATGCTGAACGACTACTCGGCGGCTACAGGTCGACGTAATATGATGAATGAAGAAGCAAAAGTTTGCCTGCGTTTTACCGTGGAGATAATGCGCAGCCTTGCATCGATAATCAGCAGCTTGTGAATGTTGTCGTACCATTTCCTATAGCATAGTGGTAATAAACATGAGTCGTAATGAAATGATAATAAATACCAGATGAACACATCAAAGAGATACACTTATTGCTAAAATTGATAACCGAACAAAACTATTTTCAATTGAATAATGAGTACTACCTGCAAGAAGAGGGGTTACCCATGGGAACACCAGTGTCAGATACTCTAGCCAATATTTTCGTGAATCATGAAGAAAGCATGATTTTTTAAAAAGTTAACACAAAGAACTATACATTATTCTGTTGCATCAGGTACATGGATGACATCCTGTGTCTAATCGATGAACCTCCAGAAAGAATAGACCAGCTCCATGCAGATATAAACACCGTACACAAAAAAATAACATTCACAATAAAAAAAGAACATGACAACCAAATAAACTTCTTCGATATAACCATCAAAACGGAAAACAACAAGCATTCCTTTGACATTCATCGTAAACCGACAACAACCGATACGATTATATACCAGATCTCCAATCGCCCACATGTACAAAACAATCGGCAATCAGATACATGCTCCACAGACTCAACACAGTACCACTCAGCAAAGAAAATTACCAAAAGGAACTAGACATCATCACACAAATAGCAAAAAAGAATGGATACAACAGTAATCTATTAGAAAAATAAAAATAAAACAGATACTGGCAAAAAAGACCAAACATGCAGACCCACAGACAACAACACAGCAAAGCAGCACACACACACACACACACACACACACACACACACACACACACACACACAAAACAAACTACACTACAAAGAACACATGAAAACAAAAAAAGAAAATTCAAGATATTACACAATGACATACAAACACAAACTAACACATAAAATAACAAATATTTTCAAAAGACAAGGCATAAAAATAGTTATCAAAACAGACAACCCAATCCAAAAATATATCCCAAAAATAAAAAAAGACACAGATATCTACCAAAGAGCTGGGCTACAATGTAACTCGTGTGATGGAAGGTATGTAGAATAAACCAGCAGAGCATTTGATACCCGATACAAAGAACATATCAGGGCATGCAAATACGGGACAAGCCACTCTACTTTTGCAGAACATCTGAAAGAATGTAACCACAACCCCACCACAATAGGAAAAGACATGAAGATAATTAGAATAAATAATGAAAAACACCTCCTAACATTACAAGTAAATTACCATATATATATAGAACAAAAGCTGAGAAAAAGTTGCTACTAAATGACCAAAGAAACTCTACGAATCAATCACTATTTTCACTGATTGACCATATGATAGACACAAATCCCAACACAGAAACACAAACCCACACACAAACACACATAAAGAAATAGGGATGAACTAATAACACACACAGAGATACCTTCAACACACATTCAATGAAATAGTTGAATTACAATTAAGCTGAGGAAGTTCGTAACACTTACAAAACAAACTACAGTGGACACAGTTATGGCAGTAGATGGCAGTGGAACTATGAAAACCTTGAACGTGGAACGTTTTGAACTGGTTGCCGAAAAGAGGCAGATATGGAGTAGCAAGTGCTGTAAGTACACCATTTTATAGCAAAAAGAAAAAAAATCGAACTGTTTTCAATCATAAATGAAATGTTTTGTACATATGTAAAATCCTAACCTATATGTGTAAACAGAAACATGTAAATATTTCAGGACACCCACTGATGATGCCTTGTGAAAAAGACTTATGGGTGAATTATAAAAATGAAAACTCTTCATTTGCAGTAGCAAAAGGCGTTTTCTTTTAAAAAAATACTACAGTGGAAATACATAAATAATTCAAAGCTTTGCAACACAATTATTCAAACAAGAGACGAATGACACTCTCTTTAATAGTGTTGCATTTTACAGAATTCACAAAATAATCGGTATTACGTAATTATTCACCCAAAGTTTATAATATTTTTCTCACTCTACCCTGTATCGATATAATCATAGACTAGGAGCAGCTTCTTCATTCAGAATTTCTCCGCTCACTCACCCGCACAGACCAAGTTCAAACCAGTGACTATTCATTGTGTAACAACTACATACTACAATGCAACACACTGTTGGATCCAGTTGCTTGGTGACACTTCCAAGCAGCATAGCATACAGGGACCTTGAAAACCATTTTCCTTGAAATGTGCCTGTGTATTTGGTAGTGGTTTCACACTGATAGAGTTGAATAAAGGTAGCAGATACCATTAAAGACATATACAGATAATGTCTATAATTACGCAGACCATCCAATAAAACAACGGAAGCTCGGTTATCACATTTGATAACACTATATTACGAATAACAAATGGAGTAAGAATGAACGGAACGGAAGTTCCAATTTTGACAATTTCACGCCAACAGTTTATTAAATTAGTTTTTTCACTTTTGAGTGTTAAAATCTCAAATTTCGAAATCACCTACAGCCGAAAAGCGATATAAAAAGGCTTATTGAGCTTATGTTTCCATGGATTGCTCCTGATCACAAAAATAGTATCAATGTTATTTGTACTTGGTGCAAAATTGATCATTGTTCCAGCATGGGAAAAACTGCTTTGGAAAATCGCAAAGAACAGGAGTTGCAAAAGTCGCTGCTACTTAGATGCATTCATCCAACGTTCCGAACCTTCCAACAACAGATTTCGACACAATAAATCGTATATCAATCCAAAGTATTTCTACGAATAACTTATAAACAATCTGTAACTTTTAATATATTTTAATGTGTCTACAATTATGTTTGAAATATAACAAACTAATTTATTATGAATATAAGGCGTATCATCGATACAAATAAAAATCAAATGTCGTATGTATGACACATCTTAATTGATGAGAGGAGAAAATATAAAAATTCAGCAAGTGAAGCAGGAAAAAGGGAGTGCAAACGTCTGAAAAATGAGATTGACAAGGAAGTGCAGACTGGCTAAACAGGAGTGGCTAGAGGACAAATGCAGAAGAATGCATAACTAGGGGAAAGATAGATAACGCCTACAGGAAAATAAAAGAGATATTTGGAGACGAGAAAAGCAGCTGTATGAATATCAAGAACTCAGATGGAAAACCAGTACTAAGCAAAGAGGGAAAAGCTGAACTGTGGAAGGAATATATAGAGGGACTATACAAAGCAAATAAACTTGAAGGCAGTATTCTAGACATAGAAGACGAAGTGGAGGAAGATGAGATAGGAGATATGATACTACGAGAAGAATTTGACAGAGCGCTGAAGGATTTGAGTCGAAACAAGGCCCCTGGAGTAATTGATATTCCGTCTGAATTGCTGATATCGTTAGGAGAGCCAGTCATGAAAAAAATTGTTCCACCTGGTATGCAAGATGAATGAGACAGGGGAAATACCATCCGACTTCCAGAAGAATATCGTAATTCCAATTGCAAAGAAAGCAAGAGCAGACAAGTGTGAAAATTACAGAACTATCTGTTTAAAAAGTCATGGTTGCAAAATACTAACACGAATTATTTATAGACGAATGGAAAAACTTGTGGAATCTGACCTCGGGGAAGATCAGTTTGGATTTAGGAGAAATGTAGGAACGCGGGAGGCAATACTCACATTACGACTTATCTTAGAAGATAGGCTAAGGAAGAGCAAACCTACATTTTTAGCATTTGTAGATTTGGAGAAAGCTTTTGACAATGTCTACTGGAATATACTCTTCCAAATTATGAAGGTAGCAGGGGTAAAATATAGGGAGCGAAGAGTTATATTCAACCTATACAAAAACCAGACAGCTGTTATTACAGTCGAAGGGCAAGAAAGGGACGCAGAGGTTGGGAAGGGAGTAAGATAGGGTTGTAGCTTTCCCCAATGTTGTTCAACCTGTAAATTGAGCAAGCAGTGAAGGAATGGAAGGAGAATTTTGGAGAGGGAATTAAAGTTCAGGGAGAAGAAATAAAACGTTTGCGGTTTGCCCATGACATAGTAATTTTGTCAGAGACTGCAAAGGATCTGGAAGAGCAATTAAATGGAATGGACAGTGTCTTGAAAGGAAGATGTAAGATGAACATTAACAAGAGTAAAACGAGTGTAATGGAATGCAATGTCAAAAAATCAGGCGATGCTGAAGGGATTAGATTAGGTAATGAGACAATAAAAGTAGTAGATGAATTTTGTTATTTGGGTAGCAAGATAACTTCTGATGGCCGAAGTAAAGAAGATATAAAATGCAGAATAGCTATGGGAAGAAAAGCGTTTCTAAAGAAGCAAAACTTGTTAACATCCAATATTAATTTGAATGTTAGGCAGTCCTTTATGAAAGCATTTGTCTGGAGTGTAGCATTGTATGGGAGTGAAACGTGGACGATAAGGTGGTCAGATAAAAAGATGATAGAAGCTTTTGAAATGTGGTGCTACAGACGAATGATGAAAATTAGATGGGTAGCTCACGTAACTAATGTACTTAACCGAATCGGGGAGAAAAGGAGTTTCTGGCATATCCTGACTAAGAGAAGGGATAGATTGGTGGGACACATTCTGAGACATCAAGGAATCGTCAACTTATCATTAGAAGGAAGTGTGTGGGGTAAAAATCGTAGAGGGAGACCGAGGGGCCGGCCGCGGTGGCCGAGGGGACTGCGGCGCTTCAGTCACGGTCTCCACGGCCACTACGGTCGGGGGTTCGAATCCCCCCTCGGGCATGGATATTTGTGCCGTCCTTAGGATTAACTAGTTCATAAGTAGTTTGTAAGTTTAGGGACTGATGACCCCGTAGTTAAGTCCCATAATCTCTACAAACAAACAAACAAACAAGACCGAGGGACGAATACAGTAAGCAGATTCAAAAGGATGTAGGTTGCCGAACGTATTCTCAGATGAAGGAACTCGCACAGGACAGGGTAGCGTGGAGAGCTGCATCAAACCAGTCTGCGGTCTGAAGACCACAACAACAACATGACACATCATAACTTGAACGGCTCGTCTCATTTGGAAATTTTTGTTGTTGTGTTGGTAATTGTCGGGACAAGGTTTGTATGAAACAAAAACAATTTTCTGAAAATTAGAAAATTCGGGAAAAGCTGAAAGTGGTTTTTTGGGATTTTTGTATCAACTCAAGACCATAATTGGCTATTCAAACGAGGTGTATGCATAATTCTTTTTTATTTTGTTTATTATGGTCCTGAAGTACTTTTTAGTAAAAACAAAATTCGAAACAATTAAATACGAAAGTCGTAAAATTCGAAAAATCTGCAAAAATGAAAAGTTTTGAATGCACTCTCGATCATAACAGGCGATAGGAATGACATACTATATTTAACACATCGCCATGATATTTGGCACATACATGTATTTGTTCATGGAGAAGTCTTATATACACCAGAAGACACCATAAGGTACATGACGGAGGACACTTTGGCTTCGAAAGCGTTTGACCGATTACCACAAAGTTGGCATATATTTGTAATATCTCACAATTAGGGAGGAGGAGAGTGACATGGTGAGGGTAGAGACGATATAGCCATGACAGAGGGGAGGAGGTTCACAGAGGGAGGTGATCTAATGAAGGGTTGCAATATACGCATAATGTAGCGTTAACATTACATCAGGAGGCGGCGAGGAGAAATGGAGAGAGGCGAGGGAAGAGAAGACTAACAGAAGATTTACAATAATAAATACGTTGGGTTTTCAGATAGTTTTATAATAATTTACACAGAAAAAACTTATATTGATCTTTGTTATTTAATCATTCTTCTGGAGTCTGACACAAGTCTTCAGTGTTTTCGTTTAACGGTGAACCAGTAACACCCCACCCCTTCCACCCTAGTTTCTTTATTGAATCCCATTCTGTACTTCAAAACAGCTTCGAACGTCTGAAAAAAACCTAGTAAAGTATTAATAAAGTAATATTTATTACTAGAAGCAAAGGTTTTACCGCATAAGGAGTGAACATTTACTGAGCAGTAAACTGTTTCATTATGCCGCGGGGGAATGCCCGTGCGGTCTAGGGCGCCACGTTACGGCTCGCGCGGCCGTTCTCGTCGGAGATTAGAATCCTCCATAGAGCATGTGTGAATGTGTGTGAATGTGTGTGTGTGTGTGTGTGGTGTGTTGTGTGTTGTCCGTAGCCTAAGTTACTTTATGTAGTTTGTTTTGTCGGGCGTTAAGAGAGTAAAGTTTAGAAAGGGTTTGAAATATGAGTAAGGTTTGTTGGATGTCACTATCTGCTCTCTTTTCTAAATACTGGATGGAGAAGTTTTATATACATTGTTCCTAACTTTAATACCATTTCTTAATAGGTTGTGATCTACATCTTCATAGATACTCTACAAATCACATTGAGATGCATGGCAGAGGGTTCATCGAACCACTTTTATGATGTTTCTCCATAGTTCCATTCTCTGATAGCTCACTGGAAAAATGAACACTTAAATCTTTCTGTTTGCGATCTGATTTCTCTTATTTTATTATTTTTATTATGATGATCATGCATCCCTATGTAGGTGGGTGCTCGCTATCGGAGGTTCGGGTCCTCCCTGGGGCATGTGTGTGTGTGTGTGTGTGTGTGTGTTGTCCTTAGGTTAGTTTACCTAGGTTTAAGTAGTTTGTAAGCTACGGACTGATGACCACGCAGTTTGGTCCGATAGATTTACAAACATTTGATTTGTAGGTGGGTGCTAACAATATATGTTCGCATTCTGAAGAAAAATTTGGTGAAAGAAATATCGCAAATAGACCTCGCTGCAACAAATAACGCCTTTCAATGATTTCCATCGCAACTCGTGCATCGTTTCCGTGATACTCTCCCCCCTATATCGTGATAATACGAAACGAGCTGGCCTTTTCTGCCAATGAAACGTAGTTTTGGTTCGCCTTCCCTACAATATTTTCTATGTGTTCTTTCCAATTTAAGTTGTTCGTAATTGTTACTCCTAGGTATTTAGTAAAATTGACGACCTGAAGGTTTGACTGATTTATCGTATAACTGAAGTTTAACGAACTTCTTTTAATGGTCATTTGGATGACCTCAGACTTATCATTATTAAGGGTCAATAACTTCTGGTGACTTTACTACCTTTAATGAAGATATTCCTCTTAATCTTTAGACAGCATTTTAAATTTCTGAATTCGGCCAATAACTGAAACACAGTAAACCAAATTTTGGTGCCCAGGAGGCTGATAGGCAGGTTGCAGCTAGAACACAGTTTGACCGCTGACAGTTTTGAATTCTGTGATTCTGAGTAAGTTTGAGGTTGGCCGTACGAGCCGAAAACAAGTTACAAATTCGAATTTCACACTAATTAAGACTTGGGAATCGCATACGACCTGTTATTCACATGATATTATTCTCGACAGGAAGTGCTAAACGGCGTGGTTCCATTCCAAAAACAGTAGACGAAATACATTACCAGTAGATACAGACTTAGGGACAAAGTGGAATAGGAAAACATTATCCGGTTACACAGTGGTTTTGTATCATTTTTCCCATGGGGGAAGTAAGAATTTCGTCCTAATTCTGAGGGATATTATAAGATGTAATCTCTCAGTCCTTTTTCCCTTTTAGGAAGGTTGATTAATATTGAACTTTCAGGAAAGAACTCGGCAGGACACTTAACTGGTGACTTAATATTACCAACTCTTTTCAGCCCGAAGTAAATTTTGTCGTTTATATGTGGCTCATTGTAAACCAAAACCTTATATTGGAACCCAGAAATAGATCCGATGTAATGGTCTGGAGCGCAGCCCTATTTATTATCAGATGACGTACGCGATCTGAAATTTTGTGATATTTGCGCGCCATCAGAAGCAATTTGTCAGCTCGGAGCCCGCACTCTGTAGCGTTATTCCCTTCATTATTTCCGGACCGTCAAATTGCAAAGATCAAAACTTTGTTATAGGACTGTATACGGCTTCGCGCCATGCATGAGACGTAAACTTCATGACCTCACTGACAAATGTGAAATAATCATACTTCGCTGCAGAGTGAAAGTTTCATTCTGGAATAATACACAACTTTGATGAAAGCATGGTTAGTGTCTATTTCAACACGCAGACGGTTGATAAGTATGATAAACAATTAATAACGACATATTACTTAGATGCTGTATTTCTGAGACGTGCAACAACAAACTATTTGCTCGAAAACGGAAAAAAAGATAGTTGGTTTTGAAATAAATTAAAAAAAAAATAATTTGCACGTATCAGTGGATGGACCAAATGTGAATTTAAAATTTTTGAATGACTTTGACGCCGTTGTGTCAAGATGTTCATGGTCTAAAACTTTCAGTTTCCAGGAGAGTATTTTAGGGATCGTTTACTTCTTAGTCACACTTTCCACAAGAAAATATGTTTTCACAGCTCACATGTATCTCATTTTGAATGTATTTATGTGCTGTTAATTTGAAATATGATGGTGCTAAACGTAATCTACACACTTTGCGAGTAACTTCTTGACTGCTGATAATGAGGACTGAAACCCGAGCAGCGACAACAAAATTTCACTGAGGAGGGTTTGTCTATCATGCTGTATTCACGTATGGCTCTTGAGGTTTTGCCCCTGTTGTAAGTGCGGCGGCATTTGTAAAACATGACATTAATTGACCATTACAGACCTGGTCTAGACTGTATTTTTAAGATGATAGGACAATTCAATTCGATGCTTACCTTTCCATGCAAAACGATGAAAGGATTGTGTAACTATCTTGTAACTGAACTCCAGATCAGAAATTAAAACGTAAGCTTATTAGTGTACAATATGGATCAAAATACATGTCAAGAGAATTGTTCACACAAGAAAATTACAAATATAAATAGCAGTGCCTGTATCTTCCCTTGCACATACTACTTACTAAATTTAGTTCTATCAGCGTTCCCCAACCGTTCTATTGCATTCAGAATTTCCTTGACGTAGCCATTTCAGAGGAACCATTACGGCATTTGCCTGCAGTGATTTAGGGAAATAAAAGAAAACCTAAATCTGGATGGCCGGGAAGTTGATTTTAACCATCGTCCTCTTGAATGCGAGTCCTGGTTGTTACCAGTGCGTCACCTCGTTCGGTGGGCGAATAGATCGAGCTTGGTTTAATTAGATCCAAGCTTTCGAAACCAATATTGATTCCTACACAGAGGAGGTTTACGGTCTGCAGAAATGTCGTAATAGACGAGCATGATACATGTTCCAAAAAATCTACAACAGACTGACATCAGATGTACAGGTCTGTTCGGCGACCCTTCTTGAAAACGTGAATAGCCTGCTCTTTCTTCCTATCATTAGGAACGCTTTGCTCCTCTGGATTTCTACGGTACACAGCCACTAAAAAGGTGCCGAGTTCCTGCCATACTCTGTTCAGAATCGAATTAGTATAGCTCTAGGTCTAATGGTCATTCCTCTCTTGAGAGTTACTTTCCTGTCCCTTGATAATTTATTTGTCGTTTGTATGGATTTAGAGGAGTAACTACAGTGTGATCTTCCTCTGTGTAACAGCTGTGGAAAAATACGTTTGGTATTTCTATTTCAACGCAATTATGGTCACAGAGTGTCTGGACGTATGCTTTTGATCCATTTAGTCTAAAGTAAGAACAAAACACGGAACTTTACTTTCAAGATTACTGAATGCATCACGCATGGCCCTTCTTACGCTGATTTGGGCTTCGTTTCATTTTTGCCTGTCTGCGAGAGATTGGCTACATTTAAAATTGCAGTGGAGTTCTCCTTGGTTTCGTAACAAATTTTCTAATTCAGTTGTCGAACCACGGTGGATCCTTAGCGTTTCTCACAATTATACTCGGCATATACTCGTTTAAATATATATTTTGAAGATGATCTTAAACTTTGCCATTGATGCTCAACATTTCCAGTGTTTAAGAAGAAGTTTTGACGTTTAGCTGCTAAACAGAAAAAGGTCTACATCTACATTCATAATCACGGTGGGTGGCGGAGGGTGCTTTGCGTGCCATTGTCACTTCCTCCTATTCCAGTCGCGTATGCTTCGCGGGAAGAATGATTGCTTGTATGCCTCTGTGTGGACGCTAATCTCTCTGATATTATCCTTGTGGTCGCTTACTACTTTTCTTCGCGTTCGTGTTTACAATTGTATTCAGTGATACTGTAAAGACCTTCTGATCACTGGTTCCCTGTTCTAACTAACGGAGCCACAAAGTTGGTGTGCGGATAAAGCACGTAGAACAATTTCACTCGATTCTCTGTTCCTGCCGCCCGTCTTAAACATCCGAGTCCTCCAGTCTATATCCGGCAGAGTCCATAAAAGAATAAAATGACCATGTTTGATCCAATTCTAACCTTGATCTTCACGCAAATTATTTCACGTTCTGGCTCTCTACTTGTATCACAAGATATTATCGTATTTTTTTTCACTATGAACACGCCTCCCGCTTCAGTGTCCAGCATATCCGTGCGATGTACGTACGAGTCTGAGTTTAGAATTTCATTACTGCTGACATCTGGTTTCGGAGAGTATTCTATCTTTAGTACTATGATGTCAAAGTGACCATTTATAAGTAAGTGCAATTCCGGCACATTTCCACAGACGTTCCTGTACTTATGAATTACTATATCGCCGGCCGCGGTGGCCGAGCCGTCTGCGGTGCGCCAGTCACGGTCTGCACAGCCACTACGGTCGGGAGTTCGAATCCAACTTCGAGCATGGATATTTGCGCCGTCCTTAGTGCTAGCTGGTTCATAAGTAGTTTGTAAGTTTAGGGACTCATGACCCCGTAGTTAAGTCACATAAACTCTACAAACATTTGAAAATCTTTTGGCCCACATTAGGTTACGGTAGTAACACTAAAAGTGGGCCTTTACGATCGTCTTTTGACAGCTCGAAATTTAAATGAAAATAACGGCTTAACCATGCATCTGACACGAAAATTGAATAACCTAATTTGTAGAGAAGAAAATTCTCTACAACTTTGCTCTGATATCTTTTTTTCATATCTCGTATAGTTTCAGAGATATTTGCAAAAATAACGGCGATTATGGGATGTATGTCTGACTGTCTGTCTGTCTGTCCGTAACGTGTTCCCTGTTTTTAAGACGAACCGTTCAACTGATCAGCACCACATTTTGCACACATAATTGTAGGCCGCCAGAGAGCAGAACCTCTATTTTTCAAATTTTTCGGACAAAAAATACGGTAGTAATACCAAAAATAATCGCACAGACGTGTTTTACGGCCCACTTTAGATTTGTAGTTTTATATGTTTTTGCAAACATTTTGGACCAAATTAATAATCCAAATAATAATTAATTAATTAATAAGAGTGTCTGACACCCTTTTAGGAACAAAAAAAATTAAGTAGTGGCGGGTTTCGAACCACCGACCTTTCGTATCACACTCCAGGACCTGCGCACTACGTTACGGCTCTAAATCGAAAGATCATTTCATTAATCTCATACTACTGATGGCCGTTGTTAACTAATGTTAACATGACATTTGTAGACATTAAATTATCTCTTATCGTACGAAGAACGACGTGTTTTTGTTAATTTCTCGGTGTGCCGTTACTTTGAAATGACAACGTGTAAGTTACAATAAGAAAATCATCAAATACGCGAGGAATGTCACGTGACATCTCCGAACGGCTGGATTTCTTTAATTCAATGGAGGCTGTTAAATCTCCGTTATTTTTGCAAATATGTCTCAAACGCTACGAGATATGAAAAAAATATTAGAGAGCAAAGTTGTAGAGAATTTTGTCCTCTACAAACTCGGTCATTCAAGTTTCGTGTCAGATGAATAGTTAAGCCGATATTTTCATTTAAATTTCGAGTTGTCAAATACGATCGCAAAGGCCCACTTTTAGTGTTACTACTGTAACCTAAAGTGGGCCAAAAGCCGTTTGTAATATAATTGTAATTGCAAACTAACCGTTCATCTGACACGAAAAATTGAATAACGTAATTGGTAGAGAACCTAATTGGTAGAGGGGAAAATTCTCTACAACTTCGCTCAATTATGGTTTTTTTTTCATATCGTGCATCGGTGCAGAGATATTTGCAAAACTAACGGCGATTTGACGATGTCTGTCTGGCTGTAACGGGTTCCCACTTTTTAGGTCGAACCGTCCAACCGAACGGCACCAAATTTTACAGACATAATTGTTGGCTACCAGAGACCAGAACCTCTCTTTTTGAAATATTTCGGACAAGAAATACGTTAGTAATACCAAAAAAAGCTGTTTGTAATGTAATTTTAATAGCAAATAAACCGTTCATCTGACGCGAAAAATGAATAAACGAATTTGTAGAGGAGAAAGTTCTCTACAACTTTGTTCCCTTGTGAATTTTTTTCATATCTCGTATCGTTTGAGAGATATTTGCAAAAATAACGGAGTTTTGACACCCTCCATTAAATTAACGGAAACCAGCCGTTCGCAGATGTCACGTGACATTCCTCGTCCAGAACTGTCTCTGGCATACGCCATCTTGCGTTACGTATTTGATGATTTTCTTATTGTAACTTACACGTTGTCATTTCAAATCAATGGCGCACTGAAGAATTAACAAAAACACGTCCTTCGTACGATAAATGATAATATAGTGTCTACAAATGCCATATTAGCATCAGTTAATACGGCCATCAATAGTATGAGATTAATGAACGTAAATCCTAACTGTTAGCTGTAGCGTAGTGGGCAATGTGTTGGACTGTGACGCTGAAGGTCAGCGGTTCGGAACCCACCAGTACCTACAATAGTTTTTCCCTACAAGGGTTTCTGGCACTCTTATTAATTAATTTTTTATTATTTAGATTATTATTTTGGTCCAAAATGTTTGCAAAAACATATAAAACTACAAATCTAAAGTGGGCCGTAAAACACGTCAGTGCGATTTTTAATTACTATATCAACATTTTCTTTCTCCCTTATGTAATAATGAATTCAACCATGTCTGAAATGAGGGTACATATTTATGGACCTTTGGAGGAATTTCCCTACCCTAAAAAATCGACATGTGCACGCCATGACGTACTCCGCTACCCTCGTAGGCCCTTCCTGCATCCAGTGCACGCCTGACCTGTTAATGAGGACCCTACATTCTTCCACCCGATAGTGAACGTCGAAAAATTCGCATTCAACATCGACGCACAATTGTCCGAGCCTCTGGTTTAATCCTTCCACTCGACTTCAAACCAAAGTATCGGAATCAGTTCTCGCCGCCACGCGCGAGTGGGACTAGCTTTCGTCACTAAATCCGTCAGCCGTCTGTAGGAACCGAGGATGGACTTCGAACGCAGACGACAGGCGTCACTGGTGCCGATACGAGCCACGATTAACAGCCAGGTGTACCAGTGTTCTCTATCGCGGCAGGGAGAGCTTCCACCATGTTTAGAACGAGTCCCCTTCGGCAATGAATACGACAGGTTGCTGACTCTTCAAAATTATCACGTGACTGGCAGTTCAAACACATGACTAACTACTACGATACAGCCAGCCTGAGGTGACACTGACAAGTACAAAACGCGAGAGTAAGCCTCTTAAAAACTCGCACAGAATTTAAGAATTAAATATGAAACAGAATAAGTTACATGTGTTTCGTCGACACCGTATCAACTCAGTAGCGGTGCTCCGAGATTGAATTAGACAAGCTGTTGCAGCTATAATGCCGCACAAGCTCCGCAATGTCTTTCGTGCTACAGACGACAGATGAGGTCTGTGTTAAGATGAGAAAGATGCTCGTGTTGACTATAACATGTGACAATCATACGTCAGTATGAATAATAAAAATACAACAGTTATTCAACGAAATCGGATTCTGGACACAGTATATTTTTATGTAGAAGGTAAAGAACAAACTTCGGACATCCTGTATGAGTCATCTGACTGTGACTGGCAAATGAAATTACATGTTGAACATTGAAGAATGAAAAGGTCTGCTAAGCTATATAGGTAGCAGGAAGAGCTTGCGCTATTTAATATCTCATTCATGATTACTAACGGCGCTATCGGAAACATTTCATTGCGACGGTACCGTACCATGCTCAGTGCTAGAGGGGTGGGAAGATGTATAACAGACTGGAAGTGGGGAACAGATGTAGGACACACTCAGGAAGTTGGTGGGGTCGTCAGTTTAATGATAACGGGGGTGGCAACTATTTTAATGACTAGAAGGGGGAGGGTTAGTTGGTAGCAACAGGTAGAACGAGCGTGGCGTAGAGACAACAGAGGGGAATAGCGTCTGGCTGAATTACCATCAGTAGAGCAAACACAAGTGTAATTCTGACGGACAGACAATACATTGATTCACTTTGAATGCTTTGTGTAACTACAGACAAGCTTACATAATGATTTAACAATATACTGATACTGAACCATAAAGAAAATACACTACGTGGAAAGAGGACGACGATTTCCATCCGATGATGGTAGCTGGGGGATAGTATATGTAACGATAATAGTTTGAACATCTTCCACCAACTGACAGCCTAGTGACAGCTGCCAGAGCGCCATCTGTGTGTATCCGTTGTTTTATTGTTGTTGTTGTTTAGAGGGGACTAAAGTGTATCCTTTGACAGGAAATGATTACAGTCAGCCGCGGCGGAGCGGCCGAGCGCATTGGGGCGCTATGCTGCTATGCGCGAGGCCGTTCCCCGTCGGGGGTTCGAATCCTCCCTCGCACATCGATGTTTGTGTTGTCTTTAGTATAAGTTAGTTTATAAGTAATATGTAAGTTTAGGGACTGCTGACCCCGCAGTTTAGTCCCATAAGTTTAACAAACATTTGAACATTTGGTTACAGTGGTAAGGCTCTGTGATATGTTCTTGTTCACAGAACACTGGCTCACAGGGGCTGTTCTAAGACAAGCGCAATAAGGGAATGAAATGCTAACCACGACATGCAAGAGGCATAACGCCTTTCATAACTCCTTTTGATACAGTGTAACTGCCACCTTGCGTGCCTCATGTACGACATAATGGTCTGTGCCAGGCTTAGGAAGCAGTTGGAGTAGTGGCAGCCAGATGTCCGTAGCGGAGACTTTTCAGAATAAATATTATATTTATAATAATTATATATTGTATTAATCATTATTACATTAACATGTGTTAGTTTCTAGTATTAATGAAGTATGAATGTGAAGTAAAATGCTAGACGGAAACTGTAATGTTTACTCGTAACGTAAATGTTTAAAATAACTTTTTAATTACAGGATGATTCTTACAGTGAAGCAAACAGCAACCAACCACATCATGCTATTTACTGACTAAATAGCGCCGTTACCGGTTTCAAACTTTCCAGTTCATCGTCAGACGGCTTTCACGTCCACATAAATGTCATTTACATTTTGCTTATGCGCATAATTTTGCTTGTGGCGAAAAGTTCTTGGTTATGTGGTGCCCTACAATACAAATAGATCATTGGAATTGCTTACTCGAGCCTACATATGACTCATGACACAAATGTTGTAAACAAATTTTACGACAGAAATTTTCGTGTTATTCAATTACTCACGCCGAAAAGTCGGTTCCATTACGTTGTACTGCTGATTACTGTAGTTTTTGATGCTGTGAGCACTTTGTGTATCACTTATGTCTCTTATGTGGAGCAACATAGCGCGATTAACCACATATACATACACACACAAACCAAATAGTTTTTGCCACATAGAATACACAGGCCAACATAACACTATCAAAGATGTTTTCTAACAAAGATACGTACAGTACATTGATTTGACATTGAAGTGTTTTATAAAGGAGAGACATAAAATACTTTACATAGAATAAACGTCATACATGTGCATTGTACATTCAGTGACATAGGCTATAAATTAAATAGAGAGCTGTATTTACAGTTTTTAAAGCAATTTTACTTAGTGACATAGCACAGGCTGTGGTATACATATAGTAACGTGAGGAGTGATAAATAAGTGTACATATTTGTGTGTTACCATAGTGTGTATTATGTTGCTTAATTGAATACCAGATAAATTTAATGATTGTGCTCCTGAGTGAGCTACTGTCCTAATTTTATGTTTATATTGCATTAATGCATGTGGCAAAAGGAGTAGTGGTTATTATTTATGTTGTAAATTCGAAAGGAGCTCAGTGAAATTTTGTAGAAAGGCAGCATTGGCCAACTCTGTTCATTGAGGATATGCTGTGGTGATGTTTATGATAATAAACCTCTATTTCTTCAAGCAAGTACATACGGCTGCTTTCATCTGCATAATACAGTATTTTGATATGATCTTCAATGTTTCTTTTTTGCTATGAGTTATGTGCATGATTTTGATGGTATTTCCAGGCGTATATCATCTAAATGTTCTTTAAAACGAACGTCAAAGCTTCTCCCAGTTTGTCCTATATACTAGGAGAGGCAACTTTGGCAGCTAAGTTTATATATGCCTGCCCTTATGTATGGGGAGCTGTTGTTTGGTAAGCTATGAATGGCTGTAATTTGTGGTTTGTGTGGAAGCTTATCTTTATGTTTGTGACTATGAACGGATTACTTACTTGGTAGGAAATGCTTCCTAGAAATGGCAGTGCAACATATTTTCTGCTGTTTTGTACTGGAATTTGTGATATTTGGATAGGGGTCTGGTGTGCAGCTTTATTGTTTGAAGTGTCTCTGATTTTGTGTGATAGTTTCTCAACCATGACATTGATTTCTTTAAGCTGTTGATTTGGTTCCAGAGGAATTTTATACTTTGCCAGTTTATGGTGCCAGGGAGACAGTAATTATCCGTTATTATTTCAATTAGTTAACGTGGAAATATTTGTGTTAAAAATGATTCTGAATTGAATTTTTTTGGTAATTGTTTTAGAAATGGCGATATCTTATGTTTGTTGATGGAACACGGATAGCGCGGATTCAAACTGCAAGCTGATTGGCAATGGTAGTTTTCAGTCAATCACAAGAAGAAGAGTTCGCGTGTATTTTCTAGAGAGAAACAGGCTTTGCATAATTATACTAGAAGGAAATTCGGTGCTCTGCTACGATCACAGGCTTTCACGAAAAACGCGAGCTCTTACTAGTTTTTGGTAATCTTACGGTAATCTTAAATTGCTAGTTTAAGAATCGCGGTAATAAATGTTATTCACGAATATGGAGTGCGAAATGAAAAACACCAAATATTTATGTGAACTGTGATTAATAACCATCTTAAATCTGCGTGGCATATTGCTTAATTCGTTACCTAGAAATTTACATTTCGAAGTGACGGATTTACATACTATTCTACCAAGCATTCGAAGAGAGAAAATCTGTGCAGATTTTGGCAACCAGAAACTGGCCATAAGAGTAACTTGTATATCTTCAGGTAATGAATAGTGCTGCACTAGAATAGTCTCGAAAGATCTTTTTGTTGGAATTTTGTGGCAATAACAAATTTTTCGGAACTGGAACAAGATACGCACTACGAGGTTCAAATGTTTGTAAAGCTTATGGGACTTAACTACGGGGTCATCAGTCCCTAAACTTACAAACTACTTATGAACTACTTACGAACTACTTACGAACTAGGACGGCACAAATATCCATGCCCGAGGGGGGATTCGAACCCCCGACCGTAGTGGCCGTGCTGACCGTGACTGGAGCGCCTCAGTCACCTCGGCCACCGCGGCCGGCCACTACGAGGTAGGTGGACATTAATTTTCAGAAGACAAGGACGGCTACGTCACAAACACTTCAAAAAGTGTCTCAATATGGCACCCATCGATGTCCAGAAGATTCTTAAAAAGCGGGATTGCATTCTGCACAGCAAAATGAAGCATGTCCATAGGTATGCTGACTACGTCTCTCGATACGCTGCGCTTCAGATGAGCATAGGGGAGGCGTTGTCTATCACAGCAACATCGATTTCACAAACCACCTGTGGTGCAACCGGTCGTCGACCTCTTCCCGGAGCGACGTCCAGTTCTTTAGTTGATTTGAAGTTCATCATGCTACGCATAGCAGGTGCTGCTTGGTTACAGAGAGACTTGCCAGGTTAGATCGTAACTTGCGAGGCTACAGAAGGATGAAAATAAGAGGATTACTGTTTTGCTTACGTGCAAACGTGCAAACTTCAAATATTTTCCAAGCAAAATGACGGTAGAAGTTTTGAACTGACTTCATCTGCTCCATAAGTGCTTGGTAACGCAATGGTTCCAGTCATTGACCATCCCTCTTCCAGTTTTTGGTTTCGCGGAAGAACATGATACGGGGAACAGAATGTAATTAATGACAAAATTAGTAATCATTGCATACTGGAATACTGCAATACTGCATCACCGATGTAAATAATAAAAAGACAACCAACATGAAATTTTTACATATACCAACTACGTTCCAAAAGGAATTTGAATACAAATCGTTGGTGTTTCATATCGTGAACACCTGTTTCTTAAATGTAAACATCAGCTTACTGATCTGTACATAATAATATTTTACACCTTTGCCGCTGAAGAGCACAATACTTAATACTGCTAGTGAACTAACTGAATAATAAGAATTGTATGGCGTACGTACTTACATCAAAGTGATCTTTACAAAAATAAATAATATCTATGAGCATCTTTAAACAACAATTTACGCATTTCGCATTGTTTAGAACATGCAAAATCAAATTTTCTGAAATTTTTATAGATGTATTTGTACAGTGCAATGTTTCGCAAAATTTGTAGACCATTTTCCGAAACACGAATGCCCAAACAATGTATCTCTGTTGGTGACTGTTACAATCTGGTTGAAGTTACAGGCACGGTCTTTCAAATAATCTGAATTTCACTTTCGTTTTTGATGATAATACTGCAATGCATAAGGAAAACGGTATGATATGAGCATAAGGTGAAATGATTAACCATGTAAGACGATTTCCACAAAACAGTCAAATACCCTATTGCCCTTTAGAAAAGGAATCGTTTCATACACTCCGTACATCCATTCCCCATCCCCCCACCCTCTCTCTCTCTCTCTCTCTAGCTTCTCCAATTCCTCATCCTCCTCCCTCTATCAATCTCGCATGTCTGCCCATCCTCTACGTCTCTTCATTCTTTTTACCAGCAACTGCTTATAACTCCTTAAATGCCCTTCAAAATACGTGCACCACCAGCAATATGTAGATAAAAATGGCAATACTGACAGTAATAATTGAATGATCTGGTAAATTCACACTCTGCAGTGGTGTTTTTCAAATCGTGGAAATTTTATAATGTCTTCACATCGGGATATGATGGCTAGAGTTGTCTTTACATCCATTTCCCCTTAAACAACCAAACAACAACATCCATTTTATAATAGACTAGTATAATTGCTACGTCAAAAGCTTGCTTATAGTTGATCATTTTTAACAGGCACAATCGTACCTACTTCAGCTCTGGTAACACCAAGTGAAGAACATCAACATTCAACGTAGTTCAAAATTCGTATTAAACAAAAATCAGTTCGATCAAGTGAGACAGAGCCGATTTATGGTTGGCAGTAACATTTATAATACATGGTAATCAGTAACTCTGTCGCCAGAGATGTTTCCTTACATTACAAAATTTTATTGTATTTTATAAATCAAAGGTAGCTTTAAGTGACGTGCCTCTTATTATATTTGAACTTGTGATGCTGGACTGGGATTCTAATTCTGAACTCCTCTTTTGTGCCTAGTCAGAAATACCGATTGATAAGACACTAATGCTTTGCTTGGGTAGCAGTGGCTCCAAGTGATGGGTTTGATTCCAGAACCAGAACAAAACAGTTTGTCATATCATTCCAATATCAAAAAATGTTCAAATGTTTGTAGAGCTTATGGGACTTAACTACGGGGTCATCAGTCCCTAAACTTACAAACTACTTATGAACTAGCTAACACTAAGGACGGCACAAATATCCATGCCCGAGGAGGGATTCGAACCCCCGACCGTACAAGATCAAAATGTGTACAAATGAGTACAAAGAAATTGTTGCTGATGCGCAGGCAATATTAAAGTTTCCACAGAGCGTTCGCTGCTGTTAATCGAAATTTTATTATCTGTTTTGTTCTGCAACCGGTTAATACAAAACCGTTCGCCATAGGAACGACGTTTCGCAGTTGTGACAAAACGATTCAGAGAGCAAAATTATTTCGAATTGCTATAGAAGTTTAGGAATTCCGATACTGTCGTAAAATCTATTGTTCATAACAATATTAAATGTTGTCTATGTATTACTGAATATTTTATGTGACACAGTTTATTAGATCAGAGATTAATAAGTGTGGTAATACTTGTGATGTCAGTTAATGTAATAAAGTGGAGTTTACAAACGTTAGAAGTTAACAACGCATTTCATTTTATTTGCAATATCGTGGTGTTAATTTCGACTGGTCTGTGATAGATCCCTTTTGAATTCTCGAACGACTGTACCGAGAATCGATTAGAGGACCCGCAATATAGGTACGTTATTTGGGATGCATGCATATCAGGCGGAACGCAATTCAGGTCATTCGCACTTTTTTGGACATGATACTATGTATCTTGCATTGCACGCACAGAAGGTCCTGGTAATTGGTGATCTCTTTATGTTGTATCCTAGCGAGGTGGGCAGTGGTTGGCACTCTGGACTCGCATTCGGGAGGACGGCAGTTCAAACCGCCTACGGCCATCCAGATTTAAATTTTCCGTGATATCCCTAAATCGCTCCAGACAAATGTCGGGATGATTTCTTTCAAAGGGTAAGGCCGATTTCCTTTCCCGTCCTTAACATAAAAAATAAAATAAAAAAAATAATGCGTGGTTGTACTCTGTCTCTAATGACCACGTAGTATATGGGACGTTAAATCCCAATTTTCCTTCCTTCTCTTTATGTCCATTAGTAGAATTCTAGTAATAAATCTACATATTTTATCTTCACTTGCACACACAAAATAGTGGTTTCCTAAAAAATAAATAAATAAAAAATAAAAAAATTGGGCATTCGAACCCCCGACCGTAGTGGCCGTGCAGACCGTGACTGGAGCGCCTTAGTCCCCTCGGCCACCGCGGCCGGCGGATCCACTGTTACTACTATTTACAGTTTAAATATTTATGCGGCGTTCCGACTATGCTGACGACGTTATCCACACTGGCGCCTTTCTAATTATGATTTCAATAACTGTAATTTCACACTCCGAGCTTAGTTAAATATTTAATATGATGTTAATTGTCACTGGTGGCCTGAATCTACCAATCGTGACTGTAAACTGAGCGGGCAGGCGCGAAAAAGTGATACTACTTTATCATGCAGTCTAGGATGATCTTTTTCGCAGTCTAGAACTATCTTTCACACCAGCAACATTTTATGGATACAAGTGAATATTGTGTATTATTCAGATGAAGTTAAAGCTTAAACCAGGCACAAAAATGTCTGAAAACACACTCTACAACTATTATTCCTAGAAGCAATACGCGCGTGTGTGCTGCTTTGAACATGATTTAGCTTGAAAATGAACTATGAATTAAAACTGCCACGGGAATATTTAAGTGCGGTTTCCCCAAACAAACAAACTCGTGTGACGACAGTTTTTACAGATTATTATGCTTCTCGATAAGTTGTTATTAGATTTCGCGACATATTATGCAAATCATGATGCTACACTGGTTCTTAGAAAATGTTCGTTGTAATTCATTATAATTCTGGTATTCTGTCTTATGAGGGGACTACAAGTATATTGGATTTTTGAAGTTTTTTAATAATTGTGGTATGTGACATTCAAAGCTCAAATACCAGTCACAAAATAAAAATATTCCAAGAATATGCCCTCTGTAGCTGAATAATGTGTCTAAAGACAATTACACTGCGAGGCTCTAGGTCTAGGTAGACTCGTTGTGCAAACAAACATATCGCAGTGTCACTGCTCCTAGACTTTCTTGCTGGAGCATCCGGTATCTTAAAGCCACTTTAGACCATACACGCCCGTGGGCAGGGGGTTACGAGGGGGAGTTCTCTCTACCAAGCTCTCAAGGAAAAAAAAAACAATAATAATAATAAATTAATTAATAAGAGTGTATGAAATCCTATTAGAAAAAAAAAGGTACTGGCGGTTCCGAACCGCTGACCTTCAGCGTTACAGTCCAACACATTGCCCACTACGTTACAGCTAACAGCTAGGAATTACGTACTTTAATCTCATACTATTGATGGCCGTTGTTAACTGACGATAATATTGCATTTGTAGATACTAGATTATCATTTATCGTACGAAGAACGACGTGTTTTTGTTAATTCTTCAGTGCGCTATTGCTTTGAAATAACAACGTGTAAGTTAGAATAAGAAAATCATCAATTACGCGACGCAAGATGGCGTATGCCAGAGACAGTTCTGGGCGAGGAATGTCACGTGACATCTGCGAACGTCTGGTTTTCGTTAATTTAATGGAGGGTGTCAAAATTCCGTTATTTTTGCAAATATCTCTCAAACGATACGAGATATGAAAAAAACATAAGGGAACAAAGTTGTAGAGAATTTTCTCCTCTACAAATTCGTTTATTCAATTTTCGCGTCAGATGAACGGTTTATTTGCTATTAAAATTACATTACAAACTTTTTTTGGGTATTACTAACGTATTTCTTGTCCGAAATATTTCAAAAAGCGAGGTTCTGGGCTCTGGTAGCCAGCAATTATGTCTGTAAAATTTGGTGCCGTTCGGTTGAACGGTTCGACCTAAAAAGTGGGAACACGTTACAGCCAGATAGACATCGTCAAATCGCCGTTAGTTTTGCAAATATCTCTGCAACGGTGCAAGATATGAAAAAAAAAACATAATAGAGCGAAGTTGTAGAGAATTTCCCCCTCTACGAATTAGGTTCTCTACCATTTAGGTTATTCAATTTTCTTGTCAGATGAACGGTTCGTTTGCAATTAAAATTATATTACAAACGACTTTTTTTAGTATTACTACCGTATTTTTTTTCCGAAAAATTTGAAAAATGGAGGTTCTGGTCTCTGGCGGCTTACAATTATGTGTGCAAAATTTGGTGCTGATCGGTTGAACGGTTCGTCTTAAAAACAGGGAACACGTTGCGGACAGACGGACAGACAGACAGACAGTCAGACATACATCCCATAATCGCCGTTATTTTTGCAAATATCTCTGAAATGATACGAGATATGAAAAAAGATAAGAGAGCAAAGTTGTAGAGAATTGTCTCCTCTACAAATTCGGTAATTCAATTTTCGTTTCAGATGCATGGTTAAGCCGTTAAGCCGTAACCTAATGTGGGCCAATAGTGCAGTCAGACGTTTTTCTTTTATGGAAATCATTTCACATTTTCTGGAAGGGTCGTCGATCCGATGCGCGAAACTATAGGCCCTACATCTCTGACATCGGTCAGCTGCAGAATTTTGGAAAACGTCAGTTTTTTAGAATTACGAAATTTCTGGAGACCGGAAGTCTCCTTTGTAGGAATCAATTTGGTTTTCTAAAGTAACGAACATGACGCCCAGCTCGCGCTATTCATTCACGAGGTCCAGAGGGTAGTAGACAGGGTCCCAGGCAAATGCCACGTTTCTTGACTTCCAATAGGCGTTCGATACCGTTCCTAATTAACAAAGTGCGAGCATATTCAATACCCGGTCAACTGTGTGACTGGATAGAGGCGTTTCTAGCTAACAGATCGCAGCGTGTCATTATCAATGGAGAGAAGTCTTCAGACGTGAAAGTGGTTTCAGGCGTGCGCCAGGGTAATGTTATAGGACCATTGCTTTTCAAAATATAAATAAATGACCTCGTAGATAACATTTTGAGAATGATGCTGTAGTTTGTCGAGAAGTCGCAACACTGGAAAAGGGTAGCGAAATGTAGGATGAACTGCAGCTTATCGACGCAAGGTGCAGGGACTGACAATTGAGTCTCACTATAAAAAAAAGGTAAAGCGCTGCGTTTACATTGAAAGAAAAGTCCTTTCTACTTCTTCTTTCGAATAATCCATCTGGAGGGTAGATGAATCAACTTTGGCTACTCTTCATTGCATGAGATTTTCTTTGTTACCAAATTTCCTTCATCGTTTTGAGAGGATTGCTCCCTTTCTTCTTTGGTCCACTTTCGTCTAGTTGTTTTCTTTCTCTCCTGAAATCCTGCCTTGTGAAATACATCACTAAAATGTGTTCTGTTTTCCATTGTATGAGTTGTAATTCTAGTGTTTTCCATGTCCATTTCAATTTGAATGAACCATGTAGGCTTGGTTTGTAACTGTTGAGTAATTTAAAGATCTGCTTTGTTAGTCTGTTGTTATCCATTCTGTCGATGTGTCCTAAAAACTGTAGTCCTCTCTTCCTCATTATAAAAGTTAGTTTTTCAATTTTGAAGTATATCTTTCTATTTGGTCTTGACCAACAATCAAAATTATTATTTGTTTCAGCTACCAGTATTTGCCTCAAAATTCTCCTTTCGACCTTCTTTAGTTTCTTGAGATCTCCATTACATGGTAGTTTAAGTGTTTCTGCCACATAAAATGCTTCGATTTGGGTCACTTTTTGGTAATGTCTTAATTTTCTTTTTCATGACAAGATTTTCCTGTGGTAAACATTTTTAGCCATGTGAAAATCCTTTTCCATTTTGTGCACTCAAGTTTCTATACCTGCCTTTTATCCTGCGTTGTTCGTTATCTACGCTCCAAGGTATTCAAAGCAACTTGTTTTCTGTACTGTGATGTTGTGGATGGAAATATTTTGAGGAGCATCACGGATGTTTATATGAACCTTGTTTTTTTCAAATGATATTTTTAGTCCTTCTTTGGCTGCTTGTTTATGCAACTCTCTGATTTGTCTAATAAGTCTGTAATTAACGTCATGTCATCTGCAACAGTGATTTTGTTTGGATTCCTTCCTAGTTGAAGCCCTTTAGTACTGACGGCCTTCCTCTATTCTCTAATACACAGTTGAAAAGCAGAGCGGACAAACTATTTCCATTTATTATATAACTACGCAATAGCAGGACAAACACTGGAAGCAGTTATTTCCATAAAATAATAAAATATCTGGGAGTAGACATACAGAAAGATTTAAGATGGAACGACCATATAAAATTAATCGTTTTGTAAGGCAGATAACAAACGCAGATTGAGATTCAGGAAGTGTTGTCCATCAACAAAAGAAGTAGGTTATAAAATTCTAGTTCGGCCAGAGCTTGAAGTTTGCACATCATTGTGGGATCCGTACCAGCTAGGGTTGATAGAGGATATAGAGAAGATCCAACGGAGAGCAGCACGCTTCATTAACGGGGTCATTCAGTAAGCACGAAACCTCCACAGAGATGATTAGGAAATTCCAGTGGTAGACGCTGCAAGAGAGACGTTCTGAATCACGGTACGGGCTTCTGTCAAAGTTCAGTGAGCATACGTTCCTCGAAGAGTCGGCCAATATATTGCTGCCTCCTGATTGCGTCTCGCGAAACGACCACAAATATGAAATTAGAGAGATTAGGGCTAACATGGAGGCCTTTCGCCAATATTTTCCTGCGAACCATAGGGGACTGGAATCAGAGGAGGAAGAAGCAATGGTACACAAAATACCCTCCGCCATACAGCGTGAGGTGGCTTGCTGAGTAGGGATGTAGATGTAGTTGTAAAGGTCGGTATTTTAGCAACAGGTGTAAGTTTTCACCAGGCCAGAACTGGAACATTTTATCGTTACTTGTAAGTCGCCATTCGTCTTCGAAAGTATGAAAAGTACTCACTCCCCCTCCTTTGGTCTTGTCCCGCCTCCGAGAAACGTCATATGGTCACTTTTGAGACCACTAAATGTATATCTTACTCACGTGACAATTAATGTATTTTATTATTACTATCAGTGTCACACTACTAAACGTTGAACCTATGCAGTTCTCGTATCAAATTTCAAATTTCAGGTCGTTAGGGAAGTGGTGGCACAAGTCTGGCAGTACTACCAAGGGTCCAGCATCACCTCTACACAGTTCCGTTTACACCATTCCAATCATTTAATCATTGTGGAAGAAGATGAAAGGGTGACAGACATGAAACTGACTATGTGGAAACAGGAGTGTACAAGAATAGCATCGTGAAACTAGTATGTCACTAGCATTACTCCATTTAAAGCAGAATAAAAAACAGGTACTTAATAATGAGGCAGTGGAGGCCAGGCAACCCTGAATGGGCTCTTCTTCATCCTTTGACAGTGATGGACTCATTTGGATGCGGAATGCGGCTCACCCCTCTCCCAGCCGTTGAATGCTTTCCTAACCTTAAGCCGCTATTTCTTCGTTGACCACACGTTGCTGTCTGCCTTATGCAGGAAAATTCCCCTTAGTTTTGTGAATTCAATTTTTCGGGGAACAACCAATATACTTTTATTTGCAAACAGCAACGTGACAGAACCACAGTTCGGCAATTCATCTTTTATTTTTGCTTTCGCTTTCTGTTTTTAGTTTCTATGATTAAGTTTTTATTTCTATCTCGGTTTTTGTCTTTTTCTTAGGGTCTTTCACTTATGCAAATTTCTCAGGTATGTGAGGCAGAATTGGTCCATGCACAGTGTACGATACCAACATGTTCGAAATCTGTGCGGATTGCGCGGCCGCTCCCCGTCGGAGATTTGAGTCCTCCCTTGTGTCTGTGCGTGTGTGTGTGTGTGTGTGTGTGTGTGTGTGTGGGTCGGTGGGTGGGTGGGTTGGTGTGCTGTTCTTAGCATAAGTAAAAGTAGTTTGTAAATCTAGGGACCTCAGGAATTTGGTCCCTTAGGTTTACAAACATTTTGGTACTATCTTCCCTCCTGATTGAAATGTGCAGGGGTGCCATTGGGCATAAACCGTAAGTTGGTTTGTATAACGAGTGGGACATCACGAAGGCGACCACCCAATTAACATTCCCAAATCTGTAGATACACTCTGCCAGCCAGGCGCTGGTAAATAACATACCGTCCGAGAAATAATACAACATAAATAGTCACTGCAAGACGATTTGTTCTCTGGGTATGACGTCCGCCTCATAAGCGAAAAACTGTTTTTGCTTTTTACCCAAACATGTTTCAGCACCTCTGTGCGATCATCGCTGTTTTTTTCTATTTATTCATAGTTTGGTTCTACATTTCGTGGTAATGTAAGAACCCTTTTTACGCAGTTAGACAATGGTAGCATTGTCATGGTTCGTTTTGGAGTACACTTTCTGCTCTGCGTTTCTGTGGACAAACACAGGAATGTAAAGAAAGAGAAAATGTGCTCCAAAACGAATCACGACAAGTACTACATGACCACGAAATGTAAAACCAAGCTATAAGTAAATAGAAAAAAAAAAAAAAAAAAAAAAAAAACGATGATCGCACAGAGGTGCTGAAACATGTTGGGTGAAAAGTAAAAACAGTGTTTTACATATCAGGCGGAACTCATAACCAAACTTTTTGACCTCAACCACGGAAATCGTAAAGGCTGCACATCCTACATCATGAATATCTGTTGTTCTCGTCATTCAGTTGTTACATTAGAATTCTGAAACACATATACGTGATTTGTTCATGTTATGAGCATTCATGATACTACACGGATAAAGAGGCTCTCAACTGTAAACAGTACCCGACGTCTGAATAGTTGATCAGCTTGAATAAATAATGAGAGAAATTCTGATGTCTAGAGTAGTCTACAAGTGACAGCTCAAATACCTGCCGCGGGTGAAACGAGTGGAATTGTCGTCTCCGAAGCAGGTGTCATGCAGTTGATAGAGGAAGCCCTAAAATGGCACTTTTTTCTGGTTACTTACGATCGGCTTTTCATCAACCTTCTCCAAGATGTTCTTAAAATCGACTCCATCCAGGCGAGGACAACATAACGATGGCGCACTACAAGTGCCATGTTCACTTGAATGTTCAAATGTACAAATGTTTGTAAATTTATCGGACTCAACTGCTGGGTTATTAGTCCGTAGGTTACAAATTACTTAAACTAATGTAAACTAATCTAAGGACAACACAAACATCCATGCCCGAGTGGGAACTCGAACCCCCGACGGCGATCGGCCGCGCGCACCGCAGCACGGCGCCCCAGTGCTCACGGCTAATCTGCCGCAGCATACTTGAATGTCTGCCCACAGCTGTAAAAGACTAATGGTTTAATACTTGTCTGTTTTGAAACATTTCCATATACCGTCGTCTCGCTCTACTGACGTAATGCTTACAAGAACAGACATTATGCATGATAAGTTGGAAAGAAGCAGTTGAGACAAACCTTTATTGAACATTTTACTCTTATTTTGATGCATACATTACACACAGGAGTTTGTTTAGCTTAAGGAACTTAACTGCGAGGTCATCAGTCCCTAAACTTACAAACTACTTATGAACTACCCTATACTAAAGACGACACAAACATCCATGCCCGAGGGGGGATTCAAACCCCCGACCGTAGGGCTGCGCAGACTGTGACTGGCGCGCCGCAGACCGCTCGGCCACTGCGGCTGGCACACACAGGAGTGATTTCCCTACATCGCTCCAGGAAAATACCGGGATGGTTTCATTTAAAGAGCAGGGACAATTTCCTCCCCTATCCCTGACAAACTATTCGAACTTGGGCTACGTCTCTAATGACAACATATTTTCTCTTTTTTACACCCAGGATGTGTATTTTTGGTGAAGAGGCGGAATGAGGATCAGGCAGCTGGTTCCACATTTTTCTATTACAGAGGAACATATTCACCTTTGCTGTGTTCTGATATGTGCATTTGAGAGTTAGTATTATTATGGTACTAAATGGAGAAGAATCGTTAACACATTATAAGTTACGAAACTGATTCTTTTGACTTCACTTCTAATTTAATCAAACTGCTCAAATGTTTGTAAACATACGGGACGAAACTACTGTGGTCTTACAAAGTACTTAAAACTATCCTAAGATACACATCGGTGCCCGAGGAGGGACTCGAACTTCCTGGCATGGCGTCGGTCAGAGGGCTCGGCGCCTCCTGTAAGGGAAAAACTGAGTCAACGACGAAACGATCAATATAAATCAAAACAAAGCAACGTCCACAAAGGACCGAGCAAACCGAAGAACCAATAAAAAGAAAGAGGGCCCAAACCAATCTGTAATAAAAAAACTGAGCAAAATTCTCAACGAACAACCGAAAAGCATCGATCTACCTGAAAAAATAATAATAAATAAATAAAAACAAAAAACCGCCCCTGGCATTCTTTCACCTTGCATCCTAAAAGGTTTTCGCACACTCCTGTTAATTTGACACAACTATATTCAGCAAGATTTCTAGTTGTTCAAAGATAACAGCGCTATCTCTGAAAAGTGCGTATCATGAAATACATACCAACAAATTGCAAGCATACACTTCTTTAACACATGTACACAAAATGGGGAGCTACTGCTACAATGACTGTTGTAAGTGATCAAATGATAGGATTAACTTTGTATATATATTAAGCACCATAATTATTTGGAATTCAGTATTACCACACTTATTCCGTTTGTTATTTTAGCGGTGAAAGAAAACGTAGTCACGGTTTTAGCGCAGAACAAAGTAACATGAACAAAGTCATATCTGAACTACAGAAAAGGTAATACAATATACGTTAAAAGCGTCTATAGCAACCATGCCAAAGACAAACATTTTAGTATACGTATTGATTCTAATTAATGGCATTCAATATATTCCATAAATAGTGAATAATTGCTTAGAAAAAAATAAGGTTTGTTGCAATGTATACAGTTCCGTTCCGTTTCATTAAGTAACAGCAGTTGCCATAGAAATCGAGGACTTCATTTATATATGAAACCACCAATATCAGCAAGTTATTTAGAATATTCATTATTGCAGTATCCTCCCAGTTGATGTGCATATGCTTCACAAGACCACTGTTCAACTCGTTGTTACGTATTTCACGGCATGTTCACGAAATAGAACAAACGCACATTTTAGAGGAAGCACACATATGCTCAAGTCTAAACATTGCAGAACATAGCTCTATTTAATTAATAAGAGTGGCCAAAACCCTATTGGAGCCAAGGCGAAAAAAAAAGGGTAGTAATGGGTTTCGAACTACGACTACGTGCATCACAACCTAACGAGCTATCCACTACACTACGCCGACAATAACGAAATTGCTCCTTAAATTTCTCTTAGTATTGCTGATATGACATTTTTGACACTTCACTATAATTTATCGTACTAAGAACAACGTGTTTTTGTTAATTCTTCAGTGCGCCATTGTTTAGACATTACAACGTGTAAGCTACAATAAGAAGATCGTAAAATACGGAAAGCAAGATGGCGTATACGAGACAGAGGTCTGGGGGAGGAATGTCACATGACATTTACGAACTCCTGGTTTACGTAAAATCAAGTGAGGGTGTCAAATCGCCGTAATTTTTGCAAATATCTCTGCAACGGTGCGAGTTATTAAAAAAAAATTAAAAAGATAAAACATAAGGGCACAAAGTTGTAGAAAATTTTCTCCTCTAGAAACTAGTTTATTCCATTTTAGTGTCAGTTAAGCCGTTATTTTCATTTAAATTTCGAGCTGTCAAAAGCCGTAACATGAAGTAACATGAAGTGCGCCAATATTCACATATGGCAACATCATCAGTTTCATAGTCCACGACGCTGCTGCCTGTGCTACATCGGTACACATTATTACCTCTTTCTGACGTAGATCTTACAGGTGTTGAATTTATTACTCGTAGATATGTCGTTTAATGACATGTAATTACAGCAAATCATAAAGAACAAGTAGTTTTGACGGATCTATGGTGCACCGTTGCCTTGAAACGGCAGATTTACATAATACGGAAATTCTTTAATTACATATGAGAGGCTTCCAGTCAATTTACAGTTACTTGCTTTGAATTGACATATATGCATAAGACCTTATATATATATTAGGAGTTTCTACAAACGGCCAATACGGAGCTTCATATCCCTACCGAAAAGAGCTGCCCCCCTCCCCCGGATAGCCACGTGTGACGTCGGTTGCGTTATCCCATCTCACTGGTGAACGTTCAGACGCACGTTGAGAATTTCTGACATGTTTCGTATTGCCCCATACGTTGGGAAAGCCTCCCCTACGTGAGGCTCGCACGTTGTGACGTCAGAAACTAGGCACGTTAACAACACTTGTTCAGACTCGCTCCGTGTGCTTAGGGCGCCTGCTTGCGTAGCACGCAGTTGCTCGTTGTCAGAGGTTAAAGTCCTCCCTCGGGCACGAGTGTGTGTGTTGTCCTTAGGCTAGTTTAAGTAGTTTGTAAGACTAGGGACTGATAACCGAAGTAGTTAAGTGCCATAGTTTTACAAACATTTGAACGCTTGAAAATGAGCCTTACTAGAGACTGAACTCGCGTCGTCTGGTTCCTCGTAAGATGAATTGTGAGGCGAGGTATACGCATTGCGGCACGTGTGTGCCGGACACAGGCGCGGGCGGCCGGTTAGCTGGGCAGCGCGAAGAAGGGAAGAAGCGGAGTCCCAGGGGGCGGAAAGGGAAACAGGAGCGGGCCGCCGGGACAGGGGGCGCCGGCGTTGCCAGCGCGCCCGCACACCCCCGCACTGCGCTCGCCACGCGCCACACTTCCTAAAACTCACTTATCCCCGCCGATTATCGTGCCCAGGCAAAATCCCGAAACGTCTCGTCTTTTCCCCTCTCCCACACACCGTCTCTAATATCCACGATGCCGACGGGACGTTAAACTCCGACCTTTCTTCTCCCTTCCTCTCCATTCATTCCTACAAGAAAGATATTTGATTATAACAGAAAAAACTTAGTTTTCGCGCAGGACATTCCACCGTTCCTCTGACCAGCCACGTGGTGGAGCAGATGCTTCGCGCCCAGTTTCGGTAGCGGACGTACTCCTGGGCTTTGGAATTACATTTGAGCGTGGAGGGCAAAACCGGGGACACGGATACTTCTCGGTATCGAGCGCTTTCGTGTCGATGTCCGTGCTTTTATACTCGGCGATTTTCAGTCGATGCTTGAATGAATGAAAAAATGCCAGTGGATGCCTCTGTCCGACACCGCTGCAAAAACTGTACCGCCTTGTCGGAATTGCACCGCCTGATAAACGACGGCAAGTAATTACTGACCGGGAGAAAAAAGAATTAATTTTCTACCCGCAGACATCTTGCGTATGCGGAATAAAATTTACATTCTGCAGCGGAGTGTGCGCTGATATGAAACTTCGTGGCAGATTAAAAGCTGTGTGCCAGACCTTTGCAGACGTATGTTCGTGTTTCTTTTATGTTTATAGATATGTTTTTGGCGCAATTTCTTCATTACAGCAGGTAACTAACTCTGATTGAACGGGCCGGCACCTGTGACGCATCTGCCAGTACCTTGCCTACTACGTTTCAAACTTCACAGATATTCTTCTGCCTATCTTGCAGGGCTACAGCTCCCGCAAGAAAGGATATTGTGAAGGTTCGGCTTAGGCACAGCCTAGGGAATGTTTCCGGAAGGAAATTTTCTCTCTGCAGCGGTGTGTGTACTGATATAGAACGTTGTCCCAGAACTGGGTTCGAAGGGGACTGATGACCTAGCTGTTTAGTCTCCTCAAAAACCAACAACAACAACAACAACAACTGGGTTCGAACTGTGGAAGTTTCGAACCAAGATATTTTGGAAGATAGGGGACGAGGTACTGGAGTAATTAAAGCTGTCAGGAGTGCATAGATAGCTCATATCGCCGACGTGGTAGCTCACAGCATTCGTTCAGTGGGCCAGCCGTTCTCTGTAAAAAATAAAGAAAAAAGCCACAGTGAAAATTTTCATAGATCAAGAACGAAGACTGGATATCACGTCCGCAAGGAACCGATCTACCCGAATAAATAAATAAATAAATAAAATAAAAAATAAAAAAATCCGAAAGAGCTCTTCCCCGTTATAGGCAAATGATCCTGGGTTCGAATCCCGGTCTGGAATACAGTTTTAGTCTGCCATGAAGTTTCATATCTACTATATGGCCGTTCTCCTTAAATCTAGGTAGCTCCTCATGGAAATCCCTCAACAGCCTGCACACTGACATCACCAGATTTCGATTAAAATATTAAAAAAGTAAAAAATGTAGACTGATACTGAGTTGTATGACTGTGGTACGATCCAAGATAACAAGCACCTACTGATCTGTCCACAGTTAAAGGAACCTTGCAAAACAGAGGAAAACAAAGGAAGCCACACAGGCTGCGTTTTCTGGAACGATGTAATATGACGAGACGATTTTCGGACATGGAAAGGATGTAACTGAAGTTCTTACTCATAAAGCCCCCAAGTTCTTCAAACGATTGACAACAAATAAGATAATGTGTTAAATATTTGACTTAAAGCACGGAAACTAGAAAGAGGCTAGGAAAAATTTGAAGTTATGTTTGAAGTTCGTTGGAAGTCGCTATTCTCATTATGAAACGATGGATGAGTACAGTTTTTGCAGGTGCATACTCTGGTGTGCAGGGAAGTTTCGCAAGAGTGTGCAGAAATTTAACAGGACATAGAGGCTGCTCCACTGAACAATTTTGAGGTAGGCAACTTGGCTTCGGAAAAACCATCTTAACGAGATAATGGAAATGCAATCACACAACTGTCTACCTTTTTTGTTTACAGTTATCTTCAAATACCATCACTGACATAATCAACGTACGATTTCACTGTATCTTACTGCTGAAACTGACACCATGAAACTCAATGCAAGTATGACGCACCCTGACAAAATAATATTCCTAGTGTACTTCGAATAACAACATAAACAGCTACAATTGTGGCAACTAATTCCATATCCATATCCATTGGGGTCTCGTACACAAGTGACTGTAGTTATCCCTATAGGATATAATAAAGGGGGATTCAGGTGAGGTGACCTCGTAGGCCATGGAATTGGACAAGGTGCTTATCGATGATTTCTGCGAACCGTACCGGGGGGGGGGGGGGGGGGGGTTGGAACACTTGCACGGAGTGACACCTGCACGGAGTGAGACTTGCACGGAGACCGAGGCTCTTGGCGAGCTAACTGGCTTTTCGCAGGTACAGTTGCACTAACAAGTCCAGCAGTTCCGCACAGCCGCTCCTACGGGCTGGTTGGCGCTCACACCATAGTACTAAGCAACCGTGTATCGCTTCAAGATGGCTCATTAACGCGTTTTGTGCTAAATTTATTTTAAATATTGTTGTTGTAACGAGAACTGACAAATGAAATTTATAATCTCTTTTGATATTTTGTGTTAAATATCTGACTTAAAGCACGGAAACTAGAAAGAGGCTAGGAAAAATTCGAAGTTATGTTTGAAGTTCGTTGGAAGTCGCTAAGTATTCTCATTATGAAACGGTAGCCAAGTACGAAACACGGTATTTCTTACGACTGTTGCAGCTTTATTGCCGTTTTAGAACGAAATTTAAATTGACAAATTTATATATCATTGGCATTTCATTTAAACATTAAACATAAAAACACAGAATGTCAATGAATGATATTTATTTTTCTTTTCACTAAAGAAACAATTATATCACTTTTACAATAAAGCTAATTCGAAGACAAGATCTTAAGTTGAAATCTGCCAGTGAGCTTCTGTGATTTGATTTCGTATTTGCGTAAAAAAGCTGCATGTACAAGCAAGTCTAGGCGTCGACATAATCGTAGCTGCAAATTTACATTGAGGAAAGAGAATTTTACGAGACTGATTTTGCTATGAAACTAATAACGCAAACTTCACGCTGTCATCAGAACACGAAGATCAGTAAAACTGCACAACACTTTGCTAGCTAAAGAGCAGTATAGTAACTTGATCTAAGTACAGATTAATTCGTTGAGTTTTCCTCCTGTAACCAAAAATGTATTTTATCACTGAAAATGATTGGAAAGTTATTGGAGGAAGTTGGGAAGGAAGCTTATGTTTTAATGTCCCGTCGACAGCTTGGTCATGAGACAGAGCTAAGGCTCGGAGTTTCGGGTAATGATGGGGCAGGAAATCGGCCGTGCTCTTTGAAAGGAACTATTCCGGCATTTGCCTGGAGTGATTTAGGGAAATCATGGAAAACCTAAATCTGGATGGGCGGAGGTGGATTTCAACAACCGTCCATTCGAAAGTGAGTCCAGTGCGTTACTACTGAGCCAGGCGCCGTGGCTCAGCGCGCCCGGTCAGGGGGCTAAACGCCCTCTGTAGTAAAAAAGCTGAGCCAAATATTTTACGAACAGTCAAAAACGAACCAAACAAACGACCGCAGAGCACAGAGCTACCTGTAGGGAAAAAAAAAAAAAAAAAAAGAAAAAAAAAAAAAAAAAAAAAAAAAAACGCCCATTCGAAAGCGAGTCCAGTGCGTTACCACTGAGCCACCTCGCTCGATGGGAAAGTTATTGAGATGTTTATATCTCTGCTAAAATATGATGACTCTCTTTCGGTCCTACCTTTTAAAAAGCATTATATTTAGAACAATAAGCGTAGAATAAACATATTAGGCATCCTGCATAGATATGCTGATGTTTCTAACCCTCCATCATTCTACTTTCATAGCTTTAAAAATAGCTATTCTCCGTTTTACTGGAAGACTCCACCCTAAAGTTTCAGTTAAAGAAAAAAATTAGACTATTAGAATCTTAAATTACAAAACTATTTAGCTGTATTCGAAATACAAATATGTCTACGAAATGTTACAAATACGGACTGTGTAAGGGACTGTGGCACACCAAAGATGCCAAAGATAATTTCTGGTTTCCGTCACCGCCAAC
This sequence comes from Locusta migratoria, assembly GCA_026315105.1. Lineage (NCBI taxonomy): Eukaryota > Metazoa > Arthropoda > Insecta > Orthoptera > Acrididae > Locusta > Locusta migratoria. The sequence continues at coordinate 263,685,327 of CM048755.1, forward strand.
ACAACCGTTTTTACTACCAACTTGGTATAAACTCAAACAGGGAGAAACAAGTTCGAAAATTTCCTGGACAACTGAGGCGAAACAATTGGTAGCCAATTTTTGCATATGAATTACTTTGCTTGCTAATTGCGTAAATATAAATTAGAGAATACACTGAACTTCTGTTCAGTACAATCAAAGAGTTCTAAGGAAATAGGCACAGGCTTACAATCAGATATCCGTATCACTGCTCCTCCCTCAAGAAGTTTGGGAGTACATTTTTATTCAGAAAATTCAAGAAAAAGAAATTACGAGAAATAGCATCATATAAGCAGGAAGGAGAAAGAATATGGTGCCGGTAAATTGTAATGGGTGTATGTATTACAGTAACATTTTTTTAATAAAAAGTTAAATCCCATTTTCTTCACTCGATGCAAACTTTTTTATCATCAGTATTAACCAGTCTGAATGCAATTTTTGCAGAAAGTAGTCTTGTTGTGTTTGCATACTTCTATGCATTTATATGATCGAACATGTAATTTGTTTGTTTTATGATCACATTTAAATATCAATAATTGAAGAAAATTTGAAGCTGAAATTTGAAATAAATAAACAATGAAAACGTATCATCGATACATCTCATAAAATTAATGCACAGAATTGTTTAACTATGCCTTGTGAATGTACCCATAAAAATCTGTCATTTGAAAGTACAGAATGTTAGTTTTTTAGATTACCATTAAAGAAAATTAAAAATTCAGAACTCTACAACCAATGAAATTACGGACTTAAGACATTGGATATTGCAACATACTTACACAATAGACACGATTTTAAAATTTTGTTTCTATCACCGAAGTACAAGAACAATCAAATTTTTGAATTGAGTCTCCCCTTCAACACTTAGTCATATACAGCGTGTAAATTTTAAGTTGACAAATCAGAATAATTCCAAAAATAAGCTTTACTCAAAAAATGTGTAGAATCCAAAGTTGATTATTTTCGAGGGGGACATCTGCTTGTGCTAAAATTAGTCCGCCATCCAAGTCCACTGGGGATGGGGCGGGAGGCAACTTTAAAATTTCAAATGGGAACCCCCATTTTTATTGCATAATCAGATTCTACGTAAAAACTACGTACATTTTGTCTTAAACATTTGTTTTGATTCTTGGTAGTTGGCGCTTTAAGTCAAGGGCCGGCCGCGGTGACCGAGGGGATTGAGGCGCGTCAGTCACGGTCTGCACGGCCACTACGGTCGGGGGTTCGAATCCCCCCTCGGGCATGGATGTTTATGCCGTCCTTAGTGTTAGCTAGTTCATAAGTAGTTTGTAAGTTTAGGGACTGATGACGCCGTAGTTAAGTCCCATAAGCTATACAAACATTTTTTTTAAGTCAAGAAAATCCATGTTCTCATTTTTGCGTGGAAAATGGCTTCGGATAAATAAAAATTACTTATTTACTTTGTTATAACTCTCCCTCTGTCCCACAGGGTGGGGTCTGAGAAAGAGAAATTAAGAGTTTTACAAATGTTGACACAAATATTAAGTTTTTCAGCAGATTCGGATAAGCTTTGTTTCGTGGTCAGGGTATCGAAAGTGAGAGGCGAGGTGACTCACTGCAAACAAGCACCCCGAGATTCATTTACTTGAAAATATTTGCAAATAATCAACATTAAAACGATACCAATCGTTCCTTTTAAGGGCCACCAATTCTTAAACGGGAATACGTTGATCTTTAGTTAGCGAGTGGGTTAGTCTTTTCCTCAGTTTGTGTTTTACTTCGTTTACTCTGTTAGTTAATGAGTTCACTCGTTAGTCAGTAGAATTTTTGATTAGTTAGTTAGCTAGTCAGATGATTTGTTTGATAATTAAAAGTTGTGTGGCTTTATGACCACGAAACAAACAAAAGTTATCCGTATCTGCGGAAAAATTTAATGTTTGGGACAACATTTGTAAAACTCTAATTCCTCTCTCTCCAACCCCACCATATGGGGAGAGAGGTAGAAAAATGTTCAAATGTTTGTAGAACTTATGGGACTTAACTACGGGGTCATCAGTCCCTAAGCTTACAAACTACTTATGAACTAGCTAAGACTAAGAACGGCACAAATATCCATGCCCGAGGGGGGATTCGAACCCCCGACCTTAGTGGCCGTGCAGACCGTGACTGGAGCGCCTCAGTCTCCTCGGCCACCGCGGCCGGCGAGAGAGGTAGAGCTTTCGTTTTAGCGAATAAAAATTTACGAAGTAAATAAGTATTTTTTTATTTATACGTAACAATTTTCCACGCAAAAATGAGAACATAGATTTCTTTAAATACAGCGCCGACTACCAAGAATCAAACAAATGTTTAAAAACAAAATGTACGTAGTTTTTACGTGAATCCGATTATGCAATAAAATGGGGGTTCCCATTTGAAATTTTAAAGTTGCCTCCCGCCCCATCCCCAGGGGACTGGGGTGGCGGGCTAATTTTAGCACAAGCAGATGTCCCCCTATAAAATAATCAACTTTTGATTCTACACATTTTTTTTGTGTGAATCTTATTTTTCGAGTTATTCTGGTCTGTCAACTTAAAATTTACACCCTACATACTGTAATTTGTGTAGAAGTCTACGCCGAACTAAATTACAATCGTTCCTCTGAAGGCAGCACACTGTTTGCATTTTTCCTGTACTTCCAGTCGACCGTGTGCTTCGTAACGATGTCGGGCCGTTGTATTTTACAGCGAGCTCTCAAAACCCAGACGGCGGGCGAGTCCAAAGGTACCTGCGGCGGACAGGCTGGTGTGTCCTACTTGTAGAACACCCTGTCCACTACCTGTAGTGTCCTGGGCTCCGAACAAGTATCACTCCGTGCAAGTGTGACAAGTGCTTCGCCTTATTCACTTCGAAAAGTAGCCCTGATCAATGAATGAGTCTGTCGATCATTCTGTTCAATGTAAATACGATGCAACTTAGCCACCGCATTACAGGAATGGTCGCGTGACCTGGGGCGCCATGTCACAGATTGCGCGCCCGATACCGTCGGAGATTCGAGTTCTCTCTTGAGCATGTGTGTGTGTGTGTGTGTGTGTGTGTGTGTGTGTGTGTGTGTGTATTTTTTGTCCTTAGGGTAAGTTACAGTAGTTTGTAAGTCTAGGGAATGATGACCTCGGCACTTTTGGTCTGCCGGCCGCAGTGGCCGAGCGGTCTGCGGGGCGCTAGTCACGTTCTGCACGGCCATTACGGTCGGGGAGTTCGAATCCCCCCTCGGGCATGGATATTTGTGCCGTCTTTAGTATTAGCTAGTCCTTAAGTAGTTTGTAAGTTTAGGGACTGATAACCCCGTAATTAAATCCCATAAGCTCTACAAACATTTGAACATTTTTTTAAACTATTGGTCTCATAGGTTTACAAACATTTGAACAACTGAGCCACTTATGGACAAGTAAAATAAACAAATCAGCATCTTGAATTCATAGTAATGAAGCTCGTCATTCTTGTTTGCTTGCAGGAAGTAAATATTGTGCACTCGGCGACAGAATTCACGAGACCCCTCGCCTATTATGCTCAGCCGCAAAGCTTTAGTGTCTGTTGCACAGCATAAACGGCAGGGAGACTCGCCCGTACATAGTGCCCATTACATGTCTACTCTAGCTGACACGAAAACTGAGAGGAAAACATTCGAGTATCGCAATTAGTTGCAATAAGAGGTGCATTTTTTGTTTTTGCGTTTTTCCCACAATTTTTGCACTATTCACGACCGACACATTCTTTTCACCATTCCTTTTATACATGGTTCAGTGAACGAAGACGGCAATAAGAATTGAGATGCCGCCCACCGGCTCTGTCACCCCGTTTACATGGGCTCCCAAAACCGGATTTCGTAAACCGATTTCCCAATTTCGATTTTGGTTGGTCATGTAAAGACTCCAAAATGGATTCTGGAAATCCGCTTCTCTAATGCGGGTTTCCAATTCCACAATCGATTTTCGTGCCCATGTAAACGCAACCGTTTTTGAAGCGTTCTTGGCTTGTCAGATTGTGTTTTCTTGTTTAGTATTTTCCGCACATACGGAAGGAGTGATATTTTCTAATGTGAAATAAAAGTATAAATATTAGAGTGAACATAAATCTGTGTATTTAAATAAAGAAATATAGCGATTGTGCGGACTTAATCAGGAACTGAATCAGCTGTTTTTCAGCCGTCATATTAAGTGGGCTAGGAAATCCGATTCAGGCTATGCCATGTAAACACGACAGCGAAAAAAGGTTTACGAAAATCGCTTTTCGTCTTCCGGAAGATGTGTTGCATGTAAACGTGTAGTACTAGAAATGCAACAACCGTTTGTCGTAGATGATCACGGGTGGAACTCTTTAGAATGAATATTTTATTCTAATTGTGATCTCCACTGATTATAACACTGTAGGTTCATGTTGCAACTAAAATAGTAGTATAAATTTAACAAACACAAGCTTGCTGTGTTATCACTAATGACGGTTCTAATATAAAAAGCTACCGGACGTAGTGGATCAATCTTGAAACAAGAGTTCTCACGGCACCCAAAGGAAAACAACCCCTAGACTTACAGGTATAGTGGTTATTACTTTTATAAACTGCGTGTCGTTAGTGCACATGTAATAGGGAAACAAATATTGTAATTTTTCGAATAAGAATGACAAACTACCCAAAACTACCAATGTGGATAAACGATTGTGAACCTCCACAGTTGCAGCTAATTGATTCACAGTCGATACCTTATTAAAATAATATTAACATTAGACATACGACAACATAAATAAAAGTAAAGCAGTCAGTATTCTGTAAACTGGTTTGAAAACCACAGTGCTTTATTAGGCGTGGTCCTATTTAGACGTGGTATGCGTTGCCTTCCTCCAAAGTTAAACGTGGATTCCGAAGCACGGTGAAACTCGGCATTTTTCACATTAACGTTACCAGAGTGTAAAAAAGTGAAAAGTGACAAAAATCCTAAAACTTAATGGAGATCGAACCAGCAAACTCTCGAATCATATCCTGAGACAAACACGACGACGTATTGTGCACACACACACTAACACATACTATTATTTCAAGTAAATGAGCAAAGGTCAGAGCACTGATAAAAGTTAAACTTATTTATGAAATCCTACGAGCTGAAAAACTATTGGTCGCCAAGTGACGGCTCGAATACTGACTTCTGCCCTTTATTTCGACACACTTTCGTCATGTTGTTCACGTTACATAAACAAATTCCCGTGAAATTTTAGTAATAATATGTAGCGTAAAATTCATGAGCAACTTATTCTTGTCATTTACATTCTATTTCCATGAACCATGAAAACAAATCTTGAAAGTACGAAAAGAAACATGTGGAACAGATAATTCTGTTGCACCAAAAAATAATTTTTGCAGCCATCGTACCCAAACATATATTGATGTTTTCATTCCGTATCTTTCAAAAAAATGTTCAAATGTTTGTATAGCTTCAAATGTTTGTTAAGCTTATGGGACTTAACTATGGGGTCATCAGTCCCTAAACTTACGAACTACTTATCAACTACCTTATACTGAAGACGGCACAACTATTCATGCCCGAGGGGGGATTCGAACCCCCGACCGTAGTGGCCGTGCAGACCGTGACTGGAGCGCCTCAGTCCCCTCGGCCACCGCGGCCGGCCCGTATCTTTCAACAACGACACAAGCTACATTTATATTAAGAGAGAAAGAAAAATTAGTGGGTAAAAAATTACGTACGCTATGAGCCTTCTGGGACAAAATTTGAAGCTTCTGGATACGATGACATCAATGACGTCATCATTGTCGTCATCAATGACGTCACTAATGACGTCATTATCAGTGACGTCATCAGTACAATGAAGTCATGAGTGACGACTGCTTCAAGATGGCGGACATTGCCAATATGGCGGACATTGACAAGATGGCGGGCATTGATAAAATGGAGGGCACTGACAATATGGCAGACATTGCCAATATAGCAGACTTTGACAATATGGCTGGGCACTAACAATATGGTGGACATTGACAGGATTTCTGGTCAGGTGAGTACAGGATTATAAATACAAAATCAGTTGGGGGTATCACAGGAGTAGGACTGATAATGAATAAGAAAATAGGAATGCGGGTAAACTACTATGAGCAGTACAGTGATCGCATTATCATTGTCAAGATAGAAACGAAGCCAAGACCAACAACAGTAGTACAGGTTTATATGCCAACTACCTCTGCCGATGATGAGGAGATCGAAGAAATATATGAGGAGCTAAAGGAAATTATTCAGACACTTAAGGGATCGGAAAACTTAATTGTGATGGGAGACTGGAATTCGGTAGTAGGAAAAGGAAGAGAAGGAGAAATAGTAGGTGAATATGGACTGGGCAGAAGGAATGAAAGAGGAAGTCGCCTGGTAGAATTTTGCACGGAACATGATTTAATCGTAACAAACACGTGGTTTAAGAATCACAAAAGAAGGTTGTATACGTGGAAGAGACCAGGAGACACCGGGAGATACCAGATAGATTTTATAATGGTAAGACATAGATTTCGGAACCAGGTTTTACAGTGTAAAACATACCCAGGGGCAGATATAGACTCTGACCATAACTTGTTAGTCATGAACTGTAGGCTGAAACTGAAAAAACTGCAGAAAGGTAGGAAAATAAGGAGATGGGACTTAGATAAATTGAAGGAAAGTGAAGTTCTGGAGAATTTCAGAGGGAGATTTAGGCAACAATTGACAGAAACAGGGGGAAATAAAACAGTAGAAGAGGAATGGGTAGCATTGAGAGATGAAATAGTGAAGGCAGCAGAGGACAAAATAGGTAGAAAGGCAAGACCTACAAAAAATCCTTGGATATCACAGGAAATACTAAATTTAATTGATGAAAGGAGAATATATAAAAATGCAGTAAATGAAACAGGCAAAATGGAGTACAGACGACTAAAAAATGAGATTGACAGGAAGTGCAAAATGGCTAAGCGGGAGTGGCTAGAAGTCAAATGCAAATCTGTAGAAGAATGTATAAGAAGGGGAAAAGTAGATACCGCCTACCGGAAAATAAAAGAGACATTTGGGGACAAGAAAAGCAACTCTACGAATATCAAGAATTCAGATGGGAAACCAGTTATCAGCAAAGAAGGGAAAGCTGAAAGGTGGAAAGAGTACATAGAGCAGTTCTACAAAGGAAATGAACTTAGAGACGATGTTGTAGGAAGGGAAGAGGAAGTAGATCAAGATGAAATAGGAGATACTATACTGAGAGATGAATTTGACAGAGCCTTGAAAGACCTAGGTTGGAACAATGTCCCAGGAGTAGATGACATACCCTCAGAGCTACTAAAGTCTCTGGGAGAGCCAGCCATGACAAGACTATTTGAACTGGTGTGTAGGATTTATGAGACAGGCGAAATACCCTCAGACTTTAAGAAAAATGTAATAATCCCCATTCCAAAGAAATCAGGCGCAGACAGGTGTGAAAATTACAGAACCATCAGTTTAATAAGTCATGGATGCAAAATTTTAACACGAATTATCTACAGGAGAATGGAGAAGCTGGTAGAAGCTGACCTCGGGGAAGATCAGTTTGGATTCAGGAGGAACATAGGAACCCGGGAGGCAATATTTACTTTACGTCTTATCTTAGAAGATAGATTAAGGAAAGGCAAACCTACATTTTTAGCTTTTGTAGATTTGGAGAAAGCATTTGACAATGTTGACTGGAATACACTCTTTCAAATTCTGAAGTCAGCAGGGGTAAAATATAGGGAAAGGAGAGTTATTTATAACTTGTACAAAAGCCAGACTGCAGTTATTAGACTCGAAGGGCATGAAAGGGAAGCATCAGTTGGGAAGGGAGTAAGACAGGGTTGTAGCCTTTCTCCGATGTTATTCAATTTGTACATCGAGCAGGCGGTGAAGGAAAGCAAGGAAAAATTTGGAATAGGGATTAAAGTGCAGGGGGAAGAAATAAAAACATTGCGTTTTGCTGATGACATTGTAATTCTGTCAGAGACAGCAAAGGACCTGGAAGAGCAGTTGAATGGAATGGACAGTGTGTTGAAGAGAGCGTATAAAATGAACATTAACAAGAGCAAAACAAAAATAATGGAATGCGGTCTTAGAAAATCAGGCGATGCTGAAGGAATTAGATTAGGTAACGAAACAATGAAGGTGGTAGATGAGTTTTGTTACTTGGGTAGTAAAATAACATGCGATGGTCGCAGTTCAGAGGATATAAAATGCAGAATGGCAATGGGAAGAAAAGCATTTTTGAAAAAGAGGAATTTGCTAACATCGAATATTAATTTAAATGTAAGGAAGTCTTTTCTGAAGGCATTTGTGTGGAGTGTTGCCTTGTACGGGAGTGAAACATGGACGATAAGCAGTGCGGACAGGAAGAGAATAGAGGCTTTTGAAATGTGGTGTTACAGAAGAATGCTGAAGATTAGGTGGGTAGACCGCATAACTAATGAAGAGGTACTGAACAGAATTGGTGAGAAAAGGAATTTTTGGCATACCCTGAGTAAAAGAAGGGATCGCTTGGTAGGACACATTCTTAGACATCGGGGAATCGTAAATTTAGCATTGGAGGGAAGTGTGTGGGGTAAAAATCGCAGAGGGAGACCAAGAGACGCGTATAGTAAGCAGATTCAAATGGATGTGGGTTGCCGTTCTTATGAGCAGATGAAAAGGCTTGCTCAGGATAGAGTAGGGTGGAGAGCTGCATCAAACCAGTGTCCGGACTGAAGACCATAACAACAACAACAACATATATATATATATATATATATAACTCAAGTTTATTGTTCTGGCATGACAGAAACTGACAAAACCGCTATCCTATTTGCAGCTCTCAGCTCATTTCAGCCACAGTGAATTTGTGCTGCTGAAATGACCCAGGAATCACTGCGAGGACGTGGCTGCAAGGCGAGTCCCACCACCTCCACCCTACCCAACCATCCATCCAAGCAGGGTGAAGTTTATTTTTATTTTATTTGTACAATATTTACAGCAACTATTTACTTTGTACAATGCACAAAACTACTTTACTCATTCTGTTGAGTACTCAACTGTTTTTTTGTTTTTTTGTTTTTTTTCCCGAATGTGTCCCCAAGTCAAAGTACTGACTTTATCATTGACAATGTATTGTTTATCATCGTTTGCTGATAATGCTAATTTAGTTTCTTTTATTGTCAAGACAGCGTGTAGTTTTGATCGAATTACATATTGGTCAATAGTTTTCTCTATATCATTTAACACACATCGTCGATAGTCATCAATAGTTAATGATTTAGCAGAAGAGCGTTTTATTCCTTTAGCTCTTTGCAGAACCCGTTGTTCTTCTGTTTCTAGTGCATACATTTTTGTCCTCAGTCCAATAAATTCTGTTATAACATCTCCATTTAATTCATCTTTCATTAAACCTATAACCTTTTTATTCACAAGCGGAATGTTATATTTGTTGTCTGCAGGATAACTTGATGTATCAAATCACTCGTGAGCATCTTTTCTAATAACATCATAAATATTGGCGTTTATTATGTGGTAAATTAGGCTGTCGGTGTCAGTATAGCACATTTTAACATGATTTGCTGGAAATTGATTTAACATATAACAATGTTTAAACATCCAAAGGACATGAGACGCCAACCGCCAATTCTAGATTAGTTATAAGTTTTTATACCACCAGCCAATACATGCAAATAGTGTTCATATTGACGAAGTTGAGGAAGAAGACTGACAGCTTCCAAGATCGTAAGATGGCAGTGAATTCCCTCAACTAGTACTTTTGAGTACAACTTCTAGTTTCAAGCAATAATCGAAGCCTCTCGAAGTTCTTCGATAGCAATTATTTCATTATTGTGAGCTGTATTCCCAACTCCCTTGGACGCTAGTAACAGGACCAATCATTCCACCAGTTCATACAGATCATCCCAATGTACATAACTCACATGCTAAGTATTAGTTTTCCAATCTTTAACTTTGAGATCATTTACGTTCTCACCATATCCGTCCAGTCCCATTCCTTCTTTAGCCAACACACCTTTTTCTAATTAGGGGTGAATTATGTTTGTATACTTGTAGCCCTCGTTGACATTTATTGGTCTGCAGGAACTATTACTTTGTCTATATGCATTTGTGGCAGATAGTATTTTAGCATAATTGCGAAGATCCTTAGCTGTATAACTGTTTTTACTGGGTTTGTTTTTAAACAAGAGATTATACAATCCTTTTGTTCCAGTATATTTTACTTTGGAAATTATTAAATCATTTCCATCAACATGTACTGGGGAATTTCCAATCACCCACGTCTTTAATTCATCGTCAAACCTAATGCCATATGTAAGATCCGCTGTTTTTATGTCTTGGGGTTTATGAAAAAATATTTTCGCCAGTCTTCCTTCATTCTCGTCATCATTCCCTCCTCCTTCTTCTGCCTCCAAATCTTCTTCTTCTTGTTCTTCTTTTTTTAATCTAGAGCTGTGTCATCTGGTTTCTTTTTATCCACAACTCGAGGCCTGAGCTGACGGGTTTCTGGAATCAATGTCTGTAGCGGTTGAGTCACTGGTTTCATTACTTTGTTCAGTACTCTCTCAACGTCTGCCTCACGTCTTTGTAGCAAAGCCAATTTCTTGCGTGTAGTGCGTCGAGCTTCATGTACTTGCTTATTAAGTTTTATCTTCTCATCAATGCAATTGTGCTGTAACATGACATACACATATATCACTTCTTAATAGTTTAATAATGCAATATATCGTCTACCTGTTGAACTGCATATTGCCGCGAGACAGCCTGTGAACGGACTGCCGGCGTGGCGCAGGGGATAGCGTTACAGACTGCGATGCTGAAGGGCGCCGGTTCAATCCCGACAACCGGCAAAAATTTATTTCTTTGTAATTAACAACTCCAGCATGTTCTGTATCTTTCTTATATACACTTGTAAATTCTACTGGTTTCTTATGTTAACTATTCTTCTAATTTCTGGTACATTCTGTGTATAAACCCGAGAGGCAGTCAGTGCTGCGTGTATGTTAATTTCGTAATAAATGCGCTTTGAGTATAAGTGCTGTGTTTAGTTGCCTTTGAAGTCAAGCCTGCTTCCATATCAACGCGACAATATAACTGGTTACCGCCTTAGCGGTGGCTGGTGCAATGAAGGCCAAAGTCAAGTTCGGTATGGGTATTAATAATAATAAAAAGAAGAATATGAAGAGAGAAATGATAGGTTTAATTTAAAAAAATTCGCTCTTATGTCAATGAGATCTGGCTCTAATTTCTGAGGGCCAGTGAAAGCGGCTCATAAAATTGCTTCGAATGCAGCTGAAAAAAAAAATTACTATTAAAGAACGCATATTACCACTTCCCAAAAAAAGGTGGCTTTTTACTCCTCATTCCAATTTTATCAACACTTGGTGGCCTGGCAGGTGGTGCAGCTGGTATTGACAAAGCAGTTGTAGATGCAAAAAAATGCTCGCAATGAGCTGTCGGAGTTGCAACGACATAACCAAACTACGGAGGCTATAGCGCTTCGCAAAGGCAAGGGGCTGTATTTAGGGCTTTGTAGGAAGAATGGTTTCAGGCTATATTTGGGGAAGAAAAAATAATAAGTTCCAATAAGTGTTTGGGTTATTGTAGTTAAATTATTAAAGTGAGTAGATTCAGAAGGTGTTATCACGCTAGTTATTTATTAAATTTAGTACTTTTCAACAGGTGACTTGCTGTTTTTAACTTAGTTGAGGTTGGGAAACTTTAAGATACGGTATTTGATAACTCTTGTACTCTCACTGTGTTTAGTTAGTTTATTAGTGACGCTTGAATTTGAACTTGTTTATACAAGCAATAGTGTAAAGTTTCAGTGGTAGTGTTATTTGTTCTTTTCTGATACTATTAGTTGTTGTTACTTGATTTTGTAGAGACTGAGGTTTGTTGATTGCTGTAGTTAAGAGGTACTTCCTAGTTCTTTTGTAGAAACGTAACTTAATAACTTAATTGTGAAATTTTACCATGAGTGAAAAATGTGGGCTCTGTCGTAGGATCGTGCGTAGTGGGCTGCAGTGTGGGATTTGCAGTAAGTATTTTCATGGGGGGGAGTGCAGTGGGGAAGCCAGTGGGCATTGTGGTGAGGTTCTCTCCTGGAACTGTAGAATTTGCAGCAGGAATAAGAGGATAGAGGAGCAGGAGCGTTTGATCTGCGCCCTTCAGGTGCAGCTGAAAAACGCTGAAGAGGACCTAGATAGGCTGAGGAGGGGAAGGGGGGCTGGGGAATGGGAACTGGCAGTTGGCAAGAAGGTAACTAGGAGAAGGTATTCAGATAGCTTTACATTGCAAGTTGCAAATAGGTTTGACCAACTGTCAGAGTTGAGTGGAGATGAAACTCCTGTAGCTGTAGGTGTAGGAAGTACGCAGCAGACCTCAGCTGTTAGGAAGCCGAAATTTGTAGAGAGGGCTCTTAGGAAGAAGAAGGTTCTGCTGCTAGGCAGTTCTCATGGCAGAGGTGTTGGCCAACAGTTGCAGGAAGTACTTGGGAGTGAGTACCAGGTCACCAGCATAGTGAACCCTAGTGCAGGGTTAGCTCAGGTCACTTGTAACTTAGGGGACTTATGTAGGAATTTTTCAAAAGAGGATCAGGTAGTTATAGTGGGTGGGGCCGGGAATAGTCTTGATAGGGACGGGGAATATGATATAGGTGGTGATCTGGAAAGGATAGCAACTCAAACTGGTGGCACGAATGTGCATTTCGTGCAGCTGTTTCAGCGTCATGATAGGCCTTGTCTTAATACGGCTGTCAGCCGTGTTAACATGGGGCTTGAGAGGGCGCTGATGACGGAGGGCATGGATCACATTGCAGTGGTGCCAGTTGAGACTATCCAAAGGTCGTATTTTACTAGGCACGGGCTGCACCTCAATAGGCATGGGGAGGGGAGGTTGGCAAAGCTCATAGGTGACAGTGTAGTAGGGGGTGGGGGTGTCACTAATGGAATAATTCCTGTAGTAGTTGGTGTTAGGGCTGCACCTTTTTTAGACTGAAGACAGCTGATAGGTATTCCTGTTTAAAGGTAGTCCCTCTAAGAAAGGAACCACCTTTGACAAAGTCTAAGAATATAATTAATAAGGGAATTACTGTTTTTCATCAAAATATACAGGGTATCAGAGATAAAGTTAATGAACTGCTTATTGATACTGATTCTGACATTATTGGTATTTCAGAGCACTTTTTAAGTGGTGTGACAATTCAGAGACTTCCTTTGCCAGGATACAGGTTAGCTGCCTTCTACTCTAGGAGTTCCTTGCAGTGTGGGGGAGTTGCTATGTATGTAAAAAACGATTTTTCATCGGAGTCAATCGATTTTTCTAAACACTGCACAGAACAGATCTTTGAATGTTGTGCAGGAGTTGTTAATGTTAATGGAACTAAACTAGTAATAATTGTTATTTATAGATCCCCTGACTCAGATTTTAAAATGTTTCTGCCCAAGCTGGAATTGGTTCTGGGTTCACTGTATAGGCAGTATAAAAATTTAATTGTGTGTGGAGATTTCAACATTAATTGTGTAGGTGATAGCTCAAGGAAAAGTCAGCTGTTAGATCTATTTAATTCCTATAACATGATGCAAACAGTATTTTTTCCAACGAGAGTGCAAGGAAATAGCAGTTCTACCATTGACAATATTTTTGTTCATTCTGCATTATTAGAGGGGCACTCTGTCAGCAGAATAGTAAATGGCCTATCAGACCACGATGCCCAACTGTTAATTCTAAAAAGTATTTGTTCTCAAACAAATGTTAAACATAAATATCAACTACTCAGAAAAGTTGGTCCAGTTGCAGTTGAGACCTTTTTAAGCTTAATTAAGGAACAAGAATGGCAGGATGTTTATAGTGCCGATAATGCAGATGATAAATATAATGCTTTTCTGAACACATTTCTTATGCTGTTTGAAAGTTGCTTTCCGCTGGAACAATCAAAACAGGGTACTTCCAATAACAGACAGCCAGGGTGGCTGACAAAGGGGATAAGAGTATCATGTAGAACTAAGCGGGAGTTGTATCAAAATGTTAGAAGCAGTCGGAATGAAGATGCAGTAGCTCATTACAAACACTACTGTAAGGTTCTGAAAAATGTCATTAAGAATGCAAAAAGTATGTGGTATGCAAAAAGAATAGCAAACTCTTGGGATAAAATTAAAACTATCTGGTCAATCGTGAAGGAAGTGTCAGGTCAGCAGCAGCAGGTAGAAGATATAACGTCAGTGCGTAGTAGGAATGTTTCTGTTACTGACAAGTTAGATATATGTGCAATATTCAATAATCACTTTCTGAATGTAGTAGGGGAACTAAAGAAAACTCTAGTTTCTACAGGTAATCATATAACGTTTTTAGAAAATGCCTTTCCGAGGCTGTTACCTGAAATGGTCCTTCATGATACTTCCATAGGTGAAATTGAGTCAATAATTAAATCACTAAAGACTAAGGACTCTTGTGGATATGATGGGGTATCTAGCAGAATTCTAAAGTACTGTTCTCCATATGTTAGCCCAGTACTAAGCCATATTTGTAATTTTTCCTTTCAGAATGGTCAGTTTCCTAACAGATTAAAGTACTCAGTAGTGAAACCACTTTATAAAAAAGGAGAAAGGGATAATGTAGACAACTATGGACCTATTTCTATGCCATCGGTTTTTTCTAAAGTTATTGAAAAGGCTGTATTTTCAAGATTAATTGATCATTTCAGTTCACATAATTTATTGTCAAACGTGCAGTTTGGATTTAGAAGTGGTTTAACGACTGAAAATGCTATATTTTCGTTTCTCTGTGAGCCACTTGATGGGTTAAATAAGAGGCTACGGACATTAGGCGTCTTCTTTGATTTAACAAAAGCGTTTGATTGTGTTGATCACAAAATATTGTTGCAGAAGTTGGAACATTATGGAATACGGGGAGTGGCCCACAACTGGTTCACCTCTTACTTTAATAACAGACAACAGAAGGTAATTCTCCGCAGTGTAGAAAATAGCTATGACGTGCAATCCCAATGGGGCACAATTAAGTATGGGGTGCCCCAGGGGTCTGTTTTGGGACCATTGGTGTTTCTTATTTATATAAATGATATGCCTTCGAGTATAACAGGTGACTGTAAAATATTTTTGTTTGCTGATGATACCAGCTTGGTAGTGAAGGATGTTGCTCGTAATATTGACACAATAACAAATAATGCAGTTCAAGAGATAAGTTCATGGCTTGTAGAAAACAAGTTGATGTTAAATCACAGTAAAACTCAGTTTTTACAATTTCTAACACATAATTTGACGAAAGCTGACATTCTGATTACACATAATGGGCATGTGATAAGTGAGACTGAACAGTTCAAATTTCTAGGTGTTCATATAGACAGTAAGCTGTCATGGAATGCCCATGTTCAGAATCTTGTTCCAAAACTAAATTCTGCTATATTTACCATTAGAACAATATCTGAGATAAGTGATTTTTCAACACGAAAAGTAGTCTATTACGCTTACTTTCACTCACTTATGACGTACGGCATTATTTTTTGGGGTAACTCGCCTGGTGCCAAAAGGATATTTCTGGCTCAAAAACGGGCGGTTCGAGTAATATTTGGTGTAAGTTCGCGAACGTCATGTCGACCCCTTTTCAGTAGTCTGGGAATTTTGACTCTGACGTCACAATACGTTTTTTTCTTTAATGTCGTTTGTTGTTAATAATATCAGCTTATTCCCACGAGTTAGTGGCTTTCACTCGGTGAATACTAGACAGAAGTCGAATCTGCATTTGCATCACACCACCTTAACACTTGTGCAGAATGGGGTACAATATTCTGCGGCATCCATTTTCAATAAGCTGCCACAAGCACTAAAGAATCTTAGCACTAATCCACACGCTTTCAAATCTAAATTGAAGAGTTACCTCATGGCTCACTCCTTTTATTCTGTCGAGGAACTCCTAGAAAAGTTAAACAATTAAGCCAATTCATTTTTTTTTCTTTATTGATTCTTTTCACTTTGTCTTAAGATTGTTGTGTGCATAGGACTACTTAAAAATTTTCTATTACCATTCTTATGTAACAATTAATGTATTGACTTGTTCCATGACCATGGAGTCTCACTCCTCAATTGGGTCCTATGGAACAGATAAACCAATAAAAAAAAAAAAGAAACAACCTTCCCAAAAGAGCACTTACAAACATCGACTTAGAACGATATGCTAGAAAACTTGAAATGCCCCGCTTTCGAGGTGTCTTCATGAGAGACACTTCACCAAATAAACCTAAAAGATACGAGTGTGCAATTGTCAACCTACAGACAGATAGTGAACTTGGCTCCCACTGGGTTTCTTTTAAGAAGAGGGGAAATTATGTCTACTATTTTGATAGTTTCGGCAATTTACCGCCTCCTCTAGAAATAGTCATGTATTTCAAAAATTGTACTATCAAGTGTAACTACAATACCTTTCACTCACCTAAGAGCTATAGATGTGGTCATCTTTGTTTAAAGTTTCTAAATTCCGGATAAAATATTAAGAATTCACATACATAATGGATGTTGGCGAGGAGGGCGTGACGTTTAGACTGTCGGGTAAAAACTCGATTATAACCTCCACATTTAATTCCACAATTAATTTGCATCATTATCATTCCTACGAAATTGCATTACTCAACTTATTTACATACAATTCTATGCCGAATATTACGTCTAAAAGCAATATTTTTTACTTCTATAACTACATTGATAATAATGAAATTCTAGACATAGTTACTATAAAACCTGGAACATACGAACTCAAATATATATTTTCATTTTTACAGATGGAGATTGAATTGTACAACGCCAAGTTTGTCAATGGTGATGCGCCCGAGATGATAAACGGAAATTCAAAGTAGAACTGAGAAATTCTTACCATAAACCTTACAAATGATGTAAAATGTGGTGTAATGTAGCTGTTGATTTTACATTGGATAATAATATTGGCTCAGTCCTAGGATTTGAGAATATGTATATGGACAAGGAAACTTCAACTGTAGCTGAGCACGGTGTAAATATTCAGAACGTTAGTGTGCTATGCGTAGATTGCAACATTTCGGCGGGCTCCTTCCACAACGGCGTTCCTACGCACACATTACATTAGTTCTGACCTACAGTCCCACTTGGATATAAGATTGTGGAATCACCAAATTCACCCATTTACATGCCAGTTGTTGTACAATACATTAAAAAGTTAAGTATATCTATTAGAGATCAGGACGGGACTCAATTTGATTTCAACGGGGAGGAAATAACTGTGAGATTGCATTTACGAAGGGCGAGATGGTAAACCTCTACAGTCAACAACTTACGCATGATGAGATGAATGTGTCTACAAATAGAAAATATAAAAACAAAAAGAGTCAAATGAAGACAGAGGCTATATATAAGAAGAGACAAGTGAAACAGATTAACAAGAAGAAGAAGATTGATTTAAAAAAGTGTTAACTCCATACAATCGAGAACTACTATCGAGAGTGGGCTATAGTGTGCTATAAATACCAACGTCACTCTCCGTGAACTCCCATTCAAAATTGCTACTATATATATAAGGAGGAAAAAAGTCTTATTTACTGAGTGTGAGAGAGAAGATTCAAGCCGATAACTCAATATCATAGATACAAACCGTACGGTCAACCAAATTTAGCTTACAATGATAAAGTATCAATAGCGGTAAATGATAAAACTTGTACCTGTTGCCTTGTGAGAGCCTTCTTTATATTCACAGGCGTCTACTAAAGTCAGTTGGCTCGGGAGTGGCTACTGATATTCATTTAAACAAAAATTGTATGCTTCACTTGTTTTCTGCAACTCAATATTTTTTTTGAATAACAAGCAAACAGATGATGTACGCAATCCTGGAAATGTGACGCTGATGAAGGGGTATGCCTCATTTACACCGAGCGAAGCTGAAGTATTGCAAAATGCAGGATGGGGTGAGAAAGAAGAACTAGAAGAATTTGTTAACTCTGACGTTTCAGCTTCTGCATTCCACTGTGCATGGCACTCGGCGTCGCTGAGGATTACAGGAAGATTATTTTAAACGCTACCTATGAACTTGTGTTGGTTCGTAGCGAATATACGCAAATAACATAATCGCGGATGCTGATGACGCTAAGCCGAAAATTGTGATTGATAATATTTATTGGGATATACCTGAAATTCAGGTGTCTGAAAAAGAGAAAATATCATTAATGAAAATCATAAAAAATGATCTCAGCCTGAATTTGACATTCCGCCACTGAATGCATCGCGCCGCAAGTTGATCAATGGACGTGGCAAGTAAAGAGCAAGCCGGGTCTCGAAACCGCTCGATACGTAATTATCGCATTTCAAACAGACAGGAAACCCATGAACGCTGACTGTAGTATATTCGACGCCATAGATTTGACAAAAATAGAGATAAAACTGAACTCATCAAAATATCCCGACGAGAGCTACTCGGCTGACTTTACCACGAAGGATACGGCGCTAGCGTATGCCATGTATAGCAAATTTCAGTCTGTGTATTATGAGATAAGAGAAAAAATTGCAAATCCCCTCACGAGTTTCAGAACAATTCATATCATTGATTGCTCACGACAAGAAGAAAAGTTGTTATATTCTAACTCTGATATGCAGATTGAAATGAAGCTACAAAATCCATTTCCAAAGAATACAAAAGCATACTGTCTGCTTATTCACGACTCTGTTATTGAAATAACACCATCAACCAGCCGGGTTTCACGGATAGATTAGCGCATAAAAAGAGGAAAACATGGACACAGTCATATTTGATTGCCAAGCATTCCATGTTGTAAATTTATCAATTTATTCCAAAGGATGTTGGCTTTCGGATGTTGAGCAACGAGACCAAAATGTAAAAAAATATTGTATAAATAGTAGAAACATATTTCATGCTATTAATAATAATAATGCATCCTTTTTAATATATATATATATATATATATATATATATATATATATATATATATATATATATATCCACCTTCCTGTAATATATATTCAACCATGCAGGCCGAAATAGCAGCTTGTCAATGTCCACCATCTTGTCAATGTCCATCATATTGTTTATGTTCTACATATTGTTTTTGGCCGCCATATTGTCAATGTCTGTCATATTGTGAATGTCCGCCATATTGTCAATATCCGCCATATAGTCAATGTCCACTATATTGTCAATGTCCGCCATCTTGCAGCACTCGTCACTGATGACGTCACTGCACTGATGACGTCACTAATGACATCATCGGTGACGTCATCAGTGCAGTGACGTCATCATCAGTGATGTCATTAACAGTGATGTCATCAGTGATTGTTCAAATGTTCAAATGTTTGTTAAGCTTAAGGGACTTAACTACGGGGTCATCAGTCCTTAAACTTACAAACTACTTATGAACTACCTACAACTAAGGTCGGCACAAATATCCATGCCCGAGGGGGAATTCGAACCCCCGACCGTAGTGGCCGTGCAGACCGTGACTGAAGCGCCTCAGTCCCCTCGGCCACCGCGGCCGGCATCAGTGATTGCAAGATTACAATTTATAAATACTATGTTTGGTTTTGTGACCATCTTCCACAGCAGCTGTTAAAATTAATGATAAGAGGTTCTTCGTCCTATACTGACTGCAATCAGTACACGTTTCGGTTTTTATTTGTAAAGCATCTTCTGAGGTTCTGTAAATTCAATATGTCGGTTTGTACAATTCGTTTTGCGTATATAGATTAAAAATAATTTTTTTAGCTTTTTCTGTGTTTTTAAATTGATGTATAATCCACTAACGGTGTTATTGCCTCTTCCTTATATCCTAATGCTGTTTACTGTCTTGTTGGCTGGGGTTGGTCAGTTTGTGATGTACGTTTTTTGATTGTACACAGCAAATTTCTCTATTTTTGTATCTTTCTCTTCCTTTCATTTGTTACCAATTTTTCTACACTGCGTTGTTAGTGGAATGCCAAAAAAATCAAATGTTCAAATGTTTGTTAAGCTTATGGGACTTAACTACGGGGTCATCAGTCCCTAAACTTACAAACTACTTATGAACTACTTAAGAACTAGGACGGCACAAATATCCATGCCCGAGGGGGGATTCGAACCCCCGACCGTAGTGGCCGTGCTGACCGTGACTGGAGCGCCTCAGTCACCTCGGCCACCGCGGCCGGCAGTGGAATGCCTTTCAGTTTGTTTATCACTTCACCACAGTGTCACTATGTTGTTTTTGTCTATTCAACTGCTTTTCGTGTGGTTTTAGTGTTGCGAAGGTTGTATTTATTAATCAACTTTTTAAAAATAATTTGTTTGTGTTGGTGCGCGCTCGCTCGCGCATCTGTGTGCGCATCTGTAACGTTTAATTTAGATAACAGGATGTCTGAGATGTTAGTAAGATATGTAAATCCAAGTTTGGTTGGGATGAGGTGGGGGCAGGGGAGGGTTGTGGGTAGTGGTTTGAGTGTCTGGTTTTAAGAGTGGAGAGGTTGTTATATATTCGTGTTTATTGTGCTTGATGTTAGGTGGTCAATAAGCTTGAAAAGTTTGAGGTTTGCTAGATTGGTTCGGTCAATTATAAGATGTTTCTTTTCTGTTATTGTTTTTGGACATGGTAGTTTCTTGAAGGATGGGAAGGTGTTTCTTGTAGTTGTTTGTTCTTATTCATTCTTAACACTCTTAATGTTAATGTAGCTTGTGTCATTATTGAAAGATACGGAAGTAAAACGTCAATAAATGTTTGGGTACGAAGACTGGAAAATATTCTTTTTTGGTGAAACACAGTTCTCTGTGTAATTATGTGCTAAATTCGTTGTAAGCCACTAAGAGATGCCACTGTCAAACGCTGGATGAATAATGTCAGGGTATTTGCGCGTCGCCCTTTACACGAGCTCAAGACAACCAGTTTCTAATCATAATATCTGTCTTATTGTTTTGAATTTTCAACATAAGTTTATACCTCTTAATGAGAATATTATGACATCATTTTAAATTCCGTCAATGCGATAACGTGAATTTTGCACTTACATATTAACTGCGCCTGGAAGCGATTGGTTTCGGAGGTCGCGTTCATAAGATCCTTTAGCGAGAATGGTTGGGAGACCACGAAGGTCTGGTTCAGCCGCCTAATTGAAAAGGTTTTACATTGCATTCGAGCCCGGAGGCACCTTTCCTTTGTGAAATATGAAACCTGTCTCCGTAAGTGCGTTTATCTGTCAAGCGTAGGTTACTATACATAATAGTGTGTGTCTATGTGTGTGTGTGCGGTGTAGTGTTCGTATTGGAGATGATAACAGAAGGATAGGGTGAAACATGGCCACAGCACATGTCCAAGAACATCAACTGAGCCTCCGAGCTTTATTGTATGTGGATCTAGGTAGGTGTTTCTTTTTTATTTTTTCTGTTAGTGTTAGTGTAAATAGTGATTGGTTTCTGAAATTTACTTGGTCATTAGTATGTTTTTCTTTTCTATTATCGACTTTCCTGTTTCGAAACACTCGTGAAGGGTTAGGAGGTATTTCTTCTTACTAAATCTGATCATTTCATGTCTGTTTCTATTTGGATGGTAGTGTTCTTGCAAATGTTTAATGTCTAGTTCCATATTTCCATGCGACACACACACACACGACGAGAAGACGTATTGAGAAACATAAACACACACCTCAAAAAAACACTACAGACACACAAACAGTGGTTAGCAGACGATCAATTTACTACAAATCGGACATAAGACAAACGCCTCTGGCAACATCCAAAACGAACACAAGACACAGCGAGTTGCTGACGGTTTTCAGAAGCAAAACAATCTAAAATATTTAGTGCCAATGTTGGTTCACCATGAGATTGGAAGAAAGAGAACAAGGGCAGAGAAAAATGCGAGTAACGTTAATTGTTATATATGGAGTAATACAAAGCCAAAGCATGAGAAATGTTTACGATAATAACAAAAAATCATACAAAATGTACAACAATCGTGTTGCTACAGCTGACCACTGAAGATGCTTCTAAATAAAGTGAAACGCGTGTGGTCTACATTAGACTATTATTACATTTGCGAAATACATTTAATTTTTCTTAAACGGATGGACCAAACTGCTATGCTCATCAGTTCCTAGACTTACAAACTAACCTGCACTAAGAACACACACTCATGCCCGAGGGAAGACTCGAACCTCCAGCGGGAACAGCGGCCCAGTCCGTAGTATGAGGCCTAAGATCATCCGGGCATTCGACGCAGTGACGGTTAATTGCCCTCTATAAATTGTATAACTGCAACTGCAGAAAAAAAGAAAAGAAACCAAAGGAGCAACGTTTACTTTAACGTGTATTAAGAATATATGAAGATCGGTGGGGAACATAAAACACTGAAGAGCAAAAGAAACTGGTATAGGTACGTTTATGCAAACACAGAGATATGTAAATACTCTGAAGACGGCGCTGCGGTAGACAACGTCTAGATGAGACAACAGGTGTCTGGCGCAGGGGTTAGATGGGCTACTGCTGCTACAATGGCAGGTTATCACATTTTACGTGAGTTTGAACGTGGTGTAATATTCGGCGCACGAGAGTTGGAACACGGCATCTACGAGGTAGCGATGAGGTCGGGATTTCCCCGTACGACCAATTCACGAGTGCACTGTGAATATCGGAAATCTGATAAAACATCGTATCTCGGACAACGCTGCGGTTGGAAAAAGATCCTGCATTGAAGAACGGGACCAACGACGGCTGAAGAGAATCGTTCAATATGACAGAAGAGCAACCCTCCTTCCGCAAATTGTTGCGGATTGCAGTGTGCGAACCAGTCAACGAAACACCATCGATATGGGCTTTCGGAGACGATGGACCACTCATATACCCTTGCAGACGGCACAGCAAAAAGCTTTGCGGTCGACTGGGCTCGTCAACATCGACATTGGACTGTTGAGGACTGCAAACATGTTGTCTGGTCTGATGAGTCTCGTTTCCAATAATCTATAGAGCGGCTGGACGTGTACGGGTATGGAGACAACATAATTAAACCATGGACCAGGCATATCAAGCTGGTGGAGGCTCTGTAATGGTGTGGAGCCTGTGCAACTGAAGTGATATGGGACCCCTGATACGTCTTATACGGCTCTGACAGGTTGTAGAGCTCTGACTTTTCCCAGGGAAAAGCACAGGTACCAGTGTACCATCTTGTCCAGGCTTTAAGACAAAGAGAGTGTTCATTAACTAAATAGTTATGATTCGGACGAACTTGGGCAATTAACAGCAGGGCGCTATGACACCCCACATGTCCAGAATTACTCCAGTAACAATATTCTTAGTTTAAGGAAACACAGTCGCGAATGCTCTCCCATAAGATTAATGTTAAAAGCGGCAAACTTCAGATACACTTTCTGAAGAAACTAGTTGAAGTAAAGACCTGAAACTTTTACAGTATACAGATTAAACATCATCTGCAGATCACATAAAGATTTGTTACTGTATTTTATGCATGTTGTAATGACGATTTTGTTCTGAAAGAAAAAAAATACAAGGTTTATAAATACCTTGGTGCTTGTGAATTTGTTCTTGTTGTGACTACAGGACACATTTTTTTATCTGATTAGTCATAGTGGTATTAATAAGAATTACTGAATGTCTGATGACTTTATCCGTGCTGTATTATAGTTTTACATACAAGAAAATAATATACATTACAATGCAGAGACACTATTAAAACATTCCAGTACTATACTGTGGTTCAGCTTCTTCCTCTTTATCTACTTTTCTTCTTCTCTTTAATATTCTGGCTATCGCCGGCCGCTGTGGCTGAGGAGACTGCGGCGCGCCAGTCACGGTCTGCACGGCCACTACGGTCGGGGGTTCGAATCCCCCCTCGGGCATGGATATTTGTGCCGTCCTTAGTGTTGGCTAGTTCATAAGTAGTTTGTAAGTTTAGGGACTGATGACCCCATAAGCTATACAAACATTTGAACATTTTTTCTGGCTATCCTCGCCTCCTTGGTAGCATTTCATGTAGAAATTTCAGCATAACGGATACGATGCATGTCAATTCTTTTCAGTCCCTTTGCGGTATTGATGCCATCCTGTGTTCCCAAGAATCTTAACACATCAGTTTTCTTCGCACAGCAGCAATGGAGCACATCACTGCATCATGAACACCATCTTTTAATGTGTCTTTTCTAACAAAAACAGTTTTTGATAGCCTTGTCCAAATGACAGAATTCAAAATTATATTTGGATTCTGAGTTTTACTATGGAGATTTTTTTTTATTTATATATTTTTTTTTAAAGATCTTGTTGACTAAGGTGTCTGAAATTGGGTTTCACGGCAAGTGGGATATTTTGTGGAATTCAGTTTTTATGCTTATAACTGAAAGATGTAGCTGGGTTGTTGAATTTACACCAGTTGTCAAGTCCCCGTGGGCAAAGTTGATGTTGTGGTTTCTCATCTGTTGAATTTTGTGAAAGAATGTAGCCCAGATAGCTCTTCTCATTGCTTCTACAATGTTGCAGTTTTTCCTAATT
The DNA here is from genome assembly GCA_026315105.1 of Locusta migratoria. Classification (NCBI taxonomy): domain Eukaryota; kingdom Metazoa; phylum Arthropoda; class Insecta; order Orthoptera; family Acrididae; genus Locusta; species Locusta migratoria. The sequence goes on from CM048755.1 coordinate 263,709,842, forward strand.
GTCATACCATAATAATTCTGGATCCTGTCTATTTCAACCTTTGTCAGGCCACCTTACCTCCTAACTTTTTTTCCTTAGAGATATTCAAAATGTTCAAATTTTTGTAAATCTATCGGACTCGACTGCGTGGTTATTAGTCCGTAGCTTACAAACTACTTAAACTAAGTTAAACTAACCTAAGAACAACTCAAACATCCATGTCTGAGGGGGGACTCGAACCCCCGACGGCGAACGGCCGCGCGCACCGCAGCACGGCGCTCCAGCGCGCGAGGCTAATCCGCCACAGCTGCAGAAGTCGTGATCCCATTATTTTTTGTACACGCTCAATACACTCCTGTTTATTAATTTTAACTGTATGCCCATAAGGTTTATCTTCTACCACTTTCTGATAAGCTTCACTGTCTCCGCCACCAAGATAGTCTGTATACAGGACACCTCTTGACTGCATAGACCATTTGAAAATGTTAGCAACACCAGCCACTTCCATGCCTCCACTGGAACCATCATAGTCCTTCATGCACACGTGTGGCGTAGTGGAATGTTTGCTATAGATGTAGCAAAACTTAGTAATAATTTCAATGTCCAGAACCTTTCCAGTATCAAAAGCAGTGGCTGATACAATGCCATTTAGGAATGTACGTCCACATTTCTGCCAACTGCCATCGAAACCAGCAGTGATATGCCTTGGATCAGATTTTGTATCATTCAAGGGAACTACTTCTTTCGCTGTTTTCGCCGGCCGCGGTGGCCGAGGGGACTGAGGCGTTCCAGTCACGGCCTGCACGGCCACTACGGTCGGGGGTTCGAATCCCCCCTCGGCCATGGATATTTGTGCCGTCCTTAGGATAAGCTAGTTGATAAGTAGTTTGTAAGTTTAGGGACTGATGACCCCGTAGTTAAGTCCCATAAGCTTAACAAACATTTGAAACATTTTTTTCGCTGTTTTCAGCATTGTACATTCACTTACCTCGGCTACAACTGCACCAATTGTCTTGTAAATATCAAACATTCAGGGAGTTAGGGGAGTGTTCATCACTGCTCAAAGAACTGCACCTGAACTTCGCCATACTAATCTAACATTGTTTTCATACAGGCTGCTTCTGGTTACGTGAGATGACATTGTATTGGAAGTATACTTACATATTAAGCATTTTAGAACTAAATTAGTAACAATGCCCTTGGTTTTCCCCACATCTTCGTGCAAAGTGAAGTTTCCTCCATAGTTTTTACAAGTGTAATTTTCCATAAGTTCACGTAGTAACGTCATTGAAATCAGAATGTTTGTGTCAGTAGAAGCAGAAACACTGTTCATACCACGTATTTCACTGTCACGCATTTGAGTGGCACTTGGAAAACCGGCAGCACCTTAAAGCTTTTTACTTGAAGCAATGACACTCGCACTGATTTCACTTTCGATCTTATTTTCTTCCCTCCCTTCATAACTAGCAGTTTCATGATTTATTTTTACATATTTGTTTCCACAAAACTTGGGCTTGTACCCAAACTTCGTTATTCTACCCATTCAGCTATAGCTTTCACAAAAGCACTACGTATGTATCACGAAAACACAACAAAGATGTAAAGCTAACAAACGATGGTCGATAATGCAGATAGGATGTCAAATATCAGAGTAACAATTCTCTCTTGCAACCGAAATCAGTATATCTCTGGAACTTTTGCTGCACTATAATCAACGCTTAGTAAGACAGAGCGAAAACTGCGCGTGGCAATAGTTACCGCACATTACGAAACAATTAATAACTCCAAATCTAATCATCGAATTTGCATGAAATGCACGGAAATCTGTAACTAAAAAATTGGAGCATTGAATCAAACAAAAAAACCGTTTTTTAGTCTGTTCGCGACTGTGTCCCTTTAAACTCCTCCTCTGGCCTTGCAGCGTGCTGTTCAGAAGAGATCTCTCACGGAGAGAGTAGCTAAGGACTGACTGCACTAGCTTTGCTACACTATAATCTAGTTCTTTCATTATGTTGCCGTCCTGTGAGAAAATACAACCTACTGTCAACCTGTTCTAACTTCGTTCCTTCTATTTCACACTCAATCTGTTTAAATCTCTCTCCCACAGATATTACTTTTGTTTTTGGGGTGCTGATATTCATACCATAACCCTTACATAACTCACCTATCTCTGAAATATTAGTTTGCAACCTTTCATTCGAATCTGCCATCTTAACTAAGTCGTCTATATATGTGAGACAGCTTATTTTGTGTGCATCAATTTTAATCTCACCCTGCCCGTCTATCGTCTAAGAAAGAAGAAGAAATGGTCTGAAAAAGAAGTATTATAATGTAGCCAACGTAGCCTAACAATCCCAGTGACATCTGGAAATACTGGAGAGGAAATCCGCCTTATGTGAAACACCGTTTAATTGTTATTACTCAAACATCTTTCAGCACTGTATGCGCTGTCCTTAGAGACATTTTTGTTCATTTTCTCTGTGAAATATTATGATTACAAGTTAATCTCTTGTGTGTTTTTTGGCATAGGCATACGTTAACTATTCTGCCCCTAACACAAGTAAAATCAAGAAGTTTGTGCATAGTACGAAAAATTACTGCCATTTGCACGACACATATAGTGAAAATTACGTTGTTATATCAGTTTATTTTTATTTCCCCTGACTTACATCCGTACACAAGTAATTGGTTATACGCGGTTTAAAGTGGTGATATGGCAGCGAGTGCAAAATGCCGGCTTCATTGACACCAGTGATACTGCGTATGGTATTAGCAGTTTAAGTAATGTATGTCTGTGGAATTTTGTCTTATATTTTCATTAAAATAGCGAAATTAAGTATCAAACATATTACATTCGGTAGTTCATATGAGGGGTACAGTTAAGACGTATGTTATAAGCTGAGGAATTAAGTTCTTTACAAACGCTATGCTTAAACATTTAGGTTTAGGATCCTAAATTTGGAAATAATACGAATATATATTTTGTTCAAATAACTCTATTATTGGTGTATTCTCTTAGCTCTAGATATACTGTACATTATGCAGCTTTCTGAGCAAACAAAAGTTTTTCTTTTTGTAGTTTTTCTTTATTTCAGACCGAGAATCGCTACTTGTTACGTGTCACGGTTTTTTCAGTGTAGTGGCCTTGATTTCTTTCTTTTTGGCTTGTTAAAGCACTCGTTTGTTCCATCGTTGCCATTTCATTTTTGTACACACGTATTTGGTGCACTTTATGGATAACGCGCAAGGTTTGTGCCGCCATTTCACACATGTTGCTATAGGTATGTGGTGTTCATTTGTTTCGTTTTTGTTTGAGAAGTGGCATATGATTTCAGAATGTTGTTGACGTCTGGTGAAATATACATTTTATGCACTGTGCTGTGCGCGCGCGCGGTGTGTGTGTGTGTGTGTGTGTGTGTGTGAGAGAGAGAGAGAGAGAGAGAGAGAGAGAGAGAGAGAGAGAGAGAGGAGGGGGCGAGGGAGGGAGGGGAGGGGGGCAGGTACAGCAGATGGTGTGGAGCATGCAGACGAGAATTTAATTTCGACTTTATAGGATTACAATATACTGATTGAAGCGGGTTATTCATACAGAATTTGTACTGTGGCAAACAGTATTTTATTGCGTAGTGATGCGTTTTATTTAATACTTTCTTTAACTCTGTTGTTGCTATTTGGGTGTGATAATTCTCTTTTAATGTTAATTTTTGCTGAAAGCTTTTATTAGTTTTAAGACCCGTTAAAGTTGTATCAACGTTTTCTTTGGGTGGTTATTGTGTGCAATTAGATGATCAGCAGATATTGAATGGAAGCTATTACTTTTTTATGATCTGAGACGTTCTGCATATCGGATTTTAAAGGAAATACGTGTTTGGTCCAAGTACAAAGATCGACAGCAATTGCAAAGTAATTGACACTAGACTGATTGTATTTAGTAGTGTTGGTGGTTTGTCTTCGACTTTATTCTGTACTTTGTTGTTAGTTCGGTAAGACATGTTGAGCCCTTCTCTCTTTAGAATGTTGTTCACCATGCATGTAACATAGTTGTGGTGCGTCTATATGTGGCATTAAATTATTACTGTCTGCTGATTTGTGTGTGTTGTATTGTATCATTCTGTTTGTCCTTTCTCTGATTGTGTTGTCTATATTTTCTTTCACTCTTTGTATCATAGCCATTCTCCTGTGCAATCTGTTCTGCTGTCGTGAGTTCTTCCATGTTTTGGCAGTAACAAAACCGAAAAAGGAAGTTCGAATGTCCAAATGTTTGTAAACCTGTTGGACCAAACTGCTATGGTCGTCAGTCCCTAGACTTACAAACTACTTAAACTAACTTGCACTAAGGATAAAAAACACAAGCATTCCCGAGGGAGGACTCGAATCTCCGGCGGAAAAGGTTGCCCAGTCCGTAGCATGTCGCCTTAGACCACGCGGCTATTCCGTGCGGCTTAAAAGAAGTCTTTCATACTGAGAAGTTACCTTACAGATATTTCTTAAAAGAATAGAAAATAATAAGACCTACAACACACAAAAATGATAATATTCAGCGACGATAGTGTCTTCATAGAATTTGTTACCATAGGCATGCAACACATTGTCTAAATTACATAACAAATAAAAACGAAGTGACAGGATAAAATTTCTGTTTTATATGACTATACAGAGGAAGTATGGCAAGCTGATGTATATTTATTTACTTTTACATGCTGTTATGTTGTTTTTCTAATAATCTTTTTAGTAATTTTATATTTGACGTTCACCATTTCTGTAATTTGTAATCTTCAATGAAAACAGTACATTGATTCATTCATCGCTTTCTTTTTCTATTTAAATTTTCAAAAGTCGATTATCTCTCTCTATTGTGCAAGGAATTTTAAAGCAGAGAAAAAAAGATTGCAGCTAGACTATCTACTCTAATCTTTTTATGCGTACTTTCCGTGTAGCCTCAAACACAACATTTCCAAACGTTCGGGGTGGATATAGTCATTTGCTAACAGGATGTCATTAACTGTGCACGGATGATCCAGATTTGGGCAAATCAAAAGATGGTCTGGGTCCTGAACCGCACAGCATCCGCTGAATGTTTACAAACTTATTATATTTGGAATATAACAACTTTGTAGTCATGTAGCATATGAGAACCTGTCAAAACCTAAAGTCGTGGTACAAACGTCAGACTTATCTAACGCAAATTTAGCCACCTATTCCCTATGGACAACAATACCTGCAATCACGTTCTAGGTCTAATTATTGGAACTATTCACAAATACTGATGCTATATATAAATAACTAAAAGCGGAATGTAAGGAATATGTTATTCAATATTATTTTCTTATACCACCGTAACACAAAATATTTGTAGAGTGTTTTAATCATTTCCATATACTGTGGTGATTAAAATCATTACAACAGGGATGTCGGGTCTTCTCGAAGATGGTAATCGCTTCCGTTTAGTGTCTGTTCTGTCGTGCGTATCACATATATACAACTTATATAATATGCCGATGACGGACAGTGATCCTTTCTTGGGTGTGGAGGCACTCCTTCGGCCTTACTATTACGGGAGTCAGTTTACAAAACCACCGTAGGAGGTGGTGCAGTGGAAACACACTGGACTCGAATTTGGAAGGACAGTGGTTCAAATCCACCTCCGGTCATCCTGATTTAGGTTTTGCGTGATTTCCCTAAATCACTTCAGGCAAATGCCGGGATGGTTCCTTTGAAAGGGCATGGCCGATTTCCTACCACATCCTTACCAAACCACTCTGAGCGGAAGCTCCGTCTCTAATGACCACGCTGTTGACGAGACGTTAAACTCCAAGTTTCCATCCCTCCCTTTACAAAACTACGAGATTGAGTAATAGTGGACAGGGTAAAGTTGAGAATTTGTATCTGACGGCAGGAGTGCTTGAGTACTACGTGCAGGTGTGGTGATTGCAGAGTCCCCAATGGTGTATGGGTCACTGCAATTGCCTAGAAAGCGGGAGACCCAGGTTCGAATCCCGGCTGGGTACACATTTTCAACTTTACCCATTCTCAGTTAATGTCATAGATTCCTTGAATATGTATAGATAATAAATACAGGATTAAACGTGGCGTCTGTTCTTTCGGACATATCCGAAAGAACATATACAGGGTGTCCCAGCTATCTTGTCCACCCAAAATATCTCTGGAACAATAACAGCTATAGGAAAACGACTTTCACCAGTATAAATGTACGGCTGGGGCCCATGAATGTACATATTTGGAAACATTCTAAAACGAAAGCAAATGTGTTTTTTTAACACAAACGTATGTTTTTTTAAATGGACACCCTATATTTTTTCTTCAGCAATCCATAGCATGACAAATCACATAAACAATGGCGTTGATTGCATCGCAATATTCCAATTACATCCCGAGATATTGCGACGAGAAGCTGACGCTTGAAAAACCCGAAATGCGCTGCTAGCGCACGTCCTGGGGCTCTAGCGTGAACCCCATGCTGCCCGTAATGGCGATGTGATTGACATGCGTAATCGCACTTCCATACTTAACCAAGAGGTCCGAAACGAATAATACGGTCTGCTGCCATCCTGAATTAAAGTCGTACATTCCAGCAGGTATTTATCCCATAGGCTAGCGGTGATGGCGTTCTGTAACATATCTGTGTACCGCAACGTTAGTCACAAAGTTAACATCGCTTATCGTTAACCCGTTACTAAAAAGGTAATGCCGTTCAACGTTAAAACTTTACTTTACTGTAGATCTAGCGCAAGTGACAGTGAATGATTCACTCATAATAGTAAAATTCATGTTAATGGTTTTAGTGAAACGAGCAAGTGGACTAAAGGTTTTACTGTTGTTTAGGTAAAAATGTTTTGATTCGGGAAGTTCAGGTAAGACATAGGAGATGAATGTAAACATGTTTAACCAATTAGTTTTATTATCACATAATTATCAACGTTATGTTTATCTAATGCGTTACATGACAAATTGTTTCAAACAAATGTTTCTGAACATCACTGGGTAAAATGGCCCTTTGTAGAAACTTGCACTGTGATACCAGCACTACATACTAAAGATAGCGTTCTCATATCATGCTCAAAGTGATAGCCGTTGGCTTTCATACATAGGGTCACTCTGCGGATGAAGGATGCCCTACTCCGTGCTACTGTTTCCTCTTTGATGGCTGTACAAGCATCAATAATGCGTTGCTTCATGTCCTCTGGTGTTGTTGGTTCATGTTGGTAAACAGCATCCTTCACTGCTCCCCAAAGAAAAAAATCCAGCGGTGTAAGGTCCGGAGATCGGGCAGGCCACCTAACTGGGCCACCACGTCCAATCCACCTACCAGGGAACTTACGATTCAGAAGTCGTCGTGCTGTACGGTGTAGAAGAAAACAGGAAGATTGTGTCGTATAAATCTGGAGTACTGTCTGCCATTTTGGACGCCATTTACAAAGAAAGGTCCGATAATGATATCTCCAATAATCCCACACCAAACATTCACTTTCCACGGACGTTGATGCTCTACCTGACGGGAGTTTGTGACACTTGCGGGGAGACCCGGACGCTGCAGGTAGTGAATAGGGTGTTCCAGTAGTAGGGATACACCACCCCTACTCCACGCCCTCCAGCCGCTACCTGTGCCGTATTCAGGGAAAGGCCCACCGGACAGGCCGCGCAATTTGTGACACAAATTACATGTTTGATAATATCAATTTAATGCATAGAAGTATGAAATCACATCAAGACTACTTCCTGCAAACATTTCGACAAAAAAAGTTGGTACTGAGTTTAGAAAAACAAAATTCTGGTATATTGGATTTTAACATTTTATCAAAAAATAAATGTTACTACAAGAGATACAGCCATTCAAATTTACGGGCACAATAACGTTTTCCCTTCCTGAGTAAATGAGCTGCTTCTTGTAGTTTCAACATCACAGTAGCCTTTTTCTTGAATGTTCTGAATATAAATCTTCACCCAGTCTTCTTGAGGAGGAGAGTGATACGGATATCTGATTGTAAACCACTGCCTATTACCTTAGACCTTTTTGACTGTACTGAACAGGAGTCCGCGTATTCTGTAATTTATATTTATACAGTTAACAGGCAATGCAATTTATAACCAACTATTGGCTGCCTATTTCGATTCATTTTTCCTGGAAGTCTTGCGACTTGTTTCTCCCTTTTGGTTCATGCCAAGTTCGGAGTAAAATGGTTCTGTATGACTGTGATAGAAAATAGAATTTATCTTTAGCATTTTTTGGTGTGTGACATTCCCTTACACATTCCGTATTTCATACATTTATTAGATGTATTTGTAATTCGAATACAGCGAAATCGTTTTGGGGTCTCGAATAAACGCATCAAGTATGTAAAATACTCATTGACTTATTATTAATGTTTTTTAATTGAAGGTTGTGTCTCCTATTAAAAAGCATAGTAGCTATTTTTAAAGAGATGGAAGTTGCGTGATAGTGGGGTTAACTACATAGCGATCAATTACATCAACGTATCTGTACAGGATGCCTAATATATTTATTGCTTGCGCAGGTGTCTTGATATGCTTAGTGTTCAGAATAATATGCTTTTAGGAGGTATGACTGTTGAAAGTCATCGTCTTGTAGTAGCAGAGAATGTCTTAATAACTCTCCAAACATTATCGCTGTTAAAATACCGTTTTGTTTTCAGGAGGAACACTCAACGAATTAATATGTAGGTAGAACAAGTTTAGTGTTATGTTGACAGTGCTAGACTTCTTGGTGTGCCTGTATCCAGGAAAAGCCATTAGCTGCCCCAAGGGCCCCGGGTTCCCCGCAAGTGTCACTCCCCGCAAGTGTCACTCCCCGCAAGTGTTCCAACCCCATCTGACGGAGCCATTGTGGATTGTCTGCGGACCAATAATGCATATTCCTCATATTGACAATTCCTTTGCTGGAGACTGATGCCTCGTCGGTAAAGAGAACATCTGTGAAAAAATTGGGATTAGTCAGAAGTTTTTGCTGAGCCCACCGACAAAATGTTATCCTGTTGCTGAAGTCATTTCCATGAAGATCCTGGTGTAAATGAACATGGTAAGGATGAAATTTATGACGTTGAAGAATACGCTGTGCACTTGATTTCGACACACCAACTTCACGTTCAATTTGCCGTGTGCTGATGTGAGGATTCCCAGCTACGGTAGCGTGAACAGCAACTTCAGCACGTTCATCTGTGCGTGTTCTAGGACGATGTCTAGGTCTCGGATTTAAGCTTCCCGTTTCACGTAGACGATTTGTGAGACGACCAAACATCCGGCGCGAAGGCGATGCCTTGTCAGGGAATCGTCTTCTGTACAGTCGTTCTGCCTGAACAGAATTTCGCCCGCCTACAACAGGGTACAGTACAGGTATGTACTGGTAGTAGGGTAGAAAACCCTATAATCATAATTTTCTCTAACAGTACTATAAACAAACAATCAATCTAATAACGTATTTCCCGTCAACCTACATTCTCCATAGATCAGCAGCATTTCTACCATATCTTCATGTGTGTACATAATACACTATAAGTTCCACAACACAACGTTTATTCACAATGTGTACTACCTCCGTGCCGTCACTAGATTACTCTGATGCACGACTACACTGGCAAGCGGTGTACTGCACGCCAAAGCAACAACAAATGGGATGCTCGGAGGGTGGTGGAGTACAGGAGTTTGCATGGGTCGCAAATCACAAACAAGGTGAAGTGGTAACTGTGGCTGTAGTGGGAACTACATTGGACACGTGTCTAGGTAGAGCTAGGCCCTGGATGAACGAGTGCGCGAAAGGCACAATGGGTCATTTAACGCATTCGATAAACCTCATTTTGGGTGTGCATGATAAATAAGACTGGTGTATACCGATCGGTACTGGTTCATATTGTGTACGTAGACACATAAAACGTGCAAGAGGGAAACCATTATGTGCTTATGAGAGTTGATGGTAGCAGACCGTATTATTCGTTTCGGACCTCTTGGTAAGTATGGAAATGCGATTACGCATGTCAATCACATGGCGATTACGAGCAGCATGTGGTTCACGCCTGAGCCTTAGGACGTGAGCTAGCAGCGCATTTCGTGTTTTTCAAGCGTCAACTTCTCGTCGCAATATCTCGGGATGTAATTGGAATATTGCGATGCAATCAACGCCATTGTTTATGTGATTTGTCATGCTACGGATTGCTGAAGAAAAAATACAGGGTGTCCATTTAAAAAAAACATAAGTTTGTGTTAAAAAATACATTTGCTTTCGTTTTAGAATGTTTCCAAATATGTACATTCATGGGCCCCAGCCGTACATTTATACTGGTGAAAGTCGTTTTCCAATAGCTGTTATTGTTCCAGAGATATTTTGTGTGGACAAGATAGCTGGGACACCGCCTGGGGTACTCGAGGTAAAATGTTGACTTTCTCACCGGAAACCGGAAACACTACGTTAGCATCACGAGTCGCTAAGTCTACGACATTTTACCTATATATATATACGGAAACACTACGTTAACATAACGAGTCGCAAAGCCTCGGTCAGAAAGTCTATGACATTTTACCTCGAGTACCGCTGGCAGTAGCCAAGGGGTAACATGTATACACCTACCAGAAAGCGCGTGTCGACATGGCGGACTATACTTTGCTTCCACATTACGGAATTCAAATACACCTATTAATCACAACAGATATGGTCCAACGCTACTGGTGTCGCATTAAACACAGAGTATATCCATGCACTTGATGTAAATCAAGTCTTCAAACAAACAAGTATCTACCAAGTACCAACCGTGGGTGTATAATAGAGAAATTGTGCTTTGGTATCACCCGTGAAAACAAATGTCAAGCGACTGCTATTCACCTCGCGATGTTACCTAATAGTATATCCCAAGTTCAGCGATGAAAACTAAAAGAAGAAGAAGAAGGTGATGGTCGCTAAAGGAGAGACCATTACCATACACAAGGTTGTGAATGATCTTCCAGCGTTTCTCCATAATTTTAATAATATAATGAGGATAGTTTACAAGTCATCGCAAAGACGCACGTTGAGCTGCAATAGGCACACACCAAAAAGACACTCATACACACGTAACTCAAGGGTTTTGTCATTAGCCTTAGTCATAAAAGACATCACTCACACAACCACGCAGACGTACTTCACAGACACACAGCGGTCAACTCCAGCGGCCGCACTCCACACTTCGGCTAATGAAAATTGAGTTCTATGAGTGTCTTTCTTGTGTATCTATCGCAACTCGACGTGCGTATTTGCTGAGAATTGTAAACTGTTCTCATATATTATTGAATTACAACCTGGATATTTCATTGTTAGATTGTTTCATAAGTTTAACAGACACAACAGGTACACATAACACGGACTTTAGTCAACAATAATGTATTCTCCTTCTCTATATATTTTTGTCGGGTAATGGGTTTATACGATCTTCATCAAACAAAAATGTTCAAATGTTTGTAAATCTTATGGGACTTAACGTCTGTGGTTATCAGTCCCTAAGCTTACACAAACTAGCTTATACCTAAAGACAACACAAACACCCATGCCCGAGGGAGGACTCGAATCCCCGACGGCGAGCAACCGCTTTATCAAACCCCGAAAGTACTCCTGAAGTAGAGAGTTACTAAGATAACGAAGACCTTCCTTAACACGAGAAAACAATTTTGTTTTAATTGCTGGCATGTGAGGACTCGCGATGCGAAGCCGTAGTACTTATTTAGCTTCACCTTAGGTGTATATGTATAGCCGCTATTAGAAAATAGGTACCAAACTATACCATGTTATTAGTTGACCTTCATATCTCTGAAGCCTCTCCACCTAGCAACAAATAACAAGCGTCATATTCTGGCCCCTGTTGTCCCTTGCAACTTTTGTCCCACACACTATTCAGCTCCTATCATACTTTCGGAGTTATTATTGATGGCAATAGTTAGTGACTCGTCAGTTGTTTCTTGTATTTACTTGGAGAGCTGCGTCAAATCAGTCTGCGAACTGAAGAGCACATCAACAACAACAATAACAACTAGGTATTTACAATTCACAGCTGAAGTTAACGAAAACAGAAACTGCTCATCACGTCTCTCATACGACGCCCAGTGTTTACAAAGGCATTGCTTTCTTTTCTGTTACTAGCAAGATAACCCTTCATGCGGTATCTTACGGGCTCGTTGATAGAGGGGTCGGAAATTAGCGTAGTGCGGTATTCGTTTCACCAGTATGTATGAACAAGGACAGTGAAAAATGAAGAAGATACAATTCTCTTAAGTGTCAGCCCGCGCTGGCCCACGCTGACTGCTACCTACCACCATGCCACAGACCTGCTCATTCGTTGCTGAAGTACTTGTATTCTTCGTTTTTTAATTTCCCTGTTTACACAAATCGATAAAACGAATATTGCACTAAACAAATTTCGGACTGCTCTATCGAAAGATCACACAAATTTCCACTTTATAAATAATGCGTCGGGGGTTAGAGCAACACCGCCGGCCGCGGTGGCCGAGGTGACTGAGGCGCTGCAGTCACGGTCAGCACGGCCACTACGGTCGGGGGTTCGAATCCCCCCCTCGGGCATGGATATTTGTGCCGTCCTAGTTCGTAAGTAGTTCATAAGTAGTTTGTAAATTTAGGGACTGATGACCCCGTAGTTAAGCCCCATAGGCTTAACAAACATTTGAACATTTTTAGAGCAACACCGCCTAGAAGACAAGGCCTGACAACTGGCCGTGCCTACGTCACACCGAAAGGCGGCAGACGCAAGCTGACTGGCCAGCCGCTTCGAGGCAGTGGGCGTGCCCCAGTGGGCAGCCAGTCAGCTGGCAGCCGCCGCCTCTTGGTGTGACAGTTGTGAGCCCTTGTCTTCCAGGCGGTGCTGGTTCGAGTCCCCCTTCGGGCATGGGTGTTTGTGTTGTCCTTAGATTAGTTTAACTCGGTTTAAGTACACTCCTGACCATTAAAATTGCTACACCACGAAGATGACGTGCTACAGACGCGATATTTGACCGACAGAAGGAAGATGCTGTGATGTGGAAATGATTAGCTTTTCAGATTTTCAGAGCATTCACACAAGGTTCGCGCCGGTGGCGACACCTACAATGCTAAAATGAGGAAAGTTTCAAATGTTCGTAGAGCTTATGGGACTTAACTACGGAGTCATCAGTCCCTAAACTTACAAACTACTTATGAACTAGCTAATACTTCCCCGACGGGAAACGGTCTCGCGCATCGCAGCATAGCGCCTCAATGCGCTCGGCCGCTCCGCCGCGGCAACTATGTGTCGTACTGTGGTACAATTTCGAAGGTAAAATCAGTTTGCATGTGTGTATAGTGACTGTAAAATTTCATCCAAGGACAATATGTTTTGTAGAAATTATAAAATGGAACGACATACTGAATGCCGTAGTTTTACTCCATGAATAGCGGAAAAGTTGTATGCGAGACAAAGTTTAATAAAGTTTGAAATTATGTTTAAACTTTGTTGCAAGTCGCTAATACTCTCATTCTCATATAGTTTATTTTGAAAGTCCCGTCGCATTATGTCGTAGTTTCTTGGAAATTCTATTGTTTTGACGATATATCTCCTCAATCATGTGCCGTATGTGGTTCTTACCCAGACAGCACTTGTTAACTCACGGTAAGGAATATGTGTACCAAATGTGGTTGAAATCGGTCCATGGGTTAGGAGGAAATGTGCAACATTGTCGCATGATGGAGCAGTTTTTCGCGGATGTCATTGTTTATGACGTCATATTTGCTGAACTGTGTGTTGTACGTGATTATTACACTTACGGCGACCGTTATCTGGGTCCGGAGGCCATGCGTGAAAAATGTCATTAAGATTGGAACAAAACTGTAGATTTGCATGCAGTACGTACACACAAACAAACACACGGACACACTGCTTTATATATAAAGAAGAAGAAGAAGATTCGAATACAGACATCGTTTTGGGACCTAAGATTAAACACTCAAAAAAATGTGAAACAGTCTATTGTTTTTAATTGAAGCTTTAGGGTGGAAAGTAGGTGTTTTGAAGAGTTGAAAGTAGCATGAAGGTTGTGTAACTACAAAATGTTCAGGCGTGTTAACATTTCTGTTCCGTATGTCTAATATCCACTCCCATGAACCACAGACATTGCCGAGGTGGGGTGGCTTGCGTGCCTCAACGATACAGATAGCCGTACCGTAGGTGCAACCACAGCGGAGGGGTATCTGTGGAGAGGCCAGACAAACGTGTGGTTCCTGAAGAGGGGCAGCAGCCTTTTCAGTAGTTACAGGGGCAACAGTCTGTATGATTGACTGAGCTGGCCTTGTAACATCAGCTAATGTGGCTTTGCCACAAAGCTACTGCGAACGGCTGAAAGCAAGGGGAAACTACAGCCGTTATCTTTCCCGAGGACATGCAGCTCTACTGTATGAACATATGATGATGGCATCCTCTCGGGTAAAATATTCCGGAGGTAAAATAGTCCCCCATTCGGATCTCCGGGCGGGGACTACTCAGGAGGATGCGATCATCAGGAAAGACAATACTGGCATTCTACGGGTCGGAGCGTGGAATGTTAGATCCCTTAATAGAGTAGGAAAATTAGAAAATTTAAAAAGGGAAATGGATAGGTTGAGGTTAGATATAGTGGGGATTAGTGAAGTTCGGTGGCAGGATGAACAGGATTTCTGGTCAGGTGAGTACAGGATTATAAATACAAAATCAATTGGGGGTATCACAGGAGTAGGATTGATAATGAATAAGAAAATAGGAATGCGGGTAAACTACTATGAGCAGCACAGTGATCGCATTATCATTGTCAAGATAGATACGAAGCCAACACCGACAACAGTAGTACAGGTTTATATGCCAACTAGCTCTGCCGATGATGAGGAAATCGAAGAAATATATGAGGAGTTAAAGGAAATTATTCAGACAATTAAGGGAGAGGAAAACTTAATTGTTATGGGAGACTGGAATTCGGTAGTAGGACAAGGAAGGGAAGGGAAGATAGTAGGTGAATATGGACTGGGCAAAAGGAATGAAAGAGGAAGCCGCCTGGTAGAATTTTGCACGGAACATAATTTAGTTATAACAAACACCTGGTTCAAGAATCACAAAAGAAGGTTGTATACGTGGAAGAGACCAGGAGACACCGGGAGATACCAGATAGATTTTATAATGGTAAGACATAGATTTCGGAACCAGGTTTTACAGAGTAAGACATACCCAGGGGCAGATATAGACTCTGACCATAACTTGTTGGTTATGAACTGTAGGCTGAAACTAAAGAAACTACAAAAAGGTAGGAAAATAAGGAGATGGGACCTGGATAAATTGAAGGAACCTGAGGTTCTTAAGAATTTCAGAGGGAGCTTTAGGCAACAATTGACAGAAACAGGGGAAAATAAAACAGTAGAGGAGGAATGGGTAAAATTGAGAGATGAAATAGTGCAGGTAGCAGAGGACCAAATAGGTAGGGTGGCAAGACCTACAAAAAATCCTTGGATATCACAGGAGATACTAAATTTAATCGATGAAAGGAGAAAATATAAAAATGCAGTCAATGAAACAGGCAAAATGGAGTATAGACGACTAAGAAATGAGATTGACAGGAGGTGCAAAGTAGCTAAGCAGGAGTGGCTTGAAGGCAAATGCAAGGATGTAGAAGAATGTATAAATAGGGGAAAAATAGATACAGCCTACAGGAAAATAAAAGAAACATTTGGAGATAAGAAAAACAGCTCTATGAATATCAAGGACACTGATGGAAAACCAGTTCTCAGGAAAGAAGGGAAAGCTGAAAGGTGGAAAGAGTATATAGAGGGGCTCTACAAAGGAAATGAACTTCGAGACAATATTGTAGGAAGGGAAGAGGATGTAGATGAAAATGAAATAGGAGATACTGTACTGCGAGAAGAATTTGACAGAGCCCTGAAAGACCTAAGTCGAAACAAGGCCCCTGGAGTAGATGATATTCCCTCAGAACTACTGAAGTCTCTGGGAGAACCAGCCATGACAAATCTGTTTCACCTGGTGTGTAAGATGTATGAGACAGGCGAAGTACCCTCAGACTTCAAGAAAAATATTATAATCCCCATTCCAAAGAAAGCAGGTGCAGACAGGTGTGAAAACTACAGAACCATCAGTTTAATAAGCCATGGTTGCAAAATATTAACACGAATTATATACAGAAGGATGGAAAAACTTGTAGAAGCCGACCTCGGGGAAGATCAGTTTGGGTTCAGGAGAAATGTAGGAACTCGGGAGGCAATACTCACTTTACGGCTTATCCTAGAAGATAGATTAAGAAAAGGCAAACCCACATTTCTAGCTTTTGTAGATTTGGAGAAGGCTTTTGACAATGTTGATTGGAATAAACTCTTTCAAGTTCTGAAGCAAGCAGGAGTAAAATATAGGGAGCGTAAGGTTATTTACAACTTGTAAAAAAACCAGACAGCGGTTGTCAGAGTTGAAGGGCATGAAAGGGATGCAGTGGTTGGAAAGGGGGTAAGACAGGGTTGTAGCCTTTCTCCAATGTTATTCAATTTGTACATTGAGCAAGCTATAAAGGAAAGCAAGGAGAAATTTGGAGAAGGAATTAAAGTTCAGGGTGAAGAATTGAAAACCTTGCGTTTTGCTGACGACATAGTAATTCTGTCAGATACAGCAAAGGACCTGGAAGAGCAATTGAACGGAATGGACAGTGTGCTGAAAGTTGCATATAAGATGAACATTAACAAGAGCAAAACTAGGGTAATGGAGTGCAGTGTAAGGAAATCAGTTGATGCTGAAGGAATTAGATTGGGAAACGAAGCAATAAAGGAGGTAGATGAGTTTTGTTACTTGGGCAGTAAAATAACAAATGATGGTCGTAGTACAGAGGATATAAAATGCAGAATGGCAATGGGTAGAAAAGCGTTTTTGAAAAGAGAAATTTGTTAACATCGAATATTGATTTAAGCCTAAGGAAGTTCTTTCTTAAGGCATTTGTATGGAGTGTTGCCTTGTATGGGAGTGAGACATGGACGATAAACAGTGCGGACAGGAAGAGGATAGAGGCTTTTGAAATATGGTGCTACAGAAGAATGCTGAAGATTAGATGGGTGGATCGCGTAACTAATGAGGACGTACTGAACAGGATTGGGGAGAAAAGAAATTTCTGGCATACCTTGACTAAAAGAAGGGATAGATTGGTAGGACACATTCTTAGACATAAAGGAATCGCGAATTTAGCATTAGAGGGAAGTGTGTGGGGTAAAAATCGCAGAGGAAGACCAAGAGATGGATACAGTAAGCAGATTCAGACAGATGTAGGTTGCCGTTCTTATGTGGAGATGAAGAGGCTTGCTCAGGATAGGGTATTGTGGAGAGCTGCATCAAACCAGTCTCCGGACTGAAGACCACAACAACAACAACATGTCTAATATATTTATTCTGTGCAAAGGAGTCTTGACATGCTTCGTGTTATAAAAAATGTTTTTAAGAGTTATAACGGAAGAAAGTCAACATTATGTGATAGCAGTAAAATAAACGTCTCAATACTTTTTCAAACATTTTCATTGTGAAAATACATTTTCGTTTTCAGGAGGAACGCTCATAGAACTATTCTCCAGTAAGATCAAGTTACTACAATTCTCTTCAGCTTGCATAAGGTTGTGCCTTTTCGCTGATTTTTGCGTTATGTTCAGTGTGGAAACTTGTCTACAACTAGAAGTTATACACCTACAGCGTGAAGTTGGCGCAATTAGTTTCATTGTGAAATGAATTTCTTAGACTTAAATTTTACTATATAAATTTCCAGTTACGATTATGTTGATGTTTAAATTTTCATGTACACGCTGCTTTTTTTTACGCAAAGTACTAAATTCACATATAGAAGTCAACTGGCAGATTTTAACTTTAAGAGCTTGTCTTCGAATTAGAATATCTGGAATAGTAGTACCAGACATTGATCCTTTAGTGAAAAGGAAAACAATATGAATTGATATTCTGTGTGTTTTTAAGTTTTAAATATTTAAATAAAATTACAATGAAATATAAATTTGTTATTTTAAATTCCGTACTAAAACGGCAATTTTTCTAAGGCTGTAACAGTCGTAAGAAATACGATGTTACGTACTTGGCTGCTCCTCTGTCTGTGCATAATCAAAATTACTGCAACAGTCTTAAAAATAAACGTGCCACGAAACGCGTTAGTGAGCCACCTCGTAGCGATATACGGTTGCTCAACTGGAGCGGTGTGAGCGCCAGCGAGCAATCTGCAGCGGCTGTTCAAAATTCAAATGTTTGTAGAACTTATGGGACTTAACTACAGGGTCATCAGTCCCTACGCTTACAAACTACTTATGATCTAGCTAAGACTAAGGACGGCACAAATATCCATGCCCGAAGGGGGATTCGATCCCCCGACCGTAGTGGCCGTGCAGACCGTGACTGGAGCGCCTCACTCCCCTCGGCCACTGCGGCCGGTGCAGCGGCTGTGCTGAACTGCTGGACTTGTTAGTGCGCCTGTACATGCGGAAAGCCGGTTAGCCCGGCAGAAGCCACGGTCTCTGGGCAAGTGTCACTCTGGTTAAGTGTCTCTGGGCGACTGTTCCAACCCCGTTCTGAACGGGAACCATTGTGCACACACCCGTTACACTGCCGAAACACTTCATCCCGCACGAGCAGCTGTTTCTCAGATGCATGCCTCACATTCACTAATGTCAATAATGCGCCATCAATGATTTGATAAGAAGATTCGCGCATAGGTCTGCGATGCTTCTGAACGTCTGCTGAAACCATACTGATCCATTATCTTGGGTTTACAGTGACAACGAGAGCCGACGGTACCTTTAACCGGCAGGCAGCATTGTGCCACAGAGTGGTTGTACCGCGTTATCAATGCTCATCTTGAACCAGCAGTCCGACATGGTTCAAATGCTAATAATTTCTGTAGAACATACTAATTTACACGTTCTGTGATTATGAAATTCCTAACTCTAGTCTTTAAAGGTGTTTATTTCTTCTGAACCTGAGTTTATTAATACGAGTGAAGTCATATCAATATACTGAAAGCGTGGTAAAATACAGGTTATGTTCTACAGAGAAAGTGAGACGGAATCTCCATGGGAAAAATAACTTTCGGGAGAGTGAAACGTTTGCTGATAGTCGGAAGCTATCTTATTAAACTTAGGAAAAGATTCACAAAATGTTTTGATTTTTTTGTGTCTTACGGCTTTGGAAAATGGAAGTCAGACATAAATAATAAAAATAATTTGAAAGATTTAAAATGTGATTATGGAGAAAAATGTATAAAGTGAATGAGAAATGATGGGGTGTTGAACAGAGCAGAACAGGAGAGGAACTTCAGGTGATAAAAACATCTTGTATGACACATATATTATATTGAGTATTGCGGAGGGAGAAGTAGATGGAAAATGAGGAACAGGAAGAAGACTTGAAACGATACCACATGTGAAGAGAGGAAAAAGTTCAAAGAAAATGACGGTTGATGGTCAGGACAAGGAGATATCAAGGATCTCCAACTGATACCTGTGTGAGCAGAGGTTTACTGAAGGAAGGGAGGAGTCCCATGAACAACACACTAGAAATCCTGTCCGGTGGGGATTGGGTATTTGGTTAGGTGTGCTTTTTAACACTTTCGCTGCGGCATCGGTGCAGGCGCACAACTCTCCAGTGCTGCCCGGCAACATCTACATCTACATCTACATAGATACTCTGCAAATCACATTTAAGTGCCTGGCAGAGGGTTCATTAACCACCTTCATAACTTTTCTCTACCGTTCCATTCTCTAATAGCGCGCGGGAAGAAAGAACACCTAAATCGTTCCGTTTTCGATCTGATTTCTCTTATTTTATTGGGATGGTCATGTCTCCCTAAGTAGGTGGGTGCTAGCAAAATATTTTCACATTCAAAACTAAAAGTCGGTGATTGAAACTTCGCAAACAGATCACGCCGCAATGAATAACGTCTTTCTTTTAATGATTTCCACCCCAATTCGTGCAACATTTCCGTAACGCTTTCCCCCCCGTAACGTGATAAAACAAAGCGAGCTGCCCTTCTCTGAACCTTCTCAATATCTTCCGTCAGTCCCACCTGGTGAGGGTCCCACAAGGGGCAACAGTACTCCAAGAGAGGACGCACAAGTGTGATGTAGGCAGTCTCTTTGGTGGAGCTGGTGCATCGTCTAAGCGTTCTGCCAATGAAACGTAACCTTTGGTTCGCCTTCCCCACAATATTTTCTATGTGTTCCCTCCAGTCAAAGTTGTTCGTAATTGTAACTCCTAGGTATTTGGTAGAATTTACGACCTTAAAGTATGACTGATTTATCGCGTAATTGAAGTTCAGCGGATTTCTTTTAGTGGTCATGTGTATTACTTCACACTTTTCTTTATTTAGTGTCAATTGCCAATTTTCGCACCAAGTATAAATTTTGTCTAAATCGCTTTGCAGTTGCTTTTGATCCTCTGTTGAGTTCACTAACCGATAAACGACAGCATCATCCGCGAACAGTCTAAGGGAGCTATTCAGATTATCTCCTAAATCGTTTATAAACACGAGGAAGAGTAGGGGACCAATGACGCTTCCCTGTGGAACGCCAGATATCACTTCTGTTTTACTCGATGACTTACCGTCAATTACAACGAACTGTGTCCTTTCTGATAGGAAATCGTGAATCCAATCGCACAATTGGGGAGATATTCCATAAGCACGCAATTTCATAAGAAGCCGCTTGTGGGGTACAGTATCAAAAGCCTTCCGGAAATCCAGAAATATGGAATCGATTTGAGATCCCTTGTCGATGGCACTTAACACTTCATGTGAATAAAGGGCAAGCTGTGTTTCGCAAGAGCGATACTTTCTGAATCCGTGCTGACTATTGGTTAATAGGTCGTTCTCTTCGAGGTAGTACATAATATTCGAACAAAGTATATGTTCCAAAATCCTACTGCAAATCGACGTCAATGAGATAGGCCTGTAATTTTGGGGATCACTCCTATTGCCTTTCTTGAATATTGGAGTAATTTGGGCAACTTTCCAGTCTTTGGGTACGGATCTTTCGCTGAGTGATCGGTTGTAAATTATAGCTAAGTACGGAGCTATTGCATCAGCATACTCTGAGAGGAATCTAGTTGGTATACAATCTGGCCCGGAAGATTTATTTTTGTTTAGTGACTTAAGTTGTTTTACTACTCCAGGAACATCTACTTCTAAGTTTCGCATGCTGGCATCTGTTCTTGGATTGAATACTGGAGTGTTCACTTCGTGCGAGTGTGTGCCGGCAACGCTCGTTAATGGGTGATACTGCATATTATGTGGTTCTCTATGCCAAGTCTCGCCTGGATTATCTCTGTGTGGCAGGTCGGGCTCCTTTTCGTCGCCGATTTCCACACAATCGTCGTGATACGTATCGTCAGATTCTGAACTGTCACGAAACAGATTCAAAAGCTGGGCTTCTACGCTACCTCTAAATGACACTCTCCGTGGTATGCCTCGTCCTCACTACACAGAAAATAACTGTCGTGTAGTACACTAAGTAGCTGTTCCTCTGTCACTTTTACAGTTTTCCTGCTCCTCTTCACATTGGAAGGTCTAGGTGTCGGTTCATTAGCCGCCATTACGAACAATATACGTTAGATAACTGACCACACAAAACAAAACTTTACATGCTTTGACGCTACCTTAGACTCTGCAACTAGACTGAGTAATCCGACAGTGAGCGCGGACGCTTATAAGCGTCGGTCGCACTTGCTTGTGGCTTGTTGTGACGCTTATAAGCGTCACCCGCTGCGAAAGTGTTAAGGTCACTTTTAAGCGTTTTTCATTTTAGTAATTAGAAAACAACGACCTCTAACGAAAAGCATCCAAGCTCAACATAAACTACATTAAATTTACTGTACAAAACTGTCCTATTAATTTTTCTTTAACAAGGAAAGTACTTTGGTTCGAACAAACACATATATACCAAAATCGTATGAGAGATAATGTAAAGATCCCTTATCGCACCAGTGATACTCCCGCATCTGCAAAACTCTGCAGTCGTCCGTTAGAGGCCTCTGCATGTGCCTTGCCACATTGCACTATGACCTGTAGGTTCGCCAGTAGGGACGATGCAGTGTGCCTCCGAAGTTGCGTTTTGTGACGTTATTTGTGTGGTGAAGCGTCAGATGGGACGTCGATTGGTAATCAATCCTGCTAATGTATTGCGATTGGTTGAGATGAAGTTACGAAGAACCCTTCTTCGTGAAGATGGTATTAGTGTAGAAGATGACTCATTCGCACGCTATCTCGTGTCTGTTATGGTACAGAAATATGAGCATAAGTTAGATACTGTTGTAACACCAACACATAATGATGATAATAGGGATGATAATGACGGACAACGCATTGCAAGCGGTAGTGCTACGGTAAGTGCGGTAAGAGGCGATGGAAGCAGTGGCAGTGAATACCAACAGTCTTCCGAGAAGAAGGTTAAAGTTGCAACTATCATCACGGTTTTTAATGACAATACGCAAGAGAACATGTTCGATGACTATTACATAAGTTATAGTTAAGATATCTGCATTATGGCGTCTACAATTACATCTACAGTGCCATCTAGAGCATCATTGCAAAGTTTTGCATAAAAACGACACCCACCAGCACATTGAGGTGTACGTAGAGATCCTGTAAGCAAACGTTCATACAGATATGTTTGTTCAAGCCCCTGTACTTTCTTTGTAAGATTAATCGCCGGCCGCGGTGGCCGAGGGGACTGCGGCGCGCTAGTCACGGTCTGCACGGCCACTACGGTCGGGGTTTCGAATTCCCCCTCGGGTATGGATATTTGTGCCGTCCTCAGTGTAAGTTAGTTAGT
Source organism: Locusta migratoria (assembly GCA_026315105.1). Taxonomy (NCBI): domain Eukaryota; kingdom Metazoa; phylum Arthropoda; class Insecta; order Orthoptera; family Acrididae; genus Locusta; species Locusta migratoria. The sequence goes on from CM048755.1 coordinate 263,732,670, forward strand.
AAGTAGTTTGTAGGTTTAGAGACTGATGACCCCGTAGTTAAGTCCCATCAGCTATACAAACAAAACTCTAAGATTAATCGTTAATCGTTTGCACAATAAGAATGGGAGGTTATTAAAATTTTTGTACGGCGTGACTGCACTGTAGCTTAGGTGTTTTGTAATCGAAATAATGTATCTGACATCAACGTTTTCTTGTTGCTGTCCAGCGTAATATTTGAAATGGCTTTTAGTAAAGAAACAAACATTTGGCCCATGAAGTATTTTTGAAGTATTTTCCCGACTTTATTTAAACCATAAGAGTCATGTACTAAATTATTCTTTTCGACTTTCTTGACAGGGCTGTGGTACGCTGTAGAGTTTCCTCAACACCACGTGTAAGCTGCCCCAATCGTATTGCATATTTCGGGTAGAGACTATGACAAAAAATACCACAAATCAAGCTAATGGGATAGGAGAGAAATTCAGTAAAATTAGTCGGATATGCTCTTCATTGTGCGCTGTACAATGTTTAGCTGGTTATATAACTGTATTTAGTTTTACAGATTGTAATCATCTTGTTACATGATTCACATTTTGTGTACAAAGCAACGCGTCACAATTTAGAAAATTGTTTTTACACAGAATGTTTTATAGAAGTTGGCAGGCCTCTGCATTTTTCAGACAATAGAGCCGATTTACTCACACAATTAACTCTACTTGTATAAATTCATGTGGAGTCGGAACACGGGCGTTACTTGGAATTCTCCAATTAACAAAATTTGTTACCTGCCGGAAAACCGTACCACAGTGCGCAAAAGGAACCCGGAAGCTAATGTTTGCAATGAACCGAATGAGTTAGTGGGGTTAGCGCATTGTGGGAGGCACTTTAGTAGCTTGTCCCCCATTCCCAAGTTAGCCAACTTACCCTCCGCAGGGGGGTGGCTGCGTGCCATCTGTCCATGAATCGTGTAATCTTGTTTGCCGTTGCCTACACGTGAGCGCCGCGTGTGTTTGAGATGGAAATACGGTAACGCTCATCCAGGCGCACGAAACACCAAAATGACTCGGCCAGTGTGCCAAACTCATATTCTTCAAGAGGAGGAGTATTTTCAGCTCTGCCTTAATTGACCATTTCGTTTTCTATTGTGTTGGCGTTCGTCTTAGAATGTCAGTGAGTTTCGTAAAGAGTATTCAAACAGTTATATTTCTGCACTCTCTGCATCATTTGACTATAATTATACGCCGGACGGTTTATAGTGACTCACATGGTGAACATTTATGGTACAAACGAATGAAAAATTAACTTCTTAAAGCAACTGTCCTGATCGAATAGAATTTTATTCACTTACTACCTGGTACCTGGCGTGTTGCTCAAAAATATTCAAATGTTTGTAGAGCTTATGGGACTTAACAACGGGGTCATCAGTCCCTAAACTTACAAACTACTTATGAAGTAGCTAACACTAAAGATGGCACAAATATCCATGCCCGAGTGGGGATTCGAACCCCCGACCGTAGTGGCCATGCAGACCGTGACTGGAGCGCCTCAGTCCCCGCGGCCACCGCGGCCGGCTGGCATGTTGCTGCCGCAGAAGAAATAATTGTACAAATAACGTTTGAAATTTGAAAATGTTAGCTTATTTAATTACGAATGATAGAAATAAATATTCATTTTATAGTCGATAATGAAAACATTTATTGAAATTTAACAGTACATAAAGGAGGAGTACGACAAACGCACCACCTAACTGTAAGTTAACTGTACTATGTCCACAACCTTCGCGTAAGAGCAAGAAGTAAGTTGACGAAGTTTTATCGCAATCAAATGAACGTTATGACAGCGCATAAAATACGAAAAAACGAAAAAATATATATGAGGTTTCCTATCTTACGTTAGTCCCTCTCCTCCGTTTCCTTCTCTCTGTTCACCTGTTGGTACCCCCGTCTCCTCCTGTCCCTTTCTCTGTCCATTTCCCCCTCCCTCAGTCTTTCATTTGTCTGTCACCATCTCCCCTCTCTCATTCTCCTCATCTCCTCTTTCTTTGTCAGTCTCCTCCTCTACCCTCTCTCTGTCCGTCTCCCACATCCCCTTTCTGTCTGTCTCCTACTCCACCTACTCCTCTGTCTCCTATATATGAAAACATAAACCCCAAGTTTCATGGTGACTGAACGGTATCAAAGCCGCAAGGTACCCTCCGCTATACTAAATTCACTGGTGTGCAGATTATAAAAAATTCCTTCATGAAAACATACATTTATGTGCTGGTTTTCATGGTGACCAGCCAAACAATTTGGATATTTGTTGTAACGTACCCTCCTACGGAGGCTTACGAAGGTAGCCCATGTATTAATCAGGGTATGAGATATCTCCATTCCGCACTTTCAGCTTAACACATAAAAAACGTGTTAACCCACTGTAAGTACCCTCCGCCAGGACCCTTCGGTGGCTTCCTAAAGGTAGGTCATGATTTAATTCAGGGACTAAGCTATCTGTATTCCCAATGTCATTTATACCGGTCCAGCTGTTTCACCGTGAAGAAAAACAAACGTATTAATCCACTGTAAGGTACTCTCTGCCACGCACCGTACGGTGGCTTAACGAAAGGTAGCGTATATGTAAATCAGGGCGTAAGCTATCTCTGTTCCAAATTACATTCCTATCCGTCCAGTCACTTCAGCGTTAATGCGTAAGAAATGAATGAATTAATTAATTATAAAGCAACCTCTGTCATGCACCATACGAAGTTTTTTTAGTATGCCTATAACCTTCGCCCGAGTGCAAGCAATGAGTTGACGAAGTTTTATCGCAATCGGATGTACGGTATGGCCGTGTATAAAATACGAACAAAAAGACAACAAACAAACATTAATTTTTATATATTAGATTACATAAGTTTTATAATGTATAATTCCCGTTATACACCTAAAGAAGCCAATATATTGTTTGCCTCATAGCTACCCGCATGGGCGACAGTCGGGTGTGAATTTAAACGCCACTACAATTCAGTCTCGCACGCCTGTCTCTTCTCCATAGCCCACGTTTCTGATGCATATGTATCGGAACATAATATGTTCGATATATCACCAGTTTGCTCTTTTGGGATACACCTCTGTTCAATACTGGCTTCTTACATATTGCAAGAATCATGAGCGTGCTTTCTCTTTCTCAGATCTTCCACTTTCTTCCATTACACTCCAACCTCTTCAACACGTCTCATCCTATCATTAAATCTTCTGCAACTCTTCTCTCTTTCATCGTTGTCACTATCACGTCACACTTCTTTACACTGAATTTCAAACCATACTTCTTTACCACCTACTCCCATACATTGAACCTGTCCTGCACTAAAATAAATAAATATTTATAACCCAGGAGTTGTGACGGCCAACACTGTTCTTGCATGTCCACAATCTGTTCACCTCTGCCGTACTAGTGACATATAACAGCAATGAGAACATAAAATTAGAACACAGATGTTAGCTGTCAATGGTCACACACATTTTTGTTAACTAGACCGGGTTCATCATTTACGTTATTGTAAGGATCTCAATAGCTATTAGGCGATTTCGGCTTCAGTATGTAGTAGAATGCTCGTTAATCTCCACGAACATCATACTATGCCGCGGCGGAGTGGCCATCGCACTGAGACGCTATGCTCCGATGCGCGAGGCCGTTCCCCGTCGGGGGTTCGAATCCCCCCTTGGGCATGGATATTTCACTGTCTTTAGTATAAGTTAGGTCATAAGTAGTCTGTAAGTTTAGGGGCTGATGACCACGCAGTTAAGTCCCATAAGCTTCACAAACATTTGAACATTTTTGAACATCCTACTGTATAGCGACGCAACCATCGGCTAGGGGCCATTGAGAGTGATATAAATGTCAAAACCGGTCCAGCTAAGAGACAATAAATGCGAGCATTGAATGAAGTCTACTGCCTAAAACTACATCAACATGACCATTCTATAATTCACACGTAAATGCCTAGCTGAGGGTTCTTAGAATCAATTGCATACTGCTTTTCTGCCGCTCCACAAGCGAACAACGCGCGGGAAAATCTAACACTTAAATCTTACCGTGCGAGCTCTGACTTCTCTTTTTTATTACGAAGATAATTAATTTCTCCCTTTGTAGCTGGGCGTCAACAAAGTACTTTCGCGTTTGGTAGAGGAAGTTGGAGATCTCACTACAACGAACACCAGCTTTGTTTTAATGATTGCCATCCCTGTTCGCGTATCATATCTGTGGCGCTATCTCCCGTATTTCGCTATTATATAAAACTAGCTGAAAACAAATAAAGCTGTAAATAAGGTTGTCTTGCATAATTACAAAATTGTAAGTGCAGTATCCAAACAAAGGAAGATAGTAATCAAAATACTAATGTTATGTAACATTCATATATTCATTTAATTCACAACTTTACTATAAACAATATTTCTTGTGACTTGTCCACGATCGAATATGAATAATTTCTTTGGTGTGCCTACCCCACTACACAGTACTGAATAGATTGCCCTGTGATTTATTAATGGTAATAGAAAATGCAAGTCTCATTGGAAACAGCAGTCTCTCGAAGTTGAAAGCTAGATCTGTAGCAAATAATGGGTATTCGTTGGAAGTACACTGTTTCATTTTCTTCTTTTCCTTGTAGCTAGCTCCATAGAAATATGTTACTTTCACCTGCAGCTGTGTGCGCTTCACACATTTCAAAGATGGTTCAATGTTGTCAAGAGCAGTCCGCTTTCAGGAATTTCCTTAAGCTGACTGGAATACAGGAGCGTTTTGGTGGCAAAGACGTAAATATATTAATACGTGGTGCATGATGTGACAGGATTTTACCCATCGCAGTATATATGATCTCATATTTATTGAATTGTATGTTGTACAATTGTATAATTTTGTAGTTATGCATTCATTTGTATAAGTTCTGTATGTCGGCAAAATCCGTTGCGAACAGAGTTAGTTGTAAAGAAGTAATAGCTTAAAACCTGATGCGTGATGGGGCAGTTTTCCATAAACGTTACTGTTTATGGCCTTATATCTCATGATCTACGTTTCGTACTGTGATTCAATTTCGGAATTACATCAGGTGTATGTGTGTATACTATCTATTAAGACTAAGTTAACAGTACACCGTTCTGTCTTTCAAGCAACTTTGTTGTATGGGAGTGAAAGCTGGGTGGACACAGATTACCTCATTAATAAGTTTGAGGCTACAGATTTGAAAGTACCACGGATGACTGCAGATATTAATAGATGGGAACAATGGCAGGAGGATGTCCATAATGAGGAAATCAAAGAGAAACTGGGGATGAATACCATAGATGACGAAGTTAGAGTGAACAGGCTGAGATGGTGGGGTCATGTTACGCATGGAAGAACCAAGGTTACCTAAGAGGCTAATAGGTTCGGCAGTAGAGGGTAAGAGGAGCCGAGGTAGACCAAGGAGAAAGTACTTTGATTCGGTTAAGAATGATTTTAAACTAAAAGGCTTAACAACAGACGAGGCATAAATGTTACCACTGAATACGGATCATGGAGAAATTTTATTACGGGTTCTGTGCTCCATACTGAACACTGAAAGGCAAAATCAGTCTCTAATCATGATGATTAACGATTATTAAATGCGCCATTCGACTTCAACAAACTGTGTCTTAGATGATGCTTATTACCTCAAGCTATGATCACGAAAGCCACACACTCTTATCTATTTATTTAAGGATTTTATTAAAGTTGTTATATCAATTTAGTTTTGGAATATAATTAGATCATCGTATCCTGCACAATAACTCAGGAATTGCAAGCTGTTTAATATGTACCTCTTGTCTTCATCTTCATGTAACCATTTAGTGAGTATCTTTTTTTGCCAGTAACTTTACGTAAATATTGTGTAGTGTGAGCAGTCAAGCTCGTGAAAGGTGCCATGTTTATTTATTTATTTAATACATCATTTGTACAGCTAATAAATAGTACTGCTAATAAATAAATACTGCAAGGTGACTGAATCTTTACATTTTTTAATATTGTCAGAATGTTAAGTTAGAGTGGAAGTGGTCAATGATAAGTCAAAATAAGTATTTCAAGTTGAGAACTCTGCCACTTTTGGAGGTGATGGCGATATGCCAATGACAGAATGGCCAGGGCAGAAAACTACCGTGGTCAAGTAAAATACTTGGAGAGTTGGTGAGGAGAGCTCCTTGGTGCTATAGGAACACTTTGTCTCGTCATGGAAAAATGAGGACCTGCCAGGATAGCTGAAGTGAATATATGAGTGCATATTTCGCGACGATATCCATTAATGAAATCTTCTCGGGTTACGAGCCGCGTCATGTGGTTTACTGCCCACAATCTTTCGACAGAGAACTCCTCTGCCATTGTCAAGTGGATGACTGTCATTTCACGGACGCTGCCGTGCTTATATAGCCGCGCCGCCGCCAGTGACGTCACTGGTGCCCAGTTCCTTGACCATATAAGGCAATGTTTTGGTCACGCGTACGCCGCGCCCGCTTCAACTACGCAATTACGGGATCCCAAGCCGTACTGAGCTGCAAGCCGCCGTCTTTATTGAGGGTGTTTTCAGAAATTTTGATCTCCACTGCCTCGTTTATTACACTGTCCCAGAATCTGTTGGTCCGTTTAATAATAGGCCTAGATGTCTCGTCGAAAGTAATTCGGTGTCCGTTTTCCAAAGCATGTTCCACCACAGCTTATTTCTTCGGGATAGCGTAATCGAAAACACCGCTCGTGTTCTATGCGTCGCTGTTCAATTATAATTGCCTGGTGTTCTGAGACCTACATCATTTTACACAGGCTTCATTAGTTTCCGGATCTTTGCTGGAAGCCTGAAGATTGTGTCAATTTTATGTCTCTTCAGGAGCCGGCTAATTTTCCCTGCTGTGGAGCCATAAACTGGCAAAAATGCGGTCTTCTGGACTTGGCTCAGCGTTTTTATTATAGAAGGCATACAGCCCCCTGACCGGGCGCGCTGAGCCACGGCGCCCGGTACCTGAGCTACCCCGACAGGTGCTGCAACTGTTTTAAAATTGGTACTTATGTGTACTTACAAAATTTCTAAGTAGATTTTCTCAAGAATTTTCGAGTGTTGCTTCGAATGACTTTGGCCGGTTGTTATTTAAGTTCTGAACTTCACGTACCATGAATATTACGAAATTCTAAAATCCGATACCCATGTAGTCTCCTTGTAAGATTTGAACTACTTTAAGATGACGCACAGTTTGTGTTGTGTGATGCAGAAATGGACATAGTGCCTGAGCATCATTAATGATTACTTAGTTGGGGCCGGCCGCGGTGGCCGAGGCGCTCCAGTCACGGTCTGCACGGCCACTACGGTCGGGGGTTCGAATCCCCCCTCGGGCATGGATATTTGTGCCGTCCTAGTCCGTAAGTAGTTCATAAGTAGTTTGTAAGTTTAGGGACTGATGACCCGTAGTTAAGTCCCATAAGCTATACAAACATTTGAACTTAGTTGGGGATTTTGCTACCATTATCATAATGCTGCTAACGCATCTGTTCTGATAATTATAAAATCTTCGCCAGAAGATGATGAGCATGAAGCTCATCAAAACGTTGCGACAAGACGACGACATCACTCGGCTGATTACCCGAGAAGACTTCATTAATTATAAAAGTTACTTTCTAATTTTTCACTTTTATTTGTGCATGACTATTTCGAATAGATCAATCATGTGTTTCAATAAACATTATTCAACTGAGTTATCTGGCGTTGCCTACATCATTTGGAAACATTAGAATAAAACGTCTTTTATTAATTAATCATCTATGTTTACTTTTTATTTCATTATTATTTCTCAAATGTTAGCCAATGCATAGAGTGTTTGACTGTAGGATCACAGGTACAAGGTATTATATGCAGCTATTGTAGTTGCTGGGCATAAAGCAGACATGTATAGTTCGACCCGAAGACTACATTGAGCCATTTTCTTTATCAGAGCCGTACATAGCCTAATAGTGTATGTTGTCTTTTGCCAATAGAGCAGAGTTTGGTCAACACGTGAAGAAACACAAAGGCGCAGTACGTAAAGGATAATAGGTTCACAAGTTACAAATAGCTTATTTAACCGTGGGAATAAATTTTACATCTAATATATAAAGCAGAGTGTCCGTATATTTGTACGTGTTGCATACAAATCTACAGTTTTGTTCCAATCTTTATCAAATTTTGTACACGTAAGCTTCAATCCATGAGGACGGTCGCCGTAAATGTAAGAATAACATACGATATATAGTTCATGAGTTATGACGTCATAAACAATGAGATGCGCGAAAAACTGCTGCATTTAGCGACAATGATGCTTATTTTCACCTAAACCACTGGACCGATTTAAACCAAATTTGGTACACACATTCCTTATCGTGAGGTAATAATTGCTACATGGATAAGAATCACATACGACACATGGTTCAGAAGATATGACGTCATAAACAATAGAAATCACAAGAAACTGCCATATAATCAGGCGAGACTTTAAAAATACGCTGTATGAGAATGAGAGTACTTAGCGACTTGGAACAAACTTTAAACATAACTTCAAACCTTTAGTAAACTTTTTCTCGCTGACAACCATACCAAAAGATGAAAGGAAAAAAAAGTTTCTCGCTTACTACTTTTCCGCTGTTCATGGAGTAAAACTACGGCATTCGGTATGACGTTAAAATTTATTATTTGTACACCACAAACTTTAGCCGCAGGAAATTTTACATGCAGTATACACACATATACATGAATGTACCTTTTAAATTGTATCACATTCTGACACGTAGTTCATGAGATATGAGCAAATAAACAGTAACGTTCCGCTGCTCATGGACTGAAACTACGGCTTTCGGTATGACGTTACAATTTATAATTTCTACACTACAAATGGTAACCGCAGTAAATTTCAAAAAATGTCTGTAAATCTGTCGGGCCAAACTGCGTGGTCATCAGTCCATAGCTTACAAACTGCTTAAACATAGGTAAACTAACCTACGGACAAACACACCCACCCACCCATGCCCCAGGGAGAACTCGAACCTCCACGGCGAGCAACCGCGCGCTCCGCAGCGAGGTGCTTAGACGGCTCGGCTACTCCACCGCGGCACAGTAAATTTTACACACAGTACACACTTATATAGTTGTGTGTACCTTCTAAACTGTGTCACAGTACGACACGTAGTTCATGTGATATGAGCACACAAATGGTGACGTTCTTGGAAAACTGTCCCATCACGCACCAAGTTTGAAATTGGTACTTCTTTACCATTAATCGTATTCCCAGGAGATTTTACAGACATACAGCCCTGATACAAATGAGTATATACCTGAAAAATGGCAGGAATAAATAAATAAATATCCGGGCAACGCCGGGTTTTCAGCTAGTTAAATTATAAACTGAATACATTCCTCAAACTGTTTGAAATATATTTATTGAATAACACGTTTTAAGCAGCCCCACTGCCCGAGAATCAAACGGACGCCTATGTAAATAAAAAAATCATGGGATGCCTCTTTTGCTTCAATACAGTACAATAGTACCTGGTTGAAAACCTTCTCCCAAAATGGTATATACGACAGCTGATGTTGAACTATTTTTAAAATTCTGGTATCAGCATCCTATCCACTGTGAACGAGATTTTAATAACCTGTGACTTTCGGACGCGATGACAGAGACGCTACTAGTCTCCCAGTTAAAAGAATATCCAGATGCTCTTGCGCGGGGCACGAAATGTAATAAAGAGTAGAAGGGTGGGCAGACTGGGGGGAGGGGATGTGGTTCGTGGCCGGGCAAATAAAGGAATGTGCAAGGCACCCTGTCACTCACGGTGTATGAAACGATCACTAAGTGACAATCAGAGGCTCTATAAGACCCGTCTCCTTTTTGTTTACGCCACCAATTTCTGTGCAGCTTCACTGAAACTTGCAAGGGGTGGGACGGAATAATATGAACAACACTCACAATATTACATCTTCTTGCACTTTGGTCTCACTGCGTACTTGCTAACACTGAGACGTGACGGCAGTGCACTCTTGACGTACGAAGTCTTGGACGCTACTTTTCAGTAAATTATACGTTTTGTTATGCGACGCTCAATGCAAATAGTCGGTGAAATGCGTGATCTCTCAGACTTCCAAATCAAATGTTTGTCAAGCTTATGGGACTTTAACTGCGGGGTCATCAGTCCCTAAACTTACAAACTACTTATGAATTAGCTTACACTAAAGACGGCACAAACATCCATGCCCGAGGGGGGATTCGAACCCCCGACGGGGAACGGCCTCACGCATCGTAGCATAGCGCCTCAATGTGCTCATCCGCTCCGCCGCGGCCTCAGACTTCCAAAGAGGCCAGGTTGATGTGTGCAGTTAGTTGCAGCATCTGTGAGGAAAACGGCTGCAGTGTTTAAGGCTGGTTGCACACACACCGATTTTGGACGGCCGGTAAAATAGCGGCCGTCCACATTCCGGTAGAGAACCATTGGAGTGCATGCAGCTTGCACACTGGCCGACCACGGACCGACACCGGTAAAAAAGACGGTCAGCTGCCGGCGACTGCCAATGCAGACCGCCGCACAGTGGGACGAAGTCCCCAAAACGTGCCAAAGACCCCAACAATGAATTTTCGATTCTTGGAATTTTTATGGGTGGGTTGGATAGGGGAAGGATTGGTGCAGCTCATTTCGGAAGAGGTTGCCAACTTCGATACCTGTCGAGTTACGTCAGTTCAAAAGTGACCTTCGTCGAGAGCACACGCGGCGCTGTGAAAGCAAGGCAAATTTACTCTCGGTTTGTGAGTGAATATTTTGCTAGTGAAGAATTTCAGTTCTACAAGATGGAAACGGTTGCTACAGCTCTGTACAAAATGTTCGTACACTAAATCGGTATAAATTTCATGGTTATCTTATCGATATTATATTTTTTCCGATGCCTGTGCAAAACGACCATGCATCGCCGAACTTTTATTTTCAACTAGAACAAAAATAGCATATACACACACTAGAGACTGATTTATTATCTGATCGAATTGACAAGAATCAGCTGCTAAAATCTGCCATTCCTCTTGTTTTTAACCCACGCAGTTTAAAGATAAACATTCATTTTATACCGTTAAAAGAATATTTTTAATAATTTGAGATTTTTTTCATGCTGGCAACGCGGATACTACTAGTACCAGAAAAAAATTAATCGGATCTTGTTTGTAGTAAATTTAGGGTAGTATGATTTTTCTGCTGGGGAAATAATTTTTAGTTGTTCAATACAACCATAAAAAGTAACCTTTCAGCGATCTCAACTCCCCTGCCCCCAACGTTCACGCCCCTGGACAAATAATGGCAATGGCATATTTCACTGAAGTACGCCTGTAGTATAGGGAAGGCTGAGTAAACTGCCGGAAATTCAAGTGTTCAAATGTTTGTAAACCTATTGGACAAAACTACATTGGTCATCAGTCTCTATTCTTACAAACTACTTAAACTAATTTACACTATGACAACACACACACACACACACACACACACCCATACCCATACCCGAGGGAGAACTCGAGCCTCCGGCGGGATCGGCCGCTTAGTCCGTAGCATGACGCCTTAAACCAAGCGGCAATTCCGCACGACCTTTAAGTGTTATTAAAGCTTTGATACCACAGTATTTCTTGCTATAAAAATGGATCACTTTAGTCAGTACTAGCTTAAACCCGCGGTTCCGCTCGCGTGTTTGTTGGTTATGATAGATAAGCCGTCTTTCGGTAGTGTGCTGTAGTTTTGAAGGATGAAATGAAATACAATACCTTCTTTACAAACAAACATTTTTAATGAACATTATCAGGAAAGTAAGTAGTGTAGATGAAATCACACGTCAAAATGCACTCGTTTCGGAGAATCCAATCATGAAATTCAACAATAATGATTGTAATAATATCACAGATCGATCACTTGATGTAATGCGCGAAACGTCAAATCGATTTTTTTAAAGAGATGTATTAAAAGAAATTTCTTTTTACTGCTTATTTATTATTATATTTCCTTATTCGTATGCTTATTCTTACAGAGAAAGAGCCGAAGACATTGTAGCACGCATAGACCAAAGATATGGTCTGTGCCATTACGTTTCGCTGTATGTAACCTCCTTGCTATAGAGTCGCAACCGTCATCGCTGGCCATCAGTCCGATTTTTTTATAATTTGACGACTTTCAACCACCATATCTTCCACCCCCTTATAGCTATCGGCATGGAACTGCTATGGTGTACAACGGGAGACTTTGGACAACAATTATACACAGACCATTCGTTTGCGTTCTGTAGTTTTCGCTGCAGAGCGAAATATTAACAAACAAACACACACACACACACACACACACACACACACGTAGAATTTTATATACACCGATAACTTTCCATCCCAATATACTCCACCCTTTTATCATTATCAACCCTCAAGCAACAATGCAACCAATAAAATCATTTTCAAAGAGTAAATATAATTTAATTTTCAAAGAGTAATTATTGTTCCGCATTTCGCGTTATATTCTTCAAATTACTAAATATCTATCAGATCGTTATAAAACCGTGCCTAAAACCTTCCTCAGGTATAAATTAGTAACTGTACAAATATTTAAGTCTCTGTGCCTTGTCGTTCGGACGTGATACGCGTACACCAAACAGACATTCACATTAATATATATAGATAAATGGCTATCAGATCGCCATAAAACCGTACCTAAAGCCTTCCCCGGATAGACATTAGTAACTGTACAAATTTTAGCTCTTTATGTCTTGTGGTTCAGACGTGATAAACGTACACCGAACAGACATTCACATTTATAGATATAGAAGATTATGAATTAGGTGGTTCTGTTTTTGTTGATCTAATTCCTTTTTCATTCTTTGAAGCCGTACCTTTGTCTCATTCGAAATCAGCCTTCCCAGTATATGTTTGTTAATTTTTAATGATAGTGCGCTGTATTTGTCTGAAGTATGTTGAGCACAGTCTGTCCTGCCTTTCAAATACTCCACAGTAATCTGCAACTTCATCATGCCCTCCTTCATATCTGTGATCCACCTGTGACGAAGCATGTTGGGAATGTTTCTATCTGCTTGTATTACTGAATCTCTCGATACCACTGTTGCATAATAATGGATATGAATGTAATTAGTCTATTATCATGATCTTTTCCAAAACTTTTATTATTTTTTTATAACGTGACTAGCTGAAGTCATTTTCTATTATTTAGTGTTGGAGAAGCTTGTTTAACTAGGAAATGTTAATTAATTCGTGCCAGATGTATATTGTTAAAATGCAGATAGTATGCTAATTAGAGTTTCTGTTAAAACCAAGTAAATTCTTTTCTCGTAATATTAAAATAGGTATTACTATGTTTCACAAGTAATGTTAGGAAAGTATTCCCCTCTTTAGATTCTGTATAACTACCGTTAATAACGAAAGTGTTGTTGATAAACCTATTTTGTTAAATATGTAAGTTAAATACTATTAATTGAACCGAGATTTGTTTATTAATTAAATCAGTATTATTTACGCTACCTTTTACGATAGCCAGCTGCATGTAATTGTTTACTTTTTCATTATAGTTAATGTAAGGGACTCATTTAACAATACGTAATTTCCAGTATCATTGTATAAAAAATATAAATAGGATGCGTTCGCAGCATGTAACAGAGTATTGTTTCATCCTCCATCTGAAGCTCAATCAATGTCAGTTCCTAGTATTGTTTATTGTTTCGGCCGCGATCTGAGGCACAAGCCACACCCGTTGGAAATTTAGTTTTGAACAATTACATGAAAGTTCGTCAGTGTTATTCGTGCAGAAAGTGCATCTACCGGTATTATAAATGGACTAGTAATATTTGTGCCACACTGTACACCTCAGACTTGTGTATTCCACACACATAATATGTAAATTCGTATTATTGATATGTGGAATGTGCGTTCCTGGTCACATTAATTGTAATTAATGAGACCTGTAAGCTGGCCATAAATGGGGACAACTGGGCATTTACGAATAATTAAAAGTGTCAAAGAACTGAAATTCTGTGTGTTGCTTACGTTATTTGGCGTGAATTAGTTTTCGCTCCACGAGATTTCAGCGAGCCGCTACCGAGAGCAATCGCCATCAAGAACAGCGAGAATCATCGATCTACGACCAGGTAACGTTACACAGATAACTCAGTTCTTACTATTTCTTATCTTCTCAATTATTCTCCTGCTAATTCTGTTTACTGTTGTTCTGATGAAATGTCATAAGAAAACATTTTAGGGAAAGACATTTTTTATATCTTGCACCAAACCTTCTTCTTCATTGAAATGCTGACTAGTTTCGGGGTTTTCCCATTTTGTTAAGCCAACTATTACGGAGAACAATGTTCATTTTTAGTGGAGGATAGATGAAAACAGCAATGATACGTTGTATGTTCCTGTCGTAATTACTTACATTTTTTTTAATATGTTCAAATGTTTGTAGAGTCTATGGGACTTAACTACGGGATCATCAGGCCCTAAACTTACAAACTACTTATGAACTAGCTAATCCTAAGGACGGCACAAATATCCATGCCCGAGGGGGGGATTCGAACCCCCGACCGTAGTGCCCGTGCAGACCGTGACTGGAGCGCCTCAGTCTCCTCGGCCACCACGGCCGGCTTTTTTAAAAATATTTGGACAGTGTAGATCACACTGTTTATTTCAAAAACTTTGCAGTAATTTTGCAAGCTGTTGGTCCAAAGAAGTTTATTGTTAGGTCTTCAATATTCTTTGCTTTATTTCGTTTGTGCTAACGTCCCTGATTATATGCAGCGTGACATATATAGTTCCATTACGTATAACTGCATAATGAATCTTCAATTTTCATTCTGAACTATTTTATGTGTCGTAAATTGCTTCTTGTGTATTATAATGTAATTTATAGACGACAGTGCTGTTGTGCTACTATAATTTTACGTTTGTGATTGCACGTTAGAGGTATATTGCGGTTTGCACGGTAAGATTGATTGTATTTTATGTGCTGGTCAAGGTGTTATTGAAATTTTCTATCATTTTTTTATCAAGCATTTCCGTTTGTTCATTTGACATTTGTTCTGGGTGTTCAGTCGAGTGAATATAGATTTTTTATTCTTGTAAAATGTCCATTATTTGTTTGTTATTGATTGTTTCTATATCTTTATAAAGTGTTTCATATGAAAATAAAAATTTTGTATTTTTGTATTTTTATTTATGCGTGACTGTGCTTATTTATCTTTTGAGTTATCTGTCTTCTGCTACAGTGTTGGTTGTTTTAAATATAGTTTCAAATGTTTGTAAATCTATCGGACCAAACTGCGTGGTCACCAGTCCGTAGCTTACAAACTACTTAAGCTAAGGTAAACTAACCTAAGGACAAACACACACACCCATGCCCCAGGGAGAACTCGAACCTCCGACGGCGAGCAACCGCGCGCTCCGCGGCGAGACGCCTTAGACCCCTCGGCTAAATATAGTTTCACTAGCATATATTATTTGCTACTGTGTGACTGTATTGTAGTGTTTCAGTTTTGCGGGTATTTAGAGTTTTTTCTTATGTGGGTTCTTGTTAACATTTTGTGTTTTAACCAATTTGCTTATTCTACTCTGCCGTGAATCAGATTTCCTTTTTATTATTATTATTATTAATTTTTTTTTACGGCCGATTTCCTTCCACATTCTTACCCAAATACTCTGAGCGTAAGCTGCGTCTCTAATGCCCACGCTGTCGACGGGACGTTAAACTCCAAGCTTCCTTCCTTTCTTCCTTTTTCTCTTCCAAAAGATATTTGAACTAGTCGGTGTTGGGTGTAATCCAAAGCTGATGTATGTACAGTCTATACCGATCAGTATCCGAAATATCTGCAGCCGCAACTTTGAGTTTTATGGGACTAAAAATAAATATAAATAAATAAAAGAACCTAGTTCACAGCGATAACTACTTTAAGGGACTCGCGCTAGATACCAAGAAGGAAGGAAGCTTTGGGTTTAACGTCCCGTCGACAACGTGGTCAATAAAGACGGAGTTCGCCCTCGGATTCTTGGGTAAGGATGGGGAAGGAAAGCGGCCGTGCCCTTTGAAAGGAAGCATCCCAGATTTTTCCAGGAGTGATTTAGGGAAATCACGGAAACCTTAAAATCAGGATGGCCGGATGTGGATTTGAACCACCATCCTTCCGAATACGAGTCCAGTGTGTTACCACTGTGCCACCTCGCTCTGTAGATACTGAGACAATGGTAAAGAACAGGGAGGGAGGATTCCTAACCGTTTATTCGTAAGGTATCGCAGTTAATTTTTTCAGTCTCATTTAGTAAGGAACGACCTGTTGTGCCGTACGTCACTTAATGTTTTACGAAGGTTTAGTACCACAGAGGGATCTCGCATGTTGTGCACACGAAACACGCAAAATTGCGTGCCTCACAGGCCACACTGAGCACAGGAACTGTTTCACTTCCCCAATAAAGAGACCTCGTATCGAGTTAATCTGAGAAACATTTGTGTGCGCTGCAATTCTTTTTATTCTATACGTAGTAGGTGCGTTTTGGCAGGCGGGAGCAGCGATATAGCGCAGGTCTGCGCGCCGCGTAATGACGGCGCCTTTGTTCGCCAGGTTTTTGCGCGTCATTAAGGACGAGAGGAGCAAAGCGCGCGCCGATAATTCCCAGGTGCAGCGCAAATGTCGTTCCGGTTGATCAACGCGCGCGTCCCAATTATTAACGGTGCGCAGACTTAAGTTTGCGACGTCACAAAACGAGGATGTGGGATTAGCGAGCGCGCAGCTAATGGACGTTATTAAATTGGGGCGGCGGGCTGCCGGCGGCCAGATCAATAGCGAGTAATGCAGCCTCAAAAAGCGACACCGATTTATCGCTGCGCAAACACGCGGCGCGCCGGACTCCACGCCGACAGCGGCGCCAAATTTTGCCGCGCACGTACACTTCATGTGCCTACACCCTCTTTGGACGGCTTTCCT
Organism: Locusta migratoria; assembly: GCA_026315105.1. NCBI lineage: Eukaryota > Metazoa > Arthropoda > Insecta > Orthoptera > Acrididae > Locusta > Locusta migratoria. The sequence continues at coordinate 263,749,649 of CM048755.1, forward strand.
TAGGCTGTGCTCACAGTGACTCCGATATCGGTGGGTTTTACCGACGACAGACATCCGCGGAAAACGGTCGATCGTTTCAAATCGGTACTCCACGATGGGCACGGTTACAGTGTAGCGATCTCATCGCCCGAACATAGAAACTTCTAACGACAGTCGGTAAAATTCAAATTCAGTTTTGTAAAATAATTTATTTTGTCCGTCGCAGTTGCACAATTTTGAAGTGAGTGACTAGTTTCGGACTCTACCGTCCATTATCAAACCGTTAGCCTTTTTCAAACCGTGATAATACAATGCATGTTACAAGTGGCTTACAAAATCTTATACATTATCCACTGTTAATACATGTCACTAGTTACACTAAAATTTAAAGTGGCAGTTAAGACAGGTGATACATCCACGGGCCTACTCAAGGCTAAGGGTTTGATAATAGATGGTAGAGTCCGAAACTAGTCACTCAGTTCAAAATTGTGCAACTGCGACGGACAAAATAAATTATTTTACAAAATATTCCCAGTTGCTGATCCTAAACCATCTTTACGATGAATTTTCACAAATTCAGTTTGTTTTCTTCGGTCAAATCGACCGACGTTCTCACACGGTAGATATGGACAGTGAGAAACTGATACGTTTAGTGAAACAAAGAATGATATTGTGGCACCCAGAAGACGATAAATATCACAATCGGGATATCATTCTGAATCTATGGTCTGATATTACAGTTTATTGGAAACCCCGAGTTTATCAGAAATTTTAGGCGTAAATTATAACCTCCAAAAATGTATTCAATTCGGGATTTTGGCGTATATTAATGTTATTGTCGTGGCTCTCTTATGTTGTTTTGCACTGTGGTAATCGGGTATTAGCTGTCCAAAATTACTGGTTCTGGCGTCCTTTAACAAGGTGGTGAGGCTGTTCTATGAAGTGACCTGCAAATGTGGTGCAGGCCTAAGTGTGCTTCCGCTCTTCAGTGATTTCTGTGTTCAAAATTATTCTCAATTTCACACTTGTCTTTCACAAATACACTACTGGCCATTAAAATTACTACACCAAGAAGAAATGCAGATGATAAACGGGTATTCATTGGACTACTATATTATACTAGAACTGACATGTGATCACATTTTCACGCCATTTGGGTGCATAGATCCTGAGAAATCAGTACCGAGAACAACCACCTCTGGCTGTAATAACGGCCTTGATACGCCTGGGCATTAAGTCAAACAGAGCTTGGATGGCGTGTACATGTACAGATGCCCATGCAGCTTCAACAGGATACCACAGTTCATCAAGAGTAGTGACTGGCGTATTGTGACGAGCCAGTTGCTCGGCCACCATAGACCAGACGTTTTCAGATGGTGAGAGATCTGGAGAATGTGCTGTCCAGGGCAGCAGTCGAACATTTTTCGTATCCAGAAAGGCCCGTACAGGACCTGCAACATGCGGTCGTGCATTATCCTGCTGAAATGTAGGGTTTCGCAGGGATCGAATGAAGGGTAGAGCCACGGGTAGTAACACATCTAAAATGTAACGGCCACTGTTCAAAGTGCCGTAGATGCGAACAAGAGGTGACCGAGACGTGTAACCAATGGCACCCCATACAATCACGCCCGTATGGCGATGACGAATACACGCTTCCAATGTGCGTTCACCGCGATGTCGCCAAACACGGATGCGACCATCATGATGCTGTAAACAGAAACTGGATTCATCCGAAAAAAAGACGTTTTGTCATTCGTGCACCCAGTTTCGTCATTGCGTACACCATCGCAGGCGCTCCTATCTGTGATGCAGCGTCACGGGTAACTGCACCCATGGTCTCCGAGATGATAGTCCATGCTGCTGCAAACGTCGTCGAACTATTCGTGCAGATGGTTGTTGTCTTGCAAACGTCCCCACCTGTTGTCCCAGGGATAGAGACGTGGCTGTACGGTCCGTTACAGCCATGCGGATAAGATGCTTGTCATCTCGACTGCTAGTGATACGAGGCCGTTGGGATCCAGCACAGCGTTCCGTATTGCCCTCCTGAACCCACCGATTCCATATTCTGCTAACAGTCATTGGATCGCGACCAACGCGAGCAGCAATGGCGCGATACGATAAACCGCAATCGCGATGGGCTACAATCCGACCTTTATCAAAGTCGGAAACGTGATGGTACGCATTTCTTCTCCTTACACGAGGCGTTACAACAACGTTTCCCCAAGCAAGGCCGGTTAACTGCTGTTTGTGTATCAGAAATCGGTTGGAAACTTTCCTCATGCCAGCACTTTGTAGGTGTCGCCACCGGCGAAAACCTTGTGTGAATGTTCTGAAAAGCTAATCATTTGCATATCACAGCATCTTCTTCCTGTCGGTTAAATTTCGCGTCTGTAGCACGTCATCTTCGTGGCGTAGAAATTTTATTGTCCAGGAGTGTATATTGAATGACAGTCATTGAATATGAATGTAATTTCATTTCGTTCATCATACTCGGATGTTTCTGGGTGGCCTATAACTGTGCCTGACTTTAAGCAGACAGAAAAAGTTATGGTTTCTAACATTAGGATAAAATACACACCTCAACATTTATTCTGTCAGAGTTTCCGAACACCAATAATCTAAAAGAGACAATTGCAGTACAAGAGTGTCAAAAATCACACATTGAAACGTCGAAAAGTACCATACTTATGTAAACAAATGCATTAGAAGCGAATAAATCCTCTAAACTCGTTGTGATAAGCAATAAACTTCCCTAAATAGTGTAGTTTTTCATCATTTAAAGCATGGAGATTGTGTATGTCTGCACAACTTCAGATAGATTCAAGAAGACTAATATTCCTTGTCAATGACACCACGAAGTATCTATCACATGTATGTAATAGAAATTTCTCCTTTTACCGTTACCTCACATGTTCGTAAAGATTGTCTGGGAGTAGCAATAACTGAGGACGGTACACAATTGTCGCCATTTTCTCCTTTCCGGACAGGTGTACCTCATTCGTATGCATTCGATGTCTTTATTAATAACAGAAACGGCATTGTAGCACAAATTTCGAAGCATAAAAATGTCGGTGGAATCCATTGCTCCCCAGGGAATTGAAATCTGATATTCTTCAGACACAGAATAGATTCTAACCTGACCTAACCTAACGTAGCCTTCTTCTTAACCCGACCAAGTGACAAACTATATCGGATGCAGTGTGACAATGCCGTTGGTCGATGTTTTCAGTCACACTCGGTCGACTGTGTCTGTCGACGGTCTGTCGGTGCCACTGCGAACACAGCCTCATACCCAAACCTCCAGAAGTCAGATATTTAGATCGGAACCAAAGGTTGTACTGTATATCGATTATCAACCAAAAATCCGATATAATTCGTGCTATGTGCTGTCGTCCAGGGGAATGTGTACACACTATAATAATAGGTAACACCTGACCTACGAAATACCTGGTAGTAACTGGGACAGCATATTACGTCGCGCTCCTCTGGGCAACTTGCTGTCGGTGCGGTGGATCAACGCGTTCGGCTAAACGACTGATTGCTATATTTATTAATTTAAAAAAAACTGAGCCAAGAAGTGAACGATGAACAGCGAACAAAAATGAACACACGTCCACCACGTACATAACTATGAAAATACATAAATAAACGTTGGTTGAGCGTTAATTTGTTACACCGAAGGTCCTGGGATCAAGCCCTGGCCATGGAAATTTTTTTGTTACTGTTGTACGTTGGCAACTCTTATATGGGACTACGTGTTCCTGCCATGTAAAAGGACTGTTCAGAGTTTATACCAGTATGTTATCGGTAGATAACTTTTGCTTCGTTTATTTGTAAGTAGCAAACCTCTAGAGCAGTGTTTTTCAACCTTTCTGAACGCGCAAATCCCTTTCCGAGTATCAATGCCCGGTGACCCTCCCCTCAGGCCCGTAATTAAACCATGTCAGTATTTCCAAAGGCAAAATATTTAATTTCCTTTCTTAGATGTATCTAAGATTTGCGTGTGGTGAAAGTTGCAAAAGCGGAAACGAATAAAAACGGGAAAAAAGAAGACTTTAACTACAAATATTTGATGTGTGGTTTTGCTGTCATGAATAATAAATCAAATGCGTAATTTGAGGTGACTTGTTGTAATGTGCGAGTATAAAACCATGATTGTTGATGCATCACTTCTCAATATTTCAAAGTTGCTCATAAACATAGGTTTTCTTCGAGAGCATAGTGAAAACCCTTAACTAGCAGCAAACTACTAGGAAGCAGTAATAAAATGGTATTCGTTATTTTGTCAAAAATTGACATTGTTAGAACCGCGGCTGTGGTGGTATAATGCTTATAATCAAAACAGCAACCAGCCACAAGTACGGTAAATAAGTTTAATTTCTTAAACCATGGTCGGTTTAGGATTTATCCATCTTCAGATGGTTATTCATGCGTTTGGGATTGGGCCTTGTCTTGCATCAGGCCCAAGCTCAAAAACATGAAAAACCATCTGAAGATGGATCTGTATAAATCCGAAACAGGTCATGGTTTAAGAAAAATAAACATTTCTACCGTACTTGTGGCTGGTTGTTGTTTCGATTATAAACATTAAAATGGTGTTGTTATTAGTTGATTAAAAATAAAACTACATTGAAAACTGGTTACCAGCAGTAAACTACTATGATCGAGCAGTAGAAAGATATCCTTAATAGTTGACTAAAAATATTATTATTTTAGTGATATTTATTTTTATGATATAATATTTGAACATGTGAGAAAATGACACAAGAAGATTGCGACCATTGTAAATAACTGTACCAGTACAGCGCAAACGCGGTTAAGTCGTTTAATGAGGTAGAAAAATGGCTTCATTGTTGCGCGTTTCGGTCGGTCCATCATCAGGAAACAAAAGTGTCATACGTACACGTTGTATCTGCCCCACTTTTGATGTCTCATTGAGGATCACCAGAAACGTGTCACAACAAAGGCTCAAAAATGTTCAAATGTTTGTTAAGCTCAAGGGACTTAACTGCGGGGTCATCAGTCCCTAAACTTACAAACTACCTTACACTAAAGACGACACAAACATCCATGCCAGAGGGGGGATTCGAACCCCCGACCGCAGCGGCCGTGCAGACTATGACTGGCGCGCCGCAATCCCCTCGGCCACGGCGGCCGGCGCCACGAAGGCAATTTTCCATCTGCGGATGACTTTTACGAAACTGTATCACTTCTGCCATAGTAGGTGAACGTCACGAAACAAATTTTGTATGTAAAGCCCTGTTTACACCGAAGCGAACACGAGCGAACACAGGCGAATGCGCATTCGCCAGGAATTCGCCTGTGAGCGCACGTATTGGCTTGTACATGCGAATAAGCGTTTACACTAGAGCGAACGGAAGAGAAAACAGCACACTGCCGCAAGGCGAGCATACGCAGTTTGTCGCATACGCTAGCGCTGAAGCGGAGAGTTCGCCCTGAAACCGACACTCAGCGGATCACAAGCGAACACTTGCGAATGCGAACCGAGCGTGACCGAACACCGCGTGCATAGCGTTTACACCAGAGCGTATTCTCCTTCGCTGCTGCTCGTTCACTTGTGTTCGCTTCGGTGTAAACGGGGCTTAACATGCGGCTACTGCATCCTCCTACGGCCGTGACCCCCCGAGCAAGACTTGGCGATTCCCCTGGCGGTCGCGACCCACAGGTTGAAAAACACTGTTCTACAGCCTAGAGGAAATAAACAGAAGCAATCGCAACACAACTGCACCACACGTGCCAAAGTAATAATGACTGTAATATTAATAATAAGTGGCTGCTAGATTGGCATCACACACGTGATTAACATGTTGTCCTATATAACACAGCGTGTATGTAGATGTAAAACAATTTCCAGTGCAACACAGAAAAAAAAGTTCGTTTCACCAAGACGAAGACGAAGTGAACACTCCAGTATTCAATCCAAGAACAGCAGCCAGCATGCGAAACTTAGAAGTAGATGTTCCTGGAGTAGTAAAACAACTTAAGTCACTAAACAAAAATAAATCTTCCGGGCCAGATTGTATACCAACTAGATTCCTCTCAGAGTATGCTGATGCAATAGCTCCGTACTTAGCTATAATTTACAACCGATCACTGAGCGAAAGATCCGTACCCAAAGACTGGAAAGTTGCCCAAGTTACTCCAATATTCAAGAAAGGCAATAGGAGTGATCCCCAAAATTACAGGCCTATCTCATTGACGTCGATTTGCAGTAGGATTTTGGAACATATACTTTTTTCGAATATTATGTACTACCTCGAAGAGAACGACCTATTAACCAATAGTCAGCACGGATTCAGAAAGTATCGCTCTTGCGAAACACAGCTTGCCCTTTATTCACATGAAGTGTTAAGTGCCATCGACAAGGGATCTCAAATCGATTCCATATTTCTGGATTTCCGGAAGGCTTTTGATACTGTACCCCACAAGCGGCTTCTTATGAAATTGCGTGCTTATGGAATATCTCCCCAATTGTGCGATTGGATTCACGATTTCCTATCAGAAAGGACACAGTTCGTTGTAATTGACGGTAAGTCATCGAGTAAAACAGAAGTGATATCTGGCGTTCCACAGGGAAGCGTCATTGGTCCCCTACTCTTCCTCGTGTTTATAAACGATTTAGGAGATAATCTGAATAGCTCCCTTAGACTGTTCGCGGATGATGCTGTCGTTTATCGGTTAGTGAACTCAACAGAGGATCAAAAGCAACTGCAAAGCGATTTAGACAAAATTTATACTTGGTGCGAAAATTGGCAATTGACACTAAATAAAGAAAAGTGTGAAGTAATACACATGACCACTAAAAGAAATCCGCTGAACTTCAATTACGCGATAAATCAGTCAAACCAGGTCGTAAATTCTACCAAATACCTAGGAGTTATAATTACGAACAACTTTGACTGGAGAGAACACATAGAAAATATTGTGGGGAAGGCGAATAAAAGGTTACGTTTCATTGGCAGAACGCTTAGAAGATGCACCAACTCCACCAAAGAGACTGCCTACATCACACTTGTGCGTCCTCTCTTGGAGTACTGTTTCCCCTTGTGGGACCCTCACCAGGTGGGACTGACGGAAGATATTGAGAAGGTTCAGAGAAGGGCAGCTCGTTTTGTTTTATCTCGTTACAGGGGAGAAAGCGTCACGGAAATGTTGCACGAATTGGGGTGGAAATCATTAAAAGAAAGACGTTATTCATTGCGGCGTGATCTGTTTGCGAAGTTTCAATCACCGACTTTTAGTTCTGAATGTGAAAATATTTTGCTAGCACCCACCTACCTAGGGAGACATGACCATCCCAATAAAATAAGAGAAATCAGATCAAAAACGGAACGATTTAGGTGTTCTTTCTTCCCGCGCGCTATTAGAGAATGGAACGGTAGAGAAAAGTTATGAAAGTGGTTAATGAACCCTCTGCCAGGCACTTAAATGTGATTTGCAGAGTATATATGTAGATGTAGATGTAGGACTTGAACCGAAACCCCTTGAAACGACAAACGTACGCACTATCGATTTCCCCACGGGAGCCCAACACGACGTACTGTCACTGCTATGCTGTTCGTGCAATCCGTTGAACAAGTGTTACGTTTTGGTTCCCGTTTAGGAAAGTTTTCCCGGACGGCAGTACACAGAACGAATTATATCAAAGTTTTGGTTGATACTCTGTCGATATACCAACGTCACGCGAAAGAGACAGGGCAACTCTCGTCGGTCGGGAATCAGAACTTAAATTCATTCCGCATTTGGAATTTCACAAAATATGAAAGACCCCCACAGCAATTGTTCAGACCACACGTGCTGTCTAGAAAGAGTGTTACAATAGTGTGTTGTTTTGAACAAGGAAAAAATAAATAAAAACACCCAGAATTCAATAACAGTTCAAACGAATGTAAACCGTGAGAATAATTAACCACCAGGGATGATTAAGTGCTTCCAAAACACCAGAGCTGTATCTAGATGCTTTCTTTATACTTTGTTCAATGTAAGAATAATTCTGATTAAACAAACACAGAGCGATATCCTGACAGCAGTGGCAGCACACTGGTGTTTTCCGCTCTTGGAAGTAGGTGTCGTTTACACTGGTGTCCAAAATACCAGTTTTTGTGAATATATCGATTACAAAGTTTTAAGATTTCTGTCTGAAATACAACTAAGCTTCCATGTCTGCATTGTTTGAACATGAGTTTAAATTGTATCTATGCTCTGTGCATTGCAATTACTTCATAAAAAGCTCTCCTTTACGTATTATCGGAGGTAAGTATGATTTTTTTGTATCGATCCATGTTGGTCTAAGGGCTACTCTACATTAAAAAAGGTGGCGTTTATTTTCATCAGCTGCTGAATCCATTATCATCGTCATTATCGTCAATCCCACCTTAGTATCCTATTCAATGCTAACATTGATGCCTCAAAGTTATTCTTGACTGAATCCAAGTACTTTCTACTTGGTCTACGGCGACTCCTCTACCCTCTACTACTGAACCCATGAGTCTCCAAGGTAACCTTGCTTCTCCCATGCTTGTAACATGACCCCACCATGTCAGTCTGTTGGGTCTAACTGCTTCATTTATGGTGTTCATTCCCAGTTTTTCTTTGATATTCTTTCATTACGGATACTCTCTTGTCATTGTTCCCATGTCAGTGCCTGCAATAATACTTGCTACTTTCATATCCGTAACTTCAACATTATTAATAAGGTGACCGGTATCCACCCAGCTTTCACTCCCATGCAAAGTTGGTCGAAAGACAGAGTGGTGCATTACTAATTTAGCCTTGGTAGTGACTTCCTTGTTACAAAAGAGAGTAGAACGAAGCTCAGCACTCACTGCATTTGCTTTGCTACACTATAACCCAGTTCTCTAACTATGTTGCCATCCTGTGAGAAAATACATCCTACGTACTTGAAATTGTCCACGTGTTCTAACTTTCCTCCTATTTGGCGCTCAATCTGTTTAACTCTTTCCCTCAGACATTACTTTCGTTTTGGAGATGCTGATCTTCATACGATAACCCATACATCTCTGATGTTGCTCTGAAATACTAGCCTGCGACGTTTCAATCGAATCTGCCATCACAACTAATTGTAAGTCGTGCCCATATGCTATTTTGATCTCACTGTGCCAGTCTATTGCATGTGCGAAATAACATGACATGTTTACAGTTGTGGTATACTTTTAAAATGAAAGTGCAAAAATAATTCTGATCACTTTAAAAATCCATTTAATTTTTTATACTTTAGATGAATGCAATTAATGGCCAATGGAGAAACTTTACCGTCACAGTTTAATATTATTTTTACAGTTGAAATTATAATAGTTGTTTGAAATTTTCGAGGTGAAGCCTACATTTGGTTTCTTAATTCTAACTGAAAATTCAGCTTTTTTTTTTTTAAAGTAACTGTATATTTTTTATTTCTTCTAACAAATTCATTTATACTCCTTTTTCTTCAAAATGCAACAGTTCTAGATTTTTCAATGCTTACCTTTGGGCCAATTGAGCAAGTGAAAGTTGATCTACTTAGGATGCTGAGCTTAACAGCTCAAATTCAAATGTTTGTAGAGTTATGGGACCTAACAGCAGTGGTCATCGGTCCCTAAACTTCCAAACTACTTAAAGTAATGTGTCCTCTAAGAAGACATACACACACACACACACACACACACACACACACACACGTGCCCGAGAGAGGACTCGAGCCTCCGACGGCGAACGGCCGCGCGCACCGCAGCACGGCGCCTCAGTGCTCACGGCTAGCCCGCCGCGTCAGCTTGACAGCATCTATGTGTTTTCGATTTCCTGTGGTAAAACTCCTTCCAGTTTGGCCAATGATAAATTTGGGACAAACGGAAGAATTTAGTTGGTAAGAGCCAATTCTATGATGTACTTCTTCCTTTAAATATACGTTATGAATTATTTTGTCTATCAACTTATTGTTTGTGGAAAAACTGATTTTGATATTTCTCCACAGAACAGGTTTGGAAAGTGATTTGACACCTCACCAATGATTCGTATGCAGTCATATTTTACAGAGTTTTCAGGGTCTATTTGTACTAAAGTGCTGTTTGATGTGGACTTACGGCTTTCCTTGTTACTGTACTTATTTTTAATTTTATTGTTCAGTTTACAAATGGGGTCAGAGCTGTCACCATTGTTTTTAATATTATCCTCATTGCTTTTAGTTATTAATGTTTTTCTTTAGTGTTCAACGGTTTCTTTCCTATTCTGTTAAGCATTGTCCTATAATATCCCATCTTGTTTGGTCAGGGTCACACGAAGAAATGTTGATTGAAACCTCAGTTGTAGTCGGTTTTCTGTAAATTTGAAATTTGTTTTTAATTTCTAAATCCAAGACGTTTATGCTATTTTCACTTTAATGCCCAACAGTACATTTTATGTTTGGCTGAAGTTTGTTAAGGTCTATTGCAGACTGATCAATTTCTTTTACGGTTCATCAAAGAAAATAAGTGTATCATTTACATATCATTTGTAGTAAATAAATTTTTGTTTTATTGTCATCTTGGCTGGGATAGAAGATGATGTTAAATTATGTTTGTAAACTTTGGCTAGCAGGCTAGCGAGGAAACTCACCATCGCAAGGCGACCTGTCTGTTAATAAAATTTGTTACTGAATCGGAAATAGTTATATGATAGCTATTATGTGATAATTTCAAGAATTTCATGTAAACTAATATTTTTATTTTTTAGAAAATTGTTTTTAATTATTTAGATTGTTTCTACTAGTGGTATATTTTAGGATAAGTTAACTATATCAAAGTGTGCAAATCTGGCTGTATTTAGTATGGGGATGACTTTGATACTTTTTGAAAGTCCGTAACTACTGTGTACACTAAAATTACCTCTAAATTTGTAAGTTTTAGTGAAAAGCGCAGTTTTTACTAATTTGTTAGAATGGGCTATTTGAAAGTTCAGAATCGGACAGAGAAGAAAATTTAATTCGTGAAACTTCGGTTGAGAACGAAGTTTTGAAGAAGAGGGATTAATTACTGTTACGAGGAAGTGGAATTATTTGAAGACAATTTTCATATGATGTACAGTGTCTTTGTGTATCGATATAATCATACAAATGTCCTTCAGACAAGCATGCATGTTGGAAGGAACGGACACTGCAGCAGCTACAGCTGTTTATTTATTTACAAGAAATGATTCAAAATGCGAATATTAATCAACATCACCGTATGATTTAATGGAGGCACATGAACATTTCTGCTGGACCCGGACTCAAACCCGGATTTCCCGCTTTTCTCGAGCGGTCGCGTTAACCATTATGCTGTCCACACACCCATCCAGAACCGATCCAGACTTCCCTTACGCCATACATTACCTACTACCCATGAGTGTTCATAGAGTTCATACTTTAAGGGAGAGACGATTAATAAATTTGTCGCAAGCCCTGCTGTGGTTAATTAAATACACGATACGGTATTCTTAATTGCGAATATATTCGTAATTGCGAAACATTTCTTGCAAGACTTTTTAGAGTTTGGTTTGTAATTTGAGGGTAGATCAAAGCTAATATCAATTATGTTGTTGTTTTTCAAAAATTTAGTGTCGTATTTATGCTGTCATCTACATAAAGCATTACTGCAGAGCAACCCTTTAAATAAGGTTTGAGTATTTTTATTCATTTTCTTGAGATCATTTGATTCCTGTGAAACTTTGAATTGTGTCTTGTTTGTGTCTATATTTTTGTTGGTTAGTTTGTTTCTTTTATGATCTATTACATTTTACACACAATTATTTAATTTGGGTATGGAGTATGGTTCTATACGGTTGCGAAACTTGGAAAATGGCAAGAGAGGAGAGAATACGGCTAGAGGCCCTGGAGATGTGGTGTAATAGAAGGATGATGAAGATCAGCTGAAAAAGAGAGAATGACAAATGAAGAGGTGCTTAGAAGAATACAGGAAAACAGATCCCTGTGGAGGCACATCCAAACAAGGCGAGACAAACGTATAGGGCACATCTTAAGACACAATAACTTCATTTGAACAATAGCAGAAGGGGCTATTGAGGGAAGAAACCGAGGGGCGACCAAGAATATCGTATATGCAACAGATCATGAATGATGTTGGATGTAACACTTATGTGGAAATGTATAGGAAGGCAGACAGAAGAGAGGAATAGCGCTCTGCTGGAACCCAACGTCAGGGTTGAACACTGATGAAGAAAGAAGATGTCACATACAAATTGGGTTTTAACAATCACTTCTTTAACGTTATTTTTACTTGTTTTAGTCACAATATTATATTTTAGACCCTTATTTAACACATTCAGTTCAGTGGGAGTGATATTAGCATTTGTGGAACTGATAAATCTATCAAAGAAATTTTGTTTAGAAGGGGTTTTGTTATAATCTAGATTCTCTTAGCAATCGTAGTTGATAATTTACTCTTATGCCTTTGTGTTATCATCTGAGGCTCTCTCCTAATGGAAACAGAGATATTTTATAAAATATATATCAAATGCACTACAATCAACAGGCAACTTAATTCTAAGTGAAGGACATTTATCTATCTATTCAGAAGCTCTTGCTGTTTGTATTGAGTCCAGTGCCACCTGTTGCCGCTGCCTCATCTCCCAGAGCGCCGAGTATCATAATTTAATAGCGTAAAATTTCGTTGTCAGTTAATTTCTTAATTTTCGTAAGTGCTCCTGTTTTTAAGAGGTTTCTTCTCACTTACTTGGCAGATTTCGTTTGTGCTACTGTTTAAAGAGTTTATTCTGATAAGTTTATTTTGATAAATACCGTGTGTATAGTTTTCGTCTGCTGCAAGCTACGTGATTTAAGTGTCATATTGTCAGTTCCTTATTTCGTGTTCTGCTTTAAGAAAGCTTATATTCCCGCGCGTTTGATAACAGTGTATTCCATACATTTTATTGTTTATTTTCAAAACAGCCGGACTCAGTTTCGTTGCTTTGACAGTGTAGTTACCACTGACCAAGGTTCAGTCAGCTGGAAGCCGCCTTTATTAAAGTACTAGGCTAGTTAAAAGTTGATTATTTAGTTTTCTACTTTCTACAGTTAATTGTATCGATAGGATGTGTGCCTTCTGTGTGGGGACGCAGGAGAAGTTGGTCGTAGTTCGCGAACAGCTGAGCGTGCTGTTGGCTACGGTCAGCCGTCTTCAGGCTGCTGTCTCGGGGTGCAGCGTTGGTTGGGAGTCGGGTGCGTCGAGTGGGCCACCTCAGGGGTCTCATGCTTCGCTCTCTCTCCCTGCTACCGAGGCATCTTCAGGTGTATCGGACGTCGTCGAGCCGCCCTCTCCGCAAGGGGAGTGGCGGGTTGAACGGCGTTCGCGTCGCTCGAGACGGAAAGGCAATGTGGAGGCTGACCGTCCGTCCACGCCAGTTTGTCCTGTGAGTGGACGTGTGGCCACCCCTTCAGCAGGGTCCGAGCAGGTGCACGGGGGGGAAGGGATTATTAGTTATTGGGAGCCGCGGTAGAGTAGCCGAGCGGTCTAAAGCACCTCGCTGCGGAGCGCGCGGTTGCTCGCCGTGGAGGTTCGAGTCCTCCCTGGGGCATGGGTGTGTGTGTTTGTCCGTAGGTTAGTTTACCTAGGTTTAAGTAGTTTGTAAGCTACGGACTAATGACCTCGCAGTTTGGTCCGATAGATTTACAGACATTTGAACTTTTTGATTAGTTATTGGGAGCTCCAATGTTAGGCGCGTGATGGAGCCCCTTAGGCAGATAGCGTCGAGATACGGGAAAAGTCCAACGTGCACTCGGTGTGTTTGCCGGGGGGCCTCTTCCGAGATGTGGAGGCGGCCTTGCCGGCGGCTATCGAGAGTGCGGGGTGCGGCCGACTGCAAGTCGTGGCTCACGTCGGCACCAATGACGCTTGTCGCTTGGGTTCTGAGGACATCCTCAGTTCCAACGGGCGGCTGGCGGAATTGGTGAAGGCTGCTGCCCTCTCACGCTGGGTGCAACCAGAGCTTTCGATTTGTAGCATTGTCCCCAGGGTTGATCAGGGTCCTTTGGTTTGGAGCCGAATGGATCGTCTGAACCATAGGCTTCGCCGACTCTGTGACAGTCATGCACTACACTAAGGAAGCGGCTACTTGGGTAGCAGAGTAATTGTGGAGTGCACATAGGGTTTTTATAGGCTATGTGCTAACTCTGATTAGCACTCGCTTGTCAACATTCAGACAGCGAATTCAGGCCGCATTCGGTTCGCGGCTGTTTGCTGGTGATGCTGTGGTGTATGGGAGGGTGTCGTCTTTAACTGACTGTAATAGCATACAGGATGACTTAAAAATTTCTAGTAGGTGCGAAGAATGGCAGCTAGCTCTTAATGTCGAAAAATGTAAGGTGATGCGCATGAGTAGGAGAAACACTCTCATAAGGTTCGAATACAGCATTAGTAGTGAGCTTCTTGACGCAGTCGCGTCGTTCAAATATCTAGGCGTAACATTGCAGAGCGATATGAAGTGGAACGAACATGTAAGGACAGTTGTGAGTAAGGCGGGCAGCCGACTTCAAAATGTTTGTATAGCTTATGGAACTTAACTACGGGGTCATCAGTCCCTAAACTTATGAACTAGCTAAGACTAACGACGGCACAAATATCCATGCCCGAGGGGGGATTCGAACCCCCGACCGTAGTGGCCGTGCAGACCGTGACTGGAGCGCCTCAGTCCCCTCGGCCACCGCGGCCGGCCAGCCGACTTCGGTCTATTGAGAGAATTTTGGGAAGATGTACTTCATCTGTAAAGGAGACCGCGTATAAAACGCTTCTACGACCACGTCTTGAGTATTGCTCAAGTGTTTGGGACCCGCAGCAGATCAGTTTAAAGGAAGACATAGAAACAGTTCAGAGGCGAGCAGCTACGTTTGTTACTGGTCGGTTCGACCAATGCGCGAGTGTCACGGAAATGCTCCGGGAACTCAATTGGGGTTCACTGGAGGAAAGACGACGTTCTTTTCCTGAATTTCTGTTGAGGAAATTTAGAGGGCCGGAATTTGAAGCTGAGTGTAGTACGATCTTGCTGCCGCCTACTTACATTTCGCGTACTGATCACAAAGACAAGATAAGAGAAATTCGGGTTCGTACCGAGGCATAGCCGCACGGGAGGAGCCGAGTGGTCTGGAGCGCCATGTTACAGATCGCGCGGCCTCCCGTGTCGGAGGTTCGAATCCTCCCTCGGACATGGCTGTGTGTGTTGTCCTTAGGTTAGTTTAACTTAGTTTAAGTAGTTTGTAAGACTAGGGACTGATGACCAACGTAGTTTGGTCCCATAGGATTACAAACATTTGAACATTTGAAAAGAGGCTTATAGGCATTATTTTTTCCTCGTTCTATTTGGGAGTGGAATAGAAAAGGAAATGCCTAGTAGGGCTACAGTTTACCCTCCGCCACGCACCTTACAGTGGTTTGCGGAGTACGTATGTAGATGTAGAGCTTTGTAACCAGTACAGTTCACTTTTTACCTCAGCAAATTGGGCACCTTTATTCTTGATTTTCACTTGCATATATTTCGAATATCTTTTCACTGACATGGAGACCACATGGGTATCGGGTTTTAGAATTGTTTGATATTTACGGTACGTGAAGTTCAGAACTCAAATAACAATTAGTCAAAGCAATTCGACGCAACTCTCAAAAATTCTCTAGAAATCTACTTTGAAGCTTTGCAAGTACATGGAAGTACCAACAATTGAAACACTTTCCAGAATTTGTCGGTGTAGCGCATGTGGTGCCGGGCGCAATTGTTTATCACGCCCGGTCAGGGGACTAAATGCTCTCTGTAATAAAAAAGTTGAGCCAAATATTAAACGAACAATCAAGAACGAACTGATTCAACGACCGCAAAGCATAGATCCACTGAAAAACTTTTTGTAGGAAAAAAAAAAAGGAAAAAAAGTGGTAGTGTACTGACCTTTCAACTATACGGCCAGTGGTTCGAGTCCCGTTGTCGCGTTTTATTATTATTATTATTTTCTTTTCGTTGTATTCGAATACAAACCAATTTTAATATCTAATGGTAGTTTTTAGGAAAAATGTAAGTATTTTTGTTTATTCGTAATTTTCTATATTTTATAAATGGTTGTTAACAATCATGGTTTCAATCAAAAAACCATGACAAGTTACATTTTTTACAGTACTGGATTCACTATTAGTTGACGACGGTTGTCTTTGATTGCTTAGCTTGTGAAGAGCTACGACGCACTTTTTGGAAAGTCATTTTTGTGTCCCAGCCTCGTCGCCACTTTTGTGTCCCTGCCTCGTCGCCGCTTTTGTGTCTCGTTCCGTCGTAGGTGTCGGTGGCCGAGTGGAATGAGACCGACACAGGAATAAAGATAGCACGCTGGTGCAGGTACGGAGGGGAGCAGCCAGAAACTAGAAACACTAGAGTAAATTAGAATGAGATATATATTGCACAGAATTTATACAATACTTAACTTTTACATAGTACTGCAGAATGCTGATACATAGTTGTTAGAGGCCTGCCTAGTGCCTGTACGATAGTAAAGTCTTCGCTGGTGCCTATCTGATTCCGAAGGTCCTAACTGGTTGCTATCTCAGTCCCCAGTGCCCGATCTCGTTCAGTGGTGGCCACGAGCGGAGTTGCAGCAGAGGGCGCTCGTGGCTGTCGTCGTACGAACGCCGCGCCGTGCGTGCATGGCGGCGCGCGGCGAAAGTAGGTGGCGCGCACTTTGGACTTGTGCGACACCACAGTCATCTCCGTAGCAAGTCATCGTTTTAGGTGACGACAAGGGGTTCAGTTCGTCTACATACATACAAACAAAAATTGACAAAACACGTGAAATTAGAGAATCCAAAATGTTTATATAACTGAATTTGAAATAGTGTAAATTTGTTTACATCCTCCTTGAATACAAGTTCGACTGATTGGTTGGTTGCATGTTTTAAGGGCGGAAGACTGCTACGGCCTTCAGTCCCGTTCCATTGGTAACGACCGGAAATAAGTAACTGAAATGATCAGGTATGCGTGGTTCGCTTCTAAACTGTGCGATACAAGAGAAATCTTCATGACAAAGTTTGCTATCCGGTTGACATACCAAAGAAAAATTGAGAATGTACAAATTCAGCATTTGTACGATGTGCTCGATGCCGTGAAAATTGTTTTTCATGTTTTTACTCTGCTTATCGCCCTGGCATGTGCGAGTCCACATCGAAATGAAGGATTTATTTTTTATTTTTCAGTATTTCCAGAAATATCAAATTTGCAATTTTTTCCTTTTTTTAATATAAATGATCATTATTGAAAACTTTTTGTAAACTATAGAAAATTCCGAGTAAACAAAATTATTTACATTTTTCGCAATAACTACCATTACATATTAAAATTTTGTAAGTATTCGAACACAAAGAAAAAAGAAAGAAAAAAGTAAAAAAAAAGTGGCGGCGGGATTCGAACTACTGACCTAATTGTAAGGTCCATGCGCTACTCTATTATTATTATTATTAATTATTATTATTATTATTATTATTATTATTATTTTTTTTTTTTTTTTTTTTTTTTTTTTTTTTTTTTTTTTTTTTTTTTTTTTTTTTTTTTTTGCCGCTCCATGGGAAGTTCTGGTTCCTGCGGTTGCTGATCGTGTTTGTTCGTTGTTGTTCCTTTTGTTCTCGGCTCAGCGACACCTAAGCTACACCGACAGATACTGCAATTGGTTTAATTATTGGTACTTACATTTATTTGCAGAACTTCAAAGTCGATTTACTCGAGAATTTTTGATAGTTGGGTTGAATTCCTTTGCCTAATTGTTATCTGAGTTCTGAACTTCACGTACCATAAAATATAAAACAATCCTAAAATCCGCCATGTGATCTCCTTGTGAAAATGTTCAAATGTTTGTATAGGTAATGGGACTTAACTACGGGGTCATCAGTCCCTAAACTTATAAACTACTTACGAACTAGCTAACACTAAGGACGGCACAAATATCCATGCCTCAGTGGGGATACGAACCCCCGACCGGATCTCCTTGTGAGACATGTGTCGTTAGAGACCACAGAGAATATCACATTCCGGTTCATTAGTTGAAGGTTGCACTGCCGCGGTGGAGTAGCCGAGCGGTCTAAAGCGTCCCGCTGCGGAGTGCGCGGTTACTCGCCGTGGAGGTTCGAGTCCTCCGTGGGGCATGGGTGTGTGTCTTTGTCCTAAGGTTAGTTTACCTAGGTTTAAGTAGTTTGTAAGCTACGGACTGGTGACCACGCAGTTTGGTCCGATAAATTTACAAACATTTGAAGGTTGCACTTTTTGCAGTATGCATGGTTCTCTTTATCTGCTGGGGTATTAACATTAATTTATCCACTTTGCAAACGAATAAAAAATTATAAGAACTAACAACAATCATGCTAAAAGCAGACAACGATGGTTACAGTTCTGACAGCATCACTAAACCAGCGGGCCTACGCTACCCGCCCGGGCCCGGCCACGCGCTGCCCGGCCTGCGGGCACGAGCCGCATCGGACGGTGCCGGGCAGCGCGGGTACCCGCCTACCCGCCGAGCCTTGGTCCGCCCGTGGCGCTCTGCTGCTAGCCGGGGCACGCGCCCGCCAGCCGCTACACTCTTACCGGGAAATACACTATTCCGATTTTCTCGCTGCAAAGACTGTTCACGGTACATACGACCATCCCACATCGGTTTACGAACTTTGTTTATCCTTACAAGCTTTGCATGTGAAAATAAATAAATAAATAAAAATAAAAGTCTACTTTTCATTCCGCGTAGTTTTTAGATTCATAATGCTTATCACTCGATTCTGAAGAAACTTTGGGGTTAAAAAATCTGATTTTGAACATGTGATATTACAGAATCTTAGCTTTCTAACAAAGCATTCAACTTTTCACAATTCGTAGATGTCGTTTTAAAATGACGCTATTAGTGAAGTATGTGCATGTCATTTACACATCGTGTATTGAAAAAGATAGCAGGCAGCTTAAATGACCTATGCATTTTAGACCATACATTGCCGCGAGTGAAATAGAGCTGTCTCATTTCACGAGTAATTGCGAGTTAAGGAGTATCAGTGCCGCGATAGCAAGTGTATGTATCCAGCGCGTGTTCTAACAGCGTTTCTGTCGACATTTCGATAAATTGCTAGATGTATCCTTGCTGATAGAAAAAAAGGAAGATCGGGTTGTTACGTTCAGTTGCAATCGAGGTCATTAGAAACGATTAACCCATTTCTTCCCAGAGTTGCGTACACGCAACACGGAATTTAGCCTTATAAAATGCAGTCTAAATGGACTTACTATACAGAACTCACCATGCATGTATTAAAAGGCATTTACGAGCTCTCGGTCTATGTGCTTAAGTTCCACAATTACCTTAACACTTCAGGAAAAAAATTAATTAGAGATAAAATGTTTTTTTCAATAATTTATTTCAAGTATAAGAATATATTTTGTTCACCCTTTATGTGCATATTCGTGATTCCTATATATCAATGTCACAAACTGATTTTTTTTCTTGAACATACTGGACTACTGACATCTACATACGCAAGAAATGTCAAGAGTGTTTTTCAAAATTTCATGAGTGATACTTTCAGTGTAAGTCTGTTTTATCATATAATATAGAATATTGTACAGTTTCAACAAAATAAATTGGACTATTAATTCGTGAGTAATATTAATAGTCCAATTTATTCAGAATGAAAACAATCCAATTACATGAGAACTGTTACAGATCGAATTTCATAATAACTAAAACAAATAATGTAATACAAACCATTTATTGTACAGCTGACCACTGAAGATGCTTTAAAATAAAGCGAAACGCGTCTGGTCTAAAGTAGACTAATTTACAGTTGCAAAAGACGGTCCCACATCCTATACAAAATTGGATATCGAGATTATTCATGTTTTCACGAGAGAAAAACTCCAGTTAATAACTGTGTAAACTCAGAAGGCTCAACTTCCACTGAACAAAACGACTGTCGACGGTAGAAAAAGCGCCGTGTGTGAGCGCGTGCATTTGGTGAAGTGCGCCACTGCTTGGGCTGCCAGTGGCAGCCGGCGGTGGCGGTCGCACAGCTACCGCCGACGGCAGATCTACCGCGCGGTTTTTTCCCCGCTTAGTGTGCAAGCTCCCATTTACTCCAGTGCACTACTGTTGGAAGGGCGGCGACGGTCAACTGACCGCGGCGGAAAAATCCGCAGTGTGTGTAACGGGCCAGCCGTATCGGCTCGCGCCGGAAATATTAAACCTCTTGTAAGTCGCCGGCTTCGCGCTAGCCGGCTCCAATACGTTTGTAGGCAGTTTTATACTTTGCTCAGTATTTACTTACACAGTGTTTCACTTTTACTTTATATTAAACTAACTGATGGCTCTTGTGAGATTACCGCCCAATAGAAATACTGGTAATTAATAGCATTTGATAATTAAACAGTATGAAGTTCACTGCAAACATTGACCATGCCAATGCACTAAATGTTACACAATTTTAATCTTATTAAGGTAGCAATGTATGTACACAGTTGGGTGACAACATTTATAGTTAGGCCATAGGTAGAAATTCTCCACGTTGAGATTTGCTGTGTGCTTGTAGCTGACGGGAGGCCAGCGAGCAGGCCGATATTGGTGGCTTGTTCCAACTTAGGATTTTACAGTTCGTTTCCGGTGAGGGGAGAGAGGGACAATGGCGAGTGCCAGGCACAGTGCAGTGCACAAATATTGTAATACTACTGGCATTTGAAGTAATACGATGCAGTTAGGAACCTTTAAGGCGCTCATTACAAAATAGCCTGTTGATAAATAAACAATACATTAGCTAATATAGTCACGTCTAACGTAATATATTTAATTGACAATGAAAAGTAATAAATTACCAACGAAGACTAGACAGTTACACAACTAGCATGGCAATGTTTGTTTATAAAAATAATATATTAACTATTTCTCATTTTATTTTCAATTAATCTTTTGTATTTTATCTTGAAGTATTCAGTTAAATCACTTATCTGTGGTATAAGAAATTGCACAATTATGATAAACAGAACAAAGGATGTTTATATTAATATAAAAACGTAAGAAAATATTTGTTTAATGTGTAGTGTAATTATTTTGATTTTAAGTAAAGTTTTAGAAATGTATTAACTGAGCGCTGTACGTTGGCAAATCGGTTACAACAGCTTACATGGGGAAGTTGATGACGTAGGGGAAAAAACCCCGGCAGTTGAGTTTTGGCGCGCGCGCGCGCGCGCGCGCGCGCGAGGGCAGGAAGTGAGGACTCCGGAGACCACGTGGTGTAGCTGGCCAGGCGGGTCGCTCTGCCTCAGTCGGCATGTGGATCTCGAGGTGGTGACTTGAGTTTTGTGTGTGGCAATCGCCACGTGTGGTTGCTCGTCGTAGACAGCACCAAGTTAAATCGAGTGCTACTGTGTGTTTGTGAATATTTAGCCGGTGCAACAAGGTGTGCATCGCATTGAATTAAAGTGACTGTGATTTGTTAATGTAACTCGTGTCGTCGCATAGGCATGAACATAAACGGTGTTTGAGACAGCCACGTGGTGTGAAATCAATTCGCGACAAATATTCATTTTGTCTGGGGGCTCACGAGCTATAACTTTATTTGGTACATTTACCGACGTACAGACGTATCAGCCACAGGGTTCAAGTATTGTGAAATAAACAACATAAAGTGAACTTTCACGTGTTTTCAAAAATAGTAGTTAGTACACCCTTTTCTCTCATGAACTTGAATTTATTATGAATTTGTTTTGTTAATCATATGCAGGGAAGGAAAGCTGCGAACGTGTGATATCATCCCCTAGAAAACGAGTCAAACAGTCGCAATAACAGTTCCAGTGTTTTTGCATGTTTAGGAATTTGGTTCGCAGCTGGTGATTGTGAGTTTCAAAAATTAATCTTTCCCTATTTTAAACTCTCACCCCGACCTTCACGCTCGCACTCTAATATGAAGATCAAGATGAGACCTTAAAGCTCTTCAGTTGCTTGTTCCTGGTAAATCTACGTATTGTCATGTGTGTGACGAAAAATGATATGCCCTACGATGATGTCATAATATTTAATTTTATTCAAGGTTGTCCTACTAATTGTCTAGCTAAAATTCTGTCAAGGTAAACATGAACTCTTTAAAAAGCCAGTAGTTTGCGAAATGAGTAAGAATTTCATTAAAAATGATTGCTTCAATAACTTCGACAATTTGCTGGTGGATATCATCTTTAGAAGAAAACATTTTGTGGGACTTGGAAAAACTTTCAGACATTATTTCCCTTCCTTGTCTACTAATAGCAATGGGATTCGAATCTCTTGGAAGGAGCAATAATTTTAGAATCCACATAACTGCAAATTAATAGTAAAAGCTTCTGGAAAGTCCAGTAACTTGAAGTCACATAAATCTTTGGTATTGCTAAGAGGTAACACATTTATTACATGTCTCGTTGACTCGTTGTGGAAAAGACTTTCACTTCTAACACTTAGATACAAATAAATGCCGGCCGCGGTGGCCGAGGTGACTGAGGCGCTTCAGTCACGGTCAGCACGGCCACTACGGTCGGGGGGTTCGAATCCCCCCTCGGGCATGGATATTTGTGCCGTCTTTAGTCTTAGCTAGTTCATAAGTAGTTTGTAAGCTTAGGGACTGATGACCTCGTAGTTAAGTCCCATAAGTTGTACAAACATTTGAACATTTACAAATAAATACAGAAACACTCTTCTCGTTGAAAGTAACCAGAGACTTGCTTGAACGTCTGTGGATCCTCTACTAAAACGTTTAGCCGCTTAATTCCATAATGAAACCTTGTAGGTCAACAGTCAAGTGTAAAATACTTTAATATTGTATACTGCACCTCTCCCTTACGCAAAAGCCTGCATTGCCCTTTTGATATGAAACCATTGATGCGCAATCTACAAAAACCATTAGTTTTACGCACCAGTAAGAAACTTTTTCGTCTATTATTTTTGTATTTCACTTTATTTAATTTTAATAAGGTGGAGTTTAAACTACTATATATTTGCGATGTGGTAATAGGACAAAAAGGTTTAAGAGGCACTGTGCTTAGGAATTTAAAAAATAAAAAATAAAATAAACTCTACATAACATCACAGCTTTACGACAGAGCCTAATTGTCTTTTGACTGAATATATGGTTGTTGCAATTAAAAGATGAACTAACGAATATTAGAAACTTTCTTGTTTTAAGTACCGTCTACTCCTTGCACATTGGTATGGTCTGTCCTGCGCGTTATTTATTTCAGACATAGCAATAACGTATAAATTGCTACGTAGGTAATAAAAAATGTGCGCGATGCCTACGCTCTGATTAATACGTCTCGCGCAGCGCTGCATTCCAGCGCTCGCAGCGCCATCTGTAGCGCTGTTGCAGAGGGCACGGGCCCGGCGGGTACCTGCTCGCCAGGCGAGTGTGGGGACTCGACGGCGCACCGCAGCTCGCTCGCTCTGTACGTGGTGCAATGGGGCTCGACTACCCGCGGTGCAGGCAACAGAGCGCAGCGGCCGGACGCAGGCGAGCTCGGGCGGGTAAAAGTGGCGCGCTGCACGGCTCTGCACTATACTCCACAATAAAAGACAAAAATAATAGTAACAACGAAAGTTCTAGATCCACATCAGACAGTACTTTAGCACAATAGACCCTCAAAATTCTGAAAATGTGTATGTATGCTATTCACTGATAAGGTTTAATATCAGACAGCAAACCTTTTCCGTACAAAAATAACAAAATTTAGTTTTCCCACAAACAATAAGTAGAAAGATACATTAATTAATACAGAAATTTAAAGTAAGAAGTAAATCATAGGTCTGACATTTACAAACTAAACTCTTCCGTTTTCATTGGTGAAATTGAGCACAAATTGATGCCCTCAAGCTCAACAACCTGAACAGATCAACTTTCGCTGTTCACTTAGTCCAACACAAAAACATGAAGTTGAGCATTGAAGAAAAGCTATAAATCTTGCACTTTGAAGAAAAAAAGAGTAAAAATGAATATGTTAGAAGATAGAGAAATACACAGGCACTTTCACAATAAACCTGATTGTATCCTTAATGATCAACTAGAAATATGAAACCAAATATAGGCCCTATCTCCAGAATTGCATAGAACTATTATAATTTCAACCATAAGAATAATATTTAACTGAAAGGGAAATGTTTCTTAATTGGACACTAACTGCATTCATCAAATGTGAAAAAATAAATAAAATAAAATTTATTTTTCAAGTGATCAGAAATATATTTCCAGTTGCCCACTAAAAGGATGCCTTACTGTAAACATGTTATTTTCTTCAGCACATTGAATTAGCAGCTGATATAAATGAACACCACCTTCTTGCTTTTAGAGTAGCTCTCGGACCAACTTGGAATGATACACAAATATTTACCTCACATAATATGTCCAGGAGAGCTTTCTATGATGTAAGTGCAATATATAGAGCATAGATGCAGTCTAAAATAAAATGTCAACAATGTAAGCATGAAACTTAGTTACATTTAGTAGAGAAATGTAAATACTTCGTTATTTTAGGACATCAATTTAAATAGAATTTCGAATCAACAAATCCACCTAATGATGGGTTCAGACACAAACTAGTGTTGGTGCAAAAAAAAAAAAAAAAAAAAAAAAAAAAAAAAAAAAAAAAAAAAAAAAAAAAAAAAAAAGGATAAATAAATAAAAATAAAATAAAATCATGTGTCTGGTTGCAATATTTATTTACTACAGTATTATTGAAGAAACACCTTCGGTGTTCTCAAGACAGAAATGGATGAAATAACTGTTTTCACTGCTATTGGATTTCGATTATGGTACATTCGTAAATGTATTTGAAAACTGTTTCTCCAAAAAATAGATAAATATAATTGTGAGAAACCATGTAAAAAAACTATGATTTATCGAAGGAATAAAAGCATTTTTAACCAGAAAAGAGAATTGTACCTAACAGCAAAAATGAGTAATCACCCAGCAACAGTCGAATATTATAAAAACTACTGTGCTACATTAAGAAAAGTAATTAAATGTGTGTTAGCCTATCATGTCCGAGATTGGTGCCTATCATAATAAAATTAAAACACTGTGCAATATTTTTGAAAGGGAATCAGGACAACGAAAAACACAGGAAGACAGTATTATCATCAAAATGAACTAAAAATTTACAAACAAATAGTCAAAAGTTTTGAAGTATTTTCAGTGCTCATTTTTTAAATTTAGTTGAGAAAATGGGATCTAGAAGTTCATTAGAAGAAGCAAGGCTGTCGATGAAAAGGCCATAGGCTACCTATGCAGTTCCACACAACAAAAACTCCGCTCACCTCTCCCTCTGAAGTAAGGAAAATAATTCACAAAAATGTTAAAGCTGGCATGTATTTGATGGCATTTCTAGCAGAGTACTAAAAACTTGTTTGCAGCAGATAAGTAGCAGTTTCAGGCACATACCTAATAGATCTTTGAAGCAGGGTATTTTTCCCGACAGTGTGAAATATGCAATCATAAAGCCATTGCATAGAAAAGGAAATAGGTCTGATGTCAACTACTACCAACACCCAAAGTCAATTGTGGCCGCTCTATCTACTAACAATGTCAGTTTGGGATTTCTGAAAGTATTTTCAACAGACAATGCCATATATGCTTTCACTGATCAAATAATCTCTGAATGCAAATATACTCTGAACAACCAGACATCACCTGTTGGGATTTTTTGTGATCTATCACAGGCTTTTGATTGTGTAGATCATGAAACTCTTTCAGATAAGCTCAAGTAGTGTGGTATGAGTGGGACAGTGCACCAATGCTTTTCTTCTTACTTAAGTGGAAGAGTGCAGAACGTTGAAATACGTGGTTCACATTATGCACAAAAATTAGTTGTTTCCTCAAACTGGGGAGCTATTGAGAATGTGGGTCCCACAGGGCTCGGTGTGGGGTCCTTTGCTGTTCGTATATAAATTAATTACTCGCCATTCTATACTCACGAAAATGCAAAGTAGTGCTTTTTGCTGATGATACAAGTATTTTAATCACAACTAGCAAACAATAATTAAGTGATAACATTTTGAATATAGAACCATTAAGTGATTCTCAGCAAATTGACTCTCATTAAATTTTAATAAAACAGTATTTACAGTTCTGTAGATTAAATAACACGTCGCCATAAATAAACACAGAGTTTGAACATAAGTCTGTAGCTAAGGTGGAATATTAATTTTTTTTAAAAAAAAGTGTGTAATCAAAATAATTATTGCTGGAGCTCACCCAATATAATCCTGCAGACATTTATTTAAAGTACTATGGATCTTCACAGTAGCCTCACAATATATATAAATTTTGTTATTAACAACCCAGCCCAATTCAAAATTAATAGTGTGCATAACTACAACACTCAGAGAAAGGATTATCTTCAATATTGGAGGTTAAAATCTAAGTTTAGCACCGAAAAGGATGAATTATGAGAAGTTAACTCTTCATTCTCAGTAGATGAATTTTTAAATATAAATTATTAACTAAAAATAATTTAAAATGACAATAAAAGGAAAGAAAAAATGCCTGTCTTCTAAAATTACACAAATATGCCTTTTATTAAACTGACACGATCCACATAATCACGAAATGCCATATTCATGATCTATGGAACCAGTATTAATCATATCTAATGTTTTTATTCGTAATGACTTTGAGCTATGGCTGCCCCCCTCGTCCCCTGAAAAAGGGGAAGTGATCGTTTGGCATTATTGGCCGGGAAAAACCATCTAGCGTTGTTCGGCCGCCTATTTGACGCCACATAGGCGACTTCCGTGCCAATGCTGATAACACACAAGACCCTTTTCCCTACCGGGAATCGCACCGCTTTTAGTAACAAAAATATATTTATTTCAAATTTTGAAAAATTCACAGTCGAAGTTTACAGGTTATAAATTTATCTTCCAGTGGCCATCATTTATGCCTTTACATATTTATTTTATTTTGTAATTTTCCTACGTTATTCACATTTATTTCGGTTAATGAGATGTATTCTTTTTCTGTCTTTGGGTAAACAGTTCATTATGTTTTAAGTACATAAGTCCGTTTATCACAGATATTTTCTCTCAAGACATGGCAATCAGCTTTCACATATGATTTTAATTTGGAATGGAACGCAAAGTGAACATAGTATTTAATATACTCATTATGAGGAGTCAATCAAATTACGAAAGAGCAATCAGACATCGATAAAAATAGTGTTCAGTAACTTATATGAGAATGCGTCCTGGCCGAGAGTACTGTCTTACAGAAAGTTAAATGTCCACTTACCTCGTGGTGCACATCTTTTTGTCAGCAGACCACCTCAGCGCCTTCGGAAAATGAACAATATTCGTCGGCCATAAAAAATCTGTATAAAAAACTATCCACAATGAGAGACTTTTTCCTACTTCCACAGTTCGCGCCAGATAATGTTTTTGTAACAGGTTTTTATGTGAGTTACGGAATGATGAGCTTTTCGAGTAAAACATTATTGCCACAATATTAAAACACAAACCACGGCCAAGACCGTTATACCACAACTCTTTTCGTCCCTCTCACACGCAGTTTCTTTTGTGGTCAGTTTATGGTATAATGAACTTGTTAACGAAATTTACACACGGGTTGTCTGTGTTAAAGTGCTTGCTAAAATATTATGTAAATCTGGCACTCTAAAATGTTCAGTTCTCGCTAACGAACGAACAACATTCCAGGTGGATTTAAATTGTTAATTAATCACAGCTCACATAATAGTTCGAAGTTTTTCACTTTCTTTTTCACCATCACCAAACACATTTATTAACATCCCCCGATCTTCAAATCTGCATTTTATCGCTCGTATTTGCGTAACCCCTCATGTTCATACTTGTAGCTGAGCTCCGACACTACTTCTAGAACGGACAAAGAATTTTTATTTCTAGAAAAATATGCTCGAACTACTCGTCTTCTGATTGGCTGAAAACCATAGCTGAAAACTACAACAGCCAATCAACTGGCAGTTCAGAATCCGCGCTGTACTGCCTTTTGTTCAGTGACCAGTTATAACAACTACAGTAGTCGACATCTGTAGAAACATTACCGGATAAATTAAATTTAGAAACATTACTAAACACAAATATTACCACGTTAACTAAATGAATTATTTACGAACATGCAATGTCTCGCTATTACCGTAAATTGGCGAAGTGTTTGGAATTACAAACATCTTTTAAATATTTACTTTACGAATCTATGTAACAATTTTCTTCCGATTTTTTTTACTCCAGTCATACCTAATTCACACTACTATCTAACACATATTAATGCGATAATAAATCATATAACACATAACATTCATTAAATGATATTCATTTTTATAAATCGCTACTTTGATAGAAGTGTACATGTCTGTTTCCTCCTGACATCTGGCGGGCTCTACTGCAACTGTTTGCATTTGACTAGTTCCGAAGTCCGGCACAGACCATCTGTTGCGCGTGGCTGGCTGGCGGCTGCAATGTAGCTATATGAGCGTTGTAAGGCGGTACGCCCTAACAGTTTTTATTTTTAGAATCCATCTGACACATGTATTCAATATGGCATTTGCTATTAGCTCTAGGAGCATTTGACTCACATTTTGGCAATACAATCAACAACTCTAACAATAAATCACAAGTATAAAAAAACTAGAAATACGTGGCAGAAAAAAACAGTGGCCAATTTGAAATGAAATGGCGAGCAAATTCATCTAGAAAATGCATACAGTTCGGCACATAGTAGCAATTGATTCGAAATTTGATACAATACAGTCTACAACTACATAAATTAAAAGTAAAAGCACAAGAAGTAAAAACACAAGAAATACGGGATGAGAATTACAAATAGGAAATTTAACACACGAAATGGGCAGCAGGTGTTTCAAAACTTTAATAAATGTACAACTGAAAACAAAATACACACACACACACACACTCAAGAACAGACACAAGAAATAAAACCCTAAATCTTACTTCATCTAGAATAAAATATAGAACTGTAGGAAATACAAACAAGAAATATTGAAGCGGGCGATTCTACACCAAATGATTTGGGTTTTTATTTTTTGCAGGTGCACTGAAGATCAGTAGCTGCATTTTTATGCTGGATGCAAACTTTCGTATACAGGACTTCTTATCAATGAAGTAAATTATCACACTTTACACTGATGAGCGATGAACTGTGAAACGAGGGATAAGACGAAATAGTTTTTTCTCACTTGCTTTCACTTTTTTCCCCCTACGCTATTTCTTGTTTATTATAGTTACGTGTATGTTCTTTCGGAACGCGGATTTCCCGCTTCGGGCCAGTAGTCACCTTAAAAACATATTTTATTTGTCAATTTGTTCCTTGGGCAGATCGGTTCGTTGCTTATGCTGCATCCTGCTTGTTCTACATGGTGCGTCTGAAAAGTTCGGTGAATGGTCTTAGGAAATACAGGCAAAAGAGTTACAAACAGAATACCTTTACTGGCCTTCAAAGTAATCGCCATTGGCTACAACCTGACATCGGTTGTGCAGCTGTTGGAAACTGTCAGCAAACGCTTCTTGTGGAATTGCTCGAAGCATTGAGGTTATGCGTTGTTGGATCTCGGCAACCGTTACGAAGCCTGAGCATTTCTTCAACTCGTCTGCTATCATTCTCAACGGCAGCCGCCAATCATCCGCAAGCATCCGTCGCCCTCGTTCGATGTTGTCTGGGACTGCGATTGTGAACGGTCGACCTGAACGCGGCTCATCCTCGACACGTTCCTTTCCGCCTCTAAAGCATTAAGCCATTCAGACACACACTTTTTACTCACTGCTTCAACATACACTTGTACTAATATCCCATGGGTCTCCGTCGCCGTTTTGCCAAATTTGAAACAAATCTCGATGTTAACGCGTTGCTCTATGTCGCAATGACGAGAGTTGTCACACTGACCCTGTTAGGTGGGTCGCAGCGTGTACCACCGCTTCACTGCAGCGCTTTGCACGATAGGAGGCGCTTGTTGACATGTCTCGCAATGTTTGTGCGTGGGCACCTCATCCTCGCCAACACGGTTTGTAAAATATGGGACCATTCACCGAACTTTCCACACGCACCTTGGGTTCATGGCTCAGGTTTTTGTTAGAGAAAGCATATAGTCCGCTCACCGAACTTGCTCTGCCAACACGCTGTCACTAATTAGGCTATCGTTTCCGGTTCTGACCAAATTCTCCACTAATCGCACTTAACATTTGTAGAGCCCCCTGCCCAATAATTCCTGCTGCTCGCAGTATTAACCCTCCTCTATAAATGTTGCTGGTGACCACACAAATATAAACATTGGGTCGTATCCGACCCCATGCCTCATAATTGCAATTTCTCAGTACGGGAATCAATAATGCACATAGTTTTTATATTATATAGTTATTTAACATTCAATTACATATATTCAAAGTAATGTATTACTAAGGCACCTGAAAGAAATGTTTCAGTCTTTTCGAAATAAAATAACTTAAAACCAATTATTTCAGTATTATAATGTGAAAACAGCGTCATCTTTGATTCCTCGAACCTCGCCTTTTGGCCCGGGAAGATGTGTCACAATATTTGAACTAGGTGTTCGTGAATATGGTGAAATCAGAGGCTTATCTGTCCATATAGTCTCCCCATCTCTACCAATTTCAAAATTTCTGTCGTCGTGTTGCCGAGGGTTTTCAACTAAAAAATCATTTTCTTCATCCAATTCAAAGTCATCATTTTCAAAATCATTATTTGACAGTATACTGTCATCAGATTCTGAGGCTATATCAGAAATTTCATCGTTGAATTCCTCATCATATTCTACTTCCTGTCGTCTACATTCAGCCCATATCTCGTCTAATGCAGTAAAATTATTTTTTGTACTATTTGCCATGATTGCAGAAAATGGAACTCTGGAACAATAATATATAACAATATAATACAACAATATTATACATAATAATCAATATAAGACTGGAACACAATAATAAACACTGGGTCACATCCGACCCAGCGAGGAGGGACAATACTATAAACAATGGGTCGGATCCGACCCTGCATCGGGGAATCTATCGTTATACAGCAAACAAAGAAATGTGGCGCTCAGCTAAGTCTGATGTTGGCTGGACGGAGCGTGCGTCATGACTGCCTGGGAGGGTACCAAGGGCCACGTAGCCCTGGAGGAGGGGGGGGGGGGGGAAGAGACATGCGCACTTTTCTAACTGGCGGGTCGGATCCGACCCGAACGTTTACATACGAGGGTTAACTGTATTCAGGGCCGGCCCGTACAAATTCGGCGCACTAGGCAAATTATTTTAATGGCGCCCCATTTAATAAAATCGCAATAAAACATTAATGTAAAATACACATTGCATCTTTTTTCATTCAAATACATAATCACAACCAATACATTACGTAATTATATTTCCCCATTAAAATGGGACACATCATACACTTTTATACAACAATGTTACTTTTTCATCGTTTTTTTGTATTTTGTCTTTTAAAAAGGTTTTCGTTGATACTTTACAATTTATTCAATTATAAGCTTCATTGTACAAAGGGTCAAACAAACTTCATTTATATTGCCTTGGCTTTTGCAAAATCTAAGACGATCTTCTTCAAATCAATGGAGTCAGCTGTTTCTCGTTCAGTTGACAAAGACGACAACCCCACAAGTCTTTCTTGAGTCACTGTGGATCGCAGATATTTTTTATGAATTTTTATTTCGAGAAACTGTGCTCACCATTGACTACAGACAAAGGAAGAGTAAGCAACACTCTTCGTGCAGTAACTAAATTAGGTACAATGTCACTAAGTCCGTTTTTTTTTTTTAAAAAAATTTAATTTTTTTATGGGACTTAACTACGGGGTCATCAGTCCCTAAACTTACAAACTACTTATGAACTACTTACGAACTAGGACGGCACAAATATCCATGCCCGAGGGGGGATTCGAACCCCCGACCGTAGCGGCCGTGCAGACCGTGACTGGAGCGCCTTAGTCCCCTCGGCCACCGCGGCCGGCAAGTCCGTTTTCCCAAATACAACTCAGAACATCCTGTGGCCCTGAGTTATTGGGGTTACAATGGCTTGTAATTCATTGCAGAGATCAGTGCATCAATATCTTTAGAGTGTATGGCTTAGAGACATTTCTAAATTAACACATTATTCAAGAACAGCTTAGAGAATTTTATTTTGTACATCATGTATGTTGTGCAGACAGTCAAATACACGATTTAGGTTGTAAAACTAATTAAATCTCTAGTCAACTGAATTTATTGCAGTATCCAACATTGCAAAATAAAAAAATAATTTTGAAATGATTTTACTCGTCACGAATAGGTTAATCTTCTGCTTCATAAACAAACTGTAATTTCTTGTGTCTTAGACGGACTGGTTCCCTATCTGATGAAAATGCTGCGGAAATGTTGGCTGCTTCTGAAATTTCTCTTGCTTCTACCAGCATTTCTTCAAATCCCAAATAACTTCTACAATATTCAAGAAATGTTTTTGTTTCTAGCAAAGCATTTGTAATAGCGTTAAGATAACTTTCTTTTGACTGAAGAAGTCTGCTAGTCAAATTTACTTCGAACAACGTATTGTACCATGCAACAAGTGAAACAATAAACTCGAAGTTCGCTATTTTTAGCAATGGACTGAGCCTCAATTTCGCGTTTGATTTCCAGCTGAACCAGTCAATGTATTATCTTCATATATATCAATGAGTACATCATGCACATCGTCTAGGTGATAACGAAAAGGACGCAATGCACCAATTCTGCTCTCCCATGTAGTATCACTCACTGGTTTTAGCGTCAAAGCAGGCACATGGTGCAATAGGACATCCCAAAGATATGTTGAAGCAGAAAAATACACATAAATCGTTTGGATAAAGTAGCAGGAGAGAGTGGTGAGGTCATTAGCAGCCACTGTATACTACAGAGACTGCAGAACGGCGGACAGCGCGCAGCCGTGAGGGCGCCCCAGCACCCTGCTACTCGTCTATTCATTAAACGCTTACTAGAAAAATTCTGAAGAGTCAAAGAGAATGCGTGAAACATTGACTTGCGTCTTGTCTCTTGCCTGTTGCTCATGTGTAGTAACCGGGAATTCATCACTCCTGGAAGCTCAGCGCGACAGCAAAATGTTCAAATGTCTGTAAATCTATCGGACCAAACTGCGTCGTCATCAGTCCGTAGCTTACAAACTACTTAAACCTAGGTAAACTAACCTACGGACAAACACAGACACCCATGCCCCAGGGAGGACTCGAACCTCCACGGCGAGCAACCGCGCGCTCCGCAGCGAGGTGCTTTAGACCGCTCGGCTACTCCACCGCGGCAGCGCGAAAGTAAACCGAGTGCCCCAGGGTTCGTCGCGCACGACAAATTTGGCGCAAAAACAAAATGTTCAAATGTTTGTTAAGCTTATGGGACTTAACTACGGGGTCATCAGTCCCTAAACTTACAAACTACTTATGAACTACCTTATACTAAGGACGGCACAAATATCCATGCCCGAGGGGGGATTCGAACCCCCGACCGTAGTGGCCGTGCAGACCGTGACTGGAGCGCCTCAGTCCCCTCGGCCACCGCGGCCGGCAAATTTGCCGCCCCCCAATTTCGAGCGCCCTAGGCAATTGCCTAGTTTGCCTATATGGACGGGCCGGTCCTGACTGTATTTGCGCAAGGGATTGATGGTATTTGTATATCCACATAGAAATTGTCATTTGCCAAACGGCGCTTGTTCCGATGCGGGTCAGTACCGTCTTATGAGTGTGACTGTGAGGCTGCTAGTGTATTTCTTTTTTCTTTTTTTTTTTTTTCAACGGCGAGCGCTGGACGGTCACCTTTACGTCAACTAATCCCAATCCCCTTGCTGCTGGAAGCGAGCACGTCGCTCGAGCAACTTAGCAAGTATTTGTAATCCCAAGGGAGCAAGCTGCTGAGGTCATCAGTCGCAATACGTAAACCAATTAAACTAACTTACAACACATAGAATCATGCCCGGAGGAGGACTCGAACCTCCGACGGGGGAGAGGTCGCGCAGTTCGTGGAATGCCGTCTTAGACCACGTGGCCATTCCCGCGCGGCGTTAGGAGGACAAGGCTGTATGAATATGCCGAGCACTTTATGACTGTGTGTTGTTTCAGTCGTTTGTTTCCGGTAGCCAGTAGCACAGTTTTCTGTTCACTCATTTTTCCGCCTGGTACCACTTTTCCTTACGTCTTCTCACTGCTCTATGCCTGTCTAAAAGACCTGTAGCAAACATGCTCAAATCCAAGACTCCATCAGAACATATTGCTAATCTTTCAATATAAATTTCTCTTCATTTTCAGAACATACTGGCGATATGTCAGCTTTTTCTATGGTAGACCTTCTCGCTGAAAACCGTACCATACAATATTGTGACATTACAGATACAGGGAGAAGTTGCTTGTTTCCATGTGAAAGGCAGGTTTTGTCACGCTGTTGGGTTCCCAGCTGGCCGGCTAACAGTTTGGACCTAGTGAATGGTATACAGGAAACGGCTGTCTTGGATGAGCGAGGGCGGCTATTCCAGATTGCAACTGAAATACAATATAGCCACAAACATTATTCTAAAAATCCATATAAAATCAGGGAATGATCATACGGCAAATATAATTATATGGATGGATTCAGGAGACTTGGGAGAATCAAACGCTGTAATTACTATTTCAGTATCCCTTACAGATAAAAAGCCGATAAATTTCAGTACTATAATAATAGTATTATAAGATTTACGTTTACAATTATTGATACGTAGTGTTTATCAGTAACAGTTTAAGAAGCAAATGGGCAGCGTTGCACCACGCTACCTATCTTAAGAGACGCATCACGTTATTTCCGTATTGTTTCAATAAAGTTTGTTTTACTCTGTTGTTCTGATTTTCGTTGAGGTAGTAATATTCTTATGTCAGAACATAGATTCCACCACAGAAACACAAAACATGAGCCCAGAAAAGCGCATTACATATATATATATATATATATATATATATATATATATATATATATATATATATTCTTAGTAACGTTCGTTTTTTATGTTTTAGACTGCCACTTAAAGATCTCATTGCCGACTAAAAATAGTAAATATGCAGCAAATAATTTATACATAAACAATTATATGTATTTGTGGATAAGAACTGAATATATTTGCATAAAAGTCATGATAAATTAAATATTAATTGTTTAACTATATT
This sequence comes from Locusta migratoria, assembly GCA_026315105.1. Taxonomy (NCBI): domain Eukaryota; kingdom Metazoa; phylum Arthropoda; class Insecta; order Orthoptera; family Acrididae; genus Locusta; species Locusta migratoria. The sequence continues at coordinate 263,784,838 of CM048755.1, forward strand.
TTGACGGCGGCAGTAAATTTGAACAGTAAGACGCCACGCTTAATAGCTACCTGAGCAAAGACCTTCAGTCTCAACCGATTTTAGTGTTGTTAAATACAAATTTGTTTGTTTAATGTAAACCAGATTTGTACGGAGGTGGTCAAAGCATTTAATTCTGTGATAACCAAATGTATAATATTTTGGAACGGAATTTGTATTTTAAAGATGAGGCGTTAGGATGTGCGGAAGGATACAATTTTGGGAGCAGGTAGAGCACGCTTTCGAACGCTTGGGATGGAATCGTAACTTGGACGCGGTGGTGAAAGGTTGTGACGCTGGGCGGTCTGAAGCCGCGTTACGAACTTGTGATTTGAAGAGATAGGCACGTGTGGACTGTGACTGTAACTGTGACTGCAGAACTTAGTCTCTGGTGAAAAGTGGTAAAGTATGCACGGTAGAAGGGCTGTGGAACTGTGATAAATCAGCAATCGTGTACTCGTGTGGTGTCAAACTGTGTTTTATAACAAGTACTATAATTAATCGCGGATTAATTTGGAACTGCAATTTATGAGTGATAATTTGGAACTTTTACTCTCGAGTGCGTGTGACAGTTATTGTGCCTCTCATGAACAATAGGTGGGGAAATATTCAGTTATTTGTCGATGTAATAAAGTAGGACCACCTCCGCATTTTCATGTCCAAAAATAGTAATAAACTTTAATTATAAAGAATTACTTCGTGAGTGAATTACTTCTTTATCTTAGAATCAATTTTGTTGGTTTTTCAGTGCTTTAATTTATATTTAAATATATTTTTTCGTCATCATATACAGATTGATAGACTGGCTAAACTACAGATTAATTATTGAACTTGTTTAAACAGATTGGGTAGCTGTTTATGGCATAGAAGCTGACATACATAACTCTCCCCTATGAACAGAAACGAGCCATTAACATTTTACTACCCTGAGTTACGTATTACCCAATTCTTATTGGTGAGTACCGATAGGAAGGTCGCAGTATGTTCAATTTTTCAGATGCCGCACGCAAAGTCATACGAACTTATGGAACAGCTGTTTCACCTCGTTCCAGCACCTCATCCTTAAGCTTTGTTCGGATTTGTGGCATAGCGCTGAAAAAAGTAAACAACATACAAAACAGTAAAATTCTATGTCTGAGGGTCAGACTGATCAGTGATCAAAGAAACCCCATGACTGATGAATCACATCCCATCAAGAAGAAAATCGACAATGAATAAAATTTTTGTTGTTAGAATACAAAACAAGACATACATCTCAAGACAATTAGACACGTAGCAACACGAACATTCTTTTTTTCTGGTACCTTTAGTATCTTATTTGCTACCTTTACACTTATTTTTATTTAAGCTTTTTAAGTGCCTCAAATGCAACACTCACGTTTCTTAGTGAAAATCTCTGACATCAAGTCATTTGTACGTGCAGTGCTTAGGCATTCACAAGCAGTACTGCCAACGCAACAAAATCTTGCAGCTGAGTTTAGAAATGAATTCCACTTTTCAAAAATTACACAGTTTTCTTCTAAGTCACCCCGCGAATCAAAGTTGCTCCATTCCGCGTCATTACTTCCTTTCGAAATAATCACGAGTAGAAGAATGCAGAAATCAAGACTCATATGGACCTTTAGTGACATTCATTCTTCCAATGCGACATTCGTTAATGGAATAGGGAAGGAGGGGGGTACCAGGAATACCCTCTACCACACACCATAAGATGCGTTCTTTATAACATAGTGCACATTTAGAGGAAATAACAAGCTACATACTTCCATACTAAATAGTGCTTCCGTGAAATGAAGATGAAATTAAATTTTTATGAACCAAGATTTATTTCTGACATGTAAAGATTTCCAAATAAGTGATTTTCAGCAATGAGCCGCTCTTTTTGTAACAAGAGGCTTTATTTTGTAGATGTAGATTTCGGCAAGTGAATTACTTTCAAAGTTTTGCATCTAAACTAAAATGTGAAAACTGTATTACATAGCGTTTATAGGGCTTAAACAATGCACACGCATGGCATACTGATATAAAAAAAAATGCATCCATTGAGAATGGCGAGTCACTCGTCGAAATCTATATCTTAAAAATAAAGCAGTTCGTAACAAAACTGATAGCTGCAAATCACCTATTTGGAAATCATATACAGTCGTGGGCGCAATAAATCTTTATGGAAAGCAATCTGTTGTCAAGGTTTAGCACAGATTGGATTCAATGATTTTGTAGTCCTTACTATACACTCAGGTGAAAAAAAGTCATGGGACAGCGATATGCATACATAAAGATGGCTGTCGTACTGCGTTCACAAGGTGCACTGGTGACGCTGTCATTTTCATTAAACTGATTCACGTGGAAAGCTTTGTCGCGAAAGAATGGGGCCTTGCTGCGGTGTGCGCTGCCGTTTTCCGTCGGAGGTTCGAGTCCTACCTCTGGTATGGGTGTTTGTGTTGTCCTTAGGTTAGTTTAAGTAGTTATGAAGCTTAGGGACTGATGACCAAATAAGTACCATAGACTAGAAAACATTTAAACAACGCAGTGGCTGACGAACAGCATGTGATGAGCGACGTTATCAGTGGTACCAGGGAAGCCACATTGCATGAAAGATGCACAGAAAAGTATGTGGGATGTAGGCCGAGCGTGTCCTCTAGGACAGTGTGGGCGGTGGCAGCAGACGGCCGACTCGAGTGCCTTTGCTGGCAGCGCTTATCCTGGACCCCAGGCGACTGCAAAGCCGTGAGTCCCACTAACAGCTGAGGGAAGGCTCTGTACAACTTGCAGCTGCCTCCATAATGGCATGGGGCCTCTGGTTCAGCTCACCGATAGTTGACTGGATATCGTTATGTTCGGCTACTTGCAGATCGTTTACAGCCATTCGTGGACTTCCACGTCTCCAATCAACGATTGAATTTTTATGGATGACAATGCGACACGTCACGGGGTCACAATCATAGGCGCCGTGGCTCGGTCGCTCAAGCATACCCCAAAATTTGATTGGGTATGCTCGGCATGCCCTACTGAAAAGTTTGGTATTATTTTTTCTTTACGATATATTTCTTGACTCATTTTGTGGAGTCCTTTGATGCCGTAAAGCACCTGATGCTGCAGTATAAATACAAAATTTGACAAATAGGGCGCGAGAGCTTTGCGTAGTGTGAAATCGAAATTATGCTGTGTGATGTGCACGTGTTATGGTTAGAAAATGAGAAGGCAGAGTGCGAGTAGAGCATATTAGCTGTAGTTAACTGAGCATAACACAGCAGCAGTGCAATTTAAAAACATTCTCGTCACAAATGTTCAGTTGGGCAATTTCAGCCCTATTCTTCTGTTCCAACCTAACTTCGGAATTTGAGATATAATAGGGAAACTTATTTAATACTGTTCCTGCAATCCTGATCTATTGTTGACAGATTATTATATGAAATCATCTCAGTTCAATAAATTAATTATCCTCGTAAAGTGCATCCTTTAAAATGATGACATATTAGTAAAAAACAAATCTACCTTTGGCAAGCAAGACAGTAAATACGATTCCTGCTCATTTCACTGGTAGCAATTTAAACTGAACGCTCAGGTTCCTCTAAAATAGCAGATACTCTAAAATAGCGTCAAATCCACATACAAACACCGAAGTATATGAGCTGGCATAGCATGTGAGGGCATAGCTTTGCCTCTTACTATACGATATGCATAACCCTCAGTTACTATCTTTGGGTCATTTCTGACCCCAGCATGAAAATTAATTTATCTCTGGAATTGCGCCGCTCTTGCTTAAAACGTTGTTTGTATTCTCGTAGAAGTCAATTGTCTTCAAGGAATAGTGTTAGTGTAAATCGTGACATTTTTCATCCTGTTTACTGAATTGGTGTGTGATGTAACAATGGGTTGAAAATCTATTGGTATCGACAGATATGGCATGTCAGCAGTAGTGTTTATGGTCTATTTTGGTAATACTGTATAGAAAATAAATCTGCAGAAGAATGAAGCCAGGAAGACGGTCCGATATAAGTGACTGAGGAATGTCACGTGACATCTCCGAACGGCTGGTTTTCGTTAATTCAATGGAGGGTGTCAAATCTCCGATATTTTTGCAAATATCTCTCAAACGATAGGAGATATGAAAAAAACATGCGGGAGCAAAGTTGTAGAGAATTTTCTCCTCTACAAATTCGGTTATTCAATTTTCGCGTCAGATGAACGGTTTATTTGCAATTAAAATTACATTACAGAGGGCTTTTTTGTATTACTAACGTATTTCTTGTCCGAAATATTTGAAAAAGCGAGGTTCTGGTCTCTGGTAGCCAACAATTATGTCTGTAATATTTGATGCCGATTGGTTGAACGGTTCGACCTAAAAAGTGGGAACAAGTTACAGACAGACATCGTCAAATCGCAGTTATTTTTGCAAATATCTCTGAAACGATGCAAGATATAAAAAAATAAATAAATGAATAAATAAAATAAAATAAGAGAGCGGAGTTGTAGAGAAGTTTCCCCTCTACAAATTAGGTTATACAATTTTCGTATCGGATGAACGATTCGTTTGCAATTACAATTATATTACAAACGGCTTTTTTTCGTATTACTACCATATTTTTGTCCGAAAAATTAAAAAAAGGGAGGTTCTGGTATCTGGCGGCCTACAATTATGACTGTATAATTTGGTGCTGATCGACTGAACGATTCGTCTTAAAAAGTGGGAACTCGTTACGGACAGACAGACAGACAGACATCCCGAAATCGCCGTTATTTTTGCAAATATATCTGAAACGGTACGAGATATGAAAAAAACATAAGAGAGCAAAGTTGTAGAGAATTGTCTCCTCTACGAATTCGGTAATTCAGTTTTCGTGTCAGATGAATGGTTAAGCTGTTATTTTCATTTGAATTTCGAGCTGTCAAAAAACGATCGCAAAGGCCCACTTTTAGTGTTACTACCGTAACCTAAAGTGGGCCAAAAGTAATACAGATTGACAGTTTGATTATCAAAATTGTAATTAATGCCTGTATGTCCATTATTATTATATACCTGCAAAGAAAGAAAGGCATTCTTCGGAAAATAGATGACTAAAATATTATTAGTCTCAATAAAATATGTCGACAACGTGACAGGATCTGGCGAGAAAAATACTATAGTTTTGGCAAGAGTACAGAACAACATAGCCAGGAAAGACTGAAAGGCTCTAAATACAGGCTCAGAAAGAATAAAACAGCAAGAAATTAGTACGAGAATCGACATTCTATATCTATAAAAGAAAAGAAGAAAGAAGACAACAGATACATAAGAAGAGGCAAGAAAGAAGCTGAAGACTCAAGACGAAGAACAAGATAGAAGATGAAGGCACAAGAAAAGAAGATCATACCTTGGGGAAAAGGGAGAAATAATTTTTTTTACAGGATCTGCTGTTGCTGAGCAGAGGCGACAACGAGCTGCCTTGCCATCCGCACCACAACGTCTCCACGCCGTCTGAAGAGCAGGGGCTGTAAATCATCACTGATTGGTCCGGAAGGTCAGCAGTCTGTCCGAGTTTCATTGCAACAGGCAGTTGCAGCCGGTCTACAGTCTCCAACGGCTCGTCTCATCGCAGTTTCACCGACTATTTACAAATAAATGAGGCCTCGTGAGTTTAATGAACAACAATTGTCTATGATTTGTCTGAATTTCATTTTTTTTGTACATTAACTGGAATTTAAAAAAAAAGTATTAATTTAGTAAAACAAACTAAATATAGGATTGTCTGAATTGTAACGTTTACAATAAGAAACAGCCGAACAGGTTATTATAGTTATAAAGGTGAAGTGTGTGATCAAAGGAGAAATTATATATTAACATTTATTTTGTTCATTGAGCCAACAAGTATTAATTAATATGGTTGAAACAAGGTCTTCAACGAGCGAATGGACACGTTCTCTTAAAGAAGTTATAAATGAAATGGATAACAGAATTAAAGATGCAATAGAGGGTGATTTGAATGCTCAAAGCGATACTATAAATAACAAAATTAAAGAATCTTTGACCACTCAAAGAACTACTATCAAAAATGAAATCGAAGAAGCTTTGACCGTTTAAAGTGCTGCTCAAACTGCTGACCTAACTGCCACTATAGATAACAAGATTGAAGATTCTGTTGAAAGTGTTTTGACCTCTCATAATAAAAAGATTACAAAAAAGTTTAATGATGACTTTCAAGAAAATAAAGACAGGAATACTGGGTTTGAGAAACGAGGTTGAGGCAGTGAGTCAACGTCTAGATAAACATGTTAAAGACTCCAGGGAGGAAAAGGACATGAATGAACGAACAGATCAGATAATAGAAGAGTTTCGTAGTTTTCAGACTACCTCTAAATATGAACGAGATGTTTGTACTGAAGAGATGAAAAATTGAGGTAGATAATGTAAAAGAATCATTTTGTCAATTAAGAAACGATATTGAAAAATATCTTAACGCCATCACAGAACAATTATATAATTTAACAATTCAACATAATAGCGATAGATTAGATTAAGAAAAAGTAAGGGATGAAATTGTTAAACTATCTTTTTCTCAAGAGGAAGAGAAGGAGATAGTAGTTAATAATTTACCAGATGCCAATGTTCAAGGCTTCTTGAAATTTCACAGTAAAGGATATAATAATGCTATATCAAGCAGATTATTTGAAGGAAGCAAAATCAGCAGTGGCGGTAGTACAATTGCTAGTAATTGTAGGGATAAATCTGGAGCAGTAGGAAGTGAAATTCAGAGAGATCATATTCGATCTGCTAGAGACTGGTGGGAAGAGTTTCAATTTGAGTGTAATGGTGGTCTTGAAAAAAATTTACCAAAATTTGAACCAGAAAAGGGAGTGCATACTACAGTTTTTTTTAAGATTTGAGGATTCAGTACCTACTTCATGGAATAGTGATAGGAAAGTACAGTGGCTATTAACTCGCCTTGAGGGAGAAGCTGGAAACTGGGGAACTATACATTGCAATGAATTTAATAGTTGGGAAGAATTTTGTAAAAGGTTTAAAGAAAAGTATTGACACCCTGCTGAGCAACATAAGTTGTCTTTGGAACTTATGATGCCCAGTCCCTATGAAAGAAGATGAGTAGGTTTTAAACAATATTTTGAATCACATTTAAATAGGACACAACTACTGTATGAACCTTTAAATGAAACAATTAGTAAAAGTTCTTATTAGTCAATTACCTAAATATGCCAAGGAGAAATTAATAGGCAAGGATTACACTAAAACGGACGAAATATTATGTTATTTGGATGAATTAGATATTTTGAATAAAGAAAAGGAAGATAACTGGGTTCGAAAGAATCGAAATGGGTTTTCAGATCAAAGAAAGGATGGAAATGAAAAGAGGGATGGTGACAGGAAACATAGTCAATACTGTGAAACGAAAAAGATAAAGTATAACAACAATAATGATCATAGTTACAATAATATTTCAGAAAATGTGTGGATTAATAAAAGTCATAAATCAGCTCCTCAAAAACATTATTTAAAAGAACACTCACAATGAAATAGACATATAACTATCAAGGGAGATTAGTGCTTTGGTTTAGAAATAACCTGAGAGAATTATTATAATTCAAGTGTGCTGTAAGTTCCTGACTGATAAAATATGTGACAATGTAATAAATTATGATATTATCCTAATAAATATTAATTGAAATAATATAAATTAACTGAAAATACTGACCAAAAAAATCTTATCTTAACAGGTCCTATGTCTGCAACATTGAAGAGTGTGACAAAGTTGAATGAAACATCTGTAAATATATGTTAAAATTTTAACTGGTTAAATTAAACTATGATTACTAGTAAAATAATGTCATAATTTATTATACTGTCACATTATTTATCAGTCAGGAACTTACACCACAATTTGAATTATAACAGTTCTCTCAGTTAGTTATAAACCAAAGCACTAGTCTCCCTTGATACTTATGTATCTATCAACTTAAGATCTTTGAAACTTACACTGGTAATTTTTACTTGATGATGGCGTAACAGCCGAAAACCGGTTCGTAAACCAATAAATTTGCAGAATATCTCAGTTATCTTGTGTGTTTCATTCATAATGTTGTATTTTACACTATGTCATTTGAAATGCCTGAAAACAAGTCCTCTTCAGGTACAAAACTCAAAACGATCCCACATTGGCCTGTCAGTTACCAAGTGACCAAATCTTTCATATCGTACCTCATTCACTGGTACAGGTGATGCTGTTTCCTTCTTCTGGAATGGTTGTCCATTCCATAGTGATTTGCTTTCCAGTAAGCATGAATCTATGTCCAATATGCCAGCTAAAAATTCGATAACAGTTTTGCATAAAAAATCGCCTTATGTATGTCTTACAGTTTATAAGCAATTTTGCTTGTATAAGAACAAAATAGCGTCATAAAATCAAATGTTTGTAAACCTATTGGACCAGGCTGCTATGGTCATTAGTCCCTAGACTTACAAACTCTTTAAGGACAACACACACATCCATGCCCGAGGGAGAGCGGGAGCAACCTTCCAGTCCGTAGCATAATGCCTCAGACCACGCGGCGCCACAAAATCGAAAGAAAGTCCTACATCTGTAATGTATGCTTGCGATGTCTGCCAAAGATTAAGATTATTGCGAAACTTGTCGCAAAAGACAATGGAACTTCGATATTTACGAGAACTTTATTATTGTTTTTAAGTCCCCTTAGCCATTCGAGGATGAAACCTGAAACATGTTTCAGAAAACGTGCACAATTTTGATGTTGCTTCAGCGGAACATTGCCAAATAAAGGGTTAAAGTAAAGGCAGTTGGATATGAAATAGTGATGCTAGTAGACAACAATAACGTATCTCAATACAGTACATGTCTGGTCTGCATAAAATTATTTCATCATGTGCAGTCTTCTGCTCTTCTTTATTTTGTGGACACTTTTCATCTTTTAAAATGCAAACTTAATAAGCAGCTTTACTAAAGGGAACAAATCTTTTGTTTTCCTGACAAAGTGTGTCATTTACATGTCAGGTGCTGCTGTGACCCAGTTAACTTTCAGGGAAAAAACTAAAAGCTAGGAGAGCACGCCCACATTTAAAAGTCACTGGTATGATGCTGTTAACTTCTATTATAGTTGTGTGTATGGCAAAATTTCACTTGGCCGCGGCGGAATAGCCGTGCGCGCTGAGGTGCCCTGCTACGGTGTGCGCGGCCGTTCCACGTCGGAGGTTCGAGTCCTCCCTCGGGCATAAGTGTTTGTGTTGTTATTCGGATACCTTAGTTTAGCCTCGGCGGAGTGGCTAAGCGCATTGAGGCGCTATGCTCCTATGCGCAAGGCCGCTCCCCGCCGGGGGTTCGAATCCTCCCTCGGGCATGGATGTTGGAAGTTTATGCTGTCTTTAGTATAAGTTAGTTCATAAGTAGTTTGTAAGTTTAGGGACTGATGATCCCGCAGTTACGTCCCTTAAGCGTAACAAACATTTTGAACCTTTGTTTACGTAGTTTGTAAGTTTAGGGACCGATGACCACTGCAGTTAGGTCTCATAACTTCACAAACATTTGAATATATATATATATATATATATATATATGTGTGTGTGTGTGTGTGTGTGTGTGTGTGTGTGTGTGTGTGTGTGGTGTGTGTGTGTGTGTGTTTGTGTGTGAAAATCATGTTGATGGTGCTTTTTGTTAAATTCCAAACTTAATCGACACAGCAGCACCATCGCTTCAAATTCTAGCAATAGATGTAGAGCTTATGTGACTTAACTACAGGGTCATCAGTCTAGCAGTAGATGATAAGGATGTTGCTGAGATAGGAGAAAATATTCGACCATTACCCCATTATACACTATCTCATCAAACGTCAAACACGTAGGGGAAGGTTGCCGATATTGGACCACTTTTTTATTTTGGGATCCAAAGTCTACATTATCTATCTAATTGAAATAAAATATACTTTAAAAGAAGCTATATATGTTTAAAAGAAGCTATATATTTAAAAGAATAATATATATATAAAGAAGCTATATATAAGAAATAAGATATTAAGAAAAGCTGCATTTCAACATCTCACCATCGATATTCCTTCTGGCTGACGGAGAGAAAACTGTGTATTTCGTCTTATAAATGAAGAAAACCACCTTTTACCAGCCATTTTCTTTTCTATGTTGAAAGAATGGGGCAGTTCATATTTCTGTTCTATGGCGAATGCAAGTTTAGGAACATCTTTGATTGTGAATACAAAAAAACCTCTCTTCAAATAAGAGAAGGTGATCTGCGACAATTTTTTCCATCCATTAAAGGTTGATTGTCTTCCGAATAACTGAACTTCATTTGAGAACATGCTTTTACCATCAGCATATCTCCTTAATTGTAGAATTTGGTACTCGGTATATACGAGCACACTTGTTAAGTTCACGGTTACCGTTTCTGTATGCTTCCACAGCTACCTTCAGTTCATCTTCTGTCCATTTTCCATACATTACCCTTATTGAATCTTCCAAATCTAAAAAGGTTACCATACTTACTCCTTATTTTTTAAATTGTTTTGCAGTCTAGAAAAATATACCTAAAACGTAACATCTACCTATTGTTAAATGACATTAAGTATTATTTGTTACGATTGATCCCTAAATGGGACCGGTCCAAATTAGGAAACAGCCTTTGGTCCAACTTCGGCAACTCGACGCCGCATAAGTAAAGACAACTTTGTGTGAACAAAAAACGCTAAACTCTAGTTTTACGACATTAAATTATTAGCTAATGAATGGCACTTTGAACTATAGTGCTGATGATATTTTTACTTACTTTTAAAGCTGAGGAAAGCTTATGATATGTAGCAGAGAACTTACAGCGACATCGAAGAAAACGCAATAATGGAAACTGTTCTCACTCCAATGACTATCGTCGACTGGCGACTGAGCCACGTGATTTCGACAATATTTCTCACCATTGAGCGAACTTAGAACTTTAAGTTACCAACACACAGTTAAATACGTAGGTGGTCCAACTTAGGCAACGGTCAATCTTCGGCAACTCTCCCCTATATTAGAGGACACTACTATGGGGTGTCTTCCGTTTCGGTTTATAACGATTTGAACTCTACTGACGACACACTGAATAAGGTATCTGAAAGTGTGTGGAGGAATGTGTTTCCTTTCTTCTTAAAGTCCCGAACCCAGAGAAAGTGAAACTGAATTTTGGCGCCTGGAGTGCAGTAGACAATCTAAGTTTTCCCAAAGCTGTTCCATTGGCTTCAAGACAGGCTTCTGGTCAGATCAGCCAGTTTCAGGAATGTTATTGTCCAGATACTATTTCTTCAAAGGTGCAGACTGGTGACTACGCGTTGTCATGCTGACACTATCATTGACACCGAGGGAGGAGGCGCAGTGGTTAGCGCACTGGTCTCGCGTTCGGGACGACGGTGGTTCAAATCATCCAGATTTAGGTTTTCCGTTATTTCCCTAAATCACTCCAGGAAAATGCCGGGAGATGCCGTGTTCTATCTCTCGTGCGCCGACTATAACACCACGTTCAAACTCATTTAAATCGTGAACCTGCCATTGTAGCAGCTTATACAGGCGTTTCCGACCACAACGGCGTCCTCTTAGTGTTTACATATCCCTGTGTTTGTATACGCATGCCTATACCAGTTTCTTTGACTCTTCGGTGTAACTTGGTAAACAGTATGAATCATAATGTTAAGCTGTTAACGTTGATCAATTGTTTATAGAAAAACATTAAAAAAAGATTTTATAGAACTTGATAGGACGTTTGTCATGCTCGAGAAATAATTCTTTCTTTATATATCTATACAAAGGCAGGCAACGAAATATGCTTTTCCGTAGACAATCCAGATCCCATCGTGTGTAACTGCCTGTAAACCTTCAACAGGAGATCAGAGCCAGGCGCAAAAAGTAAAGCTTCCATATAGTAAAATAGTTTGTAAGCCTAGGGACTGATGACTGTAAAGCGTGTTTCTGAAATTCTGGTGAGATGATACGAACAGTGATAGGACGATGGGAGTCCTGAAACTCGAAACGGTTATTTTGGTAAGGTTTACATCGACATAAACACTGACGAATGCTACTAAATTGTAATTATAGTGAAAAAACAATTTCAAATCAGTTGTGATGGACAACGACCTTAAGTCCAATTACAACTATAAAAATCTAAGTAAAACTTCTGAAAATCGGCGTGTCTTTCAGTAGTTTTATATGGAAGGATTGTTCATTGGTAGCCTGATGATGAGGGCTTTTAATGGCGAAATGTGTTACTCTGTTATCTGAGCGTTGTTCAAAACGTGTTGAAAGACAGCCGCTCACTCAGCTCCCTTCACATTGCTAATAATGTTACTTCGGCTATAAAATATTATCAACCGACACCACCCATCCAAAAAAGTTCGACACTGATTTTATTCGTGACGTATAAGCGACGCCAGCGCATAGCTACGATTGCAGCTTGAACAAACAGCTGTAAATGACAGATGTGGTTTCGACTACTCAGTTGTGAGCAGGCAACGTTGAGTAATAGACGTGCGGTCGTAATGTGTCACCGATGTTGTGTCACAAATCGCAAAGGAGTAACCTCTCTAAATGAAGTGTTCAAGACACTCTACTGGATGTTTTGCAGATGAGAAAAGTAAAATAAACGTTTGTCCTGAGCACGTTAACTCCCTAACAAAGGTGACACGTGGTCTCCTGATGCAAAGTGATTGAAATGCAAAAGACGGACAATTTCATCTTCACGGATGACGAGACTTGGTGATCAATGTGAACCCACCACGAAACGACAAAGTGCAGAAATTCATGGGAGGGTCCTTACTTTGACGACATAACCGACTTTTAACACTGCAATGGGCGCATCACTAGGAGGAACATTGGTGGTCGCGTTGTATCTGTGAGATACAGGGTCAACATTGCACCGTTAGCTTTAATTAACCTCAAATGTTACAGTGAATAAGTAAACGAAACGAGTGAAAAACATGTAAGTATTACAAAAGTAGCAACTGAACATTTATTTAATGAAAATTAACAATAAAATGTTTAGATTCACTGACGCGCGGGTTACCTATTCCTTGAATACGTATCTGTGAGATCCTACACGACCATTCTAGTGTTAAACGAATGTGACGCACGAGTTGAAACATCTCCCAAAGGACTTTTGTAATAGTATCAAATAGGTATATGAACCTTCTGCATATTGTAATGACGTAGTGGAAGACTATATGAAAACACCTGAAGCATCAAAACCATCGTATTAACTTTATTCCATTTTTATTAATGTAAAATCGAAACAGATGTTGATATTTGACAAGGTATTTTATCTGTAACTCATATTTCGTTCAAAACAAGACTGTAGAGAAAAACTGGATCGGTATATAGATGTCGTCTAACGTAACAATACTTTCAAGAAATAAGTTGATGGTTCTGATTAAAAATGTAAGTACGAGCTTTGCTAAAACTACCACAGGATTGAGACTGCACTTTTGCTTCTTTAACACATAGGCCGAGACACACAGAATCTAATGTCATTTCATTGCATGTCGATAATGCATTTTAAATGGGGGCATTGACATCAACCATTGATAGGACAGGATGGCACGGAACGTCAACGGCGCCTCTCGTCATATCAAAGCAGAAAGTTTTGACATTGATGGGACGATGACATTACGTGCCTCTCTGATCTAGCGCAACCTCGTCGTCAACCAATATGTAAAGTAAACTTACTCATCCCGCATTAATTCGAGCGTTAGTAGTGGATTTTGTACTCTTGTGGCAGCTTAATCTTTTTTATTATTTCTTGGCTTGGTTTCTTGACCGACAGCGTAGATATCTTGAGGACTTAATATTTTGCCTGCTAGTGTTCTTTTTCCAAGGGAACGAATAGGATACAATTGAAGGACATCTACACTCCGCGTGCCACCTCGTGGTGTGGGGGAGGGCACTTTGTGTACCATGGCTGACTGACTTGCTTTACTGTATTTCATGCGAAAACGACTGCCGGTGAGCCTCTGTGTGGGCTCTAAACTCTTTAAGTATATGCTCGACGTCTGTTCACGAGATATACATAGGAAGAAGCAAAATACTGTTTAATTATTGTAAAAATATACGCTCTATGGACGTAGACAGTACTCCACATTATCATGCAGTGCCTGAACCTGGAGTTGGTCGATCATCTTAGAGATGCTTCCGCACTTACTAAAGAAACCAGTGAAGATGCATGCTGCTCTCCTTTCGATCTTTCTTTATCTCCTCTATCAATCCTATCTGTTTCGGACCTTGTAATAATAGCAATATTCAAGTACTGATCGAACGATTGTTTCGTGAGCTGCATTCTTTTGTTGTTGGACTAAACTTCCTGAGGATTCTCCAGTGAAACTTAATCTGGCATCTGCCTTTATGAATAGTTTTCTTAGTCCGTCCGCCTCCCTGGGGTTCCCATATGAGTTCCGTAACCATTAATTTTGTGAGGTCGTTCCACTTCACATAGCTCTGTGCACTCTCTCCCAGATATTTTATCAAAGTAACTGCTTTCAGTGACTCTTCTGCAGTTTTATAGTGATGCAATAAAGCTGTATTTTCCAATCGTTTTGAACCCGCGACCCCTTCCCGAGTAAAAATGTCTAGCGACTTTCCCAGCCCGTAATAAAGCTATGTTAATGATTCCAAAAGCAAAGTATTTAATTTTCTTTATAGATCTGCTCAGTCATTGACCGTTAGTGAAAGTTGCAGTAGCGGAAACAAATCAGAACTGGGAAAAAAGACTGACTACAAGTAATAAAAGACTTTATGACTACAAATATTTGATGTATGGTTTATAAGAAACGAAAGAGAACTGACCCACATAATTACAGGCCAATATCGTTGACATCAGTTTCCTGTAAAATTCTGGAGCATATTCTCAGTTGGAATATAGTAAATTTCCTTGAGTCGGAGAAACTTCGTTCTCTGAATCAGCGCGGGTTTAGGAAACATCGTTCATATGAAACTCAGCTTGCCCTTTTCTCACATGACATCTTGCGAGCCATGAATGAAGGATAACAGACGGATTGTGTTTTTCTAGAATTCAAAAAGGCGTTTGACGCGGTGCCACACTGCAGACTGCTAACGAAGATAGGAGCTTATGGAATAGGTTCACAGATTTGTGACTAGTTGGAAGACTTCTTAAGTAATAGAACGCAGTACGTTGTTCTCAACGGCGAGTGTTCATCAGAGACGAGTATCGTCAGACGTGCCTCAGGGGAGTGTGATAGGACCGATCTGATGGACAGAGTAACTTGTAATTTGCGGCTGTTTGCTGATGATGCTGTGGTGTATGGGAGGGTGTCGTCTTTAACTGACTGCAATAGCATATTGGATAACTTAGACAAAATATCTAGTTGGTGCGAAGAATGGCAGCTAGCTCTCAATGTAGAAAAATGTAAGGTGATGCGTATGAGGAGGAAAAACAATCCCTTAATGTTCGAATACAACATTAGTAGTGAGTTTCTTGATGCAGTCGCGTCGTTCAAATATCTAGGCGTAACATTGCAGAGCGATATGAAATGGAACGAACATGTAAGGACAGTTGTGAGTTAGGCGGACAGCCGACTTTGGTTTATTGGAAGAATTTTGGGAAGATGTACTTCATCTGAAAAGGAGACCACTTATAAAACGCTTGTAAGGCCACGTCTTGAATATTGCTCAAGTGTTTGGGACCCGCTGCAGATCAGTTTAAAGGAAGACATGGAAGCTGTTCAGAGGCGAGCAGCTGGGTTTGTTACCGGTAGGTTCGACCAATATGCGAGAGTCACGGGAACTCAATTGGGGATCGTTGGAGGAAAGACGACGTTCTTTTCGTGAATTTCTGTTGAGGAAATTTAGCGGGCCGGAATTTGAAGCTCAGTGTAATACGATCTCGCTGCCGCCTACTTACATGTCGCGTAGTGATCACAAAGACAAGAGAAATTAGGGCTCATATGGAGGGATATAGGCATTCTTTTTTTTTCCTCGTTCTATTTGGGAGTGGAATAGGAAAGGAAATGCCTAGTAGTGGTACAGTGTACCCTCCGCCACGCACCTTATGGTAGATCGCGGAGTATGTATGTAGATGTAGATGTAGATGTAGATGTACTGTTATCTAATATATAAAGCAGAGTGTGCGTATATTTGTACGTGTTGCATACAAATCTACAGTTTTGTTCTAATCTTTATGAAATTTTGTACACGTAAGCTTCAATCCATGAGGACGGTCGCCGTAAGTGTAAGAATCACATACGATATATAGTTCACGAGATATGACGTCATAAACAATGAGATAGGCGGAAAACTGCTTCCATGAGCGACAATTCTGCTCATTTTCTCCACTGGATCGATTTCAACCAAATTTGGTACACATATTCCTTACGTGAGATATCATCTTCTGGAGGAGTACGAACAACATACGACACATATAACTCCATAAACTATAGGAGTTGCAAGAAACTGCCATAATGCGATGAGACTTTACAAATACACTATATGAGAATGAGAGTACTTAGCGACTCGCAACAAACTTTAAACATAATTTCAAACCTTTATTAAACTTTTTCTCGCTGGCAACCATAGTAAAATGATGAAAGGAAGAAAGTTTCTCGCTTACTGCTTTTCCGCTGTTTATGGAGTAAAACTACGGCATTCGGTATACCGTTACAATTTATAATTTCTATACTACAAATTGTAGCCGGCCGCGGTGGCCGAGGGGACTGAGGCGCTTCAGTCACGGTCTGCACGGCCACTGCGGTCGGGGGTTCGAATCCCCCCTCAGGCATGGATATTTGTGCTGTCCTAGTTCGTAAGTAGTTCATAAGTAGTTTGTAAGTTTAGGGACTGATGACTCCGTAGTTAAGTCCCATAAGCTTTACAAACATTTGAACATTTACAAATTGTAGCCACAGAAAATTTTATAGGCAATGTACACACATAATGTTGAATGTTCCTCCGAAATTGTAGCACAGTGCGACCTGTAGTTCATGAGGTATGAGCACATAAAACAGTAACGTTCATAGAAAACCGCCCTATCACGCACCAAGTAGTAATCTATTACTTCTTTAACACCAATCGTATTCCCAAGAAATTTTACAGACATGCAGCACTTATACAAATGAATACATACCTGAAAAATTATACAATTGTACCACATATAACTGAATAAATATGAGATCGCGCGAATTTTATATGTCTTTTGTGTTTTGACTTCTAACTTTCTTTGTTTGAATGATGCGCTTATAATTTTGTACATTATCGAAGACAGCGTTATTTCTTATATGTTCTCCGATAAAGATCACATATTTTTAGAAAAAAGAAGATGGACAGAGAGAGAAGGGTAGGAGAAGTAGTAACTCCAGGCAGGAATAAATAAATAAATACCCGGGCAACGCCGGGTTTTCAGCTAGTTAATAAAAAATTTCAAAGTGTAATTAACGGCGATGTATTGTAATGTGTATGTATGAAACCATTAAGTTAGTGATTAATTATTTTTCTGACATAACAATATTTGATGAACTCACAAAGTCGTACAAGTAGATTGTGACAATTGTAAATAACTGCGGCAGTACTGCACAAACGCTGTTAACTCGCTTAATTAACAAGTCATTGAGGTGGAAAATGGTTTTATTTTTCGCGTTTCGGTCGGCCCATCATCAGGAATCAAAAATGTTATAGGTACATCCATAGGCGCCGACTTTTGAAAATCTTGGGGTATGCTTAGTGGCGTACCCATGGGGTGACACCCCCCCCCCCCGACAGGTATATCTTGTAAAAAAAACCTCATACAAAGCATTTTTATTGTAACGTATTTATTTTTCCTGGTCATTTTCAGAATTTTCGTTGTTCACTATTGCAATCAGTTATATCGGATCGTCTTCCTGGCTTCATTCTGCTGCAGATTTATTTTCTATACAGTAGTACAAAAATAGTCTATAAAAACTTCTGCTGTCATACCATGCCTGTCGATAACAATAGATTTTCGTTTCATCACATACCATTTCAGTAAACTGGATGAAAAATGTCACGATTTACATTAACACAATTCTTTGAAGACAATTGACTTCTAAGAGAATACATACAACGTTTTGAACAAGAGCCATTCCAGAGATGTTAGATAATATTCATTCTGGGGTCAGAAATGATCCTAAGATACTAACAGAGTTATGCATACCGTATACCGGTAGTAAGAGGCAAAGGTATGCCCTTACATGCTATGCCGGCACATATACTTGGGGCTTTGTATCTGATTAAGGGCTGCCCGAAACATGTCACAAATCTAAAGTTCAAATGTTTGTGAAGCTTAAGGGATTAACTACGCGGTCATCAGTCCCTAAACTTACAAACTACTTATGAACGACCTTATACTAAAGCACAGAGTAAAATATATATGTCTGTGACTGATCAAATGTTTGTTAAGCTTAAGGGACTTAACTACGGGGTCATCAGTCCCTAAACTTACAAACTACTTATGAACTACTTACTAACTAGGACGGCACAAATATCCATGCCCGAGGGGGGATTCGAACCCCAGACCGTAGTGGCCGTGCTGACCGTGACTGGAGCGCCTCAGTTACCTCGGCCACCGCGGCCGGCACTGTGACTGAAGACAGCACAAACATCCATCCTCGAGGGGGGGGGGGATTCTAACCCCCGACTGGGAACGGCCTCGCGCTTCAGAGCTTAGCGCGTCAATCGGCTGGGCCACTCCGCCGCGGCAAACATGTCACAACAAAGCCAATTTTCCACCTACGGATGACTTGTTAAGTTAGCGACTTTCACGAAGCCCTGTCACTTCCACGTGTCGCTTCTACCATAGTAGCTGATCATCACGAATCGTAGGTTTGCTGTCGAATATGCCGCTACTGCAACCTTCCTTTCATAATGTTTGAATACAGTACTTGTAGTGAGCTGCCTGGCACAGTTTCGTAGATTAAATATCTTTTCGTAAAGTCGCAGGGCGATATGAAATGGAACGAGCATGAAAGGCCATTCGCGGGGAAGGTTGACTTCGGTTTATTGGGAAAATTGTGGGAAGCTGTGGTTCATCTGTAAAGGAGACGAAGTGGAGAACTCTAGTGCAACCCATTCTTGAGTGCTGCTCAAGTACTTGGGATCTCCAGGTTTAAAGAAAGACTGAAGCACTTCAGGGGTGGTCTGCTAAATTTGTTTCTGGTAGGTTCGATCAGCGTGCGAGTGTTACGGAGATGGTTCGGGAGTTCAAATGGGAAGCCCCGGACGGATGACGACGTTCTTTCCAAGGAACACTCCTGAGGTAATTAGAGGGGCGGCATATGAAGCTCACTGCAAAACGATTCTACTGCCGCCAACTCACTCGTACATTTCGCGTGAGGACCACAAACATAAGAGAAATTGGGGCTTATTACAGACCACTGAAGATGTTTTACTGGTGAAAAAAGTTGGATCTTATTGTAGTTACATAGACGGGCATAAAACAGCCTTTAGACATTAGGACTCGTGTGGAGACGTATAGACACACGGTTTTTGCTCGCTCTATTTGGGAGTGCAACGCAAAGCAAAATGACTAGTAGTGGTACCCTCCGCCACGCACTGCCTAGTGGTTTCCAGATTATGTTTATGTACAGTAGGAAAACTTTTAATAAGTTTTACTGCATTCAGTAAGATACGTTTTTGAGCTCTCGGTGTTGTGTTGATTGTTGATTCGTTGTGAATATCTGTGCAAATTGAATGAAGAAAAATGGAGTAAAAACGTCCAAAGCAACATGTATAGTTCTCCATACCATATGTAAGGTTCACCTGCCCACGGCGGACGTTATCTCACTATCCTCTTCAAGAAACGATTTCCCCAAGGCAATTTCGTGCAAATTGCATTATTGTAATGTCAGTTTGTTCTTACCGACTACTACTACATGCCACGGACTTTTCCCTCGTTACAGAAAAACACATCCTCCCAGTAAGCAACCGTACACTTGCACTGGTAGTGTTACTCAATAGTAAGTGTACTAATCCCACTCAAAATAATTAAATGCAAGAGCTACACTTACGAATGAAATCATTTTCTTACAGAGTAACTAATGCCTGTATTACCCTAAAAACTAGATTGAACAGCACAAATAATTAAACTAAAAGAACAATTGGTAAGTTTAGACTCAGTATGTAACAAAACATGACAAATTATCTTTGACAAAAGGTGGGAAAAACTGGAACAGACCCCCTTTCTTCCCATTGATAACAGAAGTGGATAATATGATCTGGGTATATTATTGTACTGAAGTTGTCTACAAATTGCGAACACACAATAAGCCCTGATAATCTTTGTCTGCTCGAGCAAAACACTGGTGGAAATGAACTCTCCCCTGGCAGTCAATTACAATCGACTGCATGTAATTGCAAAGTTGCCAGTGTTCTCACAAGAGACTCAGCAGTCTGCAACATCATCTAGCAAGTGTCTACCCTGAAAGTGCCAGTGCTCAGATGAGAGAGGCTGTCTCTGCTCTACTTGGGCGCCACGTGTCAGAATAAAACACCTGCCCAAATTGGCCACTGACGCCACGGCTCAGCGAAACCGGTCTCAAACTGCTCCACTCGCCGCTGCGCCTGTCTGCTGACAACGGAAACTCCCCATACCAGCCATCTCAGGTTTAGTCGCAGTGGGTAGCGCGCCAGCACTGGCACAGGAAGAAAGTGTACGGAACTGCGAAAAAAGAAGCACGGCACAAAAAGTGAACGCTCCAACACTGAGAAAATGTGCGTTGCTGGCCATGGTCTGGGATCGCGCGCGCGGAAGATACGTCTTCATATCTCACTCGTGTTATACAGGGTGTTACAAAAAGGTACGGCCAAACTTTCAGGAAACATTCCTCACACACAAAGAAAGAAAATTTTATTTGGACATGTGTCCGGAAAC
Organism: Locusta migratoria; assembly: GCA_026315105.1. NCBI lineage: Eukaryota > Metazoa > Arthropoda > Insecta > Orthoptera > Acrididae > Locusta > Locusta migratoria. Next base: position 263,805,720 of record CM048755.1, read on the forward strand.
GCTTAATTTTCATGGTAGGGCTCATTTTATTACTTCTTTTCAAATCACATTAATCATGGAATGGAAACACAGCAACAGAACGTACCAGCGTGACTTCAAACACTTTGTTACAGGAAATGTTCAAAATGTCCTCCGTTAGCGAGGATACATGCATGCACCCTCCGTCGCATGGAATCCCTGATGCGCTGTTGCAGCCCTGGAGAATGGCGTATTGTATCACAGCCGTCCACAATACAAGCACGAAGAGTATATATATTTGGTACCGGGGTTGCGTAGACAAGAGCTTTCAAATGCCCCCATAAATGGAAGTCAAGAAAGTTGAGGTCAGGGAGAGCGTGGAGGCCATGGAATTGGTCCGCCTCTACCAATCCATCGATCACCGAATCTGTTGTTGAGAAGCGTACGAACACGTCGACCGAAATGTGCAGGAGCTCCATCGTGCATGAACCACATGTTGTGTCGTACTTGTAAAGGCACATGTTCTAGCAGCACAGGTAGAGTATTCCGTATGAAATCATGATAACGTGCTCCAGTGAACGTAGGTGGAAGAACATGAGGCCCAATCAAGACATCACCAACAATTACCAACATTACCTTCCTTCAATTTGGCCAACTGGCGGTGAATCGAGGAAGTACAGTACATACTAACGAAACAATTGGGTATTTTGACAATTGTCTGCACGAATTATTTCAATTTACATTTAAAGACAAATACTAAAATGAGCTCTAACATGGAAATTAAGCGTTTCCGGCCACATGTCCACATAACATATTTTCTTTCCTTGTGTGTGAAGAATGTTTCCTGGACGTTTGGCCGTACCTTTTTGTAACACCCTGTATATTTTTATTATCCGTATTTCACAAAATTAACCCTTTATAGGGTTTTGTATGAAAATTTGAAAGATAATATTTTATTACATCCCATTTGGATTATATAGGTTTGTAATATACTCAGAATTATTTTAAGTTCATTTAACTTGGAAATCAAAGGGAGAAATAGGAGGTTGATGTACAGACCACTATCAATTTTGGGTGGGGCTTAGACTACTGTGGATGGTGGTAATTTGAAAGACCACCTTCTTATATCTGGAATAGACAACTAAAAATGGCCGGCCGCGGTGGCCAAGCGGACTGCGGCGCGTCAGTCACATTCTGCACGGCCACTACGGTCAGGGGTTCGAATCCCCCCTCGGGCATGGATATTTGTGCCGTCCTTAGTATTAGCTAGTTCTTAAGTAGTTTGTAAGTTTAGGGACTGATGACCCAGTAGTTAAGTCCCATAAGCTCTACAAACTTTTGAACTAGAAATGACATTTTGAATGTAAATAAAAAACAGTTTATTAAATAATTTACTCAGTTACAAAAACTGAACACATTACAATATTCAAACAATAAAACATTACTAAACACTATGAAATATTACAAATTCCAGTGTTAAACTTGTTATTTAGAATGTACCGGGTGAAAACAAGGAAAGCAGAGAGCAACGTACACTGTTTCGCATTTATGGTAGGTGGACAATATATCGATCACTACGCTATAGCCGGCCGCGGTGGCCGAGGAGACTAAGGCGCTCCAGTCATGGTCTGCACGGCCACTACGGTCGGGGGTTCGAATCCCCCCTCGGGCATGGATATTTGTGCCGTCCTAGTTCGTAAGTAGTTCATAAGTAGTTTGTAAGTTTAGGGACTGATAACCCCGTAGTTGAGTCCCATAGACTATACAAACATTTGAACATTTAAACTACGCTATAAAGGGTTACGTGTCACTTTTTGTAGCCATGGTTGTTGTGATATTATATAGTAGTTACAGAATACGAGTCACGTGGTAAGAATGTTGTTGCATAGCGGTATGTTAATACGTAGGAAGTTCATTAGCGAACCCTGGTTTGAAATGAGCGATTATTTATTAAGTACTTGGTAAACACGTACAAGCGCACAGGAAGAGATGACTCTGGCCAGAGGTTTACACATTATACGTGATGCCTCACTCAACTTTTTCACTTGAAATATCTCTAGAACTACAATGTATATTGAACGCTCATGAACATACGGCAGGGGCTTATGAAAGTAAGTACTACGAAACAGTCTGAAACGTAAACAATTACTTTTTTCAACACAAAGTTACGTTTTTAAAGGATACGATCCTATTATTTTTTTCTGCAATCAGTGGTAGGAAGAATCACAAAAACAATGATGTTGGTTGCATCGCGGTAAATCAATTACATCCGGAGAAAATGCGAAATTTACGTTTGAAATACGTGAACAGTGAAGCTAGTGCGTCCCGAGACTCAAGCGAGACTCACAGTCGAGTCTTCGGACGCGGTAACTGCACCATTCACGTAATTTAAATGTCAACTTCCCTTACCATTTTCTCCGGAAGTAGCTGACTCATTGCGATACAGCCACCGGTATTCTTTCTGTTATTTTTCATACTATTAATTGTACAATAAATAATATGAGAAATCCATTCGCCGCGGTGGAGCGGCCTAGCGCATTGAGGCGCTATGCTCCGATGCGCGAGGCCATTCCCCGTCGGGGGTTCGAATCCCCCCCCCCCCGGGCATGGATGTTTGTGCCGTCTTTAGTATAAGCTAGTTCATAAGTAGTTTGTAAGTTTAGGGACTGGTGACCCCGTAGTTAAGTCCTATAAGAATCCATTTAAGAAAAACATAAGTTTATGTTGAAAATAAGAATTGTTTACGCTTTAGACTGTCACATAGTACTCACTTTCCTGCCGTATGTTCATGGCCGAGAAAGTGGTTTTTCAATATTCATTGTAGTTCCAGAGATAATATTAGTGAACAATTCTAGTGGGACACCCTGTAAGTACAATTACAGAAAAAAACCGGTTCAATTTACAATGTACAAACAGTGGCCGCAGCGGATTAGCCGCGTGCACGGGGGCGCCGTGCTGTGGTGCACGCGGCCGTTCGCCGTCGGGGGTTCGAGTCCTCCCTCGCGCATGGGTGTTTGTGTTGTTCTTATGTTAGTTTACCTTAGTTTAAGAAGTCTGTAAGCTACGGACTAATAACCACGCAGTTCAGTCGATAGATGACGCATAGTCCTCTCACACAGAGCCGCGGTGGAGTGGTCGAGCGCTCTAAAGAGCCTTGCTTAGGTGCACGTGGTTGCTCTCCGTCGGAGGTTCAAGTCCTACCTCGATAATTAGTGTGTGTGTTGTTCTTAGCACAAGTTAAAGCATTTTGTAAGCCTAGGTACATAACCGCAGCAGTTAAGTCCCTTAGATTTACAAATATTTGAATCTCTCTCAGAAATGAAACGAACATCTCCGTTCCATAGCAACTGAAGGAAGGATATAAGATTAGGGTTTAAAGTTCCGTCAACAGCGTGATTATTAGATACGGAGCTCACTCTCGGAGTTTTGGATAATGTTGGGGAAGGAAACCTGCCGTGTTCTTTCAAATGAGCCATCCTAGCATTTGCCTGGAGTCATTTAGGGTATCACGAAAGGTGGATTTAACCACTGTCCTGAATGCGCGTCCAGTGATAGTAAACAAACGAATTTCGGGTGTTTGTTTCATTCTGTTTCGATGTTTGGTTTGGTTATCGTCCCCATACTACAGGGCTGTTATCTTGCATCGTGGTCCGAACAACTAGCAGGTTGGTGTCCGACATCATGCGTCTTTTCATCTATACGCGACGCTTGGATCCCGTGGAGCTCGGAGCCTCCAGACGTACAACTTCCCATTTTCTCTAAGCAAATACCATATTTTATGCATGACTCATTCGTTGGGACCGAGATTTTGACTCTTGAATTCCTCTGTTGTGATATTTCACCCATGTTTATCCGTCTTAAACCGTTTGTAAATCTATGGGACTTAACTGCTTGGTTATTAGTCCCTAGCTTACAAACTACTTAAACTAAGTTAAACTAATCTATGAACAACACATACACCCATGCCCTAAAGAGGACTCGAACCTCCGACGGCGAATGGCCGCGCGTACCGCAGCACGGCGCCTCGGTACGCGTGGCTATTCTACCGCGACTATCCTTCACTTATGTTTGAGGTCTATGCGACGTATCCCCTGCACAAATTATTCATACATTTACTTGCGATGGTAATATTTCTTACACAAAAAGACAACAGACATCAATGATCGGCCAAACAATTCATAATTTTAGAAAAACGGAAAGTTAAAAATAGAGAGCGTGACAGAGATTTGAAAACGGTTTTCCAACGTGCACAGTCCCACAACTTAGCCACATAACCAAGACGCCGTGGCCCTGCTCGGTACGGCACCTCTTGCATTGTTTCTATTTGCCGCTTTTTCACACAGTTCCGCACACCTTCCTGTTTTCGTCTTGATGTAAGTTCAGTTTTTTATGGAGGATCCACTGCACCATATGAGGACGGCCGTTGGAGATTTTTCCTTGTCAGCTCTGTAACTCCGCTAGATCCACTCCGATATGGCCTCAAGCAAATTAGAACGGCTACGTTCTTTTTAACACCAACTAGATCACTCTTCTCTTGCGTCAACACTCCAACATTTAAAAACCAACTAACATAAATCGGGACTTGTCCTTTGGAAAACATGGCAGTTGTATGATTTTCCTGATCTCATCAAGCGCTCAGCTAATCAAAATGAGTTTAGCCGTTTTCAGCGTGAAAAAGGCGAAACCGGTATTCTTGTGTTTAAGAAATACACTGGTGTCTCTCGTTATCGTAATGCATTTCCCGAAACATTTTTACGATTGTCACGCCTGCCGCTGATTTTGGATGTAGCTTAACAGCACAGACCTCAGCATCACTAAATGCAGCGTTAATCAGTCTCCAGGGATTCTGGCACCAGAATGATGCAGAGTCTATGGTGTTTGAAAATCGAAATATTTATAACTTTTGGGAAACGGATGCAAAGCCGTCGTTTATGCCAGTGCGTATTTACTTCTGCCAAGCTCAAACATGGATCCATTCCCCCTTCGTCTGTACGGTAGCTTCCTTCCACTTAGCGATAGAAACAATCTATCGCTAAGTGAGGAACACCAAAGAAACGATGTAAAGAGAATGAAAACGGGTATTCATTGGACAAATATAGTATACTAGAACTAACATGTGATTACATTTTCACGCAATTTGGGTGCATAGATCCTGAGAAATCAGAACAACCACATCTGGCCATAATAACGGCCTTGATACGCCTGGGTATTGAGTCAAACAGAGCTTGGATGGCGTGTACAGGTACAGATGCACATGCAGCTTCAACACGATACCAAGTTCATCAAGAGTAGTGACTGGCGTATTGTGACGAGCCAGTTGCTCGGCCACCATTGACCAGACATTTTCAATTGGTGGGAGATCTGGAGATCTGGATTCATCCGAAAAAATGACGTTTTGCCATTCGTGCACCCAGGTTCGTTGTTGCGTACACAATCGCAGGCGCTCCTGTCTGTGATGCAGCGTCAAGGGTAACCACAGAGGCCGGGCACAGTGCCCGAGCGGTCTGCACGACCGCTACGGTCGGGGATTCGTATCCCTCCTCGGGCATGGATGTTTGTGTCGTCTTTAGTATAAGGTATTTCATAAGTAGTTTGTAAGTTTAGGGACTGATGACCCCGTAGTTAAGTCCCTTAAGCTTAACAAACATTTGAAGATTTTTAACCGCAGCCATGGTCTCCGAGCTGATAGTCCATGCTGCTGCAAACGTCGTCGAACTGTTCGTGCAGGTGATTGTTGTCTTGCAAACATCCCCATTTGTTGACTCAGATCGAGACGTGGCTGCACGTTACAGCCATGCAGATAAGATGCCTGTCATCTCGCCTGCTAGTGGTACGAGGCCGTTCGTACCCAGCACGACGTTCCGTATTGCCCTCCTGAACCCACCGATTCCATATTCTGCTAACAGTCATTGGATCGCGACCAACGCGTGCAGCAATGTCGCGATACGATAAACCGCAAACGCGATACGCTACAATTCGACCTTTATCAAAGTCGGAAACGTGATGGTACGCATTTTTCCATCTTACACGATGCATCACAACAACGTTTCACCAGAGAACGCCGGTCAACTGCTGTTTGTGTATGAGAAATCGTTTGGAAACTTTCCTCATGTTAGAACGTTGTAGGTGTCGCCACCGGCGCCAACCTTGTGTGAATGCTCTAAAATGCTAATCATTTGCATATCACAGCATCTTCTTCTTGTCGGTTAAATTTCGCGTCTGTAGCATGTCATCTTTGTGGTGTAGCAATTTTAATGGCCAGGAGTGTATTTATTTTTGATCACTGCATTTGTACCTATTCTAATTGCTACAACTGTAGGCAAAAAGAATAGCAATTAAGAAAGAAGAACAACACTCCATACTAATTTACTCTCTAAAATCCGATATCCCTTGCAGAGATACATTAGTTAATGAAGTGCATTGGGAAAATGTTCAAAACAGTGACAGAAAATACGTTCACAAATAGAGGTAAGATCGTCTGTGTTTGACAGGTGAATGTGAAAATATTTTGCTAGCACCCACCTACATAGGGAGACATGACCATCCCAATAAAATAAGACAAATCAGGACGAAAACAGAATGATTTAAGTGTTCTTTCTTCCCGCACGCTATTAGAGAATGGAACGGTAGAGAAAGGTTATAAAAGTGGTTAATGAACGCAGCGCCAGGCACTTAAATGTGATTTGCAGAGTATCTATGTAGATGTAGATGTAGATGTCACCTAAAGTCGATATACAATTTTAAAATATTTGAAATAAGGAAATGAAGTAATACATAATGCTATGCTGTCACTTGCACTCTTGTTCTATATTGTTTAACATTGGTATCTACAGAGTCGCGGAGAAAGTATCCTAGTTTTTTTAGGATAAAAGCCATAATTGCTATGATCTGCACTACGACAGTTACAAGAAGCACAACTCAAGGAAATCGTAATGTAACGTGTGTACTAGCTGATAAGCGAAACTGAAGTAGATAGTTCCTGTTCATTAGTATGAGAAGAGGTTATACTCGACAACCGGAATAAATTAATAACTGGCTCCGTTTATCGACCCTCGGACTCAGATGATGCAGCTGCTGAACAGTTCAAAGAAAACTTGAGTCTTATCACAAATAGGTACGCTGCTCATACAATATTGTAGCTGGCAGTCACTAAATCTACCATCCGTATGTTTACAAAAATACACCTTCCGACACGGTGGTAGATACATCTTCCGAAGTTATTCTAAATGCTTTTTTAATTATTTTAAACAATTAGTTCACAAGCTCTTAGTCACAAATACTCCTGAGCAGCACGACGGGTGCAGGGATCAGTGAACACTAAGTTGTAACGAGGCCGAATTCCGTAACAAATATTTACAAAAACTAAACGCTAAATATATGTATTAAAAAATAAAAAAATCGGTTATCATCTTCGTAGGATTCTAAATTCTTCTAAATTAACTATGTAACTGAAGACCATATGTGGCTTACATTCAGCTTACATTCAAATAAATGAAGAAGAGGCTGTAAAGATCCCCATGCTACACAAAACGGGACAGAAAGCGTTTGCAGGAAATTTAGACGAACGGAAAATTCCCAACATTGGCCAAGTTTTACTGAAGTTCGAAATTTAGAGCGGACATCAGTGCGAGATTCATTTAATAGTTTTCACAACGAAACTGTTTATAGAAATGTGCCGGAGAAACCAAAGAGATTCTAGTCCTATGTTATCTACACCAGCGGAAAGAGTCAATGCCTTTAACTGTAAGATAGCGACGGTAATGTTACTGATGACAGTGCCACTAAAATTACTAAATGCAGTTTTCCGAAATTCTTTCACCAAAGAAGAAGGAGGAGTAAATATTTCACAATTAGAATTCAGAACTACTGCAACATAACATATAAGTAGATATCCTTCGTGCTGCTAAGCAAATGACCTTATAAAATGAGTGATATTGCAGATATCTCTGAACTGTCAGCGCAGACGAATATGGTTTCAAAAAGTTTCTAATGTATGAAAGTAAGTCTAATACATTTGTTTATCATATTCGAAATGTTCAAATGTTTGTAATTCTATCGGACCAAACTGCATGGTCATCAGTCCGTAGCTTACAAACTACTTAAACCTAGGTAAACTAACCTAAGGACAAACACACACCCATGCCCCAGGGAGGACTCGAACCTCCACGGCGAACAACCGCGCGCTCCGCAGCGAGACGCTTTAGACCGCTCGGCTACTCCACCGCGGCGTTTATCATATTCTTTTGTAACAATTATTTTTGTATAATAAGCTCCTTGCCTACTTTAAATAACTTCTACTGGCCTGTTTAAGGATAACAATGTGGCAAGAATTTTTTATTTTAAGGACTATATTTAAATGTACTTAATGACATCTAAATCTACTGTAAAGTTATTTATATCCTTACCTAATGTTGTAGATATGGGAATTGTTTCAACACTATAGCTGCCGAAATTGTCAACCTTAGATGATCTGTTTTAGGGTGTCTATTTTAGGTGCAATTCAAACGTTCAAATTTGTTTAAAACGTAAAGCGTATCTTATCAGTTTAACAAAAAATGACATATTTAGGTTGCAGATGCGGCTCTGAAGTTACAGGAAATAATTTTAGAACTCACAATGTTTAATAGTATTGTCATAATATTTAGAAGATAGAAAAACATCTCTTAACGTGTCAACTATGGGTGTTTTTACCTAAATATGAAATTTCAAATTCAAAAGCGGTAGATGTAACTGTAAATTCTGGTTGCAGGACGGCCATTTGAGTGATGTTTAATGTTTTTTCTTCATTGAGTCAAATTTCACTACTTACTGATTAAACGCTATTGAACCAAACTGGGGCCGAGGGGACTGAGGCGCTCCAGTCACAGTCTGCACGGCCACTACGGTCGGGGGTTCGAATCCCCCCTCGGGCATGGACATTTGTGCCGTCCTAGTTCGTAAGTAGTTGATAAGTAGTTTGTAAGTTTAGGGACTGATGACCCCGTAGTTAAGTCCAATAAGCTTAACAAACATTTGAACATTTGAACCAAACTGGGACCAGCTAGGTTCTCTATTGTGCTATTAAGGGATACTGAGGCCTGATACACTCTTTTTATTTACACAAATAATAAAAGTCGCATCGTGATTCGGATACATTCAATACTTCTCCGTTCTTCGAAAGCAGCTTTCCGGCGCAATGATCCTATATTCGGCGTAAGCACATCCACGTAACGACACATTTCTTAGATTCCCTATGTTTATTATACGCGTAATCAATGTAATGGGCAAAAGGCCTGCCATTGTTTGTTGTAATAACTTCCATACCGATGGTCACACTACAGACTGCTGTAGCAAAAAATGTTTAAATGTTTGTAGAGCTTATGGGACTTAACTACGGGGTCATCAGTCTCTAAACTTACAAACTACTTATGAACTACCTTATACTAAAGACGGCACAAATATCCATGGACGAGGGGGGATTCGAACCCCCGACGGTAGTGGCCATGCAGAACGTGACTGGCGCGCCGCACATCGCTTGGCCAGCGCGGCCGGCAAACTTGTGTAGCGATCAGTGTGCAGATGTCCGGACCGTCCACGGATTTCTAGGGCCGGGCGGTAGGGGTAGAGAAGGAGGAGGTGACAGGGGCACCCCAACACTTCGGAGCACGTAAAAGCGTGCAAGTGTCCGGCCAAACATGACCCCCCTGCTTGTAACAGCAGCTCGCTCAGCTCGCTGAAGGGTCGTCCCTTCTCCTCTCCCCTAACTCGGCGTCTGCCAGCTGCTTCTTTCCACAAACATTCAGCAAGCCCCAGTGCGTCACAGATGAACATTACTCCTGAACAAAAAATTCTCACACAGATAGGATTATTTCATTACACTAACCCAAGTAAACTACATATTAGCTGCACTCATTCAGTGCAAACCTATTAATTAATTACAATGTGCTTAATATAACCTGAATTAAGTCAGAGAAGATAAATGGCGGCTGTCACAAAGAATAGCTACTTTTCACGATTTAGAAATGTTAACAATGCAGAAGCCTACATGTCAACAAATATATAACAATAACATCACATTTCTGACAAACACAAAAGTAAAATTTAAATTTTATCTTAAACCATTATCTTCGGGATATCAGTTATTTTATACACCAGTGGTTCCCAAACTGTGAACCGGGACCCACCAGTGCATCGGGGGGTCTATTCCGGTGGATCGCCGAATTACTTTAACAAATATCTAATCATTTGCAAAAAATGAAAGTTTGATTCAGGAATTTAGTTTAATGATCTGAAAAGTTATTTAGAAAACCCGTCCCAAAGAAGAAACCAATGTGGCTGATAACGTAATCAGGGCAAGACGAGAAAAACGCAGCCATAGCATTCCTTGATAATGGCGATTTGGCAAGGCCCGCAGCCTCTTCCACTTACGATAGGTGTCACGTGAGTAACCTTCAAATATGTTCAAATGTTTGTATAGCTTATGGGACTTAACTCCGGGGTCATCAGTCCCTAAACTTACAAACTACTTATCAACTACCTTATACTAAGGACGGCACAAATATCCATGCCCGAGGGGGATTCGAACCCCCGACCGTAGTGGCAGTGCAGATCGTGACTGGAGCGCCTCAGTCCCCTCCGCCACCGCGGCCGGCTGTGCGGAACATATTTTTGATAATCCTTTACCGTAGTTAATCCATTAGGTGGTATGGTTGTTGGAGACGAAATGGATGGTACGGTCGGGTCGGATCCGACCCGCTCCCTCTTCGATGAGGTTTGTGTGGATGTATATACTCAGTAAGTAATATTATTGAATAATATAGTTTATTGCTACTATTTTACACGATAAAAACAGTTTCTGTAACATAACATACAACCGTTAGCCCTTAGTGGTTGTCTAATCCAAATCGAAGAACCAACGCAGGATAAACGCTATATATATATATATATATATATATATATATATATATATATATATATATAATATAATGAGGACAGTTACAACTCACCGCAAAGACGTGGCGACGAGATGCGACAGGCACATACAAAAGACACACACATACAACACATTCAGCTATCGGCCATGGCCTTCTTCAGAAATAGAGCACTCACGCAATCACACAGGCACACTGTTGTGTGCCTGTGTGATTGCGTGAGTGCTCTATTTCTGAAGAAGGCCATGGCCGATAGCTGAATGTGTTGTATGTGTGTGTCTTTTGTATGTGCCTGTCGCATCTCGTCGCCACGTCTTTGCGGTGAGTTGTAACTGTCCTCATTATATTATTTATTCCAACCTGGACTTTCCATTATTATATATATATATATATATATATATATATATATATATATATGATGTTTCACTAAGTGTGTTTGCCTCTGTAACTTATAAAATAATAGCTGACGGGAAATTTTAATGCGGTAGGTCAACACAAGAAATGTTACACTTTCTGCGGAGCTATGAACATAGTTTATTGTATTATTTTCCAAAACGTTTCAGCACAAAGATATAATTTTTTAAATGGAACAATAGTTTTTTCTATCGTGCATTGGATTCGTTGAAACCAGCTGCATCCAAATCAATTTAAACTACATTCCTATCACTGTTAGTTTGGGAGCTACAACCCTTCAAAGTTTCAGGGGGAGATACCACAAACGCTGCTCATAATGCAATGCGCCTTCTAAATGTGGTGCGGCCGAGTTGTAACGTCGCCGGTGTCACGGAGCGAGAAGCTTCCTCGATGCGCTGTTAGACTGCCGACTGTCGCCGCACACGGCCGTATACCCGACAGTTGGAGCCACACAAAGAACGGGGGCTCAATATACCACAGTTACTGACATCGGATGACGATGGCATACACGAACAACGAGTACGTTGCAATGCTCGGCGAGTGCCGACACGATGCCACTGAAGCAGCCACGGCGTATGCCGTGAGATATCCTAGGCGAAGAGCTCCGACAGCCATTACGTTCTTGCGTGCCGAACAACGACTTCGGGAAACAGGCAGCTTGGTAATGCGTCGCAGTAACAGACGAAGACCTGCAAGAAGTGAAGAGACGGAGGTTTTTGTTTTAGCTGCACTACACCACGATCCTCATATCAGCTTACGAGCCGTTGCTGCAATCGCTGGTGTCAGTCTCACATCTGTGTGGTGTATAGTACATGGCCACAGGTTTCACCCGTACCACCTGTCACTGACCCAGGAGCTGCATGGGAACGATTTCCTGCAAGAGTGACATTCTGTGAGTGGGCCATGCGTAATTTCACGCTGGAGCCTTTACAAAGTGTTATGTTCTCTGATGAGTCCACGTTCACAAATTATGGTCCAGTGAATCGCCATAACATGCACTACTGGGCCGCAGACAATACTCGGTGGTTACAACCTGTCGACCGTCAACGTAGGTGGTCTATTAACGTGTGGTGTGTAATCCTTGGGGATGAAATCATCTGTCCACACTACTTCCCAGGTACACTGACAGGTGAGTTATATCGCGCTGTTATAGTCGACAGTTTGGGTGGTCTCCTTGAACGTGTGTGTCTACACACGAGAGTCCATATGTGGATGCAGCACGATGGTCACCCAGACCATTCTGCGCGTGCCGTTGTGGAAGAACTAAACAACAGGTTTGCAGGAAGATGGTTGGGGCGCCATGGTCCTCATTCATGGCCCGCAAGGTCGCCCGATTAACACCAGTAGATTTCTTTTTGCGGGGATATCTAAAGGATCGTGTTTATGTCACTGAGCCCACATTATCAGAGATCTAAAATGGCGCATCGAGGACGCATGTCGATCCGTCACACCGGCGATGTTACATCTCGTCCGCAGATCCTTTCGACGGCGCATTGGATTATGCATTGAGGAACATGGACACACATTTGAACATCTCATGTAAATCAACTTCCCACCGCCATATCATCCATCACCCACCACACAGCCATGTATTATGTACAGCGTGTGGTATCTGCCCCTGAAACTTTGAAGGGTTGTAGCTTCCAAACTAACAGTGATAGGAATGTAGTTTAAATTGATTTGGACGCAGCTGGTTCCAACGAATCCAATGCACGATAGAAAAAACTATTGTTCCATTTAAAAAATATATCTTTGTGCTGTAACTCTTTGGAAAATGATACAATAAACTATGTTCATAGCTCCGCAGAAAGTGTAACATTTCTTGTGTTGACCTACCGCACTAAAATTTCCCGTCAGCTATTATTTTATAAGTTACAGAGGCAAATACACTTAGTGAAACACCCTGTATATATATTACGAAACTCAATATAATATAAATACGTGAATTGGGCATTCTGTTTTCAACAGGGGTTTATCCAATCCCAACATGTTTTAGGAATGTGGTCCATGCACGCACTGGGACTGAATCTTCGTTCTTATTACATTTTTATAATACGAAACTGTTCACAGCTACGGTATCTAACAGTCCGAAGAAGTTATGCACCTTGGTGTTTTCCGTTTGGTGATCTCGCCTTTTCAATACGTTCACTCCATCTTTCGTTAGGTTGTACAGTTCAACAATTTCTGGCTTGATTGACTCTTGAACCACTTATTGTTCCTCTGTGGTGCATTGTTGACATTAGGATAACTTTTTTTCTTTGCAGAGGTGAAATAAACCAACTTTTGTTGTCTTGATAGAGGAACTTTAGGGTTCCAGGTGGGGCCGGTGACAGTATGCATAGTGCTATCTCCTCACTTATTTTTCGTAGTGTACCGACTAACGTAAATTTTCGACCTGGCAATTTCTCTGCCAGCTCATACGAAGTGAACAAGTTATCAGTTGTCACATTGCGATTACTTCCTATGACTGAGTCCGTAAGTCTAAGAACATACTGAATTACCATGGATAAATCATCCTTCTTTGTTTGCTCTTTTACAAGATACGAGATGATTGAAATGAAATAGAACTTTCTGACGTCACACAGTGAAACTAGTTTTAGACCATACTTATCAGGTTTGGATAGGATATAGATTTTGAAGTGACACCGGCCACAGAAACTGATCACATTTGAAGAAGGGGTTCGTGAATATTTTGAACGTAAAGGCTTGTCGGTACAGATTGTTTGTTCGTCCCTACCTAACTCGAATTTTTTATCGTCTGTTCATTCTTCTTCACTCCTACACCTCTCACGCACATCACAGTCTAAAACATCTTCTACCGGGTGATCAAAAAGTCAGTATACATTTGAAAACTTAATAAATCACGGAATAATGTAGATAGAGAGGTAAAAATTGACACACATGCTTGAAATGGCATGGGGTTTTATTGGAACAAAAAAAAAGTTCAAAAAATGTCCGACAGATGGCGCTGGACAGCAAAACGTCAGTGACTGCGCATGAAATTTGTGTATAAAAGGAGCTGTAATGAGAGAGAGAATCAGATGCACCAGCAGTTGACGTTACCTGAAAAGGCGCTTTTAGTGAAGCTGTATTATCAGAATGGGGAATGTGCTAGTTCAGCGTTACGATCCTATCGCCATAGGAAGGGGATTCGAACGGGCATTGACAAATGCAGCTGTGGCCAGAATGATTTCGAAGTTCGAAGCCACAGGTTCTTTAGACGATAGACCCCGAAGTGGCCGACCGATCACAAGGCGTAATGCTGCTGAGACAGTTCAGGAAGAAATTGAGACTGTAGCGGGTTCGTCTATGTACGGGGAAGTAAGCGCTCGTCCAGTCGCACGTCGCACCGGCATTCCATGCATTACTGTTTGGTTGGCACTTATGTGTACCCTCCGATGCTATCCGTACAAGATCCATCGGCATCATTAACTGTTACCTGGCCATTTAGGGAAGCGGAGGGCATTTGCAGCGTGGGCGTTTCAAAAGATGGCGGAACATGACGATTGGTTGAGTAATGTATTGTGGACCGACGAAGCTCATTTCACGCTCCGAGGGTCTGTCAACGCCCACAACTGCAGAATTTGGACTAGTGAAAATCCTAGAACTGTCGTGGAAACTGCATTGCACGACGAGAAAGTCACGGTATGGGTTGTATTTACCACATCTACAGTTATCGGGCCTTATTTCTGCGCAGAACTGCGTAATTCTGGTTTTGTAACTGCTACCGTGACGGGTGAGAGGTACGCCGATATGTTACAGAATCGCATCATCCCCAGCCTGGCTGATAAACACCTGCTGCAACGTACGATTTTTATGCGTACGATTATTGCTAGACGCGTGAAAGATCTCATTCGTGCGTCGTTTGGTGATGATCGTGTGCTCAGCCGCCACTTTCGTCATGCTTGGCGTCCCCAGACCTCAGTCCGTGCGATTATTGGCTTTGGAGTTACCTGACGTCGCAAGTGTAGCGTGATCGACCGAAATCTCTAGGGATGCTGAAAGACAACATCCGCGCCAATGCCTCACCATAACTCCGGACATGTTTTACAATGCTGTTCACAACATTATTCCTCGACTACAACTACGTTGAGGAATGATGAACATATTGAGCATTTACTGTAAAGAATATCATCTTTGCTTTGTCTTAATTTGTTATGCTAATTATTTCTTTTCTGATCAGATGAAGCGCCATCTGTCGGGCATTTTTTGTACTTTTCTGTTCTAATAAAACCAAATCTACATTACTCCGTGATTTATTAATTTTTCAAATTTATACTGACTTTTTGATCACCCGGTATATCACTGTTTATAAGACTTACATCGTCAGATTCAAATGTTCAAATGTTTGTTAAGCTTATGGGACTTAACTACGGGGTCCTCAGTCCCTAAACTTACAAACTACTTATGAACTACTTACGAACTAGGACAGCACAAATATCCATGCCCGAGGGGGGATTCGAACCCCCGACCGTAGTGGCCGTGCAGACCGTGACTGGAGCGCCTCAGTCCCCTCGGCCACCGCGGCCGGCTCGTCAGATTCTGAGCCAGACTCTTCAAGGTAAGGGTCATCGTTTTCTTGGTCTGCAGGATCTTCCTGGCGACATAACACAGATAGAACTGCCTCAGGTGCGTGTAACAGTTGCTTCCGAGCCATTGTCGTATGAGAACTGCGAAAAACATGCGTAGTGAAATCAGTAACATTACTGGTACCGTCAGGTCGGATACGACCCGGAATACACAAGTCACCTACGCGATAACTGCAGTCACTCCAGCAGCCAGGGCAGGACTAGGTAGTAGGGTTGATTGCGGCGCGCCTTCCTGCACGGAGCGGGTAGAGCAGTGTGGGCTGGAATACAACCGCTGGGGCGGATCCGACCCGCGCCGTGCCGTGTCAGGGTTAACGTTCTCCTGGTCACCAAGTTATTAGCAATGGAGCACAGCTACGGAATGGGCGAGATAGGGGTGGATACCGCTCATGGTGTTTTCAAGGAGAACTTTTCCTCTGCTCTAGATAACACAATGTATGCCTAATGTAAGCGATTCGTGGCACGCTGGCCGTGCCCTGGAAAAGATGTTATGAACAGACACCCATTCGGTAATGTCTATAAACTATGCAACACGTAAAGAAACTTTAATGTCGTATTAGTTTTGTTTGATTTCTATTATAAATTTTTTCACCATATGTATGCGTCTCTTGTAGTGTAAATTAAACCTGATTCCTCCCATGTGTGCCAACGACAACGGGAATAGCTTAGTCACTAACAACCGCTAATAATCATATAAAGGTCTGAACAGAAGACAAGATACTCTAATATGCAAATAAAAAAAATGCGTTGAGTGAATGAGGACTCGGTATGAAAAGCTCAATAACACACTTATAAAATACGCGAAAACATTTTAGAACACGGAAGCTATACTGGTTGACAGCCAGTGCCATGAACTAACAACTATTTTCTCAAACAACCTCTAACCGAAGTGGTAATCGTATTATTCGTTAGATAATTGTCATTGTCGCGTTTTGCGAAGTAGTATTTATTCTCTCTAACAAGCAACATCATTTTCATAAACTATGAAATTACTATACCGATAGATGGAAATACAAAATCCAGCAAAACGATAGGAATACAGGAACACAGACACAAATGTGCACTAATTTAGCATATAACTGGAACATGCTCAGTCACTCATTTCATGACAGCCCTCACGGAAAAAGGATTTTTTTTTATCTTTTTCAAATGTACACAAGATACTCTGTAATACACAACTGGAGGTAATAAAACATAGAGCATGCGTGTAACCATTCGGGACAACACCACTCTTGACGCCCCACCCCTGTTTCGGGTGTGACCGCACCAATGGTGTAAGCAAACAGCAACACGCGCGCCGAATGCATATCCGCCGCCCCTCCACCCCACCCCGACGCTCCCCCCACTACCACCTCTCTCTCTCTCTCTCTCTCTCTCTCTCTCTCTCTCTCTCTCTCTCTCACACACAAACACACACACACACACCGCCCTCCCCCCCCTGCCCCCGCCGCCTAAACACACACGCGGAATGAACGTGAATGATACGCTCAAACAAATGGCGGTCACTTCACATGCGTGATTACTGCGATAGCGCTTTCCATCACAACAGAGATCGATGATGGTTCAAAAACGGAAATTGTTCATCCGGAAAATCCTGAGAGAGAAATTCACATGAAACTGTCGACGAAGACAACGCGGATGAAGCGTTGTAAGTTATTGGATATACGCTGTTTTCACTGAATGAACTTTTATTGAGTTTAAAATCGTTAATCCACTTGTGGCAAAATACACGTATATGTAAAACAATTTATTACGACTAATGACCACTGACGTGGCAGTCAGATCAGGGAACAGTAAACCCACCCACGTGTCAGTAACTGTGTTCTATCTGGATCCCTTTTCAAAGGGCAGTTAAAGCATTAACCATCGAATTAACGACCACACAAGCGACCTTGTTAATACAGAGGACAGAGTATTTACAAAGCGTTCAAAACTGAGCGCTTCGTAATAAACATCGGTCCCTGAATGAGGAAACAATGCATTGTTTCAGAATCTATCGCGCTTCAGTCTCTCTTCCGTACAAAATGCTGTTCTTTTCAAGCAACTGATGCGTACTCGGAATCAATACCAACAATTGTGCGGTAATATTTGTTTATTTGATTGTATTTCAGAAAAGGCTACTTTGTTTCTCAACCAATTTGATTTGCTTAACTTCCGTAAGTTCTTTACACGTTAGTTTCTAATACTACTCCTGCTGGTGTGTTAGCG
Source organism: Locusta migratoria (assembly GCA_026315105.1). Taxonomy (NCBI): domain Eukaryota; kingdom Metazoa; phylum Arthropoda; class Insecta; order Orthoptera; family Acrididae; genus Locusta; species Locusta migratoria. The sequence goes on from CM048755.1 coordinate 263,823,799, forward strand.
CTGACGCTACTACTGACATTAGTAGTTGTCATTATTATTATTATTATTATTATTATTATTATTATTATTCTTATTCACATCTCCACGTAAATAGTTGTTTCCTTTATGTCTCTAAGAAATTTCAATTTTGCTTTTATTCAGTTTCTTGAAGAGCAGTGCATTGCTTTGCGCCAAACGTAAGAATAGTTTTAAAAAAAATCTTGTATATGTAGGGGGAACCCGAGCTCCACCGTGTCACCATTATGCCGCACGGAGTGGTCGCGTGGTCTAAGGCGTTCAGCTACGGACTGGGCGGCATTCCCGCCGGAGGTTCGCGTCCTCCCCGCGCAGGGGTGTATGCCTGTATTGCTTTTAGTGTAAGTTAAACTAGTTTGTAAGTCTAGTGACTGAAAACCGTAGCAGTTTGATTCAATAGGTTTACAAACATTTGAATCGTACACATTTTCCTCGGTTTTGTATACACTACTTTCTCTCAAAATGTGGAAAGTAAAAAGCTTGCATTATAAGAGAGATGTTTCACAATATCGAAGATGAACAAGAATTCATAGTTCTTAACTAACGAAATTTAGAGTCCGGATATAGCAGGCAATTTTCTATCACAGTTCCCACTAGATCCCAGAAGGGATCTCAAATCGATTTCATATTTTTGGACTTCCGAAAGGCTTTTGACACTGTACCTCACAAGCGGCTTCTAATGAAATTGCGTGCTTATGGAATATCGCCCCAATTGTGCGATTGGATTGACGATTTCTTATCAGAAAGGATACAGTTCGTAGTAAATTTACGGTAAGTCATCTAGTAGAACAGAAGTGATATCTGGCATTCCCCCGGAATGCGTTATAGGTCCCCTACTCTTCCTTGTGTTTATAAACGATTTAGGAGACAAACTGAATAGCTCCCTTAGACTTCACGGATGATGTTGTCATTTATCGGTTAGTGAAGTCAACAGAGGATCAAAAGCAATTGCAAAGCGATTTAGACAAAATTTCTACATGGTGCGAATATTGGCAATTAACACTAAATAAAGAAAAGTGTGAAGTAATACATATTACCACTAAAAGAAATCCGCTGTACTTCAATTACACGATAAATCAAACTGTAAGGTCGTAAATTCTACCAAATACATAGGAGTTACAGTTACGAACAACTTAGACTGGAGAAAACACAGAAAATATTGCGGGGAAGGCGAACCAAAGGTTATGTTTCATTGGCAGAACGCTTCTAAGATGCACCAGCTCCACCAAAGAGACTGCCTACATGACACTTGTGCGCCCTCTCTGGAGTACTGTTGCCCCTTGTGGGACCCTCACCAGGTGGGACTGACAGAAGACACTGAGAAGGTTGAGAGAAGGGTGTGACACAACCCCGACTAATCGATCAGCCGTGGGCCACTAAGTGTGGCACCCGTGCTAGCCTAAAGGCAAGACTTGGACCGAAGCTCCCCAAAGATTTATCCAAACACGAAATAAATTATGGAAAGCGATAACTACGTTTGAAATAGGTGTAGCTTATAGCAGTAAAAGAAGTCTGATTACTATGAAACAAAAAATTAACTTAGGTAATCTTGCAATACTATTGTTGTGCTAATTAAAAATTATTAAGAAAATGTTTCATTAATAAAAATTTATATACGGTCGCCAGTCTAATGAGGCATAAGAATACCAAGCAGTGATAAATTAAGAATGCAGTTAAATTTAGAAGCTTGGTGCAGAATAAATGTAGGGTGGAAAAAACTTTGTCACTAGTTTCATAAGTGATAAAAAATACCAATCACAAAAATAATAAAGATTTAATTGAAAGCAGTAATTATTTAAATTATCGTAAAGGTAAGACTCACCTCATCAGTTACTATCTGCCACTACAGAATATAGCGTGGAATGCAGTATTGCAGTGCAAGTGGCACTCAGAAACAAAGTTACTGAAAGGCTTATAATTAGTGGTAAAAAAATAATAAAAATCTACTGATGTTATGGTCAGTGCTGTTCCCAATGTTCTTTGTAAATAAGTGACAAATTGGTTATGATTATGACCTCTATTCAAAAATCTACTAAAAGAACACTGACTAGTATGTATCACTTTGTTGAAAATAATGAAATCTTTCTCCCTACCATGAAACTAATGATTCTGTTACAGTTAACTATTTTTTTAGTAACACTTTGCTGAATAGATTCATCAATTAAATCTGCTAGCCTGAAATCTAGACTGGGGTCCCTCAAACTATACTGACAAGTTATAGGAACACTGTAATACATTTCGACTAATACCACAAATAGAAATTCGGATGTGAACTATTTCACTTATATGAACTGATTAAAATTAGTTATGTGGCAAAACAGTAACTTGTTCCTACCAATATTATTGAGCAAGAGCAATGAAATTTATAGTTGCAGCACTGGATATTGTACTAAGAAGATTCTCCAAAAAAATTTACAGTATTAAAATTGATTGCTGCTTTTAGAAAAAATAGGATGACTCGGTTAATAATTCTTTAAAGGAGAGGATCCCTATTAGGTTATGTGGTTTGGGATAAATTAGGGTTACGAACACACCACTTTTAACAGAAATGTGACCTCTATTGAAAAACATTCAAAACACAAGTTAAATCTCTCAACGACCAGTTTATAAACAGTAACAATAAATATTATGACCTGATATTAATGCGGAGCAGTGGCGAGGTGGCGGCGCAGCGTATACAGCTCAGATTTCATCTTTATGCAGTTTGTGAGCCGACATTATAACAGCGGTTTCCAGTAGCTTCTATTTAGCTCCATATGCAGACAGTATAAGTGTTACCATTGCATCTGCACGTTCACCGAGGTCATTGTAAGTAGATTGGTCTTCTGCCTCAAATGAAACAAATATTTGAGCCAGAATACAGTAGCACAAGTCTGCCACTACGTCTTAATGCTCCAAACTCGGGCTCACTACTGCTGTGAGCTCCCACCACAGACTGCTGTGAATGCCAACCTTCGACTGACTACTGCTCTCAACTCATACTGACTTCTCTCTCTGCGTTAGGTGCGCGCCAACACCACCTTTTCATTTACAACGGAATTCCGTTCACATTGGAATCACTACATCTTTTACATATCATGCTGGTCGTGAGATATTAGATATTACAAATTTACATAATATTCACGTACATAAAACGGATCAAAAATAAAATTGACATTACCGAGCCGCGGCGGAGTAGCCGAGCGGTCTAAGGCGTCTCGCTGCGGAGCGCGCGGTTGCTCGCCGTGGAGGTTCGAGTCCTCCCCGGGGTATGGGTGTGTGTGTTTGTCCTTAGGTTAGTTTACTTAGGTTTAAGTAGTTTGTAAGCTACGGATTGATGACCACGCAGCTTGGTCCGATAGATTTACAAACATTTTTTTTTTGACGTTACCGAAGCCAATTAAAATTAGAAAAATAATATGCAAAAATATACATGCTTTAGATATTCATAAAACATACAAAGCACATGAAGTACAGACATCACATACCATACAGTAGTGGAATCGATTGTAACATGAATTAAATTTAGTATCTTACATAGTATAAAAATGAAATATTATTACCAAAAAATGGTCAAAATTGGGCAATGGCGTTATAAGGGCAGGTCGTTTTATCGCGATACAGGGGGAAAGCGTCACGGAAATGTTGCACGAATTGGGGTGGAAATCATTAAAACAACGACGTTATTCGTTGCGGCGAGATCTATTTGCGAAATTTCAATCACCGACTTTTACTTCTGAATGTGAAAAATTTTGCTAGCACCCACCTACATAGGAAGATATGACCATCCCAATGAAATAAGAGAAATCAGATCGAAAACGGAACAATTTAGGTGTTCTTTCTTCCCGTTGAATTTGATTTGCAGAGTATCTACGTAGATGTAAGAGTTGACCTTGGTGACGCTCGGATGGATCACCGTCCGAGTGTGTCTAGCGCTGTCGGCAGGCGGCGAGCATTAAGCCTTTGTGAGGCCAATTGAGGAGTTACTCGATTGAGAAGTGGCGGCTGGCGGCTCCGGCCAAGAAAACCGACACAGCGGCCGCGAGTGCGGGGCGCTCACCACGTCCTCTGTCTACATACCGACTCCGTTTCACATCTTCGATGGCAAGGGCCGCTGGTCGGTACCTGTTGGGCCTTTGACCCCTGTAGGACCAAGTTTACTTAAGTTTACATCAAGGTTTTCTTTAACTATTTTACTCGCTGGTGCACACCAACTTCTGCAAAAATTGTAGCACCATTAGGAAAATATGGCAATGACGCGAAACTTACAGAACGTTTAAGACGAGGATCACCCAGGAAGAAATGCACCGCCGCGGCGGAGTGGCCGAGCGCATTGAGTCTCTATGCTACGATGCGCGAGGCCGTTCCCCTTCAGGGGTTCGAATCCCCCCTCGGGCATGGATGTTTGTGCCGTCTTTGGTATAAGCTAGTTCATAAGTAGTTTAGGGACTGATGACCCCGTATTAAGTCCCATAAGCTCTACAAACATTTGAACATTTGAGTAACGCACCGCGTTTTTCTTCAGCAAATATTTATTCTACATAATGAGAATTACACACACGAAAGAATGATGTTTCATCTACTTTGCCCTGTCGGTATCAATCCTTATTTTGGCTCAAGATGGTGAGCCTAGGTTTCATCACCTGTCAGAATCCGGAACAACAGCTTCAAAACGTTACTACAAATCAGAATTTTTTTTCTCTCTCTGTGAGATTTATGAACCACCATTAGACATCACGAGACCTATATTGCACACACTTTTGAGTATCCAAGAGTGCGGATAATTACATCCACACTTCCTTTGCTGATTGATGTACTCAGCAATGATTGATGAGTCGTAAGGCGTGTATCCTTGCGAATGAGATCAGCAGTTCGTCACAAAATGTCTGATGTGAGAGTCGTGGATGGTCTCTCCGGTCGCTACAAATATTGGAGCTCCGCCGAACCGCCTTCTGTGACCTCATCGTCTGTGCCCAGCGACTAACTGTTGGCCTACTCCTGTCGACAGTAGATACCTATAGATTTTGCACACACGGTTTTGAATAGTCAACACACTTTCTTTCTCAGCAGTAAGTAATTCAATGACGAGATGTTGTTTGGAACGTTCGTCAGTTACAAAGGCCATTTTAAAACTGTCTTACAACTACGTTATCTGTATAAGTTAGGGGTATATAATAAGCCGTCTTCAGTCACAATAATTTTATTGTTTTTATTGTCTGACGTGTTTCGGAGCTATAGCTCCATTATCGAGGCCTTTATTACTGTATTTTGGTCTTACATCTGCATCAGTTTTTCACCTAACGGTAAAAGAACAACACAGTTGTTAGTTTTGGGCGAGAAAGTTGTCGTAGGCGTTAACTGCAAGGATTTATAATAAACATACATTGAAGTGTTGTGAAGTGTTTCTTGCATTTGTCGAGATGAAATTATCTCCTACAGTGGTGAAATAACTTCCGCATTTACACATATTTTACAACACATTTTCGCAACTGGTATGTTTATGCCAGTACTGTATACATCATATGTCATCTCGACAAATGCAGGTAACACTTCACTGTATGTTTTTATAAGATCCTTGCATTAACGCCTGCGGTAACTTTCTCAAAATGTTCAAATGTTTGTACAACTGATGGGACTGAACTACGGGGTCATCAGTCCCTAAGCTTACAAACTACTTATGAACTACCTAAGTCTAAGGACGGCACAAATATCCAAGCCCGAGGGGGGATTCGAACCCCCGACCGTAGTGGCCGTGACTGGAGCGCCTCAGTCACCTCGGCCACCGCGGCCGGCGGTAACTTTCTCGCCCAAAACTAAGAACTGTGTAGTTCTTCTACCGTTAGGTGAAAAACTGAAACAGATGTAACACAAAAATACAACAAATAAGTCCTCGAAAATGGAGTTATAGCTCCGGAACGCGGCGAACAATAAAAACAATAAAATTATTGTGACTGAAGACGGCTTATTTTTATTATTATTATTATTATTATTATTATTATTATTATTATTATTATTAGACACCCCTAACCTATACGGTACTGCCACAGACAGCCAACGGCGAAATGTCGATTAATAATGTACGTTATCTGTCAAATATGCCACAGCGTACACTCAGAAAACTTCAAATGATTAGTGCGTAACGTTTCCGCGTTCACAATATTGTTGTCAGCTGAGGAAAGAAGTGCAACGCATTGCTTTCTGGGGAATCCTCGTACAGTGTTTGTAAATGCTGAAACGTACAGAACGATAACAAATGTATGGAATCAAATGCCTTTTGAAGTCCGAGTGCCCGCGGCGGAGCGGCCGAGCGCATTGAGGCGCTATGCTCCGATGCGCGAGAACCCCCTCGGGCATGGATTTTTGTGCTGTCTTTAGTATAAGTTAGTTCATAAGTTGTTTAGGGACTGATGACCCTGCAGTTAAGTCCCATAAGCTTAACAAACATTGGAACATTATCGAGTCCGAGTGAACAAACACCTGGCTTCACTGAGAAATGAAGGCTTCATTTTTATAAATCGTGGCGAATAACGTTTACTCTACACGATAAATAATTCTTCTTCCAAGGCGAGTCTATTTATTTGACATTTGATCCACTAAATATGGCCGCCATTTCGTAGGTCCTCCTCTACTCACTCTAGACACTCATCTGACGAACGTTACTACAATTTTTCTACATCTACATACATATTCCGGAATCCACCCAAAGTTGCATGGTAGAGGGTACTCAATACCACTACTAATTACTTGCTTTCCTGTTCCATTCCCATATATAACGATGGAAAATGAGTGCTTGTATGCATCCGCACGAGCCTAATCTCTCTGATCTTATGTTTCTGGTCTTGACGTCATATGTAGGTTGGCAGCAGTACAACTGTTCTGCAGTCCGCCTCAAATTCAATTCCGGTCCTTTAAATGTGTTCAACAGTGCTTCTCGAAAAGAACGTCGCCTTCCCTCCAGCGACTCCCATTTTAGTTGCTGAAACATTTCAGTAACACTCGCGCATTGATCGAATCTACCAGCTACAAACTTAAACGCCCGCATCTGAACTGCCTCTATGTCCTTCTTTAAACCGATCTGGTGGGGATCCAAACACTTGGACAATATTCAAGTCGCGGTCGTGCAAGCGTTTTATATACGGTCTCCTTTACAGGCAAATTACACCTTCCCAAAATTCTCAAAATAAACCGAAGTTGACCATTCGCTTTCCCTACGACTGTCCTTACATGCTTGTTCCGTTTCATATCGGTGTGCAGCGTTATGCCTAGATATTTAATTGACGCGACTGTCAAGCATCACACAACTAATTATGTATTCGAACATTAAGGGATTGTTTCTTCTACTTTCTTCCGTTGTTATTTTTTGATCGAACCGTCTACGGATGGTTTGCCGTTCACCACACACAGTAAAGTGACTTGCGGAGTGTGGATTTAGACCTAGATATTGCCGGTTCATAGCATCCAACGAATAAAACAAAAGGGACGATACGTCTGGTGAAACAACATCTCCTGCTGCATGAAGAACTGCCGCTTTTCAACACCCGACAATAAGAGTAGTTCCTTCAATGCTTTTTTTAAGTGACCGAACGCATAATAATGGCTTAGGGCGAATCAGGACTATAGGGCGGATTCTAGGGTGTGTGCCACTTGAGTTGTCCATAATGGACGAGGTTGACCTCCCACATCGACCGGCGCCCTGTGCCGAATCGTGACCAGCGCGCCGTTGCACAATTGTGATTTTCTGCATACAAGGATCTTTTTTAAAGTGCCAACCGATTTGTAATGAAATAAGGGAAATTTCATTTGTGAACGTAAATTGTATTACAAACTACAACAAGCACGTTTTTTCACTTTTCAACATACTCATTAAGAATTTTTAAACATTTGTGAAGTAGTGACAGCAGCATTTTGATCACAGCATCAAAGAACTCTGCCGCCTGACCGTTAAACTTGTTAGCAACAGTTTCTGTCAAAATGCCATCATTTTCCAAGCTCTTTCCACCAGGAATGAAATTGCTGATGCTGCTCGTTAATAGTGAAGCGTGTATTTTGGCTAACTTTCTCTTCAATTTCTTGCGTAGAGCCTTCATTCATGACAGTACTCTGTCCAGGTCGTCCTTCCTTCATGAAACAGCCTGCATCATTTACACATATTTCTGTCATTCGTTATACCTAGACCGTAAACTTCAACAAGCCACCAGTGAATTACAGCCTGACGAACGTGTTTGCTGGTAAGCACCGAAAAATGGAGCGCACTTCACAGTTGGTGGGATTACTGACTGACATGGCGACAAACGAAGCAGTAAAACACTACAACCGAACCGGCAGAGCTGCGAAACGTAATGGCGGCTTAGTGAGAGAATGGCCAAGAGTGCAGTCGCTGATGGCATACAAAAATTATTACCCTCGTACTTTCTCCCCAATACACCTTTTTCTTTCTCCGATGGATGTCTGCTGCCGTCTGTCCGCCGGAAGTCAATAAATTAATATCAGCACGCTGGTCCCTTTCGGACGCATTTATTAACAACGTTGCCATAGTTCACGTTTCCGCATTTATGGCACGCACATGGAAAAGACACGAATGCACAAAGATCCCTTGCCTTTCATGTTGGTGCTTATATGTCCGCATCGGTGTCGTGCTACGTCCCGTGTACGCTGCAGATCCCCTCAAACGGAAAACTTGGAATGGCCCTTATGGTTGGCAATAGTTTTGCGGAGATGAAGTCTTGAAAAGAACAGTAAACGCTAGTCTTGGGATAGAAGGCAAGAACAGCTTTTAATGACGTAGGAACCAATAGCATTGGGTTCTTCAGGAGGTAATGAAAAGTTTGTAAAGCTATTGGACCAATTTGTAATGGTCTTCGGTCCCTAGACTTACAAGCTACTTAAACTAACTTACGCTAAAGACAACACTCACACCCAAGCCAGAGGTAGGACTGGAGCCTCCGACGGGGAGCAGCTACGTGCTCCGAAACAAGGCATTTCATGAGGAATACTAAATACCTCAAAGAGAACGACCTATTAACCAATAGTCAACACGTATTCAGAAAGCATCGCTCTTGTGAAACACGGCTTGCCATTTATTCACATGAAGTGTTAGTGCTATCGACAAGGGATCTCAAATCGATTCCATATTTCTGTATTTCCGGAAGGCTTTTGACACTGTACCTCACAAGCGGCTCCTAATGAAATTGCGTGCTTATGGAATATTGTCCCAATTGTGCGACTGGATTCACGATTTCCAATCAAAAAGGACACAGTTGGTAGTAACTAACGGTAAGTCGTCGAGTAAAACAGAAGTGATATCTGGCGTTCCCCGGAATGCTTTATAGGTCCCCTACTCTTCCTTGGGTTTACAAACGATTTAGGAGACAATCTGAATAGCTCTCTTAGACTGTTCGATGCTGTTGCTGTCGTTTATCGGTTAGTGAACTCAACAGAGGATAAAAAGCAACTGCAAAGCGATTTAGACAAAATTTCTACATGGTACGAAAATTGGCAATTAAAACTAAATTAAAAGTGTGAAGTAATACACGTGAACACTGAAAGAAATCCGCTGAACAATAATTAGTCAAACCTTAAGGTCGTAAATTCTACCTACAATTACGAACAACTTAGACTGGAGGGAACACACAGAAAATATTGTCGGGAAGGCGAACCAGAGGTTACGTTTAATTGGCAGAACGCTTCGAACATGCAACAGCTCCACCAAAGAGATTGCCTACATCACACTTGTGCGTCCTCTCCTGGAGTAAGTGCTATCGACAAAGGATCTCAAATCGATTCCATATTTCTGGATTTCCGGAAGGCTTTTGACATTGTACCTCAGAAGCGACTTGCCCTTTATTCACATGAACTGATAAATGCCATCGTCAAGGGATATCAGGTGGGACTGACGGAAGACATTGAGAAGTTTCAGAGAAGGGCAGCTCGTTTGTTTTATCACGTAGAAGGGGGGAAGCGTCGCGGAAATGTTGCACGATTTGAGGTGGAAATCATTAAAAGAACAACGTTATTCGTTGCGGCGAGTTCTATTTGCGAAATTTCAATCACCGACTACTACATCTGAATGTGAAAATATATTAACTAGCACCCACCTACATAGGGAGACATGACCATCCCAATAAAATAAGAGAAATCAGATCGAAAACAGATCGATTTAGGTGTTCTTTCTTCCCGCGCGCTATTAGAGAATGGAACGGTAGAGAAAGGTTATGAAAGTGGTTAATGAACCCTCTGCCAGGCACTTAAATGTGATTTGCAGAGTATCGATGTAGATGTAGAAGGTGGTATTATAGACCACTTGCAATAATATGCCGTTTATCATGAGTCCATTTGTTACTGAATACAAAGACACAGCTGAGATCAATACTTTTTCGTTCCGTGTGTTCGAAACAGAGTTCCTACCGGTTTCTATGGACATATTTGTCGAATGTCAACTGTAAATTGTTGATGTTCAAGTTGTGAAGTAGTGCTTCAGTTTACAGTGAATTTTTAATTGTGATTTGTTGGCCAGTTCTCTTTTACTGTAGTGTGTAAACATAACACACGTATTTTCATGTGTGAGTGTACCGATATGGAACTTGTGGTTGGGTTTTGTAATAGAAACGCAGCAGCTGCTGCTGTTGTAATGCATCTGAATGTGTGAATAAACATACTGTGGAGGTATTAGAAGACATTATTTGGTCGGTAGAACTCAGTCCTTCAGCAAGTGCACGCAGATTCTCTACACGTTTCGGTGTTCCACATACAAGAGTATGACAGACATAACGTATGCACGGGTTCCATCCGTATCATTTATAGCTCATTCATCACCTTCAAACAGCAGATGAAGAGGCGATTGGAATTTTGTTTTTGTATACTTCAAAATCGCTAAGTAATCCCATGTTTAGTCTGCACTAGTAAAGCCACTTTCACCCATGACGGCACCAGTAACACTCGTAATTTCCATCAGTGGTCCGAAGAAAACCCACATGTCATTGTGGAGACCCATTTTCAAGAACGCTTCTCCTTAAAAGTGTGGTGTGATGTGATGGACAATCGGTTGACTGGTGAGTGGGCCTGTTGTGTTACCGCATCGTTTCACAGGACCCCGTTATCTACACTTTCTTGAAAATAGGCTTCCATCATTAAGCGAAGAGCTACCTTTCGCTACAAGAATGCATGTGTTCTTCCAACATGACGGGGAACTGCACATCATAGTGGTCAGGTGACAGGTAATCTAAAACTCACATTCCGCGGAAGATGGATCGTCAGATACCGGAACGTTCCTTGGCCACCAAGGTCCCAGGGCGTTACATATTGTGATTTTTGCCTGTGAGGGTCTTTCAAAGGCGAAGAATATACAGAAAAATTAAATACAAAATCTGATTTGATCGTTCGGATTATGAATAGTACAACCCTCATAAATGAACTCAAAGACGATCTCAGAAGAGCTACACCTGGTGTTATCAAGATAAGTCAAAAGTGGATTGAAGTTGGTGGTGGAATTTTTTTGAAAATCAGATTTGAACGTCCTCGTTTGCCTTTGCTTTACGTATGTTTGGGTTATGTAAGCTGTATCTGTATTCGGTAACTACCTCCTAAAATATTTATTGATCCGCCCGAACCACCCTGTATATTTAATGTCGTCAACGGCCTTTTAAAGCGCCTGAGAGATCACAGATTGATCCGCTCAAACTCATGATACAGGGGCTGCATACACCAGGGCCTCTCACACACGGAAAATCGCCCATGCAAAACGAGGTGCAGAGTATGTTTCCATGGTGTGTGGGACCAAACGGCGTAATTCGCCTCAACTCGGCTTGAATGGGAAGCCACCATGATAGGCCGCCAAGTGCTTTGAGAGGCAGCTTACTCGACACTGAAGTAGATAAAAGTCAGTTGCTAGAATAATTCAACAACCTGCTCCGGAAAAGCAAAGATTTCCGAAATTACATGTAAACTAGACTGGGAACTTTTGTAGTTTTTTGTTAGTTGTGACGATAAAGTCAATTTTATAAAACGCGTTACGTTATTTGCGTAAGAAAATCATCCACTCAATGACACTACGGCAAACTGCACTCAGAAAAGTTTAGTGTCAGAGGACGAGAGGGAGGAAGAATTAAGGACGTTGCGTAGTCTCGCAGAAGAGAATCCTCTGTCCAAAGCAAATGTTTGTTAATCTTAAGGGACTTAACTGCGGGGTCATCAGTCCCTAAACTTACAAACCACTTATGAACGACCCTATACTAAAGACGACAGAAACATCCATGCCCGAGGGGGGATTCGAACCCCCAACCGTAGTGGCCGTGCAGACTGTGACTGGCGCGCCGCAGACCGCTCGCCCACTGCGGCCGGCTTCCTCTATCCACAAATGACATTTGAACATCAGCATGTGTATGTTGTTAAAGGTCGTGAGAAAAGAATGTGTACTCGTTTTCGCTTGTTTAATTCCGAACACAATAATTTTTCATTATTTAGGTTGCGGAAGGTGCAGCGCGTTACGGAAGGACTCTCAGAACTAGTTATAATGTTGCTCTGCGTTATCGGACCATTAATAAAGATTATTTTGGTGTACGTAGTAGAGCCCAATCCCACATTAGCTTCCGCTTACATCAGAATACCAGTTTCCAGTACGGCGAATCAGTGACATAGCCGGAAATTTCCATGAACAATTGGGAGACAAATCATGTAGCGTAATTAATTTCACTTCATGAGTCCACGTACATTAGTGACATGGCTTAGTCAAGCTGTTTTCCTTTCGTGGCGTGGTCTTCGACCTACATGAAACAGAAGAGCGTCTGGATTTGATTTTGATGAACACTGATACAGGAGTGGGTATATTTTGGCATATGTTCAAATGTTTGTATAGCTTACGGGACTTAACTACGGGATCATCAGTCCCTAAACTTACAAACTACTTATGAACTAGCTAATCCTAAGGATGGCACAAATATCCATGCCCGAGGGGGGATTCGAGCCCCCGACCGTAGTGGCCGTGCAGACCGTGACTGGAGCGCCTCAGTTCCCTCGGCCACCGCGGCCGGCTTGGCATATGTAAATAGCAGCTGAATAAATAGGAATCACTTGGGAAAAGCTGTTTTCCGTAATCAAAGACTAAACGCCACGAATGTCTGATGAAATAAAATGGTTTTTTTAGCCTACAGTAGAAAGGTTTAACATGGCAATTTACCTACCTCTTCGTGTAACAAATGTTCAAATGTTTGTAGAGCTTATGGGACTTAACCACGGGGTCATCAGTCCCTAAACTTACAAACTACTTATGAACTAGCTAATCCTAAGGACGACACAAATATCCATGCCCGAGGGGAAATTCGAACCCCCGACCGTAGTGGCCGTGCAGACCGTGACTGGCGCGCTGCAGTCCTCTCAGCCACCGCGGCCGGGTCTTCGTGTGCCATTTATTTCGAAAACCTTTCAGTTTCCAGATACACACTCTTACTAGACCATAGTCCAACCCATAAAACATGAATGAAAAATACTGCCATTTAAATCGCGTATTTCGAATTGAAAATTCGGATTTTTTGTACTATATTTTCTCTAATTCAAAATTCAGTTCCCGTCACTTGGAGCACTGTTGTTCTATTTCCATATTGTAACATGGGACTTAGACTTGGTATACAGGGTGGTCCTAAACTATATGTGAAAAATGTAGAAGCCGGTAGAAGGGACTTAAAGCAGCAGATTTAGTATAGGAATGTGTTTGCGGTAATCACTTATTACAGCACTAGCTTGTACTGCAATTTGAATCATAAGAAGCTGAAAAGCTATGTAAAGATAAAAGATAGCAGACATTTATTAGTCGTCTACAGAAGGTGCTGGAAAAGCGGCCACCAACTGCGATACATAATTTACAGCGACGGCGTATGGAGTAGTGTATATTAGAAACGGCGCGGCGCATGTCCAGCAGCAACAGACAGGCGGGTAACTAAATCTCTGAGCAGCTAATCCTCTTCCACGTCCAGCGCGATACATGTCATGCTTGTCGGTCAGCTCCGAATTGGTGAAATGCTGCATGATTCGTGTGGGAAGTCATGCATACGTTTTCTAGGCGCGTTTATACGCTGTAGTCATCTGGGCTCTCCACAGGCCCAAGACGAACTTACATTCCTATATGACATCTATTTATTTCGGTCCCGTCTACCTGCCGTTACATTTGACTGATGTTTTAACACCACCTTGTATACCGATGTTCTGGTTTTGCACTCTACAGGGTGAATCACCGAACACTTGCACCGCAAATATTGCGGAAACGGAAAGTGCGATTGATGTGCGGTTTTCACAGAATGGATTGATAGTCATGGACTCATATTGTTAGCCAATAAATAGATTGTAAAAATACCTAGAAAGTGTATTTTTTAAGCAAACATACAATTGTACAAATGGAACAGTGGTTATTTCAAAATATCCATGTTGGACACGAACTGCAGCTGTAGCATAAATTGACGGTTTATTTTCGTTTAAAGGATTGCAACCAGCTGCCTTTTTGGATGTTTTTTATTTAATCCAAAACTAGTTTTCGAGTTGTTTCCATCACGCACTGAAATTTTTGACACCAGCTGTGTACAAAGAATTTTGAATGACATTTTAATCAGGTTTAGTTTGGCAACTACAACCAGTCAACGTTTTAGGGGCGGAGGCTACAACAGCGTAGCTGACTGGCTGGGCCGGCCGCGGTGGCCGAGGGGACTGAGGCGCTTTAGTCACGGTCTGCACGGCCAATACGGTCGGGGGTTTGAATCCCCCCTCGGGCATGGATGTCTGTGACGCCCTTAGTTGTAGCTAGTTCATAAGTAGTTTGTAAGTTTAGGGACTGATGACCCCGTAGTTAAGTCCCATAAGCTTTACAAACATTTGAACATTTGACTGGCTGGTGGTCATGAGACAGTGGGCCGTGCCCCAGGGGCTAGCCATTCGGCCAGTGAGCTACGCTATCGCAGCCTCTGCCCCCGAAACTTTGAACGGTTGTTGCTGCCAAACTAAACGTGATAAAAATGTCATTCAAAATTCTTTGTACACAGCTGGTGTCAAAACTTCCAGTGCATGATAGGAACAACCATTGTTCCATTTAAAAAACTATGTTTGCATAAAAATACACTTTCTAAGTAATATTACAATCTGTTTGTCGGCTAAAAATACGAGCCTCTGACTATCAATCCATTCTGTGAAAACCGCACATCAATCGCACTTTCCGTTTCCGCAATATTTGCGGTGCAAATGTTCAAATGTTTGTAGAACTTATGGGACTTAACTATGGGGTCATCAGTCTCTATGCTTACAAACTACTTATGAACTAGCTAAGACTAAGGACGTCACAAATATCCATGCCCGAGGGGGGATTCGAACTCCCGACCGTAGTAGCCGTGCAGACCGTGACTGGAGCGCCTCAGTCCCCTCGGCCACCGCGGCCGGCGCGGTGCAAATGTTAGGTGATTCACCGTGTATACTGCGCAATGCGGCGATGCAAACACATCGAGAGGCCCTGGTTTACACTGTCCTTGTGCGCCCTCTACTGGAGTACTGCTGGGTGGCATGGGATCCTTACTGGAAATGGTTGACGGAGGACATCCGAAAAGTTCAAAATGGGGCAGCTCGTTTCGTCTTATTAGGTAACATGAGAGATTTTCGTTTCGTCTTATTAGGTAACATGAGAGGGACTGTCATGGATATGAGTTCGAGTGGCAATCATTTATGTTGTAGAGCCTATGGGACTTAACTACGGGGTCATCAGTCGGCAATCATTTAAAAACAGTTTTAGCTGCAGCGAGATCTATAGGGATAAATCACCATCGTAATAAAATAAGAGATCTTAGAGGCCGGAGGAAGATTTAAGAGTCAATTTTTCCTGCGAGCTTTTAGAGAGTGCAACTGAAGAGAAACAGTCTGGACAGTGTCTGAAGGTGATTCGATGGACCCTATATCAGGCACTTAACTGTGATTTGCAGAGTAGTTATGTAGACGTGGATGACGGACGAGAACGTGGAAATCCCTTAGATATTTGCTTCATCGGTCGTCTGTTGGGCGTTTCGAGCGTCGGTGTGTTCATGGCAGCGAGCGTGACACAGTAGAAATGCGACGATAAATGGAGGAGTATATTACACAAGACAGCAAGATTATTCTACGCCTCCACAAGAAAGCCAAGTATTTTTGGAGGGCGGCAAAGTGGCGGCAAGAAGCCGAGTAAAAGTGCGCAGCTTTGTCAACCGGCGGCAAGGTCAAAGTTTCCTCACAAGGGGAGCAGGCGCGACGTGACCAGAAAGCGCAGCTCAGATAACGGCTTAACTTTGTTAAAAAGTGCATGCAGTAGATAGCGCGCCTCCTGAACAATGGCAGAGTACTGAGACAGTAAACTGAAAATGGTACTAATGCGTTCCGGATGTCAGGAGGAAGCCAAATATATATGTACGCTACAAGAGGATTACAATTTACTGTGGCACACGTGTGCAAAACTATGGAGTAACATTTAACTTTCCCTCAATGATAAGAGGATTATGCTGCAGGAAGACCAATATGCTGGTGCAGACCGATAGTCTATAGAAGCTAATACGGTTGATTCACAATTCTGTGCGAAAGAACTTGCTGTAAAGCATTGAATAGTTGCTAGTAGAAAGATAATTATTTCTAGCAGGACCAACATACACCAAAAATTGTCTAGGCGTTTTTATTATATTTTATCCAATGTGGTTTTACGATGTTTGATTACTTAAAGGTTATTCTCTCATCACGAAATTATGTGTGCATTTACTAGCTTATTTTGTTTATAAAAATATTGCATCTTTTATTCACAAACTTTAAAACTACAATGCCCATACTTTATGGCTGTAAATTTCACCACTTTAAACTATAGAGATTATACTGTAATATCTACTTTTGAAAAGCTCATTGCCGGCCGCGTGGCCGCGGGGACTGACGTGCTTCAGTCACGGTCTACACGGCCACTACGGTCGGGGGTTCGAATCCCCCCTCGGGCATGGATATTTGTGCCGTCCTAGTTCGTAAGTAGTTCATAAGTAGTTTGTAAGTTTAGGGACTGATGACCCCGTAGTTAAGTCCCATAGACTATACAAACATTTGAACTTTTTTTTTTTTGTTTTTTTTTGTTTTTTGTTTTGTTTTGAAAAGCCCAATTCTCTGTTGCTACAAACACGGTGTTAATTATAAATTTCTAGACAAATAACAGCCAATCAGTTGCAATATTTTTTAACTAAAAATCTTGGCCAGGTTTCAGCAGAATTAATTCTGCCTTTTTCATAAGGTATTGGACCTAACAAAAATAATGTGCGGGGCAGTAATATACAAAATGATAGGTACAAAAAGAATAAATTTATTAACACAGCATTTGATGAGAACATACTCACATGTAAATCACATAAATGTTGCTACAAAATAAATATAGGACCAAATGTTCTACACAAGCGCAGCTAATTACTCCATGTGAACAATTTAAAACATAAAATGTTGAAACTGACACGACAAAATTTAAAACCCGTGGAGCACGGTCACATACGGAGCGAATGAGCTCCACTTACCGACAGAGCCGTAGGAACACTACTAACATTAATTGTGCTAAGTGTTTACGACCCTGTACATTATTCTTGTTAGGCACGATACCTTCTGAAGAAGGCAGAATTTATTCTGCTGAAACCTGGTCAAGGTTATCAATTTAAAAAATGCAATTGGCTGGCTGTTATTTGTCTACAAATTGATATTATTCTGCCGTTAATAAACTGCAAAATGTTTGTAAATCTATCGGACCAAACTGCGTCGTCATCAGTCCGTAGCTTACAAACTACTTAAACTAAGGTAAACTAACCTAGGGACAAGACACACACACCCATGCTCCAGGGAGGACTCGAACCTCCAACGGCGAGCAATCGCGCGCTCCGCAGCGATGCGCCTTCGATCGCTCGGCTACTAATGAACTGCAGCCATGTTTACCTCTTTAATGCATTGTATAGCTGATCATATACATACCTTATTTTTTCCATTACATCTTAAACTGATAAACATTTTACCTCAAATTCATTTGTAGCTGCTTGTATAAATAGTGTTACATATGCTAGTAGCTCGTCCTAGAATTATAAATTTCGGAGTGCTATTGAACCATTTCGACAGTTAGCTGCATTGAGTTACTCCTAACATGTGCGTTTGTTTACATTAGTATTCCTCCTTTGTCATGTAAAAGTAGTCAATCACATATTATCGTTGCATTATGAGTTACTTTCTGGAACGATGAGAGGCATAATAGTGATATTTACTACATCGGGTACATCATGGAAACACTATATAGCTGACATGGTATGATGTTTTTGTTGCTAGTCGTCTATAATAATTATAAGGCATTTTTCTCAATACGTATTAGTTATATATTAAACGTGGTAGTTTTTATAGCGTCAAACAAAAAGGTAACACATTAAAGGGTTAAGATTTTTGCTGTGTGTAGTGTCTTGTCCTGTTATGAGCAAGTAATGCTGTTAGTTCAAATGTTTGTGAAGCTTAAGGGACTTAACTGCGGTGTCATCAATCCCTAAACTTACAAACTACATACGGACTACCTTATACTAAAGACGACACAAACATCCATGCCCGAAGGGGGATTCGAACCTCCGACGGGGAGCTGCCTCGCGCATCGGAGCATAGCGCCTCAATGCGCTTGGCCACTCCTCCGCGGCAATGCTGTTAGTGTTTGCCGTTTGTAGGTCAGATACTGAAATGTTGGCTGCTTTGTTACCTTATTGTTGGCAACATTGGGTTTTAAGAGCAATATTATTTTAGATTTTATATGACATGTTTCGATTTCCGGTTCGTGTTTTAACGTGTATAAAAACGTTTGTGAAGTTATGGGACCTAACTCAATGGTCATCGGTCCCTCTACTTACAAATTACTTAAGCTAACTTATCCTAAGAACAACACACACACACACACACACACACACACACACACACACACACACACACACACATGCCCGAGGGAGGACTCGCACCTCCGACGGCTAACGGCCGCGCGCACCGCAGCAAGGCGCCTTACTGCGCAGGCTATTCCACTGCGGCTGACGTATATAGACTACTGGTGAACATCACATATGTATTCAGGAAACTCTGAATGTGCAAATGTTTGTGAATCTAAGGGACCAAACTGCTATCGACATTGGTTCCGAAACTTTCAAACAAGACAAACTAACATACGCTAAGGACAACATACGTTTCAATGGGGGAAAGAACAATCGAACCTCCGACGGGGAGCGGCCACACAATACGTAGCATAGCGCCTTAGACCACGCGGCAATGCCCGGGCGGCGCAAACACTGTGAACACCTTCCATTAAGTACGTTAATCGATGTTATAGGAACTATAGTTTAAATTTTTAGTGTTTCAAAATGTCTGTTTTATACATCCTAGATGGCTCTTGAACTATTTGTGGTACTAGATGCTGCCAGGTTTTTCGTAACAGCTGAAGTTGGTAAACTAATTTTTGATGGGTAAGAACAAATTGTATTCCGCTTGATTTGTATGCAGCATAAATTAACTCTCTTGGGTGTCCTCTGCTCTGTTTCCAGTGCCGCGGCGGAGTGGCCGAGCGCAGAGCGGCGCTATGCTACGATGCGCGAGGCCGTTCCCCGTTGGGGGTTTGAATCCCCCCTCGGGCATGGTTGTTTGTGTCGTCTTTAGTATAAGGTAGTTCATAAGTAGTTTGTAAGTTTAGGAACTGATGACCCCACAGTTAAGTCCCATAAGCTTTACAAACATTTGAACACTTTTTGTTTCCAGTACGGTCGTTTGATTATACAAAATGCTGAATTTACTACAAGTGCCAGACAGAAGGAAATGAGAACTTATTTTTCTCTTAAATGACTTACTGACAGAGGCACTTATGGGTACACACCTTCAATAAAATCACTTCCGTTATTTATTATCTTTAGCCGAGTGTCCGAAAGTCGACGTATAACATTTGCGAATCTATATATGTTGAAATCGCACAGTTACCGCCGTATAGCTTGGACAGTGTCATCTCTGGACTCATGTCGTGTGAGTACGGAGAATGTTTCAGAGGCTACCATTGCCACTTGGCCCACTTCGATAATAATTACCTGCATCGGATACCCAATGTTTTCTTTCGATATGATTTTGTTTTGCGACCTTCCTATCGGTTCTCACCAATAAGCCTTGGGCAATACATAACTCAGGGTAGTAAAAGGTTTATGGCTCGTTGTCTCTGTATATAGGGGTGAGTTATGTATGTCAGCTTCTATGCCCTAAACAACTACCCAGTCTGTTGAAACAAGGTCAATACTTAATCTGTAGTTTAGCCAGTCTATTAATCTGCATATGATGACGTGAAAATATATTTAAACAAACAAATTAAACTTCTGAATAACCAACAAAATAGATTCTAAGATAAAGAAGTGATTCACTCACGAAGTAATTCTTTATAAATGGAGTTTATTACTCTTATTAGACATGAAACGCGGCGGTGGTTCTACTTTATACATCGGTAAATAACTAAATATTTTCATTTTGACTGATTATTCCGTCGCTTCTTGGTAGAACATAATCAAATAAATTAAAAACACAATTTTGTGTGTGTTCTACAAGTTTATTTTTGCTTACTTAACCGGTTTTCGGCTTATTAGGCCATCTTCAGAGTATTTACTACTGTGTCAAAGAGGTTACATTGTTTAGATACAGTGTGGGAAGAGATGACAAATGAATACACTTAGATCGACATACATAGTATAACACTTCTTTGACATTAAGTTATTACAGTTATGAACTTAAAAACTAAACTGTAATACAAGAATATACAATGTGAGGAGGATAAAATCTGCACTATAATTATAGATGGTGTTGCATATGACAGTTGTAAGGCCAGGTTTGGAGTGGAATCAAGAACTTAAGATGAATAGTTACTTCATTAGATTAAACTAAACAAATCTGTCTAATGAAATTAATATTCTAAAAATTCAGGTAGATGAAAATGAGTATTATGTTGTAAGCTACACTGGGAGCAAATTTTCAAATTTTAAAAATAAATCATAATAAATAAATACACAGGAGTTTGAATCTGTGGGGGTAAACAAGGAATCCAGTTTTTTGAATAAAATAAATAAAATGCTAGGTCTACATTTAAAGTTTTTTGGTTTTTTGTAATGGAGGAATGGAACAGCCAGTGTGGGAGTTGATGGAAAACTTAGGTAATTGACTGTACTATGAGGAAATGTATGAAGAGACTGGAACTGATAGAGTAGGAGGTAATGTGACTCAGGTATGAATTAAGTGAAATCCAATAGGGGTGAACTGTTTAGTTGTGTTTTACTATTTAATACTAGATCAGGGCTATGGGCTAGGTGTTTATTGATTTCAAGAACTTCCAATAAGTTAAGTTTTTGGCCCTTGTTTGCTAAGTGAAGGAATTAATAAATACATTAAAATTATTATGAACTACTGTACCAGAACATAGTGTATAAAACTGTAGTGGTGTATGAACCAGTGTACCATTTGCGCGTCATGTATAATATTTAAATCTAAAGTAACAAATAAATTGTATGGTATATTAATTAAATGCCCAGAAAAGTGTATGCCACTATGGTGCGAAGCACTCTAATTTCATTGCAGCACTCGGCAATTTTTAGTTTTACGCGCCCTTGCGCCTCATCGTTCCGACGATCTAGTTCCACCGTTCACAGCACTGTCACCAATTCTCCGCCAGCGTCGTACCTTGTCGCAATGTTTGTGACTCTGCAGCCGATTCCCCCGGACGAAATGAAAAGACCTATCGAAATGCGACTACGGTATAGTTTCCAGAATGAAACTTCACTCTGCAGCGGAGTGTGCGCTGATATGAAACTTCCTGGCAGATTAAAATTGTGTGTCGGAACCGGTTCTCGAACCTGGGACCTTTGCCTTTCTCGGGCAAGCGCACTACCAAACAAACAAACTTCCCTTAGGCTTTGGCTAAGCCATGTCTCCACCATATCCTTTCTTACAGGAGTGCTAGTCTTGCGTGTTTGCAGGAGAGCTTTTGTGAAGTTTGGAATGTAGGAGACGAGGTACTGGCGGAAGTAAAGTTGTGAGGCGGCATCGTGAGTCGTGTCGGGATAGCACAGTCGGTAGTGCGCTTGCCCGCGAAAGGCAAAGGTCCCAGGTTCGAGTCCCGGTTCCGACACACAATTTTAATCTGCCAGGAAGTTTCATACGGTATAGATGCCGATATATAGAAACCCATCCGAATCCCCCAAGGTTCAAGCTTTGAACCCCTTCCCACAGTGGAATCGATACACACTCTTCAACAGCAATGCCATAAAATAACATACAAAACATTCTTGCTTTTACCATCAGTCTGTCCATGTTCCCACAAGAAAACATATGTCCACACTATAGTAATTTTTGTTTCTGCAAGACTAGTCTCCTCCAACGCCGACTTATGAAGTTTAAAAAGAAATTCAAAGCAAGATACCATTATTTCCCTTGAAAAGCTTTCCCTGTTAAATTATACCCTAATTACAACACATATTAAACACAAATTAAATCTCCATATCAAAACATATATAAACCACTCACGTCACTAAGATCCTTCTTATAATTTTCAATACGCTGCAATTCTCAAATTATTACATCTTTTACTGATAAATTAATTCGACCACCTCGCACCAAAATTTGTGCGACAATACTCTTTAAAATAATACCACAATTCTGACAACTATCCTCTTTTTTTAAACCACAAATTATAGAAACGTTTAATAAATAATTTTATCAACATTATCCCATCAAACTGCCGACCTCCATGCACCAAAATGCGCCCATACAATTCCTATTTGTTCTCCTCAGCGTAGCAACTTATTTTAGACAACATACAATAAACACACAAATATCCCCCAAAATTTTTATATAGTAAACATATATACACTGAAATAAGCGTCAATTGCAAAGATTTCACTTATTCTTCTTCTCTACATACAGTCTCAATTCTATTACATTTCTCAGTCCTAATACTTTTCCGCAGACTGGGTATTTTAGCCTATAGGCGTTGGGATGAGGACACTCAGGCACAACAGAAGATCGATAGCACAGTTCAAAGAGCTTCTTAATTTCATCATTGACCTCACTCGAATGTTCCTTCGTCCTCACACGTACATTATCCCCTACTCTGTACCTTAGGGCTTATAGCGATTGTCATGCCGTCTTTTTTGCTCATTAGCCAATTTCTCCACCTCTGCCTTTTCTTCCATATCAATAGCACACAAAGCTTTAGTCCACCCTTCAATTTCGTCGTCCCCATAAAATAATTCTTTAAATACCCTGTATGCTCCTTTTTCACCCTTTTTCTTCAAGTTCCCTTGTTATTTTAAACTTTTCTTTAACCCATAAGTGCTGTACCATTGACTTCAAAATCTTCTCACACCACCGCCAGTCAATAACAAAATTCGCGTTCACTTTTGCCAAACCAATCAACGTTTACCCCTTCTCCTAACTCACCATAATTGTCATTAATAACGCTGTCACTTTCTCTTCCCTTCGAAAATGTTACCACAAATTGTATGCATTTAACTCCTTTGCATCTCCGTCCTTGTCGATCTTAAAAATGCTTTCATGAATTGGAAACGTTACTATACTAGCTACTTCATTCAC
Organism: Locusta migratoria; assembly: GCA_026315105.1. Taxonomy (NCBI): domain Eukaryota; kingdom Metazoa; phylum Arthropoda; class Insecta; order Orthoptera; family Acrididae; genus Locusta; species Locusta migratoria. The sequence continues at coordinate 263,847,418 of CM048755.1, forward strand.
ATAATTATTTTCAGAACATACATTATCTTCCCCACATAAATCATCTTTCTTACCAAATACCTCACGATAACAAATAACATTATCGACTTCAGCCGATGCACTTAAAACCTTATTACACGTATAATATACCTCCGCCGATTTATTATTGAATTCAGAGTTATTAAAATCTATTTTCAAACAATCACTATGTACTACATCGCTACTGCATCGCTTCTAATTCACCTCTTTAGTACACTTGTTATTTGACGATTTCAGTTTTACATATGCATATGTAACCCACGTTAAATTTTCCCCCAAAATATTATCTGTTTCACCAATATTAAACTTTCCTTCCTTCACTACAGATAATGGTTCCTTCAACGTAGAATCAACACTTTCATCCATCACCTTCCATTCACCGTCCATAATCCCATCAAGAGCTATTGGATCATCCTCAACAGAAATAAAGGCGCAAATTCCTTCTGCAGTAGCATCTATTTCAGTAGCTTCAAATTTACCACCTGTCTCACTTATTTCATTTCCCTTCAACAATAAATCACCTATCATGCCACCCACATACATAATTCATCACCAGCCGACGAGACCAATGCTACGCCGTTTTCCCTATCAACTTGATTCGCATCCGCCAATTTACCACTTAAAGTGTTACCAGCTAGCGTGCCCTCAGCTACGATGCCTTCACAAAATACACCACTTACATCCGCCGCCTCAAATTCACATAATTTTTTTACACATGTAGTTGCATTTATGGCTACTGCTCAATAAATTCTCAGAATTTTCTGAACACTTCATCTCCACCAATTTCAAATTTTCCTCATACCATTTTTTAGACTTAGAACTATTTAGTATGCATTCATTCACTCCATCACTCATTCTCTCTTCACTAAATAGTTTTTGTAAACCTATATCTTCATCTGATTCAAATTATTGCCCAAAATAATTTTGATTTCTCTGGCTGCCACGCTGTTTTAAATTACCTACTTTTACGGATTTATCTATCACACATATTTCCACAACTTCCTTCTGCCCCCTATCACACCTATTTCCCACAACATTATCACAGTACGGTATCCTATATATCGCCGGTTTGTTTCGCTATCTCTGCACATGAGAAGCGGCGTTTCTCAGTTTCTCGACCGCATATCACTATGTTCCCTTCCGTGATTTCTCTCCTGATAATTCCCACTGCCTTGACCTTTATAAAATTTATTTCCCTGATTAGCATTGTTATTGTATTGATTCCAGAAGTTGCCGTTATTATTATGGTTCCCATAATTACCATTATTACTATTATGGCTCCAATTCTGACTACCATTTCCTCTTCTGTTACTGTGATTTGGTGTAAACTTTAATGCTCGTTCCAACTTTCCGAAAAAAACTAAAAACTCATCAATCGATTACGTCGGACTACGCACCAAATCCCATTGCAAATAATCTGGCAATCGCCTCTTTAACGTCGTGATTTCCGTCAGAACTCCCAGCGGCCGATTTGAATGCATTAACTTATTCAGTTCGCGCACATAAAATTCGCGCATTGAACCATTGCCATACTTCATATTTGGACCGTTAAGAAATTCGTTCTGAAGCCGAGTTTGCTTTGCTTCACTCCAGTACTTATTCAAGAAACAGATCTCAAATTAGCGATAGGTCTCGAACAAATGATTATTTAAATTAGCCCACGATTGCGCACTACCCTCAAGTTGTCTTTTTACCAATTTAATTTTATCTTGATCACTCATACCCCTAACAAATCCATCCTTACATGCGGCAAGAAAATCTACTGGGTGGTAATTGCCATCATTAGAAAAATTATTATTTCCAGCTGAAAACCATAGATTATTGACATTTACATTACCTATTTCAGGTCGCACTTACTCATTTTTTTGCTGTAGCTGCACCTTTTCCTGATCAATTCTACAACTACATTCTTTTATTTCCATTTCACAACCCGCCATCCTATCCGTTAAATTATTTACTTCAGCTGTGGTTGCCTTTTCAAAATTATCTTGTCCTTGCGCAGTCTTTATTACATTGCTGTTCATTTCGTGCTGTACCTTTTCCATTTTCTTGTCTAAATTTATCTGTAATACACTGACTTATTAACAGAATCATCGTCCTTCCTTATTTTGCCCACTTCTGCCTTCACATCGTTTAATTTTAATTCTACCATTCCATCCACTTCTGATTTAAAATTTTCCAACTCAAATTTTACATTTTCAATATTGCTACTCAGTTCTGCCCTCATACTTTCCATGTTCGCTTGAACTTTGTTCAAACACAAGCCTAACTCCTCATTTACATTACACAAATCTGCTTTTAATTTAGATTTTACATTACCCACTTCTGATTTTATATCACCCACTTCTAATTTTATACCACACAAATCTGCTTTTAACCCCATTATGCACATGTAAAGTTTGCTTTCTAATGAACTTCCTGCCGTATCATCTTTATCCGCAGCAGCTGGACTACTAGCCCCACTATAGCCCTCCCCATTTACATTTACTCCCTCAGAACTCGGGCTAGCTCATCCGCTAATCGCTAATATTTTCGGAGCCACACACGCTTCGTGACTGCTTAATTACCGACATTTCATTAACGTAAGATCCAGCTGCGCAAACTGGCGATAATGAAGAATGAGGATAGTTTTGCAGGAAGTGATGCTTTTCACATATGCGTGGTGGTGTATGCACGCTACCGGAAAAAATGCGTTCAGTGGCATAAGGGTACCCTTAGGGGTGAGGGTTGTAGTGTTTGTTAGACATTTGTCACGGTCATCGATGATCAGACAAAATCAAATGTTCAAATGTTTGTATAGCTTATGGGACTTAACTAGGGGGTTATCAGTCCATGAACTTATAAAATCTTACGAACTAGCTAACACTAAGGACGGCACAAATATCCATGCCCGAGGGGGGATTCGAACCCCCGACTGTAGTGGGATGATCAGTCGGTGGTCATAGGGCCCGCCTGTGCATCCTCAGATTTGACTCTGGAAGTAGTAACAGTGCTGAATCAATAGTTGAACAGTGCTTACAACATGCATTCTGTGGTACAGCCATTTTCCACAGACATGTACATCCACACACTGCAAGCCACCTAACGCTGTGTGCTGGAGGGTACTGTGTGCGCCATCGTCACTCCCTCCTAGTATTCAGTTCACAAGTAAAACGATTGCTCGTATCTACTTATACATTTTTGCTCTGTAAATCACATTTAAGTGCCTGGGAGAGGGTTTTCTACTGTTCTGTTTTCTAATAGCCCGTGAGTAAAAGGAACATCTAAATACTTTCGTTTTCAATCTCATTTCTCTTATTTTATTATGATGATCATGTCTCCCTATCAATGTGGGCGGTAGAAAAATACGTTCGCATACGCAGGAGAAAGCCGTTGAACGAAATTTCGCAAATAGATCTCGCCGCAACGAGATTTCCACAAGTTTATATTCCTGCCGAACAGCTTCAACCATCTGAATTTAGGACCATTGGGGGCCTGCAGGATGCTAGATGGATGTATCGACCGAATGCTGGACATGGTGGGCAGAAGAGTATGGTGTCGTTGTTGCAACATTCGTCTGTGGGACATTCCCACATCCGTAGACCAGGCTCTGGAGGTCTGCTCAGTGCAGACACAAGTCGAGATAGACGCACTGTGCGAGCAGTGGTGACCGACCCAACATCATTCAGGGATGGAACCCGATGGTGAATCTGCTTCGTCAGTGGGAACTGTCTGCTTGCAGCTGGAGTAGGATCACATGTTCCTCTGGCAGGGCTACACCATGACACAGTCAAGCATGACTACTAGGTTTTAGAACCATTTCTAATAATAATAATACGGCTGTCTGTTCCACAGAACCTAATAGAGGAGCAAGACTCATTGGTTATGGAACAAGTCAGTACATGAAATTTCAACACAAGAATGGTAATAGAGAAACTTAAAGTAGTTCATACACATGACAATATTTAAGCCTAAGTAAAAAGAATCAGTAAGGAATAAAAGGAATTTATATTCACGGAATGTATGACATTAACTGCAAATGGGTCAAGTTCAAAATGTGTACCCAGCTGGGATTCGAGCCCGGGTCTCCTGCTTTCTAGGCAGTTGCGCTGACCCCTACACCACTGGGTACACAGTGATCACCATACCTGCACGTAATTACTCAAGTACGCCTCCCGTCAGATAGAAATTCTCAACGTTATCCCTGCCCACTAGAACTCATGCTCGTAGTTATTGTAAACTAATTCCAGTAAGATTAAGGGCCAAGGAGTGCCGTCGCACTGAAGAAAGGATCATTGCCCGTCATCGGCTTTTATGTAAGTTATATAGACGCCACACACAAACACTCACACACACACACACACACACACACACACACACACACACACAAACACATATAAGGAATTAGCCTCATTTTTAATTTTTCCAGGAGTTCCTCGAAAGAATAAAGGGAGTGAACCATGAGGTAACTCTTGAATTCAGATTTGAAAGCGAGTAGTTTAGTACTAAGATTCTTGAGTTCTTGTGGCAGGTTATTGAAAATGGATTCTGCAGAATATTGCACGCCTTTCTGCACAAGGGTCAAGGAGGTGTGATCCAAATGTTGATTCAATTTCTGTCTAGTATTCACCGAGTGAAAGCTACTAACTGGTCGGAATAAGCTGATATTGTTAACAACAATCGACATTAAAAAAATACGTGATGTGACGCAAGTGGCACAATACCCAGACTGCTGAAAAGGGGTCGACACGACTTTCGTGGACTTACACCACATATTGCTCGAACCGCCCGTTTCTGAGCTAAGAATAAACTTTTTGTATCAGTAGCGTTACCCCAAAAAATTAACGTCGTACGTCGTAATTGAATGAATTCAGACATAGTAGACTACTTTTCATGTTGAAAAATCACTTATTTCAGATACTGTCCTAATGGTAAATAAAGCAGAATTTAGTTATTGGACAAGATCCTGAACATGGGCTTTCCACGATAGCTTACTGTCTATCTGAATACCAAGAAATTTGAACTGTTCAGTCTCACTTATCGTATGCCCATTATGCGTTATAAAAACGCCAGATTTTATTGAATTGTGTATTACAAATTATTTAGTATCCATTTATTTTCTACAAGCCAAGAATATATCTCTTCAACTGCATAATTTGGTACTGCATCAATATTACAAACATAAATCATTAACAAGTTGCTATCATCAGCAAAAAAAAAAAAAAAAAAAAAAAAAAAAAAGGGACTGATGACCGTGCAGTCTAGTCTCCTCTAAACAATAACAACAACAAAAAATATTTTACAATCACCTGTTATACTCAAAGGCATATCATTTATAATATAAATAAGAATCAGCAGCGGTCACAAAACATATCCCTGGGGCACCCCAAACTTAATTGTGCCCCATTGTGACTGCACGTCATAGCCATTTTCAACACTGCAGAAAATTACCTTCTACTGTCTGTTATTAAAGTAAGAAGTGAACCAGTTGTGAGTTAGTCCTCTTATTCCATAAAGTTCTAACTCCTGCAACAATGGGCAATGAAGCCCTAGCTGTTGAGCGCCCTAAAACACCATCATCATCTTCTGCAACAATATTTTGTGATTAAAGCAATCAAACGCCTTTGTTAAATCAAATAAGACTCTAATGTTCGTAGCCTTTTATTTAATCCATCAAGTGCCTCACAGAGAAACTAAAATATAGCATTTTCAGTCATTATACCAATTGTGAAACCAAACTGTGCATTTGACAACAAATTATGTGAACTGAAATGATCAATTGACCTTGAATATACGGCTTTATCAATAGCTTTAGAAAAGACCGATGGCATATAAATAGGTCTATAGTTTTCTACATATTCCCTTTCTACTTTTTTATGTAGTGGTTTCACTACTCAGTTCATTAATCTGACAGGAAACTGACCATTCTTAAAGGAAAAATTGCAAATTAGGCTAAGTACTGGACTAATATGTGGAGAAGAGTACTTTAGAATTCTGCTAGATACCCGGTTATATCTATAAGAGTCCTTAGGCCTTAGTGATTTAATTGTTGACGCAATCTCCCCTTTGTAAGTATCATGGAGGACTATTTCAGGTAACAGCCTCCGAAAGCAATTTTCTAACAATGTTATATGATTACCTGTAGAAACTAGGGTTCTGTTTAGTTCACCTGCTATACTCAGAAAGTGATTATCTGATTTGCCAGGAACAGAAATATTTGCGGCGTCTATTTTCAAAACCGGACAATTCCACAGATCGTATAAATGGAGATACATATGGTTTTCTAGGCTTATAGGTCAGCTGCTTCCATTCCAATTCATTGTGGTGCACAAAACCGGACAGAAGCTCTCCAAATTAGATGTGGAATATATAGTTTGTTCTCAAAACCGGACAAGTCCTCTACGAAAGCATTTCAGAAGCGGACCAGTCCGCCAACACCAATAAGAATTGTAGTCGCACGTCATGTGACAATAACAAGGGTAATGGCGGCTGTTTTCGTGTGACACACTGTTTTCATCGCTGTTTGTCGATTATGTGTGGCAAAACGCGTTGAATTTGATATAATTAATACAAAGAAACGAGAGATGTAACATCAAAGACGGTTGTGAAAGTAGTTGAGAGCAACAAGGCGCAGAAGAAACAACAGAATGCACAGAAATGGAAATGCACAGAAGAGAAGGAGAAACGGTATGTAATGGGTTTCTGATTTCAGGTATTACTGCTTGTCGGTTAGGATTTACTACACATGAATGACACACTGAAATAGCCTATTGTTCATTTTATAGGATCCAAAGAGCATGGAGTGACGTGAATGAAAATGATATTTACATCTTTATTGCCACTATGTTTATCATGACAAGAGTAAAAAAAACTGAGCCTGTCTGAATACTGGTCTGAGAATCCAGTTATTCATACACCAATATTTTCTAAACTGCTCCCTAGAGACCGATTTCAACATATCTTGCGGTTTTTACATTTCACCAATAACGAAGAGCCTCACGACAGTGACTATTTGTATAAGCTAAGGCCAGTAATTGACCACTTCAGAAAAAAATATAAGGAAAATTTCTATACTTATGAAAAATTATGCATAGATGAAAGTCTTGTTTTATTCAAAGGCAGGCTAAAAATTAAGCAGTATATACGTGCTAAACGTAGTCGTTTTGGAATAAAGATATTCATTATTTGCGACGTTCAGACAAATTATATTTTAGATTTTATTGTCTATATTGAAACCTTTGCACTCGGTATCTCAGGAAATGTTGTAGCGACATTGGTAGAGCCATATTTGCAGAAGGGACATACACTGTACTGTGACAATTGGTACACAAGTACCCTCTTTTGTTGGTTGTATGACCGGGCAACAAATGCTTGTGGTACAGTCAGGCACACAAGAAAAGATATGCCTAACATGCTTGAGAAACTAAAGAAAGAAGAACTTACTTTCCGTTCAGCATCGGAATCTCTGTTGGCACTGAAATGGCGTGACAAGAAAGATGTAGATCTGCTTTCAACAGTCCACTCTGCAGAAATGGTGGAAACATAGAAGATGGATCGTCAGACAGGCGCGAAGCAATTGAAACCTTCAGTAGTATTAGACTACAATAAATCAATGGGCTCTGTCGATAAAAGTGACATGGTAATAAAGACCGTGGGAAGCATAAGAAAATCCACTAAATGGTATCGCAAGATGTTCATTCACATCGTGGACATGTCGCTTTTCAACGCATACTGCCTGTATAAGAAATTTGTAAGAAACATTAGCTATGCCAACTTTCAAATTGGAGTCATACAGGAAATCCTGGAAAAATATAAAGTAGTAAAAAGAAGATCGAGCGGAGGAAAAAGATCAGAATGTCCGTCGAGACTGACAGCAGGGCCTCACCTACCTGATGACGGGAGCAGCTACAGAACTTGCGTTGTCTGTAGAGTGCAGAAGAAGCGGAAGCATACTAAAACGTGTTGTAAGGAATGCAATATGACAATTTGCGCCTTTCCCTGCTTCAAGATTTACCACGCACAATATAATTTTTGAAATGTAACACTGTGAAATGATATTCTCGTAATGTAATGCTACTGAAATGTAACGTGAAGCAATTGTAAATAAATATTATTTAACAAGCGAAATATGCGTTTATAATAATAAAGACCACACCCCACCAGAGCTGAATCCAAAACTTGGATCTTTTAGAATTTACGAAAAAATTACGCGAAGAAGGAAGAAAACTGTTTCTATTCCAAATGAATTTTCCCTAATAAATATATAGTATAAAGTCCAATAATTGCGATAACAATGAGAGTGTGAAAGCAGGACAGAGTAGCGCCGTGGGGAGTACGGAAAATGCGCCGTACAGCGGGCACGGCCGGGCGCGACTGGCGCTCGTCCACGGCGCACGCCTCAACAATCACGGCGCCGGAGTGAAAGGGTTAAAGTAATCTGAACTGAACATCGTCGGGGGAGGGATTTACAATCAACAAGCATTCAGCCACTCACACGCGCGAAGCAAAGCGAAACTCACCCAACTCAGAGTGCTGGACGAAGCAGAAGCAGGCGCCGCTATCGTAGGCGACATTCAGCGAACCAGGATGTACCACACAACACAAGAAAAAATAAACTTCGCAGGTCGCTCTGGTCTGTCTTTCTTTACTTGAGACGGTACGCGATAATAGCGAGATTAGTTTCCATTGAAATCAAACCGTGAGCATGCAGAATTATTGAGACCCACGACACGTGTCTGCTACATTACATATTCGCACCCCACTGAAGGCGAAGTGCTTAAAGATCGTATTCATTTCAACAAAAAACCAACGGAATCACAAATTACGAAGGAAGGCACTGGTGTGTGAGCAGTGGTGAGAACTCAAGTGACTAGCTATAAACCCTTGAAGTCGGAGTTCGGAGCCACGTGGTTCCGAAAACCAGTAAAAAATACAAAAATTCAATTTCTGAAAAATAAAGAATAATAGCTACGGCATGCAACCCTTAGAAATGCGTAGTATATCATAAGGAAGCTAAAGAAATACAGTTAGACGCGATTGGGAAGGTTTTACACGGATGGACGAAGTCCAGTCTTCAAAAATCACAAAAGTGGAATAAATTCAAAGTCGCAGTAAATCAACTAAGAAATACGGCATGCAGCCCTATAAATACGTGGTATTTCAAAAGCAAGCTAATAAAGTGGGTCGTACAAGGCTAGTAGAGAATTTACTGACGGAGTCCGAATGCAAATTACAAATTTGGGGACGAAACAGCGATTTAAAATAGGTGGAGAGGAGATCGCGAGGTACTCATGAAAATCAGAAAGATATATACATAATTTCTTGCCTGAAGGGCATCGAAACAGACACATGGTTAGCTGAAGGCTGTGTTCTAAGAACAAACCACGTGGAGTACACATCAGTCACAGAAGGAGAAAATGGAAAAGAATATTTCACATGCACTACACAGAATAAAAATATTCCCGCACATTGGTTGCATCCCATAAAACTAGAAAGAAATTAAACAGAATTTATATACCGCCAGTTAGTCTCACACAGGTTACCGATTCCCAACCGTTATCAAACCGAATTAGTTGCACATTCACCGCATTTACCTATGCAAAAGCACCGAAATGAAACTGAATACGTTTACGTACATGACTGGAGAAACTTATCCCGAAAAATGAACCTAAGATCTGAAGTGTAAAAAACCAGACAACGAATCGTTACCATCACAAGGGAGGAAGAAGTCTGAACGTCTTACCAGGTTGAAGCGCAGCCACCGAATGTCCTATCGGCCCCTGAGACCCCCGCCACCAGGCCGGAAATCCACCGGAAATCGGTATAAACCCCAGGAAAAACCGAGGTGGTGGGGAGAGCTGAAACTCGTGCGTCTTGCCGAGGCTCACTAACTGGGCATTGCCAACCCAACTTGTAACCAAAGGGTGGAGGAACCTTTTTGGTAGCATCAAAAGCAGAGGTTGGTACCGACTACATATCGATACGAAGCCAGAGAAACACTAGTACCGAGCAGCCAGCAGCCGACGACGAAAATTCTCATACATACACACAGAATACCACGCTAGAAGATTCTCATACATGCACATATAGAATAAAGCAAGTACACATTCTCACAGGGACAGTGGCGTCACGAAGAAACCGTTCATACTGTTACATTCATTGACACAATGATAAATTATTAGCGTAATAAAATCCCAGCAATTAAACGGAAACTAAAATTTAAAAACATGAGATGAAATGTTATTCCTCATGCCTCCGTACGAGAGGGGTTCTCGTTTAGCAAAAAGGGCCGTCTAGTGAACTTAGATAAATTGCAAAGTTAAAAACCTATGGAAGACGGCAGACAGTCGTATTTCAACAGTACGTTGTTATTGACTGAAAGTCATCGAGTAGAACAGAAGTGATATTTGTCGTTCCCTAGGGAAGTGTTATTTTTTTAAACGATTTAGGAGACAACCTGAATAGCTCTTTTAGACTGTTCGCGGATGACGCTGTCATTTATCGGTTAGTAATGTCACCAGAAGATCAGAAGCAACTGCAAAATGATTTAGATATCAGCATGGTGCCAAAATTGGCAATTGGCCCTTAATAATGATAAGTGTGAAGTCATCCATAAGACCACTAAAAGAAATCCATTAAACTTCAGTTACACGATAAATCGGTCAAACGTAAAGGTCGTAAATTCAACTAAATGCCTAGGAGTAACAATTACGAACAACTTAAATTGGAAAGAATACATTCGAAATAATGCGGCTAGTCTTCCGACGGAACGCGTGGCGCAGTGGTTAGCATCGCAGATCGCTGTGCTTGCGGTCCGCATTTCAGATCCCCTCATGGGCAGAAAAAATTATTTCTTTGTATTTACTACTTCTAGAATGTTCTACATGTTTCTTATTTTTGATGTACTTATAAGTTCCAGAATATTCTTTCGATGTATAAATAGTGGAGCACTCTAAGCAGGAGTCAGTCTGCACCGAGTGCACGCTTGTGTTAAGAATAAACTTGTTCCAAGTGTAGAGTGTTGTGCTCTATTAACGACCAGCTTCGAATTCCGGATCACCTGCAGTTTTCAACGTGACACTTTCTGGTGGAGGCGCCGGGTATTCTGCAATAAATCTGCATCATCGTGGCTCCGATTATGCAGCGTAAGAGCCGTCGCTTACACGGACAAGAACCGGAATACAAAGGGTATGTGGACTACCTCCGTCCGAAGGTCTGGTTATCAAAAGACCCATGGATGCCAGCTGCACATCAAACACCTATCAGTGTACTCTGGAGACGCTGGACAGGGTCCAAACATATGGCTGAAAGGATAATGGGTTGGATCACATTACGTGCTTGGCAAATGTATATTTCTACCTGGACGGGACGGCCCAGCAATGGCTTGAAAATAACGAGGACAAGCTGGGAAAAATTCCAGACAGAACTTAAGAACACGTTTGGAGACCACCAGCGGCAAGTTCGTTTATAAGAAAACCAACTGAAAAACAGGGCCCAGCGACATGGTGAGTCAAATGTTCAAATGTTTGCTAAGCTTGTGGAACTTAACTACGGGGTTATCAGTCCCTAAACTTACAAACTACTTATCAACTAGCTTATTCTAAGGACGGCACAAATATCCATGCCCTAGGGGGGATTCGAACCCCCGACCGTAGTGGCCGTGCAGACCGTGACTGAAGCACCTCAGTCATGGTGAGTCAACAGAGTCTTACGTACATAGTATTTTGGCCCAAAATATGCAGGGAGAGGCTAAGTTTTACTGGGATGAGACGAAGAAAAGAGCTTTCCGGGCACTTAAGGAGGCTCTAACTAGCGCACCAGTTCTAGCCTTGTACGACGAAAATGCGGAAATCGAACTTCACACAGACGCTAGCGCTTATGGGATTGGTGCAGTGCTTATACAAATTCAGGAAAGTACTGAAAAGGTGATAGGCTATGCAAAAAGAGTTCTCTCAAAGTCCGAAATAAAATATTCTACAACCAAGAAAGAATATCTCGCCGTTATATGGGCTGTCAACAAGTTCCGGCCGTATTTATTCGGTAAACCATACACCGTCGTGACAGACCACCATTCTTTCTATTGATTGACCAATTTGAAGGGTCCATCAGGTCGACTAGCAAGATAGGCACTAAGACTACAAGAGTATGGTGTCACAGTAGTATTCAAAAACGGGCGCAAACACAAGGACGTCGACTGCCTTTCGAGAAATCCATTAGCCGAACACAACAGCATGAATGAAATTTCAGACCGCACTGAGTTAGGTGACATTACAGATGAACATAGGGAAGCTCTAGCATTATTACAAACCACAGAGAAAGAAGAACCGACCAAATGAGTGTTTCAACTTATAAACGGGTCATTGTATAAGAACAACTAAGAATCCACTGGGCCCCAAATGGTTACTGGTTGTTCCAGCTCATCTCCGGCCAGCAGTTCTCAAGTATTTCCGCGATTCTCCAGTATCCGGTCAACTGGGATTCGTGAAGGCCCTAGACAGAATCAGAAGCAGATATTACTGGCAAGGTCTCTACTGATCTGTCAAGCACTATGTGAGTCAATGTAAGGACTGCCAGAGACGGAAGCATGTACCGCAGTTACCTGCAGGTTATCTGGTACCAATTTCACCTGCAGTAGCTCTAATCCACCAGATTGGAATTGGCCTTTCAGGTCGGTTCCCGAAGTCGACAAACGGTAACCGATGGATAATACTTTGCACTGACTACCTCACCTGCTACGCTGTCACCAAACCTGTACCGACTGCAGAAGCTCAAAATGTTCAAATGTTCAAATGTTTGTTAAGCTTATGGGACTTAACTACGGGGTCTTCAGGCCCTAAACTTACAAACTACTTATGAACTACTTACGAACTAGGATGGCACAAATATCCATGCCCGAGGGGGGATTCGAACCCCCGACCGTAGTGGCCGTGCTGACCGTGACTGGAGCGCCTCAGTCACCTCGGCCACCGCGGCCGGCTGCAGAAGCTCCAGAGATCTCAAAATTCCTAGTAGAAGACATCATTTTGAAGCATGGTGCACCACGAGTGATTGTATCTGTTCGAGGAAAAGTATGCATGTCAAAACTAGGGTCAGATGTAATATTACGTTGCGACATTGTCCACAGAATCACAACTGCCTACCATTCTTACACAAATGGTCTTACAGAACGTTTTAACAAGACATTAGCAGATATGCTGTCGATGTTGATCAGAAGGATTGGGATACAATACTGCCAGTCGTGACATTTGCTTATAATACAGCAAGGCAAGACACCACACGCTTCAAGCCGTTTTACCTGCTCCATGGTCGTGAAGCTGAGACAACAATGGATACGCTGTTTCCGTTCCAACCGGAAGACACTCAGGATGACTATGTGAAACAACTCATCACACTGGACGCCCAGGAGAAAGACCGTCAGCGGTATAACTACAAGAGGCAACTTGTTGTGTACAGCCCAGGAGATCTGACATGGATTTTTACCCCTGTAAGGAATGTTGGGGAATCGGAAAAGTTACTGAAGCGATACTTCGGTCCGTATCGTGTCATACGCCGCTTGTCAAGAGGTCACATACAAAGTCGAGGATTATGAGACGTTCTCAAACGACGAAACCGAAGAGACATTGTGCACGTCCTCTGTATGAAGCCTTACCACGATCCCAAAGGACATATCGACAGAAACGCCCTTTTGTTCAAGCACTCTGCAGACTGTTAGGATAATGATGAAGCCACGACAGGAGGGTCTGGCGCCGGTCGTCGTCACCGTAAGGAAGGCGTGCAGGCAGAATTGAAGGATTCTTCAGAACTGCCATACAGAGGACCCATGACAAGATCCAGGACACTGCAGCTGGCTCAAAAAAAAAAAAAAAAGAAACCCTAACAGCGGGTCGCTGTTCTTTCAGGAAGTGGAGCAATGCCGCGAGGCTTCCGACGGAACGCGTGGCGCAGTGGTTAGCATCGCAGATCGCTGTGCTTGCGGTCCCCATTTCAAGTCCCGCCATGGGCAGAAAAAAATTATTTCTTTGTATTTACTATTTCTAGAATGTTCTACATCTACATACATACTCCGCGATCTACCGTAAGGTGCGTGGCGGAGGGTACACTGTACCACTACTAGGCATTTCCTTTCCTATTCCACTCCCAAATAGAACGAGGGAAAAATGCCTATATGCCTCCGTACAAGCCCTAATTTCTCTTATTTTGTCTTTGTGATCACTACGCGAAATGTAAGTAGGCGGCAGCAAGATCGTGCTACACTCAGCATCAAATTCCGGACCTCTAAATTTCCTCAACAGAATTTCACGAAAAGAACGTCGTCTTTCCTCCAACGATCCCCAATTGAGTAGCCGGAGCATTTCCGTGACACTCGCGCATTGGTCGAACCTACCAGTAACAAACCTAGCTGCTCGCCTCTGAACTGCTTCTATGTCTTCCTTTAAAGTGATTTGCTGCGGGTCCCAAACACTTGAGCAATACTCAAGACGTGGTCGTACAAGCGTTTTATACCCGGTCTCCTTTACAGGTGAAGTACATCTTCCCAAAATTCTCCCAATAAACTGAAGTCGGCTGTCCGCCTTACTCACAACTGTCCTTACATGTTTGTTCCATTTCATATCGCTCTGCAATGTTACGCCTAGATATTTGAAAGACGCGACAACATCAAGAAGCTCACTACAAATGCTGTATTCGAAAATTATGGGATTGTTCTTCCTACTCATGCGCATCACCTTACATTTTTCTACATTGGGAGCTAGCTGCCATTCTTCGCACCAACTAGAAATTTTTTCTAAGTCATCTTGTATGCTATTACAGTCAGTTAAAGGCGATACCCTCCCATACACCACAGCATCATTAGCAAATAGCCGCAAATTACAAGTTACTCTGTCCATCAGATCATGTATATAGATAGAAAATAATAGCGGTCCTATCACACTCCCCTGGGGCACGCCTAACGATACAATCGTCTCTGATGAACACTCTCCGTCGAGAACAACGTACTGCGTTCTATTACTTAGGAAGTCTTCCAGCCAGTCACAAATCTGTGAACCTATTCCATAAGCTCGTATCTTCGTTAGCAGTCTGCAGTGTGGCACCGCGTCGAACGCCTTTTTGAAATAGAGAAAAAAACAATCCGCCTGTTGCCCTTCATCCATGGCTCGCAATATGTCATGTGAGAAAAGGGCAAGCTGAGTTTCACATGAACGATGTTTCCTAAACCCGTGCTGATTCACAGAAAGAAGCTTTTCCGTTTCAAGGAAAGTTACTATATTCGAACTGAGAATATGCTCCAAAATTCTACATGAAACTGATGTCAACGATATTTACCTGTGGGTCAGTTCTCTTGCCTTTCTTATAAACGGGAGTCACCTGCGCTTTTTTCCAATCACTAGGAACTTCGCGCTGAATTAAAGATTCGCGATAAATGCAAGCTAAGTAGGGGGCCAACGCCGCAGAATACTCTTTGTAAAACCGAACTGGTATTCCATCCGGACCAGCAGACTTTTTCGTATTTAGCTCTCTCAGCTGCTTCTCTACACCGGAAATACCTATTACTATGTCCTCCATTTCGGAATTAGTACGTTGATCAAATGATGGTACATTTGTGCGGTTCTCCTGCGTGAAAGATTTCTTAAAGGTTAAATTTAGCCGGCCGCGGTGGCCGAGGGGATTGAGGCGCTCCAGTCACGGTCCGCACGGCCACTACGGTCGGGGGTTCGAATCCCCCCTCGGGCATGGATATTTGTGCCGTCCTTAGTTGTAAGTAGTTCATAAGTAGTTTGTAAGTTTAGGGACTGATGACCCCGTAGTTAAGTCCCATAGACTCTACAAACATTTGAACATTTTTTTGGTTAAATTTAGAACGTCAGCTTTCCGTTTACTTTCTTCTATTACTGCCCCGGAATGATCAACGAGTGACTGAACACTGGGCTTTGACCCGCTTATCGATTTTACATAGAACCAGAATTTTTTAGTGTACTCGGAAAGATCTTTTGCTAAGGTATGGCTGTGGTAATTATTGTATGCTTCGCGCATCGATCTTTTTATAGACGCACGAATCTCTACTAACTTTTGTGTCTCATCATTTGCGTGTTCTTTTTTGAATCGAGAGTGCAACAGTCTTTGTTTTATCAGGAGCTTTCTAACATTATTATTATACCACGGTGGATCTTTCCATCCTTAATCGTCTTTAGTGGCACATATTTCTCTAACCCTTTATTTACAATGCACTTAAATTTATTCCACAATTCCTCTACATCCATAGTCCCGGAATTAAACGATGCCCATTCATTTTCTAAGTGCGATCCTAACATTTGCTTTTCTGCTAAACACGCTCCTAGCCTTCTTGATTGGTTTATGAACTTTGGTCACCATCGACGCTATGACGATATCATGATCACTAATTCCTGTCTCTACACAGACATCGTTAATAAGGTCAGGCCTGTTCGTAGCTATAAGGTCTAAAATATTTCCATTGCGCGTGGGTTGCCGGTTTAACTGCTCAAGACAGTTTTCGGAGAATGTGTCCAAAAGTAACTCGCAAGACTGCTTGTCTGTACAGCCTGGAATGTAACCAGAGAGGTCCCAATCTATACTCTTAAGGATGAAGTCTCCCCCGACTAATATTACATGGCCCGGATACCTACGCACTATCTGGTGTAGACTTTCTTTGAATGACTCTAAAACTGCTACAGCAGCACTTGGGGGCCGGTAAAAACACCCAACTATTAACTTTACTTCTTTTAGACCTATTATACGTGCCCAGATAACTTCACAGTTACTTTCAACCTCGATCTCAGTAGAAACAATATCTTTGTCCAAAGCGATGAACACTCATCCTCCAGTTGTATCCGATCTATCTTTCCGATATACATTCCACGCCTCCATGTTCTACATGTTTGTTATGTTTGATTTACTTGTAAGTTCCAGAATATTCTTTCTTTTGTATAAATAGTGGAGCACCCGAAGCAGGAGACAGTCTGTACTGAGTGTACGCTTGGGTGAGCAATAAATGTATTCTAAGTGTAAAGTGTTGTGCTTCATTAACGACCAGCCTTCGGATATCGGACCACCTGCAGTTTTCAGTGTGACAATATTGTAGGGTAGGCGAACCAAAGACTACGTTTCATTGGCAGGACACTTAGTAGATGCAACAGTTCTACTAAAGAAAGTGCCTACACTACACTTGTGAGTCCTGTTTTGGAGTATTGCTGCGCATTGTGAGATACACACCAGGTGATACTAAAGGACGATTTAGAGAAAATTCAGAGAAGGACAGCTCGTTTTGTATTATCGCGATATAGGGGAGAGAGTGTCATGGAAATGATGCACGAGTTGGGGTGGAAATCATTAAAAGAAAGGCGTTATTTGTTGCCGCGAGATCTATTTGCGAAATTCCTTTCACCAACTTTCAAGGGGGACATAACCATCATATACATCTACATAGATACTCTGCATATCATATTTAAGTGTCTGGCAGAGGATTCATTAACCACTTTCATAATCTTTCTCTACCATTCCATTCTCTAATAGCGCGCGGAAAGAAAGAATACCTAAATCCTTCCGTTTTCCATCTGATTTCTCTTATTTTATTGGGATGGTCATGTCTCCCTATGTAGGTTGGTGCTAGCAAAATATTTTCACATTCAGAAGTAAAAGTCCGTGATTGAAATTTCGCAAATATATCTCGCCACAACGAATAACGTCGTTTCTTTATTTATTTCCACCTCAAATCGTGCAACATTTCCGTGACGCTTTCCCCCCTGTTACGTGATAAAACGAAACGAGCTGCCCTTCTCTGAACCTTCTCAATGTCTTCCGTCAGTCCCACCTGGTGAGAGTTCCACACTGGGCAACAGTACTTCAGGAGAGGACGCACAAGTGTGATGTAGGTAGTCTCTTTGGTGGAGCTGCTGCATTTTCGAAGTTTCTGCCAATTAAAGTAACCTTTGGTTCGCCTTCCTCACAATACTTTTTGTTTTCTCTCCAGTCTAAGTTGTTCGTAATTCTAACTCCTAGGTATTTGGTAGAATATACGTCCTTAAGGATTGACTGATTTATCGTGTATTTGAAGTTCAGCGGATTTCTTTTAGTGATCATGTGTATTACTTAACACTTTTCATTATTTAGAGTTAATTGCCAATTTTCGCACCATTAAGAAATTTTGTCTACATCATTCGAAATGAGCTTGGGTGATATACACGGGCACATCGAGTAATTACAAATCTGTGTCAGAGTTTATCAACCGTAGTGAATGGTCAATTGTGCCAAAAACAGTTGCCGTGCTGACTACTCGTGGGCGTACAGACGCCGTGGTACTGTGCGAGTCGATACATGTCAAGCTGCGAAGAAGCCAAGCTTCTGGCTCAAAGTGCGAAGCGTGGCTGTACGAAGCGACAACGCCGAGCGAATAACGCCCTCTGGGGCGGAAGTCACTCTAGGCCACCGAGAGCATGAATGGCGTTGATTGTGGCCCCGCTGAATCTATCAGATGCACATTTGAATGACATCTTTGGGACCGCTACGAAAGCGAGCAGCACTATTACGAAATGGAAAACCACACACTCGTCCTGCCGTTGTTGAATACCGAAGATGAGGACAAACATTTATCCTCGTAACACGAGGTACAATGTGAAATTTTCTTGACGATCGAACATGGAAATACTATTACTGAATGAAACCCCCTCTGCACAATTATATGCTGAATCAAAATGTGTTAACCGACTTACTATCTACAGTAGCATTTCAGCGCCAATCATTTGATTATCCAAGCAAACAGTACAATTAATGCCAATATCAAGTTCATGATTTGCATTACATTATATTGAGGAATATCGTGGCAGAATTGAAGATCGTGTTGTGGAGGAAGACATACTCATGTTATTCCGTGCATACGCAGCAATCACAGTGCCACGGTGGCTCAATGTATTAAGGGAATGCCTGGTAAACAAGAGACGTTGGTCCGTATTCCTCCACTGCCGGAAATAAAAATTAGCACATCCTCATAGAGTTTTACGATTCACTCGAGATTTATTTTTGGAATAGTACATGTGGAGTGTAGGAAATTGTAACATTAACAGATCGATAGCTGTAGCTGGACTGAGATACCCGGTGTCGATCCTTGCTATGACATTGCTATTAGAGCGTGGTGTAGCCACCAGGGGCGGCAATGCAGGCATTGATGCTGGCATCCATTCGATCATGCAGATGGTGACTACTCTTTGGGGTACATTATTCAACGCCCGCTCGTCCTGGTCCCGTAGTTCTGCAAGAGTTGTGGGCTGTGTCAATCGTCGTCTTTCAGTATCCTATAGGTATGCCCGAAAGAACAGGTCTTACAACATCCTGCACGTACCGAAACCTGATCAGCGTTCCCTTCACAAAGAAAGGCAAACAAAGAATTGTAGCTAGGCTGGAGTCAGTGTGTCTTGGATGAATACACTCCACCAAGGAGCGCTCGCCAGGTGTACCTTGTGCGCGTAAACTACCACACTTGCTTGCAGACAGAATCTTCTTTCATCGTTGAAGATCATAGGTCGCCATTCAATCTTTCAAGTGATTCTCTGACGGTACCAGTCAAGCTGTGCACGTCGATGCTGTTGCGTGAACAGAAGACGGGCCTGGGGATGTGCATGCCCATAGTTTCATTACTAGTAACCATTGGCAGAAGTTCGTGTCCGCGCTTTTGGGCTTACAAACCCTCTGATCTGAGCTCTGGTAGCTGTACGAACTGCCACTGCTGTCCCTATAGTACAACGATCATTACGGATTTCTGTAATGTGTGGACGTCTATATCCTCGTCTATGTGTGTGAGACTGTTCCCGTAACCATTGCAACCAGCATCGTTCACCAACTGATGCAGCACATCAAAGTGTTGTAGCAGTTTTCTGAAAGCACCATCCAGCCACTACGAAGGCGACAATTTGACCCCTTTCAAATTCTGTCTAGTGTGTCTTCGGGGCATGCTGGTGAACTGCAAACACCTTCAAACATGTGTGGCAGCCCCAACCCCGACTACTCCTACAAATGTCAAGCTCACACCTTTCCTTCACGACCTATGTGGTTGCCACCAACGTTAACCTTTCTTTCCACCTCGCCACTGCTCTCCTGCGGTGGCATCAGTTTGTGTCCCTGCTTAGGAGCGACTCCATTTCCACCTGAAACCCACTCAGCCTGAGAGCAACACTACCTGACGTTGTCCTCACCTCTAATAACCTCCTGGGCTGCCTGGAGGCAGTCGTCCATGACCTCATTGGCAGTGACCAAGCCCCCCGTTCTCCTCACTATAGGCCCCTGCCGCTGCCTGGACCACGCTCCCCATCTTGAACACTCTCCCAATATTGTCCAAGATTAATCTGTGCTGAATGGGATGCCTACCGTCGTTTCATTGACACCTTGGCCGCCAGCCACTATGTACCTCTCCACACCCCTGCCAACACTGACCCTGCCACATCCTGCCTTTACCAGAACGTTGATGACACTGCCCAAACCCACATTCCTACCATCCACCCACACTGTCCCACTTTCCCTCCACTGACTGTCTTCCTTCTTCCTGAATCCTGTTGACTCTATCGCACCTTCCTGTCGACCCA
The DNA here is from genome assembly GCA_026315105.1 of Locusta migratoria. Classification (NCBI taxonomy): domain Eukaryota; kingdom Metazoa; phylum Arthropoda; class Insecta; order Orthoptera; family Acrididae; genus Locusta; species Locusta migratoria. The sequence continues at coordinate 263,868,000 of CM048755.1, forward strand.
TGACTGGGATACACTTCTCCGCCAAATCCAACGACACATCAGAAACCTTTTGAACGCAAAAAGACGCTGGGACTGCCCCAGACAAGCATCTGGTCTGAGTACTCCCTTTTCCCTGATGTTCATTAGTGTACCAACACCTTAGTCTCTCTGCTTGGCCCTGGCTTTCAGTACTTGGACCACCTACCCCCTTCAGAACTTAACACACCCATCACCACCCTTGACAACGAATCTAGACTACACACAAAACGCCCCTAGTCACAACCGCCTAACTTACAGGCACCTTTGTGCCTGTACCCCCTCGTTACACACTGCCCTTGCCTCCCTCTACACTATTACCGTGTACACTGGCTTCTTCCCCAACCTGTTAAAGACTTCCCAAATCCTCATGTTCCTTAAATTTGAAATCCACCCTCCAATGCCTTGTCCTACCATCCAACCAGCCTCACCTCGGTGTTAAGCAAGGTTCTGAAGACTGTCCTCTCTCGCTGCGCCTACCAACATCACAGTTCAACACCAGCTCCTTCCCCTCTCTGCATGTGGCTTCTGAGAGTCCTCTGTTGATGATCAACTCCTCCAACTTACCCACCTCCTACCCATCCAGATGAATTCCCACTGTGCCGCCATTTTTGTTTCCCTCGAAACTGAGAAGGTCTACTATTGACTATGGCATTCTGGTCTCCTTTTCAAGCTCTAAGCCTACACCCTTCACATTGATTATGTCTGATTCATTGCTTCCATTCTCTCCTGCCACCCATCCTACGTCACTGCCAACAATTCCAACTTCCGTTTGTTTTACCCCTCCTCCGGGTGCCCCAGGGCTCGTCCTCTTCCCTCGCCTCTATCTGATTTACTCGGCAGACATGCCACAACCCCAGCCTCCAGACCATCTACTTCAGTATGCTGATGACAGTACCTTCCTAGCCCTCGTCCCCTCCCTTGCCTGCTTCCAACACCTGCTCCAGTCTCACCTCTCCAAATTCCCCACCAGGCATAAGCAGTGTCTCCTTACCATCAACCCTACCAAATTGCACGCAATCATCACCCACTCCTTCCACCACAGAGACCTTTACCTAACTGTCCACTACCATACCATCACACAAACCAAACCCCTTAATTGGCTTGGCCTCACCCTTGACCACTCCTTTTCCTAGAAAATCACTGTCAAACTGCCCATCAAAAGGCCCTTTCCCACCTCAACCTGCTAAAGCTGCTCTTCAGCTGGACATGGGGACTCAGCTCCTCCATCATCCTCTACATCTACCGAACCTTAATGTGTCCCCCTTCCCACCCCCCCGCTACCAGTCCCTCCAGATTCTTGAATGACACGCCCTCTGCCTCCATCTCCCTTACCCCAGACGGATCCTGTATGATCTCATTCCTTTCCCCACCTACTCAAATTTCTGGAACACATCCGCATCCTCTACGTTTCCCGCAAGATAGCATCCCAACACCCCCTGGTCTCCTACCTAGCCTCTGCCATGCCATTACCAAGTTATCTCTCTCTCCCTCTACCTCCATATTCTCCACATCCTTTCCAGGCTAACTTCCGTCAGCTTCCTCTCTTGGGTGATGCCCTCTGTCCTGACATCTATCCTTCCTATCAACCTCTGTATATGAGCGCCCCCTCTTCCTCCCTCTTCCTGCCTTGCTTGGCTGTCCCTTCCCTATCCCCAGGAGTCCTTACAATCTCCCACGTCCCATTCCCCAACCCCTCCCTTTCCCGCCCCTCCGGTATTTCAGTGCTTCAGTATTAAGGCTCCTACACACGTTGCGATTTGTCGGGACTAATTTATCGGCGGTCTGATAAATTGGACGTGTGGAGGCGCTTCCCGATCAACTTCGCTTGTCGGTTGGTTGGTCAGGCCTGGCCGTCCGACATCCAACCTCCCCGCCGCCTCCCCCACTCCACCCGAAAAATTGTGCGTGTGTAGCGCTACCCGACCGACTTCCTGCCTTCGATCGCCTACTGTTTGCACAGCGAACTCGCGAAAACAAGAACAGTTCAACAAACGGACACCACAGAACAGGAAGGCGCTGCAATCGCTGCGTACAGTTGGCTGGAACGTGAGTAGTCTGCTACGAATTTAGTTGGTTCGTTGCTCAGTTGATAAATCGGACCGTGTGTAGGGGCCATTAACCGTGCGCCGTTCAATGTTGTGTAGAGTGTCATGTCCTTCACGTGGTTTGAGATTTTTAGCAACCGCTGTGCAGGCAGAACAGTGTTGTCGTGTGTTTTACCAGCGTCTCCGCCATCGTGGCCGTTTTCTGTGTATCTTCAGTGCATTTTTAGCCACCGTGTCAGTTTTAATTCTGGATAAGTGTGTCTTTTAAAATCATCTATTTTCTGTATTTTATCCGCCAGTTTCATCAACTTTTTATTTTAAATTTTGCGTTTATTTTCTCATGTTTTCTCACTCACTGCCAAATTCATGTAACATTCTGGCTGAATAGCGGTCTACTAAGCTGCTGCTAGCCTGCCTGCGAGGGCACTGAAATAAAGTATCTGTAAGATGGTAAAGTGTGTCTGAAAACCGAGAGGTCGTAAGATCGAGTCGCGGACACGGAAATTTTCAATCTAGTTTCCACCTCTCAATGAAGCGAAGAGTTGCCGGGAACGACAAGTTAAACAGTAGGCTCTTTCCCCCCTTTAGGTAGTCTAGAGACACACAATTCCGATGTAGCATTTAAATTCCGAGCTCCCAGAAGATTATGGCCACAGTGGTCTCGATTGGAAAAGGCTTGTTATTTATCGACGTAATGCCCGCCCACTGCCAGACACAAAGCTAACTACACTGGAACACTCTGCACAAACGGCTGTCATTGTTGTCCAGCTGCGTTATTCTTCTACACAATAACGCTCGACGCCTTCTACTGCACTTACGAAGGATTTTCTTTGGCAGTTTATAGCCCATAATAACCTCCTGGATATTACCACCTTTTCTTCAATCGAAGGCTTTTTGGCGGAATGCACTAATCGAAATGAAAGAGGGCGTTAGTGACTGGTTAAAAAGTTGGCACGAAATGAGTATGAGGGAGGCATTAAACAGCTTGTATAGCAGTGACCAAAAGAGCAGCCTATTCAGACTCTTTTCATGAAAACGTCCAGTAATGAAAATACTTCATGTTCCTCTTCAAATCTACTGCTACAAGTATTAAACTGAGAAGTGGTAGTAACGAGCGCTTCATCGAGGTTGTTTCAGAAGGAACAGTAAACATTTTAGGAAGTGGAAGTATAGACGAATTGGATTAAAAACATAATGTATAATGTGTAATTTTTACTGAGTTCTCTACATCTGAGTTGAATGCATTTCCGCCGCGGCGGATTAGCCGTGCGCACTGCGGCGCCGTGCTGCGGTGCGCGCGGCCATTCGCCCTCTGGGGTTAGAGTCCCCCCTCGGGCATGGGTGTTTATGTTTTCCTTAGGTTACTTTACCTTAGTTTAAGTAGTTTGTAAGCCACGGACTAACGGTCACGCAGTTGAGTCCGATAGATTTACGAACATTTGAACATTTTCAATGTATTTCCGTGTCTTATGTTGGTACACTAGTTTCTTTGTGTTGCTATGAAAGTATTTACCGAATTTCAGCTGTAGAATGTTGATGTTCAAATTGTGAAGTCTTGCTACAGTTGTCATTAAAGTTTTCATTGTACTTTGTTGGCCAAGTCTGTAGCACGAATTTACACGTTTTGAGTATGTCCATATTGTATTTATTTATGGGTTTTGCAATATAAATGCTGCTGACATTTTAAACTTTTATTCCACTTAATGTTGCACTTTTTATTTCATTTATAGATGTTACTTAAAGACGACGACCGTTTTGAGCAATTTATTATTTTTTGCACTACTATTAATTTCGTAGTATGGTACACTCCATTGACATTTGCCTGTTTACAATTCCTGAACTTGCTCAAAACGGTCGTCGTCTTTAAGTAACACCTATAAATAAAATAAAAAGTGTAACATTAAATGCCGGCCGCGGTGGCCGAGGGGACTGAGGCGCTCCAGTCACGGTCTGCACGGCCACTACGGTCGGGGGTTCGAATCCTCCCTCGCGCATGGATATTTGTGCCGTCCTTAGTCTTAGTTAGTTGGTAAGTAGTTTGTAAGCTTAGGGACTGATGACCCCGTAGTTAAGTCCCATAAGTTCTACAAACATTTGAACATTTTGTAACATTAAATAGAATAAAAGTTTAAAATGTCATTTGTTGGCTTAATGTATGCTGCGGGCACACCAGAAAAGAAGAAACGCTGCTGCTCTTAGGTAATACTGCACATCAATTCCTAACCGCAGACTAGCAGATTCAAGAATATATGCTCGTGTGTCCAATACACTGCCTGACGCTGGTACAGAGCCCAAGAGCCATACCTCATCTGCACGTGCGAATAAACAGGCTGTGGGTGAAGTAGAAGACATTATTCAGTTGGTAGAACGTAGTCCTTTAACAAGCACACACACACACACACAGAGCTCCACACGTATCGGTGTTCCACGTACAAGAGCAGGCCGAACATTAAGTATGCACAGGTTTCATCCATATAATTTACAGCACATTCAGCAACTACGACCAGCAGAAGAACGAGGACGATTGGAATTTTATCGTTGGGTACTCCAAGATCGCCAAGCAATCCCATTTGTACGCTTCACTGATGAATCCACTCTTGATAGCATCAATAACACACGTAATTCGGAAGAAAGAAAAACCACAGGTCATTGTGGAGACCCATTTTCAAGAACACTTCTCCTTAAATGTAAGGTGTGGTTTGATAGATAATCATCTGAGCGGCTTACAGGGTCTCATTGTCCACACTTTCTTGAAAATGAGCTTCCAGAATTATTGGAACAGATTCCTTTGGCTACGAGAATGCGCATTTTCTTGCAGCATGACGGGCCTCCTCCACATCCTAGTCGAAGGTTGACATAATCTAAACCTTATATTCCCCGGACGATGGATAGGTAGGTATGGCTACGTTTCTAGGCCACCAAGGTCCCCGGGTCTTCCCCGAGTGGTTGGTTCATCGTTCTGATCATGGATAGTGTAGTCCTTATAAAAGATTGCAAATACGTCTTCAGAAGTGCTGCACCTGGTGTTTATTAATAAAACTCAAAGATGGATTAAAGTTAGTGGTGGAATTTGTGAAAATCATGTTTGGACGTCTTCAACTGCCTTTGCTTTAAGTTGGTTTGGGTTATAAACTAACAGCTGTATCTCTGTATTCAATGAAAATTGGACACATGTAATATCGCATTTTTATTGCAATACGTCCATACTTCCAGCTCCTAAAATACGAGGGTTTGAAATTAAAGTGTCAACTATTTATTCACAGCCGATACAAAAGAGTTACATGTTTGCACCTGTTACTGTCCACCAAAGAAGTCACCAGCGTTGTGTAGAACCCGTTGCTATCGATGTGGAAGGCGTTGTGTACCGTTAGCAGAGTTTGTTCTGTTGATGGTGCGAATGGAGAGGTCTACTGACTGTCGAACCTCTGGAACAGTTCTGAAGCGAATGCAACGAAGTGATTCCTTCGTCTTTGGAATCAAATCAAAGTCACAAGGACTTAGGTATGATGGATGGCACAATACTTCCCAGTCCAATCGACCGAACAGAGCAGCCACAGATTGCGCTGCATCCGCCCGCGCATTGTCGTGCAAAATGATTGGTGGGTTGCGCAGAATGTGTTGCCGCTTCTTTCGCAAAGTTGGTCGCAGGTGATGTTCCAAAAACGAACAGTAATACTGTGCACCTTCCTGGCAGATTAAAATTGTGTGCTGGAACAGGGACTCGAACCTGGGACCTTTGCCTTTCGCGGGCAAACGCTCTACCACTGAGCTATCCCGACACGACTCTCGGTGCCGTCCCACAACTTCAATTCTGCCAGTGCTTCGCCTCCTACTTTCGAAACTTCACAGAAGTTCTCCTGCGAAACTTGCAAGACTAGCTCTCCTGGAGAAAGGTTATGGTGCAGACATGGCTTAGCCACAGCCTAAGGGATGTTCCAGGAGTGCTAGTCTTGCAGGTTTCGCAAGAGAACTTCTGTGAAGTTTGGAAAGTAGGAGGCGAGGTACTGATAGAATTGAAGTTGTGGGGCGGCACCGTGAATCATGTCGGGATAGCTCTGTCGGTGCCGGGCGCCGTGGCTCAGCGCGCCCGGTCAGAGGGCTCAGCGCCCTCTGGAATAAAAAAGCTGAGCCAACAACACAACGAACAAAAACGAACTAACATAATCAGCGTCCGCAATGAACAGAACTACCCATAGAGCAAAAAAAAAAAAAAAAAAAAAAAAAAAAAAAAAAGTCGGTAGGGCGCTTGCCCGCGAAAGGCAAAGCTCCCAGGTTCGAATCCCGGTTCCGGCACACAATTTTAATCTGCCAGGAAGTTTCATATCAGCGCACACTGTGCTACAGAGTGAAAGTTTCATTCTAGTAATACTGTGCATTGACGGTCTGTCGTGGAGAAACGTAATGCGTTAGGATAACACCATCACAGTCGTACACGAGAATTACCAAAACTTTCACCATTCTGGGGCTCTGACGCACTTTCGATTTTTGAGGCAATCTATAATGACGCCATTCGTTGGATTGGCGTTTCGGTTTGGCTCGTACGATGTGGCCCATGTCTCATCCAGTGTTACGATACGGCGTAAGAAAGCCTCTCCGCGCTCATAGCGCTCCAAGTCCGTCTGAGCAGCGTCGTAAGGCATCCATTTCTGAATTTCCGTCAATACATGCGCAACCCATCGTGATGCAATTTTTCGCATGCTCAGGCACATTCAATCTTGATACAACTCCGTTGTTCTTGTTTCGAAAACATATTGACACCGTTACGTTAGACCGCTCACTCACAAGTAACTGTTTCCCTCTATTGTGCGCATTCCGGTGAAGTGCGAGCGGCGAGTCCATTTGCTCGGAGGTAAGGTAGGTATTTCAACAAAGTGTGCTATCAGCGACAATAGTAGATTCCATTGCATAGTGTCCCCACAAAAGTGTTGCCACTATATAAGTTCCAACAGTCCTACTTACTTTTCCCCCTGAAAGACGCCGAGTACATTTACTTCATTATAAAAATTTGTCGCAACAAACAACATATTGAAAAAAAGAAAGGGCATGTTGTGTGGGTGGTGCAGTGTGTTACAGCCGCCATTTCCATATGTGGAGCGTGGTTCAGCTGCAGAACTCGGCGTGTAGTGAGGGAACACGAGCAACAGGTGCTAGCCGCCTCACTTGCCGCCACTCCTCGCGCGCCATACATTTTGCATGCTACTTTCTTCTCTTGTTTTAGTTTTTGGAGCCGTAAATTTCACAGCACGATATTGTGATTAGGAAATGGTCGCACCAAGCTTCTCGCTTTCGCGTAAAACAATATTGTTCCTATCTGGTTGTAATGTAACTTCTATAAATTAGTGGGGCAAAATGGAAACACTCGTGCAATGGATCTGCATTAATGGAGATTTATTCAACATATTATACAGCTAGACAACCCTTTCTGTATCCATACATATGATAAAAGTGGGAGTATGTGTGCGTGTTCCACATTTCCTCCTAAACTACCCGACCGATGTCATCGTAACATGGTACACGTATTCTTTATCGCCAGACAATGTGGAGTTAAGAACCACCTGTGGCACATTGTTCAGGACGTCAAAAACAGAGATGCGCAAGAAACTGCGGAATCGTGCGACAAGTAATTAACGATACTTCAATAATCCACTATTTGAGTATAAGACAACTTAGCAACTTGCAACAAATTTTCAAATGATTTCAAACTTTTATGAAAACTTTTCTCGCTGACAAACGCAACAAAATGGTTCAGGGAAGTAAGTTTCTAGTTTACTACTTTTCCGCTAGTCATGCAGTACCGCTATGGCATTCGGCATGGCGTTACGGTTTCGTACATCGACCCGACGTTTGTATGTGATAGACCCTTTGCAAACAGTATGAGCATGTACCACTGCATGTAGTTTGGAGATTATAACATAATGCGACATTTGGTTTATGAGATATGTCATAACCATTAAGATTCTTGAAAATCCACCTCGTCACGCATGAGGTTTCTGCTTGCCACGTCTTTTCTACTGGCTCTACACATTTTGCAGACACTCTGCGCATATAACAGTGAATTTATCTTCGACATTATATTATAGTACGACAATTATCTGAGAAGATATGACGCCATAAACATGAAAACTGCCCTATCCCGCATTTATTACTTTTTTTTACTACTATCACTATTCGTAACACTTAAAAGAGACAGTTTTCCAATATTCCTCTCTACGTAGGCTACCTGTAAAATAATGTAATGTAGGACATGTTATTCAAGAGATATGACGTCATAAGCATTGAGTAGCGTGAAAACGAAACTGAATTGGACCTGTGTGGGACTGAAGGCGAAAGACAGATGGGGAAGAGGAGAGACTAACATTAGACTGGAGTGTGTACATACCCGGGCATCGCCAGACACTATTGATAGTGGGGTTAGACCGGAGCAAGTTGACGATTTTGACGATAAAATATTTTTAATAAATTCATTTTTGACGAAAATATTTTTTCATTGCAAATGTTATTAGACTGGCCTTTATTACTATGTTCGTAATTGTATATAATTTTATTTTCATATTATCAGAGGTTTTTGTTAGTTTTAGAAAGCAATGTAAAACTGTCCTCTTGCCCCCGTACTGGGACAAGATGATTTTGACGACGGGGAAAGATGTCACTTAATAAAAGTCGGGTATATTTTTATTGTTATACATAATAATACCTTGTTATACACACATTAACAGAAGTACATTAAAATTTCCTTCCTTCACAGTCTGAGCATTCTTCGCGCCACCATCTAAAGCACATACAACACTTTATCGAGTCTTCTGGTTGAGGGTATTCATAGAGCTCATCTCATCCAGAACACTGAATTAAACATTCTTCGGAAGCATTGGTTGATGCCGCAATTCTGGGTTTTTTCTTTAAATCAGAAGAAGAATACGCTAGTTTCTTAGTAAAACATCTATTTCTTGCATCCCGAGCCTACGATCTTTGTTGCTTTAGAAATTCTTGTTCCATATTCTGTTCTTCTTTCTACTCTAAAGTATATTTCATAGGCGTGTTTGTCAAAACATTTGCACGTTATTTGTGAGTTGTACGTTTCCGCATGTTTGATTTTTCTTTTGTCAATGGTTTAAAGCCAAAAATACTTCTACATAATTTTGGACATTAGGTACTTCACTCTGAACTGCAGGATTTTCATGTTCATTAGGTCTGTCTGTAGCAAGAGCAGTGTCTGTGATGCGCGCGCGCGCGCGCGCACACACACACACACACACACACACACACACACACACACACACACACACACACACACAAAGTTAGACGAATATATGTGTGTATAAAACAAACATTCTATTCTTACGTAATCTCTTTTGTGCAGATCACGACGTAGTGTTGTTCCAGAGACATGTTAAACGTTTGCTGCCCCAAAGCAGGTCTTTCATCCTTTTTATACATCTACTATTGCAGCAGCCACAGCATTTAGGTTCCACTCATCTCTGAGGACTTTTTAAATTCTCAAAAATGTTCAAATGTTTGTAAATCTATGGGACTTACACCTTGGTTATTAGTCCGTAGCTTACAAAGTACTTAAACTAAGTTAAACTAACCTAAGGACAACACATACACCCATGCCCGATGGAGGACTCGAACCTCCGACGGCGATCAGCCGCGTGCACCGCAGCACGGCGCCACAGTGCGCACGGCTATTCCGCCGCGGCTTTTAAGTTCTCGCCCTATCTGGATCATAATGTGTCATAAATGAGTAAAGTAGCGCAATTTCAACGTGTTAAGAGATACGGTGTCAGTCATGAAAGTCTAGACTCTTACACGAAACACGAGAAAAGCGGTCGAAAACTGAAAGAGACAAAGTAAAACTCATTTGGAGCACGATGACGAGGTCGTCAACTTGCCCCAGTCAATTTGCCCATTATTGCGGCAGTTTAAAAAATGAGATACAAATACACAGTCTTCATGAAAAGCACATTGTATAAGCTACTTATTTATGACAAAGTATAAAACTTTATCTTACCTATTAGTCTGCGAAGCCTTAATTCAGAGGTGTAGAAGATTATAATACGTCACTGAAAATTCTCGATCAGAGTTTAGCAAGGAAGGATACGATACTATCGGGGTCAGTGCACTATATTTCACTTTCTAGTCGTGTTTAGCGATAGTAGTATGCATACAGTGCTGTTACCTAGAAATGGGAATTTGAACTAAATCAATATTCATCTTGCCCCGCTCGTCAGCTTGACCGGTCTCGTCTATATTATAAATATATATGGATACATGGCATCTCCTCCTAAACCAGTAGATATATTTCAACTAAATCTTGTCTGGAAAGAACTACTGTGGAGAAAACAACCATCTGAGCCTACTAGGATGTGGGTGGAAGTAAAAATGAGGTGACATAAGAGATGGACATATAGATGTGGGAGGAGGAGCTGGGAGAGAGGGGGTGAAGAGGACTTGCGCAAACCGAGGAAGATAGAACAGAGAAATGTGAGGGAATAAAATGCACAGAGAGGAGGGAGAGGTGGAGAGAAAGAGTTAGGCAGAGAGAAGGCGAGGAGTGGGACGTAGGTGGAAGATGGAGAGGGATAGCAGGCAGGTGGAAAGGAAGTTGGTGTAAGGACGCAGGAGGAAGAAGGAAACTTTGTAAGGTGGAAGGAGCAGATGGTATGAGAATGCAGCAGGAACGGTGCCGTGGGGGTTCCGTCCAGAAGCTTCACCAGCCCAGGAGGGCAGGAACTATCGTAGGGCTGGGGTTATTCAAACGGATGTCAATTCGCTAGGAACTTCTCATGCCAGGAAAGATATTTGTGTAATATTACTGAGCAGTGTGTTGAAAATAGGCCTGTTGTCAATATCGTGTCTTCAAGTAATCCACGGGAACAACCGTAGGTCATTCCCGTTTACAAGAAGGATCATCGATCGGATGGGCAAAACGATATACCTATATCTGTGACATCATCGTCAGTTGAAGAATTTTTGAACACATTTTATGTTAGAATATTATGCCATTCCTGGATACTGGAAATCTCCTTTGTACGAATCAGCATGGTTTCCGAAAACAGCGATTATGTGAAACAACTCGCGCTATTCTTCCACGAGTTCCAGTACATACAGGACCAGAGGTAGATGCCGTGTTTCTTGACTTCCACAAGCCGTTCCATTCCATTCCGCTCCGACGCCTGATGAACTAAGTGCGAGTACATGGAATATCAGACCAACTATGTGACTCAACTGAGTTAACAGAACGCAACATGCCAGCCACGTAGAATGGTCGCGCCGTCTAAGGCGTCTTGCAACGGACTGGGGGACCGTTGTCGCCAGAGGTTGAAGTGCTCCCTCGGGAATGGGTGTGTGTGTTGTCCTTAGTGTAAGTCAGTTTAAGTAGTTTGTACGTCTAGGGACTGATGACCATAGCAGTTTGGTCCAACAGGTTTACAAACATCAATTTAATACAAATAAACAATCCCTGAGACGGATTTTCGTCGCCGGCCGCGGTGGCCGAGGAGACTGAGGCGCTCCAGTCACGGTCTGCACGGCCACTACGGTCGGGGGTTCGAATCCCCCCTCGGGCATGGATATTTGTGCCGTCCTTAGTGTTAGCTAGTTTATAAGTAGTTTGTAAGTTTAGGGACTGATCACCCCGCAGTAAGTCCCATAAGCTATACAAACATTTGAAACATTTGTCAGGGACGTTGATGATAAATCTGAAACATTGATTTTAAATCAATACTTCAGATTTATCATCAATGTCTTTGACATATTCGAGACGAAAATCCGTCTCAGGGATTGTTTATTTGTATTAAATTGATGTTTATATTGTTCCAATATGTCTATTGCCGAGGTGCTATTCCGCTGCATGGAGAGCCTTGGCAATAGTGGCAATTATCTCTAGAACACAGAAGCTGAAATAAAGTTTGTGACGTGGAGGGAAATCGTACTTAGACTATTCCGAGGCGCATTAATCGTCAGTGGCGTGGTAGTCCAACGATAAGACGTCTGCCTAGTAAGCAAGGAGGTCCTGGTTCATTTCCCGGCCGCATCACAAATTTTAAATCAATGCTTCAGATTTATCATCAAGTTTTACAAACATTTGCAGAATATCATTCTCAACGGAGAGAAGTCTTCAGACTTTAAAGTGATCTCAGGTGGGCCCCAGAGGAATATTATAGGAACCTTGCTTTACACAATATATATACATGACTCGTAGATAAAATCGGAAGTTCAATGAGCTTTTGCAGATGATACTGTAGTTTATCGAGAAGTCGCAACACTGGAAAAGAGTAGCGAAATGTAGGAGGATCTGCCTGGCGCATGGAATGGCAATTGACCCTCAAACAAGTGTAAATCTCAGCCTTCACATCGAAAGAAAGATCCTTTATTACGTAACTACGCAATAGCAGGTCAAACACTGGGTAAGACAGATGACAGACTGAGATTGATTGCAATTGCAGTATTGCTCATCAGTACGAGGTAGGGTTAATAGGAGACGAAGAGAAGGCACAACGGAGAGCAGCACGCTTCGTTACGGGCTCATTTAGTGAGCGCGAATGCGTCACAGAGGTGATTAAAAACCTGCAGAGGCAGACGCTGCAAGAGAGAGGTTCGGTATCGCGGTACGCGCTTCTGTCAGAGTTCCAAGAGCATATGTTTCATGAATATTGTATATCTCGCGAAGCGACCACAAGGATAAGATCAGAGAGATTAGGGCTCACACGAAGGGATACAGCCAATCATTTTCCCTCTCACCATAGGCATAATAATTTCCGCCACGCATGTTGTGGTGGCTTGTGGAGTATGGGTGTAGATGTAGACTTCCAGTTTATAAAAATGCTTTCCATGAAAACATTCATACATCAGGTTAATTTCTAATAATTAGTAAAACGGCGTCAAAGTTTTTTGTAAAATACCCCATTGTTTTGATGGCCAAGTCAAATGTTTGCAAACCTCTTGGATCGAACTGATATGATCGTCAGTCCCTAGACTTACAAACTACTTTAACGTACACTAAGGACATCACACACATCCATGCTCGACGGAGGACTCGAACCTCCAACGAGAACGGCCGCCCAGTCCGTAACATAATGCCTTAGACCACGTGGCCAATCCGTACACTGTTTTTATGGTCAAGTGACAAAATTTCTTCAACATCGAATTAAAACTGTAAATTTGTATTACACAAAGGGACTCTCTTATTTATACAAGGTGCGTCTGGAAAGTTTGGTGAGGATGAGGTGGCCGCCCAAACACATTGAGGGATGTCAAGCGCTCCCTCGTTCAAAGCACTGCAGTGAAGCGGTGGTACACGCTGCGACCCAGCTAACAGTGTCAGTGTGAGAACTCGTGTCATTGCAACATGGAGAGCAAAATGAAGCAACGCGTTAACATCAAATTTTCTTTCAAATTAGGCAAAACGGCGAAGGAGACTGATGGGATATTAATACAAGTGTATGTTGTTGAAGCAGTGAGTAAAATGTGTGTGTTCGAGTGGTTCAATGCTTTAGAGACGGAAAGGAAGGTGTCGAGGATGAGCCACGTTCACAATCACAGTCCCAGGCAACACCGAACGAGTGCGACGGATGCTGATTCTCCAGATTTTGCGCCGGCAGACTTTTTTCCGTTTCCCCGCCTTAAATTAGCCTTGAAAGGCTTACGCTTTGCAACGATTGCGGAGATCAAACAACGCGTCACCTCAGTGCTTCGAGCGATTCCACAAGAAGCGTTTGCTGACAGTTTCCAACAGCTGTACAACCGAAACCAGAACTGTATAGTAGCCAATGGCGATTACTTTGAAGGCCGGCAATGGTTTTTTGTTTGTAAGTTCTGCTTCCTATATTTCCTGAGACCATTTACAGTACTTTTCAGACGTAAAAGAGATAAGATTAAAAACTGGTACCTCATATTTCGTGTTCACTTATTAATACCATGACAGGTCAAACGAGTAGCAGTGTGCCCCTTTTTTCTTCCTAAGGCTGCAGCTCCCAAACAGTAGTATGTGGCGGTTTGTATTTAAAGGGGATAATAGGCATCGGATATTAAATTTTTTTCGATTTTTCAGTTGTTCCTATAGCTTTTCCCTTTTCTTCCCCCCCCCCCCCCTAAAACACCCTTGTATTAAAGGGAACAAAACAAAAAATAATAACATTCAAGTCGGCCAAAACCATTTCAACTCCTATGCCATAAGTTAGGATACTTTTGTTGCAACGCAGCAGTGAACACACACTTTTGTTTTGGCATCTTGAATCTCTCACAGAACTGCCGAAAACTTGTACATCCAACTGACACTGAGTCACAGTGAATGGAGTTGAAGAGAGAGCAACGTCGGTAGTGTAGCCCTTTAGATGATTTGTTTTCCGTAACTAATTTTGTACATCGACAACATATTTTTCTTACTTAGTGATTCTGGGCAGACAGATTTAAATATTACGTATCACAACATAGAAAAAAATATATGCTACTTTCTAACAAAACGGGACGAAGAGGAGTCCCGGCCAAACGTTCCGGCACACCGTGATCGCAGGTTGAAAAACGGTACTATCCCGTTCAAAAAGAAACGTCTGGTCACTTTACGCAACAGAGGAGATGTTAGGTTCTGAATCGCCCTCATTGATACAGCAGAAGGGTTTCATATTAATAGAACATTAGGGTAATAATGAGTCGAAGTGGTTTCCAAGTAGTGGAAAAGTTTGCCATCTTTGAAAATAACTGGCAGGTTCCGAGATTCCAGTCATACTCGCACGAGTGCCTGTCTAAACCATGCACACTCATTGACATGGCGTGGAAGTGATGCCTTCTCCAGTTGATAATGGGACTGGTAGGGAAGGAGCGTATGCCGGTTACCATCTTTGAGCTGTGAGATTTGACGTCACTCAATTAGGCGGCGCTAGTGTAGCAGCTGACAGACAGTTGTGCCGCACGTTGGCGGGTAGGAGCGGCGCTGTCGTCTGGCGCAGTGCTAGCAATGCAGCCTGAGGTGGGGCTCTTATCACCCAAGGGTAGCTGTCAACTAGAAACGAGGACCAAGTGCTCCTACTGCACAACTACACAGTTTTAAACAACACCGCAATAACTTGTTTCAAGTGTCATGTCGGAAGCGAAGGAAAGTAGCCGTCCACTTGAGAGTACAACGTTTGAAGTAGGTTAAAAGAAAAGAGTTTTTACAGCCCCAATTTGTTGCTATGTCAAAAAGAGTTAGGACTATCCTGTCTCAGCTGAGTGAAGTAATGGGAAAAACAATGCAGATTGTACCAGTATTCCAGGTCAACCATCGTGGATTCCTCCCTGACAAGATATTCATCATTAATCTAAGCGTGACAGCTTGAATTCTGTAACTATCAGACGACCTACTTCCATAGTAATATCATAGAAATATAATAGGAGAAGAGGAAAAATATGGCAGTACTTTGAACGAGGGACCGCTTTTTGACATATCCCTCAATGTGTATGGGCGGGCACCTCATCCTCGACAGCGCGGTTTGTAAAGTATGGGACCATTCACCAAACTTTCCACACGCACATTGTATAAATAAGAGAGTCCCTTTGTGTGATTCAAATTTACAGGTTTAACTCGATGTTGAAGATATTTTGTCACTTGACCATAAAAACATTGTACGGGTTGGCTACGTGGTCTAAGACCTCATGTTACGGACTGGACCTTTCTCGCTGAAAGATCGAGTCCACCCTCGGGCATGGGTGTGTGTGTTGTCCTTAGTGCAAGTTAAAGTAGTTTGTAAGTCTAGGGACTGACGACCATATCAGTTCGATCCAAGAGGTTTACAAACATTTGATTTTTAATATTCCATCGAGTTTTTAATTTCTAGCCATTCTGTAGATACGGCAATTGAATTATGTTGGTGCTTGACGTCGTAGGGAATGGCGAAGAGGTGGGGAAATCCGATAACTCATTGATGACGTCAATGATAATGTAATAGGCTACCTTTAGTCAGAACCCGCTCAATTATACTACTAATGCAAAGTAATCAAAATTTCCATTCGTTGCCAAGGCTAATCATTGTTCACAAGGCATATAACATGATATAACTCTTTTCAGTCTGCATCATTAGCAAATCTGAACTCTAAATTACAAGGAGAATTTTTTTTAGGGGACTGGCATTCCTATTCAGCAGCTGTTGTCTCTGTTAACCAGTCACGAAGTATGTTGGAGAAGTAACAAACTTGAAATTTCTTAGCATAACGTTTGCTGTTGAACGGGGATTCCAACCAAGAACCTAGTCGGATTGTAAACCAAGAACAGTCAAATTTCACGTGTCTAATTTTCTCAGACGTAGCTGGATGTTTGAATATAAGGTTAGAATAAATAAATACCCTGGAAACGCCGAGTACTGAGCCTAGCAACAAATAATATCGAAAGAATAATTAAACATAGTAAGTCAAACCGTGAAGTTCCACTCATACATGAACCAAGACCCAACAAAAATTTCTGGTGTCATATTCTTGGTCTTCGTTTTCAGCTTGGTTGGAGTTTAGTACTTTTGTAAAGAACAGAACATTTTAATGATTTCTTTGTAGACCAATGTTATTTACTCGTGAAAATTTAGCTCCAAACACAAAAAAATACTGAAAAAGAAGAGCAGCACAACAAACGACATTTATGTAAACACAGTGGATTATCTAGCGTCAAGATATGGCATGTTCAGTATTGACACGCTTTATTTGTAACACTAAATAAATGACCAACAATGCAAAATTTCCATCTACCCCAAAAATAACTCCTATATACAATGGAAAAAGAGCTAAGTAAACATTATAAACATCAGATTTGTTTATTTCACCACCAAATTAAGTAGAATTAGTTGTTTTTAAGTCGTATAGGTTTTATACAATTTTTGTATTGCGCCATTCCTATGGTAACGGTGGTTTAGCCACGTTTCTAGAACTGTAAACCATCGATGGCGAACAGTATCTCGGCTCTTACACATCACTGATAAGTTCACTCGGATTTTTATTTATTATTATTTTTTTTAATCACAGAGCTTGCCCAGTTTGCCACAGTGGAGTGGCCCGCAGCTCTGAGGCGCCTTGTAGCGGAGCGTGCGTGCTCGCCGTCGGAGGTTCGAGTCCTCCCTCGGGCGCGCGCGTGCGCGTATTATCCTTAGTACAAGTTAGTTTACAAGTAGTTTGTAAGTTTACGGACCGATGACCCCGCAGTTAAGTCCCATTACCTTAACAAACATTTGAATTTTTTTTAAATAAATGTTTGAAACTTCCTCTGTGGTCTGGCATCATCAACAAGTCTACAAGTAACTGAACACAGAGAACACAACAAAACAGAAAATGCAGAAAAAATGGTTCTTAGAGTGTTTGACATTTCCAGTTTTCATACATTTCCAACACTGTGAACAAAGCACTTAACAGGAACTAAAGACGAAAAATGTTGCAACTCATGGTAGTAGTGTGACTTGACTTGAGGTATAAGTGTTGGAACTTAAATAGTGACAACACTGCTATGGAGACACTATGCAATGAAATCTACTATTGTCGCTGATAAGCACACTTTATTGACATACCTATCTTACCTCCCAGCAAATGGATTCGCCCGTCCCACGTCACTAGCGTGCGCACAATCGAGGGAAACGCAGTCATTTGTGAGGGAACGGTCTAACGTAGCGGTGTCACTATGTTTTCGAAGCAGGAAAAACGGAGTTGAATTAAGACTGAATGTGTCAGAGGTCGTACAGCACGACAGTGTCATCAAGGTCTCCAAGAGGCGTGCAGGGAATCGACATTGCCGTACAGAACCCACCCATCATTTTGCACGACAATGCGCGGGCTCATATAGCGCAATCTGTGGCTGCTCTGTTCGGTCGATGGGACTGGGAAGTACTGTACCATCCATCATACTCTCTGGACTTTAGTCCTTGTGATTTTGATTTGATTCCGAAGATGAAGGACACATCTCGTAGCATTCGCTTCAGAACTGTTCCAGAGATTCGACAGGCAGTAGACCGCTCCATTCGCACCATCAACAGAACAGGCTCTGCTAACGGTATACTATGCCTTCCACATTGCTGGCAACGGGTTCTACACACTGCTAGTGACTACTTTGAAGGACAGTAGCCGGCCGCGGTGGCCGAGGGGACTAAGGCGCTCCAGTCACGGTCTGCACGGCCACTACGGTCGGGGGTTCGAATCCCCCTCGGGCATGGATATTTGTGCCGTCCTAGTTCGTAAGTAGTTCATAAGTAGTTTGTAAGTTTTGGGACTGATGACCTCGTAGTTAAGTCCCATAGACTATACAACATTTGAACATTTGAAGGACAGTAACAGGTGCAAACATGTTACGCTTTTGTATCGGTTGTGAATAAATAGTTGCCACTATTTAAGTTCCAACCCTCGTATTTGACGACAGCTTATTTTTATGTCTCTGTATGCTGTTTCGCCTAGTCCAGTGAATATGAAGCAAAAGCAAATTTTTCTCTTCAAAATCTAATGAGACAGACGTGTCCTGTTATTAGTTCAGAAAATAGGAAACGACACAGATAACTTCTATCGATATCTATTTATGCTGTTTGGAATGTTTTGATTGGCAAACAGATCTGACAAGTTATTGCTTTTCAATCAGGAAGTGCGACGCATGTGAGCTTCCCGACTAGGGGAGTTGGCGGGGAGGGAGAGGGAGTTAGTGTGAAGGACAAGGCCGGCGCGCCGCCGATCGACCAACTGTTGCGCTTCCCCCATGTTCGGCCCACGCACTCCTGTTCACCTACTCTCTACAC
Source organism: Locusta migratoria (assembly GCA_026315105.1). Lineage (NCBI taxonomy): Eukaryota > Metazoa > Arthropoda > Insecta > Orthoptera > Acrididae > Locusta > Locusta migratoria. The sequence continues at coordinate 263,886,790 of CM048755.1, forward strand.
CAATTCTGGCCTCGTCATTGTTGCCTGCCACTGCTTTCCACTTGATAAAAGCACTCCGTGGTGTGAGTTTGTAATGCCGATAGCTCTACTTCCGTTTGTTGACGTGTAAATGACATTACCTCTCTTAACGCCGATGAAGCAAATTTTACTTGACTTTCTATGTCTATTGGAGACATAAACTGAAGTGACGAAGGTCATGGGATAGCGATGGAGTCCAATCATTTGGTAGTTTTATCCGGAAAATTTTGCTGGAGTTTTGAAAATTGGTATACTGATAGATTTTGGCGTGTTTTCTTCCAATTTTCACTTTGGCAGTACGTAGCTTTGCCACTCGCGTCGGCGACAAGAAAAGCGAGAGGGCAAATTCGTCAGCTTGTAAACATTTCATAACTACACGTAACGCTGTCACAAGAATGAATAAGTCCGAGGATACGTCAACGGTTAAAGGGCTCATTGAGTGAACGCTGCACTCACAAGTAGGACACATACGGTCATTACGAACCGTCCCCATACGTCATAGCTTCAGCCGATTTCTGTATATATACCCCGCGTTTAAAAGTGTAGCCACTTGGTCTTTGGATTCCATGATTCTCAGGAGGGTAGTCGTCGATCCAATGATCTAATCGTGGTATATAGCGTATGTCTCAGACAAACAGTACAGACTAGAAGCCACTAGTCGCAGCTAGGAGATGGAGACCAGAGACGACTACTACACATCCAGGGCAGCTGGTGAACCGCTGTCTACGGTCTAAGCAACGCTGAATATGTTTGCTGCTTGATGCCAGCTCAGTTTCCTAAAGGCCGACGATCCTGTCGACGAGCTGGCACTCTGGTGCTAACCGCCGCGGTGAAGTAGCCGAGCGGTCTAAGGCGCATCGCTGCGGAGCGCGCGGTTACTCGTCGTCGGAGATTCGACTCCTCCTTGGGGCATGGGTATGTGTGTTGTCCTTAGGTTAGGTAGTTTGTAAGTCTAGGGACTGATAACCAGAGTAGTTAAGTCCCATAGACTTACGAACATTTGAACTTTTTTGGTGCTAACCCTGCCGGCGGTATCTGTCACCACGGCATCCGACTCCAGTGGTTCCAAGCCTGGACCACGAGCAGTGGCATAGGCTTCTTCTGGCAGTCTTTGCTTCTACTCCCAGACGCCATGACGCGGGTACCTCCGTCCGAACGGTGTAACAACCGGCCCATAGAAGACCCATGACGTCACCTGGTGATCTAGCTCCTGCCGAGCTAGCACCTAACCACGAAATCTGGTATTCAGTTGAATAAACTTGTAAACTCTAATACTGTTTGCTAGCGTCCTCTGGCGCTCCAGCAGATCTCACGGCTCGTCCTGACATAAAGCTGGAAACCTACCGCTCGGCCTCCGCAACACCATTATACTCAGGAGGTATCCCTGAACAACATCTAGACGCTTGTCACTGGAATTTTGGGTCACCCTGAAGGGGAAGTCGGGCTAAAATGACAAACCATTTTTTCAGGTTGTTATTCATTCATACACCATGGTATTAAATTAAATATCTATCAGGACTTTGCCTCATTTATTTGTAGGATCTCTTATGCTGGTATTATGCTTTTAAATGAATATAAGTCATACATTTCCGACATTCTTGTAAGACGGAAATTTTTTAAACTTTAAATAGGATTAAAAATGTTGACTCATCAAAGAAAAAATAGAAGTTCAATTTTCGAACAAATATCTATGTCTTGTTTTTTGTTGTATCGCTTACTCCAGCACATTCACTGTGAGTCGACAAATTACACTGCTGTCACCTTAACCAGTGTTCTCACTGTGAATGAGAGAGCAGTTCAGATAACTACAATTAGCGACCATCTTCAGAACCACCACTGTTGTCGTCAAAAATGTGCTTTCCTTAGAATGTTTATTTTCCAAGAGGGCCTCTTGTGTATTTTCAGTACGTTCTTCTTTTTTGCGTGTCTCTCCACGTTGTTTTACGTAGGGACTACTATTGTTCTCAAATTAAAATAGTTAGAGAAAGTAAAGAGCTTAATTAATATCAAAGATAACAAAAAACAGAACTAGAATCCAAATCTGGGTAAAACGACATACTGTGTCATTTTACACTGACACAATGTATTTCATTTTAGCTGGAACACCTCCTTTGATTAATTCTAGAACCTCTTACCTCTCAAAGTTATAGCTGAAAATGTAGTTCGAAAGCTAACTTCTACTTATCTCATACATTTAATTACCTTCAGTGCCTATGAATTAACAGATGTATGAGGAGGCTTACCAGAAAGTTTTTCGTTCACAGCAACAACAAGACGAAAGCTGTCAGCCATAATACCAGGCACAGAGCTGCAAATCGACCTTTCTATTCAGCTTACTGCAGGTGCAGGTGCTACCACACACATTGTTCCGCCAACAGCCTCGCTATGTCATTTTACCCGACAGTGTCACTATGTGAATTCGAAATATTGAAACATCTCGACCGTTGCAGTACAATGAAATAAATTCAATACTGAAGTTGAGAATTTGTGCAGGACCGGGGTTCAAGTCCAGATTCCCCGCTTCGCCTATCCAGACACGCTTCCCGACCTGCGCAAATACTCAAAATATAGTATGCTACGCCTCTTGCTCATTACTTCCTCTTGCTCGCACCCTAACTGTATTCCCGCAAAGGATCGAGCATGTTTGTGCATCCGCGCTGGTATTGTCAATTGCTTGTTGGGGACATAGCAATAATTGTATGTCGTTATAGCCTCACGCCCCTATATTCGTGTGCATCCAGTGGTTTTGCATAACGATCAGTTATGATTATAGATGTAGATTTGAAATTCTGTCATCCTGCACGCAGCTTCAGTACGCCACCTCGCTCTGAGCCGAACCACTCTAGTTTAAAACAACAGATAACTAGAGATGACGAAATTATAGAAAGGAATATTAAGGTTAAGATTTAATATCCCGTCTACAATGTGTTCATTATAAACGGAGCACAGACTCGCAGTGGGGAAGGAAATTGGCCACAGTCTTTGAAACAAGTCTTCTAGAGGTTTACTTTAATGATCTAGGGAAATCATGCAAAAACCTGAATCTGAGTGGCCGAAATGCGATTTTGAACTTCCGTCCTCGTTGATACGATTCCAAAGCATTACCGTGCTTGGTAGTCGTCAAAGTAAAGAGTACCAGTCTCACACTACGAATATTCCAGAGGAGATCGAACCAAGAAATGATGAGGAAGGCCTCTTCTATTAGTGTCACTTGCCCATTCTTACTCTTACTCACAGCAGCACCTGGATTGCCATAAGTGGCGGGACTACGCACAGAAATTGTGTTCAGCCCGCCGAGGCATTTGTGTCTATCTTTCCTGAAATACAAGACAATCTCCATATATAAAAATGTTGTGTTGGTTTGTGTGTGTTTCAAAATCTCAAAACGTTCTTCACCGATTGAGCTCCAAATTTGTCACAACGTTGCACTGCAACACAGGAAGGTTGTTAGATACCTATTTATTTAACATATACACACAACATATATGACACTTTTGCGATTTTTGGTAACAACTTTCCCACATTGTAAAATTTATATAAATTCAAATATGACATATATTTAAAAATAGGTATGTAAAAATATGCGCGTATTCCAGTAGTACGTTGTATCAATATTTCAAAGCATTCGGTCAAGAACGTTCGGAGATATATGATTTTGAACGTAACACTAAACATGGTTCTTAGTTATAAGACGAGATACAGAAAGAGTGGTCAATGACGAAGAGGGGGAGGGGAAATATACATGTACTTTTTTAATTGTAACCAAGACTCCAAATACCAACTTTTGTAGCCCAGGCTTAAAAATTGGCTTAATAGCAGCATTTTTCAAACATCTTTTCAGTCCCTTTAATGGCCGATTTTCAGAAAAGCCGAAAGACGCCTTTTAAAAAAATTATAACCAAGAATCCATATACCAATTTATTTAGGTCTAACTTCTAAATGGACGTTATAACAACGTATTTAAAAAAAAAAAATTCATCCCCTATTTAAGCACTCAGGGACGGAATATCGAAAAATAGCTTCTTAAACGCCGCCAACGGTGTAAATTCAAGTTTTTATCATTAGTGGTTTTGACTGGACGATGATGAGTCATTTATTTAATCAGTCAGTCAGACAGTCACTCGGAACATTGCCGTTTATATATAGATATTACACGTTAAAAGCTGTTGTGATCTCTCTCGAAGGTGGTGTATTCAGTGTCCTCTGTTATATACTATTACCAAGCAGAGAGCAGCGAGTCGCTCACAAAGTCGCATACACGGTCGGACGACCGGGAGGACGACCCTGCTACTCAAAGAGTCGATGCACAATGAACATCGATTCCCTAAAAGCCAAATAATAGCCCCCCACCGTGCAAAGAATCATTGGTGATAATGGATAACTCAAAAGTAAGGGATATGGATAAACATATAAAATTTCATCAACTTAAAAGTTTTGAGGTAATGATTAAATTTTAGCTAAGGCGGCGGCGTAGTTTGCTAATGTTGGCAACGGAATGTTCGTTTCATGAGGATAATTAATTTACTCTCAGGACAAAAGTACATACAAGAACCTGTCAACCAGATAGGAAGCACAGACTTAATTATCTGTTAAATTGTAAACACAAAAAATGTTTCCCTCAGCCTATGTTATTGCTGCTCGGTTAAATTTCACTTACGGTGTCAGCAGCATAGAGTAGTAATGTTGGCAACGGAATGTTCAGTTTACAATGATAATTGATTTATTGACCGGACAGTGGTTCGTACAAGAACGTGTTAACGAAAGAGCAGGAATTGCATCAAATGGTTATTTTATGGTCAATAAAAGATTCATTCTATGTGATTTGTTTTCCAAAGAACATCAACGGTTTTGCTAACCTCAGTTATTTACTGCGTGCTCAACACGTAATAATATGCCACTCATTATACGTTATTGGGTTCATTTGGCGTCGTTATTTCATTTAATTTTACGAAATAGTAACTTTGTGATCGTTTCCAGCAGATAACATATAATTTGAAGTAATTCCCTAATTTTTCATTTCTTCATTTTATATAGGTACGACGACCGAAAGACGATATGGGCATGGGGATAGATGGAGGGGGAAATGGAAGAGAGATGGAAGAAAAGGAAGTCATGAACAGAGGCCGCGGATTAGATAGAGGGAGGATGAAGATGTAGATAGTGTTGAAGCAGGAGACAGACATAGCGGATGGGAAATAGGTGGAGAGAATGTAGAAAACAATAGCTTTTTACTAAAGGGAATTATACGTTACATGGCCCATGTCGGTAAACTAATCTGTATGTTTGTGGAGAAAAGGAACGACAAAAATGTAATCTATCTTATGGGTTTAAAATAATTAGTATCTGCGAAACTATATTTTTTTATAACTTTCGTTTCACGTAGCCCGACGAACGATATTGATTTGACTGAAGAATTCTCTCGGTGATTCTATGTTTACATGAATTACAGTATTTCCTTTTCTGTTTATTTCATATGAGAGTGAGCCACAGCGAAGCGTGGCCGGGTGTAGCTAGTATACATATAATGGAATGTGTCAGGATCGGCTGAAAACACTATCTATGTGGATGCACAGAGTCCAACCCTGTGGAGGAATCCAGGTGTGGTTGTAAGAGGGTGGATGGAAAAGGGCCACTGCAATAATAGTATGCGATGGGTTGAGGATTTGCGCTGACCTGGAAGCGTGTCCGGGTGGCTGAGGCAGTTAATGGGACATCTTGCCTGAAGCAGATCCGTGTTCGAGGGCCGCTCTGGAACAACTATCCAACCCATTTCAGTTATTGTAGTTCAGAGTCCTGGAACAGGCACAAAGTCTGAAAATTTCTAATCCATAAATACAGAAGAGCCAAAGACACTGAAATAGGCATTCATGTGTAAACATAGAGATATGAAAACATTTAGAGGAAGGCGCTGCGTCGACAACGCCTATATACACTTTGTGATCAAACGTTTCTGACACCTGGCTGAAAGTGACTTACAAATTTGTGGCCCCCTTCACCGGTAATGCTGGAATTCAATATGGTGTTGGTCCAACTTAGCCTTCGTGACAGCTTCCACTCTCGCAGTCATACGTTAAATCAGGGTGCTGCAAGGTTTCTTGGGAAATGACAGCCCATTCTTTACATATTGCTGAACTGATGAGAGGGCTGGTACGAAGTCAGCATTCCAACACATCCCAAAGGTGTTTCATAGGATTCAGTCAGGACTCTGTGCAGGCCAGTGCATCACAGGAATGTTATTCTCGTGTAACCATACTGCTACAGGCCGTGCGTAATGAACAGGTAGTCGATAGTGTTGAAAGATGCAATCGCCATCCCCGAATTGCTCTTCAACAGTGGGAAGCAAGAAGGTGCTTAAAACATCAATGTACACCTGTGCTGTGACAGTGCCACGCAAAACACGACCACACATTAACACCAACTGCTCCGAATTTTACTATTGTGACCACACACGCTGGGAGATGACGTTCACCGGGCATTCGGCATACCCACACCCTGCTATCGGATCGCCACATTGTGTACTGCGATTAGTCACTCCACACAACGTTTTTCCACTGTTCAATCGTCCGATGTTTACGCTTCTTACACCAAGCGAGGCGTCGTTTGGCATTGGCCTGCGTGATGTGTGGCTTATGGGCAGCCGCTCGACTATGAATTGCAAGTTTTCTCACATCCCGCGTAACTGCCATGATACTTGAAGTGAATCCCGATGCAGTTTGAAATTCCTGTGTGATGGTCTGGATAGATGCCTGCCTATTACACTGTACGACCCTCTTCATCTGTCGGCGGGCTCTGTCAGTCAACAGACGAGGTCGGCCTGCACGCTTTCGTGCTGTTCGTGTCCCTTCAGGTTTCGGCCGTTCCCGCCGGAAGTTCGAGTCCTCCCTCGGGCATGGATGTGCGTGTGGTTGTCCTTAGTGTAAGTTTAAGTAGTTTGTAAATCTAGGGATTGAAGAGTATAGAAGTTTGGTCCAGCAGGTTTACAAACATTTGAACCTTCACATTTCCACTTCACTGTTACATCAGAAACAGTGGCCCTAGGGATGTTTAGGAGGCGCCCCATTCTGCTCTGTCTGTACTCCGTCTGGACTGTTTCACATGCTGCATTTTTATAATTTCTTTTCATGAATTAATTCAGTATCTCCTGTGTAATCCCGGGCGGCCCTCACTTCTCTATCTCTCGGAGCGAACCATCCTTCTTCTACTGTTTTATTTCCCCTGCTTCGGTCAGTTCTTGCCAAATGCTCCCTCTGAAACTCTGAACCACCTCTGGTTCCTTCAATTTATCCAGCTTCCATCTCCTTAATCTTCTACCTTTTTGCAGGTTCTTCAGCATTAGTCTACAGTTCATAACCATTAAGTTATGGTTAGTCTATATCTGCCCCTGGATATGTCTTGCAAAACCTGGTTTCAAAAGCTATATCATAACAATATGAAATCACTCTAGTAATGTAACTTTCACTCTGCAGCGGAGTGTGCGCTGATATGAAACTTCCTGGCAGATTAAAATTGTGTGCCGGAACCGGGACTCGAACCTGGGACCTTTGCCTTTCGCGGGCAAGCGCTCTACCACTGAGCTACCCCGACACGACTCACGATGCCGCCTCACAATTTTACTTCCGCCAGTACCTCGCCTCCTACTTTCCAAACTTCACAGAAGTTCTCCTGCGAAACTTGCAAGACTAGCACTCCTGGAAGAAAGGATATGGTGGAGACATGGCTTAGCCACAGCCTAAGGGATGTTTCCAGAATGAAACTTTCACTCTGCAGCGGAGTGTGCGCTGATATGAAACTTCCTGGCAGATGAAAATTGTGTGCCGGAACCGGGACTCGAACCTGGGACCTTTGCCTTTCGCGGGCAAGCGCTCTACCACTGAGCTACCCCGACACGACTCACGATGCCGCCTCACAATTTTACTTCCGCCAGTACCTCGCCTCCTACTTTCCAAACTTCACAGAAGTTCTCCTGCGAAACTTGCAAGACTAGCACTCCTGGAAGAAAGGATATGGTGGAGACATGGCTTAGCCACAGCCTAAGGGATGTATCCAGAATGAAACTTTCACTCTGCAGCGGAGTGTGCGCTGATATGAAACTTCCTGGCAGATTAAAATTGTGTGCCGGAACCGGGACTCGAACCTGGGACCTTTGCCTTTCGCGGGCAAGCGCTCTACCACTGAGCTACCCCGACACGACTCACGATGCCGCCTCACAATTTTACTTCCGCCAGTACCTCGCCTCCTACTTTCCAAACTTCACAGAAGTTCTCCTGCGAAACTTGCAAGACTAGCACTCCTGGAAGAAAGGATATGGTGGAGACATGGCTTAGCGCACACTCCGCTGCAGAGTGAAAGTTTCATTCTGGAAACATCCCTTAGGCTGTGGCTAAGCCATGTCTCCACCATATCCTTTCTTCCAGGAGTGCTAGTCTTGCAAGTTTCGCAGGAGAACTTCTGTGAAGTTTGGAAAGTAGGAGGCGAGGTACTGGCGGAAGTAAAATTGTGAGGCGGCATCGTGAGTCGTGTCGGGGTAGCTCAGTGGTAGAGCGCTTGCCCGCGAAAGGCAAAGGTCCCAGTTTCGAGTCCCGGTTCCGGCACACAATTTTAATCTGCCAGGAAGTTTCATATCAGCGCACACTCCGCTGCAGAGTGAAAGTTTCATTCTGGAAACATCCCTTAGGCTGTGGCTAAGCCATGTCTCCACCATATCCTTTCTTCCAGGAGTGCTAGTCTTGCAAGTTTCGCAGGAGAACTTCTGTGAAGTTTGGAAAGTAGGAGGCGAGGTACTGGCGGAAGTAAAATTGTGAGGCGGCATCGTGAGTCGTGTCGGGGTAGCTCAGTGGTAGAGCGCTTGCCCGCGAAAGGCAAAGGTCCCAGGTTCGAGTCCCGGTTCCGGCACACAATTTTAATCTGCCAGGAAGTTTCATATCAGCGCACACTCCGCTGCAGAGTGAAAGTTTCATTCTGGAAACATCCCTTAGGCTGTGGCTAAGCCATGTCTCCACCATATCCTTTCTTCCAGGAGTGCTAGTCTTGCAAGTTTCGCAGGAGAACTTCTGTGAAGTTTGGAAAGTAGGAGGCGAGGTACTGGCGGAAGTAAAATTGTGAGGCGGCATCGTGAGTCGTGTCGGGGTAGCTCAGTGGTAGAGCGCTTGCCCGCGAAAGGCAAAGGTCCCAGGTTCGAGTCCCGGTTCCGGCACACAATTTTCATCTGCCAGGAAGTTTCATATCAGCGCACACTCCGCTGCAGAGTGAAAGTTTCATTCTGGAAACATCCCTTAGGCTGTGGCTAAGCCATGTCTCCACCATATCCTTTCTTCCAGGAGTGCTAGTCTTGCAAGTTTCGCAGGAGAACTTCTGTGAAGTTTGGAAAGTAGGAGGCGAGGTACTGGCGGAAGTAAAATTGTGAGGCGGCATCGTGAGTCGTGTCGGGGTAGCTCAGTGGTAGAGCGCTTGCCCGCGAAAGGCAAAGGTCCCAGGTTCGAGTCCCGGTTCCGGCACACAATTTTAATCTGCCAGGAAGTTTCATATCAGCGCACACTCCGCTGCAGAGTGAAAGTTTCATTCTGGAAACATCCCTTAGGCTGTGGCTAAGCCATGTCTCCACCATATCCTTTCTTCCAGGAGTGCTAGTCTTGCAAGTTTCGCAGGAGAACTTCTGTGAAGTTTGGAAAGTAGGAGGCGAGGTACTGGCGGAAGTAAAATTGTGAGGCGGCATCGTGAGTCGTGTCGGGGTAGCTCAGTGATAGAGCGCTTGCCCGCGAAAGGCAAAGGTCCCAGGTTCGAGTCCCGGTTCCGGCACACAATTTTAATCTGCCAGGAAGTTTCATATCAGCGCACACTCCGCTGCAGAGTGAAAGTTTCATTCTGGAAACATCCCTTAGGCTGTGGCTAAGCCATGTCTCCACCATATCCTTTCTTCCAGGAGTGCTAGTCTTGCAAGTTTCGCAGGAGAACTTCTGTGAAGTTTGGAAAGTAGGAGGCGAGGTACTGGCGGAAGTAAAATTGTGAGGCGGCATCGTGAGTCGTGTCGGGGTAGCTCAGTGGTAGAGCGCTTGCCCGCGAAAGGCAAAGGTCCCAGGTTCGAGTCCCGGTTCCGGCACACAATTTTAATCTGCCAGGAAGTTTCATATCAGCGCACACTCCGCTGCAGAGTGAAAGTTTCATTCTGGAAACATCCCTTAGGCTGTGGCTAAGCCATGTCTCCACCATATCCTTTCTTCCAGGAGTGCTAGTCTTGCAAGTTTCGCAGGAGAACTTCTGTGAAGTTTGGAAAGTAGGAGGCGAGGTACTGGCGGAAGTAAAATTGTGAGGCGGCATCGTGAGTCGTGTCGGGGTAGCTCAGTGGTAGAGCGCTTGCCCGCGAAAGGCAAAGGTCCCAGGTTCGAGTCCCGGTTCCGGCACACAATTTTCATCTGCCAGGAAGTTTCATATCAGCGCACACTCCGCTGCAGAGTGAAAGTTTCATTCTGGAAACATCCCTTAGGCTGTGGCTAAGCCATGTCTCCACCATATCCTTTCTTCCAGGAGTGCTAGTCTTGCAAGTTTCGCAGGAGAACTTCTGTGAAGTTTGGAAAGTAGGAGGCGAGGTACTGGCGGAAGTAAAATTGTGAGGCGGCATCGTGAGTCGTGTCGGGGTAGCTCAGTGGTAGAGCGCTTGCCCGCGAAAGGCAAAGGTCCCAGGTTCGAGTCCCGGTTCCGGCACACAATTTTAATCTGCCAGGAAGTTTCATATCAGCGCACACTCCGCTGCAGAGTGAAAGTTTCATTCTGGAAACATCCCTTAGGCTGTGGCTAAGCCATGTCTCCACCATATCCTTTCTTCCAGGAGTGCTAGTCTTGCAAGTTTCGCAGGAGAACTTCTGTGAAGTTTGGAAAGTAGGAGGCGAGGTACTGGCGGAAGTAAAATTGTGAGGCGGCATCGTGAGTCGTGTCGGGGTAGCTCAGTGATAGAGCGCTTGCCCGCGAAAGGCAAAGGTCCCAGGTTCGAGTCCCGGTTCCGGCACACAATTTTAATCTGCCAGGAAGTTTCATATCAGCGCACACTCCGCTGCAGAGTGAAAGTTTCATTCTGGAAACATCCCTTAGGCTGTGGCTAAGCCATGTCTCCACCATATCCTTTCTTCCAGGAGTGCTAGTCTTGCAAGTTTCGCAGGAGAACTTCTGTGAAGTTTGGAAAGTAGGAGGCGAGGTACTGGCGGAAGTAAAATTGTGAGGCGGCATCGTGAGTCGTGTCGGGGTAGCTCAGTGGTAGAGCGCTTGCCCGCGAAAGGCAAAGGTCCCAGGTTCGAGTCCCGGTTCCGGCACACAATTTTAATCTGCCAGGAAGTTTCATATCAGCGCACACTCCGCTGCAGAGTGAAAGTTTCATTCTGGAAACATCCCTTAGGCTGTGGCTAAGCCATGTCTCCACCATATCCTTTCTTCCAGGAGTGCTAGTCTTGCAAGTTTCGCAGGAGAACTTCTGTGAAGTTTGGAAAGTAGGAGGCGAGGTACTGGCGGAAGTAAAATTGTGAGGCGGCATCGTGAGTCGTGTCGGGGTAGCTCAGTGGTAGAGCGCTTGCCCGCGAAAGGCAAAGGTCCCAGGTTCGAGTCCCGGTTCCGGCACACAATTTTAATCTGCCAGGAAGTTTCATATCAGCGCACACTCCGCTTCAGAGTGAAAGTTTCATTCTGGCGGAAGTAAAATTGTGAGGCGGGATCGTGAGCCGTGTCGGGGTAGCTCAGTGGTAGAGCGCTTGCCCGCGAAAGGCAAAGGTCCCAGGTTCGAGTCCCGGTTCCGGCACACAATTTTAATCTGCCAGGAAGTTTCAAATCACTCTAGTACCTTCCAGTGTCTCCTGGTCTCTTCCACGTATAGAATCTCCTTTCATAATGATTAAACCACGTTTTCGTGATTATTAAACTGTGCTCTGCACAAAAATGTACTGGACGATCTCCTCTTTCATTCCTTTTCCCCAGTCCATATTCACCTACTACATTTACTTCCTTTTTCGTCCTACTATCGAGTTCAAATCCCCTATCACAATCAAGTTTTCGTAATCGTAACCTGTCTGAATAATTTCTACTATTTTCTCATTCATTTCTTCGATCTCGTCATCATCGGCAGAGTTAGTTCAAATCTTCAATATATTTTGTACAGTCTATGGGACTTAACTATGGGGTCATCAGTCCCTAAACTTATAAACTACTTATGAACTAGCTACAACTAAGGACGGCACAAATATCCATGCCCGAGGGGGGATTCGAACCCCCGACCGTAGTGGCCGTGTAGACCGTGACTGAAGCGCCTCAGTCCCCTCGGCCACCGCGGCCGGCCAGAGTTAGTTGCATATAAACTTGTATTACCGTGCTCGGTATTAGCTCCTTCACTGCCGACGACCAGCTCCTTCGCCTGACTTATCTCCTATCCTCCAGCTCAATTCCAGTCGCTCCGCAATTTTTCTCTCCCTAGATATCCAAAAAGCCTACGACCGTGTATGGCATTTCGGTCTCCTTTTCAAGCTCCAGTTCTACGCCCTTCCTATTAATTACGTCCGCCTCATTGCTTCCTTTCTCACCCACCGCCCCTCTTATGTCACTGTCTGTAACTCCGACTCCCGTTTGTTCTACCTCTCTGCCGGGGTGCCCCAAGGCTCCGTCCTCTCTCCTCTTCTTTATCTCATCTACTCCGCCGACATGCCCCAACCCAAGCCTCCCGTCTATCTCCTTACAATATGCTGACGACACCGCCTTCCTAGCCCTCGCCCCATCCCTTGCTCGTTCCCAGTTTTTGCTCCAGTCCCACCTCACAGAGTTCGCCTCTTGGTGTAACCGGTGGCTTCTCTCTGTCAATCCTGACAAATCCCAGGCAATTATCATAGGTCGTACCAAACCCTCCTTCCGTCTCCATGATTTCTACCTTTCCCTCCACAACCGCCCTATCCACCATACCCCCACCCTGAAGTACCTTGGCCTAACCCTCGACCGTAAACTTTCCTGGACCCCCCACCTCCGCACTGTCCGACAGAAAGCCCTCTCCCTCCTTAACTTCCTAAAACTCCTCAACAGCCGGACATGGGGTCTCAGCCCCTCCACCATCCTCTACACCTACCGCTCCCTCATGCATCCTGTCCTTTGCAGCTTCCAACCCACCTGGATTTCCGCTCCCACATCCTATTACAAAACCCTCCAAGTCCTCGAGCGCCACGCCCTCCGCCTCGCCTACCGCATCCGGCTCCCTTCCCCCACGCGGATCCCCACCTCCTTGAATACCTCCAACATATCCGTATCCTCTATACCATCCGTAATATAGACTCCCGCAACCCCCTGGTCCACCCCTTCCTCACCAACCCTGGGCCTCTGCCACGCTTCTACCGTGTTATACCCCCTTCCCTTCATCTCCACACACTCCATGTCCTCTCCCAGGGTAACTTCCGTCACCTCCCCCTCCTTGGTGACGTTCTCCATCCTGACATATACCTGTCCTACCAGCCCTGATCCCTCCCCATAGATGTAGGGCCCCCTCGCCCCCTCCCCTTCCCCTTCCCAGCTTGGCTACCCACTCCTCTTCCCCTCCCCCGCTTGGCTACCACCTCCCCGTTCTGGAGTCCCCACCGCCTCCTTCCCCGCCGTTTTTCCTCTCCCCCGCGCTTCCCTTCCCCTCACCCCCTCCTCGGGGTCCTGTACCTACAGTTTTATCAGTCCTACGTGCAGTGTTGTGTGCATTGCTCCAGTGAAGTGTATGTTTTTTAACTGTGTCCACTGCAAACAGACAAGCGTCACACCGTGTGTTTTAATTAGTGTCTTCGTGTACTCGCCGTCCTGTGTTATTGTCGTCCTACATGGTTTATTTTTTTAGGTCACTGTGGCTCCTCATTTTTAACTGACTAAATGTGGTTTTCATCATCTGTCTATTGTAATGTACTTCAAACTGCGCCTTGTCTATGTTATTGTATCTCCGTTGTTTTATCTCCTGTTATGTATTTTAATTCTCACCTCATCTATGTATTTTAATTTCTCTCGGCTGAAGAGCAGCCTATGGTGCTGTTGTCAGCCTACCAGTGTCACTCTGGTGTGAAACACAATAAAGGAGAAAAAAACTCGATATTAGTTTCGTGTCTGTCTTTGCTACGATAATGCATTCACTATGCTGTTCATGGTAACTTACCCGCATTCCTATTTTCTTATTCATTATCAGTTTTCTCCTTTGTTACCACCAACTGATTTTGTCTTCATAACCCTGTACTCCCCTGTTCAGATGTCGTGTCCATCCTGCCACCGAAGTTCACTAATCCCCACCATATTGTTGTTATGGTCTTCATTCCGGAGACTGGTTTGATGCAGCTCTCCACCCTACTCTATCCTGAGCAAGCCTTTTCATCTCCTCATAAGAACGGCAACCCACATCCACTTGAATCTGCTTACTATACGCGTCTCTTGGTCTCCCTCTGCGATTTTTACCCCACACACTTCCCTCCAATGCTAAACTTACGATTCCCCGATGTCTAAGAATGTGTCCTACCAAGCGATCCCTTCTTTTAGTCAAGGTATGCCAAAAATTCCTTTTCTCACCAATTCTGTTCAGTACCTCTTCATTAGTTATGCGATCTACCCACCTAATCTTCAACATTCTTCTGTAGCACCACATTTCAAAAGCCTCTATTCTCTTCCTGTCCGCACTGCTTATCGTCCATGTTTCACTCCCGTACAAGGCAACACTCCACACAAATGCCTTCAGAAAAGACTTCCTTACCCTTAAATTAATATTCGGTGTTAGCAAATTTCTCTTTTTCAAAGATGCTTTTCTTCCCATTGCCATTCTGCATTTTATATCCTCTGTACTGCGACCATCGCATGTTATTTTACTACGCAAGTAACAAAACTCATCTATCACCTTCATTGTTTCGTTACCTAATCTAATTCCTTCAGCATCGCCTGATTTTCTAAGACTGCATTCCATTATTTTTGTTTTGCTCGTGTTAATGTTCATTTTATACGCTCTCTTCAACACACTGTCCATTCCATTCAACTGGTCTTCCAGGTCCTTTACTGTCTCTGACAGAATTACAATGTAGTCAGCAAAACGCAATGTTTTTATTTCTTCCCCCTGAACTTTAATCCCTATTCCAAATTTTTCCTTGCTTTCCTTCACCGCCTGCTCGATGTACAAATTGAATAACATCGGAGAAAGGCTACAACCCTGTCTTACTCCCTTCCCAACTGATACTTCCCTTTCATGCCCTTCTAGTGTAATAACTGCGGTCTGGCTTTTGTACAAGTTGTAAATAACTCTCCTTTCCCTGTATTTTACCCCTGCTGACTTCAGAATTTGAAACAGTGTATTCCAGTCAACATTGTCAAATGCTTTCTCCAAATCTACAAAAGCTAAATATGTAGGTTTGCCTTTCCTTAATCTGTCTTCTAAGATAAGACGTAAAGTGAGTATTGCCTCCCGGGTTCCTATGTTCCTTCTGAATCCAAACTGATCTTCCCCGATGTCAGCTTCTACCAGCTTTTCCATTCTCCTGTAGATAATTCGTGTTAAAATTTTGCAACCATGACTTATCAAACTGATGGTTCTGTAATTTTCACACCTGTCTGCGCCCGATTTCTTTGGAATGGGGATTATTACATTTTTCTTAAAGTCTGAGGGCATTTCGCCTGTCTCATACATCCTACACACCAGTTCAAATAGTCTTGTCATGACTTTCCTCTTCCCTTCCTACAACATCGTCTCTAAGTTCATTTCCTTTGTAGAGCTGCTCTATGTACTCTTTCCACCTTTCAGCTTTCACTTCTTTGCTGAAAACTGGTTTCCCATCTGAGTTCTTGATATTCGTAGATCTGCTCTTCTTGTTCCCAAGTGTCTCTCTTATCTTCCTGTAGGCGGTATCTACTTTTCCCCTTGTAATACATTCTTCTACAGATTTGCTTTTTGGCTTCTAGCCACTCCTGCTTAGCCATTTTGCACTTCCTGTCAGTCTCATTTTTTAGTCGTCTGTACTCCATTTTGCCTTTTTCATTTACTGCATCTTTATATTTTCTCCTTTCATCAATTAAATTTAGTATTTCCTGTGATATCCAAGGATTTTTGTAGGTCTTGCCTTTCTACCTATTTTGTCCTCTGCTGCCTTCACTATTTCATCTCTCAATGCTACCCATTCCTCTTCTACTGTTTTATTTCCCCCTGTTTCTGTCAATTGTTGCCTGATTCTCCCTCTGTAATTCTCCACAACTTCACTTTCCTTCAAGTTATCTAAGTCCCATCTCCTTATTTTCCTACCTTTCTGCAGTTTTTTCAGCTTCAGCCTACAGTTCATGACTAACAGGTTATGGTCAGAGTCTATATCTGCCCCTGAGTATGTCTTGCAGTTTATAACCTGGTTCCAGAATCTATGTTTTACCATTATAAAATCAATCTGATACCTTCCAGTGTGTCCTGGTCTCTTCCATGTATACAACCTTCTTTTGTGATTCTTAAACCACGTGTTTGTTACGATTAAATCATGTTCCGTGCAAAATTCTACCAGGCGACTTCCTCTTTCATTCCTCCTGCCCAATCCATATTCACCTACTATTTTTCCTTCTCTTCCTTTTCCTACTACCGAATTCCAGTCTCCCATCACAATTAAGTTTTCCTCTCCTTTAACTGTCTGAATAATTTCCTTTAGCTCCTCATATATTTCTTCGATCTCCTCATCATCGGCAGAGCTAGTTGGCATATAAACCTGTACTACCGTTGGCGGTGTTGGCTTAGTATCTATCTTGACAATGATAATGCGATCACTGTGCTGCTCATAGTAGTTTACCCGCATTCCTATTTTCTTATTCATTATCAGTCCTACTCCTGTGATACCCCCAACTGATTTTGTATTTATAATCCTGTACTCACCTGACCAGAAATCCTGTTCATCCTGCCACCGAACTTCACTAATACCCACTATATCTAACTTCAACCTATCCATTTCCCTTTTTAAATTTTCTAATTTTCCTACCCGATTAAGGGATCTAACATTCCACGCTCCGATCCGTAGAATGCCAGTATTGTCTTTCCTGATGACAACTTTCTCCTGAGTAGTCCCCGCCCGGAGATCCGAATGGGGAACTATTTTACCTCCGGAATATTTTACCCAAGAAGACGCCATCATCATATACTCATACAGTAGAGCTAATGTCCTCGGGAAAAGCAGCGACCGTAGTTTCACCTTGCTTTCGGTCGCTCGCAGTAACTGAACGGCAAAGCCACGATAGCTGATGTTACAAGGCCAGCTCAGTCAATCATCCAGACTGTTGCCCCTGTAACTACAGAAAATGCTGCTGCCCCTCTTCAGGAAGCACACGCTTGTCTGGCCTCTCCACATATACCCCTTCGCTGTGGCTGCACCTACGGTAGGCTACCTGTCTCGTTGACGCACGCAAGCCACCCCAACTCGGCAATGTCTGTCGTTAATGGGAGTGGGCAACAGATATCTTTCACATTATTGTTTTCGAATAAGCAGCGGTTACTGAAAGATGAAATGTAGTGTAATTATTGTGAAGACAGCACATTGAGGCGCTATGCTACGATGCGCGAGGACGTTCCCCGTCGGAAGTTCGAATCTCCCCTCGGGCATGGATGTTTGTGCTGTCTTTAGTATTAGTTAGTTCATAAGTAGTTTGTAAGTTTAGGGAATGATGACCCCGCAGTTAAGTCCCATAAGCTTAACAAGCATTTGAACATTTTTAGACAGTCTAAAAATACCTGTTCGCGTGTAAGTGCTTTCGTGGTCTTTTTCTTAATATATCCATAACACGCTATCTGTTGTGATTTAGTGCGAATTAAAATCGAAAGTAACTTCTTTCCATGTCTGTACCTTCTAGGCCGTAGTAACTTTTCCTGTTTTTTTCCTCCTTTCTCCTGTGTCTTTATATCGCCTCAAAACGATTTTTATAAGTAAATATTTTCCGTGTTGGGAGAAGTTTCAATGTAGCCCATTTCCTATTCACTTCCTTCCATCTGTACAACACGAAATCTTGGATAAGAAATGTTGTGTATCGACTAATAACTGCTGTCGAAGCGCAATAATCATGTCGATAGCCGATTTTAGCTGTGTTGCCAAGCATCTTCCATGCTGACCCGGATCAATGTTGAACTACCTTCCACTGATGTAGGTTTATCGTTATACATTAGAGCATAGCCCTGAACAGAGTTTAATTTCTGAACTAACTTCAGATTTGATTTCCAGTCAGCGATGTTCATACAGTCGGCCCGTAAACTTTTAAATGTACGTTACACTGTAATATTAGTACGTAAATGTGGACTAAACATGCTGAGGATGTATACGTATGGTATTCATTGTGTATTTCTCATATTACATAGAACATAGCTCAAATTCAAATGTTCAAATATTTGTAAATCTATGGAACTTAACTTCTTTGGTTTTTAGTCCCTAGGCTTAGTTCAAAGTTCAAATGTTTGTAAAGCTTATGGGACTTAACTGCAGGGTCATAAGTCCCTAAACTTACAAACTACCTATGAAATAACTTATACTAAAGACAGCACAAACATCCATGCCCGAGCGGCGATTCGAACCCCCGACGGGGTCCGGCCTCGTGCATCGTAGCATAGAGCCACAGTGCGCTCGACCACTCCGCCGCGGCCCCTGGGCTTACAAACTACTTAAACTAACCTAAGGACAACACACACACACGTCCCAAGGAGGACTCGAACCTATGACGGCACTCCGCAGCCAGGCGCCTTAGACCGCGGCACAGAACATGCAAACCAATAAAATACATATACATATCCATGTTTATAGATATAAAAGATAAATTTCACCCGTGCGAAGCCGGGGCGTATCGCTAGTAATTTATATGAAAGTTTTCCAATTAGTTACTTGAAAAAAAAATATTAATTTAGGTAACAAGGTTACTTTCATTTTGTTTTTTGTAGTATCACAAATGATGTTGGTTCAAGCAACGGAACTGGTCGTATAAATAAATCACCGTTGAACAGATGACTGCGGATTTTAATATTCTATTTTTAAAGTCTTTAATTGTCGAACGATATTAAGAGAATATTAGTGTGTGGTTTGCAGTTTAACCGAATAGCCAGCAGATTGACTACACAATGCACTGACAGTCTCTTTTTTTATCAGTGCGTATCACTTCTACTACGTTTCGCAGATAACTGCTCGTCTTTAGGACAGTGGGCTAGTATGAATACTCGCAGACACAGCCCAGGTATTACACAGTGCTGACACGTTCAGTAAATTCACTTTCCGTCGGAAATATATTACGTGATGCTCAAAGCCACGGGATAATGTCAGTGGCTTACAGGCTTTGAGGTGGATGCAGGGGTAACAGCAACAAATATGTGACACGCGATGAGCATTATATCTGCCTAGGAGCGCAGAAAAGCTCTTCCTCTGACGCGCAGTCTGCCATGGAATTCAGTTACTGGAATACTACTTCTCTTGCACATCCTGGGCACTCTAGTGTTTTCATTACGCTGAATTGGCGGTTGTTTGTAGTCAGATTTGGATGTCATAGCAGGAATTTATTGAAGCTTTATTACTACTATTTTCGCCTAGGTTTGTGCATGGTTGACGGGAACATACGATTGACCTCTCTCGCAGATGTGTGTGTGCGTTATTCTCAGTGTAAGTTAGTTTAAGTAGTTTGCAAATCTAGTGACTGATGACCGTATTAGTTCGGTCCAATAGATTTACAAACGATTGAACTTTGAGTAGCACACAGAGGAAGAATTCTGTAATGTCACTTGTGTGAGACATGCGATAATGGGTGTACTTAGTGTTACACATGTTGAACACGAAACGCCACCCATGAAATTTACGAAGTTTTCCAAGCCTATTTTATGAGTATTTTTAACACTTGCTTCAGGAGCCCGCACGTAATGTGAATGGTCGTGATAATAAACTGGACCTAATAGTAACAAACAATCCTGAGCAAATACAGAGCATCACGGCGGAAATAATAAGTAGTGATGGCAATGTCGTTTCAGTAATACCATATACATTAACATCCAAATCCACGAAAAATAATCGCAAAATATATCTAATTAAAAAGACTTTGCGCTTTCCTAGGAGTCAATCTCCATTCTTCCTACCTACTTCACTAAACGTGAGATGGCTTGCGGATTATTTATGTAGTAAATGTAAAACTATGTAAGCGCCAACCAGATGTGTATTAAATACAGACGAATAGTGCTGAGAGCAACTGAGAGTTTCGTAACAGTTAAAATAATAGGATACCGAGCAATACCACAAGGAACACAAACGAGATCAACATACTGCTACGGAACCAACGAAAAAGGCCAGATTGAAAAGAAGCAGTCTTTACGATTATCAATGTTTTACAGACGCTGGAAACTTAGTGCGCAGATCATTGGGAGATACTTTTAGTAGTTTCCAGGACGAAACTCTGTATCAAAATTTGACAGAATATCCGAGAGGTTCATGTTGTGCATGCTCGTAAAGGACACTAGTGGCCAGAAACAGTAAGTAACTGCACTATACGACAATAAAGGTAATATTATCGATGGCAGTGGCTCTAAAGTGGAGTTTCTAAGCATGGATTGAAGAAATTCTTTCACATTAAAAGGTACCGTAAATATACCAGAATTCTATTTAAGAACAGCTGATAACTTTCATGAATGGTATAGTGAAGCAACATAAATCACTTGATCTAGGAAAGTCTTCCCCTTCAGGTTATATACCAACTATTTTCGACACCTGCTAGGTGGCAGATGCCACCTGCAGCGCGATGTATTCACGCAGCCGTTAGTGAATTAGTGATATGGAACCGGAGGAGTGGAGATTCTTCTTGCGGAGCCAAAATTGAGGTTGGGGTGGGAGTTGAATTGCTCCAACACCTTACCCTCCGTGATCGCCGAGCTGAGCTTGGTGGTCACAGTGGTGAGGGTTGGCGAGCCAGCTGGGGTTGATGTGGGGTAGAGGAGGTAAGGATAGGGGTGAGGGTGACGCAGGGACCAAACAGCACTCGTGGATCTTCTGGAGTGGAAAGGGGACTGGGGTATTTAATGAGGATGGAGTCCCTGTGGGGGATGAGTTGGAAGAAGGGAGCAGGAGGGTAATATTTTCGGATTTCTAGAGAGAGGGTGCGATTGGGAAGGAAGAAGGATTCGGGGTGAGAGAGGTGCTGGCTGGGAGGCGTCATTAGGACATCATTCGCAGGGTGTCATCAGTTGGCTGCGTTGGTCTAAGACAAAATCGCGCCAGAATGCGTATAATCAACCACCAATTTAGGAAAATCAATTCCTGGTTGCTGGGAATGCCAGTTGCAGAGTGGATGGTACACTGTCTGTACACTCAGTTTAGGTAATTTAATACATTCTCCATAAAAAACATCTATGTAAATGGACACAAGTTGTATGTCTACAGCATTTACCCATTACATCCCCAAGCAATCTCACATATATCAGCGCCTTCTATCGATAAAGATGCGACATGCCCACTCATATAAATTCAACACGCGGTGTGTGCGATAGTGGGGCCTCCAGCCACGCCGCTATAGGCTAGGAAGCCACCCTCTACGATGTTATCCTACACCAGGCTTTTTCCTTGACCTGTGGAAAACCTCCCATATCCTCATGTTCCCAAAACCCAATAAACCTCCGCCCATCACCTCCTCCCACCACTCGATCAGCCGCACCTTGATTTCCAGCAAGTTTCTGGAAACAATCGTGTCCTTCTGTATTGACCAGCGCCCACAACACCACCAATTCTTCTCCCTCTGTCAGTGTGACTTTCGATCCTCCTCCTCTGACACTGACCAGCACCTTCACCTCACCTACCTCATTTCCCTCCAGCTGAATTCCTGTCGCTCCACTATCTTTATGTCCATTGACATCGAAAACGCCTTTGAGCGTGTGTGGCATCCTGGTCTCCTTTTCAAGCTTCAGACGAACGCCCTTCCTATTAATTATATCTGTTTCATTGCTTCCTTTTTTTACAACCGCCCCTCCTACGTCACTGTCTACAACTCCAACTCCCGTTTGTTCTACCCTTCCACTGGGTTGCTCAAGGCTGTGCCCTTTCTCCTCCTCTCTACCTCCTGTACTCTGCAGACATGCCCCAACTCCCGCCTCCCGTCCACCTCCTCCAACACCCTGATGACACCGCCTTCTTTGTCCTCACCCCAACCCTCTCACGCTCCCAACACATTCTCCAAAACCACCTATCCCAAGTCTCCTCCTGGTGGTACCAGTGGCCCCTTACTGTAAACCCCAAGAAATCCCAGACAGTCCTCATAGGTTGTACTACCTCTTCCTTCTGGCTCCTCAACTTGCATCTCACCCTGTATGATCGCCACATACCCCTCATTTCCACCCTCAAGTACCTTGGACTTACATAAAACCATTTCCTCACCCGGACCTGTGACCTTAAATCTATGGGACCTCCAACCCTCCACTACTGTGCACACATACTGCTCCTTCTTGTTTCCCGTCCTCTGCAGCTTGAACCCGCCTGGACTTCCGCGTCTTCTACCTTTATTAAATACCTTCAAATCCCTGAAGGACACGCACTCTGCCTTATTTACCATTTCTGCCTCCTGTCCCCCCCCCTCCCGTCCCATGCACATCTTCCATGAACTCATCCCATTCCCCACCTTCTCCAATTCCTAGTGTGCGTCCAAATCCGCTATGTAAACTGCAAAAATCGTTTCCCACGACCCACTGGTATATTGTATCCTGACCAATCCTGGGACTCCACCACTGTGTACCCCCTGCCCTGCTCCTCCACACCCTCAACATCCTTTCCCAGGGCAACTTAACGCCGCGGTGGAATGGCCAAGCACATTGAGGCACTTCGGTCCATGTGCAAGACGGTTCCCTGTCAGGGGTTCAAATCCCCACTCGGTTATGGATGTTTGTTTCGTCTTTAGTACAAGGTAGTTCATAAGTAGTTTGTATGTTTAGGGACTGATGACCCAACAATTAAGTCCCTTAAGCTTCACAAACACTTGAACATTTGGCAACTTCACTTTCCTCTCCCAGACGATGCCCTCCATTCCAAAGTCTACCCCTCCTATCAACTGTGATCCATTCTCTGCTTCCTGCTTCCTATTTCCTTTGTGGATCAGCCACTCTTCCTGCTCTCCCCTATCCCCCCTCCTCCAGCCCTACCCTGATGTCCTTGCACTACATGCTGGCAGTCTCCCTGTTCCTCTGCTCCACCCCCTCTTTTCGACAAGTTCGTTATGGAGACAATGCGAAGTTACCATTTCTTCTACCTGCGGCAGCGTTGTGGGAGCCCTCGGCATACTGGAGCGAAACTCGGCAGGGAAGCGCTGGAGAACATCTCTAGGAATCATTTAGCTGTACCTTATAATGTAGGGCTAACCGTTGTTAAACCAGCTTCGTGTATGTGACTTTCATCTCCTGGATTTGGGCATCCCACACGATTTTGCTGGCATTTTTTTTAAGAAACTGGGTATGTGCACATACTTAGTATACACCCGTGACTTTCGCTTGGAAGGAGGCTGAGTAGGGCAGTTGGAATCGATTGTCGATTAATACATTTATTTGTCGCTAAAGAGAGAGAGAATTATATTTCGTAACTTTCGGTCTGACTCAGCGTTTACATAAATGCAATGCGCGCTGTACTAGTCAAAGTGATGCGTCTGCAGAGATCTTGAGTAGAAGGTTTTGATCATTTGAAGATGTAACTGTGGTGTCGCACAAGTATGAAGTGTGCGCCACGTACTTTCGCCGCGCGCCGCCATGCACGCACGGCGCGGCGTTCTTACGACGTCAGCCACGAGCGCCCTCTGCTGCAACTCCGCTCGTGGCCACGACTGCTGCATCGGCCACTTGGGAATCAGATAGGCACCAGTTAAGACTTGGCTATCGGATAGGCACTAGGAATCATCAGTAGGCAGGCCTCTATCTAATCTATGTATCAGCATTCTGCAGTCAAGAACTATGTAAAAGTTAAGTATTACTAAGTCTCTATGAAATATATATCTCGTTCTAATTTACTCTAGTGTTTCTAGTTTCTGTTGTCCCACTGGCTGGTCACCTCCGTACCTGCACACGCGTGCATCCTTTATTCCTGTGTCGGTCTCTTTCTACTCTGCCACCGACACCTACGACAACCGGCGGAAAGGAGACACAGAAGTGGCGACGAGGCTGGGATACAAAAGTAACTTAGGTGTTTTTGAGAGAGAATGCTTAAAACGGTATGATATTTTGTTTAAACGTTTAGCATACGTTAGTTTTATGTAGCCTGCCGAGAGAGCACTGTGTGTATGTGTGTGTGTGTGTGTGTGTGTGTGTCCAGAATGGAAACATCTCTTAGGCTGTGGCTAAGCCATGTCTCCACCATATCCTTTCTTCCAGGAGTGCTAGTCTTGCAAGTTTCGCAGGAGAACTTCTGTGAAGTTTGGAAAGCAGGAGGCAAGGTACTGGCAGAATTGAAGTTATGGTTCGGCGCCGTGCGTCGTTTCGGGGTAGCTCAGTGGTAGAGCGCTTGCCCACGAAAAGCAAAGGTCCCAGGTTCGAGTCCCGGATCCGGCACACAAATTTAATCTGTCAGAAAGTTTCATATCAGCGCACACTCCGCTGCAGAGTAAAAGTTTCATTTTGAAAATTGAATCTGTGAATGTGTTGTTAATGGTTAGGAAGTTTTAAGGGAACTTAACAGCTTGGTCATTGGTCCCCTTATGAATGTGAAAGTGTCAGTAGTCTACTGAGGTCAACTTTAAGTGAAACGAACAAAACTGTCTCTTTCCGAAAATACTGGCAGATTGTTCAGTTGGGCTGAACGCTTGTGTCACAGATACGTACCATCCAACTGCACAATTTGCCAATAATTTCGGAAAGAGATAGTTTTGTTCGTTCTACTCAAAGTTGGCTGCAGTGGACTACTGCCCTTAAACATTCACCGATTCAAATATTACTCGTTTCTTTGTTCATTTTTTAAGTTTTATTTACAAACTAAAAACATTAGAACTGCTGCTGTAGCAAATTGATATGCCGGTGTTTTAGCCGGTTATTACTGAACAATGAAGGAAACATGCTTTAACGGAGACTATACGTATATCGAAAAGTACTAAAATCATGCCACTGGTGGTTTTTTGCGTTAATTGAGGAATATGTTTCTTACCAAAGGCATCCTGGTTCTACAATATACAGATGGGAAATGTGGAGAATGAGAAAAAAAAAACCGAAGAAACATTTGCACTGAGGTATTGTGTATGGGTAATAAGAATTAAAAGGCGGACTGAATATCAAAAGACAAAGTTTGAAAACATGAAAAAGAAGAAAATGATGACATTTGTACTAAAACAGCGGAGATTTTTAATTTCAGCTTTGGGAGGGTGGAGAGAATCTAACAATTATTACTTAAACCTAAGGCTCGGATATTAATAGAATTTACTGAGCTTGTTATTTATAATAACAGTGTAAAGGTTAAATAACTTTCAAACATACCTTACACTGTGATATTAAGATTTTATAAGCATAGTATGCATTGTGTTTAATCATGTTACATATAACGTATTAACGACATATATATATACATACATACATCGATTTCTATAGGTATAGAATGCAAATTCGGACCGTGCGAAGCCGAGCGAGTCGCTAGGTTTTAATAGTATTCTTTTCTAAATTTTGCCAACTTTATACATGTTTAATGAATATTTTTAATAGTTAAACATTTTAAGTTGCCTAACGATAAGAAGAAGAGGCAAACAAGGTTCACTTCAACCTCTTCAGGTCTATAGCCTACATGGCGTGTTGTTCAGAATAATGGAATGGAAGTGCCAAAGTCAGCTATATGAGTAAAGGAATTCGTGGTAACTATAGAAGAAGAGATCCTGGAACGAAATACAGTGCTGACTGTAGACTGAGAACTGTAAGCTCATTAATTACTACAATTGACAAGAGAAAAATATTTTTTAACCTTATTCGAAACGTTTTAAGACTGACAGAATTTCACCAAGCTATAAGAAACAGTCTTTTCCACACGTTTTCTAAATGATACGACTGGTTGAGAGAAATCCAAAATAGTCTATCAGAACTCTTCACCGACTTAGTAAGCTTAAGTGGACGAAATACAATCAGTTTTCTCCTCGAAAGATAAAAACATTCTGACCAGATTTTCTTTAAACTGTTTTCAGTAAAACCGTTAAAACATTTCCGTAATTATCTTTCGACGCAATTCACATCGTATAACATAAGGAAACATTGATTTTACGATTGATGTATGTGTCAGACGTAATTTCAATTACAGATGCCACCAATATCGTCTGATAACGACGTTACGAACAGAGATAAGCGAAATTAGGAACATACATTAAAAAATTCGCACTTTTTTCAAATATGTTTGAATAGTTTCACTCAGTGATCTGTTAGAATGGAACGATTTCTAAAAACTATAGTACGATGGTTACATGTAATATTTATTGAAAGTTCATCTTCATTGCTTGTCACATGAGTTACAAAAAGAACAAAACGTTTAGGTGCATTATTTTTAGGATATTGACATAAATTCTTTTCTACAGCAGTTAAAGTTACTTAAAAATTCTATTTTTTTTCCTTAGAAGCTAAATAAACATTAAAGGATTACTTGAAGAGGAACTACGCTGGTGGAAGTGCATTTTTCTGATTACAAGTAAAGTAAGCAAGAGCTTGGCTGGAGAAATTTACTACCTTCACGTTTATCGCGCCGACAAGAGCTGTTAAGTGCCCAAGTAATAGCACGAGACAAGTAGGGTATACGTGATCCGAAGCCGCCTAGGTGTGAAGTGTCAGTCGTAAAGGCTGCGCTTTACGTTCCCGGCTTGGAAAGTCCTTCTAGTGAACTGCACCACGTTCTGTATTTCACGAGCGTTTGTTATCACAACCGGTGGACAGGACTTGTCAGCAGCCTGACTAACACGTAATTTACTTCACTTTATATTGGGTAACTGGAAGAGGAAGATTGGGAGCAAGGGATATTCAACCCGGGGGTTGGAACACTTGCGCGGAGTGACACTTGCGCGGAGTGACACTTGCGCGGAACCCGGGGCCCTTGGGGCGGCTGATGGCTTTTCCTGGGTACAGGCACACCAAGAAGTCTAGCACTGCTGTTGTCAAGTTTCCACACTGTCAACATAACACGAAAATCAGTGAAATTGCACAACCCTTTCAAAGCTGAAGAGCAATATAGTAACTTGTTCTAACTACATATGAATTCGTTGAGTGTTCCTCCTAAAAACAAAAAGGTATTTTAATAGTGATAATCTTTGGAGGGTTATTAAGACATTCTTTGCTACTACAAGACGATGACTTTCCACAGTCATACCTCCTAAAAGCATATTATTCAGAACACTAAGCATATCAAGACACCTGCGCAAGCAATAAATATATTGGGCATCCTGCACAGATAGGTTGATGTAATTGACCGCTATGTAGTTAACCCCACTATCACGCAACTTCCATCTCTTTAAAAATAGCTACTACGCTTTTTAATAGGAGACGCAACCTTAAACCTTCAATTAAAAAACGTTAATAATAAGTCAATGAGTATTTTACACATTTGAAGCGTTTATTCGTAGACCCCAAAACGATTTGGCTGTATTCGAATTAGAAATACGTAAGGGAATGTCACACACCGAAAAATGCTAAAGATAAATTCTGTTTTCCATCACCGTCATATAGAACCATTTTTACTCCGAACTTGGCATAAACCAACAGGGAGAAACAAGTTGCAAGACTTCCAGGAAAAATGAAGCGAAATTGACAGACAATAGTTGGTTATAAATTACATTGCCTGTTAACTGTATAAATATAAATTACGGAATACGCGGAACTCCTGTTCAGTACAGTCAAAAAGGTCTAAGGTAATAGGCAGTGGTTTACAATCAGATATCCGTATCACTCTCCACCTCAAGAAGTCTGTGTAAAGATTTATATTCAGAACATTCAAGAAAAAGGTGTTGAAAATACAAGAAGCAGCTCATTTACTCAGGAAGGGAATACGTTATGGTGCCCGTAAATTTGAATGGCTGTATCTCTTGTAGTAACATTCATTTTTTGATAAAATGTTAAAATCCATTATAGCAGAATTTTGTTTTTCTAAACTCAGTGCCAACGTTTTTTGTCGAAATTTTTGCAGGAAGTAGTCTTGACGTGATTTCATACTTCTATGCATTAATATTATCAAACATGTAATTTGTGTCACAAATTGCGCGGCCGGTCCGGTCGGATGTTCGAGTCCTTCCTCGGACATGGGTATGTTTGTTTGTACTTTGCCTACGTTATTTTAAGTAAGATTAAGTAGTGTAAGTCTAGCGACCGATGACCTAAGTAGTTTGGCCGCATAAGACTACACATATACACGTAATTTATTTATTTCATCACCACATTTAAGTACTAATAATTAAAGAAACTTAAATGTAGAAATTTGAAATAAACACTGAAAACAAATGATGGTATTTCTCATAAAATGAATGCACAGAACCGTTGAATTATGTCTTGTGAATGTACCTACAAAATCTGCCATAAGAAAATTGTAGTCTGAGGCCCAAATTTGTTTTTTTATGTAATAACATTAAAAACGTATTAAAAATTGAGAACTCGAAAACCAGTGAAGTTATGGACTTGAAGCGTTTTGTGTTGCTAAATCTTTACATAGTAGACACGATTTTAAAATTTGGTTGCTATCGCCAAAGTAAACGAAACGTTAAATTTTTTGGTGTAATCTTCGCCGTGTAGACTGTATGTTGTAGAAGTCTACGTCGAACCTAATTATAATCATACCTCTGAGAAGAGAACGTTGTTTGCACTTCTCCTGCGTTTCCAGTTGCCGTGCTGTGCTACGTAACGACATCGTACCGTTCCACTTTACCGAGAGCTATATATGTATTGGTGTGATGTTTGTTCTTTCGAAATAACACATCACACCAATATATGTATCATTTAGACGAAAAGATTCTGGGTTCTGTTTTCATCGCTAACGCGACTAACAACGTTAGACCTCGTGGGTAAACAGTTAAAGGTTATGAGTGCCACTGGAAAAATGCATAAGTAACACCTGTTGTTTGAGACTTGAAGATGACCTGAAATTAGCCGAAATCGATATCTCATAATAAACATAAGGTGTAGCTGTCTATATTTCATAATGCTATTCCTAACATATTTAAAAGCTGCTCAAAACCACCTACAAAAAACCTTTATAATGAGAATGTATATAATTCCTCGATCAAATTGTGTTTTAGTTATTTGTAGTAATACACCCAAAGATCTGCCCTTGCTTTTAGTGCCTTGATCAGCTGTTTATTTTTAGAGGTATTACTAGGGACAGGAAAAATTCGCATTTGCGATAAATGCGAATATAGATGCGAATTCTGACTCAAAATGCATTAAATCCTAAATTGTAGTTAGCAACGGTTGCGCTCAATTCCGATTTCATCACATTCCTGTTCACATGGTGCTGTATTGTAAATCGAGTGATATTTGTATGACGTGTTATCTCCCTGTTGAATGAGGCTGTGATATCTCCGGGCCGTTACTACAGCTCCATCTCGCTCGGTGGGCCTTTCCCTGAATACGGCACAGGTAGCGGCTGGAGGGCGTGAAGTAGGGGTGGTGTATCCCTACTTCTGGAACACCCTGTTCACTACCTGCAGCGTCCGGGTCTCCGCGCAAGTGTCTACAAATTCCCTTTCCGCGCAAGTGTCACTCCGCGCAAGTGTCACAAACTCTTCAACCCGTACATACACTGAAGAGCCAAGAGACTGATATATCTGCCGAATATCGTGTACGGCTCCAGCGAACACGCAGAAGAGTCGGAACATGACTCGACTAATATCTGAAGTAGTGCTGCAGGGAACTGGCACCATGGCCGGCCGCAGTGGCCGAGCGTTCTGCGGCGCGCCAGTCACGGTCTGCACGGCCACTACGTTTGGGCCGTCCTTAGTACAAGCTAGTTCGTAAGTAGTTTGTAAGTTTAGGGACTGGTGACCCCGTAAGTCCCATAAGCTCTACAAACATTTGAACTTTTTTTTTTTTTTTTAACTGACACCATGCATCCTGCAGGGCTGTCCGTAAATCCACAAGAGTCCGAAATGGTAAAGATGTCTTCTGAACAGCACGTTGCAAGGTATTTCACATAAGTTCAGAAGAGTGTTCCTGGAGCGACTATGTAACAATTCTGGACGTTTGGAATGTCGCATTGTCCTGTTGGAATAGCCCAAGTCTGCTGGAATGCACAATGCACACGAATGGATGAAGGTGACCGGGCAGGACGCGTACATACGTGTCACCTGTCAGAGCAGTACCTAGACGTTTCACGGATCCCATATCACTCCAACGGCACACGCCCCACACCATGACAGAGCCTCCACCAGCTTCAACAGTCCCCTGCTGACATACAGGATTCATGAGGTTGTCTCCATACCAGTACACGTCCATCCGCCCGCTACAATTGGAAACGAGACTCGTCAGACCAGGCAACATTTTTCCAGTCATCAGCAGTCCAATGTCGGTGTGGGTGTGCCCGGGCGAGGCGTAACGCTGTGTCGTGCAGTCGGCAAGGGTGCACGACTGGGCCCACGGTACCGAAAGACCGTAACGACGATGTTTCGTTGAGTGGTTCGTAGGCTGGCACTTGGTGATGGCTCAGGATTGAAATCCGCAGCTATTTGCAGAAGGGTTGTAGTTATCCCAAGTACAACGATTCTCTTCACTCGTCGTTGGTCGCATTGTTGAAGGATCTTTTCCCGGAAGCAGTGATGTCGAAGGTTTGATGTTCCATCGGATTCCCAATATTCATGGTGCTCTACCGAAATGGTCGTACGGGAAAATCCCCCTCCCCCAATCGCTCCCTCGGAGATGCTATGTCCCATCTCTCGTACACCGACATAAAACCACGTTGAAACTAACTTAAATCGTGATAACCTGCAACTGTAGCAGCAGTAACTGAATCAACACCTGTGGTGTTATATGGGCGTTGGCGATCGCAGCCCGTCCTCTGAGTGTTTAGATAGTATCTGTTGCCTATACCAGTTGCTTTGGCTATTCGGTGTGGAATGATATTAAAGGAGAAGTGGACTCTAGGATCGACCGCTTTATTAGTTAGTACAACTCAAAGAATTGCTGCAACAATGCAATGTTACTTGAGTTCAGTTTCTCAAGAAAAAAATGTTCAAATGTTTGTAAAGCTTATGGGACTTAACTACGGGGTTATCAGTCCCTAAACTTACAAACTACTTATGAACTACTTACGAACTAGGACGGCACAAATATCCCTGCCCGAGGGGGGATTCGAACCCCCGACCGTAGTGGCCGTGCAGACCGTGACTGAAGCGCCTCAGTCCCCTCGGCCACCGCGGCCGGCCTTTCTCAAGAACCTCGGTACGGTACTTTATACGATTATAGGTTTTCTTCGACGAAACAGCTGCACTGCATATCAGGAATGTTTTATCTCGACAGCTGAGTTGTCATCAGTGGCTAGTAGACAATGGTTCGCGTCATAGTATTCATTATAGTAACATGTATTACGTTCGAGTGTTGGTAAACGACATTTCTGCTTCTTGTACGTGTCCCTGGTCAATTGCGCCCCCGCGGCGGAGTGGCCAAGCGCATTGAGGCGCTATGCTACGATGCGCGAGGCCGCTCCCCATCGGGGGTTCGAATCCCCCCTCGGGCATGGATGTTTCTTTCGTCTTTAGTATAAGGTAGATCAAAGTAGTTTGTAAGTCTAAGGACTGATGACCCCGCAGTTAAGTCCCTTAAGATTAACATTTTCAATTATAGACGGACAAGATAATGTAGAAACTTTGTGTCCTTCACTATCTCATAATTTCTGTCATCACCCAGAGGTAAGCACGCAGTTGTAGCCAGAGTAGATTACCGGCAATATTTCGGTAATTACGAGTTGTACGTAACGCGACGGTGATGTAACACAACAAATGTCAAACGTTTGTAAGCCTGAGGGATCAGACTGTTGTGGTCATCGGTCCCCAGACGTAAAACTACTTTAACTTATGCTAAGAACAACACACACACACACACACACACACACGCGCGCGCGCGCGCGCCCGTTGGAGAACTCGAAC
Source organism: Locusta migratoria (assembly GCA_026315105.1). Lineage (NCBI taxonomy): Eukaryota > Metazoa > Arthropoda > Insecta > Orthoptera > Acrididae > Locusta > Locusta migratoria. The sequence continues at coordinate 263,918,851 of CM048755.1, forward strand.
GTACGACGGGAACGGCCACGCAATCCTAGACCTGGCGCCTTAAACCGCGTGAGCTGAAAACAGCAGCCACAATATTAGTTTGCGGGAAAGGAACGCCGGACATAGGTATTTCGGCTGAGAGCTTGAACTTGTAGCAAACTGTATGCGCCGCGCAACAATGGCCGTGCCGTCTGGGCCGCCACGTTACGGACCGCGCGGCCGCTCTCTTCGGAGGTTCGAAACCTCCCTCGGGCAGAGGTGTTTATGTTGTCCTGAGTATAAGTTAGTTTAAGTAGTTTGAAAGTCTAGGACCAGATTAACTCCACAGTTGGTCTTAAAATTGTGGGATGATTCCACAGTATCTAGTAACCAGTACATAAGCAAGCACAAAGAAAAGAGAGAGGTAACTCTACCTGGTTAGCTCACCGAGAATGCGTACCGAGCGCAGGACCAGTATGGTGATGCATTAGTCAGCTGTTCACCACGGTGCCTCCAGACTCTGATATGACCATCGTGGTGGTGCACTTAGAGTCGGGACTCGCCGGTAGAAACAATGAGGTTCTGTTCTATTGCTTTGTCAATATCCGGTGTTCAATGCACCATCGCCGCCGCAAAAGCCCGTCGCGTTAGCTCACAAGGGGACCATCAAAAGTGTAAATAACGGACTTCGATGGGTCTCGGATATGTTGTAGAGGTACATGGCTATCCGCTTTTTTAGAGACGGGGCTTGGTTTTCGAGAAAATTGACGTTTAATTTCACTGTGTGATGTACGGCACGAAACGTTAGCCCTGTTCCACGCAAGTCCAGTACCAGCTGCCGCCAGTGTCACATCGTAAACAGCGCTAAGTATCATAAATTACTCTGTGCGAAATTTAATTTGCCAGACAAGTTCATTTTCGTTTTAAGAACTTTATTCTCTCGTACTTGGCAGATTTCGTCAGTGCTACTGTCTTAATAGTTTATTCTCGCGTATTTGATAGGTACTGTTGGACGCGCCAGCCGCAGAGTCAGCAGTACTAGTAGAGTTACAGCTAGGTAGCAGCGAACTATTGTGAATTATTTGTGGGCTGAGTGACAAGTTGATACTTAACTCTCTACAGGCAATTGTTGATTTGTTAGGGTATAGGATGTGTGACTGCTGCGTACGGACGCAGGAGGAGCTGGTCGCTGTTCGCGAGCAGCTGAGCGTGCTGTTGGCCACGGTCAGCCAAGACCAACTACAATATTGTAGTTGGTCTTGGGTCAGCCGTCTTCAGGCTGCTGCAGTGGAGAGTCTGGTGCGTCGCATGGGACACCACAGGTGTTACATGCTTCAACCTCGGTTCCTGCTGTCGGGACATCTTCGCGCGTACCGGACCGGGTTGAGCCACCCTCTCCACAAGGGGTGTGGCGGATTCGTTGGCGTTCGCTTCCGCGGGGCGAAACGTCAATGTGGAAGATGGCCGTGCGGCGTCGCCCGCTCTGCCTGTGAATGGACATGTGGCCGCTCCTTCAGCAAGGTCCGAGCAGGCACACGGGGGGGAGGGGTTTATTAGTGATTGGGAGCTCCAATGGTAGGCGGGTGTGTAGCCCCTTAGGGCAGGGGTGGGCAATTGTTTTGGCTCGGGGGCCACATTGTAAACACAGAAGTTAGCGGAGGGCCGGACCTTATAAAACTTCTAATGCCGTATATATACTAGCGGCATATATATTTTTATGAAAATGCAAGTTTTCTTTATTTCTAATCACATATCACACACAGAATTGCAAATTCGGATGTAGCAGTGAAAGCGTTAAAATGCATTGATTAGTTAGCTTTGCATTTCATAAAATATATCATAAAAATAAAAAATAAAAAAATGTTCAAATGTTTGTATAGTCTATTGGACTTAACTACGGGGTCATCAGTCCCTAAACTTACAAACTACTTATGAACTACTTACGAACTAGGACGGCACAAATATCCATGCCCGAGGGGGGGATTCGAACCCCCGACCGTAGTGGCCGTGCAGACCGTGACTGGAGCGCCTTAGTCCCCTCGGCCACCGCGGCCGGCTCATAAAAATCATTAGCTACAAATGATAGAGTAGGAAGTAAAGTGGTATAAGTATACTTCTTATAATTTTGATAAGACTAACGTCAAATGTTCACAAGGTTTCGGAACTGGTGCTAACTTCTATCCCTCTGCCTCAATAATTACACACGCTTTATCATGATATAGTTTCACTAATCTCATTTTTCTGGGAAATGTCACTTGTGCGTCTTTCCTTTTGATATCCTCAAATAAGATAGTTGTGTTCAATTTCATTTATTTTGCTAATTTAATATCATCTCCAAGTACATTAAATTTTAAAACAAGTTTAATGAAACAAGTGCATCCTGTCACAATTTTGCACAATTTTTTTTTTTTAAATCAGGAGTCAGACTGCTAGTTGATATTCTCATCACAGCCTGCAAATTACTGTCAAACAGCTTCGGTATTTGCTCCTGTTGGTTTTCAAGTAAGAAAAACTTTGTTCACAAATATACGTCGATCCAAATATGATGAACATTTTGCCTGCAAATTTCTTGATACATGGAAATTTTTCAGCTGACAAAGATTTATAAAAGTCAACTAAAGTTACAGCACTAAACATTTCTTTCACTGCGTGATCTGCCTGCATGTTAATCGGTTCAAGTTGCAGTTCCTGTGGTTAAGGGTCAGTATCAGCAGTGATGGGGTAAGATAAAACATTAAACTGAGGCTCAATTTTCTTAAAATCCTGAAATCCCCTAGTAAACTCAGCCTCTAAACTCTGCAGATAATCCCTATTCTTAGATGAAACACTTCCAGGTACTTTCTGTTTGCCTTCATTTGCTTGCCTTTCAAACAGACCTAGTTTTGTTTTAAATGCTTTGACATGTGTCCACATTTCATGAGCAAACAGCCCCTTTCCCTGCAATGTCACATTCAGCTCATTCAGGTTTTCAAAAATATCAGCTACAAACAACATTTCATATCTCCACTCTTCACAGCCTATTTTTGCAACAAAATCATGAGATATCTCCTTAGTGTTCAGAAATAAAATAATTTCATCCTGTAATGCCCAGACTCTTTTTAATCCTTGCCCAAGCTCAACCACCTCACACTGTTATGGTAAATTACATTTTCATGTTCTTCCCCCACCTCCTCAAGAAGAGATTTGAACTGTCTGTGATGGAGTGCCCTTGCTCTGATTGTGTTCACAACACTAACAACAGGGTCTACCATTAAGTCTAGTGCAGTCTTTCAGAGGCTTTCCTGATGTAAAATACAATGAAAATCCAAAAATCACTGCCTGTGTCTTCGGCTTGTAACTTGTTTTTTAAAAGTTTCTCCATACCTATATTTTTCCCACAGAAAGCTCCGGCCGCATCTGCTGTAATGCTTACCATTTTGTTCCAGGATAAGCCACTTGTTTCCACACAATTAGCAACACATTCTAACAAGTCCTGACCAGGATACTATACTAACTAATTCCTCGGTGATGACGAAATGTTTATCAACTCCACGAATAAAGATGAGTACTTGTGCAGTGTCTTCAATATCTGTGCTTTCGTCCATTGCCAGTGAAAATAATAATAATCTTCGCACATAGTCTGTAGCTGGTCTGCAAATTCGTCACTAATTAAACCAATGCGCTGCGCTTTAGTCCTGCTTGACAACGAAATGCTCTCAAATTTGGTTTTAACCTCAGGACACAATACACTTGTACGCTCCGTGATGCACTGTGTAATAAACTCGTCATCCGAAAATGGTTTGTTTCGTTTAGCAAGGTTATAGGCGACCATGAAACTTGCTTCTGTAGCACTATTTTGAAGCGGTATTTGCATCATAAGTAACAATTGTTGCTTCTTCAAGCGTTTCACGACTTCGCTGCTTTTATTTTTCGTTCTTCATCTGAAAGTTTGCAGTCAAAGTCTCTGTGTTTTGTTTCGTGATGTCGTTTCAGATTGTACTCCTTGTATACGGCAACTGACTGTATCATGGCATAGTAAGCATGCGACTTTATTTCCTGCATCAATAAAGAAATATTGGTTGTCCAGTCTTCAATAAACAGGCGGCAGTTATCACCGACTTGACGCTCCTTCGCAGGAGTCATGATTGCACCGAAGTAAACAAATATATTACGTTGCTGAACAGACAAAACGCAAGTCAACCACCCGAAAAAGAAGAAAATTGCTCTGAACGTCGTACTATTCTCTCGACGCCATGGCTCCCACATTCGATTGCGGGCCCTGGAGCCAGCATCAGAGACGCCCCCCCCCCCTATTTTACAGTTGCGTGCTACATTAAAATTTCATGATTATTTGTTACAACACTGTGCTTAGAATGTAATTTAACTAAAAACTACAGGGTATAGTTACAGTAACTATTTTATTAGTCCATACTAGACTTTATTTATACAATTCTTTTACTTAAAAATGACCACAGAAAGTATATTTATCTGACGAAGGTTAAAATAAACATACTAAAAAAAAAAAAAAACTAAAATTACAATCAATGTTAGCCGTAGACACTGGATACAGAGAAAGAATATTTAATAGCCTTGCGCTCTTTCTTCTCACTAAGCTGATCAATTACGTCGGAAAAGTCGACAGTTCTGGAGAACTCATTCCCACTTGATAAAATTGCGAAATGGTTAAGACGACTTTGGCCTGTTGTACTCCTTTGCCAACTTTTTAGAGTTCGCCAGTTTACTAAACGACCTTTCAGCCGTAGACACTGTCACTGGAATGGTATAGGAAAGTTTAATTGCAGTACATAGGTTCAAATAAACTCTTCAAGGTTTTTCTCGTATATGAAATTCAGAAGTCTCATCGGGTGGCTTTCTGATTGAAGACTGTACTATGGACTCTCTTTATGTGTAGAAATTCTTCAATTAAGCTGTCTGAATCTGAAAAGTCTGAAGAATATTTTGAGACAAGATTGGTGGTTTTAATTTGCAGTTCATCATTTTCTAAGTCCATGAAATCTAAAACTGGTGAAAACAGATCACAAATTTGTTCACAGCTCGTAAAACGTATTGTCAACTCTGTCATGATGAAATCCAAAACAGGAAGGAAAATAGATAATTTGAACTCATTTGATGCTCCTAGCGCCGGCCGCGGTGGCCGGAGGGACTGAGGCGCTTCAGTCACGGCCACTACGGTCGGGGGTTCGAATCCCCCCTCGGGCATGGATATTTGTGCCGTCCTTAGTTGTAGGTAGTTCATAAGTAGTTTGTAAGTTTAGGGACTGATGACCCCGTAGTTAAGTCCCTTAAGCTTAACAAACATTTGAACATTTGAATTTTGTTTGATGCTCTTAGCTGAAGGTGCTCAGGCTTCTTTTCATCTACATTGACTTTTATTTTGATAACAAACTCTTGTGTAATATCACCTGGCTCGACAACTGCTTTAGCTTCATTTAAAATGGTTTCCCATGAATCTCTAGGGACCTGCATTTCATTAAGTAAATCTTTAATTAGCTGTGTCTCTACGTTTTTTATGAAGTTTTTCTGATTAATAGAGGCCAAGATCTTGTGCCAAAATGATGTCATGAATAGGCCTTTGAAGGATGCAAAGTACCAAAATAGCACTTCTTGCTGATGGAGTTAATGTGGGTACCTTATCCACTTGGAACAAGTCTAAAAGTGTGAGGAATGAAGGATAGTTCTTCAAAATAGGTCGCACAGTTTGTAGTCTTTCACTCCATCGAGTTTCAGAAAGGCTGTGCAGAGACAAAGCGACATACTGCTTCATCAGTTCTCAACGACCAGGGCTGCTAGAGAAGAAATTATAAAAAATTTTCTGTGTTCCAAAAAAATGTCACATCAGAATTCAGCTTAGCGGCGTTGGCACCAACTCTGTTCAGAGAGTGTGCTCCGCAGGGAGAAAAAATGGCACACTTGTTTTTTTATATATATTTTTTTTCAAGTATTCTTGACTGAACACCACTTGTGTGACCTCGCATGTTAGAGCTATTGTCATAGCCTTGCGAACGACAATCGGCAAGTGGTATTCCATGAGTTTCCAACTTGGGCAGTTTTTTATCAGTTATGCCCTGACCTGTTTTCCCATTAATATTCATAAATTCAATGAAACTTTCATAAATTCCGAATGACTTTTTTTCTATATTTTAGTATATAGGGCAGAAGGAGCACATTCTGCTCCTGGTGGGAAATGTCAGGAATTTCATCAACAATAATTCCGCAGATTACAGACTCTTCTCTTTGATGAAATATAGTTTTCAAATAAATTCATTTTGTATGATGATAGACAGTGAGCTTGACCTGTCATACTTTTATTCATCAGTTGGTTTTCTTTTACAACGGCTAGATGTTCACGAGTAACTGCCTCATATTTTCCAATAAGTTCCAAAATTCCTAAAAAAAATTCCATTGTGAACATCACCAAAAAAAGTTCAAATGTTTGTTAAGCTTAAGGGACTTAGCCCTAACTGCGGGGTCATCAGTCCCTAAACTTACAAATTACTTATGAACTAACTTATACCAAAGGCAGCAGAAACATCCATGTCCGAAGGAGGATTCGAACCCCCGACGGGAAACGGCCTCGCGCATCGTAGCATAGCGCCTCAATGCGCCCCGTCGCTCCGTGAACATCACCAATCTGGGTTTTTTCGCCTTGGAAGGTTAAAGCTCTATTACTCAAGAATAAAGTTGTGTTTAGAATTCTTTGTAATAAGCTTTCCACCTTGTTGCTTCACAATTAATAATCTGTTGAAGATTACAATCGACACCATGGTTTTTCAGTAATAACTGAAGGGTTTTCTATTCTGGGTAAAGTGTTCGATGCTCAGAGCTTCCTTCATGCATCGGTAACAACGTTTTCTGTGGAGAGAATCATTCTTTAGAAAGTTTGCTTTGCTTTAAAAATACTGCAAGGGAAACAATGAATACTGTTTTTCGACTCGCTCCGTATTAACCATTCACGTGGAAATGGTTTACTTGTTCTGTTAGCTGTTTGCATGTGTAACAAGTTATCAGTTGTCGGAGAGCATTTTGATGTCAGAAATAATGTTACGGTGCGTAGAAAACTATCTGACGAAAGATTTAACTGGCCTTATGCTAACAATTTTGGAGGTACAATGTGATGAAATGAAGTAATAGTACTCTCTGAAAAACTAAAAAATTCTTAATTATTACTGATTTTGTCTGCTATTCTGGTGATAGAAACTGAGCTTACGTGTTGCATTGTTGGCTATAGGGGCATAGAGGACGGTGTGAGCGATTCTACTATACACACTAAAGTAACAAAAACATAAATATTAAAATGCTGCACTGGAAACAAAAAAGGAAACGTGTTTACAAGCTGTTTCACTTACGTCGCCTGGGGAAAGACAGCTGCGAGCGCTTCTCAAGAGTAGAGAGTAAACAATGATTCAATTTGATTGCAGTTGCACAGTGCACTCCTATAAAAGTTTCGTGGTAATCCAAGTTGACATTCCACATAATGACGACGATGATGATGACATTGGTTATTATGAAGTCGTGTCTACTAATAAGCTAGCTCTACTGATTTCGACAGTTTTGTACATTTTGATGACAGCCTCGCTGTGTGTGTACAAGATGAAGAAATTATTGATGGCATGTGCCAGTAACGCAGCGATTTTCGAGAAGGTACGTGAGAGTGATGGAGATGACATTAATCTTGAAACACCTGAACTGAGTGAAGTGTTTAGTGCAATCGATCTGTGCAGACGTTAAATTAGTGCAAAAATTTGTCGTGAAAAATAGTTGAAATTATTAATAAATTCGCAAAAGGAAGTGTATGCATTTAATGCCTGGAAGATGAAAGAAGCCAAATATTTTAATCCCTTTGAAACATGACCAAGTTCAAAATAACATTTTGTTAAAACAGTGCGAAGTGCCTGATTACATATTGTATCTATTTTTTTTTAAACTGGACAAAATGAAAAGATTTTATTTAAATATAGTATTCTACATTTATCATTTATAAATTTTATAAATACAGCACCACTCTATCCTTTATTTACACTAAAAAATGTAATAATGGTATGACATTATTGACTGGGAGATCCTATCTGGATTATTCGGCCACCTAGTGCAAGTGCTTTTACTTGACGCCACTTGGGCGACTTGTGTATCGATGATGATGTTGAAAATGATGATAAAGACAACACACAACAGCCAGCTCCCTGCTGGGAATCGAATCCGGGCCCCTGCGTGGTAGTCAGCGGTGCTTTCGACTGAGCTCATAAATAATGATATCAGTATCTGACTTCTAAGTAATTCTGAGTTACAAGTAGTCTTTTCCCTTTGACATACGTTTAAATTAGGTTCTGCTGTATTTCAATTGTTTCTCAATATCTCTGAGTGTTTGTTTCACCCTATTTTATACATGAATCAGAACATAATTCAGGTGCAAATATTACGTACAGGTATATAACAAACTAAACATTTGTTAATATTTTTGTTTACAATACGTTTTTGAGAAGATAGGGAACGGACTTAAAAACTGCCCCTCCGTAAGAGAAATCCCGGAACCGCGCCTGAATATACTGTTAATCTACGTTTTTCGAATTGGATTGTTAGTAATAGTTTCTCTTACCTTACGTTGTTCAAGAATATCACCATAGTAGCAAAACGAAGTACTTTAGGTAATGTACCTTTACATCAAACTTAACCAAATGACGTAATCACTTTGGTAGTAGGAGAGAAAAATGACAAATTCCGCACATATCACAGGAAGCTGACAGGTGGACTGCAAGCGCCTGATGGCCAGTCCAAGCGGCTTGGATGTCCGGCACGTTTGCCGTGGCGCAGATGGTCAGCTGCCGGTGAACACAGCAGTCAAATGCGCCAACAGCTGCCGCGAGTCTGAGGCAACTCCAGCCTGTCGTCAGCGACACAACTTCACACGACATACGCAGTGACAGTAACTGTTAGCATCACAGGTTGGTTGGTTGCGTGACTGTAGAGACTTGTCGGTAGTACGCACTACCAAGTAGCGCAGACGCTCGCTGATTTTTTTAGTAGCGCGGGGAAGGGAAATTTTGTTTTTCCTAAGATTTTTGTAAATGTCTTGGCGGGCCACACAAAACCCCTCCGCGGGCCACATGTGGCCCGCGGGCCGCTATTTGCCCACCCCTGCCTTAGGGAAATAGCGGAAAGGTCGGGGAAGAAGGACAGTGTCACAGGGTAACACATATGTGCCAGTGTGCACTCTGTTTGCTTGCCGTCCATCCGAAATGTGGAGGAGGCCCTTCCGGCGGCGACAGAGAGCATTGGGTGCACCCGACTGCAAACTGTTGCTCATGTCGGCACCAATGACTCCTGCCGGCTGGGTTCAGAGGTCATCCTCAGTTCATAGAGGCGGTTGGCGGAGTTGGTGAAGGCTGAAAGCCTCACTCGCGTGGTGGAATCTGAGCTAACTATTTATAGTGTCGTTCCCAGAACCGATCGCGATCCTCTGGTTTGGAGCCGAGTGGAAGGCTTAAACCAAAGGCTCAGGAGATTCTGCGGAGATCTGGGGTGCAAATTTCTTGACCTCGGCTATCGGGTGGAGCAATGTAAGGTTCTGCTGAATAGGGCAGGCGCGCACTACACGCAGGAAGCGGCTACAATGGTAGCAGAGTACGTGTGGGGTGCACATGGGGGCTTTTTAGGTTACATAATTCCCTCCCTAGGCCCAACAAGACGCCTCCTGAGCTGAGACAAGGTAACAGTAGACAGAACACAATAGGGAATGAAAATATCAATGTAGATTTGTTCACTGCAGGTGCGTCTATAGAAATATCCCAGAACTGCTTTCATTAATAAACGGCCACAATGCCCACATAGTACTAGGGACGGGAAGTTGGCTGAAACCAGATGTAAACAGTAATGAGATTCTAAACTCAGACTGGAATGTATACCGCAGAGATAGGCAGGACAGTGAAGGGGAGGCATGTTTATAGTGATAAAAAGTGCACTAGTGTGGAAGGAAATAGACGGAGATCCGAAATGTGAAATAGTTTGGGTGAAGGTCACAGTTAAAGTAGGCTCGAACATGGTAATTGGATGTTTCTGTAGGCCTCCTGGCTCAGCAGCTGTTGTGGCAGAGCACCTGAAGGAAAATTTGGAAAATATTTCGAGTAGGTTCACCGATCATGTTATAGTTTTGCGAGGAGATTTCAATTTACCGGATATAGACTGGGAGACTCACACGTTTATGACGGGTGGCAGGGATAAAGAATCCAGTGAAATTGTTTTAAGTGCATTATCTGAAAACTACCTTGAGCAGTTAAACAGAGAACCGATTCGTGGCGACAACATATTAGACCTTCTGGTGACAAACAGACCCGAACTATTCGAAAAAAAATGACGCAGAAAAGGGAATCAGCATTCATAAAGCGGTTACAGCATCGATAATTTCAGCCGTAAATAAAAATATTGAAAAATGTAGGAAGATTTTTCTGTTCGAAAAAAGTGACAAAAAGCGTATTACATAGTACCTGACGGCTCAACATAGAAGCTTTATCTCAAGTACAGATAGTGTTGAGGAACAGTGGACAAAGTTCAAAGCCATCGTACAATATGCATTAGATGAGTATGTACCAAGCAATATCGTAAGAGATGGAAACGAGCTGCCGTGGTAAAACAACCGAATTAGAAAACTGCTGCGGAAGCAAAGAGAACTTCACTGCAAACATAAGCATAGCCAAAGCCTTGTAGACAAACAAAAATTACACGAAGCGAAACGTAGCGTTCTATTTACTGACTTGGCTGAAAATCCTAAAAAAATTTGGTTTTATGTCAAAGCGATAGGTGGATCAAAACAAAATGTCCAGTCACTCTGTGACGAAAATGGTATTGAAACAGAGGATGACACTCTAAAGGCTGAATTACTAAATATCTTCTTCCTAAGCTGTTTCACAGAGGAAGATTGCGCTGTAGTTCCTTCTCTAGATTGCCGCACTGATTACAAAATGGCAGATATCGAAATAATTGACAGAGGGATAGAAAAACAATTAAAATCGCTCAAAATAGGAAAGGCCGCAGGATCTGATGGGATACCAGTTCGATTTTACACAAAGTACGCGAAGGAACTTGTCCCCCTTCTTGCAGTGGTGTACTGTAGGTCTCTCGAAGAATGTAGCGTTCCAAAAATTGGAAAATGGCGCAGGTCATCCCCCTTTTCGAGAAAGGACGTCGAACATATGTGCAGAACTATAGGCCTATATCTCTAACGTCGGTCAGTTGTAGAATTTTGGAACATGTTTTATGTTCGAGTATAATGACGTGTGTGGAGAGTAGAAATCTGTTCTGTAGGAATCAACATGGGTTTAGAAAAACGCGATCGTATGAAACCCAGCTCGCGCTATTCGTTCACGAGACTCAGAGGGCCATAGGGTGTGATTGGATTGAATAGTTCCTAGATAACAGATGTCATTCTCAATGGAGAGAAGTCTTCCGAAGTAAGAGTGATGTCAGGTGTGCCACAGGGGAGTGTCGTGGATCCGTTACTATTCGCAGTATATATAAACGACCTTGTAGTTAACATCGGAAGTTCACTGAGGCTTTTTGTGGATGATGCTGCAGTATACAGAGAGGTCATAACAATGGAAAATTGTATTGAAATGCAGGAGGATCTGCATCGAATTGACGCATGGTGCAGGGAGTGGCAATTGAATCTCAATGTAGACAAGTGTAATATGCTGCGAATACATAGAAAGAAAGCTTCTTTATCATTTAGCTATACTATAGCAGGTCAGCAACTGGAAGCAGTTAATTCCATAAATTATGTGGAAGTAGGAATCAGGAGTGATTTAAAATGGAACGACAATATAAAATCAATCGTCGGTAAAGCAGATGCCAGACTTAAATTCATTGGAAGAATCTTAAAGGAAAGCCGGCCGCGGTGGCCGAGCCGTCTGCGGCGCGCCAGTCACAGTCTGCGCGGCCACTACGGTCGGGGATTCGAATCCCCACTCGGGCATGGATATTTGTGCCGTCCTTAGTATAAGCTAGTTCATAAGCAGTATGTAAGTTTAGGGACTGATGACCCCGTAGTTAAGTCCCATAAGCTCTACAAACATTTGAACATTTCTTAAGGAAATGCAGTCCGAAGACAAATGAAGTATTTTACAGTACACTTGTTCGCCCACTGCTTGAATAATGCTCACCGGTGTGGGATCCGTACCAGGTGGGGATGATACAGGAAGTAGAGAAGATCCAACGGAGAGCAGCGCGCTTCGTTACAGGATCATTTGGTAATCGTGAAAGCGTTACGGAGATGATCGATAAACAGCAGGAGAGACGCCTTGCCGCTTGGTACGGCGTTTGTCGAAGTTTCGAGAAAGTACCTTTACCGAGGAGTCTGGCAGTATATTGCTCCCTCCTACGTATATCTCGTGAAGAGATCATGAGAATAAAATCAGAGAGATTAAAGCCCACACAGAGGCATACCGACAATCTTTCTTTCCGCGAACAATACGTGACTGGCATAGGAAGGAGAACCGATAGTGGTACTCGGGGTACCCTCCGCCACACACCGCCGGGTGGCTTGCGGAGTATTGATGTAGATGTGGATGTAGATGTAGAAATGAGTATGGCGCAGCGGTTAAGGTCTCCACGGGTGCGGTACCTTGTTCGGGTCCTTCCCGTTTTTTATTTATTTATTTGCTTTTATAAATTACAATAATCCCACATTTTTGCCAGTTTATTTACAGAATATCAACAAACAGCGTACATTGTGTGAAATTAGTAAGAAATATACAGTTTTGCCGTAGTAATTTAATTTTCACGTCATTACTACAAAATCTTACTCTCTATCATCTGAATCGCTTGCTATACTGCAACAAAAATCCGAATGATATTTATCATTAAACTACACTCATTAATTGTGCATCAATTCAGGGCACCTGCTTTTTCAAAGATGACCAAATACGAATGGTTCGCATCAAAGTTACCAGATGAAAGAGAACTATTTTTCAGATCAGATGTTTGTAAATCTATCGGACCAAACTGCTTTGTCATCAGACCGTAGCTTACAAACTACTTAAAATAAGGGTAAACTAACCTAAGGACAGCACACACACTCATGCCCCAGGGAGGACTCGAACCTCCGACGGCGAGCACCCGCGCGCTCCGCAGCGAGGCGCTTTAGTAAATTTCTGTTGTGGTGTAGCAAGGATGCAGGCGATAGCGAATACGATTTTCTAATAATGACGTGAAAATTAAATTACTACGGCAAAAGTGAATATTTCTTACTAATTTGTTGATATTATGTAAAAATGTCAGATTATGCTGATTAAAAAAAAGACGGATAAACACGGAGAGGTCCCGAACACGGTGTAAGGTAACCCTTAAGGTAAGCCTTACATTATAACGAGGAATGAGCTTCATTTTGAGACATATTATTCGTTTGAACCTGCTTATAGTGAATATGTAGTAATTAACTTCTTATGTGACTTTATTAATTATCGTGATGCACAATGAATGTAGATAACTTAACGGTGAACATTTTCTGTCATTTATTTCTTATCTGTATTGTAATTGTTTATGTATACATTATTTTATTTTATTTGTACTTTGTATGTTTTCTATATGACTGTGATTACTTGTTATGTTTAAATTGTCAACGTAAAATAATTCTCTGTGAACAGTTATCGATATGGCTCCTCAGGTCAGAGACTTTATCGTATAGCAGCGCTCGCCTGTGGGAGAGCAGGCAAGCAGCAGTATCTGCCGCCCCGTGCCGTAGATCAGACGTTCGTACGCGGTCCGCGGAGTGCTCAAACAATGTAAGTAATAAAGTTAAACAAAGTGAAAGTTATAATTTGTTATAAGTGCAACGATATGAAAGTTTAAGTGAAACCAGTGAACATAAGTGAAGTAAGAATTGATCTTAATGAAACGTTTATTGCCGCGGTGGAGTTGCCGAGCGGTCTAAAGCGTCTCGCTGCGGAGCGCGCGGTTGCTCGCCGTGAAGGTTAGAGTCCTCCCTGGGGCATGGGTGTGTGTGTTTATCCTTAGGTTAGTTTACCTAGGTTTAAGTAGTTTGTAAGCTACGGACTGATGACCACGCAGTTTGGTCCGATAGATTTACAAACATTTGAACATTTGAATTTGAAACGTTTATTCGTTCGTTCTGCTGAGGCAGAAATTCGTTACGTGTTCGGTAACCGTCCCAGACGTCCGAAACGCGGTAGCGTCATCGCGGACACTAACGGTCGTGATTAATTACGCGATTCGCGAAGCATCACGGCGAACGGCTAGCAAGCTGCCAGAGGAGGAGCCACCATCAAAATGATTTCTGCATGAATTTATGCACCATTTATATGACTGCAGAGTACGACGTCGCTGGACTGATAAATAAGTTAAATGCTATTGGTTGTAATTTACTGTGAATGCATGTTTAGGTTTTGTTAACATACGAGAACATTAGACAGTACTTTTGCTATCTGACTTGAACAACTAATTAACCACTCATGATTAGTATTTCAATCCTCAATAATGCATGGATAATATTTCTACACAATTTTACAATCAAGTGAATGTCATTAATTGTTAGAGACTGTGATAATCATTCAGTTGAGACAATTTTGCTAAAATTGATGGTAGAAGATACTAGACAATTGAATTAATGAATAATTTTTCTATTTCGTTTTGCACTGAGTTCAGCAATAATAGCCACCGCCACATCTATCCTATAAAGAACCAAACTCGTACTAATGTCGTATGCATAGCATTAATTAAGACTGATTTACTTAAATTTCATATTTGCTTGAGTGAATTAATTTTATCAGATACTGACTTTAGTGGTTGGACTGCACCCACTTGCCAATCACTTGATGTTAAAAATCCTACTATTCATAATTTTCTAAATTATCATTACCATTAGTGTACTAATTGAGTCGTACGCATTGCACAGACGGAGTAAGTTAACTTCTGCTATCTGTGTGTGCACAGTCTCTGTAGGAGATTTTGTAAGGAAAGGAAAGGCGAGTGATCTTTTGAAAAGTTTGTCAGATAGGGCCATAGTATTTGTTAATTACACTAATTGTCTAGCTTAATATTTTCAAAATTTAACTACACCACTTGCATTAATCACGAGTTTAACGTAACCAACTACGAAATTAAGATCAGGTTTGTTATTACCTCCACTCACACTTTTCTTTAATAAAATAAACACCTTTCTCCTATTATATAATTTTAAATTTTTTTCTTTCCTTACAACGGTACCTCCAGCGTTATAGCTCCAAGACTAATCCGCGGCACCACGCTCACTTGCTTTGACCGTGGCTAAAGTTAGGGCCGGTTGCCACGGACACGACCCGCGGCCGCGTTCCCAGTGTGACTGCCGGCAGCGTCAGGGTTTCGCCCTCTACGGCGCGGTGCGACAGCCCAGCGGCGCTTTGTGCATGTTGAACCGCTGCCGACGCGCTCCAGGTCTCCAAGCAAACACACAACGCACTGAGCGTGGCGTAGGTCGTATCCACGAGAAATACTCGGCCCCTTGTTAACAGCGGCTAGCGCGGAGTGCTCTCTACACGAAGAACTGTAGCGAACGTGGTGCCTGAGAAAACTATTCAGTGAAATAGATTGATTATTTCATATCTTACAGCATGATATATAAGCTCGATAAAGGCAACATTTACTGTATTTTATATAATGAATATAAAAATCTTTACGAAGTTTGAAAGAGTTTGCAGACACAAAAACTCATTGCGTAGACTTTAAGTATGGTTACTTTCAGGTCATAGATTATTGCAAATAAATTGTAGCCAACATATCGAGATATTGTGTAAAGGTGAGAGCAGAATAATATCTGTTCCAATTTTCGAGATTATGGTATTTATATTCTACAGGCGGGTAGAGCCCTGTTCCGATTGTGCGTCGGGAGACCTGTGGTCGTACCAATCGTCGTACTTCATAAAAGGACAGGATATCCTAACAGTGTTTTTTCGAAAAGGATCGTACATAAACAGTCACGTATTTTCTCATGTGATTGATGTTCGAAAAGTTTTTATTCGCACTGATATAAAAGCAAATTTTTTAATTGTTTTATTTCCTCACTAAGGAACGATCTACTACTTTTGTTTTTCACAGCTTTTAATATGTCATATAAGAATGCAGTGGAATAGTCCACGTTAAGTTTTACGATATTCCATATGTGGTAAGGATGTTTCATTGTGTTTGCTGTTGTTTCACAAGACGTAATTGCTTTGTAGTTACATTTTTCAGTTCAGTTTGCAACAAAGCCTTGTATATTTTAACCCTACATCGCAGTTTATTTATGAGATTCCGAACAAAGAGTAATTTGATGGATTTCTCCACGCTAGTATATCTAGTGCAACCAAACAACACTTCTGCTTAAGAAACTGGCTACTCTACACTTGTCCGTACTACACTGGAGTATTGCTGTGCATTGTGGGATTATCACTACCTGGGACCGACAGTGTTTATAGAGAAAGTTCCGTGAAGAACAGCTCGTTTTGTATTACCACAGAGGAGAGTGTCATGAGAATGATACTCGAGTTGGGGTGGTAATCTGTCAAAGAAACGCGTTATTCGTTGCGACGAGATCTACTTGCGAAATTTCTTTCAGCTACTTTCTCCTCCGCTTGCAAATATATTTTGTTAGCACCTATCTCCATAGGGAGACATGATCATTATAATAACACGTAACAGATCTAAAACGGAAAGATTTAGGTGTCCCTTTTTCCTACGCGCTATTAGAAAATGAAACGGTTGAGAAATGTTAGAAAGCAGCTCGAAAAGCCCTCTGCCATGCACTTAAATGTGATCTGGGGAGTAAAGCTGTAGATGTATCATCTTCATTTCTTTACAGTTACTGCAACCCACATCTAATTGAGTCCGTTACTATCGTCAGTGAATGACCTTCGTCACTATCTTGAAACGCATTCTTGCTTGTATTACCAATTTGACTGTTGACAGGTGTCTTACCATATCAAATGTCTTATCAAATAATCTCAGTCTGTGCAACAATTTACTTTCTCTAGTCTGATTCAGTACTCTTAATTACTTTTTTCCATATAATCATCAATAAGAGGTCCTATTTTGAAAGCTTTCAACCTCTTAGTGACTGATCTGCTTGTCGTTCACGATTCACTTTCGTTGAAAGTTACGCTGCACAGAAATACCTTCGTGTCACCCAATTCTTTTTAACAAGGAGAATACTGTAGGAATGAAATATGTGAAAGAATGTATGTCTGCACCCAACATCCTGCTTCTTTCGTTAATCGCATATAATGGCGGACTTGCGACACTTATGAACGTAAATGTAGGCGCCTGTATATTGACATTAAACCTCTATCCGAGGTGTGAGTTGTTAAGAGTGTTTCATTGGGCCCCCCACGTTCCACTGCCCTGTGAAGCGTGGATTGAAGGATCTGGCATGTTAGATTTTTGCTTCTTGGAGTGAAACGTGGCCAATGAGAAGCGACCTGGTTTTCACGAGACAAGCAGAACTTTTGAGCCGCCATCATTGCAAACGGATCTTCCTATTTCGTCCTTCTTTCGTTGTAGCGTACGATGTATGAATATAATCTTTTTGAAAGCGCCAGAATATTGAAGAACTTTTGAAAAAGTCATTTTAGATATGATTCGTTTCAATAAATTACAGGAAACAACATTTACATAGCTTTAAAGGTTCTCGTATTTAACGTGTGTCAGTGTTACAATTTGTATAATGTGAAAGAATATCGTTCCTTTGCTACGGTATAACGCATTCTAACAAAGAAGCGTCTTTGTGATGCTATATCATACATAAATAACATATTACAACATGTTTTAAAAGCGTAATATGCCAGAAAATACTCACCTGCTAAAGTGCAGGCATAGCGTAGTCGGTAGTGCCGCAGACTGTAATGTAGAGACTGAAGCCGGCCGCGGTGGCCTAGGGGACTAAGGCGCTCCAGTCACGGTCTGCAAGGCCAACTACGGTCGGGGGTTCGAATCCCCCCTCGGGCATGAATATTTGTGCCGTCCTAGTTCATAAGTAGTTCATAAGTAGTTTGTAAGTTTAGGGACTGATGACCCCGCTGTTAGGTCCCATAAACTATACAAACATTTGAACATTTAGAGACTGAAAGTGGAGCAGTTTCGCGTCTGTGTACTTCCACAATATTTTTCTTTTTTTTTCTTTTGTTTCCTTGACGTTTCTGGTTCTTTCTTGCTAATATAATATCCGAAATTCGTTGTTATTTCTCTTTAAGATGGCGTATTAGCGCGGTGGTTAGAATCACGAGCTGTGGAGGAAAAGAGATGTAAATAACAGGTTGTATCTTCACTCTCCCAGACATTTTTAACGATTTGGTTTAATTACGGTTTATGTAACTTATTTGTTTTTAATACGATTATAATATTCGGTATTCGACGTTATTTATTTGAAACAAGATCGAACTTTGTCCACGAGATAATTTGTTGAGTTTTTCGTTCTAGGCCACAGGAACAAAATTCAAGACAGTACCCTACGTCACTCGGTTTTCTCCATGGTGTTTGAATTAAGTTGCAGTTCAGTACAGTGTTGGAATAGTTCAGTTTCACAGTACAAAGTGAACAAGGCTAGCGCGTGGTTACGGAAGCAGATGCAGTGGAGGAGGAACAGTATTAACGTACAGTACGAAAAGCAAACATTATCACAACCAACATTGTCGAGCTGACGCGTTGTCCCGCGTGTATAACAAGAAAAATGTATTGCTCAGAACCTATTATTTCCGAATATGCAGAATATGTACAACGGGAATATAAGAGCAAGACAATTGGAGCTGGTGCAAATGATGTATTTCACGGTTGACAATTTTTTAAAGAATTTTTGTCAAAAGTGATTTTTTCGTACATATCTTTATTATTCTTAACCGCTTTCAGACAAAAGTACCGTCTTTGTGCTTCTTGAAGAAAAAAATTACAATTTCTGTAAGAGTATTGCATGCCACATACAAGCATAAGTAAAGCATTTCGTTTTTTTCCGGCGATCACCAACAGAGATGCCGTGTAGCGCAGGAGAGCGCTGCATCCGCAGAAGGAGGAAAAAAAAAAAAAAAAAGATGAGCAGCACGTTGTGTTCCGTGGGATGCAGCAGGTCGTTACAGAGCGTGCTGTGGCTACGTAGACCGCGCGTCTGGCCTGCGCCACGTTGGGGACAACAAGCCACGTCTCGTGTGAGGCCGTGCCCTACATGAGTCGACAAAAGCGAGCAACAGCTATGCGACACTGCAGCTACAAGCACCGACATGGCCGGGTGTCCTACGTGAGCGACAACTTCTCGCTACAAGATGGCGGCTAGAACTGGTCACCTGTTTCTAAAATTTGGTATCCGTGAACCGTAGAATAACGATAGCTCCAGAGTAAGCCAATAAAGTTTTATTCACTTTATGAAGTAAGACGTAAAAAGAGTGCTGTGCATTAAATTTACAAAGTGAAGAATGTTCAGGGACTATTATATTCATAATTTCAAATACGAAAATAGTCGGTGAAGATCACTAGCCAAATACAATGAGTGCAGATACTTTCGATTTTTTCTTTTGTGACTACAAACCATCAACAACTGAATAAGTTCAAATGAGTCTTATTATAAGAGGACAGTAAATAATTTAATTCTGGACGGAATTGCTAGCAGTGGGCGTGGTATTGGGGTAGTGATGTGGGCTAACAGGTTGTATTTTTTTTACCAAGTTAATATCAATATATTCGTATTTAATGCAAACAGACGTATCCCACTTAAGGCCTACCAAACCCATTAAACTCCTACTGAAGCATTATATTAAGATATTTTATTGAGAAACGTAATTTTACAAACATCTCGTGTGACATCCTAGTGCTCTCTCTCTCTCTCTCTCTCTCTCTCTCTCTCTGGAGAACTGGAGAACGTTTGTTGTTACTGCAAATGCTTAAAAAGCACTCAAATGTAATTGTTCAAAACACGTTCATCATTGTGTAAATCACTCTGAATAAAAGCAAAAGACTGTCATATTAGAAACAATATAAAAATTTAACTTCAGTCGTCTTTAAAATCCAAAAGAAAATTTATTTTTGGACACTTTTTATCCCTTTCAGACTTCTTAATTATATGTACAACTGCAATTTTACATTCTGTTATTTCAGAAACAGTCGCAGTTTTATAAACTTCAGGGATTATTAGCTTGCAGAATTCTTGCAACATCCTTTATAACCTTGACAAGCAGACGATCTCAACGAACTCGACATTTGTCGCGCGTGCGACAGCGACAAGATTGAAGCATGTTTGAGATTCAAACGTCGCTCGTTGTGGCGTCTGACTCGCAGCACTGCAGATGTCGCTCACGTAGGACAGGCCCGTAATCATACATGCGGTTGAGATTTGTCACTTGAAGCTGTCGCGCGCTTTTGTCGCCCACGTAGGACACGGCCTTACGCGTCTTATAGCGCGCAACTAACTTCACCATCAATTTTTACGAAAACCAAAGCCCATCGCTAAAAAAGCGGATAGCCTCATACTCAGGGCATGTCCCTCTACAATATATGCGAGACCCATAAAAATCCGTTATTTCCACTTGTGATGGCCCTCTTGTCAGTGCTAAACGCAGTAATGGAGGTGAACGCCTTGTGTATAGCTCACTCTGCTGCAACAACGTCGAATGGTAGGCGCGGACGCAGACTGATGCGCAACAGACAATTTGTCGTTAATAATAATTTCGAGTGGCTCATTGGTCTGGTGCAAGTCTTTCACGGAATAACAACTCCAGTATGTCCACACGACTGGCTGTTCCCCCTTTATATGCCGCTTGTACGCGGCGTTACCGATGCCCGTTACATGCGCCTGAACCGAAAAGCTAATCATGTGGGCCGCGGCGGGTAGCCGTGCGCACTGGGGCGCCGTGACGCGGTGCGCGCTGTCGTTCACGGTCGGAGGTTCGAGTCCCCCCTCGGGCATGGGTGTTTGTGTTGTCGTTAGGTTAGTTTACCTTAGTTTAAGTAGTTTGTGAGCTACGCAGTTGAGTCCGATAGATTTACAAACATTTGAAGCATTTGAGCTAATCATATGCATCTCTCGTTGCTGCTAACACATGCTTCAAGTTTCACTTGATTTTGTTTCTTCCTTCAGGGTGTTGCATTTCGGACGGTCAGAAGTGTAGATCAAGGTCATGTTGTTGACACAAGAAAGGCATCCGGCTGCGGAACGTGAGGAAAAGTCTTTGCGGACTTCTCAAATGCGAGAAAATGGCATAGCTGAAAGTAGAAAAGGAAGGGGCGCCATCTGATGGAGTGAAATGCATATGATATGGTAAATAGCTGCAAACAGAAAAAGAGAGAATAATCACTTTTACATAATTGACCTCAATACACATAACTGCCCCCAAGCTAACTCAACAGGTGGCACCCGTTTATTGCCTTCATCTCAGGAGATTTACTCCCTCCTCCCACGAATAATTCAACCCCTGATGTAGTAAGAGCATTCACCAACCTCCTCGGTCGCATAAGCTCAGAGATGATTGATCCAACTCGAAGCGAAAGCACCCACTCTAACTTTCTATTTCCTTGAACCCATCCTATACGAAAGCATCCACAAACAGCTCGAAAAATACTTCCTGATTCCCAACACGTAGTACGACTTCCTTTTTATTTTATCAAATGTTTGTACAGCTTATGGAACTTAACTACGGGGTCATCAGTCCCTAAACTTACAAACTACTTACGAACTAGGACGGCACAAATATCCATGCCCGAGGGGGGATTCAAACCCCCGACCGTAGGGGCCGTGCAGACCGTGACTGGAGCGCCTCAGTCCCCTCGGCCACCGCGGCCGGCTTTATTTTATCCACAGTCGCTCAGCTCCTACACCTAGTCCGATTCTCATACCAGTAACACAAGTAAGCGCGCGTTTCCTGTCAGATACAGCCCTGGGACTGTATCCAGTTAACTGTCCGTCCTGTTCTGGGTAAAATCTAACTTCAGCGACAAAATTTTAGAGGTTATTCATGGATATTTTCTGGGATATATGAAGCCAACGATCTTCAATGGCTCATGACAATAATCTATTTTTCAATTATTTAGTTTTTTATCACAATTACCATTGTTTCTGTGAAAAAGCTTCCAATCTAACACTAAAACTCCAGATCTCGTATGTGTCTATGCACGTACGTAAATCTACTATGGGAACACCTCCGCGTGGCATCTTTGTGCTATTCTTCCTCTGCATTCAGTGAACCCACACGCCAGATGCATATCGCACAACTCTTCATTCGTGAACCTATCCATCCTGTTGTTTATAATTTATTGTTAGCGTACAACTAACGCTGATCAGCGGATCCAGGGTTTGGCTGTTTCTGCCTCTTTCCCCCCTGCCCTTCCACAAATACAACTTCCCATCATGGCACTTTTTTACTTACAAAACGTACCAACGGTTTTAATAATAATGGCAATATAATAATTTGATGTTAGCAGCCGGCCGCGGTGGCCGAGGTGACTGAGGCGCTCCAGTCACGGTCAGCACGGCCACTACGGCCGGGGGTTCGAATCCCCCCTCGGGCATGGATATTTGTGCCGTCCTAGTTCGTAAGTAGTTCATAAGTAGTTTGTAAGTTTAGGGACTGATGACCCCGTAGTTAAGTCCCATAAGCTTAACAAACATTTGAACATTTGCTGTTAGCAGCCATCATAGAAACAAAGTAATCGATAGTCAGTACTATCGAATTTATAAAGGTAAACCGGTAGTTACAGTGTCGTTCTGAAATATCAGAATTTTATGAACAGCCTTCATAATTCACAAAAGTATTATTCGAAATGATTTTGAATCCACCACCGAAAGACACCCTGTTTAACAAATACATTAAGTAATAAATAATGCTCAATATTTAACTTCGATAGCAATCTACAATTATTAGTAACTATACATCTCACAAGAAAACTGAAACTATTTGCTCAAGGTTTTTAGATATATGCAAGTTGTTTGATCTTAAAACAATAACAAGACACTTCCTGGCAGATTGAAATTGTGTGCCGGAACCGGGATTTGAACCTGGGACCTTTGGCTTTCGCGGGCAAGCGCTGGCGGAAGTAAAGTTGTGAGGCGGGATCGTGAGTCGTGTCGGGATAGCTCAGTCGGTGGAGCGCTTGTCCGCGAAAGGCAAAGGTCCCAGGTTCGAGTCCCGGTTCCGGGACACAATTTTAATCTGCCAGGAAGTTTCATATCAGCGCACACTCCGCTGCAGAGTGAAAGTTTCATTCTAATAACAAGACACTTCGTAAACTTACCTAGAAAAATAACCATGGATATATTCAAGTCTCCACCTAGGAAAGTTTCAAATTGTTCATGTTGCCATCATCAGATATAATTTTCAAGAAATTAAGATCGTTAGCGTCTACAGGGAAATGGAAGTAAATTCATGTCATTAACCATTTGAGATTCATATGACACTTATTCGAAAATATATAATCATGGAACAAACTAGTACGACTAACAGAATGAATAATGAAACTGTGAAGAAAAAGATTTAAACTTTTAAAAGATGCCGATGGAAATATAATGCAAACAACTGTACAGAAAAAAAGAAAACATACTGCCTTTGAAGTAGCACCACAAAACAAGCAAAAATGACGGAATGATAAATGTGAGGAAGCACGTAGATTTGAAAGAAGGCTTGGAAAAATAGTATACCAGGAAAACGAGCAGAAATTATTAAATCAATCAGTCTGAAAATTATATAGCATATAAAATTATGAGGACACAGAAGAGGTGCTTTGAAAAGGAGCAGCTTATAACTAAAGATTAAGACACTAACAATATGATACAAGAGACTATTACAACATAGACTAGAACGGTATTGTCTGGGAATGCAACACAGTCACTATGTTTCAAGGAAGGAAGTGAAATAATTTTGCTGAATAATGAAGGAGCTGTAAGCATATTTTCAAAAGACATTGCCGTGGCGGAGAGGCCAAGCGCACTGAGGCGCTATGCTCTAGGGATGGGAAAAACCGACCGGTTAAAACCGATACCGGTATTTTAGTTTTGAATAACCGGTTTTTTCGGTATTTATTTGGTGTCGGTTGTAACCGGTTTTTTTTAGTTATTGCCAAGAACCGGATAAAATAACCGGTACGACTACTTCCTGTAGTAGTGGTTCAAAATGTGTTTTTTGTAAATAATTTAAAAAAATTAAAACTAGTAGACCCTAATATTAAGGCTATTCCTAAAATTTCCACTGCTGTGAAATATTAGGTCATCGCAGAAACTAAGAAAAGCGATCAGTTTTAATTTAAGAACAATCGCGGCGGTCAGAAACGCGAAACAAACGCGTGGCATAAGAACTTAAGAACTGGTGCAGCTGTTGAGGTATCGATGGACCTGTTGCCGTGTGGCGTGGCCTATTAGACGACGCGCGTGCACCGGCAGTGTACGAGACTTGCCTCCGTCTGGTCATACGGCAGTTCCTTGCTGTCGTCTCCAGACATCGGTTGTGTCTCAAATGGCACCATCCCGAGTGTGGAAGTACTTCACGAAGTACGGGAGCACTGAGGTACAATGCTCCATTTGCTTTAAAAAGCTGAAAATGGGTGGAGGTACTACAAACATGCTGTGTCATTTAAGGAGAAAGCATCCAAAATATTCCTTGGAAGAGAAGGTAAATTCGATTCATATACCTATCATGTAAGCTTGGAATAATAACTTTTAATGTATTATTATATTGTTATGCTAACAAGTTTTATTAATGTGATTCCTTGAAAGCGAGGGGCTTTTTTAATAACCAATATGGGTTTAGGTAACATTGATCATGTGGTGCGTCACGAGGTAGCCGTGCGGTCTGAGGCTCCATGTCGGAGACTGCGCGGCTGCTCCAGTCGGAGGTTCGAGTCCTCCCTCCTCCCTCGGTCATGGATTTATATGTTGTCCTTAGCGTATGTTAGCTTAAGTTAGATTAAGTAGTTTGTAAGTCTAGGGACCGATGACCTAAACATTTACGTCTCATCAGAACTCACACCCATTTGAACATCCTTTGATCGTGTGGTACAGAGCTTTCCTAGTTCAAGATGTTCAAATGTTTGTAAATCTATCGGACCAAACTGCGTGGTCATCAGTCCGTAGCTTACAAACTACTTAAACTAACGTAAACTAACCTAAGGACAAACACACACACACACACACACACACACACACACACACCCATGTCCCAGGGAGGACTCGAACCTCCGACGGCGAGCAACCGCGCGCTCCGTAGCGAGACGCCTTAGACCGCGGCTTTCCTAGTTCAATTTGCGTAAATTTACACTGACAACAATAATACTGTTAGTCGGAACTGTGACTTTATTTTTCGAAATACTTCTGCAGCACTGACTGAAGTTCATTTGCTGACTGTAACTCATATAACGAGATATTCGTATGCGCTGGCTCGCAAGTCCAAGTTAAGGAGTGGTTGGCTCAATATTCGCAACTGCTGGATGGAAATACTAGGCCAGTAAATCTGTATGCTTCGTATATCGTCTTCTACGGACTCCTGGCTAGGCTTACACAAACTCAAGAAGGTGTAGTATTGGGAGGGGATCTTGCAAAATATGGAAAGACTGATGATTTGTCGTATAACGTACATTTACCTAAATTTTAACTAAATTTCGTAAGTTTCGGTTTCGGACGAAACTAGAAGAACCACCGGTTACGGTTTCTGTTTCGGCCGCAAAATATGTTTCGTTTGAACTCTACTGGAAATAATAGCAATAAAAACCGAAAACCGGTTATTTAAAAAACCGGTTATCTTGATCATTTTTTACGGTGCGGTTAAACTGGATATGAAAAGAACCGGTATAACCGAAAACCGGTTGTTTCAGTGATAACCGCCATCCCTACTATGCTCCGATGCGCGAGGCCGTTCCCCGTCGGGGGTTCGAATTCCCCCTCGGGCATTGTTGTTTGTGCTGTCTTTAGTATAAGCTAGTTCATTAGTTCAAATGTTTGTCGAGCTTAAGGGAATTAATTGCGGGGTCATTAGTCCCTAAACTTACAGACTATTTATGAACTAGCTTATACTAAAGACAGCACAAACATCCATGCCCGATGGGAGATTCGAATCCCGACGGGGAACGGCCACGCGCATCGAAACATAGCGCTTCAATGCGCTCGGCCGCTTCGCCGCGGCCGTTCATAAGTAGTTTGTAAGTTTAGGGACTGATGAGCGCGCAGTTAAGTCCCATAAGCTTAACAAACATTTTTTTTTTTTTTGAAAAGACATACAAAAGTAAAAAATGGGTCAAACAATTAGAATTCCATGAAAGTATTCTAGATTAAAATTCAAGGAAGGGAGATTAGGTTTTAAAGTCGAACCGAAATCGTCGTCATTAGAAGACAGAGCACAAGATCGGATTGTTTTTTTATGTAGATGGGGAATGGAATAGGCCGTGACCTCTCAATGGAACAATTCCGATATTTGCCTGGAGTGATTTAGAAAAACCTCACTCGGTTCTAAAATTCAAAACCACCAAACACAGATGTGATTCAAAGTTATATCAAACAGCACAAACATAACAAAGCCCAATGTGAAGATAGCTTCACGCCAGACAATCTAAAAGCCAGTGGAGATTTAGGTATCACAATTATGAAAGAACTATTAGAAAAGATCTGAAACACGGAAACAATATCAGAAAACTGGAACGTTGCATTTAATTCACCCACGTCATTTAAAACGGGAGAAAACAGGATCAGTAATTACTAATTACAGAGGAAAATCAGTAATGTCCATAGATTATAAAATATTCTCGAAAACTCTCCTGAACTTATTGCGGAGTATCAAGGTGGAATTAGAAGTAACAAATGCTACTTAGAGTAAATTCTAATCCATAAACTAATAATTAAAAACAGGAAGGAAGATACGGTTATAATGTCCCGTAAACAAATAAGTCGGTCTATGAAAATATCGAATACAAATTTGGGCTACAACCTTTTGATTTTAAAAAAGGCAGACTTTTCGAGAGAGACTACTTTCTTAAAGCCTTAGAGGAATTTGCAGCAGGTAGGTAATCGCTCGAAACGGCTAAACATACACAAACGAAGTCTTTAATAGTCTCTTCCAAATTACATCGTAAGTCAGACAAGCAGTTTGCCACCATCATTGTTTAGTTAAGTGTTGGACAAATATATGAGAGAGTAAGAAATTGTTTGGACATCGCAGACGGTCTTGTAATAACACAGGGAACCTTACGGATTTCAAAGAAGAGATGAACTTCTGAAGGAAAACCGAAAAAGTAGCTATACAAATGATTTTTAATACACCAACAAGAGTAACTCACCAGAACATTTAGTAACCAATGTGACCATAAAACAGGCAACTTTAAAAATCCGGCAGAAAGTGAAAAAGAAATATTTTTGAAACGAGACCTGAAAAAAATAAAAGGAACATACACTAAACTGAGAAATCCGTGCGATAAAAGTGTTTTATTTACAGATCTTAAATCACAGCACTAAAATATACATAATATAATAAGTCCTCTATGGGTCAGAAACATTAATTATATTTGGATTCAGAATAGCATTAAAAGATGTGGAAAATATAGGGAAGATGACAGTTTAGTTTTCTGCCTTAAAGTAACAGATATCAGGAAAACACGTGTTATATATTATGGACATTTAGAGACACTGAAGGATGACAATGAAGATCTACACAGTCTTATAAAACACGAAAACAAAGAAAATAGAGGCTAAGGAAGGATAAAAATCACTTAGTATAAACTCAGACTGAAAAGGAGACTTTACTCAACAGAGACAAATTAAGAATAAAAGTCAAGAAATTTAAAGGCTTTTAGAAATATAATACAAACAGAAAAAACTGTAGTCAGATAGGGGAAAAAAACTCATTCTGAGAAAACGATAGAGTTTTGAAGAAGGATAAAAGCAAATATATGTAAATAGTTATCTCTTAAGTGATCCTTAGTTGGCCTGAAACGAAATTAGAAAAAAATACACCTGCGAATAGTACATTTCTTCAGCATAAGAACCAAGAAATTGTTATCTTAAAAATGCGTCATTAGAAAACCATTCTTCTATAAATTTAAAAAACATATTTTTCATTGAATTTTTTTAAGAAGAACAATAGCAACAAACCGCCACAACGCGTTCACAATGCTATAATTAAAACATTACAAAACTGACGTTTTTACTCTTACCACAATTTTGTTCACTAGGCACTACGTTTCGGAACCCGGGTCTCTATGACTGTTGGAAGATGAAGTTTGGAACAAAACTGGAGTAGGAAACCTCACGCTGTTGTAGGGGAAGGCTTTTAAGATTTTACACAGACACTGCTATAAATAGGAGTACAGTACTGCACCGCAAGTGCCACACACGTGTTTCCTCTACCATCAACAAATGTTTTATTTGACAGTATTGGAATCACGCCTTGTTATGCATGAAAATTACTTGTAATGTTTATTTAACTTAATGAATACTACTCGTTTTATTTTTACAAAATTATTTTTTCTTCCAAGTGGTTGAGAATAAAATTGTTATTACTAGGAAGATAAGGGGCATAGTCTTTTACGGTTTTTGTTGCTGCCTTCAAATGTTTGTTTAATTATGTTGTTGATAATGTCGCCCGCAGAAAGATTCATTTCTAACAGGAAATCGTGAAGGGTTCCGAAGCATTAGATTTAAATTTAAACAGCTTTCCCAAACTGTAATCTGTTTAATGAACCATTTGAAAGCTATGTGTTTCATCCCGGAAGTAACACATTTAAACTGTTGTTTTCACGAAATGTATTCCAATTAAGCAAAACTCTGAAGCTAAGCTTTGCTGATTAGATAAATATAATCTTCTTACAGTATGGGATTTGATTAAGTTCTGGCACGAGATATGCGCGTATGAATACAGAATTCTCAAATCAAATATTCAAATGTTTGTATAGCTTATGGGACTTAACTACGGGGTCATCAGTCCCTAAACTTACAAACTACTTATGAACTAGCTTATACTAAAGACGGCACAAACATCCATGCCCGAGGGGGGATTCGAACCCCGACGGGGAGCGGCCTCGCGCATCGTAGCATAGCGCCTAATTCGCTTGGCCACTCCGTCGCGGCCGATACCATTACGCACCGTCGCCTGATGAAAAAAGTGGGAGCATGTGGATTTTACGACCAACGGTGTGAATGGATTGAGGAGTTCCTAGCTAACAGAACGCTGCATATCATTCTTAACGGAAAGAAGTCTTCAGTAGTGATAGTGATTTCTCGCATTGCCCAGGGGATTATTATAGGACCTTTGCTTTTCACAATATATCACAACACTGGGAAAGGGTTGTGAAACGTAGGATAATCTGCAGCGTGTCGATGAATGGTGCAGGGAATTGTAATTGAGGCTCAACAAAAATAAGTGTAAAGTACTGGGTTTCCACAGAAAGATCCTTTGTTATCTAACTACGCAATAGCAGAACAATCAATGGAATCAGTTGTTTCCATGAAATATGTGATAGTAGGCATATGGGGCGAATTTAAATGGCACGACAATATAAAATCAATCGTGGGTAGGGCAGACGCTAGACAGGTTCATTGGAAGATTCCTCGGGATGTTTAGTCCGTCACCGTCAACAAAGAACGTAGGTTAGAAAACTCTCGTTCGGTCAGCGCTTGGGTATTGCTCATCAGTGTGAGATATGTACCAGATGGAACTAATAGAAAACATAGAGAAGATCCAAAGGAGAGCAGTATGCTTCGTTAGGGGTTTGTCTAATTAGCGCGGAAGTGTCACAGGAGTGTTCGGGAAACTCCAGTGGCAGACGCTGCAAGAGAGACGTTCTGTATCGAGATGCGGCCTTCTGTCAATGTTGCGAGAGCGTTCGTTTCTCGAAGAGATAACCAGTATATTGATTCTTCCTACGCGAAACCACCTCAGAGACAGAAGTAAAGAGATTAGAGCCCACACGGAGCCTTACTTACAATCGTTTTCCCGCGACCCATGCGCGACTGGAACAGGAAAAACATTGCGGAATAAACACTACATATAGGAGGATATAGTAGCCGATCAGGAGTAAAAAGTGATGTTCTTTCAGCAATTTACGATTAAGGTAATGTTGTTAAAATGCTAATCGGATAATAAATATGTTTTGTTTTCTGCACTCGGCACAATGACAAGATGATTTGTGAGATACATAGACTGCTTATTACGAGTAACAGCATTGTTGAGGTATCATTACGGAGGACAAATGCTTGAACTTATTCGAGATTCATTTTTTTTAATCACATGTTTGTAAATCTATGGAACTCAACCGATTGGTTATGAGTCCCTTACTTATAAACTATTTAAACTAAGGTAAACTACCCTAAGGACAACACACACACAGACATGCCCGAGGGGGGACTCGAACCCCCGACGGCGAACAGCCGTGTGAACAGAATATGTGTCATGTTTCGTCTACTCCAACAGTCTGCAAACAGAGGACTTACTGAGTAATTTCGACGGATTCATAAAAATGATATAAAATCATTGACGAGTGGAAATAGTGACAATGATAATGTTCCTTGGAATAAAGACACTGAGTGTGGTTCAGTTCTGCAGTCTGTGTCGTCTGCCTAAGAGTTCAATTCTCGGGTAGTGCAGTGATTCAAAGTGCATTAGTATCCACCAATGTGAAGTGAGGAAGGGGTGTAAATATCTTAGTACTGTCTATCCATTTAATACTTAGCATATCGAAGTATGGGACAGAATGTTGACTTGTGCATGGTTTACTCCAGCAGTAGCACACTTCGTGAATTTACCAAGAAAATTTCTAGACTCTTACAGCAGCATTAATTCGATTTACGCTCTCTAGATTGTGTTTTGTCTCGTTTACTGAGAATCCTACAGGCTTCATGAGGAACGAATACCCGCACAAACAGTTCGTGCAGATGTCTAGAGAAGACTGATAGTCGATCAGTGAGATAAGCTATCACCATGGCGAAAAACAGAATCGGCAATCTCAAAATTCAAATGTTTGTAATTCGATGGGGCGAAACTGCCAGGATCATCGATCGCTTAACTTACGACTACTTTGACTTGTGCTAAGGGCAAAACAAACTCGAACTTCCGAAGGGGAACGGCCGTGCAATCCGTAACGTAACAGATTTTAAGCGGTTTTTTTAAAAATCTGAACTGCTGTTAGGTGATACGGAAATATGTAATTTTTGTGCCCGGCCCCTTCTTTCTAGGCAGTTGTACTAAGACTCTACACCAGCACAGGCACATGAGCTTAACACACCTGCAAGGATTACGGAAACACATAACCCGCCCGACCCAAACTTCCACACGTCCTCCTACTTGGACCATTGTATTCCAAAGCTCTCAGTTGGCCCTGTATTTCCGCTAGGAGTTCGGTCCTCGAGTGAT
Source organism: Locusta migratoria (assembly GCA_026315105.1). NCBI lineage: Eukaryota > Metazoa > Arthropoda > Insecta > Orthoptera > Acrididae > Locusta > Locusta migratoria. The sequence goes on from CM048755.1 coordinate 263,950,122, forward strand.
TCCTCACTGAAATAGGCATCAAACCGTGACTAGCTGGATTACAATTAAGAACAGAGGCTGCAGTTCGTAATAATATATGACAGGATTGAGTTATACACTAGGAAGCGACACGAAAACAGAAGTAGGAGGAAATACGGTTCATAGGATAGGACAGAAAGACATGCAAACGACCAGCAACTGCAATACTGACAAAAAGAAGGAAGGAAGGAAGGAAGCTTAGAGTTTAACGTCCCGTCGACAGCGTGGTCATTAGACACAGAGCTTAAGCTCGGAGTATTTGGGTAAGAAAATTGGCCGTGCCCTTTCAAAGGATCCATACCGGCATTTGCCTGGAGTGACTCAGGGAAATCACGGAAAACCTAAATCTGGATGGCAGGAGTTGGATTGGAACCACCATCCTTTCGAATGCGAGTCCAGTGTGTTACCACTGCGCCACCTTGCTAGGTGCAATACTGATAGTTAATAAAACAAAGTATAGGAGAAAAATGCAAAGAGAACCAAAGAATTCGGTGTTTGCGGGAAACAGTAATGGTGGTGTGTTAACAGAGACATTCTGAGGGTTTGTTTGTGATGCCGGCCGCAGTGACCGAGCGGTCTGCGACGCGCTAGTCACGGTCTGCACGGCCAATACGGTCGGGGGTTCGAATCCCCCCTCGGGCATGAATATTTGTGCCGTCCTTAGTATTAGCTAGTTCATAAGTAGTTTGTAAGTTTAGGGACTGATAACAGCCGGCCGCGGTGGCCGAGGGGATTGAGGCGCTCCAGTCACGGTCCGCACGGCCACTACGGTCGGGGGTTCGAATCCCCCCTCGGGCATGGATATTTGTGCCGTCCTAGTTCGTAAGTAGTTCATAAGTAGTTTGTAAGTTTAGGGACTGATGACCCCGTAGTTAAGTCCCGTAGACTATAGAAACATTTGAACATTTTTTGAACTGATAACCCCGTAGTTAAGTCCCATAAGCTATACAAACATTTGAACATTTGAAGGTGTTCCAGGTCCTTTGTCAGGTTGTCTGGGTCCGAGAGACTGCCTGTCCAATGAACCAGAGTTTTGAGTTCAAATGTTCAAATGTTTGTTAAGCTTAAGGGACTTAATTGCGGGGTCATCAGTACCTAAACTTACAAACTACTTATGAACTAGCTAACACTAAGGACGGCACAAATATCCATGCCCGAGGGGGGACTCGAACCCCCGAACGTAGTGGCCGTGCAGACCGTGACTGGAGCGCCTCAGTCCCCTCTGCCACCGCGGCCGGCAAACAGCTATGGTCAATACGTCGTTTTGTAGCATTTAGTTTGTTTTTTCAGTTTGTCGCCATAGCTCCCTATCGTTGAGATCGGGTACCCAGTGCTCCAGATTATCGTCACTTTTAAATTAAGCGATTTACAGTACGTGATAAATAAATGTAACTGGGCAACGTCAATCAAAAAGTAAACTTCCTTGATCATTAATTCATGATTTAAAAAGTTAACTTTGTTGATAGTTAAAGCGTTAGTGTGCTAAATATTTATCAGAAGTTAAAGCTAATCGTTAATCGTTAAATCGTGATAGTAAACTTTATGTTGACAATGTAGTGAAAAGAGCAAGGGAAATATACCTTATTGACGTTGCTTCAATAAAATGTTTTATTGGGAAAGAAGATAAACAAAGAAACAGTTTAATCATGTAGTTTCATACGTTATTATTTATTTATCAATGTTAATTCACGGGAGAATCAAAATAGAGGAAAATGATACAGTATCTGACATGAGGTGCATATTTCCGTCCATGGACATCAACACGTTATATATTTCATCCTAGAGTGAGGCTCGCTTTGGAGACAAAAGTTTATTGCGCAGAGTAAAACGTCGTTCGACTGCAGAATACTAACGAATGGGGGTATTATTTTCTATTAAAAATGAATAAATAACGTAAACACTAAAACGCGGACGCGTATTTTCATCAGTAGTAGAGATAGAACCCAATTCCGTGAATTGTTTCCACGGACAATCCACTAACGAAACGTAGTACTTCATCCGAACTCAGTAATTAAACGACAATACACAGTCAACGTCTAATTATTCTCGCTCTTACTCAATTTACATCAAGCGCCCCTCGGCATAGCCAAATGCTAACTGACCTACATAAACCGAACATGTCAGAACCTAATTTTAGCCGGCGGTGACAGAAATAATTGGTGCGTATTTAACGATTAACGGACTCGAGGAAAGAAAAAGGACGTTAAATATGCCGTTAACTTTTCTCTTTCTTTAACTGAGTTAAAAGTGTATCCGTTATTCGAAAAGTTAATTTCGTTAATTAACGATTAACGGTCTTGTGTCCACCTATGGAAATAAAGCTGGCCACCCAATAGAGCAGTTGAAAACGAAATAAAACTTCAGGATTTGGAGGGTAGGCGAGGTTACCTCAGTATTAAACAACAGAATACAATTTAGAAAGAACTGGTAGTATAAGTCCAGTAATCAGTTTGATTTTGCACCGCCTGTAGCCTGGATGGATGCAGTGATTCGGTTGGAACTGGTGTCAGAAAGTCCATGTATCCTAAGTTGAGTTCAGTTGAATAAAGCTAATCCATAACTGCTGTAACTGGACCTCAATACTCGGGATACTCTCACTGCATAAATGCACACAGCTGACGCCCGAACTGGTCCCATACGCTTTCTTTCTGGGTCATTTCGGGGATCTTGCTGCTCACCAGACCACAAAGATAAAATTAGCGAGATTAGGGTCTACATGGAAGCTTACCGGCAATCGTTTCTCCCGCCAACCATACACGATTGGAACAGGAGGAGGCAAAAACAATGATACAATAAACATACCCCGCCACATATCGTGAGGTGGCTTGCGGCGCATGGTTGTACATGTTGATGTAGAATACGATCAACATATGTACAATACACTTGGAAAAGTCAATCCGCACAAGAAGAAGCAATTAGGAACACAATGCGAAGAAACCATATTCCGTTTACTATGAAACTAGAAAAGACTCTAAGTAACCCAATAAGAAAAGAAAATGGGGAAGGTTTGATGAACTTGCAGCAATCCAAGTGGGCTGACAGTGAACAAAGGTCGCGTTCTTGTATGAGCTTCGTCCCGTCTGTTGTGGGTACCCATTATATTATTTATTTTGCGTTCGATATGCCACATGCCTTATAGTCTAGACATATTCAAAACGATAAACTAAATTAACATACAAACCTAACAAAACATTATTCATTATGAAATGAGTTGTACTTATTACAATGCTTATAAATTAAGAATTAAAGGGAACACAAATTTGTCAAAATAATTTACAACTAAACGGAAACTCTTAAATTACAAAGCCAAGAAATGGCAGTGTCTGTAAGTCTATGCAGATCCTCCAGCGAACCGTCCCGAAAACCATGAATTTTACAATCAAATATGTTCTGCATCGTCTGTATTTCGCCGCAGTCACAGTGAGGATCGTCCACGTAGCCCCACTTGGCTATCAGCTCGTTGCACCGTCCAACACCGGTTCTCATTCTGTTTTATGCCACCATGCCACCCAGGTTCTTCGAGGGAGGTTGAAACCAGGAACACGATCAGCCGGGTTCTTAATGAGCTGTCTATTGTGAACATTTGCTTGCTGCCATAGGTAGTTTCAAAAGTTCAAATGTTTGTTAAGCTTATGGGACTTAACTACGGGGTCATCAGTCCCTAAGCTTACAAACTACTTATGAACTAGCTAAGACTAAGGACGGCACAAATATCCATGCCCGAGGGGAGGATTCGAACCCCCGACCGTAGTGGCCGTGCAGACCGTGACTGGAGCGCCTCAGTCCTCTCGGCCACCGCGGCCGGCTAGGTAGTTCCATTCTGTTACGTTACACGAAGGTGGGTACCCATAGCTATATGGGGAAGACAACTGGTATGGTTTGGCTCGCCAATGTAACAATTCACGACTTAAAAATAGTCGCAAACTGGGTGCTTTATATATAAAGCAGGGTGTCCGTGTGTTTGTGTGTACGTATTGCATACAAATCTACAGTTTTGTTCAAATTTTTATGAAATTTTGCACACGTAAGCTTCAATCCATGAGGACGGTCAGTGTAACTGTAAGGATCAAGTACAACATTTTGTTCACGAGATATGATTTCATAAACAATCAGATGCTCGAAAAACTGCTGCATCAAACGAAAATACTGTACATTTGTTCCTAAAGCACTGGTCCGATTTCTACCAAATTTGGTAAACATATTCCTTACCGTGAGGTAACAATGTTGTTGGGGGAAGAACCACATACGACACATGAGATATAATGTCATAAACAATAATAGTTACAAGAAACTGCCATATAATGCAACGAGACTTTATTCACACACTGTATGAGAATGACAGTACTTACCGACTTGCAACCGACTTTAAACATAATTTAGAACCTTTATTAAACTTTTCTCGCTGAGAATCACATCAGAATAATGAGAGGAAAGAAGTTTCTCGCTTACTTCTTTTCTGTTGTTAATGGAGCGAAACTAATGGCGTTCGGTATGACGTTACAGTTTATAATTTCTACACTACAAATTGTAGTCACAGGAAATTTTACAGATAGTATACACACATACAGCTGAATGTAATTTCGAAATTGTATCACAGTACGACACGTAGTTCATGAGATATGAGCGCACAAACAGTGACTTTCATGGTAAGTCGCCCCGTTACGCACCAAGTTTTAATCTATTACTTACTTGCTACTAATTGTATACCGAACAGACATGCAGCACTTATACAAATGAATATGCACTTGAAAAATAATAAAATTGTAGAACATATAATTCAATAAATATGATATCATATATACTGCGGTGGGTAAAAGCCTGCTGCATCATGCACCAAGTATTAATACATTTACGTATTTACGACTAAAACAATCCTGTATTTCAGTCAGCTTAAAGAAATTCCATTTTCAATTACGATTAATGACAGGGTAATATATTCAATACTGTGGAGTGGATTTGACATGTCCATATTTCTGAAACGACAACTTTATGCCACTAAGTCAGGGGTGGGCTCACCAAAGAAATTATTCGAATTACATCCTGGACAAGTCACAAGAAATATTGTTTATAGTAAAGTTGTGAATTAAAGGATTGTATAAATGTTACATATCATTTGTATTTTGATTACTATTTTTCTTTATTTGGATACTGCACGTATAGTTTTGTACATTATGCAAGACAGCCTTATTTCTTTTATCTTCTCTGATAAATATAACATTTTATTACAAAAAAGGAGATGAACAGAGAGAGAAGGGATAGGAGAAGTACTAACTCAAGACTTGATTAAATAAATAAATACCCGGGCAACGCCGGGTTTTCAGCTACTTACATATAAACTTGAACTAACTTATTGAAATGTAGGAGTTTTATTCAGTTTCAATTAACTGAAATAATGTATCGTGCCTTTGGCCTACATTAGTTGTGGCCTACGAGCACTCTACTTGCTCTTCTCGGTCATTTATTCCGTTTCTTATTGTTTCACTAAGTTTAAATGTTAGCTTGTATAAGACCACCTTTCTAAGTAACTTTTGACTGATTTGGCTAAACTGTTTTTCAACTTCAGTCAAGTGGCTAGGCTAAATCATTGCCCTGATAGATCATTCTTTTCTTATTTCGCTTATTTATTAATTTTCTCTGTCAGTTATGTACTTTTCTAAACTATTCGCATTCACACCAATCATTCTGTATGAATTATACGTGCTTTCATGAGGGCCTCAAACAACAATGTACAATCGAAATCGTAATTTTGCAGGCTACCATATTCAGATATACGGTTGTGTATTCGTCCTCTGGTGGTTAGGTAGGTACAAATTGATTTCAACTAACGATAAGTTTCACAGTGTTCATCGGTTACCATAAACCCCAAGTTGCGTTGCACCATCTCTAATGACATTTTTAAGACGCCATTGTAATGTCACTTATTAAGTATTGCAGACGGCTACCGAGTGTACAGTAGCTTTTATACAATACCTGCTTTCTTTCAGAGTGAAAACTCCAGAATTATGCTGCTAATCAGCTTCTGTAGCAATGTCATAATGGGTATCGTCAATTCTTGTAGAACCAATGCATTTCTTTTCAGGCTCTTTATAAAATGAGCGTCCATTCTGGAATACTGTTCAAATGTGTGGGACAAACATCAGGTTAGACTCAAATGTGAAATATGACACAGCAGAAAGGGACAAGACACAAACAATTTTAATTTGCCTTGAGAATATAAGTTAAAAATCCTACAAATTTTGGACAGGAAGACATACAAACGAAAATGACGCCTAATATCGCTTGAGTGCGTGCATATCAGACTTTTTTATGTTTTATGTTTGTAAACCTGAGGGATCAAACTGCTCAGATCTTCGGTTCCTAGACTTACAAACTACACTAGACAAAACAGTTAAGGCATCAGTTGAGATATCTAGGTTCTGAAGTATTGTCATTGGCAGAATGAATTAAAATGATTCGATGTTCTTCTATCGGTTCTACGGAGTGAAGACAACAACATTACGACAACCGAGATAGTAAAATAAATCGCAGTTTGCGATCAGTTATGGCTTCACTGTACTAGGTTTAGATGGAATACCAAAGTGCGGCAAATGAAAATTGGTGCCCGGTCGGAACTCGAACCCGAGATCTCCTGTTTACTAGGCAGACGCGTTGGCCACTCTGCCACAGTAACCAATCCGACTGCAGAGGACTCTTCCCTGCATGTCTCCCGCACACCCAAATCTCCATTCGCCACGTTCTCTCTTTCCTATTACCACAGCCGATTTGTTCTGTAATGCTCGCAGCCTGAATACTGTACTCTCGCATCAAGGAGAACAGACCATGAGGTATCGAGAAACAATTAATTGTCGTCAGGAGCCCAGCCTCGGCTTGTATACAATTATATATTTTTGACGACGTTGCAGCGTTCAATGAATGAAATAAATCGCAATTTGCGATTAGTTATGGTCTGTTTTCCCTCATTCGGGAATACAGCATTTAGGCTGCGAGCATTACAGAACAAATAGGCTGTGGTAATGGGAAAGAGACAGCGTGGCGAATGGAGATTTGGGTGTGGCGGGAGACGTGCCGGGAAGAGTCCTCTGCAGTCAGCTTGGGTACTGTGTCCTCGGTGGTGGAGTGGTCAACGCGTCTGCCTAGGAAGCAGGTATCCCGTGTTCGAATCCCGGCGGGGCACCCATTTTCATTCGCCGATTTTTGGTATTACATCTCAAACTAGTACAGTGAAGCCATAACTGATCGCAAATTGCGATTTATTTCATTCATTGAACGCTGTAACGTCGTCAAAACTATATAACCGAGATAGTGGTAGTAACAGTAGGTTCCTCCAGGGGGGTTGGCATTGACTTGAGTTTAGCATACGAATTCCAAAAGCAGTTGGGTTCAGATAGTGTAGTGAGGAGGTAATACAATGCAGCAATCACGTGATTTACCCGACGCTATGGCATGAAGAGCCATAGGAAGGTTGGAAGCGGGACAGATAGGGAGTTGGCTGCAGCTATTGGAGCGTCCCAAAGTGTAATTTCCGGGATATGGATGCGATTTAAGACAATAGGAACCGTTAAAAAAAGGCAAGGCCAAGGTCGTACACGAGTAACATTAGCAAGAGATGACCGTTATCTCCGGTTAAATACCCGTCGAGACAGGAGGCTGAATGCAAGTCAGCTACAATGCACCATCCAAGCAGCAACAAGACGCGTAATATTAACACAAACAGTCCGAAATCGCCTTCGGAAATGTGGCCTCTACGCACGGAGGTCTATGACGTTTGTCCCATTGAGACCACGACACCGCTTAGCCCGCAGATATTGGGCGGAGGAACATCAGGATTGGATCTGTTCACAGATGAGTCAAGATTTTATGTTCAGCCGGACAATCGTCGGTCCCTCATCTGGAGATAACGTGGAACTCGGAGCAATCCTGCTCATGCATGGGTTCGTGCTAGTGGACGATAACGCCTGTCCCCACAGAGCTGCACTGGTGAACAACATGCTTGAAGCTGAGGGAACTGAACGAATGGAGTGTCCAGCTTGTTCACCGGCTTAATCCCCATTGAACATGTCTGGGTTGCAGTTGGCAGACGCTTTTCAGTCAGACCAGCATCTCCCACGACGTTTGCAGCTCTGGATATTTCACTCATGGAAGATTGGTCAAATATCCGTCAAGTGCCGATTGATAACACCATTATGTCCATGCCACGCAGGTGTGCAACAGTCCTGGCCGTCCGAGCTGATGACACACCATATTAGAAGGCAAGGAGAATGATTTTTCACTATTATGGTAGCGCCATGGAGCCTTGCTCGAAGTAAACCTCAACTAAATAGTTGAGACAACAGAATATCGTACTGTATCGCATACAAATTACAACTGTGACCACTATCTGAATAAAATACGCCACCATATGTATATTGTTGGTTGGTTTTTGGAAGGGACTAAACAGCGACGGTCATCAGTAATGTATATTGTGTTGATGTCTCACCTGGTCCCCTGATTGTACTGAGCAGTGTATCTAAACTAACGTAGGGTAAGGACAGTACACACACACACACACACACACACACACACACACACACACACACAACCATACCCGAAGGGAGCGGCCTCGAAATCCATCATATGACGCCTCAGACCACGCGGCCATTCTCGCGCGGGTACAATATTTTAGGAATGGGTCTTAGTGTCATAATCTAGTATTACTATTCATTTTTCAGACTTAAGTTCTCACTTTACATCGGAATGTCCGTCGAAGCGTCACTTTCTGGTATATTACAATTGTGTGCCGGACCGGGACTCAAACCCACGTGGTTCTACACCAAAAACCCTCCCACAGCTTATAATAAATCATTCCATGTTAGAAGGAATCTTAATAGCTCGTAATATAAGAAATACATCTTGTCATACAGCGTATATATGTGACTGTAAATATTACAATAATGAATATACTATTAAGAGGAGAAAAATTACATTTGATTTAGTTGTTTCCATATTTTATTCGAATTCATAACTGTGTGATCCAACAACTTAAAGAATTTATTTGTTTTTCGTAACAAAAAATGTTCAAATGTTTGTAAACCTATCAGACCAAACTACGTGGCCATCAGTCCGTAGCTTACAAACTACTTAAACCTAGGTAAACTAACCTAAGGACAACACACACACCCATGCCCAAGGGAGTACACGAACCTCCACGGTGAGCAACCGCGCGCTCCGTAGCGAGACGCTTTAGACCACTCGGCTACTCCACCGCGGCTTTTCGTAACCGACCGTACATTTTTTTTTTTTTTACTAATCATAGGCAAAGCCAGTATTCTACTCTGCTCTCTACAAGCATATAGTATAGCTAGGCTCATGCAAAATAAAACTTTTACATGATGTACCACTATCGTAGAAGTCTGAAATTACATGGAACAATTGTAGCTAAGCAGAAAAGACATCACTGGAAAAGCTTTTTCTGGGATATTTTTGAAATCATAAACGCTGTAATCTAACATAAAGGAAGACTGGAAAAAGTGCTTTCGTTGCGAATTTCGTTATTCTCCTCCCAAGCCATAAACTGGTGGTAACAAACAGCGTAGAGGAATGTGAGCGTTAGAGATCGCTGCTTCAACTGTAGTAGAGCTATTACACCCCTGTGCGGTGGCTTTCTATACGCAGCCACTCCATCGGCACCCCTCTGCCCTTCCCCCTCCCCTGACTTCCCTCTCCCCTCCTCCCTCCTTCCTCCCTTCTCTCTCTCTCTCTTTCCGGCGTGCTGATGTATGTGTGTGCATGTGTGAGTGAAGTGCACCCTCCACGATGGATTTAAAAGCCTTTCTGGGAGGCAAATGCTATGCAGTCAATTTAAAAATTGTAGCTTCTTCCGTTTAGTGAATTTCACGGGGGTATCGAAGAAACTGATCTCACAACACAGTCACTTGTCGTTCCAGTCTTTTAGACACTGTTCAACTGTGTAAAATTTTATCAATACATCTCATAGAATAAATACGTGATTGCGTAGGCTTGCAGTAGTCAGAAATACTGTTTTCTCTATGGACGATCAACATCAACAAGCGTTCACTAAATTTAAAGCTATATTTTTATTTTATGAATAATTGCATGGTTATAACATTTTAAGAAATCCCATTTTTTACTATACTCATTAAATACCATTAGGTAAACAAATTTTAAATAAATTAATGAGAGTAAATTTGTTTTAACATTTTTATTAGTAGTATATAAGCCGTCATTGGCTCTACAAAATGTATTAACACAGCATCAACAGCGAAAAATTACAATGAAGTGGGTATATTTCGGGATTTTTACTTTTTTTTTGGAGGGGGGGGGGGCGGAGGGCTGGGTAGTGGGTCCATTAGATCCCAAGTTGTCTCATGGTATCCATCGCAAATTATTTCGTTACCCTAGGTATAGGCGAAAACCCAAATTACTATACAAGATTTTGAGGCACGGCTGCTATTCGCAAGGAACATCTTTGACCATTAAACCATGCTTGGAATAACACTGTCATGAAAAAGCAGCATACAAAACGTTGATTTCTACGACAGATGACTTATTAATCCTTTCAGACCCAAGGTTGTAGGTGACGTGACATTAATATAGAGAGGGACGTTTAAGATCGTAAATACAGTCAGTAATTCATTATAAAAAAGAAAATAAATTTATTTTCAAAAATTTTGTATCCACACATTTGTCTGTTTTGGGCCTTCACTACAAATTTTTATGATCTGCATGAACTTACAGTAACATGCCTTTGAAAGAAATGACATAATAACATCACAGGATCATATAAAATCAACTGGCTGTCAGATACGATACCTTTACATGCCAAAACAAGGATATCAACACCTTATCAATATTGTAAGTGTACCGGAAGTATTTTGATATTGGATTATTCAAATGATGAAGTGATTTTGAATGCAAAAACGTGGCTTTAGTGAGGTGTGCAGAGGGTTTATTGTACTGTTGATTGAAAATGTAATGGTACACTGACGTAACTGAATTACATATAATTTCCCTCTTATGGTATTGCTACCTTATCACTTTGTTCCTCTCTTTTAAAATGTCACTTATCACAGGATGCAACATTTTGCTTGAAAATGATACGAATCATTGTTTTATTTTGGTCAAATGTTTTTATGCGGTCCCGAGGTCAAAAGTGTCCTTTGTCAAAGGTTTCCATGAAAAACGGAAGAATAATACTGGAGCACTTGGACCGAAGAAAGAAGAAAGGAACGTTGAGGAACGATGCGAGAAATGTGGATGGAAAGGTGTTGAAATAAATTGCCTAGAGTGGCTCCTATATACAACAACAGAAAAGTGATGACTGGAAGTAAGTTACGCCGAAGATGAACAGCAATCAGTCACTGTTTGACCATTATCAATGCATAAAGTGTAGGTTGAAACAAACAAAAGTTTTGAATCTTCATGCTGAAGATCAAGTTAATGAACTAATTCCTTAACAGTAGCGGCGCTAGGCGTCAGCGACTTCGGCAACCGCCGACGGCCTCGCGCCTGTGGGGGCCTCGCAAAACATTGTTAAAATTTTAGTTTTTTTTTCTTTTTTATATTTGATGATGAACGGCGCTTTTCAACTGCTAGGTCATGTAGTGACGACCTACATATAACTTACACTAGCTTAACCAAAGGACGATCACAACATCCTTACCCAAGGGTGGGATTCGACTCCCAACGAGAGCGATCTCGTTCACCGTGCTACGACGCGTTAGTGCGCTCGGCCATATTTATTTCCGTATGAGTGCAGTAGTGATGAAATTTGTAGTTAAATACTTGCAAAACAACTTCTTCAGTACATTTTAGAAAACAAATTGAAAGAAGTATATCCAAATGTTATATAACAATAATAATCATGCTAACAGTTCCAGTCAGTTCAGCTTCGGCCGAGAGGAGCTTCACAAAGTTAAAATTAAGACTAACTTGAGAAGCAAGAAAGACTATCTGCGTTCTCAGTATTATCAACAGATGCCGAAATAGCGGCTAGTAATAATTAAGATGTGATCTTAAGGAAAGGTCAGTGAGGCGAAAAGCCGAAAAGTTTCTCTATTTTAATTAGTGTTTGTTTGTTGTAATTTTTGTCGTTGCAATAATACTTGTATATTATACTAATAAAAATTTAGTATTATGATTATTGATGTATAATTATGTATACTTAATCATTTCATTTAACATTTTGTTCCTTACTGAAAAAAATCGCACTGGCGTGTTTTACGGCCCACTTTAGATTTGTAGTTTTATAAGTTTTTGTAAACATTTTGGACCAAAATAATAATCTAAATAGTAATAAATTAATAAGAGTGTCTGAAACCCTTTTAGGAAAGAAAAATAGGTAGGGGCGTGTTTTGAACCACCGACCTTTCGCGTCACAATCTAGCACCTTGCCCACTACGCTACGGCCCTAAATCAAAACAGGAGTTCTTTAATCTCAAACTATTGATGGTCGTTGTTAACAGAGGTTAATATGGCATTTGTAGACATTAGATTATCATTTATCGTACGAAGAACGATGTGTTTTTGTTAATTCCTCAGTGTGCCGTTGCTTTGAAATGACAAAGTGTAAGTTACAATAAGGAAATCACCAAATACGCGAGGAATGTCACGTGACATCTCCGAACGGCTGTTTTTAGTTAATTCAATGGAGGGTGTCAAATCTCCGTTATTTTTGCAAATATATCTCAAACGATACGAGATATGAAAAAAAAACATAAGGGACCTAAGTTGTAGAGAATTTTCCCCTCTGCCAATTAGGTTATTCAATTTTCGTGTCAGATGAACGGTTCGTTTTCAATTACAATTATATTAAAAACATCTTTTTTTTTTTTTTGTTTTACTGCCGTATTTTTTCTCAGAAAAATTTGAAAAGGGGAGGTTCTGGTCTCTGGCGGCCTACAATCATGTCTGTAAAATTTGGTGCTGCTCAGTTGAATGGTTCGTCTTAAAAACAGGGAGCCGGCCGCGGTGGCCGAGGGGACTGAGACGCTCCAGTCACGGTCTGCACGGCCACTGCGGTCGGGGGTTCGAATCCCCCCTCGGGCATGGATATTTGTGCCGTCCTTAGGATTAGCTAGTTCATAAGTAATTTGTAAGTTTAGGGACTGATGACCCAGTAGTTTAGTCCCCCCCCCCCCCCAAAAAAAAAAAAAAAAAAAAAAAAAAAAAACCCACGGAACACGTTACGGACAGACAGACATCCCAAAATCGTCGTTATTTTTGCAAATATCTTTGAAACGCTACGAGATATGAAAAAAACATAAGAGAGCAAAGTTGTAGAGAATTTTCTCCTCTACAAATTGGGTTATTCAATTTTCGTGTCAGATGAATAGTTAACCCGTTATTTTCATTTAAATTTCGAGCTGTCAAAAGACGATCGCAAAGGCCTACTTTTAGTGTTACTACCGTAACCTAAAGTGGGCCAAAATAAAAGGGGCCTCACAAAGACGAGTTCGCCAACGCCCAGTTTCCGTGTAGCGCCACCACTGTTTCCTCAACGTGGAGACTGAAATCTTCTGTACGTTTTAATCTACATTTTAAATGTTGACAATGGTCGCACAGTGACCAAAATGTAGATCTACCACGATACAGACAGATTGCTGCCCATCTTCAACACATTTAAACCACTCGCTGGGCACTAAGATTTCAACTCGATGAAAGCGAGTAGTGAGTGCGTGAGGGTCGGAGGCGGGGCGCCGGTGATGGCAGTTAGAGGAGACGGAGATGGCATGGTGGGGGTCCGGCAGCTGTGCAGGCCAGGTGGGCCGCGGCGACGGTTGGGCGGCAGCTGTGGCGGGCAGTCGGCCGGCATGCCTCGCGCGCTACGCTGCTCCGTGGCGCCCGCGCCCTCGCCGCTCGCTCCCGTCGCCTACGGCTACGGCCACGGCCACGGCCGCTACACGCGCTGCGCCACCGCCCCCGGCCACAGCGTCGCCGCCCCCGCCGCCCCCGCCGCCTCCTCGCTGCACGCCGCCTCCACCGCGCTGCTGCTGGCCGGGCTCGCCTCCGCCGCTCTAGCGCTGCACCTCACGCTGCGCACTGTGAGTACGCGTCGTCTCTCGCTCTGCTTCAACTTGTAACGGTCCACCCGCCACTGTGCTGGCTGACCGTACACGGTCTTACCTCTTGCGGTTGGCAGCTGATCTCTGCGATCATTGCAAATGAAGTTTTATCTAGGTTTTGTCAGAGTATCTCTATACTTTAGGGTGACCATATTTTCAGATCCAAAAAGCAGGATCTCCCAGTTACGTAACATATCTCGGGTCTATTGAAGCACAAGATACCACCCGTCGGCTTTTACGTCATGGGTCAAAGCCGACGGGTGGTATCCCATGCTTCAAGTATGCCAGTGGGTCAGTTGAAGCACGGGATACCACCCGTTGGCTTCGACTCATGGCATCGGCGTGTTGTATAGAATACTATTTATTTATTTACTTTATGGTCTGTACAAGAAACTAAGCAAGTCATTCTATGTTGTTCAGATTTCTACATCTACATCTACATGAGACACTCTGCAAATCACATTTAAGTGCCTGGCAGAGGGTTCATCGAACCACCATTATACTATTTATCTTCCATTCCATTCTCGAATAGCGCGCGGGAAGAAAGAGCACCTGAATCTCTCTGTTCGAGCTCTGATTTCTCGTATTTTATTCTAATGATCATTTCTACCCATGTAAGTGGGAGTCAACAATATATTTTCTCATTCGGCGTGGAATGTTGGCGATTTTTTCGCAAGTAGCCCATGCCGCAGCGATAAGCGCCGTTGTAATGATTCCCATCCCAGATCCTGTATCATATCCGTAACGCTGTCTCCCCTGTATCGTGACAATACGAAACGAGCTGCCCTTCTTTGGACTCTTTCGATGTCCTCCGTCAAACCCACCTGATAAGGATCCCACACTGGGCTGCAATACTCCAAAAATGGACGGACAAGCGTAGTGTATACAGTTTCTTTTGTAGTTCTGTTGCACGTTTTAAGGGTTCTGCCAATAAAACGCAGTCTCTGGTTCGCCTTTCCCACGATATTATCTACGTGTTCTTTCCAATTTAAATCTGAAGTAATAGTAATTCCTAGGTATTTTGTGTAGTTTACGGCCTTCACTTTTTATTTAAACCTTGGCAAATCATATGAGGTCACCAGGTCAGAAAGTAAAATTTTAGTGTTTGAAATATGGGTTTTCCATTTTGATGACGTCATGGGTCAATGCCAACTGAGTGTATCCTGTGCTTCAATTATGCTCATAATTTTACCAAATTTACCTCAGCTGTTACATTTGATCCGTGAAAACTCTTTTCTACACGGGTTTCATTCTTTTTTAACTGTATAACTACTGATATCCCTCGAATAACAGTAATCGAATTTCGCAGGATGTTTCGCAGGATTAATATTGAAATGCAGGATATTTTTAAGATTTTCTGACCTCATCGCGGCTCGCAGGATAAGACCTAAAAAAGCAGGAGTATCCTGCGACAAGCAGGACATCTGGTCACCCTACTATACTTTAAGACGCATTTGTTGTCTGTCTGTTCTCTTATAACTCAAGACCCAGACAACCTAATAACGTGAAATTTAGTAGACGTACACAAAATTACATGGGGAAGGTTCTTAAACAGGATTCGTCCCAATTTTTGTAAAACGATCCGGAAAATTTGAGAAAAAGTGAAAGTGTGTTTTCAATGTGTCCGTGTAAATCTATATCTTCGCACTGATGTTGATGAAATTTTGCACAATTGACCTTGAAAACAAGAGGAAGGACACTGTCTACATAAAATTTCGTTCAGTACATGGTGGAGGGTACTTATGGATTTCGCCAAAATCCCTAGTTTTGCTCCTATCTTGATGAAATTTTGTATATTTGACCTTGAAAATAAGATGAAGGTTACTGTCTACATAAAATTTCGTGTGGTGCATGGGGGAGAGTACTTTACTTACAGACTTCGATTGCAATCTCTATACATATAAGACGCATTTTTGTACGCTTCTACAGAAAACCTTATTTAAACCCGGGCAAAGCCAGCTACTTGCAGCTAATGTAACATAAAGACAGGGCCAGGCAAACGATACTCACATTCGAAAGCGCTCGATATTTTCCGATACAGCGCAACGTTCGATACAGTATCGACCTCGATCGAACAATCACGTGACATTTGATTCACATGGCGCGAGTGTAAAGGACAATGGGATACGCAAGAAACTACAAACTAACCATAAAAATAAGCTATGTGTATGCTTAAAATTTGACAATTTTGTGAAACACTGGGCAAAATAGCATTAAATCCAACCACTGTATTGTGGTATTGTGTTTGAACAAATTTGCAAAAGATTTTGCTGCTCCGTTGTGCTTGGCTATATAAACATTTGTACTGATATTTAAAAGATAACAGGCAAAGGCGAAAGTGTTGTTCTTCAAATAATATTATTTGACTGAACCAAGTACAATATTTTGTTTACAAGAGACTGAAGTGGGTTTTAAATGAATAGTTAAATCCTGTTTCACGTAGAATAATAAGTTATAACGTTACCAGATTTTAATTAGTTTGGAAACAAGACAACATTCAGATGAAATAATCCCGAATTATTTCGTTTATTTAATGCTTTAAGTGTTTTTAATATGTATCTCTAGCTTAAATTTTAACGACGAAGTCCGTCTTGGACGTAGTTGCATGAGAGGTCACTAAATGTTAACACGAAGAAAAGTTCGAGAATTATATCTTATCAGACTGAAATCTGTTATTTAGCTCTTAGTTTCCCTAGAAGATATTTCATTCCATGTTTCACATTTCGCTTTATTTTTAAAATCCCTAGTGCATCAAAAACCCTGTTACAGGCTGTAGCGAGACTACCAACAAGGTACACTGGATCGCAGTCCCATCGAAAGATCGAACAAATCCCGAGATTTCCCGAACTCTTAAGTAAACTGTTCGAACAGTTCGAATCATGTTCAAACCCATCCCAAACGTAAGAGTCACGGAACTCAGGGAAATTTTACAAATTCGCAACAGCAGCATTGTCACGCGACTAAGTGTATAAACATACTGCGAAACGGTTGGGTATTTAATGTGTATTTAGAGTGCAGCGGCACATTCAAAGTGCCATCGTATTTCCCAGCTTTTGGGGCGCTATAAATTATAGCATCTGTCAAAAATGTAATCCGGAAATCTCTCTTTGTTTTAATTACAAAAGATGCTGGGAAGTATAAGAATGATGTTACGAATAACAAACGTTCATTTACGGTAGTTAGTTAAATTTTTAGGTGTGGAAGAAGATCTTTGACATGTCATACTTCGACTCTTAATGATTATCGCAAATAATATTACTGTTTTAATAAGTATTGCCTGAACGTTTCCATTCGCAGTTAATCAATTATCACACTCTAGCCAAAAATGTCAGTTTAAATGAGGATAAGTGCGTTCTGGATTGTACTGCTGGTGTAGTGAATGTCAGTTACGTTGCGCTGTCCAAAGTATGTCGACCAAATGCAGAAAGGAAGGAAGTTGGTAAAGTGGTCATTAGAGACAGACCAGAAGTCAGACTGTTTTTGTTAAGGACCGGGAATAAAACCGCCATTTCCTATTGAAATGAACCATCCTGGCATTTGTCTGGAGCAGTTAAGGAAAATCACGGAAAACTTAAATCTGGATAGCCGGAGGGCCGGCCGCGGTGGCCGAGGGGACTGAGGCGCTCCAGTCACGGTCTGCACGACCACTACGGTCGGGGGTTCGAATCCCCCCTCGGGCATGGATATTTGTGCCGTCCTTAGTCTTAAGTACTTCATAAGTAGTTTGTAAGCTTAGGGACTGATGACCCCGTAGTTTAGTCCCATAAGTTCTACAAACATTTGAATTTGATAGCTGGAGACGGTTTTGAACCAGCGTCCACCCGAAGGCGAGTCCAGTTTGCACAGCGTAACTCTCCTAGCTTCTAACTAAGAAGGCTAACAAATCTGTGCGTGACGCAGAACACGCCATCATTTTCGTTTGGTGGTGCGGTACTGTTTGTTTAAGATAAGGTGACGCTTGGCGCGGTGGCAGGGGGCGTGCCTGGCCCTCTCATTTGTGCTGCAGAGGGGAGCAGCACTGGGGGGAAACCGGCGTAGCTGCTGCAACCGTTACACTAATACTGGGGGCAGCCAAACGTTGCACAAACTTTTTACTACGACGCATCTTGCAGCTCTCGAATATTTAAGAAAGCTGCTTATTTATATTAGGCTGGCCAATTTAGGACTTTGCCCATTTTCATAAGATACCTACTACAGAGAACAACGTATTTTCAGTGGAGGGTATACAGAATACAGGTATCAATAATGCTGTTTATGTGATAATTACATATAATTCCTCTACATTTGATCACTGTACGTGACACTAATTATTTGTCAAATACTTTTACGTCATTTTGAAAGTTGTTGATCCAGAGAGGTTTATAAAGAGGTCTTGTTTGGTCTTTGTTTTATTTCGTTTACTTCGCGGTTGTCTTAACAGTAATGATTACGTTCAGCGTGAGACACATAGTTCCATTACATTGCAGCTGTCATGAACACTGTCCCAGTACATACTTGCAACATATTCCGAAAACCCACGACTAGAAAGATTGGGATTCATCATAACTCTTGTCATCCATGGAGCCAAAGGAGGCATGTTTCAGCTCAACAATAGATCGAATTACCAAATACCCTATTAGCAACAAAAATATAAAATCAGATCTCCATACACACAGAGCAATAGCAATCAGTAATGGCTATAACCCAGAACTAGTCCATAATCATATAAAAACTAATTAAATACTATTAACGATGAAATCACGTCGACAGAAATCGAAGCAAAAGAGAAAGAAAATTTGGAGTACTTCCGTGCTGGAGACATGTTTCAGACAGCGTAAAGTATGCACTACATAAAACTTTTATATCAACAACAATTTAGGAGCCAATATCTTTCACAAAATAGAAAAACACCGTTATAGCCAATCTGGGATTACTAAATCTATTGTAGTGAATGTAACAAAGCCTACATTGGGCAGATAGCTACACCTTTTAAAACTAGATACAATGAAACATACATACAAGCGAAAATAATATTTCGGCTCTCGGTACACACCTCAGAGAAAATAATCATTTCACTGAAAGTATCGAGAGAAATCTCACATGTCTCCAAAGGAATCGTAACTAGTGCCAATTTTCTCCATTTCTGGTAGCACTTATTCTGTTTCATACAAATGGTGCTTTCTTAACAAAAATACCCAAGAATGGAATGATTCTCTTAATATTCTCGTAAATAATACCAAACGGAAACACTCTGAACTAATTCCTCAGACAATATACTGAATGTAATAGTTCCGTTAGTTAAATTGCCACAAATAATAATTTACTGTGTCAAGGTCGCGTAACTAGTACAACTATTGGCAGTACCAGTCACCATATAATTGCCACCTTCAGAGATCCTTTTACCATGTGAGTCTACGATGTATGTTTCATTGATATATTCATTCCGTTTTCGTGACGTTCAGCGTACACATAACTTAGAGTTTAGTCACCTCGGCGAAACTGTTTGTGGATTAATTACCACAATTTGAACGTAGCAATATTGAAATGAAACTGCAAATGTGAATATATCTGCTAAATAGTGGATCTTGACATAATAATTTATTACATAACCATTTATAAGGACACGTACTTCCGTTTGACACTGTCATTTGTGAATTTCAATATGTGTCAGTTTGTAACTCATTCCTGCAGTCTGTGTTTTGCATTTGACTATGATGCCATCAAGTTCAAAAATGTTCAAATGTTTGTACAACTTATGGGACTTAACTACGGGGTCATCAGTCCCTAAGCTTACAAACTACTTATGAACTAGCTAAGACTACAGACGGCACAAATATCCAAGCCCGAGGGGGGATTCGAACCCCCGACCGTAGTGGCCGTGCTGACTGTGACTGAAGCGCCTCAGTCACCTCGGCCACCGCGGCCGGCATGCCATCAAGGCAGAACTTCAGGTTTCGGGTCTCAGGTATCTTATACGTACTCGTAAGAGATTACAGTTAATGTAATTCCTTTAATTCCTTTCCTGTTAGCTTTTTTTTTTTTTATCTTTTTCATATTTTCATTCATGCTCCGACTCCTCTCCCCTTCCTCTCTCTCCTCCGTCTCTCTCTCCTCTCTCTCTCTCTCTGTCGCACGCACGCACACACACACACACACACACACACACACACACACACACACATACACAGGCGCGCGCGTGTTGATAAATATGCGTTTCTAGAATTTCTAGTATTGTACTGAGGACTGACACGGCATTGTTACTTTTTTGTTTTAATGCCACCACATATTTTGGAAAGGACAAGGGCTAATGCTAATATTTTTTAAGCTCCTCTCGTTGAGTCCATTGTTTTTTCTTCCTTGTTCCCTCCCTTCCAATGAGGCCACACGTGCCCGCTCTGCGAAACACGAGGTGAATCAGCTCTTATTAGGAGGAACGATAGATTGCCCTTTGTCAAGTAACGTGCATCTTGCCTGGATTTGGTTGGTGCCACGTACTCCAGACTGAAGAGTGTTATGTGATACGATTTAGCTTACAGCGAACGACATTAAAAGTAGCCACAGGTTACTCTCTTAAAGACGCTGTCTCTTAAGGTAATGGACAAAAATTCTGGACGAGCAAGATTCAGATCCCAGTCTGGTCATCTAGATTTGTTTTCAGTGGTTTCCCTAAATCGATTAACACAAATTCCGGAAGGGCTCTGGTGGAAAGTAAACGCCGATAGACCGCGTGGTCTAAGGCGTCATGCTACGGACTGGGCGACTGTTCCTGTCGGAGGTTTGAGTCCTCCCTCGGGTATGGGTGTGTGTGTGTGTGTGTGTGTGTGTGTGTGTGTGTGTGTGTTGTCCGTAGTGTAAGTTAGTTTAAGTAGTTAGTAAGTCTATGGACTGATGACCATAGCACTTTGGTCCAATAGGTTTACAAACATTTGAACATTTTTCTAACACGTTGGCTGCCGGCGGCCACAGCAGGCAGCTCTGGCGCGCCTCTGACGTCATCGCGGCAGCCAACGTGTTAAAGGCCGATATTCTATTCCATGCCTGTATTATCCCAGATTGAAATCCGTCAGCAATGACTTCGTCGATGACGAGAAATTTAAATTTCATCTTTCTTCTTTTCCTTATACTCATTACATAGCTGCAACGTTGGTGGTGTCAGATTTTTTCCAATCATCTAAGATTTGACTTGATTTTCTTTCTGAAGAAATACTACCACAATCAGATATTTAAGTGGTAACTAGAGATGTGGAGTGTATTGGTCCTGTTCCCAAATGAATACATTTACCCCGCACGATGCACTTTATGCAAACATTAGTAACGCTCACACGATCTGCCCAACACAGGCTGTAAAGTGTGCACTTTCATTAAGGAACAGTGATTGCTTGATAACCGTCTGGCAATCCTCGTGTAGGTTTTCCTAAAATACTCCATATATATCAATAAAGCCACCCTTACTTGAACTGAGCTATTGTTTTGTTTGTCGTGGTCTACATGTCAAAGAGATGTTCCACCAACCTTCCATTTTTTAGCGTCGGAACAGACAATGTTTGGCAACGATGATCAACAGTTGCTAAGCGATTGAGCGCAATTACTAATTCACACTGAGAGACTGTTATTCGAAAAAAATTGCAGGTATATTTAGTCTGACGAGAAAAAATTACATAATGGGAAAAATGTGAAGTTGTGCACTAAATGTAAAATGAAAGTAAAACAGACTACAGAACTCGCCACTGGTATCAGTAATATCTTAATAATAAATGGGCGCATTGGAGCGCTGTGCTGCAGTGCGCGCGGCCGTTCGCCGTCTGGGTTTCGAGTCCCCCCTCGGGCATGGGTGTTTGTCCTTAGGTTAGTTTACCTTAGCTTAAGTAGTTTGTAAGTTACAGACTAATATCCCAGCAGTTGAGTCCGCGATAGATTTACAAACATTTGAACATTTTAATAAGTGTGGGTAAAGATTTTATGTTTGTAATAATAGTGAATGTGTAACAAACTGAAGCAAATAGCAGACTTGTAGTTATTAGTATATTTTGATGAACTGGAATTTGTTTACGATAAAGATTGCTTACAAAACAGTTATAGGACTATCGGACCAAACTGCTCAAGTATATGGGACTCATACTATGTCCGACAGTCTCTACTCTAATATAGCTTAACTAGAGCAGTTATTTTAAACCGCCTACTGTAGAAGTGGCGTACTTTAGCTCCAAGGATTGACAACAATTTTAATGTCCGCGTCCCCCGCCTCCGTTACGAAATTTACTATACTTTGGTACATAAGGCTGTGCCTGTTTGTGAAGCTGTGGTATAAATTTATTTATTTCCCACGGAAATCCAAAGTCTCCCTTATTACTTACCGGTGTACTAATCCGATCTTCAGTGTACTGAAGCGTCAGATTTCAAGTATCTTTGCTCTCTTCTTGTCGAAACTGTTCACTGTTATGGTGGAAGGTTAATACAGTTAGTCATGTTCATCTTTAGTTGCTAATCATGAGAGTATTTTGATAGTAGAAAGGTTTTATCAGTTGCTAGGACGTTGTTGATTAATTATTTACAGACCCCTAGCAACACCAAATGTCACAATCTAACCGTGCAAAATTTCAAGACTTCGTCCGACGTGTCCTGCACCCCAATATAAATCAGAAAATATATGATTAACTCCTTTAAATAGTTCACAAGGAATAAATAAGGTTCTTGTACGAGCGGGGCAAGGAAACTAGTCTGTGGCCGTTACTAAAACTTTATCGTAGTCAAACACAGTCACTACTGTTGCTGTCACTAACTAGTACTGAAAAAATTAATATTCCACCTCCTGCTAAAAACTGCTCACACTCGATACCAATATAATATCACATTCGAAGCTAGTCAGTAATAATTTCAATCAGAATTTAATTGTTTTCTGAAATAAGTAGAAATTCTTCACAAAAATTAAATTACTCTTGCTATAATATATTCTTTATTATAAATAACTCTTCATAAATGCAAAATACTTTTCAATATTAACAAATATTTATTCTTCTTCATACTAATACAAAGTCAGTTTAGCAAGAGACCTGAACCGGTACAACCAGCTTGGACTGAATCTCAAACAACAATAATGATAATTTAATGTTCTTTTCTTCTTTGAAACGATTGACGCGCGGCAATAAAGAAGGCGCAGCTGCATTCGCAGCCCCGTAGCCGTCCGTTAAATTCTGCCAGCCGTCCCATACTTCAAGATTGGCTGCGGCGGCGACGACGCTGCCCTTGTTGACTGCGGCGCCTCGATCGTACATGCAACATACATAAAATAAAACATTTTAAGAATCATATTATAAAATAACGATATTTACATGAACATCAAATATGTATACATTTTAAATAAAAAGTTTCGTTTTTCCTATTTACAACTTCAAAACAGTGCTGACATAGGAAAATGTAGTACGACTATCTTGTCCCACTACACTGTCCACGATAAACATCCGTAAGAAGCTACATTCCAGACTTTCAGGGAAGACATCTCAGTATTTCAGTTTAAATTCGACGTGGATGAGGAGCAACGTCGGCTATACAGTCTATAGTGATTCCCGGAATATAGATGGCGCCCTGTATTTTGACAGCTAGCATATAGATATTTGTGGCTGCCATCCTTTGTGACCAGCTGCGGGCCGCGTTGCGATCTAAAACGCAGCTTCCGGTGTTGCGCGTTGCAGATGTGCGTAATGGCGGCCGTAAATCAGCGTGTACAAACGTGTCCCTTCCGCCCCGCCGGAAACGCCCGCTGTCTGTTTTTGTTGTGCGTTAAACGGCCACGTACAGGGGTTGCACAAGAATGTGGAATGCAGATGCTAGGCGAGGCTGCAAGTTGCCACGCTGTATTTGGCCACGAACGGCATCTCTGCAATGTTCTCAGCGCTTTGCAAGTGTCAGTCGTGTTCCCAGTACGTGTGAGTGCATTATGTCGCAGCTAACAGGAGATTCAGTTTGGGATGCGACATCGCATGTTAGTGTAATACGTCCCAGGTGTTCGCTCATAGTGGTTTTAAAGCGCACTAACCAGAAAATTGTGCGAAAAAGGGCTATAGAGATTAAACTCAACTCATATACAGTCTATACACTAGTCAATGAGATCTGTACAGCAGTGTGGAGAAGTAGTTCAGCGTGCGCGGTAGCTAAGCGCCGCCGGCCGCGATGGCCGAGGGGACTGAGGCGCTTCAGTCACGGTCTGCACGGCCACTACGGTCGGGGGTTCGAATCCACCCTCGGGCATGGATATTTGTGCCGTCCTTGGTTGTAAGTAATTTGTAAGTTTAGGGACTGATGACCCCGTAGTTAAGTCCCATAGACTCTCCAAACATTTGGACTTTTTTTTTAGCTAAGCGCCTTTGCTGAGGGTGCTGCCCGCCGTCTGTAACAAAAAGACTGAGGCAACTACCTAACAGCCGCGTGGGAGTATCCGAGCGGTCTGGAGCGCCACGTTACGGATCGCGCGGCCTCTCGCGTCGGAGGTTCGAATCCTCCCTCGGGAATGGATGTGTGTGTTGTCCTTAGGTTAGTTTAACTTAGTTTAAGTACTTTGTAAATCGAGGGACTGATGACCAACGTAGTTTGGTCCCATAAGAATTACAAACATTTGAACATTTGAACTATCTAACATAAAACAAAACGAACCGACGACCGCAAAGAACCCATTAAACCGAAGAACAGAAAAATCTGGATCATGAGGTTTCGACCCTATCTGCGGAAATATTTTATTATTTAGTATATGTTTAAAAAATTGTTAAATTAATGATATAAAACAGTATCAGTTACACGATAAAGAACTTTAACCGTCATTTCATAAATAAAGTTTTAATTACAACATTTTTTATTTTAAAAAGTCGAATAATTCCAAGTGCACTTTAGAATTAATGTAAGTAGATTGAAACGTTAAATACTATTGTCATTAAAATTTTATTACGAAGTTAGGCGATATTGTAATCTATGGTAGAATTATAAATATTCTTTGTAATTTCGAGGAGCCGGTTTCTTCACGGAAAAGCAGAGGATATGCGAAGTCCCATCCCTAACTGAATTTCCGAGACTGGGTCTCCTTGTAAGTGATTTTGAAAATTCTTGGTGAAAAACGGTCATTGTAGGGTAGTCTCACAACTTCTGCCCGAGTTGACGTTCCAAGAATGGAACATGGCGAGAGGTCGGTAGTGATTTGGGCAGCATATCGTCGTCCGTCTCTAATGAGCACCATGTCGACGGGACGTTACGCCCAAATCTTCCTTTCTTCCTTCACATTGTGATTTTCCATGGGCGCCATTGTTACTCTGCAAGGCCGCATTACTGTCGACGATTTTGCGATGTTACAATACTGGATGACAGAGAAGCTTTAGCTGCTTTTTGTAGGCACTGAATTAAATTCAATGAGATAGTTGAAAATTTGTGCCCAGACAGGGGACCGAACCCGGGTCTTTTGCTTACTAGGCAGGTGTTCTGACCACTAAGCCACCTGGGCACGGCGTAAATCACCTGCAGAAACCCCCCTGTCATGCTCCCAGCCATCCACAAATTCTCAGCTTGTAGCCTACCCTACTATCTTAGTGTCCCTTGCCCATTATTATCGTTTACTCGTGGCCATAGTTAGCCAATTCCCGTAAAGTGTGCCAAGCCTAGTGTGCATCGGCACGTAAATGTAAGGATCTTTTTGCCCATTGTCGCACTCATTAAATATTTACTTGGGGTGTCTATTCTTTTGGAGAGATACGACATAAATCTATATGATAATTTCGGCTAACCAGATCCTAGTTCGTAAGTAGTTCATAAGTTCATTCTGGAAACATCCCTTAGGCTGTGGCTAAGCCATGTCTCCACCATATCCTTTCTTCCAGGAGTGCTAGTCTTGCGTGTTTGCAAGAGAGCTTCTGTGAAGTTTGGAAAGTAGGAGGCGAGGTACTGGCGGAAGTAAAGTTGTGAGGTGGCATCGTGAGTCGTGTCGGGATAGCACAATCGGTGGTGCGCTTGCCCGCGAAAGGCAAGGGTCCCAGGTTCGAGTCCCGGTTCCGGCACACAATTTTAATCTGCCAGGAAGTTTCAGTTCATAAGTAGTTTGTAAGTTTAGGGACTGATGACCCCGTAGTTGAGTCCCATAAGCTTTACAAACATTTGAACATGTTGATACAGTGTCGGCTGTTATGGTGTGTTGCAAGACGATAGGACATCTGTTTACACAGCTTACATTGCACGGAAGTGGTTCTGTGGGCATGAGGATGAAGTGTGGCATCTGCCCTCGCCACCACAATCACTACATCTCAGTATTATTGACCTTTTACTGTCTATTTTGGAGAGAAACGTATGTGTTCGCTATCCCCCTCCATCACCGTTACCTGAACTTCTTACTGTACTGTAGGATTATTGGGATAAGATTTCCTTAGAAACCCTAGAGGCATGACAATGTGTTATGCAGTTGGTGTTTTTATATTTTTGTGCGCCTTCTGTACCGTTTTCCAGCGATATAATCTTGTAATCCTCTAACTGCTCCCACTTTGTAACATGTTATCCCGGTCTCTAATATGTGTGTTTGCAGTGGACTACACAAATTCAGAATAATAACAGATAAAATCTTCGACTCATCTTCGCTCTCAAAGAAACATTATGGTTTCGTTGTCTCAGCATATACGATTCTCCTGAGATTCGGGATTCCAGCAATTAAGTAATGACTCTTTGATTGAACAGATGTAATCGAGAAGTTGGTATATATTGCCTCAAATAAATGGCCTGTACAGATTCATCCGCAAAACTTAGGTGGTGGCCTTCTTGTCATAAAGACCAACCACTTCACATAAACTTCTTTGTTCAGTAATCGTAACGAACTGTTGCTTGGTCCCAACAGACCGACTGCACACGACTGGTTAATTCACACAAATGGCTGTTGAGTATCCTGCTCAGTTGCTTTTGTAATATTAACAAAGTTGAGCATACAATCCTCAATCTTTGACTTTTGGTACTACATATTGTAAATAACTACTTAATTAATACATTAATTGTGACAAGAATACATTTGACATACACAGAGTTGACAACATAAAAGTGTTTGTGTTTTGAAGTTAATATTACAGATGAAAGTTTTAATTGAGTTTTTTTGAATGATAATTCGTAAAAGTGTTTGTTCTGGGTATCGAAGTGCGTGTTTACATTATGGATTAAGTGCAGTTTACAGAATTACGAAGTGATTTAGAAGAAATTTGAAGTGATTTCATAAATAGGGCTCATTAAATTAAAAAGTGGATAAATAGAGCTTATTTTCTGGCATGTAATTTCGTATTAACATTCAAGTGAGTTTTGCTTTACGTTACACTGTTTTGTACTTGAAGACAGTTATACAATAAGAAACCAACAATATAAACCACAATTAATAAGTCTTTTTTAAATCCTCAGGTATCTTTAATCTCTTAAAAAGCACACAGAAATATGGTGCAAATTATGTGTAACAATCATTATGCTTGTTGGTACTTCGAAAATTGAGATTTATAAATTTTTAAAGTCGGGTATCGAATACTTCAGTATATCATTTCCGTGTTATATTGTAAGCTGGTTTTAGAGACAACTATTTAGAAAACTCCTTATTTTCTGTGGGGGAATTATGGAGATGTTCTGACACGTTCAAAGAAGTAACAAAATCTCTAATAGTTAGGAAGAAGTACAACAGAAATTTTTTTGTACTTTGGAGCTCACAGTGTTGACTATGTCTTTTAGCGAAGTAGTAATATTAGACACAAATTACCAGTTAACTACTAAATATATTAAAACTGTTTATGTGAATTATATAAACAAAATAATAACGTAGAATACTTAGCAAACGTCTTAACAAACTCTTTAATTCAAATTCAAATGTCTGTAAATCTATCGGACCAAACTGCGTGGTCATCAGTCCGTAGCTTACAAACTACTTAAACCTAGGTAAACTAATCTACGGACAAACACACACACCCATGCCCCAGGGAGGACTCGAACCTCCACGGCGAGCAACCGCGCGCTCCTCAGCGAGGTGCTTTAGACCGCTCGGCTACTCCACCGCGGCAACAAACTCTTTAATACAATATTTAACAAGATGAGCCGAGACAACAACGATATTCCTAGAATGAGGAAATGAGGTCATCTTAATTACCTGATATATAACAGTATAGAACAGAATATTATTACAACTGAAATATGTGATTTTTCAGCTGTACTCGACGTGTCAAATATTCAAATGTTTGTAAATGTATCGGACCAAACGGCGTGGTCATTAGTCCGTAGCTTACAAACTACTTAAACTGAGGTAAAATAACCTAAGGACAACACACACACCATGCCCCAGGGAGGACTCGAACCTCCGACGCCGAGCAATTTGCGCGCTCCGCAGCGAGGCGTCTTAGACCGCTCGGCTACTCCATACTCGACGTGTGACATTTGGTAGCTACAGGAGAATATGCCATTCTAAAAGGTATGCTGGGTGATGTGAAAATATTGACGGTATGTTATCAAATTTCAAAAGGTTTAACTTTCGGGCGAAGGACGAGGCCTTTGGGACCAAGTTTTAGTTAAGTAGAAAAAGGGATTCTGTGTTACATTTAAAATCACTAAAGATAAATAGCCGAGAAAATGGAGAACTGGCGCTCAGATACCTCTTTATACAAAAATAAAGTGCAGTCTGACATGTATGCACAGTTGTGAAGCATTTGGTATGAAATATCCCCAGAATAATGCGAACTGTATATATTACACGGTATCCAGTTTTTCAGTTTCTGAACGCGACTCAGTGGTGCCTAATTGCAGGCTGTGGTCGAGCATCCTCTCGATTTCTGAGAGCAGAGGAAAATTGTGCCACGGATTGCGATGGCCCACTTTTGTGCGTGTAGTTGCACCATGTCTCGAAACACCGTCCTGCAATAACAGTAATGAATAACAGTTTAATTAGAGTTTCAGAATGATTGCTGTACTTTTGTGGGTGTAACGTAACATTTTTACCGAATGTTTGGTTTGTAATCAATATGCTCTTTGTACGAGTGATGGTCCCATTGGAGCGCTGGATGAATGAGAACAGCAGAGAAAGAGTGAAGGGTGTGTAGGCAGGCGGGCTGCGGGATGCGGGCACACGGCCGTTAGCTGCCGGCTGCGTCAAGCCTTATCATAAAGGCCGCTCCAGTATTACGTTTTCATGCCTGAATCCTGCCAACGATCTTTTACTTCCACATATACAGGCTGTCCCATTTATCTTCACCACCCAAAATATCTCTGGAACAGCAACAGCTACTGTAAAACGACTTTCACCGGTATCAATGTACGGCAGGGTCCCACGAATGTAAATATTTTTAAACATTCTACAACGAAAGATTGTGTGTCTTTCAACACAAACTTATGTCTTTTTAAATGGTCACCCTATATTATTTAATCAGCAGTCTATAGCATGACAAATCACATAAAGAATGGCGTTGACTGCATCGCAAAACGCCCGTTACATCCCGAGATACTGCGAAGCGAAGTTGACGCTTGAAAATAGGCGAAGTGCGCGGCTAGCGTACGTCCTGAGCAGCATTGAGTTCTCGCCTGAGTCTCAGGAAGTGCGCTAGCCACGCGTTTCGCGTATTTCAAGCGTCAACTTCGCTTCGCAATATCTCGCGATGTAATTGGCGTATTGAGGTGCAATCAACGCCATTCTTTATGTGATTTGTCGTGCTATAGATTGCTGATGAAATAATATTGGGTGCCCACTTAAAAACACATAAGTTTGTTAAAACACGTATGCTTTCAATATTTTCTCGCAATAGCGAATTTCGTTTAGCGTCACTGTATAAGGTATGGGTGTTCTACCAAATGGTGACATATGAAAATATGTGCCGGGCCGGGACTCGAACCCGGGTTTCCCGCTTTTCGCGAGCTGTCGCATTAACCACTAGGCTACCCGAACACGACTCCAGGACCGACCCAAACTTCCATATGCCACACTGACTGCACATATGAGTCAACCCGGGTTCGAGTCCCGGCCCGGCACAAATTTTCAATTGTCACTATTTGGTACGACACCCATACCTTATACAGTGACGCTAAAAGAAATTCGCTATTGCGAGAAAATATTGATAATATTATCATCACTGTATTTCGTCACCACACAGTTATTTAACATACACTTTCGTTTTAGAATGTTTCAAAATATACATTCATACATTCATGAGATAGTCTATATTGACAGAAACCGGTCATGAAATAAAAACAACAATTTTGCGATCTGGACTGTTTTTAATTTTAAGAAATGTGTTTGAAAGTGAACAGCGGTCTGGTGATAAGCTTTACTTTCGAAACAGGTAACGGCGCTATTTTTTAAATAAGTAGCTAGTCCCTGTTTTCTTCTTTGCAACAGTCAACCTGTATAAAGTAAGCTCGTTTATTGCAGCAGCAGTAACGTAATCTGGCGTCTATACTTTTCAGATCCTGGGGATTTCAAAAAGAGATGTATTCGATGGCACATGACTGTATCTTTAAGCCATAGAAGACAAACTTTCGATAGTTTTAGCTAACACAAGTGACTATAAATATTTTGTTTTTGAAAGAACCATCATATTTTCCAAGTGTATTCTTCTACATGCACAAAACTAAGTAACGGAGCTTAGGGTTTAAAGTCCATCTCATTAGAGACGGAGCTCACGCTCGGAGTTTCGGATAAGGACGGGGAAGGAAATCGGCCGCGCCCTTTCAAAGGGCCCATCCCGGTATTCTACATCTACATGGATACTCTGCAAGTCACATTCAAGTACATGGCAGAGGGTTCATCGAACCACTTTTATGATATTACTCTATAGTTCCATTCTCTAATAGCTCGCAGGGAAGAGAAACACCTGTTTTCGATCTGGTTTCTCTTATTTTATGATGATGATCATGTCTCCTTATGTAGGTGGGTTCTAACAATATATGTTTACATTCAGAAGAGAAAGTTGGTGAAAGGAATTTCGTAAATAGATCTCGCCGCAACAAATAACGCGTTTCTTTAATGATTTCCACTCCAACTCGTGCATCATTTCTGTGACACTCTCTCTCCTATGTCGGGATAATACAAAACGAGCTGCCCTTCTCTGAATTTTCTCTAAATTGTCCATCAGTCCCACCTGGTGTAGATCCCACAATGCGCAGCAATACTTGAAAATAGGACGCACAAGTGCCTGCAGTAATTTAGGGAAGTCGCGGAAAACCTAAATCCCGATGGCCGAGGGTGGTTTTGAACCACCGTCCTCCCGAGAGCGAGTGTAGTGTGTTACGAATGCACCACCTCGCTCGGTTTTAGATGCAGAGGTACACAGCCTTGTGACCCTTTTTACAATTAAGTTTAGGATAAAAGTTTTCATTTACTTTTCGTAAATGTGCAATGCGCTCTCCACCGGACGCACGAAAGACCTCCCCAGACTATATATAATTCTCTTTATACTCTAGCGAGCATGTATATAGTTACAGCATTTATTGGTTTTGCTGTGCAGAGTCCAGGAATTCTGGGAGGAGATTAACATAGACGTAATATTTCAGAGCGCCCCTCCCTCCTTGGTACTTCAAAAAATTACGCAGTCAAGGTAGAATATGACGAGTGACGGATTCGCATCCTCCAGTTGAAGAAGGATCGGGATTCGTCAGCCCATGCAACGCTCTGCCACTATACGAACGTCCATTGACGATGATTACCTGTCTTATGTCAATCGTAGTTGTCGATGTCGTGGTGTTAACATTGACACACGCATGGGTCGTCGGCAGTGGAGGCCAATCGTTAGGAGTGTTTGCTCGACACACTTGCACTCTGCTCAGCAGTAAAGTCTAATGGTAGTTCCACCATAGCTCACCACCTATCTTGTTTTACCAGTCTACGGCGTTCAACACGAGGGGTGGCCACCGAACCACTTGACGATTGGACGTGGTTTAACTTTGGTTTTGCCACTTGTTGAAGACACTCATCACAGCATCCCTCCAATCCACTGTAACTCGTGCAGTTCCGAAATGCTGGTACCTTGTGTCCGGACCATCACAATTTGCCCTCGGTCGAACTCAGATCGTGTGGCTTCCCAATTCTGAACATGGAGAACATGCTCACTGAGACTATATGTATTCCTCGTCAGATGACGCTACTATCGTCTGAACGGGTTTGTATCGATAGTAGGTAGGGTCGTAATGTTCTGTCGGGTCAGTGTATAAGATGGCCTTCAGAGTGAGGACTTCTTAAGAGCTAAAGACTACTTTCGGGCTACTGGTTAGCACTTTGGTAGCTGAAAAGCAGAAAGCATTTGGCCAACTGCTGTGTCGCTGCTGTTGTCAAACGTTTTTCGTAGCGGCAGTGGCAGCACTGTTTGCAGTGTCTGCCGGGCCGCCGATGTTCGCAAAACGTTGCCGACCCATTGAAAACGCGAAAACTGATATCACTGGATGAGTCGGCACGGATGAAAGGAAACATTGTTAATGGCAGTTACTGCATGTCGCTGTGTTTGCGTGCTCTTTTTGTTTACATTTGGAGGTAGTTATTTCGTGTGTGTTCGCCGCGCTGCTGATACTGTTACATACGGGCGGCAAATATTGATGGGCGACAGGACAGATAAGAGTGTGAGGCTGGCCACTGGCGGCCTCTTCAAAAACGTCTTACCAACCGACTTGCGTCGCCTTCCAGCGATAAGCAGTTTCTTTTATGACCTACTTGTGCGAAAGGAAACGAGAGAAACGGTCCACAAAGGAATACACAATATTCTGTACTCTTTTATTCTAACAAAGAGTATTCAAAATATGGTTTAACGAAATAGTTTCTGTTGTTCATTTCATTATCGGCTAGTAACTATTACTCTGCAGAACAGCTTGTTCTTTTAGAGACTGAGGAAGACTGATCATTCGTCGATAATTCAGATTATCGAAATTTCTTTTTTGACTGGGCACAACCTGTTTCGCAGCACTTAAAGCTGCAGCTTCATGTGCAATCTACAGATGAAAAAGTACACAAAATATTTAAGACAGTGTAACTATATACTTGCAGCCTAGTATGACAACCTAATACTAACCTGCATTCACATGAATCTAGTCAGTGTGACATGGATGTACTGGCAAGACAAATTGTCCGTTTCTTGTGAAAAATCCTCAAAATTGGAAAAATCTCCTACCTTTACTCTAGTTTGTAGCGAACTATTCTGTACTTCTATGGATAAAATGTCATGAAATTTTCGGAATAAGACATGAAGGCGGAATTCTTTCATGTTTGATCGTATTTTATCTATAGACGTACGGGAGAGTCCGCTACAATATTAGACTATAGTTAGGACATTTAACCGCTTTTGCGGTTATATTTTTTCTACAAGGTACGGATCATGAAGGTTGATTCTTCCAATTACATCCATGGAAAGACTACTCGATTCATGTCAATACACGTTAGTATTAAGTTATCATCCTAGACTGAGAGTATATAGTTTTGTCTTATATATTTGTTGTATTTTTTCATACGTAAGTTGCACCTGAAGTTGCAGCTTGAAGTACTGTGAAACCGGTCGTGCCGAATCAATATTTAAGGAACTTTACAGTTAAAGAGGTTTATCTCTTCAACAAGATGAAATTTAGCTGTGGTTGCTCTGACTGCAAAGTCTTACGTAATTGACTTTACAGTAAGATCTGAAATTCCTTGTAGTTCACATATTTATGGAGAGAAGTCTGTCAGCGTGAAAGTAATTTCTGGCGTGTTTCTAGAGTGTGTCATACGGCCTTTACTTTTCACGATATGGTTAAATGACATTGTAAGTAATCTAGGAAGTTCACTGAGGCTTTTCGCTGATGATGCTGTAGTATACAACGAAATCGCAACGCTGGAAAATTGTAGCGAAATGTAGAATGATATGTAGCATATCGAAGTTTGGTGCAGAAAGTGGCAACGGACTCTCAAGATAAACAAATGTGATTACTGCGAACACACAGAAAAAAAGATCCTTCGCTTCATGACTTCACAACTGCAGAACAATTGAGAGTGGGAAAGGCAGAGATGAGATTCACTTTAAGAATCATCAGGAAGTGTAGTCTATCAATGGAGAAACTGGCTTATACGACGAACTTGTTCGACGTGTATTGCATATTGTGATGCAACCAAACATGCTACACGGCTATCGTTATGGGAACACCGACAGTTGGTACTATTGCTTCCTTCATTGCTGTGAGAGGCTACGCACGTATCACGTGATAATAACCTGAATTGTCAATTTCTGCCAGAAATTAGGCAAAACCGCTACCGAAACGTTTGAAATGATGCATTTGGTGTTCGGGGGATACGCATGGAGTCGCAGCGTTGTGTTTAGGCGGTACCGAGGTTTCGTGCAAGGACGGGACAGTTGGGAAGATGATGTTCGTGGCCGCGGAGGAGCGGCCGAGCGCATTGAAGCGCTATGCTACGATGCGCGAGGCCGTTCCCCGTCGGGGGTTCAAATCCCCCTCTTTAGTATAAGGTAGTTCATAAGTAGTTTGTAAGTTTAGGGACTGATGACTCCATAGTCCCATAAACTCTACAAACATTTGAACATGATGTTCGTGCTCGTCGACCACGAACAGTTCAAACGGAATGCAACATCCAGAAAGTTGAAACGTTGGTACGTGCTAACCGCTCGCAATCGGTAGACGCTTTCTCAGCAGCAGTTGGGGTTTGCCATGGTACCTGACACAAAATTTTGACGGTCGATCTCAACATGTCTCGTGTTACCCAGCATAATATGCCACGAATCCTGCCGCAAGACCAACGTGAGGATCACATGACGATTTCTGGTGACCTCATCAGTTGTGTGACGTTTATCAACCGGATAATAACTGGAGACGAAACATGGTGTTTCATATACAATCCTCAACTGAAACGACAATCAGCCACTGGAATGCGTCAACGTGTGCAACATCGGAGTCGTGTGGGTGCCTATCATCCAGGCCTCAAGTCTGAGAACTTAGTGACTGTAGCACGTATGACGAATGAAAGAGGTTAAGGGATAGGGGATAGCTAAGCAGACGAGCTGTGGTGTTGTTTTGCCTCTGGCAGGGAACGGAAGGCTGTGGCCCTTGAGAGGGGCTGGCCACGGCACACCGCCAGCTGCTGATAACACGACAGAGACAGCGCGGCCTGTTCGACCAGCCCTCTGGGGACATATCTACGACGCTTTCCATTTCTAAACTGAACGTCACGGCGTAAATGTTGATGGCTTACCAACACAACATTAAAAAGAAATTGTAGCAAGAAGTTTTTGTAATAGTTAATA
This sequence comes from Locusta migratoria, assembly GCA_026315105.1. Lineage (NCBI taxonomy): Eukaryota > Metazoa > Arthropoda > Insecta > Orthoptera > Acrididae > Locusta > Locusta migratoria. The sequence goes on from CM048755.1 coordinate 263,985,415, forward strand.
CGTTATGCCTTTGTGTAAGAGCTCCGTACTTGCAACAGAAGACCAAATTAAAGGCTAATATAATTATTACATTTATTGATACTGTGAAAGGACGATATAGCCATGACTTACACGTTGACAAAGCTAACAATAATTATGAGGTTAAAAATAAACTTCCTTGTCTTGAGATTTGCGTTTGGTATCGGTAAGCAAGTATATCGGGTTTGTTTGTTCAGTATCAGTCACCCCAGTACTAATGCCGCGAAAAAAAAAAAAAAAAAATAAAAATAACTAGTCTTATCTCCGTGTACGCGTTCTACACACGCAGGGTAATCCATCTGTCGCTACCTCTATCATTTTATACGACCACGCTACATTGCTCGGGCATGCTTGCGTTGCGAGTACACAGTCAGACAGTTTGGCGTTTATGTTATTTACTTCACTGTACTCTGCACAACTTGTGTTATACTGAACTGTAGCGCAGTTAGGGGGAAAAAAAAAAATGTTTGTATAGCTTATGGGACTTAACTGCGGGGTCAACAGTCCCTAAACTTACAAACTACTTACGAACTAGCTAACACTAAGGACGGCACAAATATCCATGCCCGAGGGGGGATTCGAACCCCCGACCGTAGTGGCCGTGCAGACCATGACTGGAGCGCCTCAGTCCCCTCAGCCACCGCGGCCGGCTAGCGCAGTTAGTAAGCGCAGACCTAGCTGTGACGTTCAAATCCGAGGCGCGGATTGCAAATGATTCTGATCAAACCTGAAAAGTGCTGTAGTCCATTCGCAAAACATCAGTTCTTCCAATCACTTATCCACGTCCGACTCCTATGTAACCACGTTACTCTGTCGTGATTAGTAATCGGGTGCAACAAAGAGCGAAATTAATACTTAAAATTTGGTAACATTGAAGTAAATAATGTCTTAAACACCGAACTGACGTATCATGTAGTCTAATATATGCATAACAGAAGCATATCCCAGAAGTGTAGGTATCCACATAGCGTGGTTGTATGAAACGACGAAGGTAGGGCAGCGGAATCACTGTGACTTTTGCACACATCTTCTCCTCCTTCTCACTGACTACCCATTCTTCCCTCGTCTCTCTGTCCACCAGTATCCTCTCCATCTGCTCGACGTCTCCATCCCTTTTTTGTCCACTTCCCTTCTTCGATCATATCTTTCTCCTCTCCGTGCACATCAAACAGATGTCGATAAACACACGTAACTGTCATACAAGTCAGCCCATATGTCTAGGATGGGAAAACCTTTGCTTGCCCGTATCTCCGCTCCTATGGAGGTAAGATGTTCTAACCTTCACATTGATGATTCTCATATACCGTGCAGTGTGTCTACAAAATTTGGTAGAAGTCGTTCCAGTGGTTTATAAGGAGATGCTGGACGTACTCATTTACATCCGTGTATACAAACGCAGAAGGTGAATTTTAATAGTTCTGGGAATGGTCCCATATTTTACAAACCACGGTGGCGAGGATGAGGTTCCCGCGTATACACATTGAGACACATACCAACAAGCGCCCCCGATCGTGCAAAGTACTGCAGTGAAGCGCTGGTACACGCTGCGATGCAGTTAACCAGGTCAGTGTGGGAACTCGTGTCATTGCGACATGGAGCGCAAAATGAAGCAAAGCGTTAATATCAAGTTTTGTTTCAAATTAGGCAAAACGGCGACGGAGAATCATGGAATGTTATTGCAGGTGTATGGTGTTGAAGCAACGAGTAAAAAGACGGAAAGGAAGGCATCGAGGATGATCCATGTTCGGGACGATCGTCCACAATCACAGTCCCAGACAACATGGAACGAGTGTGACGGGCTCTTGCGGAACATTGGCTGATGCAATGCATCCGGTGCATTCGGCCAGAACTGTACCGGAGTGGACAGTGAAATTTCCTGCATGACAGTGCCCGTCCGCACCCTGCTACCCGCGTCCTCAACTTCCCGGGTAGACGTAAGGCCACTGTGCTTCCACACCCTCCTTATTTGGCGCCGGCAGACTTCCTTCTGTTTCACCGCTTTAAATTAGCCCTGAAAGGCTCACGCTTCTCAACGGTTGCTGAGATCCAACAAAGCGTGACCTTCGTGCTTCGAGCGATTCCACTAGAAGCGTTTGCTGGGTTTCCAATAGCTGTACAATCGATGTCGGAAGCGTATTGTAGCCAACGGGGATTACTTTGAGGGCCAGTAAAGGTATTTTGTTTGTAACTCTTGTTGCCTATATTTGCTGAGACTTTTCACCGAACTTTTCAGACGTACCTTGTATATATGGACATTGAGAATGTAGTATATGTTGTGGACGTCTGTGTCGTGACTCCAGCATTTCGGCATAAAGGTTTAGTCCGTTTGATCTTAATCACTAGCTACCATCCTCTCGAGAATCTTCCGTCCTATTAGATTTGCGACCAGTTTGACTCTTGCAGTCTTCATATTGTGTACTGTACTATGCTGTATCTCTGACGCTATAATAGTAATCCACTCCGACATACAACCATTCGTTAAGCTTCTCTGTGCTACATGATTGCAATAAGTCTTTATTATCAAACTAGTGCCCGGACAGAAGACCACAACAAAATCAAATTTTCAAGAAACTATGTCACTGTCAACGTAATGACGTATTCTGACATCATTTGTATATGGAGACATCGGTTATATTTGGTTAATCTTGAGACATATGTAACCAGTTTTTACTTTCCCTTATTTTTCAACTACGAGTAATTAAGATTTCAGTAATTAGGGTTATAGAACGCCATCTTAGGACACATCGTTCCATTCCTGCTCTTCCTATTAACAAGTCACACATCTGAGTTGTCCCATCGTATCACACACGTACTGGACTGGAGACAAGTCCGGAACTCGTGCTGCCCACGGAAGTTGGTGCACGTCTTCCAGAGCACGTTGAGTTTCACACGCTGTGGGAGGGCGAGCATTATCCTGTTCGTACAACAAATCGACCTTCTTGTTGCAAGAATGGCAGAAAACGGGTCTTACAACATTCTGCACGTACCGAGCAGCGCTCTCTCCACGAGCACAGATGGTGAACGAGCTGTAAGCACCACACACCATAAGGCCTGGGAATGGGACCAATGTGTCTTTTTGTTTGCAAACATCAGCGTAAAGAAAATCGGGCTAAATTAAGTAAAACATGTTTCTCCTCAGTAATACGGTTAAATTCTATGCAAAAGTGTTTTTCAACCTGTGGATCGCGACCCCAGGAGGGGTCCAAAGTCTTGCTCAGGGGTCGCGGTCGCAGGAGATGCAGTAGCGGCATGTTACAAGCTTCCTAGGGTTTTTATTTGTGAACGGAGAAGTTGGTACTGCTTCCTCCCACAAGTCCCCTAAAACCTCCACATCCTTGCGGATGCTGTTGGGTAGCAGTGTGCGATTGCACCGCCATACAGTACGCACGAGGTGCCGTAGTTGCTGTCCAAGTCTTTATGGAAAGCATAGAGTTCTGACTAACCTGTTGTCTTCTACAGTTGTGTCTCCAGCGCAGAAGACAGCACACAGATCGTTGGTTCTTCTACAGCATACAAGTGAGGCTAAAATAAGTTCTGTATGATGGAGGCATAAGAAGCGACACGCGAGATTTTTAATTGTCAGGGATGCCATTTAGTACGTAAATAATAAAATATGAACAACTATTGTTAATGCGACACGGCCTATGCTGCCCGTAGTTCATGTTGAGACCTCGACTGTTATCACAATTATACAAAACTTTACTCATTACCGGCGCGGTCCGGCGCGTAAGGTGGTCAGCTCGAGACTGAAACTGCGGCGCGTTGCGAGAGGGCACCTGACGCTCTATTTCGCGCCAAAACAGGGCCGTCGCGCGCCTTCTGCAAAATCGCTCTTCTCTTGTTACAATAAGAGAAGGCACCTTAAACTGTCAAACCCTAGCCCGTCCTTGAGAGATATTTATCACAAATTCTCAGCTGTGAATAATTAATATTTAGTATATAATAAACAAAAGTAATTTCAAAAGAAATCACGTGACGTGAAATGCAGCAGCCAATGCGAGGAGAGTACCAGTAACATAGGCGGGCTTTCCCATGGGAACCAGCACCTACTGTGCCATATGCTACTGCTACCCACACCACATTTCAACATATGCTGCACTTCTGTCTTTCTTCCGCGTTTAAGATACATACAATGTCAGCAAAGAAACGGCCAACGGCCAGAAATATGAAGTGGCCATAGGCCAGGAATATCACAATGTGCGATGGCAAACCTACGTTTCGTAATGATCAGCTACCATGGCAGAAGTGACATGGTTTCGTGAAAGTCGCTTTATTAACAGGTCATCCGTAGAAGGAAAAATGGCTTTGTTGTTTCGGGTGGCCCTTAAACAGATATCAAAAGTGTTACAGATGTTAGATGTACCAATGGCACTTTTGATTTCTGATGACGGGTCGACCTGAACGTGAAATACTGAAGCCATTTTTCCACCTCATGACGACTTCTTAATTAAGCGACTTAACAGCGTTTGTACAGTACTGCTATAGTTATTTACAAAAGTCGCAACCGCCTTGTATGACTGCGTCACATGTTCAACTATTGTCATGTCAGCAAAACAATCACTAACTTAATATTATATATCAGTTCATAACAATATCGTTTTACTACTGGAGCATAGTAGTTTGCAGTTGTTAACGAATTTTCAAAGCAATTTTATTTTTATTCAATTAATTACAAACCATTTTATTACTGGGTCTTAGTAATTTGCTGCTGGTTAAGGGTTTCCAGTATCGTTTCGAAGAAATCTAATGATCATCATTGAAATATTAAGAATTTATCTATCAGCTTTGATGGTTTCATACTCTTACGTGACAACACGTAGCCACAAATTACACATTTAGATTTATGATTCATGACAGCAAGCCATACATCAAATACTTGTAGTCATATAGTCTTTTTTTCAGTTTTGATTCGTTTTCGCTACTACAACGTTCACCAGACGTGGATGGTTGCTCAGATCTTAGATACATCTAAGAAAGAAAATTAAACACTTTGCCTTTCGAATCAGTGACATAGCTTTATTATGGGTGTGTTGGATCGCCGGACATTTTTACTTGGGGAACGGGATCGCGGGTTCGAAAAGGTTGAAAAACACTGTTATACAATAATGTATATCACTTAGTAGTCTAAAAAAATTAGTAAATTATTTAAAAACAATAAATGCAATGCAGACAAAGAATAGTTTTCCGTATGTATACTAAAATGCGCATTTTGAAAAATGTCATATGAGACTAGGAGCTAGGGGAGAGGGTGGAACCAAATCTCACATCTCACCAACACGAGAGAGTGGTCGATGAAACGCCAACATCGCTTTGCGTAATTAGTGAACTCCTTCGAACCAGTACCTTGTAACTGCTGGAGCCATCGTTGAACGATTTCATTTGTACGGGATACAGTTGAGAACTCGCGACGTAAATAACGCCTCACAGTTGTATCTGTTATTTACTAACTCATAAAAGGAGGGACACGGAATTTTCGCTGGCATGGCCGTGTGTTGTGGAGCGTCACGTTGCCGAACGCTCGGCGGAAATTCGAGTCCTCCCTCGGGCATAAGTGTGCGTGTGTTGCCCGTAGCGTACGTTAGTTGAAGTAGTTCGTAAGTCTAGGTACCGATGACCAGAGTAGTTTGGTCCCATAGGTTTGCAAACATTTGAATTTTAACATACAATTTTAAAAGTTAAATGAAGTCAAAATTCTTGGAGATCGAATCTTTTAACAGTCAATATCACAGTTGGGTAACTCAATCATTGAAGGTTTCGGATGAATATTCGACCATTTTCAGATCAGCCAAATAATCGAATGCAGTGCCTGATAGTAAGATTAGATACCAATGAGTGATCTTATAATTGTTGAATATTTATCCGACAACTGCGGCCTGAACTATTCAAAAATTTTCTCTAAAAAATAACTGCAGTATTCAGTTATAACTGAATTCCACCAGCTGAGAGGATAACGCAAAACAGTGTTTATTGTTGCTTTACTGCCATGCAGTTCGTCGCACATTCGGTGATGAACGAGAGTGTGAGCGAGCTGTATGAGGGACACCTCATTCAGCAACCACATGAACCGGTAACTTACAACTGGTGCTAATATCTTAATTCCCATGTATAATTTACAAATTGCCTTGAATCTTTTTGAAACTTTCCGGACTGCTAATGTTGTTTCTAACGAAGCGCCTGATGTCCACGGCAACGTATTCTTGGTTGGTATTAGAAACAAAAACTGTAATTTTGTGTGAGCAAGCAATAGATTGAGGTCGGATCAATATAGCACAAAACTCATTTTAGATGTACTTATTGCCGGTGATAACAAAACGCGGCGAATAATTAATATTTCCGGTGGGGATTGCGCTTGCTTTGTGGCAGTACTGTCAATTAAGCGTACGGTAGCCTCACTCAGCCGCCACTAATTAGTCTCGTGTTTTGTTTTGACAATCATTAAATAATCTTCAGCGAAATATCGAGGCAGACTAATTTAAGACCCCGCTACCTATCAGGAACCTATAAATACGAGCTAAACAGGACTTTACATGTACAGAAAACAAAACTGATATTTTGTTAACAGCAAGCATACCATGAAGAACCTTAATTTGCATTCATTGTTGCTAATGAGTTGATAATACCAGGTAAATATCAAAAGCCGCGTGGGAATGGCCGCGCGGTGTAAGGCGTCTTACCACGGACTGCGCGACTGCTACCCGTCCTTCCTCGGGCATGGATGTGTGTTGTTCTTAGCATAAGTTATTTTAAGTAGTTGGTAAGTCTAGGGACCAATGACCTGAGCAGTTCAGTCTCTTAGGTTTACAAACATTTGAACATTTAAAACATCAAAAGCATTAATTTGATAATACCCTCCGAAACAAGATGAAAACACGAGATTCTTAAGACAAACGTTCCCCCTTGTTCTGTGATCATTCATACTTTTAGTTGTAGCCTGAGAGATGGCTAACGGCAAGGAATTCGTTTAGAGCTATATACCTGTCATTATTTTGCTTCAGGGGGGAAATGTGCCGCGGCCGAGCGCATTGAGGCGCTATGCTACGATGCCCGAGGCCGTTCCCCGTCGGGGATTCGAATCCCCCGTCGGGCATGGACTTTGGTGTCTTCTTTTTTAGTATAAGGTATTTCATAAGTAGTTTGTAAATTTAGGGACTGATGACCCTGCAGTTAAGTCATTTAAGCTTAACAATCATTTGATCATTTTCTTCAGGGAAATGTGGGCCGACGAAGGCTACGACATTTAAATGTTCAAATGTTTGTAAGGCTATGGGACAAAACTGCAGTTGTCATCAGTCTCTAGACTTACAAACACGGTTCTTTCGTGAGTACGTGCGTGGCGAGCACGGGGCCCCGAGCTAATGCAGTCTTCCTTCCTTCTTTACTTCCCGGACTGCATTTCCTTTCCCCCTCCCCTCCTTTCCTATCCTCACTCCTTCCCCTCCCCACCGGGGGACTAATAACCTCAGTAGTTTAGTCCCCCTATCCCAACCAAACACACCACACCACCACCAACTTACAAACTACTTAAACTTACAGTAAGGGCTAAACACACACACACACACACACACGCCCAAGGGAGGACTCAAACCGTCGTCCTGGATCAGCCACGCACTCCGTAGCAAGGCGCCTTAGAGCGCACGACCATCGACGCGCGGCAAGGCTACGAGATTAACATCATAGATTACCTCATTACTCTTCTCTTTAGTCCAAAGAAAAAATGACCGGAAATGTTATTCTGCGTTTAGTAACTTGTTTTTGCTTACGATCATTCGCCAACTGTGAATTGGCAGCGTTTACTCTACTAAGGCAATGATTCGTAGTCAAAATATTTAGATTGCTAGCTAGCTCGTGTTTGGTGTAGAGTTACTTCGACAACCACATCTAATTTACTCTGTTCTAGTTTTATTGTAAGGACGACAATGTCCAGAAATATTAGGTTGGAGTGTGTTGATGTGTTGATTGATGTCAGCAGCAATACAGTCTTTGTAAACACCTGTTGTTGCTGTAGTGTCTTCAGTCCAAAAGCTCGTTCATGCAGCTCTCCACGCTACCCTATCCTGTAAAAGACTATTCATCTCTGAACAGCAACGACAACCCGCGTCCATTTAAACTGTTTACTGTACTCATCTATTGGTGTCCTGCGATTTTTACTCGCACCCCCTCACGCTTTCCTCCAATATGACAATGTTTCAGAATATGTCCTATTAATAGTCAGTTATTATAGTCAAGATTTGCCAGAACTTTCTTTTCTCCCTAATTCTGTTCAATACGTCCTTCTCCCCCCAGGGGGCTCACGGTTCTTTCGTGAGTATGTGTGTGGCGAGCACGGGGCCCCAGCTAATGCAGTCTTCCTTCCTTCTTTACTTTTCGGACTGCATTTCTTTTCCCCCTCCCCTCCTTTCCTATCCTTCCCGTCCCCACCGGGGGACTGATAACCTCAGTAGTTTAGTCCCCCTATCCCAACCAAACAACCCCAACCCCCAGGACCTCCTCATTAGTTACACGAACTACCCAGCTAATCTCCTATATTCTTCTATAGGGCCACATTTTCAACGCTTCTTGTCTGAATCGCTTATCGTCTACGTTTCGCTGCCAAAAATGTTACAGTCCAGACAAATACCTTCTGAAAAGACTTCCTAACACTTACATTGAATTTCGGTGTTAACAAACCCCTTACAGTTACATACAGCATTAACAAGGCTTCATTGTATGATGCAGGAAACTTAACAGCTCCATATCTCAGACAGTAACGGGAATAAGAATACTTGTCTAAACCTACGTGTCGTATTCTCAGGTCCTATATACAAAGGAAGGAAAGAAGCTTATGGTTTAACGACTGGTCATTAGAGACGAAGCTCACGTTCGGATTATTTGGACAAGGATGTGGAAAGATATCGGCTGTGCCCTTTGGAATGATTTAGGGAGAACCTAAATCTGGATGGCGGAGGTGGCTTTGAACCACATCCTCCCGATGCGAGTTCAGTTTGTTAGCAGCGCTCCACCTCGGTCGGTTCCTATAAACTAGTTAAGCAATGGAAACAGTACACCTACAAATCGACGTCGCAAGTACATTATTGTCCGTGACGGAGGGTACCTGATAAAATCGTTACAAGTCAATCTCCCTTGGTTTTTCTTTATTATTTTTTATTATTATTTACCGTACATAGGATATCTCAAAGATAGTGTCGTCTCGTATAACGATGACCATTTCATTTTATGAGCATTTCTGTTTCACTAAGGTATGGGCTAAAGCAATTACCACAGCATTGGATTCCTTCGACGTCCTTCATAAAGCCTCGAACGCTTAGAAAAGGCTACATTATACAGCCTTGTAGGCTATCCACTTCAGTTTCCCAGTTTCCACCCAACAAATTTATATGATTCATATTCACGGAATGTATGACATTAACTGCGAATGGGTAAAGTTGAAAATGTGTACCCAGCCGGGATTCGAACCCGGGTTTCCTGCTTTCTAGGAAGTTGCGCTGACCCCTACACCTCTGCAGACACAGCGATCATCACACCTGCACGGAATTTCTCAGGCACGCCTCCCATCAGATACAAATATGCAACTTTACTCTGCTCACTAGAACTCAAACCCGTAGTCACTTCGTACTAATTCCCGTAAGAGTAAGGGCCTAGGAGTGCCTCCGCACTGAAGAAATGATCATTGCCCGTCATCGGCAAATTGTATAAGTTATATACAATTGGTGTCTGTTCTTTAGAACAGGTACCCTAAAGAACATAGGTGTCCTAAAGAACATACACCACTTATATATAAATTTATATGAATTTGTAAAAAAGTTTTCACTTTATTATTATTATTTTCGTGTATCTGTGGGGAAAATAGATTACGATCACAACGGATGAGTCGTCCTCATTTTCCTTAGAATGATCTGAGGATTATATTTGCTTGTTATCTATCAACAGCATCACCCAGTAACCTTTCTCACAATGTTTCACTATATTGTCACGATAAAACAACGTCGTATTCAACACAGTGCGAGTTCAGTAAGTTATGGTAGGTGAGAGGTTTGTAGTACAAAAATGAGGGAAGATTAGCTTTTACGCCTTGTCGACATTGTGGTCATCAGAGACGCTCGGATAGTTTTCGTCAAGGGTGGGGAAGGAAATCGGACGTGCCCTTTGAAAGAAATCATCGTGGCATTTGCTTTGACTGATTTAGGGAAATCACGGGAACCCTAAATCAGGATGGCCGCAGACGTATTTCAACCATCGACCTCCCGAATGCGAGTCCAGTGTGTTATCACTGCACCATCTCGCTCTGTTTTCCTCGTCAGTGTTTCAATATAGTTACCAATTTTAGAATCATATGAATGAGTGTGCATAGAGACCGTCATCTACATCTACATACATACTCCGCAATTCACCGTAAGGTGCGTGGCGGGTATTTTGAACTGTGTTGTTGTGAGACATAAGGTTATGTTTGTAAAATATTACAAGATCCACATATTTTTGTGCTGTAGAATACATAAAATCTGATTTGAGGATTTTGTTAACCCTTTAATGCATGGCTTTTTATTTGAAGCTATAAAAACTAGCACGATTAATGTATAGGGCGTATATACTGAAAAAAAAATTCTTTAAAATTATTATACAGTACTAGCAACAAAAAGTTCATAGTTGGTCAGCTTTAGCCGGCCGCGGTGGCCGAGCGGTCTGCGGCATACCAGTCACGGTCCTGGGTTCGAATCCCCCCTCGGGCAGGCTGTTTGTGCCGTTTTTAGTATAAGCTAGTTCATAAGTAGTTTGTAAATTTAAGGACCGATGACCCTATAGTTAAGTCCCATAAGCTCTACAAACATTTGAACATTTTTGGTCAGCTTTATAGGATTGGATTGTTTGTATAGCTTATGGGACTTAACTACGGGGTCATCAGTCCCTAAACTTACAAACTACTTACGAACTAGCTAACACTAAGGACGGCACAAACATCCATGCCCGAGGGGGGATTCGAACCCCCGACCGTAGTGGCCGTGCAGACCGTGACTGGAGCGCCTCAGTCCCCTCGGCCACCGCGGCCGGCGGTCAGCTTTATAGTGCTTCCATGATGTACTCGATGTAGTAAATATCACTATCATGCCTCTCATATTTCCAGAAAGTAACTCATAACGCAACAGTAGTATGTGACTGACTACTTTTACATGACAAAGAAGGAATACTAATGTAAACAAAAGCACATGTTAGGAGTAACTCAATGCAGCTAACTGTCGAAATGATTCAGTAGCACTCTGCAATTTATAATTTCTAGGACGAGATACTAACATATGTAACACTATGTATACAAGCAGCTACAAATGAATTTATAGTAAAATCAGTTTGAAAGATAATGGAAAAAATAAGGTATACAGCTGATCAGCTACACTCTGCATTAAAGGGTTAATATGGTGAGTAAAATTCAGTATATTTTTGAAACTAGTTACATACCGTGTGGACTGATACGCAATACTTTGGCAGCTGTGAAACGTCTGATAATTTGAGCATGGAATACGTTATATTTGCAAATGATATGATTGTAATGAATGTCTTTAAATGTTTCCCTGTGTCGAAAACTGAAATTGGAGTCAACTGTATTCAACTTATTACTGGTTTTTGATGAAACTACTTCTTACAGTAGTTACAGTACCGATTACTGACACATAGTAGAGTAATATTGTAAAACAACTTGAACAAGGTGTATTAAATACAATACTAACGAGATTTCCAGGACTGTAACACTCTCAAATTGGAATAGTATGTTTGTTTCTATGCACATGACTGTACATTTTTGTATAAAGGAAACGAATTCCCTGAACGAATCTGCGATCTTCAATTTTTCAATAAGAATAAAAACAGTCTAGATAGCAGAAAATATATTTATTGATTACGACGTTTCTTCATCTGCCACCAGAAGACCTAACTTAAGCGTCAATAGTAAAATATCTACCTAGTAGTTACGCCAACTGCTACTAGGTAGATATTTTGCTATTGACGCTGAACTTTACTGTGCAAGTTCAGAGGTTTTTAGATCTGATAATGGCAGATGCCAAAACGTCGTAATCAATAAATATAATTTTAGCGATCTAGGCGGTTTTTTATTCTTACTGAAAGACATGACTGTACAGTCCGGCAACATTTCTTCATATTTGGTGAAGCAGTAATTCTTGTAACTTCATAAAAGGAGTGCAGCACGGTTAAGTGAATGCTATAATTTAATAATGGAACAAAGAAATTTATTAAACCTTTACTATATGTGCGGCCAGAGGCAAGTGTCGCGGTACTACTCTCTCCCTACTCACTGAACATGAGTGTCTTCACTCGACTTTTCATTCTTGAGTCCACTCCAGCCAACGTAGGACAGGATACGAAAATTTCTCGCCATTTAATCCTTTCCTCTTTACAATACTGTCATGCATGTGTGCTGTGATGAACATTACAGCTAGGGCTGTTATGTGGGCGCGACCACGTGCCAGCTGGGAGCCTCAGCAGCAGCCACCGAACGACGGCCGGGGTGCATATTCATTGGCTGCTTCCCCCACAACTCACAGGAAGCCCGCGTCACAGCCACGCGACCAACAGCCGGAAAATTTAGGGAGCCTACATCTCCACCAAATAGGAGCATCAATCTTTCTACGCTGAAAAATCAGCCTTTCATATTTCATACGTTTATTCCCCTCTCAATAAATTTCATGCTGGTTACGCAGTATTCACATATAGAAACACTAAAAACATTACTGTAACAAATAAAGAATACTTGAAAACAATGTAAGAAATGATTACTTTCTTGTCGCATTTGCTATACCTACTAATATATATATTGGGGCCAACTAGGACCACGTCAAGTCTTGCTGCACTTAGCACAGAGCCTGTCTTTTCTCTGGGCCCAGACTTCCCTCGTTCGTTGTGAGTGGGCCTGCTTGCGCTCTTCTGTCCAAGGGACACCGTCTCTTCTTTTCGGATGCTGGTCTCGGGTTATTTCGTTTGTCACTATCTTCTTTCGGAAAAGAACTCTGTCAAAGGCATCGTCGGGTTTGATATGTAGCATCTGGAGGTCTTCTTTTCTGTTTTTAAACCATGGCATCATAGTTTTTGGTTTTGAATCAGAAAAAGAGAAATATTTTTGATTAACCAATATCCGTTCATTCGTTTGATGTGACCATAAAATCGTGCCCGTCTTTTACAGATTGTGTCTGTAATTTTTTCTATTTTGCTGTGGTCTTCCTTGTTGGGTCTGTTTTGATGGATACCATCTTTGTACTTGGATCCTAGGATTCCTCTAATGATTTTCCGCTCTTTTTTTCTCCATTTCTTCGAGGAGTCCTTTATCAGCATTTAAGGATAAGGTTTCAGCTGCATACAGAACTACTGGGTTCAAAACCGTTTCGTAGTGACGTATCTTGGTGTTTTGGGAAAGGCAATTCTTGTTGTAGATCTTGCAGGATATTTGGTAAGTTGTTTCTAGTTTGCGTTTCCGTTACCTAAGTGATTCCTTGTCCAGTCCATTTTTCATTGTGATCTCACCTAGGTACTTGAATTTGTCAACCCGAGCGATGACCCCATATTTAGTACGAAGTTTTGGCAGTGCGTGTTCGCAAATGTGTTAAAGAGATGTCAGGCCGCTCTTTCCATAGAGGGACATCATTTTGAACATCTACTGTGTATAAAGGTAAGCTTAGGTTACTCAGACTTTAACTAAGTGTATGCACCCGCGGCACAATAGTGTCTGAGAATCGGGCGCTGGTGTGACCGGCGGATGCGGTAGCGGAGACTGGGAGTCGTACCGTGCGATCCGCGGACACCAGGCAGGCGTCTTTCGTGAGACACCCTGTGATGTTGGATTTAGAATATACCGTTTGTATCGTTTTGTTGCACTATTAGAGCTGAATTGTTTCTTCTTTAATAGATCAGCTGGATAAAAGTGCTCTCAATGGCGACTGATATTTTTGTTTACATTTTAGGAGCATGCTACATTTATTTGTTCACTGTTGGCGTTCAGAGGGCGAAAAACCTTGGTGTTTCAGTTATTTAGCTCAACAGCCGTGTAATACAGCACTATTCAGAAAAAAGGGACAGATTTCAAACATTAATATCTTCCAAACTACAAAAGATAGAATCACAATTCCAATGTTCCTGGACAGAGGGCAGACAGCAGTGTAAAGTTTGAACAGTCCAGATAGACGTTCCAACCACTGAAAAAAAGTTTGTAAATCTAGGTTTAACAAAACTTATTTTAGATTGAAAGTCTTGGTAGAGATATGCAACTTTCATGACAATATTTTGTTTAATGATTCAAAAATTGCTCAGAGCAATTTTAGAATCATAAAATATATCATGAAGGTTGCATACTTCTATCAAGACTTTAAGTCTAAAATGAGCTTTATTAATCCTATCTGGGTAAAAAAGGACGTTAACACATTTTACAAAGCAAGGAGATGCATAATGTCCAGTCAATTGAAAATTAAGTTCAACCGATCCTGTTTATTTCATCATGTGATTCCTACATATGCAATAGTACCATACATAATTTTCCTTTTAGTGCACTGATGGTAAAAATGAAAAGTGAAATTTTGTGGATAAAAAGTGTAGTGAGACAAGCATATAATTGTAAATCTGCTAATGAAACAGCTAACAAAGTTAAGTGGTTTTTGCATGAGCATCTAACACTGTTTGCTTTCAGAAAAAATTCAGTGGCTTGTACAGCAATTTGTAGTGTATGAATCAAATATAGTTCAAGAAAGACATGAGCGTAATATTCAACAACTTCTACGGAGGCAAACCAACGAACAGGTATACAAGCAACACCAATTAAGTTATATAAACTTTGCCTTAGGAGTGGTTAACCGTTCTCGTATGACTCTATCAAATGGTGAATGTAAACTTTTAGAAAACGGGATCAACTTCAACCCACCAACCCAAGTTACACAAACTGTTGCAAAAAAATAAATAAATAAAATAAAATAAAATAAAAAATAAAAAAAAAAATTTAAAAAAAATTGCAGAAGTAAAAGTGTTCGGGCAAAACTTGCATTTGTCACTTGTGATGCTTTACCATTAGCAAAAAGACTTAACCATTCACATACATTTGTTAAGCAAACCCAAAATTTAAATAATAGGCTTAAAGAAAATGAGGTACTTGTCACAAAGGCAGATAAAGGTAATTCTTTAGTACTTTTCAATTCTGAAGATTATGTCAGTAAAACTTTGAATTTCTTTGATGAAAATAATATTCTGAAAATTGCTAAAAATCCTTTACCTTAACCCTTTACTGCATGACTTTTTATTTGAAGCTATAAAAACTACCACGATTAATGTATAGTGCGTATGTACTGAGAAAAATGTTGAAAAAATTCCTTAAAATTATTATGCACTACTGGCATCAAAAATAGCTGGTCAGCTATATAGTGCTTCCATGATGTAACCGATGCAGTAAATGTCACTATTATGCCTCTAAATCTTTCCAGAAAGTAACTTATAATGCAACAGTATAAATTTTGCAATTTATAATTTTATGTGTAATAAACACTATGTATAGAAGCAGCTAGAAATGAATTTGTGGTAAAATGTTGAACAGTTTGGGAGATAATGGAAAAAATAAGGTATGTAGCTGATCAGCTACACTATGCATTAAAGGGTTAATTCGTGAGTGATATCAGGAGCTTAATTAACCATTCTGATTTATTGTTCAGTTCTAAAAGATAGAAAAATAATGTACTTATGATGAACCCAAAATTGCCTTTTTTACGATCACAGGTAAAGTTGCATAAAAAAACAGTACGCCCTATTGATAGCTTTTGTCAAAGCCCCAATTATTATATTAACAGTTTCTGCCAAAGGTAAAATCAAAGAGCTATATGTCTTTGAGAAACATTACTCTCTTAAAATAGTTATGAATTCATTCAATGCATTAGAGACCTCAGAATCTCCAATAACTGTTTTTAATGTCCCTAGATATCACCAGTTTGTATACTAATATACCTATAGCTGAAACCTTAGAGATAAATCGACATAATCTTATTACACAAAAAAAAGTGAAACCAGCATTTGTACAAGAACGTGTCAATCTTATAGAACACTCCCTTTCTTTTAATTACTTTGTTTTTAATGAGCATATATTGTCAACATGATGGTCTAGCAATGGGTTCGAGTCTTTCTGGTATTCTTGCTGAAATTTTTATCAATACTCAGGAACAAAAACTTTTTGCAATGCAGAATGAGCTTATTAATAAAATTGTATTTTACAAGCGTTACGTTGATGATATTTTCATCATCTTTAATGGAAGTAATGAGGAGGCTGCCAACTACTACATATTTTTAACAATTTGCACCATAAGATAAAATTCACCTTGGAATCTGAAGTTGAAGGCTCTCTTAATTTTTTGGACTTACAAATAAGTAGAAAAGACCAAAAATTAAAATAAGATATCTTCCGTAAACCAACAACAGATATCATTATTGCTGCAAGTTCTAATCATCCCCCATCCCAAAAGAAAGCATTTTTCGCTCTATGTTTCACAGAAAAAAAAATTGCTCTTGATCAGGAGGCTACTGATTGTTAAATCCGTACTGCAATATTGATAGGAATAGCCAATGGTTTCCAAGTTTGTGATATTAAGAAAACGGGTAAAAAGTTACTTTCACAATGTCATGCAAACAGCGCAATAAAAACTGAAAAACATAATGTTAAATATGCTGCTATGAATTATGCAGGCCAGTTGTTATTAAAAATAAGTAATGAATTTAGTACACATAATGCCATAATTGGATTTAACACATGTAATCATTTGGGAAAATTCCTCCGCCATAGTGTTGAAAACCTGTCAACAAATTTTGTTATGGTGGAGTATACAAGATTAAATGTGGAACATGTGACAATTTCTATATTGGGCAGGAAGTGAATTTAAAATACGATACAGAGAACATAGCTATGCCAGTCATGGCAGCGCACTAAGTGCCCCTTTGCGTGATCATCATAATCAACTTCTTAATATTGAAAACAATTTGCAAATTCTTCATTATGAGAATAAAAGCACATGTTTAGACATTTTGGAGGATTAAGAAATTTTTGTGCATAGATACACTTTGAAGGATCAACTGCTTAACGAACAAGTTAGCAGCACAAGAGACAGGTTTTTCCAAATTTTCGAAGCAACATTTTTCAGTAATTAATTTTGAGGATTTCGCTTTCTAAACAAATGTATTTATTTCATTTTGGATATTTGTTTAAAATGATACACTTTATTTTGACCTAGTATCTTGAATTAAATAAGGCAACTGTTCAGCCTCTACTCTAACTTCCATGTTACTCACATGATAATGTGCCATTGTGGCTTGGTGATAAAAGGTCCAGTGTCCAAAATCAACGTTTTTCAATTGTTGGCTCTACGACACTGTCCGTAAGCTCATTGTTTTGGTGTTCAAAAGGCCAATGTCCAACTCCTTTATTAACGGAGATATAGATTCATTTAGGGCATATGTCCAGAATAGCATTAATGGGATGAAAGGCCAGTATGCACTTAAGCCCGTATATATGGGTCAGAATGAACATCAAATAATAAAATTAAAGAAAAAAATGTTAATACACCAATTTGTTGCAGTTTAATTCCATTGTGAAATACGCAGCAAAACTTCAATCAGCCGTAGCTGAAAATGGAGATTTTGGACATTGGCCTTTTTAGCATCAAACCACATCTTTATTTTATATAAATATTATCTTAATCACAATTGATGTTTATTCTTATTTGGAAATACATAACAACAATATTTTAAATGACAAATTTGAATGCATCAGAGCTAAATATATATTATATCGGTATGTAATTCCACATTATGTAAAACTATACATAAAAATATTTTATATTTTAAGTATAAACTGCAGATAATTTTGTGTATATACTTATTGACTGCATATATCTCTTACTGACAGGTCACCAGATGATGGGCTAAGCCCGAAATATGGTGTGAATTGACACTAAATAATCCACTAACAACATCTAGTGATTATTCAAGCAATGCTTTAATGTCGTTTGTTGTTAATAATATCAGCTCATTCCCACGAGTTAGTAGCTTTCACTCGGTGAATACTAGACAGAGTCGAATCTACATTTGCATCACACCACCTTAATACTTGTGCAGAAAGGTATGCAGTATTCTGCAGCATCCATTTTTAATAAGCTGCCTTAAGAATTCAAGAATCTTAGTACTAACCCACGAGCTTTCAAATCTAAATTGAACAGTTACCTCATGACTCACTCCTTTTATTCTATTGAGGAACTCTTAGAAAAGTTAAACAGTTAAGCTAATTCTTTTTTCGTTATTGATTCTCTTTACTTAGTCTTAGTCTTACGCGTGCATAGGATTACTTAAAATTTTTCTGTTACTATTGTTGTGTTAAACCTCATGTATTGACTTGTTACATGACTGTGGAGTCTTACTTCTCAATTAGGTCCTGCGGAACAGAAGAAAAGGGGATTGTATTGACCACTGGAACACCTGTGCATGGAATTTTATGCGTGAATCGGGTATGGTGATAAGATCTTGGGACGTCATGTACGGTTGTTACAAGGTGCTGTGAGCCCACACTCTTAATGTTCGATCTCAAAGAGCTCGATTGTTGAAAATGTTCAAATGTTTGTAAAGCTTAAGGGACTTAACTGCGGGGTCATCAGTCCCTAAACTTACAAACTACATATGAACTCCTTACACTAAAGACGACACAAACATCCATGCCCGAGGGGAGAGTCGAACCCCAGATGGCGGACGACGGCGCTCCAGCACGCGCGGCTAATCCGCCGCGGCGAGCTCGATTGGTTGAACGTTTCTTTGGAATCGGAAGGTATTGTGCGCGTGGTTTGGCTTGGTCGTTCTCTCAGTTTGAATATCGTATAGCATGTCTGGTATGCACTGGGGAGACGGGTTGCATCACCTCAGCAGCCGGCAACCAGCAACCACTCTGCGAGATCTGTGAGAGAAAGAACGCTCGTTATTGCCTCAACGTAAGATGGATCATCATTTGCAGCACGCCAAGTCGTTGTCAGGTTTGTATTGCTGCCAGAGGTAGTCACTGATTACATTAACCAATTGGCAAAGTGTGTGCAGATCCGTGATGGAAAAATCGAAGAATACATTGTTGTCTACTGTTCCGCTTGTTGCTGTTCTTTCTGTTCTATATTCCTTACACTGTTTTCACGTTAATATAACCTGTTTATACAGTTTTGTGGCAAAATAAACGCAACCTTGTAAAATTTCCGTTTGTTGCTTTAATTGTGGTCACCAGTGTAGTACTGAAAGTAATCTCTCGATTGCAACGCTTTTGAATTTTATTAGAATTTTTGTTCTGTTGTACATGGCTATTTTCTGCATTGGGATATGTTTTCAAATAAGTAAAAGCCTTGATTTTCAGCAGTAATTTTTGGATTTTCAAAGAAAAGCTGAAGCACGTGAGAAGTTATTGCCATCGTTTAAAACTTAGAGACTCAAAATATAGTGCACTTTTATTTACAGTTCTGTCTAGGGGCGAGCGTCTGAATTGCTTTCCTCGGTACTACAAAGTCCCCTGCTCGTTAGGATGTTCTACTGTTGAAATCATGTAGGCGTTGTGCGTGTAATTTCTTACAGAAGCTCTACATACTGTTAAGTTTTTTTCTATGGAATTACGTCTGTTATTTTGTAAAGGCTGTCGGCGTTCCTCCATGTCACATCTCACAGCGACGAATACAAATCGTCGAAAGCCAGAATGAGTTTTCCTGGCGATCTGCGAGCCATCAAGCCAGAATGTCGTATTGTACAACGGTGACTGTAAGATGTTGTCGCCGAGGACTTTACTGGCACCCGCAGTAGAAGTTACTGCTCTGTTTTATTCTTCTTTTTACGAGGGAGACGGAGGCACCATAGCGCGTCGACAGAGGCAGGGCACGGCTCCAAGCTTTACGGAGTGCCGATGCACTTCCAAGAACCATCTCTTGCGCATGCGCAAAACCTCTCGGTTGCACATTGGGTACATTCTTGGAACACATGCTGTTCATTTTTGCAGTGGAATGTAGGCCAGTTGCTCTCTGTTACCAAAACTGCGGCAGCGTTGGTCTCTCTGCTGTCATAGGATGGCGACGTCGTCTACCAACTGTACTCGTGTCCCACAGGCAGACGTATTTCATTGAGCATACGAAAATGAATGCAGTGAACATCCATGTAATCAACTTTTTGCGAAAAATCATCAAATAGTACGTGTTTCCTAAACTTTGCCTTGTAATTGACAGTTTTGTTGTTTGTGTATTCCACAGTTCTCGAAAGTGTATCGGCGAGGAACCGAGGTGGCGTTAGTATTTTTTATAAGCATGTAAATCTTTTACAATGCTTCTCCGAGCAAGGTGGAGCAGCGGTAACACACTGGACTCGAATTCAGGAGAAAAAAAATGTTCAAATGCTTGTAGAACTTATGGGACTTAACTACGGGGTCATCAGTCCCTAAGCTTATAAACTACTTATGAAGTACGTAAGACTAAGTAAGGACGGCACAAATATCCATGCCCGAGGGGGGATTCGAACCCCCGACCGTAGTGGCCGTGCAGACCGTGACTGGAGCGCCTCAGTCCCCTCGGCCACCGCGGCCGGCGAATTCAGGAGAACGCCGGTTCAAACCCGCCTCCGGCCATCCTAAATCACTACAGGCAAATGCCTGGATGCTTTCCTTTAAAAGGGCACGGCCGATTTCCTTTCCCATCTAATATTTAAAAATTAATGTTTGTATGTATGTTCGTATTTTATGCGCTGACTTACCGTTTAGCCCCGGCGCATTAGCCGCGCGTACTGGAGCGCCGTGCTGCGGTGCGCGCGGCCGTTCGCCGTCGGGGGTTCGAGTCCCCCGTCGGGCATGGGTGTTTGTGTTGTCCTTAGGTTAGTTTATCTTAGTTTAAGTAGTTTATAAGCTACGGACGAATGACCACGCTGTTTATTCCGAGATATTTACAAACATTAGATTACATTAGAGTTACCGTTTATCCGATTGCGATAAAACTTTGTCCACATATTGTTTGCCCTTTCGCGAAGGATTGGAGCGTAATTATATCACTGAACGACACATAGTTCAAGAGAGATGACTTCACAAACAAACAAAATGCTCGAAAAAATGCTGCATCGTGCCACAATGCTGGGCCGGCCGCGGTGGCCGAGGGGATTGAGGCGCTACAGTCACGTCTGCACGGCCACTACGGTCGGGGGTTCGAATCCCCACTCGGGCATGGATATTTGTGCCGTCCGTAGTATAAGGTAGTTGATAAGTAGTTTGTAAGTTTAGGGACTGATGGTCCCGTAGTTAAGTCCCATAAGCTTAACAAACATTTGAACACAATGCTGGACATCTCTTCCTAAACCACAGCACCGATTTCAATAAAATTCGGTACATATATCTCTTACCGAGAGGTAAAAATTGCAATAGGTGTAAGGTGCAGCTACGACACATATTTCAGGAAATATGACGCATATTGTGCATGGCGAAGTATAATATGCATACGGGTCTCCACCAAATCTACTGTTTCATTTAGGTCTTGGACATTTCACCTTCAAAGCAAGATGGAGACTTTACCTACAGACCTCCACAAAATCTACAGTTTTAATCCAATCTTGATGAAAATTTGCGTACTTAATCTTGTTAACGACTCTGAGTTCACTGCCTACGACATAGCAAGAGAGTATGGCTGCGCGGTCTGGGGCGTCATGTTACGGATTGCGCGGCCGCTCCTGTCAGAAGATTTAGTCCCCCTTCAGACATGTGCGTGTGTGTGTTGTCCTTAGCGTAAGTCTAGGGACTGACGACCACTGCAGTTTGGTCCCATAGCGTTACAAACATTTAATCTGAACTTGCCTTTACAATGTTGCATTGTGCTAACATAGACGGTGCGCATAAATTTACGTAATTGGCATTTCAGATGTATACTTTATGTATTTGAAAACAGCTTAGAATTGCATTTATATTGATTAGACTGTGTTTTGTACTTTGTCGCACCATATCAGTTAGGTCTAAAATTTCATTTACGCAGGCTTGAACATGTTCTGCATCACAAGATCTGTTGTGTCTTCTCAGAGCAACAAATGCGCCATCTCCATCTACAAGTATTCTAGGAGATACCAGTCAAAATCGTGGTTCTTAAAAGAATTGAATTTCCAAAAATAAAACACTTTCAAACGTCTGATTTCTTTACAAATGAATTTGTTTGTAAATATTTGACTTCAAGCAATTAAGAGGGAAAAAAGTTAGGAGAGGGTTCAAATGATACTTAAAACTTGTTGGAAGTCACTGTGCTTTCACTATGAAAAACTGTATGAATATATTCTGTTTAATTTGCGCTCTGTGTTAACAAAACCCAGTCTCTCACTCATATCATTGTATATGTCTTCACATCTCCTGAACAATTTATCTTATAGTAATATAACGTTTTAGATGAAATCAATAATATGTGGAGATACTATCTACATAGTGTGTTGCGAATAGAGTTAGTAGTAACGATTAAATAAATTAAAACGTCACGATCGTAATACTGAAGTTTTATTGCGCGTCATTCCTTTTTCCGGCAAATAACAGCAACTTGGTGTGGCATGTGTTCAACAATTCGTTGGACGTCCCCAAACCAGGAAGATTGTGCCACGCTATCTCTATATACGTTGCTGATACAGGATTTTGTGCACAAATTCACCTCTCCATAATGCCCCTGAAATGTTCCATAGCTGCGGCGGAGCGGCCGACCGCATTAAGGCGCTATGCTGCGATGGGTGAGGCCGGTCCCCGTTGGGGGTTCGAATCCCCCCTCGGCATGGATGTTTGTGCCGTCTATAGTATAAACTAGTTCATAAGTAGTTTGTAAGTGTAGGGACTGATGACCCCATAAGCTCTACAAATATTTGAACATTTGAAATGTGTCGAGGAATATGGATGGCCAAAACATTCGCTGGAACTGTCCAGAATGTTCCTCAAACCAATCACGAACAATTGTGGTCAGTGACCATAAACATACCATCGTTGCTTGCCAACATAAGGTCCAGGAATCGCTGCAAATGGTCTCCAAGATCAGCGGTGGAGTAGCCGAGAGGTAGGCGCAGGGGCGCCGTGGCTCATCGCGCCCGGTCAGGGGGCTGAACGCCCTCTGTAATAAAAAAGCTGAGCCAAATATTCAGCAAACCATCAGCAACGAACTGGAACAACGATCGCAAAGCCTAGATCTAACTGAAGCACAATAAAAAAATAAAATAAAATGAAATAGGCGGTCTAAGGCGACTCGCTGCGCAGCGAGCGGTTGCTTGCCGTCGGAGGTTTGAGTCTTTCCTGGGGCATGGGTATGTGTCTTGTCCTTATGTTAGTTTATCTTAGTTTAAGTATTTTGTAAGCCTAGAGACTAATAACCAAGCAGTTAAGTCCCATATATTTACAAACATTTGAACATTTGGTATCCAAGTTGCCGAAAATAACTATCTTCAGTAAATGATCAGTTCGTTTGGACCAGAAGACTCAGACCAGTCCATGTAAAACCAGCCTACACCATAATGGAGACACCACCATCTTGCACAGAAGGGATGTGTAGTTCCTGAAGGAACTAGTTCAACTATAGTTCATTTTAGTTCACTTTGGTGAACTATACTTCTTTTACTCCTTGCTTTCCTCATCTACTGGAGATTAGAAGACACATGCTCAAATATCCCTTCTCTAGATACTGACAATCAGTACACCCCACCTCCAGGACATAACAGTATGTATTTCAGAATTCCTAACTTATAACTGCGTAAATTGCATCGTTTTTGCTCTTTGGGGCCTGCAGCATAATAAAGGCCAGATAATGACTTTTACTAAAGAAATTCCAACTTTGCTGCTAAGTTTAGATCTGTTTTGATTTTTCACTACAGACTGTTTTGGAGCATTATTGCCATTTTCAAGTGACCTGCAGATATAGGTAATAAGTTTTACATAGTATTTCGTAGTTTTAAAGATAAATCTTATTATGAAAGTAATAGCAACGGTTTTTTTTACTTACCTGGCCGCATTCACAGCCGATTTCGTAGACTCCGGCTGTGTGCAACTTATCAGTTTTCATTGAGCCTAGGACATCTCTTGTTTTATTGTTGCTGCGAAATATAGGTTTGATGCCCTCTCGACGAAGAATTTTGCCCACTCGTTCGGTGACTCCTCGGTGACTCCGTATGGCAATAGGGCAATGGTTTGTTCTTCCTTTTGCTCTTCCCTTTTATTTCCATCATTAGATGTCATAGTTTGCTCAATCATCCCCTTCCCATAACCGTTTGCTTAGAAGATGGACCTGATGTTTTGTAATTCTGACTTCAGGTGTTGTTCATCGCTAATCCGATGGGCCCTCTTGGTTAGAGTGTGGAGCACGGACATCTTTTGCGTAGGATGATGGTGGGAAGTTGCGTGAAGGTACCCGCCTTGTGCTGGTAGCTTTTCTATACACCCGATGGCCTAGTTTGCCCTCTGGCTTCCGGTAAACCTCTACATCGAGGAAAGGGAGCACCCCATTCTTCTCAATCTCCATGGTGAACAGGATCTTGTTGTGCTGTTGATTGAGATGTTGATGGAAGTTCTGCAGCTCCTCCATGAGGCCATAAAGTCGAACAGGGCGAAGAATATTTGTTCACAAGCCATCAAAGCCTTGCTGCGAGAAAGGATCCACCATATACGCAGCAGCTTCGACTCCAGCAACAGGAAGCTGATTGAACTACACCTCGCCCTTTCGAGTAAACGTGCTGAAGAGGACTGGGAGAAAGTGGATAGGTAAACCTTCCAGCAAGCCGAAAGAAACGATAGTGTCGCCACCCGTCAGATGAAGAAATTTGACAACCTGCAGCAGAAAACTACGGGCAATGGACAAACAATGGACGCGCAGCGAACGGTGGTCAACGTTTTCAGTCATGAATTAAGTGACGCAGCAACACAAATCCTGTCCAAGGGGATGAATTTCGCAATCACACATCGACGAGTCCCTAAAGAAGACATCATAGAATCCGTCGAGGCATCGCTACGTCACCTTCCACAAGCAGAAGCAGAAAAGATACGACAAGAGACAGTTCGAGTATTGGCGCATGCAAAGCCACCAAAGCAAAACATCAGCAATGAAGAACGTCGTGCTATCATAGAGTTATAGAACAACCCCGACCTTATTAGTGGTACAGTCGGACAAGGGGAACGCCATAGTGGTGATGAATACTACAGATTACGACGACGGGATGGAAAAACTACTAAGTGAACTCATCTATAAGAAGCTCAAGGGGGATCCGACGGCCAAGATAATAAAACAGACGCAAGCACTGCTTAAGAAATCCAGAATGAACTTCGACACGGCCAGAAGACTGAACCCGCATGTGCCACAGGCACCAAGGATTTATGGGATTCCGAAGATCAACCGGGAATCCTTTTCTCTAAGGCCTATTGTCTGCAGTATAGACTCACCGACGTACCGTCTTGCAAAATAACTTGTACCGAAACTCAAACATCTCTTGGGCCACACGGACTCTTACGTCAAGGACTCGACCCATTTTGTGGCACTTTTAGAAGAAAAACGAATCTCCACCACGGATATGATGGTCAGCTTCGAGGTGAAGTCCTTGTTTACAAATGGATCAGTGTCGGATACAATGAACATCCTGGAGGAACGGGTTCCAACCGACGTTTGCGATCTGGTGCAACATTGTTTAACGACCACGTATTTCGAGTGGAAAGGGGAATCTTATGAACAGTCGCACGGAGTTGCAATGGGTTCACCTCTCTCGCCCGTTGCAGCCGATATTTTCATGGAGGCATTCGAGGAAACAGCTCTCCACTACGCCCAGACTGCTGGCTGCGATATGTAGACGACACGTTTG
Organism: Locusta migratoria; assembly: GCA_026315105.1. Lineage (NCBI taxonomy): Eukaryota > Metazoa > Arthropoda > Insecta > Orthoptera > Acrididae > Locusta > Locusta migratoria. Next base: position 264,011,287 of record CM048755.1, read on the forward strand.
TCATCTGGCCTCATGAAGAAGAGGAGCTGCAGAACTTCTATCAACACCTCAATCAACAGCACAACAAGATCCAGTTGACCATACAGACTGAGAAGAATGGAGTGCTCCCTTTCCTCGATGTAGATGTTTACCGGAAGCCAGAGGTCAAACTAGGCCATCGGGTATATAGAAAAGCTACCAGCACAGACAGGTACCTTCACGCAACTTCCCACCATCATCCTACGCAAAAGATGACCGTGCTCCACACTCTAACTAAGAGGGGCCATCGGATTAGCGATGAACAACACCTGAAGGCAGAATTACAAAACATCAGGTCCATCTTCGAAGCAAACGGTTATGGGAAAGGGATGATTGAGCGAACTATGACATCTAATGATAGAAATAAAAGGGAAGAGCAAAAGGAAGAACAAACCACTGCCCTATTGCCATATGTAAAAGAGTCACCGAACGAATGGGCAAAATTCTTCGTCGAGAGGGCAACAAACCTATATTTCGTAGCAACAATAAAATAAGAGATGTCCTAGGCTTAATGAAGGACAAAACTGATAAGTTGCACACAGCCGGAGTCTATGAAATCGGATGTGAATGCGGGCAGGTATACATTGGAGAAACTGGGCGGCCGATTAACACAAGGATAGCCGAGCACGAGAGGTACATTCGGCTGGGACAGCATACGAAGTCGGCAGTAGCAGAACACCAGGAAGAGTGCGGTAAACAGATAGGTTTTCAGGAAGTCACTGTACTGGCAAAACAACCCTTCACTTTGAAGAGGAAACTCATGGAAGCAATAGAAATAGCTAAGCGTCCCGAAAATATGAACAGAGAAGACGGGTATAGACTTCGGCGTCTTGGCTGCCAGCAAGCAGCGCTTCGCAACGACACCGCGCGCAGTGCAGTCCATAGGGGCCCGCCCGAAGACAACAGCGGCCGCGCGTACACAGAGCAAATAGCACGCTCTAGACGGCGCTGGGCATCAGTGCTACGTCATTGCTACCACCGCTCCTCATTCGCCAGTTTCAACCAATGGAAAACATTAATGCAAACACCAATCAAGGACTTCCCTTTCCACCAATAGGAAGAAATAAAAGAAACATCAATGAAAGAGAGCTGAAACCACCAATCATAACTGGCAACATTCAATATTTAAGATCAAATGTTCAAATGTTTGTAAAGCTTATGGGACTTAACTACGGGGTCATCAGTCCCTAAACTTACAAACTACTTAGAAACTAGCTACGACTAAGGACGGCACAAATATCCATGCCCGAGGGGGGATTCGAACCCCCGACCGTAGTGGCCGTGCAGACCGTGACTGGAGCGCCTCAGTCCCCTCGGCCACCGCGGCCAGCCAATATTTAAGACACCAGCTTTCTCTCATCCCGCAGTAAACGTAACACCCAGAAGATGGCCGCTTGCAATAGTGGCAGAAACGTCGGTGAAATATTTGATATATTGACGATGCAGTCCAATTCCCAGGATAGTTTTATCAACATTTTTTTCTTAGTTATTCAAGTAGCCCTAAAGTACACTTAAACGCTATTGTGAAGTAGTTTCTCAATGCACTTACATATGTCAGCACAAGTCACCATTGTGGCGTATGGAGAACCCAGTACCATACCTCAACGTATTTCATGGCTTTCATTTTCTACAAGCGGCAGGAAGTCTACAGCCAATACAATGTTAATATTACAAACCGTGTAATGACCAGTCGTCGGCCACTTACCTTACACTCTTTAAATAAATCTCGCGTAAATTTCTGAAGTCAGAAAAGGAAACAGACGTGTTCACTGGACAGACAAAACCACCGTAAGGAAGAAGCCGGCACATAATGGGGTCTCCACTTTGCTGTTGTTGCGGCGTCTGCGCAAAAGCTTACAATTATTCACATAGCCCCTCTGTTCAATTAACCCCGCTATACGCTGCTTAGCACGGGAACAAAGTCTTTCGCGGCGAATCTGTTGGTTAAAAACTTTTCGGTCTTACTGCTAAAACCTTAAGCTTTCGACGATTACCTCCGTCGTCTTCGTCAGGAGCAACTGACTGTCTATACTGGTTCTGTGGTGGCCTTAAATAGCCGTGAACTGCTTTTGGTTGCTCAGCTTCTGACTGATGGTGTCAACGTCTGCACTGGTGGTGCCACCACTACCGTAGTATAGTGTACGGTGCTTTTCTGTGCCGAGCGCTCGCTTCCATGCACCGCAAAGAATATAACCGCCATCACGAGTAAAGTTGTTGTTACAAATTCTTATTTCCACAGCTGTATTCACAGAATCCCAGTACGTGGAGTCCTGAGACAAAATTATTTGTTTCTTTACAGATGATTTTATGTTTGCGAAGCTGTGCTCAGCGACTGCCGATTTAGTTAGTTTTCGTTTTTAATATACCTTCGGTGCTCTGTACAGCGCTCGGATACTGTGCTGTATGTACTCAGCAGCGTGCTGCTGTGGAGGAAGCTTGTGGGTATGGAGAAAAGCTCTACTGTTTACAGAGAGTTATGTATGTGGGGGAGATGCGACGTGCTCTTGTGTGCCATGGAGAGCACTTCAGGCCCTTATTGCTCTGAGTGATGACGCGGCAGAGGGTAGGCCTATATATTCTAATTGCTTCTGCGCTGTCTACCATGCATCTATTGTCTGAAAATTGTCATTTGCTGCAACAGGTTAGACTGCTTTGTATGTTTTACAGAGAGCTATTTCGCGGAAAAACCCGCAAATGTACCCGAGTTTTAAATTGACCAACCCGGGTGGTAGTCGAGTGTGTTAAAATGAACTCTTCCGTGCCGGGGAAGAGTGTCCGCTGCATTTCAAATGACCAGGGTGGATGTGCCGGCCAGTCTGTATGTGGTTTTTGAGCAATGTGAATACCGGGCTGGTACCCAAGAAAAGCCTTACTTACACGATTCGCAAACATTTAGAAAACGTTTACACACTTTGACATATTTAGCACAAAATGCAGACGGTTGGGAACACGCACGTAGTGTGGCGGCGGCAGGAAGGGCATCCGGGCGTCTGTTAAGACTCAGACTGCCTTTTTCCCGCAAGCTATTAAAGAATGGAACTATAGAGAAATATCATAAAATTGGTTCGATGAACCCTCTGTCCTGCACTTCAATGTAACTTGCAGAGTATCCAACGAGAATGACTTTCACTATTATGGTTGCCCCATTTTGCCCCGCTCTGTGTGAACGCCATGTAAACCTGAAGTAAAGAGTTGAGACAGCAAAACATCGCATTGTATCACACACAAATTACAATTTTAACCAATATCTGATTAAAATACATTACCATATTTATATTTTGTTTGTTATCTCACTGGATCCCCTAATGGGTTTTGAGCAGAGTATTTCAAGATATACCATATTTTGTTGGGCAGCGGCGGAGCGGCCGAGCGCATTAAGGCGCTATGTTCCGATGCGCGAGAGTTCGAATCCCCCCTCGGACATGGATGTTTGTGCTGTCTTTGGTATAAGGTAGTTCATAAGTAGTTTGTAAGTTTAGGGACTGATGACCCCGTAGTTAAGTCCTAAGCTTTACAAACATTTGAACATTTCATTATTTTGTAGGTTCTAGAAACTACTTTGGACGGGATGGTAGCATGCAGCATCAAGCGTCTGCTTCTTCTGTTCTTTCAGCATCTTTATAATACTCTCATGAGTCAAACCAACCTGTGATTGTTATTTCTATGTTGCATGAAGGAATATGAACTATTTGTTTGTACACCGTAGAATGTAGATGTGGATATAGAACCCGTAGTAACCGCGCTCAACCCAGTTTAGTGCGTGATTACGGTAAAGATAGAAGAAGAAGTAAACGATTTTTGAATTCATCTCCTATCATGAACTGTGTCTGCTCTGAGGACATCCAAATCTATGATTTCCATAAGCAAAAAATTACCTTTTCTAGCCATAATAAATTAATAAAATTAAAGAAATAGCCAACCAGTTGCAAGAATAGTGGTTTTAATAGACATTTACCATGATTTCAACTGGTTTAAATTTGTCTTGTTTAGAAGTACATATGACTAAAACTTCATACTAAACTAGACACCTCCCTATAATATGTTCAAATGTTTGTACAGCTTAAGGGACTTAACTACGGGGTCATCAGTCCGTAAACTTACAAACTACTTATGAACTACCTTATACTAAAGACGGCACAACCATCCATGCCCGAGGGAAGATTCGAACCCCCGACGGGGAACGGCCTCGCGCATCGTAGCATAGCGCCTCAATCCGCTCGGCCGCTCCTCCGCGGCACTGCTGTATCCATCAGCAACAGCATTTCTCATTTGTATGCCACCTTCAGGTCAGATAATCAGTGCATAAGAAATTAAAACTTTACGTGCTAAATAACACAGATATTGCCATTATATTTATATAGCATTGACGTAATGTGACTTACCTGATACTGGAATTTCGTCTTCTCGTTTGCCTTCCTTTACTGAATAGCAGGAGTAAATTTGGGCAGCATACACCCAAATGACCGCAGTAAAAGGAAAAGTGGCAGATAATTATCGATTTCGCCTCCATAGGTCAGTGACAATGTCGCTGAGCGCCATGTAAAGGGTCCTGGTTCGATTCCCGGCAGGGCACTGCGTAACGTGTGTTTGTCCGTATCACCACTTTCATTACACGCATATCGCCGAAGTAGCGACAATGAAAAGCCTTGCAGTAGGCGGGCTATCCCGGCTAGTGAAAGCCATACCATCATTTCATTCGTCAGATCAAGTGAAAATCATGGGTTGAACAAGGCTCATCACTCGTAATATATTTCGAAATTTCACACCAAACCAAAAAACACGGTATTTCTGGCTGGCGTAATTACATTTCTCCACAAAGAATGGGCTGCGGTTTGTCAGGAAACCTTTTACCGGGTAATCGATAGCGCGCGCAGAGGGGCGGAAGTTTTATTAAAGCAAAAGATGAGCCAGCAGCGCCGCCGTGTCCCAATACATTTACCCACGCAGCGCGGAAACAATAAATTATTTCAGCTATGATCTCCTGTCTCAGTCCAAGGACTGCTTATATTTTTCTCATTTTAATGGCAAATGAAAACATCGACGTGTATCAGATTTAAATTGTGAACTTACACATTCCCGTTGCTTTTTTAGCTTCTTTTCTACCTGTTTCGTGTTACAAAATGAAATCATGTTTTTTTTTACATGTACTGTATGTGTGGACAGCGTGTCAAGCGTACGTGTAGCACTGACACAAAGAACAAAGGCTGCTTTGAAAATAGCTTTTGCCTTTGTGCCTCTACTTGTCTCATTTACACACCAATTAATAACGTATTTTACATTTTTCAACTCAGTGCCCAACGTCAGGCCTAGAGTAAATTTCAGACATCGATAAAAATATTACTGAACAAACACGAACAGTGAGGGTAGTTAGTATGTGATGTTTAAACACTGGCATTTTAAGGGTATCGTCAAGAAGGTAGTATAATTTGCATTTCATAGTAAATACACAGGGTAAATCACCTACCCTTACACATTTATATCGTTTTATACAGTCACTCTATGCGCCGTGATACATTGTCCAGAATATACACTGCCGGGAAAAAAAATAAAATAAAATAAAGCTGGAAAGATGACGTTAATTTTGCTCCGATGAACTCAGATGTCACCTGGGGGATAGTAGACGCACTGATAATGCTTTCAATGTCGTCCGCCTACAGACAGCGTAGTGACACAGCTGCCAGAGCGTCATCTGTGTGTACCCTTTAATAGGGAAGGCTCATTCCGAAGTCCGATTGTTTCCTACAGCCGACTTAACATGATTTAAGGGCCTTCTGAGTGGCTGGATGGTGATTTGCCACGCAAGTTGAACGTGCAGCGTCAGTTGTACGACAATGCTGGTTGCCGTGAGCACGTAAACATTTCCACATTCCGCGCGGTCTGGAGTGCCATGTCACGGACTGCGCGGCCGCTCCCGCCGGAGATTAGAATCCTCCTTCGGGCAAGCGTGTTTGTGTGTGTGTGTCTTTGTGTACGTGTTTGTCTTTCTGTGTGTGTGTGTCCCTTAGCATAAGTTAGTTTATCGAGGGACCGATGAGCTTGGCCCCTTACGATTACAAACATTTGTACATGTGAAACTTTCTCACACCCGTAGACGAGTTGTGGACGTCTACGCGGAACAGACGTTGACCAAGAGCGTCGAATTGTAAGGGCAAATGTGGTTGAACGTACATTTACTACAGCACGGGTAAGATAGTGAGTGTGGAAGTGTCAACACAAACTGTTGCCAACTGGCTACTAAAGGAGCGTTTAGATAGACAATACTTTACCGAAATATTTGTCCGAAATAGCGTTGCCGTCAATATTGTTGCATTGTACACGGTAATGTTTCGGTATGGATGGTCAATATTGCTGATGTTGCAGGTAGTTGCCGTGGTATTGCCGAGGGATTGTGTTGTCCATGAAGGGCCGAAACATTTCGTATTGCAGGGTCATTCCTATTTCTGTTCTTGTCTGTAAATAATTCCCTCTGCCTCTCACGTGTAGTGCTTCTCTCAACGACAGCGCTGCAGTCACGTTTTCAGAGAAAACAGTATCGTTTCGATTTTGTTCATATGAAAGTCTGCGCGCTTACAGTGTGCCGCGGTGGAGTAGCCGAGCGGTCTAAAGCGTCTCGCTGCAGATTGCGCGGTTGCTCGCCGTGGAGGTTCGAGTCCTCCCTAGGGCATGGGTGTGTGTGTTTGTCCTTAGGTTAGTTTACCTAGGTTTAAGTAGTTTGTAAGCTACGGACTGCTGACCACGCAGTTTAGTCCGATAGATTTACAAACATTTGATTTGCTTACAGTGTTTGTTTTGAAGGTAGATTTTCTTATAGTTGTCGCCTAGTGATTCTGTTCTTTCAGCAATGGAAAAGGGGTCTAATGACAAAACCATTTTACTTAATAACGCAATACATTTACGTCATGAGTTGTGGGATGGTAGAAAGCAGTAGCCTATGTATAAATACAGAAACTCAAAGAAAGATAGTTTCTCTTGTTTTTGTTCAGAATAGCATTATTACTTGTCTCGTGTAAAACTAGGACAGCCTCACACATCCATTTTGTGTGAAATAGTGTAACCCTCTGCAAAAATTTCCGGCCCGGAAATTTGCTGCAGTAAACATTTCCGGGCAATAGTTGCCGGTATGTTGTCGGTATGGCTGCAATACATATGGCGCCAATGCTTCCCGACAACATTTTCGGGATATATTGTCTACAATATGCAATTTTTAATGACCGTCTAAACGTACCTTAACAGTAGGATTCTAGCCCGTCTTCCACCCACGCTCGACGTTTACGGGATAGTTGATGCCCTCAGAGGAATGGAAGGCCGTGGTCGTCAGCGATTGAAAGCAGATTCTGGTTGCACGCGAGTGAGGCTGGTTTGCGCGTAAGACGTAGACCTGGTGACCGCTGTCCTGTAGAGTGCACTGGCTACACCCCAGGCGTATTGTACTGGGTGCGCTGAACGAAAACTCTCGATCTCCTTTGGTGTTTGTGGAGGGAACGCTGGACAGCGCTCGGTATGTGCAGAATGTTTTGCCATTCTTGCAACAGAAGGAAATGCGTCGTTCCAGCTGGATAATGCTCGCCCTCACACTGCGCGTGACACTCAAAGTGCACTGCAAGACGTGCAACAACTTCCCTGGCCAGTGCGATCGTCTCCAATGGAGCCTGTGTGAGATATGATGGGACGACAACTGACCAGTGCACTTTGTCAATGCACAATTACCGGTACGTCAACAGGTCGAGCAGACGTACAATAATGTATCCTAAGACAGTATTCGCCATCTGTATGATGGAATGGATGCCAGAATCAGTCATTCCAAGAATGTGTGTCAATTCTTACCTCTCTATCTACATTATTCCGTGATTTATTAAGTTTTCAAATTTATACTGCCTTTTTGATCACTCGGTATATTTATAATTAATATATATTTAAGGCGAGGGCCGCCGTCGATCGTTTCCTCAGTGCAGATGCACACTAGGCCCGAAATCGTACGGGAATCCGCGACTAAAGGCTGATTATAGGCAGGTGCACTACGTTAAGTTGCGTGAGACGAGTGGCGTGCTGTGGTAGCCGCGCCACCGTGTGGCGTAGTGGTCAGCACCACTCCCAGTAAGCAGGTCCCAATCCCAGCTGGACATACATTTTTCTACTTTATCATTTTACTGCCAACTGGCAGCTCAAATCGTAAATTCCTTTGTGTGTTTATTGCTAACAGCTTCAGGATCACAAATACATATACAGGGTTTTACAAGAAGGTACGTCCAAACTTTCAGGAAACATTCCTCAAACAAAAAAGAAAGAAAATATGTTATGTGGACATGTGTCCAGAAACGCTTAATTTCCATGTTAGAGCTCATTTTATTACTTCTCTTCAAATCAAATTAATCATGGAATGGAACACACAGAAACAGAACGTATCAGCGTGACTTCAAACATTTTGTTACAGGAAATGTTCAAAATGTTCTCCGTTAGCGAGGATACCCTCCGTCGCATGGAATCCCTGATGCGCTGATGCAGACCTGGAGAATGGCGTATTGTATCACAGCGTCCACAATACAAGCATGACGAGTCTCTACATTTGGTACCGGTGTTGCCTAGACAAGAGCTTTCAAATGCCCCCATAAATGAAAGTCAAGAGGGTTGAGGTCAGGAGAGCGTGGAGGCCATAGAATTGGTCCGCTTCTACCAATCCACCGGCCGCGGTGGCCGAGGGGATTGAGGCGCTCCAGTCACGGTCCGCACGGCCACTACGGTCGGGGGGGGGGGTGCCGTCTTAGTTGTAAGTAGTTTGTAAGTTTAGGGACTGATGACCCCGTAGTTAAGTCCCATAAACTCTACAAACATTTGAACATTTCTACCAATCCATCGGTCACAGAATCTGTTGTTGAGAAGCGTACGAACACGTCGATTGAAATGTGCAGGAGCTCCATCGTGCATGAACATGTTGCGTCGAACTTGTGAAGGAACATGTTCTAGCAGCACAGGTACAGTATCCCGTATGAAATCATGATAACGTGCTCCAGTGAGCGTAGATGGAAGAACAAGACATCACCAACAATTCCTGCCTAAACGTTCACAGAAAATCTGTGTTGATGGCGTGATTGTACAATTGCGTGCGGATTCTCGTCAGCCCACATATGTTGATTGTGAAAATTTACAGTTGATCAGGTTGGAATGAAGCCTCATCCATACTAAAATGAGCTCTAACATGAAAATTAAGCGTTTCCGGACACATGTCCACATAACATATTTTCTTTCTTTGTGTGTGAGGAATGTTTCCTGAAAGTTTGGCCGTACCTTTTTGTAACACCCTGTATATTATGTGTTTGTAGTAGAACATCAATTTTACTTTCACTGTGTGAAGGAGTCCTAATACTTTCATCACGTCCAGTCTTTCTCTTTGACTGTGTCAACCAAGTATCGGTGGCACAAAAGAAGAAATCCCATTTCACTGGGTGCGGAGAGAGGAGGGGGATGAATGGAATAACAGAATAACAAGATTTTCGATCTGAATAAATAGCGCAACACATGCACTAAAATGCTATTGTATCGTAACTAGTGTGCTCTTTCTTCACATCGGCATTCTTCAAAGACAGTTGCTGGAAATGATGAAAACAATCTAAAGGGCTGGTTTGGTCTTTGGCGTGGGCGGAGGGGAAATATTGACGTAATCGCCGCTCGGCGTTACCAACAGAAACTGCAACGTTTCGCTTCGCCGCGCAGTTTGGACATTAGAACTGATAGGTTGCTGGAGTTTTTTTGGAATGATTAATGCTGCATCAGTCACTATTTATAAATATTTTTATTGGCACGACGCGTTTCGGCAGCATGCTGCCATCATCGGGTGCATGTTTACAGTTACTGGTTACATTCTTGATGTATTGTGTTTTGTGTTGTGGATGCCAGTGAGGTTATGTTTGTACAGTTTTAACCTGTTAGGAAGATATAGCTATTTTTACAATTATGTTTCATCATTATATTTTTGGATTATTGTAGTGTTTTGTTTACTTACAGTTTTGCTAATCTTGATAAACTTGTTGTCTGGCACACACAACACAAGCACATAGTACAAATACACTTATAACACATGTGGACATTTTGTATTTGAAGGTTACTATGCAAAGATCCTTAAAAGCTAAGATAAACTACTTACATCAGTATATGGTGAATATGCATGAGTTTAAACAGAAGTTGCTACATTTTGAAGAATTGATCAGTGTTACATTTTAATTTTATATTTTACTTTTATTAATTTTATATTTTAATGAAAAATGCATTCAATACTGGAGAAATGTTTGAAAAAATTTGTATTGTTGCTTTCCAGTTTATCATTAAGTAGAAGTTCACCATGTATTTTCTCATGGATGAAGATTTCTAGTTCTTTTCAAAAATTTCTCCAGTATTGAATGCATTTTTCATTAAAATATAAAATTAATAAAAGTAAAATATAAAATTAAAATGTAACACTGATCAATTCTTCAAAATGTAGCAACTTCTGTTTAAACTCAAGCATATTCACCATATACTGATGTAAGTAGTTTATCTTAGCTTTTAAGGATCTTTGCATAGTAACCTTCAAATACAAAATGTCCACATGTGTTATAAGTGTATTTGTACTATGTGCTTGTGTTGTGTGTGCCAGACAACAAGTTTATCAAGATTAGCAAAACTGTAAGTAAACAAAACACTACAATAATCCAAAAATATAATGATGAAACATAATTGTAAAAATAGCTATATCTTCCTAACAGGTTAAAACTGTACAAACATAACCTCACTGGCATCCACAACACAAAACACAATACATCAAGAATGTAACCAGTAACTGTAAACATGCACCCGATGATGGCAGCATGCTGCCGAAACGCGTCGTGCCAATAAAAATATTTATAAATAGTGACTGATGCAGCATTAATCATTCCAAAAAAGCTTATACTACAGTCGCAGACCTCAAAAACATCCAAATAACATGGATAAATTTATGTTGCTGGAGTTGACTGCAATAAAAGAGCAGGACGGTCGACTAGAAGTGTTCCGAACAAATCCGACAAGTGAGAAAACTAAACAACGGACCCATCGGGATCTGTTTTTGTACCATCTGCAAAAAGTTATAATTGTTAGCAAAGTTTTTATTGCCAAGTGTGAATGTGAATCGTTTTACTTTCACGTAATTAAATTCGCGAAGTGTTATTATATCGTGTGCTGCGCATTCGTCCCTTGTGTGGGAGTTTTTTTGTAAGATGCTGGACAGTAGGAATGTTTCTTGTAATTTATGTGGAGAAGATACTACCACATGATGAATTTTTAAACGTAGTATACGTATAATGAAAATGCAAATTTACCAGCCATATTCGCGACATGAGAAAACTCGATAGAGTACTCAAAAGTTCCTTTTTGCACCGATCCCACTATGTCAAATATTTTGAATTTTCTTACATCAGCATGAAAGAAGTTTTATTTCTACATAAAGCCCATTTCAAATTAAGAAAATAAGGTATGATAGGTTAACTGGAATGATTTATTGCATACCAGTGCATGATGTACACAGCTAATATACAACAACACAGCAGTTGACCAAAAACGTGCACTAAAATATTGTAATGCAAGTTTCTATATGCACAAAATGCTCTAGGGGGCATAGATAGGCAGTTAGCTTGGTGATGTATAGAATATTTAATAATAAACCAAGAATTAAATATACAGCCAGAAAGCTGACGGAATTTTTTCAATATGTAGGTGACATCTTTATGGGCCGATATGTCGGTATTTTATCTTTCGTTACATCGATACTTTTTTTGATAATTCGATGGCTGATAATGATGCTTTTGTAAATATCGATATTTTTAAAGTCCTAGTGTAGGTATACACACAAATAAATCGCGCAAACGAAGCGTGAAAACTCTGTCGTTTCATTCAGTATTTTTAAAATACTGACAGTTATCTGTGGATGATGGTACTGACTCATTATCTTTCTGTGAAGCGGAACGAAACCATCACCTATGACAGAACTCGATTCGTATCCTCGTCAAATATCGACCTGAATGAACAGACGAAAACCCACGAGAATCATCAGAAACGAAAGCGTGTTTGGTTGTGGACTTAAATCTGGGGACTAGTTAGATGTTGCTATCTCCATGCTACTCCATCTTGTACAAAATAAAATGTTTGTAAACCTATGGGACGAAGCTGTTTAAGTAATCGGTCCCTAGATTTACAAACTACTGTACTTAAACTGACTTAAACTATGGACAAGACACACACAAAAGCCTGAGGGAGGACTCGATCTTCGAATTCTCCCTCGGGCATCGCTGTGTATATTGTCCTTAGGTTAGTTGAAGTAGTTTGTAATTCTGGGGACTGACACACGGAGTAGTTGAGTCCTATAGATTTACTAACATTTTAACTTACCTGGTGTTACAGGGTGTTCAATTAAATTCATTGGTGAGGTTGGAAATAAGTGCCGGTCTGGGACTCGAACCCGGTTTCTCCGCTACTCGTGAACGACTGCCTTAACCGTCTCAGGCCACCCAGACACTTTTCCCTTCCGAGCCAAACACTGAAGCTATCGCATACAGCTGCTGCAGTTTCTCTTGCCCATTCCCCCTCGTGCTCGTAGCCCTGTCTGGAATTCCGCATGTTGTAGGATCAGCACCATCTGAAGTGAAGGCTGTGGCACATTGGAGTGACGTAACGCAGAGCAGGCCGCGACAGTATAGCTCACTGGCTAGTAGCTAGGGCATGGGGGGCTGAGCCAACACCGTCTAGATACAAGGCCTCACGTCACACCGATAGGCTGTCATCAATAGCTGATTGGCTGGCCGCTGCGGCACAGTCCACTGCCTCGTAGTGCTTGCGATGGCCTCCTGTAGGTGTGCCGTGACACGGGCTTGAGTCCTTGTACTAGACGGTGTTGGCTGTGCCTACGCGACTGCGACCTACTCTGTCATGTCACACCAGTGAACCGCGCCCATCTCTTCAGGAATAAATTAGAAATATTTTCGACTGTTTTAGGGCAGTGAATTAAATTCAATGTCAGCGAATTTGATTTCTCCGCTTTGGGCCAGTGGCCGCATTAGCTATTAACCTATCCGGGCACGCTTCTTGTCCTGGCGAAACGCTGAACTTAAGCATACTGCTATTATAGTGCCCCATGTCCATTATTTACACTTGCTCACAGCTTCAAATGTATTCCCTGAATCAACACATAAACTGTCATTTGCCTGTTTGAGACATACATATAATTATGGATATGGTGTCCAAAAATGTTCAAATGTTTGTAAAGCTTATGGGACTTAACTACAGGGTCATCAGTCCCTAACCTTAGAAACTACACTTATGAACTACCTTATACTAAAGACGGCACAAACATCCTTGCCCGAGGGGTGATTCGAACCCCCGACGGGGAACGGCCTCGCGCATTGTAGTATAGTGCCTCTCAATGCGCTCTGCCGCGGCGATATGGTGTCCGAAAGAACAAAAACCATTCATATTAATATGCGATAATGCTGTAATGTGACTAGCTAAAAGGACAAATTTAAGAAAACGGTAAATGTTTAAGAACCATTCCACATCACAGTTATTTCACTCGAACGACATGAGACAAGCTTTTCACGCAGCGCAAGAAAAAGCGACAGTTGTGAGCAAGTGACTTCGTGCTACGACATGGCGTCAACAAGTTGGATTTGTAACACCCAGCAGAGAAGTGCCGTACTTCAAAGATATCCTGGCATCAATCAAAACAGACTCGATCAAGATCTTTAACGCAACTTTTTAAATTTAATTCATGATATATGTGATAAGAAGTTAGAGGCAGTAGCAAAGTAACTAGGGAAATAAGAGTTTCGTTGTTGTTGAATGTTATGCGCTTTAAGATACGTAGTATGATATCAGAACTAGACTTACATCAGTTTTGTAGCAAAGATGTTGATAATTTCCAGTTAATACAGTTTCGTGTGGCTTGCTCAAAAACCCATTTTGTGCTTCCTCGTATCTGCAACTCGTGTGTCAGCATCGCTGGCTCTACTTCGTGGATTGGATTCCCGGAAGGGTCTGGTATTTCTTTCGTTTGTGCACTGAGTGTCTATAGTGACATAATCATTTTATCTCGTCTTCATCGCAAAGACGCTCAAGTCGGCTATGTGACGTGAAACGGATAAAACTGCACAAGGCGTCCAAACAGACCCAGACGGCGTATCCGGCCAATACTGTCACATTTCCGGTTCCTCAGCGCGTATGTGTTACCGCCTGGTGATGTCCGCTCATTTTGTTGTCCACTTAGGAGGCGACAGCTAAATGTGGAGGCTGCCGACGGCGCGGCGATGTGTTCCTGCCGCAGCCGCAGCAGCTGCATCGCGAGGCGTCAGCTCTACAACCCGATGCCGCAGAGCTCCAAATACCGGAAATGATGATGTCATCGCACACGCACCTCCAGCACAAGCGAACGCGTGCTTCCGCGTTATTCTGGGGAGCTGTGTCTGGGAAGAGCCTTATTTGGAGAGGAGCTGAGTCCAGTGACCAATGATATACCAGCAGGCATAAAAACTGCGTAGCAGTGATGTGCAAACAGAATAAGATCCTACAGTTTTTTTTCCTCGTGTGGAAAATTCTCTGTTATCATTACCAGCATATTACAATAGCCGCCTTCTTCTTCATGTTCACTTCAAGGATTCAAACTTTTGTGTCCCAGCCTCGTCGCCGCTTTTGTGTCTCGTTTCCGTCGTAGGTGTCGGTGGCCGAGTAGGAAGACCGACACAGGAATAAAGGTAGCACGCTTGTGCAGGTACGGAGGTGAGCAGCCAGTGGGACAGCAGAAACTAGAAACACTAGAGTAAATTAGAACGAGATATATATTGCACAGAATTTATACAATACTTAACTTTTACATAGTTCAGTACTGCAGAGTGCTGATACATAGTTGAGCTAGAGGCCTGCCTAGTGCCTGTCCAATAGCCAAGTCTTCACTGGTGCCTATCAGATTCTGAAGTGTTAGCTCGTTCCTATCTCAGTCCCAAGTGATCGATGTCGTTCAGTGGTGGCCACGAGCGGAGTTCTAGCAGAGGGCGCTCGTGGCTGACGTAAGAACGCCGCGCCATGCGTGCATGGCGGCGCGCGGCGAAAGTAGGTGGCGCGCACTTTGGACTTGTGCGACACCACACAAACGTTCAAATGTTTGTTAAGCTTAAGGGACTTAACTGCGGGGTCATCAGTCCCTAAACTTACAAACTACTTATGAACTACCTTATACTAAAGACGACACAAACATCCATGCCCGAGGGGGAATTTGAACCCCCGACCGTAGCGGCCGTGCGGACTGTGACTGGGGCGCCGCAGACCGCTCCGCCACCGAGACCGGCCTTCAAGGATTAGGCAATATGCATGATTTCATTTCACATGTTTACTTTCATCTTTTCTTCCAAAGGGCTTGTTCTTGTTTACAAGGACTGGAATCTGTCTGCATCCATCCGTTTAAGGTGTTGTCTTCACTTTTTCCTTTAGTCTTCAACTTTTCATTTAAGGGTACTATTTACAGCAAACTAAATACCCAGAAAGGTCGCGAAAACCGACACCACTGCAGCGAGTGCGGGGCTGACTACGTCCCCTTCCATACCGCATTAGGTGACGACTTCGGGCAGAGGATGACACGGCGGCCGGTCGGTACTCGATGGGCCTTTCAAGGCCTGTGTGGCATGGATGTTAGGGTTTAAATACGCCGGAGAAAAAAAAAGTTGTGGGATATGTCCTAATATCGTGCCGGACCTTCCTTTACTCGGCGGAGTGCAGCAACTCGAGTAAGGAAGAAATGAAAAGTTAGAGCACAATATTGAGTTCTTAAGGATGGGGAAGTTCATAAGGAACCATCCCGGAATTTGTCCGAGTGATCTGGGCCAATGAGTGAAAAACTAAATCTGGATGGTGGGAGAAGATTTGATCAGTTGTCCACTGTGGTAACCGCTGAGGCAACTCGCTCGGTGCAGCAACTTGACATGTCACGGACTTATCAAGACGTTGGAAGATTCAGCTATGGTGCCTCTGTAGCCATCCATAGATGTTCAGTGGATTCATGCTGGTAATCTGGGTGGCAAATCATTCGCTGTAATTGTCCAGAATGTTTTCAAGCCAATCGCGAACACTTGTGGCCCAGTGCCGTCGCGCATTCGCATACATAAAAATTCCTCCGTTGCTTGGCAAAAGGAAGTCCTTAGATGGCTGCGAATGGTCTCCAAGGAGCCGTAAATAACCATTTCCACTAGTGGGGCCATAGCATCCAGTTCATTTCACATAAATACACTGTGTGATAAAGTATCTGGACACATGGCTGAAAATGACTTACAAGTTTGTGGTGCCCTCCATCGGTAATGCTGGAATTCAATAAGGTGTCGGCCCACCCCTAGCCTTCATGACAGAGAAAATGTTCAAATGTTTGTAGAACTTATGGGACTTAACTACGGGGTCATCAGTCCCTAAGCTTACAAACTACTTATGAACTAGCTAACACTAAGGACGGCACAAATATCCATGCCCGAGGGGGGATTCGAACCCCCGACCGTAGTGGCCGTGCAGACCGTGACTGGAGCGCCTCAGTCTCCTCGGCCGGCTCATGACAGAGGTTCTACTCTCGCAGGCATACGTTCAATCAGGTGCGGGAAAGTTTCTTAGGGAACGACAGCCCATTCTTCTCGGAGTGCTGCACTGAAGAGAGATATCGATGTAGGTCGGTGACGCCTGGCACGAAGTCGGCGTTCCAACATCCCAAAGGTGTTCTGTGGGATTCAAGTCAGGTCTGTGCGCAGGTCAGTCCATTATAGGGAAGTTATTGTCGTGTAACCATTCCGCCACACACCGTACATTATGAACAGGTGCTCGATCGTTTTGAAAGATGCAATCGCTATTCCCGAATTGCTCTTCAACAGTGGGAAGCAAGAAGGTGTATAAAACATCAATGTAGGTCTGCGCTAGATTAGATTACATTAGTACTTGTTCCATAGATCATGAATACGACACTTCGTAATGATGTGGAACGTGTCAGGTTAATGAAAGGTGTCTTTACAAATTATTAGTTTGTACTAAATATTACGTGACACAATTTTTTTTATTTTTTAAAATTTTTTTTTATATATTTTTTTTCAGATTTACTGATTTAAATCTAAAAATTCATGTATAGTTTTGAAGGAGTTGCAATTCAGAAATTCTTTTAATTTATTTTTAAATGCTAGTTGGCTATCTGTCAGGCTTTGGATGCTGTTTGGTTGGTGACCAAAGACTTTTGTGGTAGTGTAATTCACCCCATTCTGTGCCAAAGCTAGATTTAACCTTGAATAGTGAAGATCATTCTTTCTCCTAGTGTTGTGGTTATGTACACTGTATTGCTTTTGAATTCGGTGAAGATCCCTAGCTCTTTGACTAAGTGTCTGCAGGATGATCTTGGATGGGCTCCAAAAATTATTTTGATTACACGCTTTTGTGCAATGAATACTTTTTTACTTATTGATGAATTACCCCAGAAAATGATGTCATACGAAAGCAGAGAATGAAAATAGGCATAGTAAGCTAATTTACTGTATGTCACCAAAATTTGCAATTACCCTAATATAATAAGTGGCTGAACTCAAACGTTTCAGCAGATCGTCAATGTGGTTTTTTATCCAGTTCAACCCCCATCAATGCATACACCTAAAAATTTTGAATATTCCACCTTTGCTACAGATTTCTGATCAAAGTCTATATTTATTAATGGTGTCACTCCATTTACTGTACGGAACTGAATGTACTGTGTTTTATCAAACTTTAATGATAGTCCATTTGCTGAGAACTACTTAATGATTTTATGAAATACGTCGTTTACAATTTCTTCAGTTAGTTCTTGTCTGTCAGGTGTGATAACTATACTTGTATCATCAGCAAAAAGAACCAGCTCTGAATCTTCATGGATATAGAAAGGCAAGTCATTAATATATATTAAGAACAGCAAAGGGCACAAGACCGAACCTTTTGGCACCCCATTTTTGATTCTTCGCCAGTTTGAGGAATCAGCTGTATTTTGCATATATGTGAATTACTTATGTCAACTTTCTGCACTCTTCCTGTTAGGTATGATTTAAACAATTTGTACACTGTCCCATTAATATCACAATACTGTAGTTTCTCTAGAAGAATTCCATGATTTACACAATCAAAAGCCTTGGGGAGATCACAAAAAATCGCAACGAATGATGTCCGGTTATTCAGGAGCATTTAATATTTAATTGGTGAAGGTATATATAGCATTTTTTGTTGAAAAGCCTTTCTGAAAACGAAACTGACATTTTGTAAGAACGTTTTTTTACCTTTGTGTGAAACTACTCTAGAATACATTACTTTTTCAAGAATTTTGGATAAGGCTATCAGAAGTGAGAATGGGCGGTAGTTGTTGACATCAGACATATCCCCTTTTTTGTGTAGTGGTTTAACAATAGCATATTTCAGTCTATCAGGAAAAACACCCTGCTTCAGAGCACTATTACATATGTGACTAAGAATCCTACTTATTTATTGAGAACAAGTTTTTATTACCCTGCTGGAAATAGCATCAAAGCCATGTGAGCTTTTACTCTTTAGAGAGTTTATTGTTTTCTTAATTTCAGAAGGAGAGGTGGGTGGAATTTCTATTTATCAAATTGTGTGGGTATGGCCTGTTGCATTAACTGCCTAGCTTCTTCTAATGAACATTTAGATCCTATTTTCTCCACAACATTTAAAAAATAATTATTAAAAATGTTTTCAACTTCTGGTTTGTTGCTTGTAAACTTTTCATTCAGTTTGATGGTATTGCTGTCTCCCTGTGCTCCTGGTTGCCCTGTCTCCCAGGTAATAATATTCCAAATTGTTTTAATTTTATCAGAGGTACCAATCTCAGACACGATGCACATGCTTCTGGACTTTTTAATAACTTTTCTTAATGTAGCTCAGTAGTTTTTATAATATTTGACTGTTTCTGGGTCATTAGTCTTTATTGCTGTTTGATACAATTTCATTATTCGGTTACAAGATATTCTTATTCCTTTAGTAAGCCATGGTTTCTTGCATGGTTTATTATCAGTATATTTAACTATTTCCTTGGGGAAACAATTTTGAAATGTATCATGAAATAAGTCGTATTTTAAATTAGCATCAGTTTCCTTATACACCTCATCACAGTTTAACTGCTGAAGATTTTCCCTGAAATTTCTAATTGTTGAATCGTTAACTCAACGCACAACTTTGGAGGGCTGTTTTGAATTACAGAGAGGAACTATGTCATTTACTTTAACTACCTGTGATAGTGACACGCAAAACAACAATGGGTGCTAGACCCTTCTATCAAAAACATGAACACAAAAAAAACCACCGCCTCCGAATTTTACTGTTGGCACTACACATGCTGGCAGAAGAATTTCACCGGGCATCAGCCATACCCACACCCTGCCATCGGCCCGCATACTGTGTACCGTGATTCGTCACTCCACACAACGTTTTTCCACTGTTCAATCGTCCAATGTTTCCGCTCCTTACACCAAGCGAGGCGTTGTTTGGCATTGACTTGAGAGGTGTGTGGCTTCTGGCAGCCGCTGGACCATGAAATCCAAGATTTCTCACCTCCCGCCTAACTGTCATAGTACTTGGAGTGGAACCTGATGCTGTTTAGAATTCCTGTGTGTCGGTCTGGATTGTCTTCCTATTACACTGTACGACCCTCTTCAACTGTTGGCGGTCTCTGTCAGTCAGCAGACGAGGTTGGCCTGTACGCCTCCGTGCTATACGTGTCCCGCCACGTTTCTACTGACACAGATGATACCCAATCAGCTGACCACGTTCGCAGTCCGTGAGTTCCATGGAACGCCCCAGTCTGCTCTCTCACGATGTCTAATGACTACTGAGGTAGCTGATATGGAGTACCTGGCAGTACAATTCACATAATATGAAAAAGTATGTTTTCAGTGGTGTCCGGATACTTTTGATCACGTAGTGTACAGTCCACACAATTATGGAGCCACGACCAGAGTGCACAATGTTTTGATGACAACGTCGGTCCACGCCACGGCTTCGTGGTGTCTGCACCATACTGAACCCTTTCATCAGCTCTTACCAACTGAAGTCGGGTCTGACATGAGCAAGCCACGGTTTTGCAGTCGTATAGGGTCCAACCGATCTGGCCATGAGGCCAGGATAGGCGACGGCTTGCTGTTAGCGAAGGCACTTCAGTCAGTCGTGTGCTGCCACAGCGCGTATATTCCAAACTGCGCCACGCTGTCGTAATGGATACGTCCATCGTACGCAGCACGTTGACTTCTGTGGTCTGCTTGTCTGTTAACTGTACGCAGACGCAGTGACCTAGGTTATGCAGGCAGTCGGGCACTGCGTTGCCCGCAGCGACGGGTAATGCCAGAAATTTGGTATTCTCAGCACCCTCTTGACACTGTGGATCTCGTGATACTGAATTTCCTAACTATTTTCGAAATGGCATGTCCCATGCATCTAGCTCCAACTGCCTTTCCGTTTTGAAAATCTTCGTTCATAATGACGTTGTACACCTTTTCACACGAAACACTGAATTACAAATGAAAGCTCTGTCAGCGCACAGCCTTTGTATACCTTTTTTACGCGTTACTATCGCTATCTGTAGAGCTGTGCCACCATGTTGCCTGGACACAGTGTACAGATGATATACCACTTCACCCATACATTACCGGAATTTTCTGGTCTCCCAATCCTGCAGAGTTTTTTTGCAATTTTTAAGGCATTACTGCGACTGTTGACTCACCCTGTACTTTGAAATAGTGCATTTGATGGCAAACGGTGCCACTTAACCCGCTATCTCTCAGTGATTCACCTTTAGACTCTACTGATTTTTAAATTTTATTACTAACTACCTGAAAACCCGCCGTCACCCAGGTACTAATTTATTGCAGTATTACCTTAATCCATTCTTCTTTTCCCTTCTGCCTGTTCGCCTGCCCCCCCCCCGTCTCCTCCTGTCCCTTTCTCTGTCCATTTCCTCCTCCCCTCCCTCTGTTCATCTCCTGTCTGTCACCATCTCCCCTCTCTCATTCTCCTCCTCTCCCCTCTCTCATTCCGTTTTCTCTCTCCCCTGTTTGTCCGTCTCCTCCTCCATCTACTCCTCTCCCTCCTATATATGAAAACATACATATATGCGCCAAATTTCATGGTGACTGGTCAAACGGTGTCAAAGTTGCAAGGCACTCTTCGCCATGATAAATTCACTGGCTAGCAGATTATAAAAATCTCCTTTTTGAAAACATTCACTTATGTGCTGACTTTCGTGGTGACCAGCCAAACAATTTGGATTTTTATTGTAACGTACCCTCAGCCAAGTACCTACGGAGGCTTACGAAAGGTAGCCCATGTATTAATTCAGGGTATAAGCTATCTTCATCCCACATTTCATTCCATTCCATCCAGCCGTTTCAGCGTGAAGAGTAACAAACGTGTTAACCAGTTGTAAGGTACTCTCCGTCATGCACCGTACGGTGGCTTCCTAAAGGTAACTCATGCATTAGTTCAGGTTGTAAGCTATTTATTTATTTTGCTGTCATTTACAATGGATGCTAAAACAGGTCATATTTTGCACAGGTAATTGATTTTTACACTGAATAATTTCTACTTATAACTAGTTAAATTTAACATTATTCAGTTTAACTATCTTATGAAATAAAACTATAAATAATAATTAGAAAAAATAATCAAATAATACATATCAATTTAAGAAGAAGAAGTAAAAACTAAAGCAAGTACAGACGTTTATGTAGAAAAATACAGTGAATGAATAACATGAATTTATTTAATAGAAGAAGATGATAGGAGAGAGAAAGGTGGAGAGGATGGAGTCCGACACTTTGTGATGCTTGAGGGTTGAGGACGTGGCATTCCCATCAAGTCGTCAACCCTCAACCATCGTTAGTATTGTTTATAACAGTTTAACAGGTTTAAAGTGCTGTTTAGCCGGTGACAAAGAGCGACAATTTCATATTTCTCCTTACTACTATAGTTACGCTAATTATCGTCTATTAAATGATGATCACTGTCCGCGTCCGTGTCCGTGTTGGTTTCTGTGCTGGGGTCCGTGTTGTTGTCCCTGTCGTGTTCTCGATTTCGGTTCCTTTGCCGGTACACTCTATGCACTGTGTTTGCTCGCTTGCATATGTTGTTGGTCTTCTGTGTGGTCTATTTCGTTTGTATTCGTCATATGTCGCGTGCGAGATTTTATCTGTTAGTGTATTGAGTGTTGTAAGTGCTTAGGATAAAGGCCGTGTCCTGTCAAGAAGTGAACCATGCCGCGGCTGGGATCGATATGTTTCATTCTTAGTCGGGGGAAGAATGAATGGACCCTCCGACCCTTATCACTTGCCTCCCATTTCTGCTGCCAGGAGTCAATTCTCCAGCGTCTCAGGTGTTTTTTATTTTCCAGAGCCGAACCAGTTACTAAATTCACCAGGTCTAGTCTGCCCTTCTTTAACCAGTAAATCGCAGCCCGATATTTGATGTTTATATCGATCGGGAAGATCCCCAGCACCACACACAGTGCCTCCCCTGAGGTGGTCCGGAAATCTCCCGATAGCCTAAGTAGTGCGCTCCTCTCTCCGCGCCTTACGGCCGTAACGTTGGTGGTAGCATCAGATGGTGCGCCCAGCTACTTGCTGCAAAGCATAGTACTGATTCGAGAAGTGCACAGTGGTAGGTCCGTGTAACTGACAAAGGAAGTTTGTACTGTTCTGTGTTTCACCTTGCCAGTTTGTGTAGAATTTTTTCTGCCTTGTCTGTTTTTATCCTGATGTGTTCCTTGTAATTTAATTTCTCGTCAATGTATACTCCTAGAGAGCGTGTGACTTTACTTCTTTTGATGTGTGTTTCCCCGATTTTGATTGATGGGTCTCTTTTTAGAGCTCCTTTTAGAGTGTACGTTGTTTTATTTTTTGCTATCTGGAGTCTGTTTATGGTGCACCATTGTGTGATCGTGTTGAGTATGCCACTTGCTTTCTCCTCTAGGTGGGATCTACTGTTTGCTGAGAAACAACCAGTAGATCGTCTACATAAGCGAGAACTCCATCTGTCCTATTGTCCTAGTCAATTAGGTTTAGAAGGGGTTCAATAGTAATGTCACAGAAGATGGGCCCACAGAGGGATCCTTGTGGGCATCCCTTGGTGATTCGTCTGATCACCTTGCGATTGCCTTCTCGCCATTCTACCACTCTATCCTTGCAGTAGTCGATAAAGCTGTTGTAGAGTGTATGGGGTACCTCCAGTTCTCTGAGCCTTGCGGAGAATGCAGGCCACCACAAGTTGTCAATGCATCTGCGATGTCTATCATGATTGCGATAACGTATTTTAGTGTTAAATTTTGTACTAATTCTCATGCCTTGTTGATTGCATCATCAATTGATTTCCCCTGTCTAAAGACAAACTGTTGTGTGCTAAGTTCCCGAAGAGCTCTGTGTGATTGTAAGCGACCACACAGTAGCTTCTCCTGGACTTTCCTAACGTATTAATTAGACATATTGGTCTATAGGATTTGGGATCTAAAGGATCCCGCTCCGGTCCTTTTTGTATGATTACTGCATTGGAGGTCTTCCAAACTGTGGGTACCCTATACAGCTCTAATGCGTCATTTAATAAATTGATTAAGAAGGGGATGATTTGTGGTGCTAGTTGTTTAATTACTTCTGGATGTATTGTGTCTGGACCTGGTGCTTTTTTATTTTTCAATTCTGATAACGCTTCCGCAACTTTCTCTTCCGCAAATGGCCAAGTGACTGCAACTGGACTGTAGGGTGTTTGTAGTGCATCTCTCATGTATGTTTTTTCCTGGGTGTCTGCGTCAGTGACATCTTCAGGGAGGAGTTTGTTCAGCAGGTGTTGTGCTGTATGTCTCCATCCTTTAGTCATTGTGTCGTCATCCTGCCGTAGCGTACCAAGAACTAATGGTGTCTTTACTTTATACGTTAGTATCTTGTATGGTTCCTCCCATATGTTCCGTTGTGTGTATGTGTTGCCATAAAACGTTCCCAGTTGTCTTTCCTAGTCATCAAGAGCGTTTGTTTTTAAAGGTCTTTGGCTTGTCAGTATGCAGCGACACGTATTTGTCTGTCTCGATCGTTCCATGATTTTTGATACAGTTTGCGCTACCTTCTCATATCTTGTCTTAGTCGTGTCAGGTGGTCTGTCCATGGATCTCGCGCCGGCCGCGGTGGCCGAGGTGACTGAGGCGCTCCACTCACGGTCAGCACGGCCACTACGGTCGGGGGTTCGAATCCCCCCTCGGGCATGGATATTTGTGCCGTCTTTAGTCTTAAGTAGTTCATAAGTAGTTTGTAAGCTTAGGGACTGATGACCCCCGTAGTTAAGTCCCATAAGTTGTACAAACATTTGAACATTTTTGATGGTTCTCGCCCATGTTTCTTGCTAGATGATGTGGGTATGGAAATTGTTTGTGCTTGTTGTATTATTTGTGTGAGTATATGGGCTCTATAGTCCACGCTGCCATGTATAATAGTGATATTTTTGTTTTGCACAGATGTTTGTAATTTATGCCAATCAGCTTTATGAAGAAAATGTTCAAATGTTTGTAAGGCTTATGGGACTTAACTACGGGGTCATCAGTTCCTAAACTTACAAACTCCTTTTGAACTACTTACGAACTAGGACGGCACAAATATCCATGCCCGAGGGGGGATTCGAACCCCCGACCGTAGTGGCCGTGCAGACCGTGACTGAAGCGCCTCAGTCTCCTCGGCCACCGCGGCCGGCCTTTATGAAGAACGTAGTGTTTGTGCGGTGTCGTGCGTGAGGTGTTTCTGTTGGATAGTGTTCTGAAGGTAATAACATTGTGGTCGCTTGTTACAATTTTGACGTGTACAATCCAGTCCACAATGTGGGCAAGTGATTTATTGTTTGCTAGTGTAATGTCAATCCGACTCTCTGACCCGTCACTTCCACAGTATGTCGGTAGTTGTCCCTCTGAGTTAACTACATATAGTCCAGCCTCGTTAATTACATTGTTCATGTCTCTGCCGTTGTCGTCTGTCCTAACGAAGTGCCATAGGGAGGATTTTGCGTTAATGTCTGCGCATGCGATTAGTCTGTTGTGTCTTGAGTAGTCTGCAACGTCTTTGATGACATCTGCATATGTTTCAATGCCGTCGATGAACTGCGCGTAAATTGAGGCAATCACAGAGATGCCTCGACCGCATTTCGCCTCTATTGCTACAACATGCAGCTTACAGAAGTGTGAGATTTTCATTACGTTGATGTTTGTGTTTAATAGTATGATGGCCGATTTGCAGTCCATACTTCCTTTGATGGTGATTGCCTTGGATGGTACATTTGTTAGTTTGCCGGATGGTGCGTATGGTTTCTGCAAGCAAATGATGTCAGTCAGCAGGTCTTGCGCTATCCTTGGATTTCTGCACTAGCCAATCTTCTCTGCATCGCATTTAATGGCATTATGATCGTGGAAGTTTGATGAATGTGAAACATTTTGGTCCTGTTTGTGTGTGTTCAAAGTACGTCCTCCTGTGAGAGCGCGCAAGATCTCTGTATACCCCAATGGGTTGTACTTTTCAGATAGTCTCTCACAAGCTTTAATTGCCAGGTTCTCGAGTTGTCGCGGGTCTGTGGGTAAATTTTCTGACGTAAGAGTCATTCTGTCTGTCTGTTCCGTTGTGATGTAGTTGTCTAATGAAAAGTCGTTGAGCGGTCTGAAAAGTGTCACTGTTCTCTAGTCAGCTTAGTTTTACATTAAGGTCGACATTATTGTATCCATTCGTTCAATGATCATTACTAAACACATTCTTATTCCTAAAGAGCTTATTGTCTATTGCGTTCTCAGTTCCAGTAGGTGCAAGGGTTTTGGTTGCACATACGGTGTTCTCGCCCTTGCAGTCAGAAGATGATGATGATTCTGTAGGTGCCTGATGCTGTGGTGCATTGGATTCTGCTGGAGGGAGTGGTGGTAATGGTGGTGGTTGTGGGGTGGCAGATGTGGCTACGCGTCCAGTGTCGTTGCCTTTGCAGGCAATGGATGCTGATTGTTCCATGGATATCTGATAATGTGGTGGCGTAGACACTGTTGGTGGTGTTGGTGGTGTCCTCTTTCTTGATTCTTGAACGGTGGAATCCACTTCTGATGTTACTGATTTCTTATCTTCAAGTACCCTTGTTGTTGTTTTGGAGTCGCATTTGATGGTCCTGTGACGTTTTATCTGAATTGGGTTTGTTGCATTTTCCTTTGTGTTGTCTGGTCTTTCGGTTTCCTTGCTGTGGTTCTGACTGTTTGTAGCCTGTTGACTAGTGGGATCTAGTGTTCCACCAGAAATAAATAATAAGGGCTTAATATATCCTCTGCAATGAGGTGTGTCATACATTGTTGTCCTAGTATTGTTATTAGCCTGTCGGTTGTGGCACTGCTCAACTGATGGTGTGGCAGTGCTGCAGTTACTCACTGTTTCTGCTTGTAGAAAGTTGAATTCCAGCTCCTCAATCCTCGGTTGTAGGGAGTTTTGGAAATTGCCCAGTGGTGTAGCTCGTATTTGAGTTGTTTGGCGACTGTGAATTCTATTGATCCACAAAAGGTCATATCACCGATAACGTTTGCGGTGTTAATGTTACTGTTCTGCAGAGCTTGTGTGTTGACTAAGGATGGGATGTCGTCTGCTGGATTGTAGTGGTCTGGAAGAAGGCCCATCTGCCTGCGCCAGGGTATGGTTCTCTGATGAGTTCATGAGATGGTGGAGGGAGACTTGTATTTATGCTTGTCCAGTGTATTGTGCTCTTTTCAGCATTACCTTGCGTTAGACGCCATAGTCTGTACTTTCAATGGGCCTATCGTACAATAACGTTTGTGTCACTCTCTCCTCCGTTTTCTTTATTACACTGTTTTCCCCTTTTCATGACTTGTACAATCTATACGCTTATGTCCTGTTTTCCCACAGTTGGCGCAAGTAATAGTATTCTCACTGCACTCCTTTGATATGTGGCCGAGATCACAACACTAGTAACAGCGTGCTACGACTGTGTAGATTTTGATGGCAATAAACTGAAATTCATAATACACTCTTTCTTTTTGTGTCAAAAGTTTGTGTATTTCTGGGGAGGCTTCGATAACCTGATGGTCGTAACGCTCGCCTCGTGGCCCCGTTCTGAATCGCATCCTGATCTCCTGTTCAAAGTTTTCTTTCGTGAAGTCTTCGCTTATGTAGAGTTCATATAAACTGTCAAGGATCTCTTTGTCTGAGAGTGTATCAGGTACGTGATAGACAGCGAAGAGTGGTTTACGCTTTCGCGGCGCTTCACACTTTATTGCAGGGATCCTTTGGCAGTCTTCAGGAGTTTTTGACAGTCTTCTCACGACGCAGTTTTTACTATGACTGCATTTGCAGTGGTTAGAGTTTCTGTGATTTTCAGTTTGTCCTTTTTAGGGACAGTATATTTGGTAAGCCAGTGTCGAACAGCTTTGGGGTCTCGATTATCGGTTGATTTAATGAAAAGGATTGTTGCCTGTTTCGCTTTAGCTTGTTCAATTTTGATTGTCTCCTCTGTTTTTACCCTATTACCGGCTATTGTTGCGTATGAGGGGATCGTTGTTGTTGGCTGATTTTTTTCTCAGACTCTGTTTTGCATTTGGCTGCTTCTTCTCTAAGCTTTTCATTTTGGTCTCTCAATGTAATAATGTCTACTTGTAACTGTTAGACTTCTGTGCGAAGTTTGATGTTATCCTCTCTCAGGATGTCTATTTGCCCCTCAAGCCTGGATTGACGTAATGCGTCATCAGACTCGAGGTCATGTCTCACAGCTGCAATTGTTTGAATGGCGAAGCCTGGTGTTTTGTTGAAGCAAATGTATTTGTCCAGCAAGGTGGGCTTCATTTAGTTACATGGCGCCTGATGGGGTACAGGAGATTGAGACTGGCCTTTTTCGCCTTTAGGTCGGCTTCAAGCTCCTTCAGGAATTCTTCAATCTCGGTGGCAATCACCCAGATGTCTGGACCGCATTTCGCCTCTATTGCTACAACATATATACTACAGAACTGTGAGATTTTGATTACGTTGATGTTTGTGTTTAATAGTATGATGGCCGATTTGCAGTCCGTACTTCCTGTGATGGTGATTGCCTTGGATGGTACATTTGTTAGTTTGCCGGATCGTGCGTATGGTTTTTATAAGCAAATGATGTCAGCCTGCAGGTCTTGCCTTGGGATTTCTGAACTAGTCAATCTGCTGTGCATCACATTTAATTGCTTTATGATCATGCATGTTTGATGAATGTGAAACATTTTGATCCTATTTGGGTGTGGTCAAAGTACGTCCTCCCATTAATGCGCGCAAAATCTCTGTGCACCCCCAATGGGTTGTACTTCTCAGATCGTCCCTCACAAACTTTAATTACCAGGTCCTCGAGTCGTCGCGGGTGTGTCGGTAAATTTTCTGACCTAAGAGTCATTCTGTCTGTTCAGCAGTCGGAAAGCAAATAGTATATCCGTTGGGATGTAGTAGTCGTTGAGTGGTCTGAAAGTGTCGCTGTTCTCTAGTCTGCTTAGTTTTAAATTAAGTTCGACATTATTGTAGTCATTCGTTCAGTGATCATTACTGAACATATTCTTATTATTAAAGAGCTTATTGTCTATTGCGTTCTCAGTTCCAGTAGGTGGAAGGGTTTTGGTTGCACATACAGTGCTCTCGCCTTTGCAGCCAGAGGATGATGATGATTCTGTAGGTGCCGGATGCTGTGGTGCATTGGATTCTGCTGGAGGGATTGGTGGTGATGGTGATGGTGGTGGTTGTGGGGTGGCGGTTGTGGCTGCACGTCCAGTGTCATTGCTTTGCAAGCAATGGATGCTGATTGTTCCATGGATATCTGATACTGTGGTGGAGTAGATGCTGTTGTTGGTGTTGGTGGTGTCCTCTTTCTTGATACTTGAACGGTGGAATGCACTTCTGATGTTACTGATTCCTTATCTCCATGTACCATTGTTGTTGTTTTGGACTCGCTTTTGATGGTACTGTGACGTTTTATCAAATTTGGGTTTGTTGCATTTTCCTTTATGTTGTCTGGTTTTTTGGTTTCCTTGTTGCGGTTCCGAATGTCTGTGGCCTGTTTACCAGTGGGAAGTAGTGTTCCGCCAGAAACAAATCAAACGGGCTTAATATATCCTCTGCAGCAAGTACTGCAGTTACTCTCTGTTCCTACTTGTAGCAAGTTGAAGTCCAGTTCCTGAAATCTCAGTTGTAGGGTGTTTTGGAAGATTGTCTGGTAGTGTAGCTGGTTTTTGAGTTGTTTGGTGACTGTGAATTGTATTGATCCACAAAAGGTCATAACATCGATAAAGTTTGTGGTGTTAATGTAACTGTTCTGCAGAGCTTGTGTGTTGACTAAGGACGGGATGTCGTCTGCTGGATTGCAGTCGTCTGGAAACAGACCCATCTGCCTGCGCCAGGGTATGGTTCTCTGATGAGTTCATGAGATGGTTGAGGGAGACTTGTATTTATGCTTGTCCAGTGTGTTGTCCTCTTGCCTGCATTGGCTTGAGTTAGACGCCATAGTCTGTACTTTCAATGAGCCTATCATACAATAACTTTTGTGTCAGACACTCTTCTCCGTTTTCTTTATTACACTGTTTGCCACTTTTCATGACTTGTACAATCTGTACGCTTATGTCCTGTTTTCCCATAGTTGGCGCAAGTAATAGTATTCTCACTGCACTCCTCTGATATGTGGCCAAGATCACAACACTTGTAACAGCGTGCTACGACTGTGTAGTTTTTGATGGCAAGAGACTGAAATTCAATATACACTCTTTCTTTTTGTGTCAAAAGGTTTTGTATTTCTGGGGAGGATTCGATAACCTGATGGTTGTAACCCTTGCCTCGTGGCCCCGTTCTGAATCGCATCCTGACCTCCGGTTCAAAGTTTTCTTTCGTGAAGTCTTCGCTAAAGTTGAGTTCATATAAACTGTCAAGGAACTCTTCGTCTGAGAGTGTATCAGGTACGTGATGGACAGCGAAGAGTGGTTTACGCTTGCGCGGTCCTTCACACTTTATTGCAGGGATCTTTTTGGCATTCTCCAGGAGTTTTTGACAGTCTTCCCGCGACGCAGTTTCTACTATGACTGCACTTGGAGTGGTTCGCATCTGCGTGATTCTAAGTTTGTCCTTTTTAGGGGCAATATATTTGGTAAGCGATTTACGAACAGCTTTGGGTCTCGATTATCGATTCATTTAATGAAAACGGTTGTTGCCTGTTTCGCTTTAGCTTGTTCAATTTTGATTGTCTCCTCTGTTTTTGGCCTACTACCCGCTATTGTTACGTATGAGGGGATCGTGGTTGGTGGCTGATTTCTGATTTTCTCAGACTCTGTTTTGTATTTGGCTGCTTCTTCTCTGAGCTTTTCATTTTGTGCTCTCAATGTAATAAAGTCTACTTCTAGCTGTTCGACTTCTGTGCGAAGTTTTCTGTTGTCACTCAGGATGTTCCATGGATTTTCCATGCATTTTCCTTTGTGTTGTCTGTTTTTTCGGTTTCCCAGTTGTGGTTCTGAATGTTTGTGGCCTGTTTCCCGGTGGGATGTAGTGTTCCACCAGAAATAAATGATACGGGCTTAAGATATCCTCTACAGCGAGTTGTGTCATACATTGTTGTCCTAGTATTGTTATTAGGTTGTCCATTGCGGCACTGCTCAACTGATGGTGCGTCAGTGCTGCAGTTACTCTCTGTTTCTGCTTGTAGCAAGTTGAATTCCAGCTCCTCAATCAGTGTAATAATTTCTACTAGTAGCTGTCCGACGTACGTGCGAAGTTTGCTAGTATCCTCTCTCAGGATGTCTATTTGTCCCTCAAGCCTGGATTGACGTAAAGCGTCATCAGACTCGAGGTCATGTCTCGCAGCTGCAATTGTTTGAATTTCCACCTGATGGCGAAACCTGGTGTTTTCTTTCTGAAGTGAATGTATTTGTCCAGCAAGGTGGGCTTCATTTAGTTACATGGTGCGTGATGGAGTACAGGAGACTGAGACTGGCCTTTTCCGCCTTTAGTTCGGCTTCAACCTCCTTCACGAATTCTCCAATCTCGGACAGTTTATTATTAATCTCCCGACTCAGTTGCTATGTGCAATCCAAATGTCATTGAAATCCGCTCAAGTTTATTAACCGGGTAAGATACCCGGGTAAGATACCCGGGTAAGATACCCTCCGCCATGCACCGTACGATAATATACGAAAGTTATCCTATGTATTAATCAGGGTATAAATCACCTCTGTTTTAAATTTTATTCATATCTGTCCAGGCATTTCAGCGTGAAAGCTTAAGAAACGAATTTGATAATTGTTAAGCACCCTCCGCCATGCAGCATACGTAGTTAATGTATGCCTATAACCTTGGAATGAGTGCAATGAATGAGCTGACAAAGTTTTGCAGCAAACGGATGTACGGTATGGCCGTGCATAAAATACGAACAAAAAGATAAATGAACATTATTTTTTTTAAATATTAGATAACGAGATAACTGACATTGAATTCCAAGTATATTACAGACCTTCTCTATTAACAGTAATTTTTTATTAGTGAACATAGAATCAATGGGTCATATGTTTTGAAATGAGGCCGTAATTATTGCAAATGTAGCCTATTACTTTTTATATACAGTGTTCATCAAATATATTTTTTTTATATCTACAAATATTTGTAAAGCTATTGGAGCAAACTGCTGAGGTCAGCAATGTCTGGAGTTAGAAACTACTTACAATAAATTATGCTAAGGACGTCACATACACGCATGCCCGAGGGAGGACTCGAACCTCCGACGTGTAACAGCGGCGCACTCTGCAGCAAGACGCCTTAGAGCATACGACCACTCCCGCGCGCCGCAAATATAAATGTTCAAATGTTTGTAAATCTATCTGACCAAACTGCGTGGTCATCAGTTCGTAGCTTACAAACTACTTTAACCTAGCTAAACTAACCTAAGGACAACACACACACACACCCATGCCCCAGGGAGGACTCGAACCTCCACGGGAGCAACCGCGCGCTCCGCAGCAAGACGCTTTAGACCGCTCGGCTACTCCACCGCGGCGCGGCGCAAATACTTCTAGAGCCTGTTGGTAGGCAAAGGTTCATACAATTATACTGCAAGTAAATGATTTGACTTTACCCTTTGTCACAACTGATTTGAACCTCACCTCACAAAATATAATTTAACAATGTAAATAGGTGGTTAGAACTGATAATATGTCATTGTCATTTACAATTGTTCAAATGTTTGTAAAGCTTATGGGACTTAACTACGGGGTCATCAGTCCCTAAACTTACAAACTACTTATGAACTAGCTAATCCTAAGGACGGCACAAATATCCATGACCGAGGGGGCATTGGAACCCCCGACCGTAATGGCCGTGCAGACCGTGAATGGAGTGCCTCAGTCTCCTCGGCCACCGCGGCCGGCTGTCATTTACAGATATGTTTAAAATGTTCAAATGTTTGTTAAGCTTATGGAACTTATCTGCTTTGTCATCAGTTCCTAAACTTACAACAAACTACCTTATACTAAAGACAACACACATTCGTGACGGAGGAAGCATTCGTATCCCAGACGGGGAGCGGCTTCGCTCATCGAAGCATAGCGCCTCATGCGCTCGGCCACTCCGCTCCGGCGTATGTATAAAGAAAATTTTAAAAGTAATAAAGCTTTTTCTTTTAAAACTGAAAAATTTTGCAATAAAAAATAGAAAAATTTATTAATACAATGAGTATATATAACTTAATTTTAGTTAGAGTAATTTAGCCGCGGTGGAATGGCTGAGCACTCTAGAGTGCCTTGCTGAAGAGCGTCGGAGGTTCGTGTACTCCCTCGGATATGTGTGTGTGTTGTTCTTAGGTTAGTTTAAGTAGTTTGTAAGCCTAGGGACTGATAACCGCAGTAGTTAAGTCCCATAGATTTACAAACATTTGAACATTTGATTTTTAGAGTAATTTACCTGAAATAATTTACTTACGATGACAAATATTCAATAGAAATAACAGAATTTAAACTTTGTATCAACATCAGATACCTTATCATCCCACGATATGTTTATAGATCAGACAGTTCTGTTCATTTGAGTAAATTGAAAATAAAGGATTTATTGATTTTTTTATTGTCACCATATAAACATATAAAATCATTGTCATTTCTTCCCCCTCTACCCGTAAGAAAAATAATTTGGGAGGGAATGGGTTAAGTATGACACCACTGAATTACTGAATTAACTTTTTAGGTATACCTTGTGTTAGTTGTTACCGAAAGTTTGCCACGATAAGAGAGTGCATAAAAGCTTGTTTCCAGTCCGTACTTTCTGAATTAGAATATTACACTTTCAAATTGAGAAATATCCTCACAATGTTCGTTATTTCGTCGGTGATTTCACAGGAGCATTACTAAACTCTGTGCGTTTCATGCCTGTACACACCGTAATCAGCTGGGTGTTTGGAAAATTTTAATCCTCGTCGTGCGAGCGAAGACATCGCAGCGCTGGGAGCGGTAATTTTAATGAAGAGCTACAAATGAATTCAAATCCATCAAAACGCGTAATTTTAGCGGCTAAAAATAAAAGTGCTGCTGACTTTTTTTCGTGGCTCATTCCAGTAAACGTCATATTAATCAGCACTAATATCGCAAAAGCAACTACGTAATTCTGCTTTTATTACTTTATGTCCATGTAAATATAGTCAATCTTTTCATTTGTTTGGTCGATCCCTGTGTGTGGGGGAACAAACGGATGTAGTTACAGCGAAAAAAATTGCATCCCGTGCATAGAATCCCGATTAAATACGCATGCCGTATTTTACTTCTATTAATAATTTGTTAACCTATTATTTGTATTTAATTATTTGTTTCGTACATCTCTTTTGCGCATTATGTTTATTGTCTCTCCACTTTATTGCTATTATCCAACGTTAATTGAAAATTGTTTGCTAATATTGAATTCCCTTTACTCTTTCGTGCAGGTGAAACATTAACGGTAGCAGAGAATACGTTTACAAATCTCATGTATATAAATCGTTGCTGTCGAGATTGTAATTCGATCATATTTAATACTACAGGGAATACCTTGAGTGGGGATATAGGTCATTAAGGGTAATGTTAACAAATCCACATTTTTAAATCTGTTAACTGTTGCCGTGCTCGAATGGCCGAGCGCTCTACGGCGCCTTGCTGCGGAACGCGCGGTAGCTCCCCGTCGGAAGTTCGAATCCTCCCTCGGGCGCGCGCGTGTGTGTGTGTGTGTGTGTGTGTGTGAGTGTGTGTGTGTATGTGTGTGTGTGTGTGTGTGTTTTGTCCTTATGTTAGTTTAAGCCCAGGGACTGATAACCACAGTAATTACGTCCCATAGATGAACAAACATTTGAACATTTCATTTTGTTTAACTGTCTCCTTTATTCTGGAGACCGCAACCAACAGATTCGATTAAAGGAAGATTTTCAATTTACACTCACATACGTACGGAATTAAATATTCATGCAGTACAGTATGTATCACATTATATATATATATATATATATATATATATATATGTGTGTGTGTGTGTGTGTGCGCGCGCGAGCGTACGCGCTTATGTTTAAGGATGGAGGAGGGGATATTATGCTTTAAAATCACGTGTACATCGATAAATATTGAAAGGCCTTAGGTTGAAAGTGAAAGTGGCCAATAGGGGTGCATCGTGATAAGATTCTAGTCACATAATGGTTTGCCTTAGCGGGACTACAACTTCTTTTAAATCGTATACAATAATTTACCATTATAATCGAAGAACATAATTTTCAGCAGGCTATTAAATCAACTAGTACTTCACTCAGCCCTTCATTAAGCACCGCTGCCTGTTTTCATCACATACTGATTTTCTAACATGCAAATGGATGTGAAAGCATCATCGAATCAAATTTTTGTCGTATAGGGGACCAAACTGCGTAGTTAATTGGTCCCAAGACTTAAAACCACTGTAACTCATTCTAAGGACAACACAGACATCCACGCCCGAGGGAGGACACGAAACTTCAACGCGAGCGGCCGCTCTATTCGTGGCATGGCGCCTTAGATCATGCGGCCATTTCCGCGCTGCGACAGCATCGTCATCTTACTTGTATCACGAAGTCACAGGTCGTGCAGAATTCATATCTCGTTATCGTGTTTATATGTGTGGTGTATGCTTACTAATTCCCAGATAGTGTCAATAACCCAAAATCTAGAAATGACTGGAAAGCGAAATTCATTTGTCACCTTTGTTCCTGTTTAGAATAAATATGTATTGATGATGACTGTAGCCTGATAATGAGATCTAGACCCAAATCATTTGCAACAACGACACTGGAAACCTGTACATATTATTCCTCGACAATTTCTGTTGTACGTTCTCGATATTTCTAATAAAGTAATTTGCAATGGAACATTGTACTCCTCTTTTGTGTAGAGCACCAGCACTTAACAACAGAGCTTCAAACTTATGATTATTTTACGAATGAATTAATGTATTAATTACACTGCTGGCCACCTAAAGCAACGGTGGAGCGGCCGAGCCCATCGAGACGCTATTCTCCAATGCGCGAGGCCGTTCCCAGTCGGAGGTTCCAATCCTGTCTCGCGCATGGATGTTTTTGTTGTCTTTAGTATAAGTTAGTTTATAAGTAGTTTGTAAGTTTGGGGACTGATGATCCCGCAGTTAAGTGCCATATAAGCTTAACAAACATTTGAACACTTTTGGCCACCTAAAAAGCAACACCGTAAAGGACGCATCGAAATCAGGTAAATTTGTAGCATGAGTTCGCAGTGAAGGGAGATGCACATAAGCATTTCAGCGCTGGCGCACATGGCGGGTGCCAGTAGCGCCACGGCTGTGTGGGTGTACTGAAACTGTTCTTCCGTGCTGTTGTTATGCGTGACCATCTTCTTATGCCTCTTTCCGGAACTCGATTTAAAAAGTATATTTGCCTGGGTGGATTGTGGATTACCCTTTAGGGAAATCATGTCGGATGTTTCTAAACTATTGTGATGCGGATCTATAATCATTGGATACAGGATACCTCGTTGTACCACTGCACGTGATGGCAGGCACATTTCGCGCAGGCAGTGATAACTCGCTCTGCCATATCATAAACCGTAAAACAACAAATTCCATCTGTTGTGTAACAAGCAGTGTCCGCATGTAACAGGCGATTTCTTTCACAGAGGAGTGTGTCAACACCACTTAGACACAATGTCTGACATCAGCCTGAGTCACGTCACACCGACCATGCTGCGACGGCCAGCTAACTGGCTGGCCGCTGAGGCACAGCCCACTGCCTCAGCCAGTAAGCTGGCGGTCGCGGCTGGTCGGTGTGACGTGACACAGGCTGATGTGAGGCCTAGTGTGGAGATGGTGGTGAGTGGGTCGGCAAGTCGTCCACCGTTTGACATACATCTTCAGCAAAGCCTCCTACATGGCGCAAATATTTCCTGTTCCCAAACTGCAGGCAAAGAAGATCATGAGTGGCGCCAGTGGTTTCATTTGGAAAGGGAACATGTTTAGAGTGAAACACAGTACGATGTGCTTGCCAAGGCAGGCTGGAGGCCTTAACCTCCCTGATATGGACAGGCGGTGCACAGCCCTGTACATCAAAGGAACCGCTACATTACTAAAAATGAAGCCTCGTTGTTTAACTAGTTGGCTTTTCCAAGCAGTACGGCCTGATGACCTTCGCCCACCCACCGATGTCCGGAAAATACATTTCAAGTTAAAACATGTCAGATACTTTTATCTATAACTGAGTTACATCGGGGACGACTTACTGACCCAGACAGTGATATCAACCTAGAGGATCTTAGAAAAATGGAACCACACCGCGACCCGATATCCAATTGAACTCAAATTTCCCAGTGTCCAATGGAAAAGAGTTTTGGATAACCTCAGCTTACCGATCCATAACTCAGAAGTTACAGCCGAGTGGTACAAAGTGGTTAACAATGTCGTAGCCAGCAATGAACGGTTATACACAATCGGAGTAAATAATTGTTATAAATGTCTCCGATGTGGCCTGGTGGATACTTTACGCCAGAGATTCACCTGTGTCGGCCACCTCAACATTTGGAAGTGGATACAACAACGGTTAGCTCTGCTCACTAGAAGCACAGCGGCTAACTTCACCACAGACATACTGCTCTGGCCAGACACCAGGTTCCAAGAACAACACGATAATGTGGGTGTTAGGGCACTATGTGGCATACAACGTAAACCGACACAATGAAGACAATCTGCTCAGTTTTGAGTCGTATATGAAAATTGCTCGGTGGAAAATGAAACGATACCCCAACGTGAAGAAAAATTTCGGCGACATGCTTGACATTATTTTCGAAAAAGTAGGAATAGGATAAATAGATTCACCGATGTTCTGTGCTGAGTACTACGAAGAAAACAAATGGAAATCACGCCTTATTTCCACGAAAGAACTATCAGATGAAAAAGGTAAAGATTGACAAGTTATTTGGTGAAAGAGGTCACCACTTTTTGTTTACATTCTATTTGTTTTCCAGTTATATTATTTACATAAAAGCTGCTATTAAGTTTCCCTTGTAGTCCTTCAAAAGGAATTCGAAATTTTAACGAAGGAATGTGTATAACACTATTAAGATTTAATAGAAGAACTTGCACCTGAGTTACAATACTGCAGCAACTGAAGAAGCATCAAGATAAAGACAAAACACAAATTAGTGTAGAAGATAGTATAGAAGAATTACTTTCAAGATTTAATTGATAATGATAAATTCAGTATTGAAGAGTTTACTTGTTTCATTTTGGAAGAGAAGCAATAGTTTCATTTTACACTATTCCACCACATTATTACCTCTGCGGATCAATTGATTAAAGCAACAGAAGCTCGCCGAAGAAGGCGGAAACTGGTGAGAGTAAGGCCGGGCTAGAAGGGGAGTTGGGAGGCCCGAAAAACAATAAAGAAAGATAAAACAGAGTCAAGGCTGCAGGCATTTGCACCGGCAGTCGTATGATGAGCCACGGAAATGGACAACCGAATGAAACGAAACAGTTTTTATCGAAGAAAGCCGACTTTGCACCACGACGATGGCCTACATCTGCGTCTACGTAAATACTCTGTAAATCACATTGAAATGCATGGCAGAGGGTTAATCGAACTGCTGCGGCGGAATGACTGAGCGCATTGAGGCGCTATGCTCCGATGCGTGAGGCCGTTCCCCGTCGGGGATGGATGTTTGTGTTGTCTTTAGTATAAGTTAGTTTATAAGTAGTTTGTAAGTTAAGGGACTGATGACCCCACAGTTAAGTCCCATAAGCTTAACAAGCACTTGAACATTTGATTTGGTTAATCGAAATGCTTTTATTATATTTCTCTACAGACTGGGCGGCCATTCCCGCCGGAGGTTCGAGTCCTCCCTCGAGTATGGTCGTGTGTGTTGTCCTTAATGTAAGTTAATGTAGTTGGTAATTCTATGTACTGATGACCATAGAGCATTTATTTATCACTTGGTTCATAAAACCATCCATTCTTGTGGACACGCGACCTTACGTTGGCATTTTTTCATACAGACCATAGAGCAGTTTGGCCACTAGGTTTACAAACATTTGAATTTGAAACTTCGACGTATCGGCCTATAAAAATCTCGCCTGCACATTGTAAATACACTGTCGGTTTCGGGCTGTATATTTAATTGTTGCCGGCCGCGGTGGCCGAGCGGTCTGCCGCGTGCCAGTCACAGTCTGCGCGGCCGCTACGGTCGGGGGTTCGAATCCCCCCCTCTGGCATGGATGTTTGTGCCTTTAGTATAAGGTAGTTTATAAGCAGTTTGTACGTTTAGGGACTGATGACCCCGCAGTTAAGTCCCATAAGCTCTACAAACATTTGTCCCTTAAGCTTAACAAACATTTTTATATTTAATTGTTGATTTATTATTAAATATTATTCCTTTACAAGTTTCTGAAATCTCGCCGCAACGAATAAAGCCTCTCTTTTAATGATTTCCACCCCAGCTCGTGCATCATTTCCATTACTCTCTCTCCCCAATATCGCAATAATACAAAACGATCTGCCTTCTCCGAACTTTTCTAAATCGTACGTCAGTCCCACTTGGTGGGGATCCGACAATGCGTAACAGTGCCCAAAACACGCTGCACAAGTGTAGTGTAGGCAGTTTCTTCAGTAGCATTGTTGCATCTCATAAGTTTTCTGCCAATGAAACGTAGCCTTTTAGTTCGCCGTTCCTACAATATTTTCTATGCGTTCTTTTCAATTTGTTATTGTTAGGTATTTATTGAAATTTTGCGGCTTGTATATTTGAATGATTTATCGTGTAAATGCAGTTTAACTGACTTATTTTAGTGATCGATGGATGACTTCACACTCATCATTATTAAGGGTCAGTTGCCAATTCTTGCACCATGGTCAGTATAGATCTGGCGAGACCGTGGTGATGAATTGTTGCTTATGCATTGCCATACTGTTGCTGTACCAGATATTATGGTCCCGCGTGGTATTGGATTACCCCCCTTGTAAGCATTTCCGGTACACTAACCAACTATAAGCTGAAGTGGTGTCCTCCATACCTTCGGAGCTCTCTGACCTGATAATCCGGCACCACATGTGGCATGCGGTGTTGATGACTTCTTCGTCGGCCAATGCATTGCTGTTACTTTGGCCTCCCTGTTTCTCCGATGTCCCACTTATCGATGATAATAATAATAATTTCGTGTGGCTCATTGGCCTGGCACAAATTTTTCAATTGGACGCCACTTCGGCGACTTGCGTATCCCCAGTCTACCCCAGTTATCCAAACGGGGAAAGGGGACCTACAGCTTAACGTATCGTCTGCTCGATGTTTGTGAATCGACTGGCCCGCGATGCAGCACCCGCTGCTACATTACATCACTGTGGCAATATGTGGAAGCAGCTTGGACGTCCACAACCCCAAAACATTTCCAGAACTTCTTTGATTCAATACTGGGGCGTGTCGCAGCAATTATAGCCAGCAGTGACGGCAACAGTCATCTTCCTCACTTCACAGAAGGCTGCATTTTCAGTCATGTGAACTTTGTACAGTGCGTTATCTTCGAAATAAATTTGCCTTTGACATCTCCTGTCTTTTTGGGTGTTGCAATTTTGATTTACAACAGTGCATGCCATTACAAGGATATAAGAGAGGAAAAATTATACATTTTTTAAAATTATGTTTCAATTTTGTTAGAATTCTCGAAGTCTATCGATCACTGGATTAATATATTGTTGGTAATTTGCTCTACGTTTTAAACAAAAGCTAGTTTCTCATGAATCTCAAAGTTCGTGACGTCATATCTCCTGGACCATGTGTTGTACAATGGTGTAGTTTCGTAAGCAGATTCAGTATTTTATGTAAACAGTGTCTGCAATATGTGAAACGAATACAATTTGTA
Source organism: Locusta migratoria (assembly GCA_026315105.1). NCBI lineage: Eukaryota > Metazoa > Arthropoda > Insecta > Orthoptera > Acrididae > Locusta > Locusta migratoria. The sequence continues at coordinate 264,051,735 of CM048755.1, forward strand.
GTAAAGAAGAAGTAACGTAAAACGACATGCCTAATGTAGCAATTTTTCGCATGAACAGCGAAAATTTAGTAAGCGATAATTGTTTTTCGTTTCAACATATTGTGTGGGGCGCCAGCCGCGGTGGCCGAGGGGACTGAGGCGCTCCAGTCACGGTCTGCATGGCCACTACGGTCAGGGGTTCGAATCCCCCCTCGGGCATGGATATTTGTGCCGTACGTAGTCTTAGTTAGTTCATAAGTATTTTGTAAGTTTAGGGACTGATGACCCCGCAGTTGAGTCCCATAAGCTATACAAACAATTGAACATTGTGTGGGGCGTCAGCGAGAACGAGTTTTGCAAAGGTTTGAAATAATTTGTGAACCTCATTACAAGAGGGTAAGTGCAATTAATAAACACATGATAAATATTCTGGGCGTTTGCACTGATTAGCTACACTGCCTCAGGGCACATGCGGACTGTAATTATAATACTTTCATTATTGCGTTAAAGCTGTAACATAAGATTATTCATGTTGGGACAAATAGTCGAGATGTCAAGGTCCAGGGTATAGAGGAACTCAGAAGAGGTAAGGAAATACAGTACTGATCTGACAGTAGCACAAGTTGAAAGTGACGGCCGTTAATCTCTCGGCACTTTCAGGTCCCGGTAGCAAGTTGCTTAAGACGGGGCCAAAATGGGACTGTTGAAATTGCTGCCATCTCATCCGCTTGCTGCAGTTCTTGAACACTGAGGGTTGTTGCGATACAGCTTAGACTTGAGGGCTCCGCACACAAAGTAATCGCGCACTGACAGGTCAGGTGGCCAGCCAGGGCTGCTATCAGACTGCCCTCTGCCAACAGTTCTGTCAGCCGTCAAGGTTGTGTAAATGTGCTGCAAGGTTCAGTTGCTCCAGCCTGTAACTGTAGGTCTGTGCCTCCTCCGATAATGCTACCACAAATGATTCCAGAATGTTGGCAGTGTAATGCGATGAAGTCAGTGTGTGATGAAAGAAGATGGCACCAATAAAGCGCCGTTCAGAATCTGAACACCGAACCCTGCCCCTCTGATCATGCGATTGTGTTTAGTCGGAATGCTGAAAACTTGTGAATTTTTTAATTGAAATCTGACGAAATGAGGCTTCATCAGACATAAAGAACAGATCCATGCCCAAGTCACTCATTATTATCTCAACGAAAAGCCAGTCAGAAAACTGCGGGCGCTGAGGATCATCTGCGGGTTTTAATGCATGAACAACGGGAAACATGTGCCATGTCGACGTGGTTGGTCAGTCTCTTTCGACAGGCGTCGGGTTGATCTGCTAGGACTCTGAAGCATTTTCTGGTGAATTGCAGCCACATTTTTGGTGTTTGGGTACGGTTTGAAATGTTTTTTGACTTGCTCAAAACAGCTCTTCTCTGACGCCATTTTTGGACTGTGCATTGTACGTCACTCTTTGCTAGCACTTTGAAACCACCAAATATGTCCTCAACGTTTTCACGACTCTGTTGTCCTGTATCTTCCCTCGACGAACATCCGCTGCTCCCCTGTGAGTGCCGCGGTGGAATAGCCGTGCCATTAAGGCGCCTTGCTACGGTGCGCGAGGCCGTTCGCCGTCGGAGGATCGAGTCCTCCCTCGGTGATGGGTGTGTTGTTCTTAGCATAATTTAGTTTAAGTAGTTTGTAATTTTAGGCACGATTACCACTGCAGTTAGGTCCCATAAATTGACAAACAGTTGAACATTCCACCATCGCTTTCTTTACACTGTTCCATTCACACTGACACAGCTCGCACTATGCTCTGAATTAATGTGGATCACGTGACGGCCGCACAAGTGGTGTGCACGTCACTGGGCATGGTTATAGGCATACTTTCACGTCAAATCGTAGAGTCCACTTTTATTTGGCCTGCCATGTACGTACCTGTTAATGAGCACATTATAGCAGGATTTTATTTTTTAAATCCGAAAACTGTTTATATGAAACACTGAAAATCAGATTTTTGTTCTCTCTGTAAATCGTAAGGACAGGCAGCTCGCAATGTTTCTCCACGGACTGCTGCTTAGTAACACATCGTATACTAACAATATCCCCATGCTTAGCAACAGAATTGAAAGGGCTTTTTAGGGTTAAGTAGCTGAATCGGTTAAAACGAAACACTTATAAGGTTCATTTTTCTTCGCCAAGAAGTCAATACAAATAAAGCATCGAAATGCAGCAAAATCATTAAATCCTTATATTCTAGCCAAGTAAATTCAACTCTATCGCTGAGGTAAGCTTCCAAACATACTGCTGTGAATGACTGGAAGCTAAAAATGTTAACAGCTCTTTTATTTATTTTGCTACGAATTTAACAGCACCATCTATTGATTCTTTATGTCTACTATGACACACGCCTAAGCAGAGCAGAGTCATAAAATTTTGAATTACGATATGTGTTTTTCCTGATCTAATTTTGAAGAAACTAAGCCACTATGTTGTTCCAACATTTGCCCCAGTTATCTGTGAAAACTCCATGAAAAACCTTTAGAAGTTTCAGAAATCAGTTTCTTGAAACAGAGAAGTGGAATGAAACGACAATTACAGATAAAACTTAAAATATAAAACCCTCATTTTCCACGATACGATTTTTATGAAATTATTGCATAAAGGTTGACGCAAACGACACGGAAGTTATCTCTGAAAACTCAATGTAAATTTGTCTAGTGGTTCTGAAGATTAGCATGTTCAGACAGGAAACAGACGGTTACAACGGTTAAGGATAAAATTTTAAATTAAAAAAAGTGTTCAAATGTTTGTATAGCTTATGGGACTTAACTACGGGATCATCAGTCCCTAAACTTACAAACTACTTATTAACTAGCTAACACTAAGGACGGCACAAATATCCATGCCCGCGCGGGGATTCGAACCCCCGACCGTAGTGGCCGTGCAGACCGTGACTGAAGCGCCTCAGTCCCCTCGGCCACCGCGGCCGGCAAAATTTTAAATTACGATACCTTTTGTTTGCCTAATCCTGTCAGTGTTGGCCGAAGATTTTTTCAATTTACATATAAAAATATACATATAAAATATACATATAAATTTCACCAAGTCTTGCAGATTATCGTGTCTAATTAGACAAGAAGACAGACACGAAAGATTTAGGTAATAACTGTAAATTGCTACATCTCTGGTTTTTATGGTCCATTTTTGATTAAGTAAAGGCTATTATTCCAAGCTGCGTTCAAGTTATTTGTGTAAACGCCATACAAAATCGTATAGCAGTTTCTGAGATGAGCGTGTTCAAACAGAAATGACGACTACATATAACAGTTTAAATCACGCTATTTTCCTTTCTCGAAATCCGGTTTTGATGAAATAACGCCTGTACGTTTCTTCATGGCTGAAGTTACCTGTGAGCACCCCATGCAAATAATTTGAATAGTTTTGGGGATTCTAACGGTAGGTTTACACTTTTTATTATAGTATAGCGCAGTTATAGCAGATTAGTATAAGATATGTAACTGAGCTACATGAATCTTCATTGGCTTGTTTCACTAACAGGATAGCGTAACAGAAATTGTGAAAGTCATCAGTTGTCAGATACATGCCTCTTATTTGTTGAGATCTACTAACAAACTTCCAGAGATTAGTTTTCAGGGGTCAATGAGTCGGTGTTCGTCAGCCGCTATGAATCACTCACAGTGGTTGCCATGAACGTAAAATCAGATTAAAAGTATCGCAGTTTAGCTTCTATAAAACAATAGCCTTCTCTGGCACGGTAACAGCGCTGCTGTCGCCACTAATAAACGCCCGTACAGTGGCATAAAAGTACTCAACCTTCCCGCGGTGTATCGGTGTGGCTGTCATGGAAACATCTTTTAATGTGCAATGTCATAGAAATACCGTTTTGTCCACTCCATCCCATGTCCGTCTAATGACCACGCTGTCGACGGAACGTTAAACCCTAATCTACCTTCTTCCCTTCTTCCATCTGACGTGATAGGCCGAGAATAGATGTAGAAACAAATATAAATTTAAAGACAAAGTCAATACTCCTCCACAGGGCGTCTGCTTGACAGATGTGCTACTGTAAATAAAGTATAACTACACCTGCGGCGTTTCAATGTGTATGGATAATCGATGAGTAAAGCGGAGTTTCCGTTTAGAGCCCCCCCCCCCCCCCCCCTGCGGTTTTGTGGGGAAGGGAGCGGAGGCCAGCAAAAGCGACACTTCCGCACAGCATACGCGTGTACTCATTTCTCATGTCAAAATCCACCATAACTTCTTGCCGGTGTTGCTACAGGATTCTAATTTAAAAGTGACTTTAGGCCACCCAGAACTTAGACGAGTGCTAATATTTTGAAAGAACAGACAAGCTACCGGAGCGGAATATCAGGATTTTTTGTAAACTTGTATAAATTAATAGGGACTTAGTTTACTAGCTTCTTGTTATGCCTAAAAACTCATGACAAGGGATGGATATAAAGTAATGAGAGCTGTTATTTTTCTCTTAAATGATTTTATTGACAGAGATGGTTATACACTACCAGAAAAAATAGTACACCTGGAAAGACGACATAGATTTCATTTTATTATTATTATTATCTTAAAACCAGATGGCGGCGGATGCCACATGGCGGATAGTAGATATACTGTTAATGGTTTCAACGTCATCCGTCAGCAGATAGTGTAGTGAAATGCTGACAGAGCGCCGTCTGTGTGTATGCTTTTAATAGGGAATGTTTACAGACATACGGCTCAGCGTGTGAAGGATACAGCCACCATACTACTCGTGCTTCCTACAGCCAACTCTAGGAGTTTGAAAGGGGTCAAATTGTGGCCTTCCCAGTGGCGAGATACCAGTTGATATATCTAATAACCAGCAAAATTAAAATAATGTGAAATACACTTGATGTTGTGGTCTTCAGTCCGCAGACTGTGCAAGCATCTTCATCTGAGAATAAGAGCGGCAACCTACATCCTTTTGAATCTGCTTACTGTATCGTCCCTCGGTCCCCCTTTACGATTTTTAGTCCACACACATCATTCTAATGCTAAGTTGACGATTTCTTGATGTCTCAGAATTTCTTATGTGGCCATCAATATAACTCCTTGAAAAGTATCTGACGTACTACATATGCGTTTTGGAATGTCCTTTATTTATAATTATTTTAGTATCTTCATATAGGCTTTTGAATACCCGTATAAATTGCATGGTGTACTCTCGCTTTTCCATCATTAGTCAAAGTATCAATTCTAATAACCAAGTCAAAGGCTTTTCCAAAGTCAGTGGAAAGCAACATATATTTCTAGATTGAATACTTGTTGTTTTTCTAAAATTCTCTTGATTCTGCAAGTATTATCGTTGCACGAACGTCCTTTCTTGAACCCACTTTGCTCTTCTCCCAAACATGCATCCATTATTTTCGGGCATCTACTTATTTATTTATTAATTTAGAATGAATTTGGTAAACGTTCATGATACTTCACATGCATTTTTTGGCCATTATTAGAAACTGAAATTAATTCGGCGGATTTCCAATCAACAGGGATTTTATAACTTCGCCAGCATCCCTTCTCTTAGTCAGGATATGCCAGAAATTCCTTTCCTCCCCAATTCGGTCAACCATATCATTTACGTGATCTACCCATCTAATTTAGATCATTAGTCTGTAGCACCAAATTTCGAAAGCTTCTATCATCTTTTTGTCTGAACTTCTTATCGTCCACGTTTCACTCCCATGCAGTGCTACACTCTAGACAAATGCTTTCAGAAAGGACTTCCTAATATTTAATTTAATATTGGATGTTAACAAGTTTCGTTTCTTCAGATGCGCTTTTCTTCCCATAGCCATTCTGCATTTTATATCTTCTTTACTTCGGCCATCAGAAGTTATTTTGCTACCCAAATAACATGAAAAATTTAAGCCGACCGCGGTGGCCGAGCGGTCTGTGGCGTGCCAGTCACAGTCTGCACGACCGCTGCGGTCGGGGGTTCGAATGAATGTTTGTGTCGTCTTTAGTATAAGGTAGTTCGTAAGTTTAGGGACTGATGACCCCATAGTTAAGTCCCATAAATTCTATAAACATTTGAACATATTTATTTATTTTTATTTAGTTATTTATTTGAAAAATTTAAAAACCACGGTAGTGCCTAGGGGGGGAAATCCAACTGGGAAAAGGGGACCTACAGTTTAAGGTGAAATTCGAAGCAAGACTGGCAACTCACATCGTTTAGAGGTGAAGGCTAGGTTAAAACGTCAAATGGAAAAACCAGTAGCTTTCCGCTTTACAACCGAGGACTTTGCCGCTAGCCCGGACTTCACGCTGAAGAACAGCACCAATTTTTGGCTTCTTACCCAACCTAGATAAAAACATTTAATTTTAAATAAAAATACGAGGGCAGATGGAAAATAAGTTTCCCCTGTCGACTGTGGATAGAGTTGTGTATGAATGCAATGATAGATTCAATAAGACTTTGTGTATGAAAGGAAAAAAAAAATGAGACATTAAAGACAAGACATGTCTTTATTTTTCTACATAATTTCCAAGTACATTGAGACATTTGTTAAAGCGCTTTATAAGCTTCAAAAAGCCGCCCAAGAAAAAATCAGGGCGATGCATACGAAGCAAGCTATGGGCGAAAGACGACACAGCAGGTGAACGCGCACGTACAAGACACCGATACACCACTGGGTAGAGGTCGACCATGAATATGGCAATGACTTTCTGTTTCGGATTGTGACGAGTGATAAAACTCGTGTCTACATCTACACGGGATACTCTGCAAATGACATTTAAGTGCCTGAATCGAAGGCCGCATCAATGGAGTGGAAACATCCGTCATCACCTGTCCAAAAGAAAAACAAAAGCACTCCTTCTGCAGGTAAAGTGCTACTCACCGTTTTCTGGGACACCAGAGGAGTATTGTTGCTGTACTTTTTGGGGGATGCAACCATCAATGCTGCGCGGTACTGTGGCACTCTGTCGAAATTTAAAGAGGTGATTCAGAAAAAGCGGCCTGGCCTTCACAGATGTGGCGTTCTGCTGTTGGATGATAATGTGAGACCGCACTCGGCGAAGGCAACGCAAAACCATATTGCAACTCTTGGTTGGAAGCGCCTACTCCATCCGCCATACAGTCCTGATCTCGCTCCAAGTGACTTCCATCTGTATCCAGCTTTGAAGAAGACTCTCAGCGAAAGGCGCTTTGAAAGCAATGCTTACGTCAAACAAGCCGTTCAAAGCTTCTTCCATATGCAACGCCCTGTGTTTATCCTGGACGGTTTTTTGAAGCTTATAAAGCGGTATGAGAAATGTCTCAATGTACTTAGAAATTATGTAGAAAAAAAAAGATATAACTTATCTTTAATGTCTCATTCTATTTTTTCCTTTCATACGCAACTCTGACCACAGTCAACAGGGGAACTTATTTTCCAACTCCCCCTCGTAATACTGAGGTATTTAATCGAGATAAAAACTATCGTATCTTTTAAGCTGGAACAAGTCACACACGATGTACAAAATTTCGTTAACATCAGTTGAGTAATTTCGGAGTTCATCACGGACAAACATCGTATATAAACGATGGAAGTTCCGTGAATGAAGCTGTACTCAGAGAAGTTGCAAGACTAAAAAAATATCGTAGGTGAGTGCAGACACATCTGCAGAGGATGGACGCTTGGAGCAGGAGGTGGCAACTGATTCTAAAATGTTCAAATGTGTGTATAGCTTATGGGACTTAACTACGGGCTCATCAGTCCATAAACTTACAAACAACTTATGAACTAGCTAATACTAAGGACGGCACAAATATCCATGCTCGAGGGGGGATTCGAACACCCGACCGTAGTGGCCGTGCAGACCGTGACTGGCGCGCCGCAGTCCCCTCGGCCGGCTTCTGTTTTTAATAAGGGCCAAAAAATTCATGTGACAGTTACGAGGTATAAGTATCATGAACGTTTGCCAAATTTATTCTAAATTAATAAATAAACAGTTGCCTGAAAATAATGGATGCATGTTTGGGAGAAGAGCAAAGTGGGTTCAGGAAAGGTCGTTCGTGCAACGATAATACTTTTAGAATCAAGAGAATTTTAGAGAAACAACAAGTATTCAATCTAGAAATATATGTTGCTTTCTACTGACTTTGGAAAGGCCTTTGACTTGGTTATTAGAATTAAAACTCTGACTAATGATGGAAAAGCGAGAGTACATCATGCAATTTATACGGGTATCCAAAAGCCTATATGAAGACACTAAAATAATTATAAGTATAGGACATTCCAAAACAGATAACAACAAATCAAAGTGTCAAGCACATATGTAGTATGTCAGATACTTTTCAAAGAGTTATGTTGATGGCCACATAAGAAATTGGTAGAGGAAAATCCATGAAGTTTTACATCTGAAAAAGTACCATACTGTAAATGTTATACTATATGCAGATGATGTAAATGTATTACAAAATCCAGCGGCAGGCTTACAAAGGTGTGTGCAAAAGTTAAACGAGTTGGGAAGGAAAACATCTGTTGCTAAGACAAAAGTTACGACACACACTATGGAAAATTCCCAGTTCGATCTAAATTGTTGTCGAAAACAAGTCTTCAGTTTCAGTTATTTAGGAAGTGAAATAAATCTCGACATGGACATAGATACAGAAAAGAAAACCAACAAATTTCATCTTGTATGTGGAACTGTAAACAGAAGTTTATAAAATAAAGTTAGGAAAGCCACGAAATTGAAAATAACGTACAGCAAGCATAAATGGGGTTTTTTAAGAACTTGATAAGGTTGCTCAAGAGGGACAACACAACGAACAGAATTGGGAATTTTTAAGTTGCATGGAAAGACAGAAAAAGACAGGGAAGAATGGAGACAACACCTTAAAAGGGAGAATGGAGAGAGCATTCAAATGTTTTGGAAGAAGAGATGTAGGATGGCCGAGAAAAGAATTAATCTGGCCATGTGAAATCGGAACAGACATATTACCTAGCCGGCCGCAGTGGCCAAGCGGTCTGCGGCGCGCCAGTCACAGTCTGCACGGCCGCTACGGTCGGGGGTTTGAATCCTCCCTCGGGCATGGATGTTTGTGTCGTCTTTAGTATAAGCTAGTTCATAAGTAGTTTGTAAGTTTAGGGACTGATGACCCCGTCCCTTAAGCTTAACAAACATTTGAACATATTACCTAATCCTAATATTAAAAGTAGAAGAAACCGTCACTATCTCAGCCAACGCCAGTGACAGACCTGCAGGAATGTGTTCTGCATCGCACCGTGTTTAAGTTTTAAAATTGCTAGAGCGTTCTTTACTAGAATAGTGAAGCCGTATATTGCTTCCTCCCACGTACAATAAAGTGAAAAAATCATAAAGTTACAATTAGAGAGTTTCGAGCTCACAGGGAGGCTTAGAACCATTGTTCTCATCGCAAACCATCCGAGGCTGGAAAAGGAAAACGACGTACTCTCTGCCACACACAGTAAGGCAGCTTACGAAGTATAAATGCAGATGTAGATCGACGTATATATATATATATATATATATATATATATATATATATATATATATATATATATATAATGTTTGTATAGCTTATGGGACTTAACTACGACGTCATCAGTCCCTAAACTTACAAACTACTTACAAACTAACTAATACAAAGGGCGGCAAAAATATCCATGCCCGAGGGTGGATTCGAACCCCCGACCGTAGTGGGCGTGCAGACGGTGACTGGAGCGCCTCAGTCCCCTCGGCCACCGCGGCCGGCTTTTATAATTCCTTTCAGTTCTGTTGAGTTTCTGTCATTTCATAATTTTTGCCTTCTAACCGTGTGTAAACGTACAGTGTACCTATTATTTAACATTTATTAGTGATCACAGGTACAAGGCTTTTGAACGATATTTTTAATGAGTTTGCCTGATTATATATTCGTGAAAATTGCTTCGGGAATGAAACATGGACGATCAATAGTTCAGACAGGAAGATAATAGAGGCTTTTGAAATGTTGTGCTACAAACGAATCAGGTGGCTAGATCGCGTATCTAATGAGGAGGTACTAAACAGAGTTGGAAATAAAAAGAAATTTATGGCATATCTTGACTAAAAGAAGAGATCGTTCGGTACGAGACATTCTTAGATGTCAAGAAATCGGCAATTTAGCATAGCATTGGAGGGAAGTGTGTGGGGTAAAAATTGCAGAGGGAGACCGAGAGACGAATACCCTAAGCAACCTCAAATTGATTTGGGTTTCCGTTCTTATTCAGAGAAGAAGAGGCTTGCTCAGAATAGAGTAGGGTGGAGAGCTGCAACCGATCTCCGGACTGAAGACCACAACGACGAAAATTACTTATAGTAACTGAATGCAATATACGTCTATAAACATGACTGAAAGATGAGAAAAGATCAAGATCACTCCTGTATGCACTACCGAGAACCCTCGAAATATAAACGGAAGCTGCAAGTAAAATACTGCCCCAGGGAAAACCTCTCCGAGGCCAGCACGCAGTAACATTCGCGTTTAAATGATGTTTCCGAGGTCGAAACGTTCTGCGATTATTAAAACAGATCCGAAATATAAGTGAGAGAAGAAACACTTTACTCGAATTAATTTCAGCAGACGTGTGCTTTGTAGCAGTCGAGTGCGGTACAAGCGAAACAAATAGTCTTTGGAAATGTGTCGGCTACGGGCGGAGGGCACCCACGTTCAGAAAGTAGTCCATTATTGAAGCAATTAGCAGAGACTAATGAGAACATTTCCACGAAGCAATCTGAAAAGCAGACAGGCGAGCAGTGAAGTTGCTAGCAGGCGCTCTTTCAACGAGAAAGCTCGCTGGCGCAGTGTAATACCCGGCGTATCTGCGCCCGCTTCCCGCTGTTCCAGAGAACATCCCGCCAACTGAGGCGAGTTTTTCTTTGTAAATTATAACGCGAGGCGCGGAAGGGAAAGATATTCCTTTCAAGTATCAGCGCAATACAGCCAGCTTTCTATTGAAAGGTGTACGACGTTTCTTTTGTATGTGATGTAATAACAGCGAGGTACTAATAACAGCGGTGCTCTTAGAGCTGAAAGCAACGAAAAGGTCGGCAAACTGTAGTCTCGCCATTTCAACAATGTTCTAGGAACACAGGAGATCGACGTTTGTCATTTTTATAATGCACGGGTGAACAAAATAATATGAATATGAACAATCTTAATTAATTACTAGCTAGTACCCGCAGAAGAAATGATTGTTCATCTCCTTTCACCTGTCACCATCTCACCTCTCTAATTCTTCTTCTCTCCCCCCATCTACACCTGCTTCTCCCACCTATATATGAAAACATACATATATATACGCCAAGTTTCATAGTGACTGCTCAAACAGTGTCCGAGTCGCAAGGTACACTTCGCCATGCTAAATTCAAAGGCTACGAGATTATAAAAATCTCCTTAATGAAAACATACATTTATGTGCTGACTTTCATGGTGACCAGTCAAACAAATTCGATGTTTGTTGTAACGTACCCTCCGCCTCGCACTACGGAGGCTTACGAAAGGTAGCCCATATATTAATTCAGGATATAAGTTATCTTTATTCCACATTTCATTCAATTCCGTCCAGTCGCTTCAGTGTGAAGAGTAACAAAGGTGTTAACCCACTGTAAGATACTCTCCGCCATGCACCGTACGGTGGCTTCCTAAAGGTAGCTCATGCGTTAATTCAGGTATAGGCTTTCTGCATTCCAAATTTCATCCAAATCCGTCCAGCTGTTTCACCGTGAAGAGAAACAAACGTATTAACCCATTGTAAGGTACCCTCCGCCACGCACCGTATGGTGTCTTACGAAAGGTAGCCCTGTTCCAAATTTCATTCACATCCCTCCAACAATTTCAGCGTAAAGACGTAAGAAAGGCATTAACTAATTGTAAAGCACCCTCCGCCATGCACCATACTAAATTAATTTTAGTATGTCTATATCCTTCGCCCTAGTGCAAGCAAAGAGTAGACAAAGTTTTATCGCAATCGGGTGTATGGAATGCCCATGTATAAAATACGAATAAAAAGACAAACATTAATTTTTGTATATTAGATTTTCAAAATCGCATTAAAACCATTGGTTTTCACCCCAATGATTCGGTACGCTTGGTATGCATCAAAGCTGACAGACAAAAACCCGTCATTTAAAAATCTGAATGAAGTATGCTTTCCACTTAAGCATATTTTTTTTAAAAAAAATTTCTTTCTTTAAATTGCTTACATAAAATTAACATGGTGTGAACAATATTTATGTTTTAAATGTTTCTTTGATGATTATCACCGTGAAAAATGTAACTTCCAGAGAGAGCTGCTAGAATTATCAGAAATTTTATTTCTTTCGAAACTTTGCCGAAATCTGAAAATTAACTGTTTAGTAACGTTGTTGTTGTTGTTGTTATGGTCTTCAGTCCGGAGACTGGTTTGATGCAGCTCTCCACAATACCCTATCCTGAGCAAGCCTTTTCATCTCCTCATAAGAACGACAACCCACATCCACTTGAATCTGTTTACTATACGCGTCTCTTGGTCTCCCTCTGCGATTTTTACCCCCCACGATTCCTCGATGTCTAAGAATGTGTCCTACCAAGCGATCCCTTCTTTTAGTCAGGGTATGCCAAAAATTCCTTTTCTCGCCATTTCTGTTTAGTACCTCTTCATTAGTTATGCGATCTACCCACCTAATCTTCAGCATTCTTCTGTAGCACCACATTTCAAAAGCCTCTATCCTCTTCCTGTCCGCACAGATTATCGTCCATGTTTCGCTCCCATACAAGGCAACACTCCACACAAATGCCTTCAGAAAAGACTTCCTTACACTTAAATTAATATTCGATGTTAGCAAATTTCTCTTTTTCAAAAATGCTTTTCTTCCCATTGCCATTCTGCATTTTATATCATCTGTACTGCGACCATCATTTGCTATTTTACTGCCCAAGTAACAAAACTCATCTACCTCCTTTATTGCTTCGTTACCTAATCTAATTCCTACAGCATCACCCGATTTTCTTAGACTGCACTCCATTACCCTAGTTTTGCTCTTGTTAATGTTCATCTTAGAAATGATTGTAGGTAATCTGAATATATTAATACTGCACTGATAAACTGAATTGTTCAATCATATATAAAAATTTCATCAGGATCGGAACACAACTGTAGAATGTGACGAAATCCATATGTAAAGTATCCTCCGTCATGCACCATCCAATATTTTGTGTGACATTGACCTTCCTCTTGTTTTGAAGGTCAGGTGTCCAAAATGTCATGAAGATTTTAGGATGAATAAAGTGTCCTTATTCGCTTGTCGCATGATGACGCAGGTTTTCAACCATCTAATTGTTTATGACGTCATCTCTCTTGAATTATATGCCGTAAGCAATTCTTACCCCTACGTCAATTTTTACCTCATGAAAGGAATATGTGTACCAAATTTGGTTGAAATCGGTACAGTGGTTTGGAAGCACGCTCCGCATGGTGCGGCACTTTTCCGCGCATTTCACAGTTTATTACGTTATATCTTCTGAACTATTTGTCGTATAGTCATTTACTGGTACCTATGACAAACGCGAAAGTGCAAGCAATATGTTGACAAAGTTTCATCACAATCTGTTGAACGTGACGGCCGCGCATAAAATACGAACACACAAACATTCATTTTTATATATTAGATTAAGGATTTCGCCCTCAGTTAAATTTGAGAACAGCTAAAAGTCTTAGTGGAAAAGAAAATCGTAAAGCTTTTTAATTGTTTCCAAAATAATTTCAGCCATTCTTGTACCAAAAGATTCGCCAATTACAGCAGGAGCTGTAAATTTGTTTCTCGTTCCCTGCTCTAAAACTTGCCATAAAGGTTAACTTATGTTGATTTCTGATGCTGTACAAAGCAAGCCCGAACCTTGTTGCCTCTGTGCTTGGGCGCATTGCCATTTTGAAATATGACACTGTTTGTTAACAATTTATCCGACAAAGTAAGCATTTTGTTGTCAAGGATGAGGAGATATTCATTCACAGTTGCCCAATCAGGAAATGTAATTATAGAAACAGTTCATTACCACGATATATATTCTCAAATGATTGTTGTTTGATAGGAGTGACAGCAATCCGTGTATCATCTTAAATAACTGTGCCTTCCATTTAAAGTAAAATGAAGCGTCCCTGAAACGTTGAGAGTAATCGACCAATGCTCGAACTTTGTGAAATATTAATTTTAAAGCAGATTAATGAAATACCTGCCTGTTTGTAGGTTATATTATATAATGTTGTGTAAATTTCTGCTTTCTGTTCCATAAATACTTAACAACTAAACAAGGCATGTTCTGTACCGTATAGTCAATGAAAGTACAACTTCTCTTATAGAACAGTAAACATCTATCTCCATCTGCGTGTGACATCCTTCTTTCAGGACCATGTCTCATATATTAGCTCGACAACTACATCGTTAATTTCTATGGAAGTATAAAGTAAAATAATCCAGACATTGGTGTCTGTTTACTGCGGGGCCTACGTCATATCTGGAATTAAGGAAAGGCTTCAATGTGGGCAGCTGTGGATTTACATGCCGCGCGGCCTCTCTCCTTAGTGATTAGATTAGATTAGTTTTTCGTTTCGTAGATCCATGTTTAGGAGATCCTCGTGGATGTGGAACATGTCGAGAAACAAAATTTACAAGCTGAATAATATATAATACTAATAATATAAATACAGATACAGACATTTTTTGAGGATTTTTTTTTTGAGCTGATAATATAATACTAATATAGTATAAATACCGAGACAGGCATCATTCGGTGCAATTTAGAAATTCACTAATGGAGTAGAAGGAGTTGGCCACGAGAAAGTCTTTTAGGCTCCTCTTAAAATGATCTGTACTTCTAGCTCAATTTTTTATACTTGATGATAAACTGTTGAAAATGTGTGTTCCTGAGTAGTGGACCCCTTTTTGAACTAAAGTAAGCGCTTTTAAGTCCTTGTGTAGATCATTTTTGTTCCTAGTATTGTATGTATGAACTGAGCTGTCTGTTGGGAAAAGGGATGTATTATTTATGACAAATTTCATTAAGGAATAAATATACTGAGAGGCAGTAGTTAATATACTCAGTTCTTTGAAGAAGCTTCTACACGACGTCCGTGAATTTACTCCACAAATAATACGTATTACACGCTTTAGGACTCTGAAGACTTTTCCCCGACTTGAAGAGTTATCCCAAAATATTATACCATATTATACATTTTGGAATGAAAGTAAGCAAAGTATGCAAGCTTTTTTATTTTTATGTCTCCTATGTCTGATAACACTCGTATTGAAAATACAGATTTGTTGAGTCGTTTCTGCAGTTCTGTGGTGTGCTCCTCCCAACTGAATTTATTATCAAGCTGTAATCCCAGGAATTTAATACTGTCAACCTCTTCTATCTGCTCTTCTTCATACTTTATGCATATACTGGATGTGAATCTCTTACATGTTCTGAACTGCATATAGTGAGTCTTTTCAAAGTTTAATGACAATGAGTTGGCTTTAAACCATTTATTAATGTTCATGAAAATATCATTAGCAGACCTTTCTATAACTATGCTTGACGTACTTTTTATTGCAATACTTGTATAATATGCAAACAAAACGAACTCTGCTTCTGGTAGTGTAACTGATGTGAGGTCATTAATGTACACAAGAAAAAGCAATGGCCTTAAGATGGATCCTTGTGGGACACCACATGTAATTTCTTCCCAATCCGATGATGACTGTTGGCTTAATTCACTAGTCACATGCGCTGACACCCTTTGTTTCCTGTTAGTTGAGGTGCGACTTGAACCAATTTGCAGCATTTCCTGTGACACCATAGAATTCAAATTTACTTAAAAGGATGTTATGGTTCACACAATCTAATGCCTTTGACAAATCACAGAAAATACCTGCTGCTTGCAATTTATTATCTAATGAATTAAGTACATTCTCACTGTAGGTGTAAATAGCCTTCTCAATATCGGAACCTTTCAGAAATCCAAACTGTGTTCTGCACAATATGTCATTAGTAGTCAGGTAGCTGAGAAGCTGCTTGTACATTACTTTTTCTAGAATTTTTGAGAATGCAAGCAAAAGTGAAATTGGTCTGTAGTTTGATGGTATCTCCTTTATCCCCTTTCTTGAATAGAGGTTTAATATCCGCATATTTTAGCCAGTCTGGAAATGTTCCAGTTATAATAGACTGGTTACCCAAATAACTTAAAATTGTGCTAAATTCACAAGAACACGCTTTAATTAATTTTGTTGATATTTTATCGTAACCACTAGAATGCTTTGTTTTTAAAGATTTTATTATGGAAATTATTTCTTGTGGTGAAGTGAGTGACATATTCATGTACCTGAAGTTATTTGTAAACCTAGTTTCAAATATTCAAGGGCATTATATACTGACCCAGACAATCCCATACTATCAGTAACAGATATAAAATACTTGTTAAATAGATTGGCCACACTGTGCCCATCAGTTACTAATGTCTCATGTACTCTTAATGCTACCTGCTCGTGATCCTTTTTGGTTTTACCAGTCTCCTCTTTCACTATATCTCATATTGTCTTTATTTGGTTTCCTGATGTTACTATCTTCTTTTTATAGTGCATTTGTTTAAATGCCTGAATAAATTTTTTAAATATTTTACAGTATTCCTTATATTTAGCTAAATCATCATCATTGTAACTACTCTTGGCTGATAGATACATTTTCCTTTTCGTCTTACCTGAAATCTTTATTCCTTGTGTAATTCATGGTTTTATTATAGACTTCTGTTAATTTGAGTTACTTTTAGAGGAAAACAGTTTTCAAACATGATACTGACATTATTAATGAATATATTTTTCATTCATGCCATGAGCACTATATTCATCTTTCCAGTTCATGTCTTTGAGAAGTTTTCTAAAATTTTCAATTTTTGGTGGGTTGACTACTCATCCTGTATGTAGATTTTGCAGTCTTCATAATCTGTATAGAATCTATACCTAAAACAAGGAGCTGCATATCATGATCTGATAGGCCATTGATTATTGGTTTAATGATATGATTTTGTTCTTTTGATTTATCTATAAAAATATTATCAATTGCTGTCTAGAGGTTTTAGTTATCCTAGTTGTAAAGTTTTGCGGTGTGAGTTAGGTTGAAAGACAAAGTTACTGACTGACTGCAATAAATTTTTACTGTGGGACTGCATAAGAAAATCTGTATTAAAGTCACCAGCAACCAGGTTTTCTTTATTTCTTCCTGTTAAATAACCCAATAGAGCTTCTAGATGATTTAGGAATAGATTATAATTTCCTGCAGGTGCTCGGTAAATAGTTACTATTATATAGCATCTGTTATGGAACTCTACTTCTGTTGCACAAGCTTCTAAATGCTGCTCTAGACAGAATTGATTTATATCAATATTCTTGTATTTATAGCAGTTTTAATGAATGTGGTAACTCCTCCTCCCTCCATATCTACTCTACAGAAGTGTGAAGCTAAATTAAATCCTGGAATGTTTAACATATTTTATACCAGTAGCCACATGATGTTCAGAGAGGCAAATTATGTCAATTGGTTTAGAGGAATCTATTTCATCAATACAAATGAGTAGTTCATCAAGTTTATTTCGGAGTCCTGGAATATTTTGATGTAATAAAGATAACTGATATTGCATAGTAATATTTTGACTAACATTTACTGGCAGTTTCTGAGTGCTCTCTATTAAACATTGTTTGCTAAAATCTATCTCCTGTTTATCTGATTTTTCAAACTGAGGGTGTCTTCCAAGCTCTCTCAAAACGGGTTTTCTTTCTCCCCTCCCTATCGTAAAAGGGGCATCCCTCTGACACCTGTAGCCACTGATATTTTACCATTTGTGACAGTGCCCCCCCCCCCCCCCCGTAAGTTACTTGCAATCAACCCTGACAGTTTTCCCTTCCCTTTCCTGTTGAGGTGAAGGCCATGCCTAATGTAGTCCCACATACAGATATCATCCACAGGAATCAAACCAATATGGGATCCCATATCTGACATGAGTAGCCGTTCCAACTCCAAGTTTACTCTCCTGACAGAAGAGTTCAAATGAGGCCGATCATGGCGACATGGTGAAATTGGTTTGAAGAAATTTGTGACCTGGTACTCTGATCCTAGCTCTTCCTGCAGTACATGACCAACACCTCTACCATGGGAGCTACCTAACAACAAGACTTTTTTTTCTTTTCACAGTTTTCCCTACCTTTTTCAAATCCTTCTTGAAAGTTTGTTGTGTCCTTTCTACAGCTTCAGCTACATGGCTCATCCGATTCTGACTGAGGCAACAGGTCAAATCTATTTTTCAGATTAAGGACAAAGCTGTCTGAAACTGTCCTAAGCCTATTCCCCCTGTTACCTGTTGCCACTTTCCACCGATGTTCATCCTTCTCCCTCCTTAACCTGCTCAGAGTCTAACTTGCCTTATCTAATTCAGCTTGAAGAGCTGTAATTTTCCCCTCCTGTTCCATTATTTTCCTATCTATATTGCAGATCCTACAAAACCACGGGTGAGCCTCATTTATGTCCCCATTTCCTACGCCACTACTTTCGTCCCAATGAAAGAAACCACTACATCTATCACACCACACCCCGGAACTAACGATCCTACGGCATGTCACACACTTCTCATCCATGGTAAAAATAGAAATCGTAAAAACTTGATTAAGTACTGACTAAAACGTGAAAGTTACACCAAGAGACACTAAAATCTGTTCGCGCAAATATAATTAACTGAAAGGGCACTGGATAAAAAGAAACTCGCTCACGAAAACAAAAATTAGGCCTAAAAACACGCTCACGAAAAGAAAATTTAGGCCTATAAACACGGATTAATATACACACAGTTGCTAAATCACGAAATTTACGCTGTTTTCCTTTTATTTGGGTCTGATAGACTTTATAAATCCTAACTACTATATGCAGCGAGAGAAAAACAGAAGAATGGGTAATTAGATATAATATTTAGTCACTGTTTACAACGATTCGTGTGCGTTAAATTAGGCCTACAAATACTTGCTATAGGCGCGATAAGAAAAATAAACATTTTACACCGTTTTTCCTTATTTAACACTACACTAACACTTCCATTAATGTAGCAACACTTATATTTATACCACCTGGAAACGATTAAATGTAGCTTTAAAACAATGATTTTTGTAATTAATTACTGGAGCAAATACTCGAAACGTTCGCGCGGGCGCAGTGTCACCAACCAATGTCGTAAGTCAGGTTTAAGTAATTTGTAAGTCTAGGGACTGATGACCATAGCAGTTTGGTCCAATAGGTTTACAAACATATGAACATGTATCATGTATGTAAGTCTAGGAATATGACCTTACCAGTTTGGTCTCTTAGGTTCAAAAACATTTGAACAAACTGGACGTCTGAACTGATGCTTTAATCTAGTCAGTGTACCGAATATAAGTCAGAATACAATTGCTGCGTTCTATAAATGGTAGAAAGGGGCCAAAATATTTTATCTGTGTGCTGTCTGAATATGTACTTGGGACAAGAAAATTAAAAAAGAAACTTTTTTGGCTTTTAATTTGGTGCACACGAATAAAGCTCTAGGGATACAAAGCACCTGAGCATAACTGCGCTTATATCCCTATAACCGTCCGAGATATACTAAACTACATGTCAGCTAATCAATGGATGCTGTACGGATAGGAAAACATTTGTATTTTCTGCACTACCATTATTCATTAACATCTCTAATGTTTGCTAATACATAAAACGTAATTCTTTATTATTGTTATTACACGTCTTTCTGTCCGACTCTAAAACGTACATAAAGAAGATATACATGTGAAACTGTCACTGACACTTGTTAAATTCTATGTTACATTTTGCAACTTACATTTTAAAACATTTTACGCCGCAAAAGATGCGAACACTCACTCATATATGGGACCCACGAGATTAACCCTCTGACCTTTTTATTTTATTATTATTTTAATGGACTTCCGCGGATTTAGATTTACATGCCGCATTGTTTCAAAGGATTTACTTGGAATTACATTTAGTGTTTCAAGCTTTTCAGTTTAAATGATTAATGGGTATAAAGTTTTGGTATTTTACAGTCATAAATTACGTTCATTGAGTGCAATTCATCAGACTCCGTACTAAAACACTGTATGTTTAAAATCTACGTTCTGTGCCGACATTGATAAGACAACTAAATCAGCTTTTACGTGCTAGGTGGCTGTGCATAGGGTTTTTAGATATAACTGAAAGTCATTGCCATATTGTAAATCCCTCCATTTTCACTTTTTTTCGAATCATTACACGTTCTTTATGGGATAAAAGGTATGATTGTAACCACCGAACAGCACATTAAAAAAAAAAAAAAAAAAAAAAAAAAAAAAAAAAAAAAAAAAAAAAAAAAAAAAACTTCTGAATGTCAAAATCGACGAAACACAATGGTTGCCAGTCACTTTTATAAGAGCGGTCGCCGTGCGATTTGTTTAATAATACGTGAGCTATAAAAATGGTAAAATGCAAATAGGTCTCTAGTCGAAAGATTGTTTACCAGATTAGTTTTTTTGGCAATGGTTTTATAAGTCCGTGCTTCCAAGCTGTTGGGAAAGTGCTGGAGGTAACAGAATGGTTAGAAATGTCCCTTATTTTGGGTAGTATAGGATCGCCAAGAAAACTGATCATCTGTACTGCAATATTATCATGTCCTCAACTGCCAAACGAATTCGCGTATCGATTGCTTGACAGTGCTAGCGCCTACTGTCTACAGATAAATTTTTCGTTTGTCAACCACCGACGCTTTAAGAAAATGGATGGTTTGCGCCCTTGTTCGATAATCAAATTAACATATCGGCGTGGAAATGATCATTAAGATCCAGAATATGATCTACAGATGATTATGGCCGCACGACGGGAATTAACAGACTGGAAGCGGAATGGTAGTTGGAGCGAGACGTATGGTATATTCCATTCCGAAAATAATTAGGGAACTCAATATTATGAGATCCGCAGTGTCAAGAGTGTGCCGAGAATACAGAACTGGATTCATTGCCTCTCACAACGGGCAACGCAGTAGCCGACGTTCTGTTTTCACGACTGAGACCAGCGGCGTTAGCGTAGTTGTCAGGCAAGCAACTCTGCGTCAAATAACCCGACAGATCAACGTGGGACGCACGACGAACCTATCCATTATGACAGTGCGGCGCTGTTTGTCATGAATGGGTTATGGCAGCAGACGACCGACTCGAGTGTCTTTCCTAACATGACGACATCGCCTGCAGCGCCACTCCTGGGCTCGTGACCGTGTCGGTTGGACCCTGGACCGTGGCTTGGTCAGATAAATCCTAATATCAGTTGGTAAGAGCTGATGGCAGGACTCGAGAGTGGCGCAGACCACACAAAAATATGGACCCAAGTTGTCACTGTACACGCTGGTGGTGACTATAATGGTGTGGGCTGTTTTAACATTGAATGGATTGGGTCCTCTGGTAGGGCTGAACCAATCATTCACTGGAAATGATTACATTTAGCTAGCTGGAGACCATTTGCAGCTATTAATTGCCTTAATTTTTGTGGAAGAACATTCTTGACAGATGCAGAGAATTATTGGACCACCCTGATCGCCCGACATGAATCCTATCTAACGTTTATGGGAGATTATGGAGACTACAGTTGGTGCACAAAATTCTACACCAGCAACACTTTCGCAATTATGCAACGGCTGTAGAACCAGCTTGGGTCAGTACTACTGAGGTGACATGAGTCCATGTTACGTCGGGTTTCCCCACTTCGACGGGCAAAAGGAATCCATAAAAATTTTTCGTATTTGGGGAACGATGCTTTCAATCAATTTATAAAGGGCAACAGCCAAGATCGGTTTTAATTTTTATTTCGATTACCGGTTTCGGAAGTTTAACTGCTATCTTCGAAGTTTTCATTTCATTCTTCACATCCCAAAAAACTTTTAAAAACATACTTTTTCGCCAACATTATTGTTGGCTTGTCATCATACAAATAATATCAAAAGCCTCGTGCTGTAATATGATGGGCTCGCTAAGTTAAAACAAATAGGTTTACATTTTTGTTTTAACTTAGTGACATCACCTCCCTCTGGTTTACTTCAGTGCCAGTTTGCAAGTAATACGTTTAATTGGTGATGCACACAGTGGCATAGCTATGGCAGCAAGGGTGCCGGGGCAAAAATGACATTGGGGCCCTCTTTAAACTAAAACTATACAGATGAAAAAGTACTTCTTCATCAGCTCCTTACCGCCCACTGGAAGACATAATAAGGCAAACCTAAACATTACTAAGTAAATTATTATGTGTCCTGCAGCAGATAATATTTAATCGTTCTCTCTAATATATTTATTTATAACTGTGAAAGTTTGTTTTGCTTTCACGCAAAAATTGTTGTTGTGGTCTTCAGTCCGCAGACTGGTTTGATGCATCTCTCCACGCTACCCTGTACTGTGCAAGTCTCTTCATCTGACAATACGAATGGCACCCAACATCGATTTGAATCTGCTTACAGTATTCGTCCCTCGGTCTTCGTCTACGTTTCTAACCACACACACTCCCTTCTAATGCAAAGTTGACGATTCCTTGATGTCTCAGAATGTGTCCCACCAACCTGTCCCTTTTCTTACGCCGGAAACTCTTTTTCTCCCCAATTCTGTTAAGCACCTCCTCATTAGTTACTTGATCTACCCATCTAATCTTCATCATTCGTCTGTAACACCACATTTCGAAAGCTTTTATCATCTTTTTGTCTGAACTCCTTATCGCCCACGTTTCACTTTCATACAATGCTACACTCCAGACAAATGCTTTCAGAACTGACTTCCTAACATTTAAACTAGTATTGGATGTTAAAAAGTTTCGCTTCTTCAGAAACGCTTTTCTTCCCATGGCCATTCTGCATTTAAATCTTCTTTACTTCGGTCATCAGAAGTTATCTCCCTACCCAAATAACAAAACTCATCTACTACTTTTATTGTCTCATTGCCTAATTTAATTCCTTCAGCATCGCCTGACTTTCTGACACTACAATCCATTATCCTTGTTTTACTCTTGTTGATTTTCAATTGTTCCCTCTTTTCAAGACACTGTCCATTCCATTCAATTGCAACCGCTCTCTGGGTTTTGCATAGGTTGAATATAACTCTTCGCTCCCTCTATTTTACCCCTGCTACCTTTAGAATTTGAAAGATTCTATTCCAGTCGACATTGTCAAAAGCTTTCTCCAAATCTACAAACGCTAAAAACGTAGGTTTGCCTTTCCTTAGCCTATCTTCTAAGATAAGTCGTAATGTGAGTATTGCCTCCCGTGTTCCTACATTACAAAAATTACTGGATGGATTTGGATGAAATTTCGCCGAGAGATAGAGCTGGACCTGGGCAGGACATGCAGATAAAACGGCCCCATGGGGATAATTTCCGAAGTTGCTTTGTACAAGGTTAATAAATTCGCAGACAGAAGCTATTAAAAGTAAACAATGAAGAAGTATTACTCAGCCACGAAACCATGGCCACCTGCCGCGAAGCAAACCGGGGACAGTCAAGTCAGGACTGGCAACTCACTCGCTAATCTACTGCGCTGTTAGCTCACTGCTCCCAACCGATCACCTAATTTCCTTGATAGCCCAGTCAAAAAAGGAAAATAGGGGAAATATTCGTGTTCAAAAATGTTCAAATGTTTGTAAATCTATCGGACCATGGTGGTCATCAGTCCGTAGCTTACAAACTACTTAAACTAAGGTAAACTAACCTAAGGACAACACACACACACACACACACACACACACACACACACACATACCCACACACATGCCCCAGGGAGGACTCGAACCTCCGACGGCGAGCAACCGCGCGCTCCGCAGCGAGGCGCTTTAGACCGCTCGGCTACTCCACCGCGGCAAAATATTCGTGTAGGGTGGTTTCAGCAAAAGGAAGTTACCGGATTTCATTCGATGAAACACATTGTATTGAGCCGTGCTCCTACTAAGCTTCATGAAGTATACGTATGTTTGTATCTGGCCAGGAAAAAGTAATAAGTAAAATAACGTAAGTAGACAGCTTCGCTTATTGTCATGACAGTGGGGTAAAGTCACTATTGTGACAAAGTAACCGTATTTTCTCTTATTCTTGCACGAATTTCAGAGTGCAGTTGGTTACAGCCAGTGACCTCTATATTACCTGGATGTTGAACTACAGATAATTGAGCGTGCCAGCCAAAGATGTTCACATTCTGTTTCTTGACTAATTACAATATGGCCGCTATGAAGTATTACAAGAAAACGAAAAGGAAATATGTTTCGATTCCGTACTCACATGAGTCTGTTAGGTCATATATTGACATAAATTTCAAATCCAGAGGTAATCTAGCAATTATTTGTCATGTATTAACTGATGTAAATTCGTTTGACTAATTACATCATGGCGGACAATTCAAATTCGTGTGTAAAACACATGAATGTGCAGACACGATACAGTTCTATACTCAGACAACAGAGCTATACATCCAGGTTATATAGAGATCACTGGTTACAGCACTTCATTGGGATCTCTAATTTAGGAGCACTCCCTTGGAGGAATTCACCACACTAACAGTTGAGTTACCATAATAATACCATCCTGTAATAATATTATGTAGAGACTTGATATTCAAATGTGCTCACATTGTGTATTGTCAAACGTACTGTTAGTAATTCAGTGCCACTCACCGTTTTTCGCAAAGATTGGCAACCATAGCAGCTCAAACTTCAACCGACAACACGCTAGCGGTGGTAGGGTCCACGGCTTAGCGGACAAGCAATAGACCTTGTTATGTTAATATTCTGATATGGGAATCATTTTTGGGTTTCACCTCGTGCGTTTGAGGTTTGATGCTCAGGTTGTGAGATGTACACAGCGACTGGCGGCTCGGCCGGTCAGCAGCGCCACCGAGTGTGAAGGCCCCATTAGACGCAATGCTCAGACACCCGGTGGCCCAGTGCGGCTACCGTGGGAAACGTGGTTTGAGGGGAGGTGGACAAAAATAGAAAAGATGGAAGCTGTAACTGTTTTGGAATGACGCTGACGGAGGCCGAGCAGGGGGGCCCCGTTCACTGTCGTGTGGTATGTACGGCAGCGGTGTGTTGTTGCAGGGCACGCGGCGCTACTTCCTGGACTGCTCTGCGGCGCAGGCGGCGGCGGCGCTGCTGGTGGGCGCGCGCGGCTGCTGCTGGCACGGACTCGCCGCTGCGCACCGCACCTTCGTCACAGGTACTCTCATCTACACCAGCTGCTCAAATATCACATGCCAATACCAACAAAGGGAGAGGGCTGGCCCAACGTTCGTAGTAAAAAGCTGGCATCTCACATAAAACCAAGTCGCTTACAATAGTATCTATGAACGCAAATGTTCAACAACTTTGTCATAAATTGTTATCTAAATAGTGGTTACCGATATTTATAGCATTCGCAACAAAATTATACAGAATTATTTGTATAATAAGTATATTAACCTTCCTTTTCTTCACATGTATGGTTCCGAGCCTCTCACCGTTATCTACAGACACTTTGGATTTGACGAGAGAGATCTTTAAACTACCTGACAAGCTGAGGCGGGACACAAAAAACAAAACCAAAACAAAAAGAATTAAAAAATACAGAATATTAACTTTCATCCTTTGTCATCTGGCCAGTGTAGTCTCGTGGAGTCTTGCAGATGTGATCCTAAGCGCAGCTGGAATTTTTCAGGATATGGTGTTTACATTTTCAGAATAAACTAACTTTTTCGTACTAGATTTTCTCGAATTGATTTTATTCTTGTAATTTATTTCACTGCACGTCAGCAGAAAGTTTTTCACTTTTTAATTAAACAACTTTCTTGGCGGCGTCTAACATACAGTACTATGACATCAAAAGTTGACTGTTCTGCTCTACAGTACCACTGCAAGTGCGTAACAATTCCTGTGTTACTCTTTACAGGCCGCGGCGGAGCAGCCGAGCGCATTGAGGCGCTATGCTACGATGCGCGAGGCCGTTCCCCGTCGGGGGCTCGAATCCCCCCTCGGGCATTGATGGTTGTGTCGTCTTTAGTATAACGTAGTTCATAAGTAGGGGCTGATGAACCCGCAGTCCCTTAAGCTTAACAAACATTTGAACTCTTTACACTGACTTACTCTTTGTTCAAAATAAACCTAATGTTACATGACAATTTACTAAACATTCAGAAATTAAACAAACGTGTCAGACATATTCAGTACCGTACAAATTAAGTACTTCAGCTTCTTATTCTAGCATGTATGTTTTCTGTTCTATACTTCTGAATGAATTTTAAGATGTGCGGTAGTTGCGGTGTTTATTTTGACTCTGGTCAATGACGTTGTTTGCCAAATGTTTTGTTAGTTTACGTGACAACTAGGTAACATTTGTGTGTGTTAGTAGACAGTGTGTTATGGTGGAACTATTTTACTTGTTTGTGATCGGATTTTTAAGATGACTTGAGGCCTGCAGTTATACATCTAATTATTCGTTTTTATCGTGTGGTAGGTATTACTTGTGTCTGTGAGTATTTGATTCGTTATCAGTGATTCATAACGGCAAAGGACCCAAGAGAGAATCTTGTGGGACCCCATTTTTGATAGATCTCCAGTTAGAGGAATTAATTGTTTCTTTCATATCATGTGAACTGCTTATTTCAACTTTATGCACTCTTCCTGCTAAGTATGATTAAAACCATTTGTGCATTGTCCTACTACTACCACAATACTTCAGCTTATCTAGAAGAATCCTATGATTTACACAATCAAAAGCCTTTGAAAGATCACAAAAAATCCCAACGGGTCATGTCTGGTTATTCAAGAGCATTTAATATTTCATCAGTGAAAGTGTATCTAACATTTTCTGTGGAAAAGCTTTTTTGAAAAACAAACTGACATTTTGTTAGAACTTTAATTTTAGTAATATGTGAAGCTACTCCAGAATACATTACTTTTTTCAAAATTTTTGGATAAAGCTGTTAGAAGTGAGATTGGGCGGTAGTTATTGACATCAGACTTATCCTCTTTTTACACAATGTTTTAACGATAGCATATTCAGTCTATCAGGGAAAATACCCTCCTTTAGAGAACTATTACGTATGTGGCTAAGAATCCTACTTATCCCTTGGGAACAAGCGTTTAGTACCCTGCTGAAAATGCCTTCAATTCAATTTGATCTTTTACTCTTGAGAAAGTTTATTATTTTCCTAATTTCAGACGGAAAGGTGGGTGAAATTTCAATTGTATCAAATTGTGTCGATATGGCCTCTTCCATTAACTGTCTTGCTACCTCTAATGAACATTTAGATCCTGTTTTCTCCTAACATTTAAAAATAATCATTACAAATGTTTTCAACTTCTGACTTTTTGTTAGTAAACTTTTCATTTACTTTGATGGTAATACCGTCTTCCTGTGCTCTTGGTTGGCATGACTCCCTTTTAATAATGCTTCAAATTGTTTTAATTTTGTTATCAGAGAAATTAATCTCAGACATGATGCACATGCTTCTGGATTTTTAATAACTTTTCTTAATGTAGCACAGTAATATTTATAATAATGGATTGTTTCTGGATCATTACTCTTTCTTGTGGATAGATACAGTTACCTTTTCTGGTTACAAGATATTTTTATTCCCTTAGTAAGTCATAGTTTTTGCATGGTTTCTTGCAATTATATTTCACAATTTTCTTGGGGAAACAATTTTCAAATACCCCTACAAATGTATCATGAAATAAGTTATATTTTAAAACAGCATCAGGTTCCGTATAAAATTCATCCCAGTCTAAGTCCTGTAGACTTTCTCTGAATATTCTAATTGTTAAATCATTATTTTAGCGTACAACTCTGGAGGATTTTTTTTTTTTTTTTTTTTTTTTTCAAATTACTCTCGACGGTCGCATGTACGCCTGACGTCATGTGAACACGGAAAACCAATATCCATTAGTGTACAGTTTGAAATTACAGTGTCCTCTTGTGAAACTCTGGATTTTGGACCAACCATATAGCACTTTGATTGTCTATGTTCAACAATATTGGGTCTTCCACTGGCTTACTGATGTCTTTGAGAAGTTGTTTCAACCAAATAGCCTCCTTGGTAGCACTTGATGCTGTTAGGTATTCAGCTTCCGTAGTTGAAAGCACAGCAACTCGCTGTCTTTGGCACGGCCAAGTGACGGGGCCACCATTCCACATAAATGTATAACCTGACACAGATCGTATTGTTTCTTCGTTGTTGGCATAGTCAGAGAATCCATCCAAGTTCATGTGATCAGGCTGTTTAGCGTACCTAATCCCATATTCTGCTGTCTCTTTCAAGTACCGGAAAATGCGTTTAACAGTATTCCAGTGAATTGCTTTTGCATCATTGACAAATCTACTGACCTGCGAAACTGCAAACATTGTATCTGGTCGGCTCGCTACTGCTGCAAAGATCAGCCAACTGCCTGACGATATGGGACTCCTTCAACAATCTTCTCGCGTTCTTCTTTAGAGCACAGAATTGTGTGTGTGTCAGCGGGCCGCGGCGGAGCTATGCTGCGATGCGCGAGGCTATTCCTCGTCGGGATTTCGAATCCCCCTTCGGGCATGGATGTTTGTGCTGTCTTTAGTATAAGGTAGTTCATAAGAAGTTTGTAACTTTAGGGACTGATGACCCCGCATTTAAGTCCTATTAGCTTTACTAACATTTCAAATTCAATTTTGTGTCAGCGGGAATGGAAACAGGTGTAGCATCTCCCATATTAAATATTCTGAGTAGATTCTGTATATAACTTGCCTGATGAATGAAAACAGATCCATCTTCGGCATCTAGCTCGATTTGTAGCCCCACATAATCCTTTGGAATACAGAATGTACTTCAAATTCTTTCTCAATTTCAGCTACAATCGAAGAACAGACTTCTTCATTTTCAGCAATAATTAAACCATCGTCAACATACATAACAACGAAAACCAACTTGCATCTCTAGATACACGTGTCTGCTGTCAGCTGTGTAAGCAGGGACGGATCCAGGACGGCCTGCTGGGGTGGGGGGGGGGGGGGGTGAAAGAATTCTCGTCGTCAGCTGAACTCTGGCTCAGTAGAAAGACTCTAGTACTGGTCACCCCTTTTTACCCCACGCCCAATCAAACAAAAGTCTCGCAGTTCTGAAGACTCAGTGCAGTGATAGCACGCTAGCATCGCATTATATATAGGCTGTTGGGGGTGGGGGCAAAAACCCTAGTATTTTCCTGAGAAATTGACGATGCAGGAATGCTTTTTCGGTTTCTTCCACTGATTTCGAATTTGCCTCTTCATCTAATAGACGAGCGGTTAAATTTGAGATGGTCTGCTGATCCTCTGCCAGAGAAATAAAGCTTGTCTCACGTTGTGATACTTTTATGGCAGCGTACCGAAAATTTTCATAATTATTGCAGCGTCATTAATTGTCTCATCTGCATCCCGAATTTATCGAGGTAGGTTTTCTGTTTTTGATATATGCTGTGCAATCGAACCGTTCATATCCATTTTATATGTACGACATTTCCCGTGGACCAACTTTTTGTTTAGTTAACTTTTCTGTTTGTATACACTGTCCAGCTTATCTAATATTGCCTTGGACGACTCACAGTATTCAGTAATTGTAATTTGAGATCATTAAATGTTCAAATGTTTGTATAGCTTATTGGACTTAACTACGGGGTCATCAGTCCCTAAACTTACAAACTACTTATGAACTAGCTTACACTAAGTACGGCACAAATTTCCATGCCCGAGGGGGGATTCGAACCCCCGACCGTAGCGACCGTGCAGACCGTGACTGGCGCGCCGCAGTCCCCTCGGCCACCGCGGCCGGCTTGAGATCATTGAAAAGTAGAAGTCAAGAAACACATAGCTATAGCATCATTCTTTGTCCACGTAGTCAGTGCAGCACTTTCCACTGGTTTTGTGTTGTATCATTAACAATATCGTACACATCTCCTGCACGTACAACCCACTTCATCTGGAATTTCCACTGTCTGTAATTGTTCCCGTCGAATTTGGTTATATTAAAGCCATCAAAACGTTCAGCCATCTAGTACTTTGAATACACCTATTATTGAAAAGGCACTGCAGATACACAAATAGGCTTTAAAGAATTCACACAAAGTTCTCTGTTCGTTCGTTATCACTATACGGTGCGTAACGTGACGCATTCGTAATTTATTGTGTCAGTGGGGCCCGGCAACACGATACGAAACGTAACGTATTCGTGCTCATTCAAAGTCGGCATGCGATCTTCGCTCATGTAACAAAACACTTTACAATTCTGTAATTCCTACGTTCCACTTTTTGCTACAGCGTTGACCTGGGCCCATAACCTATTGGAATAACTAGGAATTAAAGCGGTAAACACTTTATCTGAAGTATCACATGACGGTAATTTATTGTGTATCACTCGGACTCTGTTTACAAAGTTACAGAATTATAAAAACTTGTTGCAGATGCCGCAGTGTTGCGCCACCATCAACTAACTTTGAACAAGCGCATAATTTAAAACAAAATACAGTGTAACAAAGACACTCTACATCGCGTGACGAATGGAATTCATTGCCGCTATAAGTCTCCTTCTTTCGTATTCTCTTCATACCTGGATTTACAGAAAAATTACTGTGCATACTGACGGTGTTGCGCCACAGTGCTTAAGACACAAGAGCAGAAGGCAAGAAATTACCGTCCAGTCATCCTAACAGTGGTCACACGTGATCTTTCTGAATTATTCCGTACTTCTCCTATTGTTTTCCAAAAACAGCTTGTGACCTTATGATGGAACTCAAATCCTTCCCTCCTCTCCGCGCTTGCTCTTTTCTTGCGATTATAATTTTTTGCGAGGTCTAGGACGGGCGCTTTAGATGTGCTTTAAGTCTCGACCATACTGGCTCTCTGAATTTACTGCGAACCCTTTCGCGAGAAGAATTTTCCGCCCCTCCCCCTCTTTTTTAACCGCTCGCCCGTAATACCGCGTATGGACTAAACGAGCCTTTTAAGTCTCTCAATGCGTTTGGTCTCTTTCTTGACAAGGGTATCGAGCGGGCTGTGTTTGTGCCAGGGCGCAGTCATTAGCGAAAGCAGCGCTCAGAATAGCGCACGGCGCCCACACAGCCCTTTACGCACTCTTATTTTGTAATACGCTTATCGACAGCGCTTCTCACTTTTATATTTTTTTCAGTCAATTGTTCGTGGAGTTGTTAGTGTGTTCTCTCAATTTTACATCCCTTCGTAGCGTTCCCATTCAGTGTTCACTTAGAACGGACGCCACTTACTGGCTTACGTACCTTAAAGATGCAGCTTAGCAATGTACATTTATTATCAAGTACTGATAACTCGAATTGTCCATAACAGTGCGACTCTATCGCCACATTAGGAGCCCAGTGCCTCAACGCTACAACCCTATTGCTAAAATTTTGCTTAAGGATGTAGCGCTACATCTTTGAACAGGGTTACGGACGAAAGAGACGTAATAGTGAGAAGAAGCACGTAATAAGCATAAAGACACTTTAGTGCCATGGCTGAACCCTACTGTTTGCAAATTACCGACAAACCCCTACCGCTATTTTTTCTCTTAATACATGCAGCGAACACTGAACTCTGCGAACCGCGATAACTTGGAAAATTCATGCGGTCACTCAACTTTTGCTTTACTCCTGTAGTGGAATTCTATATGATCTCTCCGTTAATTAACTTTGAAGAGCAAGTTTTCAAATTTATTGGAAATAAAAGAAGTGTTTGTCGCCGTTCTTCTACAATAGATCACAGAAACGCAGAAGATAGGTGCCATCTTTCCTGTAGACCAGTGTTTTTCAACCTTTCGGAATATGCGACTCCCTTCCAAGTGAAAATTGTCTGGCGACAGCCCCTCCCCCTCTTCATGAACCGCAACAGAAAGATCTCCGTGTATAAATAATTTGTAAAGAAATAGGTGTTTTTTTTTTCGAATTTTTCAGAATAACTTACTGTATCACGCATAGGCGTAGCCAGGATAATTATTATTTCTGGAGGGGTTTTCAATGAATGGACACACCTGTAATACAACAGCAAACGGCACTAATATTTTATACATTACATTTCATTCCAAAAGACTGTATTCCATGGTATAGAAACCAAATTAGTAAACGTCTTAAGAATCTACGTGATCTACAAAATAAAATAGGAAAGAGGTAAATTACATGATGAAGATTGGGAAATACGGATCGAAACACGGATGGCAGTCAGAAAGACAGTGTGTGAAGCTTTCAATAACTTCTGAAGCGTTATCAGAGAAGCACTCCCTAACTCGAATTTTTTCAGTATGTGAAACCTATCAATGGGAAAAAATAAGTGTAGAAATACTCTTTGATTAGACCGGAGCCTTGATTCGTTTGCAAAGGAACAACAAGAAGTTTTGCTGAGTGAGAATGAAATATATAGCTGACACAGTAATTACTAATAGTGATGTTGATAAACAGCTCAAATCTCTGAAGCAGAATTACGTTCCTGGGCAATTAACAGTTTTTACACAGAATCTACGTCGGATTTAGTCCCCATCTTTAGAATAATTAACCGTAGATACTTTGAGCAAGGAATTGTTCCTAGTGATTCGAAAACAGGCACGTCACACTCATCTACAACGATCAGATAAATTAAAAACACCTGGAAAAAAGAAATCTTATTACATTTAACCCACTGTGAAACAATACGGTGAATCTGTCCATGACAAATGTTTGCAGTTAGCTACAGGACCATGATTTTATCCCCAGGTGTGCACCTCTATGTCCGAAACATACCAACGGCCACGGATGTCTTTCTCCAGTCCTCCAAACAATATGGAAATCTCTTGAGGAGAAATCAGGACTGTATGGCGCATATGCAACGACTTCCCAGCCTTGCCGAAATGTAGATGGGCTTTTATCTCGATACAGGCTGATGCCACTTCTTGTTAGCTTTGTCAACATTTCGGGAGGGATTCGAATCCCAGAAACTACCCCTCTGGCTGTGCCCATGGTATCATGTCCTTTTAACTGTTGATTGGTTCCTGAAAATAGTTTTGAGACTTTGTGCTAATTCATCTGTATTAAGCAATCTATGATCTATTAAAACTATAATGAATGTTACATAAGGAACTCCGCAATTTCAGTAATGAAAACGTTTTCGTATTATGGAACCCCTAGTTATTTTATGGTGCAAGTACTTCCTCCTGTGACGGCGAGCCGGGGCCGGCCTTACCCATCCACGCGCCCCGGGCGAATCGCCCACTTGGCGCCCTCAAGGGGCGTCCATTAATTACGTGACGTGGTCGGGGGAGGGGGTGTGGTCGAACCGAATCCACCAAATTTCACGTGGTGGAGAGGGGTCTCGGCAAATCGCACGTAATTTTGTAATTTTTTCCCGCAAGAAAAAGTGCAAAACTGGGTTAAATTAAGTAAAACACGATTTCTCGTTTATAATATGACTAAATCTTACACACTAATACTTATCGCGGCTATGCAAACATCGCACAGTAAAACACTTGCCCCTCGATTGTTTCTCTAATGATACACGACCTTTTTTTTTTATTTTCACGCGCGTTTTTGTCGGACTTGGAACGCAACACTGGCAGCAGCAACAGTGCTGGCCACCCGAGCGCTTCTCTCACGCCCAGGCCAGTCCACTCGGCTACAGCCATTCCAGCGGTCATTTCACCCGAGTTTTTCTTAGTTTTATTATTATTTTTTACTGTAGCACTACTTCAAGGATTGAACAAGTGTTTCAGACTACATCTTCTTCACTTTTATCCCTAAAATATTAGGAATAAGAGTATTACAGACTTACTGCTTAAAAATTATATATTTTTATAGGTTTCTATATGAAATAATTTTTCCACGCCCAGTCAACATTTTGCTTTACTTATATTTTATACGATAGATTTCGAAAACTCGTTCCCGGTTTGAAGTGCTTTATCTGTGTTCTGTGCAATCCATATTAATGATATTTTGCACGAATGAGGTGCTGCATTGTTTTCTTTACTGTAACGTATAAAACCTTGCGCACGTTTTATATTATGAATTATACTTACACATGTAGACAAAGCTTGCGTGGAACATGGATGGATGCAGCCAATAGGAAGATTGCATTCAGCACGTTTTCTCTTCTCATATCCTGAATTCAGCGCGCGATCGGGAGTGAAACATGGACGATAAACAGTGCGGACAGGAAGAGGATAGAGGCTATTGAAATGTCGTGCTACAGAAGAATGCTGAAGATTAGGTGGGTGGATCGCGTAACTAATGAGGAGGTACTGAACAGACTTGGGGAGAAAAGGAATTTTTGGCATACCTTGACTAAAAGAAGGGATCGATTTGTAGGACACATTCTTAGACATCAAAGAATTGTGACTTTAGCATTGGAGGGAAGTGTTTGGGGTAAAAACCGCAGAGAAAGACCAAGACATGGATACAGTGAGCAGATTCAGACAGATGTAGGTTGCCGTTCTTATTTGGAGTTGAAGAGGCTTGCTCAGGATAGGGTATTGTGGAGAGCTGCATCAAACCAGTCTCCGGACTGAAGACTACAACAACACATTTGTGAGATTAACGACATACGTTGAATGAGATTGAATAATATTTTATTTTAGCAAGATAGATGATTGTAAATTGTAATATTGATGGTGTAGTACGGTAGCGGCGTTTTTTTTTCGACATACGCGGAGCCTCTTGGCCTCGGCTCCCCACCCCAAAGCCGGCGCTGCAGCGACCCCCAGAGCAAGACTTTTGCGACCCCCCCCTCCCCCCAACGCGGTTCGCGACCCACAGGTTGAAAGACACTGCTCTAGACCTGTTTACGTGGAGATGAAAATGTTCAAATGTTTGTTGAGCTTAAGGGACTTAACTACGGGATCATCAGTCCCTAAAAATGTTCAAATGTTTGTATAGTCTATGGGACTTAACTACGGGGTCATCAGTCCCTAAACTTACAAACTACTTAAGAACTACTTACGAACTAGGACGGCACAAATATCCATGCCCTAGGGGGGATTCGAACCCCCGACCGTAGTGGCCGTGCAGACCGTGACTGGAGCGCCTTAGTCCCCTCGGCCACCGCGGCCGGCTCAGTCCCTAAACTTACAAACTACTTATGAACTACCTACAACTAAGGACGGCACAAATATCCATGCCCGAGGGGGGATTCGAACCCCCGACCGTAGTGACCGTGTAGACCGTGACTGAAGCGCCTCAGTCCCCTCGGCCACCGCGGCCGGCCGCGGAGATGACATAAGAGTGATGCTACACGGAGAAATTGTAAACGATAAACACATTTGCGGACAGTAAATTACCGATTAAGTGACTAAACTGAGACTGGTATATTTCCTGAACAAGACATCGTAACAGTTACAGAACGAGTGACGGTTACTCGTAAGATATTCCAAATGCGAGAGCGGGCAAAATAATAGTTACATAAAAGTTTCGAAACAAAGATGGGGCCTACATACGAAGCGATATTAGAGTCAGAAAGTTTCTTTCGCGACAGAAAAATAGTGAGGAGGCCTTACCGTATGGCTACCTATAACACACACGCGTAATTGGCATTGGTGTGATATGACGCTTGTTATCTATAGATTATCGAGCTCTGTTGACAGTGGATCATTTCCTCGAGGAAGAGCTGCATCGGGCCTGGAGGAGACAGACTATTAATCTTTTTATAGTATTTGTACTCCATATATGCTCTAAAGTAGTCGTGAAAACTTCGCTGGAATGCCCCTCCAGGAAATACTGTCGCCTATGACAAATTCATCCACTGCAGGGGCATTCCACGAACAGCATGTCTGATCCATCTGCGTTTTTAAGTTGTGCATCTCGTTGCAGTACTGTACCTCAGTTCAGAATTTATGAGACTTAACAGTGCCGCGGTGGAGTAGCCGAGCGGTCTAAGGCGCCTCGCTGCGGAGCGCGCGGTCTCTCGCCGTCGGAGGTTGGAGTCCTCCCTAGGGCATGGGTGTGTGTGTTGTCCTTAGGTTAGTTTACCTTAGTTTAAGGTACGTACTGATGACCTCGCAGTTTGGTCCGATAGATTTACAAACATTTGAACATTTAGATTTAACAATAATTAGGCCAATTCCTCCTCAAAATAAAGACGTTATGAAGTTTCACAGGGCCATCCAACATCATACATACTCACTCCAGAATTCCACTACCGGTACCAGTAAATTGGTTTCTTTCTACAACATTACAGATAATGTACTAGCTATCACTTATTTTCCTGGTGACTTTACTGGGTTCGAGTCATGGCCTGGTACTACCACTTATTTTCCTGGCGACTTTACTGGGTTCGAGTCATGGCCTGGTACAAATATTCAGATGTGAAAAATGATAGCCCATCTTACAGATGGAAGCTTAAGTCGAAAGATTTCACAATTTATGCACTACGTATATGGAGCGTAGGCATATCAAACATGCCCTAACCTAGAGCTGAATAGCTGTGGTGACGTTTATATGTTGAATAAAAGGCGTGAATGCCATAGTTTGGTCTTTTTGTTTGATATAGTTCAATAATAGTCACCCTCTAGGTTGAGTAAAGGCAAACCTATGTTTATTGCTTTTGTGGCTTTACATAGCCCCTAGTGCTTATGATAATGCTGACTGGAATACACTCTTTAAAATTTTGAGTGTAGCAGGGGTGAAAAATAGAGAAAGGAAGATTAGGGTTTAACATCCCATTGACATCATGGTCATTAGAGATGGAAAATACAGTGAACAAAGGGTTATAATTGCAGTCTGGTTTCTGCACAAACTGTATATAAGATTCAAAGGACATGAGACATTGTGGTTGAGAATGGAGTAAGACAGGGTTGTAGGCTTCGCCCCAATGTTATTCAATCTCTAAATTGAGCAAGCTGTGAAAGAAAGCAAAGAGATATTTGGAAATGCAGTTAAGTTCTGACAGCCGGCCGCGGTGGCCGAAGGGACTCAGGCGCTCCAGTTACGGTCTGCACGGCCACTACGGTCGGGGGTTCGAATCCCCCCCTCGGGCATGGATATTTGTGCCGTCCTTAGTCTTAGCTGGTTCATAATACAGAAGGATGGAAAAGCTGGTAGAAGCCGACCTCGGAGAAGATCAGTTTGTGTTCAGGAGAAATGTAGGAACACGGGAGGCAATACTCACTTTACGGCTTATCCTAGAAGATAGATTAAGAAAAGGCAGACCTACATTTCTAGCTTTTGTAGATTTGGAGAAGGCTTTTGACAATGTTGATTGGAATAAACTCTTTCAAGTTCTGAAGCAAGCAGGAGTAAAATATAGGGAACGTAAGGTTATTTACAGCTTGTACAAAAACCAGACAGCGGTTGTCAGAGTTGAAGGGCATGAAAGAGATGCAGTGGTTGGAAAGGGAGTAAGACAGGGTTGTAGTCTTTCTCCATTGTTGTTCAATTTGTACATTGAGCAAGCTATAAAGGAAAGCAAGGAGAAATTTGGAGAAGGAATTAAAGTTCAGGGTGAAGAATTAAAAACATTGCGTTTTGCCGACGACATAGTAATTCTGTCAGATACAGCAAAGGACCTGGAAGAGCAATTGAACGGAATGGACAGTGTGCTGAAAGGTGCATATAAGATGAACATTAACAAGAGCAAAACTAGGGTAATGGAGTGCAGTGTAAGAAACTCAGGTGATGCTGAAGGAATTAGATTGGGAAACGAAGCAGTAAAGGAGGTAGATGAGTTTTGTTACTTGGGCAGTAAAATAACAAATGATGGTCGCAGTACAGAGGATATAAAATGCAGAATGGCAATGGGTAGAAAAGCGTTCTTGAAAAAGAGAAATTTGTTAACATCGAATATTGATTTAAGCCTAAGGAAGTCCTTTCTGAAGGCATTTGTATGGAATGTTGCCTTGTATGGGAGTGAAACATGGACGATAAACAGTGCGGACAGAAAGAGGATTGAGGCTTTTGAAATATGGTGCTACAGAAGAATGCAGAAGATTAGGTGGGTGGATCGCGTAATTAATGAGGAGGTACTGAATAGAATTGGGGAGAAAAGAAATTTCTGGCATACCTTGACTAAAAGAAGGGATAGATTGGTAGGACACATTCTTAGACATCAAGGAATTGTGAATTTAGCATTGGAGGGAAGTGTGTGGGGTAAAAACCGCAGAGGAAGACCAAGAGAAGGATACAGTAAGCAGATTCAGACAGATGTAGGTTGCCGTTCTTGTGTGGAGATGAAGAGGCTTGCTCAGGATAGAGTAGGGTGGAGAGCTGCATCAAACCAGTCTCCGGACTGAAGACCACAACAACAAGTAGTTTGTAAGCTTAGGGACTGATGACCCCGTAGTTTAGTCCCATAAGTGCTACAAAAATTTGAACATTTTTGAAAGTTCTGACATTTCAGACGGTCATTTAGAATTTCGCTGTCCAGCTGCGCCACATCATTGACACAGAAAGTAGAATAAATAAAAACTGAGCGGTTTGTCAAGGACATTATGAGTTGGAAGAGCAATTGAATGAATTGCCAGAGTCTTGAAATAAACCCACAAAAGCAATAAACATTGGTTTGCCTTTACTCAACCTATAGAGACAGAAGTTAATAGCAAATTTCGTATAACCCCTACTGGTATTTTTTCTCTTAATACTTATTTGGAAAAAAACGAAAAAATACATACTTCTTTACAAATTACCGGTATTTATAGAGTGGGATCTTTTTGTTGCGGTTTATGAGGAGTTCCCCCTCCATGAGTTGTCAATGAGGTCCTGAATGGTTGTTTTCAGCTAAGAAATGGTTCTGGGGTTATTGCTGTATACCCCACAAAAAGGATTTGCATATGTTCAGATCTGGAGAATAAGACAGCCAATCGAAGACCATGCCAATAGCCTCTAAGTATCCCAGAGCCAGAGTACAGTCTCCAGGACGTCAGACTCTCTCCTGGCTAGATGGGGCTGAGCTTCATCTTGCTTGAACCACATCTTGTCAAAATCAGGGTAAATTTGGATTTTGGGTATGAAATCTTCTTCCAACACTTTCACGTGTTATTTAGTAATGATTGTACCATCAAGGAATATCACACCATTTGTTCCATGACTGGACATTTCATACCAAACAGTCACTCATTGAGGTTGAAAAGACTTACTCCTGATTTCTAAATGTGGATTCTCCATCGCCAAAATTCAGATGTTTGTATAGTCTATGGGACTTATGGGACTTAACTACGGGGTCATCAGTCCCTAAATTTACAAACTACTTATGAACTACTTACAAACTAGGACGGCACAAATGTCCATGCCCGAGGGGGGGTTCGAACCCCTGACCGTAGTGGCTGTGGAGACCGTGACTGGAGCGCCTTAGTCCCCTCGGCCACCGCGGCCGGCTCGCCAAAATTCATCTATTTTGCTTATTGATGAGCCCATCCAAATGAAAGTGAGCATCGTCGCTAAACCAAACCATATTCACATTAAAGTCCTATTTATCAATTGTGTTCACAATAGTGTTGGTGAAACACAACCACTGTTCCATGGCCCTGGGGCTTCATGGCATTTTGTATGGTAAGACATGTAGGTTTTCAACAAAAGTTTGTTGTAGAGTCTCCTGGTTGATTTTCACTTGTTGTACAACTCATCTGATCAATTTCTTGGTGCTGTTTTGAAACATGGTACATGTCTTCTTGATGTTTTCAGGTGTTTTCACCCCTTTTGAAGACCAACATTGCCAACACTATCATCACGAATGCTCCTTGTTCTTTCGAACACGTGAATCAAATTCATGATTGTTAGCACACTTAGATCTGTTGTCTTCAGCTTGAATCTGGTCACAAATTTCCTTCAAGGAGTATGAGCAAATGACTGACAACAACAAGGCACATGTGCATAAACATACTAATTCCCACCATGCCCTGCAGCCAACCATGCAGTTTGAACATCTTATGCAAACCATTCAGAAGTTATGATGATTTTATTTCATATCAAGCAATAATTGTCACACTATATCTTCTAACATAAGTCATAGGGTCAGTATTGCCTTGTTTGTTCCTACGTTTCTCCTAAATACTAAACGATTTTCCTTTAAGTCAGATTTCCATTCTGTAATTAATTCATGTTAGTATTTTGCAACCATGACCCAAGAAACTGGCAATTCTGTAATATTCACACCTGTCTGCATATGATTTCTTTGGAAATGAAATTATTACATTCTTCTTGAAATCTGAGGGTGTTTTGCCTTTCTCACCTTGTACACAAGGTGGAATTGTTTTGTCATGCCTGGCCCTCCCAAGACATCAGTAGCTCTGAGGGAATGTTGTCTACTCCAGTGGACTTTTTTCAACTTATGTCTTTCAGGTCTTTTTAAAATTCTTCTTACAGTATTGTGTTGCCAGTCTTATCTTCATCTACTTTTTCTTCTTGTATAGACCCTCTGTATATTCCTTCCACCTCTCAGCTTTCTCTTTTTCATTTTCTACTGTTTTCTCATTCCATCTAATCTCTTGATATTCACATAGCTGCTTTTGTTCTCTCTAAAGGTCTCTAAATTTTCCTTTAAGTTGTATCTATCTTTCCTCTTCTTCTACAGATTTATATTTGTCATATAGCCACTCCAGCTTAGCCATTTTACACTTTGAGTCAACCTAATTTTTTAGCCATTTGTATTTCAGTTTTCCTCTTTCATTTGCTGCATTTTTATATTTTCTTACTTCATAAATTGATTTCAGTATTTCCAGATATTCAAGGAATTCTTCTAAGCTTTGTCTTTTTACATATTTGATCCCCCATGGTCTTCAAAATTTCACTTCCCAATGCTAACATTTCCTCTTTTAATCCACAGTTAATGCAGATATAGTCTCTATCTGCCCATAGTCATGTCTTACAGTTTAAAATCTGGTTCCACAATCTTTGTCTTACAATTATAAAATCAGTAGACACCTTACAATGTCTTTTGATCCCTTCCACCTATACAAACTTTTTTCATGATTTTTGAAACAAGTGTTAATTATGATTAAATTATGCTCAACACAAAATTCTACCAGGTGGCAATCTCATTATTTTTCCTCTGTCCATATTCACCTACTTTTTTTCCTTCTCTTCCTTTTCCTACTATCAAATTCCAATCCCCCTTCACACTCTAGTTTTTCAGTCTCTTAAATATCAGAGTAAATTCAATATATATTTCTTCTTTTTTTCCCAATCTCATCATCAGCAGAGCTAGTTGGCATATAAACTTGTACTACTGTGGTTGAGAGTTTGCTCAAGCCTATATAGGCTACACTAATGCATTCACTATGCTGTTGGCAGTGCTTACATACATTCCTATATCCTTATTCATTATTAGACCTACTCCTGCATTACCTCCAAATGATTTTATAATTCAACATATCCACTCTCTTTTTTCAATTTTGTAAAATATCAATGTGATTAAGAGTGAAACATTCCATGCTCCTATCCATAGAATGCAAGTTTTTCTTTTTCCTCACAACATTCTTCTCTGTAGCCTCCACCTGGAATTCCAAATGGACAATATTTTACCCAGTAGGAGGCCATCATAATGAATGAAGTGTCAGATTGAGTAAAGAGGCTGAAGGTTTCACCCCCCCCCCCCCCACAATCCCCACTCCAACCCCCTCAATAATAATAATAATAATAATAATAATAATAATAATAATAATAATAATAATAATAATAAGTTTCTGATTTTTTGTGTACATTTTGGTGAAACCCATCCCAAACTAGGTGAAAATGCCCTCCCCACAAAAGTATCTGACATTTAGCTCAAAGGGGTCAAGCCCCTTCAAAACCAAAATTATGAATCTGAAACTGTATGTATTTATAAATTTTAGCTGCCTGTCCTCAGGAAAAATGACATATGTAGTTTTCCCTTGCTTAAAGGTGTTTGCAATAACTTTATGACAATGCCACATTGGCTGATGTTACAAGGCCACATAAATCATCCAGGCTTGTTCCTGCAACTAATGAAAAAGCTGCTGTTCCTCTTCGGGAACCACACATATATCTGGTATCCCCACAGGTATCGCTCTGCTGTGGTTACACCTATGGTATGGCTACCTGCATAATTGAGGCACGCAAGCCACTCCACCTTCGCAATATCTGTGGTTTATGGTGGTGGTAAACCAGATGCAGTATCATTATGATTGCTCTTGGTTTATATTGTATTTGTTGATGACAGACTTTTCTGTCTTGGAGTCATCATAAACGTCAGCATATTTTAACCTAAAATAGTGGTACCGGTAGTACATACCTTCACACTTGAAACACAGTTTTTTGATCTGTCTTCGTTTGATTAACTGCAAATTTGAAATAAAATAAAATAAAATTAAAAAAAAAAACTAATCTTAGGTCACAAAGCAAGTGGAAACACAACTAAGGCATTATCAATGATCTCTGAACGAACTGGAACTAGAACTCCAGCTGATAGTGCCAGCCATAGATACTTATATTTTGTCTCTTGCCACACTGCAGCATAGCTAGTAGAAAATGTCACTGGACAACGAAAAGATAATATTTTTCAATTATATATAAAGACATCCCAGCAAAACTTCATACTAAATATGGGATCATCACCCGGGTGGACAAATTCAAGTACCTAGGTGAGATCATAATGAAAAATGGACTGACAAGGAAGCACTTAGGG
The DNA here is from genome assembly GCA_026315105.1 of Locusta migratoria. Classification (NCBI taxonomy): domain Eukaryota; kingdom Metazoa; phylum Arthropoda; class Insecta; order Orthoptera; family Acrididae; genus Locusta; species Locusta migratoria. Next base: position 264,094,342 of record CM048755.1, read on the forward strand.
AATGGATATGCAAACTAGAAACAGCCTACCAAACATCCTGCACGATCTACAACAAGAAATGTCTTTCACAAAACACTAAGATAAGTCACTACAAAACAGCTTTGAAGCCAGTAGTTCTTTATGCAGCTGAAACCTTATCCTTAAATGATGATAAAGGACTCCTCGAAGAACTGGAGAAAAAAGAGTGCAAGTTCATTAGAGGAATCCTAGGCTCGAAGTACAAAAATGGTATCCATCAAAACAGATGCAACAAGGAAATCTACAGCAAAATAGAAAAAATTACAGACACAATATGTAAAAGATGGGCACAATTTTTATGGTCACCTCAAACGAATGGATGGCAGTTCATTAATTAATATATTTCTCTTTTTTGATTCAAAACCAAAAACTAAGATTCCATGGTTTAAAAACACCAAAGAAGACATCCAGATGCGACATCCAGATGCTATATATCGAACCTGAAGATGCCTTTGACAGAGTTCTTTTCTGAAAAAAGTAGTGACAAACAGAAATACCCGAGACCAGCATCCAAAAAGAAGACACGGTGTCCCTTGGACAGAAGAGCACAAGCAGGCCCACTCACAACAAATGAGGGAAGTCTGGGCTCAGAGAAAAGCCAGGCTCAGTGCTAAGTGCAGTAAGACTTAACATGGTCCTAGTTGTCTCCAATATATTGTTTACTGTAATAATATACCCTATAGATTCTACAATTTACTGTCATTAAAAAGTCAGATATATATATATATATATATGCTCTTTTTTTTTATATACAAAGTCCTGTGTTTGATGTTTTTTCTATACTGTGGCAAGTTGTACAGAATTTTACCAGCAATTATTTGATATTTGTCATTTAATTGTAATCTTTTGCTTTCTATGTGGTAATCATCTCTTTTTCTTGAATTATAATCATGGATGCTCCTAGAATGAAACTTTCGCTCTGCATTGGAGTGTGCACTGATATGAAACTTCCTGGCAGTTTTTTGCCTGATCTTCCACTGACAGAGTAATATCATTTGTATATAATATGAACAGTACTGTCCCTTGTGCCACACCATATGTAACTTCTTGAAAGTTTGAGGAAACTGTGAATACATTTTTTTGATTTTTATGTTTTACTGTTACAGATTGTATTCTGTTTTGAGGGATAGATTTTATTATATCTTATGCTTTTCCAAGTATTCCATAACTCTGAAGTTTTTCTAACAGCAGTGTGTGTGACACACAGTGAAAAGCCTTGGATAGATCCAGAAACAGTCAATACATTTTATCACACTTGTCAAATTCTGTAATTACATTTGTTACCATCTCATTTACTGCTGTCATAGCAAATCTGCCCTTCTAAGTCCATGCTGTCCATTATGCAATATATTTTTATATCAATGGAATTTATTATTCTGTCTTTTACTACCATTTTCATAACTTTAGACAAAACAGATGTAACAGTGACTGGTATGTGATTTACTGGTTCTTTCCTATTACTACCGTGCCATATCGGAACCATCTTGCTCTTTTTCAAGGATGCTGGAATATTCCTTCCTCAAATGAAATATTCATTAATGTGGAGAGTTGTCTTATAACATATATTGCCCAATGTTTAAGTATCCCAGTACATATTCTGTGCAGGCCTTTTGAATTTTAGGTTTTCAGCTTTTGTATTTCTTTGCCTACCTCTGTTTCACTTGTTGGTTTCATGAATAAACTGTTCATTACACCAACAATATTACTTTTGGACTTATTTGCTGAGGTAAATTGCTTTAAAACTTATCCACTACTGTTCATAGATCATTCTATCCATTGGGAAAATTTTAAATTTCTCACTTATCAACTACTGTACTATACCTGATTAAATTTATTGCTAGTTTCATGTGGGTCTACATAAGTTTTACCATCCTTTTCAGTTACTATATTTTCAGTTATTGAGCTGGTTGTGCCTTTTATTTCTATGTTTATATGTGACCAGACACTTTTAGCAATGTTTGTTAATCTTTCCATATCATTTTGTATAAACTTTTTTATGCTGCACTTATTTTTTTGCTATATACACAAGATGTTATTGCATATTTAATTGGAGTATAGAACATTGCGAGAGTGAAGGCTGGGGTGAGAGTTTAAAATGGGGAAAGTTTAATTTTTTAACACTCACAACCACCAACTGCGAACCAAAATCCTAAACATGCAAAAACAATGTACCTGTGATTGCCACTGTTTTACTCGTTTTCTAGGGGATGATATCACACGTTCGCAGCTTTCCTACCCTGCATATGATCAACAAAAATTCATAATAAAGTAAGTTCATGAGAGAAAAGGGTGTACTAACTACTATATTTGAAAACACGTAAAAGTTCACTTTATGTTGTATATTTCATAATATTAGAACCCTGTGTCTGATACGTCTGTATGTCGACACATTTATCAAAAAAAGTTATAGCTCGTGAGCCCCCAGACAAAATGAATATTTGTCGCAAATTGTTTTCACACCATGTGGCTGTCTCAAACACCGTTTTATGTTCATGCCTATGCAACGACACGTGTTACATTAACAAATCACAGTCACTTTAATTCAATGCAATGCACACCTTGTTCCACCGGCTAAATATTCACCAACACACAGTAGCACTCGATTCAACTTGGTGCAGTCTATGATGAGCAACCACACGTGGCGATTGCCACACACAAATCTATAACCTCCACCTGGAGATCTACATGCCAACTACTGCAGAGCGACGCCGCCCGGCCAGCTATCCCACGTGCTCCCGCCTCGTCACTTCCTGCCCACGTGCGCGTGTGCGTGCAAAAAGCTCAACTGCCGGGGTTTTTTCCCTACGTCAGCAACTTCCCCATGCGAGCTGTTCTAACCGATTTGCCAACGTACAGCGCTCAGCCAATACATTTCTAAAACTTTACTTAAAATCAAAATAATTGCACTACACATTAAACAAATATCTTCTTACATTTTTATATTAGTATAAACATCCTTTGTACTATTTATTATAATCTTGCAATTTCTTATATCACAGATAAGTGATTTAACTGAATATTTCAAGGTAAAATACACAAGATTAATTGAAAATAAAATGAGAAATAGTTAATATATTATTTTTATAAACAAACATTGCCATGCTAGTTGTGTAACTGTCTTGTCTTCATTGGTAATTTATTACTTTTCATTGTCAATTAAACATATTACGCCAGATGTGACTATATTAGCTAATGTATTGTTTATTTATCAACAGGCTATTTTGTAATGAGGGCCTTAAAGGTTCCTAACTGCATCGTATTACTTCAAATGCCAGTAGTATTAGAATATTTTATTTCACGCTGTGCACTGCACTGTGCCTGGCAGTCGCCATTGTCCCTCTCCCCCCTCACCGGAAACGAACTGGAAAATCCTAAGCTGGAACAAGCCACCAACGTCGGCCTGCTCGCTGGCCTCCCGTCAGCTACAAGCACACAGCAAATCTCAACGTGGAGAATTTCTACCTATGGCCTAACTATAAATGTTGTCACCCAACTGTGTACATACATTGCTACCATAATTAATAAGGTTAAAATTGTGTAACATTTAGTGCATTGGCATGGTCAATGTTTGCAGTGAACTTCATACTGTTTAATTATCAAATGCTATTAATTACCAATATTTCTATTGGGTGGTAATCTTACAACATCATGTCAGAAAATGGGCACAGTTACCAGAGATATCCCTTTTCATAGTTATGAGATTATGTAAGATTTAAGTGCACTCTTGAAATATAATACTACTTAAAATTAAATAACCTAAGTCATACCAGCATGAAACCTATTGTTATTGTCTATGAAGGAAGTAAAGGTTAATGTCAGATACATATTCAGATTTGGTAGAATAATGAAGCCACACATATTACATAACATCAACATTCAGACAGAAAAATATACAAATTATATAGTGCAAAAAATGGCAAAGAAATACATTTGTAAATGCAGTGAGCTACAGTATATAACCCATTCTTAAGAAAATACTGCATTGTATTCTAATGAGACTATTTATTCAGAACTTTCTTTTGACACATGTATGCCACAAATTATTGATATGTAGTCCCTTGGATTTTATATCCAATGTGTTGACATCTACAAACTATGTAACATTAATGCATGGAAGCAATTTTAAAATAAAAACTGTGTAGATTTGGAATTCTATTAGTACCTTGTCTATTCTCATTACAGGTTATATAGTGCTCAGCATATTCAGTTCACTCAATGCTGTATCACTGGGAGTGATGCTGGTCCTCGACCTCCCTGCTGGCACTCCACTTGCTGATATGGTGGGAGGCGTAGTGTGTGGCTTTGCAGCATTGGCACTTACTTTCACAGTTATTGGAGCCATCATATCACACTGCTGCCAAGTTACTCCTCCTGACAACAGAGTTCAGCATGCAGTCACTGGCTTCTCTGTCTGATTGTCCAGGTTAATCGAAGAAATGTTGGAAGCAAAGTGCCTAGACTTTTGTTTGAAACCTATGTGGCGGAAATAACAGATTTTAGATCTTGAGGCTATTTTCAACTTCGTTAGGAAAATACATTGAGGTTCCTCATGTATTTAGTGCATACAGTTTTATTTATGCATAGTCCTAAGCCTAACTAACTGTAAAAATGAAGACAACATTACTTGCATCTTGTCATTTAAGTAGTGCAACTGTTAAAAATTTGCTGTTAGAAACATCAGTCAGCTTCATATTTTAGTAAAACATTCCTCTGAATTACAAGTGCATAGTGCAGTTTTGATAGCTAATGATCCATTTCTTGATATCTCATTGTTAAAATAAGCAGTATTTCACACATTAAAAATTCTCAAAATCAGAACTGGAAGTGGTGATCTTTCCATCATATCTTATGAGGCACTGATTTTGTGATGTCTCCTTCTGTAGTTCCATTTGCTCTCTTCTTTTTTTCCATAATCAAAGATAACCCATTTATTACTTAGTACCATGTTTACAACTCAAATCTATTTTACTGCAGACCATTCTGTAGATAACAACTAACAACTGAATTATCTACCTGGTATTTGTTATATAACTAATGAAATTGCTTGTTATTACTTCATGAACAAAATTTAAATAATTTACTGTTCACAGATACTTTAAACACACTCTTATTTTACACTGTCATGTATTTTGATGAATAGGAAGTTCCATTGCTGTGCTGCTGTGTTTTTACAAACCATTACTGCATCTCAACACTTTTTCATAATGTTACCAGAACTCCAGTTAATATCCTTTGTTCTTTTTTTTTTTTTTTTTTTTTTCACTGTACATGTGTTCACTAAAATGTTCAGTTACTTTGAGATATACTCTAAATGTATCCATTAATATTTAGCTCTCCAGTATGTTTAGTAAGAAAGTTTTGGTCCAAATTTTGTCCATTTTTACAGACCATCAATTTTCACATTGTCTATGGAATGAAGCTCTTAACAAATGGGGACTCAATTACATCTGCATTCACACTGAACATTAGCCATGTATTTTAATAGACTAATAATTTTATTGGCTTATGTATACATGCTTAATTAAAATGATAATTTTGTTTCCTTTTACTTGCTGGCAAATTTACCCCATTTTAAATGGTATCAGCCTTAGTATACAATGGTTTACATATGTGTATTATGCTATGACCTGAACTAAATATCACCTAAAGGTTTATAGACCATTAGCTATAATAGTGTATTTCAATATTTATTATTATTTATGTGATATCTGTTGGTAATCAGAAACTAAACATCTGCACTCTCATAGCTAAGGAATTGTTACTATTATTCACATTTAGCAATTCAATTGATTTGACAGACTAGCTTCAGAATTATTAAAAAAAAAAAAAAGAAAAAGATTTTTACTTCAATACAACTCACTCTTTGTAGCCTACAAAATAAGAAGATATATTTTGGCCATATATTTTCATTCATGCAGCATATTTTCCGGGAATAACTAAATTAGAAAAATGTTCAAATGACTCAAAGTATTTTTGCTGTACAGATTGAATGATAGCTTTTTGTAATAATACCTGCTCCAAACAGAAAGTAAGCAATATAATATTGCTGTCTATGCCACTGTAATTTTAATTTTGATTCACATAAATAAACTAAAAATAAAGCATGTGGTAATAAATACTATTTGTAATTACAATATGTTGTTCAAAACTTATTTATTGGCTGAAATTCTGTACTAAATAAAATGATCGGTGTTGCTGACATGTCTTGAAGTTAACTGAAAATAGATGACTACAGTCTGTTATGAAGCCATAAATGAAATAAAATCATAAACTTTATAAATTTAGTAACTTCATAAGTTAGGATTTACATTGGTAAAATAACTCATTTACTTGAGAAGATTTAATTTATTGATAAAAACAGTACATGTTTGAGGAGACCATTTAATTTGATTATTAGTAAGGAAGATTTCATATGGTTAAGCACTTTATAAACAGGAAAACATTTTTTATTCTCTGATGAATGACAAATGTATATTGGCATTTCAGTTACAAACCCAGCAGCCTACAACAGTCTCTTATACTGCACACATTAATGGTAACATTTTCAATAAATTCTATGCTATGAACTTTTAATTAATTGAAACGACCCAATCTTTGTAACACTTGTGTGTTCATCCTCCACATTACAAAACTTGTGTAACAGGCAGAATCAGTAAAGATATTTTATGATAGGGGCTTCCTTCAGAGATTGCAATTCTAATGACCTATATGAAAATACGAAAGACATATATGATATCATACAACAAATTTTTCCTTTTGTGATTTATAAAATGAATCAGAATAAATTTATTTTTGATTGGCTTTGATGTTTAAATATAAATAACTGTAAAAAGTCTCTTACTAACTGACAATGTTGGGATACATATTTATGATCAGTGAATCATCCCTCTTCATGTCTAGATTTACTTTAAACAATTTATTGCTCTTGGACTCCATGACAGTTCTGAATTATAAGTAATGAATGTCAGACATATTGATATGAAAAAGTGCCAGACTAATTTAATGTCTTTGTTTTTGCTAAAATAATAATGAATTTCAGTTTAGATTTGCAGATATATGGAATGTTATGGACTTAAGTTACCATGTTCTGCTTTACAGAAACAAGATGTATAAATAAAATACAAGGGTAATAAAAGGTTTGATGTCTGGTGTGTAGTGGAAGAATAATGTATATTTGATATCAGAGTAACACTGTTAAGTTACTGGAGGTGTGTATTTTTAGTTCCATGTAAAATGTTTTTTGTGCCAAATGTTTAGTTTAAATCACAGTGAACCAGAGTGTCTGATATTCCATTAATTATTAAAAAAGAGAAATATTAAGATGGATATAATGTAATAATATACTTATGTACTCAATAATATTGATCCTTGGATTAGTATATATTTATTGTAAAATATGATGAAGAAGGTTTTGTTTGTTCTGAGTCACTGTTACTACAAAAGTTTATGTAATAATTATATATTAGAAGTAAAAGTGTTTGAGTAAAATAAAATAAAACTCAGAAACATTAATATTTATGCTTTATTCCCTTAAAACACTTTATGTGATGATGCTCCCATTGCCAGTCATTTTTTCTCAGTTACTCATGGTACAATATCATACAGTTCAAGTTTAATGCTAATAAGTGACAAAGTGACAAATATTATATAATGATACTGTTTGACATAGTTCTCTAGCTATAGAGCTTTCAGTTTCTATACAACATTATGTTTAATTAGATCATTTACTTGTCCTTGGGGGGGGGGGGGGTCATAAAAACTCAATTTGACAGTCAGAAGACTAAGACTGAAGCGCTACAACAATTTTTACTGTTGTCCTTAAGAATGGTTATATTCTTAAGCAACACCATTATTGGATGAATGAGTGCACCTGGTAACTCAAAAGTTATGTATTATTGTCAGAGTCAATAATTCTGTGCTGTAGTAAATTTTATAACTGTGTTAAGAGCACAGCATCCTATGTTGGCAACAACATTGATTCCATATGCTGCACTTGACATTCTCAAATATTGGTGTTGCATTAACTATTTTTAGGATGAAGATACTTGTAAGATAAAAGTCATATTTCTCACAGTGAAGTAGTTGTTCAACATACATACTGTACCACACTAAATACTTTTGGAATGTGAAGAATAAGTTTGTTGTCTGTTGACATTGAATGAAGAGGTATTAGGATAATTGTAAAATAACAATTTGAATGTGGAATTGAACACATTACTAAATACCAGACAGACAAGACTTCAGTTTTTGAAGCTGTGTCAGAACTTTATTCAGAGAATCATGTAGCTCTTTAGACAATTTGCCCACAGTTGTACCCCTTAAGAACATGATTAATTGGGCAACGACAGGGAAACTGAATAATTTCCTTAGATGAAACAACCTCAGGTTAGTTTACAACTGACAAACTAGTGACTCACAAGAATATTATGAATATAACAAATCTTTCACATCATCTATAGCATTTCTAACAAGCACATGATGAATAAACAAAACATTGGGCAACAGCTGTATCATATATGTTCATCTAGAACAGGCTGTCCTAGTTTGAGAGCTCGGGTGCAAGCAGCCAGGTACCTTCAGGCACTAGTGGGCAGAGTGATCAGCATTTACATAAGCACCTAACATCACAGCTGATCAGGACTGGGCAAGCAGCTTACATGAAGCACAGCACAAAAGACTGGCTACACAGGAGACCATGTTCAAGCAAATACAGGCTGACTGATAATTAAAAAAAATTCAGTATAAGCCAAACATACCAACATTATATTTTTATTTTGTTCACAGTCGATGAAATACTGGGTGTCAGTCCTCAAGCTGCCACAAGACACAGATTAATCTTCAGTGTTGGGTTCTTAAGCTGGGATCTGCGCACTCTTCATTACACAAGAAACAGTTGTTTATAATAAAATGTTGAGCCACGTCAGCTGCATTCCTGTGTAATTTGGGAAAATCTTCTGCTTGAAGATTAGGATGTGATGTTTCTCTTGTTTTGAAAGTCAAGTGTGCTGAATTTCATTGAGATCGGAATACAACTGTAGGTTGCTCTCGAAGTCTGTTGTGAAGTACTCTCCACAGTGTGCCATGCCATATAATTATAGAGAGTTCCAATCCTCTTGATTTTAAGGTCAAGTGTGCAAATTTTTTTCACAGTTGCATGAACAGAATGGCAGCACATAAAATACAAATGTCCTTACTAAATTAACAAATTCAGTTTTTTGGCAGTTCCTTTGGTTTTCCATTTTCTCCCTTTAACCACCCCTATATTAAAATGAACAATTTTGCAACAAGTGAAGAGATATGTTGTGACACTGTATGGAAGGAAGGAAGATTAGGGTTTAACGTTCTGTCGACAGCATGGTCATTAGAGACGGGCTGCTACATCTTTGTCACATTCAGAACTGTATGACCTTTCTCGGCAAACAAAAACTGTAGTTTACAACTAGGCAAAAATAGCAATGGGCTGCTTCTAGAACTAATTATTTCCACTACCAAGTACAAGATGTAAATAACCGACAGGCACATTACAGTGCATGCATAGCGAAATGGACGCTTGTGGGTGACCTACCAATTTGCTCTTGTGCACCAGGTGAGGCTGTGAGGGCCCTTGGGCTAGGTTCACAACAGCCTGATATTGAAGAACAAATAACATATGATAATATGATTTGAGAATGTAATGCAAAAGCTTTCTGAAGAAGATTGAATAGAAAGCTGAACAGTTAAAGTGCATCCAGCAGCAAACATTTTGTCACAAAAGTCATAGGATGGAAGATAGTGCCTCACTAGTAAAGTAAATAAAAAAATCTCATTGAACTAAAATGGACTGTTTGTCAGATGAGTTACAGTGTATTGTTTCCAGAGCTGATTATGATATCTGATGAATCACTACTATGTCAAGATTGTACACTTTACTGAGTTAGAGGGCATCTTATTCCACAAGATCTATGACATTTGTATAATACTATCTACTAAAAAGCCTTAAAAATTTGGTTTGACTTCACGTAACATGAATAAGAAACTGAACAGCAAATACATGAATACACCACTCATTACCATTTACCATTGCACGTAATTTGTTGCTTGATTGATTTACCCTGTATCACAGCTTTCTTAGTCTCAGAAGCTCATGATACATTAAAATTATTACATTGGATTGTTGTGTAGAAACACATCCTTGTTTCTGGTTTTTATGTACTGCTGTCACTATATCCATACCAGTTCTTCAGTTCTATCTTGTGCAGCCTTGTACCTAATTTGTGCTTGCTGAACACACAGTACCAGGATTTCAGTACACCAGTTGTACCAGGTAAGGGGTTGTCTTGTGTGAGGTGGGTAGAAGGAGAAAAAGACAGGAAACATAAGAGGTTGCCGATGAGTATCTAAAGGCTTGGAGGAAGGTGGGTGATGTTCAGGATAGGTATAAAGGAGGAGAGGTTGGCAGGAGCTCAGTCTAGGCACGTGCCAGTGGGTTGTGCAGCATATGATGTAGGTGTCATGGAGGTGTTGAATGGGAAGGGATGCCCAGACAGAGGTAGGAGAAACTGCTGGGTTCAAGGTGTGAGGATAGTGGATTAACAGAGACTGAATCCAGTAAGGTTACAGGAGTGAAGGACATGTCACACGTGTGAATCTAATCTATGTAGTTTGGAAAAGCTGGTGCTGAAAGGAAAGATCCATATGACACAGGTTGTGAAGCATACAATGAGTGGCGGCGTGTCCTGATATGTTCACTGGTTCAGTGAACCCCTGGAAAAAAGGTCATTGTGAAATAAATAAAATAAAAAGTGTTTTTAAACTATAATTCTTTGTTTTGTTCTTCTATCAGATCATTTTATATGCACATTCAAAGTATTTTTATTGCATGAGACACACTTAACGTAGTGGAGACAGTGCGTACATGAATCATAGCGCGGCCACTTAATAAAGACGGCAGTGACCACAGTGTTGCAATACGCATGTGCGGCTTAGGTTCAAATTGTGTTCTGAACCCCCTGGATGCAGAATGTAGGCGCTCCTGCAGCAGGGAGAGGTGAGGGGGAAATTCCGCTTTTAACATTGGCATTGGACCTGGTAGAGACACCAGCTACTCGAGCCCAGTTACACACGGATGATCCCGAAGAAAGACAGTGAAGCTACTGCACACCTCACCTTGTGCATACATAAATCCTCCATGAAGGCAACATCCACCCTCCATATTTGTTTATGGCTCATTGATGATTCATCAAAAACACATCACATCTGGTAAAATATCTTATAAGTATAAATTAAAGACACAACTGTAAAAGCCTTTAGAAGATCCGATCATGAATAATAATGAAGTCACTACTCTCCACCTAGTAAGAATAACTGTGTGGTTAGCAGCATTGCCATGTGCTGTTGAAAGTAGTGGGTTCAAGATCGACTGCAAGAAATATTTTTTAAACCCAATCTTCTTTTTAACAGATACAGGACATTTTAGCAAATGTGGGTAAATGACATTTATACCGTACTCTTTGTTCTACCAAATATTTAACTGTTTGAAAAGATGTGAAGAGCAACGTTTGCACATGTGTAAGGTTAGTGCTTACAGTGTCACGTGACCCAAAGATAGCTTGTCTCTTCATCGTAACAGATTCGTTTTCTTACAGTCACTTAACAGTGAATCAGTTACTTACTGTGTTTTAGTGTTCATGTGCATATTCATATGTTCTTGGTGTTTATTATCAAAGGAAAATGAACAACTTTAAGTATCTCTTAGAAACAAATTACTCAGCTTTAAGCTTGGAACAAAACTGTGAAATGAAGAAGCCAGGTAGGCCAACGCCTCAGCTCCAGTTGAAGCAAGTGCAAACAATCTGAGGTAAGACATTCTGCAGATCTTTTAACAAAAATATATCTAAAGGGGGAGGGGCAAACAGACCGAGCAGGGAGGGGGGCTGGAGAAGTCGCTGCTATCAAGATCCAGCACTCAAATAAGTGAACCTGCAGTCATCTGAAGCACCAGTCGCCACAGCATACAGTTATGCTCAGCAGCATGTTGTGTCACTGGTTACTCAATGCTGAACTGGGCTACAGTATAGTGGTGGTCATTCATTGTGGTGAACGGTTAGTGATCATACCCACAAGAAATGCTGTGCAGCAATTTTAGCAGAACTAGTATACAACTTGACTGCTTTCACAGGATTGTGACAAGGGTGGAGTAAAATGTGCTGAGTGGGTGAATATGGCAGCTCTTTCATTTGGGCCATCCAAAAGAATTTGGTTCTTTGCCACATGAAATACACCTGTGTCACTCCCACTGACAAACACCACTAGACCCATATCACTTTGGAAGAGAGAGCTGTAAGATCAATCTGATTCACTCACCTACCACACCATACTCCAGTCCTGTCATATTTCTATTGTATATACATCACAGGCAAGACCAACTGTGAAAGCATCCATGTTACATACCCTGTGTGCAATTAATTCTTTTACCATGGGACATGGGGAGGGAATGGGGAAATGCCCTACATAATGACTATGTTACATGCTTTTTGTTGTGTATAATAGTTATTAACTACCTATGCATAATTTATGATTACCCTCATAATTTATCTTCAAAGAGAATTAAAGATAAAACGTATTTACAAAATCATAATACAATATACAGTTTAGTTGAAGACATGAGGAGTTCAGTGGGATTGCTCCTGAAAATCCAATGTTTGTGAGCTAGTATGTCACTGGAACTGTGGTGCTCAGACCTGATCCTATTACTTTTATTTTTTCTCTAAGCAATGTGTCTAAGGTTCATTTATTGAAATAAAAAGCTAGGTTTGAATGTTTTGGAATTTTGTAAATGATTTCTCTGATTAGTCAGTGTTAGATTCCTGGTATTAAATCCAAGTTCACATTCAACTGTATACATAAAAACAATTTCAACTGCATTCATAAAGTTCTTTCACAGAAGTAAGATGAAGCACGGTCGTTAGAGACGTAGCTTACAATCGGATTTTTGGGGAAGGATGTGGGAGGAAATTTCCGTGCCCTTTGAAAGGAACCATCCCAGCATTTGCCTAGAGTAATTTAGGGAAATCACAGAAAACCTAAATCTGGATGGCCGGAGGTGTTTGTTACTCTTTCATTCCACTGTATTTTTAGCATTCTGTGGTAAACCCACATTTCAAAGGCCTCTAACTTCTTTTTTGTCATCATATTTATTGTCTGTTTTTAAGAACCATACAGAAGCACAGACAAGATGTAGAATTTTACAATTCAGACTCTAGGATTTAGTTCTAGCTCTGTACTTGTAAGAATTTTTTTAAATTTTATGAAAGCATTCTCTATGCAAAATTTTACTTCAGTCTTCACAGAGAAAGATTCTGATGTACTTAAACTTGTCTACTATTTGTATTAAGGAGCCTTGAAATAGTACGGTAGATTTGCATTTTTATAGGAGGTGGGATTGTTGTGTGACAATAACAAAATTAGCCTTTTTTATGCTAATATTCAGACCTACAGCATTATAGTAATTTCCAACTATGTTAAAAATTGTTGAAGATTGTCTAAATTATTAGTAATCAAAACCATGGCATTACCATAGCATTTTCTATATCAGCAAGTGCCTCACAAAAAAATATTCTTATAATATAAATTGAATAACAGATGTCAGATGTCAGACTCCTCTATATATACTGGCCAAGTTGGTTATTTCATTATCAAACTTAACCTCTTCTGTCAGATTCCAATATCAATTCTTTGTGTAGTAGCTATCTTTCACATCTATATTCATTCTTTTGAGGATTTCCACAAGTTTATGATGTACTCTTTCGGATGCTTTTTCATTATCAATAAAACAAAGGCCTATATTTTTACTTGATTGTAGCAGTTATCCATAGAATTTCTAGCACAACTATTGCTTCTCTTAAACCAAAACCTTTCCTAAACCCAAAGTGTGTCCCATCAATGAATTTGTCACAATTTTCATACAGCCTTTGATGAATGTCTTTCAGAAATATTTTTCAGACAGGGCACATAAGGCTAATGAGTCTATAATTTTCACATCATCTTGTATTCTCCTTCATTGGTAAGAAAATTGAAGTCTATAATCATCATTAGGCTGGGTGGTAACCCGTGTTGTAAATTTTGTTAAAAGGTTTTGTAATACTTTGATATCTTCTTCATCAAGAAGTTTAATTAGATCAACTGGAATTTCATCAGGCTATGCTGCTTTATTGGTTTTTAAGTTTCTGATGCCTTTCTTGATTTCTTCCTTCATAAATGGTCCTGGTGTTTCTCATTCTGCGAAATTTCAACATTTAGTCTATCATGTGAAAAGAGGTTCTTACCACAAATCTTTCTTCACAACAGAATAAAAAACTACTTCATTATACAATCAAGGATGTAATATATATTACACTCCCTGCCTGAAAAAAGGGGAAAAAATAATTCTCACACCTGTAGATAAGTTTCTGGTCATCTACACAGCACAGACAATCAAGATCTTTGTACAGTAAGATCAGCATAGGCAGATTTTACAGCTACAACAGCACAGATGAGAGGGTTTGTGAGCCCAGGAGTGTCAAAACCAACTACTGACAACCTAGATACTACCAGTTAGACTATGGGCATGCACACTCTAGCCCATCTCCCACTCCTGCCACAGTTTCGAAGTGAACAGTTTGACTGGTACCGTCAGAGGATCTTCCGAAAGTTGGAATGACAGGCTGTGATCTTCACTGAGGAAATAATATTCTGCCCAGTGCAAGTTCATTTGCACACATAACAAAGAAACGGTGAGTGCTGTCTCATAGAGTGCATTTTTTCAATGTAAACTGGCCCCACCCCAGTTCATATGGTCTGGGGTGGGATAACCTATAGCTCTTTTTCACCTTTGGTGTTTGTTGAGAAAATGATGACCAGCACTCAGTACATGCAGATTGTTCCAAGACCTGTTCTTTTGCCATTCCTGTAACAGGAAGCTGATGTTTTGTTCCAACAGGATAATGCTTGCTGACACACTGTCTGTGAAACTATGTGCTCTGAAAGATGTGCAGCAACTTTCTTGGCCAGCATAGTCTTTGGATTTATCTCCAATGGAGCACATGGAATATGATGCCTGCAGCTCATCAACCCACAACTCTTACAGAACCACAAGAACAGGTCGAGCAAGCATGGTATAATTTTTCACAAGACTGTATTTACCATCCAAACATGTAGAACATGCAGATATAGATGTATGATCAAGTGGATTCTAGAATGAGCTGTAAATATAATAATTTCATGTATTCCACTGTTTCTACAATAAATCTTGAGTTAATTGGTAAACTCTAAGAGAGTGTACTAGCATTTATTTCCAGAAATTTTTATGTGTGGTTTCTGTTCTTTCAGATATGTCCAAAAGAACAGACACCATGATCCTCTACAAATTAATGCTGTAGTGGGCAAAAAATATTCTTAAATTTCATTGTGGTCATACACAAAGCTCATTCTCTTTATGGACATTGTTTAACCATGACCACGAGTAAACTAGACTATGGGCAAGGGAAACTACAATAATAGTGTAGGCTGTTAATTGAGAATTTGTGTCTGGCTGAGAGTGTACCAGGGTAGTCCCTACAGCTGCGACATCCACTATGTCCCAAGTGGCTAAGTGGCTAGAGCATGTGGCTAATAAACAGAAGACCCAGGTTTGATCCTCAGTCTGGACCCAAATTTTCAACTACATTTAATGCCCACAATAAGCAGATAAAACAACTGTGACATCCTTAACTATATTTCATATTATAATAATGTCTATTCTTTTGGACATTTCCTAAAGAACAACCTGCCCCCCCCCCCTCCACACACATGCTATTGAGAAGATGCTTTTATTTGTGTTTTAGCTATTCATTTTTGTCTGCTCTAATCTTTGACATTACAAGCTTATGAAGATTAGTGTAACCAGTCTGATGTGACTGGGCTATATGGTTTTCGCATTCATGCATCAGTGCAATATTTTTATCAGCCATCCACTTTTTTTAATCTCTTGTTTTATATTCTAGTTAATTTTGAGCAGTGGTTACCGTAATGTTTTTCACCTCTTGCCACACAGGTTTTTTTGTCAATCGTTGATTTCATTGTTGTCACTATTTCATTGTTGATGTCTATGCTAACTTCAAATTTCAGTTTTTCATAAACTATCTTTATTGGTTGACTTGGTTTTTTTTCTGTTTTCCCCCTAGCTTTGTTAATAGGGAGGCTACATTCAGTATATGGTCAATTGGTATGCTTGCTTCAGGATAGGTGTATGCTCTTGTGGCTGCAGTTCCAAAACACTGGTAATTAAACTATAGACTATCTTGTTATGAACTATGATGTTATTGTTGTTTGCTGGAGATTTTCATGTATAAAATTGTCTTTGTGGTAATCTGAAAGAAGTATTAGTGACTTTTATGTTTTCTTCTTGGCAGAATTTAGTACACAGTCATGTTCTTTCAAACCAAAATGCCTTACAGGTCCTCATACGTGCCATTTCCCAGCTTGTAATTGCATTCTCCCATTATTACATTAATTTCATGATGTTTTGTGAGGGAAAATACTTCCTTAATTTTTTCATAGAAATAATCCACTTCTTAGTGATATCCATCTGTAGTTGTTACTTGAATGACGTTGAGGTGCATTGGCTTGGCACTGAGCTTTAACAAGGCAATTCTATCTGAAAGGGTACAAAATCTGTAACACTCTTGGAAATGCACTCTGGCACTATAAAGCCCACTCCTCTCATGTGGTATCAGCCCTGTTTCCCAGAATAAAAGAGCATACCATGTTTCTACCATACACATTATGTAAATACCCAATTCTGTCATTTCTGGGAGCACATAAGATAATTTTCCTACTTCATATATACTTAGAACACTCTATGTTCCAATATTACTTTCCTTCCTTCTGTTCATCATTAATGTGGATCTATACAGAATTATTTCTCCTGGATATCCAACTGGGGAACTATTTAAAACACTGGAACATTTAGAAATGAATGTATCCACATGGTTCTCTAGGAATTCTGTAGGGTTCTATTCCTACAGTTCTGTAGTTCTATTCCATTGCCGCTAAACATCAGCCACTCCTAATATGAAGAAAGATACTTTTAGCAACTGTATACTATGGATCAGACAGTCCTGTGTTTGTTGGTATATGCAAGACATTCAATTTTCCTCCTGCCACACATATCTGGGAGGCATCCTCCTACTTGCCACCTGGAAATGTGCTCTCTAAAGGTTGCAGGCTGCCCCAAGGTAAGGAATTGACAGGTCATTATAAAACACATGTTAATATTAGTCTTAAGTCCATGTGTCTGAATTTAATATGGCTGTATCCAAAAAGAAATCCACTTTAAATCTTTTGACTGATAAAAAAACACAGATTTATTCCTAAATGTTTGTTGTATTCATCACACAATGATACTTTAATCCTTAGAATGTGGGCTTTAACTCTTTTACTCTCATCGTAATTCACAGTGAGTCATTTATTATCAGCCATTTTACAGCAATGGCCATTTCTTGATTTGGTGAAGGAAATGAAGAATTTCTGTTTTCCATAAAAGAATGTAATATTTACAGTATTTACAGGATCTCATGGAACATTACTAATTCATTACTAAAATCAAGGTATGTGCTTAGAGTACAAACTGGATATAGTACAGTTGGTTCTGCTGTAATTGATATAATAAAGGTGCAGTCAATTTCCGACATTATACTGAAGTTTTATTTTATTTTAAGCAGTAGTTCATGCTAGCAATACAGATGGATGATCTAGATTAAGTGGTGCTGTATATAGAAAGAAAGCTGAAGAGAAAAGACAGAGGGACAATAAGCTTTTACAGAAGATACCATGACTGGACTCTTATTTTAGTGGTAAAAGTGACAGTGAACTAAGTCTCTCTAAACATTTAGGTGAAGCTGCAGTTGAAAACTGCAACAATGAACATGTAGCTCTGGAAGTGCAGGTCAAAGTATAGTTCTAAACACCACACCGAATCCAAAAGATCTGAATTTTGGAGCTTTGGAAACATGTTAGGAGTCTACATGTTCTAAAGCAGAAAAGTTTTCTGTTCCTAGTAATGACCCATTTTATTGGGATCATTGTTCTGCACATGCTGTAAATTATTCAGTGGTGGATCTTAATTTGCAACATTTGGTTTCAGTAATTGGAGCCACGCTGGAATACGAATAGTGGAACATGAAATTCTCCTCTCACAGAGACTGCTTGTTAAAATTAAAAAACAGAGCAAACGAGATGAACAGAATTGACAAACAGTTACTGACCCAGAATTAGCTTGAATTTGCACATTGTTTCTGTAGTTAAGAAGCTAGCTTCCAGGGGTCTATCATTTTGTGACGACAAAGAGGTGTTTGGCTCTGTGAAAAATGTAAATTACACGATGTTCCTGGAATTAATTGCAGAGTATGATTCTTTTTTGGCTGACTATATAGCAAGGTTTGGTAAACTTGGAAAAGGATGTACTTCATACTTGTCACCAGCAACTTATGAAAATTTAATACCCCTATGGGAAAGTCAGTGACCCAAAAAATATGTAATGAAGTTATTTCTTATAAATATTTTTTGGTCATTGTAGATTCTACATCAAATATATCCCATAAAGACAAGGTAAGTGTGATCATTAGATATGTAAGTGAAGATGGGGTCTCAACTGAAAGATTCCTGTGTTTAATAAAAAATGCATGCCATACTGGAAAGAAGTATTCTGAATCATTACATGGACTGAAACTGGAAAACTGTAGAGGTCAGTCATACGATAAAGCTACGAATATTTCTGGTGTATATTCAGGCTTGCAAGCTAGCCTCAAGGACTGAAACTCTTTAATTTTCTTCATTCTGTGTTCAGCTCACTCACTGAATTTAGTCAGTTTTTCAGCTGCACAATGCTGCACAGCTTTGAGATGCTTTTTTTGAGTTAATTCAAGGTCTATACAACATCTTTGCAAAGTCTACAGGTAGGTGTAACATCTTGCAAGCTTTTTTTAATTGTACAAATGTGACAGTTAAGTCACTGTCTACAACTCGATAGTGTGCACATGAGGATGCTTGTAAGAGTTTGAATGCAGACTAGAAAGCAGGAGAGTTAGATGTGAAGCTGAGGCTCTTCTTAGGAAGTTAGGTATAATTGAAGTAGCTTTCATGACATCAGTGTGGGGCTGTATTCTGCTACAATTTGGCAAAGTAATGAAAAAACTGCAAGCTGAGGATGCAGACATTTCTAATTCTGTTGAATTGTATGACACTCTTGCTATGTTTTTAACTGAGCTTCAGTCATTTTTTTCAATTCACAAGAATTCAGCTGAAAAGAAACTTATAGAGATTAGGAATTCAGATTCAGTTCCCCCTCCTTCAGCAGCTGAATATCAAAAAGGAAAAATGTCAGATTAAATGCAAGAGATTCTTTGATGATTCATATGACTCAGAAGAAGAATCAAAATGTTCTGAAGAAGAAACGAGATCAGATGCTGTTGGTCTATGGAGGAGAATGGAAACATCATATTGTAAGATTATAAAAACTCTTCAGGATGAGTTACAGAAGAGAGTCAATGTCTACAAAGAATATGGCTCCAGATTTTCATCTCTCTCAAATATTACCAAATTATAAGTTGTTCAAATTTATAATGCTGCAGAGAAACTTAGGGCCATTTATAGTTCTCACAATGAGAACAAATTTGGTGAATAATGTATACATTTTAGAAGTTATCTATTGTCTCTGAAGAAAGAAGATCGTGACATGTTGTCCTGTCTTTAATTTCTTTTTAGAATTTTGGCTTAACCCTTAACATCCCAGGTGCGGTCTCACAGACCGCAAGCGATTATTGTTAGTCAATTGTTAATGGACAGTGGTGGGGAAGAATAATACAGCATTGTGTAATCGTTGCTTCCAACACCTACACTGTTTTCCACTGTCAGTAGCCACATTAACACGAGTTGGAGCAATATTATTACATTTTCTTTTGTGCTAGCGGTCTCAATGACCGCACCTGGGCCTTTGCGTTATGGATTCAGCACCGAGATCTTCCTCTACTGTGCGTGTTACAGACCCTCATTTTGAGGATACTGTTTTGAAATGGTTTGAAGACCCTTCAGGAAGTGATGTGAGATCAGACAGTGACAATGAGATTCAAAGTGAACATAATTCAGATTCAGAACAGTGTGAAAGTGAAGAAGAAATTGTATTGTCACCTGTGGATTCTTCGAGTGAAACAAGTAATCGAAATGGTGAAGACAGACATATGGAGACAGTACCATCAGCTAAGAATTCTGCAAGAAATATTTTTGGTTGAAACAATTTTCGTTGGTCTTCGAAGCCACTCTTGAGGAACTCTCGCTGGCCGCAGTGGCCGAGGGGACTGAGGCGCTCCAGTCACGGTCTGCATGGCCACTACGGTCGGGGGTTCGAATCCCCCCTCGGGCATGGATATTTGTGCCGTCCTTAGTCTTAGCTAGTTCATAAGTAGTTTGTAAGCTTAGGGAATGATGACCCCGTAGTTAAGTCCCATAAGTTCTACAAACATTTGAACATTTTGAAGAAATCTCGTGTGCGTCAGCGTAATATCATTTGTTTTCCGACTGTAAGACCACCTGCTCAAGTAGGTAACAATCCAGATCTACTCACTATTTGGAATTTGCTGACGACTGACAATATTTTGAATATTATAGTAAAGTGGACTAAAGTAAAAATAAACAAAGAAAAGCCTGAGAATGAACCAAATGTTTGGCATGAAACAGATTTATATGAAAAAGCTTTTATTGGTTTACTATTTTACTCAGCTACTTTCAAATCCAACAGAGAAGATTATAAATCATTTTATGCCACAGATGGTACTGGATGTGATATTTTAGATGTGTTATATCGAAAAACCGGTTTGGCATACTTCTAACATGCTTGAGATTTGTTGATCCTGCAACCTGTTTGAAACGCAAGCAAAACAATCCTTTAGCTATGATACTAGAAATTTTCACAAAATTCATCAACAATTGTCAGAAGTTGTACAAGATTGGGGAATGTGCATGTGTCAATGAAATGCTTGGATCATTTCGTGGAAAATGTATATTCTGAAGAAACCATGCAAGTATGGACTAAAAGTCATGTGCCTTACTGATGCTCGCACTGGTTATCTGTTCAATGCATATTTACACGGGAAAGGATTCAGACAGCCAAAATCTAAGTTCAGAGGAAAAGAAATTCCAAAAGCCAACTCAGGCTGTGATTAGACTTGCTAAACCAATTGAACAGACTATCCGAAATATTACCGCCGATAATTGGTTTAGCTCAATCGAGTTAGCAACATGACTGAAAAAAGAGAGGGGGAGAGAGAGAGAGAGAGAGAGAGAGAGAGAGAGAGAGAGAGAGAGAGAGAGAGAGAAAGGGAAATCCCAAAAGATTTCTTACTTGCTAGAAACAAGAAAGTTGGTTCTGCAAAGTATGCATTTACACACAATCTAAGTCTTGTTTCATTTGTTTAAAAAAAGGTCAGAGCTGTCATTCTTATTTCGTCTATGCATCATGATGAAAGAAAGATGGAGTAACAGATAAACCAGAAATAATTTTTACTACAATCAGACTAAAGGTGGTGTTGATGTCCTATATGAGAAGTGTGCCAATTATTCAACTGCTCAACGTAACCAGCAATGGCCAATGGCTTTGTTTTTCCGTATTTTGGACATAAGTGGGGTGAATGCATTTGTTCACCACAGCTCTTACAAGGACAGTGATGAAATGAGCCGCTTCAATTTTTTGAAAAGGCTGGAAAACTCACTGGTGACACCACAGATGGAAAAATGAGTGAAAATTCCTCACATTCCACGTGAACTTCATGCATCCATTCACCGTGTGTTGGGAGTCGCAGAAACAAGACTAGAAGTCGTTGGAGAGCGATTGGAAAAACATAGAACATGCTCCACCTGTGACCCAAAAAAGACGAGAAAGACGTGTTATGTTTGCCATTGTTGCAAGAAGCCCATCTGCCTTGAGTGTTCTACCAAAATTTGCATCGAGTGCAGAGAAAACATTTGATAAGACAAAAAGTTACCAACAAAGCAGTAGTGAAATTTTTATTTGTGTGTGTGTGTGTCTGTTTTTTTTTTTTTTTTTTTTTTTTTTTTGGGGGGGGGGGAGAGTCTTATGTTTTTACAATTACATGCTCAATAAACAATAAAAATATGGCACAAAGTAAAATTTAAAGGCCATAGTATTTGACGTTTTACAGTGTTAATAAAATAATCTAATGTTAAATCCATTTTCTGCAGTTTTATGTTTGAATATATATATTTCATAAAATTAATTTTAAAATGTATTCCTTTTACAGAGTTTATGTAGACATAAGTAGCCTTTTGCGTAATAAATTGAATTAGTTCACTTAAGTAACAATCATAACTATTTATGATTATTTAAAAATTGCGATCTGTCAGACCGCACCTAGGACAGACTGTGACAGAAAAATGACCTGCGAAGCTAAGGGTTAAAAAAATTTGACAATGTCTACCCAGATGCATACACATCTCACAAAATTTACAACTGCACGCCAGCAATCAACTGTTCTGCTGAAAGGTCTTATTCTGTTCTAAAGCAGATGAAGAACTACCTACAGACTGCAGAGAATCAAGAATGACTGGTCACTCTTGGAGTTCTATCCATTGAATCAGACATGACAGTCAGCATGGATTTTGAAGAAGTGATAACGAATTTGCAAATACCAAAGTGAGAAGGAAGGTACTGTGCTATGATTTTCAGACTGACAAAATTTCACTTTAAATTTTGGTACAGTATATGATATTTAAATGTGGTGATTATCATTGTATATTTACTGTGTATTGTGTTCAAGTCTAATGTTTCTTCGACAGTGTTTCATTCCGTAATTTTATTATGTTTCAACTTTAAATTTGTACATGAGCTTAGTGTTACTGTTATATGTTACCTAAATAATTGATTAAATATTTTTTATTCAGAGGTTCGATTACAGCAATAAATATTTAAAAAATTCAGGTTATTGTATTGATAGTATCCAGAGAGTGTTTTCTCTCTCTAAAAAAAAAAAAAAAAAAAAAAAAAAAAAAAAAAAAAAAAAAAAAAAAAAAAAATGTTTGAATCCTAGATGCTGGGGGGGGGGGGGGAGGTGTAAAATAAATTACTGCACAGGGGCATCACATACCCTAAATACAGCCCTGGAGTAGTGACACCAAAGTATGTTGTGATCACAGTGCTTTTTCATTCTTACTACACACCATAAAATCGTTGAATACTGAACCATTAATTAAAAGAATTATATAGGCAAACCAGTAGTGATAATCACAAATAACGCTTCTAATTTTATGAGAAGTAAATGGAAGAATTTTTCACTTGAACATGGGATTAAAGACATTTTTGTATCAAAATCTCACCCCCAATCCAGTACAGCAGAACAGACATTCAAGGAACTAAACAGGTTCATGTGGACATAATTTCAAATAGACAGATGATGTGGATAGAGTATCTAACACCATTACCTCATTTGTCCACTAGTTTCACACCATCTGAGTTGATATTTCATAAACTGGAGATGGACGAGGGGATCAAGCCTCTACCGCAGATACCCAGAGAAGAGCTTGGTTTAGATGAGAAAAGACAGCAAGTCTTGGTTAGTTTAACCCATGAGGCACTGATATGTAAGAAAAGATTCAACAGAAGCTAGGACAAACACAGTCATTTCATATTGGACAGGAAGTACTCTTTAAAACACACCCTAAGTCAGCCAAACTGAAGAAACGAAAAAAAAGTGGCAAGTGATGTTTACAGGACCGTATGTCATAGCCAACATTTCACATCCTGGATGTTATGTTTTAGGGTATCCAAACTCATACAAAATATAAGTTTTGCACATACACCAAGACTTAAAACCATTTAAACATTGTAAACATAAAACCAAAGTTGCAAGGCTCATGGTAAATAAAGTAGCATGCTGCAACTGTAAATACAAATATGGAACCTCTTTGCAGGCACCTGTGTGCATTTTGTTACCACAAAATGTGTGCAACCCTGCCAGTGTATAACGTATGCATGTGACATATGCCATCAGTAAGTGACACATAGCTTGTACTTCTGAGGACATTTGCAAGTAAACAGAGACAGAGCAAGAAAATATGAGAATGACCATAATTTGAAATGTATATTTATACAAATATTCAATTTAAGTTAGCTTGTGAGTCGAAGGAACAAAATTAAGCTGGGGTCAGCAAGAGTAAGCATTTCTCAAAGTATAAGGTTCAATAGAATTAAGATTTTTTTTTCTTCATAGAAGTAATATGTTTTCACATGTTGACACATTAAAGCAATAAAACTTGGACTATTATGGGTATCGAGTACACCCTGAAGATAAAACGTCTGATGTATATAGTGTAAATAATTCTTACCTTATGAGATAAGTAATAGTGTAAAACTGATTGTTCATTACACCTTGCCCATTGCACAACTTGTTCTCTATCAGTAGTCATTACAAATGAATAGGTGGATCCCTTTATTTATTTTTAATATGACAATCACAACCACATTCATGCCTTGTGCAGAAAAGCAACACATCAGTTCTCAGTTGAACAGAATGCACAAAGTAGTGCACAGCATACCAGCAATGACTGTGTGAGTAATTCATAAGATTAAACAAAATGAAAAACCGGTTATGATTAACTTATACCTAAAATGCCATTATCTAAAATGACTTACAGCCAAAATGACCTACATCTAGAATGGACTACACCTAAACTTAAGAATAAAACATGAGCATAAAATTGAAAAAAGAGGAAAAACAGGAAATATAATGTTTTATGATTCATTTCTAAGTACAGCACACACACACACACACACTGAAGAGAAGTATGTTTTACAAATTTTTTCAGAAGTTCTTCACTTTTTTATATTTTGAATTTACTGGTTTTGTGACACCCTTGATGTTGTTACATGACACCCCAGAGTGTTGCAACACCCAGTTGGGAAAGCCCTGACTTAAAAGAGTACAAGAGACAGGGAATTTTTTTACTGTACTAGTTGATGAAATGAGACATAACACTGCAAGAACAACTAATGTCCTATTCACAGTATATAGACTGACTGTTCGTGTGAAAAATCAGTTAGAGGGACAATTTTTTGAACTTATTTATGTATAATATGTTTCAGCACAAGCAATTGCCATGAGGATTATAAGGCACCTCTTATCTTATAATTTGGAATGGCCATGAGGATTATAAGGTATCTCTTATCTTATAATTTAGAAAGGCCTGTATGGCAGTGAAATGATGAACGCCTGGTTACATGTCGTGAGAACAATAATTGCAAACCAATCCCCCCGAGCATATTTCATACACTGTATGGCTCAAGACCTTAATTTAATTACAAGACCTTCATATTAGATACCTATGAAATGGAAATAAATGTGGACAATAAAAAGTAAATCAACCTATTTAAACAATCTGCACTTTGGGTCAACCTTTTGAAGATTTTTTTTTTTTTTTTTTTTGGATTGAATTGACTCATCTCATTCAACATTAATGTGCCTTTATGAGACACAGTTGGCAGAAAATCTGTGTTGTATAAATAATTGCAAAAATGCTTCCTGTGGTAGGTACTACATTGGGGCACTTCAAGACATTGCTAACAGGGTTGTCTCCTCTCAAAAATATCAACTAAGGCTGCCATGGAAAACAGCCAGCTTATTGCGTTGTTAGTTACACTAAGAAAAGTTTTCCAAACATAGTGAATATAAACAAAGCACTGCAGGAGGCATAAAAAAATAAAAGAGTGTTATTGTTGTGGTCTTTAGTCTGGAGACTGGTTTGATGCAGCTCTCCACCCTACTCTATCATGAGCAAGCCTTTTCATCTCCTCATAAGAACGGCAACCTACATCCATTTGAATTTGCTTACTATATTCATCTCTTGGTCTCCCTATGCAAATTTTACCCCACACACTTCCCTCCAACGCTAAATTCACAATTCCTTGATGTCTAAAAATGTGTCTTGCCAATCGATCCCTTCTTTCAGTCAAGGTATGCCAGGTATGCCATTTTAAAAGCTTCTATCCTCTTCCTGTCCACACTGTTTATCGTCCGTGTTTCACTCTCATACAAGGAAACACTCCACACAAATGCCTTCAGAAAGAACTTCCTCATGCTTAAATTAAATTTGATGTTAACAATTTCTGTTTTTCAAAAACGCTCTTCTTCCCATTGCCATTATGCATTTTATATCCTCTGTATTGTGACCAACATATGTTATTTTACTGCCCAAGTAACAAAACTTATTTACCACCATTATTGGTTCATTAACTAATTTAATTCCTTCAGAATTGCCTGATTTTCTGAGACTGCATTCAATTACCCTTGTTTTGCTCTTGTTAATATTCATCTAGTATGCACCTTTCAACACACTGTCCATCAAGTTCAACTGTTCTTCTGGTCGTTTGCTGTCTCTGACAAAATTACAATGTCATAAGCAAAACACAAGGTTTTTATTTCTTCACCCTGAACTTCTATTCTTTCTCCAAATTTCTCCTTGCTTTCCTTTATAGCTTGATGAATCTACAAACTGAATAGCATTGGAGAAAGGTTACAACCCTGTCTTACTCCCTTCCCAACCTATGCATCCCTTTTATGCTCTTCAATTCTGATAACTGCTGTCTGGTTTTTGTACAAGTTGTAAATAACCCTCCGTTCCCTATAATTTACTCCTGCTGATTTCAGAATTTTGAAAGAGTCTATTCCAATTAACATTATCAAAAGTTTCTCCAAATCTACAAAAGCTAGAAATGTAGGTTTGCCTGTCCTTAGTCTATCATGTAAGATAAGCCATAAAATGAGTATTGCCTCCTATATTCCTACATTTCTCCTGAATCCAAACTGGTCTTCCCCAAGGTCAGCTTCTACCAGCTTTTCCATCCTTCTGTAAATAATTTGTGTTAAAAGTTTTCAACCATGACTTATTAAGCTGATGGTTCTGTAATTGTCCCACCTGTCTGCACCTGCTTTCTTTGGAATGGGAAATACTGCAGTTTTCTTAAAGTTTGAGGATATTTCCCCTGTCTCATACATCTTATGCACCAGGTGGAATAGTTTTGTCATGGTTGGCTCTCCCAGGGACTTCAGTAGTTCTGAGGGAATGTCGTCCACTCCAGGGGCTTTGTTTCGACTTAGGTCTTTCAGTGCTCTGTCAAATTTTTCTCTCAGTATAGTATCTCCTATTTCATCTTCATCTATTTCCTCATTTCCTATTACAATATTGTCTGGAAGTTCATTTCCTTTGTAGAGCCCCTCTATATACTCTTTCCACCTTTCAGCTTTCCCTTCTTTGCTGAAAACTGGTTTTCTATCTGAGTTCTTTATATCCATACAACTACTTTTCTTGTCTCCAAATGTTTCTCATATTTTCCTGTAAGTGGTATCTATTTTCCCCTATTTATACATTCTTCTACAGACTTGCATTTGCCTTCTAGCCACTCCTGCTTAGCCATTTTGCACTTCCTGTCAATCTCATTTCTTAGTCGTCTGTACTCCATTTTGGCTGTTTCATTTACTGCATTTTTATAATTTCTTCTTTCATCATTTAAATTTAGTATTTCCTGTGATATCCAAGGAATTTTTGTAGGACTTGCCTTTCTACCTATTTTGTCCTCTGCTACCTTCACTATTTCATCTCTCATTGCTACTCATTCTTCTTCTACTGTTTCATTTCTCCCCAATTCTGTCAATTGTTGCCTAAAGCTCCCTCTGAAATTTGCAGGAACTACAAGTTCCTTCAATTTATCCAGGTCCCATCTCCTTATTTTACTACCTTTTTGCAGTTTTATCAGTTTCAACCTACAGTTATTGACCAATAAGTTATGGTCAGAGTCTATAAATAAATAAAAAGTTCAATCTCTCCATGTCACAAGCTATTATTCAGCTTCTGTGTTCCATAGATAATTGCCACTACTGCCAAGGCTCTCCATGCAGCAGAATAGCACCTCAGCAATGGACATATTGGAACAATCCTCTTAAGGTAATATAAATATCAATTTAATACAAATAAACAATCCCTGAGACTGATTTTCGTCTCGATTATGTCAACAACATTATTGATAAATCTGAAGCATGGAGGTCTGGGTTTGATTCCCGGCCACACCACAAATTTTAATTCAATGCTTCAGATTTATCAATAATGTCTTTGACATAATCAAGACGAAAATCCGTCTCAGGGATTGTTTATTTGTATTAAATTGATATTTATATCGCCTTAACAGGATTGTTCCAATATGTCCATTGCCGAGGTGCTATTCTGCTGCATGGAGAGCCTTGGCAGTAGTGGCAATTATCTATGGAACACAGAAGCTGAATTAAAGTTTGTGACATGGAAGGAAATCATATTTAGACTATTCCAAGGCATCTTAATCATTATTGGTGTGGTGGTCTAACGGTTAAGATGTCTGCCTAGTAAGCATGGAGGTCCGGGTTCGATTCCCAGCCGCACCACAAATTTTAATTCAATGCTTCAGATTTATCAATAATGTTTGTAAATCTATTGGACCAAACTGCGTGATCATCAGTCCGTAGCTTACAAACTACTTAAACTAAGGTAAAGTAACCTAAGGACAACACACCCATACCCATGCCCCAGGGAGGACACGAACCTCTGACGGCGAGCAACCGTGTGCTCCGCAGTGAGGTGCCTTAGACCGCTCGGCTACTCCACCGCAGAGAGTTCAAGTGACACAGTTGTTAGGAGAATGACTGGATGTAAGTAATGTAGCAAGATAAACTGCTGAAATATGTTACTGCTGAAACATTTTTTACACTTTTATTGAAAATGTAATTGCAGAAGTCGACACTTGTTTAAAATCTCAAGGAAAAATGATCACATGTATTCAAATGATTTTGCTTGTGAAAACCAGTAATAACTCCTGCACAAAACAAACTACTAATGAAGTATCATAATTTTTTCAGGTTGAAAATATAGCCACAGTAGTTCTGCATGAATGTGAAATATGGCTTAATCACTGAAAACGTCTAGAGTAGAAATCTGCTACTGCAATTGTAGCTATTGAACAAAGTGGGGAATAGTTTCTTTTTCCCTTTTGACTAAGATCTTGATATATATAGAAATTCCATGACATGATGTTTGTTCACAATGAACTCCAAAACTACTGAACGTATCTTAATGATGATTTGCACAGTGAGTGTAATTTGGTCCAACTTAAAAGGTAGGATGGTTTTTAGCTTGATTAATAACCTTAATACTGTATTATTTTTATAGCAAATTCAAAGTTCTTATGTATGTTGGGTATGGAACCAATATTTGGCACAATTTTTCAACTTAAAATCTGTGCTAGCTGCATAGTCCTCAGTTGGCAAGTGAAAGGTTTCAGGTTCAAAATTTGCTGAGAGCACAGAATTTTTCACTTTGAGTTTTATGGTAGCATTCCCCTGTCAGCAATGTGAGGAGTCACCAGAAACAACTCATGGTACAGATTCCATGTTCAACTGTAGGTTTGCTTTTCCTGGTTCGATAAGCGAGGTAGGTTTGGGACTTGTTAGGCACCAAAGTGGGGTCCAATCGAAAGACTTGCACTAGGTAACTGAGACACACAAAATTATTATTATTATTATTATTATTATATTTGATGCAGGTCATTTCCCAGAAAGATGATACAATTTATTTCAAATTGCACATTTTTTCACTATTTTACATAAGACATATCCATGTGAACTGTTGTGCATTTATATCTCACATAATGCTTTCCTCTGCAGTTATATTTTGTGGAACTGGGAAAGTGGGTTTGTCATTGGTGGGGTCACAGGGGTTAGTCAGTGTTGGATAGCATGCAAAGGCACATGGAGACAGGGTGCGGAGAGAAAAAGCCAACAGTCTCGATAGTGGTCTATGGCCTATGACATGGGCATAAGTGAATGGTGGTTGTATTGGGCTTACATATGTTGTTCTGCTCTAGTCTGTATGGCTCACCTACAAAGTTTGGAATTAAACAGTTTCCTGAAATTAACTCATTCTTTAGAACTGCTTAGTAGTACGCTGAGCATTTCCCTAGTGCCTCATTGCTATCTTTTGTTCTGAACTGTTTGATTCTGTACACTGTCGACTAACCTGGCTTGTGGGGGCAATCATGTTGTGGGGTCCTCCTACTATGTTACGTCTTTTCCTCCAGTTCATGTGCCTGTCCAAGTAATTTGGAGCATTCTACTAAAGTACATTTGTGAGTGTGAAGTAAGAAACCTATGTGTGAGCCCATGTTTTCTTCCCTTCATGTATTATGGTGTGGGTTTCTGTAGTCATGTCCTAGTTTATGAACCATGGGCAATGTATGGGTGGCCAAGCAAGTGTTCCTTACAGTTGGGACACTGGTTTCTCCCTCACCCGTTAGGGGTAAAACTGAATGGGACCCTGGGCAAGAAAGGCTATCAACCTGCTTCCCAGATACTTTGATATGATTCTGGCAACAATCAGAGAAAAATGCCTTGGAGCTTTGGATGTGATGGAGTCTCACTTCTAACTGACAGACTAGGGACTCCTTATATATCACTTGGCAAATGATCTGTCATGGGATGGGGAGTTATTAATGTCAATGGGGACTTCACTGGGAAGAATGTAGAGCTGACAGAAGCTACAAGTAAGATGGGGTTAACTGTTTGAGCTGTTAGTGACATTTGGGTAAGGGGAGAGAAAGAGAGGGTGAAGTGTGTCTACCTGTCAGGAGTCAAAGCAGGAAGAGCACAGAGGGGGTAGGGCTTTACTACAGGAAAGCAACTGAACCCAGCATTATTGCAATAAGGAATGTAAAGGAACAACTGATGTGGATAGATTTGGCTTTCTCCAGCAAGGAAAAAAAAAAAAAAAAAAAAAAAAAATTGTCACTGTATTCGCCCTGTGAAGGGACAGATCAAGATGAAATGGATGGATTTCACGATACGATGCACTCAGTGATGTAGTTGTTAGAGTAAAGGACAATGACAGTGTTCTCATCATGGGTGTCTAAAATTCCATGATAGAAAATCAGACCGAAGGGTATGAAAAGGTTATGGGTAAGTTTGGAGAGGATATGGAGGCCAAGAGGAATGGAAAACTGTTCTTGGATTACTATGCCAGTATGGGATTAGTTATCACAAACTCCTATTTTAAGCATAAGAACATTCACCGGTACACTTGGGAAGGCAGGGGAACCAAATCTGTCAATGACTATATAATAACAGATCAGGAATTCAGGAAAGCAGTCAAGGATGCACATGTTTTCAGAGGGTGCTTTGATTATGCTGATCATTATTTAATCTGCAATGAAATTGGTTTTGTGAGGCCAAATGTGCAGAAAGTCAGGTCCATATGTAGAAGGATAAGAGTGGAGAAGCTTCAAGACAACAAATAAATGTATAGCAATGATCTCAGAAAGGCACCAGTTAATTGAAGGTAGTCATTGGAAGAGGAATGAACAAGATACAAGGACACACTACTAGAAGTGGCTAGAGAATGTCTTGAAACAGTAGTGTGTAAAGGCAGGAAGAAACAAACAGCTTGGTGGAATGATACAGTCAAGGCATTACACCCGGATTCTGTCGACTTCTTGCCATGATATTTCGGCTGACAACCGTTCAGCCATCTTCAGGTGAGTGCGGAACGGATGTCAGCCAAAATATCGTGGCAAGAAGTCGACGGAATCCGGCTGCAATCCCAAAACTTCATGGAATATTCTGTACGCCGGGAAAACTTCAAGCATCACACAGTCAAGGCAGTCTGTAAAAAGAAAAAGAAGGCATTTAAAAATGGCTCCATACTAGAAATCAGAGAATGTTTGTTGAAGAAAGAAACAAAGCCAAATGGATGATTGCAGAATTCAAGCAAAAATCATGAGAAGACTTTGGAAATAAGTTAGAAACTTTGGGTCAAGCCACGGGAAAACCATTCTGGAGTGTAATCAGAAGTCTTTGTAAGGGAAGGAAGAAGGAATTAAAAAGTGTTTTGCACAAGTCAGGAAAACTGCTAGTGAACCCTGTGGATGCCTTGGGTAGAGGTAGGGAATCTTTTGAGGAGTCACTCAATGCAGGTGAAACATTCAATGATGTGTCAGATTTTGAGGTAGAAAGGGGTAGGAATGATGATGGAAACAGATCACAATTGTGGAAATGTAGAAAATGGTCAATAGATTATAGTATGACAAAGTAGTTGTGGTAGATGAAATTTAAGTCAGAATTCATAAAATACAGTGGAATGCCAGGTCTCAAAAGGTTACACAGGATAATTGGAATGGCATGGGAGCTGGAAAAGGTTCTGTCTGTCTGGACAAAAGCAGTAGTCACACCAATTTTCAAGCATGGAAACAGAAAAGATTGTAACAACTACAGAAGTATCTCTTTAATTAGTATTGTTGGCAAAATATTCTTAGGTATTGTTGAAAGGAGACTGTGAGTATTAGTTGAAAACAAGTTGGATGAAAATCAGTGTGGGTTTAGGCCTTTTAGAGGCTGTCAGGATCAGATCTTTAGCTTAGCAGATAATGGAGAAGTGCTATGAGAGGAACAGGAAATTGTATCTATGTTTTACAGATCTAGAAAAGGCTTATAATTGTGTTTGTAAGAGGAAGCTGTTGTCAGTTCTACAAGATTATGGAATAGGAGGCAAACTTCTGCAGGCAATTATAGGTCTTTACGATAAGGCTGTAACATGGCACCACTGTTGTTCATACCATTTGAAGATAATTTGTTGAAAACAGTACACTGTCAAGGTGAGATTAATTCTGATGGCAGATTTGCAATCCAATCCAACATAGTGAAATAAAATTGAATCAAGGTGTAGCAAAGCTAATGCATTGAGAGCTCAGCTAAGATCTACTCTCTTCTGCAAGAAGGAAGTCTGTACCAAGACTAAGTTAGCAGTACACAATTCTATTTTTTGTGCAACTTTGTTGTATGGGAGTAAAAGCTAGGTGGATACAGGTTACCTTTTTAATAAGGTTGAGGTTACAGATATGAAAGTAGCAAGGATAATTGCAGGTACTAATAGAAGGGAACATT
The DNA here is from genome assembly GCA_026315105.1 of Locusta migratoria. NCBI lineage: Eukaryota > Metazoa > Arthropoda > Insecta > Orthoptera > Acrididae > Locusta > Locusta migratoria. The sequence continues at coordinate 264,127,371 of CM048755.1, forward strand.
GGCAGGAGGGTGTCCATAATGAGGAAATCAGAGAAAAAAATGTGAATTAACGCAATAGATAAAGCAGTTAGAGAGAACAGATTGAAATGGTGGGGTCATGTTACTCACATGGGAGAAGCAAGGTTACCTAAGAAGCTCATGGGCTCAGCAGATGAGGGTAAGAGGAGCTGAGGCAGACCAAGGAGAAAGTACTTAGATTTGGTGAAGAATGATTTTGAAGTAAAGTAAAAAGCTTAACATCAGATGAGGTATCAATGTGAGCAATGGGTATCATGGAGGAATTTTATTGGAGGGACTATGCTCCAGACCAAACTCTGAAAGGAATAATCTGTTCTTAATGATGGTGCTTTTTTTTTTAACTGTGAATGTTGTTTGTGTAAAATTATCTGGGGTTGTTAAGGGTGAACAAGTAGGCCTCAGCATTCCCAATGATATATATTTTATAGTGTTGTTAAAGTGTAATCTTTCAAAGGCACCCAGAGGAGCTGTTCTATGAGTAAAAGACTAGCAGCTGTTTGGTCTGTTATACAACTGTTGACAACTTTTAGTGGCTGGACAGTAAACAACTCTGTTTGGAAGAGTACCCACCTAAATTTATTTGCTGTTCATGACAGCTTGGGCAGAGTTGTAATTGATAAATGATTTACCCCATGGTTTGTAATTCTGTTTGCTACATACTCACTCTTATGTTGGCTTCTGTATGTTATTAGGTTGTTGGTGAGCTCCAGTGGCCCCTCTGTAGTTGTATTAAATAGTCCTGGCCAGTTTTTGCTTTACCACCTGACATCAGCTGAGTCCTGAGTGCAAGGTATCGCTCTTTTGTATTCAGCATAGTCATCACAGTAATGGCGAGTTAGAGAAATCTGGGATGCCACCAAACTTCAAATTGGAATCCTTGTTGTGCTTCAATGTTTTACTGTGCTTTATTGTTATTGTGTTTTATGGTTTTAATTAATATTGTGATTACTGTTGTGTATTTTTTTTTAAAACCATAAAGGTGTCCTGCACATTCTAGTCATTTCCTGTGTTTTGGGGTGATTCAATATTACAATTTCATGTCAAAGTTTAAAGTATTCATTAGTTAATGTTATTATTCTATCTTATTGATTATTATTATTTTCAGTTGGTTCCATGGCAGTGGCCAGTCACTTATTGAAAGCTGCCTTTAAATCACTCTTTATTATTCGGGCAGTGTTGTATTGTAATTTAGGCTAAGTTATAAAAGAATCATTTGTAAGACAAAATTCTCTAATTAAGGGTTGCCTTGTTATCACTATTGTAATTAAGTCTGCTTTAGTTATGGTCACTGTATTGGCTTGTCCTTGATGTTTTTACTAAAGATTTTTTTTATTTTTTATTTTATTTTATTTTATTTTATTTTTTTAATTTTGTGGTCAACCTTGGGTTTAAGAATTAATTGTATGATCTTTTGAATATAATGTTTTTGTCCTGTGCAAATTGGATGGTGTTCAATTCCTTTCACATGGTCACACCTTCCTGGTTCCTAGTAAAGTTTTTTAAACCGCTACAGAAGGCTGGTAGAGTATGATTATTACTGGGTTTTGTAATTGAACATCATTAATATATTTTTACTTTAGTATTTATATTTTTTGAGTGTGTATTGCTTTATCAGGTGCAGGCTGCTGTTCTTGCAGCTTTTGGTTTGTTGCAGGTTAGTTATTTGATCATGGAATCTTTAGTTGTGGTAGGAGTGAACTGTCTGAAGAAGGACCAGTTGCAGTAAGTGTGTGGAGTATGGGGATTGTCAGAGGATGACAAGTTTCAGGACTCAGCAGTGCATCTTCAGGCTGTAATCAGCACCCCAGTGGAGGTGACAGCTGAGCACATTTAGAAGTTGAGTGCAGCCATCGAGCACCATGTCACTTCCCTTTCAGAGCTTGAGAAAAATTTAGCCTTTTTATCCTAAAGTGCTCCCTTGTGGGATCAAATTTACCACTTGCAATCCCAAATCACCTGTAAGTTAGGAAGGATGGAAGACTTAGCTTTGGTAAACACTAATGTGGCACTGAAGCCCCAGATAGAACTGTTACATAACAGAGTTATTAATTTGAAAATTAAACTGATTCCCTTGGGATGGTGATCAGGTCCCTGTTGAAATCCAAAGTGCCTCAGCTGATGACAATGTATGCTCTCCATCGGTTTCTCCAATCAGAAAGTTAGAGAATCTGCGGAAACCTTTGCCAAGTTGCCCAATCCTTTCCTGAGTGTCTTCTACAGTGTACAATATTTGGGTGTTGATATTCAAAAAGATCTTATTAAGTTTCTTTGGTTGACTGTGTATTTGCAGGAGCCAGTTCATGTGTTTAAGATAGCATGGGAGGTCATCTTTCAGCTGATGTACTTCACATGTTGTGCTTCCTTGGCTGAGATGGTTGCAGACATTCTGTCGAATAGGACTACCATAAAGGAATTGAAGTCTCATGTTCTGAGGGATAATTTGTCTGCTAGAGTTAGAAATGACCTTATTAGTCAATGTTTTTAAAGGGTTCAGCAGGATAAAGAAATCTCAGCAGAGTACATCCGTGATGTGCGTACTGGCACTGGAAGTTGAAATGTCAGAGCATGACATAGTCGGCATTATTGTTCAGGGTATTATACTGGAAGACTGGTCCAGGATTTTGCTTGCTGACAAGCCTGAAACATACTTAGATGTGGATCAACTGGTTATGGCTGTAGAAGACAAGCAGATCAGAGAAGGGGGTCCAGTGAAGCACATTTGCAACCTCACACTTTATGCTCCCTCATCACTTATCCAGTAATAATGAGACCTTTCAAGGGCATGTGTTATCATTGTGGGACAGTATGTCATCTCAAACATAACTGCAGATCTAATGTGAAAACTGAGTCTCTTAGCTGACACCAGGGTATCGATGTGGTAGATTTCATTCGGGTCATCCAATCCTGTGTAATATTATTTGACGTCTTGTCCACAATTCTTTACCCTTTTTGTGTTTGCATATTAGCCATGAACCATGTTGTGCTCTCTTAGATTCTGGTAGTACCCTTTTCTTGCTCAGTGCTGATTGGTCTTTCAGCTACAAGCATATTTGTAAATTTCCTGTCTTGCAACTGGTGATCAATCATTGTAGGACAGTTAATGGACAAGTTCTCTCTTTGAATAAAACAATTCTGGGTATTAGGCCACATCATTTTCAAACACTTAGCAAATGAATTGCTGACATTTCAACCACTGTGCACTGTGCATGTATCGGAAACCATCAACATCCTACAGAACCAAATACTGCCGGACATCTGCAACCTGGTACAATTGTTCTTGTCTTCAACATATTTAAATTAGCAGGGAAAATTTTATGAACAGACAGACAGAGTGGCAATGGGTTCTCCCCTTTCACGTGTAGCAGCTGACATATTTATGGAAGCCTTTGAACAGACAGCACTAAAGACTGCACCGATATGCCCACGCTGTTGGCTGAGGTATGTGGACAACACGTTCATCATATGGCTCAATGTAGAAGCAGAACTAAGCAAATTCCACCAGTAACTCAACAGCTTGCACAAGAATATACATTTTACTGTGGAGATGGAAACTAAGAGAGCTATCCTTCTTCTGGATGTCGAAGTGTACAGATCATCTAACGGTACACTAGGACACAGAGTCTACGGGAAACCATCTCACACCAATAGGTATCTGCATGCAGATTCTCATCATCATCCAACACAGAAGAATGCTGCATTATGTACACTGACAACACAAGCTCACAGGATTAGCAACTCTGACAACTTACAACAAGAACTGAGTCACCTGAAGACAACATTCCACGTGAATGGAAACAGCAACAGGGCCATACAACAAGCTATGAGGTACAAGGAAGACAAGATAGGCAATGATGCAGAAGAAACTCGTCCCATAGATCGTCTACCTTATGTGAGAGGTGTCAGAAAATGTATAGGCAAGGAATCAAACTGATTTTTGAGAGTGGCCATAAGATTCATGACCTGTTGAGGCCCACGAAGGATCCTATAAATTCCCTCCACACAGCAGGCGTGTATGAACTCCAATGCGAGTGTGGCAAAGATTATGTTGGTGAAACCAGAAGACCCATCAGCACTCGCATTGTGGAGCATGAACGTTACATACGATTTGGACAAGTCAACAAGTCAGCTGTGGCAAACATCAGAAGGAATGCAGTGGTATTATTAACTTCCGAGAACCTTGTGTGCTTTCCTGGGAACCGTGGATGCAACAATGCAAAATAAGAGAAGCCATTGCAATAATTAAATGACCTAACAACATGAATATGGAGGATGGCTACAAGTTACCTTCAAAGTGGCTGCCGGTAATCCCTGCCTAGCGGACCACGTGTGTACACCAACTAGCACCTCCACTTGACTCGGGTTCTGCAGTATAAACAGAGGCCACAGTAGAACTGACAAATGGCCTGAATGTTCACAACATGAAACACCATCCCTTGGATGCTAGTTGCTGATTGGCTGTTGTCTTCCAATCGGACATAAGATTTTTCCTACCAATCACTTACAGGGTAGCAAACGTAAGAGCCTATTGATACGCTACTGCCAGCTAATCACCATCTTAGATGTATGACGTCAGTATTAGATAACCAAAAAATTTCACAGTATATAAGGGTGTACATTCAGCAGCATCCAACAGTTAACCACCCTGAAGTGGACCACTGCACAGTGGTTGAAACATCACCAATTATTTGCTAAGTGTTTAAAAATGATTCAGCCTAATACCCAGAATTGTTTTATTCAAAATGACACCAGCCATGGAAGCCTACGAACCTATAAGTTCTCTCTTTGTTAGGTAACCTTAGTGTGTCATGCCATATCAGCCAATTTTCTTGGCTTTTGCAGGTTTGGGTGACCAAGGGTTTGAATACTAGTTTCCTTTTGGATTGTGATTTTATTAATAAAATTGGCCTGATTTTAGATTATTCATTGGGTAACTTTTATTTTGGGTTTTGGTCTGAGGTATAGTTTTCCTTGTGCCATCGCCACCTCACGATGGAACAGGTTTGTCAGGTGACTGGACTGCAAGGGAGCTTCACTGTTATATATTTACCTACAGGTCAGGCTGATTCCACATTGATCATATTGGGGAACTTCGCAGAAGTTTTAACACACAAGCTTGGTGTCACTAATTGGGTTGAATATGAGATATTGCTCACTGATGCTGTTCCAGTCAGGCAATCTCCTTATCGTTTATCTCCACCTATGACGAAGGCCTTGAGACATCAAATTGACAAGATGCATGCTGAAAATATCATTAGGCCTTCTACCTCACTCTATGCATCACCTATATATTTGGTAGCAAGAAAAGAGGATTTCATCCCATGGGGGACTATCAGGAGCTTAACTGCAAGGTGATACTAGAGTCAGTTCCACTCCCCAGTTTAGATCATTCCTTCTCTTGGTTTGCTGGGGCACATTATTTTTCCATCTTTGGTCTAAACTAAGCATATTACCAAATTCCAATGGCTGAGAAAGCCAAGGCACCTACTGCCTTTTGCACAGATTGGAGTTTAATCATGTTTCATTCAAACTTTCGACAGGAGCTGCTGTTCTATCCAGGGTACTGGACACTGTATAAGGGGACTTAAAGTTCAAATCTGTTTATAATTACCTTAATGATGTGGTCATGTATAGCTGTACCTTCTCTGAACATCTTGAACATCTGCATTCAATGCTAGAGACGTTTTAGGAAGCAGGGCTTACTGTTAAGCCCTTGAAAGTAACCTTAGCACATTCCAAAATTTCTTTTCTTGGACATCTGGTCTCTACTCGTGGACGTAGGGTTGACCAGTCCTGTACCAGAGCTATTAATGATTTCACACCTCTCAAGATTAAGAAAGGTGGGACTCTACTTTATGGGAACACTAAATTTTTTTCCATAAGTTCATCCCTAAATTTGCCAAAGTAGATGCTCCCTTCAACTTCTTGTGGAAGAAAGAGGTCCCATTTCTTTGGACTGATAGTCAGAAAGTGACTTCTGATGCCCTTAAGCTTGCCCATAGTAATGCCCCTGTGCTTGCTCTGCCTGACTTCAATAAAGAGTTTATCCTCTAGATTTGACACTTTCATCTCTGGTTTGGCAGTAGTCCTCTTGAAAGAGCATGTAGGAGAGAGGACACATTTAACCTGTGCCTCATGATGTTTATCTCCCTTTGAAAAGAACTACTCTATTTATGAATTGGAGGCATTAGTTGTTTTGTTTGCCCCGGAGAAATTTAAGTACTATTTGGAGCACCGGGAATTGTTGGAGACCAAAAAACAGGTCCTTAGTTAAGTTCTGTCCTGCCTACATAAGACTGGGCACATTGCCAGGTGGGCGGTTTGCATATCTGCTTTCTGTTTTTGTGTGCATTGCTTCAGAGGTCAGGAGAATGTTGTTGCTGATGACCTCAGTAGGATGTTTGAGGAGTACAAAGATGAAGTGACTGTATCAACTACAGACGGCAATGTTCATGGTGAGCTGGTAGATTCAGTTCTTACACAAGTTCCAGAACTGTTTAAGGATCTCACCTTACAACAACAGAATGATCCTCTGCTCAGTCCCATCAGGATTCAGTTTGATTCAGTTCCTGGTTAAGTGAGTTCCAGAAAGGCATTTTGTGCAAAAGTGTGGGTAAGGATGGAGACCTTAGAATCTGCTTACCAGCTGTTTTGATTCCCAACATGTTCAAGTATTCTCTGTTGGGTGGACGACTCGACACTTATAAAACCATTCATAAGGTTTTCAAATTTTTCAGTTGGCCCACCTTGTATCAGGACATTCATAAACTTGTTGCAGGATGTGAGGTCTGCAAAATGGCTAAATCTCACACAGGAGGTCGCTGTGATCTTTTTAGTCTAAGTGAGCTCAAGTTCTTGTGAAGCACCTCTTTATGGACTCTTTCAGTCCTCTTCCATATGCCCAAAGGAGAAATCAGTGTATTTTTCTCACCACCGATGGCTTCAGTCAGTTCTGCTGGCCGATTCCCAGCAGTGGTTTCACAGCCAAGCAAAGTATTAGCCAGCTTAGTAAGACCTTTTTCTAGTTTGGTGGACTATTGTGTGCGGTAATGCTCCTACGTTTGTGTCTAAGCAATTTCACAACTTCTGTTTCAAGAATACTATTGTGCATGTGACCACAACACCTTACTATCCACATCCTTCTTTAACTGAACACGTGGACTGCATTTGAAATCGGCCTTATCGCCTACCATTCAGAAACTCAGACTAAATGGATTCTTTCTCTTGTGAGGCTCAATTTGGCCTTCAACACTACGAAGCATTAGCCTCATCTAGCTCCACCAGCCTCTCTTTTCTTTGTTATACCATCTCAACACCCCACTTTCCAATATCTGGAAGATACAGGACTTGTAACATGATGTCATCAATGCTGAGACTATCAGTGATAATTGGCGTAGGGTGAGAGCCAATATCACAAGAGCGATACAGTTTAATTGAGGTCACTGTCCAATAAACATCTGAGTAGGTGATAAGACTTTCATTAGGAACTTAGGAGTTTGCATTGATGCTGGGAAACTTGCACCTCGCTATGTTGGACCCTATAAGGTGTTAGAGATGCCAGGTCAAATGACACAAACACCTAATTATATTTATTTCACCTGGTTCCTTCTTTTTTTTTTTTTTTTTTTTTTTTTTTTTTTCATTGGCCGGGGGGTGGGGGGGGGGGTGGGGGGGGGGCAGGCATCACTGCTGTGGAAACACAGTGCAATGGAATCTACTACTGTTGCTGATTGTGCATGTTGTTGACATATGTACCTTACCTCTGACCTCGCCTGTCCCATGTCACAATTGAGGGAAACTTAGTCACTTGTGAGTGAGCGGTCTGATGTAATGTTATCACTATGTTTTCAAAACAGGGATAATGGAGTTGTATCAAGATGAATGTTCAGAGGTCGCACAGCATGACAGTGTCATCAAGGTCTTCAAGCGGTGTGCGGGAAATTGTCATTGCTGTACAGAACATTGGCACATTGGGTAAAACAAAAGTTGGCAAAATGCTCCAGACATGCATCAGGCAGGTCATCCTATCATCTCTGAAGAAGAAGTGTGTACTTTTGTTGTGTTAGTGTACAGTGATCAAAGAGAGAAGATTCATGAGCTCATCCATGGAACTGTATTAGCGCATATAACTGTGCTTCACATCCTGAAGGAAAGCCTGGGCATGTGAATTGCATGAATTAAGGGAAAATGCAGAAATGCATGGATTAAGATGCTGATCAGATGCAGTTGGAGCACTATGAGCACGAAGGAGAGGTTTTCTTATGCCGTATCGTAACACTGGAATTAGACATGGGCAACATCATATGAGGCAAACCTGAAATGCCAATTCAACAAATGTCATAATTATGGATCACCGTGAAAGTTGAAACTGCGTCAGAGCCCCACCATGGTTAAAGGTGCGGTGATTCTCCTGTATGACTTTGATAGTGTTATCCTAACGCATTACATTCCACCATGGCAGACCATCAATGTACAGTATCAGTGTTCATTTTTGGAGCATCACCTGCAACCAGTTTTGCGAAAGAAGCAGTGTCACTTTCTGATCAACTCACCCATCATTTTACATGACAATGCATGGACACATACAATGCAAGCTGTGGCTCGATGGTCAATGGGACTGGGAAGTACTGTAACATCCACCATACTTCCTGGACTTAAGTCCCTATTCAGAACTGCTTCAGAACTGTTCTAGACATTCGACAGGCAGTAGACCACTCCATTCGCACCATCAACAGAACAGGCTCTGCTAACAGTGTACTATTCTTTCCACATTGTTGGCAATGGGTTCTACACAACGCTGGTGACTACTTTGAAGAACAGTAACAGGTGCAAATATGTAATGCTTTTGTATCAGCTATGAATAAATAGTTGCCACTATATATACATATACAGCATGAATCACCTAACACTTGCACCGCAAATATTGCGGAAACGTAAAGTACAATTGATGTGTGGTTTTCACAGAATGGATTGGTAGTCAAGGACTCATATTGTTAGGCAATAAACAGATTGTGAAAATATATATAAGGTGTATTTTTTATGCAAACATACAATTTTTCAAATGGAACAATGGTTGTTTGTATCATGCACTGGAAGTTTTGACACCAGCTGTGTACAAAGAATTTTGAATGACATTTTTATCACGTTTAGTTTGGAAACTACAACCATTCAAAGTTTTGGGGGCGGAGGTTATAACAGCGTATCTGACTGGCTGGTGGTCATGAGACAGTATGCCGTACCCCAGGGGCTAGCCACTCGGCCAGTGAGCTACGCTATCGCAGCCTCCACCCCCAAAAGTTTGAATGGTTGTATCTGCGAAACTAAAAATGATAAAAATGTCATTCAGAATTCTTTGTAAATAGCTGGCGTCAAAAATTCCAGTGCATGATAGAAACAACCATTGTTCCATTTAAAAAACTGTATGTTTGCATAAAAATATGCTTTCTAAGTAATATAACAATCTGTCTGTTGGTTAAAAATACAAGCCTCTGACTACCAATCCATTCTGTGAAAATCACACATCAATCGCACTTAATGTTTCTGCAATATTTGCAGTGCAAGTGTTAGGTGATTCACCCACACATCAGTGTGAAATTTGGCAGTTATATGAAACTGGGGACGGGAGGATACAGGCAAAGAGCAGGGACATAATGATGAGGACAGGGGATAGATATAGAGGGTGGGGGGGGGGGGGGGGGAGGGAGGAAGAGTAAGAAGAAGAGGTGACAGGATAAAGAGTACGAGGTATAGATCAAGGAGGTAGTGGAGGAGAAGGAGGAGGAGGAGGACGATGAGGAGGCATGTTAGGTTGACAAAGAGGAGGGACGAGCTCATGGGCTAGCTGGATGTTGGGATAAATAAATATTAGTCAAAAGAGATAGGGTGGCTGCACAGTACTTACCTTAGTTCTGTACCACCAATAGTCACACAAAACAGATGCAGATGGAGGTGAAAGTAAACAGTGTTTCACATGCCTCTAAGTTACATCACTGAAAATAATGGTCGTCTGTTCTATACGATTCTACATACAAAATGGCTTTAGAAATATTGACTTTTGGTTAGAGGCCACGTGAAAGAATAACTTAACTTGAACTGTTGCATTCTCAGTGATGAATTTGGCTTAATAGTCTAAAGTTGTTTCCTTCGTGCTGGAATAAAGAGGTCTAGGTTTTTACTGTAGTTTGAACTTCTATTAACTGATTCATGAATAACTTTTAGAAACTTTTATTTATTGCTACACTTGAAGTTCCACTCACAAACAAAGAAAACTATATAATATGCATGTTCACCATGCCACACAGCCAAAAACAAAGCAATGCCACCAGTCACTGTCCACACCTCAATTCGAAGTGGCCGCACCCCTTAAAATAGAGTCCAAAGATATTGCTTTCCAAAGATAATACAGTCTAATAATTTATCAATTTGGATACAAGTTCAGCAGACATTGAATGGAATTAGATAATTATAAATTACATTAAAGATCTTGAATTAAATGATACCAATATAAATTACATTAAGCATATTGCTTGACAGGTTAGCAGATATGGTCAGTTTTATTTCAAGTGACACTAGCTTTTGGAACTCTTCAGGTTAGATTCATAATTTATGCACTGACATGCCGTTCTTCTGACTGCAATAAAATTTTGCACACTTGAGCTTCAAACCAAGAGAAACATCACTGTCTACATAGGATTTTGTATGGTGCCTGGCAGAGGGTAAGTTACTCATTTGACTGATCACCATGGATTTGACAGGTATTGTAGTTTTTCAAGACAGGGGCGGGAGGGGAAGAACAGAGAGAGAGACCAGGAGGAGAGCTGCAAAGACCAGTCAAGGGAATTACAGGGGTAGGGGGATGGCAAAGTGGATAAAGAGGGGGATGAGGAGGGGGGGGGTTGAGCAGAGGTATGCATACAGACTCAGATAGAGAGGAGATTGGGGGAAATACATGGACTGAATGAATACTGCAATAAATAAATACCTGAGCACTGGATTTTCAGGTAGCTAATACAGTGAGAATCTTAAGAGGATGAAGAGGTAAGAAATAGGCATAGAGATGTGGGAAGTGATTGGCAGAGAGATAAGGTAAGGCATGTAGAATGTATGTTCAATTCCCATGCACATGTAGCAAGTGCTAAACTCTCAGTGTCCATGGTAATCCCTGAAAGATATTTTTCCACTCTTAAGAGGTGAGCACCTTATAGTAGAAATAAAATGGAAGATGACAGACTTCCATTTCTTCCTGCCTCTTGAATCATTTAAGTGTTCGTCATCTGCTAACAGTGTTATTACCAGGGTGTTTTAGCCACCATGGAAACTTTTAACTCTGAACATGTATTCGTTACACCCTGCTTTTAATGTCATTTTATTCACAATCATTTCTCGCCTTTTGTATTTTTAATTCTTGTTTTATTTCACCATTTATAAATAATTTTTCATTGTCAATTTATATTGTCATTTGGCTGAAGAGCGGCACCGAGCCTGCCTCACCAGGGGCTTAAAAATACGATAAAGAAAAAAAAACTGTGGGCTGCTGACTCTGAGTGCTCTGGTGCTCGTGCAGCCCCCACAAAATACTTGGGGATGCTTAGCACTGACATAAAGTGGGGGAAGAAAATAAAGTAGAATTAATAAATAATAATAAAACAGAAACATTGGGGAAATTCAAAGCTGTAAATTTTGCACATTTTGATGTTGAGGTTTCATAAGCACGACCTAGCCAGCAGGCTGTTCCAACAGTTTGTCAAAGTATTTAATTCTGCAAAGAAGTATAACATACCAAATCATTACACATGTGTACATGCAAAACATCTTTGTCGTCGGGTACAAGGCGAAGCACGCAGAGTTAGCAAACGGGCTTAATAATGACACCGACACAAAACTTAACTCAAAAGTGAATTCAGTAAAGATGTTTCAACTATTCATTGCTCCATGTCAGCTGAAGCAGTGCAAGTAGGTGCTGTAATGAAATATATTGTCCAGTGTGAGACTTTTGTTCTCTGTATTGGTATAAATAAGCACCACTTCAAAGGATTCCTGAAAAGTATGCAAATGGACTCCCCTCCCCCACACGGATCCTGTATCCCCTCATTCCATTCCCCCATCTCCTCCAGTTTCTTGAACATATCTGGCTCCTGTACATTATCCGCAAGATAGATTCCCATAACCCCCTGGTATACCCTCTCCTTACCCATCCCGGGTCTCTGCCATGCCTTCACTACTGTATCCCTCTCTCCCTTCACCTCCACACTTTCCATTTCCTTTCCCAGGGTAACTTCTGACACCTCTCCCTCCCAGATGATGCCCTCCATCCCGAAATCTGTCCCTCCTATCAGCCCTGACCCTCTCCCCATGGATTCAACGCCCCCCTCCCCCTCCCCTTCCTTTCCCTCCCTCCGCTTGTTTGCCCCCCTCCTCTAGAGTCCCTATACTCCCTCTCCACTCCTATCCCTTCCTTTCCCTCCTTCCACACTTCTGATCCCCCCACCCTCCCCTCCCCTACGGGGGTCCTCAGTAGGAGGGAAGAAGGTTCGGGTTTAACGTCCCATCAACAGTTTGGTCATTAGAGATGGAGCTTAAGCTCGGATTTTTGGGGAAGGATGTGGGAGGAAATTGACCATGCCCTTTGAAAGGAACCATTCTGGTGTTTGCCTGGAGTGATTTAGGGAAATGACAGAAAATCTAAATCTGGATGGCCGGAGGTGGATTTGAACCACCATCCCACTGTACGCAAATCCAGTGTCTTACCACTGCTCCACCTTGCTTCCTCAGTGCCATCGGTTTTAATTAGTGCTTCATCTCATGTTTTGTGTCTCCAGTGTATCAGTGTCTGATTTTAAGAGGGCATCCACCGCCATACGAACAAGTGCCACCAGCGTACATTTTTAACAGTGTCTTCAGTGCTTCCTCGTCTGTCCAATATAGTGTTTCTCACTGTGTGTGTGCTTATTTATTTATTTATCTTTTTTAACTCACCATGGCCCAATGATTGTAACAGACTACATGTGTTTTATCGTCTTGCTCTGTATTGTATCAACAACAATCTTCTCTCAGTCAATGTTTTTACATACTTCATGTTTTTAATGTCTTGTCATTGTTTGTTTTAAATCTTCATGATGATTGTTGCAAGCCACTCAGTTGAAGAGTGTCATAAGAGGCTGCTGCCAGCCTACCGATGTTTGTTTTATGTTGGTATTGAAATAACAAAGGAGAAGAAGAACTTGACAATTATGTACGTATCTGGAGTGGTGTATCAAAATCTGTAAGGGCCAAAGCAGGAGTCTCCATTATGATACAGAAAAAATGGAAAAAAATAATCATAAATTGGACATTTATCAATGAACGTATTATTGCTGTTTAAATGACATTATTTACCAGGGAAGTAGTGGTTATTGGAGTATATGCTCCCATGAACGATACAAAAAATAAGGAGAAAGATGCATTCTGGGACACCCTCACAGAGACTATTTGAAAAAAATTCCAAGCAGAAAAGAACTAATTATCATGGGAGACATGAACAGAAGAGTAGGAATTAGAGAATTGTGCAGAATAGTAGGAAAATACGGAGAGGCAGAATATAATGATAATGAAGAACAGCTGATTGATATTTGTGCACAATTTGATCTAAAAATTACCAACACATATTTCAAGCATAAGGACATTCATAAATATACCTGGCAGCAGAATAATAAGGAACTTTAGTCTATAATAGATTATATTATCATTAGACAAACAAATACTTTCAAAGCAGCAGGTGTCAGATCTTATAGTGGAGCCCAGTGTGGATCAGACCACTAATTAGTAAAAATGAAATCTATCTGGGCATGGAAGAATACAACAAATGACACAAGTAACATAAATAAAATGAATTGTAGTGAGAAAGATGAAAATGTACCTTTTAATATTGACAACCCACAAGATGAAAGAATAAGAACATTCTTTAAGGCCAGGATGGAAAGGACACTGGATGAATCATTTGAAGGAAGCACAGAAGTAATATATGAATACATAAAAACTAATGTGAAAAACATAGCATCAGAGGTGGTGGGCATAAAAGAAAACAACCAAAAAGTGCAGCAGAGTGGTGGTCAGAGGAAATAGAAATATCAGTTAAAGAAAAACGAAATGCATTCATTCAGTGGTTGAATGATAAATCTGAAGGAACAAGATCAAAATATAAGGAAAAAAAGAATGAAGTGGAAAAGAAAATAAGGTTAGCAAAGAATGAAGTATGGGAAAGAACATGTGCCAATGTTAATACCAAACTAGGATTTGGGAGAGCGAAAGAAGCTCAATATTAAAAGGGATTCGACAAGATACAAAAGGCAAATCCAGTCTTCAACTGGTAACACAAAAGGAGTGGGAACAATATTTCCAAAAAAAATTATTGAATTAGGACAGCGAAGAATATCTAGAGGAAGAAACAGCAGAAGAAAATGAACATCACGATGTTGAGATCCAAATTTCAGAAAATGAAGTACTTCAGGTATTAAGTACAGGGAAGAATGGTAAATCACCTGGACCAGTTTTTGAAGTATGGTGGTGACAAAACTGTGAAACTCATTATGCAGTTATTCAATAAAATGTTACATGGAGATTCTATACCCAAGGAGATGAAACTGGGTTATATTAGTAGCATATTTAAGAAAGGGGATCACAAAATTTGCTCAAACTATCAAGGAATTTGTGCTACAAGCACATTAATGAGGATTTTTGGGAAAATAATTAAAAATAAACAGGAAAAACATTTCAGAACCCAAGAAGAACAATGTGGTTTCACAGCTGGTAGATTATGTCTAGACCATATTTCACATTACGACAGATTTTGGAGAAACAGGGAAAAATTGAAAAATGTAGGATTTATAGATCTAGAAAAAGCATATGATACTGTTCCAAGGAAACTACTCTGGAGAGCACTACATATGGCAAACATAAATACTTATCTAATTAAAATAATACAAAAAATGTATAAAGATAACATTTTCCAAGTTAAAATTGGTAATACACTTTCACAGAAATTTAGAACAAGCAAAGGTCTGTTGCAAGGCTGTCCCATGTCACCAACATTATTCAAAATCTATATAGATATTTGTCTTAGAACGTGGTCACAGAAATGTAATAGTATGGGGTTAGAAATTAGAGATGGAGTTTATCTACATCATTTATTATTTGCTGATGATCAAGTTGTCATAACACAAGAAGGGGGAGGATGCAAACTACATGTGTAATCAACAAGCAATAGTATACAAAAATTGGGGTCTGAAGATTAATGATCAAAAAACAGTATACTTGACTAATGATCCAGATGAACTATACATAAAGGGGGAAAAAAAAAAACAGAAATTGAGGGAAAATCCGACTCTGAAATTAATAAAAGAATTAGCAGTGGACAAAAGGTCATTGGGATGCTCAACTCAGTCCTATGGAGCAGAAATGTAATAGGAGAAAAAAATTAAAAAATTATATATAACTCTATATTAGAGAGTGTAATTCAGTACGGAGCAGAAACCAGTACCATTAACGTGAAGCACACACAGAAACTACAAGCTTTAGAGATGGATTTCTGGAGTAGATCGGCCAGAATTTCCTGGAAAGAAAAAAGAAGAAACGCCGAAGTAATAAAGAAGATGGAAATAAAAGAAAGAATAGATGAAGTGATGGATATAAAGAAATTATGGTGGTACAGGCATGTAAGAAGAATGGAGGACACCAGAATACCGAAACTGGTACTGGAGTGGCAACCTAAGTGGAGAAGAAGACGACCTGTGACCATCTGGATCCAAAATGTACAGCTCACAATGAGAAGACTGGATGCAGAAGAAGAGGACAAACAAGATCAAGACACCTGAAGGAATATACTGAATAATTAGTGTAAAACCTTATGTACTAGGTGTACTCATTTCTGGGTGAATTATTATGTTGGAGGTGAACCTCTGTAATGAGGAAAATCTCAATAAACAAATAAATAATGATTGAAATAACAATAAAGGAAAAAAATGCTAATGGAGCATAGATACCTAAGCACAGCACAATTAGTTGACTTAGTCATGTAAAAGTTTCTTAAATTTCCGTTGCCATTCATGAAGAAATCTCTCTCTTTCTCAAAATGAAAGGGTTCAAAAGGATTAAAGCTTGATAACAAACAAAGTGTTCCTAACTGACATAACTATGCACTTTAACACCTTAAATTTATCACTGCAGGGCAAAGAGCATCTAATTGTATGCATGCACAGCCAAATCAAAGCATTCATGGAAGAATTTCATCTGTTTAAGATGTAAATGAGTAACAAAATTTCAAAATTCTTCAGTCTATGACTTCTAAAACTTATGTAAAATTTTTTTGAACATATCAGTGGCAATAATTTTCAAATTAATGAATAATTCTTTGGTTTATATAATATTTGAATCTAATACCACTGAGGTACTGTTAACAACTGTAATGCATGTTCTCTCTCTTTTTGTCTAGATATTAAGTAACAAAAAATTGCGCCGGCCGCGGTGGCCGAAGGGACTGAGGCGCTCGGGCATGGATATTTGTGCCGTCCTTAGTATAAGGTAGTTGATAAGTAGTTTGTAAGTTTAGGGACAGATGACCCTGTAGTTAAGTCAAGTCCCATTAAAAAAATTGCAACTGAAAGAATGAAAATAATTGACAGGTGCATTTTCTAAGGCTGCATTTTTACCAGAGAAACTGAGCCACAAGTTGTGTACGTTTACTGCTTGGCTCATTGTTGGAACTTTGTCACCCAAGAGGTAATGCAAAATTAAACCACGAGCACTAGTGGCAGCTTGTTCTTCAGATGACTGGGCGTTCATTGTCGGATCTTGATAGTGACCTCTTCCCCCCCCCCCCCCCCCCCCCTGCATAACTGCAGAATATCTTGCTTCAACTCAACCAAACTTCATTATTTCACACTTCTCTTCCAAGCTTAAAGCTGAGTAATTTGTTTCTAAAAGATACTGAATGTCATTCATTTTTCTTTGATAATAAACACCAAGATCAGAAGAATGTGCACATGAACACTAAAACACAATAAGTAACTGATTACACTGCTAAGTGACTGTAACAAAATGAATGTGTTAAGATGAAGAGACAAGCTATGTGACACTATAAACAGCACCCCCTCCTAACCTTACACATGCACAAAGGCTGCTCTTCCCCACATCATTTCAAACAGTTAAATATTTGCTACAATGAAGAGTATAAATGTCATTTAGCCACAAAATCTTTGTGTCCAAATTATATGTGGCAAGTAACAATACAAAAGTAATTGTTGTTAAAAAGAAAATTCGGTTAAAAACATTGCTTGCAGTCGGTCTCGAACACACTAACTTTGACAGTGCATAGCGACACCACTAACCACACAACTATTCTTGCGAGGTGGAGAGTAGTGCCTTCATTATTATTCATGATCATATTTTCTGAAAATTTGATGCATCTTCAATTTATACTCATATGATATTTTACCAAATATGACATATTTTTGATGACTCTTCAATGTGCCAAAAACAAATATGAAGGGCAGATGTTGCCTTCATGGAGGATTTACGCATGCACAAGGCGAGGTGTGCAGCAGCTCCATTGTCTTGCTTTGGGACCATTCGGGACCGCCTGGGCTTGAGTAGCCAGGAGTTGTTGTCTCTACCAGCTCCAACACCAATGTTAAAAGCAGCATTTTTGCTCACCCCTTGTAATATTTCTGGCTTACAGCCATCATATTCAGATTTGAGAATCACTTCTGTACAGCAGATTAGAACCAGTAACCGACAGATGGTACCGGTAGTTTGAGAAGAATAACAGGTGCTACCAGTTGGTATAGTTCCTGTGGGAAGGAATGTACCTCTCACGTTCACTGGCTGATCTATAAGGCGGTCACCCACCAAAATGCAATCATATTTTGATTAATATTTATTAATAAACTAATTGTTGAACACAGTTAAAATTCTGAGTAGGCACCCTCTCAATGTTAAACTGTGTCATAATAAAATAAAAGGTATAAAAATTAATTATAAATGAAAACACAATAATAACAAAAGGAAGACAACACATGTCGGCCATGTTTTGGTGTCAGCCAGAGTGGGAGAACATGACACAGGTCGCACTGCCGCAGTTCAGTTCAGATCGGGTGTCCAGATGGTGAACATGTACAGTTCAGATCCGGTGTTGAGAGGCTGAGCACATTATACTTCCGATTCAGAGATGGTATACAGTCACAATACATTAATATTTCATTTAATAGTTGTGAAATAATCACAGAGAAAGCAGTACCAAGTGGATATATGGGGCGTCAGGGGTTCGAAGCTCCCCTCAAGCATTGATATTAGTGCTGTATTTAGCATAAGTTAGTTCATAAGTAGTTTGTAAGTTTAGGGACTGATGACCCCACAGTTAAGTGCCATAAGCTTTACAAACATTGGAACATTTCATATATGGGGCAGCGTTGGAACATTTCATGGGGCAACGTTCGGTGGAGCAGTTACAAGTGTCAATACTGGCTGGCCCAGCAGTCGCCTAGCATTGGCTGGTTGCAAGCAATGAGACGGTGCAGTGCTCAAAACAACAATTGAGGCGGGCAGCATATCTACCAAAGTAGCAGCTGTCGGTGACCAGAGGTGTCAATAGAGCAGCAGCTGTCAGAGGCGCAGCATGGACCAGCAGTCAAAACAAAACAACAGCAGAGTGGAGACCGGCACAGCTGCATCAACGAGAGACTACAGCTGCACACGTGCACCAGGAGAGAGGCTAGTGTGAGTGTTACACTGGCATATCATAATCTTAGCATAAGTAAAAAAATTTCAGCCTTGGGTAAAGAGTATGTAGTGTTAAAAACATAAAAAGCACGATGGCAAGTGAAAGTGACAAAAAATATCCTCTGAGAAGCTGAGGACAGAACTATGCTCAGCCGGCTGCAGTGGCCGAGCGGTCTGTGGTGCACCAGTCACAGTCTGCACAGCAGCTGTGGTTGGAGGTTTGAATCCCCCCCTCGGGCATGGATGTTTGTGTCGTCAGTATAAGGTAGTTCATAAGTATTTTGTAAGTTTAGGGACTGATGACCCCACAGTTAAGTCCCTCAAGCTTAACAAACATTTGAACATTTTTAGAACTATGCTCACAATTCTCGTAACGATCCACAAATGGAGCACACAGGAAATGTAGGCTTTTATTTTGTTAATCAGTCTTGGAAAGCAGGTAATAATATGGAAAACGTTATAGGTATTCAAGTTCTGCAAGTGACTCTGATAGTGTAGATACTATAACTAATCAAAATGTAGAACTAATAAGTACACAAAATGTAGATGATGTTGCTCTTAACCACAGCGAAGTGGAAAATCTGAATGCGAACATCGGAGATAATGAATCCGACACTGGCATTTTAGATGAGCAGAAAACAATCTTAAATAAGCTGAGCCATAGAATTACCTCAGCAGATACTTTGTTGGTATAAAATAGTACAGAAAAAGAGATTAGCCAAGATAAAAAAGTAATGGCTATGTTACAAATACTATTAGAGCTAAAACAAGAGCTTAAACAAAACACAGCTGATCTCACACACAAACAAGATGAAAACATGGAAAGATTAGAAAACAAGTTAGGAAATGGGCTAAAAGAGACATCAGAAAGGTTAAATGAAATAAATACCCAAATGGCTAACATGAACAGTAAATTTGAGCATTTAGAAAACAGGGTGACAATAAATGAAGCCAAAACAGAACAATGCTTGAAAAAGATAGATAAGGAAACACGGGAATGGAGTAAAAGATTAGAAGTTTGTAAATCTGAAATTCATCACAGGGTAAATGCTGAGATTCAGAAAATAAATTAAAACATGCAGGACAAATGAAAACTTGCAGGCTCAGGATAATGTTATATTAATAGTTAGTGGTGATGTCAATAAGTTGATACGGGGTCAAACAGAAGTTGCTAAAGCTTGTAATGACAGGCATAAGTTACAACAAAATAATTTAGAGAAAATAAAGAATGATTATGTTTCACTTAATCATAAGGTATCACATGTAGAATCTGCATATAAAGGCAATAAAAATACGCTTCAGAGTAGATTGTTCAAAATCGAGCAAAAAGTGAAAAAATTACTTGAAATTTAAGTAATATAGAAAGTGAATTGAAACAAAAGTTTGAAACGTGGGTAGAACAAGAAAGAAGGAAGGGGACAGTTAATGTGTGTGATGCAATAAATCAAGCAAATCTTTATAAATTCCATCATTTCTCAAGTCAAGGTAATATACACCCAGTTGCTTTTATTCAAGAGTTCAAGGGTATAATTCCTGAAAACATGACAGAACATAAAAAATAAAATTTGTAGCGAGCAGATTTGAAGGAGATGTTATCTCTTGGGGAACAGGGGTTGCAAATACTTGTAACACATATCAATGTTGGTCAACAAGTACACAGAATTGAGTGAGAACAGAAAGTTTTGAAGGTATAAGTTTCATGAATAGTGGTTGTCCTATTATAAGCAATTCTTCCAATATTACTGGGTAAAGAACCAGTATCTAACACATCCAGTGAGAGAATCTGATTTAGTAGAAAGAATTATTGTTAAGTTCCCAGTGTCTGTACAGGAGAAATTAATAAGTGTAAACAAAAGCGATGTCAACAGCCTCTTGCATGTATTGACACAGCTGGATGCGCTGTTAGGATAACAGCCAGGTTGTCAAAGGGTGAAGGAAAACAAAGTGGTGCACGGATTTTCAGAACGATTGTGAGTCTGGGAGACAGGAAACAGCCGATAGGAACAGACCTATCAGGCTAGCTCATAGCCCATCTGCTAGGGAAAGAGGTGCGGCAAACAGAGCTAGAGGTGATCATTTTGGAGGAAACAGAGACTATTATTATAACAATAATAATCATAGAAAAATCAGGCAAAAAATTATGGGATGGTTCGGACCTGGTCCAATTGCGAATGGCCGAATGCTATGGAGCACTAATCAGTTTCTTGAACTATAATGAGAGGAAGGGCATTAAGGAAGTACACATGGAAGAGGATAGGCAAGAAATTTTATAAACATATCAGCCAGCAGAAGAAGTAGAAATTCAGAATATGAAAACAGTAGCGATCTTAGACTCTGGTAGTGAAATAAGTGCAGTATCGAACAGTTTTTATGAGAAACTAAGGAATAGCACAAAAATTTCAGAACTATCAGTGCAACGCATCAAAGTAGTTACAGCTTGTGGGGCAAGGAGTAAGCTTATTAATAAACAAATATTAGAATTCAGAATGAAGGGGAAGTTGTTTACTGTAAATGTGATGGTGGTAACAGGTTTGTGTGTTGACTCTCGGAGCTGACTGGCTCACAGATAATAGAGCAATGTTAAATTTTAGTGGAGATTTTATGAAGGTGCAAGAGGGATTGGAGGAGCAGGTGTTTGAGTTTATTGGTAGTAAGAACCCACAGTGTAACAACAAAGAAGCAAAACTACAGATAATAAGAGAAAACATGTGTTGGAATCTGGATCCATGAGAAATATCTTGTTTATTTATTGGTATTAATGTAAATGAAGAGAGATTTATTGAAGTCAAGTTTAAGGAAAAGGTCATTAGTATACAGGATTTGAAGAAAGTAGGGTCCATGAAGAATTATGAATATGGATTACAAGTAAAACCACACGACCCATTCAGATTTAACCCATATTCCATTCCATTAGCAAAGAGGGAAGCAATAGATAAAGAAATAAAGAAAATGATTGAGTAATTACTGCAGTCCCCTTGTCATTGTCCCAAAGAAGGGTAATTCAGTAAGAGTTACACTAGATGTCAGAGCTTTAAACAAGATAATTTTGCCACAAATGGATAGACGAGAAGTACTGGAGGAGCTTGTCCAGAAGTTTAATGGTGTCAAGATATTAACTAGTATAGACTTGACTGCCAGCGTCTGGCAAACACCTCTAGTAGAAAGTTGTCGAAAATGTACTGCTTTCGTATATGGAGGAGGATGTTATCAATTCAGAGTACTACCATTTGGTCTGAAAATTTCAACATCAGCCTTCATATGCATGTTAGATAAAGTATTGGGGGAGGAATTAATTGACAAAATAATGGTATACATAGACGATATTCTTATAGCTACCAACATACCGAGATCGTGGAACGAGTATTAGAAAAGTTTGAAAAGAACAATATTAGTGCTAACTTGGAAAAATCCGAATTCGAAAATGGGAAATAAAGAGTTTTTAGGGCACATCAGTGGAGGGCATTAAACCCAATCCTGAACAGCTTGAGGCAATAAGAAATTTCCCTGGACCCAAGAATAGAAAACAAATAAAGGCCTTCATGGGAATCATGGGATTTTTTAGAAAATTTGCAAACAATCAAGAATTAACTAAGAAAAATATCCCATGGGTGTGGACTGATGAATGTAGAAAAGAAATACAAAAAATTGAAGATGAACTATGTAACAGCATTGTGTTGTCTCACCCAGATTTAAATGTTCCTTTTTGTATATACACAGACAGTTCAGAGTACGGATTAGGTGCTCATTTGTGTCAATTCATTGAGAAAGGAGATTCTGTAGAAAGAAGGACGATTGCATTTGCTAGCAGAATACTTAACAATTGGGAATGCAGATATTCAGTGACAGAGAAAGAGGGACTACGGGGTGGTATGGTTGTTTACGAACTTGTAGATATTATGTTATGGAAAGAAAAGTCAAGGTATTCACAAATCACAAGCCCGTATCATTCCTTATGGACTGCAGACTAAGCCACAATAGGTCAATAAGGTGGCCTATAGCATTGCAGGAATATGATTTCACTATAGAGTATATCCCAGGCAAAGACAACAACGTAGCTGATTCACTATCCAGATTACTTGTAGGAATGGATAAAGCAGATTTTAATTGTTCTAGGGAGAAGGAAGTCTCCAGGTTATATTAAACCCAGATAAATAATAAAGGATGATATTAGTAACCTGTTAAAAGCAGAATGGAGTTGCAAAACAAATGACAAAGTTAGGAAATACTACATTATATACAAGGGTATAGTGTGTTGTAAGGATGATCCAGAGAAGCAGCAGTAGAAATTTTTTTGTCCAAAACAGTGTACCAAAAGTCTTGTGTGGTTCATTCATTATACCTATGCACACTTTGGTGCTAAGAAATGTGCACACAAAATTAAGGAAAGCTGTTACTTCAGTAACTTAGAGAAAGCTGTAAGAAAAATTCTGAAGACCTATAGTAAATGTCAGAAGACAAAAACTTCTAATGTAAGTAGTAAGTCTGAGATGTACAAATTAATACCTACTAAAGTTCTGGACAAAGTATGTGTCAATCTGTACAGTCCACTGCCAACATCACAAGGTGGTTATAAATATCTTTTGTTGTACTTGACATGCTGTCAAAACATGTAAAGTTATACACTTTAAGAAAGGCCACAGGTAAGCCAGTTGCAGAGAAGATAAAAAAGAAGATTATGTAAACAAAGCTGGTAAGCCATATAGGATCCTTACTGATAATGGTACACAATTTGTTTCAGTACAGTGGAAGCAGATGTTACAGGACCTGGACATAAAACCCATTTACATTACTAAATACCATCCACAGTCAAACATGAGTGAGAGAGCTATGAGGAAACTTATTAGATTGTTCAGAACATATTGTGCTAAGAAACACTGCACTTGGGTAGATTATGTGGAAGAATTTGAAAGAGTCTTAAACGAGTTCCCTCATTCAACCACAGAAATATCACCACAAGAATTATTTACAGGCGAAAGGGTACATAGTATTATAGAGCAAATAGTAACAGTTCTGCCTCAAGATGAAATATCACTGAAAGAGAAAAGGGAACTGGCAATAATTATGATAAGAGATAAAGCAGATAAAAGAAAGAGCAGACATGATAGGCAAATCATAAAGAAAATGTACCAGACAGGTGAATTGGTCCTAATTAAATCTAGACACAAATCCTCAAACTTAAACTCTGTAAAAAAGTTCCATGAAATATTTTTATTTTTTATTTAGCCCCTGGGATGGCTTTCAGGCTGTTTAAGGGACGATTTATAGTTAATGCTGACATATAGGTTGAACAGCCTAATATGCAATTTTACAACAAATAACCAGTGTACAGGTTAAATTTAATTTGTGGTAAACATTCCACAGTTACATATAGGCCTACATGGTAAACCTATTGAAATACAGAATGAACTGCCAGTTGACATACTACTAGTATACAATCATAAATTTACTTTAATGTATGGTACACATAATAAGATTGTATAAATTCTTAAGTTTACATGGATAGTCCTCTTTTTTAGCCCACATTACAATAATAGCTCTGTGACACCACTCTTTATGAATTCCCCAACTGCATAGAAGGCCTTTTTTTCCAACTACAATTCTATATTTTTTCTGAATTTACTAGTTTACATCTGTCTTATCTTATCTCACAGGTTAATTTGTTAAAGCAGGATTTTCCCACATAAATAAAGTGGTGTTTTTACCATATTTTTGTTAATCTTGTCCTGGGAGTGTTTCTGTTCCTGGTTTTGTAAGTATGAATATCAGATCTGTTATTGAGCTTATCCTAATTGAGTTTGGTGTGCATAAGAGCCTGAAATATATAAATTCTGTGGACAGTCATTATTTTGTTGTGAATAAAATGATTTTTACAAGGAGTGTTGGATCTTAGACATGCTTCGAAATGCTTCCTTCTGCTAGAGGAAGACTCTTCTGGCTCCAGCAGAAATACCCCACAAGATTATGCCATAGTGTGTGAAAAAGGCTTAGTATGCTAGGAGTAATTGTTGAACATATGATGATGGCATCCTCTCGGGTAAAATATTCCGGAGGTAAAATAGCCCCCCATTCAGATCTCCGGGTGGGGACTATCCAGGATGATGTGATCATCAGGAAAGACAATACTGGCATTCTACGGATCGGTGCATGGAATGTTAGATCCCTTAATCAAGTAGGGAAGCTAGAAAATTTAAAAAGAGAAATGGATAGGTTGAAGCTAGATATAGTGGGGATTAGTGAAGTTTGGTGGGAAAAGAAACAGGTTTTCTGCTCAGGTGAGTACAGGATTATAAATACAAAATCAGTTGCAGGTATTACAGAAGTAGGTCTGATAATGAATAAGAAAATAGGAATGCCGGTTAACTACTATGAGCAACACAGTGATCGCATTATTGTAGTCAAGATAGATACAAAGTCAACACCAACCACAGTAGTACAGGTTTATATGCCAACTAGCTCTGCCGATGATGAGGAGATTGAAGAAATACATGAGAAGGTAAAGGAAATTATTCAGATAGTTAAGGGAGAGGAAAACTTAATTGTTATGGGAGACTGGAATTCGGTAATAGGACAAGGAAGGGAAGGGAAGATAGTAGGTGAATATGGTCTGGGCAAAAGGAATGAAAGAGGAAGCTACCTGGTAGAATTTTGCACAGAACATAATTTAGAATCACGAAAGGAGGTTGTGTATGTGGAAGAGACCAGGAGACACCGAGAGATACCAGATAGATTTTATAATGGTAAGACATAGATTTCGGAACCAGGTTTTAAACTGTAAGACATACCCAGGGGCAGCTGTAAACTCTGACCATAACTTATTGGTCATGAATTGTAGGCTGAAACTGAAAAAAACTGCAGAAAGGTTGGAAAATAAGGCGATGGGACCTGGATAAACTGAAGGAACCTGAAGTTCTTGAGAATTTCAGAGGGAGCTTTAGGCAACAATTCACAGAAACTGGGGAAAATAAAACAGTAGAGGAGGAATGGGTAGCATTGAGAGATGAAATGGTGGAGGCAGCAGAGGACAAAATAGGTAGGAAGGCAAGACATACAAAAAAATCCTTGGATATCACAGGACATACTAAATTTAATTGATGAGAGAACAAAATATAAAAATGCAGTAAATGAGACAGGCAAAATGGAGTACAGACGACTAAGAAATGAGATTGACAGGAAGTGCAAAATGGCTAAGCAGGGGTGACTAGAAGGCAAATGCAAGGATATAGAAGAATGTATAAATAGGGGAAAAATAGATACAGCCTACAGGAAAATAAAAGAGATATTTGGAGATAAGAAAAACAGCTATATGACTATCAAGAACACAGATGGAAAACCAGTTCTCAGCAAAGAAGAGAAAGCTGAAAGGTGGAAGGAGTATATAGAGAGGCTCTACGAAGGAAATGAACTTAGATGCAATATTGTAGGAAGGAGAGAAGAAGTAGATGAGGATGAAATAGGAGATACTATACTGAGAGATGAATTTGACAGAGCACTGAAAGACTTAAGGCGAAACAAGGACCCTGGAGTAGATGACATTTCCTTAGGGCTACTGAAGTCTCTGGGAGAACCAGCCATGACGAAAGTGTTTCACCTGGTGTGTAAGATGTATGAGACAGGCAAAGTCCCCTCAGACTTTAAGAAAAATGTTATAATCCCCATTCCAAAGAAAGCAGGTGCAGACATGTGTGAAACCTACAGAACCATCAGTTTAATAAGTCATGGTTGCAAAATATTAAAACAAATTATTTACAGAAAGATGGAAAACCTGGTAGAACCCGACCTCGGGGAAGATCAGTTTGGGTTCAGGAGAAATGTAGGAACACGGGAGGCAATACTCACTTCACGGCTTATCCTAGAAGATAGATTAAGAAAAGGCAAACCTACATATCTAGCTTTTGTAGATTTGGAGAAGGCTTTTGACAATGTTGATTGGAATAAACTCTTTCAAGTTATGCAGCAAACAGGAGTAAAATATGAGGAGCGTGAGGTTATTTACAACGTGTGCAAAAACCATCTACATCTACATCTACATCTACATACATACTCCGCAATTCACCGTAAGGTGCGTGGCGGAGGGTACACTGTACCACTACTAGGCATTTCCTTTCCTATTCCACTCCCAAATTGAACGAGGAAAAAAAGAATGCCTATATGCCTCCGTACGAGCCCTAATTTCTCTTATCTTGTCTTTGTGATCTTTACGCGAAATGTAAGTAGGCGGCAGCAAGATCGTACTACACTCAGCTTCAAATTCCGGCCCTCTAAATTTACTTAACAGAAATTCACGAAAAGAACGTCGTCTTTCTTCCAGCGATCCCCAATTGAGTTGCCGGAGCATTTCCGTGACACTCGCGCATTGGTCGAACCTACCGGTAACAAATCTAGCTGCTCGCCTCTGAACCGCCTCTATGTCTTCCTTCAAACCGATCTGCTGCGGGTCCCAAATACTTGAGCAATACTCAAGACGTGGTCGTACAAGCGTTTTATACGCGGTCTCCTTTACAGGTGAAGTACATCTTCCCAAAATTCTCCCAATAAACCGAAGTCTGCTGTCCGCCTTACTCACAACTGTCCTTACATGCTCGTTCCATTTCATATCGCTCTGCAATGTTACGCCTAGATATTTGAACGACGCGACCACATCAGGAAGCTCACTACTGATGCTGTATTCGAACATTATAGGATTGTTTTTTCTACTCATGCGCATCACCTTACATTTTTCTACATTGAGAGCTAGCTGCCATTCTTCGCACCAACTAGAAATTTTGTCTAAGTCAACCTGTATGCTATTACAGTCAGTCACAGACGACACCCTCCCATACACCACAGCATCATCAGCAAACAGCCGCAAATTACAACTTACTCTGTCCATCAGATCATTTATATAGATAGAAAATAATAGCGGTCCTATCACACTCCCCTGGGGCACGCCTGACGATACACTCGTCTCTGATGAACACTCGACGTCGAGAACAACGTACTGCGTTCTATTACTTAGAAAGTCTTCCAGCCAGTCACAAATCTGTGAACCTATTCCATAAGCTCGTATCTTCGTTAGCAGTCTGCAGTGTGGCACCGTGTCGAACGCCTTTTTGAAGTCGAGAAAAACACAATCCGCCTGTTGCCCTTCGTCCATGACTCGCAAGATGTCATGTGAGAAAAGGGCAAGCTGAGTTTCACATGAACGATGTTTCCTAAACCCGTGCTGATTCATGGAAAGAAGCTTTTCCGTTTCAAGGAAATTTACTATGTTCGAATTGAGAATATGCTCCAAAATTCTACATGAAACTGATGTCAACGATATTGGCCTGTAATTGTATGGGTCAGTTCTCTTTCCTTTCTTATACACGGGAGTCACCTGCGCTTTTTTCCAATCACTAGGAACTTTGCGCTGAATTAAAGACTCGCTATAAATGCAAGCTAAGTAGGGGGCCAATGCCGCAGAATAGTCTTTGTAAAACAGAACTGGTAATCCATCCGGACCAGCAGACTTTTTCGTATTTAGCTCTCTCAGCTGCTTCTCTACACCGGAAATACCTATTGCTATGTCCCCCATTTCGGAATTAGTACGTTGATCAAATGATGGTATATTTGTGCGGTCCTCCTGCGTGAAAGATTTCTTAAAGGTTAAATTTAGAACTTCAGCTTTCCGTTTGCTTTCTTCTATTACTGCCCCGGAATGATCAACTAGTGACTGGACAGTGGGCTTTGACCCGCTTATCGATTTTACATAGGACCAGAATTTTTTCGGGTTCTCGGAAAGATCTTTTGCTAAGGTATGGCTGTGATAATTATTGTATGCTTCACGCATCGATCTTTTTATAGACGCACGAATCTCTACTAACTTTTGCCTGTCATCATTTGCGTGTTCTTTTTTGAATCGAGAGTGCAACAGCCTTTGCTTTCTCAGCAGCTTTCTAACATTATTATTATACCACGGTGGATCTTTTCCATCCTTAATCGTCTTTACTGGCACATATTTCTCTAACCCTTCATTAACAATGCATTTAAATTTAGTCCACAAGTCCTCTACATCCATAGTCCCAGAATTAAACGATGCCCATTCATTTTCTAAGTGCGATCGTAACATTTGCTTGTCGGCTTTTCCCAACAAAAACACGCTCCTAGCCTTCTTGACTGGTTTATGAACTTTGGTCACCATCGACGCTATGATGATATCATGATCACTAATTCCTGTCTCTACACAGACATCGTTAATAAGGTCAGGCCTGTTTGTGGCTATAAGGTCTAGAATATTTACATTGCGCGTGGGTTGCCGGTTTAACTGCTCGAGACAGTTTTCGGAGAATGTGTCCAAAAGTAGCTCGCAAGACTGCTTGTCTGTACCGCCTGAAATGTAACTAGCGAGGTCCCAATCTATACTCTTAAGGTTGAAGTCACCTCCGACTAATATTGCATGGCCCGGATACCTATGCACTACCTGGTGTAGACTTTCCTTGAATGATTCTAAAACTGCTACAGCAGCACTGGGGGGCCGGTAAAAACAACCAACTATTAACTTTACTTCTTTTAGACCTGTTATGCGTGCCCAGATAACTTCACAATTACTTTCAACCTCGATCTCAGTAGAAACAATATCTTTGTCCACAGCGATGAACACTCCTCCTCCGGTTGTATCAGATCTATCTTTCCGATATACATTCCACGCTTCGCTAAATATTTCTGAACTTTCCATATCATCATTTAGCCAGCTTTCGGTGCCTAAAACTATCTGAGCGCAATAACTTCCATGCAGCGCTGCAAATTCGGGAACTTTGTTTCTAATACTCTGTAAGTTCGCGGCTAATATTTTTATGTTCGAATTTTTGTTCCGAACGTGGCCTGAATTCGCTGTTTGAATGCTGACAGGCGAGTGCTCATCAGAGTTAGCGCCTAGCCTAAAAAACCCCCATGTGCCCTCCACAAGTACTCTGCTACCCGAGTAGCCGCTTCCTTAGTGTAGTGCACCCCTGATCTATCTAGGGGCACCCTACAATTCCCCACCCGATAACGCAGATCCAGAAATCTGCAGCCATGACTGTCACAGAGTCGGCGAAGCCTCTGGTTCAGACCCTCCACTCGGCTCCAAACCAAAGGACCCCGATCAACCCTGGGAACAATGCTGCAAATCGACAGCTCTGCTTGCACCCCGCGTGCGAAGGCAGCAGCCTTCACCAATTCCGCCAGCCGCTCGTAGGACCTGAGGATGTCCTCAGAACCCAAGCGACAAGCGTCATTGGTGCCGACGTGAGCTACGACTTGCAGTCGACTGCACCCCGCACCCTCGATAGCCGCCGGCAAGGCCGCCTCCACATCTCGGATGAGGCCCCCCGGCAAACACACCGAGTGCACGTTGGAATTCCTTCCAGATCTGGACGCTATCTGCCTAAGGGGCTCCATCACGCGCCTGACATTGGAGCTCCCAATAACTAATAATCCCCTCCCCCCGTGCACCTGCTCGGACCCTGCTGAAGGAGTGGCCACACTTTCATTCACAGGACGAACGGGCGCGGACGGACGTCCAGCCTCCACATTGGCCTTCCGCCTCGAGCGACGCGAACGCCGTACAACCCGCCACTCCCCTTGCGGAGAAGGCGGCTCGACGACGTCCGGTACACCTGAAGGTGCCTCGGTAGCAGGGACAGGGAGCGAAGAGTGAGACACCTGAGGTGTCCCACTCGACGCACCAGACTCCCCACCATCGCTGCACCCCGAGACAGCAGCCTGAAGACGGCTGACCGTAGCCAACAGCACGCTCAGCTGTTCGCGAACCGCGGCCAACTCCTCCTGCGTCCGCACACAGCAGGCACACATCCTATCCATCCTATCGATACAATTAACAGCAATTAACAACTTTAAAGGAGCCTAGTATTCTAATGAAGGCGGCTGGCTGCTGACTTAACTGTGGTCAGTGGTAACTACACTGTCGAATCAACAAAACTGAGTCCGGCAGCTTAGCGCTGTTAACGCTGCGGCACTCGTGGCAGCTGGCACTGGACTGACTGATAACGAGCTTAGTAACGGTCTCTGACTTGTTTTGAAATACACCGGTCAAAGACGAAGACTAAACACAACGGTATTTATCAAATACGATAGAATAAACTATTAAAACAGTAGTACAAACGAAATCTGCAAGTACACGGGAATAAACCTCTTGAAACAGTTCTACCGAAAATGAACTAGACTGGCAAATTAAATTTGACACAAATTAAATTCAGATACTTAGCGCTGTAACGATGTGGCACTGGTGACAGCTGGCACTGGACTGACTGATCAGTGGTTGTCAGAGTTGAAGAGCATGAAAGGCATGCAGTGGTTGGGAAGGGAGTAAGACAGGGTTGTAGCCTTTTCTCAAGGTTATTCAATTTGTACATTGAGCAAGCTGTAAAGAAAGCAAGGAGAAATTTGGAGAAGGAATTAAAGTTCAGGGCGAAGAATTAAAATCCTTGCCTTTTGCCAACAACATAGTAATTCTGTCAGAGACAGCAAAGGACCTGGAAGAGTAGTTGCACGGAATGGACAGTGTGCTGAAAGGCGCATATAAGAGGAACATTAACAAGAGCAAAACTAGGGTAATGGATTGCAATCTAAGAAAATCAGGTGATGCTGAAGGAATTAGATTAGGCAATGAAACAATAAAGGTGGTAAATGAGTTTAAAATAAATTACAGTAAAATAACAAATGGTGGTTTCAGTACAGAGGATATAAAATGCAGAATGGCAACGGATAGAAAAGTGTTCTTGAAAAAGAGAAATTTGTTAACATTGAATATTGATTTAAGCCTAAGGAAGTCCTTTCTGAAGGCATTTGTGTGGAGTGTTGCCTTGTATGGGAGTGAAACATGGACGATAAACAGTGTGGACAGGAAGAGGATAAAGGCTTTTGAAATCTGGTGTTACAGAAGAATGCTGAAGATTAGGTGGGTGTATCATGTAACTAATGAGGAGGTACTGAACAGAATGGGGAAGAAAAGAAATTTATGGCATACCTTGACTAAAAGAAGGGATAGATTGGCAGGACACATTCTTAGACATCAAGGAATTGTGAATTTAGCCTTGAAGAGAAATGTGTGAGGTAAAAACTCCAGGGGAAGACCAAGAGATGGATACAGTAATCGGATTCAGACACATGTAGGTTGCCGTTCTTATGTGGAGTTGAAGAGGGTATTGTGGAGAGCTGCATCAAACCAGTCTCTGGACTGAAGACCACAACAACAACAACAACAACATGTGCATTCCAGTTCAGTTTGGTGTAAAAGTGGATTCCTAATAGTTTGACTGAGTGATTGCCATATTGGTCATTACCTGCACCATTTAGGGAGAATACTATATTCTCAGTTTTTTTATTATTTAGTGTTGATTCGTTTGTGTGGAACCAGTGGGATGCCTTCTTCATCATTAGTTCATTCATTTCTCCATTATGTTTTTGTTGGTGTGGGAGGTGATGAAAGTAGTGTCATCAGCATACATTACTGCTTTGAAACGTAGCACATTAGCGAAATCATTAACATAAACAATAAAGAGAAATGGTCCCAGTACCCATCCCTGGGGCACTCCTCTTATGGCATTTAAAAAGCCTGATTTTTTTATTTGAGTCGGTTTGTACCATCTGTTTCTTATTGGACAGGTAAGATTTTAGCAAATCTAGTCTTTTGTCTGTCACTATGTGTTGCTCAAGTTTATTTATTAGAATGTTGTGAGATATTGTGTCAGTTGCCTTTATTAGATACTAAGTTTATTGGTATTATTGCAATAGGTCTACCGTTTTCAGGTGATTCCCTATCTCCTTTTTTTATGGACAGGTAAAATTACTGTTACTTTTAGACATTCAGGAAAGATATTTTCTTCAAATATCCAGTTTATTAGATAGCACATGGGGAGGCTTATTGTTCCTATAATTTTTTTCACAATGAAGTTTGAGGTTCATGGTGTGGGTTCCTGTAGTCATGCCCTAGTTCATGAACCACGGGCAACGTATGAGTGGCCAAGAAAGTGGTCCTGACAGTTGGGTTACCAGTTACTTTGGAATAAGGTTGGGCATCTTGGACATATTCTGAGTCATGGTCACCTTTGTGCTTAGACGGCAAGGACTGCCAAATCCACCGGTTAGTCCCTCAACCGTTAGGGGTAAGACCCAGTGGGGCCCTGGGCAAGTAAGGCTAGCAACCTGCTTCCCAGGTACTTCAATATCATGCTGTCAACAATCAGAGAATGCTCCAGACTGAACGCTGAAAGGCATAATCAGTCTCTGATGATGATGAAGTTTGAGAGGCCATTGTAGTCTTCGGTTTTTGAATTGCTGAGCTTTGCAACCACATCTATTTCATCTTTAGTGGAAACTGATTGCCATTTAAACTCACTAATGCTATGGTGGATAGCTTCAAATTCAGCTTTCTGAGTGATAAGTAAGTGTTGGACATTTGTATCATTGGGTGCTGTCTAATCATTATTTACAGTGTATTTCCCTGAATGAACGAAGCTGAGATTTAATCTATCTGGGCTTTTTTTCAGAGATTCCAGATTCTGCCTGTATTATCTTCCAGGCTACCTTGCATTTGTTAGTTGACTGATCTAAGAGGTTGTCATTAGCCTGTCTTTTAGCTCTGCTTATTTCCTGTCTGTAAAATCGTTTCAGTTTCAGGTAGACTGGCTTGTACTTATTGTTACCACATGAAATTTCGTAGTATGACCCTAGAAGAGTTTTTAGCCTGGACAGATAAGGAGTGTACCATTTTGTTATACAACTCTTTAGTATTTAAGAAGTGTTCACGTGCTATACCACACAATTGATGCCTATTGAGGTTGGTGCTCCAGTCAGCAATCTGCAGATAATATCTAAGATTCTCTATGTGTGTATCTTGCAGTAATCTTACTGTTCTGTATCCTATTTCATGTTTGTAGCTGTTTGCAACACCACTCAGTCTCAAGAAAAGGCCATCATGATGAGAGATCAATGGCTTAATAATAGTCAAGCCACTCTCATCCTTATACATATTAGTCATAACATTATCTAGGCTGGCCTTTAGTCTAGTAGGTTTATTATTAAGACAGTAAAAGTTATATGGCTTTAGCGTATTAAGAAATAGGCTAGTTGTAGAATTTTTCACTGGTATATCTGTATTAAAATTGTTAAAAAGTGTTAAAGGAGGACAAATTTATTTGTTGCTGCTATATATATGTATATATAGACTTTGTGATAATCTTTGGTACAGAAAGGATCTTTCCTGTGTGCATTTTATCTTTTGCAGCTGTATATCTTCGATGTTGTTGTTCTGTAGTCAGTAGTCAATCTGTATCCGTTTTGCTTGTGAGTTTGTTGTGTAGCCATGTAGGAATAAAAATAGTATTTAATGACGTCCGATATATTATTTCTTAGTGCAAACCAATCAATCCCAAGAAAAATCACCAAAGATTAATATTTTCATTCCACGCATGTGTATCAATTTTTACTTCTCTATCTACATTATTCCGTGATTTATTAAGTTTTCAAATTTATACTGACTTTTTGATAACCCGGTATATAGAGGAGTCTGACAAGGATGCATACTGTTACATCTGTTATTCAATTTAGGCTTTAAGAATATTTTTCGGGAGGCACTTGCTATAGAAAATGCTATTAGCATGTCATGGAGCGCCATCCTGCATAAAAATCGTACGTTCCAGCAGGTGTTTATAAGTCATGGTGGGGATGATTCTGTAACATATCGGCGTACCTCTCACCCGTCACGGTAGCAGTTACAAAACCAGAATCGCGCAGTTCCTCGAAGAAAAAAACCCCGATAACGGTAGATGTGCTAAATCCAACCCACACCTTGACTTTCTGGTCGTGCAATGGAGTTTCCACGACAGTTCTAGGATTTTTGGTAGCCCAAATTCTGCAGTTGTGTGTGTTGGACAGACCCTCGGAGCGTGAAAT
Source organism: Locusta migratoria (assembly GCA_026315105.1). Classification (NCBI taxonomy): domain Eukaryota; kingdom Metazoa; phylum Arthropoda; class Insecta; order Orthoptera; family Acrididae; genus Locusta; species Locusta migratoria. Next base: position 264,162,048 of record CM048755.1, read on the forward strand.
GAGCTTCGTCGGTCCACAACACGTTATTCAATCAATCGTCATATTCGGCCATCTTTTTTGAAACGTCCACACCGCAAATGCCCTCCGCTTCACTAAATCACCAGGTAACAGTTCATGATGCCGATGGATTTTGTAAGGATATCATCGGAGGGTACGCCTAAGTGCGAACCAAACAGTAGTGTATGGAATGCCGGTGCGACGTACGATTGCACGAGCGCTGACTTCCCCATGCATAGACGAACCCGCTACAGCCTCCATTTCGTCCTGAACTGTCTCAGAAGCATTACGCTTTGTGCTCTGTCGGCCACTAGGGGGTCTATCGTCTAAACAACCAGTGGCTTCGAACTTCGTAATCATTCTCGCCACAGTTGTATTTGTCAACGGACCTTTACCCGTTCGAATCCCCTTCATACGGCGATAGGATCGTAACGCTGAACTATCTCATTTCCCGTTCTGATAATACAGCTTCACTAAAAGCGCCTCTTCAAGGAACGTCAACATGCTGCGACTGCTGGTGCTTCTGATTCTCTCTCATTACAGCTTCTTTCATACACGATTTTCTTGCGCAGTCACTGATGTTTTGCTGTCCAGCGCCACCTGTCAGACATTGCTTAACCTTTTTATTTTGTTCTAATAAAACTTCATGTCATTCCAATCATGTGCGTCAATTTTTACCTCTCTATCTGTATTATTTCGTTATTTATTAAGTTTTCAAATTTATACTGACTTTGAAATCACACGGTATATCCGCTATTAAATAAAAAACATACCTTTTCTAAAAAGTCTTATACAGACGAAGTGACCACTAGAAGTAAATGCTGTTGAAATTTAAAGGGCCGGAATTTGAAGCTAACTGCAGAACGCTTCTACTGCTGCCAACTTACATTTCTCGTAAAGACTACAAAGGTAAAATTAAGAGAAATTAGGGCTAATAGAAAGACATTCGTTTTCCCTCGTTCTGTTTGGGAGTGGGATATATGAGGCGCGTCCAGAAAGTAAGTTCCGTTTCAATTTATGTCCGCTGCAGCGCTACTATTGCAGTTCCGCACATGCGCTGTAGACGATGTGTATCAAGGAGAAGAACGTGCGCCATTTGGAGATCGCTGTCAGTTACGTACGCTTTGTTGTGCTTGTTTGAAATGTCGGCGCTGATTGAAACTCCCGCCGCCTGTGAAATCAGGTCGGTGATTCGGTTTCTGAATGCAAGGAAAGTGAAGTTTATCGGCAAATTTGCGATGTTTACGGACCAAATGCGATGAGTGATTCGATGGTGAGAAGATGGGTCCGACAGGTCAATGGCGGGCTTAGTGATGTGCACGATGAAGAACGAAGTGGGCGTCCACCTTTGGTTACAGAAGAACTGGTTCACGCGATTGATGACAAGATCCAGGAAAACCGTAGGTTTACAATTAGTGCTCTCACTATGGACGACGAGCTGAAAGAAACTGTTTCCAACTGGTTGAAGACACAGGCGGCAGATTTGTATGAAGAAGGTATACAAAACCTGGTGCCACGCTATGACAAATGCCTGCAAAATTTCGGCAGTTACGGGGAAAAGTAGTTTAAGAGTTGTAGAATTTTGTGCAATAAAAATTTCTTCTGTATTTGTGCACAATTTCATTTTATTACCAAACGGAACTTACTTTCTGGACGCGCCTCGTAAAAGGCAGCGCTGCTCGCCGTCGGAGGCTCGAGTCCTCCCTCGGGTATGGGTGTATTTGTTTCCTTAGCATACGTTACTTTAAATACTTTCCAAGCCTAGGGACTGATGATCAGAGTAGTCAAGTCCCATAGATTTACAAACATTTGAACTTTGAACACCTTCGGTGTGTGTGGAAGGAACATTTGTACCCTCTGCCACGCGCCTTACGGTTGCTTGTGGAGTATGCACGTACCTGGACGTAGATATAGATGAGCGCATATAAGAAATTTATTACAAAATATTTAACTCAATATTTCTGTTTTGGCTCTCTTACTCGTAAAGAATATTCGTTACCAACGCGCCTCGCGCGCATCTATAACAACACTCTCAAACAAGCTTAACGCTTAAATATCATAATTACCGTAAGTTTAAACTGTAACTGTTTAAAAGGTACGTAATATGAAACTGAATCTTCAGAAATCTTCATTAAATGGCTATAATAATAAACTTCTGAAATATCGGATAAATTAACGTGGTCACCGCGTTCATCCAACAAGTTCAAAATGTTCAAATGTCTGTAAATCTATCGGACCAAACTGCGTGGTCATCAGTCCGTAGCTTACAAACTACTTAAACCTAGGTAAACTAACCTACGGACAAACATACACACCCATGCCCGAGAGAGGACTCGAACGTCCACGGCGAGCAACCGCGCGCTCCGCAGCGAGACGCTTTAGACCGCTCGGCTACTCCACCGCGGCATCCAACATGTAATGACACAAATTTCTTATTAAATTAGTACCTTAAAGTTATCCCAAAAGGGCGTGTCCAGCAGAACGTACTTTCCGTCTGCTAACACTCGCAGAACGTCCTTTTTCGTCGTTACTGTAAGAAACGGCGCTGCGATTTTCCTATGAGTGTTACGGGTCTCGCGAATGCAGTGGAAGCTCGTAGCGCCGCGGTGGAGTAGCCGAGCGGTCTAAAGCGTCTCGCTGCGGAGCGCGCGGTTGCTCGCCGTGGACGTTCGAGTCCTCCCTGGGGCATGGGTGTGTGTGTGTGTGTTTGTCCGTAGGTTAGTTTACCTAGGTTTAAGTAGTTTGTAAGCTACGGACTGATGACCACGCAGTTTGGTCCGACAGATTTACAGACATTTGAACATTTGAAGCTCGGGCCGATCTACGAGCGAGCCTCAAGGCTGAGATGACCGGCACTAATTATAATCATGGTCCCCACATTTGATTGCGGCCCAGGACCCAGAATCAAAGACGGACCCTCCCCTCCCCCTAAAGTTTACTTACAAATTATTCGTAGAAACGGAAGGAACTGCAGATTACTGCGATGTTGCACCAGCTGAGGGCAGCCTCTGCAGACACTACCCACTGTTGTGGGCCTAAAGCGCCGCGTTGTACGCAAAAAGGGGAACTGCCCCTGTCGGCGACATCAAACATTTCTGGTGTTTCCGCACAAATTGGCGGCCGACTGGGCGACAAATCGAAATGTGTATTGTCGCTGGCTCACGTGAAGTAGACTGCCGTGGTATTCAACACTACTGTCCCGTTAAAGGAAAAGTAGAGACAGCAATAAAGGTGCTCTCGATGGCGGGATTCGTGTGAATGCATCATGTTAATATTCTAAATTCGATATTTTTTTTTCCTTTTACTAGGAAACAAGACTTCGTTAAATAGTGATAAATTCGAAGGCTCTCATGGCGGGGCCCTTTCTAGTTCGGGGGCCCCCGGCGGCCACGGTACTTGCGATTGCCTTAATCCGACCCTGAATAACACAAAAAGTTCTATTTGTTCTACTCAGTACCAAAAAAATTGCTTGAAGCTTTTCTCATAAACATACTGAGAACCTTCATTGGTTCCTTTTATGGTTGACAGACTGCAGGTCTACTGAAGACTGTCTCATGGGTAGAATTTCAAAGAAGCTGTCAGTATTTGCTAAATCTGAAGGATAAAGCCAAAAACTGGTGAAAATAGATGAAAAAATTGTTAATAGCTCGCAAATATTGTTGTCAAATCTTGCATTACAAAATTAAATACAGGAAAGACAAAAAAGATCTGAATTAATTTGATGCTTACAGCTGAAGTTGTTAAGCTGTACTTTCATTTGCATCAGGTTTCCTATTGATAATCTCTGATGAAATGCCAACTCTCTCAGCAACTACATTTTCTTCATTCAAAGTGATGTCCTAATGTATTTAAGTTAATCACCGGCATTGCTTCGTTGATGGAAATTCCTTGGTTCTGTATAACGACATTTTTGTGATCAATAGAGGTCAAGATATTGCGCCAAAATGATATCAACAGGCCTTTGAATGTTGTCAAGTACTTATTTTTTGCTGATTGGGTTAACACGCAGGAACACGTCTAAAACTTTGAATATCGAAGGATGTTGCTTCAAAATTTGGCGGACTATTTGTAGCCTTTGATTGCAACAAGACTTAGACAAAGGGACAAGTTGTTTCAACAATTCCGAATGACCAGCCCTAATAGAGAAGAAAGAATAAAAACTCTCAACATTTCTAAAAAAATAATCACATCATAATTCAGTTCAGTAGCATATGCACCGTCTCTGTTCAATGAATGTACTCCACAAGGAGAAAACATTGCATTCTGTGTTAAAAGGTGACCATATTTTCTAGATTCAAATTCGGAAAAGCACATTTTCTAGATCCAAATTCGGGACACATTACAAATTTTGTTTATATATTTGCATTATATTAGAAGAAGATTTTAGTGAAAGTAATAATTACAAAATATCAGTTTACGTTGTTACAAAAAGTACATTAATTTACGCTTTATTAGTACTTTATATTATGAAGGAATGCGATCAGAATAACCGTATTTAACAGTGCAGTGAATTTCTTCAGCAAGTCTGTATTTTTCAACAACACGTGAAAAAATTCTACACAAGTTCCATAATAATTTACTCTAGTTACTAATATTGATTTAACAGTTTCTACGGCAAGCTGTGTTTTGTCACTTTTCCATATATTATTCATGAGGGGAAAATACCCTTTCAGTAACAGCGTTATTTCCGGAAAGGCAGAGGAGAAACTGCACTGTCTTAAGCACATTTGAGAATGGCACATGATTCTATCTGAAATGAGATATAATACCAATCCATCTTGGACCTGGAAAAATGTTGTTAGCAATCCATTCACTGATTTTCTCACTGGTATAGTTTGTGCGCGTATGCTCAGTGGAAACAGTTAGAAACGATTTCGACAGTTTGTGATAAGTACCTTAAGTCTAACGATCATTTTGTCAAGTAGTTTTCCATCATAATTAAAACTAATAATAGAATAGACCGATGCAGGTGAGATAAATTTCTAAATCGGAACATAATTGTTAAATCCGGAACAAATAGGTGTACCGAATTACCTTTGAAAAAATTCGGGACAGACACACAAAAATCGTGACTGTCCCCAAAAGAAATCGGTACGTTTGGCCACCTTAGTTAATACACACATACAATACCAACTAACGACAATAACTATAAGCATCAATCGAAGTAATCGTTTAACATAAGTGGTTTATCATAAATATCTACTACAATTGTCGGTGGAATCTTCTAAAATTTCTTTGGAGGAAATATATTTTCTAGTTTGTTTTTAATTTCAGAAAACAAAAAATTGAATCACTTAGGGCTGAGCTCGGGCCCTCTTGAGCATCGGGCCCTGGACTCGTGGGTCCACCCAGGATGACCGGAGGAGGATTTGGACAACCATCCTCCCGAATGCGAGTCCAGTGCGTTACCACTGCGCCACCTAGCTCGGTTTTTATTAGTATCCCTATTACTTTCTTCTATCTTTTTATTAGTAACCCTATTACTTTCTCCTCTTTCTTTTTCAGTTTCTTCTGTCTTACTCATCAGCATTTGAAACACTGCTTGCATACTAATGTCGAAACTATTACCCATATTACTTTGTTCCATTTCAGTTATATTTTCACTGGGCCCTGTCCGTCTGGTGGTCTCGACTAAGCTATTCGTCATTTCTGGAGATTCTACCACTGTTTTCTGCTCATCACGTCTGACTATATTACTAAATTTCCGTCTCCTCTTATTTTGCCAATGGAAAATATGTCCTCTTATTGATTCTCCATATTTAAATTTTCCTGAACTATGTTTTGCTCGACATTTTCTACAGTTTCGGACATATTATAAGCTTTAGTTAGTCTACCACTGCGAAGAAACACACAATAATGTTTTACACTCACTTTATTGAGTTCCGGTGGACGCGGTTCAGCTAGTGATGTCCCCGCTACGCCCGAGCGTTGAAATCTGGACCTCTGTGCGTGTGCCCGTAGCGTACCGCTCCTCGGCTGCTGCTTCGGTCTGCTTCTGTGCGCTGCAGGGACTCCGTTGTATTTTCGGTTACCCTCGCCACAGCTGCTTCCGTCTTCTTTCTTCTTCACCGCGATGTTTCCCGTCGACCTTTCGTTAGGTTGCAATCGCGAAATGTTCGTAATCGAGTGACGCGATTTGTGTTTCGCACTGTACGACTTATAACGGTCCGCGACACATTTTGTCGCACTCCGCGACGCGTATTATTACTGTCACCAGGGCCGTCTTCACTAGGGGAAGTCGCTGCATAGGACTAAACATAAAAAAAATAAGAAACGTGTTTGGGATTATGACTGGATTAAAAAAAGACGTCAGCTCAGTTGTTTAGCGACCTTGCTGAAAAAAAATTGTGATCGAAGACCCTAGAAGTTATTTTAATCAACTCAGAATGTTTAAAAGGAACGTAAACTGCTCTGGTGACAGAGTTAGTAATGCAATAAGGAAACAAGATACTGTTATGCGTGAAACATCGTTACCAGAACTGAAATTACAAATTACATTACTTTCTTGTCAGATAGATATTCGTCTCTACAGTACTTGTACCGTGTTCCCAAATCCACAATTGCCATAATTCGTTTTGCTTCAAGAGCACTAACACGCCGCTGCTTATTCCTGAAATTTTCATCGTTAAAATGGCACGAACAACTATGCATCGCATATATGTTCAAAAATTATTTCTTCCTTTCCCCCCTTTACGTTGTGTTTTGTTCTGTATTGGTTATCACCTAATCTAAAGCCGGCCGCGGTGGCCGAGGGGACTAAGGTGCTCCAGTCAGGGTCTGCACGGCCACTACGGTCGGGGGTTCGAATCCCCCATCGGGCATGGATATTTGTGCCGTCTTAGTTCGTAAGTAGTTCGTAAGTAGTTTGTAAGTTTAGGGATGATGACCCCGTAGTTAAGTCCCATAGACTATACAAACATTTGAACATTTGAACCTAATCTAAAAACACGCGCAATCAGTTTTGTCAAAGTTGGAAGGTGCCGAAACTGTTTAGTTTCGCCAACGAGTTGAGCGAACGCCTGCCGCGCATGCGCACTGGCCAGTAGCGCAGTTTCACGAAACAGTGTCGTCGTGTAAACTAGCCTTTACTCTCTGTACCAGTTATTGTGTCCACTTAATTTATAAGTGTGATGTGTAGTGAAGTGAAAAGCTTATGCAAGGAGTTTGTGTAAAATGGTTGTTTTCTGGAAATTGACTTTACATTCTCATGTATGACAGTTACGCAAGAAACAAGGCGAGTTCATTAATGTCAATTAAAGTCTTACAGGTTCATATGTTCAGTTGTAATATGGTACAACAGTTAATCAAAACTGAAGTTAAGGTCAGACATTATTCTTTCAGAGGCGGTCAAAATGATAGATTTGGTCGAAGACGATTTAGTTGTATACCATACAGGCAGTGCATTTGAACAAATGCTAGTTGGTTCAAAATTACTCGCTGAAGAGTTAGAATGTGAAGCTGAATTCAAAGAAAATGCTCGTCCACGTCCTCGAAAGCGACATGTTGATCACAAAACCTTAGATAAGCCCGTACTAGACCCTAAAACTAAGTTTAAAGTAAATTTTTATTTTTGTTACTTTACATGGCGATCTTACACTTAAATGAAAGATTTCATTCGTTGATAGAACATAAACAGATTTTCTTTTTGCAAAACGTTGAAAGCTGGAGGGAATTGGACAGAGAGCAAATAAATACACAATGTCTCAAATTTGAACAAAAGTTAACGTATGAAAATAGATCGGTTCGTGATGGGGAAGAGCTGTTTAATGAGTTGGAATTGCTTCCTTTATTTTTTGTAAAGAAAAACACAACACCACTTGATTTGTTAATTTTTATTTATTAAAATAGTTTAATGTCCGTGTTCCCAAATGTTTCAACATCTTTGCGCATTTATTTTAACACTTCCTGTGAAAGTAAAAAAAATTTGCTCTTTCACTTTTCACAGTTCTTAACGGCACTTCACTCACGAAATCGTTCAACTCAAGTTCCTTCACGTGCCAAATATGCCACTCATTTTCAACAAATTCCTTCCCCGCTTAACACGAAAGCATTGTTAAATAAAAAAAATTAAAGGTACTAGAATGACATTGTAATGAAAGTTCCGTATTGCTGGTTATATTTTATTCAATAGTGCTACAGCTGTTTCGACAGTTTGTCATTCTCAAGCGCGTCTACGATGCTTGGACGTTATATGCTGACATCTGGCGTAACTGTTGCATAAATTGTATGGAAATATTCACGTATTTAGTAGTTGTATACGGTTTTTAGCTGTCAGGTTTTATGCAGCCTTTTTACGCTAAAACGTTCAATTGAAGGTAACTTTTATATTTTGCGTAATTAACAACAGCTCTGCCAAATATGTAAGGGATGAATAAAAAAAAAAAAAAAAAAAAAAATCGGAAGCAGATTAAAATCCACATGGAAGCTTAAAAAAGAATAACAATGTAAACGTTGACGAAACACAAGAAACACTGACGTCACGTCATTTTAAGAAAAAGATAAGAAAAACTCTGGTGCCGATGATTATGCTGTCGTTTTCGGTGGGCGCAACCAATTTAAAGGAAAAACACTGAAGCACTGACACTGTCACTGAAGCGCTGGCACCACTACTGTCACAGGAAAACCTGTGGAGAGGGAGGGGAAAGGGAGTGCAAGGGGGTGGGATGGAGGAGATAAAGGAGAGGCGTGGCAGGGGTGTGCAGGACTTCGGAGAGGGGGAGGAAGATGAATGGTGATCTGGTGACGGAATGTAGCAGCAAGGTCAATATCATCGAGAGTGTGGTAAGATGAGGTGGCTTGTGATGTGGGTATCAATGGTGCAGCCATAGTCATCCCAGTTGGCATGGGAGTAATCATGGACCAGTTTTGGGGTCGAGGAGCAGGGCAAGGAGCGGGGCAGTGTGGCGGTGGTGGTCAATTGTGAGTAGGATGGGGGCATGCTTACTGCATGTAAGGTCAAGAACTTCGCCAGGATGCAGCCCAGGAGGCTGGGGGAGGCAAGGATAGCATTGGGGGTGTTGTTTTCCGGATGGCTGGGTTTTTGGAGGGGGAAGTGATCGCCCTGAATGGTGGTGAGGAATTGATGCCACTGCCAGAGGTTGGTGGAGGACCAAGAGGAAAGGTTGAGGTCAGCAGCTATCACTTAGATCATGAAGGTTCAATCGATATGGGAAAGGAAATCATATGGGAGTGGGGTATTGGAATGGATGTAGATAGTGACGTAAGAGACTGTGAGAGACAGAAGGAACAAGCTGAGGATAAGGTGTCATTTAGGAGGGGATGCAGCTGGAGAGTCTGTTGGTGCAGATGGCCAATTTCAACTCCTTTCCTAGAGAGATGGTGGAGGCTATCTGTGTGGTAGAGGGTGTAAGGATTGGTGTTGACAGAATGTTAGGGTTGCAGGAAAGTTTCATCGAAGAAAGGGTGCTTATTGAAAGGTAGGGAGCGGATGTTGTGATAGAGGAGTGCCATGCTTAAGACGAAGGGAGGGGGAGGAGAGGGAGAGGGAGGAGTCTAATAGGATGGAAGAAGGGCTACTTAAATGAGGGTTTCAAGATGGGAAGCCGTGGTGGAGTAGCCGAGCGGTCTAAGGCGCCTCGCTGCAGAGCGGATGGTTGCTCGCCGTCGGAGGTTCGAGTCCTCCCTCGGGCATGGGCGTGTGTGTTGTCCTTAGGTTAGTTTACCTAGGTTAAAGTAGTTTGTAAGCTATGGATAGACATTTGAACATTTTTTAACAAGATGGGAAAATGCGAAGTGGGACTGGTTGCAGGAGAAGTGCGAAAGTTGTCTAGTTGGAATACAGAGCGGGCTGCGAGGGCAATCTGGTGGAGGGTGCGAGGGTGCTGGAAAGTGTCAATGTTCTGCAGGATGGTGGTGACAAAACTGATGATGTCCTCAGTTTTAGAGGTAGGACATGGGGAGTTGTTAGAGTGCATTGGGGATCAGTGGCACGGACGGGGATGGTGAATTCAGGGTTGACACGTATAGGGCGGGCTTTGCACTTATATGAGTAGCGAGGGTGGGGTCCTACACAGGTATTACAGGTCGGGGGAGCGGTAAGGTTGGGCAGACTTAAATGAAGTGTTATGCAGCGGTATGATTTGGGTGTGGAGCTGGACGGATCGATCTTTTACCTGCAGTCATACAAAATTGTCCCCTCTTTGAGGAGGAGGTCTATGGAAGGGGCGGATTCTGTAAACACACAGATGAGGTAGGTGCGGTCGGAGGCATTGTGGACCCTCCTAGCGGAACAGATTTATAGGAGGGGCAGGGCGTTGAGCTGCTCCAAGATCTCACCCTTTGTGATTCCCAGGTTAAGCTTGGTAATCATGGCAGGGAGGGTGGGCGGGTGGCAAGGAGGGTAGATTTTGCAGGGGGTGGTGTGGGGGAAGTTGGTAGGGAATGGGTTTAAGGTGGCATGGGAACCAAAGTGGATCCAGGGAACTTTTTGAAGGAGCTTGGTATCGAATGTGCAGCTAGGTGACTTCAACAGGACAGAATCCCAATGGGGGATGAGTTGGGAGATTGGAGCGCTATTTTAGGATTTCTATGAAAAGGGTTTCGTTGTCTAGGAATTTGGATTTGGGGCGGGAGAGGATGAAATGGCAGTTGGGAGTGGAGGTGTGGTGTCCATGTGGTCAAGAGAGGGTGTGGGAGCAGCCTTGGTGGCCGGCGTCAGATGGAAGCAAAGGGGCCTAGAAACAACCACGAATTGTTATCAGAAACCAATTAATGGTTTGCCTGGAGACTTCGCCTACAGGCTGGTGGATGGGGTGAGATGTCGAGATGCTCTGCTCTAAATAGCTTGTGCGCAATGATACATCAGAGTGTTTCCTCGCACGTGACCTGGCGGAGGAAGCAGTTTTTAGTGAGGAAGACGTCTGTCAGCACATTTCGTGCCTAAGTCAGCTCCCGTATGGCTGCCAGTCGCTTTTGAAAGGGGCGACACCTTTCTGTCCTGCACTTTTGTCATGCTTCCCTGCCCGAAGGGTTACCGGTGTGTTAGGAGTACTGGTAGTGAATGACACTTTTACTTCCACTCTTCTGTTACCAGTTTCAGTTGTCATTTGAGCGATATGTGCCAGTTGTACTATAAAATGTAATACCAAAATGCTCATCATCGTCAGCATTATATACCGATTATGCATTTCAGCGTTCAGTCTGGAGCATCGTCTCCCTAATAAAATTCCTCCATGATCCCTTATTCAATGCTAATATCATTGCCTTGTCTGATGTTAAACCTGTTACTGCAATATTATTCTTGACCAAATCCAAGTACTTTCTAATTGGTCCAGTGGCAAACCAAGGCTGTCGGAGTCCTGAGGCAGAAAAACAAAATGAGGTCACCGTCCACTTGGAAAATGATGATTTATAGCATACGTAGTGCTTAAAATGAATCATACAGATGCAAGTTGTTGTTGTTGTGGTCTTCAGTCCGTAGACTGCAGCTCTCCACGCTACCCTGTGCTGTGCAAGTCTCTTCATCTGAGAATACGTTCGGCAACCTACATCCTTTTGAATCTGCTTCCTGTATTCCTCCCTCGGTCTCCCTGTACGACTTTACCCCACACACTTCCTTCTAATGCTAAGTTGACAATTCCTTCATGTCTCAGTACGTGTCCAACCAATCTATCTCGTCTCTTAGTCAGGGTTTGCCCGATTTGGTTAAGCACCTCCTCATTAGTTACGTGATCTACCCATCTAATTTTCATCATTCGTCTGTAGCACCACATTTCAAAAGCTTCTATCATCTTTTTATCTTAAATCCTTATCGTCCACGTTTCACTCCCATACAATGCTACACTCCAGACAAATGCTTTCAGAAAGTACTTCCTAACATTTAAATTAATATTGGATGTTAACACGTTTCGCTTCTTTAGAAACGCTTTCCTTACCATAGCTATACTGCATTTTATATCTTCTTTACTTCGGCCATCAGAATTTATTTTTCTACCCAAATAACAAAATTCATTTAGTACTTTTATTGTCTCATTACCTAATCTAATTCCTTCAGCATCGCCTGATGTTCTGACATTACATTTCATTACCTTCGTTTTACTCTTGTTAATGTTCATCTTATATCTTCCTTTCAAGACACTGTCCATTCCATTCATTTGCTCTTCCAGATCCTTTGCGGTCTCTGACAGAATTACTATGTCATCGGCAAACCGCAATATTTTTATTTCTTCTCCCTGCACTTTAATGCCCTCTCTAAATTTCTCCTTCCATTCCTTCACTGCCTGCTCAGTGTACAGATTGAACAACATTGGGGAAATGCTACAACCCTGTCTTACTTCCTTCCCAACCTCTGCGTCCCTTTCTTGCCCTTCGACTCTAATAACCGCCGTCTGGTTTTTGTATAGGTTGAATATAACTCTTCGCTCCCTATATTTTACCCCTGATACCTTCAGAATTTGGAAGAGTGTATTCCAGTTGACTTTGTCAAAAGTTTTCTCCAAATCGACAAACGCTAAAACGTAGGTTTCCCTTTCCTTAGCTTATCTTCTAAGGTAAGTCGTAATGTGAATATTGCCTCCCGTGTTCCTACATTTCTCCTAAATCCAAACTGATCTTCCCCAAGGTCGGATTCCATAAGTTTTTCCATTCGCCTGTAAATAATTCGTGTTAGTATTTTGCAAGCATGACTTATTAAACCGACAGTTCTGTAATTTTCACACTTGTTTGCACTTGCTTTCTTTGGAAATGGAATTACAAAAAATGTTTTCAAATGTTTGTTAAGCTTATGGGACTTAACTACAGGGTTATCAGTCCCTAAACTTACAAACTACTTATCAACTACCTTATACTAAGGACGGCACAAATATCCATGCCCGAGGGGGGATTCGAACCACCGACCGTAGTGGCCGTGCAGACCGTGACTGGAGCGCCTCAGTCCCCTCGGCCACCGCAGCCGGCTACCTCGAAGAGAACGACCAATTGACCCATAGTCAACACGGAATCAGAAAGTATAAATCTTGTGAAACACAGCTAGCCCTTTACTCACATGATGTGATGAGTGTTATTTACAAGGGATGCCAAATAGATTTCGTATTTGTAGATTTCCAGAAGGCTTTCGACATTGTACCTCACAAGCATAATCTAATCATACTGCGTGCTTATGGAATATCGCCATAATTGTGCGATTGGATTCGTGATTATCTGTCAGAAAGGGCACAGTACGTTGTAATTGACGGAAAGTCATCGAGTAGAACTGAAGTGATATCTGGCAACACCCATGGAAGTGTTTTAGGGCCCCTAATGATCCCTATTTTTATAAACGTTTTAGGAGACAAGCTGAGTAGCTCTGTAAGACTGTTCACAGATGATGCTGTCACTTATCGGTTAGTAAAGTCATCTGAAGATCTAAAGCAACTGCAAACTGATTTAGATAAGATATCAGCATAGTGCAAAAAAAATGGAAATTGACTCTTAATAATGAGAAGTGTGAAGTCATCCATATGACTACTAAAAGATGCCCGTTAAACTTCATTTACATGATAAATCAGTCAAAACTACAGGCTGCCAATTCAACCAAATAAGTAGGAATAAAAATAACCAGGAGTTACAATTACAAGCAACTTAAATTGGAAAGAGCACAGAAAATATTGTTGGGAAAGCGAACCTAAGACTAAGTTTCGTTGGCAGAATACTTTGAAGATGCAACACCTCTAATAGAGAAACTGCTTACACCACACTTGTGCGTCCTATTTTGGAGTAATGTTGCGCATTGTGGGATCCCCACTAAGTGGGATTGACAGACGATTTAGAGAAAGTTCAGAGAAGAGCAGCTCGTTCTGTATTATCGCGATATAGGGAAGAGAGTGTCACGAAAATGATGCAGGAGTTGGGGTGGAAATCATTAAGAGAAAGGCGTTACTCGTCGCAGCGAGATCTATTTGCAACGTGTCTCGAGAGACACACGCTGGGTACTGACCGTCATCCTCAGCCTGACGGCGTCAGCGGAAGCGCTATGGAGGGCGACGTGGTCAGCGCCCCGCTAATGCCAGTTTTCGTTGTTGTTGGTTTTTAGGGGGCTAAACAGCTAGGTCCTCAGCCCCGCTACTTCTCAATAAAGTAGCTCCTCAGTTCGTCTCATAAGGCACGGCAAGGCAAGGCACGGCCGTTGGCAACCACCTATATAGGAAGACATGATCATCGAAATAAAACTAATGAAATCACATCGAATACGGAAAGATTTAGGTGTTCCTTTTTTTCGCGAGCTATTAGAGAATGGAACTGTAGAGAAACATCACAAAAGCGGTTCGATGAACCCTCTGCCACGCACTTCAATGTGACTTGCAGAGTATTTATGTAGATGTAGATATTATCGACGTTGTTACAGTACATGTCTTCGACCATTATCTTATTGAAATTCTCAATAACATCGTGGAAATCTATTTCTTTTGAAACTTTTCTTTCAGTTGATGAAATGGACAGATTAGCTAGTCGTTCTTCATTTGTCGTAGAGAGGAGATAGTTACTTGTTAATTTCAGATTAGCAAAACTTCTTTCGCATGATGCGAGTGAGACACAAAATGGTCAACAAATATTGGATTATGAGTGATGTACATGCTAATGATTCACTGAAGTCCCATTTAACTATAAATTGAAGGAGTTATTGGGCTGCCCATCTAGCAACATCGTCCATATTCGTATCGATGGCACACAAATGCTTCTTATCAAACTTATCGCAAATTGTATATGGGAGCGTCAGTTTCGAAATAACAGACGCCACTTCCGATCCTGCAGTTATTACTCATTCATATTTACATTATATATGACGTCAACTGGGTATGGGCAAAGCTGAAAATGTGTACCCAGCCGGGATTCGAACCCGTGTATCCCGCTTTCTAGGCAGCTGCACTGACCACTAGACCACTGGGGACACAGTGATCACCGTCCCTGCAAGGACTACCTAAGCATGCCTTCCGTCAGACAAATTTCCAGCTTTACCCTGCCCACAGTACTCAAACTCGTAGTTTCAGAAACTAATTCCTATAAGAGTAAGGGCCCAAAACTTCTTCACCCCACCCACTAACGTAAGGATCGTTGCCCATCACTATATATATATATTGTGAATTGAGCACAAAATAAATACAGCTGACAGAGTTTATTTGTGCTTAACATATAACAAAAATTCCCTCCTTGGGTCAATAAAAAAATCACTTATCCACTGGATAAGACTTGTTTTACAGTTTCTGCAATTTTCTCTGCTTTAAGTAAAACTACTAAATTGCTTCTTCTTGAGGTAGCCTCCTTACAATCTACTACGAGGCTCTACACACTGTAAAGAGAAAGTGTAGCAGGGCTGCGTGTGTGCGGGCACACAATACTCTGCAAGAATACGACGGCAGCGACCGGAGGCCGGGCCAGGCGGCGTGCACAAACAAGTCCGACGGTGGGCGGGGCGCGGCTGGCCAGAACGACCACCTCCTCGACGGCGGCGGCGGCTGGCGGCTGCTCGGCGGGGTCCGTCCATGTCTCAGTGCTGTCGGTTTTTTTTCTTTTATTGAATTTTTAATGCCCTAAGGCAGGCTGGCAGCAGCCAATGATGCTGCTCCACAGCCGAGCGAACGGTAAACAATGGACAAAACAGAATATAAAATGAAAGGTGATAAAAAGGCGCTTTTACAATTTCAAGATGAAAATTTGGGAGAAAGTTAAAAGACAATATGACAGCGGACAGAACATACATGGTTGTTAAAACAAGACATTGCCACGGTGGCTAAAAAACACTCACTGCAGACGACGAGACATAACAAGACGGCGACATTGAGGTAAAAAACACTGAACACTGGTGTACGCAACGTTAAAAAACACTGGGCGACGAAACACTATACACACGAAGCACTGAACACTTAAAAACACAGCACTGTACTGGCCCTGCAGGGAAGGGGGGGGGGGGAGGATGGAGAAGGCGCGGGGGAAGGGGAAGGAGGTGGGGGAAGGGAGAATGGGAGAAACCGGAAGGAGCTCCTGGGGAGGTGGAGAAAGGAGGGGGTGAGCCAAGCAGGGGACGGGAGTGGGAGGGGAGGGGGAGGGGGAGGGAGGAGGCGGCGGCAATCCACAGAGAGGGGTCAAAGTTGGAAGGAGGTATAGATGTCGGGACGGTTTTGGAGAACGTCGTCAGGGAGAGGTAGGTGGTGGCAGCCACCCTCGGAGAGGACGTAGAGGGTGTGGAGGTGAAGGGAGGGAGGGAGGGATGTGGCGGTAAAGGCGTGGCAGGGGCCCGGGAACCAGGAGGAGAGGAGATACCAGTGGGTTACGGGACTCTATCTTTCGGTGGATGTACTTGAGGCGGATGTGTTGAAGGAATTGGACCAGGTGTGGGAACGGGATGAGGTCATAGAGGATCCGCGTGGGGGAGGGGAGGGGAGGCGGATGTGGTAGGCGAGGCGAAGGGCGTGGCGTTCGAGGATTTTGAGGGAGTCATAATAGGAGGGGGGAGCGGATATCCAGGCGGGATGGAAGCAGCAAAGGACGGGACGCATGAGGGAACGGTAGGTATACAGGATGGTGGAAGGATTTAGTCCCCATGACCGGCCGGAATGCTGTCGGTTCTTGCGCGGGCTTAAATACCGTCGCTGCGTAGGTACACATTCCCGCGATTGGCTGTCTGCGGGCACTACATGGCTGCAGAATACAGTGGGTCTCGTGGCCGCGCGCGCCTCGGCCGGGTGCCTGTGGTGCCCTCTACCGGAGCACGCGGCCCCTACTGCTGTGGCGAGCTGCGGCAAGACGTGCTGGCCCAGCCGGCGACCGTTTGTGGGCGCGACGGGGCGTCCGTTCCGAAAGACATTTTCAGCTTTGCTCATTCGCTGTTGATGTCATATACAATGTAAATATGAAGGAGTAACAACAGCAGGATCGGAAGTGACGTTGTTCTTTCGGAACAGACGCTATATATATATATATGCCGGTGTCGGGCAATGATCCTTTCGATAGTGGGGAAGGGTTGGGATGGTTGGGGCCCTTACTCTTACGGGAATTAGTTTCTGAAACTACGAGTCTGAGTATTGTGGGCAGGGCAAAGCTGGAAATTTGTGTCTGACGGGAGGCGTGCTTAGATAGTCCTTGCAGATGCAGTGATCACTGTCTCCCCAGTGGTGTAGTGGTCAGCGCAACTGCGCAGAAAGCGAGAGACCCGAGTTCGAATCCCGACTGGGTACACGTTTTCAGCTTTGCCCATTCACAGTTGATGCCATAAATAATGTAGATATTATCGTAAATTTCTATTTCATTCTCCACTGCTCATAAACTTTACATTGCTTAGTATCTAAAGTAACACCTTTGTCTATTATTGTAGTTCTTTCCATCACTGAAAAGGCATTCAGGCTTTCTAATTCTAATTTGGACTAAACTTACTTCCTCCATTATCGTGTGCTAGAAGTCGATGCAAGTCAAACAGGTAATATAACATATAGCTGGAAGTAGCGAGCTTGCTTCAGATCTAGTATCAAAGTTTGCTTTGAAGGAATCTTGCACATCTTCCAAATTTTTCGCATTTGTTCCAAATTTTCTTTTAAGATTTTAAATTGTAATGAGGATCATTCTTAGATAAAAGGAGACCGTACGATTATCAGAATAAGCTGGTATTCCGAGCAATACAGGTGTTCCCCGAATACTTCGGATAATCGACACTCTACAGTACTTTCCATACATCGTGACTGTACAGTTTCAAACACATTTCTATACTGTAATAATAAACATTTATTTCCTGTAAGACAGTGCAAAGAAAAAATCTAATGTTTGCGAAGGATTGTAGAACTTTCATTGTCCATGTATTTCTGATTTCGACAGTGTGTCCAACAAAATTTCGAGATAGTAATAATCTGATAAGAAATGCAAATGAAGTTCTTACTTCTTGGACTCTTCTTAGATACACGATAATACGACGTAGTAACCGAGCTTTATGAAGAACGACAAGAAAGGAAGCTTACAGTAAACTCAAAGCATTGTAGAGTGCATGAGCGAGTGAACTATTTCCCGTTCGGACGGCCGGGCTTGCCAATACTGTCACATATATTGCCCCTAATTTAACAGAAAAAATTCCCCAAATCGTAAAAACAATCCCTAAAAAATTATAAATAAAACATTCTCTATCTGAAGAGTTAAGTTATCTCTCATAATTAAATGTAAATGTATATTTGTACATCTGTACTATTACATGAAGAATGATTAATAAGAAAACACAGAAAAGACATTAATTTACATTTGAGTTTTATGTTGTTTAAATATCGTTTAAAATGTTATAAAAATAACGTTCTTGCACAAACGTGGACCCAAAATTTTTCAAAAGGTATTTTTTTCTCTTTCAACTCAATACGTGACATGATGCTAATACCTAGTTGCTAGATATTAACCCAATATAAGAAATTCCCCTCGACCTTTCCTATAGTCTTTGCCTATCTGAAAATGCATTACCTGATAGCTTATTAATTGAATCCTCTTGTTCAGTAAGGTAGGTATACCGCTTGAGTTGCTTTGAAGGAAAGGATGCACACTGAACAATACTTTGACGACAACTTTTAGACCATCAATTCTGCCCACATCAGCGATCACAAAGTTGTAATAGTCATCAGCTAATACAAGCAAGAAGAGTTAATTTTTATAATATATTTAAGGATAATAAAGTCAGCACCACAAGAGGAAATTTAGTACTTGCACGATATCTGGCTAAATATAGGCCAAAAGTGGGATAAAATCTGAATAGATGATTCAATATCATCCGCTAAGGGAACATTTCTGCCGTGCGGAAATAGCCGAGCGCCACGTTACGGATCGCGCGGCCCCCGCGTCGGAGGTTCGAATCCTCCCTCGGGCATGGATGTGTGTGTTGTCCTTAGGTTAGTTTACCTTAGCTTAGGTAGTTTGTAAGTCTAGGGAGTAGTTTGGTCGCATAGAATTACAAACATTTGACTATTCTGAAACATTTCTGTCTGGGTTGTCTACAGTAAACAAAGCGTCATATGGGAAGGAGAAATGACAAATACTAACACATATTGGGAGCGACACAGGTTTTATGGATTATGGACGAGTGTTGTGGACTTTTGAGTGGAAAGAGTGAAAGTAAAATGTTTTGAATCTCAGCTTTCCAAAGTTAGTTCCATGAGGACCATTGTGTTATTGTATGTAATATTGCTAATATAGTAAGGGCAGTTTACAACTCACCGCAAAGACGTGGCGACGAGCTGCGACAGGCACATACAAAAGACACGCACATACAACACTTTCAGCTATCAGCCATGGCCTTCTTCAGAAAATAGAGCACTTACGCAATCACAGAGGCACACAACACAGTCATACAACCATCACCTCCGGCCGCCGCACTTCGAATCACGCTCTGCGGCGAATCGGGGACGGGAGGGCAGGGGAGAGGGAATAGGAAGGTTACGTCACGGTGGTAGGGATGGGTTAGATGGGAATAACGAGATGCAGCTTAGGAATGGAGTGGGGAGGCGGGTGAGGGGAGAAAAATAAAATAAAATAAATATACAAAATGCGTGCGCACTGCAAGTACACAAGACCGCACACACACACACACACACACACGATTCCACATTCACGCACCACTCAAAATAGGTGAGGGTTGGGATAGAGAGGTAGGAACTGTAAGGTGTGGAGAAAAAAATAGGGAAGTTATCGTAGGTTGAGGCCTGGTTGATTTCTGGATCGGAGAATGTATTGTAGGGATAACTCCCATCTGTGCAGTTCAGAAAAGCTGGTGGTGGATGGGAGGATCCAGATGGCCCGGGTTATGAAGCAGCCATTGAAATCAAGCATGTGCTTCGCTGCATGCTTGTTTTTGGCTACAGTTTGGCGGTGGCCATTCATCCTAATGGATAGCTCGTTGGTGGTCATGCCAATATAGAAAGCTGTACAGTGTTTGCAGCACAGTTGGTAAATTACGTGGCTGCTTTCACAGGTAACCTGGCCTCTGATAGGGTAGGATAAGCCTGTGACAGGACTGGAATAGGAAGTGCTGGGTGGGTGGATTGGACAGGTCTTGCAGCGGGGTCTTCCACAAGGATAGGATCCCTGTGGCAGTGAGCTGGGTTTCGGGGTGGCAATAAGGATGAACTAGGATGTTGTGGTGGTTGGGAGGGCGACGGAACACCACTTTAGGAGGGGTGGGAAGGATCTTGGGCAGGATGTTTCACATTTCTGGGCACGAGGATAGAAAATCAAAACCTTGGCGAAGGATGTAATTTAGTTGTTTGAGTCCAGGGTAATACTTGGTGACTAGGAGAGCGCTCTTTTGTGAATGGTTACTGGTGTTAGGAGGAGGATTTGAGGTGTGTGAGGATATGGCATGGGAGATCTGTTTGCGGACTAGGTCTGTGGGGTAGTTTCTATCTGTGAAGGCCTTTGTGAGACCTTCAGCATATTCAGAAAGGGAGTTCTTGTCAATGCAGATATGCCATCCATGGGTGTAATATTGCATCATACTGGGCAAATCGGAAATCAGGCTCCAGTAAACAGAATACTATCGCCCGGCTTTTGAAAAAAAAAGTATGTAAATGATGTATTGAAACGAGAGCTGCTAGATATCGTCCAGTAAAAAATGCGTATGTTATGGACAAAACAGCATTGAGAATGCCATCATACCACTGTGAATTGAACTTTTCTGAACACAGATTAAGAATTATGTCGCAGCAAAGAATAAAACAAACCTGAATGAAGTGAAAGTCCTGAAGGAACGCCGGATGTGTAGCAGAAAAGTGTGTGGCACGTTAAAAAAACCGAAAACGAATGACATGGATACGAAGTGAGCTTGATTACTAGCTTCAATAGGAGGAGCAACAGCATCTCATCTGTCTACTCAGACAGGGGGTTGTTCTGCCTGTGTTGGAAAAAAGCAAAGAGACTGTCCGACAACATTAGAGGTGAGTAGTTTTTTTTTATTTGTTTAAGTTTTTCTTGAAATTCAACTGAAGCGCTTGTAACACAGAGAGCAGGAAAGAATGTAACCATAACTACAGTTTTTATTCTCATTGTTGTTCATCATGTGTTACACATGCGTTTAGCTTGCTGTTGTAACCGTCGCCTTCTGTTTTTTCACCTTTTCCTCTTTTCCTCCGTGATCACCTGATCATGCCGTGCACTACCAACTCCGCCTAGAAGACAAGGCCTCACATCAGCCCATGCCACGTCACACTGAGAGGCCCGAGACCAACGATAAAGACAGGGTTGAGCGCGCACTTCATGTCACGTAGGCAACGTAGTCCTGAGCCAGCGCGATCGCTAGCTGATTGGCCGGCTGCTGGGGCACAGCACAGCCCGCTGCCTCTTAGCGGCCAGCCACTCAGCTACCGATCGTGCCGGCTCAGGACTACCTTGCTTATGTGACATGAGGTACGCACTGCGGCCTGTCTGTCTCATTGGCCTCGATCACTAGCTCACTGGCTGACCACAATGAGGCAGTGGGCTCAGCCAATCAGCTAGTGATCGCGGCCTCTCGGTGTGACGCGACGCACTGTTGTGAGGCCTTATCTTATAGGCGATGTTAGTACTGCACTCGGTAGCCCACTGTGTGGCATTGTTTACCCGCACGTGTCGGCTTGGAACATGTCGGGATAGCTCAGTGGTAGAGCGCTTGCCCGCGAAAAGCAAAGGTCCCAAGTTCGTGTCCCGGTTCCGGCACACAATTTTAATCTGCCAGGAAGTTTCATATCAGCGCACTCTCCGCTGCAGAGTGAAAGTTTCATTCTGGAAACATCCCTTAGGCTGTGGCTAAGCCATGCCTCCACCATATCCTTTCTTCCAGGAGTGCTAGTCTTGCAAGGTTCGCAGAAGAACTTCTGTGAAGTTTGAAAAGTAGGAGGCGAGATACTGGCAGAACTAAAGTTTTGAGGACGAACCGTGAGTCGTGTCGGGATAGCTCAGTGGTAGAGTGCTTGCCCGCAAAAGGCAAAGGTCCCAATTTCGAGTCCCGGTTCCGGCACAAAATTTTAATCTGCCAGGAAGTTTCACGTCTCGACTTGACAAATGGGGTGTAGATCCCTGTGTTTATATGTTGCTTTTGTATCGGGGCTCGAATTCCAGATTACATTTTATTTAATGATCGTATTTTGGCACTGTTTAGAATCTGAATCAAAATGTTCAGGTATTGGGGGTCCTCCCTATCTCAGTTTCGAGAAATAGATTCAGAAATTTTTATTCAAGACGCTCTGTTCCTCGGGGACGTCCATATCTCGAAGCTGCTACGCGATCTGAGAGGACATGTCACGATTTGCGTGGACGCTTCCGCCAGAGGTTCGAATTCTCCCTTGAAAATGTGTGTGTGTGTGTTGCCCTTGGGATAAGTTAAAGTAGGTGTAAGTCTAGGGACTTATGACATCACTAATTAAATTCGCTAGTATTAGAAAAAAGTAGCTTTCGTGATTTGGAGGCTTTCGAGGACGAGAGGCACGAGACATCAGCCCCCATCGCCCCTTCCCCCCTTTCCTTAGTCCACCACAGCCTTAGTCTACCTCGTTTCTTCGTACCCTCTACTCCCGAACCCATAATTTTATTTGATAACCTTGTTCCTCCCGTGCTTGTAACATGGACCCCACCAACTAAGGCTGTTCGCTCTAACTGCTTCATCTGTGGTGTTCAATCCGTTTTACTTTGATATCCTCACTTGTGGACACCACTTGCCATTGTGCCCATCTATTAGTTCGTGCAATCATCCTTGCTATCCTATCTATAAAACACATATACGATTCCCCATTCCACTTGTAGCACATCTAGATTATCTATCGTAAGCTAAAGATTTGGCCTCTAAGAGGCCTCTAAGAAGCCTGCAACCACACTGATTTTCATCGAACATGTCTTAAACGAATACTTGCACTCTCCATTCAACAGTATCTGAGAGAATTTAATTTTGTCGACGAGCTTAGATTTTACGTGGTTTGCAAAACATTTATAAATTAATTTTGTACTTATGGCGACAAATATTACACCTTTCGTGATTTGCCACGTTCCAAGTTCAAGAAGAGTTACTTCAACGTCACATCATAATTTGATTATAGTTTGACCAGTGCTTAGAAATTGCCATTATATGTAGATCCTTGTCCTTCATCATGTACACGAAATGCAACTTTTTGTTTAGCCAAAAATAAAGTTAAATGAAAAAACCTATATGAAAAATTCTTCAGCTTCAGTTTCTCAAGGGTTCCTCATCTATTCTTTTATGCAATTTTAGGCAAATTTACAAAGATTTCCAACTTTCCAATTTTTCCAGATGTTCACGTGTAGAGTCGTGCCGGGCCCCTTTATGAAACTACTTATCAAATCTAGTTGTAAATTTAGGTATAGCACTACTATTGACAGTGAATAAGCTACAGCTGAAGCAGTAGAGGTTGTTAGTTACAGGAGAGTAAACAATACAAAACTGTAAAATTATTGCACCATTAGTCAAAACCATATAAAACCATTCTTTCGGAGGAATATGTACAACACGTTTTGTTTCTGATTCGTGCCTGCATACAGTGCCAAATTATCCTTGTATGTTTTGGAAACGTTCACTTCATTTTTTAATGATGACTATGGAAAATTTATCAGGAACGGCTACCCTCCAATGAGACACATCTCTCAAGTCCCTAAATGATTCATACATAGTATAGCAGTTGTTGCGGTGCTAACATTATCGCTATTGTCACAGACATTTCCAGATTTTCTCTCATTCGTCGTCCTGTACTATAACCATTTCTGAAATTTCGCTATAGTCTTCCGAAAATGAGCTGATACTGTCTGAATCATTTCCTGCATCAACGTGAGGAGCGGTTTCTTTCGATGAACTTTGGGTATCTTCAGTTTTCGTACCGTATTTGACGATGGCTCGAGTCATGCTCTGAAGTTCATCATTTTTTACCTGTTTTGCTTTTGTCTGGTGAAATGTACAAATGTTTGTAAACCTGTTGGATCAAACTGCTATGGTTATCAGTCCTCAGATTGACAAACTACCTAAACTAACTTACATTAAGGACAACACACACACCCATGCCCGTGGGAGGACTGGATCCTCCGGCGGGAACGGCCGTGCAGTCCTTAGCATGATGCCTCCCGCGTTGCTTTCTCTGCTTATATCCTGATTTTCCTTTCGATGTATGAACTCCTCGCGTTATTTTTCTGTTGGATCTTCAGTGCACGTACGTATAAAGAACAGAATTCTCAAGCAGTATAATCGACCTCGTATGTATGTTTGTGTACTTAGTGAAACAAACGCGTTGAAAGGCAGTGACAAATACTGAAGATGCCTGAGCGTCTCAATGGAAGGACCATTAACATACTGTCACGTATTCAGGTTCTTTTGTAACACTGTAACCTTACAGAATGAGTTTGCGATTAAATTAGTTTTTTTAGCCAAGAAGTCATAAAAAAACCTATTGAAGAAAGCAAAGCAACTTCGTTGTTATACACAAAGCGAAATCAGTGATTTTCTACATCCTAGAAAAGTATCTTCAATATTAGTTTATATTCGTAAAGATATGTGTGGCACTTAATTCTGCCAGCTATGGTAACATATTTGTCGCTGACTGTGAAAAAGGGCCTACTATTGGCTGGCTGTGTTGATAGGAAAATCCTTTAAGGGGGGACACTGCACTTCATGGAAGTACTTGTTTTTAGGCTAAGATCAGTGTCCAGTGAGAAGCTTAGGCATGTCTTACTAAAGGAGTAAAAATATCTTGTACCAAAAAAGGGAACTATACCTATCTGCAAGAAAGAGTAATATCCCAGAATCAATGAAATATTATAAAAAGTATTGTGCTATATTAAGAAAAGTTATTAAAAACCCAGAACCATGTGCATCATGGCTGAGATTAGTTCCTCCGAGAATAAAATTAAATCAATGTGGAAGATTATCGAAAAGGAGACACGGCAACCAAGTGCACAGGAAGAGGGTATTACCATCA
The DNA here is from genome assembly GCA_026315105.1 of Locusta migratoria. Taxonomy (NCBI): domain Eukaryota; kingdom Metazoa; phylum Arthropoda; class Insecta; order Orthoptera; family Acrididae; genus Locusta; species Locusta migratoria. The sequence continues at coordinate 264,186,944 of CM048755.1, forward strand.
AAACAAATGTAAACTTTAGTAACAAAAAGTCAGAAGTTGAAAACCTTTTTAATGACACCTTTTTATTAGAAACTTAAATACGTAGTATTTTTGTTCCACAATATTATTTATTTGCTTGTTATTAGCAGCTTTTGGCATCTTAGTCCATCATTATATAACTTCATAATAAACAGATAGTCCACATATAACATTGAGATTATATATACAAACTTGGTTTTTCAAAGATATGTGAACTTCAAATTAATTATGTCTATAAATCGATACTACATAACAAACGTACTCTTACAAAACAAATGGATTTTAAATGAACGTATCTTGGGCTACATTGGTATTAAAATATTAAAACTGTGTAATTGTATAAGAAAGTATTGTCAGCAGGTGATGGTACAAACAAAATGTGGGTTTGTTATGAATAAGTATCAATACCACAGAACGTGGATAATAATTAAATGATAATAATAGTAACAAGAAAATAATAATAATAAAAAAACAAATGGGGTCCGAGTGGGTACATCTTACATCACTTATGGTTACAAATATTATAAATGTCCAGGTGAACGATATTCCATAAACATGATTGATTTGATTTGATTTGATTTGATTTTTTTCAGGGAAGCCAAAACAGTCTTGGTCCAACCCGCCACTGCCCGCACCGAAACTAAGTTTATTGTGCGGTATCGCTCCCTGTATATCTAGTAAAGCCAACCCATGCCCTTGACTTCAACAGTGCAAGGAGTCCCTTTACTAGTTCTTAATTACGCAAATTCTCCTCCATACATACCCTGATGGCAGTGATTTCGGCCTGGAATACTGAGGCCAGTTTCCCTAGAGAGATGACGCCCTCCAGTTTTGGCTGCACCCTGTATACCCCAGCCCCAACGCCTTGGTCTGATTTTGACCTGTCAGTGAACCAGATAATATCCCCTGTACGGTGTCGAACTATTTTCTCCCACTGCTCCCTACTTCCAATTGTTATACTGAAAGGCTTGTTGAAGCAGTATGGGGTTATAATATAGTCGGCTGGCATTTCCCCAACCTTTCCTATATTTACCACACTCACTATTTTAGTGTGTGATTCTGGATATCCCAAAGAGTTCCAGTTGTTGCCAGATTTGAGTCTGTATGCACCAGCCGCTGCCTCCATCGTGACCCAAAGGTGTAATGGGGGCATATCCAGCATGGTTTCCATCCCAGCAGTTGGTTTGCTGCTAATTCCGCCTGTTATGGCTAAGCAGGCTAATCTCTGCACCTTACCAAGCTCCTTAGCAGCAACCTGCTGTTCTACCTTCTTCCATCACATGACCGCCCCATAGGTGATCCTGGGTCTAATCACCGTGGTGTATATCCAGTGCATACCCTTGGGGCTCAGGACCCAATTTCTGCCACAAGCTCTCCTGGTACTCACAAGAGTACCTTTTGCCTTGGAGCAAATATTCCTAATGTGAGGGGCCAAGTCAGTTTCTCATCTAGGGCAACCCCTAGATATTTCACTGTCCCCTTCACAGGTAGCGCTTCATTGAAAAGCCTTGGATACCAACTTGAGTATTGGATGTGCCTCTTTGTGAATGGTACAACAACAGTCTTCTTGGGACTAACCCCCAGATCCTGTTTTCTGCACCAGTCTTGCACAATGACCAATGCACCTTGTGCCATATTCTTCACTGTGTCATACTATGACAAGATCATCTGCGTATCCTTGGCAAAAGTACTGCCTAGAGTTTAATTCTCGAATGAGATCATTCACCACTAGCTTCCACAATAAAAGGGAAAGAACTCCTCCTTGCGGGGCAATCCCTGGTGGTGTTGATTACCATTTTTTCATTCATCATGGTGGCTTCTACCTTTCATCCACTGAGCATGGCCCTATTCCACCTACATATAGTGGTCCCTATGTCATGCACCTCTGCTGCCCTAACCATGGAATCGAAGGTCGTGTTGCTAAAAGCTCCCTCGATGTCCAGGAAGATACAGAGGGCTATTTCCTGAAAGTGTAGTGCTTTCTCCACCTTTCCAACGAGTAGGTGGAGAGCTGTCTCACATGATTTACCTGGCTGATATGCATGTTGGTTTGAATGTAGAGGAGCTCTACTTAACCTCCTTTCTCCAACATGCACATTAACCAACTTTTCCAATGTCTTAAGAATGAAGGAGGACAGGCTGATTGGTCTCATATCCTTGGCCTTGGTATGATCGATTCTCCCTGGTTTTGGAATGAAGACAACCTTCACTGCCCTCCAGGCATAGGGAATGATTCCTGCTGCTAGGCTAACCGTGAATAACCTGCATAGGAATCTAATAATACTTTCTCCCTCTTGTTGCAGGAGAGCTGGAAAAAATTCTATCAGGGCCAGGTGACTTGAACGGTTGAAATGTTCCCACCGCCCATCGGACCTTACTGAAATCAACACACTCCTTGGCCAGATCCCAGTCCTCTTTGCGAATACCTGAGAACCGTTGTCTCTCAGGAATCACATTCTGGTCTGAGTTATCCCCCAGAGTATATTGAGGAAAGTGAGTCTTGAGGAGCAGTTCCAGCGTTTCATGTGCTGTGTTTGTATACTTCCCATCCTCCTTCCTCGATGTTCCTCCTGGATTAGTTGGTACTCTAGTGAGAATTTATGAAGTCTCGCTTGAGCAGCCGTGCCCTCCACATTCTCACAGAATACCTTCCAGGATGCCTCCTTTGCCCGTCTGATGGCAAGGTTGTAATTGAAAAGGGCCTCACGATACTTTGCCCATTGTCCTTTTCGCCTCGCAAGGTTAAACAGTCTTCGTACCTGTTTCCTTTGCATTTCCAGGTTATTATTCCACCAAGGCACACTCCTGTTTGTGCACTTGTTGGTGATTGAGCAGTTGTCCTGGTATGAGGTCACAATAGCAGAGGTTATGGCGTCTGCTACTTCCTCAAACTCTGCTGGATTCCTTATCGAAGTTTTAATTTCCGATAGGCTGAAGTCAAGGTCTCTCCTATATGTCTCCCAGTCCGTTTTCCTGGGATTCCTATAGGCCATGGTCTGTCTGGTTCCCATTTCAACCTTGAATTTAATATACATGTGATCTGATGAAGATGGCTCCAGGACCACATGCCACTGTTTGACGTAACTTCCCATCATCATGGAACCAAAAGTTATGTCAATTACTTCTTCCCTTCTACTATTACTGAATTTAGGTTCATCACCCCCATTCAGGATCTCCCAGTTGTTAGATAGGAGAAATTCAAGAAGGTGCTCACCTCTACTGTTGGTGTCCTTGCTGCCCCACGTTAGATTGTGGGCATTGGCGTCACATCCCACCAACAGTTCGTCACCTTGCCAATGGCAGGCTTCCGCCAGTCTCCTCACTTCCAAAGGAGGAGGAGAGCTGTGTTCGTAAGGAAGGTACGCTGAGGCCAAAACAATTTCCCTCGTGATAGCTTTCCTCACGTTGCTGCATCCTGATGGTCACCAGGTCCCTGGAACAAAAATCCATCATCGGTATGAAAGGTATTCCATTTCTAACATAAATGCATGTTCTGGATTTTGTAGATTTCTGGTATAAGTCAGCTTACCTCCAGTACCACCGAGGCCCAATGCACCCCTTTTGTATAAATAGGGTTCTTGTATCAGGGCCACGTCCACCTCCTGTCTCCCCGGGCGACCGCTCAGGGCAGCAGTGGCCCCTTTACTGTGCTGCAGGTTTATCTGCAGCACTTCCAGTCCCCATCTTGCTGCCATTATTGCCTTTAAGGTCTTTGATTACCCTGACGCCGACCTGCGAGAACCCTAAAAACAGTTTCAGGCCTAGCTCTTGCTATGCCTTCAGGGACTTCTCTCCGACCTCCACCACCAGGGTTAGTCCTTCTGGAACGACCTTTTGGTTAATTACCCTCCCATCCTCTGTCGAGACTTTTGGGTTCTGGACCCTTATTTTCCCGAACAGAGTCTTTGGAGAGACATCCTTAAGGATCTTTGGTACCCATATTGATACCTTTGTGGTCTTCAGGAGTTCTGCTGAGTGCTCCCTCTCGCTGACAAAAATGAGGGCAATGCGATCTAGATAGACCCTCCTGAATTTGGGTCCTGGACCAGCGTCGCCCCCAATCTCTTCAAAGAGGGCCATCTACACGAGCTCCTCCTGCTGCGAGGTGATGCTTACCAGTGGGTATCCTTCTTGGACAACCGCCATTCTAAAGACCGAGACTGCAGTACTATAGATCTGTTTCCCTATGTTCTGCCTCAGCCTTTTAGGATCACGGTTGACAAGAGAGGAGGGAGTCGTAGATTCCTCCCTAACCCTCTTGCCACCTGTCTTTGACGTCGAGGGGGTCTGTGTATCCACTTCGACCTGAGGCAGTTTCTTTTTGTGGGTCTTCGGCTCAAGCCCTTTTGATTCCCTCCACTTATGTTTAGGAAGCCATTCTTTTCCTTCCTTTTGCTTCTGTTCCTTGAGAAGTTTCCTCCTCTGAGCCCCAGACAAGGCCTTAAACCTAATCTGGTCCAACGTCTCTGTTACAGTTCCCACTTCTTGCTCCGTATCATCAGATACGACTTGGAAAACGATCTGGAATGAGATGGGGAGCTATTAATATCAATGGGGATTACACTGGGAAGAAGGTAGAGCTGGCACAGGCTTCAAATACGACGAAGGTGGATGTTTTGGCTGTTAGTGACATCATGGTAAGGGGAGAGAAAGAGGACGAAGTCAGAGAATACAGTCTATCGCTCAGAAGGCAACAAAGCAGGAAGAACACAGTGTAGTGTACTGCTTTACATAAGGACAGCAATCGAACCCAGCATAATTGCAATAAGGAATATAAATGAACGACTGATGTGGATAGATTTGGTCATTTCCAGCAAGAAAATTAGGATTGTGTCAGTGTATTCGCCCTGTGAAGGGACAGATCAAGATGAGATGGATAGATTTTACAAGGCGCTTAAAGATGTAGTTGTTAGAGTGAAGGACAAGGATAGTGTTTTGCTCATGAGTTATTTCAACGCCAGGATAGGAAACCGAACAGACGGGTGTGAAAGGTGATCTTTTGCTCTTGATAAAGTTTATTATTTTCCTAATTTCTAAAGGAGAGGTTTGTAGAATTTCAATTGTATCAATTGATGTACGTATTGCCTCTTCTATTAATTGCCTTGCACGTTCTAATGAACATTTAGATACTATTTTTATGGATACTATGTTTATGTAATATCGCTCACCTGGACATTTATAATATTTGTAACCATAAGTGATGTAAGATGTACCCACTCGGACCCCATTTGTTTTTTTTTATTATTTATTATTATTATTTTTTGTTACTATTATTATCATTATTATTATTATGCACGTTCTGTGGTATTGATACTTATTCATAACAAACCCACATGTTGCTTCTATCATCACCAGCTGACAATACTTTCTTATACAATTACACAGTTTTAATATTTTAATACCAATGTAGCCAAAGATACGTTCATTTAAAATCCATTTGTTTTGTAGGAGTACGTTTGTTGTGTAGTATCGATTTATAGACATAATTAATTTGAAGTTCACATATCTTCGAAAAACCATGTTTGTATATATAACCTCAATGTTATGTGTGGACTATCTGTTTAATATGAAGTTATATAACGATGGACTCTGATGCCAAAAGCTACTAATAACAAGCAAATAAATAATATTGTGGAACAGAAATACTACGTATTTAAGTTTCTATTAAAAAGTAATTATTAAAAATGTTTTCAACTTCTGACTTTTTGTTACTAAAGTTTACATTTGTTTTGATGGTAATACCGTCTTCCTGTGCAATTGGTCGCCGTGTCTCCTTTTCGATAATCTTCCACATTGATTTAATTTTATTCTCGGAGGAACTAATCTCAGCCATGATGCACATGATTCTGGGTTTTTAATAACTTTTCTTAATATAGCACAATACTTTTTATAATATTTCATTGATTCTGGGATATTACTCTTTCTTGCAGGCAGATATAGTTTCCTTTTCTGGTTACAAGATAGTTTTATTCATTTAGTAAGACATGGTTTTTTGCATCGTTTCAAACAAATCCATTTAACTAATTTCTTGGGGAAACAGATTTCAAACAAATGTATCATGAAATAAGTTACATTTTAAACTGGCAACAGGTTCCTTATAAACTTCATCCCAGTCTATGCTGTAATCTTTCTTTGAAATTTCTAGTTGTTAGATCTTTAATAGAGCGCACAACTCTGGAGGACTGTTTCGAATTACTGAATGGAGCTATGTCATATACTGTTACTAGCTGTACACCATGATGAGAAAGACCATTCTCAACAGGACAAGCATTTCAGTTGTTAAACTGATCTTGGCCTAAAGAAAAGTTATCTATCAATGTACTGCTGTCCTTTACTACCCGAGTAGGAAAATCAGTAACGGATGTCAGATTATACGAGCCAAGTAAGACTTCTCCGGGGGACATCACCTTGACGAAGCACTGTCCGTGCGGGTGGAGAGGCTTGCACATCCGTGGTAAGCTGAGGGCTTCACCGAAGGTAGAGAACCTACTGCCGGAAAGACCAAAGCTGATGGATGAGACTAAGAGTGTCCCACAACGTCCCGTCTTCCTTATCCTCTCCCAGTCCTTTCCCATTTCCTTTCCCAACCCAAGGTGTGGTGCGATCCGTGCCGAGGGGTGCGTGGCACATGGGTGGATGTGTCTCCAACGGAGCAACAGGGATACCGGGCGACCTACCTGAGTAAGTAGCCTTGCAACGCGCGGGGTTATCGTGGTGTGGACCATATAAATCCCCAAATCTTGTGGGACTAAGATGAACACGGAGAAAAAACTTATTTTAAAACAATCCGAGGGGCAATCCCTCGGCAAGAGGGGCAACTATACTAACTCCAATTTTTGTCGTCTGCTTCTCGTATATGTTTCTTTGGATGTGTGTTAAATGTTGTCAAAGTAGATTTCGTATGGGTATTTGTGACTTAGTTTATCTGTCATTTCCCGGCTAATTTCATTGTGATCACTTTTCACTTCACATATCTTGAAACACACAGCACAAACTCTTAAAATAATGAATGTTGCGACGAGACAGGTACAAGACGTCGGCAGTAAGACGTACAGCGTCTCTGCAACATCTATTCCTGATTAATACTGAATACATAGAAAAATTGTTTTACTCGTCCGTACCTGATCTCTGAAGTAATAATTTGACTGATATCTTTTGGTTCTCTTTTAGCATGAAACTCAATTTTAAAGATCTTCTGTGCGGCTGATAAGTGTTTGTTTCTTGACGAACTCGAGACATTATTTTTTTCTAGCAGAATGCTTTTATTTAGTGAAATATTTGAATATGAGTCTCTTTAACTTTGTAGTTTATTTTCTTATGACTGTATTTGGACCATACATTCTGAATAAATATTGACCAGATAAGGGGTTTGCGCCATGGAGTATTCGTATCGTTTCGTCTGTGGATAGCTCTCTACTAGATTTTTTATTTATAGTGATAAATTATAATTCCAAGTACCGAATGAAGTACGACACGAAACTTCAACTTAACTTCCAGGAATAGCACAATTAAATCAACACTTTGGTACATTACCATAACAAAACATTAGACGACTGTAATTGAAACTGGAAAAACATTTTCTCAGAGCGTAAATGGAGACATAAATAATTTCACAAAATGTAAAGGCTCGTCCGGGATTCGAACTCGGAACCTCCTGCACCCAAAGCAGGAATCATACCACTTTTTTTTCGATTAAGAATATGATTTCCATAATAAATCAGCTCTTACATACTTCTGTTTTCGTAAACAAAAATAGTGCGTAATTTCCGCAGCCTTTAAGAAATTCTCCAACAGAAGGAAGGACACTTGAACATTTTGTGCAGCGTCGCTGGCGTAATACACAGAGTATGGATAGACCATACGGCTAGGAACGCACGGCATTACAAATAATAGTAATCAACAATAAAATGAAATTAAAGAAAAGAAACTGCCTAGTTTGTCAATAACTTAAAGGCGTCCATCGTTTAATGCAATGGAGAGGAAATTCTGAAATGTCTTCTTATAATTTCGATATTTTTTGATCGTAAAATATTCCGCAGTCAGGTACATATGATAACCATTAAGAGTAGGCGTTTTGTCGGTCATCATGTAATAAAGAAATTGGTCCGTTAACCAGGTATAACTATTATTCTTAGATTCTGGAAAGAGCCGCCAATCAGGGTGAAGTAAGTCTTGTAACTGTATGGAATTCTCTGACGTTCTGTTGATAAGTGCCAGTTTCTTCCGTGTCAAAGTCCATATTTGATTCTGATCCCTACACAGCAATATATGATGCAGTGTTTCCACGAGATTACATTTTGTACAGAGTGGTGATGGTCGAAGCTTAATTTTGAACAGTTTTTCTCCGGTGGGGATTACTTCATTGACCACAGGACGTAACTGCCTGAAAAGAGTAGCGGTGAGACTGCTTTGATCGCTCTGTATGATGCGTGAAGCACGGGACATGAAGACCAGTCCTCAGATTGACAAACTACCTAAACTAACTTACATTAAGAACAACACACACACCCATGCCCGTGGGAGGATTGGACCCTCCGGCGGGAACAGCCGTCCAGTCCTTAGCATGATGCCTCCCGCGTTCCTTTCACTGCTTATATCCTGATTTTCTTTTCGATGTATGAACTCCGCGCGGTATTTTTCTCTTGGGTCTTCTGTGCACGTACCTATAAAGAACAGAATTCTCAAGTAGTATAATGGACCTCGTATGTATGTTACTTAGTGAAACAAACGCGTTGAAAGGCAGTGACAAATACTGAAGATGCCTGAGCTTCTCAATGGAAGGACCATTAACATACTGTCACGTATTCAGGATCTTTTGTAAAACCGTAACCTTACAGAATGAGTTTGTGATTAAATTAGTTTTTATTAGCCAAGAAGTCAAGTAAAAAATAAAACCTATTGAAAGAAGCAAAGCAAATTCGTTAAGTTGTTATACACAAAGCGAAATCAGTGATTTTCTACATCCTAGAGAAGTAGCTTCAATATTAGTTCATGTTTGTAAAGCTATGTGTGGCCCTTAATTCTGCCACCTATGGTAACATATTTGTCGCTGACTGTGAGTTAAGAAACAAAAAGGGTCTTCTATTCGCTGGCTGTGTTGATAGCGAAATCCTTTAAGGGGGGCACTGCAATTCATTGAAGTACTTGTTTTTTAGGCTAAGATCAGTGTCCAGTGACAAGCTCAGGCATGCAGGTGCTAAAGATGTTGAGAAATCAAATGTTTCTCAGAAAAGTAAAGTAAAAAAGTAATAGATATACTATGCCTGTCTGAGCATCACATTGCCACTGGTTTGGTAAATGTGAATGTCAGTGGATATAACTTAGCTTCATATGTAAGTGGATATAATAAGGTAAGAGAAGGAGTTGCCATATATGTCAAAAGCTATGACAGTGTAAAAAAATTAGAAACAAAAAGTTTTGTGTAGAGCAACATATTGAAGCATGTACCTGTCAGCTTAAACTCAATGATGACTCTCTAATAATTGTCACAGTATACAGGTCCCCTTCAGGAAACTTCCAGATATTTCTAGAAAACTTGGATGCCTTGTTTGTTGTGCTACCTGCCAAATAGTGGGAAGCAAATTATTATTATTTAAGAGTGTAATAGGAAGAATGACCTGGAAGTCTTGCTTGGCTCGTACAATCTGACATCCGTTACTGATTTTCCTACTCGGGTAATAAAGGACAGCAGTAGATTGATAGATAACTTTTCAATAGGCCAAGATCAGTTTAACAACCGAAATGCTTGTCCTGTTGAGAATGGCCTTTCTCATCATGGTGTACAGCTAGTAACAGTATATGACATAGCTCCATTCAGTAATTCGAAACAGTCCTCCGGAGTTGTGCGCTCGATTAATGACCTAACAACTAGAAATTTCAAAGAAAGATTACAGCGGTTAGACTGGGATGACGTTTATAAGGAACCTGATGCCAGTTTAAAATGTAACTTATTTCATGATACATTTGTTTGAAATCCGTTTCCCCAAGAAATTTGTTATTGAGAGTTGTTATAAACCATGCAATATACCATGGATTACTAAACGAATAAAACTATCTTGTAACCAGAAAAGGAAACTATATCTGCCTGCAAGAAAGAGTAATATCCCAGAATCAATGAAATATTATAATAACTATTGAGCTATATTAAGAAAAGTTATTATGTAAATGAACGACTGATGTGGATAGGTTTGGCCATCTCCAGCAAGAAAATTAGGATGGTGGCAGTGTATTCACCCTGTGAAGGGACAGATCAAGATGAGATGGACAGATTTTACAACCCACTTAGTGATGTAGTTGTTAGAGTGAAGGATAAGGATGGTGTTTTACTCATGGGTGATTTCAAGGCTATGATAGGAAATCAACCAGAAGGTTATGAAAAGGTTGTGGGTAAGTTTTGAGAGGATATGGAGGCCAACAGGAACGGATAACAGCTCTTGGATTTCTGTTCCAGTACGGGCTTAGTTATCACAAACTCCTTCTTTAAGCATAAGGACATTCACCGCTATACTTGGGAAGGAAAGGGAACCAGATCTATCATTGACTATACAATACCAGACCAGGAATTCAGGAAGACAGTCAAGGACACACGTGTTTTCAGGGGGTTCTTGGATGATACTGGTCATTATTTAATCTGCGGTGAAATTGGTTTTGTGAGGCCAAAAGAGCAGAACGTCAGGTCCATGTGTAGTAGAGAAGCTTCAAGACAAGGAAATTAGTTACAAATACATAACAATGATCTCGGAAATGTACCAGTTAGTTGAATGTAATGATTTACAGTCACTGGAAGGGGAATGTTCAAGGTACAGGGACACACTGCTGGAAGCAGCTAGAGAATGTCTTGGAACAGTAGTATGTAAAGGTAGGATGAAGCAGACAGCTTGGTGGAATGACACAGTGAAGGCAGACTGTAAACAAAAAAAAAAGGCTTTTCAAAAATGGCTCCGTACCAGAAATCACGGCAGACGGAGAAAGTTATATTGAAGAAAGAAATAAAGCCAAACGGATAATTTCAGACTCCAGGCAGAAATCATGGGAAAACTTCGGAAACAAGCTAGAAACTCTGGGTCAAGCCGCGGGAAAACCATTTTGGAGCGTAACTAGTAATCTTCGATAGGGAGGGAAGAAGGAATTAACAAGTGTTTTGGACAGGCCAGGAAAGCTGCTAGTCAATCCTGTGGATGCCTTGAGCAGATGGAGGGAATATTTTGAAGAATTGTTCAATGTAGGTGAAACGTTCAATGTGTCAGATTTTCAGGTAGAAAGGTATAGGCCGGCCGCGGTGGCCGAGGGGACTGAGGCGCTTCAGTCACGGTCTGCACGGCCACTACGGTCGGGGGTTTGAATCCCCCCTCGGGCATGGATATTTGTGCCGTCCTAGTTCGTAAGTAGTTTGAACATTTTTTGAAAGGGATAGGAACGACGATGGAAACAGGATCTCATTTGAGGAAGTTGTGAAAATGGTCAGTAGATTACAGTGCAATAAAGCAGCTGGGGCGGATGAAATTAAGCCGGAACTCGTCAAATACAGTGGAATATCAGGCCTCAAATGGTTACACAGGATAATTGAATAGGCGTGGGAATCGGGAGAGGTTCCATCTGACTGGACGAAAGCGGTAATCACGCCAATTTTCAAACACGGAAACAGAAAAGATTGTAACAACTATCGAGGTATCTCTTTAATTAGCGTTGTAGGCAAAATATTCTCAGGTATTGTTGAAAGGAGAGTGCGAGTATTAATTGAGGACAAGTTAGATGAAAATCAGTGTGAGTTTAGGCCTCGTAGAGGCTCTCAGGACCAGATCTTTAGCCTACGGCAAGTAATGGAAAAGTGCTATGAGTGGAACAGGGAATTGTATCTATGTTTCATAGATCTGGAAAAGGCTTATGACCGTGTTCCTAGGAGGAAGCTACTGTCAGTTCTTCAAGATTATGGTATAGGAGACAAACTTCTGCAGGCAATCAAAGTATTTTACGTAGACTGTCAGGCAGCAGTTAGGCCGGGCGCACATTGAGACGCAGACGACGTAGGGCAGGCCATGGCAGCACAGCTCCTGCCTCCGCCTGGGCCGCGCAGTGTCCGGGACACAGATTACTGTGCAAGTGCCGCGCAGCCTTGGCGCAGACACCACGTGCTGGGCTGGGGTCCGGTCTGTTGCCCCACTGCCCGCTCGCTGCCAGTCTTCTCCTGCTGCTTACCGCACGTTTCCACGAGTCTGTGTTTGACACTGAGGAAAAAGCAATTTAAGTGCGCTTGCCCGCGAAAGGCAAAGGTCCCAGGTTCGAATCCCGGTTCCGGCACACAATTTTAATCTGCCAGAAAGTTTCATATCAGCGCACACTCCGCTGCAGAGTGAAGTTTCATTCTGGCATTTAAGTAGTTCCCCCGAACCTGGTTTTGTACGATACCAATCACAATGACTACATAAATACCAAATTAATACAACAAATTTGGGTTTTTATTGCAAAAGATCTGTATATGCAGAATAGTACGTATTATGCTCTAGTACTTCAGTTTTATTCACGTACATCGTGTTAAACATCAAAGCAACGTGCTTTCATGATTACGGAGACCTATTGAAATTATAGTCGTAAAAATATCAATTGTTTTCTCTAGTATTTTCATTTTGTAATGCTGTCTGTTTACCGAGAGGCTCTTCCAACCCTGTTAAGATACTCAGTAAACTTCTCTCTCACAATGAAAGTACTTAGACCACTTCTACTATTGTTAGATATCAAAGGAAGCTCTTGTACAGAAAGTGAAGGTACCTGCAAATTTTGTCTCCGTAACTTCTTTGCCAACGTAATACTTGAAAAAATATTCCCATCGCTAAAGTTGCCCATTGACTCCACATCAATAGTGATTTCTTTTTATGGTCTTAGGGCACACAACTGCTAAGGCCATTAGCACCCAGAATAGTGATTGGGGATAGCCATTAGCACTACAAAATATGGAAGTCAGTAGTTGAAAAATGATGAACCATTGGATACTGGCTTCTTAACAACAATATTTTTTCCGTCGAGAGCTCCGATACAGTGTGGAAACTGTCATCGCTGTTCGAAACATTCTCCGTTTGTTTTCTGTGTCTGTGCTGTGGGTTGTGGTAAATATAGTGGTTGCATGGTGTTCCACATCGCATGTGAGACTGCATTAACAGTATCTGACGCAATTCGATCACCTATTCTGTAGTTGCAGGCAATACTATTCTCTCTCCTGTGGCTAAATATCTGTGGGAAAAATGTATTTAAGGAAAATGAATGAAATGTGCTGTAGATGTTTTGCCATCAGTATCACGTACAGTATTAAGTTTACGTAATAAGTACACAGACTACAGAAAGAATACTAATAAGGTCTGGGAAAGGTGAGGGCATTGAGATTACATAAACTATAAATATTTGTATATAGCTGCGATGCAACCTTTTGCTGACTGACACACTGACACTGGGCATTACATTCTTCGGAAAATATATATTTTCTCATCAGTTCGTGAACCTCGTGGAATTGACTCTGGTCTAAACGGAAGTAGTTCGCGAAATGTTTATAAGAAAACTCTGATGTCATAGCCAATTCCCCAAAGGTGCTTCTCTTGTTCATGCTACTGCTTTTCCATTCTGATTTCTCGCGTTATGTACCGTTATACAATAATATCAGCATGTCCATTTCCTGATCAGAATCCAACTCTGAACTAAGGTTCATAAGTGCAGCCACAACTGCACTGGTTCAACAAAGAACGACTGTGCGACAATGGCCAGAAACTGTCTCCCAATATGCGCAGACGCTGTGCCGCAGAGAGTTTCCTTCGCTGTGCTGCTCTGCCCTGCCCTGCATCAGCTGCGTGCCAATGTGCGCCTGGCCTTAGAGTAGATGGCAAATTAAGCTCATGGTTCAAGGTAGTTTCAGGCGTAAGAGAAGGCTGTAACCTGTCACCACTGTTGTTCATACTATTCATGGATCATGTGTTGAAAACAGTAGACTGGCAGCGCGGGATTAAAATAGGTGAAAACAAAATAAGCAGTCTCGCATATGCGGATGACTTAGTTGTAATGGTCGATTTGATTGAAAAGTTGCAAACCAATATTTCAGAGCTCGATCAGAGGTGCAAGGATTATGATATGAAGATCAGAATCTCCAAAACAAAAGTAATGTCTGTGGGAAAGAGATTCAAACAGATTGATTGCCAGATAGGAGGAACAAAGTTAGTACAGGTAGATAGTTTCAAGTACCTGGGATGTATTTTTTCACAGGATGGCAACATAGCGAAAGAACTGGAATCGAGGTGCAGCAAAGCTAATGCAGTGAGTGCTCAGCTAAGATCTACTCTCTTCTGCAAGAAGGAAGTCAGTACCAAGACTAAGTTGGCAGTGCACCGCTCTATCTTTCGACCAACTTTGTTGTATGGGAGTGAAAGTTGGGTGGATACAGGTTACCTCATTCATAAGGTAGAGGTAACAGATATGAAAGTAGCAAGAATGATTGCAGGTACTAATAGATGGGAACAGTGGCAGGAGGGTGTCCATAATGAGGAAATCAAAGAAAAACTGGGAATGAGCACCATAGATGAAGCAGTTAGAGCAAACAGACTGAGATGGTGGGGTCATGTTACGCGCATGGGAGAAGCAAGGTTACCTAAGAGACTCATGAGCTCGGCAGCGGAGGGTAAGAGGAGTCGAGGTAGACGAAGGAGAAAGTACTTAGATTCGGTGCAGAATGATTTTGAAGTAAAAGGCATAACATCAGACGAGGCATCAATGTTAGCACTGAATAGGGGATCATGAAGGAATTTCATTAGAGGTACTATGCTCCAGACTGAACGCTGAAAGGCATAATCAGTCTCTAATGATGATGATGATGATGATGATGATGATTAAAAAATCCAGAAGCATGTGCATCATGCCTGAGATTAGTTCCTCTGAGAATAAAATTAATACAATGTGGAAGATTATCGAAAAGGAGACAGGGCAACCAAGTGCACAGGAAGACGGTATTACCATCAAAAATATGAAAACTTTAGTAACAAAAAGTCAGAAGTTGAAAACATTTTTAATGATTACATTTTATTAGAAACTTAAAAACGTAGTATTTTTGTTCCACAATATTATTTTTTTTTGCTTGTTATTAACAGCTTTTGGCATCTTAGGCCATCGTTATATAACTTCATATTAAACAGATAGTCCATACATCACATTGTGTTACATATACAGATCTGGGTTTTCAAAAGATATGTGAACTTCAAATTAGTTATGTCTATAAATCGATATTACATAACAAACGTACTCCTACAAAACACATGAATTTTAAATGAACGTATCTTGGACTACAATCGTATTAAAATATTAAAACTGCGTAATTGTATAAGAAAGTATTGTCAGCAGGTGATGGTAGAAACAAAATGTGGGTTTGTTATGAATAAGTATCAATACCACAGAACGTGCATAATAATTACAATAATAATAATAATGATAAATAAAAATAATAATGATGAATAATAATAAAAACAAATGAGGTCCGTGTGGGTACATCTTACATCACTTATGGTTACAAATATTATAAATGTCCAGATGAGCGATATTCCATAAACATGATTACTTTTTAAGTGTTGAAGAGAAAATACTATCTAAATGTTCATTAGAAGGTGGAAGACAATTAATAGAAGAGGCCATATCTACAACAATCGATACAATTGAAATTCCACAAACCTCTCCTTCAGAAATTAGGAAAATAATAAACTTTCTCAAGAGCAAAAGATCACCTTTTCACACCCGTCTGTTCGGTGTCCTATCCTGGCGTTGAAATAACTCATGAGCAAAACACTATCCTTGTCCTTCACTCTAACAACTACATCTTTAAGTGCTTTGTAAAATCTATCCATCTCATCTTGATCTGTCCCTTCACAGGTCGAACGCACTGACACAATCCTAATTTACTTGCTGGAGATGGCCAAATGTATCCACATCAGTCGTTCATTTATATTCCTTATTGCAATTATGCTGGGTTCGATTGCTTTCCTGATGTAAAGCCGTACACTGGGTTCTTCCTGCTTTGATGACTCCTGAGAGGTAGCCTGTATTCTCCGACTTCGTCCTCTTTCTCTCCCCTTACCATGATGTCACTAACAGCCAAAACATCCACCTTCGTCGTACTTGAAGCCTGTGCCAGCTCTACCTTCTTCCCAGTGTAATCCCCATTGATATTAATAGCTCCCCGTCTCATTCCAGATCGTTTTCCAAGTCGTATCTGAGCAGTTCCTTGTCTGTCAATTAGAGGTGGGACTGCGTCACCTCCAAAGGTCCGAGGCATTTTGCTCTGATTGTTACCAGCATCATATTGAAGTACCTGGTTAGCAGGTTGATAGCCTTACTTGCCCAGGGCCCCACAGGGTTTTACCGCTAACGTTTGAGAGACTAAGCGGTAGATTTGGTATACTTTGTCATCTGGGCACAAATGTGGCCACGACACAGAATGTCTTATTCCAACGTAACTGGTATCGCAACTGTCAGGACCACTTACTTGGCCACTCCAACATTGCCCGTGATCCATGAACTAGGACATGACCAAAGAAACCCACACCATGAACCACTGAGCTTGATGTATATATTGCACAAACTATCAACATCAAACACTGGGGACATTCCTTGATTATGTACTACTTATCTCTTTGGCATGAATCTGATGCACTATGCAACTGATTTACTCATATGTATCATTTTGGACATCTCATTGTCTGAAGCGTCCAGCCACAGGTTATTCCTTACTGCTCTATTATTTCTTTGCCTAATGGAGGATTACGATCCCTGCGTGGTTTCCTGAGCATAGTATTTAATTCCATGTTATTACACTGAAGAAGATCTTAATTTAGTTACAACAACACTAGTACATTGCAGACATCACACAACTATACTATCTCTAATTTTTGTGGTCTGCTTCTCTAATATGTTTCTTTGTATGTGTGTTAAATGTTGTCAAAGTAGATTTCGTATGGGTATTTGTGACTTCGTTTATCTGTCATTTCCTGGCTAGTTACATTGTGATCACTTTTCACTTCACATATCTTGAAACACACAGCACAAACTCTTAAAATAATGAATGTTGCGACGAGACAGGTAGAAGACGTCGGCAGTAAGAAATACAGCGTCTCTGCAACATCTATTCTTGATTAATATTGAATAGACAGAAAAATTGTTTTACTCGTTTGTTAAGCTTAAGGGACTTAACTGCGGGTCATCAATCCCTAAACTTACAAACTACTTATGAACTAGCTAAGACTACGAACGGCACAAATATCCATGCCCGAGGGGGGATTCGAACCCCCGACCGTAGTGGCCGTGCAGACCGTAACTGGAGCGCCTCAGTCCCCTCGGCCACCGCGGCCGGCGTTTTACTCGTCCGTACCTGATCTCTGAAGTAATAATTTGACTGATATCTTTTGGTTCTCTTTTAGCATGAAACTCAATTTTAAAGATCTGTGCGGCTGATAAGTGTTTGTTTCTTGACGAACTCGAGACATTATTTTTTTCTAGCAGAATTCTTTTATTTCGTGAAGTATTTGAATTTGAGTCTCTTTAACTTTGTAGTTTATTTTCTTACGGCTGTATTTGGACCATACATTATAATTCTGAATAAATATTGACTAGATGAGGGGTTTGCGCCATGGAGTGTTCGTATCGTTTCGTCTGTGGATATCTCTCTACCAGATTTTTTTCTAAGTACGGAATGAAGTACGACACGAAACTTCAACTTAGCTTCCAGGAATAATATAATTAAATCAACACTTTTTATCGTTTAACAGCCGAATGCGCTTGTTGTTGTTGTTTTTTTTTATTATTTTTTATGTTCTTTCTTTTTCTTTCGGGCCTCCATCCTCCCCTCACAACCCGTCCTTCCGCTCGCCATATTTCGCCTTCCTCAGCGTAGGTTTCTTTGGCCTTCAAATGAACGTACTATCCTCTTCAGTTGCACGAATAGAAAGAATTCTTTCTGCTGCCGTGATGCGTCACCAACATTCCATTGCTTATATAGTGGTTGACATTATTTAAGCAAAAGAACATTCTTCTGTGGAAGGTTAACTATAAAATAAAGTTATTCTTCTGCATTTGCCAGTGAACTTAGATTTCTGCATTTAAAATGTCTCTCGTGTGGGGAACACATTTAGAAATTTGTGTAATGAAAGTAACATAACAGCCATTCTGGTGTGAAATATACTTATTGTTGAAAACTGTATAAAATACACAACACGGTTTTCTTTTTTTCGCACATCGTGTGATAATAGTAAGAAGGTAGGAAAATAAACGTGCATAAGCCTCTGCATAAACGCACTTGTTTCTTCTCTTCTCATCTCGGTGACAGTGATTATCATTAATTTCCTGAGAGTTTATAAAAATATCCAAAATAACTAATAACAAATTTATAAAATGGTTTTCTTCGTTCGAAGTTAATTCTTTCTCAGTTTGACAATTTCTCCTGGTGAGTAATTCGTGTTTACAGTATAGAAATCAGCAAAGTGTTCCTTGTAGTTTAGTTTCTGCTCTAGGATATGGTGCTGTATGGTGAGGTACAGTACAAAATCCTCTTTGGTCTTTTCTTTTGTACTAAGAAGATAGTACACTGTATGACCCGTTATCCAGTTGACAGCATTTCGTTTTATTTTTGGGAATGGGATTTCATCAGGGTTAGTAAAATAGACTGGCATTATGACATGTGGTGAGGTTCTTTTGATGCTTGCCAGTTTCTGCCGAGCATAGTCCCATATATGTTGGACACCATCGCACACGAAAAGATGTTCATCGCTATCAACGAGGTTGCATATTGAGCGCAATGGGGAGTCCGTTAAATGTATATCATGGAGTCTTGATTTAGTGGGGATTTTTCTGTTAACAAGTGCATACCAGGAAGCTTTTACGTTTGATGGAAGGTGCGGGTTGTGAACATTTTCCCATGTTGCACTCCAATTCTTGTTCGGGATTTTTCGTTCTATCACATTTCGTGTTTTATTTTCAGTGAGTGTCTTATATATTTCTCGGACGATTGTTCCTTTTTTCCACAGGTAGTCTGTCATGGATATAACTATACTCGATAAGAAAGTGTCGAAAGTGGTAGAGCGTTGTCGGTATGTGATGGACATCAATCGATGGGTGGAGGTCCGCCGGCGCGATTTCATTTAGCAAGTGCGCGGTAAGACTGTTCGGTGATGTCCGCCATAAGTTGCAGGTTTTACCGAGGTAAAGAGCGTATGCCTTTTTGTGCACGTCGATTAAATTGAGCCCTCCATCTCTTACCGGGAGAGTTAAGGTGTCATACTTTACTTTAAAGATATGTCCACGACATACAAAGTGTCCAAGTGCAGACAGCATATTACCGTCGGTACAGTTCAGCGACTCCTCGATGCGCCTCTGACTTTTGTTTAGAAAAGAAATGAAAGGGTTGTTGGAGACTGACGAGGGCCTACTGGAAAGCAGCGCACCATAATACCGGCTGGCTTTAACAGGTCACAATTTTTCGTCCAATTTGTACAAATTATCGTTACTGAAAATAAAGCCGCGGTGGAGTAGCCGAGCGGTCAAAAGCGTCTCGCTGCGGAGCGCGCGGTTGCTCGCCGTGGAGGTTCGAGTCCTCCCTGGGGCATGGGTGTGTGTGTTGTCTTTAGGTTAGTTTACCTTAGTTTAAGTAGTTTGTAAGCTACGGACTGACGACCACGCAGTTTGGTCCGATAGATTTACAAACAACTGAAAATAAAAATCGGCAGATAAATATGTGCGTCAGGTTGTAGATATCAGAAGACGACATATCGGGCGATATCCAGCAACGATAAATCGCGACAGATTTGTAGACTGACTATAAAATTCGCGCTAAGTGGCAAAATGAAAGTTGTAGCGTAACTGTGTAAATATTATGTGAAGCGCCACTAGATCGTCTATGTTATGTCTTGAGTTTTCGTTTTTATGAATTATAGTTATGAAATAGAGGTCCAGTAAAACTGTTCCTCTCAAAACAGCTTCTTCTTGTTTAGGCTCAGACCTTCGTCACTGAAGGTATCAGCTGGAGAATAAATAAGGAGACTTCCCTCAGGTAAAATTTCCGGACTGATGGGCCGTGGTCCAGTTGTAAAACTTCCTCCCGACGTTTCGTCTCCAACTGCGGGAGACATCTTCAAGGATCTTCCGGCTACTGCCACTGTGGGCCGAGGGGCTCTCGCATTTATAGAGGACATAGACAGCACCATCATATGACACGTGATGCTGACTTTGTAGCTATCTCGTCTCGTTAGATTTTATTTCATGAGTGATAGGCAGTACCTGTGCTACATGATTTACTTTCGATGTTATGTATGTGTTGGCTAGTGCCACTTTCTGAATCTCATCTAATTTCCTCATACTGTGTAGCTGCATGCACGCACGTATCTTTGCGAGTAGTTACTTATAATTGGCGGCTATGGTCTTCCGTATTGTACTTCTGAAGTCGACACCCAGACATTTCAGTTTTTGGATTTCTTTTATTTGGCCAAGTTGTAGTGTGCCTATTCCTCTTCCAACATTCATAACTCCTGATTTTGTACGCTTTAGCCGTGCACCGGATGCTCTCTCGTATGTAGTTATTATTTCGACAGCAAGCTCTAGTTCATGTGCGTCAGTGATCAAGAAAGCGATATCGTCAGCGTAGGCACTGCAGACAATCTTCTGGTTGTTTATTTTGAGACCGTTTAAACGTTTCGTTATAGTGACGAGTAGTGGCTCTATAGCTATGGCGAAAATTGACATGGATATGGGACACCCCTTCCTGACTGAACTGTTGATGGAAATTTCAGAGCCTGCTTGGTCGTTTATTATAATCCTCGATGTACTATTTTGTATAAAGTTCTTCATCGTACTGATGAACTCTAGGGGAAAGCCCATCACCTCCATGATTTTCAAAAAATGTCTGTAAATCTATCGGACCAAACTGCGTGGTCAATAGCGTAATCGGTCTCAGGTTCGTGATTGTGCTATTGTTAGTGTTTTTGCGTATCAGAACTACCAACCCTTCTTTAAATTCCGGCGGAATAATCGAGTCCGGCTTCTGTAGATCGTTGCAAATCGCTGTCAACTTTGTCTTCAGTTGCGGTCAGAAAGTTTGATAAAATTCAGCCGGGATACCATCGCGTCCAGGTAATTTGTTTTGAGGACTGTTGAATACAGCGTATTTCACCTCGTCTTGTGTTACGTCCGTAGTGAGTTCCACTGCATCCGCAGGGTTTAGTCATTAAGTTCCGTTGTAAGGCATCAAGTGCAGCGTTGTCTATCATTGCTTTGGATATCAGGTCGGCGTAGTTATTTTCAATAGCTTGTCTGATGTCCTTTTGTCTTGTTAAAATTGTTCCGTCGTTATCTTTTAGTTCAGTTATCATCTTTGTGCCGCGGTGGAGTAGCCGAGCGGTCTAAAGCGTCTCGCTGCGGAGCGCGAGGTTGCTCGCCGTGGAGGTTCGAGTCCTCACTGGGGCATGGGTGTGTGTGTTTGTCCTTAGGTTAGTTTACCTAGGTTTAAGTAGTTTGTAAGCTACGGAGTGATGACCACGCAGTTTGGTCCGATAGATTTACAAACATTGATCATTGATTATCATCTTTGTTTTCGTGCGTTTGGTCTCGCGTATAAGATGGTATATAGACGGCTCTTCATCTTTTACAGTATGTAGAGTTCTGGATCTGATTTTAAAACCTTCTAGCTGTTTCCTTTTTAAAAGTAAAATTTTTGCTTGAATTTTTTTAATTTGCGAACAATTGTCAATCATTGTGGCGTCGAGTGTATATAATTGGTAGTGGAATTCAAGAGTTCTTTTAAACCACCAGCTTTAGTCTCGTGAGTATTGGATCATAGCTTTCCGTAGTTTCGGTTTGGCACATTCGAGCCACCATTTGATCGCTGAGTTGTAAGAAGTAGACTTAGCTTCGCTTTCATGCCAGGCCTGAGTGAATGCCTCCCTACACGCTTGATCCGCCAAATGCGAGACATTTACTTTCCATTGCCCTGTGCCACGGTATGTTCCCTGTCTCTTAAGATTTAAAGTGCAAATAAAGGCAGCATGATCAGAAAAGCTAGTTGGCCAGACTTCTGCATGTAAAACTTGATGTTTAAGGTTCTCTGAAACATATATACGGTCTAGTCGACTAGCCGAGTGGTTTGTAACGTGGGTGAATCCAGGCCTATTGCCAAACTTGTGTTCCCACGTGTCGGTTAACAATAGATCTTTAACTATCTTTTCTAGTTCTATTGATTTGTTAAGATGCGGGGTCTGGTCTTTTGCATGAAGTACGCAGTTAAAGTCTCCCGCTAAAATCAGTTACTCACACTGTGTTGGAAATAGCGGAAGGATATCTTCTTTGAAAAATTCTGCTCTGCGTCTCCTGTTGTTACTACCAGACGGAGCGTACACATTTATTATTTTGGCGGTGTTAACGGTTGCAGCAATCCCTCTGCTAGTTGCTAGCCGTTCTATGTCGTGAAGAACAATACCTTCTTTGAACAGAATGACCGTTCCCAAGTCGGCACCACGTCCCGGATTTGCCGTGACGTTGTACCCAGGGATTCGATCTAAATCTATTTCCCCTACCTCTTGAAGCAGAAGTATATCAATGTTCGCGGCATACAAGAAGTGTTTAATATTGTCAAGCTTGAGGGAACTCTGGCTCTTATTTATGTTGGATGTTGCTATCCTGTAAGCTTGTAGGTCAGTCATTCTGAGTTGTTTTTACGGGAGGCAGTTGTTCTGTATTTAATAGAACCCAGAGTCCTCGTCGTTGTCTTCTTCTCGTGTGTCCATGCTTGGAACTGCTGTTGGTTCTTGAGTGTTGTGTGAGTCGCGTCTAGTGCTCCTTGGTACATCCATCATCTCGACGTCCGCGTGTTCATTTTCGACGTCCGCTGACCAGTCAAATGTGTTGGCCATTTTTAACGGCTCATTGAGGCGATGCACCTGTTCTTCTGGTACCTGTGCAGGTTTTTCGTGATGTTCTGTAGCCGTCTATCCGATGAGTTCCACCCTGCCTTCATTATTGGTGGTTGTCCTGTCATCAGCCTTCATTTGTGCTGGTGTCTGTTCCTGTGGGTTGCCAGATGCGGGTAAATTTAGGTTTTCTATAACCTTCTTCGCCTTCTCTCCTAGTAACGCCGCCGCCTTTTCGGCTCCCTGGTGCACCAGTCTTCGCTTCTTATTCCTTCGGCGACAAGATTTTCCAGGTGATTGACCGTCATCTGAATCAGCAGTGTCACTTTGGGTTACTGGTGGCTGCTCTATGTGGTGCATTTCTACGTCTCTAATCAGGTAACTTGTATCAGTTTGTTGTTTTTCCGGGTTCTGCGATTCCTTTTCCACTTCGGACTGCGGTTTGTCAATTTGCCTCAACTCGGTACGTGGGCCTATTTTGTGTTCTTCCGACTTCTGGGATTCCTCTGTGTGAGATTACCGACCAATAGAAATATTGATAATTAATAGCACTTGATAATTAAACAGTATGAAGTTCAATGCAAACATTGACCATGCCAATGCACTAAATGTTACACAATTTTAATCTTATTAATTATGGTATCAATGTATGTACGCAGTTGGGTGACAACATTTATAGTTGGGCCATAGGTAGAAATTCTCCATGTTGACATTTGCTGTGTGCTTGTAGCTGACGGGAGGCCAGCGAGCAGGCCGACGTTGGTGGCTTGTTCCAGCTTAGGATTTTCCAGGTTCGTTTCCGGTGAGGGGGGAGAGGGACAATGGCGAGTGCCAGGCGGAGTGCAGTGCACAGCGTGAAATAAAATATTCTAATACTACTGGCATTTGAAGTAATACGATGCAGTTAGGAACCTTTAAGGCCCTCATTACAAAATAGCCTGTTGATAAATAAACAATAAATTAGCTGATATAGTCACATCTGGCGTAATATGTTTAATTGACAATGAAAAGTAATAAATTATCAATGAATACAAGACAGTAACACAACTAGCATGGCAATGTTTGTTATATAAAATAATATATTAACTATTTCTCATTTTATTGTCAATTAGTCTTGTGTATTTTATCTTGAAATATTCAGTTAAATCACTTATCTGTGATATAAGAAATTGCACGATTATAATAAATAGTACAAAGGATGTTTATACCAATATAAAAACCCAAAAAGACATTTGTTTAACGTGTAGTGTAATTATTTTGATTTTAAGTAAAGTTTTAGAAATGTATTGTCTGAGCGCTGTACGTTGGTAAGTCGGTTAGAACAGCTCACATGGGGAAGTTGATGACGTAGGAAAAAACCTGGCGGTTGGGCTTTTGGCGCGCGCGCGCGTGGCCCAAGTCAGTCAGGAGTCGGGAGCGAGTGGTGTAGCTAGCCGGTGGAACAAGGTGGGCATCGCACTAAATTAAAGTGACTGTGTTATGTTAATGTAACACGTGTCGTCGCATAGGCATGAACATAAACGGTGTTTGAGACAGGCACATGGTGTGAAAAATATTCATTTTTTCTGGGAGCTCACGAGCTATAACTTTATTTTATAAATGTGTCGACGTACAGACGTATCAGCCACAGGGTTTTAATACGGTGTAATAAGCAACATAAAGTGAAGTTTCACGTGTTTTCAAATGTTCAAATGTTTGTAGAGTCTATGGGAATTAACTATGGGGTCATCAGTCCCTAAACTTACGAACTACTTATGAACTAGCGAATCCTAAGGATGGCACAAATATCCATGCCCGCGGGGGGATTCGAAACCCCGACCGTAGTGGCCGTGCAGACCGTGACTGAAGCGCCTCAGTCTCCTCGGCCACCGGCCGGCCCACGTGTTTTCAAAATTAGTAGTTAGTACACCCTTTTCTCACATGAACTTACTTTATTATGAATTTTTTGTTAATCATATGCAGGAAAGGAAAGCTGCGAACGTGTCATATCATCCCCTAGAAAACGAGTCAAACAGTAGCAATCACAGTTCCAGTGTTTTTGCATGTTTAGGAATTTAGTTCACAGTTGGTGGTTGTGAGTTTTAAAAATTAATCTTTCCCTATTTAAACTCTCACCCCGATCTTACACCCTCGCATTTGGAGGCTCGTTACGGGATAAGTTCACGTTGGACTTGCTCGGTCGGAGAGATTAGGGTGTATATAGGACAGTGTACAGTTACGATCAGTTGCAAACAAGTGCGCGGACGCGACGGACAATTTCAAGTGTGTGTGGCGGCTGGCAGCAGAGAGCGGGATAAATTCACACTGGTCTTGCCCGGACAGAGAAGTAGGGTGTGCTTAGGACAGTGATAGTGGACAAAACAGTTCGCATAATCGTGGACGGTACGCGAACGCGTCGCGCGGTTAACGACGGTTGGTGGCTGGCAGAGTTCGGGCGCGGGCATCCGTAACCGCATCCGCCTGGCAGCATTGAGCGGCGGCGCGAGGGATGCACGCACTCAAATTTTATCTTCTGCAACGGACGGCAGTGATCGTGGGGACTTCGCAAGTCGCCAACGGAGCGTCGGGGCCCAGCAGCTTCGATTCTACAAAGGATAAGGGATGCAGTGAGGACATATTCCAGCCACAGCTTCTACAACAGACGGCAGCGAGCGTTGGGGACGTCGCAGCTCGGTGCAGCAACTTCTGGATTAAAAGATAAGTAAAGCAGCTGGCGCTATAAATTCTTGTGTGTTAATCAAGCTTTCTTGTGATACCAAAAATGGATCAGATTTTTAAAAAGTCGCCAAGCGACGTAGATTCAGAGGGTAGCATACCAGAAAGTCCAGAGAGGGTAAATACTGGGGGAATGTTGTTGACACCGGAGATGATCGCAGCCATGTTTGCGAGTCTTAGCTCAAATTTAGAATCAAAAATAGAAAATTCAAACACAAATTTAGAATCAAAGATAGATAATTCAAACTCAAATTTAGAATCAATAATAGAACATCCAAACTCAAATTTAAGATCAGAAATAGGAACTGTAAAACAATAAATAGGAACTGTAAAATCAGAAATAGGAACTGTAAAATCAGAATTGAAAGCAGACTTTAAGGCAGACATTGGGGCACTACAAAATTCAATGTTTGCTTTAAAGGCAGAAATAATCACAGACATTGAAAAAAAGATCGGAAGTCTTACAGAACGGTTTGAAAATAGGGAAAAGTAGATACATGCCAGAATTCATTTCCTACTTCTCTGTCAGGGTCTAGACCTGAGCAAGAAGTGGGAACTGTAACAGAGAAGCTGGACCAGATTAGGATTAAGGCCTTGTCTGGGGCTCAGAGGAGGAAACTTCTCAAGGAACAGAAGCAAAAGGAAGGAAATGAATGGCTTCCTAAACATAAGTGGAGAGAATTAAAAGGGCTTGAGCCCAAGACCCCCAAAAAGAAAGTGCCTCATGTCGAAGGGGATACACAGACCCCCTCGACGTCAAAGACAGGTGGACAATAGTGATCCTAAAAGGCTGAGGCAGGAAATAGGGTAACAAACCTATAGTACTGCAGTCTCGGTCTTTAGAATTGCGGTTGTCCAAGAAGGATACCCACTGGTGAGCATCACCTCGCCACAGAAGGAGCTCATGCAGATGGCTCTCTTTGGAGAGATTGGGGGGGGGGGGGGGGACGCTGGTCCAGGACCCATATTCATGAGGGTCTATCTAGATCCCGGTGCACTCATTTTTGTCTGCGAGGGGGAGCACTCAGCAGAATGGCTTAAGGACAAGGTGCCCATGATATCCCCGTGGGAGGATAAGAAGCTGCTGGTCAAGGCAGCAACCGAACTCCTGAAGACCGCAAAGGTATCAATATGGGTACCAAAGATCCTTAAGGATGTCCCTCCAAAGACTCTGTTTGAGAAAATAAGGGTCCAGAACCCAAAAGTCTCGACAGAGGAATGGAGGGTAATTAACCAAAAGGTCGTTCCGGAAGGACGAACCCTGGTGGTGGAGGTCGGAGAGAAGTCCCCGAAGGCAATGCGAGAGCAAGGCCTGAAACTGTTTTTAGGGTTCTCGCAGGTCGCCGTCAGGGTAATCAAAGACCTTAAAGGCAATAATGGCAGCAATATGTGGACTGGAAGTGCTGCAGATAAACCTGCAGCACAGTAAAGGGGCCACTGCTGCCCTGAGCCGTCGCCTGAGGAGACAGGAGGTGGACGTGGCCTTGATACAAGAAACCTATTTATACAAAGGGGGTGTATCGGGCCTCGGTGGTACTGGAGGTAAGCTGATTTATGCTAGAAATAAAAAAAAACTCCAGAACATGCATTTATGTTAGAAATGGAATACCTTTCATACCAATGATGGATTTTTGTTCCAGGGACTCGGTGACCATCAGGATGCAGCAACGTGAGGAAAGCTATCACGAGGGAAATTGTTTTGGCCTCAGCATACCTTCCTTACGAAAACAGCTCTCCTCCTCCTTTGGAAGTGAGGAGACTGACGGAAGCCTGCCATCGGCAAGGTGACGAACTGTTGGTAGGATGTGATGCCAATGCCCACAATCTATCGTGGGGCAGCAAGGACACCAACAGTAGAGGTGAGCACATTCTTGAATTTCTGCTATCTAACAACTTGTAGATCCTGAATAGGGGTGATGAATCCACATTCAGGAATAGTAGAAGGGAAGAAGTAATTGACATAACGTTTGGTTCCATGATGATGGGAAGTTACGTCAAACAGTGGCATATGGTCCTGGAGCCATCCTCATCAGATCACATGTATATTAAATTCAAGGTTGAAATGGGAACCAGACAGACCATGGCCTATAGGAACCCCAGGAAAACGGACTGGGAGACATATAGGAAAGACCTTGACTTCAGCCTATCGGAAATTAAAACTTCAATAAGGAATCCAGCAGAGGTTGAGGAAGTAGCAGAGGCTGTAACCTCTGCTATAGTGACCTCATACCAGGACAACTGCTCAATCACCAAGAAGTGCACAAATAGGAGTGTGCCTTGTTGGAATAATAACCTGGAAATGCAAAGGAAACAAGTACTAAGACTGTTTAACCTTGCGAGTCGCAAGCGACAATGGGCAAAGTAGGGTGAGGCCCTTGTCAATTACAACCTTGCCATCAGACAGGCAAAGGAGGCATCCTGGAAGGTATTCTGTGAGGAAGTGGAGGGCACGGCTGCTCAAGCGAGACTTCATAAAATCCTCACTAGGGTACCAACTAATCCAGGAGGAACATTGAGGAAGGAGGATGGGGAGTATACAAAGACAGCACATGAAACGCTGGAACTGCTCCTCAAGACTCACTTCTCTCAATATACTCTGGGGAATAAATCAGACCACAATGCGATTCCTGAGAGACAAAGGTTCTCAGGTATTCGCAAAGAGGACTGGGATTTGGCCAAGCAGTGTGTCAATTTCAGTAAGGTCTGATGGGCGGTGGGAACATTTCAACCGTTCAAGTCACCTGGCCCCAATGGAATCTTTCCAGCTCTCCTGCAACAAGCGGGAGATAATCTTATTAGATTCCTATGCAGGTTATTCAGGGTTAGCCTAGCAGCAGGAATCATTCCCTATGCCTGGAGGGCAGTGAAGGTTGTCTTCATTCCTAAACCAGGGAGAACTGATCATACCTAGGCCAAGGATATGAGACCAATCAGCCTGTCCTCCTTCATTCTTAAGACATTGGAAAAGCTGGTTAATGTGCATGTTGGAAAAAGGAGGTTAAGTAGGGCTCCTCTACATTCAAACCAACATGCATATCAGCCAGGTAAATCATGTGAGACAGCTCTCCACCAACTCGTTGGGAAGGTGCAGAAAGCACTACACTTTCAGGAAATAGCCCTCTGTATCTTCCTGGACATCGAGGGGGCTCTTAGCAACACGACCTTCAATTCCATGGTTAGGACAGCAGAGGTGCATGACCTAGGGACCACTATATGTAGGTGGACTAGGGCCATGCTCAGTGGAAGAAAGTTAGAAGCTACCATGATGAATGAAAAAATGGTAATCAACACCACTAAGGGGTTGCCCGCAAGGAGGAGTTCTTTCCCCTTTATTGTGGAATCTAGTGGTGAATGATCTCATTTGAGAATTAAACTCTATGCAGTACTTTTGCCAAGGATATGCAGATGATCTTGTAATAGTAGTACTTGGCAAATTTGCTGACACAGTAAAGAATATGGCACAAGGTGCTTTGGACATTGTGCAAGAATGGTGCAGAAAACAGGATCTGGGGGTTAGTCCCAAGAAGACCGTTGTTGTACCATTCACAAAGAAGGATATACAACATTCAAGTTGGAATCTAAAGCTTTTCAATGAAGCGCTACCTGTGAAGGGGACAGTGCAATATCTAGGGGTTACCCTAGATGAGAAACTGACATGGACTCCTCACATCAGGAATATTTGCTCCAAGGCAAAAGGTTCTCTTGTGAGTACCAGGAGAGCTTGTGGCAAAAATTGGGGCCTGAGCCCCAAGGGTATGCACTGGATATACACCACAGTGATTAGACCCAGGATCACCTATGGGGCGGTCGTGTGGTGGAAGAAGGTAGAACAGCAGGTTGCTGCTAAGGAGCTTGGTAAGGTGCAGAGATTAGCCTGCTTAGCCATAACAGGCGGAATTAGCAGCACACCAACTACTGGGATGGAAACCATGCTGGATATGCCCCCATTACACCTTTGGGTCAAGATGAAGGCAGCGGCTGGTACATACAGACTCAAATCTGGCAACAACTGGAACTCTTTGGAAATCCAGAATCACACACTAAAATAGTGAGTGAGGTAAATATAGGAAAGGTTGGGGACATGCCAGCCGACTATATTATAACCCCATACTGCTTCAACAAGCCTTTCAACATAACAATTGGAAGTAGGGAGCAATGGGAGAAAATAGTTCGACACCGTACGGGGGATATTGTCTGGTTCACTGACGGGTCAAAATCCGACCAAGGTGTTGGGGCCGGGGTATATGGGGTGCAGCCAAGACTGGAGGGCGTTATCTCTGTAGGAAAACTGGCCTCAGTATTCCAGGCCGAAATCACTGCCATCAGGGCGTGTGTGGAGGAGAATTTGCGTAGGTGCTACAAAGATCGTAGCATCTATGTCTATTCAGACAGCCAGGCAGCCCTAAGATTACTGGCAGCTCCTGCAACAAGGTCTAAAATTATTGCAGAATGTCACAGGGTTCTGGTGGAGCTAGGGGAAAGCAATAGAGTAAACCTATTGTGGGTCCCTGGCCACTCGGGGCTCAGAGTCAACGAACATGCCGACAGATTAGCCAGGATGGGGGCAGAGACTCTATTTATTGGACCGGAACCTGTCCTGACAATCACCAAGGCAATGATCAAATTGGAGGTACATAACTGGCTCAGAAGACAGCACGTAGAATATTGGACCAAAGTCCATCAACAAAAACATGGCAAGGTAATGATGCCAAATCCATATTTTAAAAGAAGCTCTGCAATCCTGGGCCTGAACAGGAGAGCGATTAGACTCATGGTTGGATTGCTGACAAGCCATGGGAATTTCAAAAAACACCTACATACAATGGGAATAACAGAAGAGGACCCTAAACGTAGGATCTATGATGATGGTGATGAAACTGCATCACATCTAATCTTCGAATGCATTGCATTGGAGAGTAAAAGGCACAGAACATTTGGGACAACTAGACCCGAAGAAATTGTGTCTAATAAAGAACTGGTAAAGGGATTCCTTGCTCTGCTCAAGGGCATTGGTTGGCGTTACTAGATAAACAGGGAGCAATACCACATAATAAACTTCGTTTCGGTGCGGGCAGTGGCGGGTTAGACCAAGACTGTTTTGGCTTCCCTGGAAAAATCAAATCAAATCAAGGCCAAGTAAGTTAAGATACAAAATGAATTCTTGAACGGGCCAAACTATGTGAAAGGGAAACAGAGCATGAAGGAATTTTGTCAGGAGGAACTTGACAAACTAGTGCATTTAGATACACCTTTGAGTCTTTTAGCAGTAATTTCCACTTTGTGTAGGAGGTTACCTGCAGATATGCATTGGCAGTTACTTCACCATCCAACAGATTCAGCTGAGAATTTCACTGAATTTGTAGAAAAGATAGATCAGGGTTTAGTTATGGAACAACAGCTCAGGGGGACGCAGCATGTGAACCACAATGAAAACAGATGCAGTAGAAATGGTGATCACAACCAGGGAAACCACAATATAGAGAGGGATTTAAATGAAAATTGGAGAGGTAACAATAATAGAGGAGACAACTGAGATATTAGAAGCCAGAGGGAAACATGGGAAAATGATAGGAGAAATCAAAGGCAGGAAGGTGGAAATAGAAATGGGGATAACAGTGGTAGAGAAAATCAGAGACAGAATCAGGGAAACTAAAATTTGTTCCAAATGAGGTCCGTTTTGGGACAAGGAACTATCATAATAACAGGACCAGAAGATGGGATAACAGGGGATCTAATAACCATAATTACAGTAGGAATAGAGATGGGGAGAGAAGGGAGGAAAAACTATGTCACATGGACAGAGATGATGATAGGAAAGAGGAAGTAGGAGTTCACGAGGCCAAGGATAACGTAAAGAGGGAAGAAAACATAAATAGAGTAAACAAGGAAAGGGAGAAAAGAGAGGAAAGTGTGTGTCAGAGGGATGCTGCTATAGGTAGTGAGGAAATTTTTGGGGATTGGTTTTTGCAACATGACAAGAGAAATGCAAACAGGAGGAGGAATGCTAGAAACAAGGACAATAAAGGAGAGTATGATGTGGGAAGTTTATTTGATAATAGCATGAAAGAGGATAAAAACAGTGTTGGGTTAGCCTTAGTTTTGGATAGGTCAGGGGCACAAGTGTTGACCGAATGTGAAAGTATGAATGTAAATATTGATGGTACTGGAGCCAGCATAGATGTTGTGGAATGTATGAATGAGAGTGAATGTTTTTCTAAATTAAGTATAAATAAATGTGGTCCAGTAGAGACAATAAATGACACTGGACCTACTGTAAATGTTAATATAAATGTGAAGATCTCTGAGGAAGGCCAAGTTGACAGTGTAGATGCACAAACCAGAAATTTAATTGGGAAAATAAACTGGATTAGGAAGTGGGCACCAGATGATTGGCTATTGCACAAATATGATTACTTGCACAGACTAGGCAAACAATATAATAGGGACCAGACTTATTACAATGTGTTGAAAGAGTTTGTGAATGGGGACAATGAGCATGATCAATTAAGGGGATTAGGCATGTGTACCCTAGATCATAATGAGATACGTGAGGGACTGAGAGTTGTACAGGAGAGGTTAAGTGATGAGGAGGAGAAAATACAATTTTTTATGATTCATAATAATGAACAGTGTCATGAAATGGATATTGATGGGTTAAAGTCAGGTTGGGTTAATAAAGAAGTACATGAGTATGGGCAAGATGATTGGATCCGATTCCTCAAATATCTAAAAACAGTAGAGCCAGTGGCATGGGAAAAAGAAAATTATGCTTTTGCAAGAAAAATAGGGGTGTTAAATGCAGAGAACTCAGAATTTGACGTAATCATTGAGGAGGTGCTGTTCATTCAAGATTTATTGGTGATGGAAGGTCTATGTTTAAATCTAGTGTTAGGAAGTGATTTTCTGTGCAAATATGAAGCTCAGTTGGAATATAAGGATAAAGTGCTAGAAGTAAGTCTGGAGGGATGCATGAAGAGGGTGAAATTAAAATTTTTTTGTAAATGGTAAAGATTTAATGGCATGTTTACAAAAGCAACTGCCATAAACCACTATAAATCATGAAGTATGAGATCCAAAGCAGTGTATGTAGTAGTTTAAGAATTAGTGTATATCTACTCTGTGGTCTGTGTTAGTATTTATGTATGTGCTTAGATTTAAGCATTGGGGTCACGTTTACATGCTTTCTTTATATATTCTTTTTCTTGTTGTTGATATATATGCTAACATCAGATTTTGCAGTTCAACAGTGGTACCTGAAGTAAAGACTGTACATACGTGTATGTCTGTTTGCTAACACTAAAGGATAAAGTGGGAGTGTACTGTTTATGTGTGTGTATATGTGAGCAGGGATGGCTATGTGGTGTGAGTTGTGGGGTGACTCGGAGAATGAGAAAGTGGTGGTCTTTGAGGCAGGCAGTGGTGTCTGTGGCTTAGATAAATTGTGATGAAGATGTCACCTGACAGTGTTGCATATGTGGCTGTGACTGACCATATGGGTCAGAAGTAAGGAATGTATGTTTGTTGTGGCTGTTTTGGCTAAAGGTGGGTTGGGTTGAGAAATGTTTCAATGAGAGAAAGTGTTTGCTCTTTAATGTCTGTCCCTTTTGAGTGTTTGGTAGGTAATGTGTCTAATAGGGAATGCTCTGTATTGTTATATTAAACTGATTCTGATAACATATTTTGGTTTCTTTAATGGTGCTCAACTCTTGACTGAACAATTTCTGCAACAACAGTTGACGAGAAATATTTTTCTGTCTAGCCTGAGTATCAATGGGGTTTGGTGATATTTTATTTAAAAAATGTAGATGTTTTGTGATAAACTAATTTTGAAATTAGACTTTAACCTTAGATATTTTATTGTGGGGAGTACTTGTGGAAAGCACATGAGGCTGATGACAGGGATGAAAATTTAAACTCACACCTGTAGAAAAAATTTTTTTGGTGCGAGGGGGTAGGATGTATATTTATAAACGTGGGTGTCATGTTGATAAAAGAGAAAATTCTATATGATAACATTGTTTTGGTAATATTATTTGAACTTTAAGATATATTTTAACACAGGCAGGTTGTTGGTATTTTATTTGATGGAGTAATACTCCAAGTATGCCACTTATTTTCTTGTCTGTTTCATCAGAAGCTATGTATGATGAGAGTGCAGGCATGGTGGTTTGGGTTGATCTGATAATGACTAACACAAGCCACTTTGAGTTCTTAATTCTCTTGATTTGCATGTTACTGTACATGTCTTAATGCTTAGTTTCAATTGCACCAAGTCTGGATGGCAGAGGGGTGGGATACAAATCCAACCGAATCCTGGTGTCCAGACAAACGTTTGTCTATGTTGACTCATAGGTGCCTCCTGTTCTTCCTGTTCCATGTAAGGTGCATATGACGTGTGTGAACAAGAACACTTGATCCAGTGCCATGAATCTAAGCTGCAACAGCATGTTGGTTGAAATGTCGGAGATGTAGGACCATACACCATGGGCCAGAGTTGCTGCAACGATGGCTCTGGGGTTCTCAGTGTCAAAGTGGTGAGAGATTTCGTTTAAACAAGTGCAGTGTACCCAGTCAAAAGTTTTTAAAGTGATAATTTTAGTTTTTCCATGTAGGACAAGGTCTTCTAAAGACTAAAGGTTAATACTATTATAAATTTAGTGTCAATTCTGTATATCAACAACAGGCACACTTAAATCTCATGGATGTAATTAGTTATAATGATTCTTTTCTTAAAAATATGCAAACACTATGAAATGATTGTGTTAATTTATAAGTGGACTTAATGGTACAAATATTGGGAACTTTTCTCACTGCCCTGTTTATTTTTGCATTTTTTTATTTTTTATTTTTGCATTAGTTGAGGTCATAATTGGTATAGTGTTTCAGTCAATCCGATTCAATAATTTTGTAATTTTAAATTTTGCTCATTTGAAAGTATTAATTTTGGTGCTACTTGCGCCATTCTGCACATGTTTTTGATGCCGCAAATGGGGGTGTTGTGAGATTACTGCCCAATAGAAATATTGGTATTAATAGCACTTGATAATTAAACATTATGAAGTTCACTGCAAATATTGACCATGCCAATGCACTAAATGGTACACAATTTTAATTTTATTAATTATGGTATCAATGTATGTACGCAGTTGGGTGACAACATTTATAGTTGGGCCATAGGTAGAAATTCTCCATGTTGACATTTGCTGTGTGCTTGTAGCTGACGGGAGGCCAGCGAGCAGGCCGACGTTGGTGGCTTGTTCCAGCTTAGGATTTTCCAGGTTCGTTTCCGGTGAGGGGAGAGAGGGACAATGGCGAGTGCCAGGCGGAGTGCAGTGCACAGCGTGAAATAAAATATTCTAATACTACTTGCATTTGAAGTAATACGATGCAGTTAGGAATCTTTAAGGCCCTCATTACAAAATAGCCTGTTGATAAATAAACAATAAATTAGCTGATATAGTCACATCTGGCGTAATATGTTTAATTGGCAATGAAAAGTAATAAATTACCAATGAATAAAAGACAGTTACACAACTAGTATGGCAATATTTGTTTATGAAAATAATATATTAACTATTTCTCATTTTACTTCCAATTAATCTTGTGTATTTTATCTTGAAATATTCAGTTAAATCACTTAGCTGTGATATAAGAAATTGCACGATTATAATAAATAGTACAAAGGATGTTTATACCAATGTAAAAAAAACCTAAAAAAAAACATTTGTTTAATGTGTAGTGTAATTATTTTGATTTTAAGTAAAGTTTTAGAAATTTATTGGCTGAGCTCTGTGCGTTGGCAAGTCGGTTAGAACAGCTCACATGGGGAAGTTGATGACGTAGGAAAAAACCCGGCGGTTGGGCTTTTGGCGCGCGCGCACGTGGCCCAAGTCAGTCAGGAGTCGGAAGCGAGTGGTGTAGCTAGCCGGTGGAACAAGGTGGGCATCGCACTAAATTAAAGTGACTGTGTTATGTTAATGTAACACGTGTCGTCGCATAGGCATGAACATAAACGGTGTTTGAGACAGGCACATGGTGTGAAAACAATTTGCGACAAATATTCATTTTTTCTGGGGGCTCACGAGCTATAACTTTATTTGATAAATGTGTCGACGTACAGACGTATCAGCCACAGGGTTTTTATATGGTGTAATAAACAACATAAAGTGAACTTTGTCGTGTTTTCAAAATTAGTAGCTAGTACACCCTTTTCTCACATGAACTTATTTTATTATGAATTTTTTTGTTAATCATATGCAGGGAAGGAAAGCTGCGAACGTGTGATATCATCCCCTAGAAAACGAGTCAAACAGTAGCAATCACAGTTCCAGTGTTTTTGCGTGTTTAGGAATTTAGTTCGCAGTTGGTGGTTGTGAGTTTTAAAAATTAATCTTTCCCTATTTAAACGCTCACCCCGATCTTTCATCCTCGCATCTGTCACTTTCGACTCTGGTACTGGTACATCCTCCGTCACAAAGTCTCCATCAACACCGCGGTTTGGATTTGGGTTGTGTCTCTGGGAGGAATTTCGAAGTGTATTTCACTAATTGAGTTGTCTGTCGCATGGCCACGTACCGCAGCAGCGTAAGTGTTGGGCAAGGCGGTCATTTGTGGTGGTTTCGTTGTTTCACCAGTTGGCAACTGAGCAATTCGTCTCTGC
Source organism: Locusta migratoria (assembly GCA_026315105.1). Classification (NCBI taxonomy): domain Eukaryota; kingdom Metazoa; phylum Arthropoda; class Insecta; order Orthoptera; family Acrididae; genus Locusta; species Locusta migratoria. Next base: position 264,223,244 of record CM048755.1, read on the forward strand.
AGGCACTGAGAACGTACGTGACCTGTTCTATTACAGGTTGAGCATAATTGTGGTTGGCCGTCGTAATTCCCCTGTAACCACAAACGTTGATATACGACGGATATGTCCCAAAAATGCCACCTTAGTTGCGTCATACCGTTCAGCACAGGGAACTTGTGGGCAGTCGACCATTTCTCAACTAAATTACTGAGAACTCGACCGTATGGAGATATTACTTTATTTATCGCATCGTCAGGGACCTCAAATGGCAACTCAAATATTCGGATGCTTCGAACACCAAGTCCAACTTGATCTACTGTTACGTCACCGACTTTACCATCTCTATGAGTAAACTGTAATATGCCGCCAGTACGTTCTATAACTTGTTCACAAACTTCGGGTTTGCTCATCTTCAAATACACAAGCTTATCGACAATAGACAAGTGATATCCTATGGTATCTTCAGAGCGTATTTCCACTACTTTCTCTAGCCATTCTTCAATTTTGAAGTACGTAGGTCGAATAAGAGTTCGATCGAATGTGAATTTCAAAGTATCTATTCTAGATAATTCAGCGATCACTGCATCTACAACATATACACAACACACACCAATACACAGCGCGCACGCGCGCAATAGCACTGACTTACCCTGCGGATGTAAACAAACGGCCGCAGCGCAAAGAACAGCAGGACGTCCGCTCACGACCGCTGCTGCCGGCGGAATGCCACTAGACCAACGAGCCAGCTTGTTGTAACATTCTGGCGAATGTAACTGCCTCCACAGCTCTTTAAGTAGTGCCACTTCTCGCCTATAATTCTCCCAAGATACCAACGAGTTGTTTAATTAATTGGTGTTACCCCTGTGAACTGGTGGCCAGTCTTAGTCATTTATATAATAGCTCTTTAAAGCAGGGTATTTTCCCAGATAGACTGAAATATGCTACCGTTAAACCTTTGCATAAAATAGGAGATATGTCTGATGTCAACAACTACCGCCCCATCTCACTTTGGACAGCTTAATCCTAAATTTTTGAAAAAGTTATGTATCTGGAGTAACTTCACATATTAGTAAAAACTAAGTTCTAACAAATTGTCAGTTTGGTTTTCAAAAAAGCGATTCAACAGAAAATGCTATATATACCTTCACTGATGAAATATGAAATGCTTTGAATAACGGGACATCACCAGTTCGGATTTTTTGTGACCTCACAAAGCCTTTTGATTGTGTAAATCATTTGATTCTTCTACATAAGCTTAAGTATTATAATATGAGTGGGACAGTGCAAAAATGGTTTAAATCATACTGAAATGGAAGGGTGAAGTAAGTAGACCACATGATACAGAAAAAAAAAAAAACAATTAATTCATCGAACTGGGGAGATATGAAAAATGGAGTCCCACAAGGTTCGGTCTTGGGTCCTTTGCTGTTCTTAATATATATTGATGACTTACCATTCTATATTCAGAAGATGCTAAGCTAGTTCGTTTTGCGGACGATACAAGTAGAGCTATCACACCTGACAAACAGGAATTAACTGATGAAATAGTAAATTAAGTCTTTCAGAAAATTATTAAGTGGTTCTCTACAAATGGACTCTCATTAAACTTTGATAAAACCCTGAATATACAGTTTCATACAGTAAATGGCATGACACCATTAATAAATTTAGACTTTGAACATAAATCTATAGGTAAGATAGAATATTCAAAATTTTTACGTGTTTGTACTGAAACACATTGAAGATCTGATGAAACGTTTGAGTTCAGCTAATTATGCCATTAGGGTCATTGCAAAATTTGGTTATATACATATCAGTAAATTAGCTTACTATGCCTATTTTCATTGACTGCTTTCTGATGGTATCGTATTCTTGGGCAATTCACATTTAGTAAAATAAGTATTCATTGGACAAAACCGTATAATCAGAATAATTGCTTGAGTCCACCCAAGATCATCCTGCAGAAATTAATTTAATATATATTCATGTATGAAATTTGTTGTTAACAATCCAACCCAATTCAAGTGCTATAGCAGTATGCATAGCTACATCTCTAGGAGGACAGGTGATTTTCACTATTCAAGGTTAAATCTAACTTTGGCACAGAAAGGGGTTAATTATGCTGCCAAAAAGTCTTCGGTCACTTACCAAGTAGCATCAAAATTCTGACAGATAGCGAACTGGTATTTAAAAATAAATTAATGGAATTTTTGAATGGCGACGACTTCTATACTTTAGATGAATTTTTAGATAAAAATTAAAAAAAATAATAAAAAATAAATTAAAAATGTGAAATAAAAATGCTTAAGATATTGTCATCCATAGACACCATTTACTAAACTGACACGTTCCACATCATTGATGAATGTCGCATATATATGATCTATGGAACAAATATTAATCTAATCTAATCTAAATTGGTTTCATGGTGTACTACTAGGACCTTTGAATCATGATCAATATGTTCTCAGTCTCGGGTTCGTGCTCAGCCTCTGATTTGAAAAACCAGCAGGATGGCGACTGACGATATCCGGAATTAAAACTCAGCTTCTTTCTGCCAACCGACTCATCAGTTTCAATGACTTTTTACGTAAAGACAGGGCCGGCGCAACCCCAAGTGCCGCCCCGCGCGTGCTGAAAACATCTTAATTCAGTTACAACAACACTAGTACAAAAGTCCTGTGACATTGCAGACATCACACAACTATACTAACATTAATTTATGTGGTCTGCTTCTCTAATATGTTTCTTTGGATGTGTGTTAAATGTTGTCAAAGTAGATTTCGTATGGGTATTTGTAACTTCGTTTATCTGTCATTTCCCGGCTAATTTCATTGTGATCAATTTTCACTTCACATATCTTGAAACACAAAGCACAAAAATGTTAAAATAATGAATGTTGCGACGAGACATGTACAAGACGTCGGTAGTAAGAAATGCAGCGTTTCTGCAACATCTATTCCTGATTAATATTGAATAGGTTGAAAAATTGTTTTACTCGTCCGTATGTGATCTCTGAAGTAATGATTTTAGTGATGTCTTTTGGTTCTCTTTTAGCATGAGACTCAATGTTAAAGATCTACTGTGCGGCTGATAAGTGTTTGTTTCTTGACGAACTCGACAGATTATTTTTGTGTCCCAGCCTCGTCGCCGCTTTTTTGTCTCGTTTCCGTCGTAGGTGTCGGTGGCCGAGTGGATTGAGACCGACACAGGAATAAAGATAGCACGCTGGTGCAGGTACGGAGGAGAGCAGCCAGAAACTAGAAACACTAGAGTAAATTAGAATGAGATATATATTGCACAGAATTTATACAATACTTAACTTTTACAGAGATCAGTACTGCAGAATGCTGATACATAGTTGTTAGAGGCCTGCCTAGTGCCTGTCCAATAGCCAAGTCTTCACTGTTGCCTATCTAATTCCGAAGGTCCTAACTGGTGGCTCTTTCAGTCCCAAGTGAACGATGTCGTTCAGTGCTGGCCACGAGCGGAGTTGCAGCAGAGGGCGCTCGTGGCTGTCGTCGTAAGAACGCCGCGCCGTGCGTGCATGGCGGCGCGCGGCGAAAGTAGGTGGCGCGCACTTTGGACTTGTGCGACACCACACCCCTCCCCCCCAAACCGCCGCGCCGTCGTGGCGTAGGGCTGAGGGCCACGGCGACGGCACTGGGAGGAGGGCCTGGGCGGGGGCGTTACTGGTGGGACGGGCGTCGTAGCTGAGGCTGGGATCGAGACGCCGTACGCGCCCCGGCATCCGCCTTGCGATCCTCCAGGAAACCCGCCGAAAGCTGGGGAAGGGCGCACACCCCCGCCCAGAGGGAGCAGGTCATCTTCTTCTGAGGTGCGTGGCCCAAGCTGGGGGGGCCCGCACGGTCCCGGAGTCCCTCTCGGTGACGCTGTCATCTGCGGCGGCGACAGCGGCGGCGACGACTGCGTCGGAGCTGCGTCGACGTCCATAGGGATCTCGTAGTCCGGGGACGAACGATGTGGCTGTGCTCCCTGGCGGTGAACTGGGTCTGGAATCAAGAAACCGGAGACAGGATCGCGCGGCCTGTGCAAGCGCAATTGGTTTGCGTGGCGCCGCAGCTCCGACGCTGTGGAAGAACGTACAACATACATATTGCGACCGAGCACGCGCTAAATGATGCCTGGCAACCATGTCTTCTTGTTGCCACCAAACACCCTGTACAGCACCGGCGTAGAAACCTGAAAATGCGTAGCGCCATACGAACCGACTCGGTGCGTGCGAGGCTGCAGCAGGTGAAGGAGAGTGCGGTGACGGCGGCCGTGTAGCAGCTCGAACGAAACGTTCTGCTTCACCATTGGACTGAGGGTGAAAAGGTGCGGTGGTGATATGCTGAATGCCATTCACACGACAAAACTGTTGAAATTCCGCACTAACAAACTGAGGTCCAGTGTCACTGACGATAGTTTCAGGCAAACCTTCGATGCAAAACACTGATGTTAAGGCACTGATTGTACTAGTCGCTGTCGTTGACTTCATGGCAAACACGAAAGGAAACTTGCTGAAAGCGTCTACAACGATTAACCAGCGCGTATTCCAGAAAGGTCCGGCAAAGTCAATGTGTAAACGTTTCCATGGTCCGTTGGGGCGTGGCCAGTCTGAGAAACATTGCGGAGGAGCCGCCTGATGCTCCGCACAAACAGTACACTGTGACGTCATGCTCTCTATCTGAGCGTCCATACCAACCCAGGTACAATGTCGTCTGGCCAGTTGCTTTGTCCTAACAATACCCCAATGTCCTTGATGCAGGAGGCGTAACACTTCTCGTTGCAGGGAACGAGGAACAATCACTCTTGTTTGGTCGTTGTCGGTATGTAACAACAGAACACCCTGACTTAAAGACAATGCATGACGTTGTGCAAAATAACGTCGAACCAGAGGCCGATCAATGTCTTTGGCTCTGGCAGGCCACCCTGAGCGAACAAAACGTGCTACCACACTGAGGTCTGCATCCGCAGCTGTTTCCTGTGCAACCCGACGAGAGTTCAAACGGAAATCTGCGACAGCGGTAGCATCTCTGGAGTCTATCTGACAACATGCCATTTCCGAAGAATCAAACGACACATCCTGGCCAACCGGAAGTCGGGAAAGTGTGTCCGCGTTGGCGTGTTTAGTGGTAGGTCGGTACAAAATCTCATACTGATAATTAGACAGTATTAAGGACCATCTCTGAAGCTTTTGTGCCGTTCGTGGCGGAATTGGCTTTGTGGGTGAGAACAACGACGTGAGAGGCTTGTGGTCTGTCAACAAATAGAAATTTCTGCCATAGAGATAATGATGAAACTTTGTGACGCCGTAAATGATTGCTAAGGCCTCCTTTTCTATCTGACTGTAATTCTGTTGCGTTGGCGTCAGTAACTTAGATGCAAAGGCAATAGGTCGATCGTGACATCCAATACGATGCGACAAAACTGCACCCAGACCATACGATGAGGCATCAACTGCTAACACTACAGGCTTCTGTGGGTCAAAGGGAATCAAACATGCATCACTGAGTAGTGCAGACTTTAATTTGTCAAAGGCAACTTGGCAATCTTTGGACCATACAAAAGGAACATTCTTCCTACGTAAGTGATGCAGTGGAGCTGCAATCTGAGAGGCATTGGGAATAAATCTGAAATAATAGTTAAGCTTTCCCATTACTGCTTGCAATTCGTGCACATTCTTAGGAGGAGGCAAGTCTTTGATTGCTCGAAGATGTGACTGTAAGGGATGGATTCCTTGGGAATTAATCACATGGCCTAGGTACTCTATTTCAGTCTGGAAAAATGAACACTTTGCTTTATTGCAACGGAGACCTGCTGCAGTCAAAACTTTGAAAAGGCACTCCAGGTTTGCTAAATGTTCTTCAACTGTACGTCCGGATACCACAATATCATCTAAGTAGTTCGAGCAACACGGCACAGAAACTGTCAGCTGCTCCAAAAAGCGCTGAAAAATAGCGGGGGCTGAAGAACTGCCAAAGGGTAGGCGTTGAAATTGAAAAAGGCCCATGTGAGTATTAATGACGAAAAACTTTTTTGAGTCGTCATCAAGCGGAATTTGTAAGTATGCCTCTGCTAAATCAATCTTGGAAAAGAAGCGAGACTGTCCTAATTTGTCCATCAGTTCCTCAGGTCTGGGCAGGGGATAAGTGTCTACAATTGTTTGACTGTTCACTGTTGATTTGAAGTCCGCACAGAGACGAAGTTTTCCTGACGGCTTGGGTATAATTACTAAAGGCGAGGCCCACTGACCCGCAGAAACAGGAGAAATCACCCCACTATCTTGCCAACGTTTAAGTTCTTCGGCAACTGTATCACGCAAGGCGATAGGCACTGGTCTAGCTTTACAAAATTTTGGAACTGCAGATTCTTTTAAAATTACGTGTGCCACGAAGTCTTTTGCACAGCCTAGTTCCGGCGAAAACAAGTAACTATATTTCTCACATAATGCATTTATTTTGTCATGAGGCACTACTGACGAAATTTGAAGCACATCCGTTGAATTGACAAACCAAACAAGTCAAACGCATCTAATCCGAAAATGTTCTGTGAAGAAATACAAAAGCAACTGTTTTAGTTACACCTTGAAAAGAGGCAGGCAGGCTACACGTTCCTAGCACGGGAATATTTTGACCTGTGTACGCTGTTAGCACTTGTTTAGACGGCGACAATTTTGGCGAACCAGAAGTTCATACGTCTCTTTATTCATTAAAATGACAGCGGAACCAGTATCAAGCTGAAATTGCACAGACTTATTTTCTATGCAAAGATTCACAAAAAGCTTTTGCTTGTGGCGCTCGACAGGTGCGCGAATGTGGGCAACGTCAGATTGAACTTGTTTACTACGCTTGCGCATGCGCAGGCTGCGTAGTGAAGTAAGCGGCGCAGACTCGGCACACAGATTAATATCACTGTCACTAGATGGCACTACCGCCGGATCGGCGTCCGCGCAATGCGAGGCTACTACAGAGTCACTAACTACTGCACTACACTCTTGAGCAGCTACTTGATGTCTACTGTCACTAGCTACATAGTACTGGGCACTTTTACAATAAGAAGTTGCAGAAGGCACTAGGTTCACTACAGGATTGCACTGTACATTGTCACTTTGCTTGTCCCGAACCCGTTTCCGTTGCACAGATGTACGCGCTCGTCGGCGCTTGCGGCATGGATCAATACATAGTTTTGCAATAGGTGCAGAAGAATTTCCTTGCAATTGAGAACCAAGTAAAGCACTGTTGAATTCCACAGCGTCTATGACATTGACAGCATGAACTGTTCGTGCACTCGGCAAAGCACTTTTTCTAACAGTACCGTTATTTGAGTTTTTAATTTGCATACACACAGACTGAACATGTCCCGATTTGCCACATTGATAACAGGTGGCGTTGCGATTAGGGCACTGTGCACGTTTGTGGCGAAATGCACACTGGGGGCAAGACTTACGAACATTTTTCTGAAATGAGCGTTGGCGCCCTTTATTCAAATTACTCTTTCTAACACGACGGGGCGACCTTTGTGTCGCACTTTTACACTGACTACTGTTCACTGTCTGTTCAGCACGGCCGGAAGAATTTAAAGAATCACTAGTGCTATATTGAGAACTACGGCTAGGAAAGCGTCCATTACGGCGCACTGAATTAACACTGTGGCTTTGCATTTCTACAGCTGCCAAGTCAAAAGTATCATGTGCTTCAATAAGCTGCAGTACACTGTCTAATGAAGGGTCAGATTGTTTTAGAATTGCTGCCCTAATTCTGGGGTCCTGAATGTTCTGCGTAATCGCATCCCTCAACATCACGTCACTATACGAAAGTCCACAAGAGCAAGTAAATTTACATTTGCGGGTTAAGCCCTTCAGTTCCGTAATCCACTCTTGGTGTGACTGCTGCGGTAATTTTTTAAGTCTGAAAAATCGGTACCGTGCCGCAGCTAAGAGAACTTTTCTCTCATAATGAGCATTTAGTGCCTCTACTATTTGTTCAAAGTCTACATCACGAGTAGATGCGTCGGGGAAAAGTTTTTTCAGTAACACGAAGGTGTTGGTGCCCACCACAGATAATAACAGATGCTTCACTTTCTGACCTGTAATTTGATGAGCCGCGATGAGTTCTTGAAACTGAGCGAAGTAGTCACTCCATTCTTCCTCACGTTCGTTGTACTGGCGAAACGTAGGAAGCGTTGCGGCGGCAGGTGTGGGCTGCTGAAGCGGCGGCTGTTGTTGTTGGTTAGCTGCTTGCGCTGTCAGCTCGGCCACAGCCTGCAGGAGTTGAGTGATTTGCGCCGTCTGTAACTGTAAAGTTTGGGTTCGGGGTAGTGGCCATGCTGACCGATTAGGCGCCGCTCATATGAGTAACTTATAACAAAACACAAATGCAATTTGAAAGAAGACCCTCTGCAACAAAACGTCCACAAAACACGTAACTGAAAATGTTCCCCCAAAAATCTTATAATAAGGGTGGGTGGGAGGGAGCAATTTCTGCGTGCTCCGAATGCTGCTGTCTGGCTGCTGCAAGTGGGCTGGTCCACGGTTCGTCTATCACTCCTCGCCGCCACTTTTGTGTCCCAGCCTCGTCGCCGCTTTTTTGTCTCGTTTCCGTCGTAGGTGTCGGTGGCCGAGTGGATTGAGACCGACACAGGAATAAAGATAGCACGCTGGTGCAGGTACGGAGGGGAGCAGCCAGAAACTAGAAACACTAGAGTAAATTAGAATGAGATATATATTGCACAGAATTTATACAATACTTAACTTTTACAGAGATCAGTACTGCAGAATGCTGATACATAGTTGTTAGAGGCCTGCCTAGTGCCTGTCCAATAGCCAAGTCTTCACTGGTGCCTATCTGATTCCGAAGGTCCTAACTGGTGGCTCTCTCAGTCCCAAGTGAACGATGTCATTCAGTGCTGGCCACGAGCGGAGTTGCAGCAGAGGGCGCTCGTGGCTGTCGTCGTAAGAACGCCGCGCCGTGCGTGCATGGCGGCGCGCGGCGAAAGTAGTTGGCGCGCACTTTGGACTTGTGCGACACCACACTTTTCTTTCGTGTAGTTTATGAATCTGAGTCTCTTTAACATTGTAGTTTACTTTCTTACAGCTGTATTTGGACCTTACTTTATAATTTTGAATAAATATTGACCAGATGACGGGTTTGTGCCATGGAGTATTAGTATCGTTTCGTCTGTGGATAGCTCTCTACCAGATTTTTTTAATTTATAGTAATAAGTGTATAATTCCAAGTACTGAATGATGCACGCTAAGAAAATTAAATCATGACTTTGGTACATTACCGTAACAAAACATTAGACGACTGTAACTGAAACTTGAAAAACATTTTCTCAGAGTGTAAATGGAGACATAAATAATTTCACAAAATGCAAGGGACTGTCCGGGCTTTGAACCCGGGACCTCCTGCACACGAAGCCGGAATCATAGACCCCACAGTTTTTTTTTTGTTGCTTTTTTTTTAGGTAGATCTGTGCTTTGCGGTCGTTCGTTTGGTTCGTGGTTGATTGTTCGTGGAGTATTTTGCTCAGATTTTTTAATACAGAGGGCGTTAGCCCCCTGAGTGAGCGCGCTGAGCCACGGCTCTCTATACCAACGAGCCAGCTTGTTGTATCATTCTGGCGAATATAACTGTCTCCACAGCTCTTTAAGTAGTGCCACTTCTCGCTTATAATTCTCCCAAGATACTAACCAGTTGTTTAATTCATTGGTGTCACCTCTGTGAACCGAAGGGCTAAGTAATTATGCGAGAGAAGATGTGGTCACAATGATTATCTGAAATTTAGCGGAATACAATATCCCTGTTGGAGCGTTTGTCACGTCTGGTTTACACGCAGATGGCCCCGATTCGATCCTGGAAGGGAACAAGTTTTTTGTTTACGTTTCGCTTGCGTCTAGAGAGGGTGAATGAGCCGCTGAGAAGCAGTAGTAACTGAGGAAAGTGATTCACATCGGCGTCACGTCATTGTCTTATCGAAGTGTTCCCAATGGCTTTCTCGGAGGCCGAGCGGTCTAAAGCGTCTCGCTGCGGAGCGCGCTGTTGCTCGCCGTGGAGGTTCGAGTCCTCCCTGGGGCATGGGTATGTGTGTTTGTCCTTAGGTTAGTTTACCTTAGCTTAAGTAGTTTGTAAGCTACGGACTGATGACCACGCAGTTTGGTCCGATAGATTTACAAACATTTGAACATTTCTTTCTCGGAGGTGCGCCCAGAACTGTTGTTAGGTGGCTATTTCATGTGGGGAAGAACAGTAGGTCCCGTCCGGTATTTCAACCCCGGATCTCCAGCTTTAGGGGCTTAACTAAGGTGGTTATTAGTCCCTAAGCTTACAAACTACTTCCACTAACCTAAAGTAACTTATGCTAAGGACAACACAAACACCTATGCCCGAGGGAGGACTCGAACCCCCGACGGCGAATGGCCGCGCGTATCACAGCTGACCGCCTTAGTGCGCACGTCTATTCTGCCGCGGCAATTATTCTTTCCATTTACCTACTTAATAATTTATTACATTTTTAAATTAAATTCATAATTAAAATTTTGTAATATTTTTTATGTTCTTTAACGGAATAACGGCATTTTTATTTATCGCAGTTCATTTCTGCAACATTTTAATAATGTTTCGCTATTTTGAGACGCAAAGCATGCTTTGACGTTATACTGCCCCTTGAATTGTGATCCATTATTACGTACTTTGACATTACATTATGTATCAATTATATTACGATGTGAATCTCACCGTACTCTTCAATAATCGTGTAACAAAAGTGAACTATGTAGTAAGCGCGAGAAACTTTGTAACTAGTACTCAGTGTTGTAACGATACTATATAACCAGTGATGAAGTGATTAAAAATGTTTGTTCCAGTCACTTAAATATCATGGTCCTTTCATCAATACGTTTGGCGATCATAGTGCTTCAGAAATCTAGTAATAGGAACAGTACTTTCATTTCTTTTTCCCTTTCAAGGACGGTTCAAATTTCAGTGTGACACTATTTTACATTCACAAGGACTTCGTTTGTTACTTATTGTTTATCATCTATGAGGTAGCTGAGGTGCCTATGTTTTTCCTTCTTATTAAAATTTAGCCTCCATTTTATTTTTGTTTCTATGCTTCAATGGATCAGTTATTGTAATAATCTTTCAATGGTCTTTTTGAAAAACTACTATTTTCATTTCAGGATTAGAAAAGCTTGTACGTAGCAGATAATTATATCAATGAGACTAACCACTTTCGTTTGATTATTTTAGCAGTTCCTAACCTGGGCCGACGGTTTGGTATCTTTGAGCGAAATCATTAATAATGATTTGCAACGGAGGCACAAACTTTCATTGTAAATCGATCCAATTAGATTCTGAAATTTATAGTTCGATTACAACTGCACGAGCTCGATTTTTCGCTTGTGATCTTTGTAAATTCGGTAGATAACGCAACACCAAAGAAAGGTTCAGTGACGGGTCATACATCATGGCTCCTAATAACAATAGGTATGAGCATATGAGCACACTTTTGTTAATTTCATCTTTCTTTGTTCACTACTACTCTTTGCCCTCTCTCCCCCTCTGACCACTTGGATTCTTATTTCTTCTGTTAAATTGCATGCATAGCTAAATGTAAGACCACTGCAGAAGCAGGTAGAATACTAGTTAGAGCGAAGGATGCTTTGTAGGTCATAAATCATAAGGTATTCTACCCCAGCACTATTCACAGAACTGCTTCATTATCGTGTTAATAGATATCGTGAGGTAGATCTTAAAAGCTCCGGAGTGGTGTTTTGTCATGAGCGAGAGAAAAAAATAAAGCCATCAACACATCTAGCGCCAGATACATCCAGACAGAAAACGTACATCTCATGAATGTGGGAGAACTACGAGACATTAGTTAGCTTTTAACGAACCATGTTCATGTCATATATGGCCAGATACGTGCAAGAACTGCGGTTGTAGGAAGACACACTTAGGATTCATACTCGACAGAAAAAGACGGACTGTTGAGGTAACAGCTTGGAAAATGGAGAGATCACTTCTTTGTAAGGCGCGGAACTCCGAAACCTGACAGGGTGACGTCAAGTTTAAGAAATGTAGAAACTGCTCCTTTGCGTTCAAGAAAACAGTCTAAGAGTAGACGAGAGTGCAATTACGGGGAGAGAGATCGAACTGTATTTGCCAGTATATGAAAGAGGGCAGAGAAGGAATAAATATTACACGTTTTTGGAGCTCTTTACTCGTTAACCACCTGAAACCCAGATAAAGGGGGACTGCGTCATTTAAAGTCACATATTACTCATCAATAGACAATAACTACAGTAACACCAAACAAAATTACACCATAATGATGAACAGAGCATGAAGTTTTCCTAGTTAAAGTGCTCTGCACATCTACACTTCTTTACTGACTGATGTAGATTTTGTCATCCATCTGAGCCTGACCTTAGACTTTTGCATAGTCATTTTAATGGTTTCAAACCAATGAATGATACTGAATCCACAACAGTTACAACTTGCAGATTATAAAAATGGTAAGGTACAGCAACAATAACTACATGATATGTAAAAAGACAAATGTTGTGTAATGATGTAGAATAATTGCAACATTAATTTTGAAGACTCCTCTGCATTCTTTTTCTTCTAATAACAGATACGCATGAACGTTCGTCTGGTCTGTAGTATTTGCTGCCTCTATGTACTAAGCTAATTCTCCCCATTTATATCTGTGACACTGGCCTGGGAATATTCGCATTTTGTTGTGGTGTGATGGCAGAATTTCGCGAACTATATGTAAAAGCCTTACAGAGACATGACGAATACCGACTACATCATATTTCAAATTTAAGATTTTAAAGCATATATTTAACGTACAAATTTAAAATTAAACAACTATATGCACATGATGTTTGAGACTTCTTGTTACGAATGTCGATGACTTGTAGAGTAAATAAGATTTTGATAAGGAACCCATATCTGCAGATGTCATCCAGTGACGATATGAGTTCTTTTTAACCTTCGACATTGTTATACAAATCTTTTCTACTAAAAGTTCTTAGCTTTTCATATTTTGTGAGAAGATAGTGTGAACCAAAAAAAGCAAAAAATGTGTAGCAAATATGGACTCTATAATTTATAGCTTTAGAACTATGCGCGCCGCTCGGAAGTAGCCGAGCGGTCTGGAGCGCCACGTTGCGGATCGCGCGGCCTTTCGCGTCGGAGTTTCGAATCCTCCCTCTGGCATGGATGTTTGTGTTGTCTTTAGTTTAAGTTAGTTCATAAGTAGTGTGTAAGTTTAGGGACTGGTGACCCCGCAGTTAAGTCCCGTAAGCCTTACAAACATTTGAACGTTTCATTTTTTAACAATTATGCGCACATGACCAGCAAAAGAGACGTTTTGACAATATCGAAGGTGCAAAGGTACTCATAGCTAGTAAGTAATGCATTTTTGAGTCCATATTTATTAGGCATTTTATTGTTGTTTTGATCCATACTACCTCCTTCCAAACAATGAAAAGTAAAGAGCTATTAAGGGATGAAATTTGTTTCGCAGTGTCTGGGATAAAGAAGTGCTCGTAGCGTTACTGGATGATATTTCCAGATATGGGTTCCTTATCAAAATATTATACGATCACTCCCCTCTACAAGCCATTAAACTGTGTAACGGACATTTCTCAAGACTCTGTAACCAGGCTGAGTCACTAACTATTGCCACCAAGAATAACTCCAAGAAGTATGATAAGAGCTGAAAAGTGTAACAGTAAGGTCTTTGAAGGTCAACTAAGGTCGAAAGGGTGGAAGCAATAAGCATTGTGAAGCTGCTCACTAGTTCTGTCGCGCTAGAATGGCATGCGCTTGGAAAGAGTGAAAATTTCATTCTAATTGCCATGCCAGTGCCTACAAGTGCACCTTATGTAAATGGACGTTCATGCCACCTTTTTCATCTTCGCTGACCTTCAAGGACCTTACTGTTAAACATAATTGGAATAGTCTCGATAGCCGCTATCAGAAAATATGTACCAAACTATAGCATTACATTTAAAAAAACAAAATTTGTCACCATATCTCTGAAGCGAACCCGTCTAGCAACAAAAACCAACGGCGTATTCTGGCCCCAGTTGTCCCATGCAACATTGGTTTCACAACTTGTCAGCTCCTATTATACTTTCGGAGTTATTCTTGGTGACAATAAGTAGTCACTCACCCTGCATACCTTATTTGATGTGCTGATAATAGCTTGATTGTATAAATGTTCCACTTGAGAATAAGCTATCGCTCAAAACCGGTAATATTAAATAAAGTGTTAGTAAGGCAGATACGGTGGATTATTATTATAGTGTGCATTTGGTATGGTAAATTGATAAATGCCTCCAGTCCAGTGGGTGCATTTGTTCGCATTTCAGTTGTTAAGTATTATACTCACGACGTGCCTCTGTTTCCACACGATACTATTGCATTTTAGTGTGTATAAAGGGTATATCTTGTATTCAAGTGAATAAATGTAGATTAGATTAGATTAATACTTGTTCCATAGATCATATATACGACATTTCACAATGATGTGGAACGTGTCAGTGTAGTAAATGGTGTCCATACATTAGACCAAATATTTTTAGGATTTTTTATTTTTATTTATTTTTAAGCCTTATCTAAAAATTCAACTAAAGTGTAGAAGGAGTTGCCATTCAGAAATTCCTTTAATTTCTTTTTAAATATCAGTAGGCTATCTGCCAGATTTTTGATGCTGCTTGGTAAGAGACCGAAGACTTTTGTGGCACCCCTTTCTGTGTCAAAGTTAGATTTAGCCTTGAATAGTGAATATCACACTTTCTCCTAGGATTGTTGCTATGAACTACATTTGATTTGGGTCGGATTGTTAATAACAAATTTCATGAATGAATATATATATATATATATATTCATTCATGAAATGAAGCGTGTAATGAGAATAATTGTTGGAGCCCACCCAAGATCATCCTGCAGACATTTCTTTAAGGATCTAGGGCTTGTTAATAACAAATTTCATGAATGAATATATATATATATATATATATATATATATATGAATATATATATATATATTCATTCATGAAATTTGTTATTAACAAGCCCTAGATCCTTAAAGAAATGTCTGCAGGATGATCTTGGGTGGGCTCCAACAATTATTCTCATTACACGCTTTTGTGCAATGAATACTCCTTTCCTAAATGTTGAATTGCCCCAGAATATGATACCATATAAAAGCAGTGAATGAAAATAGGCTGTTGTTGTTGTGGTCTACAGTCCGGAGACTGGTTTGATGCAGCTTTCCACAATACCCTATCCTGAGCAAGCCTCTTCATCTCCACTCCACAACTCCACTCAGAAGCTAATTTACTGAGATTTTATCACCAAATTTGGCAATGACCCTCATAGCATAAGTAGCTGAACTCAAATGTTTCAGCAGATCTTCAATGTGTTTCTTCCAATTCAATCCTTCTTCAACGCAAACACTTAAAAATTTTGAATATTCTGCCTTAGCTACAGATTTCTGTTTCTGGAGTTGTTTCATCACATGTTCTAAACAAGTTAAATTTTTACTGCGTAAGTTCGTTTGTAATTTGTTTTTAAAATGTGTAATTAGAGTGTATGAATTTACTTTCATTACTGCTGTGGTGTAAACAAATGGACCCAGCTGGAACATTGGTATTTAGGTATATGTCTACAAGAGCTGTTATGCAAGAAGTTATTACTGTGTGAATAAACAAATTTTATGTCCTTTGCAAATGTTTAAATTGTAACTAGAAGAGATTCTGGAGATTCCAATGAATAGTGATATATCTGATATCGAAGAAATACAGAAAAAGTTTGATGATGAAGCGATTAAAAATAATGCCAGAAAACCATGTGGAGTAATTAAAGATTTACAAGGACACCATCAGACCCGGTAATTGTGGATTTCAATGAAGCTGTTGTATGTTGTAGAGGGAACTGTCCTGAGTACCTGGCTATCGGCTTTTCATGAAGCCGCGCTGGAGTGGCCGAGCGTTCTAAGGCGCCTTGCTGCGAAGCGCGCGGTCGCTCGCCGTCGGAGATTCGAGTCCTTCCTTGGGCATGGGTGTGTGTATGTGTGGTGCTTAGGTTAGTTTAACTTAGTTTAAGTAGTTTGTAGGCTTAGGGACTAATAACCAAAGAAGTTAATTGATATATATATATATATATATATATATATATATATATATTTGAACATTTGCTTTTCATGCAACGATTCCTAGTTTTCGAGAAATCGAAGTTGAAATATTATATTATTGCCTATACCGGTTGACTTAAGCAACGGTTTTAACAGTAGTTATGGTTCGTGGCTACCATGGTGCCTGAATGGGTTTACATAGTTCCCTTACGCTTATTTGACTTTTATAATTTATTTCAGACCTAATTATTCAATACTACTTGTCAAGCTAAATTATAAAAAGATGTCCATTCCTGCCGTAGTAACTTCGTTACTGAATATTAATGAACTTCCTTGAATGTGTATTGCTCTAGTGGTTTTTAGCTAATATTTTGTTAATGTGTGCTTCATGCGTTTTCGAGATGTGGCACGCCTGCTGTCCCCGCTATCTCATGAATCCGTACAGGAAGTTCTGTACCAAGTTTTAAGTACGTGGAGCAAAAAATCTTGGATTGTTCCAGAATAGGGAGGGCAGACTAATAAGAAACTTTACGATCAGAAATTTGTAGATGCAAGAAAAGCATGCACATGCACCGAAAAAATTAACCCATCCAAATGTATTTACTTTGCCATCCATGTGATATTTTTACAGTTAGGTTGAAGTTTTGGTGAAAATTATTAAAAATGCTCCCGACTTGCTAAATAATATAAGGAGAAATCGTTTGGAAGAATCATTCCATAAATGTGGACACTTTATAATCTGCATTAATGTAGTGAATCTGCTTCATTATAAAATAGGCTTGATTCGCATCGAAATCGATCGATGAATGAATAACCATTTTCAACTTCAATGATCAGTGCTCTCTAATATCGATTCTGAAAACTCTGTGTGACTGCAAGGCAGTAGTCTTCAACAAACGTGCGTGGCACTCTACGAATTCATGTTTTGGTTGCTCCAACAAAAAATACTATCTTCACTTCGTTTCGTCAGTTCATATTTTTCACATCGGGTCACTGTCAGCTGGACCCGTGGTCAGTCTCATCAGATTGGACAGTCTTCATTTACCCTATGGGAATACAGGGAAACTTCAGTATTTACGTGCAGTCATGACTGACTTCAACTTGGGATCTTGCAATTGGGGGAAAAACGTCTCCTTTCACCTGCAAACAAGTGTAGATATATTTCTGTACAACCTCGTGAATTTTCAGTTTTAGTGTTGTCAGTTGGTGTGAGATTTGATAGGTTTCTGTTACAGCTCTAGGAGGTGTGTAGAGCATACATATTTTCGATCCATGTAGGAGAGGTTCACTGTAAGAGCGAGTTTAGATATTAGCATCACTTAGAATCACTCATTAATTTGAATTTAGTTCCACGGACTATATTCATCGTTACAGGTAACTTCTGGTTTTCATTTGGTTAGTAGGTATTCTGGGAGAGTTCTGGCCTGACAACTGCGCTTAATCCCCCTATCCCTCCCTTTATGAATAATTCATAATCCCCCTCCACCTCCCCCCTCTCCCCACTCCCTAAAGATAAAGGCCAAAGGTCATTCTGGGAGCATTCTAGTCAGACAGTAGGGTTTAACCCCCCTAACCCCACCCCTTATGAATAATTCATAAGCCCCCCTCCACCTCCCCCCTCTCAACACTGTCTGAAGGTCAAGGTCAAGGTCATTCTGGCCAGACAATAGGACGTATTCCCCTCCCCTCCCCTTATGAATAATTCAAAAGTTCCCCCATCCACCTCCGTCTCCATCGTCATGAAGGTCAAGGTCAAGGTCATTGTCAGGCAATTGGTCTTCATGATTTATAACCATAATTAAAAATTGACATGAATTATTATCCTAATTTCTGACCCTTATTATAAGAAATTGATATTATTTATGACTCTATAATTCCCAAAGGTCAAGGTTAAGCTCGTGCAGGAACCAGCCCAAGTCCACATTCCTGAAATCAAACCAGAGACCTCACACCCCGAAATCCCGACAGTGAGTTTTTTTATTATGCAGAGTCATCAATGGGTTGATCACTCTTATGTAATTTGTCCCAGACACACCTGCAGTGCTCATTATCTAAAATCGGATTAATTATCCTGCTTATATTCTCGATTCAGCCACTCAACCTGTCTGTATCCCTGCCAATCTGCTCCAGTGACCAATTCTGTCCATATGCAATGCATAGGCCCAAGTAACTAGATTATGTGCAGTTATCGAATCATTAAAATGTACGCATTTAATCGTACAGTATGTCTGCTGCACATAAGAGCCATCAGCAGAATGTGAGAATGCGCCGGCCCGTGAAGCCGCAGCTCCCGCTCTGATTGAAATGGGCCGACCTTGGTCTCTTGGGAAGGGGAGGCCAATGCTGCGCTGCAGACCACACAACGGTACAGAAACAGTAGAGGTGGCCACGGCCCACACCTGCGTCCTGTCTTATTAAAAATAATTTATACCGACTCATGCACCGATGCTTTGTCAGACAGCACAGCTCCCCAAGGTCCCTTTATCTGCTCACGCTGTCAGGGAATAGTGTGGGAATTCGTTTTCCAATGGTCTGTGCATTCCAGTAACACGTCAAGACTTATGGCGGTCAGGTCCCACACCTACGTCCTGTCTTATTAAAAATAATTTACTTGCACAGCTCTGCCACACACCCCATACACCGGTGAAAAGCGAAGAATGAGGGAAGCCGACTGGCGGGGTGGAGAATGGGGAGTGTGGAAGGAGATGGAGAGGGGGACAGCCCACCTGTGGTGAGAGTAGCTACCTGTGACCACACACCTGCACCCATAATTTATACAGGCAAGGGGAAGCAGGCCGATTACTTTCTCCTAGCCTACCAACTCCCTCACCTGCATCCAGTCCTTCATCAAGTGACATTGCAGACATTTCTCTGAGGCACCAGGCAATAGCACAAGATTTCATCTTTTTGACGGTATTTGAGGACAATTTATCATATCACAACATATGCAAGTGTCGGACTTCGTTTTTCCAATGTTTCCCATGATCTCAGCATTCCAGAATTGTCAATCACCCCTCCCACCCTGATATCATACCAGAGCGCATTCATATAAGTAGGTCTCCGGCACAGGTTGAGTTCAGTCTTGATTCAGATTTGAAACAACATGCATCTATCAAGATGAAGCGTTAATATAGTTCCTACGGCATGTTCTGTTATTAGAAGATAAGTCACTTGTTGTCTTCCGGTATGTAATTATGTTCCTCTCATCATATTTTATAAGTGTGTGTGTGTTTGATTTAACGAAATCTGCCCCCTTTGGTTTTTAGCTGCCTGTGATGCTAGCACACCGTCGCAAGTTATAGATGACGAGTGCATGAATTATTTACTAGCAAGCTTCAGTGATGATAGTATTGCAAACATCAGTAACAAGATTTTTTGTCGTCATTCAATACGCCATACACGTATACATTAATGTTCGTGTAATTTATTTTTTATATTTTTTCCCATAGTTCCCAGTATCAACACTTTGCTTGTAGGGGAAACAGTACTGTAGGAAATCATGACTGACGTGATGAGTGAGTGTATCACTCCTTTTTTTAAATGTGTATCTTGAATGTGTGCATATTCTAATGAATTTTTTCTTCACCTCATTGTTTCAGATTGTGAGGCTAGATATGCGATCCAGCAGCAGAATGCCGAGGACCAGCAGTTAGACACGGCTCTGAATAATAATGTCGAGGACCAACCATTCGACATTTCGCAGTGGGTTTGGACTCCGCAACCGCAGAATGCCATCACTGATACTGAGGATTCACCGTTTAATATTTCGAAGTGGGCTGCAGGGGTTTATGAACAAGAAATAGGTGAGTTATTATCAGTCACATGCTCTGTCTGTGTGTATACTTTTGTCATAGAAAAAAAATTATAGGTGTTAGAAAATATGCAGTTATATACTGACGGTTTCTTTTTCTTTATCTTTGCAAAAAGATGTGCGGTGACTGGTGCTGGCATACACCAGCAGAGCACATACACACTGCCCCAAGTGCCACGTGCGAGTGTAATTCAGTACATCAGGCCATGTCGACGAGTGTCACCCACAAAAACTGCTCTTGCTTGGCGCACAATGACGCCTGAGGCATCGACCATTGTGGCGTCTTCAGTGGCAGCCGAGCCAGCAGCCATTACAGGACCCCCTGCGGCTGGGGTTAGGGCTGGGGCAGCACCACAACTCGCAGCGCCTCAGGTAGCCATGCCAACACCTTTATGGCGGCCTTGGACAACCCAGGTCACTCAGCGGCTAGCCTCACCCCTGCCCCCACCCCAGCTCACCGCCAACACAGACAAATATATACAGACGGGAAACCTCCATAAGGGCCCGGTCCTACGATCCGGGGTGCGGGGAGGGAGGGTTTCCAGCAGTTCCCTAAGATGTCCCATGATGGCGCTGAGGTCAGAAGCAGCCGCCAGAGCAGGCGGCAGGTAGCGGCGCCCCCCACCACCACCTCCCCTCAAACGCCGGCACGCCGGACACAGCCGTGGCCTCGTGGCAGGCGGCACGAGCTCTCCCCTCAGCCTCCCCTCCATGCTACCCTCTGACGCGCGAGAGGCACCCTAAGCCAGCGAATGGCCTGACACCTACTAGCATCTTACGGAACTACCAGGGGAGCATAGGACAGTGGTTTAGGTAGGGCTGCTTCTCTGTATATGTTACTCTGTGCCGCCAACCAACAGCCTCAACCATCACAAGTGGTCATGCCTCAGCTCTTCAGTGGCTCCAACCAACAAGAGCCTGAAGCGGGGTTTTCGTATTGAGCGACTGATGCTCCCCCACTGGCAACCACTTACAGCTGCCAAAAGAATTCCACCCCTTATCTCGTATTTCGGCAGAAGCTCTGCCATCTGGTCTTCACAAGGGTCAGCCATTAGTAGTATATGCAGTGATCGTCTAACAGCCGACAGTAGCCTCTCTGCCTGTTCTGATATTATAAGCAATGAGTTGGGGGGACAGATCTGCCACAATGAGTTAGCATTTACAGTGACTCGTGGTGCAATTAGAGATACGATCTTAGATGCCACTATCAAGAATAAGATGGGGTATCGAGATCTGCTATTTTTCCTGAACACGTATATTCCTGTTCTGGAAACTGAACTTTTGTGAAATCTTGAGAGATTCTCGTTACCCTGCCATTATTTGCCGTGCTGTGATACACTGTGAATTTACTCTACCACCATGAATGGTGTGTCAGAGAACGTGTTAATTCACAATGGCGATAAAAATGATACAATAATGCGGGGCAGGTTTGATGTTGATACTCTTGCCCCAATACAGATCCAACTCTCTAAATTTCAGGAAGGGGCGTCAGGTAAAGCTCTTAGTAGAGTACTGTATTTGAACGTTCATGTACATGTTTTCGACCCAGTACGTGGCACACATTGTCACATATTAAACTCCTGCAAAGTATTGCATACAAGATGCTGTTATTAATGTTGAAAACAAGTATCAGTGTTGCTTCCTGTGGTCGCTTCTGGCTTCTGAGAGAAATTATGAGAAACATGCATATCTTACATATACTTACCATGTTGATTTACCAAATGTTATGAACAAGAAGGCATTAAATTCCCTATGAGCCCCTGTGAAATTGGTAAGTTTGAACTCCAAAACTCTCCTATCTCAATTCACGTTTAAGGTCTCAGTGAATGTAAACCGGATAATGTTGAGGATGATGAGCAGCCTGAAAATAATAACAAGTATTAGTTGGACTGTACTATACGTCCCAACACACGGATCAACGCCATCATGCAAATTCGCTCTTAATATCCGGCGGTAAAAACAAGCTTCATTACACATGGATTCGAAACATGCCCCATGACACTTTTGTCTGAGATGCCTGAACTCTTTTATGTCGCGTGAGCATTTAAAGAAACTTCAGCTCGACTGCTCTTCCAAGGAAGCGGTTCGTGTAGATATGCCTAGTCTTAAAGTTTAAGAACTTTATTCATAAAGAGAAGGTACTGTTATGTATGTACGTAGACTTTGAGTCATTACTCGTCCCTGTCATTGGATGTGAGGGAAATACAGCTGCTCCACACACTACTCTCAAAGAACGTCACGATAAATTACAGTACAGTAACGTAACTGACATATTTGCGGGCAGCCTTTGGAAAAAAGCGGAAACTCCCCATAGAGACCGCTGTCATCTTACAGGGTAGTTCTGACACGCTGCTCACAACAGCTGCAACTTTAATTATCAACTTTCTGGACACATACCAGTTTTCGTCCATAACCTCAGCGGCTACTATGGACACATCCTAGTCGAGCCATTGGCCGATTATGAGAAGAGCAGAGATCAGGTTAGCATGACTTCTGACACAACGGAAAAGTACATTTCGTTTTCGAAGAGAATAACCAAGAAAATATCGTTGCGCTTCCTTGACACTCTGAGAGTCATCAGGCACCGCTACAGAAACTAACCAAAACCATGCTTTATGAGGACTTGCAGCTCACCCGACCAGAATTTCCTGATGATACGAAGTTTCGGGTGATGACGAAAAAATGGGTTTTTCCATACGAATATATGGGTTCGTGGGAGAAACTCAACGGAACCACACTGCCCGACAAATATGCATTTTATAGCAAACTTTCAGGCTCATCGATATCAGATGCAAAGTTTAATCATGAAGTGAGTGTATGGCAGGAATTCAATATCCGCATTTTAAGGGAGTATTCTCAACTCTACATGAACACTGATGTGTGACTACTTGCGGATATTTTTGAACGATTCAGAAACGTATGCCTGGAAACATACAGCCTGGATTGCCGCATACTACTACACTGCTCCAGGGCTTTCGTGGGATACGATGATGGAAAAGACACATGTCAACATTGAACTCTTGACCGATGTCAACATGTTATTGCTTTTTCGAAAAAGAGGTTCGCGGTGGGCTATGTCAATGTGTATATAGGCATGCCAAGGCATAAAACCCGCGAATGCAAGAACAGTTCTGCAAATCTAGTGAGCAAAGCTACATCATGTACCTAGATGTAAATAACTTATACGGGTACGCCATGCAACAGCGTCTACCTATCGGAGGATTTGATGGGTGCCAGATAAGCATCTCGCTAGATTGGGTACAAACATAAAATATGTGTCGGTAGAATCTGAAACTGGGTATGTTTTAGAAGTTTATTTAAGGTACCCCGCTAGTCTACATGACACTCACAGCGATCTACCTTTATGGACAGAGCTATGGGTCCGCGAAAAAATCTGGAACCAACCCCAAGCTGTTGACAATGCTGGGTGGAAAATCAAGGTATGTTATTCCCTATCGCAACCTCCAGCAATGTTTTGGGTTTGGAACTAGGTAAGATACATCGTGCTATTTTCTTCAACTAAATTTAAAAATATATACAAGTTGTATGTAAACAGGTGACACCCTTATACGGGCTAAGGTTGTACGTCACGTGGCATCCAGGGCACTCACGGTTGAAGACTACTTGAAGTGTCTGTATGGAGAGGATGAAGATCCTCCACATATTGTATGACAAGCCAGTATTCAATCGCGATGTCATGTGGTGCACACTGTATCGAAACTAAAGGTTGGACTATCACGTTTCGACGATAAACGCTTTATATGTGCCGCAGTGGAGTAGCCGAGCGGTCTAAAGCGTCTCGCTGCGGAGCGCGCGGTTGCTCGCCGTGGAGGTTCGAGTCCTTCCTGGGGTATGGGTACGTGTGTTTGTCCTTAGGTTAGTTTACCTACGTTTAAGTAGTTTGTAAGCTACGGACCACGTAGTTTGGTCCGATAGATTTACAAACATTTGAACATTTTTTAGCTTTATATGTAGCGATAGAGTAACCACAATACCATTCTCTCATTATGGAAAGTAAGAATTTGTAAACATGTATATATGTGGAGCTGTAATTATTTTTGTGTAAACTATATGTGTATATGTATTGGGTGGGTACAATCATTATTTCACACACTAGGTGTGGAGGGAAATTTGTTCTAGGTAAAGTTTTTTCCCTGCTGTCAGCTATACCCAAAAAAGGATCACATAATTTTATTTGTTTAGTTTAGTGATATGTCTCACAAGGTAAATAACAATAACAATAATAATAATAATAATAATAATAATAATATGCTGAATGAAATAATGTAACAAAAAAACCCGTGAATATATATATATATACGACTCACATTGTGACTGTGGAATATAATCCTATGTTGAATATATAATGTACTGCATCTGTTCCAAAAAAACTTTTTGTAAAGTTTTTTTGCAACAGAATGCAAATATATATATATATATATATATATATATATATATATATATATATATATATATATATATATATATGCTTTCTGTGTTCTATAGGCAATGTTTTCTCACCTCTTGTATGAGGAATGGATATAATGCACCGCATGTTGCATGAAAGAAAAAAATGTAACAAACCGTGCGATATATATATATATATATATATATATATCGCTTTATATAAATTAATACAGTTTTTCACCTCTTGTATGAGGTATTGATGTAATCTAACAAAAGAAAATCTCTTTGTTAAGCTCAAATGTTTTTTATGTTTACAACAACCTGTCCCATACTTTTTAAAATATATCATAAAAAAGTTAAGTGTTAGGATGTCCATTATTTCCTTGTTTCATAAACTATGTTCTGACAATGCAATGACAGTGCAGTGAAACGTGTTCTCTCGCCAAACAAAAAATACAGGACGGGCCTGATGGAGAGCTCGTGAGCAGGAAGGACCAGAAGTGAAGACTGTAGTGCTTACCGACGTAAAAAAAGAAGGTCTGTTAATGGTAGTGCCACCAGGAATGTTGAGCTGCGGGTAAAACCGAGTCGCCACCGCTCCATTGTGCTCCGGGCCCCAGGCGTAAATGAATGCCCTTAGCCTTCAGGCCGCTCTACCTGCTGGGTGTATATAAATGCCGATAGCTGTCTGGACCTCCTGCCTGCCGGGCATACACGTACGCCCGTATCCATCTGGGTCTTCTAACTGCTGGGCATACATGTATGCCCGTGGCCGCAAAAGGGTTAATTAACCCAATCGTTGGTTCCCAAGCTTTGCTAAGATTATAGGCACAGTCACGGTTTATGAGGTCATCACTAGTGCTCACTCAGCGTTCAGCAGGCTTTTCTTATAAGTTGCTTGATGGAGAATTTCAATGGCCACTCTAATGACGCAGTCCCAGTATCTCGACGTCTGTACCAGAATCCTAGTGCGTTCATACTCCATCAAGTGATTCTCCGACAACAATGTTCAGCGACCGCCGACTTGCTTGGATACAACAGTCGTGTGTGCCTCTGGTGTTCAAGGCATCGATCCTCGACAGTACGCATCGTCGGTCCAATATATGACTTCCCACACTGACATGGAATCTGGTACACGCTGGCCTTCCTCAAAACGAGATCATTTTTGGCGCTCCCCAACAGCGCACGAATTTTATTTAGCGGACAAAAGACAGTTCCAACCTGGTAATTCTTCAAAATGCGGGCGACCTTCCCCGAGAGTGCTCCAGTATATGGAATAAATGCAGTTCCTACCTTCTCCCTCGTGTTTTCATCCGTTCCACAGGTTGTGCTGTAGTGGTTGGGCGGAGAGCGTGCTGAATCTGCCACTCTGAGTACCCATTTTTTCGGAATACAGTTCTCAGGTGTTCCAATTCCTGGAGTAGACTCTCTGCATTGGAGATAGTGCGCGCCCTATGTACTAGAGTTTTAAGTACCCCATTCCTTTGTGAAGGGTAGTGACAGCTGTCTGCGTATAAATACAGATCAGTTTGCGTTGTCTTCCGATACACACCATGACCCAGGGTGCCATCAGCTCTTGTCTTGACCATGACGTCAAGAAACGGCAATTTACCCTCCGTTTCAGTCTCCATAGTGAATTTGATGTTGGGGTGTATGGAGTTCAGATATGTAAGGAAGTCAAGGAGTTTATCCATACCATGTGGCCAGATGACGAAAGTGTCGTCCATGTAACGGAAAAAGCAAGTAGGTTACCATTCAGATGACGCCAGGGCTTCCTCCTCGAAATTCTCCATGTACAAATTTGCGACCACAGGGGAGAGTGGGCTACCCATGGCGACTCCCTCCGTTTGATCGTAGTATTCCCATTGAAAAGCAAATACGTGGAGGTCAAGACATGCCTAAAAAATTCGGTGGTCGTCTCGTCAAACTTCTGACCAATCAAATCAAGTGACTCTCAAAGGGGTACCCTCGTAAACAACGAAACGACGTCAAAACTCACCATGATATCGGACTCATCCAGCCTGAAGCTGTCCTGCGGCAATCGGTTCCACTGCACGACCGCGGCGCGAGGCGCGGACCATGGAGGGGGCGCGGGTGGAGGGTATATAAATCTCCCGCCATTGGGCTAGAACCCAAGTCGGCAGCCGGCAGGAGACCGGTCGCGACCCTTGCTACCTGCGCCGCTACCTGCTATGCCAGCTACCTGTGCCTAGTGAGTTGGATAACTAGCAAAGTTGTCGTATTCGTTAGTTTGCAAGCAACTATTTACGTGCTCTTGGGCACATTTTTTCTCTTCTGGTTGCTCAGCAAATTCTCCAGCGATAATTTGCTGAGCGCCTAGGGACCGCTAGAGTAAGGTTTTTCGCAAGTCAGGGCCCCCTTCACGTGGGACCAGCCGGCGCTTGCTAGGCAAAGACCAGCATCTATCTTCTATCTACCCACTTCTACCTACCCTGAAATGAGTGATAACAGATTTTCCGCTAACAAGGATGATGAATTGTACCTTACTGCACTAAATGTAGAAGGCAAAACCGACCTAGAATATCCCCAAACCATCGTACAAAGTGCCAAGAAGGCGACCACTCCAATGGAAAGGGAGGCAAAGTTCGGGAAAGGAAGACTACTGACTCCTCACCCTCAAATGTTTTACCCTTGCCCTCAACAAAAGAGAAAAGAGCTAGGAAATCTAAACAAGTGCCAGATGAAGAAGGATTCATTATTGTCACAAGAACAGCAGCTGTGAAACGAGCACACATTAGCCAACCAGTGGAAACAAGTAATCCTTTCGCAGCTATTGATGCCACTGCCAACGACAAGGGTACTGATTCGGTACCACAATCCCCCACCTCCACACAGGGTAAGGCTCCACCGCCCATAGTCATAAAATTCAAGGATGCATATAAAATCCTTCTACAAACTGTAAGAGACACCGTAGAGAGTCCCTACAACTTTAGGGCTTTAGGGTAGCAGGCAAACATCTGTATAGACTGCACACAAGAACAATCCTGTCTTATTAAAAATAATTTACTTGCACAGCTCTGCCACACACCCCATACACCAGTGAAAAGCGAAGAATGAGGGAAGCCGACTGGCGGGGTGGAGAATGGGGAGTGTGGAAGGAGATGGAGAGGGGGACAGCCCACCTGTGGTGAGAGTAGCTACCTGTGACCACACACCTGCACCCATAATTTATACAGGCAAGGGGAAGCAGGCCGATTACTTTCTCCTAGCCTACCAACTCCCTCACCTGCATCCAGTCCTTCATCAAGTGACATTGCAGACATTTCTCTGAGGCACCAGGCAATAGCACAAGATTTCATCTTTTTGACGGTATTTGAGGACAATTTATCATATCACAACATATGCAAGTGTCGGACTTCGTTTTTCCAATGTTTCCCATGATCTCAGCATTCCAGAATTGTCAATCACCCCTCCCACCCTGATATCATACCAGAGCGCATTCATATAAGTAGGTCTCCGGCACAGGTTGAGTTCAGTCTTGATTCAGATTTGAAACAACATGCATCTATCAAGATGAAGCGTTAATATAGTTCCTACGACATGTTCTGTTATTAGAAGATAAGTCACTTGTTGTCTTCCGGTATGTAATTATGTTCCTCTCATCATATTTTATAAGTGTGTGTGTGTTTGATTTAACGAAATCTGCCCCCTTTGGTTTTTAGCTGCCTGTGATGCTAGCACACCGTCGCAAGTTATAGATGACGAGTGCATGAATTATTTACTAGCAAGCTTCAGTGATGATAGTATTGCAAACATCAGTAACAAGATTTTTTGTCGTCATTCAATACGCCATACACGTATACATTAATGTTCGTGTAATTTATTTTTTATATTTTTTCCCATAGTTCCCAGTATCAACACTTTGCTTGTAGGGGAAACAGTACTGTAGGAAATCATGACTGACGTGATGAGTGAGTGTATCACTCCTTTTTTTAAATGTGTATCTTGAATGTGTGCATATTCTAATGAATTTTTTCTTCACCTCATTGTTTCAGATTGTGAGGCTAGATATGCGATCCAGCAGCAGAATGCCGAGGACCAGCAGTTAGACACGGCTCTGAATAATAATGTCGAGGACCAACCATTCGACATTTCGCAGTGGGTTTGGACTCCGCAACCGCAGAATGCCATCACTGATACTGAGGATTCACCGTTTAATATTTCGAAGTGGGCTGCAGGGGTTTATGAACAAGAAATAGGTGAGTTATTATCAGTCACATGCTCTGTCTGTGTGTATACTTTTGTCATAGAAAAAAAATTATAGGTGTTAGAAAATATGCAGTTATATACTGACGGTTTCTTTTTCTTTATCTTTGCAAAAAGATGTGCGGTGACTGGTGCTGGCATACACCAGCAGAGCACATACACACTGCCCCAAGTGCCACGTGCGAGTGTAATTCAGTACATCAGGCCATGGGTAGTGACAGCTGTCTGCGTATAAATACAGATCAGTTTGCGTTGTCTTCCGATACACACCATGACCCAGGGTGCCATCAGCTCTTGTCTTGACCATGACGTCAAGAAACGGCAATTTACCCTCCGTTTCAGTCTCCATAGTGAATTTGATGTTGGGGTGTATGGAGTTCAGATATGTAAGGAAGTCAAGGAGTTTATCCATACCATGTGGCCAGATGACGAAAGTGTCGTCCATGTAACGGAAAAAGCAAGTAGGTTACCATTCAGATGACGCCAGGGCTTCCTCCTCGAAATTCTCCATGTACAAATTTGCGACCACAGGGGAGAGTGGGCTACCCATGGCGACTCCCTCCGTTTGATCGTAGTATTCCCATTGAAAAGCAAATACGTGGAGGTCAAGACATGCCTAAAAAATTCGGTGGTCGTCTCGTCAAACTTCTGACCAATCAAATCAAGTGACTCTCAAAGGGGTACCCTCGTAAACAACGAAACGACGTCAAAACTCACCATGATATCGGACTCATCCAGCCTGAAGCTGTCCTGCGGCAATCGGTTCCACTGCACGACCGCGGCGCGAGGCGCGGACCATGGAGGGGGCGCGGGTGGAGGGTATATAAATCTCCCGCCATTGGGCTAGAACCCAAGTCGGCAGCCGGCAGGAGACCGGTCGCGACCCTTGCTACCTGCGCCGCTACCTGCTATGCCAGCTACCTGTGCCTAGTGAGTTGGATAACTAGCAAAGTTGTCGTATTCGTTAGTTTGCAAGCAACTATTTACGTGCTCTTGGGCACATTTTTTCTCTTCTGGTTGCTCAGCAAATTCTCCAGCGATAATTTGCTGAGCGCCTAGGGACCGCTAGAGTAAGGTTTTTCGCAAGTCAGGGCCCCCTTCACGTGGGACCAGCCGGCGCTTGCTAGGCAAAGACCAGCATCTATCTTCTATCTACCCACTTCTACCTACCCTGAAATGAGTGATAACAGATTTTCCGCTAACGAGGATGATGAATTGTACCTTACTGCACTAAATGTAGAAGGCAAAACCGACCTAGAATATCCCCAAACCATCGTACAAAGTGCCAAGAAGGCGACCACTCCAATGGAAAGGGAGGCAAAGTTCGGGAAAGGAAGACTACTGACTCCTCACCCTCAAATGTTTTACCCTTGCCCTCAACAAAAGAGAAAAGAGCTAGGAAATCTAAACAAGTGCCAGATGAAGAAGGATTCATTATTGTCACAAGAACAGCAGCTGTGAAACGAGCACACATTAGCCAACCAGTGGAAACAAGTAATCCTTTCGCGGCTATTGATGCCACTGCCAACGACAAGGGTACTGATTCGGTACCACAATCCCCCACCTCCACACAGGGTAAGGCTCCACCGCCCATAGTCATAAAATTCAAGGATGCATATAAAATCCTTCTACAAACTGTAAGAGACACCGTAGAGAGTCCCTACAACTTTAGGGCTTTAGTGTAGCAGGCAAACATCTGTATAGACTGCACACAAGAACAATTGAAGACTACACGAAGGTCACTGAGGAGTGTAAAATGAGAGGCTGGGGTTACTACAAGTGGTCTTCTGACAAACCAGTCCGAAAAGTCGTCAGAGGTTTCCCCTTCAGATACACCTGTGACGATCTGAGAGAGGAACTAAAAGCCCTGCAGGTCACTCCAAGATCACTAACCGCCGGCCGCGGTGGCCGAGGTGACTGAGGCGCTCCAGTCACGGTCAGCACGGCCACTACGGTCGGGGGTTCGAATCCCCCCTCGGGCATGGATATTTGTGCCGTCCTAGTTCGTAAGTAGTTCATAAGTAGTTTGTAAGTTTAGGGACTGATAACCCCGTAGTTAAGTCCCATAAGCTTAACAAACATTTGAACATTTTTTTTTTTTGATCACTAACCAAAGTGAAATCACCAAAGACGCATGATGACACCCCACTTCAAATGTTCAAATGTTTGTTAAGCTTATGGGACTTAACTATGGGGTCATCAGTCCCTAAACTTACAAACTACTTATCAACTACCTTATACTAAAGACGGCACAAATATCCATGCCCGAGTGGGGATTCGAACCCCCGACCGTAGTGGCCGTGCAGTCAGTGACTGGAACGCCTCAGTCTCCTCGGCCACCGCGGCCGGCGACACCCCACTGTTCTTGTTATTCATGACAAATAATCCTGCAAACAGGAAACTCCTGGCTGTGAAACAGATAACAAATACCGATGTAAGGTTAGAGGAACCACGCGGCAAACGACGGACCACGATCTGCTGTAGGTGCCAAGGGTTCAATCATGTAGCCAGTCACTGCACAATGCAGGAAACATGCGTAAAATGTGAAGGTGACCATTCGCATAGAGACTGCAACAAAGAAAAGCAGACAGCTCCCACCTGTGTTCGTTGCTCTGAAAACCACTCTGCCAGCTACTTAGGCTGCGAAAAAATCAAAGCCCATGTAGCAAGACAGAGAAAACAGGGATTCAGTTATGCTGCTGCTGCAGCAAGCAGGAGGGAAAGAGACGCGTCTACTGGAAGCTAGTCCTTCACGAATGTACGACAACAAGGAGAAACTTCCTATCCAGACAGGAACACAATTTTTGCCACCCCTCCAGAATAGAGGGCACACAAGATACACAACGGTCCCCCACAGGTCTGCACCACGTCCCCCAGTTGCTGCTACAAAGCAGCAACGTCCTGATGCCGCGTCAGTAGACTATGCACACTCCACGATTTTCACACCCTACCATGCACAACCAGACAACACCTTCTTAAATACAGTAATGGAAATTATGACCAAAGCAGTTGCTGAGGCTGTCAGATCCATTATGTCTACTATCCCACAGCAAATTGCAGCTGCTGTCAAAGTCGTCTTCCAGGCAGTACCAACAGTAACCACACAAAACCAATTTGGCTGCCATATATGGTATGACAATTTGCACCTGGAATGCTACAAGCATTCGTGGACAAGAAGGCGAATTCCGCCATTTTCTACAAGAAGAAATGATAGATGTATGCCTTGCTGCAGAAACATGGCTGAAACCCGACGTCCATGTCAGAGCTCCAAACTACACTTGCTATAGGACAGACAGGCTGACACAAGGTGGAGGAACAGCTATATATGTTAAGAACTCGCTGCAACATTACCAACTCCCCCTCCCGAACCTCGACAAGGTGGAACCACAGCAGCTGCTGTTCAGACATCTAGAAGCAAAATTAAGTTTATATCAGCCTACAGGCCACCAGGGCCTGTCCTAGAAGAAGCGGACTTTGAGATGCTACTCTCTCAACAAGGTAACTTGTTTGTAGCTGGAGACTTCAAAGCGAAGCACACCAGCTGGAACAGTCGACTTACTGATCCAAACGGCCGACGCCTAAAAAGGGTAGTTGATAGAAACGACGCAATCACAGTTGGTCCACATGACCCCACTCACTTCCGAACCAGGGGGCAGCCAGATGTTCTTGATATTGTGATACTAAAAGGAATCCTACATGCAACCACTGCAACTGTCAGAAGGGCACTGACGTCCTTCCATGACCCAGTCATCTTTGACCTAGACCTAGAAGGCACATTGAAGCCAGTCAGACCGAGAATAAACATACGAGGCATAGACTGGCAGGAATATAAAAGCAAATGGAACAGGACATTCGGGACCTCGCTGAACCAGAAACAGTAGGTGCAGAGGCTACTCTCCTACACGTTACCACTAAGAAATCAGGAGGACCTGATTTGTTGAACAATC
The DNA here is from genome assembly GCA_026315105.1 of Locusta migratoria. Lineage (NCBI taxonomy): Eukaryota > Metazoa > Arthropoda > Insecta > Orthoptera > Acrididae > Locusta > Locusta migratoria. The sequence goes on from CM048755.1 coordinate 264,255,773, forward strand.
ACCTGCTCAAACAGATGCCACCAGCCGCCACACCAATACTTACAGCAGTATTCAACAAAATACTGGAGATGGGCGAATATCCACTAGCATGGAAACATGCTGAGATAATTACCATGCCTGAAACGGGAAAAGACCTCCGCATTCCATCAAATTATCGGCCCATAAGTCTGCTCCCGGCAGTGTCCAAACTGTTCTAGATATTATACAACAAAAGACTTCTACAGCATGTAGAAGATGAACAGTTGATACCAGACGAACAGTTTGGATTCCGGCTGGATCATTCTACAACTCACCAACTTTTAAGGCTAGTAGAGGAAGCGTTTGGGGCTGTCGAAAGAAGATAATTCTTTGGAGCTGTGTTCTTAGACGTATCTAGAGCCTTTGACTGTGTGTGGCACGAGAGACTCTTGTATGAACTCCTAGTGCAAGGAGTCCCAGTGCCACGTGTACTACTACTAAAAAGCTACCTGAGTGGCAGGATGTTCCATGTACAGGCACAAGAGGGCACATCAACGATATGTGGGATCAGAGCAGGGGTACCACAAGGCAATGTACTGGGGCCACTGCTCTATGCTCTATATATAGCCGACACACCAAAAACAGAGAGAGTGCACATCTCACTTTATGCAGACGATACAGGAGTGTATACCCGTAGCATGAATGCTCCGCAATTACGGACAAGACTTCAACGAGCATGTGATGCACTTTGTGAATGGGCGATCAAATGGAGGCTGCGAGGTGAAGGTCGGGGTGAGAGTTTAAAATAGGGAAAGATTAATTTTTGAAACTCACAACCACCAGCTGCGAACCAAATTCCTAAACATGCAAAAACACTGGAACTGTTATTGCGACTGTTTGACTCGTTTTCTAGGGGATGATATCACACGTTCGCAGCTTTCCTTCCCTGCATATGATTAACAAAACAAATTCATAATAAATTCAAGTTCATGAGAGAAAAGGGTGTACTAACTACTATTTTTGAAAACACGTGAAAGTTCACTTTATGTTGTTTATTTCACAATACTTAAACTCTGTGGCTGATACGTCTGTCCGTCGGCACATTTATCAAATAAAGTTATAGCTCGAGAGCCCCCAGACAAAATGAATATTTGTCGCGAATTGTTTTCACACCACGTGGCTGTCTCAAACACCGTTTATGTTCATGCCTATGCGACGACACGTGTTACATTAACAAATCACAGTCACTTTAATTCAATGCGATGCACACCTTGTTCCACCGGCTAAATATTCACAAACACACAGTAGCACTCGATTTAACTTGGTGCAGTCTACGACGAGCAACCACACGTGGCGATTGCCACAGACAAATCTCAAGTCACCACCTCGAGATCCACATGCCGACTGATGCAGAGCGACGCCGCCCGGCCAGCCACACCACGTGGTCCCGAGTCCTCACTTCCTGCCCAGGCGCGCGCGCCAAAAGCTCAACTGCCGGGGTTTTTTCCCCTACGTCATCAACTTCCCCATGTGAACTGTTCTAACCGATTTGCCAACGTACAGCGCTCAGCCAATACATTTCTAAAACTTTACTTAAAATCAAAATAATTACACTACACATTAAACAAATATTTTCTTACGTTTTTATATTAGTATAAACATCCTTTGTACTGTTTATCATAATCGTGCAATTTCTTATATCACAGATAACTGATTTAACTGAATTTTTCAAGGTAAAATACAAAAGATTGATTGAAAATAAAATGAAAAATAGTTAATATATTTTTTTATAAACAAACATTGCCATGCTAGTTGTGAAACTGTCTTGTATTTATTGGTAATTTATTACTTTTCATTGTCAATTAAACATATTACGTTAGATGTGACTATATCAGCTAATATATTGTTTATTTATCAACAGGCTATTTTGTAATGAGGGCCTTAAAGGTTCCTAACTGCATCATATTACTTCAAATGCTAGTAGTATTACAATATTTGTGCACTGCACTGTGCCTGGCACTCGCCATTGTCCCTCTCTCCCCTCACCGGAAACGAACTGTAAAATCCTAAGTTGGAACAAGACACCAACATCGGCCTGCTCGCTGGCCTCCCATCAGCTACAAGCACACAGAAAATCTCAACGTGGAGAATTTCTACCTATGGCCTAACTATAAATGTTGTTACCCAACTGTGTACATACATTGCTACCATAATTAATAAGATTAAAATTGTGTAACATTTAGTGCATTGGCATGGTCAATGTTTTCAGTGAACTTCATACTGTTTAATTATCAAATGCTATTAATTACCAGTATTTCTATTGGGCGGTAATCTCACAATACCCCCACTTGCGGCATCCAAACCATGTGCAGGATGGCGCAAGTAGCACCAAAATTAATACATTCAAATGAACAAAATTTTTAAATTACAAAATTATTGAATCGGATTGGCTCAAACACTATGCCAATTATGACCTCAACTAATGCAAAAAATAAATAAATAGATAAATAAAAAAATAAACAGGGCAGTGAGATAATTTCCCAATATTTGTACCATTAAGACCACTTATAGTGTGTGCATATTTTTAAGAAAAGGGTCCTTATAACTAATTACATCCATGAATTTAAAGTGTGTTGTTTATATACAGAATTGGCACCAAATTTATAATATTATTAAACTTTAGTCTTTAGAGAACCTTGTCCTACATGGAAAAACTAGAATTGTCACTATAAAAACTTTTGACGGTGTACACTCCACTTGTTTGAAGGAAATCTCTCACCACTTTGACACTGAGAACCCAAGAGTCATCGTTGCAGCAACTCTGGTCCATGATGTACGGTCCTATGTCTCCGTCATTTCAACCAACATGCTGTTGCAGCTTAGATTCATGGCACTGGATCAAGCGTTCTTGTTCACACACGTCATATGCACCCTACATGGAACAGGAAGAGCAGAAGGCACTCATGAGTCAACATAGACAAAAGTTTGTCTGGACACCAGGATTCGGTTGGATTTGTATCTCAACCCCCTGCCATCCAGACGTGGTGCAATTGAAACTAAGCATTGAGACATGTACAGTAACATGTAAATCAACAGAATTAAGAACTGAATGTGGCTGTTGTTAGTCATTATCAGATTAACCCAAACCACCATGCCTGCACTCTCATCAGCCATAGCTTCAGATGAAACAGACAAGAGAATATGTGGCCTACTTGGAGTATTACTCCATTAAATAAAGTACCAACAACCTGCCTGTCTTAAAATATATCTTAAAGTTCAAATAATGCTACCAAAAGAATGTTATCAGAGAGAATTTTCTCTTCCATCATAATGACACCTACAAACATAAATGCAAATCCTACCCCGTCGCACCAAAAAAATTATTTTTGCTGGTGTGAGATTAAATTTGGATCCCTGTCATCAGTCTCATGTGCTTTCCACAAGTACTCCCCACAATAAAAATATCTATGGTTAAAGTCTAATTTCTAAATTAGTGTATCACAAAACATCTACATTTTTTAAAATGAAGTATCACCAAACCCTATTGATACTCAGGCTAGACAGAAAAATAGTTCTCATCAACTGTTGTTGCAGAAATTGTTCAGTCAACAGTTGAGCACCATTAAAGAAACCAAAATGTGTTATCAGAATCAGTTTAATATAACAATACAGAGCATTCCCTATTAGACACATTACCTACCAAACACTCAAAGAGACAGACATTAAAGAGCAAACACTCTCTCTCATTGAAACATTTCTCAATCCAACCCACCTTTAGTCAAAACAGCCACAACAAACATACATTCCTCACTTCTGATCCATATGGTCAGTCACACTCACATATGCAACACTGTCAGCTGATATCTTCATCACAATTTATCTAAGCCACAGACCCCACTGCCTGCATCAATGACCACCACTTTCTCATTCTCCGAGTCACCCCACAACTCGCACCACATATTCAGCCCTGCTCACATATACACACATATAAACAGTATACTCCCACTTCCTCTCTCCTTTAGTGTTGGCATACATACATACATATTTACCTCATGTACCACTGTTGAACTGCAAATCTGATACAAGCACATGTTTTAACACAAACAACAAAAGAAAAACATTTACAAAGGACACTTGTAAACTTGACCCCAATGCCTAAATCTAAACAAACAAGTAGATACTAACACAGACCACAGAATAAATATACACATATTCTTAACCTACTATCTACAATGCATTGAATCTCATACTTCATGACAGTTACTTGTGTAAACATGCCATTAAATCTTTATCACTTACAACATTTTTGAATTTCACCCTCTTCATGCACCCCTCCAGACTTAATTCTAGCACTTTATCCTTATATTCCAACTGAGCTTCATATTTGCACAGAAAATCAATTCCCAACACTAGATTTAAGCAAAGTCCCTTTATGACAAGTAAACCTTGACTAAATAATTCATCCTCAGTCATCAAGTCTAACAGTACTTCCTTATTCACTGGTTTGCTATAACTGCCAGTAGCATTCTTTATCCGTACCCCAGTAACTGGAAACTCTACTGTCCCTGTACTCTTGATTTGATTGTAGAAATCCTCTGAAATACCACTAATTGTACTTCCAGTATCAATCAATGCAGTTTCACTAACCTCTTCTACCTTAACATTTATAATGGGCTGTACATTTTCAATAACATCTTCCTCAAGTTCATTTTCTGCCAACAAATCCTCCTCCATTTCTTGCATACAGTTCTTAACCATAGTATTTATTTCCCCTACATAACAATATGGTTGTATGTCCTCATCATTTTCAAATATTTCACTGAATGCTTTCCCAAATTCTGGGTTTATTGCACTCAACTCCCCAAGTTTCCTTGCATACCCATATTTCTCTTCTATCCAAGTCACTGGCTCCACTGATTTTAAATGTCCAAGGAATTGGACCCAATCATCTGGACCATATTCACTTACTTCTTTATCAATCCACCCTGCTCCTACACCATCACAATCCATTTCCTTACAATTTACATTGTTGTATACTACAAAAGTTTGTACACTCTCATTATTATTATCTATCCCCTCCTGTAATACACCAAATCCTTCATCTACTTCATTTTGGTCTACAGCACACATGCCTAGTCCCCTTAATTCATTGTATTCATTCTCCCCACTCACTAAGTCTTTTACCAGGCTATAGTAAGTTTGATCCCTATTACATTGTTTGCCTAGTCTGTCCAAGTAATCACATTTGTGCAGTAGCCAATCATCTGGTGCCCATTTCCTAATCCAGTTTATTTTCCCAATTAAATTTCTGGTTTGTGCATCTACACTGCCAACTTGGCCTTCATTTACAGTAGGTCCATTGTTATTTATTGTCTCTACTGGACCACATTTATTTACATTTAATTTAGAAAAACATTCACTCTCATTCATACATTCCACAACATCTATGCTGGCTAGAGTATCATCAATATTCACATTCATACTTTCACAGTCAGTTAACAATTGTGCCTCTGACCTATCCAAAATTATGGCTAACCCAACACTATTTTTATCCTCTCTAATGTTGTTATCAAATAAACTTCCCACATCATACTTTCCTTTATTGTCCTTGTTTCTATCATTCCTCCTCCTGTTTGCATTTCCCTTATCATGTTGCAAAAACCAATCCCCAAAAATTTCCTCACTACCTATAACAGCATCCATCTGACACATACTTTCCTCTCTTTTCTCCCTTTCCTTGTTTACTCTATTTATGTTTTCTTCCCTCTTTTCTTTATCCTTGCCCTTGTGAACTCCTACTTCCTCTTTCCTGTCATCATCTCTGTCCATGTGACATAGTTTTTCCTCCCTTCTCTCCCCATCTTTCTTCCTACTGTAATTATGGTTATTAGATCCCCTGTTATCCCATCTTCTGGTCCTATTATTAGAATAGTTCCTTGTCCCAAAACGGACCTCATTTGGAACAAATCTTAGTTTCCCTAATTCTGTCTCTGATTTTCTCTCCTACTGTTATCCCACTTCCTATTTCCACCTTCCTGCCTTTGATTTCTCCAATCATTTTCCCATGTTTCCCTCTGGCTTCTATTATCCCAGTTGTCTCCTCTGTTATTGTTGCCTCTCCAATTTTCATTTAAATTCCTATCTCTATTGTGGTTTCCCTGGTTGTGACCCCCATTTCTACTGCCTCTGTTTGCATTGTGGTTCACATGCTGTGTCCCCCTGAGCTGTCGTTCCATAACTAAACCCTGGTCTATCTTCTCTACAAATTCAATGAAATTCTCAGTTGAATCTGTGGGATGGTGAATTAACTGCCAATGCAGATCTGCAGGTAACTTCCTGCACAAAGTGGAAATTACTGCTAAAAGACTCAAAGGTGTATCTAAATGCACTAGTTTCTCAAGTTCCTCCTGACAAAATTTCTTCATGCTCTGTTTCCCTTTCACATAGTTTGGCCCATTCAAGAATTCATTTTGTATCTTAGCTTGCTTGGCCTGCCCCCCCAATACTTATTTAAAAACAATTTTTCACACGCCTCAAAAGTAACAAATTTATCAGCACACTGATTTGCCCAAGTTTGAGCAGAACAGTCAAGCATTCTCTTTGCTAACTTCACCTTACACTGGTCTGACATACCAGGCACAAATATATCCTTGCATGCAGCCAAAAAATCTACTGGATGATAATTTCCCACTCCTGAAAACTTTTTGCCATTAGGTATCTGCACCATGGACCAATTAGTGTTTCCTGATGCAGTACCCAATTCTAGATTATTTATTCTAGTGTTCACCTTCTCAATCTCAGTATTGTTTACTGTCACTACATGTTCTATCTTTTTCCTAAAGTTACATTCTGTATTCTCTAATTTTCCTGACAACAAAGTTTTTGTTTCCTCAATACCTGCCACCATCCTCTTGTCAACCTCAGCCAACGCCTGCATAGTGCCCTCAATCCTGTGATCACATATTTGTTTCACAGCATCTAACTTGTCTCCTACCTCAGTCTCAATAGCACCAATTCTGGCATGTATCTCCTTTTCCCTATTATCAAACCGTTCTGTTAGACTTCCTATCTTTTTGTCAATGTCTGTGATTATTTCTGCCTTTAATTCACACATTGAATTTTGTAGTGCCCCAATGTCTGCCTTAAAGTCTGCTTTCAATTCTGATTTTACAGTTTCTATTTCTGATTTTAAATTTAAGTTTGAATTTTCTATTTCTGATTTTAAATTTGAGTTTGAATTTTCTATTTCTGATTTTAAATTTGAGTTTGAATTTTCTATTTTTGATTCTAAATTTGAGCTAAAACTCGCTAACATGGTTGCTAACATCTTCGGTGTCAACAACATTCCCCCAGTATTTACCCTCTCTGGACTTTCTGGTATGCTACTCACTGAATCTACGTCGCTTGGCGACCTCTTAGAAACACTATCCATTATCGGTATCACAAGAAAGCTTGATTAACAAACAAGAATTTATAGCGCCAGCTGCTTTACTTATCTTTTAATGCAGAAGTTGCTGCAACGACCTGCGACGTCCCCAACGCTCGCTGCCGTCTGTTGTAGAAGCTGTGGCTGGAATATGTCCTCACTGCATCCCTTATCCTTTGTAGAATCGAAGCTGCTGGGCCCCGACGCTCCGTTGGCGACTTGCGAAGTCCCCTCGATCACTGCCGTCCGTTGCAGAAGATGAAATTTGAGTGCGTTGAACCCACGCACCACAGCTCACTGCTGCCGGTCCGATGCGCCGTCGATCGCCGGTTACGGATGCCCGCGCCCGAACTCTGCGTCACTAACCGTCGTTAACCGTGCGACGCGATTGCGTATCTGCTTGCAACTGTTCGTAACTGTTCACTGTCCTATACACACCCTAATCTCTCCGTCCGAGCAAGTCCAACATAAACTTATCCCGCTCTCTGCTGCCGGCCGCCACACACACTTGAAATTGTCCGTCGCGTCCGCGCACTTGTTTGCAACTGTTCGGAACTGTTCACTGTCCTATACACACCCTAATCTCTCCGTCCGAGCAAGTCCAAAGTGAACTTATCCCGGACGAGCCCCCAAATGCGAGGGTGAAGGTCGGGGTGAGAGTTTAAAATAGGGAAAGATTAATTTTTGAAACTCACAACCACCAGCTGCGAACCAAATTCCTAAACATGCAAAAACACTGGAACTGTTATTGCGACTGTTTGACTCGTTTTCTAGGGGATGATATCACACGTTCGCAGCTTTCCTTCCCTGCATATGATTAACAAAACAAATTCATAATAAATTCAAGTTCATGAGAGAAAAGGGTGTACTAACTACTATTTTTGAAAACACGTGAAAGTTCACTTTATGTTGTTTATTTCACAATACTTGAACCCTGTGGCTGATACGTCTGTACATCGGCACATTTATCAAATAAAGTTATAGCTCGAGAGCCCCCAGACAAAATGAATATTTGTCGCGAATTGTTTTCACACCACGTGGCTGTCTCAAACACCGTTTATGTTCATGCCTATGCGACGACACGTGTTACATTAACAAATCACAGTCACTTTAATTCAATGCGATGCACACCTTGTTCCACCGGCTAAATATTCACAAACACACAGTAGCACTCGATTTAACTTGGTGCAGTCTACGACGAGCAACCACACGTGGCGATTGCCACAGACAAATCTCAAGTCACCACCTCGAGATCCACATGCCGACTGATGCAGAGCGACGCCGCCCGGCCAGCCACACCACGTGGTCCCGAGTCCTCACTTCCTGCCCAGGCGCGCGCGCGCGCCAAAAGCTCAACTGCCGGGGTTTTTTCCCCTACGTCATCAACTTCCCCATGTGAACTGTTCTAACCGATTTGCAAACTTACAGCGCTCAGCCAATACATTTCTAAAACTTTACTTAAAATCAAAATAATTACACTACACATTAAACAAATATTTTCTTACGTTTTTATATTAGTATAAACATCCTTTGTACTGTTTATCATAATCGTGCAATTTCTTATATCACAGATAACTGATTTAACTGAATTTTTCAAGGTAAAATACAAAAGATTGATTGAAAATAAAATGAAAAATAGTTAATATATTTTTTTATAAACAAACATTGCCATGCTAGTTGTGAAACTGTCTTGTATTTATTGGTAATTTATTACTTTTCATTGTCAATTAAACATATTACGTTAGATGTGACTATATCAGCTAATATATTGTTTATTTATCAACAGGCTATTTTGTAATGAGGGCCTTAAAGGTTCCTAACTGCATCGTATTACTTCAAATGCTAGTAGTATTACAATATTTGTGCACTGCACTGTGCCTGGCACTCGCCATTGTCCCTCTCTCCCCTCACCGGAAACGAACTGTAAAATCCTAAGTTGGAACAAGACACCAACATCGGCCTGCTCGCTGGCCTCCCATCAGCTACAAGCACACAGAAAATCTCAACGTGAAGAATTTCTACCTATGGCCTAACTATAAATGTTGTTACCCAACTGTGTACATACATTGCTACCATAATTAATAAGATTAAAATTGTGTAACATTTAGTGCATTGGCATGGTCAATGTTTGCAGTGAACTTCATACTGTTTAATTATCAAATGCTATTAATTACCAGTATTTCTATTGGGCGGTAATCTCACAAGGCTGTCGTTCAACGCCACTAAAAACCAGGCACTACCCATAGGTTTACGACCAATACCGCGGGGACTACAACCAATAACCATCAGAGGAACCCCAGTTCCCTGGGGCAGAACTACAAAATACTTGGGAGTAGTTCTAGAAATATGTCTTACTGGGGCCCCACATATAGAGGGGCTGCGGGAAAAAGCCATTAAAAGACTGATGATTCTCTACCCATTACTGAACCCATCATCATATCTGCCACCCAGATTGGGAGTGATACTATGCTTAACTAGTAAGGCTGCTTCTAGAATATGCAGCAGCAGTGTGGGGAAACACTGCAGATTCAAACCTAAAGCAGCTTCAGACAATCCAAAACCAGGCAGTAAAGAGGGCACTGCACCTTCCATATAGATTCCCAACAGAAGAACTCCATCATGTTGCAGGGGTTCCCTACTCAAAAGAACACTTTCGTCACTTGGCAAGGGAATTTTATAGGCAGCTTGCCCAGGCTCCAAATCCTCTAATACGGGAATTAGGACAAAGGGTACACAGGTTTGCGACCACAAGATGGCCAGACCACCTCAGAGACTAGAATAAGCCACAGGATCAAGCTCATGTACATATTACCCCTACAAAAAAAAAAAAAAAAAAAAAAAAAAAAAAAAAAAAAAAAATTAAAACCAACCTCACATGTTTGATAATGTAATTGCATAAATGCAGTAACCGATAAGATAACCATGTATATAACCAAGTCTATCGTTTTATCATATGTTACAGGTGAACGCGTAGCCGCAAGGCTTGAACATCTGTTTTCAGATCCGGGCAAACCATATGACCACATATATTACTGCAGAGTTGGCTAGAACCCAGTTCCCTACGAGCCGCCGTAGCATGCGGATCTCCGTGCCGGCGCGTTTCCAGGAGCTCAGTCCGTCAGTTCACCTGATAATGGCGACATGTATGATCACCGAAATATTGAGCCCGTTGGCTGCAGACTGGCAGTACACATGGGGATATTTTGATTATCAAATACGCTGGGAAAAACTCAAGAATCACATCACCGTTGTACTATTTATCTCCCATTCCATTCTCGAATAGCGCGCGGGAAGAAAGACACCTAAATCTCTCTGTTCGAGCACTGATTTCTCGTATTTTATTCCGATGATCATTTTTACCTATGTAAGTGGGAGTCAACAATATATTTTCGCATTCGGAGGAGAATGTTGGCGATTGGAGTGTCATAAGTAGCCCACGCTGCAGCGGTAAGCGCCGTTGTTGTAATGATTCCCATCCCAGATCCTGTATAATTCCCATAACGCTGCCCCCCTGTATCTTGACAATACAAAACAAGCTGCCCTTCTTTGAACTCTTTCGATGTCCTCCGTCAAACCCACCTGATAAGGATCCCACACTGGTCAGCAATACTCCACAAAAGGACATACGAGCATAATGTATGCAGTTTCTTTAGTAGTTCTGTTGCATCTTTTAAGGGTTCTGCCAATAAAAAGCAGTCTCTGGTTCGCCTTTCCCACGACATTATCTACGTGTTCGTTCCAGTTTAAGTCTGAAGTAATAGTAATTCCAAGTTATTTTGTGGAGTTTACGGCCTTCACTTTTGATTGATTTATCTTGTAAACAAAATTTAACGGATTTCTTTTCGTACTCATATGAACGACTTCACACTTCTCATTATTTAGAGTCAACTGTCAATTTTTACACCATAGAGATATGTTATTTAGATAGTTCTGCAGTAGGTTTATATCTTCAGATGATTTTACTAGACGGTAAATGACGGCGTCATCTGCAAACAACCTAAGAGAGCTTCTTAGATTTTCCCCTAAACCGCTTATGTAAATAAGGAACAGCAGAGGACCAATAACACTACCCTGTGGAACGCCCGATATCACCTCTGTTTTAGTCGACGCCTTACCATCGATTACTACGAACTGTGTCCTCTGTGACAGGAAATCACCTATCCAGTCGCAAATTTGTGGCGATATACCGCAACCACGCAATTGGATTAAAAGCCGTTTGTGAGGTACGGTATCAAAAGCCTTCTGGAAATCAAGAAATACGGAATCGGTTTGCGAACCCTTGTCGATAGCACCGATCATTTCGTGTGAGTAAAGAGCTAGATGTGTTTCACATGAACGATATTTTTTTAAATCCGTGTTGAACTTGGGTCAATAGATCATTCTGTTCGAGATAATACGTAATATTATAATACAGAATATGTTCCAAACCGCTGCTGCAAATTGACGTCAATGAAATAGGTCTGTAGTTCAGTGGGTTACTTCTACTGCCTCTCTCGAATATAGGCGTGACCGGTGCAACTTTCCAAAATGCGACAAATGCGGCTGTAGCTTAATCACTGTTTCAAACCTGACATATCGCGGAAACGTGCTTCACAGTCCCAACCAATGTTAAGCTGCAGGTAGCAGCGGCGCGGTAGTAAGCTGGCGGCAGTGTTAGGCGGCGACGAGCAAGTTGGTAAGTGGAGGAGGTGGTCGGTGACTGGAGAGGCGCCGCCAGCTGCAGCCGCCGTCGAGCACCTCTCCTCTGCCCTAGCCCTAGTTACCCTAGCTGGCCCTAGCCCTGCGCACTGCACCGACAATCTGCCGCCGCTCTGGAAACGTCCAAAACAGCAAACAGCAAAGCCACTCCTCTCTCGGTTCCACACGGCTCCTGCATTACCATGCTACAAGGTAAATTTTAAAATGTCTCTGGTACATTTTCTGGTCACTCTTGCTTAACATAAAACGGGAGACATCCGTGTTTACCGATTTTAACTATTCTTTTGATTTACTCTCAGCTGCTGCTAGGTGTTGTAATCATACAACACGGATATATGAAAATTTGGAACGAAACTCGAACCTGGGACCTGCTGCTTCAGTTGCGCCATGTCAGGCACATGCGCTTAACATAACTGTACGGAATACCCAAGCTCGTACTTCGTCGAATATGTTCGAAAGTACAAATGTCGTTATATAATGTTGCAACTGTTCTTAATATAGACCGGACGGCGGAGTTCTTAATTACAATCCAGGTCATTAAAATTGCTACACCACGAAGATGACGTGCTACAGATGCGAAATGTAACCGAGAGGAAGAAGAAGCTGTGATATGCAAATGATTAACTTTTCAGAGCATTCACACAAGGTTGGCGCCGGTGGCGACACCTACAACGTGCTGACATAAGGAAACTTTCCAATCGATTTCTCATACACAAACAGCAGTTGACAGGCGTTGCCTGGTGAAACGTTGTTGTGATGACTCGTGTAAGGAGGAGAAATGCGTACCATCACGTTTCCGACTTTGATAAAGGTGGAATGTAGGCCATCGCGATTGCGGTTTATCGTATAGCGACATTGCTGCTCGCGTTGGTCGCGATCCAATGACTGTTAGCAGAATATGGAATCGGTGGGTTTAGGAGGGCAATACGGAACGCCGTGCTGAATCCCAACGGCCTCGTATCACTAGCAGTCGAGTTGACAGGCATCTTACCCGCATAGCTGTAACGGATCGTGCAGCCACGTCTCGATCCCTCAGTCAACAAATGTCAAATTCAAATGTTTGTAAATCTATCGGACCAAACTGTGTACTAAGGTAAACTAATCTAAGGACAACACACACACACACACACACACACACACACACATACCCTAGGGAGGATCAGCGAGGCGCCTTAGACCACTCGGCTACTCCACCGCGGCCATCACAGACAGGAGCGCCTGCGATGGTGTACGCAACGACGAACCTGGGTGCACGAATGGCAAAACGTCATTTTTTCGGATGAATCCATGTTCTGTTTACAGCATCATGATGGTCGCATCCGTGTTTGGTGACATCACGGTGAACGCACATTGGAAGCGTGTATTGGTCTTCGCCATACTGGCGTATCACCCAGCGTGATGGTATGGGGTGTCATTGGTTACACGTCTGGGTCACCTCTCGTTCGCATCGATGGCACTTTGAACAGTGGCCGTTCGTTACATTTCAGATGTGTTAGGACCCGTGGCTCTACCCTTCATTCGATCCCTGCAAAATCCTACATTTCAGCAGGACAATGTACGACCGCATGTCACAGGTCCTTTACGGGCCTTTCTGGATACGGAAAATGTTCGACTGCTGCCCTGGCCAGCACAATCTCCAGATATCTCACCAATTGAAAACGTCTGGCGAATGGTGGTCGAGCAACTGGCTCGTCACAATACGCCAGTCACTACTCTTGATAAACTGTCGTATCGTGTTGAAACTGCATGGGCATCTGTACCTGTTTGACTCAATGCCCAGGCGTATCAAGACCGTTATTACGGCCAGAGGTGGTTGTTCTGGGTACTGATTTTCTCATGATCTGTGCACCCAAATTGCGGGAAAATTTAATCACATGTCAGTTCTAATATAATATATTTGTCCAATGAATACCCGTTTATCACCTGCATTTCTTCTTGGTGTAGCAATTTTAATGGCCAATAGTATATGAAGCCTCCATGACAAGGAATAATGCATATTTTAGTGTGGATGCATACGAAGACTAGACTGCTGCTGGGAATACAAGCCGTCTGCGATCTATGGAGTGCAATGGTGCAAGTGGGACGACATATCAAAGCTCGGGCCGGACGGGTTACTTGGTGGGGTATTCCGAGCAGGTGTAACAAGCCTGTGTGTCTGGACGGCGCAGAGTCTAGCGCAACTGTCTAGTAAGCACAAGGTCCCTGGTTCAGGTCCCGTCCCCGGTACAAATTTTCATGCGTTCACGTTGTATGAATACATCCCCTACCTTCAACTGTGACAAAAAGTTAAAATCTATATTAAGAATGGCTGCAGCATCACATAGCGACTGACATGCCCAAAAAACAGACGCCGCACTTCTTGGTTCCGTATTTGCAACAGAAAGTATGTGAACCTGTTTCTACGTATTTTTTGAAATACGGGATTTGTCGTCGGTTAGAGCAGTGTTTCTCAGCCTTTGTGAATGCGAGACTCTCTTCCTAGTATGGTGACCTCCCCACCTCTACCCTTCCTTTCGTCCGATTGAAAACACACGGATCTCAAAGACAATAATTTAATTTCATTTCTGTTAATGCAACTTCCTTGAAAAATGGAATGTATAGTACCAGGTCAGTTCAAAAAAATTCTGTGACATGCTTCATTTCGTATCATTGGAGTGTTGGAGCGAAATACTGTTGGTACCCCTGTATTGTATGTCTGTGACTTATTGTTCAGTGCTGTATTGAGTAGAATATCGTGTCGCGAAGACTGAGAATTTCGAGATGGCTGAGTTAGAGGAGTATCGCGTCTGCATTAAATTTTGCATGTAACTCAAGAAAACTTTCACAGAGGCACACCAAACGATGCAGTAAGCGTACGATGATGACTGCTTAAGCCGTACTAGGAGTTACGAGTGGTTCACACGGTTTAACAATGGACGGTCAGAAGTTAACGGCGACCCTCTTTCAGGCCGCCCTTCGACGTCTACCGACGACGCTCATGTCGGGATCGTCAACGACATTGTGCGTGCCAGTGGGAGACTGACTGTCCGAAAAATTCCAGAAGAATGTAATGTGTCGGGAGATCTTAGAATGCGCCGTGTTGCCGCCGAATTCGTCACACAGCTCAAAGACAAGATTAGAAAGACCATCGTCTCGCAATCTATGACAGTTTACGGATCGCGCAGATCTTCCGCACTTTTCATACCTGCCCCCTGCCGACGCCGCTACTTCCAGAACTCCAGTGGAAGACTCTGCAGGAGAGACGCTCTGTCGCTCGGTACGGGCTTTTGTCGAAGTTTCGAGAACATACCTTTACCGAGGAGTTTAGCAGTATATTGCTCCCTCCTACGTATATCTCGCGAAGAGATCATGAAAATAAAATCAGGGAGATTAAGGCCCACACAGAGGCATACCGACAATCTTTCTTTCCGCGAACAATACGTGACTCAAATAGGAGGGAGAGCAGATAGTGGTAATCAAGATACCCTCCGCCACATACCGTCGGGTGGCTTGCATAGTATGGATATAGATCTTTGAACGATAGGTGAGACGAAAGAAAAATTGCAGACGACACTTCGCGCTATCTAGCAAGAGCCGTACCAAGACTCTTCCGATAGTACAAACGGCCTTAAAACGGTGAATCAATTGTGGAGGAAACTATTTCGAAGGAGACCATGTACAATAAGTAAAAAGTAGACGGAGAAAATTTTAAGGACAACGTTCCAGAAGTTTTTGAACAGACTTCTTGTTTTACATTATAGGCTGTTATTCAGAATGGAACGTTATCTTATTATCACATCATGTTCAACAGAAAAATACCACTTCAGGTAAGAATCGTAAGCGAATTGTGCTCGTTAAGAAAGGTCCCCGGAATAGTCATATTTGTAAAGAAGGGGATAGTTTTTCGTTTCGAATTTCTCAAAATTACTTACTACGTCTTGTTCATTTCTACATCTACATAAATACTCTGCAAGTCACATTGAAGTGCATGGCAGGGGGTTCATGGAACCGCTTTTATGATATTTCTCTAATAGCTCGCGGGAAAAAGGAACACCTAAATCTTTCTGTTTTCAAAATGTTCAAATGTTTGTAAAACTTATGGGACTTAACTACGGGGTCATCAGTCCCTAAACTTACAAACTACTTATGAACTACTTACGAACTAGGACGGCACAAATATCCATGCCCGAGGGGGGATTCGAACACCCGACCGCAGGGGCCGTGCAGACCGTGACTGAAGCGCTTCAGTCCCCTCGGCCACAGCGGCCGGCTTTCTGTTTTCCATCTGATTTCTCTCATTTTATTGTGATGTTCAGGTCACCCTACGTAGGTGGATGCTAACAAGATATTTTCGCATTCGGAAGAGAAAGTTGGTGAAAGAAATTTCCTAAATAGAGCTCGTCGCAACGAACAATGCCTTTCTTTTAATGTTTTCCACCCCAACCCGTGCATCAGTTCCATGACACTGTGTTGTGTAAGCAGTTTCTTTAGTAGAACTATTGCATCTTCTAAGTGTTCTGCCTTTGGTTCGCCTTCCATAGAATATTTTTATGTGTTCTTTCCAATTTAAGTTGTTCGTAATTGGTACTCCTAGGAATTTAGTAGAATTTACAGCCTCTAGATTTGACTGATTTATCGTGTAACTGAAGTTTAACGGATTTATTTTAGTGGTCATATGGGTAACTTCACACTTCTCAGTATTAAGGGTCAATTGGTAGTCTTTGCAGCACGCTGATATCTAAAGCATTTTGCAGTTGCTTTTGATCTTCTGGTATGGCAGTGGAGTGGCGAGTGTATTAAGGCGTGTCGCTGCGGAGCGCACGGTTGTTCACCGTTGGATGTTAGAGTCCTCCCTCAGGCATGGGTGTGTGCGTTGTCCTTAGTCTAACTTAGGTTATGTAGAGTGTAAGCCTAGGAACTAATAACCAAAGACGTTCAGTCCTATAGATTAACAAACATTTCGATCTTCTGGTGAGTTTACTAACCGGTAAATGACAGAATCATCCACAAACAGTCTACGAGAGCTACTCGGATTGTCTCCTAAATCGTTTATAAAAATAAGGAACAGTAGGGGTCCTAAAACACTTCCGTGGGGAACGCCAGATGTCACTTCTGCTCTACTCGATGACTTTCCGTCAATTACAACGTACTGTGTCCTTTGTGACAGGAAATCACGAAATGAATCGGCCAACTGTGGCGATATTACATAAGCATGCAATTTGATTAGAAGACGCTTGTGAGGTACAGTGTAAAAAGTCTTCCGTAAATCTAGAAACACGGAATCTATTTCATATCCTTTTTCTATAGCGCTGATCACATCACGTGAGTAAAGAGCTAGCTGTGTTTCATAAGAACGATACTTTCTCAATCCGTGTTGACTATAGTTTAATAGGTCGTTCTCTTCGAGGTAGTTCAAATGTTCAAATATTTGTTAAGCTTATGGGACTAAACTGCGGGATCATCCGTCCCTAAACTTACAAAGTACTTATCAACTAACTTATTCTAAAGACAACATAAATATCAATGGCCGAGGGAGGATTCGAACCCCCCGACGGGGAACGGGCTCGTGCATCGGAGAATAGCGTCTCAATGCGCTCGGCTATTCCGCAGCGGATTCGAGGTAGTTCAAAATATTTGAGGAAAGTATATGTTATGAAATCCTGCTGCAAACTGGCCTTTAACACTCCGAGTGCCAATCACGTCAATTGACGGGAAACGGAAATTTCTGTAGAATGCCAATCACGTCATTTGAAGTGATCATTGTTTTCTTGCTTTTAAGAAAAGAATCAAGTTTATTGACGGGCTAGATCTATCTTAAATACCTTACTTGATAAACCTAGTGTCTAAAACAGCCTATAAATGTTGTAAATTTAGTTTCTAAATCGGTCGAATGGACGCATTCATTGTATGAAACGAGGCAGGTAGAAAGTGTTGTCCGCTCACTCAGTAGGTAAATGAATGGACATATCTTCACGCAAATTATTCTCCCCGAAAGTACTGAGAGGTGACTATGACAGAGGGGTGACACAGCAACATATCGTAGTGACTCTACAGAGGGGTGGACTGATACAGACTAAGTACAGACGTTTTTAGTGGGGCCCTTGGCATTGGAGTTGTATGTGATTTATATGCTCTGTGTTCAGTTCTAGATTTCTTTCAAAGATCAGACAATTCTTTATGCCAGACTGAAGATAAAGAAACTAAGTGCAGCTCGTTACTCCTGCAAGCAGAATGTCCGGCACTCTAAGGGATGGAATGGTTTACATGGCCGGCAGTCAAAGTGATAATTTTGAGGATCAGTTCTATTACCTTTCTCGAATATTGGAGTGATCTGTGCAGCTTTCCAGTCTTTGGGTACGGATCTTACACTGAACGAACTTTCATATATGATTACTACGTATGGGCTATTGCATCAGCATACTCTGAAAGGAACCCACACGGTACCCGGTCGGGACCGGGAGACTTAATTTTCTGATGTGGATTAAGCTGCTTTAATACTTCAGGGGTATCTACTTCTGAATTGCGCATGGTGGTAGCTGTTCTTGATACGAATTGCGGAGTATCTGCTTCGTCTTCTTTAGTGAAGCAGTTTCGTCAATCTGTATTAAGCAATTCTGCTTGAGGAGAACTGTCATCAGTAGTATCACAATTACTATCGCTCGGAACCCACGTTAAACTGTAGGTCCCCCTATAACTGGCTGGGTAAGTCAGTTCGAAGGTAGGAGGAAGGAAACGGTATACCACCTCGAAACAGGACCATGCCTAATAAAGCACTGTGGTGTTCAAACCAATTTTCGGATTGTTGACTGCTTTACCTTTTAGTGAAGGCAATGGTTGTATTTTGCCGCTAGTATCCTTTACAAATGACCGGCAATAAATGCGCCACCACCTATTTTATTCAATCTATCCTTCATAAAAAATTCTCCTGAACTTATCTCAGGCATAATCAGCTTTCTCTACCTATAATAATTTGAGATTCAGTACTTTGGAGATCTGGTATTTTCCCCACACAGGTACGACAATATGCAACTGTTAGACCAATGGTTTTTATATCTGTTGTTACACCACAAAAATTGTGACAGGGAAACGTGTTTAAAATGTTGGATTGCTCACCGTAGCTGGACAGAATCAGGTCAGCAGCTCTGTACTAGAAATGCTCACTTGTCTGCGTGACGACGCCAGACGCTGTGTCGGTAAGTTGGGAAGCCTACTGCAACGAACTGCTGAGTGTCGGTAAGTTGGGAAGCCTACTGCAACGAACTGCTGAGTGTCGGTAAGTTGGGAAGCCTACTGCAACGAACTGCTGAGTGAGTGAGACGCCTGTCGAGCCAGCGCCTTCATCCGATTTATTGTATGCTATGGAATAAACGTGTAAACTTTCATTCTGTTTTATTAGCGTCCTCTGGCGCTCCTCCAGGTTCCACGCCTCATCCTCACATAAAGCTGGGAACCCACCGCTCGGCCCCAGCAATGTGTTCGTCCTATCATTGACTTGTGTCCTTTGAGATTGAAACACCTTCTGTGTGTTCCAGAGGTCCTCTAACCTATAAAAAAAAAAAAAACAAAAAAAAAAAAAAAAACGCCCAGATCACGTCACACAGTTCCCGCTACCCGTGTAGCCACTTCCTGCACGTAGTGGACTCCCGACTTATTCAGTAGGACCCAGGACCCAAACACCCAATGGGAAAGTCGAAGAATTTGCAGCCTAAACGGTCGCAGAACCGCCTGAGCCTCGAATTCAGACCCTCCACTCGGTTCTGTATCACAGGTCTGTGAACTATTCTGCAGATGGTGAGCTCCGCCTTCATCTTGCAAGGAAGACTGGCAGTCTTCAGCACTTTAGATAGCCGCTCAAAAGCGGAGAGAATCTCTTACGATCCAAAGCGACACACATCATTGGTACCGATGTGAGCCACCACCTGCTCTTCTGCCCCTTCATGGCATCTGGAAGGACCTGGTCCACATCTGGAATGATTCCACCCAGTATGCACAGGAGTGTACATTGTCCTTCTCCCCCCCCCCCCCCCCCTTAGCAGCTATATCTCTAAGGGTCTCCATTACCCATCTGAAGTTGGAGCTCCCAAATACAAGCTGTGGCCTCGTCAGCAGCCACTCATCTATTGGTTTTCCCTACTCATCTGCAACTCCGTACATTCTAAATGTAGAGCAAGCTGTCCAACGTGTAGGACAATGTACTACGTTCTGCTGCTTAAGAAATCTTTAAGCCACACACAGATCTGGGAACTTGCTTCATATGCTCGTACATTCGTTAACAGTCTGCACTACGGTACCGTGTCAGACACCTTTTGGAAATCAAGGAATATGCAGCTTGGCTGTTGCTGTAGCCATGGCTTGCAATATATCACGGGGGAAAGGGGCAAGCTGAATTTTACACAAGTGATACTACAGGGGATGGACAAAATAATATGAACAGCTGACATAGAAAGAATATTTATTTAGTAGTAACGAGTGGGCTTGCCACTGTCTTTGAAAACAGCTTCAATTATTCTAGGAACAGATTGGTAAAGTGTCTTTATAGCTTCCAAAAGAACGTTGTTCATCCTTGGACCAAAACACCCGCCAATTACTTCAGCTATGTTGGAGCCGTAAATTTGGTCAACAATCTCTGCTGCTCTAAAGATTTCCATAACGCTTCAGTTATGATTAGACATGGTTATTTTGCTGCCTGGGGAAGATATTTGATAATTTTATGATCCTTAGGAAAAACGCGGGCACCTTTTCGTCTGTGTATGTGGGCGCATATATTTTTTTAGAATATGTCAGTGTTTCATTAGCAATATATTAGTCATAGTAAGCAGTTTGTTGTAGAGGATGGTGAGGTATTCATTCATAGAAATTTCATCATTGAAGGTATCGATAGAACTAAATGGAAGAGTCAAAGAAACTGGTATAGGCATGTGTATGCAGACGAAGTTCTATGTAAGCACTCAGAGGATGGCACTGCCATTGGAAATGACAATATAGGACAACAGGTGTCTGGTATGGGCGTTACACCTGTTACTGCTATAAGGAGTCAAGTTTTCTTCACTGTCATTTCCAGCATATTCCGACCTTAGAATCACATTCTACTCGCAAGAGGAATCGTTTGAATATAAACTCGATGCAATATGGGTATTTTAACGGTAATAATCACAGTTTAATGTGTAAATTACGAGATCATGTCACAAGTGCGATGAGATAATCGAGGCTGAAGCTTACTCGTTGAACACACACCCGAGCAGCTCTTGTTTTTTTTTTTTTTCTAAAGTGGGGCAAGGCGCCCGTGCGGTGGCGGCCGGCGAGAATAGGCAGGTGGGCAGAAGGGTCCCCACTCCACTGTGTCGCCAAGGGCGGTCTTCTGCATGAAAGCCACTTACAAATCCTCTCTCCATCTTGGAGAAATACGGACGCTTTAAACCCTTTCAAAAGCAACACAACACCACTCACAACAAAAGATGTTTACTTGCAGCTTTTATCCACAAGTGGAAAGTCAGAAGGGAGTCTCATGCGAATTCCAAACTAGCGCCTTCAAGTCAGAGAGGAAATACCTGAGACATTAGCTGACTCACTATTGGCCGGTGAGCCATACGACATTTAAGATGCACCATCTAATTGCTAGGCGAGCCACTGGCTTGGAAGTGCCAGTATCATCGGAACATACACACAAGGAGAATAAGCAAATTAAAGCAGACTCACTCTCGTGCCGGCTGTGTGTGTGTGTGTCACCGTGGATGCAAGCTAGCGGTGCAATGCTATTGCAGCGATTTCTTATGAGGAGGGGCGATAAAGACTCCTGTACAGTATTGCACTGTAAGGAGAACCTCTGTCGTGGAGCGGATCTTGGTGTATCTCCAGTGGAGAGTACTAAGATTGCACGCTCTCCATAGTCTTGACCAAGATACTTAATATCCAATGTGAACATAGACAGAGTGCATCAGGTAACTCTTGTGAGCACATTTTTGAGTGGCAATGCAGTGGTTTAGTCTGAGACTGACATACCACGTCAATATATAGCCAGACTAGGATTTCCAGGTCGTTCTTGACTTCATCAAGACGCAGGGAAAGTGCAATCGGGAGTAGTCGATTAAGACAGAAAATATTGAGTTTTGATTTCAGCAAAGACACAGATAGCAGCTCAAATGTTCAAATGTTTGTAGGACTTATGGGACTTAACTACGGGGTCATCAGTCCCTAAGCTTACAAACTACTTATGAACTAGCTAAGACTAAGGACGGCACAAATATCCATGCCCGAGGGGGGGATTCGAACCCCCGACCGTAGTGGCCGTGCAGACCGTGACTGGAGCGCCTCAGTCCCCTCGGCCACCGCGGCCGGCACAGATAGCAGCCATCGGCGCAGTTAACAGTATTGTGTGCGAACGCATTAGGCAAACTCCACCCATCCACAAGTAGTAATAACAAATACATTTTTAACATTGCGTAACATTTCTGACATTGTGACAGCCTCGAACGTATACTGACGAAACTGAATTAATTTTAAAGTCAAGTAGGCATAGTTTTTCAGCCATTCTACCAATTTTATTTTATTTTGAAATTGTTCATACGCTACCTCTAAGTTTAACCCTTTCAAACTATCTGGAACTTGGGCATTTAAAGTTAATTTGTTTCTTTATCAATATGAGTCATGTTGAAGAAGATAATAAATAGAAAAATTCACAATCAGTTTTTGATTTCAAAAACTAGCGACATCACTTTAATACCCGAACTGATTCTCACTAGTTACACTTTGTTAATTTTCAGATTTTTCTAACAGGCCGGCCGCGGTGGCCGATGGGACTAAGGCGTTCCAGTCACGGTCTGCACGGCCGCTACGGTCGGGGGTTCGAATCCCCTCTCGGGCATGGATATTTGTGCCGTCCTAGTTCGTAAGTAGTTCATAAGTAGATTGTAAGTTTAGGGACTGATGACCCCGTAGTTAAGTCCCATAAACTATACAAACATTTAAACATTTAATTTTCTTACAGGAGATGTTATCTATGTCTATCTTTGCATAAGTGACAAAGTTTCTCTGATTGTAGGTAGACGAGGAGTATCTTTCTGAATTCTGCATGACATGCTGTTGTCGTCCTTGCAGGAGCCATGGGCACATTAAAACGTCAGGTTTGTCTGTTGTGTACTACAAATAGTTGGAAGAGTAGTATCAAAATTACAGCAACATAGTTTCCATGTCAGACTGCTGCTACAATGGCAGGTTATCATGATTTAAGTGAGGACAAACGTGGTGTTGCAGTCAGTGCACAATAGATAGGACTCACCAACTCTGAGGTAGCAATGAGATGGGGGTTTTCTTGAATGACCATTTCATTAGAGCACCGTGAATATCGGAAATCAGCAGATCTCTGACAGCACTTCAGCTGAAAAGAGATCCTGCAAATTCTGGACCAACGACAACTGAATAAAATCGTTCGACGAGACAGAATTACACCCCTTCTGCAAATTGCTACGTATTTTAATGCTGTAGCCTCAAAAACTGTCAGTTTGTAAACCATTCAACGAAATATCATCGATATGGGCTTTTGGAGCCGAAGGCCCAATCAGTACCCTTCCTGTCTGCACAAGACAAAGCTTTATGCCTCGTCTGGGCTGATCAACACCGAAATTGGACTTTTGATAACAGAAACATATTGCTTTTTCTGACGAGTCTTGTTTCCAATAGTATCCAGCTGATTGAAGTGTTCGGGTGTGGAGACAACCTGATGAATCCATGGACAGTTCATGTCATCAGGGGACTGTTGTTGGTGGGGACTCTGTATGGGGTGGGTCATGTGTAGTTGGAGTGATACAGGACCACAGAACTACTCTGGCAGATGACATATACGTACTCATCCTGGATGATCACCTACATTCATTCATTGTGGACTCTGATAGACATCAGCAATCAGAGCTGGCCTTAGCTTGTGCGGGGCCCTGTGCGATACTTCACATCCTTCCGTCCCTACTCCCTCCAACAGAGGTTACACACCTTTGTCACGTTCAAAAGAATTCTAAGTTTTGTCATTCATATACTACCAATATATCAAAAGACTTATGGCAGGAGACCTATTGTGATGATATGTAAATAATTATCCGGAACACGTCACCTTGTCTTGGAGACCATTTGGCGCCCCTCTGTGAGTGCCGCTTGTGTCAGATATCCCAATTTGCAAGTTTGCATAGAGTTTAAAAAGAAAATAAATTTCAGAAGTCTAATAAATGTATGCAATTATTTTCTTCTATTACCCTGTCCACCTCGTAGCTCAGTGGTAGACCACGCACTCTTATCTAACTGGAACTTCTGGCCACGGCTTGTTTTTCGCCCAGCCGGCGCCTAGTAAAATCTAGGGCGCCGGCGGCGGGGCACCAAGCAGAAATGACGCGAATAGGAGCTGAGGAACAATGAATCACGTACCTCTTAATTTAATCATGAGCAATAGCAATATGTTGACACTGGATATTTCTATAGAGCATCAGTATCATAACCCGGGGTTTCTTCGACTCCAATATAGGCAAATTTTTCTAAATTTGATATGTACTGCAGTGGCCATAGTCGTATATATACTTGAATTACATTACATTAGAAGCAGTTTCAGAAACAAAATTAGTGATAACAGTTTTCAAATTACATTTTAATGTTTTGTGCGGAACCCCAGAAGTGCGGAGCCCTGTGCGACTGCACCGTTTGCACATGCCTAAGGCAGGACAATGCGACACTCCACACGTACACAATTGTTGCAGAGTGACTCCAGAAACACCCTTTTGAGTTTAAACACATCCGCTGGCCAACGAACTCCCCAAACATGAATACTATTACGCATATCTGGGATGCCTTGCAACATGCTGTTCTGAAGACATCTCCACCCCCTCGGACTCTTGTGGCTTTATGAACAGGCCTGAAGGATACATGTGTGAATTCCCTCCAGCACTACCGACATTAGTCTAGTCCATGCCACGTCGTGTTGAGGCACTTTTGCGTGCCCGCGGGGTCCCTAAACGATATTAGGCAGGTGCGCTAGTTTCTTTGGCTCTTCTGTGTTGTTGAAGGCCGCGATTTCGATCGTGACGGAACCCTCTCCATGCTTGACTGTGGGATGCAGGCATACCGCATCCTGTGTTTCTTTCGGGGTTAATGACACATCAACCCGGTTTTTGTAGGAAGTAATGTAAATGGAGATTCATTCGACCATAGGGGAGGCTGGGGCACGTAGTCCATAGGGGCAGGCTGGAGCAGTAAAAAAAATGTTCAAATGTTTGTAGAGCTTGTAGAGTTTGTAGAGCTACGGGGTCATCAGTCCCTATACTTACAAACTACTTGTGAACTAGCTAATACTAAGGACGGCACAAATATCCATGTCCGAAGGGGGATTCGAAAACCGAAGTTAGTGGCCATGCAGACCGTGACTGGCGCGCTGCAGACCGCTCGGCCACCACGGCCGGCGATGGACCAGTCGATTTAGTTCATACAGTAGAGACCAGATGGTCGTCAGAATCAGTCAGCAGGTTTGTAACACTGTCTCTCTCTCTCTCTCTCCCTCTATAGAACCAATAAAGCCGGCGGAGCAGTTCTGGACAAGCTGTAGTAATTAATTGTTATTGTGCGTGTTTCAGTACAATTTTACTCGTCTCTTAATGTGTGTTATTTAACTTTTGCTTACGTTAGGTGCAGCAGGTGAGTAGTATACTGAATGGTCGTACTTTAAGGATTATTTATATTTGGCATACAATCTAAATTGCTTCAGTAAGTTTTTGACAAACAGAATTTATTGTAAACATGGCGATGGCACAGGTTGTCCCAGAGAGGATGGGGCATGATGGTCAGTTGGGCCAGCTTGCCCCAACCCATAGGGCCTATATTTTTTATACCTCGATGAAAGGTTTGTTACTTGTAATGATAGTGATATTTATAAATCGTCGAGTTTATTAAATTATTTACATGATTGTTAAGTTAAACATATTTTGATACTATGTTTGCTTGTGTGGCCATCTTCTGCAGCGACTGTTCAAACCTCTTGCAGTTAATATATGATACCAGAATGAAACTTTCACTCTGCAGCGCAGTGTGCGCTGATATGAAACTTCCTGGCAGACTAAAATTGTGTGCTGGAACCGGGATTCGAACCTGGGACCTTTGCCTTTCGCGGGCAGGCGCACTACCGACTGTGCTATCGCGACACGACTCACGACGCCGCCTCACAACTCCACTTCCGCCAGTACCTCGTCTCCTACTTTCCAAATTTCACAGAAGCTCTCCTGCGAACCATGCTAAGCCATGTCTCCACCATATCCTTTCTTCCAGGAGTGCTAGTCTTGCATGGTTCGCAGGAGAGCTTCTGTGAAGTTTGGAAAGTAGGAGGCGAGGAGGTACTGGCGGAAGTGGAGTTGTGAGGCGGCATTGTGACTCGTGTCGGGATAGCACAGTCGGTAGTGCGCTTGCCCGTGAAAGACAAAGGTCCCAGGTTCGAGTCCGGGTTCCGGAATACAATTTTAATCTGCCAGGAAGTTTCAATATATGATACGTTTCAGAGGTTAAAAGATCGTCGTATTCACGAGATAAATAGCGTTTTAAAGGAACTCACCAAACTCTAACTTTTGTTATCATCTTCAATACCGATCGAAGTAGTCAGAATATCGTTAATTTCCTTGTTATTAGAACATCTGAGTTAAAGCCTTCGTTTAAAACTTTGTTTTATTTGTAGCAACATACAAATGGTCCGAAATTGTAAAAAAAAAAAAAAAAAAAAAAAAAAAAAAAAAAAAAAAAAAAAAAAAAAAAAATTTCACTGAGGAATGATTTCTGAAGTTACGATGCTAAAAAATAACAGTAAAAGAAAAGAAAAGATCTCTTAGTGCTGTCAACGAAAGTAGAGTAGTAATGGGGGTGTCAGCGCAGTGAGATTCTACCGACAATGCATTGCGTGAGGTACCGTAACCTCCCACCCCTCCACCCCATGCCGGTCCAGACATGCTGGCCGCCAACCCCGACAACAGCGCACTTGGCCGAAGTCCACTCCTGATTGCCTCTCACTTGGGAAACGATCGCCCCCGATTAATTTTATTAAATTTGCATGTGAAATCAATCACATAAACAGCCATTTAAGGGCAACCACTATCACTCGCAAACCACCACAACCCACCCACGCCACTGCCCCCACTTCCGCCACACTAATAGTCCTCACTTGGTATAGAGATTGCCATCCCCGAGACGCACATCACACAACCCACTCGAATATGCGTCCTAAATATTAAAAAAAATATTTTAGTAAAGTTATTACTTATCAATGTACAGTTTTTATTACTGTGTCCTAAGCCTACATTGACAAAAAGGAGCCACTTATTTTATTTAATCCTAAGTTGCATACCAAATTTCATTGTGACAACCATTGTTTTTACACTAACAATTTCCGAAGGTACAGGTCGTTTATTCTTGGAATGTTCATCAGCAATGTTTAATAACAACGACAAATGTTTTAACAATTACCAGTAAAATCAAGGGAACTGTGTATGCATTCACCACTGCAAACGCCTTCAATTACTTTTTTTATTCCTAATTTGCAAATAAACTGTGGCAACCTATGTTTTTGCATTAACAGTTCCAGGAAGAACATTTCGTTTTCTCAGAATCGGTAGATACAGTTTGTTAAGTACTTTAAAACATAGAACCTTAATTACAACGCAGTTTTGCAGGTAAATATAGACACAGGATTTTCCGTCTTTCAGAAGTCATTCGCCACCTAAGGTGTTTATGCAAAATAAATGTATCTCTTCGTATACACGATTGTTAGCAACAGCCGACGGACGTGTTTAAAAAACAAATAGCGTGCCTTAGGTAATAAACGGGATGTAACGGCAATCAAAAATGATCTTATGTGTCCATCTTAACAAATTCTCTTTCGTTCTCCAGATGTGTAACACAACCAGTGTTTCCAACTTAGTGGATTTTCCACTAAAACTGGTGGTTTCTACCCTCCCTTTAGTGGCGAAAAATGGCTTCTAGTGGCTGGTGGATTTTATAGTGGTTTAAAAGAAATCAGTTTCAGTTACTGAAAATGCGATCTCAAACCACTACGCTATTTTACTTTTCCACGGAAGATAACAGTGATGCATTACAATATGAAATCAAACGAACCATCTCACTCCACAGATTATATACGGGATTCCCTGTAAAATGAAGCCGGCCACGGTAGTCAAGCGGTCTGCGGCGCGCCAGTCACGGTCTGCACGGTCACTACGGGCGGGGGTTCGAATCCCTCCTCGGGCATGGATATTTGTGCCGTCCTTAGTATTAGCTAACTGCCTGATAGCTTGGATGCAACACACTAACAACAGATTTTCGTTTCTGTAGAGCAAGATGGATCACCCTTTACCGAAAGTACTCCAAATAAAAATCAACCTCCTTTTCTGTGTTAACTAAGATTTCTCTTTTCAATCCACTCGAAGATCATATTCCTAGACGTTTTTCTGATTACCATTAAAAAGTGCAATGTACGAATCAAATAGCCCTTAAGTACACTACATAGACCGCAAACGTCCTATTGGACAGAGGAGATCGCTAGATTTACATGTAGACCAGTCAATTTTCGGTATTCTTAGTAACCCAGTAAACAATTTGCAAAAACGATTAAACACAACAACTGTTCTCTGAGGAATTTGTTAGTCTCGACCAGATGGATGGAATTGTCACACTGTACAGGAGTGCACTTTGTAAAAATTGCCTATCCTCGTTTAAAACACTTAAACACTATTGTAAAGAGTCAAAACCACGATCTATTCCCTAAATGTATATTGTAGCCTCCAGCCTGGTAATGCCATGTTCTCGACCAAACGAAAAAGTAAAAGTCCCCGCAAACGCATGTCGGGACACTTTATAAGATCTATACGGTGATTATCGGTAATTTTATTGACACCAGAACTCCTGCTTTAACAAATAAATTTATTTTATATTTTTATTCGGCAATTCGACGTCAAGCATGTTAAAAATCGATTCCACCTGCCCTATCATTGTCCACAATCACGTTGCTGTTCCCTATACAGCTTTCTTCCAGGCGAAAGTCATAGGTGGATACTAGGTACTCGCACATGTCCAGTTTGTTAAAAATACCTGAAAAATCTTGTAGAATGCCCAAATCGAGAAGATAGAAGTCACCTACACGAAGCTGTTGTAGTATAGATGGGAGGTCCTCCATTACAACATCTAGTTTAATATCGGCTAGCCCCACTTTACAAGGCATAATCATAGGATTTGTATGTTTCCTCCAGACGCTCTCCAGTGCTTCCTTGCCAAGTTTCTCCAGATTCCTCGTGCTCTCACAACGCTGCTGCCAGGTAGGAGTAATCGTAACTTCGCCTTAACTACAAGGCTTATAATGACGAGCTTGTCGCATTTACTACGCAGGTATAAGTTAAAAGATCAGCAATAATTTACCACCGCAAACATCTACGCTACATAAATGCCACCATTCGTAAACACCACTAACACACGATAAAAGAGGCAATGTTTCGTAACGTACACAGTATAAAGTTTTTGCAACAAAATGAACATTATCATAAATCGACTTCTTTAGAGCTCTACTTCCCAAATGTTTGACTTTGGTTAGAATCTACATCTACATGGGATACTCTGCAAATCACATTTAAGTGCCTTGCAGAGTGTTCATTGAACCACCATTATACTATTTATCTTCCATTCCATTCTCGAACAGTACGCGGGAAGAAAGAATCTCTCCGTTCGAGCTCTGATTTCTCGTATTTTATTCTGATGATCATTTCTACCTATGTAAGTGGGAGACAACAATATATTCGGAGGTGAATGTTGGCGATTGGAGTTTCGTAACTAGCCCGCGCTGCAGCGATAAGCGTCGTTCTTGTAATGATTCCCATCCCAGATTTTGTATTATTTCCGTAACGCTGTCTTCCCTGTATCGTGACAATACGAAACGAGCTGCCCTTCTTTGGACTCTTTCGATGTCCTCCGTCAAACCCACCTGATAAGGATCCCACACTGGG